>JARWLC010000003.1:54363320-56763320 GCA_033318265.1 Phyllotis vaccarum | reverse complement strand
AAATGCAGAAGGAAGCAGGTGCCTAGTCAGAGGTTCCCATCCAGGCATCATCTACCCCAGAGAGGTGGCCTTTACAGATGGCCATGGTATCTGCAACAGGGACTGAGGGACTGGTGGATATATCAAGACACCGTCCTCCACTCAGCCCATCCTGTGTTTTCCTCTGCACTGAGATTGACAGTTTCTGGGGAAATCTACTGATGCATACAGAATTCTGAGTCCAGGGCCTTTCATAGCAAAGGAAAGTTCCAGAGACCAGACCAGGAGGGTCTGGGATAGGTGACAGCCTTGGACAAAGTGTGGTACTGCCTACAGACCTCACAGATTGCATCAGGCTGGGGCTGAGGCCATAGGGAGGGTACAGAGCCCTAGGGATCCGCCCATGTCTTCTTGTCTCTTCTGTGGTCACATGCTTAACCCAGCTGTCACTACACAACTGCTCTAATTTATCTCTCTCAGGTGACAGCGCTTTCCACATTTACTGAGTCTGGCAAGGTGAATGGAGGTATAGTCTACAGATAGAGATAATCATTTACAAAATATAGGCGTTTTAATCCGATTTTTTTTTCTCATTTAGTGGGCTGGCCTGGAAGGGAATTCATACTTGGAAGGGAAGGGAAAGAGTTCAACTTGAAGATTTACAAAGACAGGAAAACATAATGAGCCAGATGCAGGGAGAAGAGAGCCAAAAAAAAAAAAAAGACTTTGGGGATAAGCAAAATCAAAGGCATTCACTTTTTAAGGTCTAAAGCCTAAGGATATAATTTGGCACCTCTGGGTTATACAAAATATAATCTTGGTGTCTCCGATTTAAAATCCCACCATAATATACACCTGAGGGGCGGGGCTTAGAATTTTTACCCCATGTGAAATTAGAGACCCACCCCAGGAAGGCTGTTTGCCCAGATATTAAACAGCGCCTCCTGCTGGCCTAGTGTGGAATATGCACTTTTGGGGTCCTGCCTATCTGGCAGCCAGACTTGTTGCTGGGGAGCACAAGCTGGCAGGAGGGTAGGGGTGAGGGTGGGATTGTACTCCACCCTC
This sequence comes from Phyllotis vaccarum, assembly GCA_033318265.1. Lineage (NCBI taxonomy): Eukaryota > Metazoa > Chordata > Mammalia > Rodentia > Cricetidae > Phyllotis > Phyllotis vaccarum. The sequence continues at coordinate 56,762,276 of JARWLC010000003.1, read as the reverse complement.
TGCCTCCCTGCATCTACTTCCAGCTATTGGAACTGTGTAGTGAGAACAAAACCAAAGGAAAGATGCCCCCATTTGGTGATAGTCACCTACAGTCACCATTGCAACCATTGCAGGTAGAATTTGTTGGGTTTTGTGTGTGTGTGTGTGTGTGTGTGTGTGTGTGTGTGTGTGTGTGTGTGTGTGTGTGTGTGTCTTGTAACTTAACTATCTAAAAATCAAACACAAACAAACAACCTGGGTCTATCTCAGCTGATAAAGCATTTCCTTTGCAAACATAAAGAACTGACTTTCAGCATTTGCCTTTAATCCCAGCACTCAAGAAGCCAAGGCAGGTAGCCTGTGAGTTTGAAATCAGCTTGATCTACTTAGGGAGCTCCAGGACAGCCAAGGCTGCGTAGAGAGTAGAGTAGAGTGATCCTGTCCAAACAAAAAAACAAAACTGAATTCAGTCCCCAGAATCCTCAGGGAGCGTTTACAACCCCAGCTCTGAGGAGATGGAGATGGGTCATTCCCTGGAGCTCACAAGCCAGATACCTTACCCTCCTCTGCAAGACCCAAGCCAATGAGAGACTGTCTCAAAAAAAAATCCTAAGTGGATGGGTCTTAAGGAACAATACCCAAAGGTGTCTTCTACTCCCCTGCCACGAGCACAGGCACATACACATGTGCACCCACACACACACATGAACACACACATATATGCACACACTAGCCTTATTTGACATAATTTTGTATTACAGAAAGGTTGTAATGGTGTTTAATGACACTTCTTCCAGTTACCTCATTGCCAAAAATTGTCACAAAGAGAGGACCCACTCTGTTTTATTACTACAACTGCACCTCAGGTCATTATTCCAGCCAGGACCTATGCAGCATTCAGCCACCATACCCCCTTGCTATGTGACATTTCTCATCTCTCCTTGGTGGGCATGAGAAGTCCTGGCCAGGCATCCTGGAGACTGTCCACTAGTCTAAAAGCACCAGGACCAAAGTTTTCAGAAGGCCCAGACCGACCAAGGCGAAATGTCCTTATTGCCAGATTCTCTCAAGGGCACCCGTTGTCTGCTGACTCCTATGGGTGTCTCCTGCTCACTAGGAGCACTGCCTGACAGGTTTCTCTGTGATAGGGTCAACGTTTCTTCTCTTGAGAAGCAAGTAGCAAGTTACTAGTTGTAGCTCAAATTCCACGGGGAACCTGTGCTGTCTATGGAATATCCCACAGGGAATTTTTATACAGAGGTTTACTGAGTCCATATCAGTACAGGCTTGTGTCTATTTATTTTATACTTTGGTTTATAATTGGCTGTCATTCATTTTGATGAAGAGAGTATGTGGTTCAGAACATGTGTGGTTGGGTGGGGAAAGGCAGAGGACAACATTGGCTGTTAATCCTTCGAATGACATCTCCCTTATTTTGAGACAGGGTCCCTCACTAGCCTGGAGCTCCCTGGGCAGGCTAGACTGGCTGGGCAGCGAGCACCAGGGACCCTTCCTTCTCCATTTTCTTGGTGCTAGGACTAGAGGTGTGAACCAGCATGTCTGGCTTTTTGTATGGATGTTAGGATTGAACTCAGGACCTTGTGTTTACATACAGCAAGCATTTTACTGACTGAGCCATCTCTCAGCCCCTGTCTTGTCTTTCTGCACTCAAACTGGTCTAGCCTTGGCCATTGGCTGTTTCTCTCAGGCAGGGTGCTCATCCTTGCAACTCACCTACACTGCTTTCTCAGCTGCTTTTGTTCCAGCCTTCAGTGCATCCCCGTTTTCTGCTATTGCAAGATGCCCAGGGCTCAGCGCGTCTTCTCTCTGCCCCAGTCCCAGAATCAGCCAAGACTCTTTTGTTTGTATCACACTCTGCTTGACCAACTATGGACCCAGGTGGAACAGCAGCCGCTGCCGTCAGCAAGTGCCAGCCAGGCACTGTGCCAGGCTCTGGGCTCAGCCAGCAATCTGTCAGTTAGGGTTTAATCAGTAGCTCTGGGGGGAAAGTGAAGCCTACATGGATAGCATGGAAGTTACTGACAGACTGTACAGCGTGTCCCTCACAAACAGTAGTTCCATGGATGCTTGCTGTTGCGACTCCTGGATGGCACCGAGTCCCAACAAATGTTGCCATTGATTTTTGGCTGAACACTCTGATCTCTAACCCAGCTCATGGTGACAACTGACACATAAATGAGCTTGTACCCCAAATCTTAGTGGGATCCATGGTTCTGTTTATAAGTAAGACAAAAGTGAAATAAGATGTGACAGGGGAGGGGACTTCACATGTCCCTCGATAACCCCAACTCCTGATAGACTTCTCTGCTGAATCAGATACTAGCTTCCACACACTGGAAGAAGATGTCTGCTGCTCAAAATGCAGTGGCTGCAGGTTTGACACTTCTGCATTATTAATGTTTTATCTATCACTGTCTTGGGGGTGGGTGGAGTGTGAGTGGGTGTGGTGTATGCATGTGTGTACATGTGCACCCACCCAAGCGTGTGGAAGCTGGAGGTTCATATAGAGTACCTTTTCTCCATCTCTCTTGACCTTAGACAAGGTCATTCCCTGAACCTGGGGCCCACTGTTCTAACTAGACTGACTGCCCAGTGAGCTGTAGGGATCTGTCTGGCCAAAACAGCAAGGTTCGGGATGAAACCCTGCCTCAAAAAATAATTAATATGAAGAAGTAATTGAGGAAGATACCCTAATAAATCAATTTATGAGTTATATTCACATTCACTCATCTCTCTCTCTCTCTCTCTCTCTCTCTCTCTCTCACACACACACACACACACACACACACACACACACACACACACACACTTTTTACAAAGAACAAAGGCTGCCATCCACCCCAAAGTGTAGTCAGGGTCCAGTGCAAGCTAAGTCTTTGAGATCTCTCCTTTCGCTCTGGCACTTACCCCTCATTGTCATCTCTATCTCTCTGAAGTTAGGAGGTGCATAATTCTAAGGCCACTGAGCCTCACATCCCTTCTGAGGTGCCATCCAGATCTCATCTAGATTAAATGTTGACTGAGAACAGACAAGCCCTCAGAAATGTGTGTGTGGGGGTCCTTTCTGAGGTCCTACAACATGGAACAGAGAGCACCCCCATCTGACTCCGCCACAGATTCCTGCCATAATGCTTTAACTCTTGAGGACGATATGGTAAGAAAAATTAGCCAACCATAAAACGGCTCATTTGGGGCTGGAGGGATGGCTCAGCAAATGCTGCTCCCTCAGGGGACCCAAGTAAAGTCCCCAGGACCCACATCAGTGGCCACAATTGTCACTCCTACTCCAGGAGATCCAATGCCTCTGACTCCCATGGGCATTGGAACTCACACACAGACATATACACATTATTTTTTTAAATATTTTTTAAAAAGCATTTACATTAGCCCATGTCTGAGTAGGGGATGGACTCAGCATCTATGAGGTACCCGGAGCAGTCAGGTCTGAAGAGAAAGAAGAAAGATGTAGTTGTGAGTCCAAAGAGTCTGGATTTGTAAGACACAGCCCACAGCAAACTGGATTCCGTACTTAACGTTATTCATATGCATGTTTTAAAAATGCTTGAGATGAGGTAAAATTTGTGCGTTCTTTGAGACAGGATCTCTGTACTCTCAAATTTATGTTCTTTCTGCCTCAGCCCCCCAGTCCCTGTTGAAGATACCATGGCCATCTGTAAAGGCCACCTCCCTGGGGTAGATGGCGCCTGGATGGGAACCTCTGACCAGGCACCTGCTTCCTTCTGCATTCTCCTTGGAGGAGGCTTTTCCGGTGGAGAAAGTGGATTATTGTCGTTTTCACCTCTGGGTCCTGCTAGGAATGTTCTGCTCAGCCAGTAGGAACCCTTACCCAGCATCCATGTCTTCATCCTAGAGCTCATCTTTTGGGTGGGACTGGGCTGCACTTTAATTTTTCTATGGGAGAGATAACCTCTTTCAGTTCTATGCATTGTGCCCATCATGTCCTCTGTGGGATTGTTTGTTTACACTTTTTAAGAGGCCCACTTCACTTCTCCTCCTTTGGGGTTGCTATGTTCTCAAGCCCAAAGTCAGCTAAAGCAGAAAACCCTGGGGCCCAGCCTAATCTACTCAGCTTGCTTGGATCACATGCTCCTTGAACCTTATGGTCAAGACAGGCAATGCTGACTGCTGCTTACTTAGCCCTTCCCACAAAATAAGGGGAGATTGCCCAGAAACACCCGGACCAGAGATGGAGAGTGGGTCCTGCCTGTAGTCTGGGAGGTGATGTTCCTCATCACTCAGTATACTCTTGTATTTGGTTCACTTGAGACGCAGTTAGCTTGCTGTTCAGTTAGTATCCATTAATCCAGTCAGAACAGTCCAGAAAAAACTGAGGCTGAAGGGCCCAGCCAGGAAAAGAACCCAGCCATGTCCCTTTTCTGAAAACAGACTCAAAGTGGGTCGGTGGGCTAGCATTCCTAGGTGACTCAGTTTCCCTGGATGCTTTTCTCCTCACTGGCATCTAGGATGCCCACAGTCCTTCAGCTGCTTCACAGCAAGTCAGACCTGGGAGCAGGGACAGCCTTCCTCTAATACAGGCAGAAGAGAACTCAGCAAGTTCCAGTTTAGAGTGGGTGTCTGCTCCTCATGTGTCTAGAGAAATGACAGCCTTGGAGATATTGGGGCTACAAAGCTCTCATCAGAGCTTAGCACTTGGAAAGTGTGCGTATTCCCAGAAGGAGGAGAGCAGAGGTAGGTCATGGGCACATATATGGGGGGGGGGGGGGGCAAAAAACAGAGAGAGAGAAGGAAAGGAAAGCAGAGGTGGGCAGGGAGGCAGGGTGTGTGTGTGGGGGGGGGGGGGGGGAGGTGAGATCTAAGGCTGGCCCTCTCCAGTGTCCCCTGAGCCTGATGACTCATCCAAGGCCTGCTGTGGGAATAGGTGAGCCCAGTGCAGCAGACCACAGCCCTGTTGTCGTCATCACTGAATGACGAGGCACAGGGGAGAGGCCTCATTACAAGTTCTGCGTCAGTTCCACACTATGTGAACTCTCCTGAGAGGATGGATCCTGACAGTTCTCGGGGGGGGGGGGGGGAGCCTCTTACCAGCACCTCCACTGAAGCAGCCTCAGACACTTTCATAGGGTCCCAGATTCAAGGTCTATAAAGAACCTGCCGGAACCGGATGTCCGGGAGGCTAAGGATAAGGTGGACGAGGCAGCATCCCACACCGACCCCTGTGTTCTGAGCCTTAGGATCATAGAGGACCACAATGTGGATGGAAGAATTTCTGGGGCGGGGGAGGGGGGGTGTGCCTGGATCTGGTCTGACTCTCAGTGACCTGCTCACGCTTCCCTCCATACCCTTATTTGCACCCAACACTGCGTGCCTAGTGTCTATTGTAGGTGCTACAGATGCAGGGGTGAGTGAGAAGGGTCCTAGATCCTGTACGGTGGCACCCCATCAATTCAGCAGCTCAGTCAAAGGCTTGGGGGAAGCCACGTGTGAGAGTCTTGGGTGAGGGTTCAAAAGGGCACCGAGATGGATCATTGCAGGTGTGGAGTGTATTAGAACAGTTTCCTAATACCATAGACAGTCATACATCAGGATGGGATGAGTGCTAAGGAGATTCAGGCCCTAGAATCAGAGACTGACAGCAAGGGGGAGAGACTGAAGAGAGGAGTTGAGGTCCGTATGGCAAAAGTGAAGTCTCTTTTTACATATTCCTGAAAAAGGAGAGGTCTCAGAACACATGCATGCAGCCAGGCTCTCAGATTCACAAGGAGGAGGCAGGGAAGGGTGGAAAGCAGGGTATATGGCCCTCAGCACCCTCTTTGATGTAAACTAACTTCCAGGTGAGAGGCATTGACCCCTGGGAATCTGTTAGGTGTCTGTGAGAAAGAGGAGGCCTGTAAGTATCAAGGCCCAAACATCAGCTGGATTCACATCACATTTTTATGTAATCTTGCCTCAGTGGCATCAACATTGATGTATAAACATGGAGATCTCTTGCCAGAGTATGATGGTGACCTAGGATTCCATGTCTTGAGGTCACTGTCTCAAGCTTGAGAAGCATGCAGGAAGGTTTCCTGGAGGGAGTGACTCACAAGCTTGTTATGGGACAAGCCATTCTGTGCCTGAATGTTACCATCTCTGTGTCTACCTTACAGGTCTCCTGCCCATGGGTGAGGGGCCCAGCACCTTGGCCAACACCACAGCCACCTCGGGCCACACAGCAGCCATACCAGTCATCCCCACCACCGCACATGCCCTTCCACCCGGGCATCCCAACAGTGCAGAGAAGTTGGTCGCAGGGTTGCCCCAGGCCCACCATGGTCCCACCTGCCCCTCACCAGCGGCCCATGAGTGCCAGTGGAAAGATGTTTTCTTTTGTGATGGACCCCAAATCTCCTGTCATCAAGCAAGGTATGTAGTGTACCAGGCTCTGGGGGTGGCTTCTTGGCAAGAATTGAAAGCCATGAAGATAGACTGGCCATGTTTTGAACTTTTCTCTGACCCTAAAAATGAACTATAACTAGTTGTAAGAAGCATAATGGTGGGCCCACGGAAGAGCAGAGTAGGTGGGCCTGCTGCCAAGTCTGACAACCTGAATTTGATTCCCAGAACCCAAAGAGAGAAGAGAGAACTAATGCAAGCCGTGCTCTGACCTTCTCACACGTGTTATGGGGCACAAGCATGTGTGCATGCAGATGCACACAGTTAAAAAGAAATAAAATGGAGGGACCGGAGAGATGGCTTAGAGGTTAAGAGCACTGGCTGCTCTCCGAGAGGTCGTGAGTTCAGTTCCCAACAACTCCATGGCGGCTCACAACCATCTAGAATGCAATCTAGTGCCCTCTTCTGGCGTGCAGGCAGAACACTGTATATGTAATAGATAAATCTTTAAAGTAAAAAAAATGATTACTTAAAGAAAGAAAGAAGGCTGGGGAACATAGAGTGTGTACCTTGAATTGGACAAAACCAGACATGGTGGCTTTGATGGTCAAAAGTTCAAGTCCACCCTAGGTTACATGGTGCATCAAGGCTAGCCTGGGCTATACGAGAACCTCCTCAAATAAATAAAGCTGGGAATGGTGAACGCCTTTAATCACAGCACTAGGGGTGTGGAAACAGACATATCTCTGTTAGTTCGAGGCCTGCCTGATCTACACAGTGGGTTCCAGGATAGCCAGGGCTACATCATGAGACTCTGTCTCAAAAAAGGAATGGGAGGGGGAAAGGGGAGTGAGAGAGGGAGGGAGCAAGGGAGGGCAAAAATAATTATAAATAAACAGAGCATGAGGAAACAGAAGCCAGCTGACACTGTAACACCTGGGTCCTCCAAGCTCCTGTCTGTCTCCCAGGGTCTCAGTCTACACTGCAGCTACCTGTGCAGCTCACAGACACGGTGTTTAGGGGGAATCTACATGATTCCCTTGTTATAGATGAGCAGGGGTGTTGGTAACAGAAACCCCATTTGCCCTGGGAAGATGCGAATGGGATGTGTTACTATAGTACGGGTGAGAAGAGGGAAGGTTAGTAGAGGAAGTTCTTTCCCAGAGGGGAAACATCCCCTCCAGTCGAATTTAACATGCTCTATAATGTTATCTCCACGACTGTCATCTCGCAGCTTTGTTGTGTGGGAAACACTCTGCCTTTCCAGGGTGTCCTACGTTAATCCCAACCCCCTTCAAGAGTTTCAGGTGCTTGGGGATAGAAGATTCTGTCCATCCCTGTCCTCTTGGCCACAGCAGCCCTAGCGACAGAGCAGATGTGAATTCAGAATTTGGACACGGTCTCCAGACTTCCTCCATGGTGGCTTGATCAAAGTTTTATTCTTCTCCTAATTCTGTCTGTAACATTCTGTTTAACTCTGCATTTTATTTTATATTGATTTATTTTATATGTTGTTTTTCCTACTTGTGAGTCTGTGTACCACATGTATGCAGTGCCCGTGGAGGCCAGGAGAGGGTATCATATCCTCTGAAATTGAAGTAACAGACCATTGTAAATTGCCAAGAGGAACCCTGATCCTCTGGAAGAGCAGCCGGTGCTCTCAATTTCTGAGCCGTCTCTCCAGCCCCTTATTATTTATCTTAAATCTAAGTGTCCCATCCTTCATTAATTGAACCAACTTATTATCTTATGCATTTCAAAGCACATTGCACATAGCTGCAGTATTCCTATAAGCATTTTTAGCATGTACATTATAAATAGTTTAAAAGATTTTGTCTTTTAATATAGAGTTCATAGATACAAGGTGTGCCAGTCATTAATTGTGATATAACAATTTTTTTCTGACACACAGATAATTAATAAAAAACCTTGTGTGTAGATGGTGTGTGTAAGTCAGGGACTGGGGCTCACTCAGCCCCATGGTTGAATATCTCATGAGATAGGAGTTGTGGAGCTGGCCCGGGCTGTGGTCCCTGAAGACTTCATCAGGGCAAGCAAGTCTGCCTCCAGTGTGACACTGCCAGATAGTTGTGGCCTTCCTACATGTATTAATTACTGTTGCTATTCTCAAATGACCAAAAGACATTCAGGGAAGAAAGGGTTATTTGGCTTCTGTTTCCAGAGGAACACAGTTCATGACAGCAGGAGGGTACAGCAGTCAGGATACTTACTTGACACAGTTACACAGAGGTGCTCTGCCACTGAAGCCCAGTCCTAGCCCAGTTTTACTTTCTTACATTTTAGAGACAAGGCCTTGCTAAATTACCAAGACTGACTTTGAACTTGCTATATAGCCCAGGCTGACCTTGAATTTATGATATCTCTTTCTATACATACATACATACATACATACACAGACAGACAGACAGACAGACAGACAGACAGACAGATAGATAGATAGATAGATAAATGGCATTTTAATTTTTTACTGAAAATAGATTTTCCCCCATAGAGTATATATATATATATTCTGATTGTGGCTGCCCTCCCCACCTCCTCCCAGATCCTCCCCACCTCTCCACCTACCCAAATCCACACCCTTTCTTTCTCACTAGAATACAAACCGAAATCAAAAATGATAATAAAATTTGATAAAATAAAGACAAACCAGGATGGACAAAGCAAAGGGGGAGGGAGCCAAAGAAAAACCATAAAAAACACAGAGATGCTAATAGACACATATTTTCACACACAGAAAACCCAAGAAAACAAAATTAGAAAGCATAATGTATAACCAAAAGACCTACAAGGTTAAAAAGAAAAATAAATAAATAAATAAAAAATACCCAGAAAAGCATTTGAAACAAAAATCCTCCAAAACCCCCAGGGGGTTAGTTTTCTACTGTTGTGGAATGTTAAGTAGGCAAAGGTGTGTTACATTCGTTTCTGCAGCCTTTGCTAATGATGTAAAGATGTGTTACATTCGTTTCTGTGGTCTTTGTTAGCCACGTAAAGATGTGTTACATTCGTTGCGCCTGCCTGCCTAAGGCACCTAATTGGTCTAATAAAAAGCTGAACAGCCAATAGCCGGGCAGGAGAGGGACAGGCAGGGCTGGTGGGCAGAGAGAATAAGCCCCAGGACTCTCAGCAAGGAAAAAGGGAAGAGGTAGACACCCGGGGCCAGACAGACAGAAAGACAGACAGACAGACATGGAAGAAGCAGGAAAAGCATGACATACAGGAAAAAAAGGAGGCTAAACACAGATGAAGAAAACCAGTTAAGTTACAAGAGATAGCAAGAAATGGGCATAAGATAAGGCTGAGCATTCCTAACTAATATTAAGTCTCCCTGTCATAATTTGAGAGCCAGTTGGTGGCCCAAAAGAAAAAAAACAGGTACAATCTACTGCAAGGCAAGGGCCTGCCCTGCCCTTAGGTGTGGTTTGTATACCCAGTAAGACTCCACTGGAGAAAACCATTTTTCCTTTGCAGTGTCTCAGCCTCGTGGGTAGCTGGGATTACAGGCTCAGCTGAGACCCTTAGAGTCACCGAAGCCAGCAGCAAATATTTTAAACTCTGTGGCCTGTGTTGAAACTATTCATCTCTGTCCTTGTAGAGAAAAAAGCAACAGCTGTAAATGAACCAAAAGTGAATGATTCCAGCCATGTTCCAGTTGGTTTATTTTTGAGAAAGGAGCTGTCTTGGAATTCACTCAGTAGACTGTAGCAATAAGGTTTCCTGGCCCCGGGTGGCTAGAGGTCCAGACCCACAGACTGCCCCAGAGCGCTTAGCTGCCCACTGCTGCTCAGACCCCCAAAATGATTTAGATGCTTATATTACGTTCATGCTGTTTGGTCTATGGCTCAGGCACATTGCTAGCTTGCTCTTACATCTTAACTCAACCCATTTTCATTAATCTGTCTACCACGTGGCCCGTGGCTCACCTGTGTTCCTTACATGTTTCTTCTTTGGGCATCCAGCTTGGTCTGTCTCTGACTCTGCCCTTCTTTTCCTACCTATTCTGATTCCCCACCTATTTTTTCTATGGTGCCTGTCATGGGCCAAAACAGTCATGTATTTAAAAATTGATATTCACGACATACAGAAAGACATTCCCACATCACCTCCCCCTTTCTGTCTAATCAAAAAGGTTTCAATTTTAACATAGAAAAATTACATATAACAAAATAGTTATCAAACAAGAATTATAGTTACAATATCTAGTCTATTTGTATTTAACAAAATTAAAGAAAATATTCTATCATCTACCTTATCCTTGTGAATCTAAAGTTTCATATTCAATATACCTTAAAATAACCAAGAAAAACTATACCTATAACTATCAACTACCTCAGAGACCCAAGAAGGAAATAATATTTACCTAAGTAAACCGAAAGTACAAGCAACTTCCAAGATCTAGAAAGGACAGAGATGACACCTATCTGCCTGGACAGTCACCCAAAGTTCCTTTATAAAAACTGGGGCATCCATCTTCAGCCTACAGGCCCAGAGTCTCTTTTCATTTCAGTGAAGCAGGAAATCTGCTCTGCCAATCATCAGTCGCTTCTCCTTGAGTCCTGAAGAATGTCTGACAGTTTTATCTGCAAAGCAGAAACCTGAATAACTATCTTGGCTTGTTCTGCAAAGTTCAGAGGTCACCTTCCTATGGAACATGAATGTCCAGTTTAAACAGCATACTGTTAAGCAGTCAATATAAGAACAGGTTCATGTCCAGTGGCTAACCGATGTCACAAAGAAACTAATCTCCATATGGAGTTTCTTCGATGCCCATTTTTCTCTTGACGTAAATTGGTGCTGCCAGGAGTAGACCTGTCTCACTGTCCAGAAAAGTCTAAGTTCTTAAAATATTTTAAATGCCATATTCTGTAGGTCTTAGAAGTGTTTGAATATTACCTATCTAATTGAATTATATCTTTGTATACCTAAAAATCTAACTAACATGCATTTCTTAGTTATACATTACAATTTTAAATAAGTTACATAAACATCATATCTTAAACAAGAGTAGAAAATGCATGCAGCGTAAGAGAATTGACCTTAAATTTGTATCAATAAACCAAAATCCATAAAACATTTTGAGATTAACAGCTGATTTCCTGATCTAAATAAACTCAATAATCTAATTTTTTAAAAATCATTCATATACCATATCCCCTTTTTCCTCTTAGAAAGAGATTAACTATGACCATTAACCATTTATAATGAAAACATACATTTATAAATAATATTTTGGGAATTTGGGTGTAGTTTTCTACTACTACTTCCTTCTGATATGGGGCGTTGAAAATCTGATGGGTTCTTGAGACTGGATCATAGTCTACAACCCTGAAGCTGATACGGCCATCTCTTCCCATCAGATTTTTTTCAGGGGGTCTTGGTTGATGAAACCATATTTGCCCGGAAGCAATCCACGGGTTCTCATCTTCTGTGGAAACAAAAGCAAAACTCTTCCAAAGCAATGAATCCTTAGACACAAATTTCAAAATCAAAATACTTTAAAATATATATTTTTGTTTAACTTAGACTTTGCAATCCATTGCCTTTCTACAGTTAGCTCATTAATAGTTAAAAAATTAAAATAAAACACAATAATAACCAAAATCCAGATTTTGTGTCTATTTTCTATCTTTACGTGGCTTATTGTATTTTTATTACTCTATTTCTCTTTTTAAAAGACTTTCTCTACCTTCTTTCTTTTCTCTCTGACACCTATGTACATTTTATACACATTGTAACCCATTTACAGGGTTTTTTTTTATTATCTAAATCTGTTTTATTGTGAAACCTTCATCATTTTCCAACCAGAAGAGCTTTTAAAATACTGCTACTCTCTTAAAGAGCCACATAGTTTTTACAGAAAAAGCTGAGTCAGGAAGTTCTCTTAAAGGGGCGGTGTCTCTGTTCAGAGCAGACCCAAGAAATGCTGCTACAAAGAAACCAGTTGACTCTGTTTCCTTTTCATTCAAAGTAAACAGAAACCTTAAATCAATCACATGCTATGGAGTCTTTTGTGAGACTTCAGGAACAGGCCTGGTTGCAGCTTACACTGCCTGCTGCCAGTCTGCCAGTGCCATTTTGAATGTGGCCAGATGCCGAGCTTTCTCTGTACAATGACCTGCTTCACACACACAGTTTGGAAGCTGCTTTGGCTCAGTTTCTGGGCTCTAGAGTATTTTCTAATCTTCCTCTGGCTATATGTGGGTGTTTAGCCCCACGTTGGGATGCCATCTGTTAAAATAAGGTTTCTTGGTCCCAAGTGGCCAGAGGTCCAGACCCACAGACCTGCTACCCCAGACCCCTTAGCCACTGCTGCTTAGGCCCCCAGAAATGACTCAGACACTTATATTAGCTTCATACTGTTTGGTCTGTGGCTCAGGCACATTGCTAGCTTGCTCTTTCATCTTAACTCAACCCATTCTCATTAATTTGTCCTGCCATGTGGCCTGTGGCTCACCTGTGTTCCTTACATGTTTCCTCTTTGGTGACTGGCTTGGTCTGTCTCTGACTCTGCCCTTCCTTTCCTACCTATTCTGATTTTCCCACCTACTTTTTCTATTGTGCCTGTCATGGGCCAAAACAACTCCTTTATTTAAAGACTGATATTCACAGCATACAAAAAGACATCACCACGTCAGTAGTCCAGGCTGGCCTTGAACTCACAGAGAGCTGCTTGTCCATGTCTCCAAAGTGCTGGGGTTAAAGATGTGTGCCACCACTGCCCAAAACTTTGTAAAGGCCTATTGATGTGACTTGACTTGAACATGGATGTTTTGCCTGCATGTATGCCGGTGCAGCACAGGAGTTCTGTGCCTGAGAATCTGGAAGGAGGTTAGAAAGTGTCAGATGCTTTAGAACTGGAGTTAAAAATAGTTTTGAACCACCGTGTGGCTGGGAATTGAACCAGGTTCTCTGCAAGAGCAGATAATGCTCTTAATTGCTGAGCCATCTCTCCAGCTCCCAAAAAAAATTTTTTTTAAGGGTTAGGGAGCTGAAGAGATGGCTCAGCAGGTAAGAGCACTGGCAGAGGGCTAGAGTTCAGTTCCCAGCACCTACATCAGGTGGCTCATAGCCATATATAACTCTAGCTCCAGAGGATACGGGATCTCTGGCCTCCTCAGAAGCCTGCACGCAAGTGCACATACCCACATGCAGACACACATGCCTATATATAACTAAAAATTACATATATATCCATATATATATATTCAAAGCATTATATGGGCATGGTGACTCATGTCTGTGATTCCAATACTTGGAAGGCTGAGGCAGGAGAATTGCCGTGTTTTCAAGGCCAACCTGAGCTACACAGTGTGTTTCAAGACCCAGCTTGGTCCCCAAGCCAATACTACTTTACCTATTATTTACTTAATCTCATAATAGCTCTTTGAGATACAGACTGTTAAAGTTGTTCTGGAGAGATGGCTCAGAGGTTAAGAGCACTGGCTGGTCTTCCAGAGGTCTTGAATTCAATTCCCAGCAAGCACATAGTGGCTCACAACCATCTGTAATGGGCACTGGTGCCCTCTTCTGGCCTGTAGGCAGGATGCTGTATACATACTAAATAAATCTAAAAATAAATAAATAAATAGATAAATAAATAAAATCAAAAATTAAAGAGACCGTTAAAGTTACTAAATTATATACATGGAAACAAAGGCAGAGAGAGACTTAATGACCCATTCATGGTCACCAGATCTTGCAGCAGAGATTGGTGATTGGCCGGCCCTTCCTCCGACAGTGATGTCATTGCCCTTCAGTGTACAAAAGTTGGAGATAGTGGCTGGGGAAATGGTTCAGTGGGCAAAGTTCTGCTAAAGCAGGAAGTCTGTGTCCCCAGAACCCAGGGTAATCAGAGTGACACGCATCTGTAATCCCAGCAGTGGAGAGGCAGAGACAAGTGGATTGTGGAAACTTGCTGGCAGCCAGAATACCTAAAACAGTAAGCTCCATGTTCAAGGAGAGCCTGTCTCAAAATGTAAGATGGAGAGTGGTAGAGGAATATGTCCGGTGTTGGCCTCTGGCCTCCACATGCACCTGCACACATATGCACACATACCCTCCCACAGACGTGTACAGGAACACACGGGTGTACACACAAACACAAATTTTAAAACAATTAAAAAGACAGGGCATGATGGCACATGCCTTTAATCCCAGAACTCCAAAGGCAGGAGGATCTCTGTGAGTTTGAGGTCAGCCTGATCTACAGAAGGAGTTCCAGGACAGCCAGGGCTACATAGTGAGACCATGATTGAGTAATATTAATAATAGCGACAATGCCAGAGAAAATGAAAACCACAGAGCAAAACGTAGCAGTTTATGCATGTAATCCCAGCATTCAGAAGGCCGAGGCCAGAAGACTGCAGAGAATGTGGAGTCACCTTGCTCTACATGGTGAGTTTGGGACAGCTTGGGCTATTTAACAATGCCCCTTCTCAAAGAAAGGTAATGTGACCCCTGGGGGAAAACCATGACAGCAGCTCAGGTATGGAGCCCTCCAAGCTTGGGAGCCCACCGTGCCCTTTTCTCTGTGGATGTCACACAGTGTGGGCCAGCACCATGGAACTGTCAGAAGACTGCTTGATGGAGGGACTCTCCGGGGTGGTACCTCCCACTGAGATCTTCATGGACCAGGACCTTGGCCAGCAAGACAAGGTAAGGGACGCACTAGCAGTCAGAGGCCACAGAGAACTTGTCACATCATCTTCTCTGTGTCCCATGTCCAAGCAGTCGCTTCTTATTCAATAGACAGTTGTGTTCACAGAGAGTTTACTGAGCCCCTGCTGAGAGCCAGGCTGAGCCACTAAAGACATTATCAGCTCCTTCCATCTTCGATGGCTTCAGGATGGCTTTTGTCGCTTCGGCTTTACTGATGAGGAAACATTCGGTCAGAGAGGTTAAGTAACATGCCCAAGTTTGCACAGCGCATGAAATAGAACTGAATTCCAATCCAGGTCTGGCACTTCTCCCACACATCCAGTCAACCCCAAGTGATTTTACAATGGTGGGAGATGAGGAAGTGAGAACTGAAGTTGGGGGGCAGCTGTACAAAGGTGATGCTTTAGAGGGGAGTAGAGAGAGGTCAGAGACAGAACCGTAAAGAGAATCAGCGTGCTTGAGCTTAGAAACGGATTACTCCCCCACCTAGCCACAGCTTAAAAACAAAACCAAAAGCCTGAGACTGTCTGGCTCAGCTGGTAGAGTGCTCACCCACCATGCACAAGGTCTGGCTTTGGTCCCCAACACTGCTTGACAGGCAGGTAATGCACACCTGTAATCCCGGCACTCAGAGGTGGCACCGGAGAATGAGAGATTCAAGGTCATCCTGAGCTATAGAATATAAACTCAAAACAAGTCTGGGCTACATGGTACCCTGTCTCCAAACAAAGCAGCAACAAAACACAGCCCCACAATGCCTCGCTTTCCTTACAGACCAGGGCCTGAGGCCAAGGAGTTCTTGTGTGGGGAAATAGGAAGGCAGGCTTCCTTTGACACTCAGAATCATGGCCTTAGAGTATTGTAGCTAGGACCAGGAGGCAGTTCTGAGGCTGGTGTCCTGAGACCAGACTGTGAGATGCTGTGGTAAGATGGGAAGCTACCTTGCAGACACTGTCACTAGTCTGTTTGTTACCCTGCAGCAAGCCATCCCAAAATCTAATGGCTAAAAGCAGTCATCTACCATTCCCCTGTCTCCCATGACTTGACTTACATGATGGTCCTCTACCAGTGTCTTGCAGCCTACACACAGCAATCAACTCAGAGTATTAAGGGGCTGGCCGTCTCAGATGGTAGCAGTCATAGTCAGGGTCCACCACCGGATGGAGAAATGGCAAGTTCTCTGCGTTCAGTCTCTCTCCAGTACAGCAGTCCCCAGGTCCCCAGGGCGCTAGGGCAGACACCACAGTACCTCGACAGCTTCCTCAGAGCCCCCTCCCTCTATACCTCTTCAGTTACTGACTGACTGTCCACTCAGCTTGCTCAGCAATCTCTCCCTGTGTCACTTCGGGCTATGTCCACTGGAGTCACAAGCTAGCTGGACAGTAGACATACCACTCAGTGACAAAACTCCCAAAGTATTAGTCACTGTGTTTAATCCACCACAGTTGTTAGGCTGGGAATAAAATGAAAATAATAATCTTTGCCAGTTTCATCTATTTACACCCTGATTTCCCAAGGCACAAGTAACAGGTGATAAACGGGTCAGAAATGCTCATCAACCAATTTTTTTAAGTGTACTTATTATGCAAAGAGTATTCTGCCTACAGGCCAGAAGAGGGCGCCAGATAAATGGTTGTGAGCCACCATATGGTTTATTAGAATTGAACTTAAGGCCTCCGGAAGAGCAGCCATTGGTGCTCTTAGCCTCTGAGCCATCTCTCCAGCCCTCATCAGCCCATCCTTTTGGACAGTTGAAAGGCTTACAAGTTTCAGGCATGGCTGGATCTAGGCTCTTCGGCGATGTCATTGGAATGCTCGCTGTTGCCTGTTCTTTGTCTTCCTGACAGTTTGACATTCTCCAGAAGGCTGGCTTCCTGTGCTGGACAGGATGACTATGGTCAAGCTCAAGCCTCTATACTTAAAGCCCATGATCCAAAGTGAAGCAGGACCCCCACCACCATCTTAGAATCCACATACAGGAGCTCGAAGAAAACTTGGTTGACCAGCCTGGGGTCAGGGACATGCGGAGAAGGGACAGGGAGTGGGGCTCTTGATTGACATTCAAGACCACATGGAAGGACTAGGTGACAGTCCTTAAGGAAGGCATAGGAATCTCACCAGAAAGATAGACACCATTGCTGGATACCAAACACAAAGGTTTGGTTATATCCAGAGTCCAATGCAGACCCTGGCACACAGTAGGTGCCCAATAAATGTTTGTGCTGTGAATAATGACCAAGCATATTCTGTCCTGAGTGGCTTGCTTTGGATGAGGCCACGGTCCCCAGGAACACAGAGTCTGTTAGAAGCTGCAACATAAGTGTTCACAAGATCCCAGAAAAAGACACATGGAAGGAGCTGGCAATGTCATGGTCTCCTTCATGCCTGTGACACCATTTGTCCCCCAGGCATGTAGCTAGGATTCTGTTTTTCCTGCCTTTCTGATATTCTGAGGGATTCAGAGTGCATTTTACTGCTTTGGGGAAACAGAAAATTCTTTGGTCACTGTATTTTCCTAGAGAGATGGTGCATTGGCTCCACCTATGGCAAACTCTGCCAACTGTCCCCACACCCCAGAATTTTCACAAGCCACCAGGCATCCAGCATTCCGTTTCCAGACTCTGTTGTTCCCTGAATATACTCTATGAGGGCTTCCAGAGGGATTAGAGAGTTCCAGGAAAGAGAATGGAGAAAAATGACCCCTCTGATATACATAAAAAATATTAAATTAATACCATTGTTATAGTCAGAATGTGTTGGGATTGAACGCCATTCTAATTACTTGTGCTGGGTCTCTGACATCCTGGAGTGGGCCTCTTAAGAGAATGCATAGAATGATTACAAAGAAACTTTTTGCCCACTGACATTCCCAACCAGGGTGTTGTGGTTTACCACATGAAAATATTTTTTCTGGGTAAAGGAAGTTTCTGTGCCTCAGAGGCTTCATTATAGGCACCTAGACGCAAGTGTGTGGTTCTAACCCAACTCTAGCATCTCTGGGGCCTTCCGAGAGACAGTCTGTAAATATCTTCTTGCTCTCCTACCTACTGTCTCCCACCCCACATTCCCCAGAGTGGCACCCTGTTTCCTCCTTATTGTAGAAATGGGCCCAGATTACCACCCACCCCCACTCCCTTCTAAACCTCCCTCTTGTCCCCACACAGGATGAGATCATTCTGCTACTGGGGAGAGAGGTCAATCGGCTCTCTGATTTTGAGATGGAGTCCAGATACAAAGATGTGGTCATAATGAACCTTCAGGGTGAAGTGGCTGAGCTGAGCCAAAGGCTGTCAGAAACAGCCACCATGGCCACAGCCAGGCAGACCAACAGGTGTGTCCAGAAGTCCCAGGACCTGGATGAAGGTGATGATCTCAGGCAGAAAGAGATTGAGAGTATGAAAAGCCAGGTAGGACTGGGGGACAAGTCCATCATACCATCAGACTAGAGCCCGGGGGTACAGATGGGAGGAGCTGGAAAGAGGGGTGTCTGGGGCATCATGGAAGATAAGGGGCAGAAGGCCACCAGGAGCCCACCTTTCCCAGTACAACATGTATTGGGCCATGGAAAGCATGCTTTAGATCTGTCACAGTCCTCTGACACATCCTACGAAGAAACTGGGGTAGTCCCAGAGGTGCCCAGGAGCTGCCTCACGCTTGCACAGACCACCGGAGGTGGCAGAGCACCACAGACTCAGATCTGCTATGAAGTTTCTGACTTGACTTAGCCCCGAGGTCAGACCCATAGTCCCGCAGCCATTTAGTCCCAAATAATCATACAGAGGCTTATATTAATTACAAACTGTTTGATCTATGGCTCAGGCTCATTACCAACTAGCTTTTACAACTTAACCAGTTTTCATTAATCTATGTATTGCCATGTGGCTCCATGGCTTTACCTGTGTCCCATTACATCTTGCTTCCTGGGATGGCAGCGTCTGTGACTCTGCCATTCTTCTCCTTTATCTCTGCTTGAATTGCCTGCCTGCCTCCAAGCTGCCTTACCATAGGCCAAAACAGCCTCTTTATTAACAAATGGTAGTAATGCACATTCACAGCTTACAAAGAGACATCCCACATCAGTTAACCCCACACCCCATCCCAGCTTCTCATTTCTACCCCAAAGCATGGTTTTCTTGACTTAATGACTGCCCATCACACCCATCCTGCCCCATTCCGAAAGAAGTACAAGCAGTTAGCCCAGGAATGAGGATCCCTAGGTCATCAAACTCCAATACCTCCTCAAGTCCTAAAAGGTGGCCCCTGGTTCCATGACAGGCGGCATCATCTACTAAAAACTCCCCACTTGCAAGGTCACTGTTAACCAGGCAGCTTCCGTTCTCTGGAAACTAGATCCAAATTCTTGTTTTATGAGAACAGCAATTGGGCTAAGGAGAAGATGCTCAGCCGTTAAAGTACCTGCTGAGCAAGTGTAAGGACCTGAGTTCAATCCCCAGGTACCCAGGCCCATGGGAAAAAACAAGGTATGCAATGTGGGTGGTGAGCTCTTCCAAGGTTCCACCCTAGATAAAGAGCTACAGGCCGTCTATGGAGTGGTCAGCCATAAACATGTGTGCCTGTGAGCAACACTAAATGGACTTAGTATTTTATATATACATATATGTGTGTCTATATAACAATTTATAGTACATATATATGTATAGATGTAACAATAATAATTAAAGATAAAGAAGCATGAATTTGAGGGGGAATAGGACCCAGGATGAGTTGGAGGAGCTGAGGAAAGGCAGAAATAATGTAAATACAGTACTCGTGTATGGAATTCTTTAAAAATTTTCTAATTAAAAATATTTAAAATAAGCAAGACATGGAGGTACACACCTGTAATGCCAGCACTGGTGAGAGACAGACAGGCCTTGAGGCTCTTCAGTCAGCCCGCCTATCCAAAGAGACAAGCCCAGGTCCCAGTAAGAAGCCCTCTCTCAAAACATGTGTTCAATGGCTCCCTATTTTAGACCGAGGTTGCCCTCTGGCCTCCACATGCACATACATACCCATACACATGAACATGTCTATATACATATGCTCACATACACACCTATATACATACAATAAATTTAAAAGAAATGATATGTGGCCATACTAGTGACTGACATGAGAGGGCCCAGATCACTGCGGCAGAACTGTCCCCAGATTGGTGGGCCTGGCTGAGCCAGGCAGGGTGGCACTTTAATCCCAGCACTTGGGAGGCAGAGGCAGGAGGATGGATTTCTGTGAGTTTGAGAACAGCCTGGTCTACAGAGCAAGTTCCAGGACAGCCAGAGAATAGAAAGAGGAGTGAAACAGTTAGACGTCATGCAGGCACTCATGGCTCCAGGTTTCCGCCTGGGTTCCTGCTCTGACTTCACGGCAGACTATGAACTGTAAAGTGAAAGAAACCTCTTCCTCCCCAAGTCGCTTTTGGTGACAGTGTTTACCACAGAGACAGAAAGCCAGCTAGGACAGGTGCTCAGCTACCTGCTGTGGCAGCAGGTCACAATTTGAGAACTGACTCAAGGAACTAGTGACAACTGAAAATACTGATCCCCCCCCCCCCCGCCCGCGCGCCATGGGAACGATCTAGAAACAACCGTGCCCATTTATCACACATATATTGTCAGTCGTAACTGAAAGGGATGTTGATGTTTTATTTTAGTTTTTACGATTGTGTGCTCGTATGTGTATGCAAGCATATGTGTGCGTGTGTGTGCCACAGAACACGTGTGGAGGTCACAGAACACATGTGGAGGGCACAGAACACGTGTGGAGGTCACAGAACACATGTGGAGGGCACAGAACATGTATGGAGGTCACAGAACACATGTGGAGGGCACAGAACATGTGTGGAGGGCACAGAACATGTGTGGAGGGCACAGAACATGTGTGGAGGTCACAGAACACATGTGGAGGGCACAGAACATGTGTGGAGGTCACAGAACACATGTGGAGGGCACAGAACATGTATGGAGGGCACAGAACACATGTGGAGGGCACAGAACACATGTGGAGGGCACAGAACACATGTGGAGGGCACAGAACACGTGTGGAGGGCACAGAACACATGTGGAGGGCACAGAACATGTGTGGAGGTCACAGAACACATGTGGAGGGCACAGAACATGTGTGGAGGTCACAGAACACATGTGGAGGGCACAGAACACATGTGGAGGGCACAGAACATGTGTGGAGGTCACAGAACACATGTGGAGGGCACAGAACATGTGTGGAGGTCACAGAACACATGTGGAGGGCACAGAACACATGTGGAGGTCACAGAACACATGTGGAGGGCACAGAACATGTGTGGAGGTCACAGAACACATGTGGAGGGCACAGAACACATGTGGAGGTCACAGAACACATGTGGAGGGCACAGAACACGTGTGGAGGTCACAGAACACATGTGGAGGGCACAGAACATGTGTGGAGGGCACAGAACACGTGTGGAGGGCACAGAACATGTGTGGAGGTCACAGAACACATGTGGAGGGCACAGAACATGTGTGGAGGTCACAGAACACATGTGGAGGGCACAGAACACATGTGGAGGGCACAGAACACATGTGGAGGGCACAGAACACATGTGGAGGGCACAGAACATGTGTGGAGGTCACAGAACACATGTGGAGGGCACAGAACATGTGTGGAGGTCACAGAACACATGTGGAGGGCACAGAACACATGTGGAGGTCACAGAACACATGTGGAGGGCACAGAACACATGTGGAGGGCACAGAACATGTGTGGAGGTCACAGAACACATGTGGAGGGCACAGAACATGTGTGGAGGTCACAGAACACATGTGGAGGGCACAGAACACATGTGGAGGGCACAGAACATGTGTGGAGGGCACAGAACACATGTGGAGGGCACAGAACATGTGTGGAGGTCACAGAACACATGTGGAGGGCACAGAACACATGTGGAGGGCACAGAACACATGTGGAGGGCACAGAACACATGTGGAGGGCACAGAACATGTGTGGAGGTCACAGAACACATGTGGAGGTCACAGAACACATGTGGAGGGCACAGAACATGTGTGGAGGTCACAGAACACATGTGGAGGGCACAGAACATGTGTGGAGGGCACAGAACACGTGTGGAGGGCACAGAACACATGTGGAGGGCACAGAACACATGTGGAGGGCACAGAACACGTGTGGAGGGCACAGAACATGTGTGGAGGTCACAGAACACGTGTGGAGGGCACAGAACACATGTGGAGGGCACAGAACACATGTGGAGGGCACAGAACACGTGTGGAGGGCACAGAACACGTGTGGAGGGCACAGAACACATGTGGAGGGCACAGAACACGTGTGGAGGTCACAGAACACGTGTGGAGGTCACAGAACACATGTGGAGGGCACACCACGTGGAGGTCAAATGGCAACTTGCCACGGTCAGTTTTCTCCCAGCGTTTGACCCCTGAGATATAACTCAGGTCATCAGTCTCGGCAAACGTCTTTACTTCACCAAGTCATCTCGCTGGCCCAAAAGAGAATATTTTATAATAACACCTGTGATGTTAGATAATGATTGTCACCTTGCCCGAATCTAGGGTCACCTAGGAGACCAGCCTCTGGGCACGCCTGTGAGGACTGTCTAGATGAGAAAACCCACCCTCGTGGAGGGCGGCACCATCCCACGGGGTGGAGTCCTGGACTAAATAGGAGAAGTGAGCACCAGCATTCATTTTGCTTCGTGACTGCACATACCGCGTGACCAGACTGTCACCAGGACGGTCTGGACCCTCTATGTGTGAGGGGGAAGAAGCCCTCCTTCCTGAAGCTGGTTTGTGGGGGTATTTTGTCACAGCCTGTGTGAACCCAAAGATGCACTGGATTTAAATCCGAATCCAGTTCCATCCTCTCATGTTTTAATTTCTGAGCTATTTTATTGCTTACAGAATCCTCAGGCAGAAGCCAAAGCTGCACAGCAGGTTAGTTAATGGCTTTGATTATTTTATGTGTTATCGAGGGTCCCCTGAAAGCATGTACCTGACAACATGCTCTCAACGCTCTCCCATCAGCCACCACGCCACTAGCACATGCTCACTTCCCGAGCCTGCGCTAATTAGCAGACTGGTTATTACCTCTAGGCAATCATTCCTCCCCAGCACTGTTAACTTTCTTATGATCCAATACACGTTTTATTATGCAGCCTAACCAGGCAATAAACATCCTGGGGTTTGTGCCAATGACAGACAATCTGGATGTTTATTTGGGTAGTGAAGGATATGAAGACAACTGAAAAATGTTTGCAATGTGAGACCTCAAGGCTGTTGTGCTTGACTGAAAGATTTTTTTGTCTGGTGGCCTTGAACTCTTAGGGGCATCCTTCTCATCCTCGCCCCAAGCTCATCCTTAGAGGATGCCCTGCTGTCCTGCACAAGAAAGATTTCAGCTAGAAATGTTTATTTGTTTTTAGTTTTGAGTGTGTGAGTGTATGCCTGCGCATGTGAATGGGCACACACACCTATCCCTCCCAGTGTCTGCCCCCCTCCTACCTTACCCCCAAGACAGGATCTCCCAGCCTGGAGCTAGGCTGGCAGCCAAGAAGCCCCAGGAACCTCGCTGTCTCTGTCCCCCTCAGGAGTGGCCTTTCAGGCTTGTGTGCTGACACTGGTGCTTGTTTTTATGTGGTTGCTGGGATCTGAACTCGGATCCTACTAAACCATCTCTGAAGCCCCTAGAAACATTTAATTTTTTTCATTGCAAGTGTTTTTTACAGTAAGCAGGAAGAGGTCAACTTTCTTCAACTGTAGTTTCCAAAGCACACAGCCGAGTTTGTAGCTCCAAGGATGGTGAGGAGAACAGCCTTGCACCCCCACCCCACCCCACCACACACACACACACACACACACACACACACACACACACACACACACACACACACACACACACACACTGGAAAACCTTCTATTAGAAGATTTAAGTTCCAGAGTAAGAACCAATGAAGGAAGGAGGGATTATATTAACATAGTAAGAATTACTGAAGGGTAAAAGACATCCAGATCCAAACAAAACCAAAACTCTCTGGAAATAGTTAAATGTGTAAAAATGTGAAGAAGCAGCACCTCAATGCTTCTAGTAGCATTTTTTAAACTAAGAAGTAAATTTGAACAGCAATTCCTAAGAGCCCAATGAGGAACTTAAGGCTTCCCACAACTGGTCTGATACAGCCAATCATGACTTTGGGGGCGTAATGTGGACCATGATCCTCTTCAGAGTAATAAAAAGGATGCCTCAGAGTAGCCAAGGGTTTGGATAAGAAACTTTTTTTTTTAATCTGGGATAATTATGAACTGTCTAACTGACTGGTAAAAATAAAGAAACATGCACTTCTTCTGATGGTAACATCCTCTTTTACTTCTTAAAAATGGTCTCTGACTCTGTCTCCATTCAGCTGCATATCCCCACATTGCTGCATTCTATACATACAACTCCATATCTTTCTTTACATACATATGGCCGTTCATCTCCACACACAGATCTATTTTCATATGTCTTCACATCTTTCTTTTACATACATTTCCCTTCCATATCTCCTTTTTTACAGTTTCATCTTCCTGCCTCCACAGTTACGACTCTCCACACAGCCGTAACTATTCATGTCATATACATCATATGACACTTTACACTGTTCTTACACATTCTCATACAGCTCTTTGCATAGCTCCTGTACATAGCAACAGCTCTTTCACATGGCTTTATCTCTCACACACACGTGCTCACATGTCTATGCTTCTTCTACATCATTCACTTACCCTTTGGGCACTTACTCTCTCATTCACTCGCTCTATCTCTGACCGTCTCTTTAGGCTTCTTCTTCCTCTCTCACCCAGCACACACACTCTCATTAAGCAGAGCTTCACCCCTACATTGCTGCTGCTCCCTCACATTCCCCTTAGCCACACTCTGGATAATTAATTATATGTTACACTTTCAGGGCCCAACCCATTTTCAGAACATATGAAGTCATACAGTTGTTCTCAGGCTAGTAAGGTCACAAAGAATGGCCAGTGTAAATGCTTGACTTTGCACGTAACTTTTTCCCAGACAGAGAGTGACATTGAAATTCAAGACTTAACAATAATAGTAGCAGGTTGTACCTGGAGCTGTCAGGGTACATGCAGAAAGTCAACTATTGCAAAGGCTGTATGTCTTAAAACACCCTGGCTTTGATTTATCAATAAACAACACCTGGGAATTAGTCTTTGTGTATTTTCTGCAGGAGCAGTTTAGTCTGAATTTGTTCTGAAGTCTAAAATTAATTGTCTTTGAGACTGAGAATACATTTACTTTTCTGAGTCAGTAAAGAATATTCCGGTATTGTTTCTATACGTCAGACTTGACTATCCACAACAACACATGTGCCCAAAGATGTAAAACACACTACCAAAGGGCTGTAGAAAGGACCTCATGGCCTTTATTAGGGAGGCATAGCAGTGACCCCTGAGAAAGTTACAGACAGAAAACAACTTATATTCACAGCCCACAGGCATTGCCTAGTGGGGCCAGTCAACGGATGTCTTCACAGACTTTGCCTAGTGGAGTTCCTCAACACAGAGTCATTCGTGTGGTAGGTCGACCTGTAAACTACTGGCTGTCATCTCCTGGATACTCCCATGGCCCTCGTCATGGGGGGTTAAATAAACTATTTAACATTCACTGAGATTGAATTATAGGGTCATTTCCCACTTAATGGAACCTCCTCCCCATCATGGCCCTCTGCTAGCTTCCTGACATTTAACCTCCCCAACTAGCACATATATAGTGGATCTGAGAGATAGAGATGGAGAGAGAGAGAAAGAGAGAATTGTATTGGAGAGATGGCTCATTGGTTAATAAAATTGGTTATTCTTGCAGAGGACCAAGATTCAGTTTCCAGCACCAACATGGCAGCTCACAATAACCTGTAACTCCAGTTCCAGGGGGATCCAATGCCCACAGTGCATGTGATGCACAGACATACGTACAGGCATACACTCATACACAAATAAGTAAATTTAAAATAAAATTAGAAGTTCAGATTCCCACATATGAGCGATAACAATGCTTGTCTTTCTGAGATCAGATTAGATCACTTAATGTAATATTTTTTATGTTCATCTATTTTCTTGCAATTTTGTTTTTCATTATGGTTGAATAAAAAAACTCATACTGATTTTACCAAGGATTTCTAATCAGGCTCAGAGGGAAGCCCAAGCACAGACCTGTGGGCGCCATCTAGTGGTGAGATGCAGGTGCCCCACCCCCCCACCCCCAATCTGGGTAGAGCAGGATCTCCCCTTTGTCTTTCTCAAGCCAGACCTGTGATAAGGCGGGACAGTCACCCGGTAGTTAAGTTTGCCTAGACAAGACTCACAAGCACACACAAAAATGTTATAGTCTGTCTTTCTTCCCCCAAAGCAACCAGAAGGGAAAGCACAGGATATAATCATATAATCTTAGCTAATATCTATATGTCCACAGGGCATTGTCTGAACACTTTTAAGGGCTATTAGCTTATAAAATCTCTCCACACTCCTGAAAAGTCAGGACTAGTGTGACCATGTTCACAGAACAAGAGCTGAGACAGGACCAGGCATGGCATGACGGTGTATGTTTTCAGTCCCAGTACTTAGGAGAGGCAGAGATAGGCAGATCTCTGTGGCTTTGAGGTCAGCCTGGACTACATAGTGAGTTCCAGGCCTCCAGAGCTACGCACAGAGACCTTATATCAAACAAATAAACAAACTGGGACAAGACCCAGGGACTTTCCTATGACATCATAGTCTGGAGATGACAGAGATCAGACGTTGGCAGTCACACCCCTCCCTCAAGTATAGGTTACATAGTATAGCCTCTCTCTCCCTCTCCCTTACCCCCCACCTGTGTGTGTGTGTGTGTGTGTGTGTGTGTGTGTGTGTGTGTGTGTGTGTGTGTATAGGTGTGTACATATAGAGGCCAAAATCTGAAATCAGGTATCTGCCCTGTCCCAATTAGATTCATCAAAACAGGATTTCTCTGTGTAGCCCTGGCTGTCCTGGAACTCCCTTTGTAGACCAGAGTGGCCTCAAATTCAGAGATCCACCTGCTTTCACCTCCTGAGTGTGGGATTAAAGGTATCACCACCACGCCCATCTCAGGTACCTTTTCCCAATAGCCCTCCACTCTATTTTTTGACCAAATCTCTTAATTCGCCTGAACATCATGGCTGAGCTAACCTGGCAGGCCAATAAGCCCCAGAAACTACCTGACCCACTGTTACAACAAGGTTTTGGCCCCGTCCGGCCAGAGGTTCAGACCCACAGACCTGGAGTCCCAGACTGCTTAGCCACCCACCACTGCTTATGCACCCCAAAATGACTGAGATGCTTATATTAACTTCATGCTGCTTGGCCTATGGCTCAGGCACATTGCTAGCTAGCTCCTTCATCTTAGCCCATTTTCATTAATCTGTCTGCTACATGGTCCGTGGCTCACCTGTGTTCCTTACATGTTGCTTCTTTGGGCATCTGGCTTGATGTGTCTGTAACTCTGCCCTCCTTCTACCTATTCTGATTTTCCCCGCCTACTTTTTCTACGGTGCCTGTCATGTACCAAAACAGTCCTGTATTTAAAGATTGATATTCACAGCATATAGAAAGACATTCCCACATCACCTCCCCATTTCTGTATAATCAAAAAGGTTTCAATTTTAACATAGAAAAATTACATATAACAAAATAGCTATCAAGCAAGAATTACAGTTATAATATCTAGTCTATTTGTATTTAGCAAAATTAAAGAAAATGCTCTCTCATCTACCTTATCCTTATGAATCAAAATTTTCATATCTAATATATCCTTTAAAATAACTAAGAAAAACTATATAACTATCTAATCTTCAACTACATCAAAGACCACGGAAAGATATAATATTTACCTAAGAAAACATGGAAGTGCCAAATGGGGCCAAGAAACCTCACTGTAACACCCCACCCCACCCCTCAGTTCTGGGAGGTACATGCACACACCACTGTACCAGGCCAATGAGCTTCAGGGACTTCCCCACCCAGCTCCCCATTGCTGGGGTAATGGGCACACACCACTGTACCAGGCTCTAAGACATGGGTTCTGGATCTGCCCTCATGTTTACTAACAGACACTTTACCAACTGCAACATCAGTCTCCACAGCATCTAACATCAGTTCCTGTAGCCTTATGGCAGATGGGGGACCAGGCACCTATAGGCTGGGCTTTGGTAAAGCCCCACAACAGGCCAGATTTGAAACCCTAAGCAGGCAATCCCAGCCCTCCTGTTCTTGAATGCAAGTGGGAACCATATGGGAACATCCTTTGGGGTGCTATGAAACTCAGAGACAGATCTGTGTCTGTGTCTAAAGTGCTGGCAGGGGTGTCCAGCTTTTTGACATTGCAACTCAATAGCGTCATTGACAAAATTCATATGTAAGAATACACTATTTTTAAAAATTTCATAATAATAATAATGTCAAAAGCCAATGAAGGTGCTTGCCCCAAGCCTTAACTACCTGAGCTCAGTCCCTGGGACCCACGGGGAAAAAAAGAAAGCACCAACTCCTGAAGACTGTCCTCTGACCTCCACATGTGCACTATGGTATGCTCATGACCAGTGTGTCCCTGCCCCCCAATAAAACTTATAGTGTTTGGGATAAGTTTCTGGTTTTGTGTTGAATCACGTTCATAGTAATCTGGGGTGCACACAGTCTGTGGGCTGCATGTTGAACACATCTTCTTCTACAGAGATCTGTGAAATATGTCATTGTCATCCAAGAAAATTAAGGTTACAACCTGTGTCCGCTCTTGTACTCTGTTTGACGTCTAGCCAGTGATGACTGATGGGAAACCCCAGGGCTAGCGCATTGATGGCTGAGAGTTCCAATAACGTAAGATTGCACATTAAGACAGGTATCCCAGGGCAACAGGGCAGTGGCACCTTTGTTGGCACTGAAACAAGATCATGTGACAGATCAGAGTCTACACAGGTTTGGGAAACGTCCATGTGTCTTGGACCTGGGCCGGTGTCCTCTGACTCTGTACTCCTCCTCCCACAGATCAGTGCCCTTCAAAAAGGCTATAGCCAGGTGCTCAGTCAGACCCTGGCTGAGCGCAACTCAGAAATCGCATCGCTGAAGAATGAAGGCGAGAACTTAAAAAGAAACCATGCCATCACATCAGGTGAGCTCTTCTGGAATCAAGGTTAGTAGATGCTACCCCACCACTCACTCCTGTGACCCTGGCAGACATCACCAATCAACCACTATACTTTGCTCCCTGATCTTGGACTGAGCCTCAGAGTTCTTAGCAACCCTCAGGCTAAATAGTCATTGGCTGGCGGGGGTGGGGGAGGTCTTCCCCAAAAATGTTCTTACCAGCTTTAGCACAGGGTCTACCCTCTCTTTAGGGAGAACGAAGATGCTAAGTGGCCTCTAGTCCTGAGAACCATTTCCTTGAATGGGTTCTTGGTTCAAGTGAAAACATTTTGCTAACTGATCAACAGAGGTAGTTCAATATTGAAGAATGTGAGAAGGGGACAGTCAACCCATGGACCACCTTGCCAGCCACGGAAGTTAATTAGTGTGGACCCATCCATCCATCCCTCCCTATATTACATTTACTAACATCTGCCGACTCTAGCTCTGCACTCTGGAAGGAGAGCCCTGAGCAAGTCATAATCAATCCCTATGCTCCAGACTTGGGTATGTCAGAGGGTGACCCAGTGACAGGCAAATAGGTAAATAAGCAAGCATGTCTGAGGGATAAAAGGATGCCATAAAGAAAACAAAATGGGCCAACATGATGGCGAAGCACTTCAGGAGTAAGGAAAGAGATGCCGTAGGTGTCTGCAGGAGAAGCCCTGTGGAAACAGTGCACTGCTAGCAGCAGGCACATGTGCAAGGGTCCTGGGGAACCAGCTAGCTCTGCTGAAGGAGCAACAGGTGACTGTCTCAGGGAAAGAGATGGTTAGAGAGACGGATGAGAGGAAAAGGCAGAGCCAGATCTCCCAGGGGATTGTCTTCTAAGTGATCTGGAAGCCATCGGGTTAGCTGAAGCCGAGAACAATATGGGTAGAGAACAGAAGAGAGTGGAGAGGTGTTAGGAGAAAACGGAGAAGAGTTATCAAGAATCCTGGAACAAAGGTCAGAGAAAACAACTCTGCCAGTAAGGACTTGAAGTCTGAAGTTTCTGACCTGTCCAGGCCGTGGTCCCGAGGAATCTTTCCCACCCGTGTCATGCAGCCACTAATAAAATAATTCTATTAATTACAAACTGTTTGGCTTATGGCTCAGGCTCATTACCAACTAACTCTTACAACTTAACTCAAGCCACGTCTACTAATTTCTATTAATCTGTGTCTTGCCACGTGGCTGGTGGCTTACCAGTACTCTCACGTCTTGCTTCTTTGGGCAACAGATGCAGCATCTCCTTGACTCCGCCCTTTTCCATCTTTTCTCTGCTTGGATTTCCTGCCTGTCTCCAAGCTGCCTCGCCATAGGCCCAAACAGCCCTTTATTAACAAATGGTAACAAAGTATATTCACAGCGTACAGAAAGTTATCCTCCATCAGGTACTTGCCAAGCAAGCAAGAGGACACAAGTTCAATCCCCAGAACTCACGTAAAAACTCAGGCATGGTGGTGCCCACTGGTAATCCCAGAACTGGGGAGGTGGAGACAGGAGGATCCCTGGGATTCGCTGGCCAGCCAATCTAAATAATTGATGAGCTCTGGACTAGGAGGCCATATCTCAAAAGAAAAAAAAAAAAAGTGGAGAGAGTGAGGAAAGTCAGATACCAGTGTGGAGCCTGGCTGGTGGAGGATGCCTTCCCAGAGCCATACAGCATGGCTTCAGGGCCGTTCTAGCTCTCTGGGTCCTCCGTGGCTGACAGCAGTAGCCATCACGGTAATCCTGACCGTGTCTTTGGTCTCTGTCCTTTCCTTGTTAAAACAGGGATGGTGACAACTTTACAACAAGATGTGTCAGCACGGGACGAGCAAGTTCAGCAGCTGCGGGAGGAAGTGAGCCAACTGAAGAGCCAGAACAAGGAGAAGGAGTACCAGCTAGAAGTCCTGGGCTCAAGGGTGAGTATCCAGGTCACAGTCTCCTCAGTGCTTATACTAGCCATGTGGCAGGCTCATTGTCACTTCTCTTGGGCCTTGACTTTGGATGTCACAGCTGCTTCCCAGAGTGTGGGGTCCAGGGACATAAGGAAGAGTTGCCTGGAGCCTAGATCCTAAAGCATCCTCCTCAAAAGATAACATACGAGCCAAATTTCCTATGGCTTTTCTTCTCTTTCTAAGATTTATTTTCATTTTAACTTTGTGTATCCGTGCATGGGTATGTGCATATGAATGTGGCACTTGTGGGGGCCAGAAGTGGGCACAAGGTCCTCTGGAGCTGACCAATGTCAGGTGTTTATGAGCTGCCATGTGGCTGCTGGGAACTGAACCTGCAAGAACAGCCAGTGCTCTTAACCACTAAGCCATCTCTCCTGTCCCTTCCCTGAAGTTTTTCAAAGAACAGTGAGCATCGGGTTCAGAATTAACATGATGCTGATTCTAACTCATAAATATGCTGTTATGTCCATATGGTATATAAGCCTGTAATCCTGGCACTTGGGAGGCTAAGGCAGGAAGATCAAGAGTTCAAGGCCAGCCTGGGCCACATGAAACTGTTTCTAAAAGTTATCAGGAGGGTGGGAAGGGTGCAAGCATGAGGACCTAAGTTGGGATGACAGTCACATGGTACCCTCAGAAAGCAGAGAACAGACAGGAAGTGAGGCTGGGATGTCAAATCTCAAAGCCTACTCCCATTGATACACTTTGACCAGAAAGGTTCCACCTCCTGAAGGTCATACAACCTCTCAAAATAGCGTCACCCTCTGGGAGCCAAGTGTTTAGACACATGAGCCAATCAGGACATTTCATGTTCAAACTACTATCACACTAAGAACACTGTGAGGAAGGTCCTTAAGCCCTCAGATTCACTGGTGGGATCCAGCCACTTAGAGGGCATTCTGATCTGGTTTCATTCCTGTTGCTGAGATCAAATATCTTGGCTCACTCACACCCACCCCCCAAAAAAAGAAAAAAAGGCAACTCAGGAAAGAAAAGATTTATTGGATTTATCTGTCTTACAATTCTAGGCTATAGTTCATCACTGAGGGGAAGTCAAGGCAGGGACTTGAAGCATCCTGTCCACAGTCAAGGGCAGAAAGAGAATGATTCCAACAGAATCCTGCTTGCACAGAATTCTCCTCTCTCACATTGTTCAGGACCCCTTGCCTAAGGAATGATGCTGCCCAAAGTAGGCTGGGTCTTTCTACATGGATTAAGAGTCTCAACAATCCCCCATAGATACATACATAGGCCAACCTGATGTAGATACTCCCTCACACTACTCCCTGGTGACTCTAGGTTGTATTGAGTTAACCATTAAAACTGAACAGATTCTTAAGTGGAATCACAGGATAGGACAAAGGGCACCTCTTTATGCTCCTTCTACCTGCTGCCCAGTCCCCCTCCAAAAAGAGTGTTACATTTCCCTCCACTACCAAGTGGTAACAACCTAAGAAGCAACAAGATGCATCCCTTAAAGCCACCCAGGTTCCCAGTGGCATCCCACACTTCTCTTTACCATGCTCTTCAAGGATGGGTTTTCGTCATGATTCAGATTGCTGGCTTCTGAAAGGGAATTTAGATCTCCGATCTTGAGAGAGGCAGGAACCCAGAGCCCCTGACGCATCCGTGTGCCTGTCAGACACCAGCTGTCTCCCCTGCTAAATGTGGGTGTGTGACTGGAGGGGAACAGCACAAAGTGCTCCTGGGCCTGCTGGGGCCCTGGGAAGGCCCTCCCCCACACACCTCCACTCCCCCAGCCTCGGTCTCTTTCTCTAATGTCTTCCTCAGTGTTCAGAGCTGAAAGAAGAGCTAAGAAAGGAGGAGTCTCAGAAGGAGAGCAGGGAGGCTCAGGAGAAGGAGTTGAAACTCTGCAGAAGCGTGAGTTGAACATCCTCAGCAGTAAGCACACCCCCGAGAGTCCACCCTTGATGCTCGTGGCGGGACTCGCACCCCTCCCCAAGGCGTACCGTTCTGGCTTTATGCTGTTTGGAGGAAGCCACGGAGCTCTCTCCAGGGTTCTCTGGCCACTTGGCTCTATCTTTCCCGTGGCTTCCTCTGGGACTGAGCAGGGACAGCATGGGGACAGGCCGCCATTCCCTGCCCTGGACTTATGTTTACCCAAATCTAAGCGCCGCCATCTTAGATGTGGTCACAGCCACAGGCAGTGTTGTGGCCTTGATGCCTTCCATGTTTTTAACAACAGAGATTTTATAACACTGAGTAAAAATAAAATAAAGAGAAAAGTTATCATTTGCCTTAGAGAGAAGGAGGCCAGAAAATAATGGCCGAGGGGCTGGGAGAATGTTCAACAATTAAGACTACTTTTGTAGAGGAACCGAGTTCATTTTCCAGCACCCATACCGTGTGACTCACAACCACCTGTAATTCTAATTCCAGGGTATAGGATGCCCTTTCCCGGCTTTAAAGAGTATCCACACTTGTGTACACATACACACACACACACACACACACACTCACATAAATTAAAAGTAAACCTTTAAAAAAACTGCAATGGAAATGTGATCTTTGCTTATACCACCCAACCCTTCTTACATATCATGGACCAAGTAGCTTCAATCTCCAGGAGGCGCAGCTCACTGGACAGGAGGAGGAGATGTGTTCTTCCACATGTTGAGAATAAATTTTTCTCTTTGCCTCAAATATAATAATAATAATAATAATAATAATAATAATAATAATAATGATACCTGCACTGTTCTATCCTTCAAATAAGCCTTATCTTAGTCGATCTAAAAATACAAAGTAGTGATTCTAATGAGCTAATGACTGTCTTGCACACTTAATTCAAGATTTGTGCTGATATTTATTTACTATTTACTTTTTTCTCATTTTCCATGTGTATGCAGCATGCATGTGGGTGGAGACACTGTAGGGAGAGGTACACACGTATGTAAAGCCTGTAGAGACCAGAGGGTGATATGAGGAGCCTCCATCATTCTTCCACTGAGGCAGAACCTCTCAATCAATCCCAGAGCTCCCCGCATGGCTTTTATCCATAGAGTGCTGGCTCTGTATTTGATTAAGAGGCCTTGACTCTCTCTTCATGTGCTGGATTACAGGCGGCCTAACACACCCATCCGGCTTTCATTTGCATTCTGGGGGTCCGCATTTAAGACTTCATGCTTGCACAGCAAACACTCAACAACTGAGCCATTCTCCCAACCGCTTCTGCTGAATTTTCCCCCCAAAGAAATTCTTTTCCTTCATTGAGCACTTTGAATATAATTTACTTCGGGAGGAAGATGAGGAAAAGTCTGCTTTGCCTGCAGATGCAGAGCAGAGAAGGAGCTTAGCTGAAATGGGGTTAGGATCCTACCTTTATAAACCCCAGAAATAAAGGAGTCCCAAGAAAGGAGAGCCTTCCATTCAGAAAGTAATTCTTGCCACGCCTAAGTTATGTAAAACTTCTCTGTGGTTGAATTTTATTTTCAGCAAATGCAAGACATGGAGAAAGAAGTGAAAAAACTCAGGGAGGAACTGAAGAAGAACTGTTCCAATCAGAACACCATCTCCAAGACTCTGCGAGAAAAGAGCAAGGTGCGTGGATCAGAGAAGCATGCGTCCCCGGTCACTGAGCCTGGGGGAGGGGAGAGGGGCGCTCAGGGTGCTGCGTCCCGCTCCATCGGCACAGCGCCACCGTGTGGCAGACTTCTGCATCTGCCGCTGCTGACGGATGGGAGGAAGTAACCGTGAATAAAATGGTTCCCGGTTTATCTCACCTCCACCTGCAGACTCTAGTAAGATTCTTGATCTTTTCCTGTCCTGGGAAATGTGACATCCGTTCCAGTGGGTGACAGCCATACAGAACTATATAAATTTTAAATAAGCTAAAAGCCAATAAAGTATAATAAAATTCAGAGTGGGCCCAAGGGGAACCTGAGTTTAGATCCCCAGAACCCATGGAAAGGCCATGTGAGGTGGCACATAACTGTAATTCCAACACTGGGGTAGATGGAGATAAGCGGATCCCAGGATCCTTCTAACTAATCTCTAGAATCGACGAGCTTCAGATTCAGTGGTGGGGAGCGGGATTAAAGACATCCAGAATCAGCCAGTCTGCGGGAGGGGGTCATGAGATCCCACCCCATCAGAGGAGCTACTGGCAACTCAGGGCTGATGGGGGGGAAAGAGTCAGTTTTCTTCAAGGATGCAGGACCTGAGATGCCGTCCATGCCCCCTGTAGATGGCCCCACAGCCATGCATATATTGGCAGCCCTAAGTGAACTCAGTGGATTTTTTCAAAAGAGCATATAAAGCAGAGAGAGAGAAAAAAAACAAAAACAAAAAACAGAGCCTAGAAAGATGGCTCAGTGGTTAAGAGCACTGGCTGCTCTTGCAGAGGACCTGGCTTAAGTTTCCAGCACCCACATGGTGCTCACAGCATCTATAATTCTAGTTATAAGGGCTCTGACATCTTCTTCTGACTTCTGCAGGTACCAGACAGGTATGGAAAAACACTCATATACATAAGAAAAAATAAAGTGGGGGAGGGGTAGAGGAGAAGCTGGAGAGAAGAGATGGGAGTATGGATTTGATCAACACACATGTATCCATGTATGAAATTCAAACAATAAAAAGAAAACACATTTGGAAAGGAAAAAGGAAAAACGACTTCTGGCCTCCACACAAACATAAATGTGCAGTTCAGGTGCCCTCTGCTAGAGTTACAGATGGTGGTGAGCCGCCTGATGTGGCTGCTGAGACCTGAACTCAGGTCATCAGGCCCTTCAGGCACCTGCACACACACACACACACACACACACACCAAAATTAGTTTTTTTAAATGACAGTGACCAGAAAAACTATCTGCAAAATTTTCCCCAAAAAAGAAGACGTCTAGCTAAAAACAATTCCAAGACAGTGAAAATAGGGCCATTTGGAAATGCTCGGAACCACTGGCTCAGTGAACTTCTTCTTCAGGGAACATGGTTGACTTTGGCTTATCTCTTCATCAAAATCATTGTAGCCGTGGAAACAGAACCAAGCTGCTTTCTGGTCCATAGATCTTCTTCAAGTGAGGCTTTAGCTGCACCCCCACACACTCTAGAGTGTTTTTCATTGTTACTCAGAACCCACTCTTTTCCAGTGCCCACAGTTTTCTTCCCTTGCATATGGGGATTTGGGGTTATTTTCTAATATCTAAATATATGAGGATTTCTTGGCTGCCTTTTGGTTATTGGTTTCTAGGCTTATTACGTACAGAGTCTTGCTCTGGGTAATTTTAGTCTTCTGTTATTGACTGAAGTTTTCTTGGTGGTCTGCTTGTTTGGCATCAACCTACAAGAATATACATTCATCAGAGAATATACATTCATCATCTATGTGTGTCTTTTAGGTCAAGTTTGACCATTGTGATGAATAGCTTTTAACTGTCCACTTGCCAGCTCCTAGGATCGTTAGAGAAGAGACCCTTAGTTGAGGAATTATCTAACTCTGCCTAGTCTGTGTGGGTTATCTTCATTTTAGATGGTATGGGAAGAATCAGCCCACTGTAGGTGAGACCATTTCCTAGGTCGGTCCCTGAACTGTATAAAAAGAGGGAAATTTGGTGCTAGAGAGATGGATCAGAGGTAAAGAGTGATTGTTGCTTGTTCGGAGGACCTGAGTTCAATTTCTAGTACCTCTGGCAGGTGTACCTGTGGCTACAGCTCCAAGAATATCCAACACCTCTGTCCTCCAACGCACCTGCATTCCTGTGCACTTACCCCACAACACTCTCTCTCTCTCTCTCTCTCTCTCTCTCTCTCTCTCTCTCTCTCTCTCTCTCTCTCTCTCTCACACACACACACACACACACACACACACACACACACACACACACTTTTTAAAAACTGTTTAAAGAGAAAACAAGCTGAGTACCAAGTATCAGTGGGCAGCCTGCATCATCCACTTTTTCTGTTTATGACTGTGGATATGATGTGGCTAGCTGCGTGTACTCTTACCTTGACCTCCTCCCGTGATGGACTATAATTTGGAAATGTAAGCCAAATAAATCTCCCTTGCCCCATATGCTTCTGTTGGGGTATTATTTTAATTTTAAAATAATTATTCTAAGTATATGGGTATTTTGTCTGCCTATATGTCCTGTGCACCATGTGTGTGCAGTACGCAGGGAGTCCAGAAGAGAAACTTGGATCCCCTGAAACTGGAGTTTCAGATGGTTGTAAGCCAATCTTTGGAAAAACATCCAGGGCTCTTACCTCTGAGCCATCTCTCCAGCTCCTGAAATGGCATTTCTAAAACCCCTATCAAGATTAAAGACCAGTCTATGTCTTCTTTTAGGACTGCCAATTCTTTGAAGTCATTTAAGTAGGTGGTGCATATACATTTATTTTAACGCTTCCTGTTGGATCAAAGTTCGTGCCCCCAGGAGATGACTCTTCATTTCCATTGGGACTTTCCACCTTGTCACTGGCAGAGCTCCAGCAAACACACTGACTCTTTTTCTGATCAGACTTTCCTAATATTTTGCATAGTTTTTTTTTTCCTGTCAGTTTAAAAATTAGACATATCTCATAACAGCATACAGTCACCACCAAAATCCAATTTGACAATCTTTGCCTTTTAACCCATTGATATATAATGTAATTGTTGGTATATTGGGGCTTAAACTTACATTTTCGCTCATTATCAATTGTACTCTGTCTGTTCTACACATCTTTCACTTTTTTTTTGAAAGAAGCAAGCCAAGGTTTGTTTCTATGCAATCCTTGTTGGCCTGGAACTCATTGTGTAGATCAAGCTGGCCTCGAACTCACGGATACACACCGCCACAGCCACCGCTGTCTCCCAAGTGCTGGGATTAAAGGCCTGCAACATCATGCTCGCCTCTCACTGATAATTTTCACTGGCTTATTTTTCCCTGTATTCACTTGGCATTTTCTCACTCAGCTCTCAGTAACAATAGCGCCAAGGCTACTGTGTCTTCTCACATCCAATACTGATTAGTTTTCACTCTCTTGATATCTTTTCATAGTTTATCAAAACCCAGTGTCCATGGGTGACTTCGCCCCACTCCTGGGTGACATAATGGTTACCAAGATAGTCTTTAGCTTGAGACTTGTGACACACAGTACTCATCACTACCTACACCTCTCTTCATACACTGATATCCCAAGTGCTTTTGCACATTCTGTGTTCACACCCACAGGAACTGTGTCTTTCCTGCATCCCTGAAATTCATTCAAGTGCTGCTTCTGTCTAAAATATATCCTTAAGGATTTAGGCTCCACTTGATGACAAAGTCTCTCAGGGGTGCATGTGTGTACCAGTGTGTGGGGTGTGTGTGTGTGTGTGTGTGTGTGAATGCACACATGCTCACATATTTTACCCTTCTTTCTGGGAACATATTTTGACTGTGCACTGACTTCTCCATTGACAGTGATTTCCTGTCTAAAGACCTAGCATCTCCTGACTGTTAGTCTAACTGTTTCATAATTACTATTACTGTTGCGATAATTATTATGTAATCAGTCTTCCTTTGCATTTTGAAATTCCCTTTCCCTTTGACTCACAGCTAATGTACAACTTTTCTGGGGGCAAGCTCATTTTTCCTTACTCTGTTCACATTCCTAGGGATTCTTAGACTTGCTGGCTTGTTTTATTTTTCATTAAGTTTGGAGCTTGGGCTGGGTACTGAATGCAGAGAGGAGCTGGAAGGCTCTCACCCAGGCATTGGCCACACTGAATTTGGGACTAATTCGGACGGTGGAGACAGAACTGCATCTGGAGTTGCAATAGGCATTCTGTCTCTTCACTTAGCCATCTCAGATCTGGAGACCACACTGTTCACGTGACAGGTGAGGGAGTGAGGGCTGAGGAAGCCTCTCAGAGCAGAGTAGCTCATGTGATATTGTGCACTCAGTCAGTAAGGGGGAACACCCAAACCAGAAGCCTCCTTTAGGTGACATCACTATGGTACAGCCACTAACCATGTGTCACTATTGAAACTAAAAACAAATTCATTTTAAAATTCAATCCCTCCGTATTCATATTAAAAATAAAATGTTATTTTTAAATTCAATTGAAAATCTGCATCCTCCACTGAATGAGGGTGTATCCAATGTCCTTAGTCATGAGTCATATATAGCCAGACATGGCCAGTGGCCACTGCACCAGGCAGCCCAGGTCATCCAGGCACCGTGGAAGGATGCTGCTTGAGATGTCATTGATCACATCTGGGTGACTCTCAGCAGAACCCTGAAGAATACACTAGAAGAAGCTAAATTGGGAGCAAGGAGACCATGAATCTCAGGTCGAAGGTCCCCAGTGCCCAGTCTGAGGATGTGTACATGTTAGGGACCTGTTAAGCCACTAAGCCCTAAATGCACCCCTAAATACCTTCTCTGTGACAGATGGAGGGACAGGAAAAACAGGACACTTAGGGCCAGTGTGGCTGAGGCTGGCTCTGGGGCTTTGGGATGAGGAAGAGAGAGAAGTATCACTAGAAGGAAGGGTACAGAGCAGGCCAAAGGTCAGACATGAAGTCCAGACTTCTTAGACCTAGGAAGACCTACAGGGAGAGGGATGGAGACCAGAGCTATGAGGTGGCTTCTCAAAGCAGCCTTGGTCGGAGAGGCTCTTTGCTGCCCCGCAGGGCTCTGAAGAAAACTCTTAAGGGTTTGGGGTGTACAATATTTGTGCACCTCTCTCCAGACCCCAATAAGAGTTTTGTGAGGTTGCTTCAGCATGAAACCCCTTCCCTTAATGGAGCATCACCACCCAATCCATGGTAGAGCCAAGGTCCTCATGGAAGGGGAAGGGACAAGTCAGGAAGAGGGAGAAACTGATGTAAGAGAGAGTAACAAGGAATAAATGTGTTCAGAATGTATTGTATACACACGTATGAACCAGATATCAAGCCCATTCTATCTAATTAACATCTAATTTGAAAAAGGTAGTTTTGTGAATAGAGATTCAGCCATGTCCCACAATGGCCAGCAGAGGGCAGCATTAAGCACTCTCAGGCTTAAAGGGAGGGAATAAGTAGCCAGGCTCCTGTCCCCGTCCCTTTTAAATGCCTTCTGCAATTCTAGCTTTTTCAAAGTATTGCTTTGGCTGGCCTCATGTGCTTCCCACTGGTAATGTGGTCAGGACAGTATTCCTAATAACAGTATTTACCAAGCCCCCTGTAGATAGGTCACTTGGGGTGTCAGAATTACGGCAGATGGTTTATCTTCCAGCTTTATAAGTGAAAGTGAATCCTAACACACATGTAGAGCTCTTAGGAAATATCACAGCTATTCCAACCACTCTTAACCCTGCAGTAACTCTTCAAGACAGCCCTAATTACCACCCACACACACACCTGCCGTGGAACAGAGTCGCAGACCAACAAAATAACTCTGAAGTCACATGACGTATTAGGAGTTGTACTTAGAGTCAAGCCTGGGTTAGGACTAGCATGGCTGTCCTAATAAAGCCTGGTCTCAGCCCCGGGGACAGTGCCTTGTAAACCTGCTTCCACACTGTACTCACTTTTGACCCCTGCCACACGGGCTGACATCCCCCCCACCCCCGCAAACAGCCATGGGGTATCCTAGAGGGGTCTCCCCAGCTTCCTCAGGACCACCTTAGCAGCAGACAGCACATGCTTTCATCATCCTTTCAGGTTGAAGAGAAGCTTCAGGAAGATTCCAGAAGGAAATTGCTTCAGCTGCAAGAAATGGGGAACAGAGAGAGTCTCATTAAAGTCAATTTGGAAAGGGCAGTAGGCCAGGTAGGCGTCTTCCACAGCCCTCCACAGCCCTCCTTGTCAGGCCAAGTGCCCGGGGTCTCCTACACCCAGGCAGCCAATTTTGGTATCAGAGTGTAGTGGGGCTGAGTGGGAGTATGATGCCTTAAGCAAGAAGATGATGCCAATTCCGTCCATCTTCTCCTGCTGGGCAGCACTCACTCCAATAGTGTGCTGTGACCAAGAGCCTGGCCAGACAGCCAACCTTGCCCCAGGTCCCCTTGTCCTGTATTCATCACCTCATCCCACTCCCTCTTCCTCTCTAGAGTGTTTCTAGAACTTTCTCCCTATATTTTCAGTTGCTAACACTTACCCTTATCTCCCCTCAAGCCAGGAGCCCCCAACAGATTCATTGAAGAAGTCTTAAGTAAACCCTGAGTGTCCAAAGTCCACATTAGACAGAGATCCCTGGCAGGGTAGTGAGTGTCTTTGCCTGGCTGGGCAGGAACTGCCAACTTCCATTGCTCTGGTCCAAGATGGCCTATGGGCCTTCTACTGTACTCGCTGTGAAAGATGTGAAATGTCCCAAGACTTTACCAAGAGCTTGGTGAGGACCAGTAAAAAGCCAAGAGTAGAGGCCTAAGCCACCAGAGTTCTCGGTGGAAAACTGTCCTGACCCCCACCTGACTCAAGACACACTCTGTGCTCTGAGGTGCTTTGTGTTTCTGTGTCTGTAGCAGTTAGCAGGGTCTCAGAAGGTCTAGGAGCCACACCCAAAAGACTAAGAACCACAATTCTATATCATTCAGCACCAAGTCTACAATTGTTTCTATCTACTGCCAGCTAAGCAGATCATGACACCGGGTTTGGTCCCCACACTCAGGACATGTTGACACATACTCCATTAGATGGTGCCAATCACTGGACCACAGTTAAAGCCCTTCACCAAATAACCCATCACATATGTGATTTCTCTAGAAGGTCCTCAGTCCCATTACACGGGCTTGCTAGTCTGTCTCCCTCATCTCTCCCAAATACACCTGATCTGAGGGCATGGCCTGTGTTCCTTACCCAGAGGCCTTCACTTCAGCTCCAAGCCAGGTCACCTAAAGCATCCTGAGATGGCTCCATGTAGAGATTCCAGGGGATGGGACTCAGCCTTTCTCCTCCCTCCTGGTTTCTCACCGTCTTCTTTCCTCAAGGCCCCACCCATCTGACACCTCTTCTGCCCAGCCCAGTGTCACCCAGCACCCAGCACACTGTTCAAGAACCTGCCACCACATCCCTCTCACCGTAGGCAGCCATTCCTGTAGATAGTGCCTTCAGGCGTACCAGGGGCCTTTGCATGCAGGGCTTTCCCACATCACCAACTCCTTGGCCAGTTTGATACCTCCTTTGGCTAGACAAGCTTGGAGCTCCTGGCTTGAAAGTCTTTGGTATTGTCTCCATGTCTGTTTTCTTGGACTTGAGAGGTCTATGAACACCTTGGCTCTGGCTTTATCTGGTGGCTCATCACATCCTCTTTGAGATGTGTGCCGATCTTTAATTCTCACATCTATCCAGTGGACCACAGATACAGATTGTGGGCTTCCATGGGAGTAAACTCTCAACCAGGCTTCTTAGCCTCTGCTTCCTGATGGAGTCTGGGACACCTTATACTTGGGGTTCTCTAGGCTCTGACTTTACACACTGGGCTATTCCCTCCACCCAAAGCTGAAAACTCCAGCCCATAGGAGATACTGGGTAACCAGCTACAGACCTGACCTATATGTTTCCATATTGGAGTGCCCAGCAAACACCCACTGAATGCCCATTCTGCACCTGTACTGTGCTGACTCTAGGGACATAGTAATAAATTACAGTGGACAGAGGCTCTGGGACAGTTGGGACAAGGCCTTTGGGGACAGAAGTCATCTTCTCCTCTCCCATTGCCAATGCTGGTAACAAACATATTTGGACCAACAACCTCGATATTTATTCCACAGCCTAGCAATTATGAGAAGGCACTCCTGGGCCCAGGCTTCCCGTTGAATAATTGGTAGCAAAGGGTCTTTGGAGGGCCTAAGACATGTAAGCAGGGACCATGTGCTTAGGTCAAGCTGGGCACTAAAATATACTTTTAAGCCGGCTACTCTATCCTGTCTACGGCTCTGTACTCCAATGCTTCCTAACCCCAAATGATCATTCAGGCATGTGGCCTGGACCCAGAGGTGGAGCCCTGCCTCTGTCTCAACAACCCCCACTGATCTGTCACACACACTACCCCCCTTTGTGTTCACAGCTAGAACACTTCAGAAGCCAGGTCATCAAAGCCACTTATGGAAAAGCAAAGCCGTTCCGTGACAAGCCTGTCACCGACCAGCAGGTTAGTGTGCCTTTCTGGCCATGTGACTCCTTTGCTTCTGTCTCTGGGGATCTGGATGCCAGACCCTGAGAGCATATGCTTCTGTTTTTGTTAGTGACACATATTTTTCACACTGTTG
This sequence comes from Phyllotis vaccarum, assembly GCA_033318265.1. Taxonomy (NCBI): domain Eukaryota; kingdom Metazoa; phylum Chordata; class Mammalia; order Rodentia; family Cricetidae; genus Phyllotis; species Phyllotis vaccarum. The sequence continues at coordinate 56,718,937 of JARWLC010000003.1, read as the reverse complement.
CTACACCATAAAGATTTGTTTTGATTTTAGGGGATTTCCTGGCTTTTGAAGCGAAAGCTGGTTAAATTCCATTGGAATGTTACTCGTAGCAATCAAGTCCAGACAGGCAGACTTACGTCTGGTCAACAGACACACTGATGTTCTGTGAGCAGAAGGCTGGTTTGGCCTCGGTCCACATACCTTGGTTAATCCCTTCCAAAGGAGAAGATGGTCACAGTAGTGTGGACACGCCTCTGGGATGCTTGCTTGTTATCTTTCAGCCTTTTGTGGCCAAGAGAAGATAAGAAGCCACAAGTGGAGGTTGAGGAGTTGGTTCAGCTGATAAAGTGCTTGCTGGACAAGCATGAGGACCTGAGTTTAATCCCTTAGGGAGGCATAGTGAGCTGATCTTAGGGGTTTGGGTTCTCTGATCAGCCAGTCAGCCTACTGGGCCCAGTTCTAGGCCAGTGAGATACCCTGTCTCAATAAAACAAGGTGGGTGGCACATGAGGAATGGTAGCCCAAGTGTCCTCTTGCCTATACACACACACTCACACAAAACACACACACACAAAAAACATATTCTTGCATATGTGCATCTATACGTACCTGCACTGTATATACATACACACACATCACTCACACACAGAAAAAAAAAAAAAAAAAAAAAACACAGGTGGACAGTTCTAGAACCTGGCCTGTGAAGGCACACAGAACACCTGGCCTAGTCTCAAGAGTCATTTCTACAAGTGTGGAAAGATCTGGAACAAATTCAGAGTGGTCGTACAAACCTCCAGTTCCTGGGTAGTATGTCCCAGTGACAGAATGCCTGTTCCTACAGAATCAGCATCTTGGGGCACGCGTGGGGGGGGGTCCTTCATTCTGGCCCACTGAGGCAGGACTTATTCAGCCCCTGTCTGCAGTCGCTGCCTCACAGAGCATGCTGCCCTGAGACATCTTCCTCTCTGTCCTCTGACCAGCTGATAGAGAGGATTGTGCAGGTCACCGAGGACAACCTCAGCTTCCAGCAGAGGAAGTGGAGCCTACAGAAGGAGAGTCATCTGAGCAATTCCAAACGGGAAGAGACCACAGAGGACGTGGAAAAACTGAGGTCGCTGCTGAACAGCTGCCAGGTAGGTAGCCTCTAGTCTCCCAGGTAGCCTCTAATCTCCCAGGTGGCCTCTAGTCTCCCAGGTGGCCTCTAGTCTCCCAGGTGGCCTCTAGTCTCCCAGGTGGCCTCTAGTCTCCCAGGTGGCCTCTAGCCTCTCAGGGTAGCCAACCTGCCATCCCCCCTCTTTGCTACTTGTCACAAAATTGTCCCAAATGTCCGGGGGCAGACTGAGGAGAAACCGTCTCCTTTTGTAAATTCTCCTTCAACTCAAAATGCCTCCCAGGGAAAGTTGACATGGCAAGAAAAATGATGGCTGACCGTTTTCAGGTGCTATCAGCCCTCTGTACCTAACAGCTCACATATGTGGATCAGAGCTATTGAGAAAAAATAATATCCTCCACATTGAACATGTACAGGTTTGTTTTCTCTATTAAACTCAAAATATAGCTCAGTCAGTAATGTGCTTGCTGCAAAGTATGAGAACCTGAGTTCGAATCCTTAGTATTAAAAAGCTGGCAGCACACTCCTATAGCCCTCGTGCTTAGGGAAGCAGGTGCATAAGATCCTGGGGCTTGTTTGACACCCAATTAGCCAAATAGGCTAGCTCTAGGTTCAGTGACAGACACTGTCCAAAAAAAAAAAAAAAAAAAAAAAAGGCAGGGGATGTGTAGCTAAGACCTCGCATGCACAAAGCTTCCACATCACCACATAAAACTGGACATATTGAGGCAGGCCTATAATCCCTGTACTTGGGAAATGGAGGCTCTGGGATCAAGGTCATTCTCAGCTACATGGCAAAGCTGAGGCCGGCCTGGGTTTCATGAGACCTTATCCCAAACACACCAAAAACTTCCTTAAAGCTAAGTGGAGAGTGTTTGAGAAAGACCCCGACATTGGTCTCTGGTCTGCATATACACACTCCAAAAGTCTTTCATGTACCAGATATTACAATAAGGTTTTCTGGCTCCAGTCAGGCCAGAGGTCCAGACCCACAGACCTGTAGTCCCAGACCCCTCAGCCACCCACCACTGCTTAGGCCTCCAAAAATGATCAGATGCTTATATTAAGTTCAAGCTAGCTCCTTCATCTTAACTCAACCCATTTCCATTAATCTGTCCTGTCACATGGCCCATGGCTCACCTGTGTTCCTTACATGTTTCTTCTTTGGGCATCTGGCTTGATCTGTCTCAGGCTCCACCGTCTTTCTCGTAGCTATGCTGATTTCTCTGCCTACCTCTACGGTGTCTGCCATGGCCAAAAGAGTCCGTTATTCACAACATATTGAAAGACATTCCCACATCAACCAGAGAAGTTTTGATTTTGTTCAGGGTGTGTTGTTTGCTTTTCTAGTGCAAGGAGCAAACGCTTTGGCCTTATGTACAGCAGGCAAGTACTGTACCACCGAACTTCATCTCCACTCAGACATTTTTCCCACTAGCGGGCACATTATGCTGGGTATCGAAAGTTGCCTAGCTCCCATTTAGAGTATACAGAAGGGTGTACGTAGGTTCTATACAAATGCCATGCCCCTTATTAAGGGATTTGAACTTTCTCAGATTTTGGCATCTGTGTCTTAGAACTAATTAATTCCCCACAGATAGAAAGAGACGACTGTACCAATTCTGGGAAGTCCCTAGCTCTCAAACTTAACGAGAGAGAAACCACAGCTGGGGAGATGACTCAGTTGGTAAAATGGCTGCTGCCCAAGCATGAGGACCTGAATTTGGTCCCCAGAACCCACATTTAAAAAACAATGAGCATGGTAGTACATGCCTGTAATCCCAGCACTGATAGAGACAGATGTATCCATGGGGCTCACTGGCCAGCCAGCTACCCCACCCTATGAGAGCCCTTAGCTCACAAAATAAAGTAAATGGAGTCTGAGGAACCACACCTAAGATTCAGACCTCCACACCCACCTGTGTACACACATGCATGTACACACATATACATGAGAGAGACACAGACAGATGTTTCTGCTCAAAATCTTCAATTTTGGCCCAGTAGCAAAAGCTATTTTTAGCATTGCCTTCCTCTCTAGAAGAGGCAGGACAAAGGTCCAGGGTGCACCCTGGTGCCCCCACCCTGAGCGTGTCAGAACACACAGCTGCTTCTGCTTTCTCTTGCAATCAGAAGCTACTATTTGGGGAGCTTTGTGCAAATGTTGGCTGGTCAGCACTCTTTCAAACAAATCAGGAAACCACACTTTCTGTCCAGCTTGTGCGTTGATCTTGACAGGAATTCTGATGATTCGAAGTAGCCAGATTTGGCTCTCACGTCAGACAGCTTGACATGGCAGTTTGGCATTACAGAGCCTAAAAAGGAGATCCCTGCGTCTATCAAAAGTCCAAGGAGGAGATGGCTTGTTGTGCAAGTGTGAAGACCTGAGTTCAAATCCTCAGCACCCATATAAAATAGCCAGGTGGGGCTGCAAGGGCCTGTAACCCACCATTGGAAGGGCAAAGACAGCCATCCCAAGAACTCACTGACTAGTCCACCTAGCTGAAATAGTGAGCTGAGAGACACGGTCTCGGGGCAATAAGGTGAGAACAATGGAGGAGAAACACACCACACACACACACACACACACACACACACACACACACACACACACACACACACACACCCCAAGGCCAAATTACAGTGGGGAAAAATAAAAACTGCCAAAAGAAACTGAATGAAACAGGGTCACACCAGGGCAGTGATGGGCTTGGCTGCCATGCCTGCTTCCCGGCCAAGTCCAAGACTGCTTCTCATGAGTCAGTCGCATCAGGACCATTTATAGATTCTGAGTCTGTCTGCTCATGACCTGTCTGTTCCCAGGCTTGCATGAGGGAATCCTGCAGCAGTGATGACCTGAAGAAGGAGGTAGGGCTCCTTCAGCACCTGCAGCTCAGCCCACCCACTTCAGGGCTGCAGAAGGCGGTAGTGGACATTCTACGAGTGTCCCTGTCCTGGCTGGAGGAAACAGAACAGATGCTGAGGGACCTCAGCATCCAGCTGTCGGGTTCTGACAAAGGTAACTGGACCTTTCCTCTTGTATGGTCGCATGTGTCTGGGGTGTCACCGTGAATCCTCCTGAAATAGGTCATGTTGGTAAGGAAGGTTTGTGACTCGTAAAGGCTGGCAATATGGCTTAGCAGGTAAAGCCTCATAAGTTGAGTGAGTTCAATCCCCAGGAGCCATGATGTAAAAAGATGACCAACTTCCAAGCACTATCCTCTGATTGCTACGTACAAACATTCACACAAAATAAACATAAAATACAACTTAACTTCTTTTAAGTAGAGGGGCTGGGAGTTGTCTCAGCAGTTAAGAGCCCTGGCTGCTCCTGCAGAGGACCTAGATTCGATTCCCAGGACTCATACAGCAGCCCACAGCCATCTGTAGCTCTAGTTTCAGGGAATCTGATTCTCCTGACCTCCAAAGGCACCAAATGCACAGGTTTGCATTTGGTCAAAACACTCGTGCGCGCATAAAACTAAATAAACAACATTCAAAGGAAAAAAATGTTTTAAGTATAACCAGGTATGGTGGCCACACCTTTAATCCCAGCACTTTGGAAGCAGAGACAGGCAGATCTCTGTGAATTTAAGTCAGAATTTAAGAGTGACTTATCATTAAAAGTGACAGGGGCTACACTGGGGGGTCAATATCTTTGGGAAGTGATAGAACTGAATAGTCAGCAAGTGGTAAGAGGCATGTACATGACTATTAAGTCTCAAGCATGCTGAAGGCAGCCCAAGTTGAAGGGGAAGGATGAGTTCAAGGTGATACGGAGCTCAGGAGGCAGCTCCACCTGGATGCCTTGTCTGGAAATAGAGACCAGTGATTCATCCCATACACAGGGGAGCTCTGCCACATTGTGAGAGATGAAGAGAGATGGAGAGGGAGAAAGGAGTGAGTGACAGAGAATGAAGAAAGGGCAGATAGGAGGTGTAAAGGAAGAAAGATGATGTGGTAAATAGGAAGGAAGGTGGATGGAGGGATGAAGGTACGTAGATGGATAAGTAGATTGTAAGTGGATAAATAGATGAATGGATGGTAGGTATATAAAAGGATGGATGATAATATGAATGGTAGTAGGTAGGTGGATGGATGGATGGATGATGGGTAGATGATGAGTGAATACAGCCATAGATGTGGATAATAAAAAAGACAATTGGAGAGAGATCCTGGGGACATGTTGACAGTAGTACTAACATTTTAGAAATTGTGACTATTCCTTGAAAACCTGCTATGTAAAAGGCTGCATAAATATGGTGTTTGTACAGCCATCAATGAGACTAGTGAGATGTTTGCATTCTAATGCTTTGGCTTCCCAGACAGGGTGTCTCCAACATAATCCACAGGCAGGACAAAGTCCTTCAATAAATAAAGCAAAAGTAAGAATAAGCTTAATTTATCTAAGTGTTACAGAGGAATGAGAAATGAGGGCTGGGTCAGAGGGGTGAGGGAGCTGACATGTTTCCACCCACCAATGACTCTCCAGCCAGAGTTGCCAGGGGAGGGGTGGCCCAGGCTTCCAGTTGCTTGTCTAGGCTGGAACCAATAAGATGCAGATCCCTATCTCTCCCTCAGTTACAGTTGCACAAAGTTGTGTGTACACTGTCCCCTCCTCACTCCCAAGACCATTTCTGTCATCGTTGTCTGTAAACGGAGCCATCTGTTACTGTAAAGAAATATGGATGTGAAGCTAAGTTGTCAAGGCGGGCGTTCCAGAAAGACGGGCCTTGGACAGCATTCCTCAGACCGACCATCGTACTCCTCTGGATCCAGCCCTGAGCTCGGAGCAGTGCTATGCTGGGCTCTGCAGAATCCTCTACTCACACACACTGTGCATGTACAGGAATATAGGATGGGAGGTTGCATAATGTGGGTTTCTTTGTCTTCCTTATCCCCAGCTTGTGTTTTTATTTTTATTTCTCTATTTATTTTGGAAAGATGATCGATCGGTGACTCTCTGGTGAAATGAGGGCTACTGGCTGGGCTCTGTGATTGCAATGACTTGTTCTACAAGTTGATAGGAACAGAGTAGTAGGAGAAGCAGTGGAGAAGAGAAAGTGGATGGCAAAGTGGTTTTTCTCTCAGTATAAGCAAGGTGAGATTGAAATCCCAAAAGACTGAGATCCTGGATGAGCTGGAGTGCCCCCTACATTCTTGACCCTGCCATTTCCAGCACAGAGACATCTGCACAGGGAGAAGTGGAGGAAGGAGGCTGGGAAAGAAGAAGGGTGGTGACGGTGATGGTGGTGATGAAGGTGATGGTGGTGATGGTGATGATGGTGGTAAAGATGATGGTGATGGTGATAGTGGTGCTGAAGGTGATGATGGTGATGAAGGTTATGGTGGTGATGAAGGTGATGGTGGTGACTGCTGAATGAATGAAGGAAACTCAGAGCCTGATCTCAGGGAAAGGCTGAGATACCCAAGAGGAAACACCACAGTCAGATCTCACCCAGCTGTCTTCCAGCTTCCTCAGCCCCACTCCTCCTGGCTTATACTGCCTCCTCTGTCTTTCTATGCCTGCCTTAAATACTCTTCACTCAGTTGTTTCACATCCAGGTTAAGATTAAAGGCCTGGGCTACTACTATTTGGTAGTTAGCCTTGAACTCACAGAAATACAGAAAGATCTCCTCTGTCTCTGGAGTTATGGGATTAAAGGCCTGGCCCCACCACTGCCTGCCTGGGAGCCTGGAACTCCCTCTGAAAACTAAACTGGCCTCAAACTCAGATTTGCTGGAGTTAAGGGCCTATGTCACTACTCCCAGACATTCCCTGTGCTGGGATTAAAGGTGTGAGTTACCACTGTCTGATCCTCCTAGACTGACTGTGGGTAGATCCCTCTGCTATCTCAGACTGGTTTTTATTAAATTTGAAACATATCCCCACAGGTGATGATGGTGGTGGTGATGTGATGGTGATGATAAAGGTGATGGTGGTGGTGAAGGTGATGATGGTGATGATGGTGGTGAAGATGATGAAGGTGATAGTAGTCAAGGTAATGGTGGTGGTGAAGGTAGTGGTGTGTTACAAGATATTTGATCACACTGTGAATCTCAAAACTGCATTATTTACTGGCCAAAAACTGCTTCTGTTTGTATTGTGGCTCAGCCCTAGCTTTAATCCAAGAGCTTTCTGCTTGAATATTATAAACAGGATTAAATAAAGTCAACCATAGGTCAAGAGGCAGAGCAAGCAACCAGCTGATAGGGAAAAAAAACAGAGAGTAAGAAGTAGTCAGGAGGATGGGTAGAGAGATGCACAGGGAGTAGAAGGGAGGGCATAAAGTGTAAGAAGAGTTGTTGAAGAGGAAGGAGTTTTCTGAAATGTCAGCTGAGGAGGAAGGCCAGTTGGGTGCTTTCTCTGCCTCTCTGAAATGTCACACCCCATAATCTGACTCCTTTTATTGATAAAATCAAATAATTGAGCTTTTGTTAAAAACAACAGTGGTGGTTGTATTAATTATATTTTTATTGACCAAGGCAAATTATATAGAAAGTGTTTAGTTGTGCTTATGGTGTCAGAGGACTAGAGTCACCGACGGTACCACAAAAGTATTGTGGTGGGAATAGCTACTGTGATATAAGAACTCACATCTTCTAAGCAGGAAGCAGAGAGAGGACAATAAGAGGTTTTCAAAACCTCAAAGCCTGCCATGATACACCTCCAACAAGTCCGTGGCTCCTGATCCTTCCCAAACAGTTCCACTTATTATAGAAACCACGTCTTCAAACATATGAGCATCTGGGGGCCATTGTGGTAAAGATAATGATGTCAGTGACAGAGGTGATGATGGTGGTGAGTATGGTGGGATGATGGTGAAGATAATGATGATGCTGGTGATGCTCATGATGGTGGTGATAATAATAATGGTAATGAAGGTGACTGTGGTAGTTGGAGTGAGAAAGAGCCCCATAGGATAACAGATTTGGTCACCAGGGAGTGTCACTAATTGAAAGGATTAGAAGGATTAGGGGGTGTGGCCAATTGGAGGAAATGTGTCACTGAGAGTGGGCTTTGATACCTCAAAAGCCCATGCCAAGCCCATCTCTTTGCCTATGAATCAGGATGTAGCTTTCAGCTACTGTTCCAGCACCTGCCTGCATACCACCATTCTCCCTGCCATGATGATGACAGACTAAGCCCTCTGAAACTGTAAGCCAGCCCCAGTTAAATGTTTTTCTTTATAAGAGTTGTCATGGTCATGGTGTCTCTTCACAGCAATAGCACAATGACTAAGATGGTGATGATGGTGATGATGGTGATGTTGACGGTGGTGATGATGACAGTGGCAACAATGATGATGATGATAATGATGGTGATGATGGTGATGATGATGGTAATGGTGGTAATGGTGATGATGGTGATGATGGTGGTGTGAAGGCAATAGTGGCAGTGATGATGGTGAAGATAGCATTCATCTTCAAGCACTTGTATTTGCTTCAGCATTCCCAGCATGTCCTTGTGTGACCCTGCTTACCCTCACAACAGCTCTTTGAGACAGAGCTTCAGTTTGTCATTTTGAAAATGAGCAAGCCATCACTTAAGAACAGTTCCTACAACTAATTTACCAGCATAGAGTGATCAAGGTACTTGATCGTTGAGACCAGTGAGGATCCACACCTGCTCACTGCCATCCACTAACACCCAAAAGCCTGTGTAGTCACAGTTCCAGAGGAAAAAGCAGGAATTTCAGGTTATCTGACACCTCCTAGGTACTTAGCACTGTGCTAAGTGTTTTACTGCTGGGTACTTAGCAACATGATAGGTGTTTCATTCCTGAGTATTAAATGCTTGCTAAGTGTTTTATGAACCATGTGCTTTTGTATCCACCCACCAACACAGTGAGGCAATTATTAATGTTATCTTTATTTTCACCAATGTTAAAAAAAAAAAAAAAAAAAAAAAAAAAAGATCATATGGTAGTCAGAACTCACACTGAGGGCAGTGTCATTTCAGTCATGGTCCTATACTTCCTCTGAAGGCCCAGGGGGCACTAGGTCTTGCCCGCATCCTACAGCACAAGTATAGTGGGTCGTGATCCCAAGCAGAGACAGGCCTCCACTGCCCCCACCAGCCCCGCCCACCCGCCGCCCACCCGTGAACTTCATCTCATTCATATCTGAGTCATGCCCTAGTGTCTCAGGCTGGTGTCTGTCACTATAGCAGAAAAGCTGAGTCTGGACTGTTTATAAAAAAGATATCTGTGCAACTCATGCTCCTGACGGTCCCAGAGCATGGTGCCAGTATCCAGAGAGGCCTTCCCACTGCATCAGCTGCTAACTGGGTCTGTCTTTTAACAAAGCTACAATGCCCCTGGGGGGCTACATCTTCAAATACCATGATCTATGACCCTGGGTGACTGTTCCAAAGTGAGTTTGCCTGAGGACATCAGCACAGTATCACCAAAGCCTCTTCCTTGGACTCTTCCTCCATTCTTCTGCACTCAGGCTTTGGACCCCAGGGTTGGAATTCCAGACCAGCACTCCATTGACTGGGCAGGTTCCTCAACAATTCTGCATCTCCATCTACCTGTTTGTAAAATGGTCAGGAAATCTAGTGAGTAGGTATGAGGTGAATGACCTGCCAGGCCCACAGAGAGCCTTTAATAAACAGGAGCTGTTATCATCTGCAACCTCAAATACTTGACAACACAAAGTGGTGGCCACTAATCTGTGCCCGGGCTGTGCAGCCTGGCTGAGACCAGAGAGACTGTATCCAGACCCATGCTACTCCACAAGGCGGTGAATTAGCACTTAGTAGGACCTAGACAGAAGGAGCCTTTTCAAGGCAGCCTTAGCGACATGGCCCTGTGTCCTTCTCTGCTAAAAGTCCATTTGCCCTCAGAGCCCTGCTCCTAACCACCATGCTTCCCGCCTTCTTTGACAACAGTGTTCCAAGAGGGAAAACTTGCATATCAAGCAACTTTGTAAGTCCTGAGATAAACCTCAGGGCAGTCCAGGTTGCCTCGCATGGGGGAGACCTGAAGTCTTGCAGCTTCCCATCTGATTGGCAAAGGGAGTTCTGGGGACATTGAAGGGGGAGCCTTGAAAGTCAGCTGCCCCCACTAGTCCCTGAGGCTCCCTTGATAAGGGGAAGAAAGAACTATTGAGCACTACCTCTGCAAGCCTGCTTGTCTGTGTCCAATTCTGCAATGGGGGAGGGAGGGCTCCACACGTCTGTAAGAGCTGAGATACCTTTAAGTCAGAAAAGAGAAAAAAATAACTTCTCTTGGCCTCTGCCATGTCATTGCTGCCATCATGGGCTGTCAGTTGATTCCTGTATTCTCACAAGACTTTGAGAATCAAGGTGTCCCTGGTCAAGAAACTGAGCCCACTGTCCCGTGGGTATGGACTGAAAACTGGTAACAAGATTTAGGAGTGACTTCAAGAGAAGACCCTGGAGGAAATCCCATGAAGGATTCACAGCAGCAAAGCTGTTTGTGCAGATAGGCTGGGCCCACCTGGTCTGCTGGACACAGCTCGCCTCGGACGTCTTTATGGCTGGAAATTTAGGGTCAGATGGGCTGGGATTTGCTGTTTATCTGTTTTACATGAGTGAGCTGGTTGGTTCAGTAATACGTATGTAGAACTTTAAAGAAAAAAGAAAAGAAGGGGGGGTAATCCAGTCACCCCGGGGGGTGGGGGATCCAGTCACCCCGGGGGGGGGGATCCAGTCACTGGGGGGATCCAGTCACTGGGGGGGGATCCAGTCACCCCGGGGGGGATCCAGTCACCCCAGGGGGTGGAGGGGGGATCCAGTCACCCCAGGGGGTGGGGGGGATCCAGTCACACCAGCAATCAGGAGGGAGAGCAGCTGATGTGAGACTGTTGAAAAAAGAAAGAAGTTGCCAAACAATATGAAAACTCTGTTCCTTTTTTCTTTTAAATGCTAGTAGCTGACCAGAAGAAAAACCTGGTGGTGGAACACACCAAGTTATGGACTGTCATGGCATCAGGGTAGATCACAGAGGCCTTTACTTTCATCTGGTCATTCAACGGCTTTGTGACTGGTTTCCTTTCTTGATAGAAGTCTCATGGAACTCAGGCTGGCCTCGGTCTTGAAATGCCTGCCACTAAGGATGACTTTGAACCTCTGATCCTCTTGTTTCTGCCTCCTGAGGGATGGGATTACAGGTTTGCACCACCACATCCAGTTTACACCGGTGCTGGGAATCAAACTCAGGGCCTGCCTCATCTGTGCTAGGCCAGCACTCTACCACCTGACACCCCCACACACACACATCCACCCCCCCCAAGTCTCAGCAATTATATGTGCTGGCCACTGTTTGGAACACTGAAGACAGAGCCTGAGCTCTTCCCGCAACCAAGTTCTGTAACCTTTGGATTTTTGTGATGAACATTTAAAGCTTTTGTAATTGAAAGTGTAGCGGGATCACACTCTTCTCCCCAAAGGTAAAATCCCAACATGATCACACTTCACCTTCAGCTTTTGAGACACACTGGCACCCCCTCCTGAATCACCTTCCATTCTTCCCTTTCCCCATGGTCCACTGTAGATTTGGTTCTGTGTCTCCCAGGTCACAGATGGTGGCTAAGTGAGATCCTAGACTGGCCCTGGCCACAGGCGGTGTCCAGTTCCTCTCTGACTAGCTCCCTTTGGTTTCCTTCAGATTCCAGGTGTCCCAGAGCTAACCATTGCCCCTCATCCATCTCAGCCTGCTACCGCAACTCACCTCAGAGCATCACCCTGACCACCTGGCCGTGCCTTTGGCTACAAGCAAGTCTCCTGCCTCTAACTCAGGGCAGGAGCCTCTAACATCTCAGGGGTTTCTGGTCCTGTGTAGAGGCCTCTTGGTTCTGACAATGGGATGTCAGAGAGACGAGATACTTCTGGCATCTGGCAGAGGCCAGGGAAACTTTTAAACACCTCATATGGCAGTGGTTCTCAACCTGTGGGTCTTAACCCACGTAGGTGTCACATGTAAAATATCCTGCATATCAGATGTTTACATTATGATTCATAACAGTATCAAAATTGCAGTTATATAATAGCAACAAAATAGTTGCATGGTTGGAGGGGGGATGTCACCACATCACAAGGAACTGTATTAAAAGGTAGCAGCACCAGGAAAGCTGAGAACCACTGCTACAGAGCATAGGACAGCCCCCATAGCAAGGAGAGAGCTGGCCTACCATGTCGGTAACACTAAAGACATCCTGTCAGACCACTCCTCTCTAACTGTCCCAGCTTTAGTCTGCAAACATGCTCTTCCCAGAGCAGCTCACTGCTCAGTCAGAGTGACTGGAGTCCAGGACCTGCCATGAGCAGCCACTTGGTTCAAAGCTCCTCATCTATCAATTGGGGCGATGACAGGATGCTGTTTGGTGAGGCATTCACTAATTCCCAGAGCATCAGGCACATGAGGGATGTACTCTGTTAATTTCCGAGATGTTTAAATCAGGACTGAACACTTTAGGCTTCTCCCCAGGCCAGCCAGAAATGGTTTTCAGGTCTTAGGCTCCCCACTCAGCTCCACTGGACATTCCTTTCCTCCACCCTTCAGCTGCCCAGGGAAGTTCCATCCCTCCCTGGTCCCCACAGTCTTCATTCCCTCATCTCTTGGCTGTGTGCTGCTCCATAAAGTCACTGCTGCCTAAGTGGCTTCGAACATGTATGGACTCTCCTACTACACTAGAGGCCATTTATCTAGACCTTATTCTTGCTGCCTTGCCTCTGTCTCCTTAAGATCCTGTGACTATGTTGAGTCTTCACAGTTGACCCTGAATATTCTCCACCTCAGAAGCCTTATCTACGCACACTGGCAAGGTTCCTTCCTCTGTAAACTAGGATCCCGTATTGGTGACATCATACCTCAGCCAGCCTCAACTTCTATTCCGGAATGCACTCCCTGCCACTCTGCCCACATCCAGTGGTTCCTCAGGCAAAAGGTCCCTCTGCTGAGCCCCCTTCCTCTTGGGTGCTCCCCATGATCACTGTGTTTCTTATCTGTCAAGGTGGATCTGTCACTTCAGGCTACACTGTAAGGCCTGGGAGGGTATGGCCTCACAAAATTTCCCACTCTCAATCTGTATTCAGGAATGTGTTTGAAATGGGTGCTTTATTGATAGGATTTTAGATTCTTCCAAAGCAAAGCCATCCACACCTTGGATTTGTGACTGGCCCATCTAACAACCATTTAAAAAAAATTTTTTTGGATGACATCTTGTCCTGTCTTAATGGGAGTACCTGTGTCTGCCTGTCTGCAGACACCACAAGTCATTAAGCATAGCTGGGTGTGGTGATGCACGTCTGTACTTTTGGCAGTTAGAAAGCTGAAACAGAAAAGTTCCAAGTTCAAGGCCAGCCTGGGCTACATGGGATTGGGATCTCTCTCTCTCTCTCTCTCTCTCTCTCTCTCTCTCTCTCTCTCTCTCTCTCTCTCTCTCTCACACACACACACACACACACACACACACACATACACACACACACATTTTGAGACTCTGTTTGTGTAGCTCTGACTGTCCTAGAACTCACTCTGTAAACCAGGCTGGCCTGGAACTCACAGAGACCCACATGCCTCTGCTTCCCCAAGTGCTGGGATTAAAGGTGTGCACCACCACCAAGGGGCAAGACCACATCTCAAAAAGGAAAGGAAGACATACAAAGAAAAGGGGGAGGGCGGGACAAAGAGAGGGACAGGAAGGGGCAAGAGAAAGCAAAAGACCCAGGAGATAAATTGGCACTCACCTCTCTTCCTACCCCTCTCTTTAAGGTTTCTCTCTGTATCTAATATACCTTCTGGAACATTACAAGAAAATCATGATCCAGACCCAGGAACTTGAGGTGATTCTTGAAGCTCTTTCCTCCCTCCTCAACTGTGAAGTTGTATTTGTTCTCATGCTGTGGGTGAGTCGGCCCCCACCCTCCAGCAGGTGACAGGATTTTCCATTTGCACAAAGGCGTTGAGCCCTGTGTGAGATGGTCCACAAAGAAACTAGCAAACACAGAGCCCCTTCCCCTGCCTGGCTTCCTGAGATAATCACAGTGCTCCATTTCCTCAGTAAAAACTCCAAAAGAGGGCCAGTGAGGTGGCTCAGCAGATCAGTTTGTCACCAAGCCCGAGGACTTGAGTTCAGTCCCTGGGACCCATGTGGTGGACTCTCATCTCCATGAGATTGACGTGACACATGCGTGCCTACAGGTACACACCATGTCACACACACACACACAGAGAGAGAGAGGAGAGAGATGGTGACCCAAATCTGGCCTATGGAGGGCAATTCGTCGATCCCTTTCTGCAGATATAGACATCAGTGTTCAGAGAGAGAGGTGATAACCAGACTACCACACAGCTATTTAGATTAAAAAAAAAAAAAAAAAAAGCAAGAGCCTTCCAATGATTCTGGATACTGTTTACTGAGCACTTACCTCACACCATGCTCTGGGCTAAAAACTCCCCATCATCTCATGAGTAAGATGCAGGCACAGTAACACCTGTTCAGCACGGAGACACACAGAATTAACGAGCGGGGATTTCTATCTAGAACCAGAGTGGGACATTTTAATATTCTTGCTGCTTTCTCGCCAGTCACTTCTTGAGACCGAGTATGGTTCAGCCATGTTTTTTACGGAACTTTTATGGAGAACTTTGCTCCCTGAGCAAAAAAAAAAAATTGTAAGGAAGTGGGAAAGGAATCCAGTCTCTCCCTTGTGGGATTCATTTGGCTTTTCTCCCCATTCAGGTCCAGGTGAGCACTTCTCAGGAAACTCAGAAGTCTCTGCAGCAGGAGCATCTGGCCGAGAAGGAGAAGCTGAACAAAGAGAAGCTGGAACAAGAGGAGAAGCTGAAAACCAAAATCCAGCAGCTGACAGAAGAGAAGAAGGTTAGATGGCCTGTGGCAGTTCCTTTGAACCTGGGAAATGAGTTGGAAACTTTCTATGGGTCCATGGGGACTTTGGGTTGAGCTGTTTCCTGATTGATGTGCTCATTCTAAGTGATTTACCAGGGCTGAATGTTTGGGTTCTAAACCCACAGCAATGGATTGGCAAGATGGCTCAGTGGTTAAGGGCATTAGCTGCCCTCTGCCCTTGCAGGGGCCTGGGGTTTGCTTCCTAGCAACCACATGGCAGCTTATAAGCATCGGTAACTCCAGTTCCAGGGGTCTGATGCTCTCCTTCTGGCCTCTGTGGACACTGCACATAGATAGTTCACATACATGCAGGCAAAACGCCAATACACACCAACTAAAAATAAATAAAATTTTTAAAAAGTGTTATTTTTTTCTTAAAAAGAAAATAATAACATGAAAATCAACTGGAAAAGGCAGGCGGCCATGTTGACACTTAGGGAAATGCTACCCTATTCAGTTTGTATTACAAATAGGAATAGATATTTCAGATCCTGGTTTGTAAATGGCAACGTATAAGCATAATTGATTTCAGGTCACTCCAGCCTTTTTTCTCTAAATATGTAGCTTGGAAAACAATTTGGCCCAAACTGTGGCTCATCCTCCTAGAATCCAGGCCAATTAGAAAGCCCTGCAGCAACACACCTCACATGCTAACATGCTGTGAACCCTCTGAGGGTCCGTTTGCGGTACAGAGTCCACGTCACAGTCCTGACAGCCCCGTGGAGGATGATGATACCCCAGATCTGCATTCTAGACACAGTGTTGGGGTACCTCAGGCTTTCCCAGAGATGTCTCTAAAGAATGCAACTCTGATCCGATGCTTTACTGAAAAACAGTCTATGTCACAGACTTGAATTCACATCTGTGATTGCCTTCACAAGGCCTGTGCAAGACTGGGTCTGTGGGCATCCTGTCGGGCAGGGACAAGGGGCACACGAGACCCTGCCCCCTCTCCGGGAAGCTATGGGCAGCTAATTATTGATGAGAGAGAGAAGCCACTGGGCAAGGTGCCCCCCAAGCTGTGCTCCTGTAAGCAAGCTTCAACGAAACAAATTGAGTCACAGAAAGAGAGAGAGGGAGAGAGAGGGAGGAGGAAGAGGAGGGTATGAAGTACAATGTGGAGGGAGCACTTGAGAAAAAGGGATCAGAAAGAATAGGAGGGGAGATATGGGGATGGATATGACCAAAATACATTATATACATGTGTTTAAATGTTATAATGAAACCCATTATTATGCAGAATTAATATATGCTAGTAAACAAGCATTTTAAAAAAGACAGAACTGGGTCCACACTCAAGACCCATTGTATCAGACCCTGGGGAGAAGGTAGAAAATGCATTTCTGAAACCAGTTCTTATCACTTGCCTGTGTCATACTTGAGGACCTGCCCGTACTGTCTGTTACTTTCTTCCTAGGTCGGTGGCTCATGACATTATTGCTCAGCCATATTTTGTCATTTAGACTCTGAGGACAAAGGTGGGAGCGTAGCTCAGACTCTGGGGACAAAGATGGGAGCGTAGCTCAGGCTCTGGGATTGGTAACAGTCCAAAGCACAGCCGTAGTTGGTAGCCACGGAGAGGGTGTGGAGGGCCATGTGCACCCTTCTTCCCGCCTGCCCCTATCTGCCAACCCCATCTCTCTCCAATCACCCCCTTTCTCCTCAGTGAAGGACAAGGCTTTCCACAGTGTTGCCACCTCTTGTTAGCTCCAATTCAGTGACTCTGACTTGGGACAGTCCATCTCTGACTCATATACCTGTTCTTCACCCCTCCAGCCTCCAGTTCATCCAGTTCCTTTGGAATATCTGTCTCCTATTTATTTGTTTTGGTTTGTTCTTTTTTTCCTTTTGAGACAGGGTTTCTCTGTGTAACAGTCCAGGCTGTCCTGGAACTTGCTTTGTAGACCAGGCCGGCCTTGAACTCACATGGGACTAACAATGTGGGACCATTGCCTGGCTGTTAGGCCTTGAACAGCGATGGGACTGGGCCTGACCTTCATAGCTTGGCTGTGGGTGACTCTGTCCTCTGATATTCCAGACAAATTTTATTAAATATCCAGTGTATCACCATAGTCTCCTCTTCCCTCTTTGCCTTTCCTCTGTCTTTTCTTTTTGTTGGTTACTCGGTGTGTGTGTGTGTGTGTGTGTGTGTGTGTGTGTGTGTGTGTGTGTGTGTGTGTGTGTGTGTATGCGCCCGCGCACATTTGTATAAGTCTGAGGACAGTAGCAATCAGTTCCCTCTGCCCATCATGTGGATCATGGGAATTGAACTCAGGTCATCAGGCTTTACAGTAGACATCTTTTCCATCTCATTAGCCCCTTCCTACCTATTGTGAAGTGGAGGATATAAGATACCAAAACTTGTGTATGATCCTTGTAAAGGAGAGATTAATGATGGCTGCTGTGTTTATCAACCTTCTCTTGCTATGATAGAATGCCTGAAGTTTTTTGGGTTTTATTTTTAAAGAAGGGGGATAATTTAAAAAAATCCCAAAGAAGGAAAGATTCCCAATGAAAGTATTTTGTGTACACAACAGTAGGTTTTATTATGACATTTTCATGCCTATGTAACATTCTACTTTGACCTTATTCACACCATTACCCTTGCATGCCCCCCTCAGTTCCTCCCCTCCCCCTTGACTGGCATGTCACACTCTACATTCCACAGATGTGAAAAAAAATGTGAAATAGGATTGAGCATGGTGACTCACACCTATAATTTCAGCACTTGAGAGGCAGAAGCAGGCAAATCTTTGGGGCCTAGAGGCTAGCCTGGTCTATGTAATAAGATCCAGGCCAACCAGGAATACCCAGGAGATCCTATCTCAAAAAAAAATCTCATTATGCTTAATGTAAAGGTATAATTTATACCGTTGGATTCATAATTCCTCATGCAACCTGTAGACTGAAGCTTGGACCTACATCATGAGTTTCTCATAGGAAATATGATGTCCGTCTTTCTGGGTCTGGCTTCTTTCACTTAACAGTGATTTCCAGTGCTGCCCATTTCTCTGCAAACTCGATAATTCTCTTCTTCTCTATGGCTACTTTATGCAACATGACACATTGTGTTTCCTTGTCTGCTTACCTGCTGAGGAGTGTCCATTCTTCTCCATGTCTTGCTTGGCTGCTATGAATGGTCCAGTGACAGACACAGATGTGCAGGTACCCACTGGCTTAGACGCATTTAGAAGCTGGATCATATGGTAGGTGTGTTTAGCTTTTTAAGAGGAAGGAAGGGTTATATGTTTGCTGGACCCCATGCACTTAGCAGAACATTATGAGGTCAGGAACATGTGGCAGCAAGGGCTCAGCACTTAGTGATGTACAGGAAACAGAGAAAGGAGAAAGGCCTAGGAACTAGTATAATCCAAGAAAGGATGCCCTGCTAACCAACTTTCTGCTATTAGGTCCCATATCCTCAAGTTTCCAGAACCTTCTAAAATGCCATGGTGGGGACCGAATACATTCAGCAGGAATCTGTGTTTCAGATTCAACCCCCGGAAGCAAAAATCACGGAGGTAGATACAGGAAAAAAACTAGATGGAGGAAAGTAAATCAAAACAAATGTCTGTTCCACAGAAAAAAATCAAATCCAAAAAGGACCTGAAATTGGCCTAACGCTCTGCCTTCTTGCTCATGCTTCCTGACTGGCATCCCCATTTAGCACCAGCCTTCCCAGCCCATGTCGGGACTGTTTGAATTAGAGGTTGACTGTTTCCATTTGGGGACATGAGGCCTTAGCCAGCATGACATCCGCCCCTAAGTTCACCAGGCGGGGCCTCTCTCTCAGTCCTTGTGAAACTGTTCTGGAGGATAGCATTTGAAGGGCTACTTCAAACCCCATAGCACGAATTCTGTTTGGTATATCATGAAAATCTGGAGGAAAGTGGAAAATCAGAGAGATAGAGAAACAAACCACAGCCACTTCTCACCCGCCAGCTCCTCAGGCCTGTCTCCAGGAAATCTCCGACTCAACTTCTCTCTCCTTAGCCCACCAAGAAAGTATCTGGGAAAGATGAAAAGCCCCTCTTCCCATCTCCACCCAGCTCTCTTAACTGCCTCTTTCCACATTCCTAAAGCTAGGATTAAAGGTGTGGGTCACCCTTCCCTGACCTTCACGGCTTGGCTCTGTGGGTGACTCTCCTCTGATATTTCCAGAAGACTATTTTTATTAAATATATATCACCACAAAACCCCTTAAACTAGAAACCTCAGAGTTCCAGCCGGACAGGGAGTGATGTCCTCACCCAGACAGACTGTAGTTTTCCTGTTCATCTGGTTCCTCCCAACCAGTTTGACTCCAGAGATTAGTCCTGGTGTGTGTGTGTGTGTGTGTATGTGTGTGTGTGTGTGTGTGTGTGTGTGTGTGTGTGTGTGTAGACATGTCATGGCCCATTAAACTCAGGTTGTCAGGATTGGGGCAAGCAAGCCTCTTTACCCACTGAGCTATCCCACTAGCCTCTCCTTGTTTTTTGAAACACAGTTTCTCACTGGCCTGGAACTTGCCAAGTAAGGTATATTCTCTGGTCAGTAAACCCCAGGAATCTGCCCATCTCCTTCTCCCCAGGACTGGGATTACAAGGGCACCACCAACCACCAAGCCTGCCTTTTATGTGTGTGTCTATGTGTGGTATGCATACATGTGGTTATGCATATTCATATGCATGTGGGGGTGTGCATATCTGTGGAACTACAAGTGCCAATGTGAGTCCAAATGTGTGCATGTGTGTGCACATAAGTGCGGAGGCCCAAGAGTCCTCCACGATCGAACTTCACCTTATTGATTTGGTCAGACTCTCTCAGCTGAGCCCGGAGCTCAGTGATAACAGCTAACTGACTATTCAGCTCTCTCCAGAGCTCCCCCTCCTCTGCTTTTAGAGCACCATAATTACAGGCAGACTGCCACACCCACCCAGCATTTAAGTGGGTGCTGGGGACCTGAACTCTGGTCCTCTCTTGCACATTTCACCTGCTGTTCGTCTATCCAGCCCCACACCTGTTTTTAAGCCAATACTGGACATCAATTTGTCCTTGCAAGGCAAATGCATTCCTGACAGACTGAGCCATCTCCCCTCCCCCTCACTGTCCCGGCTTTTAAATGACCCTACCTCCTGTACCCTGTCTCTAAAATTACCCAAGTTTTAGTACATCCCTCAGCCTCCCTCCCATGAATCCTGGTTGCTCCAAGGACTTTTTTTTAAGTGGAAAAAGAAATGCCAGTCTCCGTCATCAATGCAGCATCCATTTTATTATTTTTATTATTATTATTATTTATTATTGGCCCCAAACAGCACCCTCTTAATTTTTCCTCACACTTCTTACTGCTGTAAGACAGTGTCAGCAAGCTTCCTCCAGGCTGATAATAAATGTTTTCATTTTCACAGGCTACTTTTTTTTTTTCCAATCTGTGTTGTAACTTCCTCAGCTGTAGATCACACATCAACAGTGGGCATAGAGGCTCCCAATAAAACTTTATTTACAAAGGAGCTGAGGGACAGGGCATGTCTAAGCCATTTTTCTAGCCTTGGTCCTAAACTCATCTGTTTTCAGTCCCAACCCCCAGAAGTCGCCTTCAGCTCTGGGCATCCATCTGCCCAGGGCTGGCAGGAAGTCTTTCTTAGGTTGGTTTAGAACACACTTTAGAGTCAATGAGGTTGATTCCCCAACATCTCTAACTAACCTGTTTCTTCCTCCTCTGCAGTGTGAAGGTAGATGGCTGTCACTGCCCCAAGAACCTCACATTGACCATTTCATCATCCCTTCCTCACAGGGAAGCATTAGTACTGATCTCATTGTACAAACAGGGAAACTGAGGCTTCTATTTATAGAGCCTCCACTACCAGGGTCCCTGCCCCACTCCAGAACCCATGCTTCAGCCCGTGGAATCTGCTTCCCACATTCTCTCTAGGGTGTGGTGTTGCATGAGTTTTGGTTATAATAAATGGAACTCAGAGCCAGATATTGGGGAAAATCTGAAATATCAGAGAGAGGAAACAGACCACAGTCAAATCTCACCCAGCTGTCTTCCAGCTTCCTCAGCCTCACTCCTCATGGCTTCTACTGCCTTCTCTGTCTTTCTATGCCTGCCTTAAATACCCTCTTCACCCAGTTGTTTCACATCCAGGTTAAGATTAAAGGCCTGGGCTACTGCTATTTGGTAGTTAGCCTTGAACTCACAGAAACACAGAAAGACCTCCTCTGTCTCTGGAGTTACGGGATTAAAGGCCTGACATCACACTGCCTACCTGGGAGCCTTGAACTCCCTCTGTAAACCAAGCTGGCCTAGAACTCAGATCTGCTGGGATTAAAGGCTTAGGGCACCACTCCAGATTCCCTGTGCTGGGATTAAACGTGTGAGTTACCACTCTCTGATCCTGGATTGACTGTGGGTGGATCTGTTCTCTGATGTTCCAGACTGGTTTATTAGATATATAACATGTCACCGCAGTGTGGTGAAGACTGAAGAGAGAGGCTGGCAAAGTCCAGTTTCCTGCCATGGTTTCCAAGTCTAACAAGGGTCCTTGACTTGCAGGCCCTGGAGACAACTATTGCCCAAGAACAAAACAGAGCAAAAGAGGCGTTAGAGGGGGAGCAGATGAGAGCTCGAGAGGTGGAGAGTCTCCTGACCTACCAGAAGAAGGTAAGCAATTCAGAGAGAGGAGCTGAGTCTCCCTGGACTGTCATTCATGTCCTACAGTTGCCAGGGTGATCTGAGGTTCTCACATAGATCTGTGTCTTTGGAGCCCACTGAGCCGCTGGTACCTCAGCCTGGGCCCATCTGAGGCATGCTGAAAAGCAAACCAGGCAGAGCCCAGGTAGACTCCACGTCCTGCCATGGCAACAGGTGGACTTAACAACACACTTGGCTTGCAGGCTTTGGAGGAGAGCATCGCTCAGGAGAAACACAGAGCACAGGAGGCCTTGGAGAAGGCGCAAGCCCGAGTCCGTGATCTGGAAAATCACTTGGCCTGTCAAAAAGAGGTACATCCAGCTTGGGGAGGCCTGCTGGAGGGACAATGGGAGATGAAAGGGTGGGGCCTGGGGGCTCTGTTCTGTGCTGTTTGTCCTGGTCTGGCCTCTGCAATTGGGAGGAGCATAGAGGACTTGGAAGAGAGCCATGGAGATGTAGCCTTGCCAACCAGTTGAAGAAAAACAAATGTGAATGTGAAGAGCCAGTTATGGTGGCTCCTGCCCATCACCCTGACACTCGGAGCTTGAGAGGATCATTGTGAGTGTGAGGCTAACTAAGGTTGTTGCACAAAGGCTCTGTCTCATGGATGACGGTATAACATACAAGCTGAGACAGGTCGAGGCAGTAGCCACACATGTCTGCTCCGAAACATAAAACGGAGAATAACAGGATCCTGAGAGAATGATTCAACAGCATCCTAAACTCACTCCCAGTACCCAGAACTCTTCATCAGCCCTGGGCAGAAGGATGCCCAGGGGCTAGCAAGAAGTTTTTCTTAGGCTGGGGTGAATCAAGCTCTTTCTGACCAAAAGGTGGCCATCATCAACACATTTCAGGCTTCCTCTTCCATGTAAGAGTCGAGATGTTAAAAAGTCAGGGACCAACTTCTATATTCTTCCCAGCCACCGCCACCCCACTCCACTCTGCCCCCTGTCATGCACAACAGGATGGAAGCTTAGCCTGAATGGCCTTCCCATGCCCACTCTATGCTCCAGAAATCACTGACCTGTATGTAGTTCAGTGGATGAAAGGGTTGTACATGGAATGTTTTAGTTTGGGCTCCTAAAATGTATTTGAAATCCAGATTTCCATTCTCTTTGGAAAAGTAAAAAAAAAAAAAAAACTCTGTCCCTCATTTCCACTTCTGGGAAAATGGAAGTGGGGTGGGGGTTAAAGGGGAGCTAGAACAAATCCTGGCAGCAGCAGTTGGGGAGGCCCTCTGAACTTCTACCCTCTCATAAACTTTGAAGTTTGCTGTTTATCACCTGTCCTTTTCCTAAAGGACATAGCCAGAGCCAAACACCATCCTCCAGCTGTAGAAGCCTGGGAAAGGATTTCCCCCTCCCTCAGTTAAGATGCTGTGTTTCTGCAGATGTGCCCAAGCTCACTGGAAGCTCTGTTTGGTCAGTTTGCATTTAGCTTATGGTCAGTCTCAGACCCCTGATCCTTTTACACAAGTGCTTTCAAAACTCCCTCAGTCTGAAGGATGCAGGCTATGTAGCCACACTAGGCGCAAAGTTGAGTTTATAAATATCTCCCTTCTTGGAAGGAAGCCATGAAGGCCAGAGATAAGGCACAACTAAGCATTTGACCCACAAGTGTCACTGATCTGTGGTAACTACCATCCTTATCACTACAGCTGGGTCTCCCTCACTTGGGCGGTCCCTCCCCCAACACCTCCACCCCTGCACCCCCACACCCTGCTTCCTGACAACCCACCCTCCTCAAGTAGAGTGCTTGTCTGCCCTACACAGAGAATTATCCCTCTACATGCAAATCCACCCAGACAATTTGATGTGACCCAGGGAGATGTTTACGTGTGGTTTCTCACACAGCTCCCCCTCAGCGCTGTGTAAACAGTGTCACCAAGGTTTGCCTCTGAGTCATGTCTCCAGGAAAAGTGAGGAGGTGGTGGTGGTGGGTGGATCCCTATAAAGTTACTTCAGTCAGATGCCATCCAGGAGTCAACAAGGACTGGCCAAGGTGACAGGGTATGTCAGAAAAACTTAAGCCTCTGGGCCAGGTGTGGGGATACACACCTCCAATCTTATACAACAGAGGCACATGAGTCTCTGTGAATTTGAGGCCAACCTGGTCTACATACAGAGTTGTAGCCTAACCAGGGCAGGGCATAAGACCCTGCCTTAAAAAAAAAAAAAAAAAAAAAAAAAAAAAAAAAAATCATGCAGTAGGGAGCTGGGAATGGTTACACCAGTCCTTTGGAGGGCCAGGCCACCTCTGACATAGCTTGGCTATAGTTTCTTCCCAGAAAGAATTGAGCCACCTCATGTGTGTGTGTGTGTGGGGGGGGGGGTGTTCATTTGTTTGTTTCTTGGGTTTGGGGTTTTGGGATACTCATTGTTTTGTTTTGACAAAAGATCTGTTAGCCTAGGCTAGCCTCAAACTCACTATACAACCAAGGATGACCTTTGAACTCCTGACCCTCCTTCCTCCACCTCTAGGCATAAACCACATAAAACTGCCCCAGTGCGGCTCTTCCATCCCCCTCCTGTAGATTAAATGCCTTCCAAAGGCTAATCCCCTGCCCTTATAGACTCGTGTTGCCAGTCCCAAATACCTGATGCCCAGCTGGAGTGTAGAGGGCGGCCCTGTGAGAGATGTGGTGACTTTCCTTTGGATTTCAGATACTGTACCTGAACCACAGTTTTTATCCTCTGGGGGTGAAATCTGTGTGAATCCATTAGCAGAGTAACCACAGCAAGAAATAGACCAGATGAAATTCTGTGGCTATGGACAGCAGACTAACCCAGGGCTCTTCCTTTGCCCCAGCACTTCCCTGCAAGGCTCACGAACCTTCTAGGAGATGCTGTCTGCTCATTCATCCCCTCACCTCCATTCTCCTGAAACCACATCTCCTTCAGGAATTTGCTTCACTATGTGGAGATTCCATCATCAATGGAATTCTTCTCCCTCAGAACTTGGGAGTCTCTCCAGAGCCTCTGCACACAGCCTGTGTGTTTGCTCTGTTCAGGACCCTGTTGACAGACCCTGTGGCCCAGAGCCCTCACCTCTTCTAACCCCTGGTTTCCTTGGCTATAAAAGGGGCTCCTAGTGGTAGCTCCTGGAGGGGTGCCTTGGGGATGAAGTCATCCTGAGGGTAGCATAACCAACCATCTCAGCTGTTAGCCTTAACTTGGAGGCTGATATTATTGGCTGTGCATTTCAGATCTTGGAGGACAGTGTGGCTCGTGAGAAAAGAAAAGTTCGGGAAGTGCTGGAGACAGAAAGAAGGACACAGGAACTGGAAAATCAGCTCACCCGGCAGAGGGAGGTAGGAGTAGCCAGGGCCCTCAGGGAAGACACCCAGCCAGGTGTGCCGGACATCCCAGCAGTCCCATAGCCCTACAGAGCCTCCGCAGGAAGTGGCCAACGCCTGCCACTCATTAGCCAGTCAGGGAGCTCAGACCCAGGGCCTCTGAAGAAACTAGAGACTATCATTGTGGGGCAGAAGTCACTGTACATATAGTACCAACAGCCCTTGTCTGAAGCTACCAGGAGTTTTACCTGCTGGAACGGGAGATGTGTTCCAAGCACTGTCACTTTGATGTGTCCCCAAAGCCAGGGAGTTTCCAGGGTGAACCTGTCCTGGTGCCAAGACTACCAGGTTAGACAGTGGCTGGACTGAACCCTCGTGACTTTGGCATTTACTGATGCCAGCCCTGGAATCAGGAATGAGGAGCCCTTTATGCTTCTATGACTGAGACCTGGCTTCCTGCTCCCCAGCCCTACTTCCTCTCACTCACATCCCGGCAGGCATCTTTTCCCCTGAGTTCTTGTCCCAAACCCTGAGTCACGGGTTTCCCCTGTCTTAGTCACTGTTCTGCTGCTGTGAGGAGACACCATGACCAAAGCAACTCTTAGAAAAAGAAAGCATTTATATTGAGGGCTTGCTTACAGTTTCAATGCCTTAGCCTGTTATCATCATGGCTGAGGCGGGGTGGGAGGAGATGGTGAGAGATGGCAACACTCACCACCTCAGCACGGTCCTGGAGCAGTAGCTGAGAGTTACGTCCTGATTCGAAGGCAGAGACCAAGAGACTAAAGAGACTAGATCTGGAATGTCCACTCCCAGAGACACATTTCCTCTAACAAGTCCACACCTATGTGAGTCTATGAGGGGGTGCTCTTATCAAACAACCCCCCACCTCTGCTCTCCCTCCCAAAACTCTCTTCGATTTCCAGATATCAGAGAGTATCACCAATGAGAAACTCAAAGTGCAAAACACCCTAGAGAAGGAAAAGAGGAGAATACAGGACCTGGAGAATCGTCTGACCAAGCAAAAAGAGGTATGAGGCTCAGAGAAGACAGGCTCGTTGCTCCCACAGACCTGCCAGGCCCCGAAGCCAGACAGTCAGGGTTCGAACCCTTCTTCTGCTGTGGGACTTTAGAAAAGTTATGCCTGGTCTCTGAGCCTTGATGTTCCCACAGAGGAGATTCTGTCACTCTCATTCAACTTTGATCATAGCACGTAGACAGATCCACATGGTGTATGCTGCATGTGTCAGCTGCCTGTGACTGCCACAAGCCCCTGGCTCAGAAATGGTGAGCGGGATGGCAGGATCCAAATCCAGAACCCCAAACCTTTCATCTTTACCTATTTCTTCCACTATACTTCAGCTTTGTGTAGGGCAAGGTAGGGATGACAGAGAGGGGACATCCAGTCATTTTCATGTCCCTTTTCTGACAGAGCCTGCCATGGCAGCCATCACCTTCCAAACTGAAATTCCTTTCTGTTAAGATCCACAGTTCTGAGGTAGTGGGTAAAGAGGAAGTGGCTGAACATGTCTCACAAACTGCAGATACTCACTCGTCCTGGGTCCCTATCATGTAAAGGACACATGCGAACACACACACACAGACCTTGGCCAACGTCAAAGTAGGTGAGTGGGTGAAGAAGAGAATTTAAATTGTTTAGAGAATATAAGCTAGTAATGAAATTAATATATGTATGTGTATACATACATACATACATATACATATCATATACATACATATGTATATCATATACACACATATACATATCATATACACACATACATATATACACACATATACATATCATATACACACATATACATATCATATACACACATATACATATCATATACACACATATACATATCATATACACACATATACATATCATATACACACATATGTATATCAGGGCTGGAAGGACAACTCAGCAGTTAAGAGCACTGGCTGCTCTTTCAGGTTTGGTTCCTATCAACCACATGTCAGCTCAAACCATCTAGAGCTCCAGTTCCAGGGGATCCAATGCCCTTTTCTGGCCTCCACTGGCACTAGACACACAAGCAGTGTACACACATAAAATACTCATACACACAAAATAATAATTTTTTTAAAGTATATTATGAATCAATCAATAAACTGTAATTTTATGTCAGCAGTTACAGAGCAAGAAAAACCCTGCTGGTTGTGCAGTGACTACACACAAATAGGGCAAGCATGGCAGGGCTATTACTGCCTGTAATCTCAGCTCCTCAGGAGGCTGAGCTCGCTTAAGACCAGTCTGGGTTGCAAAGTGAGCTCAGGGCTAGCTTGGAAACTTGGTAAGACCTGTCTCAAAACCAAAAATTTAAAAAAACAAAATTAAAAAGTACAAAAGCTAATAAAGATAAGAGCTCAAAGACTCAGCGCTTGCCTAGCATGCGCAAAAAAACTGGGTTCAAGCCCCCAGCAAAATGTCAAGCAAGCACACAGAGACTAGGTCTTTCCAGGTACCAACCCCACAGAGCACTTCCACCAAGGCTGTCTTAAAAAGAATTCTACAAGACAATAGAAATATCTGAAGCAGCAGCCTTCCATCACACCGAAAGGCAAGCGTTGGGAGACCTCAGAGTTGGCCAGTGATAGCAAACACCTCAGAAAGAGCAGTGACACCACACCTCAAGAGACCCACCATGCACCAGGCTAGAGCACACAACTGCCAAGTGTGATTGGGATTCTGCAGACCCCCCCACCCCCAGCCCAAACCCAGGAAACAAACAAAATGGACAAAAGCCTCCACCTGGCAGAGGAAACAGTGCGCAGATGCAAACCCCAGACTGGGCAGGAAATGTTTGCAAGACATAGGTCTGGTTAATCTCTTCATCATCTGAGGGATGCAGATAGCTCAGTAGAAAACAGCAAAGGAAACACACAGATACCTGATAAACTGGCTTGTTTGGTTTTATGGTAGTGGGAAATGGAGCCGAGGACCTCACACACACTGACTAGGTGCTCTTCCACTGAGCTATTTTAAATTTTTTAATTTTATTTTATTTTAGTTTTGAAATGGGGTTTCACTATTTGCGCATATTGACCTAGAACTCACTGTGTTTATCCAAACTGGCTTCAATTCCAGCACCCTCCTGCCTCTCAGCCTTTCAAGTAGCTGGAATTTTAGGCTGCCACCACCACACCTGGTCTGAATAGACATTTTTCTTTCTGTCATTTTATTTTTTATGTGTGTATGGATGTTTTACCTGCATGCATGCCTGGTGCCAGCAGAGGCCAGAAGAGGGCATTACTGGAATTACAGATGTTTATGAGCTATCATGGAGGTGCTGAGAATCGACTCAAACCTAGGCCCTCTGGGAAAAGAGCCAGTGCTCTTAACCACTGAGCTATCTCTCCAACCACCTGAAGATTTAAAAAGCTAGCAGATACATGGAAGGGGAAGCTGAATAGCTGGTTTCAGAAAAATAACAAGACCATTCACCTCAGCCGGTAGCGTGCTTGCTCAGCATACCTGAAGCCTTGGGTTCTGACCCCAATAGCTCATAAACCTGGCTTGAACGGCACACACCTGTAATCCTAGCACTTGGGAAGTATAAGTAGTGAATCAGGAGTTCAGGGTCACCCTTAGCCACTGAGGAAATTCAAGACCAGCTTGAACTACATGGGAGCTTGTCTCAAACACATACAGAAAACAACTACTCAGACCTAGACTGGCTTATTTGCACACAATTTTATTTGTATTTACAATAGAGCAATCAAAAGGTTGATGTGCGAGCTGGACGTGGCGGCACACCCCTTTAATGTCAGCACTCAGGAGGCAGAGGCAGGTAGATCTCTGAGTCTGAGGCCAGCTTGGTCTTGTAGACCAAGTAAGTTTCAGGGACACACTTGGAAAACCTGTCTCAAAAAAGAAAAAAAAAAAAAAAAAAAAAAACCTCCAGCTTTATGGGTATGGAGCAAATATGGCAGACTCAGAGTCTTCTCTAGACCTATGAGCATGAAGCAAAGATGGCCAAGAGCTGGTCATATACTGGATGGGTCTTTACAGTATCTATGGCTATGGGACAAGCTAGATGGCTGACAGTAGGTCTCTTCCAAACCTATGGGTATGGAGCAAAGATGGTTGACAGTGATTCACCTCACAGAGGCCAGCTTCATGATGCAATACAGAGTGTGGTAGGTTCTCTGGAACACCTGGAGAAATCCATTGAGCATCAGGTGACAAGCGGCTCTGTATCTATGTCTTCTTAGGCAAAGCCAGTTGTCCCCCCAGGAAGTCACTCAGTTCCCATGAAGTCCCTCAGTCCTGATGTGATGATGTCAAGCCTCTCATAAGGCCTTGGACACAAAGACCAGGAAGTGACTGTAAAGTACAGGGACAGCCTGGGAACAGTAGTTCTTGTATTTCTCTTTTTCCAAAAAGTATCTGTTTTCTTTTCTGATCATAAATGAACTCCATTCTTTCTGGGATATTTGACAACTAGAGAAAATGGCTCTGAAGAGCCTCAACATTGACCCTGCTTCTGTGGGGCTACCACTGCTGACATTCAGCATGATGCTCTCTGGGATGCCTTTGTGCTGTTATTATAGATGTTGGTGATGTCCACTCATTACTAAGATAGTGGTACGGTGCCTACTGCTTCGAGAACTATCTTGATACATTACGTTATTTCTCAAACATCTCCATGTCACTGAATCACCTCCTACTGCCTGCCACTGAAGAATGTCCTGTGTCTGCCCTGTGTGGGACAGACCCTGGGCTTTTGGTTACTCCCTCTGTTAGGTTCAGGGTTGTTTCTATGGGTATAGAAAATTATTGGTGTAATCCCAGTGTTCAGGAGGCCTGCATAGAGACTCATGAATTTAAAGCCAGCCTGGGCTGTTGCAACTCTGTCATTGAAAAACAATGATAATAATAACAATAAATAAATAAACAAGTAAAAGATGCCGGGCTGAACAACTGTGTATTCAGCTTTCCATCCTTCGGATAAAGTGCTGTCTCTCAGTGTGGCTGCCGGACCCCAGAATGTGAGCATCTGTACTCACAATCCCTGCTCCCACATGACCTTGCAGGAAAGATGAGCTGATCCACACTAGCAACCACACCTTGTGAGAGAACCCAAGGCTGTGTCTCAAGATTACACTGTGGTGGAAGCTCAGCAGGTAAAGTGCTTGCCAAGCAAGCATGATGTCCTGAATTCAATCCCCAGAAACCACATTAAAAAAGCCAGGCATGGGAATTGGAGAGATGGCTCAGAAATTAAGAGCCTGTTCTTGCTAAGAATCTGAATTTGATTATCAGCACCCATGTTGAGCAGCTCATAACTGCCTGCATAATAATCTCCTCTAGCCCCAGGGAGATTCAATGATTCTGGTCTTGGGCACATACCTTCATGTGGACAGACAGACAGACAGGCAGACAGACAGACAGACACACACACACACACACACACACACACACACACACACACACACACACGCAAATCCCAAGCTCTGGGAGTCAAAAACAAAGATTCCTGATGTTTGCTGGCCAGTTAGTCTAGCTTAATTGGTGAGCTCCAGTTCCTGTCTCAAAAGACACCTGAGGTTGTCCTGGGGCCTCCTCGCTAGCCAAACACATGCCACATACAAACACACACACATATATAATAATAATGTTTGGGACCTCAGCATAGGGCCCAGCAGGAGCCTATACTCCAGTCCTTGGAGGAGGGTCTCCAGGGAACAGTAAGATTGTGATAAAAATGAATGAAGGGGTTTCAAGGGAAAACATAAGCTATGACAAGAACTTGTATGAGATCCATTCTGGCCAGGGACCTAGAGTACAGGAGGAACAGAGTGTCTCCAGGACAGGTCATGTGATGAAGGGTGAAGGCACTTAGTACATTTAACCTGGAAAATAAATTTCGAGAGAGACATGACAACCCTTCTCAAATATTTAAAGGGCTGTCTCATAAAAGAGAAATATAAAATGAGTCAAGGTCGCTGGGTGACAGAATGAGGTTCAGAGACCAGAAATCCAGGAGACAGATCTCTGCTGATAATAAAAAAGAGGTCTGCAGTAATTGGAACCTTCCAGAAAATCCTTGGGCTTTGGACTTAAGAAGCATCAATAGACTGGCATCTGTCCTCCCTGAAGGCTCAGGGAATAAGGGAGAGAAGTATTAACCCCAGACATGGCTAAGCTGGTGTTTGCTGTTTGTCTAGGAGATAGAATTAAAGGGGCAGAAAGAGACCATCTTAAATAATAAATTAAATGACGCCCTGGCCATGGTAGAGGAGGCTCAGCGGATGAAGACAGCAGAGAGTGTCAAAGCCGAGAACCTTGCCCTCAAGTTAAATGAAACATTGGCTGAGCTCGAAACGACCAAGACAAAAATGGTAGGTTGATCTGAAAAAGGTAAGCTTCCCCCGTGGAAGATTGCAGCTTGCGCCAGCTAGTATTGCAGCACCCTGACACACAAACCAGAGTCATTTGGGAAAAAGGAACTGCGGCTGAGGGGTGTGTGTGTGTCTGTGTTTGTGTCTGTGTGTGTCCACATGAGGGTAGATGCCCACCAGATTGACCTGTGAGGAAGCCTGTAGAGCATTTTCTTGACTGATCATTGATGACTGATGTGGAAGGGCCCTACTCACTGTGGTGGGCCGTGCCACCTCTGGGGTGATATTCCTGGATTCTGTAAGAAAGCAGGCTGAGCAAACCATGGGAGCAAGCCAGTAAGCAGCAGCCCTCGATGGCCTCTGCATCAGCTCCTGCCTCCAGGTTCCTGCCCTGACCTCCATCAAGCCGTGGTGGTAAAGTGGCAAAGCTGAAATAAGCCTAGCGGTGAGCCATCTCAACAACAGAAATCGTATGACACAGTAGCAGGAGAATGCAGGGGTAAGGATGGGGGGCAGGAGTTCTGAGACCTGGTCTGCCCACATTCTGGACCGGCCAGGTACATTTCTTCTCAGGGACTGTCCTATGCTTTATGGACAGTAAATAGCATTCTTCCTCAGCTGAGACAGACACGTCCAAATGTCCCTTAGAGGCAAAAATCACCCCTGTTGAGAAATATCATCTTGCTCAACCTAGTGATCCAGGTTTGCAATCCCAGCCACTCTGGAGCCTGGGGAAAGAGAAACAGACATTCAAGGTCTACCTGGTCTACAAAGTGAGTTCAAAGACCAGCAGGGCAACATGATTAGGATCATATCTCTAAGTAAAATAAATTTGAGAATCCAGAGAGATTGCGAAACATCTAGGCTTATGGGAAGCTGGGAGGCCCATATCCAGCATCGCCATTAGAAGGAAGAACAAGAGCCCAGGAAGACAGCACTGGAGGGACTGGAGTGGAGACATCAAAAAGGGCTCAGAAAGCGGCGGGTGTATTGTAGTAATTATTCACTGATAATGGATTATATAAAGGGTTAATATTTATCAGAGGGTTTATATAAACACAAAGGCACAAAACTGAGCCGTAGGGCAATTCTTGGAGAGCTGAACTGTCCCATGCAGTAATGGTGCCAATCCTCTCTCTGAGAGCACAGAAACAAAGAGGAAAGGCAGGCAGGGTGTAACTGGGTCCTCAGTGGGGGCTGGCCACGCCCCAGCCAGGGTCCCGAGACCCCAATGCTACACCTCTGAGTTCTGTCACAAGGGTAGTCACAAGTAGTGCCTGATATTCTAAGAGCCTTTCTTGGTAATTTTAGCTGATATGTTTGTAATCCCAGCAGCAGGGAGGCAGAGACTGGCAGATCGCTGGGGCTCTCTGACGAGCGAGCCTAGCCCCACATGGTAAGTTCCTGGTCACAAAGAGATCCTGTCTCAATAAAAGAGGTCGATGGGCATCTGAGGAATGACAGCTAAGGTTGTCCTCTGACGTCCACACACACATACAAAGAAATACAGTTTGCTTTTTTCTTATCCAAATGTTAACCCATTCTTTTTTTTTTTTTTTTTTTTTTTTTTTTTTTTGGTTTTTCAAGACAGGGTTTGTGTAGCCTGTGTAGCGTGGCTGTCCTAGAAACACTCTCTAGACCAGGCTGGCCTCAAACTCAGAGAGATCCTCCTGCCTCTGCCTCCTGAGTGCTGGGATTAAAGGCATTCATGCACCGCCACCACTTGGCTCATAATTCTTTTTTTTTTTTAAGATGCATTTTATTTTATATGTATGTGTGTTTTGCCCATATTTGTGTCTGTGCACTATGTGTATGCCTGGCTCCCACAGAAGAGGGTGTTGGATCCCCTGGAACTGAAGTTACAGATGATTGTGAGCCACCATGTGGGTGCTGAGAATTGAATCCAGGTCAGCCAGTGCTCCTAACTGCTGAGCCTTCTCTCCAGCACCCACACACCCCGTTTACTAATTCTCATCAAATCTCTGGGTCTAGGTGCTGTGGGCACACCAATAAGAGAGTAGGCAAGGCTTTTGCTATGTGGAAAGAAAGACCGCTTCAGGTGTTGATAAAGGTCTTGTGTTGAATGAATGAAGGAAACTCAGAGCCAGATATCAGGGAAAGGCTGAGATATCAAAGAGAATAAATACCACAGTCAGATCTCACCCAGCTGTCTTCCAGCTTCCTCAGCCTCGCTCCTCCTGGCTTCTTCTGCCAGCTCTATCTTTCTATGCCTGCCTTAAATACCTTCTTTGCCAAGTTGTTTCACATCCAGGTTAAGATTAAAGGCGTGGCACCACCACTGCCTGCCTGGTAGCCTGGAACTCTCTCTGTAAACTAAACTGACCTCAAACTCAGTTCTGCTGGGATTAAGGGTGTAGGTCACCACTCTCTGACCCTCCTGGATTGACTGTGGGTAGATCCCTCTGATATCTTAAATTGATTTTTATGAAATATGAAACATATTGCCACAGACTTGGGTAGAAGAAAACAAATAAAATAGACATTGTCTGGGACTCATCCGTGAATGTCCAGGAAGGTTCCTTGAAGGAGGGGATGTTAGTTGGAGCCAAGACCTGGAAGGCAGATAGGTCACCCGTACAGGGAGAGAAGGGAGAAGGATGCCAGCGGGAACGTGTGCAGAGGCGCTCAGGTAGGATGCAGTTGAGCACCTGTGCGTGCA
The DNA here is from genome assembly GCA_033318265.1 of Phyllotis vaccarum. Classification (NCBI taxonomy): domain Eukaryota; kingdom Metazoa; phylum Chordata; class Mammalia; order Rodentia; family Cricetidae; genus Phyllotis; species Phyllotis vaccarum. Next base: position 56,684,946 of record JARWLC010000003.1, on the reverse strand, counting down.
AAGGACGCAGATTGCTGCCGTCGGATCCAGCTCCTGAGGTTACATCTCCCTGGATGTTTTCCCAGATCATGATGGAGGATCGGCTGAGGCTGCAGCAGCAGTCGATGAAGGCCCTGCAGGATGAACAGGAATCCCAAAAGCACGGCTTTGAGGAGGAAATCGCAGAGTACAAAGAACAAATCAAACAGCATTCGCAGACCATCGTCAGCCTAGAGAAGAGGCTCTACCAAGTGAGTCAGCACCACAGGAAAATAGAAGGGGAGATCACCATGCTGAAGGACAATGAACCAGGTAGGGCTGGGGCTGGGGGGAAACCCAGTCATCCAGCAGCGCCCAGCAGCTCCTGCGTGGCCCCAGGCTGGACCCCCATCTAAAAGCTTTCTCACGCTCTATTGGCCCCTTTTGATCCTCGTGACACGTGATGCTAGAAGCCCTCCGAGGCCTAACAGAGCCAAAGTAATGGCAATGAGTTAGGACATCCTTTATGCTGACCCAGTGAGCTGGCGAGGCATAGGCACAGCCAGAGCTATTTGTGGACTTATCTTTTCCACATGAGAACATCAGTCAGGTCTTCTCTGTGCCACTGGCCACCCTGACCTTATTAATAGCTCTCCTGGGCAACCAGGAATGGTCTCCTACAAAATAAACCCAAAGAGGCCAAAAACAGCAATTATAGTGACACCACTCAACCAGATGACCTGGGACAAGCATGACAGACACTAAGCTCTGGGTAGAAAGTTCTAGAAGAGGAGGCCTCAGGCCCCATGTCTCAGCATCAGGACTGTTTGTGTTTGGTGCTGGATAAGCTTTGCTTGGGGGCAGGGTGCCTGCTTTAGCTACATCCCTGACATCCACAACTAGCCTTGTTTCTCTCCCAGCTCATAGCCAAGTGTCTCCAGACATCACCAAAGTTCTCCCAGAGGCAAGCTAGAGATATGGAGATGGACTCGGGCTTACCTCTCATACCATTCATGTTCTCCTCTTACCATGGCATCTATGATGCCCCAACTTCCTTTAGGCACTGGGGATCCATGACAGACAAGCCAAATGCTATCCCTGTGAGTAACCTAGCGCCCTGGCAGTGATTGTAAGTGAGCAGAGCCCCACAACAAGGACACCAAGCAGGCTCTATCTCCTAACCCAAAATTCAAGTAAGAATGAGGATCCTCAATGGGACCTAAGGGTGACAACATCTTTGTCATTTCGCCCTTAGATAAGTCTCTGCCACAAAGCAGGCATTAAAAAAGTGTCTGTTGAGGGAATAAACAATAAGGATGGAAAATCGAGTACAGTAGACTAAGGAGTGAGTGGGGAAGATGGGGAGGCAGAAAAAAATGAATTCTTTTTTAAGACTTTTGTCTAGAAAGAGAAAAGGGCAGGTGGTGTGACCCACCAACAAGGACGCACCTCTTGAAGCTTGGCTGGACCATTGTCATGAGGCCCCTCATTCTTATATCGCTTCCTTGTCTGTAAATGTCACTGCTGACCCCTGCCTCACCCAGTAGCCGGGAAGAGCTTATAGCTATATTAGTCTTTTTTTGTGGTTGTTCCCGGACTTGGCTAATATGGCTCATAGGCAAGTACGTAAAGAAGTTTAGTTGGAGGTTAGGTTGAAGGCGGAAGGTCTGCTTCTGGGGATGGCCTCGCCAGCAGAGTCCTGAGAAAGTCCCGGGTTGTCACGTGTCAAGAGACAAAGAGAATGCAGAATTGGGGTACAGTTGGTACAGGGTTGGCCTCACATGCAGGAAACCCTAAATTCAATCTGTCACCACATAAATGCGATCTAATGGTGCATGTCTGTAATCTTAGCACTGGGGAGGTGGAGGCAGGAGGATCGGAAGTTCAGGGTTATCCTCAGCTACATAGTGAGTCTGGGGCCAGTCTGGGCTACATGAGGCTCTGTTTTTAAAAACAGGGCAAGGTAGAAAAGAACAGACAAGAAGTGTAAGCGTGTCTGGTCTCTGTCCCACTGTTTCCCGGGGCTCCACCGTGATGGTTCTGTCTAATCTACTTATTCCAATGTCACAGTGAGATCAAGTCACCACCTTATTAAACCTCACACTGGGGATAAAATGCCAACACATCATCTTAGGGACACAGCCACATGCAGACGTCATACACAGAGATAGCTCGGCCTATCACGGTACACGTGTAGGGAGTCTCGGAGCAGATAAAGCTGCAGTAAGAGGCACAGGTGTGTTCACAGGATGGGGGGGAAAGTCTGCTGCATGTGGACTGTGATGATGTTGACACCTCCCTCTGATGCAGCTCAAAAGGAGGAAGTGACCCAAGAGGCTGCAGAAGGACCCCCGCTGAACAGCAGCACCAAAGAAACAGCGTGTGACCACCTGATGTGAGTACCAAGTGTGTCTCAAGGCACCGGAGGAGCAGGAACATGGTGTTCTTAGGGTTGCTTAGATGTCTCCATTCCTGTAACGAGAGAGAATGATGTGGTGGGGAGACCCAGGCAGCTGTCTGTTCAGATCACAAGTGCACCCTTGGTGGCCTTGCAGTCCTGGGTGAGTCAGGCTGCCTCTGCGAGCATGAGCGGCTACATTTGTAGGAAGTATATGCCTGAAGCTTGGTGACTGTGCAGACACTGTGATTTGCTTTCTATCCTGAACCCTCCCCGCACCCCACACCCCACATCCCAGGGGAGAATCTCTTTCTTATGATCCATGCTGACAGTGAAGACCACTTACAGGGGAGAGTTCTGGAAAGTGTTAACAGGTTATGGGACTCACTGCCAAGACTGACAACCCCAGTTTGATCCCCAGAACTCACATGGTAAAGAGCAGTCTCGAAAGCTGACCTCTGACCTCCAACAGGTGCAGTGTAGCAATACACACATACAAAATAAATAAATAAAATATAAGGAGGAAAAAATGGTTGCATTAAATGGTCCTAACTAATTAATTCCCCCCTCCCTGCAACAGTCAAGGAGTCTGTAGAGCCTTCAAAGAACTGACAAATTCTTGTAAAAACAAAACCAATCCCTGTTCAGTTGTGGTGGCACACACCTGTGATCCCAGCACTCCGGAGTATGCACAGAAGGCCAGCCTAGGCTATGTAATGACTCAAAAAACATAAGACAGGGCTTGGAATGTAGCTCAGTGATAGAGCACTTGCCTTACATGTGTGAGGCCCTGGGATGGATCTAGTATCACTAATAATTAAATGAGCAATGAGTAGAATAGTCCAGAGCTACTGCAGATCAGTGTGTGGACAAGGAAGCATTAAATCTTCAATCCAAGAAAGACAGGGGCACCCATGTTGTTGTGTGTATGTGTGTGCATGTGTATATGTATATATGTATATGTTTATGTATGTAATGCATATCTACATAAATTTTTTACATGGCTCATTTGTGTGTTTATGTGTGTGTGTGTGTGTGTGTGAGAGAGAGAGAGAGAGAGAGAGAGAGCCTGAGTCTCCAAAACTTCTGAGCTTGCTAGAGAGTGACAAATGACAGGCCTCAATACTGCCTTCTACTCTATACCATCCTTCCCCTAATACGAGTGCACACAGAAGTGTGTATTCCATCCAGGTCCCTCATACTCCCTCAAAACACAACCCAGCTTCTATTAACCCCTGCCTCCTTTGTAGCCCTACATGCTGTAGTCCCTAATGAGTGCCTGTCCTGTGGAACAGCCCTCCAGTGAGAACAGCAATTCCCAGGGTGCTAAACATACCCCTGTCTTTCACCAATCCTTGCATGCCCTGCGTTGTCTGGTCCCAGTGCCCGGGATCTCATGCCAGTGAACAAAGTCTTCATTGTCTTCCCTCTTCTGCCCCATCCTCATGGAAGTCCTGAACTGCCCCCCACAAATGGTCTTCCACCCTCTTTCCACAAAACCCACTGTCCATATGTGGTGACGGGTCCAATGGAAGACCAGACGACGCCCTCACTAGAGTCACGGCAGACCTCAATCCAGACCAACCAGACCCTTTGTTCTTTTTCAAAATGTAATAAGTGCATCAAAATGATGTTCTTTTTGAGTATTTAAAGGATGCCTGTCCCCTGGCTGGGCTGGGGTCCTAAGGTCCATCCCTGGGCATTTAGCCTTCTCTCTGCGCTCTCTTCTTTGCCAGCCCCCTGGGAAGCTGAGTACAGCTGACTCTGCCGGTTGCGTTTGTTTGTTTGTTTGTTTGAATTACAGAGATGACTTGCTGGCTGCTCAGAAGGAAATCCTGTCTCAGCAGGAGATCATCATGAGACTGCGAACAAACCTCAATGAGGCTCACGGCAGGATGTCAGACCTGAGAGGTTGGTATGAGATCCTGGCTCACTTGACACCCTGACCCTCTCAGGAAGGAAGTGAAGGCAGGGTCAACAGCCTTGGTGTGAAGACCTACTTTTCTGTGTGCCTGCACCCCTGTCACTGGGGCTCACACTTGCTTGGTGGACCTTGAGGGTCAATATCATCTTCTGATGCAGGTTATTGTACACCCCTGAGAGGGCAGTAGTGAAGTTCCCCCGGACGGGCCCTTTGCAGGAGCCTGGGTACAGTGTAAAGGGGCCTCCCAAGCCTCCTCTTCATCGTACAAAAAGACCACATACCTCTTTCCTTATTGGCCACCACCCAGGGAAGACTAGAGAAGGCCGGTGTCACAAACCCTTCGCACGGACACAGCCTGGTTCGGTCCCTTCTGTACCTCGGTCTTCTGCTCAATATTTCTCCAACCTTCCTCTTTCTTAGGGCCACCTTCTTTTTCCCATCCCCAGCCCCTGGCAGGACAAAAGTCCAGGCAGATAGGACTCGAGAGGTAACAAAACTAGATTCCAGAAGGTGAAGGTGGAGAAAAGGAGAGAGGGAGGGAGGGAGGGACACTATCTCACCCATCACCGGCCCCTGACATCCCCTCAGGTCTATTTGCTCCCTGTGCCCACTCCCACAGTTTTCCCACAGGAAGGAGAGTTATAATAGAGTATACAGTGAGTCCGATTCCAGTTCCAGAATCTGATCACCATTAGGTTCTTGACTTGAGACAAGACTCTGCCTTTCTGAGCCTTGGTGTCCAAGTCTGTGAAGTGAGGGTACCCACAGTAATTCTCTTGTAACCTGAAATTGAAGATTTAAGGCAGTGCAAAGGAGGCTTTAGTGTGGGTTCTCCCCACAGTGGACCCTAAAACTGCATACAACCTGTCTATTCAAGTCATAACCCCAGTAAACGCCGAAAGTGAAGCAGAGCTTGAGCCAGAGGGAAAGAATGAATTGCCGTAGGCTGTCAATAAAGAGGGCACTGAGGTACCCAGAACTAATTCTGACAGAGAGAGCAAGGATGAGGGACAGCTGTCTGTGCCAGCTGTGGCTGGAACACTGTTATCCCTGGCAGGCACATAGCCCCAAAGACTCAGGGACCTGGGCAAAAAAGATACAGAGGCAGCTGGGAATGTGGCTCAGTCGGAGGGCTTGTCTAGCCTACCTGAGGTCCTGGGTTCAAGTAAAGAGTAAGTGAAAGTGAGCTGGTGTCACACACCTTGGTCCTGGCACTGAGGAAGTAGAGACCGGGAGGTTAGACGTTCAAGGTCATTTTTGGCTCTATAAAGAGTGGGAGAGCAGCCTGGGATACATGAGGACCCCGTCTGAAAACAAAATAGTAAGCAAAGACTAAGAATCAAGGTAGCTGAGCATTGACCAGAGTGCCCTGTAACACTGTAGTGAAGCAGAAGCTGGGGTCTGCTGTGTCACCCCACTGTCACACGCTGAGGCTCTGGCAGAGCTCCTAGACCCTAGACTTGAGCCCCTGAGAACCCTGGAGCAAACCTGCTTCATGGATGTCATAGTCAGATAGACCATGACAGAAATCATCAGTGGAAAACCACTCACCAACTTCCTGTCACTCCCAGGGGAGCTAAGTGAGAAGCAGAAGGTGGAACTGGAGCGGCACGTGGCCCTGGTACAACAGCAGAACAGTGAGCTGAGCATGCTCAGAGTGAAGGTCGCGCAGACAAATGGCCTGGTGGAGAAGAAAGACAGGGAACTGAAGGTCCTCAGGGAAGCACTCAGGTGTGGGAAGGGGTCTGTGTGGTGGGACCACCCCGAGGCGTCTGGCACAGAGAGAGGGCTCAGTAAATGCTGGTTGAATTGGATGGATGAATGAATAATAGTGTTTCATTGCTTCAGAGCCTCATTAATTAATGGGCATTCTCTCGGGTGTCTGGGCTCAGCTTAAATGCAGGAAGTCTGAGGGAATTCAGTCACCTGTGAAAATAATTTTACATTCAGGTTACGGAGGGGTGCAAAGGTCTGTGAACCCTGAGCTGTTTGACACCCATGATGTACTGTTCTACCTCAGGTCTTCCCAAGAAAAACATAGACCCCACCTGAACACGGAGCAGAAGCCTAGGAATCTGAGCCAGAAGTGTGACATCTCATTGCAGATAGAACCAGTTCACCCAGATACATTCTCCAGCTTCCAAGAGGTTAGTGTCTGTGACAATTGGAGCTCCGGGCAAGTCCAGACTTTTGGTAGCAACCAAAAGCCCAAGTGTTAAAGGCTTCTAAAAGTATTGTTTATTCATATGAAATGACAAAATAAGGCAGAGCCCTGACCCAGGATCACAGTCTCCATGGTTACACAATCAACAGTGGAACCAGCCAGAAATTCTCTCCTCTGGGGCCACCGGGTCTTCCTACAATCACGAATTGTGGTAGTTGTTGGCTAATGATTGGCTATCCATCTTTGATCAAGTTGTCCTGGGTTTGAATCCCAACCCCTCCACACAGAAAGTCTGTGGCCCTAGGAAAGTCACTGTCCAGTCCCTCTTCTGAGAACGACAGTCCCGCTTCAATGTGGCTGGGAAATTATTTATGCACAGCCACAAACACATCTGGAAGGAAATTTTCTGCTCATTCTTAGATTTAATAATCCTCTCTCTCTCTCTCGTGTGGTATGTGTGTGTGTAATATTCATGTGTGACCAAAAGACATCAGTTATCAACTATCTGGCTTTAGCTGTCTAATCACACTTAAGACAGGATCCCTTGCTGAGCACAGAATACAATTTTATTTTTCCTGCAGGGTTCATGAGCAAGTCACAGTGATATACTATTTCCTTTTCCCCCTCCAGCCCCCACCAGCTTTGGCGTTACAGGTGCATAAAGCAATGCTTAGCATTTTTTGTTAGATTTTGTTTTCGGGACAGGGTTTTCTCTGTGTAGCTTTGGAAACTGTCCTGGAACCATCTCTGTAAAGCAGGCTGGCCTTGAACTCAAAGAAATTCACCTGCCTATACTTTCCAAGTACTGGCATTAGAGGTGTGTGCCACCACCTCCAGGCCTATGCTTTGCTTTTTTTAAATGGGTGCTGAAATTTCTGAACTCAGTCCCCCAATATTTGCACAGTAAAGTGCTCTTAACCACTGAGCCCATCTTCCCGGCCCACAAACACCAATTGATGGCATCTTTTCAACTAAGTCTATATAAGTCCACTTGTTTGTTAAATGGCTGCTTAGAATTCAATTGTGTGTCCATTTTATCCAATCCAGACCCCAGATGATGGAAATTTCAGCTGTGGCTTCCTTAACATGGTGCTATAATTAGTATAAGTTGCTCATATGTAGAACTCATGCTTGGCTGTGAAGTTCTTGGGGCCAGGGGGCTTTCTAAAACTGTGTGGCGTAGAACCAAATGACCTTACCAGAGAACCATGCAGTTAATGTGAATATATATACACACACACACACACCATGGCAGTTGCTTGATATGGTCTCCCTGTGTGACTGCCCAGAGGTCCCAGATGCTCAACCAGTAGGAAGCATGTCTGAGTGAGAACAACTTCCATCAGGTGGTCCTCAAAGCTAACACTCTTCTCTCTGCCTGGTGCCATGGCATTGAGCATCATCTTAGGGCACAGTGGTTCCTTGAGGTATCCGATTCCTAGAGTCCAGTCCAGAAGAGCCCTTTCTTTTCACTTTAGGAAACCAGAGAATGAATCATCTGCAAAAGAACCACCGCCAAATATGTCAACAAAGACACTACTCCTGGCAGACAGCAGCAAGTCAGGGCTTCAGACAGCCAGGATGAAAGGGCTTGAGGTCTAGCCAGCTTTCCCTGGCACTGAGTGCTGTCCAGAGCACTTTAATAGAAGGCTTCTGTTCTCAGTGCAACCAGGAGGAGGAGGAAGAGGAGGAGGAGGAGGAGGAGGAGGAGGAGGAGGAGGAGGAGGAGGAGGAGGAGGAGGAGGTGCTTCAATGGCCCAGGTGGCTGGAAGCTCAGCTGGACAGCAGGAAATGTCAATCACTACTGTTGAAATCCTGATCCCTGAAAGCAGGACCTGACCCACAGTGACTACTGAGCACCTTGAGTATCAGGCCATGTGCTAGAAACAGGGAAAGGCTCACAGGTGCCCTATATATACCAACTACACACACACACACACACACACACACACACACACACACACACACACACACACACACACACTGGATGAGTTCCATGGGAAGACCTGTTTCTGTCTCATACAAGATAAAAGGCAAAAAGCGTCCCTTCTTGAACTTTGGTCTTCACTCAGGATACTTCCTGTTTCCAAAGCCCGTGAGGGTCAGAGGGCACAAGAATTGTATGAGAAAGAATTCGTGTCCTCTCTCAGTAAGAGAGTTCCCAGGGGAGTGGAGGAGAGGTCACATGGTGCTTCCTCTCCCATGGAAAACTAGGGGAGTCTGGCCTGGCTGCTGAGCCTGTTCTACCCCAATGCAGCATCTGTCAGCTTCTATCCAGAAGGACAGAACCCTCAGATGGCTCCTTCCAGGACAAACAGACGAATGAGACTTGTACAGTACCAAGCCCTGAGGTGGTCCAGCTTCAGGGTAATACACCAGAATAGTTAGGTCCCCTCACCCACCCAGCAGCCCTGGCACGATCAGAAGCTGGGGAGGGCTCCTCACTCCTTCCAGACTTTGCACATCTTAAGCATCCTTCTCAGGCCTGGAAGGACCGCACGCTCTGCCCTTGTGAAGTCTGTGCGCAGGAAGAGAGGAAACGGGACAAGGTGGAGGTTCAGTGGCTAGAGGGGCTATTGTGGCAGAACTTGAGGCTACTGGTTTGCTTTCTGTCGCTGTGATAAATACTCTGACCAAAAGCAACTTGGGGAGGGGGTTCCTTTCACTTTCCAGTCCAGCATGGAGGAAGTCAGGACAGGAACTCAGGCAGGAACCTGGAGGCCGGAAGTGAGGCAGAGGCCAGGGAGAAGTGCTGCTTACTGGCTTGCTTTTCCTGGCTCGCTCACTCCGTTTTCTTATACATCCCAGGACCACCTGTCCAGGGGTAGCACTAGCCTCAGTGGATGGACACACCCACATCAATCATTAACAAAGAACATGCCCCACAGACCAATCTGATAGAAGCATTTTCTCACTTGAGGTTCCCTCTTCCCGGAAGACCTTGGTTTGTGTCCAGTGACAAAACACACACACACACACCTGATCAGAACAGTAGATAAGAGCATCATAGGAAAGAGATTCTCTCAGAGCTGGCGGTAAGAGGCCTCTGGAGACATTTGGAGTAGAGCCAAAAGGAAGTGACAGTGTGACAGAATTGCCAAGGGGAGGAGAACATTCCCAAGAGGCCTCAGACAGCATTGCTGAGTCCCCTGAAGGAGGCTGTGGGCCTTGAACATTCCCCCCAGAGAGCCAGTATGACTAGCATGGAGCCTGGAACACATCACCCTAATGGCCTTAAAGAAGCAACCAGAATCAGCAGAAGAACAAATGATTCTCTTTTCCTGGCCTCTGCTCTGTCTGTGGGTGGATTTCTCACTCACTGATGCCAGGGTGTCTAATGCTGAACAGTTCATCATCTGTCTGGTGCACAAAGTTCAGATCCATGGAAGAGCTTGGCTTGGGTCTGTGATGGAGGTGCTGGAACAGTATCTCTCATAGGAGAAGAAGGGGTGGGAGGTAATGAATATGAATAAGGATACGGATAGCTAGTCATGGATTGATAGACACATGCATACGTATCTAGAAACAGACAGGGCTGGGCATGTAGCTCAGTTGTAGGGTGCTTGTGGAGCACACAAAGCCTTGAGCTTACACCATAATACCACACAAACTAAGTGCAACAGTACACGCCTGAAATCCCAGCATTCAGACTGGAGAGAAAAGGACCAGGTCATCTTTGGTTACACAGAAGGTTTGAGGGCAACCTGGGATAGGTGAGATCCTGTCTCAAGGAAAAATTTTAAAGAGAAAAGCATTAAATAAGAAGGAAACAGAGACAGAGATGCCTAGCTATATGAAATTTTAATAATTTCAGTTCCTTTCATGTTATATATGTTGCCTTCACTATCTATATATGTAATCTAAAATGAACCAAAATTTGCTATTTCAAAAATAGTTATAAAAGAAAGATCGCTGGTTTCTTCCTATTCTTGCCAGTTTGGCTGAGGCCTCCCCTTAGCAACAGTCTGATGACTGACAAATTACTCTCAGCATCCCCTCCCAGGTCCCCACTTAATTATCTGCTTAACATTTGTCACTGCCCGCTATGTCTCTCCCAACTTACCCTCCTCACTGTCCGTCTCCTCAAACTGAGGTACAATATCCAGTACAGCAAGGATTACCAGTGTCACTTATTGAGGGGGCCTCAGAGCCTGGAGCAAGTGAATGAATCGCTAGAGAGCCACGACAGTACCGCATGTAACCCAGCCTGGTGCAGACTCACTATGTAGCCTGGAAGGACCTTGAACCTCCCTGGTGCTGGGATCACAGGCATGTGTCACCTCACTCAGTTTATACAGTGCTGGGAATGGAGCCCAGGGCTTTGCATATGCTGAGCAAGCACTCTGCCTGACTAAGGTGCATCTCCTCATTTTTCTAGAGGAAAGAAGAATCCTAAATTCTTCTGAATTCATCTTTAAAAAGAGCATGACCTTCAAAGACCTTCCTAGAGTAAACCTCACTCTAGCTCTAACAGTCCTGTGTGGTTAGCAGCTATCATACTGGGCGAGGCAGGTATGGAACATCCTACTGTCCTAGAAAGTTCTGCTGGACCTGACCCTCTAAAGATCCTGGAGTCTCAGAAAGAGGTCCCTCCAGACCAACCAAGTGCCAGACTGTCCAGTACTCACAAACAGAAAAACATCCTTGTTACCACTGTAAAAGGAAGCCTCGTGAGGTCTCATCTAAAATGTCCTTCTGGAGCAGTAAAGGGAGATCTGATTGTGTATCCATCCTCAGCACCACAAAAGGAAAACAAGGGAAAGAAAACAGTAAAAAGACCCGTTCCCAAAGCGGAGCTGGAGGGGCTGGAGAGACGGCTTAGCAGTTAAGTTCACCTGTGGCTATTGCACAGTCCCAACACCTACATCAGGCAGCTTACAACCACCTGTAGCACCACCTCCATGGGACATGATGCCCTCTTCTGGCCTCCACAGACACCTTGAACACACACACACACTTTAGAAGTAATGAAAATATTACTTTTTAAAGAGTTACTATTTAGAACAAGATCTGATTTTTAACAAATAGAGACTCAAATTGGGCGTGGTGACACACATCTTTGAGAAAGAAAGAGGGAGAGGGGCAGAGAGAGAGAAAGGAAGAAAGAGAAAAAAATAAGAAAGAAAAACTGGAGCCACAGGCATGAAAGACCATTAGAAGTAAAGGGCTCCAGAGAAGGCGTTGAGGGATGCTTTATTTATAGTGCCACTAAGTAGGAAGAGGAGTTGGAAATCCTCCTACATGGGACTTGATGTTTGTGATGAAAAATTTAAATCCCTTCTCTGCTGAAGCTCTTGTGATATTTTCCAGAAGTGCTGAATGACAGGGTTTCTGCTGAACAGGAATTGTTCATGTCCCTGGGACTCTGAGAGAAATGTCTGGAGCCTTATGGAGCTGCTGTCTGTACCACCCTGTCTCCAGGAGCAGTTCTTCAGTGACCTGGGGGCCAAGTGCAAAGGGGCTCGGCACGAGGAAGTCATCCAGCGGCAGAAAAAGGCCTTGTCGGAACTCCGGATACGAATCAAAGAACTGGAGGCGGCCAACTCCTGCAGTAAGTGGTCAGCTCCTTAGACCCAGCTTGGCGCCCCCCCCCCCCAGCCTGGTGTGCACCTGGGCGACTGTCTGATCTCATAATCAGAAGGACATTATAACACTAACCACGATGGGCCAGGCTCCGCCTCAGAAAATAAATAGGACCATGAAAAACTTGCTACTGTCCTTATTTCTCTGTGACCTGGTGGGGACTTTGTCGTGGTTGAATGCTGCCCGGTGGTGTCTCTTAGAGTGCCCCATTCAGAAAGGTTGGAATCGGCTCAGGATGGGGCAGCTGGTGGCTGAGCAAGACACTGGGCGTCGTCGGGTGGCCCAGAACAAGTCTCATGTTCATCTCTGGGCCCGAAAGGCCTTAGGTGGAGTTCATCTCTGCAGTGACAGCTCTGTGACCAAAGCCTCACACTCACTGTGTGGCCTTGGGCAAATCATTTAATTTCTCAGGCTTTGGTTTCTTCATCTGCCAGGGAGGTCGTGACGATTAAAAATGGTCCTGTGGTAAGTGTCCCATAAGTCATAGCTACAGTGATGATGTGAAATGATGTCTTCCTGAGTCTAAATTATTTCTTTTGTAGATCATAAGGACCACGTGAATGAATCGTTCCTAGAGCTAAGGACCCCCAGAATGGAAAAAAATGTCCAGAAAATATTATTAGACGCAAAGCCTGACCTGACGACTCTCTCAAGACTAGAGATCCGATCGGTAACCAAAAATCGTTTATCTCTGCAGTGACTGACATGAGAGGGTGGGCATGTGAACTGACCTGCAAGTCACTGCTTTGGAGGTTCAGGGCCAGGGCCTCCCTGATGAGCAAGCGTCTGTCTACATGCACTCACCAGTGAGTCATTGGTCACTGGCACAGACAGTGGCCTCCTTCTGCAAGTAGAGTATGTCATTGCTTTGACTCAGGGACAATTTGGTCACTAATGCAAAGGGCTCCTCCTTTTCCTATGAGATGTTACATCCCGCAGAAAATGTCCAACAGGCTGATTTATGAGGCTGTGCGTGAGTTTGCCAAGGCCTACTGTTCCCTGAAAACTGAAGGATGTGAACACATACCAGTGGGAGAAAACTGAGATGAGAGGTCCAGAGGGTCCCGTGACAGAGCCCAGCCTGAGTGCTGTGTGTCCTCCTCAAGGAGACCAGGTGTGACGACACACACCTGTAATCCCAGGTCTCAGGAGTCTAGGCAGGAAGATCAGGGGTGCAGCTCATGCTTGGCTGCATGCTAAATTTTAGTCCTACTGGGGCTACTTATGATTCTCTCAACAACAACAAAATTCAAGATAACGCTATGAGTGTTTTCCCCAGTGCCTGACTCAGAATTTATACTAAATAATAGATAGCGATTATTTCTAAATAAAACTATCCAAGGAAGGAATGAGACATTAGATGCTAAGAGTCTCAGGAGTGATTAACTGTGTCAAGGGAAGTAACGTTATAACTAAAAGGTGTTAGACTAAGTAGTTGGTGGACACATGGCAGTGGTGGACACATGGCAGTGGACAGCTCAGGTCATTGTCAATCACAGGACCCACTAACTACATACTGGTTGATACAATGAAGCATAAAGACACCAGGAAGCTTCTAGCATGAACAACAAAGTTATCTGCACCAATATCCTGTCTAATTACCTTTGTTAGCATTTACTAGTGTTGGAGATGAAGGTCTTTAAAGTGAGCTGGTTTTCTTAATAAAAATCACACACCCAGTTTCCAGGGCCGGGTGTGGAGGGACAGTTTCCAGATGGGAGGTCAGCTAGATCTCATGGCCTGACTCTGCTTCCCAGACAGGCCTTCCTTTTGCAGATGACCCATCACTGTCGGTACACAGCAGGGGACCTCTCAACTCTGTTTTTAAAAGCCTCTATCCTCTAAGGTTGGAGACAATTTAAATTATAAGAGGAGGAAGGCATAAAAAGCCTTCGTGGATTGAATGCTTGCTATGTGCTGGGCTTGACCTGAGCACTTCACCTGCAGCAGCTGGACTATTTCCATTGTGGCTATTTTACAGATTAAAAATTAGGGTTTCAGAAGCCAAGTGTCTCATGCAAGGTCACAGAGATACAGAAGGAGTGGAGGCTGTACTCTGTCCCTGACAGTCTTTCTCTGGCACCCTGCCAGTCTGAAGAGAAAGATGGAAGGGGGTGGAGAGGGGTGCAGAAGACTCTGCTTAATTTACTGATCTTCAAAGATCCCTGCCCCCTTAGAGAGACAGCTCAATGGGTAAGAACATTTGCTCTTTAAACATGAAGATCTGAGTTTAAATTCTCAGTGCCCATGGAAAAAGCAGGGTATGGCCACACACCCACCTCTAACTCCAGTATTGAGGGAAATGAAGACGGAGATCCCTGGTGCTTGCTGGCTGCCAGCCTAGCTTCAGGTTCAAGGAGAGACTCTGCCTCAAGGGAGTAAGGCAAAGAATGACAGAACAGGACACCCCGCTTCCTCTGGCCTGCACACACACAAACAAGGCTACACACACCTGTACATATGTACATCATTCATGTGCACACAAACACACAGAGAGAAAGAGAGTCTTTTCTTATCTCAGTATATAACCATGTCCACTCTTAGCAACTGCCAAATCACAGTTACCACTTGTCAAGGCTTTCTGGTTTTATAGTCAGGGTTTTGGGTGCAATTTTGGTCTTCAGAGGTCATTTGGCAACACCTGCAGATGCCGATGACCAGCCAAGATGCCCATGATGTGTCTACTGAGTACTAAAGGTCCACTAGGACCCTGATGAGGTATATTACAGTTACTCATTGTCCTCCACATTCTCTACCCAGACTAGTTGCTGTCCCATGCTTCCAGTCAGAGCTTCCAGAGGCCAGCTGGCTGTTGCAGGGCATAGCAAACGCACATCTGAAAGGCCCAGCCTACATCATCTCAGGAAATGGTCCAAGGGAGCCTCACCCACCCAGAGAACATTTGGGCCACATCTTCTGAAGAACTCATTGCTGCTGTGTGAAAATGAGGTTCCTCTAACACAAGGAAAACAGATTGTTCCGGTGTAGCCTTCATTCACTTCTCGGCACATCTTTTGTCAATGATACCACACTAGGCATGAGAATGCACAGACAGCAACATGGTCCCCATCTCTATGGAGCTTGTCACTTATGGCAGGGCTTCTTAACAGTGACACAATATTTGGGGCCAGGGGCTCAGATACTTTAATTGGTAAAGTAATTGCCACATAAACTTGATAACTTGAGTCTGATCCCCAGAACACAGATTAAAAAGGGGCAGGGAGCATGGTGGTGCATGCCTTTAATCCCAGCGTGTGAGGCAGAGACAGATCTCCGTGATTTCTAGGCCAGCCTGGTCTCCATAGTGAGTTCAGACCAGCCAGAGATGCACAGTGAAACCCTGCCCCCGCCCCCAAAAAGAGCTGAGCACTGTAGTGTATGTACTCTTGCAATCCCAATTCTGGAGAAGAAAGAAGAATTTCTGGGGACCAGCAAGCCTCAGGACCTGGTGAGAAATGACACCTGAGCTTGGCTACTGGCTTTCCTCTCCACGCACACAGAATATTTGGGCTCAGATTGACTGGGGACTCTCTTGTACAGTGTCACCCTCATCATCCTCCCATTGGATGCCAGTATCACCTGCCCTCTTCAGATGAGCCTAGACTTCACTAACAAGCTGGGAAGGTAGGGTGTAAACTTAACCTTGCTGAAATACTGTTCCAGAGGAAAGACGCCAGAGGAGGCACTGGTGCATATAACAGGCAGTGACCAAGAATTCAGACTAGATGGTCGGGAATAGAGATAAGAAACTTGTGGAACCTCTCTTCCCTGTCACACAGGGTCCTAGCTTCCCTGTGGTTGACACCAACAGAATGCCAAGTGTCCATTCCTCTTTTGTTTCAGCCTCAGAATGGCCTTTTCAACTCAGGCTCCACCTTGGCCATTGAGAAGTCAATGAAAACAGACATCACAGAAGCCTTAGAACTCAGCGAGAAGCTGGTGTGTGCACGCTGTCCCCTCCTTCCCCTTCCCTTTCTGCCCAGCACCGATCCCCACATGTCATCACTGTTAACCACAGGGTCTTTTACTAAGTCTCAACCTCTGAGCCATATTGAGTTGTTCTAATCACTCAGCAAGACCCAACTGCTACCCAGCATGGGTCAGGAGTCAGCACAAAGCCTAATTCCTTGAAAGCTCCATTATTAGAATAAGTGTTAATTTCTGTTGTCATTTTCCACCAGTTCCGGAAAAGACTTATCGTACATGGCTGTTGGGGGGAAATGAAAGACCTAACTGCAGTCACTTCCAACATACTTGTTTGCTTCCTACGGTTGCAAAAAATGAGCTAGAATCAGACATCAGCTTCCTTCCTGATAGCCTCCATGTAGCCTCCAGCGCTGTGCTTACCAGCGACCCATCTCCTTGCAGTACATGGACATGAGCAGGACGCTTGGCAGCCTGATGAATATCAAGGACATGTCCGGCCATGTGAACTTGAAGCACCTCTCACCCAAAGAGCGTGAGAAGGTGAACCACCTTCGACAGAAGGACTTGGACCTGGTGTTTGATAAGATCACTCAGCTCAAGACCCAGCTTCAGAGGAAAGAAGAGCTCCTGAGAGGGTGTGAGCGGGAACTGGAGCAGCTCAGGTACCACATGTGTTCCCTGCCTACTGCATGGACAGCTGCTGGGCTGGGACAAGACAGAGGCCAGGATGCAGATTAAGTAAAAACACCAGTTAGGGAGACATGACCTCCTGGAGCCTAGGGTTTTATCCCCAGCAGTGTATAAAACTTGGCATGGCAGGAGGATCCGGAGTTCAAGGTCATCCTGTACTACACAGCAGGTTCAAAACTAGCCTGGGCAACATACAACCCTGTCTCAAATAACAAAAGGCTGGAGATGGTTCTGTAGGTAGAAGTGCTCGTCCCACAACAGTAGGAAGCTGTGTTTGAATCCCCAGGATCCACATAAAAACGGTAGTAGGAGTGTCTATAATTTCAGTGATCCTATGGGAAGTGGGGAGGCAGAAATGGGTTTCACTCTGCATACAAAGCAGACAATCTTGCCTTAAACAAGGTCAAAGACAAGGACCCATATCTAAGCTTATCCTGTGGCCTTCATACAGGCATGCCCATATTCAAACACATAAAATGGATGCACACACACACACACACACACACACACACTTGTGTGTCTCTGAGGACCCATCATTTCCCAAAGACTTGCAGGTCCCCACCCACACCCTAAGGCATTGGGAAGGCCGGTAGCACATCCTGAGCCATGCAATGCTGTCCACATCCAATGTGTTCTGCCCTCTAGTCCCCACATCAGTGTCCCGGGCTCATAAGTCAACCCCATATGGTAGGATCTAGAGAGGTTGGGACCTTGACGGTGAAGGAAGGCGGTGAGGGGGAAAGGAACTCTGTCTCTTCATGCACCCAGGCATAGTAAAGTGTCCATTCAGATGTACCAGACACAGGTGGCGAAGCTGGAAGATGACATCTACAAAGAAGCCGAGGAGAAGGCGTTGCTGAAGGAGGCCCTGGAGCGTATGGAGCAGCAGCTGTGCCAGGAAAAGAGACTCAACCGGGTCTTCAAGCAGCAGAAGGTGAGCCCCTTAGAAAAGATACGAGACTGAAAACAATGACTCACGCCTTTGGTCCCAGCACTTGGGAGGCAGAGACAGGAGGATCTGTGGGTTCAAGGCCAGCCTGATCCACAAAGCAAGTTCCAGAACAGCCAGGGCTTCACAAGAAACTCTGTCCTCACCCCTCCCCCCACCCCCAGAAAAGAAAGAGGGAAAGAGAGAGAGAGAGGAAGGAAGAAATGATGTAACAAACCCAGGAAGAACCCCTATGACACAGAGACGTAGCTGGGATCAACACTCTACCCGCCTGCTTTGAGATCTTAAGCAGGCTCTTAACCTCACAGTGTCCTTCTGTATTGATTTTAATTATGTGTTATTTCATTGTCCACCCATGTGTGGGTGTACCCGTGCTACAAAATACATGTGGATGTCAGAGGGCAATTTCAGGAGTCAATTCTCTCTTTCCGCCAGTGTGGGTCCTAGGAATCACACTCAGGTTGTCAGGCTTGGCAGTAGACACCTTCTCTCACTGAGCCATCTCAGCAGCCCCCTCAACTCTTGCTCTACTGGGGTGGGGGTCATTGTAGAAGCCCCAACCCCGCTCCAGCAGTGAAAGCAGCCCCAAACAACACTGTTCACACTCATCCCTCTGAATTAAACATCACAAGCCTCCACATATGTGTGTCATGGGTTACTCCAGGCAGAAAACAGGTGTGATGATATATTGTATAATAATAAAAATAGTCTGAAGTATCAGAGGACAGAGCCAAGCCGTGAAGGTCAGGGAGTGGTGACCCCTGCTTTTAATCCCATCACTTGGGAGCCAGAGATCCTCTGGATCTCTATGAGTTCAAGGCCAAACAGAGCCTAGCACTAGGAAAGTTGACCCAGGAATTGAAATAGCTGGGCAGGGAAAGAAAGATAAGGCAGGAGAAAGCAGAAAGTTCTTCCTTTTGCCTGTGCCCTAGTGCGTCCAAGGAGATAGAATCTACCCCGTTTTAGCCTGAGGACTTGGCTGGGTGAAAGTTAGCTATAGTTTGTTCCCGGTCTTTCTGATACTCCAGTTTTCCCTCAATCTCTGGCTCTGGGTTTTATTATCTACTAAATAGAGTTTGTGCGCTAAACAGGGATCTTTTGCACTGAGCCATGTCAGGACAGCTGAAGCAGCGATAGGAGGTTGGACTTGCCAGGGCGCCCACTTCTCCCAAGGTGCCCCCAGGGATTTGGCAGCCCAGGTCCTCAAGAACAAACTCAAAAACATAGAGCAGGACCCCAAAGGGCCCCCAACAACCCATTGTGTTGTCCTGGCTGAAAATCTAAGAACCTGAGGATTTGCATAATCAGTGTCACATGCATTATTCATAAACTTCCCCATTCATACACAATGCAGCTATCCAGCATCAGACATCCTGCATAGAGGACCTGAAATGGCCCAGTTGAACCTACATCAGGGTTCCCAGCAGAGTTAGGCCTGGGACCTTGCAAATTCTCGGGTTTTGCATTATGGAGAACTAGATAGAGCTGCAGCATGGCCACATTGTACTGATAAATGTCACGCTCACTCAGGCTCACATGTGTGCCTGCTGGCTGGGCCCACTTACTCCATCCTGCACCTGCTGTGTTCCACAGCTTGCAAGGGGCTCATCCCCAGCCAGCAGGCTCAGAGGAGATCTGAGGTGGGCAAAGGGTCACAGTGGTTGGCAGCCCAGCAACAGACACAGAACTCCCATCAAGCCCTCTGCCTCACAGTTTCTGTAACCTCTGCTCCCCTCTGATTGCTAGGGTGGTGGGGGTGTTATTCTGGGGCTCTGGTTTTCAGATAAGGTCTGAAACGCTACACCCTACACATTGTCAGAAACTCCTGTTTGCTAGGGGGAAAGAAATTCTGAATCACCTGCCCACCCTAGAAGTGTATTTTCATTAAAAAGGAGAGAGAGGAAGAGAGAGTGAGTGAGTGTGGTGGTATACATACCCCTTTCATCCCAGCACTCAGGAGTCAGGGACAGGTTGATTCCTGAGAGTCTGAGGCCAGCCTGGTGAAACCCTGTTTTTAAGGGAGGAAATCTTAAAGAAGAAATTTTTTTTTAAGTTTTGTGTTTGTTTAATTTTTTTCTCAAGGAGTCTTTACATTTTTCAAAGTCTCCTGTGTAATATTATAAAGATGAACTAGTTGGGGCCCTGGAGGAAACTCTCCTGTCTGGAGCTTCAAAACCATGTTCCTCCACAACAGACCGACAAACACACACACATACACACACACACACACTCACAAATGCCACATATACATGCATACACCGAAGTATTTTAATGTTTGAGCACCTCTTTACAATACAGAACTTTGCAGAATCAAAAGCCCGACTCCAAACTAACACTCTCTTTTTTCCCTTTTCTTGACTTTTCACTGATGTATAGGCCTTGCACATGGCACTGGATTGTGTGAGGACACTCTCGTGCACATATATACTATACATTATGCAAACTTACTCTCTCCTATACTTTTTTTTCTCAACCCCACAAGCCCTTTGGTCCCTGGACATTTTTGTTCCTGCTTCTGTGTCTACAGAAAGCCTAGGAAACGCACACGAGGGAGAAGATTCCCTATTTGTCTTTCTGAGAAGGGCTTGTCTCTACACTAACACTTGTGACTGTGTGATGAAGCAGTAAGTAACCGTGGTGCTGGACACACACAGAGCCAGGAACAATAGGACCATGACAGTGTCCCTGGCTTCACTCCTTCCTGTCCATTTTCCACATTCCCAGATAAAGGCACCTGTCTCAGAATTAAGATGTCAACTTCGGGTTCAAAACAGTAGGATCTCTGCCTACCTCTGAGACCTAGTGATGAATAGGCAATCATCTCTGACTTCTCAACAGTGGTGAAAAGGACCCACTTTGCAGGATAGTGGGGAGGGGTTCATGACAGAATGCCGGGAGCACCCCAGAAAATTCAGCACTCCAGGGAGAGAAAGGGGACTCCAGCCGGTTGAGGCTGCCCCCTCGCAGCTGAGAGCCCAGAAAACCTTAAGGTTTTTCCTGCCCCCATAAAGCTGGCAGCTCTTTTGTAAAGCATTCTTTTCTAGTTGGTGAACGCAGCTGGAGCCTCAGCCAAGAAAGAGCAGATACTTTCCGTGAATGGCTCAGATGGGAATTTTCAATAGAAAGCTTTTAAACGCTGGGGAGCTGCCCTCTGAGAAGCCTGTGAGCCCTTTCCCGGGCTTCATCGGGCCTGAAGTGTGAGAACAGCTGCTATCAGTGGATGCTTTGGCCAGGGGAGAACATGTCACTTCTTTCCAGGCTTAGCCTGTCAGATTCCAGACTGGGGGGGCTTGGTCACTGCTTTCAGAAGTGGTCTTGACTGGGCTGGGCTGAAGCCCCCAGCCCTTCCCATGGAATTACCTTACATTCCTTGTCTTCAGGGTGAGAATATAAACCAGGCATAGCTCGCAGGGTTCAATTCAGCAAGAGCATCCATTGATGCCTTTGGTCACCACCATCATCCTTACTGCTTTCTGAGACTGGCGTGGGCCCAGATGTTGTCCACATCCTCTTTGCTTCTGTCCCACTGTGACCAAGGAGCAGAAACCAACAGACGTTGGACGGGTGAGATTAGCTTGTTAGGTAAAGGCACTTGCTCCCAAGCTTAACTACATAAGTTCGATTCCCAGAACCCATAAAGTGGAAAAAGAGAACGGAGTCTCTTGAAATGTTCTCAAACCTCCACATAAGCGAGCTCATGGCTCACAACAGACACTAAATAAACAAACGAATGTAATGGGGAAAAAAAATCTAAAGACGTCAGTAAATATTTTGGATGGGAATGGATTTAGAGCCACAGGATGAAAGGCCAAAAAATAAAATGTAGGTAAGTGGTGCAGAGCTATGGATTAAAGGTACTAAAGAAAAAGATCCCACCCTCCCACTTGCCTCTTCCTGAGAGTGTTGGGCAGTGAACTATAGCATCTCCCAGAAGCCCTTGCAGGGGTGTCCCAGACTGGAAGAGGGCAGACTAATGCTCTCTCCCTCACCTAATATTTTCACTCAGGATCAAGTAAAGGCTCAAGAGCAAAGAAATGCCTCCTGCAGCTGTCCCTTCAGAGACAATGAGAGGCAGGTATGAAGAGGCCAGATCAGGCAGCTGCATGCTAAGTAGCCTGTTCTTGCAAAGATGAGAACCCTGCAGCGATGAACAGCAGCCCACACTGCCCAGGGACACTGACGTCCCTCCCCCTCCACCCTCCCAGCCTTATCCAGCCCACTGCCTCCTGGCACGTTGGACAAAGGACCTAGGAGACAGGCAAGTGTCTAACCCAGGGTCCCGAAGTGCAGGAAATCCCAGCGTACTTTTGGCTGATGGGACAAAACATGGTGGAGACTAAATGGCTTGGGGATTTAGAGACAGTCGTAAGAAAAGAAAGGAAGAAGTGGGGTGCCCCAGGACCTCTAGACAAAGGGAAAGGGGGTACAAAGTGGTCCCAGAATGGAAGTGAGAGTCCCTGACTAAAGTAGCCCTCATACCTGCATCAGCTTCCACCTTACTCCAGACTTTCTGGCAGCCAGGGAACAAGGATCCATCCAACTTGGTCCCCAGTTCACACTGACCCCCAAATTCAGTACATGAGATATTACTCCCAGTGTCCTCAGAACAAGGATCATCCTGCATACTCCCCTAGGAGGCCCTGTGTGACATAATATGCCCCATCCCTAAGAGCAGCCTTGGTGACAAAGCAGCATACAGTGTCCACTGAGTCACACCTGAGAGAAGCTCTTGACGTCCTCACACTCTGTGAGTCCAGCTCCCAGGCTCTGCCCTTCAGGCCTCAGCTTTCTGCCAGTTGGCCTTCATTCACAAATGGATTTGGTAGCAGTGAGCTAAGGTTCCTCAGAGTCCTTGGGTCCTGTGGAAGGGATGACACCCCAAGCCCACATTAACCAGAGTAGCTTTACTACATGTATTTTATACGCCAGCGTACTGGACCTAGATTGGGTAAAGGGTTCTGCTGTAGGAAGAAGAGAAAACAGAAGAGAAGGGAATTCCCAAACAAGGGCTGAGGCCACAGGTCAGTGGTACAGTCCTTGCCCAGCATGTAAAAAGCCCTGGGTTCCATCCCCAGTAGAAAGAAAGAAAGAAAGAAAGAAAGAAAGAAAGAAAGAAAGAAAGAAAGAAAGAAAGAAAGAAAGAAAGAAAGAAAGAAAGAAAGAAAGAAAGAAAGAAAGAAAGAAAGAAAGAGAGAGAGAGAAAGAAAGGAAGGAAGGAAGGAAAGAAGGAAGGAAGGAAGGAAGGAAGGAAGACAGGAAGGAAGGAAGGAAGGAAGACAGGAAGGAAGGAAGGAAGGAAGACAGGAAGGAAGGAAGGAAGGAAGACAGGAAGGAAGGAAGGAAGGAAGACAGGAAGGAAGGAAGGAAGGAAGGAAGGAAGGAAGGAAGACAGGAAGGAAGGAAGGAAGGAAGACAGGAAGGAAGGAAGGAAGGAAGGAAGGAAGACAGGAAGGAAGGAAGGAAGGAAGACAGGAAGGAAGGAAGGAAGGAAGGAAGGAAGGTTTAAATCACCACTTTATAATACAGCAGACTGAATGGTGGCATTGTCCAAGCGTGGGCCCTCTAAGCCAGGTTTGTGACATGGGTATCTGCATGTGTGTCTTCTTCGAGCACACGTGTGAGGTGTGAGGCACAAGAACTCATGCAATGGACCTCAGAGGCCAGAAGGCGTGGGATAGGTCTTGAAGCTGGAGTTACAGGCAGTCGGTCCTAAGCCTCCAGTGTGGACCTTAGAAACCAAACTCAAGCCCCCTGAATTCAGAGTAGCCAGCACTTTGACTGCCATCTCTCCAGCCCCAACTTGATCAATGTGATAAATATTACACAGCTGCACACTCAAGGCCTTCTAAGTACAAAATACCCAGAGGGCAACTGTCAGCTAAATTCGGGCCTCAGAGTTCTAGAAACAGCTGTTTTGAGAGGGCAGAAGAGACTGACTAGCATTTGCTCTCCTTGGCGAGAGAGACAGCCGCACTCCCTCCTTCCCTTGGTATTGGGGAAAGAAAATAGGAAATCCAGTTACAGCTGAATTTCAGGGGGGGCGGGATTTCTGCAGTGTTGGGGATAGAACCTGGGGTCCCTTGCATGCTGGGAATGCTACTCCAGAACTACGTCCTCTGCCTTTTGAATTCAGATAAACAACTAGTGGGTTAGTCTAAGTATGTCCCAAACTTGGAGATAATTTTAGTAGAGATGTGATTTCATTATGAAGATTAAATGGACGTGGGCACCGTTTTCTGAGTAGTGATTGGACACCAGCATAAGGCTAAGGTGGTAGGCTCAGCAGCAGCTGGCCCACACATGTACTTCAGCTGGCTCATGGAATCCAAACCTTGGTTTGAGGTTTTGGTGGTGGTTTTTAGTTTTGGTTTTTTGTTGTTTTTTAAATAATATCTGGATATGCTGGACTTCCAGCTTCTCTGAAAAGCTTGTGAGACAAGAACAGGAGACCCACGATCCATCCACCATCTTAGGAAAGGCCCAGGCTCCCAGCTTCCCAGGCAGGTTCATAAACAGCTCACCCAGTCTCTCCCTTCAGAGCTCTGAAGGCATCAGATTTTGTGACCCACTGGCATTCAGAGCTCTCTGGGAACTCCCTCTCTCCACCAGCCCCTCAGGTTTACTTGCTGACATCTAAACAGGGAATCTCTGAAGGGCCTCTCTTCTGGGAATTACCCCTAAGTCAGGCCTGGATCAGATGAGACTCCCAGACTGGGGTGACAGTGGCTTCCCAATAGGCAATCCCCAACAAACAGGGCAGCCACTATGGTCTCCTTACACCTGTACTGTGTGGGTCCCTGAGTCCTCCTCTGTCCCCCTGTACTGCAGGGCCCTGCCACCAGAAGAAGCAGCTTCGCCCCCTGAGAAGGGTCTATGATCTCTGGGAGAGCTCTCAGCCAACTGGTTGCCTCCTAGCTAGAATCTAAACAGAAATCCCGAAATGGCTATGCAGGAATCCTTGTACCCCCCAAAGCAGCACCCCGCCCCCACTGCAAGCCTATGTGTCACTTCCTGCCCCCCCCCCCGCCATGGGCCGAACATTCCAAATGAGCAGCATTTTAAAATAGAGAGGAAGCTATTCATTCCTCTGTGACGAAAAAAGCAGTATGACTCTAAACTAAGTGTTGTCACTATCCTTTCTGTGTTAAAGAGACGCATGTTTGTAGAGATGGTCAAGACCAAGCTGCAGAACTCAAGTCTCCAGGTGAGCCAGAAAGAGAGGAAAGAGTTAGCAGTTACCGAACTTCTGCACTGGGTATTATCCGCATGGCATCTCTTTTGCCACCCCCCCTGCCCCACCCCCACCCCCCACCCCCCAGCAGGGGCTAATAACCTAGCCCACAGGAGGCATCTGAAGCTCAAAGACAGAGGTGTCCCCAGCCACACGGTTAATGAGGAGACTTCTGTGGAGCCCCTCAGCACAGGTGGGAGATACTGAGTGTTCCGGGCTGTAAATGCTTACCACGATTTGGGCAAGCATTTCTCTCAAGTTCCGAGAGAATGCCACCTAAAATATTCTTTTTTAAGAGCTGAGAATCAAGACTGACATTTTAAATATACTGAGCCATTGCGGTGATCCAGCTCTTCCTGGAACTTCCCCAATCTGCACTGTGCCTTTCTGAAAGCAGAGGCGAAGCTTGTGAAAGAAGCCTGAGGGTAGACTCACTTCCTCTGTACATGAAAATGGAGAAAAATTTGTCAACATTTTAGGAATACAGATGAAGGAGGCATAGCACCCCCAATATGGCCTGGCCTCCACAGAGCTTAACCACACACACACACAGAGCCATCCTTGACAGCCTGAGAAGTTCCCTAGAGCTTCAGGGACCTCGACTCAGGCTAAGGCAAGATTCAGAGCATCAGTGATTAAAAGCATTTCAGGGCAGGCCAGTTTATAAAGCAGAATTGGTGATTTTTGATTCTATTCCAGATATTTTCATATTAGGCTTAAGCATGAGGGTTAGATAAGACATACCCTAGTGTGGGTGTGGGCTCCTCAGCAGAGAGTCAAGGCTCTCCCTATGTTTTAGGATAGTTATATATAGGATTTGGGGTGGTGTTTGAACTGACTGTCTTATCACTGGATGTTCCCTGAGAGGCAATGGCAGGATTACAGTTGATAAGGTTGAAGTCTAGTCTACAGGGGTGCAGGCAATGTCTAGGGTCAGACACACTCAGGCTTTTATCTGCTTTAACATTAACTGTCTACACATGAGAGGATCATTGACCCCAGGTCAGCAGCCTTTACAGGAACGGTTAATTGTGCTACATTCTCACATCTCTGCTGGTGAGTGACTTCAGACCCTTGGATGGGACACTCCTGCCCCTCTCATGTCCCCATAATTTCTGTCTCTTGTGCCGTGGATCTCTGAAAAACTACATTATTCTAAAACTACAAAATTAACATTGAAAAAACATATATTATTCTATGTAAAGACCTTTTTTATTACTTTTTTTTTCTTAAGACAGGGTCTCACCAAGTAACTTTGGCTAGCCTAGAACTCACTATATACCTGGCTAGCCTTGAGTTTACAGAGATCTGGTCTACCTCTGTCTTCCAGTATGCATATGCCACCATGCTTGGTAATAAAGGACTTATTTTGTTTTTTTCAAGGCAGGATTTCCCGGTGTAACAGCTCTGGCTATCCTGGAACCTGCTCTGTAGACCAGGCTGGCCTAAAACTCATAGAGTTCCGCCTGCCCTTGCCTCCCAAGGACTAGGATTAAAGTCACATGCCCGCACTACCCAGCCATAAGAAGCATTAAAGATCAAAAACCTTTATCCCTCAAAAAGACAGAGGTAGATGTTAGGAGGACACAGAGTGTCCTGTGGATCCCTTAGATCTGAAGCCTTGGCCTGCTGTGAAGGGCAGGCTTGTCGTTCATCCATAAGCATGGGAGAGATGCAGCTAGATTTTGTCTGAGAACTGCCTGAAGCTGTAGGCACACAAAGATGTTTAGGGGGCCCAGATGTCTCAGGAGCATCAGTCTTTCCTGATATGAAGATCCAGGAATGCCAGGAGTCCTCTGGGCTGCAGAAAATGGGACAGTGCGTACTTCTGCCAAAAGTGTAGTGATCTCATTTTCCAGCCAGAAGGCATCCACTCAGGGCCTGGGGTCTAGGACTCAATGATGCAGACAGCTTTGCTCCAGACACCCTGCAAATCTTTGCTGGCTCCCCTCCCTGGCAGTCCTGGAGTCCTGAGGGAGACAGAGTCAGCATGGCCTCCGGGAAAGAGACAGAGCCTGTGAAGTGTCTTCCAGGCTTTGCCCCTCATAGGTCATCTAATAGCTTCAGAAGTGTCCCCACTTATCAAGACACCGTGACCTTTGTCCTCTGCCTCCAAAATGACACAGGCTGGTTTACTTTCCCTTGTGCCAACAGTCTTTTGTCATCGTTTGTGGGCTGTATGCCAAAGTAGACATTTTTCTTCTTCTTTTTTTTTTTTTCCTTTAGTTTTTTTGAGACAGGGTTTCTCTGTGTAGCTTTGGAGCCTGTCCTGGAACTCACTCTATAGACCAGGCTGGTCGCAAACTTACAAAGATCCAGCTCTTTTAAAAATTATGTATTTATTTCCTGTGTATGACTTTTTTTTCACATGTATGTATGTGTTCCATGCATGCCTGTGGGAGACCCTGGAACTGGTGTTATGGATGGTTTTAAGCCACTGTGTAGTGCTGGAAATTGAACCTAGGTCCTTCACCAGAGCAGCAAGTGCTCTTAACCTCTGAGCTATCTCCCTAGTCCCCTATTTTTCTAATTTTCTATGTTCTAAAACATCTTCTAGAGACTTGCTGTTGGCCATGGGCCACCATGCTGCTGAGTGTGGGGTAGGAAGTGTGAACCACTAGATTCCACTCTGACAGACATGAGCTGAGAGCCTGTGATGTGGCAGGTGAAGGCAGGTGTGGAGGTTAATTGTACATCCACCCCCAAAGGAGCAAAGACACCTCCAAGGTGGCAAACATGAATTCTTCATGTATAAATCACATATACCAAACACACACATGTGTGCACCCACATGTGCCTGCACAGGTCGAGCATCCCTGATCTAAAGATATAAAATCCAAACTCTCTGAGCACTGACATGTATAATATATACATGTGTGCACATGCATAATACATATATGCATGCATGAATACTATACATAACATCCTCATATACTTGAGAGGGGTTAGGTAAAGATATCCACGGGTGCAGTAAGGGGTGACTAGACCAGAACACTCATAAAAATCCTTGCCTTCCTGGCTTAGCCTTGGAACTATTTTTTGTTAAGCAAGTTCAAGTGCTAATAATTACTTTGGTCAAAGTGCTAGGAAGGCAAAGGTCAGTGGGCGAAGCTCTAAAGCCTCTTTCAAGAGGCCCCACCCATTCTGAGACCACAGAGATCTATGTGGAAATGGCTAAGGCACTGGTGGCTGCTCAGGAATGGTTTGGACCTTGTGATTTGCCAGAAAAAGCCAACAACCCAGAGTATAATTTTTACCTGGGCAGAACTGTTGCAGACTGGGTTCTGTCCCTTAGGGTGTGGTCTGCCATCCCAAAGATGTCAAACTGAACACTGGCTGCTGTCTGTCTGGAGGCCATCTCAGGCTGGACTCTCCTTCCTGTTTGCATCAGCAGGTTCAAAGTTGACAGCTACCTCCCCTACCCGGGTCAATGGTCACATCTGCCTTCTGCTGGTCCTTTCCTTGTCAAGTCGAATGGACACTAAAAGTCCCTTCCTTCTACAGTCTACATACAGACGTGGGGATGGCAACATCCAGATCTGAGACATTATTTATTGAGCATCTTCTGTCTCTGGTGCCACAACAGCTTGGGACGGTGACATTTGGGAACCATCTGCAGGTAGCAGTTTTATTGAAAAATCCAGTGAAAGAAACACGAAAGGAAAGGAAGACCTTGCAGAGAGGCTTTCCATTGCTGTCTGGTTTCTTCCTCCCTGGGTGTCAGGTCAATAGTGGCTGAGTGGCCTAACATACAGGCTTTCCTCCCTTGAATGGATTATGAACACAGGCTCTCGGAACATACTCAAAGACCAGGTATGGTAGGTAGCACATGTCTGTAATTCCAGCACTTGGGAGGTACAGGAATTCAAGGATAACCTGAGCTATCTCATCATTTCAAGGCCAGCCTGGACTTGGCTTGAAGCAAAACAAAAAACAAGAGGTTGGAGAGTTGGCTCAGTGGTTAAAAGCACGTGTTCCTCTTGCAGAGCACTTGGGTTTGATTCCCAGGACCCACGTGGTGGCTCAGTCTTCTGTAACTCCAGTTCCAAGGCATTCAGCACCTCAGCGGGCATCAGGCTTGTATGTGGTACACATACATCCTTGCAAGCAGAATACTCATACAAATAAAATAATAAAATTATTTAAAATAAAACGAACATTTAAGGCTCCCATCTGCCACTGATCTGGGCCTCCCAAGGCTAATTTATCCTAAAGCACAGAGATCAAGAGATATCATCCCTGTTAAGACATTTCCAGAGACTGGAGAGACACCTCCAAATGTTACAGCAATTGATGCCAAGCTCATGACCTGAGTTTAGGCCCCAGTACTCACAGGTAGGGATGACAGGCTCTTTCAAGGTGTACTCTGGCTATATGCATGGCATGCACACACATGCATATACACCCAAATAAATAAAATGTAATTAAAAATAATAATAAACCTTCCTAGGATGACTCCATGAGTCTCTGAGGAAGATAGGCCCCCCTTTTCATCTGACAGAGGTCAGATAGTGACAGCTGAAACTCATATCAACCAGCTTCCCTTTGCTGTGGAGGTATTGTGTATAAAAATACCTGGAGTCAGATATGTGTAAGAGACAGCGGGAAGCATGCATCCTGTTAGATAGGAGCTTAAAAGGCCAACATATCTCCAGAACATAGAGGGCACATGCTTCTGGAACTGTGGTCACCTACTCACAAAGGGGAGATGTGTATATAGAAAAAAGCAGAGATGGGTGTCCTGTAAAAAAAAAAAAAAAAACCCAAGGAAAGGACTGGGTGCTGCATACACACACACATACACACACAGACACACACACACACACACACACACACACACACACACACACACACACACGCACACGCACACGCATGCGCACATGTACACATACATTGTCCACTTCCCTACTCCATTCCTCTACAGACCTCTCCCTAGTCATGTGACAGGAAGCAAGTGAATGACACCTCAGAGTCTATAAACCCCAATCCTTGGAGAGATCATCACCAAAAGGCCTAGCTGTGACCCAGGAGCAGCATCAGGCCTGTGGCTACCATGGTGTCCCCTGCTTGGGGGGTGAGGGGGAGTTGAGGACAGAAAGGAGTGAGGGCCTCCTGAAGGGTCTGATGCGTTCTTTGTCAAGCCATCAGAGTCACAGGACACCTTTGGTCCTGTGACAGCTCGAGGGAGGAACGCACCCCGAGGAGTAGAAAGCTTCACCCCTAGAAGCAGCTCCAATCACACGACACCCGTTCGCAGATACACATTGTAACTGAAGAGGGGGAAGAGCCATGTACATGCTGCCCGGATCCATCCAGCATGAGGCTTATCTTTGGAGAGCATGGCAGTAATCCATTATTGTACCCCCCTTGTTCACATCTGCCTGAGTATGTATTTTACTTTATTTCACAAACAAAAAGCACACCAAGGGTCTGGAATTGATGGCTCATCGGTAGAGAGCATGTACGGCTCTTGCAGAAGACCGGCGTTTGATTCCCAGCACCCTGTCAGGCATCTCACAAAAGCGTGTAACTCCATCTCCAGGGCAATCTGCTGCCTCTGGACTCCTCAGGCACCTGCACATGCATGCATGTGCTCATATACATACAGACACATATACATTAAAAAAAAAATGCACAGGCTGTTTGGGGCCCCGACAGCATTGACTAATTTTCTCTATTTGTTCTTTTTGTTCATTGAAGGTTGTAGCAAAGAAAGCCACCCTGAAGACGGGCCAAGAAAGAGAGGCAAAGAAGGAGGCATGCAGACCTAGCCAGAGTCTTTGGTTTGTTAAGCCTGGTGGAAAGAATTAGAAAATACCCTGTCCCAGGGCCACACATGATCCTCAGTGAGTCGGTTTGACTCTGCAGTAATCAATGGACTCTCACAGCATTTTAAAGATGGCTGCTTGGGTGTTTGGTTTTCTAGATTGATATTTTGCCCAAAATTATTTTGGAGTTTGTGAAGAATTTTTAAAAATATATCTATAAATGTATATACATGCAGGTATATGAAGACTATGTCTATAACCCAGACTCTTCGCCTTGTGGATACAGTTGTGTGGTTCACATATGGGTTACAATGTATCCAAGCATCGGCTCCTCCGAGTAGCTCCAAGAGACCCAACTAGAACCACAGGGCCAAGAGAAAAACTAGGAGCAATTGGTCACAGTATAATGAATTTCTATCTGAGTGTATTATAATAAATTTAGAATGTCAATCAGCTCCAGTGCTTCTGTAGTCCTGACCGACATGTCTACAGCACTTTGCAATTCCCCAAACACTACTAAGTGAATCCTCTCCCCAAGCCCTTCATTCCACCATTTCCGGAGAGGTTGACCGGCCTGCCTACCATCACTCAGGAGCTGGGCTCAGAAGCTGGCTCCTAATTGTCACATTGTCCATCCTGCTGGACTGAGTGACCCTAGTCTTCCCAGACTTTGGCTTCAGGATAGACCAAGGACTCAGTCACCAAAGTCCACGCATTCCCGTTTTTGTGGTGTACACAGAGAATCTTGCTTCTTCTCTGGTGTTCTGCCTTCTGCCTACTCACCTGGCCTCTTGTCCCTGTCATTCTTCTATTTTTAAAAGCCACAATAAAAATATTTTCATATTCTGTTTTAATTTCATTCCTGTTTCTATGATAAAATACCTGGACAGAAAGCAGCTCAGGGGATAAGGGGGTTTGTTTCAACTCACTTTGCCAGTGTGGAGGCAGGAACTTCACACAGCTAGTCACGTCACACCCATTGTCAAGAACAGAGAGAGAGGAACATATGCATGCTCACTTGCTTGTACTCAGCTCAATTTACTCGACTCTCACACAACTCAAGTACCCTTGCCTAGAGAATGGCGCCACCTACAGTGGGCTGGGCCTCCTCAATTCAATTAACTTAATTAAGGCAATGCCCCATCACCACGCCCACAGACCAAATCCAAGTAGACCATCTCTCTCCCTGCAACTCTCTTCTCAGGTAATCCCCGTTTGTGTCAAATTGACAAGTAAAGCTGATCATCATCATATTCTAAAACCAAATTATTCCTTATACGTGTTAAAACGAGAGGGATATAGGAGAAACCCTTTATGTGGTATTCCATAACAGGCATATCCAAAATCATAAAGGTAAACTTTGCTAGACCTGAAAAATGCTCCTAAGGGGCTGGAGAGACAGCCCAGTGCTTGAGAGCACTGGCTGCCTTTAAGAGGACCCAGGCTTAGTTCCCAGCACTGGGGAGGCAGCTCACAACTAACTGTAACTCCAGTCCCAAGGAATCTGATGCCCTCTTCTGGCCTCCACAGGCAACTGCATACACATGGTGGACGTAAGTACACATACAACAACCAAAAAAAAAATTAAGAGGCTTTTTTTTTAAGCTCTTGAAAGGTCTCAAAAATATTTTCCATGAAGAACCTGAACTGAGCCATGCCTGTGATCCCAGCACTCCAGAGTTAGGGGAAGTGGAAACAGAGGTCAAGGTCAACCTCAAGTCCATAGCAAGTTTGGAGACACTCCCTCAAAGAGGGAAGGCCGAGGACATGGCTCAGGGCTCAAGCATGAGAACCTGAGTTCCAATCCCCAGCATCTATGTAAAAAGCAAGTGTGTCTGCAGCTGTGGTGATGTGAGTGAGCAAAGATAGGAGACTGCTAGGCCTGCTGCCCACCGGCTTAGATCGGGGTCAATGAGAGACCCTATCTTAGTGGAATAAGGTGAGAAAAAGTGATAGAGTGAGGCACCAGCAGCCTTCTCCAGCTTCTGCATGAGTGCACACATATATCCACACACATTTGCACACCTCAAACACACACACACACACACACACACACACACACACACACACACCAGAATGGAATAATTTTACTGGCCCTTGTTCTCAAACTCCCAAAGAGCAAGTATTCATCCAAAAACTAGTTCAGATCCAATAAGTAATCTGCAGTCAGGACAGCTGGCGCATGTTTGAGACCCAAAGCATGCAAACACGTAATTTGTCTGTTGTATATGTGCGTAGGGTTTGCATGTGTTGAATGTATGCCTGTAGGAATCTATTGGATTTTAGATTACTCAAGGGTCATATTAGCCAGGTGGCACATGTGTGTGATCCCAGCACTCAGGATGTGGGGGTATGGGGACTGCAAGACTAACGTGAAGCCTACGTTAGGTAGTAAGTTCAAGGCCACCCTGAGCTATGAAGGAAGAACTCTGTCTCAAAAAAAAAGTAAAGAAGGAAGGAAAAGAAAGTTGCGTGGTCTCATTGGGATGTGACTCTATAGTAGAGAGGTTGTCTAACGTGGACAAGACTCTGGATTTTTTTCCCCAGCACCACAAAGAGAAAGAAATAAAGGGAGGGAGGAAAGGAAGAGGGGAGGGAGGGAGAGGAGAGACGGGATGATATTTCTTTTCTCACCTTTACAACTGACCTCAATTTCTGACACCTGCCTTCCCCGGAGCAGCAACCCGCATCAGATTTGATACATCAACCATAGCGGACTGGTTAGAACCAACCTGAGCCCCCCCCCCCCCTCCAGTTCAACCATAGCGGACTGGTTAGACCTGATCTGACTCCGTCCCAGTCCAAGCATAGCAGACTGGTTAGAACCAACCTGACTCCCTTCCAGCTCAAGCTGAGCCTCTCAGCACCTTGTTTTTGGCATTTGGAAGGGAACACTGATTCAGGTCGTCAGTGATTTGGAGATGACGGTGATGCAGTCCCAGGGCTGGAGCAGCCAGGTCATCCACTGGAAAGGCCAGAATGTTTATAGAGAGGCAAGGAACTCCTGAAGCCCAGAGAGATAGTATGGAACAGTACACATAGGAGCCACTGCTTAGTCACTGTGCGGTCATCTCCTTCCTCTGCAGTATAAGCCAAAGCTAGATGTTTGGTTTCCTCTCTTCTCTAGAATATGCTGTACAGAGCTAGACATCGACAGAGTCCTGGGAGGGCTTTGCTTCTGAGACACGAGGAAAAAGATGCCTTTCAATGACAATAGAATAGAAAGGAATAGGGACCAGTGGGGACTGATGGCATCCATGGACTCTAATCCATGATGAGATGCCTATTTCTGAACTTTGTCCCCACACATTGAAACCAGTGTGGTCAGGTGTGCGTCTGCTCTGGAACAAACCGCCCCAAACTTGGCAACATAAAACAACAAATATTATGTCTCATGATTGATTGTACAGGTCAAAATAGGCCAAAGCTCTACCGTCCACCCCCGATGATTACAGGTGATCTTGTTTACATGTCTGGTTCCTGTTAGATGAGTGGGTTGGGATAGCGGTTCTCAACCATTGGTGATGCCATTAATCAGACAGTGGGTGGAGGCTAAGTCTGCCAGATACCCCATGCCTCACAGAAACATCCCCCAGAGCAGACAAGCACGTCATCCTCTATGAATAGTGAAACTCAGTTTAGGGAGGCCTTGGCTGGGCTTGTTGCAAGGCTCACTGGCGTGGCGGTGGCCACAGGTTCCAAAGAGCAGCTTGAGAGCCAGTCCCAGTGCTTGCCTGTCCTGTGTTAGTTAAATCTTCCAGGAAACAAAGTCATTGTCCCTACAAGAGAGGCTCAAAACATTCACAATCCTCCCCCATGTTTCTGTTATTTCTGATCGTACCCAGCTGACCTCCGGAGAAAAGCACCTTGCTTTCTGGCTATTCTCAGTCCTAGATCCTCCCTTCTAAAGGAAAGATTTAATAAAATTAATCTGGAATATCAGAGGAGAGTCACCCACTGAGGGGTGACCCACACCTTTAACCCTAGCTTTAGGAATGTGGAAAGATGAAGTTAAGAAAGCTGGGCAGAGAAGGGAAGAGGGGCTTTTCAGCTTTCCCAGATACTTTCTTGGTGGGCTAAGGAGAGAGAAGCTGGAATTTTGTGGAGACAGGCTTGATGAATTGGCGGGTGAGAAGTGGTTATGGTTTGTTTCTCTCGCTCAGCTTTTCCCCAGTATCTGGCTCTATGTTTTTATTATAATACCAAATAGAATTCATGCAGCACCAGATACCTGGGTTATGTTGGGTGGGATGGTACAGTCAGGGAAGTGCTTTCTGTGCAATCAGGAGGGCCTGAGGTCCATTCCCAGAACCCACGTAAAAAAAGTGGGATGTGTGCTTCTAATCTCAGTACTGTGGGGGTGAGTGGAGACAAGGCAGATTGCTCCTGCTCCCTAGCCAGCCGGGATAGCCTCATCATTGGATTCGAGTACTCAGTAAAAGACTTTGTCTCAAGATATAAGAAAGAACTCACACCTGAGGTTGAACACTGACTTCCACACACATCTGCATACATCACACACACACACGCACACGCACACGCACACGCACACGCACGCACGCACACACACACACACACACACACACACACACACACACACGCACGCACACACTCACATATGCAGGATTGCTTGGCTATACAAGAGAAACCCAGGAAGGTAGTTATTTTCAAAAGTTGAGTGGGGCTAGAGAATAGAACAGAACTTGAGCCACACAGGCTTTGGACAGCCCAGAAGTGGCCTTTTCTTCCCTGTACACACACT
Source organism: Phyllotis vaccarum (assembly GCA_033318265.1). Classification (NCBI taxonomy): domain Eukaryota; kingdom Metazoa; phylum Chordata; class Mammalia; order Rodentia; family Cricetidae; genus Phyllotis; species Phyllotis vaccarum. Next base: position 56,649,592 of record JARWLC010000003.1, on the reverse strand, counting down.
GATGGCTCTGAGGCACACCAGCAACGTGACCATGGTTGGATACATGAGTGGGTGGGCTATGCCCGACTAGAACAAGTCACCTCCAGTGTCCCCCCCCCCCCCCGTCTCTTCCCCTACTCCCCCAAGAAGCTACAGCACCCATCTACTTCTGCTTTGCTGATGGCAGCCCTTGTGGAAACTGGGAATCGTGACTTTGCAGCTAAGGTGCCTTCTCTTACATCTTGGCAACATCACCAGTGCCTGCTGTTGCAGAAGCCAGAGTCATGAGGTGTCTGGGTAGGGAAAAAAAAAAAAAGCTTCCGGATTTTCATTCCAAAGCATGCTCCTAGTAAGAACTGTGGTTCTGATTCTGGGGGAGGGGAGGGGATTAGAGGACAAAGCAACAGGATCCGAGGAAACCAGAAACCTGCAAATGCTAATTGTGGCCCTCCTGAGCAGGAGGTGAGGATAGACTATTTCAGTTTATCAAGCTGGCCTGGTTTCCATCAAGATACAGTGCTTGCATCCGTTCTCTCTCAATGTCTCCAGTTATTTTGAGCCAGCTCATGACCTTAGGTGGCTGGCTGGCTTTCTTTTCTTCTCTCTCTCTCTCTCTCTCTCTCTCTCTCTCTCTCTCTCTCTCTCTCTCTCTCTCTTAAACATTCTTTGTCCATCTGTTCCCAAGAATCCACAGCCATGCCTCTATTCTGTGACAGACACATTGGCAAGTTGCTTGTTTTGAGTTTCATCTTGCTTTTAGTATAAACAGCCTCCCTCCCTAAGACCCCCCAAGCTTTGAAAGCAGAAATCTTGTATTCTGTCTAACTGGGGTCTTGGCATCACAGAAGCAGGTTTTCTTTGTCCGGTAAGTCACCTTTTCAGGGAAACAGTCAGCCTTCAGTCAGGCAACAGATCCTGCTGTGGGCCAGGGATGTGCTTGAGCTAGACCTCCTAGCTTTGACCTTTCCAACTTTACATTATAGTCTACTGCTTTTAAATTTTCTTTTATGAGTTTGCCTGTTTGAATGTATGTGCACCATGTGCATGCAATGTCTGTGCAGGCCAGAAGAGGGTGCCAGATTCCCTCAGATAATTGTGAAGAACCATGGTGAGTGCTGAGAATTGAATTTGGGTCCAATGGAAGAGCAACCAATGTTCTTAACTGCTGAGCCATCTGACTCTCCACCTCCTGATCTATGTCTTCTTAAAATATTTCTTTTATTTTATGTGCATTGGTGTTTTGCCTACACATATGTCTGTGTGACAGTGCCAGATTCTCTGGTACTAGAGTTATAAATGGTTGTAAACTGCCATGTGGGTGCTGGGAATTAAACCTGGGTCCTAAATCTCTGAGCCATTTCTCCAGTCCTTTCTTTATCACTTAGGCATAAATGTCTACCTGTCTTTGTGGGTGCCCATGGAGACCAGAAGAGGGCATCAGATTTCCTGGGACTTGTGTTGTGAGTCATGGGATGTGGGTGCTGGGAATTGAACTCTAGTCCTTTGAGTGAGTAGCAAGTGTTCTTAACCACTGAGCTTCCTCCCCAGTACTCTGACCTACCACTTTAATTTAAGGAAGTTGGAATCATTGGTTTGGGGAGGATGTTCCAATAAAGAGTTCATTTTGATGGTCACTTGGTCTTTTGGCTTTGTTATTGTCTACTACAGGGCATTCTTTCAAGAGCTGTGTGTGGCAACGACCCTCTCCTGGGCAGTTGGAATCTGACAACAGTAACTACTTTTGATAATGTGTCTGTGATAAGAGACACTATGCTAGACATGCTCTCAACTTGATCTTTCTTCTCCCTCTATGTGAGGCTCCTGTTTTTCCTGTGAAATGAAGAGTCGATGGTGGGTAAATAACTTCCTCAAGGTGGTACCGCATTGGTATTGGAGTATAGACTTACTTACTTACTTACTTACTTACTTACTTACTTACTTACTTACTTACTTACTTATTTATTTATTTATTTATTTATTTATTTATTTATTTATTTATTTATTTATTATGGCTGCAGGCCAAAAGAGGAAACCAGACCTCATTATAGATGGTTATGAGCCACCATGTGGTTGCTGGGAATTGAACTCAGGACCTCTGGAAGAGCAGCCAGTGCTCTTAACTGCCCCCAAAGTCTAGACTTCTTCAGGATGCCATTTTACTTAATGAAGTCCAGGCCCCCACTGTTTCACGCTGATTGGTGATAATAAAGTTAGCCAGCAAACAAAAGGCCTATTCTGTAAAAAGTTCTTATATAAGATCAGCTATAGTGCCTCTGTGAACACTATTAACCCTGTCTCTGGGGCAAGTAAGTAATTGAATGATCATAGCTGTGTTTCAATAAAACTTTATAAGAATTTACAGAACTTTATAAAAAATATAAAATTCTTCAAGACCAGATGAGCAGCATGTGCATGGCTGCTACCTGCTGCATGATTACTGTCTTCACAATGAGATGGGTGAAGACCAGGGATCAAGTATGTATTATGTGTCTTTCTCAACCACTGTCCACCTTACTTTCTGACAGGATTTCTCACTTTACCTGGTGTCTCCAGTTCGGCTGAGATGGCTGACCGTGAATTCAGGTGTCTTCCTGTTTTTACCTCCATAGCCAGCACTTGGATTACAGGCATGAGCTTCCCTGCTTGGCCTTTTTTACGGGAGTTCTAAGAGTGTTGAATTCGGGTCCTCCCACTCATGGAAAGCCCTTTACCACCTGAACCTTCCCTCCAGCTCCCACGGAGAACACTTTGAAGTCACATGTGCCTCCAGTGGCACTAAACATGTCACATAGTTTTTGTGCCTAATCCTCCAAGAGAACCAGGGGTGATGACACCTGATTGTAACCCCAGGACAAGGAGACTAAAAACTCAAGGCCAAACTTAACTCTATAGTGAGTTCAAGATGTTAGATCTCCTGCAGGACCACACCATCGACAATATTACTCCAGGCTCATCCCAGGACTTTCTGGAAGCACAGGCCCTAACTTATTTCCATATGGCTTTGCCTTTAAAAGTAAGCCATTGACACAGAAGCACTGCCTGCTGCCCTGGGAGAGCTGCTTCTTCCTCTGAGCCTGACGGGACACTGCGCTAGACTCAAGGCTCATGCATGTCCTTATCTGCGGAGTCACCTGCTTCCTCTATTAATGTCTTTGCTATATTGCTTGTCCCAGGCTACAGATGACACCTTTCATCTAACTTTGCCTATTTCTGCTTTGGCCACTATGGGTTAATTCTACAGTGCCCTAAATTTCCAGGTGCCCCTGCAGTGGCCACATGCGGTGTTTACCAGAACCTTCTATTATTCCTTCTGCCTGCTGAGCTGAGAGCCTACTTAAATAACCTCTGGGTCACAGTGATGCCCAAAGGCCAGCATGTCATACTGCCCCAACCCGTATCTGATGCCACTGTTACTTCCTCAGAGACAACAAGGGACAGACACTTGAGAAGTTTGTGTTCTGCGTTCCTGTTAGCTTTTGTGGCAGGTCATGTGGATTCAGAGCTATCACTCTAGCAGATTCTCTTTCTTGGCAATGACCTTCGGACCTAAAAGTGGGTCACCGAGGGGACATTGAGAAAACACCCAAGGTGTCCCCAGACTTCTCAGGACATCACAGACCATCATGTTTTTATTCCACAAATATCTTCCTTGCATTCGCTTCAGGGTAGGGCAGGTACTTTGCTGAGATGGAGGGGGTGGGGTACAAAGGTAACCCTAGAAATCTGATTTGGGGCAGGGCATCAAATGTCTTATCAATCTTCAAGATGGGTAAGGGCTGGGGCCCCGAGGAAAGTAGAGCTGGGAAAGCTGTGATCTTTCTGCTTTACTCAGTGGGGCCCAGTGGATCTCACACAGCAACACTTCAACTCCTATCCTACATCAGTCTTCGGTCAGTCTAAAACCCGAAAGGATCCTGGGTCACGCCCAGTGGCCAGCAGGCTTCCCAAATGTCTTGATTAGTTGCAAGCAGCAGTGTACCGCTTTCCCAGAGGAGCTTGTGCCAGAATAAAAATCACAATCTTATGCCCATATTAGTACCATCTTTGGAAGGAGTCCAGAAGGGCACCACAGTGCCAGAAGAGCTAGACTTTAAGGTATATTTCCCCTAAATATGTGAACTGTCTTAAAGAATTTAAAATAGCTAAGTGTTGCGTGAGCAAACATCTATTCACCCAGGGAGAAACGGATGACAACCTGAGGTAGCCATTCCACTAATTAAGTTCGAGTTACCTGAGGAACCAATGAGTTTATTGAAATTACAGGAGTGTGGGTGGGGCAATATTTACTGGAGTATGGATGACTTAAGGTCAGCTTGGCTAGAAAGACCATCCTACGCAGGAGAGCTGCAACCCTGGAGGGTACCTGCAGGCAGCACTGCTGGCCAGAGCCCCCTTCTCCAGCAATTGTTTACTGTCCCCAAACCCTTGGGGAGGAGTCTTCTGAGCTCGGGAGCTTTTTTTCCAGGACTCTTGAGGTCTGTTTACTTCCTGATCCCTGCCCCCTCCAGTGGGGAATGTTCAGTTTTGAGGAAATTACTGTGAACACTAAGACATGGGTCACTGCTTAACCTTAGACATTAACTTGCCTGTGACATAAGAACCCATTGTGGGGCTGGTTCAGGGGCAAAGATTTTTGCTGTCAAAGCCCAACAACTTTAGTTCTGACCCCAGGACCGACTCATGGGCGTTGTCCTCTGGCCTCCACCTGGTACCGTGGAAGACCCCCTCACCACCACCTCTGCTCTGGTGTACTCTCTATTGCTGGGGCTTGGGGGTGGGGGCTTGCTCATCTAGTCACCACCCATCATGAAGGGAAGTCAAGGCAAGATCCTGGAGGTGGCAACTAAGGCAGTGGGCTGACCCTCCCACATCAATAATTTGTGTATGCGTGGTTGCTTGTTTGGTCAATTTGGTTTTGTTTTGTTGAGACAGGGTTTCTCTGTGTAGCCTGGCTATCCTGGAACTTGCCCTGTAGATCAGGCTAGCCTCAAACTCAGAGATCTGCCTACCTCTGTCTCCCGCGTTTCCAGGCTAGGTCTAGGTTCCCCCAAATTCCATATTCCAAAGTAGAAGCAGTAACATGAAGTTTTTATACCTTTACAGAACAAAGTCATAAATCAAGGCCAGTTTAAAACCCATGGGTGGGTGCATCATCAGAGAGGCGGGTATGGAGAGATGGGGAGGCTTTCCTATAGGCTCAAGATGATATGCAACGTCATCTCAGCTTTGGATTGGTGGAAGCTAGTAGCCAGCTAAATTACTAGATTCCAAAAGGTTTTTATCTATTAGTCACAGGATGTTAGTGTGGGGGTTAGGCAAAGCATAAGAAATGGCATTCTGGAGGGCTAGAATTAGTCCAAGATAAGGTAATTAGCCTTTGGACCTGCAACATTCCAACCTCTCCCCAGAACTGTAGTTCTAATCAGTCAATCTCTGTAGACATAGCTTCTTTCGAGGAGTCTTATTCATAGAGCAATTCCTCAGTTCATATTTCCTCCTCCAGATATGTCCAGATTTGTGTCAAGTTGCTAAAACACCAACCCAACACAACCACCAACACTCATAAGTACATGCATGTACACAGCATACATACATTTATGCACACATGCATGTATACATGCATGCATACATACACATGCTTGCAAGCAGGCATACATGCTTATAAAATGCTTGCATACATGTGTGTGCATGTACATATACACATACACGCAATTAAAAACAACCACAATCTAGCTGGGCCTATGCAACTAATTCTTCTTAGCAATGTTGAGGATCAAACACAGAGATCCATGCATGCTAAACAAACACTCCATCACTGAGCTACATCCCCCAGTTCATATACAAGTAATCTACAATGCCATCTCAAGTCCATTCATAATCTCCAAGGTAGCTCCAAAAGAAAGCCCTATATATGAGTTGTCTTCTAAACAATGGCCCATTGTCTCCCTTTTCCTTGAGTCTCTAACTGACACCAACTACTACCTTCATTGTACTCACTGAATGTGAGCAGACCTCCAGATGCTGCAAGAGATTGGAGACTATGGCCCCTTACCCTACCATCACTCCGTTGCCTCCCTTGACTTCTAAGCATCTTTCTTGGTTTATCTGGGACTTCCTGGTGACTGTGGCTGTTTATGGTGATTAATTAGTATACTAATATCCCTGAGTTTAGGCAAATGCTGTATGCGGCCTGCTCTGACCCACTGTTATCTCTGAAGGCCTTCCTTACTAGTTCCTTTCTTGATTGCCTAGAATCTCAGGGCTGAAGGGACCACCCAGTTTTGTTAGACTCTGGAACAGTCATGCCCTCTCTGGTCAACACAGAGTTCCTCCCAACCCTTTCTTGTTTCTCCCTTCTGTTTTTATTTGGGTATGCAGGCATGCCTGAGTGTGTGTGTGTGTGTGTGTGTGTGTGTGTCTGTGTGTCTGTGTGTCTGTGTCTGTGTCTGTGTCGTGTCTGTGTGTGTGTTCGGCTGAGAAAGCAAACCTTAGTACACTCATGTCTCTACCCGTAATAGTGCTAATGCTAGAGGACCACATAGGACTACATCCTACACAGTTACAGGGTTTCTCTGTGTAGCCCAGGCTGTTCTGGAACTTGATCTGTAGACCAGGCTGGCCTCAACTCACAGAGATCCACCTACCTCTGCCTCCTCAGTGCTGGAATTTTTTAAGTATGGATGCTTGAGATTCGAACTCAGGGCTTCACGCCTGCATGGCGACTGTTTTAACCCCCTGAGCCACCTCCCATCCCACCCCTTCTTTTTTTCAAACTGTTGTTGTTTTTCTTAATACGACTTCACCCCTCCCCAGAAGACAGTTATACAAGTAAATGTGGGAGGCAGGAAAGAGGCAAGGATGACTAAGTCTCCCAAGCTCCCACTTGCAAGAGTATCAGAAATGACTCTCACTCACCACAGCCTCTGCAGAAATCCTTTGCTGAAGGGCTGGTTTTTCCTCAAGATCATTCTTTCTTTCTTCATGAGCAAATGCTGGAATGCACCACCAAAATAGATCTCTCCTGCTGTCGGAAACCATGCTCACCTCACAGAACTTATGATCATTGCAAAGGGACGTCTAATAGAGAGCCAATTGGTATTTCTTGGAAGTTCTGTCTCCAGTCAGAGCCCATCAACTGTCTTTTCCTTTTCTTCCCTCACTATTGCCTTAGTTTCTACAAGGAACAAAAGTTTCTCTGAAATCCAGTGACCCCAAGAAGAAGGAAAAAATGAAATGAAATTCAGCCTCCTGTTTGCACCTCTGGTTTTGGAGGGATCCCTCTAGGCAGGACCACAGCATGCCTCTGAGACAGGTAAGGCATGAGCCTCGCTCGTGACAGAGCCCCAGAGTTCTGTGAGCCCTGAGAAACATTAGGAAGTTATTCTCCTAGCACTGGAGACAGGTTGGGCAGTGAAGTCCTTGTCATGTAAGGTGTTAGGACCCGAGTTCAATCCCAACACCCTGTAAAGAACTCACTCTGTAGTTTCCAGGCCACTGAGAGAAACCCTATCTCAGAAAGGTGAAGAGGGCCCAAGAAACAGCAGCCAACGTTGGCCTCTGTCCTTCCTAGGCATACAGCTGCATATGCATGTACACAGAGAGAAGTAACCCACATACAGCCGCATGCACATGCAAACACACATGCACACAGAGATAGGTAACCCAAGAGTTGCCTAGGTACCACCATGAGAGGAGAGAAATAAGAATTGTCCTCTGATCTCTACATATTCAGCTTCACATACTTAGCACATGGACCCCAAATAATAAGGATGTCCAGCTTCCTTCCCAGGGATTTGGCCTATGCAAGCTAAGTGGGATGTTAGAGGGTTTAAAAAAAAAAGATTTAGTGATTATATTTATATTATTTATCATATTTGTTATTATATTTTAACCTCAGAGTCATCTTTCCAGCCATTAACCAGAGCTTGACATATACATATATCCTTCAAAGAATCCAAACTCAAACCCCAGATTTATCTCATATGAATTGTTTTTTCAAGGCAGCAGACCCTCCACACAATCTCATTACAGTCAAACAAATGTAAAACTGTCCAATATTAAGACACATCTGAGTCCCACAGAACTATTAGATGTCATACATTTAGTGGGAGTATAGAAGCTGAAGAAGGAAAATCTCCGATTTGACCACATAGCAAGTTCAAGTTCTCTAACTGCAGCATGAGATTTTTTTTCCTCAAAAACAAAACAAAAAAATGGAGCTGGAAACATGTATCAAATGGTAAAGCCACGGCCCAGCACGCTCAAAGTCCCGAGTTTAATCTTTAGCATGATACAAACCGGGTCCAAGGGCACATATCTTAAGCTCCCAGCATTTAGGAAGCTCAAAGATCAGAAACATGTTATCTGCAGTTACATAGTGAGGGCAAGACTAGCCTGGGCTACATGAAATCTACCTTTTAAAAAAGTCATAGGTTTGGGTAAACTGAGGCTCACCAGAGCTTTGAAAGTCACCTACCCACTTTGCAAGGACAATCTGGACAAACCTAGGCATGTGTAGACATAATTCAAACATTCAGATCTTTGTTCCCTCTTCCCCCCATCCTTTGTTCTATTAAATAAGTAAACTGTTCATCTTTTTTTCTCCAAACAACTGGACCGAAACACCCAGCACTAACAACACACAACTCTCTCCGTCTTCACGAGAATGAAATCACTTAAGCTTCGCGTTGTTATTACATTTAACTCCCATTTTCTAAACTACAGATTTCTTCAGGCTTTTCCCTTATTCTGTAAAATATCTTTTAATTCAGCAATGTTTTCGATTTCATCAACAAATACTGATCGAATGTCTCCTCCGCGAGTCATCCTGAGGCAGCCTGCAGCATCCACCTTCTAGGGTGCCCTCTGTCACCACAGCACTGCTTTTTAGCCTGAGTGCCCCCCCCCCCCCCGTTTTCTCTGTACCTTGCCTGCGGGAGTGGGTAGTATCTAAGTCTTCAGCATTGTCCTAGCATCTTAGAGACTATACACCCCATTGTGCCGGAGAATCTTGACTCCAGAGAATGTCTCCCTCAGGTATTCATGCAAAGCAACTTTATGGATCTCAGTGCCAAAGTGCCTACATGTCAGTCTAGGTGGGGCCTGGGAATCAGCATTATGTCTGGTGCCCCTGCAGTTGACAGTGGTTTTAAGATTTTTTTTTTTTCATTCATTTGTTTATTGAGACAGGGTCTCACTATGCAGCCCATGGCTGTCCTGGAACTCCTGATGTAGACCAGGCTGACAGAATTCACATAGATTGCCCAGCCTCTGCCTCCTGAGTGTTGGGGTCTAAAGGCTGCACCACTATACGCTGCTCAAAAATTTATTTTATTTTTAATTATGTGTATTGGGGGAGGGGTATATGCACACGACTGTAGATGCATAAGGAGGCCAGAACAGGGTCTTGGATTCCCCCCCCCCCCCCGAACCTGGAGTTACAGGCCTTGGTGACTTGCCATTTCCTACCCCCACTCCCTGTGTAGGTGCTTGGAACCGATCTTCAGTGTTCTCATCAACCACTCTCAATAACCGAGCCTTCTCTTCAGCTCAAATTTGGGGTTCTGAAGTGACAGGCTAGATGAAGGAGCCAAATCTTCTCCGAACTCTCCCTTTCTAACCCCCATTCTTGAGCCTTTAGGGAAGGAGTCACTTCTCTGGGATCCCCGTCAAGAAGGCTACATCAAAATCTCTCTGCAATCCCTCTAAGGTGGAGTCCCAGACATTAAAACCAGATTAAGCAGCTATTGTGCTGAATCATCGCATTAAGAGGACGAGCCCCTTCCCCTTTCCTAGTTCTTTGGGGACCTTTGAGGACTCGGGTAGGGTACCATTTTCCTCACAGCCGCTGCCCCACCCTTGAAAGATGCCAGCCACTCTGGGAACAATCTCAATTGGACTCCAGCGCCAGGGTCCACCTTCTTCAGACTCCCGCAACCTTACCAAGAACACCCAGTGTTTCACGACCAGTGGTCTCCATGGCAACCGACAGGGTGTCAGAGATACAAATGGTGGGGATTCCAGAGAAGGGGCTAGTGGAGCGCCGCTCTCCAGTCCCTGAGCACACATCCACCTCCTGCGAGCCGACCCTCTTCCCTCTCCCAGGGTTGGGACACCCACCCAAACCAGATTTCTTTCAGAGGTCTCCGGGGCTCAGAGGTCACCAGAAGGATGCTGGTTTCACGGGGGAGGGAGGATATGGTGAAGATCTGGAGAGCAGGGTGCACTTGACCCCCTCCCCGGGGACCAAGAGGGAACCGGTGCAGAGCGCGGGCGGCGGGAGCCGGCCCGGGGGCGGGCGGTCCCTTAAGTCCCACCTTCGGGGCGGTGCCTATCGGCGGGGAGTGTCAGGAAGAGGAAGAGCGCGGTCGGGTGCGCGGTGCGGAGCAGGGGCCCGGCCGAGGCAGCTGCGCGCGGGCCACCATGGCCACGGACGAGCTGGCCAGCAAGCTGAGCCGGAGGCTGCAGATGGAGGACGAAGGCGGCGAAGCGACCGAGCAGCCGGGGCTCAACGGGGCGGCGGCGGCGGCGGCCGGGGCTCCCGACGACGCTTCCCAGGCGTTGGGCAGCGCGGACGACGAGCTGAGCGCCAAGCTGCTGCGGCGCGCGGACCTCAACCAGGGCATCGGAGAGCCGCAGTCGCCCAGCCGCCGCGTCTTCAACCCTTACACCGAGTTCAAGGAGTTCTCCAGGAAGCAGATCAAAGACATGGAGAAGATGTTCAAGCAGTGAGTACCCTCGTGTCCCGTTCCCTGCCACCCTAGACCCGGCCTCGGGCCCGAACCTCCAGTATCCCCAGCCAGGCTCCCCCATGACCCTGGCTCACTAGGGCAGAGAACTCTGCTGCCCCTTCCAGAGGGCCACGAGGCTTCCAGACCCACCGCCCCAGCTCGCAAGTAGGTTTGGAGACACCCCCCCCTTTTCCTGGCCCTGGCACGTGACCCCACCCCCTCCTGGGTGCTGCTGCCCTCGGGCTACCGCACACGAGTTGGGGGTACCCAAGGTTCCTTCCAGATAATCACAGGGCCTCAGTGAATCCCATCACCACACAGGGTGCCAACTCCCACCTCACATGTTACTGCACCTACCACCCTGCACCCCCACACACCGAGAAAGGGCCAGTGACTCCTCTTCCTCTTCCCATCCTAACTACAAGACTTCCTATCCCCACCGCGGTACAGGCATCCCTAAGTGCTTCTGAAGGGCGGGGGGGGGGGGGACCATTCTTGGCACCGGTGCCAGGCATATGCCTTTTCCTAGGGCTCTTTATTTCTTCTGCTTAGCCCTGGTCCCACTAGCTTTAAGTTGGGAGGTCCCCACCCCCACCCCACACACATACCATTTATTCGGTGTTTACTTACTATGGTGAAAACCTTTCAGCCCTCTCCACCCCCTCCCGCCCACCCTGTTAGCCAGATCTTATCTTCTTAACACTCAAGTGGTCTTTGCTAGGAAAGGGCTCCTCTGTCCTTGTCCCCTAGTGTAAAACAGAGTCTTCAGGACAGAGACTCCCCCGGCCTGAGATCTCCTTATACTATGGGTCCATGACCCTGCTCCCCCACCCCTTCACGCAGCGGCTGTGCAGTGTGACTCTCCTGCTTTCTGTCAGAAGGCTGCCCCTCTCCAGCTGCAGTCCCTCCTCCCTGTACAATCCCTGGTGCCCATACTCTCTCTGGGTAAAAGGGAGGCCCCTTGTTATGTGCCCTGTCTAGGCACTCCCCCCCCCCACACACACACACACCAGTTCCTATGATTCCAAGCTGTTAGAAAGGCATCTTCTAGACTTGTGTGCTCAATCATTCCACACCCCACAAAATCAAGCAATATAGAGGGAGGAGAAAGCGAATGTCCGTGGGGGTAGGGACGGTGTCAATGTCCCTCCATATGACAGTCATCCCTACTTCCTGTCATACTACCTATGGTTCCTGGAAAGGGGAAAGTCAGTCCTATAGGTACTAGGCTGGAGTGCATCCCAGAGGGGGCAAAAAACAAGGAAACTGAGTTCTGGTGGAGTATGCTGGAAATCCCAAAGCAGTATACAGTGGGCAGGTAAAGGATTGGCAGCCTCAGCCACACCCAGCTGACAGTGCCCAGACACCAACCAGGAAGCCAGGAAGGGGGTGTTCCCTACATCCAAGGCTCAGAGAGGCTTTTCCCATTTATCTCTTCTCCACACCCACAGCCCTCACACAGGGAAGAGGGTTTGGTTCCCAGTCTTGCATGACTAGAAGCCCCATGCTGTTGCTATAAGGGCACCCCCAAACCTCTACATGGAGCGTAAAGGGCCAGAGGACACCCCTACTTCAGTCTCCACTGGCTGATCAGACTAGGAGAGCAGGAATCCTGCATTCCTTGCTTTTGAACCCTAGGGCAGCTGTAACTTCCAGGTAGAGCTGCCCTGCGGAGTAATCCACATGTGTCGTAGATCCCTGAAGAGATAGGGTTGAGAAGGAGCTCCTACATGCCTCTTACCAACCCCATGACCCTCGCACAGACGGAGTCGGCCACAGACTACTAAATTGACTTGCCAAGACCTCACAGCTACAGAATGGTAGGATCAGGATTCGAACTCAGACCGGTAGTTCCCAAAGCCATGGTCTTTCCTTCAGAGTTTTTGTTATCACAGATACCTGCATCAATGTCTTGAAACACATCCCATCACCCCTTCCTCAGTGTGTGGCCCATTTTATCTTTTCCCTCAAATCAACTTTCTCTTTTGTTTCTATGGTATTCTTACCCCCAAACCAAGGCAATGTTTTGGGGAACCTAGATACCCCTAAAGTGCAAGCTTTGGAGCACTAACTTTGGTGAGGAGGTAGTGGGAAGAATGGTCTGGAGGCTGTATACAGAGCACTCCATTTACACGGGCTGTTTTGGGGGTAACAAATTTGATAGAGACTACTTTTGTGGACTCCTTGGAGCTACCTCTTGGCGTTAGCCTGCTGGGGTGTTGGGAGGAGTAACAGAGCAGGAAGGGGAGAGAAAGCTGGACCTCAGGGGAAGGAAGTGCTACTCGCCAGAGTCCCTGGCCTGGGCACAAAGCTGCTGATGTTGTATTCAGGGAAACAAGGCCTCACTGTGTCTGATGAGCCCAGCCCAGCCGAGTCCCGGCTGGGAACCACCACAGACGGCCTCTCAGAGCACAAAATGCTTGTTCTGCTTCCACTGTGCAAGTGGCTGTTGCCTCCTGGGGCCCAGCAGGTCCCAGGATGGCAGCCAGGGCTCTGTTGAGAGCATGGGGGCAGGGAGGAGAGGAACCAGTGCCCTTGGGAAATGGAGATGGTTTGTCTTTGACAGCACAGCTACCAGGAGATGTTGTCGCTGGACTTCAATCCACCCGAGTACGAGAGAGATAGATGGGCTGTGTGTGATGATCCTCACAGGGCTACATTCCTACGGGGTCTTGAGCTCATCAGAATTACGGTGCAGTCTTCTGGTCCATCTATTCGGTGTGGATGAACAGATGCAGCCCTAAGACAGTAGTGGAGGGAAAAATGGCAGGAAACAGTAGGCTCTGCCATCCACCACACTGCCAACCAACTCCACCCCCTCCCCATTTTACAGATGGGAAAACTGAGACCCAGAAGGGAGAAGTGACCTCAGAATCGTAGGTTTTCTGAAGGTAGGGCTTAGAGATAAGACATGTTGAGTTCCACCTGCTGCCAAACGTATAGACTCTAAATCTTAGAGCCTGTGTGCTCCCCACCCCTCATGGCCTCAGGCTATATCTAGCCCTGCCTCTCCCTCTGCCCACTCATCCAGAGTTGTTTCTAGAAGCTTCCAAGGCAAAAAGGTATGGGACAGACCCACAAAATTTCAGGGATGGCAACAATCCAGGAAGAGCTCTGGAGATTTCTCTGTAAGCTGACACCTGCCTGAAAGGCAGGCAGCCACAGGACTGTGAATCTGCTGTGGAATCTGAGGAAGGTGCCCCAGTTCCTTGTCCTGGCCCTGTCCCTCTGCCCAGCCTCCTCCCCACCCACTTCATCTTATGACCCCTTGCATCAGGCAGGCCAGCTCCCCTTTCTTTCCGGCTGGGAGCTTTTCATCACAAGCTCCTGGGGCCTGCCCTTCTCTCTTTTCCCTTCCTGGTTGACAGACTGCAACCCTGGGTGGCTGTGGATCTAGCCACATGTGGACCTAGAGCATCTTACTTAACCCTTTCTGGGTCTCTTTCGTCATCCTGATGGCGTTTTTAAGTGCACAACCAAGTACTTGGCCCAGATTCAGTACCTACTAAGTTATTATCACAATCCCAAGTTTAGCATATGCCCTGGCTCTGGTGGCGGTCATCACCGCCGACATTGAGGTAGCTCAAAATGAGCCTCTGGCTGCTTCCGCTTCCCCCCAACAGAGCTACCAGGCTGTTAGGCTGGCAGTTGTCCTTTGCTTTGGGCCAGAATGACAGGGATTCAGCCCATCAGCCTCTTTCCTCTTGCCCAACAGACGCTCTCTGATTGACAGCTACATATTGCTTTGATAAATAACAAAAATAGAGAAATGAATTCATTATCACTTAATTACGTGGAAGGCAGGTGGCAGAAGAAAGAGAAGAGCGAACAACAGCCCTTGGAGTGGCACAAAACTGGGACACAGCCCTTTGCCACCCAGCTGGGTCTCTCTGGACAGAGTACAGGGCTTCTGAGCCTCAGTTTCTCCTGTGACCCCAGGACCTAGCTGGCAAAGCGCTAAGAATTGAGTACTGTAAACCAGAACCACACAAATATCTGAGGACTGTTAAGGTCGAGGGTGGTCTTAGAAGCAAGGGTGCTGCCTGTCACCCAGCAGCTGGCTTCTAAGTATTTGCATCTACAAACCCCAGCCAGAACGCCTCAGAGAGCCTACCGGGTCTGCCGGAGGTCTTTGGTGGGCCCACAGAGCCAGTAATGGAAAGCTTCTGTATTTCTACCATCTGGAAAGACTGCAACCTTCTGTGGGTGGTGTTGAGTTTAAGATGTCTCAGGACTCTGTCCTTACTAGAGAGAGCTCCAAGGGAACTCATCTGTATTATTTAAGGGTTAGTTTTAGTCCTCAGGCCTCCAAGTTTGAGTCACTTGACCAAGGTCCTGAGTGCTAGGTTGCGTGACTAGATCCAAGAGGCTAGTGGAGTGAGTGGAGGTGAAGGACTTGTTTGCAGAAACCAGAGACTAGCTCGGTTGGGGCTGGGGTGCCTCACCCCCCCAGGGATGATTCCCAATAATGGGCCCCTTCTCCTTTCTTCCCACTTCCTCTCTGTGTCTGAGTCACCCCCCAACTCCTTCCGGGGACTTTCTGGTTTACACCTCCCATCCACCCTCTTCCCTCCTCACACTCTTCTCTGTCACCTGAGGTCCAGACCCATCTTCAGACTTCACAGTCATTAGTGTTGCCAGAGGCAGGTCAGAGGAGTCTGCAAGGCCAGCCCAGCTGAGGAGTTAATCACTTTGCAGCCTCTTGCAAGGACGCTCCCCACACCCTCCAGCCACTAAGTTCCTTCTGGCTGCCCAGCAGCCTTTTTGATGAACTTCTGCTTTGCAAGAGCAGAGGCTGTAGGCCAGGCAGGTGTTGCTAGCTGGGACCAGGCAGGAAGTCCTTCCTAGAGTCAGCCATTTGGCTGATTAATGAGGCCACTATTGACCCACTGGGTACCAGAACCCTGGCTTTCTTCTTCAATTACTTATTATTATTTTATGTGTGGGGTGTTTTGACTGCATGTAGGTCTGTGAAGGGCATTGGATCACCTGGAACTGGAGTTATAGATACTTGTAGCCACCATATGGGTGCTGGGAATAGAACCCATGTGCTTTTAACCACTGAGCCATCTCTCTAGCCCTGCTGGCTTCCTTCTTAATATTTTAGCATCCTGCAAGATTTCCACCACCCACTTCACCGGTAGGGAGACTGGGTCTCAGAAGATTAAGGTCCCATAGCTAGTGAGGAGAGACCACTTCATCCTGGGTCTGACTGCAGACCCTGATATTCCTCCCTCAAGTGGTCTATAGACCGTCTGCATCCTTGTACCCTGGTGCTGTCAAATTAGAACGTGCATCTCCACAAGTCTCTCTGTGTGCAAGTGCCTCCCAAGCCTGGATGTGCAGGCCTGTCATCCCAGCTGCTCAGGAGGCTGAGGCAGGAGGATTGAAAATTCAAGGCCAGCTTGTGCCGGAAAGTGGGTTCAAGATCAGCCTGGGCTACTTGATGAGGCCTGAGCATGCGTGAGGCCCTGGGGTTAATCCCCAGTACCACTGAAAGACAGAGACAAAGAGTAAGTACCAGGCTCCTACCATGTCCTTATGGGTAACTGTAGGCAGGTGATTTTTGTCTGACTGAGCTATTCAGGGATAAGATGAATGGAGTCGTGGAGACTATGTAACTAACACTCACTGGATTATATTAGACATTAAGTAGCAGTCTCCATAATCACTATCATAACTGATGGTTAAGAGTGGGTGGGAAATAGAGCAGTGACAGGATGCTCCCACATTGCCACCTTGGCTCAGCCTGTGGGAGGTGTCAGCCTTGAGGTTAAGACAACCCTGAGCCTTGACAGCCTCCAAACAAGCAATTGTCAGCTTGGGGCTCTCATGAGACCCGCAGGCTCTCTGGAAACCTGGGGCAGGGGGAGAGTGAGCATCGCACACTGGTCCCTTCCTAAATCCCCGACTTAGGACTGGCGATCAAAGTCAGATTCTGCCCTAAGGAGAAGTGATGTGTATTCGGCTTTTCCCATGAGTCAGTCAGTGGGGTGAGGGCTGGGGGCACGCCAAGCTGGCCCTGCTGAGTTGTCATTACTGAGACCCACCTGTGGTTCCCATAGAGATAGGCAAGCAGGCTCAGGCAGGCCAGAACAGCTAGCAAGGTATCACCTACCCTCAAGGATGCCTTCCTATCTCTCAGGATTATAGAGGCTCAGGAGCCACTGAGACCCCCCCTCCCACACAGGATGGTCTCTATGGACCTACTCTATGGTCGCCATTTTCTATTCCTGATTACACTTACTCCTTAATGATCTTGAAAATAGCACATAGATGGGGGCGCCGGCCTATAAACAGTACCCCTTCAGCAGTCTATCCTGTGGTCCCTTGGAGCCAGCAGCAGCATAGGCCTGGGCTGGGTGCCAGAAGGGACAGAATGTGCCCCTTCCTTTTGTTGGGGCAACAGCTGTGATAATGGCTTTGATTCTCAGCCAGTACAGCAGGGATGGGGCTGGAGGAGAAATCAATGCTTCCAAAGGCAAGGGGGCCCACCTTAGGGAGCAGTGAGCCTCCTGTCCCCAAGAGGAAAGTGCATCAAGAACTTGGCCCCAAAGGAGGGCTAGGTGAAGTGACCTCCGCTGCACTATCCAGTTCTGGAGCTCTCTCTCCCACCTGGGTCTGGAGGCGCCAGGAGCTAGTGTGCTTTTTAATCACATTTGGAGCCCAAATGTACCCGTGCCCCTGCTGACCTTGGCCCATGCACCTCCTTTCTGTGTCTCGGTCTTCTTGGCTGTTGAAAAGGGATGTCTCTACTGAGAATCTGACACAGCGCCCTTTGCCCAATACCCAGCATATGGTATGGTGTTCATCAAACTCTATTCTAAAGATAATCTGTGGAAGGAGCCTGCCTGGGTACTACTGAGCCAGGCATGTTGTTAGAGCTGGGCATTGCCCACCCTTGTGACTCTGGATTATCAGAACTTGGGGAGGGGAGAGACTTAGCTAGAAGAACGCCAGCTTCTTTACAGGGCCGTGTTCAGCCCTAAAGACCCTCTGCCTGGGTGGCAGCTGTAGGGAGGATGATGGGAAGGATTTTTGTCTTGTCGTTGGCATCCGGGGCAGCAGCTGCTGAGCCCTCCCCTGGTAAGAACTGTACTGTGGGAGGCAGGCAGGAATGTGGGCTGGATGCCAGACCCACAGCCTCCCTCTGCTGCTGGGGATAGGTGCTGAACTCCAAAGCCTGGGAGTTTTGTTGACAGAGCTACAGAGCTCGGTGACATTCGCCTTTCCGGGCCAACCCCAAGTGGAGCATTGGGCCCAACCTCCCCTACATGCTTGAAAAGGTGAGACACCCTCTACCCCGATGGCCCAGGAGGAAGAGGGAGGTAGAAGATGGGAAAAGTCAGCTAGTAGACTCTCACCCGCTGTGTGAGCCTAGGCTTGCACAGCCCACTCTGGTGGGCCAGGCTATGTGAATGAACCCTGAGGGCTAATCTTTTCCTGGATCCTCTGAGCCTCCTGGACCCTCAATTCCTGCTCAGAAGGGCAGTAGGGTAAGAGGGCCTGCCCCGCTTAGGTGCTGTGTCCAGCCTCCTGAGAACAGCTGTTCACCAGCTTGGAGGCATGGGTACAGTCCCCACTGTCACCTTCCTTACTTAGAGGAAGGAAAGCCGAGAGACAGGAACTGTGACAGACCCCTAAGTCAGGCCTAGAAGGATAAGTAAGTTACAGAGGAAGGGAAGTTCTGGGGAGCCCCTTGGTGTGTTCAGACTGATATACCCTCCACCCTCCACACACACACACACACACACAAACACAGACACACACACACCTCCCACTTCCCCACCCGTCACTTCCACCTAAGCCTCTTCCCTCAGCCTTACACTGTTAAATCCTCGGCGAAGCCAGCATGGATTCTTTTCTTTCTTTGCATTTAAGACAGCCTTGATTGGTCTTGAACTCTTTCATGTAAACCAAGCTGACCTCAAACTCACTGCAATCTTCCTGCCTCTATCTTCCAAGTGCTGAGATTAGAGGCAAAGCCCATCACATTCAACTACAGCATAGTGGGATTTGGTTTTGCTGTTTTTAGAGTTTTTTTTTTTTTTTTTTTTTTAATTTAGTGTTCTCTCTGTGTGTGTGTGTGTGTGTGTGTGTGTGTGTGTGTGTGTGTGTGTGTGTGTGTTTATGATGCAGTACCTCATAAGGCCAGTAGAGGGAGTCGAATCCTGCAGAGCCAGAGAGCAGCGGTGATGAGCTGCCAGACCGAGGTGCCATGAACGAAATCCTGGTCCTTGAGATTGAGCAGCAGTGCTTTGGGGCTCCAGAGTGGCTTTTATTATCCCCACTGTCACTGACATTTTCATAGTAAGGGTGTGAAATACTCAGTGCAACATTTGATTTGACACATGATCTTGATATCAACAGGTTTTAGACACCTACTGTGTGCTGGCCATTTTATATCTGCCTTTACCCTTTAATATCTCTAAAGGCAAACACAACATTTGACTGTTATCACCAGTTACCATTAAATACCTGCTGTGGGCCTGGCCCTATGCTAAGTCAGCTTCAATCATCTCCCAATTCTTGCCTCAGTCCCAAAGTGATCTGCATGATAAATGGTGAAGGTGAGGTTCATAGGGAAAGTGACCAGGAAAGCCACCTGGCCAGCAGAGGCAGAGCTGGATTTTAGATTCCATGTGAGCATATAATCAAGTCTTAGTCAGATTAGTCCTGCTAATGCAGCCTTAGGCCACATTGTGGACATATATTTTTTAGGGGCTTTGGAAAATGATCACCTCCTCCAGGGCCACCTCTACCTTGGCACTTCTGGCTCCGTGTCACCTGGCTTAAGGATTGATATTTTTTTGGAACTGTTGCCAGCCCCTGCATTGTCCCCTAGGGACTGGAGTCTGCCTGGGTAATTGATTGACCTTTGACTGATGGAGGCTGCGGTTTGGGGCCTGGCCTGTGCCAGCCTGAAGCTGCCAGAAACCAAGGAATCCACAGCCCAACTTGACCTCCAAGTTTAGATATGGTGTGAGCTTCGTTTAGACTGAAACATAGATCCTTGAATGTAGACCCAGAAAAACAAGGGACATATGTCTCCCAAGCTGGGGTCTAAATGCCAACCTCCTCCCTTCCTCAATGATCTTCCTCCCCAATCCTGACCTGCTGTGATTGCTGAGCATATAAAAATAAAGTGCCTGGCATGTAATGGCTTCTTGGCAAGATAATTAAATCTCACGATGATAGCTACCATGCAGAGCTAGCTACTCCTTGTGGGGACAGGCTCTTTGCTGTGGGCATGGTATCTATGAACCCAGGCAGGTCTCCCAGTAACTAAGATGCACCATGACATCAGGGTCTCTCAACTAAGATCCAGTGACATTAGGTTAATTTTGACTGTTAATTTGACACAATTTAGAATCCCCTGAAAGTGAGCATCAGTAAAAGATTGTAGATCAGGTTGGTCTATGGGCCTGTCTGTAGGGGATTGTATTGTGCTAACTGATAAGGGAAGACCAAATATAGGAGTAGGTGGGACCATTCCCTGGGTTTGGGTTTTTAATTATATAACAATATTATTCTAGTTCCTTCTTTGTATTGTGATAAAGCACTCAAACCAAAAGCAGTTTGGGGAGATAGGGATTTATTTGGCTTACACTTCGCTATCATAGACCATCACTGGGAGAAGTCAGGACAGAAACTCAGGTAGAAGAACACAGCTTCCTCTGGCTCATGCTCAGCTAGCTTCCTTATACAGCCTAGGGAATAGTGCTGCCCACAGTGGGCTGGGCCCTCCTGCTCAGTTAACCTGCAGGCCAATCTGATCTGGGCTTACCCTTCATTAAGATTCCCTTCTCAGGTCTCAGGTGACTCTAGGCTGTGTCAAGTTGACAGTAAGTACTAACTAGGACAAGTAGCGAAAGCGAGCTGAGAAAAGCCAGCATGAGTTTATTCACGCTCCAGTGCTGGGTATGTCAAGCCCCTGCCTTGACTTCCCCAGCCATCGTGGCTGAATGGGACCATTCTTGTAGGGAACTGTCCTGGATACTGTAAGCACCTTCCTTGGTGCTTGTTCAGCAGCATCCATGACTCCTAGTTATGATAACCAAAAGTTCCAGATGTCCCTTAAAGGACACACCTTCTGCGTTGTGCTTAGGGGAGCCCAGACAGTCTGGCATCTGAACTATGACGTGCCATATCTGACCTTCACTGGAATCCTAGTTCAGAAAGTGGCGAAACGGAAAAATATCTTTGCCTTGCCCTGGGAAAGGCGCACCTCCGCCCCCATGCAGCAGGTACCAGCCCTCCACGACCTGTAGGCATACTGCAGTACCCAGTCACCTCGAGGGCCCTTCCTGCTGTAGATGGAGGCTGGGCCATGACAGCCCTTGCCTGCCTCACTGACATCCCACCACATTCTCTCACACTGGCCTCCACCTCAGCAGTCCTTCTAGCCTGCCTGTCCCCACCCAACCCTCTTACTCTGTAGAGAATCCACATCCCAAGTCCCATGTTTGCTGTGCTTCATTGCTTCCAAAGTCTGACTCATTCAGGCATGAACTATTTATACCCACCCATCACAGGATGATCATCTGGGCGCTCTCAGCAGACACTGTTCTGCAGGTGGCCAAAGGATGCAGGAGAAGGCTGGGCACAGACAGACAGACAGATTGATAAGTGCATTAACCTAGCAGACCTGGGATATTAGCCCAGCTCCTTCCTTACTGCTGTGTGACCTTGGGTAGGTCAATTAGCCCCTCTGAGCCTCTGGTTATGAAGAGTGTTAAATCAAAGAAACAAAGCTCCCATTCAAAGACAGTTTTCAATTCCTGGACGCTGTTAGGGCAGCTGTATGTCACTGGAGAGAAGCAAAGGGGATCCAAGATAAACAGGAAAGACTGTTTATCTGTAATTGAACACCTTTGTGTCAAATGTTGTCACCTGTCCATCTGGAGGCCTCAAGTACCAGAAAAGCCCCATGTGTCACCCTGAGACCACACTCCTCAGGCTTCTGTCCCAAGAGACAGTCACCCTGACAAGAAGACATGATGGACCTGCAAGCAAACCATTGCTTCAGGTGTGGGCAGTACCTTAGTTGCTAGGAAATGGACTGGAGGCCATGTCTGGCCATTCACAACACTAGGAGTGGGACCGTAGGAAAGGACATTTAGACTCTGTTCTCACCGATTCCTGTCTCTACCAGGCTATTGGTGGCAGAAGAAAGAAGGGAAGGGCAGAAACAGGCCTCGTTATCAACTGGCTCTGTGCCAGGCTGCCTGGCACACCCTCTCTCCCACCACTCCCTAACAGGCTCCCAGAACAGCCTGTTCCTGAACACACCCAGGTCCACAGCCCTACTGTGACCATGGCCCTTTCTCTGCCTCCCTCCCGAATACAGTCCTCCACAAAGGCTGCTGAGACTCTTGGCTCTGAATTCATTCATGAGTCATTTATTCAAGAGTCTAAACACCGATTAGGTCTCTCTCTCTCTCTCTCTCTCTCTCTCTCTCTCTCTCTCTCTCCCTCTCCCTCTCCCTCTCCCTCTCCCGTCTCCCTCTCCCTCTCCCTCTCCCTCTCCCTCTCCCTCTCCCTCTCCCTCTCCCTCTCCCTCTCCCTCTCCCTCTCCCTCTCCCTCTCTTTCTCTCTCTCTCTCTCCTGGAACCTAGCATGAGCTGGAGCAGGAAGTGGGGTCTCTGTGTGGATCCCGTGTGAAGGGATGTGGCTTAATGGGCAAGTGGGACGTGCCCCACAAAAAAAATAAATAAATAGTTGGGCATGACAATGCACGCCTGTAGTCCCAACATGTGGGAGGAGGATTGCCTACAAGAGCAAGGGCAGCCTGGGCTACATAGTGACTCCCAGGACAACCAGGACTGCATAGTGAGACTGTCTGAACAAGAGATCGCCTTCTGTCTACGTCCGCGCTGTTCTCTGACCACTGGGAATGATTTTGTTCTCCCCTCCCCCAACACACACACACACACAGGGGACAGTTGACAGTGTCTGGAAGACATTTGGCTGTCACAGCTCAGGAGGGCTCCTTCTGTGCACAGGGCAGCCCTCACAGTGAAGAGTGGCTCAGCCCCAGCTCACCAGGGCCTACCACCTGATGGGAGCCACAGATCCCGCCAGGGTGCAACTGAGACACCCCTCAAGTGTCTGTAGAGGTGCCAGGGCCAGATGACTGGATCCACAGGTATGGCGTGAGTTCTTTCTGCTTATTCATGCCACGCTCAGTAGAGGAGGCTGTGGCTTCCTTTCTCTGTGTGAGAATTAGCACTGTTTAAAATACGGATGCCGCCCAACTACATGCTGTGGTCCCTTCCAGCTCTGATAGGAAGACATTGCCCACTTCCTGTATCCCAGGCTTGTGGCCTTGCTACATCATCAGACTTGAGGCACGTCAGGCTATCCTTAAACATCTCTATGCCCACAGATATGATGCTGGCAGGGATGGCTTCATTGACCTGATGGAACTGAAACTCATGATGGAGAAGCTGGGGGCCCCCCAGACTCACCTGGGCCTGAAAAGCATGATCAATGAGGTAGACGAGGATTTTGACAGCAAACTGAGCTTCCGGGAGGTGAGTCCATCCCTAGGCTGTTCCCCACCCTTCCACATCCAAGCACTGGGTGGCCTTTGTTACCCAGTGGGATTGTCACAGGCCAGTCAGCCCTGAATAAACTGATAGCTAATAAACTGGTGAGGCTTGCAAAGTATTCTTAGCAGATGTCCTCCTGCCTCAGCCTCCCAAGTGCTGGGATTAAGGTGTAAGCCACCACAACCTGCTATTTTTAATGATTTCTATATGCCCAACTGAGTTGTGGGAAAGGCTGTGTGCTCTGAAGCCCCAGGGATTAGAAGGGGAGGCATCTAAAAGACAGTTGCACAGTTCTTGGTCCAAGGGATGGAAGTGATACATAGTGCTGAGGGGACCAAGTATGGTGTGAGGTCACTTCATTCTGAGGTAGAAGCTATGGAGCAGCCTGTTTAGGGACTGGCAGAGACTCAAAGTGTAGTTGCTGTGGTTCTAAACCTAAACAGCATGGGGTTGCCTGTGTGGGGAGCAAGGTGCTCCAGGAGTTCTGTCCCTTACAGAGCTAATGGGGGAAGGAGAGAGTATCAAGGGCTTTTGGGGCTGTGGGAGGTGACCAAAAGCCAGGAAAGAATGTCAGAGTGGTCCATGGGAATGGCTTGGGTCATACCCTTCCCATCCCTCTAGTACTTAAGCCTTTTACCATCTCCGAACCATCTTCATACTGTAGAATGGGATTCCATGCCGTGTGGATTTGTGTGGGGGAACGGGGGATGGCAAAGAGGAGAGGCCAGCTGAAGCTGTGGGTGGGAGCTGGGTGTGAACCTTAGCCCAGGGTCCTGGCAGGGCACACCAGGAAGATAGGAGCCGAAGTCCAGCTGGTGGTCCTGGAGATCCTGCAGGTGAGCACACAGCCTATCTGCAGAGAGATCTGAGCCGAAGCTTGGGTGTGTGTGTCCGGGGACTTCGTTCCAATTGTTCCTTGATGGCACCCCCCTACCCCACCCTCACGCCCGTGTCTTCCTCTACAGTTCCTTCTGATCTTCCGCAAGGCAGCTGCAGGGGAGTTGCAGGAAGACAGTGGCCTGCACGTCCTGGCCCGCCTCTCTGAGATTGATGTCTCCACAGAAGGCGTTAAGGGTGCCAAGAACTTCTTTGAGGCCAAGGTGAGGAGCCAAGGACTGGGTCTGGTCCAGCTGTGTGATGACCCGGCTTAGATCGAGGACTGGAACAGTCCTCCTCTGCCCCTGTTGAGGCTGCAGAGGAGAGGTGGAGCTGACTCTTCGTGGGGTGTACAGGGCTATGGGGCTCTCAAAGAGGGAGACAGCTCTTCTAGAGACCCTGTCCTGTCAGCTCTACCCTGGAGCAAGCTGGGGAGGGGTCCTCAACCTCATACATCTGTATGTATAACCTCCTCCCCTTCAGCACATGCGTAATGGAGGGGACACATTTGATCCATGGCTCCCGAGTCCTGCCCAGCCAGGCCCCCCACCTTCCCTTATTCCTTTTTTCCAAACTAAGGCCTTTGCTTCCTAAGCCCCCCCCCCCCACCTCCATCTTCCAGCCTTTCCTAGAGATATCAGGGATCATTAGCAGACCTGTATGCCTTACCTTAGGATAGGACATCATTCCTGCCTGCCAAGCCCTGTACTGTCTCTGCCAGTGAAGAGTCTCTGTGTGTCTCTGTCTCGCTGTCTCTCACTCTATCTCTGAGAGAGACAGTCACACATAACCCAGGCTGGCCCTAGATCTTTGGTCCTTCTGCCTTTCTCTCTCCCTGTGCCAGGATCATGTGTTCGGCCCCAAACCCTGTTTTTTGAAGTCCAGCTCAAACCCAGGATGGCGTTCATACTAGGCGAGCACATTACGAGCTGGACTCTAATGAGCGCATCATTTTAATCTTCCCCCATGAGTCCCTGCGGTCAATTACTGGGTGCTGGGTTCTATATGGGGAGACACAGAGATACAGAGGGCCACTGATGATGAGCCTGAGCCAGAAGATGAGCAGCTCCCAAGGGTGATGAGAAGGCCACATATCTGACCGGTCATCCTTGCTCTCAGGTACAGGCTATCAACGTGTCCAGCCGCTTTGAGGAGGAGATCAGAGCTGAGCAAGAGGAAAGGAAGAAGCAAGCCGAGGAGGTGAAGCAGCGAAAAGCAGCCTTTAAGGAGCTGCAGTCCACCTTCAAGTAGCCAGGGCCAAGGCCAAGACCCGGCCCTGCCCGGCGTGCAGTCTAGGGGCAGGGGTGGGTACAGGAGACCCGTGGGAGACAAGCCGGAGTCCTGGTCCTGTGTGCCAGGACCCACCACTAAAACCTACACTATATGTGAACGGATCTCATTCAGGAGTCTCCCCAGTGGATGGGCCAGTCCCTGCTCCCTCCCTCTGTTCCCGAGGCTGTGACACCAGCCACCAGCCACCAGCATCCTCTCTCGGGCCACCCTGCTGCCTGCTCTAGCCCAGCTCCAGCCCATTCACCACGCCCCTGCCTTGTATACCGGCTACTTTCTCCACCCACCTCCCTTAACTTCAGGCCACCCTGCCCTGGGCCTAATGGCCCCTTCCTAGATAGGGACCAGCAGAGTCTCCACCCCAGGACTCTTCAGATCAGCCCCTTCTCTGCTGGATGTGGAGAAACTTCTGTTTTGAAGACGAGATCTGGACCCTAGCACTCTAGGCTGATATAAATGGGGCCCAGCCAGGCAGGGTGAAGGCCACTGAATCTACCTCACAGGCTACACTCTGCTTGGCATGCCATGGGGGCGTGAGTGTTAGGGGTCTGTGGGGAGGGACAGATATGTCACTTTCTGCCCCTAGAACAAGCTGAGGGTCCCAAGAGGCTGTGGAGGGGAGAGCAGGGTGCCAAGGGATTAGCCTTCCTAGGAAGGACCTCAGCACTCTGCCTTGGTTCCCAGGGAGTGCCCGATGTGTGTGTTCTGACAATAGGAGTCTTGTACCCCTTTCATACTATCCTTCCCTGGGCTTGTCACCAGTGAGAGCATCTGCCTGTCATGCCCACCCCTAGAATGCATGGGGATATCCCAAGCCCTTCCATCCTCAGACAGGCCATAGTGAAACCCGTGCCGGTCCTCCACAGCGCTCATGTGCTTGCTCATGTGTGTATGTGTGTATCTGTTGCTGTGTTGTGAAACTGTGACGTTACCCAGTCTAAGTGAACGGCCATAGAGGCCACTGTTATGCAATGTTCAGTGTGTCACTGCTTTTGAAACTCAATAACTCTTTATTTTACTACAATGCCCCATGAGTCCCCAGTTCCCCCTGTGGGACTTGCAAAGGTTTTATTTTTTCGGTCTTAGAACCCATGAGAAGCAGAGGGACCAAGCCCTGTGGCTCTGGCTTGTGTTTGCCTTAGTGGATATGTTTATACAGATGAATATAAATTCCCTTTACTTTTGGATTTGGGGATTTTATTTTTTGTCTTCCCTCTCGCCACCTCCCCCTCCCCAAAAAAAGAAAACAGCTACTTCTTCATTCAGTGGTACGATTATTTTTTTTAACTAAAATGAGATAAAATTCTATATTCTTATGTGTGTGTGGTTTTTGATGGCTACGTGAAAAGGGCAGAGAACAGAACAAGGGTAAAGTCACTGGATTTGGGCAGTCACATCAGGAGCCTGTGGAGAACTCTCCTCATGGAGAGGTTGGTCTCAAAGCTCCTGTAAAACACTATTGGTCTAATATATATATTAAATTCATTTCATCCTTAAAGGAGCTTACTGAAGGGGCACTGTCTTTTATACCCTCTTAAAGATAATAATAGGGGGCTGGAGAGATGGCTCAGCCCCAGGTTCAATTCCCAGCACCCACGTGGTGGCTCACAACCATCTCTAGTGGGATCTGATGCCCTCTTCTGTCACAAAGGTGTACATGCAGATAGAGCATTCATACACATAAAATAAGTAAATAAAACTTAAAGATTAAAAAAAAAAAAGGTCACCAGACACAGACCAATTGGGGCAGCAGGATTCTGCCTAGGGTGGTAAGCCTACAACCTTCCTTGAGATTTCACAGAAATAGGGCTGTGCCAACCGACTTCCAAATGATGGCCAGAATGAGATGTGGTGTGTACCTGTCACTGCTCCCTTCCAGATACTGAGGTGAGAGGAGAGTGTACAAGCCTGGGTGGCCTGGGCTGTGCTGCAAAACCCTGTCTAAAGAAACTAACAAAATGTTACGGAAGTTCAGAATCAGTGAGCCCGCATGGTACAGATACTCAGTGTCCCTGGAGTGAGATGGGACAGTGGCTGCAGTAGTGGCACCAGCAGCTGCCTGTGCAGTGCCAGTGATATTGGGTCTCCATCTGCCGGATTTGTGCATGGACTAGGGTCTCCAGATCTTTCCAAACTTGTGGTTACAGACACAGCCTAAACAGGGAAAGTTTCTGATTTGTCTGGGTGCTTCTGCCCCCATGTGGCCATGAGTGGAACTGCAGCACCTAGCAGCTCCTTTCTCTCAGTCCTGTCTGGGAAGGGCAAAGATCTGGGGACATATATCCTGGGGTACACCATTCCTCACATGCTACCCAATGCCTGACATACCACCACCACTATCAACACTTTTGGCTAGGCATCTTCTTTCAGTATCCCTTTGCAGGGATCAGGGATCCCTGAAAGCGTCACAGCCAGGACTAGGGTTGTTTCCTAGTGAGGTTATAGAATGTAACTCGGGTCAGCGCAACTGAGGTGGTTCTGGGTTGAAACTTGCATAGTCTGGTACCAAGGGATTTATTTTTCATGTATTTAAGCACTGTAAAACTTTGAGGGAAAGTTTCCATGTGACAGTTACCACAACGAAGCATTATACATGGCTGTATTGAAACTCCTTTGCAAAGTGTGTACTTCTAGCAAAGTTCCTGTGACCTTTTCTATTGACTGAGAAACAGGGTTCAAAAGTGAATCTGGCTGGCTTTATAGACTAGCAAAAATTACTAGGTATCAGCACAACCACTCACAGCCTCCTGGATGAAAAACAGGTGTCGGTTCTTCCCGTGAAGAAGCAAGCTTTGTTTTCAGAACTGTCCAACAATTCTGGGTTTTCTGCTGCCTATCTGCGAGTTCTTCCCTTGTTCTAAGGATTATCTAACTTGCTAGAGTGATGATTCTCAACCTTCCTGACACCATGACTCTTTTAATACGGTTCCTCACGTGCTGGTGGCCCCAACCATAAGATTATTTTGTTGCTACTTCATAATTGTAATTTTGCTACTGTTATGAGTCATAATGTAAACATCTGATATGCAGGGCATCTGATATTTGATCCTTGTAAAAGGGTCATTTGACCTCCAAAGGAGGTCTCACAGGTTGGCACCACTGTCCTATAGGACAGACTCAGGGGAGGGGGAGGAGGTCAAAAGGGACCAGCTTCCATTCCAGCTGCAACTGGCCTGGGATGAGTGTGAGCTCTGAGCCCTCAGAATCCAAGACTAACAGGCTGACTCTTGGGTGCCAGATTCTTAGCCTGCCAAGACCCCACCCACCCACTGCAGAGCCCTACAGAGAAAGCTAGCTGAGAAATGAGGTCTCAAGTGACCTAGTTCCCTTGAGAAACTACTCCGGAAACCATCCCTGGAGCATGGTGTATTGACACCTGCTTATAAAGCCAGCACCAGGAAAATGGAGGGAAAACCAGAAACGTAAAAAACCTGGGCTCCATGGCCCCACAGAGTGGAAGGAGAGAACCAACTCCATCAGTGATCCTCTGACCTCCAGGTGTACATCTTGGCAAGTGTGTGTGCACACATAAATAATTACATGTAATTTTTAAGTTTTTTTTTTTAATCCAAACAAATGAAAAGCTTTTCCAGGCTCCTTCTTCTCACTAAACATCTTTACCACATCCCAGCCACTCAAATCTCCATGGCTTTAGAGATCTCCCCCCCCCAAAAAAACTTTTTTTTTCTAAGACACAGGGTTTTACTATGTAGTCCTGTATGACCTGGAAATCTCAGTGTAGAGCAGGCTGCCTCAAACTCTGAGATCTACCTGATTTAGTCCCCTGAGTGCTGGGGTTAAAAGTGTGCACCACCACACCCAACCTCCCATTGAACTTACCACTCTACCTGGTTGATCTGAAGCTCTTCAGTGAACCACCAAACTCTCCCTGAGGCCATAATTCTTCCCTATGGTATTTGAGGCTCCCCGACTTTGTAAACCTCATTTAAGAGGCAGCAGCTGCCACCAAGTCTTGTCAAAAAAGGCAGAAAATCCAGGCCCCTGTCAGCAGCACCTGTGCCTTTCTCAGGCTCTCAATCTGCCTCCTCCCAACAACCTTCTCTGGAGGCCACAGGGCATCATCTGACCACATCCCAGCATGCACACACATCTTTACTGGTTACTTTTCCATTCCAACCCTTGGCTCTGAGATCCTCAGTTCTGAGAGCCGCACTTTGGGTCCTGGAAACTTGGGATGTGGTGGGAAACAGTGGCAGGTTGTGGCAACCTCAGTACCTCCAGTTCTCCAGTTCATTCTGAATGTGGGATAAGCAGAGGAGAAACCTTACCTGTATCCCATCAAGCTCCCCTCAGGATGGATCTCATCTTCCACAGAGGTCCAGCCAGGGAACACATCACCCTGGCTGACAGGGAACTCCCTCCTGCACACAGGGCAGACACATAGCAGGTGGCAGGTGCTTAATGAATCTTGGGGTAATGAATGAATATATTCATTCATTAATATGTCAAGTAAAAACACATCTATAACAGACAAGCCAGTACAATGTCAAGCCCTATCCCACAGTTACAGGAAATCCGCCAGCCACCTATGACAGCTTTTACAGTCTTTCTTATTATGACTAGAAAATAGGCCAGCCCACCCACTATCATAGTGTGGGCCAAGGCTAATGGCATCTTCTCTCCAGACACTCTTTACACCAGAGCCACAGACCAGAATGCCAAAGTGGCTCCTGCTCACCTCGCCAGCTGCTCACCTCACCGGCTGCTCTTGAGAAATGATTGCTCACAGGCACACTGAGACATCCAAGGGCAGTGCCAAAGCCCTTGAGAATTTCTTTAAAATCAATTGAAAATGGACCTGGAGAGATGGCTCAGTGGCAGAACGCATTTGATGCTCTACAGAGAACCCAAGTTTGGTTCCCAGCATATACACAGGAGCTCACAACCATACATAACTCCAGTTCCGGGAGATCCGATATCCTCTTCTTGCCTCCTCTGATACCAAGCACACATGTGACGTACAGATAGACATGTAGGAAACCATTCAATCACATAAAATCATCTTTACATTTATAATAATAATCATAAGACCTGCAGAAAAAAAATACAAATTGAGTTACAGTCATCTACAAACGCAGACAGCCCCGGAGTTTAGATCAGTATTCTGATGGACGATAGAAGCCCTTTGTATACACTCTGCCTTGAAAACCCCATATTTCTAGTCAACCACATCTCCTGCCCAAATTAAACAATAATTATCGAGTTCAGGAAAAGGCCTTGTCAGAACAGGTTTGTCCCCAGGCTGAGCTCAGCCTTGACCCCTGTAACCTCACCACCACCACCCCTCCGTGCCTATAAATGCTCAGCCTGCCTCCGCAGCAGCCAGTCCTGAACGGCTGACCATGTTGGGAATTACAGTCCTTGCTACCATCGTGGCTTGCGGTAAGCTTGGGAGTGGGGACAAGCTGCATCCTGCATCCAGATGGATGTAAGATAAAGCTGGTCTTGGGATGTCCTTTGCTCTCCAAGAAAGGAACTTTGGGGTCCTGTGAGGGTCAGTTAAGCCACCTCCAAACTAATAGGTCCTAGAGAAGGGATGAAGACCACCCTCTGAGGTGTGAGGCTTAGACAGGAGGTCCTGAGCAAGGCCCACAGTAGGTGCTTCACCCCATGTTCACTCCAGGGAGCCACTGGGCCTGTCTTTCCAATTTGTGTCTTCTTCTTGAGGGATCCTTTGCTCTCCCGTTTTGGTGGCTTTCTCCCAAATTTCAAGTTGAAGGGTTCAATAGGGTTTGGTTTGGTTTTGGCAAGTGAGGGATCAGTAGTGGATCTGGGCTCTTTAAATGCAGGAGCAAACTAAACCATATACAAGTATTAGGTTTGTCCATATATCCATCAACACTGGGGACACAGAGGTCCAGTGATGCTCAGTACCCTGCCTCAGAACCACATACTGGCTAACAGCCAAAATGCCAGCCCCATCTGCCTCACCTCAGAGCACACACACTTAACACTCCTCGTAACTTCCTAGTCACGACAGTGTGGGACTCTGTGTAGTCCACAATGAAAGCTACACACACACACATACACACTGTGCTGTGATGCACAAAAGGCATCCTTAGTCCCTCACAAGTGCGAGTCACCTGCCTGTTCCTTTCACTATATGAAGCCTCTCTCCTCCTCCTTCCGTGTGGCTTTTTAAATATGTCATATGGCTTAGTTCTCAGGAGACTCCCAGATTAGTGTTAGTCTTCCCACCTCTCTCTCTCTCTCTCTCTCTCTCTCTCTCTCTCTCTCTCTCTCTCTCTCTCTCACACACACACACACACACACACACACACACACACACACACACACACACACACACACACACATGCACAGGGTGGGAAGTAAGACCCAGAGACCTCGGTGGACTCTTCCAAGTCATCAAATAGAACATGAGTCACTACCAAACCTGAGCTTTCCACCTGCCCTCCCCTCTCTCCCCAGCCTCCAGCTGTGGGGATCCCACCTTCCCACCCAACCTGTCAACCAGAGTGGTAGGAGGAGAGGATGCTGTCCCCCACAGCTGGCCTTGGCAGGTAAGCACTTTATGAGGCAGATGCAGAGGTTGGAGGCACAAGGCTGGGGGTCCCTGGAAGGCTGACGTGTGGCCCTTTTGCAGATCTCTCTTCAGTACCTCAAGGATGACACATGGAGGCACACCTGTGGGGGTACTCTGATCACCAACAGACACGTCCTCACTGCTGCCCACTGCATCAAGTGAGTGGGGATGACACCCGGAGACCTGAGTATCTAATGCTCCAGGCCCTCAGCTCTCTGTTAGCTATTTTCCTTTACTAATTCAGGTGTTCATTTAATCAATTGAAAAAATTTCTTGTGCACCTACTGTGTGTCAAGAAACAGCAAAGAAGACAAAAGCCAGCCTCTGGGGCTATTTTGTTGGAATGTTACATTCCACTATTCTAGTGGAAGGTAGAGCAATAGAGGAAAAAGTAAATGTTATAATTTATCGAACAGAAATGGGACTGGAGGAAGGGAAGGATACAAGGTGGGGGGGAGGGAGGGAGGGAGGGAGGGAAGGAGGAAGGGAAGGAGGGAGGGAGGGAGGGAGGAAAATATTAAGGGAGCTGGGGTACCTAAGTTGGTGGAATTCCTTCTTAGCATGCACAAAGCTGACCCCCTAGTGCTGCATAAAAACAGGTGTGATAGCACCTGGAAGCCCATCATTTGCAGGCTATCCTTGGCTGGGATATCCTTGCATTTGAGAGGGGGGGGTGGGAAATGAGGAAAAAAGAGATAAAAAAAGAAAAGAAGGAGAAGGGAAGAAAGATGGACTGGAGAAGATCTCCCTGAAAAGGGCAAAGACACAAAAGGAGAGAGAGAGGACATCATTGATCTGTGGAACAGCCAGCATGGAGGCATGGCACCTCTTTGATGCTTGGGAAACACTGAGCTGCCCTTTAAGCAATGGCTGGGCTGTTCTAAGCGCAGCTACTAGCAGTGGTTCTTAGGGAATTCTGTTTCCGAGCCTGTCAGTCTAGGGGGGCAAGGCTGTACCTGACCTGAGTCCCTGGTTGTAAGCTCTAGGTCCCTTCTCCCATCTTGCATAGGGTCAATGGGAACAGACACCCCTTTCCCGAAAGGCCCTGCTGTAGAGAGAGGACCGGGTTACCACGGTTCCCAGTTTCTAGTTGGCCTTGCCATAAGCCACTTGACATCTCTCTTTCCTCTTTATAGCAATGATTTAACCTACCGTGTGGCCCTGGGGAAGTACAATTTGACGGTGGAAGATGAGGAAGGTTCCTTGTACTCGGGGGTGGACACCATCTATGTCCATGAGAAGTGGAATCCACTGTTCCTGTCGTGAGTGCCAGCCCCAGGGCGGAATGGAAGGGGGTCCCCAAGCTGGAGCCCCAGAGTCTGAAGCCTACTTGGCATGCACAAATCACAGGGTCACAAGATGACATCCATTTAGTCCTTCACACCCACCAAAGATTAGGGCTAAGTACATAAGCAATCGCTATCTCCAAGGCTCCCCACCAAACTCTTCTAAAATTCACCTAGCCTGAGGTTGAGCCAAGTGTCACCTACACTGAGTGCTGGGCACATGCCCTGACTGCAACAAGCATGTGAGATACAGTCCTTCATCTAAGCCTCACAGAAGCTGGGGATGAGCAACTAAAGCTCAGAGAAAGGTTAAGAAATAGAGCTTGTGTGGAGTGTGGTGACACACGCCTTTTATCCCAGCACTCAGGAGGCAGAGGCAGGTGAGTCTCTGTGAGATCAAGGCCAGCAGGTTGGTCTGCATAATGAGTTCCAGGACAGCCAGGGCTATGTGGAAAGACCCTGTCTAAGACAGAAAGTGGGGGGAGGGGGAGAGAGAGAGATGTTCCAAGTCATATAGCCCAGTGCGTGTCTGCCAGGGTCACCTATTTTTCCTGTGGCAACAGAGACTATTTAAATGAGCCTGCACATACTTTTGTCCTCACTTTGGACTCGCTTTCCAAGGGGTCATAACCTACAGAGGTTCTGAACATTTTCACACTGTTAAGCTGTCATGAACTGGCACATGAGGAAAAAGCCACATCTAAGAGGACAGGTGCCCCCATTAGAAGGGTCACTCAGGGCTGGGGAGGTGGCTGCATGGTTAAGAGCATTTGCTGCGTGCGTGTCTTTGTCCTGATTTCTGTTGTTGTGATAAATGCCATGACAAAAATAGCAACCTGGGAAGGAAAGGGTTGGTTTTACACTTCCAAGTGAAGGAAGTTGGACCAATATCTCAAGCAGGGCAGGAATCAAGACAGGGTTTCTCTGTGTAGCCCTGGCTGTCCCGGAACTTGCTCTGTAGACCAGGCTGGCCTCAAACTCAGAGATCCGCCTTCTTCTGTCTCCTAAGTGCTGGAATCGAAGGTGTGCAGCACCACATGCCTGACTTTCATCCAGGGCCACCAGCCCGGGGGTGGCACCACCCATAGTGAGCTGGGCCTTCACACATCAACTTGTCTACAGGGAATTTTATGAAAAGTATTTTTCTCTTCTTCCCAGATGGCCCTAACTTGTGTCAAATTGCCATAAAATTAGACAGCAAGCTGTGCAAGCCTGAGGACCTGAGTTCAAATCCCCAGCACCCACATGAGACGCTGCATGTGGCTGGGGGAACCTCTAACTGCAGTGCTGGGAGGTAGAGGCATGGGAATCTCCAGGGATTTCTGGTTGCCAGCCTCACTGGTGAGAGAATGACTCCAGGCAATACGTCAGAGGGTGAGAGAGCAGGACACCTGGCATCCTCCACACACACATGGGTGCATACAGACACACACATCGTCACTTGTCCTTCAGAATGCCCACTGCCTAATAAGCTTAGTAGGTGTTGGGAGTCCCTAGCCACCAAGGCTTGACACCCAGCGCCACTTTCCACACACTTGCCGAAACTCCGCTTTGCATTTCAGAAATGACATAGCCATCATCAAGCTGGCTGAACCTGTGGAACTGAGTGACACCATCAAGGTGGGCTGCATTCCAGAGGAGGGGTCCATCCTGCCTCAGGACTACCCTTGCTATGTCACTGGCTGGGGTCGCCTCTCGAGTGAGTACAGCCTTGCACAGGGACATCCCTGAGGTTTCCTGGAGGAGGTGCCACTCAAGATCAGCATGTCTCCCACATTCTCTCTCCTATCATCTGACATTTTCATAGATTTTAAACCTTTGCTATAATAATATCTCATGCTTATTTACCCAGCCCAGGCCGTATGGCAAGCGTGTCACAAGTAAACATGGTGGGTGAAATGAAGATTAAATAGGCTAGAAGTCATGAGGTATTTAGAACAGAAATGGACTCATTGCCCCAGCCACATAAATAATCTAAAAACAAAAGGCAGGTATATTCATGTGCATCTGTGATCTACAGCTTGAAAGGTGGAAGCTGGAAGGTCAGGAGTTCAAGGTCATTACATAGTGAGGCCAGCCTAGGCTACATGAGAACCTTTATCAAAAACCAACTAGCTAAAACTATCCCCTTAGGAATAGGGGTCTAGATCTCAAGCAGATGCCAGCTGAACTAGATGGTTAAATGGAAATTCATACTATGCAATACTTAGAGAAAGCACAGCTTAGCTCTTAAGGACATCCTGGGAGAAGACAGCCTTCAGAGATGTGCGGCTAAGATGGAGTTCTAGAAGAAAATGACAGTTGAACCCTGAAGATCCCAGCTGAGACAGGGGGATCACACTCAACCTGTCTCAGTACAGAGTGAGCTGGAGACCAGCCTCGGCAATTCAGGAAGAACCTGTCTCAAAATAAAAAGTTAAGAGAAGGCTCTGAGGATATAGCTCAGTGGTAGACGGCTTACCTAGCGTACACAAAGCCCTGGCTTTGATCTCTAGCACAGCAAAACGGAAAGGGGGTAAAATGTCAGTCTCCAAACTAAAGACACATAGTTTCCAAGGGACCATGACCCAAAGATTTGGGCCATCCTGATAAAGGGCACACACATGGCTTCCACAGCCTTTTGTGCACCTAAACTTGCCTTTGCTGGGTCCCAGTCTCCTGCTGGTTGGAGGCCAGAGCTATGGCTGGGCTGAGAGCACAGGCTGACACTCTGGCATGACTGCTTTCTCCTCAGCCGGTGGTCCCATTGCTGATGTGCTCCAACAGGGCCTGCAGCCCATAGTGAGTCACGCCACATGCACCAGGTTGGACTGGTGGTTCATCATGGTCAGGAAGACAATGGTGTGCGCTGGGGGTGACGGAGTCATCTCTGGTTGTAATGTGAGTACCCTGACCCAACACCAAGGGACAGCTGGAAGGTGGGCAGAGGAAGGTAGGGGGAAGCAAATCAAACACCTCCCTCCAAGAAGCCAAGCCCTGATGGACCCTGGAGCCCTAGGAAAAAGCTGTCATTCCAGCCCACCCCTCGCTGCTCACCCCCAGTATGTGGGGAGAGACAGGGGGCTGAACATGAGCAGCTCAGCTTCAAATCTGAATGGAGCCAACAACTGGGTGGACTGCTTTAGTGTTCTATAAAGAATGGGGAGCAGGCAGGGGAGTGTGGCTCAAAGGGTAAAGGTGACCTAAGTTTGATCCTCAGAACCCACGTGGTAGGAGAGGACCAACTCTCACAGCTGTTCTCTGATCTCCACACATGCCCTGTGACATGGGCGCATGCACACAAAAAAACGAAAACGGAAAAAAAAAAATGGGGACTAGGTCTGAGGAGATAATTCAGTTGGTGGTGTTTGCATTGCAAGCACAAAGATCTAAATTTGATTCCCAGAACTCACATTATAAAAACACCAAGCATGGTGGTGCACTTGAATCCCAGTGCGATGGAGACAAGGGGACTCCAGGGTCTCTTTGACCACTGAGTGTAGCCCAATTGGCCAGCTCCAAGCCATAGAAAGACACTTGAGGATGAGGTGCAAGGGTGTCTTCTGGCTCCACATACATATGTGTACATCTGCATATATACTGGCATGCATATCTGCATCCTCATACATACACACATGCATGTGCATACATACATCAAAAAGAGGCCATAGGAGCTACCTCACAGAGCCACTGTGAAACTGAATAGGGTTAGCAGCATAAACTGGCTTCCTTCATGTTCCATTCCTGAAGGTTCTGATATGCCAGTCCGGGGAGACAGGGACTCAGAGTATGACCACAAAACATCCAGGACATTGGGGGACTGTCCATTCTGAGACACATGACCCTCTCCCCACACCAGCCTCCCTGCTTTCCTAGGCTTCTTCAGAGTCCTCAACCTCCTTGGCTCTCTGGATGGCTCTCAGAAGCTTATACATAGTGACCTGAACAGTCAGGGCAAACCAAGAGCTGACACCTCAGGGCGTCACAGAATGAGGCCTCTGTTGCTGTCCTCACAGATATCCTGAGGCCTAAATAATAAATATGGAGACCAAGGGCCCAGCTCACATCCCCCACAGCAGCCAAAGCCAGCCTCTGTGGGAGAATTGGAGCTGATACATGCTGCTCTGATGCAGGGAGACTCAGGTGGCCCACTGAACTGCCAAGCAGAAGATGGATCCTGGCAGGTACATGGCATCGTGAGCTTTGGCTCCAGTAAAGGTTGCAACACATACAAGAAGCCAGGAGTCTACACCCGTGTGTCGGCCTACAATGACTGGATCAATGAGGTAGGTATCCCCTGCACCCCTCTTGTGCCCCTGAGTCCACTTCCTCATGTAGCCTCTCCTTCACTGGCTCCTTCCTCGATGAATTCACTGGTCACTTAAGCCCATGTTTAAGTTCACTCACTGAGAAACTCTGGAGTTTCTTGGAGTGGGCCTTGAGTCAGGAATGAGGTAGGAGTTACAAAGGGGGACATATGGGTGGCTACATAAGGCTTAAGGGTGTTAGGGCAGGGGCAGGAGGCCCCCAATATATATAGGATGTGTTCAAAGCCCATGTGCGCTATTCTGTGAAAAGCTGGTATAGCCGGAGCCTTTGAGCAGAGACCAGGCCTGGTCATGTCTCTTCTGGGAATCTACTACCCTGCAGGGCCTTGTTCTGCCCCAGAAGGTGTCCCCATGTCACTTATACTGGCTATTGTTCCACCAGAAAATACAGCTGTGAAGAGCCGGTTCCAGAAGCCTTGCAGCCCCATCTCCCAACAGCAATAAAGCTCCTTCCACAAACGCCTGAGTGCATTCACTTATGCCTTCTGAGGGTTCCTGGATCTCGGAGTACTGCAAACATACACCCTAGGCCAGGCCATGGAGATGTTGAAAATAGACGTCACCATGTTAACAGGAGGTAAGCAGGTAGCTTAAGGGGTCAAAATTAAGGTCTAGAGCCTCCAGCTGAAGGTGGGGGGTTCCTCAAGGCCAGGCCACGGGAAGATGCACGTATCTCAGAGGCAACCATTAATTCCTAGAGATGAGCACCCAACAGGTTCCTTCCTGCCCAGCACAGCCTCAACAGCAGCTGTTGGCCAGAGGCGTCTGACTGGAAAAGTACAGGATAAGGAAACCTCAGACCTACTCACAGGCTTGAGGAAAACAGTAGTTTCTACACAGTCACAGGAAAAGCCTTTACTGCATGAGATGGGAAGGAAAACTTAGGCCCTTAGAGAGGAAGTGCTGGACTAGGCCTCAGGAACAGCCACGCAGGAGAGACAGGAATGTTCTCAGGAGGTAGATGAGGCTAAAAACCTAAGTGAGAGATGTCCCAGCTAGACGTGCATCCTCTGACCAGAGGGCCAACTGACCCGGGATGCCCTTGCAAGTGTGCTGTTAGGGTTCCTATTTCTTTGATGAAAGAAGGTTGAGGAAGGGAGGGTTAATTTGGCTTATGCTTCCTTCCACATCACAGTTCATCATCAAAGGAAGTCAGGACAGGAACTTAAACAGGGCAGGGACCTGGAGGCTGGAGCTGACCCAGGCCATGGAGGGTGCTGCTTACTGGCTTGCTTCCCATGGCTTGCTCAGCCTGCTCTCTTATAGACCCTGGACCACTTGTCTACCCACAATGGGCTGAACCCTCTCTATCAATCACTAATTAAGAAAATGCTCCACATTTTCCTGATCTTATGGAGGCATTTTCTAAATCAAGACTCCCTCCTCTCTGATGCATCAAGTTGACATAAACCAGCCAGCACAAATGACCACTTGTCAACCTGATACCCGAACATACAACTGTTAAGCCACATCCCCAAGAGCACACATTAATACGAATATCACAATGCAAAATATTCCAAGCCCTTACAAGTCCCACTGTGTATACCAATTCAAACACTTTAAAATTCAGCCTCCTTAAATAATCCAAAGTCTCTTTTAAAACCTAGAATCTCTTTAAAAGTCAGTCAACTGTGGGCTCCTATAAAATCAAAAATCAATTAAATACTGTCTTACTTCAAGAGGGAAGAACCAGGGCACAGTCACAATCAAAGCAAAACCAAACCCCAGCTGTAAATAACTCAGCATCCAGTGTCTGGGACCCACCCATCATCTTCTGGACTCTTCCAAAGGGTTTGGGACCCTTTTGGCTCTGTCCTCTAGGCTTCCCATGACTCCACCCCACTGTTGCTGCCATTCTTGGTGGTCAGCTGGACATCCAATGGCTGGAGTCTTCTAGTGGGACTGGGCTGCGCTTTCATGAATGGCCTCTCCTAGGCTCTTTTCAGGGATTCTAACCCTGCCTCATAGTGCCAAGCCTCAGCTGCTCTCCATGACCCCTTCACAACTTCAGCAATGAGCACCACAGGATGACTCTTCCCTGCCAGTGTGAGGTATAACCTCAGCCATGTCTGGAACACAGCTTCTGTGTACTGACTCTCAGGGAACATGAGATTTCAGCTTAATAATTCTGGTCTCATCTTAGTCAACAATAATTTCTCAGCTTCAGCTGACCAGCATCGAGTAGCCCAGCAAAGCAAAAGCTTCACTTTGGTAGCTCTGTATCTGAGCCTTCAGCCCCAGCTGACCAGAACCACGGAATCTTTTTTTTAATATTATTATTTTATTTATTTATTCATTCATTCATTCATTCAGACAGGACTTCACTGTGTAGCCCCGACTGTCCTGGAACTCACAGAGATCCTCCGGCTTCTGCCTCCAGAGTGCTGGGATTAAAGGCATGTAGCACCACACCCAGGCCCTATAGACCGATTTTATGGAGGCATTTTTCTCACCTGAAGCTCCCCCTCCATGACTGTACCTTGTGTCAAGTTAACATAAAACTTGACCATCTCCCAAGGCTGCCCTACAGACTCTCTGACCTCCTCCCAGGATACTCTAGCTACAGCTACTGATTGGTCCATAAACTGCCCTGCTTCTTCCATCAGATATCAGCTGTTGGAGGCAAGGAACTTGATGGGCCTCCCCTGCCCCAGGGTGCCATTCTCAGAAGTGTCCTTTGTTACTCAGAAAGTGATGAGGAGTAAGAATCCCCAGGTTCAGAAAAGATCCTTGCCCTGCAGTAGACAGCTCAGGTACAGTGTGTGTGTGTGTGTGTGTGTGTGTGTGTGTGTGTGTGTGTGTGTGTGTGTGTGTGTGTGTGTGTTCAGAAACACAGACCAGGGGAATAGAAATGAGCTACCTTAACCAGTGTCTGTTGGCAGTGAGAGACCAGGAAGGCTTCCTGGAGGTGGTGGTGCATAAACGGGTTCTTAAAATTGGACTAAAAGTTTCCTAAGAGTATTGCTGGTTGCCTGATCCAAGCTGCATCCCCAGACACCTTCTCTAATGCATGTCTCTATGTGGGAGGCAATACATGCTCAACCCTTGCTGACCCCAGGTCCCTTGCAGGCAGGGAACAAAGAGAATCACTTCTGGCCAGGAGAACATAATGATGAAATAATCTAGCTTGATGAGCTTTGTCCTTGTGAGTTTTACATTCATCTCAACTCCCCAACACAGGCCGGGAGGCTGGCTGTTACCACCCATACACCATTTGACAGATGAGAAAACTTTCAGCAAGCTTCCATGACCTCCCAGGATAGCTTAACTAGAATATGAGAGAGCTCTGATTCAGACATTGCTAATCTGGCTCCAGAGCTCATGGATTGGAACAAAAATGTAAAAGGAGAAGAAAAACCATTCCTGTAAGGGGAACCCAGCACACATTGCTGTTACACCTTGAATATATGCATGATGGCTGGAGCTGAGGCCCTGTGAACAGCAGCGACACTAGCTCTTGTTAAACTGATGCTTGAATCTGAGGTCAGCAACCCTTCCACTCTGAATTTCTTTCCTGTGTGAAAAAAATAAATAAAAATAAATCTGCACTCGCTCTAACCACGGTCATTAACGCTTCGTTTCTTTCTTCTTTTTAAACAGGGTCTTATTGAATAGCCTTGGCTATATGGGGCATGGTACTCACAGAGATCCACCTGCCTCTCCCTTCCAAGTGCTGGGATTAAGACTAACCTGCAATGCCTGGCTAACTCTCAGGCTCTTGTGGCTCAGCACATTCCTAATAGACAGCAAGAGCAGGGAAAGAAAGCCGCAGTGAGCTCCTGGGAGTGAATTCCAGTAGCTGCTGTTGCTGGATCATGGTCAGTCGGGTGGTAGAGTGGGCAACGAGGTCAAAAGTCACCCTGGGTTGCCCTGGACTAAGGAGTTCTCCAAGGCACCCGTGTGATGATATATTGTATATTTAATAAAAATAGCCTGGAACATCAAAGGACAGAGCCACCCACAGAGTTAGCCATGAAGGTCACCGAGCGGTGGCCCACCACTCCGGAGGCAGAGATCCATCTGGATCTCTGTGAGTTCAAGACCTAACAGAGCCAGGCAGTGGTGGCACACGCCTTCAATCCTAGCACTAGGAAAGCTGAACCAGGAAGTGAGATAGCTGGGTGGAGATGGAGGAGGAAGGAGTCAGCTTCACCTGGCACTGACAGAGAGTTTGGGGTCCGAGGAGTCAGGAAAACAGACTCGAGGAGTTGGCTGTATGAGAATCAGCTGGGGTTTGTTCCCTGTCTCTCTGATATTTCAGCTCTCCCCCCAATATCTGGCTTTGGGTTTTTATCATAACACCAAATAGAATTCATGCACTATGCCAGAGTTCTAATGCTAAACCTAGAACTTGGTCAGCCCAGCAAGGAGAGCCACAGTAAGACCTACCTGGGGATTGACCAAGGGTCCTTTCTGAAGCCCTCGTGTTGTTGGGGGTGGCTGGGTCTCAGCAGGAATAGGGGAGTCCACAAGGTATTAGATAGAGAAGTGGTCACAGGTACACGCTAAAGCACTAGGGTAGGGGTGGGGAGCAGAGAGGCAGCTGCTCAGCACTATCTACAGAACCAAACAGATACCATTTTCATGAATTTAGCTGGGCCTCAGTGCAAAAGCTCACCACAGCTAGGCCTGTCAACTGTAGATATCCCCTCTTGAAGAAGGAGGGAGGTATGTGTTTGGGGAGTAGGGGGGGTTGGACCCTCACTGAGTAGCCAGCCTCTCCTCCAAGCTGTTTGCTTGTGATTCTTCCCTAATTGCTTATGGGTGGCTTCGGGGACATGGGCAGGCTGGATAGGGCTGGGGAAAGAAGCTCTTTCTGCAGAGTTTTAGGGAAGCCATCATCCCTGCTGGGTGCAGACTCTTCAGTGTGGCTGCTTTGCAGTCACCCATGCCCCTGCCAGAAACCCTTTACCCATGCTCTGTAAGTAAGCCCCCAAGCCTCACTGGATCTGCAGTGTGGATGTGGTAAAAGCAGGCTGTTTTTTGTCTTTGGGGAAAGGTGATAGACACCCCTCCGCTGGGGTGAAAATGGTCTAGGCAAAGGGTATTGTGGTCTGCATGGTGGCGGCTGAGGAAAGAAGAAAGGAAAATACTAGGAGATCATGAGCCAAAAATGTAGCTCAGAGGCCTGAGTGTTGGCCTAACACGCACCGGCCCAGATTTCAGTCTCAACACCACCTAAAAAACCGTCCCATGTTGAGTAGAGGGGCATTCTCTCAGTCCCAAAGTCTATAACCCTCTAGAATACGATTTTAAAGGACTCTACTCGGGCAGGGTACGGTGGTATACTTTTAAATTGCATCCTAGATCCCCATGCTCAGGAGGCAGAAACTGGCAGGTAAGTTCCAGGGCAGCCAGGGTTACTATCTTGAAATACATATATATACTCTATTAGCTAGCACTATGTTAAAAAAAAAAAAAAAAAAAAAAAGAAGCCACAGGCCTGGAGAGCATTGAGTTCTAAGCCAGCTTCAGCTACAAAGTGAGAGCCTGTCTCCAAAGACAGGATGAGTCTGGAAAGATGACTCAGAGGCTAAGAGCACTTGCTGCTCCTGCGGAGGTCCCAGGTTCAGTTCCCAGCACCTACTGTAGTTCCCAAGTGCCTGTAATTCTAGCTTCAGGGGATCCAATGCCCTCTTCTGGACTCCACGGGCCCCTGCACCCATGTGGTACACATACGGAGGAGCTTTTTGGGAATTTTACAGAGAACCTGCTATCTAAGAGGTCGCTGATGATTACAATTGAGAGAAACCAGTGAAGGCACTAAAGAAGTTGGTTGGCAATGGTGCTGTGGTTGAGTGTGCAGGGATGGAGAAGTAACTCAGCTTTAGGGTGGACAGTGCAAAAGTGCAGACCAGCTTCTGTAGCCATGGGATCAACTGAGGATGGCAGGCTGATGATCCTGGGATTTAAGGGCTTGTGGTTTTCCAGAGCTTATGTGGGGTTTCTCTGAGTGAGTAGATTCCGGCTTCAGTCTCTTGTCACAAGTTTAAAAACCTCA
This sequence comes from Phyllotis vaccarum, assembly GCA_033318265.1. NCBI lineage: Eukaryota > Metazoa > Chordata > Mammalia > Rodentia > Cricetidae > Phyllotis > Phyllotis vaccarum. Next base: position 56,606,004 of record JARWLC010000003.1, on the reverse strand, counting down.
CAGCTTTGGGGCTGGAGAGATAGATGGCTCAGCAGTTAGAGACACTGGCTGCTCTTCCAAAGGTCCTGGGTTCAATTCCCAAGCACACTCCTGGCAATTCACAATTGTCTGTAATTCCAGTTCCAGGGGATCTGACACCTTCACACAAACATACATGCAGGCAAAAGGCACATAAAATTAAAAATTAAAAAAAAAAAACCACTTCACAGCTTAAGATCACCATTTGGGTTCTTCTCTTAACTTGGATTAATATGACTGTTTCATGCAATCTTCTGAAGAAATCCATTTTAAAAGTGTCACTTTCCAGTTTGGTGACACAATCCACTTACGGTGCCCAAGAATCAAGGCCTGGATGAAATAAATCATGCTCCCTGAAAAGTTCACATCACAATCCCCAGGATCTACGAACATGGAAGCTCCAGAGCAGGGGGAATTTTCAGATTTGATTTAAAATCTTGAGGTGAGATGATCCGGGTGTGTGTAAGTTTTGCCATCTCCACGACCTGATAGAAACAGCTGACAGGGAGGAGGATTTACTTTGCTTACAGCTTCAGAGCATTGTGGCAGAAGGACATGGCTGGTCACCAGTATCATGGGGAACATGAAGCAGACAGGAACAATGAGAGGAATCAGATAGGGAAGGGAAGACACACCACCCAGGGACATAACCCCCAAAGATCTACTTCCTCCGGCCAGGCCCCGCCTCCCCCACCCACCTCCTCCTACTTGCTTATTGAAATTTTGAATCTACAGATGAATGAAGCTATGGGAGGCCAGAGTCCACCTGGCCAAACCCTTTCCCAAAACGTCACAGACACATCCAGGAGTGTCCTTCCATAATCTCTCAGGTAACTCACAAACCAGTAAAGATGATGACAGTCAGGACTGGCAAACACGGCCTGAGGTGGTGGGCTGGGCCCAGTGGGGAGGACCCAGGATTTAAGGATGACCCTCCTCCCCCAGGGGATGCAGGCAATTACCAGCAGCTGAAAAAGGTCCACATTAGTGGTTCTCAGCCTGTGGGTTGTGACCTCTGTGGGGATCAAATATTCTGCGTATCAGATATTTACATTGTGATTCATAATAGCATCAAAATTACCATTATGAAGTAGTAATAATAATAATTTTATGGTCAGGAAGGTCACCACAACATGAAGAACTGTTAAAGGGTTGCAGCATTAGGAAGGTTGAGAACCACTGGTCCAGCCGGACTCTCCCCACAGCAGGCAAAGAAAGCCAGCCCCGCTGACACCCTGATGTGGCCCTGTGGGATAAACTGGACTCCTTGTCTCCAGAACTTTAAGATGAGAAATTGACATGGTGTGTGGTGGCTGTTCCCATAGCCAAAGCAACCCTAGGCACCATCACTCCTGACAGAAGGAGCCTGTCAGAGTCAGGATAAAGAAGGATCATGAAAGACTCCTGGGACCACTTGGGTGATAGCATTAGAGGAGAACTTGGTTGAGAGGCCACATGCTGGTGGCTGGAAGAGAGGGGAATTCAAACTCAGGTTTTAAGTGTCCCCCTCCCCTTGGAGACAGGGTCTCTATTATGTAGCTTCAGCTGTCCTGGAACTAACTCACTATGAACCAGGCTGGCCTTAAACTCACAGAGACCTGCCTGCCTCTGCCTCCCAGTGTTGGGATTAAAAGTGTGTACCACCACACCCAGCTTTATCCCCCATTTTCCTCATGGTATTGATGAGAGAAACAACTCTCACCCCAAAGGAATAAAACGTATGGTTTATTCTGGAGCCAAATATGAGTGACTATGGCCCAGGAATGTAGAATTAGATCTCCTCAAATACCATGTTCCGATGAGATTGCAGACCTTTTTATACTAACAGAACAAAGAAAGCCACAAATTAAGAGACCATTTAAATATGTTGGTGGTGACATCAGAGAGGTGGGTTATAGCAAGATGGGGGGGTTCCTGGCACAGGCCTTCACTGCTATTCAACAACCCTTTGTTTTGGGTGGGAAAGTGGAGTTTTGTTAACGTGAAACATTCCGGTTTTATCTATTTGTCAGGGCTGTCAGGTCTGAGTGTCAGCAGGGTATTTGTTAAGACACAGAACTGGGCCATAAATGGCTATTTCATAGACTAAAGACCACACAAGATAAACTTAATTATGTCTACAACATTCCAAAGTCTCCACGCCACTCCAGTTCTGGTCAACCAACCAGACACAGCTTCTTTCCAGGAACTCACACTGGGTTGAGAGGTGGCTGGCTCTGGCTGCGGAGCCCCATGCTATTACCCATGATGCCACCCTGTGGAAAAGTAGCAATTGCTCTGACTCACACACACCAAGAACCATTACTGTCAGCTTATTTCAGCCACACAGAACCCTGGCCACTATCTCTTCTAGATGAGATAGTGATAGATAGATGAGATAAGGCTCAGAGAGACTTAAATCCCCACTTTCAGACCACGCATCCAGGAATGGGCACCAAGATTTAAGGACCAAATACACAGCTGTGCCCTAGATAGCCACACTATTTTAACAGGAATAGTCACACAGAGTCTTCAGGTACAGATGTGCTCTAGTCACGAGGGAGGGGGTGCAGATGTCAGGGGGGGGTAGCAAGAAATCTAGGGACAGAAAGAGAATTACTGGAGGAGTTCAAGGTCACCATCAACTATATAGCAAGTAATAAACCAGCTTGGACTATCTGAGACACCCATCTCCAAAGATGGATAGGTAGAGAGAGAGAGAAATACACATACACAGGTGGACAGAGAGACATAAAGTCACACAGAAAAGAAATTATCATTGAGTAGGCATGATGAACATTGGGGAGTCATAGGCAGGTTCTAGGCTACTGGTGATAGCCTTGTCTAAAGAAAGAAAAAGAATGAACACCTTCTGGAATCTGCTCTATGTATCTACTGAATCCTTGGTTACATAGTGATTTTTAAAAATTGTTATTGTGTGCATGCAATGTGTAAGAGGATGACTTTCAGGAGTTTTCACTGCAAGTGCTACCACTAAGCCATCTTACCTGGCCTATACAATGAGTTTGAAAGACAGCCTGGGCTATATGAGATCCTGCCTCACACACACATGCACATATGTATACAGATACCCACATAAACACAGGCATATACCAAACTAAACACAAGCATACACACAAAGACATAAACACACACACTTAACACATAGACACATACAAACACAAACATGCCATGTACACACACTCACAGACATACGACATACACAAATATGTTCACACAGATACTTATACATTCAAACATATACTATATACATTTACACTTGCATATATATACTAGTACATATACATACATAAACAAATACACATGTACACATACCTAACATATACATGTATACACATATATACAAACATAAGCAAATATACATATATCCACTCACACACAGAGACATATATACATATACATATCTATATGCATACGAGCACACACATGCATACATACAAAACCCATACATACTTAAAAACACATATCAATGCACACATACATATACACTCATGCATATACACATACATAGAAAAACATCCATAAATATTCATACACATACACACATATACTGATACATATATACGTGTATACACACAAAGACCACTTAAAACACATATACACACAGATATACATATATAGACATTCATACGCACATATACACTTAAAGACAAACACATATACATATAAACATGCATACACACATACCCACACACTTAAAGACAAACACATATACATGCAAACATGCACACACACACACACACACACACACACACACACACAGACACACACACAGTTTGCACAGTTCCTGTCCTGACAATCTAAGTAAACGGATGAGTCAGGGATCAACATCGGCTTTGAGACTGTTTACTAAGGAACTGTGTGGTGACATGTACTCTAGTACCAAGCCAGTATCTCATCCCAGATGATGTTTGGCTACAGTTGCTGGATCTGGAGATCAGAGGTCTGGCTGGAAGTTCTGAGCTCCAGGGTCACTGGCCCCAGCCACAAGGCCAGACCAGAACCCCCACCCAGCATGCTCACACAGAAACGCCCATGCTGAGCCCAGGCCCAGTGCCAGGGAGCCAGTCACCTGGCTTCTTAGAGGACTGTTCTGAACAATTTTGAGAGCTGGTGAGAAGGTCACATCTGCAGTACTGTTCCACCAGTAGGCACTCAAGGTCAAACGGTCCAGTTTAGAGCTTGCTAGACAGCAGGGTTATCCAACAGTGCAGCAGTGGAGTGGTGAGGCTCAGGGTTGGTGGCTGCAGTGGCTCCTGGCTGTTCCCTCTCAGCACAGAAGCCAGTATTGGATTCGTGTGCAGCCCAACCTTAGTCCTGGGAAAGTGGTCTGGGTGAAGCCTCCCTGACAAGACAAGGATAGAGAGAGCATGTGCTGCAGGCCCCCAGTCCCTACCAGTCCCTTCCCCAGCAGGCACTGGGTCTTAGGGAGTTCATGTGACCAGAGGCAAGCCAAATCAGCTTGTTGGGAAGAATTACGTTTTTTGTAGCCTCATGAAATGATCTGGGGCTACAAGCACAAAACAGAAAGAAAATGGCCGAGGGTGACTCGTTCCCCAGGGTACAACCGGCAATAAGTAGAGACATTTTTGGATGTTGAAACTAGGGATGTTGTCTAAGGGGTGGGACCAACGACACTTTGAAGGCTCCTACAATAAGATGCCAAGCATCACTAAAGCAACACACAGTGGTGGGGAGGGCATGTAGTTCAGTAGGTAGCGTTCTTGCCTATCATGCATGAAATAATGATGTGGGGCTGGAGAGATGGCTCGGCAGTCATGGATAGAGGGCGGGAGACAGGGTTCAGGAATGAGGTGTCTGCCTAGCATGTTCGAGTCCCCTAGGTTCGATTTGAGAGAAAGGCAGAGACTGAGTATGTTTTCTTTTGTGAATAGACACCCCTCAGGCAGGGAGCCTGCCTTCTTTGCCCAAGGTCACAGCGGCAAGCTCATGGCTTGTGCCCAACAGATGTTTGTTCAATAACTTCAGTTAGAGAAAACTATTTTGATATCAAAGCCAACCCCCAGAGGAGAATGCCACCTGCATTTTGAGCTTTAAGCCACTTCCAAAATGGCTGTTTTCATGACCTTTATGACCATAAACAAAGATGCTAACAACTGATTAGTGGGCATTTGGGATAGAACACAGAACACATCCTCTGACTTCCAGTCCAATAGGACTCTGCACCCCAACATTCCTCAACGGCAGTCCTCTGAAATAATGGGGTAGGCTTTCTAGGCTTTGGATTAAATAAGAAACATGAAGGTACCTTGCCTGTCTCTGATTGCACCCTTCCTAAGACAGTCTTGTCTTAAACCCACTCAGAAGATGGAAAAAATCCAAACCACCGTTGTCTTGGGAGCAGATAATAAAATACATGTAAGTGTCAGCCACAGTGGCACGTATGGTCCCAGCACACGGGAGGCTGAGACCAAGGAATTGCCATGAGTTAGGGCTATAAGAGCCTCAGCCTCACAATGAGATTCTCAAATCTCAACACCCCCCCCCCCAAAAAAAATGAAAATAAAGTAGGGGTTGGAGAGATGGGTAAGCAAGTGGACTTGAGTTCAAATTCCCAACACAGCATCCATGTGAAAAGCTGGTCACAGCCACACATGCCAGTAACGTCCACACTGGAGGATGGAGGCAGGCAGGTGTGAGAAGTTTGCTGGCCGGCCAGCCTAAATGAAAAACTATAAGTTCAGTGAGAGAATCTGTTTTTTGAAGAAATAAGGGTCTTGGAATGATGGCTTGCAACTTTAATCCTGGCACTCAGGAAGCAGAGACAGATGGCTCTCTGTGAGTTTAAGACCAACCTTGTCTATAACAGTGAGTTTCAGGCCATCCAAGGCTACTGTCTGAAACAGCCCTGTCTGAAACAAAACAAAACAAGAATTAAGGGGAAAGCAATATAAAAGGACACCCAAAGTCCTGCTCAGGCTCTACTCAGGCCATGTGTGGACAGAGCACACACACGTGCACATATATCGCACATGCTAAGTAATTAAAATAGACCCCCAACCCATCCCAAGAATGCCTTCCTCTGGCACATCCTTCTTTGCTTCATACTGGATCCACTCGATTCACACCTGACCCATCTCCTAAGCAAGCATGTGCTCTGTGTTTTGAAAATCTTCCCTAGGCCATGGAGTAGCAGCACACTAGCTGTGCATGTTTTATCTTGTCCCTCCAGGAGTCAGCTCTGGGCCTAGAGATCCACAGGACTCACACAAGGCCATATAGCCAGTCACAGCCTGGTCTAAGTCCTAAAAGAAGTCCTTCATGGTCCTGTGCCTACAGGATGCCCAGCAGCCCTTCTGTTCTCTATCCTCCCATGCTACTAGTATCTGAACCCAAGCCATGACAACCAAAATCATCTGCAGACATCGTAAGTGTCCCTGATGGCTAAAACCAGGCCCGGAATGCTGTGTGCTCCATAGGCTGATCTAATATTTTCTTTTGAAAATGCAACTCCAAGAACAAGCGGTATTTTTCTCCCTCTCCTGACGTACAGCACAGTCTCTTGAAAGCAAATAGAATCTACAGTTCTGTTGTTGTTGTTGACGGGGGGGGGGGGGGGGGGGGGGGGGGGGAGCTGGTGAAACAGTCTTGTGTAGCTCAAGCTGGCCTCAAATACTCTACGTAGTCATGGGTGATCTCAATCCATCAGCCTGTCTCCACCTCCCCACTGCTGAGATTCCAGGTGTGTGCTGGCATACTCAACAGAAGCCAGGCCTTATCTTTGGTATGTTTCTTGGTGTATTTCCATGATGACAGGTGGAAAGAAATGGAAAAAAAAATATTTGACTCCAGCCCTTTATTCCACTGGGCTTTGGGAAAATCTCCACCTTGCACACTCCCTCTGTTTCTCTGGCTGATAAGCCCACTCATAAAAGCGAAGCTTAGCCAGGCCCAGACCTACAGACATCCACGGACACACCATGATCAGGACCTTGCTGCTATCCGCATTGGTGGCTGGAGGTAACTTTTGTTCTGAGAAACTGGGGACCAGACTTCTTGCCCATGCCTTGAGTAGCTGTGCCCTCTCCAGGCCCTTAGTTATAGGAAGCTTGGAGGAAGGTATAATGACACAGAACTATAATCCCAGCCCTCGGGAGGCTGAGACATGAGGATCACAAATTTAAGGCCAGATTTCAGCTTCTTGAGAAAAATCAAAGATGAGCTAGGAAGTAAAGTGGGACTCACGTACCTGTTAGATCATTCCAAAGCAAGGGCTCCCTGTTGGGATTTGAGTATGCCCACACATACTGTTCCCAACCTGCTCAATACTGTCTTTTCACAGCCCTCAGCTGTGGGTTCCCCACTTATGAGACCCAGCATGATGTGAGCAGGGTGGTTGGAGGTGAAGAGGCCACACCCAACAGCTGGCCCTGGCAGGTGAGTCAAGCACACTGGTAGGTCTATAATTCAGACAAAGATGAAGACTCATGAAAACGTGGAGGCCAGCCTGGGCAACTTCACCAACATAATACATTCTTGCAGCCTTGGCCAATTTGGGGGCAGAGAGAAAGGTAACTTCTCCAGGAGACTTCAGAAAGGACAGGGGAGGCACTACTCTGAGACACGTTTGCAATACCTGCTGATATAAGGTTAGATGCTTGCTAGCACAAATGGGCTACTCTGTGAGTCAGTCACCTCTCCTGTAGGGACCAGCTTGAAAGGCTGTTTGTGAACATTAATTCTTAGTTACACTGTTACCAATTAAAATGACTGCTTCCTTACACGGATATAATCACAGCCCCATCAAAACTGAAATCTGGCACAAACACAAATTACTAGATCTTTCACAGGACATGGGTGACCTTTATAATGAATTTATTTTTTTAAAAAAATTATATCTTTCCTGGCATTATTTGCACTTAGTAGTTGAAAAGTTAGCTGTAGAAAAGAACTTTGATTGCTCTTGTTTCAAAATAGGATCATAGGCCTTTAAGACCCAGGCTCAGAAAACAATACCCAACACCAAACACTTTCTATATATATTTTTTGTTCGGTTTTTTGTTTGTTTGTTTTTGAATTTTTGGGACAGGGTTTCTCTGTGTGGCTCTTCCTATCCTGGAACTCTCTCTGTAGACCAGACTGGCCTTCAGCAGAGATCTACTTCCCTCTGTCTCCCAAGTGCTGGGAGTCACCATTGCCCAGTTTATTCTACACTTTTTTTTTAATGTCAGAGGTATGTCTGTTTTAAAATAGCTTTTCCTGGGGAAGTGGAGAGAAGGCTCAGCAGTGAAGAGCACTTGGTGTTGTTAGGATTTTGTGCATATTTTGGCATGGTTCACATATACCCAGTTATCTGACGGCAGATTCTTATGGATGCACGCGGGAATGCGGGAAAGCAGCAGAAGGCAGGGGCGGATAGTAGGAGATTTTAATGGCTGTTTCTATGTAGAGAAGAGCTTTATTGTCAGATAAATATGGTTATGATTAACAGAAAGGTTATGATTATAATGGCAGAGAAGGGAAGAAGAAAAAAGCAAGAAAGAGAGAGAGAGATGGGGAACTCCCAAGAGAGGGCAAAAGCAGAGAGATGCATGTGGAAACCTTGCTTTAAAGGAAACTTGATGTCAGACCCCGGGGAGGGTGTGGCTCTTAGAGACTAACAGCTGTTCTTTTAGAGGACCCAAATTCAGTTCCCGGCACCCACATGGTAACTCACAACAATCTAGAATTAGAGAGCCAGGGCATCCAGCGCCCTCTTCTGGCCTCCACAGACACTAGGGAATGCACATGGTACGTATACATACATGAAGGCAAACACTCATACACAGAAAATAAAAACCAGTAAGCATTCTTAACCATTTATTTATTTATTTATAGGGTCCCACTATGTAGCTCTGGCTATCTTGGAACTCACACTGTAGACCAAACTGGCCTCAAACTCAGAGACCCACTGAGGATTAGAGGCATGTGCCACCACTCTCATGCTAAATCTGTTTGTATATATGGAGTAGTTAAGCTCTTTCCATAGGGCACATTAGAAATAGTTAACAGTCCTGCTGGTAGTGTCCTTCACAGCTGACTTTGTTTTCTCACATGTAAAATGGGCATGATAGTAAATGGCGCCCCATGGGGGTCACAGGAGTGGTGGGAAATGACTCGTGCCCAGCTTAAAAAGATGTGTCACATGACAATGGCCACAGTATTTAAATACTGTTCTATTGGAATTATTATCAATGCTGAGAGCCATGTCCAAGTGGTCCCTATTTTCCAGATTTTTTTAAAAAAAAATGGGACTCTGAATGGTCTCATGAGAAGCCAAAGTCACCCTGTTGGGCTAAAGAGTTAAGATTCAAATCTTATTCAAGGCTTGAAATTAGTTGGTATTTGCAGGTAGCCCTGGGTTTGATCTGCAGCCTCATATAAAACTTTGGACGTAGTAGTGCATGAATGTAATCCTAGCATTCAGGAGGCAAAGGCAAGAATATCAGGAGTTCAGGGTCATCTTTGGTTATATAAAGAATTTGAAACCACCTTGGAATAAGTAAGACCATCTCAAAAAAAATTTTTTAAGCAATCGATTTTTGGGGTTCCTCCATGCAGTAGGAAGCTATTTCTTTACTTCTCAACAAACTTGCATGGTTACCCTTCAAAATAGTTCAGTCCCAATTTTTCTGTTCATGGAGAAAAAGTTTATGTCTACAGGAAGGGTTTTGTGTATTTTATATCAGTGCAGAATCCTTCTGAATATCTTTTTCATTTTGTTTATTTTTTAATTGTACTTTATTTCTACTTTTATGTGTACTTGTGTGTTGCCTCCATGTGTGTCTGGGAGAGAGTTCCTGGAACTGGAGTTACAGACAGCTGTGGACTGTCATGTGGCAGCTGGGAATAACCACTGAGCCATCTCTCCAGCCCCTCATTTTGTTTCTGTTATTACATTTATTAGCAGGATAGGGACTTGCATATACCACATGGATATCAGAGGACAATTTGCAGAATTTGTGGGTCCACATGGTGCTGAGGATTGAACTAGAGGTGTCAGAGTCACTCACTGAGCCTTCTCACCATCCCTGATGTGTCTGTCTTAAACATTTTCAGGTTTAGGCAGGACTAGGGATCTAACCCAGGTGTTGCTTACTGGTTTCTCTTCATGGCTTGCTCATACTGCTTTATTGCACAGCCCGGTCCCAGCTGCCCAGAGGTGGCAACTGTTGTGGTGGACTGGACCCTAACCATCATTCACAAATCAGGAAAGTGTTCCACTAACTTCTCTACCAGAAATGTGATGGAGGCAATTTCTCAACTGAGGTTCCCTCTTTCCAGATGACTCTAGTTTAATTCAAGTTGAAAAAATAGCCATCATTACATCATCACTATGCTTACCAATAATTCCCCCTCCTCCTCCATCTTTTTGGCAGGTCTAGGGCTCAAGCCTAGGGCATACATGCTACTCAAACTAACCATCCACAGCCTCTCCTATTTTACTACTTGTGATCCCTAATCACAATGTTCTTGCTATATAAAACACCATCTTGTGACACTGTTTAGTGAAAGACGACAAGGGAAAAGTGCATGTGTTTTTGTCCAGATGAAAGTCTTTTTCCCCTTGAGCATTTCTCCTCTGTGTCTGTTGTGTCTGAGGTGGAGGGCTGGAGAGATGGTGGTGTTTATCAAGGAAGGACCTGCTATATACTGCCTAGAACACAGTATGTAGTGGTGGGATTCACAGAACTTACGTTAAAACTGAGGAGCTAGGCCACAAAGAAGCCAGTACGCAAAACACAATGCAATGGGGGTGGGGTGTATATACTTGAGTGAGCCTGTCTTAGGGTTTCTGTTGCTGTGATAATACACAGTGATCAAAAGCAATCCGGGGAGGAAAGGGTTTATTTCAGCTTGTACTTCCATGTCACAGTCCATCATTGAAGTAAGTCAAAACAGGAACCGAAGAAGGCAGGAACCTGGAGGCAGGAGCTGATGCAGAAGCCACAGAGGGGTGTTGCTTACTGGATTGTTCCTTATAGCTTTCTCATATAGTGTGAATTCCTTTAGGACCACCAACAACGGGTTACACTTCTCAGAAGTGAACTGAGCCCTCCCACATCAATCATCAATCAAGAAAATGCATCCCAAGCTTGCTTACATGCCAGTGTGATAGGAGCGCTTTCTCAATTGAGGTTCCCTCTTCCCAAATAAGTTAGCCTACGTCAGGTTGACATAATACTTGCCAGGACAAGTGTGCCTGTTTCAGGTGGTGTTGTCATAGAAACTTCATGGAGAAGGTAGCATCAAGCAGAGACCAGTAGGAAGTGGAGAAAGTTATGTTAACAGACAGCAAAAGCAAAAACCCTGAGACAGTAGTGGATCAGTCAACCTGGATAACAACTTGACAGAGATCTGTGTGGCTGGTTCAGAGAGAGGTGAGCACCTGCAGGGTCAAAGAGATGATGTAGAGCCTCATCATGTTACATTACATGAGAGGAGTGTCTGCGTGGTCTGGACAGAACAGTCTTCATCAGACTTAGATTAATAAAGAACTGTTTTGGCCGCTGCACACTGAGAAAAGGGGTGACTGGGCATGGTGCTCACACCGAAGTCTCAACACTTGGGAGGTAGATGTAGAGATTAGGAATTAAAGGCTAGCCTGGACTATATAGCAAGACTCTGTCAGAAATGAAAGGAAGAAATTAGATAAGGCATGAGCCAAGTACTATAGTGCAGGTTTACTAGGTAGCCCAGACTGACTTGAAATTATCCTCCCCTCTCAGCATCCTTTGTGCTGAAATCACATATACACAACCTAATGCCTTATTTAGTGATCACACAGTCAGATCTGTGTTAATGTTTTTCTATGAAGAATTAAAATGTTTTTATAGTAACTAGGTTTGGTAACACACATCTGTAGTCCCAGAATTCAGGAGGTAAACACAGGAGGATCAGAGACTCCATCCTTGGCTATGTACCAATAGATGCTGTCTGGGGGGAGAAGAAAAATGTTTTTATCTCAATGGTTGCGGTCTGGGGATATCCCATTAAGTATGGGACCTAAGGTAAGGGCCCTGCCCACTTTGCTTTCCTCCACTGCTCTCATACTCAAGCACCTGTGATTTCCCCCTCTCCCCAGGTCTCCCTGCAGTACCAGACCTTGGGGCGGTGGTACCACACCTGTGGAGGCTCCCTGATAGCCAACAACTGGGTTCTGACAGCTGCCCACTGCATCAGGTAACTGACCTTTCCCTGACCAAATGTCCCCATCAAATAACACTCAGCCTTAGAGCATGGATCTCCAAGTACTGTAGAGGGGCCTAGAGAACTACATGGCACACACTGAGTGTCTTGTGCCAGGGGCATGTATGGGAGGGAGAAACCCAGCACCTACTTTTTGGGAATACCAGTGATGGTTCTGAACAGAGAACTATTTCATGGCACTCTGCATTGGGGTATTCTTGTTCACCGAGGCTGGAAAAAAGAGGTCACTGAACTATCACTCTGCCCCTCACAGCAATTCCAAGACCTACCGTGTGGTACTGGGTCGACACAGCCTCTCCACCTCAGAGCCCGGCTCGCTGGCTGTTCAGGTCTCCAAGCTCGTGGTCCATGAGAACTGGAACGCCAATAAGATTGCCAACGGGTACATTCTGTCACGTCTAGTGCTCTCAGGGGTAGGGGTAGGGCTGGCAGCCGCACAGAGAGGGGTCAACCTATGCTTCCTCTGCCCCTTCTGGACAAAAGAGGGGGAGCTCTCTCTTCCTAGAGATAGAGCCATCCCCATTGCTGCTGAGGCCGATGAGGGAAAGGAGGGAGGAAGGAGAAACAGAGGCTGGGGAAGAATCTGCTACCCTGCCTGCAGGTTCAGCCTGGGCTGGACATGGGACAGTGACAACTGGGAACAGGAAGGCAGGAATAATCAGCACCTTTGGTGTTCTGCCTCTCTCCCGATCCAGGAATGACATCGCCCTGCTAAAACTGGCCAGCCCAGTGACCCTGACCAGCAAGATCCAGACAGCTTGCCTCCCACCTGCCGGCACCATTCTTCCCAATAACTACCCCTGCTACGTCACAGGCTGGGGCCGGCTGCAGAGTAAGTAAAAAGCAAGCAGGAAGCAGGGAGAGGAGGTGGTATTTGACTGCCTTGGAGAGGTAGGCTAGCCCATCTTCTTCATCGCTATGGTGAGGTGAGAGGTAACAGGCCACACTGTGTGTTTTATGTGGCCCAGGGCCAGAGCTCAGAGTAACGTGTATTTTTGTGACCTTGGGTTTCTGGAACTCCATGAAGTTCCCAGAGCCTTCATCAAATCTTCTCATTATCCAAAGCTGGGCCAGGTTTGTTTGGTTGGTGTGATTGGTTCAGGAATGAGCACCTGATTCAAGCTAACCCAATAGGAATAGGAGATTATCCCAGTCCTTAGTAGGGGCCTCTCTGTGAGAGGAAGGAGTCCCATCTACCAAGCAAGGAAGCTGAGAAGGAGAAGCAGGGAGGTAGCTCAGGCTTCTTAGATATACACGCTCAATAGGCCCTTGGGAAACCGCTTAAAGCCTGGTTCCTTGTATGTAAAGCACAAGGTTGATAAAGATCAAAGATATGCGTAGTAATGTTTTGGACCTTGGAAAGTGTTGGCAAAGTGTCCATTTGCGCTGATTAGAGCAGTCTTGGGCAAGATCCTTAAATCCCATGGTTTTCATGTCCCATCTGTCAAGCAGGAGTAGATATTACTGTGAGGACTGGCCTGTTAGGAGAGCCTGGAAAACTGCAATTAAAGGATGATGATGATGAGGGCTGGGGGACAGCTCAGCTGGTAAAGTGCTAGCCTTGCAAGCATGGGGACCTGCGTTCTAACCTCAGAATCCGCATAGGGAAGCCAGGTTTGGTTGCGTGTATTTATAATCCTAGCTCTGGAAATGCAGAAACCGATAACCAGCCCGCACCAAGCCCAGTTGGGTGAGCTCTAAAGCAATGAGAAACCCTGACTCAAAAGAAGGGTGGTACTTAAGAAGCGGTTCTCAACCTGTGGGTCGCTACCCCTCTCAGGGTTGAATGTCAGATGTTCTGTATATCAGCTATGTACAGTAGGATTAATAATAAAAATGAATTAATGAAAATAATTTTATGGTTGGGGTCACCACAATATGTGGAACTAAATTATAGGGTCGCAGCATTAGGAAGGCTGAGAACCACTGTACTGAGGTTACCTCTGGCTTCTACATGCATCCACACACACACACACACACACACACACACACACACAGAGAGAGAGAGAGAGACAGAGAAGCATAAGGAATATTAAAATAAACTTTATTCTGACCAGCTGTGGCAGTGATGCTGACAATGTTTGTCTCTGGAGCCGTGAGGAAAATTACCTTCACCATAGAATTCTTTTCCCCAGCTAAAAGGTTACAGGTGGCTCCCTATCATACTTAAGTTAGAGAAACATGTGGAACTAGCCTAGCAAAAGAGGAATGCTGACCCGAGTGCTGACACACAGCTAGGACAGAAATCTAAGCAGTGATGTTAACCCCTGCCACTCCCCAGGAACCCACGTCTCCAGTCCCACTCCCACATCCACCCTTGGCTCTTTCCATGAGCATTAGGGAATCTCAACTCAGGTCCTCACAGTTTCACAGCAAGCCCTTAACACATTGCCTCCTTTTTCTTGGCCGACTTGTGCCTTCTCTCTGGTCTCATTCAGCCAATGGGGCCACTCCTGACGTCCTGCAGCAGGGCCGCCTGCTGGTTGTGAGCTATGCCACCTGCTCCAGTGCTAGTTGGTGGGGAAGCTCTGTGAAGACAAACATGGTGTGCGCTGGTGGTGATGGCGTGACTTCCAGCTGCAATGTGAGTATCCACAACCGGGTGTCCCAGTCTACAACCAAACATGGCTAGGATGCGGCGGTGGCAGGGGTGGGGTGGGTGAAATGCTGAGGAATATCTAGGATCCATCTTTTCCCTCCTTCCTAGGCAGGAGCTTTGGGAACAGTCCTGGACCATTTCAGGACCTAACCTTTGTTCTCATAGTCCCCAGGAAAGATGCTTTCAGCTCCATCACCCCTTAGCACCTCGATGCCTAACAGGAAGTCTCCTTTTTCCTTGGATCTCATCCAAATATCTCATTACTGTCATTCTACCTCAGATGTTAGCACCAGATTCTAGCTCCTCCTAAAGACTGTGTCATGAACCAAAAGACTTGCTACATGCAGATCTTTCAGAGGAGGACAGAGTGGGAAAGGGATCCCCACACCCCACATACAGTCAGTGCCTTGACTGCATAGACCCTTTACGCCATGGTCTTCTACGGGCAAGTCTTAGCCTCTGAACACTCATTTGCCTTCTCCAATGAACTTGAGAAACTCATGCTGGCCTCATGGGCTTGAAAAGAAGCATAGAAAGTGCTTAGCAGCAACTTGGGGCATACAACTATCATCCCAGCACTAGGGAGGGTGGGGCAGAGGGATTAGATTAACGCATGTTTTAGCTCAGCTACATGGAAAGACCCCGTCTGAAGGCAAAAAATGTGAGCAAAGCAGGAATGATAATCCACATATGTAATGGCAGCATTTATGAGGCTAAAACAGGAGAGACACATTGTGAGGCCAATCCCTAAATAAAGACATGTCGGCTATGTAGATAAGGGGCCACAACCTGTGTCCATAGGCTGGCCTCGGAGGACAGTGACTTCATAGTCATTGTCATATGAGTATATTAAGAACCAGGCCCCATGGGGCATTCTCTTCTTCCTTCACACCTTACTCTGGCTTCCTCAGGGTGACTCCGGTGGACCACTGAACTGCCAGGCATCTAACGGCCAGTGGCAGGTGCATGGCATCGTGAGCTTCGGCTCTACCCTGGGCTGCAACTACCCCCGCAAGCCATCTGTCTTCACCAGGGTCTCCAACTACATCAGCTGGATTAACTCGGTAAGAACCAGCAACGCCCACACCCATGGTCAACCATGAGGCCTGCAGGGGTTCCCAGGGTCAGCATGCATATCTCATTTCTTCTTATGGGTATATAGGCCCAGCCTCCATCCTCCAATGCAGCCAGTGATCATATATATTTACAAATCCCATACCCAACGGCTTGAGACCCCTACAGCCTTAGTTGTCAGCACTCAGTTTCCCAAAGAATGCCCTCCAACTCCCACAAGATGACAAACTGCCCTCATCTACCCCAGGACAAAGGACTATCCAGTTATATGATGGGCCACTCCCAGACAAATGGGACTGAGTTTATCTTCCTGGGCCTGTGTGTTCCCACAGAGTCCTCTCCTGGAAGCCAAATTTCCTTTTTACTATAACCACACGTTATTAAAATAGTAATAGGGGGAATGTAGGCAGTACAGTGCATGCCTTTTAAGTACAAGGACCTGAATTCGATCCCCAGAACCCATACAAAAAGCCAAGCATGGTAGCCGGTGCTTGTAATCCCTGGGCTGGAGAGGCAGAGACAGGAGGATCCCTAAGACAAGCTGGTCAGTCAGAGCAGCTAAGGATACAGGCAGCAGTGGGGGAGGAGGGCAGCCAGAACAGCAGGAAAATGGCATAATTAAAGGATGCAGGGAACACAGAGTCTGGAGAGGGATGCTAGGGAGGGGATTCTGCCTACAGGGTGTATTTTAATCTATTCCTGTGTAGCCACCCCTTGGCTTGTTTTTCTGTAAAATGGGACTTACACAGACTTCTCAGCAGGATCAGCAAGGATAGTGGCACATGTGACAGAGCCCATAAAGTAAGGAAGCTATCATTGTCTCATTTCTAGTTCAATTTGCAGGGGACCTTAAATTGAATTAGATTACTATAAAACCAAATATGAACTGGCAGCTATGAGCATGTGCCAGAGAGGGTGTTGTCAAAGCCAGCCAACTGCTTCCAAGTTTGCCCACTCGTACCTGCCAGCTTCTCAGCCATTTGTCTGTGTGCTGGTTCTGTTCAGCCCACCCTGTCTACCCACACTAGAGTCAGCCCCAGAGCTTCCAAGATTGTTAGAGCTCAGAAATGGCTCAGTGAGATAAAGGTATTTGGTGCAAAGCCTGATTAATGACCTGAGTTCAATGCCTGGGACTCACATAGTAGAAAAGGACAGATTCCCACCAAGGTACACTCCAACTTCCATACTTGCGCTGTGGTACACAACACATCACACACACACACACAAACACACTCACAAATGCATGCACCAATAAATGCTTCTTTTAAGTAAATTAGAAAAAACAGAAAATTGTTTTTCCATTTTAGGGTTTTTGATTTTTATTTATTTATTTTTTTTTGAACTGGGGAGAGAGCCACGTCTAAATTATCTGAAGCCAATTTAGAGCTTTTCAAAGTAGCCTCCTGACTGGATGGAAAGATGCTTATGGCCTTTGTTTCAGGCAAATCCTAGGATGTTCTGTGGTCCCAGCTGCTGCATTAGTCACTATGCAGCTGAGCCTGGCAGCACCTTTGGGACCCAAAGCATGACTTCTTATCCCAGCACCTGCTGTTCCCAGCCAGACACAGGCAGACACAGCAGGGCAGATGGCTGGGGGGTGGGGGAGAAGCAAACCTTGCTGGGCACCTGGGCAGAGCTCTTGCATTCTCTGGAGAACAGTCAGTGCAGAAGGATGCTAGGGGTGTGGGGGTGGGAGGCAGGAAGAGAGCTGAGTAGCCAGCTGTCCCTGGAGAAGGCTGCAGAGGGGCAGTGGGAGCCTCACATGGTCCTAGCCCAAGGTTACACTGTGTGTGTGCACGAGCCCATGCATGCAGCCTTGAGTCCCAAACAGCTGCAGCCCTGAGGGTGCCTGGGAGCACCTGTCTAGACAGCCTTCGGTGATGAGCCAAGGGCAGCAAGCTGCCAACAAAGGGCACAAATGAGGAAGTCAGGAAGCCAGGGCATTTCATCCCTTCCAGCAAATGCCCACTGAAAAATGACACCATGGAATGCTTCGGCAATCACAGCTTTATTGTTCTGTTCAGAAGGGAACACATTTCTTTATTTACAGTATCATTTATAAAAAGGATACAGGAGTGTATTAAGTAGTGAAGATCCCCTCGCTTTAGCCTCTGTTCCCATCTACAGAGGCAATCACTGTGGATTACATGCTGTGTACTCTTCTGAGTTTTGTGTGCATATAAGACAAAAACAAAAACCTATAGCCAGTGCAGGTTTGTAATGCCCAGTATTGGAAAACAGAGGCAGGAGCATCATCTTAAGGTCAGCCTGGACTCCATGAGACAAAAATGTAGCCAAGCATCGTGGTGTATCACCTATAATCAAAACACTTAGCCTGGAATGGTGATGGATGTCTTTAATGCCAGCACTTGGGAGGGAGAAGCAGGCGGATCTCTGTGAGTTCAAGTTCAGCCTGATCTACAAATCAAATTCTAGGACAACCAGGGTTGTTACATTAAGAAATCCTGTCTCGAAAAACAAAAACAACAAAAAACAAAAAACCAGGCTGAAGCAGAGTTAAAACCCCACAACTAAGTGTGTATATTGTCTTCTAACCAAAAGCCACAATGACATTGTACTTGTTTAATGCACTGGGCTGCCACCTGTCACTCTGAACTGCTGTGAGGTATCCACAGCACAAATATCATGAGGGATGTTTTATCTGTGTTCAGGTTTAATGCCTACGCTGCTGTGGTGAGCAACCTCAGACAAGGATCCTTGTATTCTGAGTGCCTGTGGTAGAGAAAGCAGATGCTTCACTGGATTATGGAGCCTGTATGTTAAAATGCACAGAGAATCCTAGCACAGATGGGGGTGAGACGGTCAGAAATTCAAGGTCATCCTTGGCTACATAGCAACTCTGAGGCCATTTGGGCTATGAGAAACTCCCATCTCAACCACAAGGGCTATTGGGTAGCAGGTGCATAATAGAGGAAGCACTGGGTCCCATCCCAGCACCAAAACCAGACACACCCAAAAAGTATTTGATTCTTCTAACTGGCCTTGGAAAGGGAGCAACAGCGCCCCCCGCAACCCATACACCATGTTAGTGCCTCAGAGAGTAATCTTAATAAACAAATTAGCCTGGTGTAGTGGTGCACAACTTTAATCCCAACACTTGGGAAGCAGAGGCAGGCAGCTCTGTGAGGTCAAGGACCGTCTGGTCCACAGAATAAGTTCCAGGACAGCAAGAGCCACAGCCTATATGTCTATCATGCACTCCTCGGTGATCCATGGCTTCCTGTTCTGAAGCCCCATCAGGACTCCACCATGCCCTTTTTCTCCCTGAGAGTCCCTGAGCTCAAGGCTCAGCCATCAGGCTAACCTCACCTTCTCCTGTGTGCCCCGCAGGTGATCCAAAGGAACTAATCAAAGATGGCTTTGGGACTGTCACCTTGGAAAGCCACACAAGGAAAGCTGTAATAAAGTGTCTATATGGATCACATTCTGGTATGGGTTCGTCTTATTAACCAGACACCCTAACCTCAGGGCCCTGAAAACAAAACCTGTGAGAAGCCTGGTGCACCCATGCATGCACGCTGTAATCCCAGTACTCAGGAGGCATCAACATGCAGTTTGAGGCCAGCCTGGGCTATAAAGTCAGACCCCAGCTCAAAAACAAACAAGGCTTCCTGGCACCAGCCATCTGAGCTCAAACGAATGTTCACAAAGCAAAGACTACTGAAACCAAAAAAAAAAAAGTAAGTAAAAGTCAGGACCACTTTAGTGACCCCAGGGAAGTCAGCACTTCACCAGTGCACGATGACTGCCATCAGGGGGACAGGTTCACTTGGCAAGAAAGACACTGGGAGACAGAGGTGGGCACTCAGAACAGCCGAGCTCAGTCCAGTGTCTCCAGCAGGGTGATCATGATCCTTCAGACAGGAGACCTGACCTGTGCAGACTCCTGGCTCCCCAGTAAGTCAGCTCCTGGGATCAGGCAGGAATCTTAGAAGACATGGAGTAATACTCGGTTAAAAAAAAAAAAAAGAAAAAAAAAAAGGCTTCTTTGTAGGGAAGAACAGGTAACAGCAGTGAGGATGATACAGGCAAAACAAAGTCCTTTGGCCTAGGATTTATTTTTTAAGAATAAATAATGTGCTAAAGGAAGAACCCTTCTGGATTCTCAGACAAGGTCCAGGTGTTCATACTGGGCCAGCTGGACTCTGGGTCTGGGAAAGAGACGCTGGTGTGTATGAGCCACAGACCACAGTGGATGGTGGTCCTCCAGTGGGGGCTGTTATGTCCCCTAGGGCACAGATGATGATGCCTGAAGACATTTCTGGTTGGCAGAACTCAGGAGGGGTACTCCTGGCAACTGGCAGGCAGAGAACAGAGATGGCTCAAAATACCCGACAATACACAGGGCAGTCCCATGGCAGGATTATGCAGCCCCACGTGTCAGCTGGTGCACTGGCAGAGAAGCCTCTAGAGAGGACCCGGGGGTCACAGGCCACAGTCCCTACCCACAGATGAAGAGGCCAGGAGGCGGTTACAGCTACCTCAGCCTCAGGGCCCTGCATCTTGCTGGGAGCCTGTCTGGGAAAGGACAGCCTGCCTGTCCCAGTTCCAAATCCTGGCTTTGCAGGACGGTCTTGATCTCAGTCACCTCTAGGCCACAAAGGTTTAAGGGAGACTAATAAGGCAATGAGCAGCCGCAGCCTCGTTAAGTTTTAAAAAACAGTTTTTTCCGGAGGAAGTTGAAACAACCGGGGATCTGTTTATAAATCCCTTTCTCAGAAACAGCATTGGAAACCTGCAAAACAGAACCACAGGGGAGTCTATGAGTTCAGTGTCCTTGTCTGAGGGGGAGGACCGCTGAAGGAGGTTGTAAAACAGCTACTGTAAAAGAATGAAAAATTCAAGTTTCCTAATACAAATTCACAATTCTAACCAGACTGAAAGGCGTCATGATCTAGGAGCTAGTTAGTGGCCCAAAAGACAAAGCCTGGTACACCTCGTGGAGAGCAAGTGCCCTGAACTGGCTGGCTGCTGTGAGGCAAGGCGCCGCCACGTCCCTTTCCTGTTCATTCGCAGAGGCCTGCAGGATGGGGACTCTAGACAGAATCACAATGCCTGATGGTCAAGAGCCAATGGCATGAGCTCTAGATGTACCTCAGTTGGGAGGTTACTTGTCCTGCACACATCACACCCTGGGTTTCACCCTCAGCACTACATATATTGGGAGGTGATGGTTAACATATGTCATCCCAGCACTCAGGAAGCTGAGGCAGGAGGATCAAAGTTCAAGTTCACTGTTCACTACACAGCAAGTTCTAGGCCAGCCTGGGCTACAATTAACTGTATGTAAAAAGAGAGCTGTGGGTGACTGCCACGAAATTAAGGGAGAGGCACCTGGCTAGGCTTCAGGGTATCATGCTCTTGCCACTGAGACACCTCACCTGGCACTTGAGACCCCCTCTGTCACCTGGGAACCATATGTTTGCCTGGGCATCTGTCTCTAAGGAGGCAGGGAAGACAGCACTTTGCAAACAAGACAAATGTCACTGCCACAGTCACGTTCCTGAGTTGAGAGGCAATCTGTTGATTCTCAGCAGAACCCATCAGCCTTTGCAGCTGGATAGGGCCTGTTGCTCTGCTCTCCAGGCCTCTCCTGCCCTGAGGAAGAAGTACTCACCCTGAGAAGGAGGGACTGCAGGTCTTCAGAGGCAGCCCACTGCTCCAGGACGCCATCCAAGGTCTCTATGTACCAGGAGCCACTCTTCTTGTCTCTCCAGGAGACAAACCCTGCAGGAGAAGGCTGACCACTGTCACAGAGCAGTGGCACCCTCCTTGACAGATCCTGACTGTGGCTCATGGACAGGTGGCAAGGGCAGGCCCCATCCCTGTGGCTCCCATTTTCTCAGGTCTGGGAAGTCAGGTGTCTTATGAAGGTTGAAGGAGGCATCTTATGGCTCCCTTAACACCACGTGCCCAAACCAGGGCTGAGGGAATGCCAGCCCCTCCCCTGTTTACTCTGCAGAAAAACCCCAAAAGGATCACTGTTTTAAGGGGGAAAAAAATTACTTAATTTTATTTTATGTGCCTTGGTGTGAAGGTGTCAAATCCCCTGGAATGGAGTTACAGACAGCTGTGAGCTGCCATGTGGGTGCTGGGAATTAAATCTGGGGCCTCTGGAAGAGCAGCCAGTGCTCTTAACTGTTGAGCCATCTCTCCAGCCCTGAGAATACTGCTTTTAATCTGGATGCCAATTTGAAGCCTTGCTAAGGACCCCACAAGGCTGCACCCAGCAGCTGCCTCTATGGGGGGGTGGGGGGGTGTGCCGCAGATGAGCTCACCTGGAAAGGTAGAATAGGACACAAGGATGTCGCTGGGGGTGGGCAAACTTGACACGGCATCCAGCTGGTCAAAGGCCCTTGGGCCTTCCTGGCATGGGACAGCATCTGGCTCAGAGTCACTGTCAAAGGCTCTGCCTTGAGAGGAAGCGCAGGTCACCTCAAAGCCATGGTCTTTCTGCTCTGCAGGAAGCAAAAAAAAAAAAAAAACGGACACCCAATGTCACCATACTGTAGAATCACGATAGCACAAGGCACTTCTCCTGAAAAGGGAAAGGCCTCACTTGTGAGCTCTGCCAATATTGAAAGGAAACTCAAGTTGGATGTGGTGTCATGCACCTGTTTTGTTTTGAAAGAGAGTCTCACTATCCAGTCCTGACTGTCCTGGAACTCACTATGTAGACCAGGCTGGCCTTAAACTCACAGAAATCCATCTACCTCTGCCTCTTCAGTGCTGGGATTAGAGGCATTAACCATCACACCTGGCAGAGTATTTATTTTTAATTGTGTGTAGAGGTGAGGTACATGTACATGAGTGCAGTTGCCCACAGCATCCAGAAGAGGGTGTCAGATCCCCTGGAGTTGCAGTTATGGGAAGCTACCCAACGTGGTTGCTGGAAACTGAACTGGGTTGTCAGCAACAGTATGCACTCTTAACCACTGATCACCTCTCCAGGCCCTGGCCTTGAATTTTGATCACTCTGCTTTGGCTTCCTAAATAGTTAAGATTACAACCCTGTGCTAACAGGCCCAACCATTTATTTGTATTTTTTTGAACGACCCTAACCATTTTCTGGTATCCCAAAGAGGAAATCCAAACTATACCAAATAGGGAGCCAACACGATGGCTAATTAGGTACAGGCACTTGCTACCAAGCCTGGAACAACATGGTAGAAAGAGAGATCTGACTCCAAGTTTCCTTTGACCTCCACAAACATTTGAAAATGCATACTAAATGTTATATATGTGTGCACCTGTGTGTGCCACATAGATTTATACTGACACCACATTAAAACCTTTAACTGCAACTTTGTGGCAAATATAAACCCCAAATAAAGGAAGCCAAGTCACAAGTAACCAAATCTGTGTCAGCGTGCTCACCTCCTAAACTCACAATTTCCTAAAGAAATAATTCAGGTGCAGCCTACAGCCCTCTGTGGAGACACCCGTGCAGTGTGAGCTGAAGGGTGGTCATCACCCAAAGGCCACTGTTGGGAAGTGGACATGAGAAAGCGTCAAGATCAAATCAGAGAGGGACACCAACCACATCTCTGTGTCATCCTTAATCTGCAAACCGGATGTTAAGGCCGAGCCTTCAGGTTACACACTGCTTACACGGAGGGACTCATCTCCTATATGTCATAGAGCAGAATGTCCCTCAGCTGCTGTGGACAACTGTGGCTGCTTTCTGCCTTCTCCTCATAAGCTCTAGAATCCTGAACTGACAGCTCAGCCTGACTGAGCCACAGCTGCTGGACCCTGGCCAAGAGCTGACACCACACTGGTTACTACTGGCTCTGGAGAAACTTTTTCAAACCTGGTTCTGTGCTACCTCCTAACAAAAGGTAGGTGACACGTTGCCTTTTAAATTAGAATGGTAAATTTGAAAACAGCAACAGTAGAGTCATGAAAAGCCTGGGCTTCATTGCATGCATGTAAATAACTAGGCAGGGAACAGGGAAGTCACTGTTTTCGTTCCTAGGTGACATGCACCACCAAGTGGCAAGAGCATTAAACAGCAGGTCACACTTCCTGGTTGGGGACATAGCTACTCAAAGGGAGGGTAGACAGGATCTCATGTAGCCCAGGCTAGCCTGAAATTTTATTTATTTATTTATTTTTTGGTCTCTCTGGGTAGACTGGCAGAGACTCAGACACCCTTCTGCCTCTACCTCCCAATTAACCTTGTCAAGGAAGGGAGAGTGTAGGAAGACTTCCTGAAGGCAATGACAATAAATTGTAAGCAGAAAGAAAGGGTTAGGGGTTGAAGGTATGTTCAGCCAATGACAGCCCTTGCTGCTCTTGTAGAGGGCCCAGGTTTAGTTCCCAGCGCCCAGGTGGCAGCTCACAGTGATCTCTAACTGATGTCCAGGGCATCTCATGCCCTCTTCTAGCGTCTGCACACTTGTGGGGCACATACACACATGCAAAATACCCACATACATTAGTCTTTAAAAAAAAAAAAAAGCGAGGTGGCTCACACCTTTAATCCCAGCATCTGGGAGACAGAGACAGGCAGATCTCTGTGAGTTTAAGGCCAGCCTGGGCTACAAAGGGAGTTCCAGGACAGTCAAAGCTAAGCAGTAAAACCTATCTCAGGAGAATGAGGGGTGGGGAAATGCCAGGTGTGGTGATACACACCTTTACTTCCAGCACTAGAGGCAGGGGGTGGATGTCTGCATTCAAGGCCAGCTTGGTCTACAGAGAATTCCAGAAAGGTCAAGGCTACACAGAAACCCTGCCTTGAAAACAAAAAGTCTGAAGAGAAAGATCATTCCTATGTATTGGGCCAAAATTCTACTTGCTACTGAGAACACGTGAGATTGGGAGAGGCAAAGGCACACTGTCGCTGTCCTGGAAGAGGGGATCCCATTCGGCTGTACCTAGTTTCCTCCGTCTTTCAGGGGTCAGCGCTGGAACATCATCACAGAACACCCTAGACCAGGAAAAGGGGGCACCTCCGTGGCTCAAGAGTGCAGTGCAGCTTCACCCTCCGTGTTGTTACTATTCTGATGAAGGAACACAGGCAGCAAGAGGGGGCAGGAAGTGACCCTGCCCCCTGTACTAGGGTGGGGAGTGTAGGAATGGATTCCCAGGACAGAACGGCCAGAATTGTTGTCATTAACACACCAAAAGACCAGTATTCATTTGTTTTGTTCTTTTGTGTGAGGATATAATCATGTGTATGTGTGAGTACGCATGTGGCACATGCCTGTGGGGACCAGAGGTTCTTCAATTATTTCCCACGTTTCTTTTAGAGACAAAGTCTCCTGCTGGACCACCTAGCCAGCAAGCCCAAGGGCCCACCTGTCTCCACCTCTCCGCACTGGGATTACAGGCAGGCACCGCTGTGCCCAGCTTTTCCATGGTGCTGGGGCTCAGACTCCAGAGCTCCTTGTTTTCACGGGGCAGGCATTTTACAGACAACGTGGTCTCCTTGCTTTGTTTGTTTTTACAGAAACTCTGGGGCTGAAACTCCTCAGATGATACGAGGCCTATGGCGGCTAAGGTGGGAGTCCTGACCTACACCGCTGTATGGACAACCTCCGGGACACAGTGAGGGGCTAAGTGGGGAAGGGAGCAGGCAGTGGCTCCTCACCGGCCAGCTGTGCTCACAGGAGGCTGAGTACCACTTACCACCACCACAGGCCTGGATGAAGAACAACTTCGGCTTCCCTCCCAGGCTAGGGCAGCCAGTCCCATTGAAGATGTTCACAATTTTCTCAATGGGCACAGAACATCCATCTGTGCCATAGACAGCACCCGGGAACTGCAGGTGGCTGGCCTAGACAGAGGACAGAGTTCCTTGGTTATAAAACAAGACTCTGGAGAGAAATCCAGAGACCTGACGGAGGGCTTTGTGTGGGTGGGATCAGTATTGAGAAGGCCCTAGGCGGGGACACCCACTGACAGACAAGCAAGCAAGCTGTTTAGCATCGCTTCCGAGGAGCCTGGACTCTATGGGAGGCAAGGAGCCTGAGAGTTGTAGTGGAATTTAGCACTTTTTTGACTTGAGGGCAGGCCAGCTATGTCTAGACCGAGTGTTCCCATAATACCAATGTCAGCATCACCCAAAACGCTGAACCCCGGGCCTCATCTAGTCCTCCAAAGTCAGACTTCCAGCCCCTCTGAAGCAGCTAAACACAGCACAGCATTTATGTTGGTGGTGTTGTTATGTGTGTTCATATGGGTGACCACACACACGTTGGGGTCAGAGAAGAACTTACAGGAGCCGGCTCTCTCCTTGTACCATGCGGGTTCCAAGTTGCCGGGTTTGGCAACAAGCACTTTTATCTGCTGGGCCATCTTGCTGGCTCCCAGCCCCTCAACTTAAAAGACAATGGATCTGAGACCTGGACTGGGGTAGGGCTTAGCCACAATGAGCTGGTGTATGAGTGGCCGAGCACCATTGGATTCCAAAGTCCTGGGTCCCACCCAACAGTTATACAACATAGCAGATGTGAAGAACCAGGGCTGCTGTATTTGGTTTCTGAACCAGGGAAGACAGCTTTGTGGAGAGGCTTTAATCTTCCGTCCATACTAGATAAGGCTTCCCCATCCACCTCCCACCCATGAAGGCAACTTCTCAGAGGCCCACAGGGCCCTGAATACAGCAGGAGGGAGACAGCGCCCGCTTCTTTCCCTCCAAAGCTAAGGGTGCCACGGACGCAGAAGGGACATACATGCATGGCCTGCTGAGGCTCAAGAGGAGAGGCTTTCCTACCTGGCAGCCATGAGAGAGGATGACCACCACAAAGCAGTCCAGGGCATGGTGGTCCCGCTTTGCCATCTCCACCAAAGCTGCAACCATTTGCTACAAGGGAAGGTAGCAGGTTAAGAAGGGGCACATAGAGATCTGACCTGCAGGATCCAGCCAAAGGCCATGACACAGCACCCTGCTCCCAATACTAAAGTGATGGACACAGTCAATACACTGGACCATTTGGAGGAAAAGATGCCATGGTTGGTTTACCAACCATTTAATCCCCACAATAATTTTATAAGAATGATTACTCTTGCTTCTAAACAGGGAAACTGAGGTATAAGAGGTCAAGGGGTAGGCACTGAGAAAGCCAGTCCTCAGACTCTCTAAATCTAATGCTTGAACCCATAACCAGTTGCCCATGTCACTTTCCCACAGTCCTGTGGACATAGAGGATTGTCTGGGGCATGTTCTACATGAGACAGTGATTGTACCTTGGCAGTCAGGTCATTCTTCACCTCCACCATGAAATGCAGCCAGCGGAAGCGGTACTGAAGCTTCTCACAGTCCACATTGGAGCCAGTGCGTGTGCTGAGCCCCGAGGAAGGGCAGAAATTTACATTGTTGATGATGAGGCAGTGGCCACAGGGGTCCGCATTCAGGATGTATGCCTGTACAATGACAGGTTTCCAATGTCATTGGGGGTAGGGAGTGCTCCCTTACGAGCACCGCCTGCTCTTGTAGAAAACTTGGGTTCAATGCCCAATGCTATACGATAGCTCACAGCTGTCAGTAAATCCAATTCCAGAGGATAGGATACCCTCTTCTGGCTTCTGTGGGCACTGCACACACGTGACGCACAGACATACATGTAGGAAGAACACCCACACACATAAAATAATAACTCCTTAAAAATACTAAAATGAAACAAACAAACAAAAAAAAAACCAACCCAGACACATTACCCCTTAAGAGACTTTACTTTAAACTTAGTGCAACTTAGTGACATTGGCCCAGGGCTCAACGGAGGGGTATATGGTAGGTTCTGTTACAGCAGTCTCAGACCAGGACCCAAACTCTGATCTCCTGAACTTCATCTTGCATGGTCCATCCACAGGTCTATCGCTCTATCTGAATATTCCTCTGCCTGACTTTTCTCTTCCTAGCCCAGGACTCTGCAGGTTAAGCAGTCTTGTCCCCAACATAGAACACTATAGTAGTACATGGGAGCTATAGAGAACATAGATGGGAAGGGCAGCCTGAGAAGCTTGCCCTGGAGTAGGCACCCCAGAGGATGTACCGCTTCTTTAGATTTGAAATCTGATTTTACAGAGGCAGAGAGGCGGATGGGTTAGGCAGCGTGCTCTGGCTGGGTTCAGGAGCCATGGAGAGTGGTGACTGTAACCAGACTTGCCCAGCAAGGCAGGGTTCCCCAGCTCCTAGCTCAGCCACAGGGAAGGGCTTAATCACATGAGGACTCACCATATCTGCATGACCCTTGATATTCTCTGGAGCACCTGCAAAGACAAGAGAAAAGTAGAAATGTGGGTGCTGGGGTTCAGCTAGGAAAGGCCAAGGATCTGTGAAGACAGTTCCCATAGTAGGACTTTGGAACAGGAGAGTCAAGCGACACAGCCACTGTGGAACAGTGTCTAAAAGTTGCTGACAACATTTAAACACACACTTCCACCGGGAAAAGAGTTGCCCATGAATGTTCACTAAGGTCTTATTCAAAAACCTCAAATTATGATTTGGCCACTCAGGGGAACATCCTAAAGAGAAGCCAACTAATGATACAAACAATGCCCTGTATAACCCAGACAGCAGGAGGCTGTGGTAAACAAGTCAGCCACTGAAATAAAGGCCACACGATCCCATTTCTATGACCATAGCAGAAAGGAATAAGGGAGGTGGGGATGAGTGGTAGAGATAGTTCAGGGGATAAGAGCTATGGCTGTCCATGCAGAGGATCCAGGTTCATGTCCCAGAAAACACACAGCAGTTCATTCATCCTTAATTTCACTGGCACCCTGTTATTGCCTCTTTGGGTACCGGGCATGCATGCAGTACACATACATGCAGGCAAAACACTCATATGTAAAGAATGAAACTCACAAATAATAAGTTCACGCCTTGTATTCCTGCCTTGACAAGTCTGTAACTCCAGGACCAGAATCTGATGCCCTTTTCTGGCCTCTGATGGCACTGCACTCAGTACATATAACCACACATAAATATATATAATTTTAATAGAATAAAAATACAAACTTAAAGAAAGAATAACCCA
The DNA here is from genome assembly GCA_033318265.1 of Phyllotis vaccarum. NCBI lineage: Eukaryota > Metazoa > Chordata > Mammalia > Rodentia > Cricetidae > Phyllotis > Phyllotis vaccarum. The sequence goes on along the minus strand of JARWLC010000003.1, from coordinate 56,577,096 downwards.
TGTGTCCATCAACGTAAGTGTGCTAAGTGCTAGTCATACAAGATAAAGACCTGCGTTCCATCCTCAGAGCCCACATAAAAAACCCAGGCATGTGATCTGGAGAGATGGCTCGGAGATTAAGAGCATTGGCTATCTTTCCAGAGGTCCTGAGTTCAATTCCCAGGAACCACAGGGTGGCTCACAGCCATCTGTAATGTGTTCCAGTGCCTTCTTCTGGCCTGCATTGTCGGCATACAAGCAAGTATAACATTGCATACATAATTAATAAATCAATCAATCAATCAATCAATCAATCTTAAAAACAAAAAACAAACAGGCATGGTGGTATAACTCCAGTGCCGCAAAGGCAAAGATAGGAAGGCAGATCCCTGGGGCACACTGGCCAGGCCTGACTCTTCTGTCAGTTCCAGGGCAGTAAGAGACCCTATCTCCCAAATCAAAGTGAGGAGGGGACCAGAGAGAAGGCTCAGTGGTTAAGAGTACTTATTGCAGCTGGGTAGTGGCACACACTTTAATCCGAGCACTTGAGAGGCAGAGGCAGGTGGATCATCTCTGTGAGTGTAAGGCTAGCCTGGTCTACAGAGATAGTTTTAGGAAAGCCAAGGCTACTCAGAAAAACCGTGTCAAAAAAAAAAAAAAAGGAGTGCTCACTGCTCTTACAGAGATTCTGGATCCAGTTCTCAGCACCCATATAATGGTTCACAACCACTTGTAAACTCTAGTTCCGGGGGGACCTACCTACTGTCTTCTGTGGGTTTCTGAACTCATGTAGTACACATAAAACACTCAGGCATATACGCACATTCACATAAAAAAAAATATTTTTTAAATAAAAGTAAAACAAGTCATATGTCCTCTGAAGAATGACATCCAAAGTTGAACTACTGATACATGCATTCCTGCACAGACAGCGCGCGCGCACACACACACACACACACACACACACACACACACAGAATATGAAAATAACCTCAGGTAATTTAGAACAGGAAATACAGTCAACTGGCAATGAAAGATCAACTGAGGGGTTTCGTTTTCACTGATGTCCAAAGGCAAGAAAAGTGACAGATGTCAATGAGACCACCAGCAAGGAGTGGGTACTGACTGAAGAGACACGGTCTCCTAGGATACTAAAATGTCCTGTAATGTGATGGTGTGGGTGGTGGCAACATGTATACACATGCATCCAAGTAGAAACCTTCCATCTGGAGTGCATGCATTTCACTACATACTGTTGTCTTGCCACGGCGGGCAAATTATTTCACGTTCCTGGGCCTCTGTTTTCTTGCTTACAGGGATGAGTCTAATGGAATCTGCCTTGCAAGGTTGTGGGGAGGTAGGAGTAGACATCATGCAATATGTAGTATGTGTGCAGGGCAAAGTCTTAACAGCTTCCGCACACCTCCTGTCAGGCGTGGGTACTTTCAGTCATCCACCAGAACCAAAAGGCAAACCCTGAGCAACAACTCCTTCTGGAAACACTCAAAGAAACAAGGAGCATCAAAGCGAACTCTTGCTTTTCAGATGGGCTGTCAAAATTACATCTCCGATAAACTGATTGGAATATTCCACTCATCTATGAGCATATGACATATACTAGAATTAAATTCTGAATCTTGACCCATCAGTTTGTACTCAGAGTCACACCCCAATAACCTCATTGCGCTTACCCACCAACCCTTCTCTCAATACTCACAGGTATCATGGACTCTGCCAGAACCATTGTCCATTGGCCTGGGTGTTTCTGGTCTGAGAACCTCTGGCCTGAGCCGAGCAGGCCAGAACTCTTCTGGCCCTAGTACCACAGGGGTGAGGTTTCCCGGGACAGGCTGCGATGGGTCCAGGTTCACTACTCTCTTTGGCTTGAGTCCTATTGGCCCCAGGACCACAGGCACCAGGTGGTCTAGGGGTTTAACAGCCTCTGGATCCTGCTTGGCTGCTTGCCGACTAGTTCGCAAAAATGAAGCCAGGGTGTCTTGGCCTGTGTCCTCTAAGCAGGAGATGAAGAGAGGAAGGGCCTGCCTCCCCCGGGTCTCCAGATCTGTTACCAGTTGCCTGGCCTGATCCCGCCGAGACCCAGAGCCTGTCCGCTGTTTGGATAGAAAAACCAGACACTCATTATTCAGGAACATTGGTTGATTCCCACTCTATCTTCCACTTCTCATCTAGCATAAGCCTGAGAGATGGCTCAGAGTTTAAGAGCACTGGCTGTTCTTCCAGAGGCTGTTCTTCCAGAGGTCCTGAGTTCAATTCCCAGCAATCACATGGTACCTGAGGAGGCCAGAAGAGGGCATCAAATCTCCTGGAACTGGAGTTTACAGCCAGTTGTGAACCAAAATTTGGGTGCTGAAAACTGAACCCACGTCCTCTACAAAAATGTTCTTAACCACTGAGGCAGCTCTCTAGCCCTTACCTTTGGTTTCTGAAGATTGGATTTCATGTATAGCCAGACTGTCCTCAAACTCTGTATGTAGCCAAGAATGGCCTTGAACACCTAATCCTCCTGCCCCACCTCCTGAGTGCTGGGACTCCAGGTATGTGCTAGCACCCCTGGAACCAGTCTTTCCTTTCTGACTGCCACAGCTAACACTAGGCCAGGATACTGCTCTGACCACACCTAGCTGGAGAAAGGACAAAAGAAGCAGCAGCTGGTGCTTTTAATGTTCTTTGAAGGCTAGGACTTTCCCTTCAAACTAGTTCCCTTGATCAGTTGTTCCTAAGACTGATTTTATTTTTTAATTTTAATTTAATTTTATTTATTAATTTACTTATCGAGATAGGTTTCTCTCTGTAGCCCTGGCTGTCCTGGAAAACTCTCCGTAGACCAGGCTGGCCTCGAACTCAGAGATCCACCTGCCTGTACAAGTGTATTTTTTTTAAGATCAAATGTTTGATTTTATTCTTCTATGTTATCTATATCAACTTTCTTTTTTCCACAAAATACTTTATAAACCAATACAAACAGATCATGCTAGGTCTTGGTGTTGTGTCCGGCACAGAAGGGCTTCACATTTGTTATTTCACCGCTCTAGGACATTCCACAGCCCAGAAACTGAGGTTCAAAGAGGGCAAATGACTGGTACGATGAGCCAGTGCAAGACTAAAGTGGGTGCCTAGGACTCCCGAGCAGAAAAAATACACGCCTACTTTGTCGAGAGATACAAGTATTAACATAGTGCAGCTTTCAATCGCTTTAGCAAACACTCCAGGAAAAAAGGTGCTTGGGGTTTTTTCTATTCATTCTTCCGGACTTCACAAGAATCTAGAGGATTAAGGGAGCTGGATTCTGGAAGGTTTTGAAAATGGAGTTCCCACGCCATGGTTTCCCAGGGTGTGGGTTGCGTGCATGCAAGGCGGGGAGAAGAGGGCGGGAACTGGGGGGGATGGCTTCAGTGACTCCGCAGCCTCTCAGCTCCCACCAGCACCGCGGGAAAAACTGGGGACGCAAGGGGCGGGGCGCACCTGGATATCCTCGATCATGTCCCGCGTGAAAAGCTCTCGACTCAGCAGAGCGTCCCAGAGCTCAGCGACCTGCAGCTCACCCACCAGGCGCACCCGACATCGTCGCAGGAGCTGCCGGTCTGCTTCATCCATGGCTAGCCGATCGCGGGACCCCGAGTTCCGTCCGCTTCCGGCCCTTGGGTCCCGCCCCCGTTCCCCCGCTCCGCCCCCATATCGCCCTAGCAAGGGATCCCGCCCCGAGGAGGCTCTACGGGCCAGCGGTCAACTTCTCCACCATTCTCCGTCAGGCCACAAGGCCGATCTCCTGGGCTCACTCGGCTCCGCCTCCACAGCCACCTCACAACACTACCAGCACCCCTAACTCGGTCCCCGACGCGCTCTCGGCCCCGCCCCTTGATTTTACTAGTCACGCCCCCAAGATGTTCCTGCTCCGCCCCGTCTCCTGACCCCCTTAGGCCCCACCCCGGTACGCACCTCAACACCCTAAGGCCCGCCCAAAGGATACTTCTCCTCCTGTAAGACTCGTCCCTACCTCGATGTTTCTCCTGGCCTCCTAGAACACCTGGCCCTACGAGTTCCTTCGCCCCGCCCCTAGGACCTACCCTCATCCGGCTGCTCAGTCCCTCCCCAGGTCCCGCCCCACTCTTTTCAACCTATGGTGCTATTCCGTCGTGGACATAGCCTAGCTTCCGGGTCCCGCTCTTGCACCCTCGCCCCGCCTCTAACACCCATAAACGTCACTTTTCTCCGCCCCCTTAGGCTACCCACGTGACTTTCCGTCCCGCCCCTCGAGTGCCTATCACACCCCCTGGACTCCCTCTGCAGTCTGGGTCTGGTTGCTTCCTTGCATCTTTTTTGGGGTTGTGACGCCTGTTCCCCCAAGCGTAGCGATTGCTCTATCAAAATTTACAGAGACCCTACTTCTACAAACGCTCAAAAAGTCACACTAGAAAGCCATGCCTTAGGGTCTGTCCCACGTCATTCAAGCCCCTTGCAGCTTGTGGCTTTTTTGTAAAGCCCCATCCACGCGGCTAATAAAACCTCAAGTCCCCCTCCTTGTCCACTACTCCGTGTGTTGCTTCAGACTATTGTAACTCACGCAACTAAGCCCACACAGACTTACTTCTCCCTACCACCTCCTTCAGAGAAACTGCCAGGAATCTAGTTTTGTACCACTCATTTCACGTATCGAAAGTAATTGAGCATTGTGCTAGCCACTTTAAACACGATGTTGTTTACCCCTGCCCTATCCCTGACAGGAAAACAACAATGGCAACAAGAATTCAACCCAAAACAACCAACTACTTATAGGTCACTGAACAGCAAAGGCTTAGGGACGGAACCGCAAGTAGAACTCAATGGTAGAACACTTGCTGAGCTCAGGTGAGGTCCTCACTTCATTCCCGCCACACATGCAGGGGGTGGGAGGATGAGTAGCCTTTAGCTTCATTTTTCTTCATTTATTTTGCAAATATTCAAATATTTATTGGTAGCTCATAAATGCCAAGCAAGGTCTATTCAGTGTTACAGTGTTGAACAAGACAGCTAAGAAACCCTACCTATGGGAGTTTACTTTCCTGAAAGAGTCAGGCAACAGACAATATGAGATAAATAAATAAAAGATACAGCTGGGCATGACAGTGCACACCTTTAGTCCCAGCACTCAGAAGGCAGAGGCAAGTGGGTGTCTATTAATTAGAGGCCTATCTCTGCCAGCCAAGAATATACAGTGAGACCCTGTCTCAAAAACATACAACAAAAACGGTGTGCTAGATTAAGTGATAAAAAGCACACAATTACATGAGATCTCAATACGAGGCGTGGACTAGAAAATACATCCCCAGAGACCTCGGTCAAGAGTGCAAAAAATGTTAACCTTATTTACCACACCCCCTTCCCAGTGCTCGCTTAAGTCCCAGTCTAGAGCATTCTTGCGTTGATAAAAGAATTTGGAGTCTTGAATTCTAGGCTTTGAGCAAATCTTTGCCCCTTTCTGAGCCTCAGTACATGGAGAAGTGAACTAAAAAGAATCCCTAAGGTCGGCTTAAACTCTGACGCTCTAGGATTCTATGAATAGGGCTCAAGTGAACTGGGACCAGCAACTGCGTCCCCTTCCTAGCAACTGTTGCTAGACATAGGCCATCTTCTGGCAACCAGTTGAAACCCCTCCCCGGTTCCCGGAGGTCTTCCTGACATCCCGTGATGCATAGCGACTCCGCCTCGCTAGAAGGCACGTTCTGGCCTCGCTGGTCAAGTGCAAGCCTTCGGACCGAGGAGAAGAGCGCGCTCCGTTTCTATAGCAACCGCGCCGGATCCACGTGCCTACGGTGGATGCCAAGGGCCAAAAATATGCCTAGTGCGCGGCCTAAAGTGGGTCTGTGCGCCTATTAGGAGCGCGGTGTCTTTAAGTGTCACGTGGCTGCCCGAGCCTGGGCTCCGCCTCTTTCTCCTCCCCAGGTGCTTTGGTGTGGACTGGAAGCGCCGGCCCGGGCGGATTCACTGGAGCACGGACGCTGCGGCCGGTTGGGCCGGTGCCCTTTCCCGGTAACTCTCTCCCAGAGTGACGCGCGGACGCGGCGGGCCCCGACAGGCTCGGTGACCTCCCATCAGTTCCTCCGCGTCCTCAGCCCGCGCTGGGCCCTGGGGGACCCGGGAGCCGACAGGAACCGGGGCGGCGGGGGAGAGGGCTGCCTCCCAGAAGGTCGCGACCCCGGCGGGTGCCCGAGGCGGAGTTTAGTCCGGCAGAGCTTCCGGGGAGCCGTCGCCTCCTGTGTTCAGGGACGCCCAGGGCTACCTGTTGGCCAGTGCGACCCCTTGCACTGAGGCTGGCCCCCTTGGGCTGGAGAATGTCAGCCAAAGAACTTCCCCCACAGCACCAACCCAGCGGGGCTGATAGTCCACCCACCCTGCTTGTGGATTCTGCCTATCCACATTACTCTATCCCACCCCGCCCACGAATATCCTTCTAGGTACTAGTGTTCAATCCCACCCTGTCTGCAAGAACAGAGGTTTGGGTCTTAGAGTGGTGGTTGACAGGACCTCCCCCACCCACCCACTCAAATCTTATCCCAAAGCCGGGTGAGCCCAGAACAGGTTGAAGCTGGCTTGCTAGTGAATTTTACTTAGCATGTGTACAGTTCTAAACAGTGGCCAGCTGGTCTGTGAAGATACCTAGAGTTTTTCTTGCACTTGTCAAAATCCACCCTGCAGAGTAAGGTGTCAGCCACTGAACCTTAACACTGTGAGGTCAAGATAAATGTGATCCAGGAAAAGTGTGTTGTGTAAAAGATCATAGTCCTGTGTGTGTCTCCAGTACCACACCATCTCCTCATCAACCAGTCAAATTATTCCAAAGACCCACATTGACCTCAACCCTTCAGCTGAGTTGGAGTTTGAACCTGTTCAAGTCTTTCCTCTTAGTTCTCTTTAAATGGAAAACTAAGCTTTTTTCTTAACCACTTTTTCATATCTGAAGTTTCTGTGATCAATAACTGAGTTGCTAACCGGATTAAGGAACAGCTTCTCATTTTCTTGTTTGAATAAACATGATGGATAAATGATAGCAGCCTTACTGAACTTCACTACACAGTTATTTTTAAAATGTTTATTTTCATATTTATTTAGTGCCCAGAAACGCCACAATGATCCTAGACTGTAATTTAGTACATAATAAATTGGATGCTGAATTTATGAGTTTATTTAATACTTACCAATGAGCTACTCTGAAGCCAATAATTTTTAAGTTTATTGTAAGAATAGATGAAATTGTCATTTGAGATGTGGTCTCTGGTCATCCTGAATTTAGTCTCGGTTGCTACTTTCAGCTATTCATTTTCAGTATTTTTTTTTTTTTTGGTTGGTTTTTCAAGAGAGGGTTTCTGTACATATCCTAGACTGTCCTGGAATTCGCTCTGTAAATCAGACTAGCCTCAAACTCAGGTATCTTCCTGTGTCTTCCTCCTGAGCACTGGGATGAAAGTTGTGCCACCACTGCCTTGCTTGGGTTTGCTCTGTTTTGGTTAAGATAGAGTTCACTAGATTCCCATTTTTAAAACAAATTATTTGTTTAATTCTTGTCTTTATATCCTTATCTCCTCACCTAAGAAAGCAAGACTATCCAGGTTTCTGCCTCTGGAACTTAAAACTACCTCTTAATCATTTCAGCTCTGGGAAGGAAGAGATGGAGGTGAAAAGGCAGAATGTCTCCTGGCGCTTCTGGATTGTTTTCTTTCTGACCCTGCAAGGTCTGTCTGCGTTGGATTTTGACCCATACAGAGTCCTGGGGGTCAGCCGCACAGCCAGTCAGGCTGACATTAAGAAGGCATATAAGAAGCTCGCCCGGGAATGGTATGTGAAACCAAGAATGCAAAGCTAACATACCCTGAGCAGCCAGCAGGTGGCTGAAGCCTAAATTACAATGGCTGGTTTGTCTGTTTCTGTGTTCAATACATATATAGCTGTCATTTCTAGTGATCACAAATCTGTGTTTACTTTGATACACACACCCTTCAAGAATACTATGGCTTAGAGCATTGTCTTAGATACTGTTAGGATATTTAATGTTAAAGTAAGAAGTAACTTTGAAGCCAGGTGTGGTGATACATGCCATGAATCCTAGCACTCAGGAGGCAGAGACAGGCGATCTCTTGAGTTTGGGGCCAGCCTGGTTTATAAAACAAGTTCCAGGACAGCCAGAGCTACACTGAGAAACTCTGTCTCAAAAAAATGAAGAAAAAAAAGAAGTAACTTTGATTTTTTTTTTTTTTTTTTTTTTTTTTTTTTTTTTTTTTTTTTTTTTTAAGTAACCAAACTGGACATGGTACCCTACACTTAGGAAAACTAACACTTGGGAGGAGAGGCAAGAGGCTCACCCACCCCAGGGTGAGGACAGCCTGGGCTACATGGCAAGTTCCATGTCCACTAGAGCAAATACATAAGGAAAGTAATCAACAGTAGTAAGCTGCCTTTTCTTGTGGTGTGTTATTTTTAAGCTAATTTTGTTTTTAATTGTGTGTCTATATCGGAAGAGGCTATCCACTACCTGGAGATGGAGTTACAGACAGTTGTGAGTTGTCTGATGTGAGGGTAGGAACTGAATGAACCTAGGTCCTCTAGAGAGCAGCAAACACTCTAAGCCACTGAGCCATATCTCCAGCCTCTATAAAGTAGTTCTTTATGGGTGTAAATGCTATAGGGCTGTTCTCTAAATCTCTAAGCTTTAAAAAAAAGTTTAGAATAAGTACTTTGGCCTCTGATTTTAAAAGGAGATTCAATAACCAAGTGTTTTGTTTTGTTTAATTTTGAGAGCTATCAGAATTTTTTTGAAACAGGGATCTTACTATGTAGCACTGCCTGGCCTAGAACTTGCTATGTGGTCCAGGCTGGCCCTGAAATCACAGGCATCCCCTGCCTTTTGAGTACACATTTTGCCTATGTGTACTCGTAAGACCAATCACAATTTTACTTGTTGTTTTCGGGATTATAATTAGCAGAAGAACAACAGATGTTAAACTTACTTTGGGCAAACTTTTCTCAGGACAGCTTCAGCTGAGCAAAAGAGGCACAAGTTTTAAGTGGCTGCAGAGAGTAACAGGACCCACTGCATGCTCACCCCTAGGCTCTGTAGCTCATTGCACCCATTCGGTTAGCCCATGAAAACGATGGTCAAAGTTCAAAGTTGGTAAACTTGTATTTGCCTTTGGCTTTGCAATCGCTTGCCCAGCTTGCCCATCTGCAAGTAAGGTTGTGTGGGTTAGTGCTTTAGTGGGAGGGAAGGGGTGTCAAGTTGGGCAGCCACAAAGCTGCCCTAAGTAGATGAGTCTGTAACCTTGCCTGAGGCTCTGGCTAGCACCACTCTTTCTCATTGAGCAGACTTTGCTTGATTTTAAACTGGTTGTGATAAAGGTCAAAAGTCATAAGGTTATATTTGGGACTATATTTATATCATGAGGAATCTAGAATTGGGTGCTGAAAACACTTTGTCAAATAATGCATGGCCTCTTTCCAGTAATTCTCTGCCAAATTGGCTTTCAGTAATATTTCAAGGCTATGCCTCTCTGTGCTTAAAACAAAATGACAGTCTGCGGTTATTTCACAAATAACAGCCTTTGGACAGGATATCTAGCCTTGGCTTGGCAGAATGCTAGCTTAAGGATGTGGGGCCTACTACAGTGGAGACTGTGACTTTCCTGTTCTGAGCTTTAAAAGGTGTTCTACTATTGGCTAAATGAACTGTGTCGTTTTCCTCCTGTTGGAGTAATTTGTGACCATACAAATGAACAGCATTGGCTGTGTGCATTGAAATCGGATGTTACTCAGTTTGGGACCTAGCAGAGTTTCCTCACTTATTTAGTCTGTGTCTCCTCTAGATGGTTTCATAGAAACACTGAAAGTGGTATTATGGCCCACTTGACTTCAGACCAACCTGAGGCAGGGGAAATCGTTAGCAGTCAGATCATATGTTGCCTAGTACTTTCTAAGTGTTTCTTAGACCTCACAAAAATTATTTGCTTGGTGAAACCATGTGAGATGACTGTTTTTTCTGTAGGGAAAACTGTATTTCCTGCCCAAGAGTCTCTTATCATGGGTACTTTTATTTGCCATCATGTTAGCAGAGTACCAAGGACCCCCCTAAGAGATGCAGATTGGCATAATGTGGCTTGCTCAGCCAAGGCATATAAAACCACTCAATCTCTTGTTCTTTTTTTTTTTCTTTTTTAAGATTTATTCATTTGTTTATTATGTATACAGTGTCCTGCCTGCATGTGTCCCTGCAGGCCAGGGTTGTGAGCCACCATGTGGTTGCTGGGAATTGAATCTAGGACCCCTGGAAGAGCAGCCGGTGATCCATCTCTCCAGCCCTTCTTAGCTGAAATTACTTCTTTGTATCCTCATCTTTATTCCTTTAGAAGTCACACCGACCTTCAGTTGAGTCGTGCACAGTATTTCCTTCACTGTGAAATGGAAAGTTTGCCTGACATGAAGCAGCTCATGAATTGTGAATCTGTCTTACTCCCCAAACACACTCCCCTGTCCCCTAGGGCTGATTCTCCCTTCTCCAAGTACTTGCAACTTTGAGAGGTCCCCCACCTTCGGGAGAGTGCCCTTACCAGTTTAGACTGAGGTTGTGAGTTCTAAGCTATCGTCTCCTACCCAGCTGACACTGCCTCAGTCTCCTGCAAAGTCCCTCCCCTTGCTGCTCAGTCTAACTCCTTGTGTCAAGTTGTCATTTGCCAGCTTCATGGTTTTATCCATTCATCCTGAGTTTGAATATTGAAAGCCTTTTATTTGGTCAACCAGAAACATGCTTTGGAGCCGCCATCCTGTCCCTTCACATTCTGCTGTCTTTGGTGTGCCTGTCTGACATTTACTTTTTAATCTCAGAGATATCAAGGATTCAGTGGGTAAGGGCAGAGTGGCATCCAAGTTCAAGTCATGTAAAATTCCTTGTTTTAGAGAGAGTAGAATATGGGATATAAACCACTCAGCCCTGCTCAAATAAGCTTATTGAATTGTAGATTTTTTTATTTCAATGCATTTGATGTGTTGTCAGTATTTTCTACTTCCCTGTGAATTGTTTTTCTCCCCAGGATGTTTGCTAGCAGAAATTTCATATGGTTAGTGGATGTGATTACATAAAGAATAAATTGGTCCAGGCTTGGTGGTGCACACTTACAATTCCAGCACTTGTGGGGCAGCAGCCTGTGTGAGTTTGAGGTCAGCATGGTCCAGAAAGAGTTCCAGGACTACACAGAGGGACCCTGTCTTAAAGCAATAGCAAAGAATAAATGGGGTTGGGCATGGTAGAATAGGCCTGTGATCCCAGCTCTCTTGATGCTGAGGCAAGAAGATAAAGAGTTTAGGCCAGCCTGAGCTATATACCCAGCTTCTGTGTCAAACAGTCACAGAGTATCTTCATATCATGACCATTGAAAGTCTGATTTCAATCTTAGAAGGCAGCAAGGAAGCAAATGTGGCTAGTCTCTGCTTTCCAAGACCAAAAAAATTCCCAAAGCTGATGGTGAGGTGGTACACAACTTCGATCCCACACTTCAAGGTAGAAGCCTGGGAATTTATAGCCAGCCTTGGCTGCCTGACACCCTGTCTTTAAAAAAACAGTTTTAGTCCCCAGAGAAAACTTTACTATAAACATGAAAAGTTCAGGATAACATAGCTTCAAGTAGACACAGCAAATGCTGACTTCTTGCCCGAATCCTAATTGATATTAATAATAAAAACCTGGAGCCAGAAAGATCACAGAGACAGGAACAAGCCACAGCCACTTTTCACCACTCTGAATCCTCAGACTGAATCGGGAAAGCAAAGCAAGAGCAGGACAAATTGGAAATGGGGAACTCTGCCTCCTCCTGCCTTATATTCTTTTTCTCTGCCCAGCCATATCACTTCCTGTAGAGTGCTAGGATTAAAGGTGTGTGCCACCACTCCCTGACCTCTGTGGCTAGCTGTGTCTCAGTCTGTCCTCTGATCTTCCGGCAACTTCATTTCTTTAGAGCCCACACAATATATTACCACACTAAGTAGTTCTGAGATAAGCTGAAATAACCTTCATAGACTCTCAGCTTTCTCACAGGTTAGTAAACACATGGCCTTGAAATCATTACCTATTTGTAGGGGAAAGTAGCCAATCAAAGGTAAGTGGAATCAGCAAGGCAGTGGTGAAGACTGGGGTTCTGGTCTGAGAGCAGCAAGCATGGGAAATGTGACCATCACCTTATGACTGTAGCTTTGCCAGCACCCACTGCCTCTGTGTGGGAGGAGGGGCATTAAAATACCTGCAAGACTGATATTACTCAAGGAGGGAGCGCCCCTGTCCAGGGACAGTGTGAGTAACTGAGTGAGCCTTGAGCCCACTTTAGTTGTGCTTGGGATAAGGATGAGGGTATGTATGTGTCACCTCTCCTCTGTAGCATGCTTCAGTGCTCTGTGGTGCTTTGAAAATGAGCCCAGCTGGAACATCTTGAGAGGAAATTGCCTGTGTTAAAGTTGCATTTTTTTATGGTCATGTGAAGCAACTGATTGTTTCCTCCATTTATTTTAGGAAACAGCCCTAACCCAGCCACCTTCCCTTTGCTTCTGATGTTGTAAGCTATGTGTATAAGGTTACAAAACGATAACGCACAAAAAAATTCTCTTCTCATTGGTGCCATCTGCCTTTCAGGCATCCTGACAAAAACAAAGACCCTGGAGCGGAGGACAAATTCATTCAGATCAGCAAGGCCTATGAGGTACCGTGTCAGACACTCAGTGCCTCTGTTAGCGCCTAGAAAATGGGGTGGAGGGCCTGGGGGGTGGCTCAGCATCTCAGCCATACAAACATGAGGCCCAAAGCTCAGATATGTAAAATCCACACAAAGGCCTGATGGGCTTGGCAGGCCACCTATAATGTTAGCACTCGGAAGGCTAAGAAAGTGTTCCCAGGACAGCTGATTAGTAAGGCTAGCCTTAGCTGAGATTAAGAGACTCAGTGAACAAGGTGGAGAATGGCATCAGCTTCGGGCTTCCACAGCACATGAGCTCACATACATGCAAACACATGCAAACACATACACAAAGCAAAAGGAAAGGAACACAGGTCAGATGTGTACTGTACCATCCCCTCAGCAGGGCACATCCCACACCTGACCCAGTTCCTCATGATGTTAAAGAAATTAACTGTTCCATCCACATGCTGAAGCAGGTGCCTGAACATTTCAGCTCCTGGAAAACCTGGCCCACTTTGAAAGCTTTAATTAGAATTGTGCAATTACCCAGAGCAGATGTCTGTTATGATTGTAGAGACTTAAAGAATCACACCAGTTTGCCTGGTTACACAAGGTTACAAATAACTTTAAGACACGAGATTTTTGCTAAGTCTCCAACATGTCACCTGAAATAGCATGGTCTAGATTACATGTAAGCAGTGAGTCTCTGGCTGCCTAATTTGCCAGGGTAATATGCTTCAGCAAATAGTGCTTCGGCTGGACAGTGACTCATCACCCTAAAAAGATTATCGAATTTTAATCTTCAAAGTTAAGTCTCAGTGAAGGAAAGTCAGTGGTGAGGTGGCTCAGTGGGTAAGGGCACCTGCTGCCAAGTCCAAAGACCTGAGTTCAATCCTCGGAACTCAAGAGACAGAAGGTGAGAACTGACCCTTGCGAGTTGTCCTCTGACCTCCACACCCGTGTTCTGGCAGACACGAGTACATGTAAGTGCAAAAGCTGAAAGGCACTGGAAGCTACTCTTTGGTTACTTTTTGGTGTTCAAGCATACCATACCTTGGTCCAAATGATTTTAAATCCAAGGACACAGCAGCATAATGGTCTGTGGTGGATCCTGGTGATGTCATTATGCTGGGTCTCAGTCGGTGCTTGTGTTCTAGTACTGACTGAGATGATTGGTGGCTTTAATGTCAGCATGAGCGTGGAGAGCCAACAAATAAAGTTTGAGGGTTTTGATATTTGGAGGTCTGAGATTAACTTACTGTGTGTGTGTATTCTGTGGGCTTATATGCGCCACAGCACTCGTGACGTCAGAGGAAAATGTGCACGAGTTGGCTTTCCTGCCTGCTGGAGGTTGAACCCAGCATCCCTACAATACATTTACTCGAAATATACTTCTGTCTCAGACAGCTTACAGAAACCCGTGTAGGGCTGGGGTGCATGGGGCCTGGCTGCAGTCCTGAGAGAGATGGGACGGCCTTTAGTAGGCTCCTTGTCTTCTTGCTTACAGATTCTGTCAAATGAGGAAAAGAGGATGAACTACGACCACTATGGAGACGCTGGGGAGAACCAGGGCTACCAGAAGCAGCAGCGCGAGTATCGCTTCCGCCATTTCCATGAGAACTTTTATTTCGATGAGTCCTTTTTCCACTTCCCTTTCAATGCGGAGCGGCGGGACTCCGTCGATGAGAAGTACTTACTGCACTTTTCTTACTACGTGAATGAAGTGGTTCCCGACAGCTTCAAGAAACCCTACCTCATCAAGATCACGTCAGACTGGTGCTTCAGCTGTATCCATATCGAGCCCGTCTGGAAAGAAGTGGTCCAGGAGCTGGAAGGACTGGGTAAGTCAGTTCCTCACTAAGATACATTTATATAGGAAGGGACACTCTGACTTTTTTTTTCTTTTTAAGATTTATGTGTTTTATGTATATGAATGTTTAGCCACAAGTATGTCTGTGCTCTACATGCATACAATGCACATGGAGACCAGAAGAGGCGTTAGATCCCATAGAACTAGAGTTAGAGGTGGTTGTAAGCTGCCGTGTAGGTGCTGGGAACTGAATTCAGGACCTCTGCAAGAGCAGCAAGTGCCCTTAACCACAGAGCCATCTCTCCTGCCCACCATTCTTGAATTCGATGGGGGATTGGAGAAAGGGAACAGTTGGTGTGCTTCCTTCTCCCAAGGCCAGAATGGTTGGCTTTAGAGGGATGTTTATAGAGAGGGAGATGTATAAGCTACTTTTTATTTTTAATTGAATTTTAAAAATATTTATTTCATATATATGAGTGACCTGTCTTATCTTCAAGCACATCAGTAGAGGGAATCAGATCCCATTATAGGTGGTTGTGAGCCACCATGTGGTTGCTGGAAATTGAACCTAGGACCTCTGGAAAAGCCCTCAACCGCTGAACCATCTCTCCAGTACCTCTTTGTAGTAAAAGGTTTCTGGCCCTGACTTTTGGGCCTAACCTCAAGGTTTAGGACCCACAGACATGCAGACACGCAGACCCACAGTCCCACAGAGACACACAGATGCTTTCAATAGTTTTTGGCTGATCAGCCTAAGGCCCAGGCATATCACTTGCTAGCTCTCTACCCTTCATCTAACCCATGATTCTTCCTGTTCAGCCATGGGGCTCAGTACCTTTTCTCACAGCAGCATGGTTGTCCTCTGCTTCCTGCGGCTTCTCTCTGGTGTTCTCTCTGGCATTCTGCTCTTCTTCCTGTTCTCAAGAGTGTTCTTAGTCTGGTAGCCCTGTGCACACTTCCTGCCTGCCTTTGGCCAATCAGTGCTTTTTATTAAACCAGTGGGTGGGACAATTATTTACCATGAAACAATATAATCCCCTACACCTCTTCTTTTTTTTTTTTAATGTGCGTGAATATTTTGCCTATGCGAATTTCTGTTTACCATTTGGATGCCTGGTGCCTGAAGAGACCAAAAGAGGGTGTCTCAGATCCCTGGAACTTCAGTTACAGAAGGTTGTAAGCCTCTTATGTGGGTGCTGGGAATTGAACTCAGGTCCTCTGCAAGAGCCACAAGTACTTTTACCCACTGAGCTATCTCTCCAGCCTCTAATTTCTTAAAGGCATGCACTGCTACTATGCCAGTCTCTCTCTCTCTCCCTCTCTCTCCTCCTCTCTCTCTCTCTCATTTATTATTTGGGTGGCAGGGGAGAAGGCTCATGCCATGGTACTCATGTGGAGATCAGAGAACTTTGAAATGTAGGTTCTCTCCTACCTTTATGTGGATCCTGAGAATTGAGCTCAAATTGTCATTGTTTTATAGCAATCACCTCTACTGGTTCAGCCATCTTGGAGGCCTACCTTGTCCTTTTGTCTGATTGATTTGAAACTTTATCTTTGTAGTATCCTCATTGGAAAGTTGAAAAACTAGAAAATCATTGACTAACTAAAGCCACCCTCAAATGTTGGGAATTACAGATGTGTGGAACAATACCTTACACAATGTAGGAATTTTCTAGGACTACCATAACTAAACCCCACTGTCTGAGTGACGTAAAATGTAGCTTTGAGCCAGAACTTGGGTGGTGGCAAAAACAGCTGGGCTGCATACTAAACTCCTGGACAACTTACTTGGGCTACAGAACAAGCCCCTGTCTGAAAAATCAATCAAGGAAGTTCTAGAGAGGCAGAGATCGCCTGTCTCTTTGCCCTGCCCCTCTGTGTGCTGGCATTAAAAGTGTACACTACCACATCCAGGTCCTTCCCTCACTTTTATTAAGCACTTGGGGCCAGGAAAATTTTAGTGATTCAGAATATTTGTTTTAGTAATTCCTCAATGCTGATGTTACTGAGTGTGTGTGTGTGTGTGTGTGTGTGTGTATGTGTGTGTGTGTGTGTGTGTGTGTGTGTATGTGTGTGTGTGTGTGTTCATTCTATAGCTACCTGTAGAGAAACTTTTAAAGGGAGGGAATTCAACCCTCGGGACCAGAGTTCTCTGAAGAGGGTGGACTACTGGAAATCATTGGATCATTTATTCCAAAATAAACTTTCAGTGTGCTGTGCAGAATACTCAGGTATTAGGATTTGACAGAATGCATCCCTGAGCCTGGATAAAGTTGCGCCTGGAAGAAGCTAGAGGCAGTTTAGCATGGCATGCAATAGAGGCAGGGCAAGGCCACTGACTTGGTAGCTTCTTGGTCATGAAATGTAACCGTCTTATGCTGTGTTGGGTGGTGTAGGGAACAGTGTGGATGCTAAACTTCTGAACACTTTAGGACCAAGGGCTACATTACATTTCACAGTTTACATGTTCATTTTGCACACAGCACACATGGAGGTCAGAGGCTGACTCTCAGTTTTCTCTTTCCATCATGTGGGTTCTGGATATGGGATTCTGGCCATCAGGCATGGCAGCAGGGGTCAGAAGTGAACACAGAGGAAATCCACAAGGCAAGAGATATAGGCAGTCACCAGGAGCTGGAGAGGACTCGGATAGACTTTCCCTGCAGCAGGCGAAGAAAGCCAGCCCCGCTAACACCATGACGTTCCCCTGTGGGATAAACTGGTCTCCTTGTCTCCAGAAATTTAAGATGAGAAATTGACATGGTGTGTGGTGGCTGTTCCCATAGCCAAAGCAACCCCAGGCAACATCACTCCTGACAGAAGGAACCTGTCGGTCAGGATAAAGAAGGGCCATGAAAGACTCCTGGGACCACTTGGGTGATAGCATTAGAGGAGAACTTGGTTGAGAGGCCACATGCTGGTGGCTGGAAGAGAGGGGAATTCAAGCTCAGGAGTTGATTGTCTCCTGTCTCTGTTGTTGTGGTTATGTTTTTATGAGACCAGATCTTTCTGTATAACCCAGCCTGTCCTGAAACTTGCTATGTAGATTAGTATTGCCTTGAACTCACTAATATCTGCCTGCCTCTGGGATGAAAAGTGTGTGCCACCATTCCTGGCAAAAGCTGTCTTTTTGTCTCCACGTTTGTACCAGAGGGTGCTCGTCAGATGTGCATGTGCACATACACACACTGGCAACAACAATAACAGTAAGTATTTAGGTGGAAAACTATAGGAGAAGACACCCAGCATCAGTCTCTAGCATCCACCTATACAAGTGTTGGTGAGTGTTAAGTGTCTACTTTGACACCAGGAAAGCAGTTGACTTCCTCCTGTCTCCTGCACAGCTCTACTGTGTAAAAAAGAATTGGTTAGCCTCACAGTTGCACACACATTAGTCTCAGCCTTTGAGGGATAGAGGCAAGTGGATCCCTGAGTTTGAGGCCAGCCTGGTCTACAGTTAGAGTTCCACTACAGCCAGGGCTACACAGAGAAACTTTGTCTCAAAAAACCAAAAGAGAAAGGAAGGAAGAATTGGGTAAACAGATCAATGACTCACTTTCTTTGACTGATCATCTGCTGTGTGCACAGCTCTGTTCTGAAGCTGGTGATATACCGGGACCCCTGTCTTCCCTAACGCCTTCATTCTAGAAGAAAAAGGCAGCCTGTAATAACAAGCAGAAAGTGCATGCTGTGCTAGAAGATGGGAAGCAGGAGGTAGGGTGCAGCTCAGAGGTAGCATGAGTTCAGTATGCTCAGGACCCTGGATGCAGTGTGTCATGCCCCTCCCACCCCCAACCTGTAAGCTATGGAAAATGTATGGGTCTTGGAGGAGAAAGCCTGTGCGGGACACAGCTTTAATATGGACCACTATAAGCCTTCTGAGGAGGACTTGAAGTCAGTGAAGATGTTACCTACAGAGACAGCAGTGTGCCAGGACCAAGGCCCCAAAGCTCAGCATCCTTGTTTGTCTGGACTGGAGCAAGCTAAGAACAGGGAGGAGGAAAAAGGAATGAGACCAGGGACCACACCATGAAGAATCCCGTTGTGCTTTTGTAGACTGGGGTTTAATTCCAAGTAGATTCTTTGCAAAGTTTGGACAGAGGAGTAGTGTGATTCATTTAGAAGTAACAGTCTGGCGATCATGTTAAGAACAGACTGCAGCAGTAAAGACCACTTAGGAGGCCATTGTAGCAGCCAGCCAAGAGGAATGAGGAAGCTGTGCTGGGGTGCACACCTTTGATCCAGGCACTTGGGGAGCCAGAGGCAAGAAGATCAGGGTGTTAAGGGTCAGCCTTGGCTACATAGTGAGCTGGAAGGACAGGGTAGAGAAAAAGGATTGTGGGAGTGGTGAAAAGCTGTTACAGTGGCATCTTCTGAAGAGAGATCCAGGAAGCTTGCTGGCAGATTGGATGTGGGTGTGAGGGAGGAGAGAAGGGTGGCTCTGTTGTTTGGGCTGTGTTAGGAATGGGGCTGCCATGTTTGGAATGGCAGAGGCAGTGCTGGAGCTCTGGGAGGCAGGGAGCTTGACACCCAAATCTCCCAGACACCCTTCTTCAAAAACAATTCCTCCTTAGTGCCTGTTACTCTTGCACTTAGTAGAGTAGCTGGCCCTCCACACATTTAGTTAAGTGAAAGAACAAAAGAAGACACAGGTATTAAGTCAGTGTCAGGTGGAAAAGTAAGGCCACCTTCCTGCCTGCACACACAGAAAAAAATAGTGAACAGGTGAACGCCAGCTGCTGACAGGGCTCAGACAGCATACAGGCTCTTGAATGGTGTTAACTTAGTTTTGTTCACTTTTTTAAAAGTTGGTTGCTTTTTTTATTAATTTTGTGGGCTTATTTATGTATAACATGTGTATGTGAAATGTCAGAGCATGCATGTGGAGGTCAGAGAACAAAATCTGGTCATCAGTTCTTGATTCACACCTTGTTTTAGGCCAGGTCTCTCTCGGTTCTACTATGCCATGTACTCCAGGATAGCTGGCCCCTGGGTTTCTGTGATTCTCTGCCTGCCTTCCATTTTCCCCATAGGAATATTACAGTTACGGATGCACACTACTACATGCAGCGCTTTCCTGGGGTTCTGGGGGTCTGAACTCAAGTCACAAGGCTTATGTGGCAAGCTTCTTTTTTTTTTTTTTTTTACCCACTGAGCCATCTCCTGGTGTCTTCTTTCACTTTTTAAAGGAATTTTTAGCCATGCTGGTGGTGCACACCTTTAGTCTCAGCACTGGAAGCAGAAGTGGGTAAGATCTCTATCAGTTTGAGGGCAGCCTGGTCTACATATAAAATTTTAAGCAGGCCAAAGCTGCATAGTGAGGCCCTGTCTGGGGGTCGGGGGAAGAAAGGGGAGGAGAAGGAGTAGAGGAGAAGAAAGAGAATAAAAGAAAGAAAAAAAAATGTAGTTTTAGAATTCTCTGAAATTGTTTTTTATATGAATAGGTATTTTGCCTGCATGCATGTCTGGGTATTGTAGGGATTATTCACTGGCAATTGATTATATAAAGGATTAATATTTATTGTAAACACTCACTGATATAAGATTGAACCTTAGGGGAAGTCCTGGAGGGTTGAAATTTTCCGCCACAGCAGCAGCACCTCCCTCTGAGAACACAGGACAAACAGGAAGGGCAGGTAGCTGCAACCCCTCATCAAAGGGGGCTGACCACACTGCACAGGGGTCCTTAAAAACTTCAAAGCCATGCCTAGTCTTTCGCCAAAGTTCCTGAGCCTGCTATATCTGGGTTTTATTTGTTTGAAACAGAGTGTGGTGGTTTAAATAAGAATGTCACCCATGGCCTTCGGTGGTGGTGAATGCCTTTAAACACAGTACGTGGGAGTCAGAGGCTGGTGCATCTCTGGGAGTTCAAAACCAGCTTGGTCTACAGGGCAAGTTCCCTGGACAGCAGGTGCCCCATGGGCTTAGGTATTTGAATACTTAGTAATCAAGGAGTGTCCGTACTGAGGACTAGGAGGAGGAGCCTTGTTAGAGGAAGTGTGGCACTGGAAGTGGAAGTTTCAAAAGCCCAAGCCAGCTGGGTGGATCTCTTTCTTCATGCTGCCTATGGGTTCAAGTATAAAACTCTCAGCTACTTCTCCAGTACCATGTCTGTCTGCCTGCCTGCCTGCCTGCTGCCTTGGCTGGCCTCAGACTCATAGAGGTCCACCTGCCTCTACCTCCCAGTGTTGGGATTAAAGATGTGTACCACCACATCTAGGCCAGTGTGAACAGGTGTGCCTGGTTCCTGAGGAGACCAGAGAGGGCGTCTGATCCTCTGGAACTGGAGTGATAGACAGCTGAGAATCACCTTGTGGATGATGGGAATTGAACCTAGATACCAGTGCCCTTAAGTTCTGAACCATCTCTCCAGCCCAAAAATTTGTATTTTTAAAATTGTTTCTAATTGTGGGGGATGTTGGAGGGGATGCACGTGCAACAGCAAGCCTGTGGAGGTCAGAGACAACTCTTGGAGAGGATTTCTTCTCCAACCTTTCCATGGGTTTCAGGGGTCAAACCCAGGTGGTCAGTCATCCAGCAAGCTCCTTTACTCATTGAGCCATCTTCATAGGTCCAAAATTTGTGTTTTTTCAGTATTCAGAATCAATAAATAATGATGTATAAAAGGGAGATATGTTCCCAAAGGTGAGAAGATGTGACCTCCTGTTAACACTTCATAAGCGGTGGTGTTCGGTGGGATACTTGCTAAGCCATTGGTCCTTTAGCTTGTTCATACAAGTTTGTTTATGGGTAGAAACTTGGTACACAGACTGCTCTCTGTCTTTTGCATTTACTTAGTGTGTGTGTGTGTGTGTGTGTGTGTGTGTGTGTGTGTGTGTGTGAGAGAGAGAGAGAGAGAGAGAGAGAGAGAGAGGGGGGACACAAAAGTGTACAAAGGCCAGAGGGTAAGCTGCTAGAGTCAGTTCTCCTTATATCTTGTGGGTTCCAGGGTTCCTCAGGCTTGGTAGCAACCTCCTTTATCCACTGAACCATCTCTCTGGCCCTCTTTTTTTTCTTTTAAAGCATTTTCTCATGACCTGCTCCCCAAATTAGAAATAACAAGCTTTAAAAAATGTTCAGATTTGCAATTATTTGTAAAAGTTGCCAGATTGTTCTATAGAAAAAACTGACCAATCTAGAATTCTCACGGTGAAAACAGCTAAATAAGCCTTTAGAAAAATACCTACTCCAATCCGGCTGAGCTTCGTCTCCCACTGTAAGGACTTGTCAGCACTCCTTCTTGCCAGAATCTGAGAAAAGCTTCATGAAGCTTGTTCGTGCTTTTCAGGTGTGGGGATTGGTGTCGTCCATGCCGGCTATGAAAGACGCCTGGCCCATCACCTGGGAGCACACAGCACTCCATCCATCCTAGGAATCATCAATGGGAAAATCTCCTTTTTCCATAATGCTGTAGTTAATGAGAACCTACGGCAGTTCGTGGAGAGCCTTCTTCCAGGGAACTTGGTGGAGAAGGTGAGTGTCCTCTGCCAGCCGGGACCTCCCAATTGTCATTCTGAACAGCCAGGCATATACCATTTTCATTACACCTAATCATTCTTATAAAACCCGGGAGACTGAAGGTTGAAGCAGGGGTGTATAGAGCTGGAGAAAAGCCACTTTATTAACAACCAGCTCACAGGTGTTTTCCCATCCCAGGAACCTGATCTAAAGCCACAGTTGGGTTTCCTAGACAACAGCAAAGTTAGATCATGTGATAGGATAATATAGCTGATGCATTTGTTCATGTGCATGTATTTTCTGTAAAAGTACTCAAATCAGATTTCATTGAGAAAAAAATGAATTACATTTGGTTTTTACATTTTTAAGGATCACATCTACAAAAAAACCAGATTCATTAAACCAAGTATTATTTCTCTAACTGTAGAAGTTAATGAGGAGGCAGTTGTAGAGCATGCCTTTAATCCTAGTATTGGGAGACAGAGGCAGGTGGCTAAATTTGAGGCTAGCCTAGTCTACATAGCAAGTTCTAGGTCAGCTAGGACTACATAGAGAAAACTTGTCTCAAAAGGTAAGACTGGAGAGATGGCTCAGAGGTTAAGAGCACTGGCTGCTCTTCAGGAAGTTCTGAATTCAATTCTCAGTAACCATATGGTGGCTCACAACCATCTATAATAAATCTGGTACCCTCTTCTGTCATGTAGGCATACATGCAGCATAATACTGTTTGTATAATAAATAAATAAATTTTAAATAAATGATATTTTAAAAAAAAACAAAAACAAAGTAAAATCTCAGTGAGAGCCAGAGTGCTCACTGCTGAGTAACAACCTGAGTTGATTCCAGAGGACACACATGGTGGAAGTAGAGAACCTGCTCCTGCAGGTTGGTCCTCTGACCCACATGTGCATGCTCATGTACCTGCGTGTACACAAAATAAGTAAGTGTAATTTCATTGTTGTTTGAGACTTGGGTCTTCTACAAGCAGCAAGCCCCCTTAAGTACTGAGCATCTCTCCAGCCCTACTTAAGCTGTATTTAAAGGGCCAGTGCTGCGTGTCTTCTGAAGAAGCGCACTCTTAGAGGCTAGTGGTAGAACTTGTACTTGGTAATGCCCTGGCTTCAGTCCCCAGTGGCAAGAAGAACCAAGTCACCCTGTAATGAAACAAACACAGACTAGGGTGTGTTTTAGTTCATTGCTAGAGCACTTACCTAGGCTGTAGGCTCAACCCCCAGTACTCCTACCAAAAGAGATCAAAAAAGAACCAACTCCAGAATGACCTTATGATATGGTCATTCTGTCATTCAGTAAGTGATTATGAATGACTGGTATGTCTCCATTATTCTCATTGTTTTGTCTAATTAAGACAAAACAGTGACAAAGGCAGGCAGATCTCCGTAAGTTCGAGGCCAGCCTGGTCTGTGTAGCAAGTTCCACGACAGCCAGGGATACATAGATCCTGTCTCAAGAACAACAGAAAGGTTATTTATCTGCATTTTTAATTTTTTTATAAACAACCACTTTATATATACCTAATTTGTCTCCTGACAGCACTATAAGACAGTTATTAATAATTAAGTATTGGGAGCTGGAGAGCTCAGGGGTTTAGAGCACTGGCTGCTCTTCCAGAGGTTCTGAGTTCAATTCCCAGCATTCATATGGTGGTTTACAACCATCTGTAATGAGATCTGGTGCTCTCTTCTGTGTGCAGATGTACATGGATACAGAATGTTGATGTATAATAAATAAATCTTTAAAAAGCAATAGTAATTAAGTATTGGTGCTGAAAAGATACCTCGGAGGTTAAGAGCACTGACTGCTCTTTCAGAGGACCTGGGTTCAGTTCCCAGCATCCACATGGCAGCTCACAGCCATCCTAACTTCTGTTCCAGGGAATTTGATACCCTCTTCTGACCTTTGTGAGCATCAGACCTGTGTGTGGTATGCATATATACATACATGCAGGCAAAATATATGTATAAAAAATAGAAATAAATCTTTGTAAAAAATTAAATGTTGTAACTAACCTTCTATTTCCAATTTAAGGTTACAAATCAAAATTACGTGCGATTCCTCTCTGGCTGGCAGCAGGAGAATAAACCTCATGCCCTCCTGTTTGGCCAGACGCCAGCGGTGCCGCTGCTGTACAAGGTACTCACCTGCCGGAGCAGCCCCTCAAATTCCTGTCGGGCACTGCCTGCTTGTCCTTTGTATAACCTCATATGGAGTATCTCTAGAAATCCCAGCCCTGATCTCATGAGACAGATGACAGTCAGGACATAGGCACACTGAAGTGTACACAGTTACCTTCCCGATGTGTGCATAAGCTGTATGTGGGCTTAAATGTTGTGCTGTCTCCAAGAACACTTTAGGATGGATATGCCAGTACCCATCTGAATTATTTCTGGTCTCATGTGTTTCAGAAAAGGCCACTCAGCCTGTGGTAGTTTATTGCTAGTGTGGACACACACACGCCCACAAGGACACAAGCACGTACTCAGACAAGATTTGAGCATAATTATTTTGTTTATTTCTTAAGAAAATTAGTTGTGTTTATCTTTGCTCAGTTTTTGTGCATAGAATGCTATAGAATTCCTAAAGTGAATGCTTGAGGGTAAGAAAGACTCACAGGGATCCATAAGCTGACAGCTCATCCCAGCCATTGACATTAACAGGGCCCACTTGCTTTGTAAGCTGGATGCCAAGCTGTGTTTCATTTCCTTCTTCTCTTGTGCCCTTACAGTTAACGGCTTTTGCATATAAGGATTATGTGTCGTTTGGTTATGTGTACATCGGCTTGAGAGGTGTGGAAGAGATGACCAGGCAGTATAACATCAATGTCTATGCCCCCACCATGCTGATCTTTAAAGAGCACATAAACAAGCCTGCTGATGTGATCCAGGTATTCGAGAATCACCTCAAGATGTCCTTCATTTTACCTCAGCCATGTGTAAATAAGCAACAGAATTGAAGTGAGTTTTGTAGTCCCAGCACTGGAAGGGTCAGCATTTCAAGGTCATTCTCAAATACATAATGAGTCTGAGACTAGCCTGAGCTACAGTGAGATTTGTCTCAAAGAAAGAGACAGGAAAAGAAGGGAATGATCAAAATGGCTCTGGGGATGAAAGTGTTAGCTGCTAGCATGACCGCCTGAGTTCCCTCCCTGGGAACCATGTGCTGGAAAGAGAAAACCACCTCCTACAGGTCACTTGAGGTCTACATGTGCTCAGGCACATACATGCACACTCAGGAATCAATCATAGACAAAACTGAATGGGACTGCTGGGAAGTTTATTTGCCATTTCTTTCTACTGGTGAACTAAATTTTGCTGTTTTGTTTTTTAATTTGACACAATGATGTTTTGCTTAAAAAAATTTATCTCAGATGGCACATAGCTAGAATTTCAGTACTCTGAAGGCTGAGGCAGAATTTTTGGATTGAGAGAAGTGTTTGGTATTTTGGGGATTAGCTTTTTAAACAAGGTCTCACTCAGTGTTCAGACTAGTCCAACTTTGAGCTCACAGAGCTCTGCCTCCTAAGTGCTGGGACTGAAGGTGTGCATCACCATGCCCACATACTTTATTTAGGGTCTGAAGAGATGACTCAGCAGTTAAAAAAACATGTACTGCTCTTCCAGAGGACCCAGAGTTCCAGAGTTCAGTTCCCCATACCTGTATAGGGTGGTTCACAAGCACCTGTGACTTCAGTTCCAGGGGCCAGGCTGTCTCCTCTGCACAGCCTTTCGTTTGCCTACACTCATGTGCACATACCCATATACATAATGCACGTAATTAAAAATGAAAAGAACATGTTTTATTTTGGTCACTAAACATTTCATTGCCTGACTGCTGTGTGGTGAATACGGCACTGGCTGGGGCATCCATAAACCATACCTAAAGTGGTTCAGTCAAGGGAGGAAAGATCCAAAGGTCATCTACAGTCAAGGAGAATAGGGGAGCATGAAACTGGAAACCAGGAAGGCCATTCAGTGGGGCAGAACCAGATGGGAAATAGCTGATGGGCAGCAAAGAAAATGAATTTGTCTTAGGTGTGCTGAATTAGTGCTACCTGTAGGAAAGACTAGCAGAGAGGACCCTCACAGGTGGACAGAGACAGCAGAGAGGACCCTCACAAGTGGACAGAGACAGCAGAGAGGACCCTCTCACAGGTGGACAGGCACAGCCTAGGGCTTGGTGGCAGTGCTTATAATCTCAGCACTTTGGAAGCTGAGGAAGTTGAGAACTGAAAGCTGAGTTAGGTGGCAGTAGAAGGGCTGTCATGGTAGCTTATTTGTTAGGTGCTTGCCTGGCAGACACAGCCCCAGGTCGGACCCCCAGCTCTGTAGAGACCAGGCCGGCAGTGCAGTCTGATCTTACTCTCTGCAGATAGAAGGAATACAGTTGTTTCTCAGATATTGATTTTGTATCATCCAGCACCTTTGGAAATATCTGTAGTCAGTCATTTCTCCATTCTGTCTTTTGGATCTGCTAAGTTCTCAATAATTGTCTGAGGTTGGTGGCAGATCTGCTTCTCCTGTGTCATGTCTGCCCTTTAAATGCAGGAAAGCAAT
This sequence comes from Phyllotis vaccarum, assembly GCA_033318265.1. Taxonomy (NCBI): domain Eukaryota; kingdom Metazoa; phylum Chordata; class Mammalia; order Rodentia; family Cricetidae; genus Phyllotis; species Phyllotis vaccarum. The sequence goes on along the minus strand of JARWLC010000003.1, from coordinate 56,550,574 downwards.
GACAAAGCAGTCAGTGTACAGTCTTGTGGTCTGCTTCTTCGTTCTAGTGACAGTGTGTGTGGAAGGGCTGGGCTGAGTGCTAGAGCTCTCTTGAGCGTACAAAGCCCTGCATTCACAAACGGTGTGTGGTGCCATATGCCTGGAAATCCAGCACTAGGAAGGAAGTCTCAAAGGGGGAATGGGCATAGTGGCACACAATTCAATCCCAGAACTTGGGAGGTAGACAGGTAGGTCTTTGTGACTTTGAAGCCATCTTGGTCAACAAAGCAAATTCCAGGCCAGCCCTGCCACCACCCCCCCAATCCACAAAACAAAAAAACCAAGAGCTGCCACTGTTTGTGTGTTTTGTTTCATTTTATCTTTTTTTGAGGTACTGTTGATTGAACCTGGGGCTTTGTGCATATTAGACCAGTGGTCTACTATTGAACTCTATCTCCCTAGCCCTAGGATTTATTTTGAATTGTTCAGTTTGCTATAGATCATACAGATCCTAAATGAAAATACATTTGTATAAAATTCAAAATGATTGAAGCTGCTAGTGTCACACAGTAGAAACCTCTTTTTTTTTTTTTTTTTTCTTCGAGAGGGTTTCTCTGTATAGCCCTGGCTCTCTCCTGGAACTCACTCTGTAGACCAGACTGGCCTTAAATTCCTAGAGATCCGCCTGCCTCTGCCTCCCAAGTGCTGGGATTAAAGGTGTGTCTCACCATTTCCTGGCTAATAGAAACCTTGATTTTCTCCTGAGTATGGCATCACTACTTTCACCTGAGTTATCTAGCATCTTCCCACACTTCTTGCCTGGTTATGCTGCTGTAGCCAGGGTCTTCACACTTCATAAGTCCGTTTGCAGTGTGAAAGCTCAGTGCTGCTTATTGGTGTTTCTCCAGGCCCGAGGGTTGAAGAAGCAAGTTATTGAGGACTTCATCACCCAGAACAAGTACCTGCTGGCGGCCCGGCTCACCAGCCAGAGGCTGTTCCATGAACTCTGCCCTGTGAAGCGGTCTCACCGACAGAGGAAGTATGAACTCCAGGCTCTGCCTCTCACTTAAGTGGGAGGGAGCAGTGGTGTCTCCCCGTGGGTCAGTTAAACTCTGTGATTGGATGAGGTGCCTTAGTCCAGGGTACCTTTGCACCACTTGCTGAAATAATACACATGGGCCACCTGGCTAGCAGGTGTCTGGAGGACCATCGAGGTGGCTCAGCAAGTAAAAGCACTTGCTGTCAAGCCTGACCACCTACCTGGGTTTACTCTTCAGGACCCATGTGGAGGAAGGAGAGACTGGATCCACACATGCCCAGACTTTAAGGTCTACCTGGAATCTCACACTTAGCACAGCCTGTCTTGAGCAGGCCACCACTGTGTCCCTAGGGTCTCTGCTCCCATCCCTCCCCTTACTCTTCCTTCCGTCAGCTCTCCGCATATCTGCCATTGATCTCTCCAAACCTAGGCCACATCAAGTTGCTCCACCCTCTTTTCTCTCCTGCAGCACTTCACTCAGGGCCGCTCAGACATCAGGCATTTTTCTGGTCTGCATGAGTGCTACTTGTACCCCATGCCAGCCTCTGTCCCACCCTCTTTTTCTCACAGCACTTGTCATTACCCACTTGTATCTGTGTATCTGTCTGTTTCCTCCACTGGAACAAGGGTAGGAATGCTGCCTGAGCGTTCAGTAAATGTTCAGGAGAAGGAATAAATGAACAATAGGCTCCATTAGAACCTATGACAACCCCTTCAGAATGAGGGTTGTTCACCTCTGTCCTAAGGTAGATCCATCCACTCCTCCCAGAGAGAGGACATTGGAACAGATGGCTTCTAAAAGCTTCACTATAGTTTTCATCCTGCAAGGTATGTCTCGTCTCTTCCTTAGCAGCCGTTGCCAGGCCTGGCCCTGCCCCGGGATTGGTTCTAGGGCCTCCTCTCTCATTCGTGTGCAGGTACTGTGTGGTTTTGCTGACGGCCGAGACTAGCAAGCTAAGCAAACCCTTTGAAGCCTTCCTGTCATTTGCTTTGGCAAACACTCAGGACACGGTGCGATTCGTGCATGTCTACAGCAGCCGGCAGCAGGAGTTTGCCAACGCCTTGCTACCAGATGGCGAGGCCTTCCACGGGAAGTCGGGGGTGAGTGATGAGCCCAGCCCTCATCCCCATTCCACTTGCTTTGGGAGTGCTGAGTTCAGAGTGCAAACATCTGGAAACTGAAAGCTGGTTGGAATCTTACAGACCTCTTATCTTTCTAACCATTTTACGTCCCCCATATGGACTTCAGTCCTCTCTAGAAGGCACTCTCTGTAGTCTGGCACCATCCCAGCGGAGTCATCTTGGCCACTTCCCATGAGGGACAGTTGATCGTGTCAGCCTTTTCCAACAGCGTTTTCTAGGGTCAGGTATAGCAGTGCAGGACTCTAGAGGCCCTGTTCTCAAATCTCAGGCCACTGCTCATGTGCCCAGAAACCTGCCCTTTCTCACTCTCTCGGCCTTTGTCTTCACTGCCGTCCTCCCAGAAGCCTGTGGATCTATTGGAGTGAGGATTGTAGTTTGGTGATAGAGTGTTTGCCTGAAATACAGGAGGTCCTGGGTTTCATCCCCAGCCCACAGAAGGGAAGGAAATGTCCCACCTTCTCTGTTCTAATTCCATTGCCATGGAGATGCTCTCTGCAAGGCAAAGGCTCCTTAACTGTAACATTTTGTCAGAGTCTGTCACACAAAATCTCTTGGAAGAAAAAAAGTTTAGAATTTTAGCAAAAGCTTTGGAAAGTCACCATAAATATTACTTGACAATTACAATGGCATATGCATGTAATCCTGGCACTCGGAGGTAGAGGCAGGAGCCTGGGCTATAGGATATCCTGTCTTTAAAAAAAAAAAAAAAAAAAAATGCAACAATTTTGCCTGGGAGTTGGCTCAGTGGTTAAGAGCACTGGCTGTTTTTGGAGAATACCCGGGTTCTGTTCCCAGCACCCACATGGAGGCTCACAACCACCTGTAACTCCAGTTCCAGAGGATCTCTCATGTTCTGGCCTATGAGGGATCCTGAATGCATGTAGTGCACACACACACAAACATAATACATTTTTAAAACGTTTTTTCAGCTTATAATTTAATTGTATTTTTCTCTTCCCTTTGCTCCCTCCAGACTCTCTCATATACCCTTTGCCACTGTCCTTCAAATTCACGGCCTTTTTTTGATTGCTATCGCATGCATATATGTATATACATACATTCTTAAATATAATCTGTTCAGCTTATATAATACTGCTTATATATTAGGCTTACAGGGAGGGCTGACTGTTGAGCACTGGACAGACAATCGGTTTTTCCTGGGCAAAGGCCACCTCTCCAATTCCATGAATAAATTTTTTAAACAAGCAAAAATTAATGAAACTATTGTGAGAAGGCCAAGGTTTGAGATCTCTTGAGCCTAGGAATCTATAACCAACCCAGGCAACCTCATCTCAAACAGTACAGATTCCTGCACTGAGGGTGTAGTTCAGTTAGTAGAGAGCCTGCCTGTCTGACACTTACAAGGCCCTGGGTTCCCTCCCTAGCACAGTTTAACCAGGGATGCTGCTGAGCAGGAGACAAGTTCAAGGTCATCCTTACAAGTGCACAGGCAAATTCAGCTTACTTTTTTAATGTATAAGATCTAGCTGTGTAAGTCCAGGCTGGGCTCAAATCTCCATCTTCTTGCCTCTGCCTCCTGGGGACTGGGATTCCTGGTGTCATTCTATCCTGCTGCTTTTGAGACTCCTGATGCCTTTTCCCATTTTCTCCCAGGTGTCCATCTTGGAAAGGCGAAACACAGCAGGGAGGGTGGTGTTTAAAACCCTAGAAGACCCCTGGACGGGCAGTGAGAGTGATAAGTACATACTTCTGGGTTACCTTGACCAGCTTCGGAAAGACCCGGCTGTTCTATCCTCTGAGGCTGTCCTACCTGAACTGACTGATGAACTTGCCCCTGTGAGCATCAGGATCTGGAAACGGGCTATCAGGAGGGAAATGGGCAGAGCAGGGACCATGAAGAAGCAGTGTGGTGAGATGGGGGAGGGAGCCTCCCTCTGGGCTCAGCCCTGATCACGGCCTGTTTCCTCTCCGTTAGGTGTTTTTCCTCCGGTGGCTCTACTCTGTTTCTGACTCTCTCTCGGACTGGTGGGAGAGCCTGCTTCACAGTAACTGGTAGGAGCCTGTGTGGTTTCTTTTTCCCTGTCTAAGCCAGCCTTGGTGTTCAGGATGTCAGTGTGTGCCTGCTGTGGACTTGCCTTAAAGCTCTGGAAAGAGCTGTCTTTGGATCTCGGTGTGCACTTGCTGCTGAAGGTGGGAGGGGTCACACATTCACACGTTCCCAGTGATAGATTAACATGTCCTGACTGGCCCCTCCCTGTCAGCAGAGCTGATTCTTTCTTCATGGCATGTCTGCCACTCAGCACAGGGCCTGACAGGTGGAGTCTACTGTATATATTCACAGTTATGTCCATCCATGACCAAAATAAACTTGGGAAGGAAGCAGTTTATTTTGGCTTACAAGTGAAGGCAGGCACTAAGGCAGAGACCACAGAGGGGTGCTGCTGCCTACTGGCTTTCAGCTACCTTTCTTACACTGCCCAGGTCTGCCTGCCGCCCACTGGGGCTGGGTCCTCTCATGTCAGTTAGTAATCAACACATGCCGACAGGCCAGTCTGATGGAGGCAACGTCCTGCTGAGGTTCCCTCCTCCCAGGTGACTCTAGTTTATGTCAAGTTAACAGCTAAAGTTGACTGTGACACTCTCTGTTCCACCTGAACCACATCTGATCATTCTGGCCACAGAATCTTATTAGACTGACATCATTCCACAGGCTCTGTAGCCACAAATAGATAGCTCAGTGGCAGAAAGTCCTTCCATGTGTACAACTTAAATCCCCTAAAGTCACCTTTCACCTAGTCTGTGACTAGGACACTGAGGAAACAGCCTCCCCTTCCCCCTACTCCATAGCAACAGCCTGCCTTGTGGCTGTGTTTCTTGGTGAAAGGCTTCTGGTTTGGGACATGTTCCTCCTGAGACATCTCGTGTGCAGCTAACGTGCCCACCTCGGCTTTCAGGCGGGAGATGATGCCCCTGCTGTCTCTCATCTTCTCGGCTCTGTTCATTCTCTTTGGCACCGTCATCGTCCAGGCTTTCAGGTGAGTCCAGGGACCGTCAGTGGGAGCCCAGTCTACCATGGCCATTTATACCCCTGAAAAAGAAAAAGAAAAAAAACTTCTGTTTTCATTCTTTAGCGACTCACATGAAGAGCGAGAGTCACAGCCTCCAGATAAAGAAGAGGTCCCTGAGAAGGCCGGGAAGACGGAGCCAACCTTCACCAAAGAAAACAGCAGGTTCTCTGAAACACCACACTCCTGCCCTCAGCCTCAGAGAGCATGGAGGGTGGATAGTGTAGATGGGCCTCTGCCGTGCTGTGCTCTTTAACAGCTGGCTGTTGGATCAGGGAGGGGTCACAGTGCTAGACAAGTGCTCACTGAGCAGCATCCTAGCTTCCAACTCTAATGCAAAATGTGAAATTTCATGGCCAGCAACATAAATCCTCAGGTAGAGTGTTCTGTGCCAGCGGGTCATGGTGGCACACATTTAATCTCAGTACTTAGAGGGCAGAGGCAGGCAGGTCTCTGTAAGTTTACATAGTGAGTTCAAGACCACCCAAGACTATATTTTGAGACCTTGTCTCAGAGAAAACACAAAACAACAAAAAAACAGTTCTGTGCCTCATGGGGTGAGTCACAGTCAAATTCACCCAAAGTATATGTGACGTCTCCTTCAGGTAGATGTGTATGAACAGACAGGTGTCATGTTTTCACTGCTTCCCCCAATATTATAAAATGGGAACAAGGAATCTAAAAATCCAAAACATTCCTATTCTCAGGCATTCCAAGGTTTGGGGGTTTTATTATTATTAGTGTGGGTGTGAGTTTGTACCCTTAGGGGTCAGAAATATCAGATCCCCTAGAGCTGGAGTTCCAGACTATTGTGAAGTCCCTGGAAGGGCAGTGCACACTCGTAGCCCTGAGCAGTCTCTCCAGCCCCTTCCCAGGCATCCAGAGTAAGGGAAAGAGTCGCTGCTGCCCAGGGTTCACTGAGACTCTCTCCACCTGTGGGTACATGGCTGACAGACCAAGTGCTGTCTGGTTTCAGGTTTGCAATCCCAGTTTCCATAATGGAGGCTGGGAGAGGTGGGAGAATTCACAAGGAGGTAGTTAGTGAGCCAGTGAGCCAGAAGCTGAGGGTCGCAGCAAAGGACAGACTGAGCATCAGTGGCCTCCTTCACTCGATGACACACAGCTACTTTTGCACCAGATGAAAAGCTGCCTGAGAAGGGTTGCTGCTTCCCAGGGCCACCCGCAGAGTGGGGCCACCTTGTGCAGCCAGCAGAGCATAGGCAGTGTTAAGTAGCCTTCCCATCTAGCCCGGAGGCATTTTGCTCCACTGGTTTTGCTGTTTTGTTTGAGCTTATGGAGGAGTTTGAATGTTTGTTCTCATAGCCCAGACTGCTAGGATTACAGTGTGCACTGGCTTCCACTCGTTTCCACTCCTTTGTCCTGATAATCTCTAAACTCTGTATTTCTCCACAGTAAGATTCCTAAAAAGGGTTTTGTGGAAGTAACTGAACTCACAGATGTGACATACACCAGCAACTTGGTACGCCTGAGGCCAGGCCATATGAATGTGGTCCTCATCCTGTCCAATTCCACCAAGACAAGCCTGCTGCAGAAATTTGCTTTAGAGGTCTATACATTCACCGGGTAAGCAGGTGTGTGTGTGTGTGTGTGTGTGTGTGTGTGTGTGTGTGGTTTGTGTGTGTGTGGTTTGTGTGTGTGTGTGTGTGTGTGTGTGTGGTTTGTGTGTGCATATGTGTGTTAGCATGTGGGTGTGTGCCTAAAGAAAAAAAGAAGATACTTAACTTGGGATAAAAGCCTGGAAGACAGTCTCACACTTCCCTTTGAGGGACAGGATTCTGTATCCTTCCCGGGCCAGATACTTGCCATCATTGGGGACCTTTTCTTCTTCTGTTTGTTTGTTGTTTTTTTTTTCGTTTTTTTTTTTATTTTGGTTTTTGAGATGGGATCTCTCTGCATAGTCTTAGCTTTCTTGGAACTGTAGACCAGGCTAGCCTCAAACTCACAAAGATCTGCCTGCCTCTGCCTTCTGAGTGCTGAGATTAAAGGTGAGCACTGCCATACCTGCCTTGGTCTTTCTATGTAGCTCTCAGACTTAGAACAATCCTCCGGCATCTACCTTCCAAGTGCTAGGATTATAGGCACACTGCTCCTCACAACTCTCCCTTGATTTCCATGTCTTGCTGGTTCTGAACAGGGGAGCGTGAGCACCCCACCCCACCCCACCCACCCCACCCAGATCCAGAGAAATCCTTTCCTAGTTCAGCCAGCAGCATCCTTTCTTGTCCAGGGTACTGCCGCTCCCTCAGTGCACTGCACCTGAGCTTCCTTCTTGAGCCCCACCTGCTCTTTCCACAGGAGCAGCAGCCTCCACTTCTCCTTCCTGAGTCTGGACAAACACCGAGAATGGCTGGAATACTTGCTGGAGTTTGCTCAGGATGCAGCCCCAATTCCAAACCAGTATGACAAGCACTTTATGGAGCGGGACTACACTGGCTACGTGCTGGCCCTGAATGGTCACAAGAAGTATTTCTGCCTTTTCAAGCCCCTAAAGACAGTGGATGAGGAAGCCGCAGGCTCCTGTGACCCTGACTCCTCCAAAGGGAAGCCTCCCTGTGGCCTCGGGCCCAAGCCCCTCAAGGGCAAGCTAAGCAAATTGTCCTTATGGATGGAGCGCCTGCTGGAAGGTTCCTTACAAAGGTTTTACATCCCATCGTGGCCTGAGCTAGACTGAGACATGGACTCTTCAGGTTTTTAACATGCCCCAGGAACAGGGATTTTTCAGGAGAGTCTAGGTTTTAGATTTCTCTTCTAGAGCAATGGCTAGAAGACCTTTTCTTGTCACCTAGGTTCACATCACAGGTTTGATCCCTAGATGAAAATCTTTCCCTTTGGGTTTTCTCTTCCCCATATGAATGCCGCACTATTTAAAATAGACTGCTCATCCCTCTTTGCTGTCCCTGTAACATCCTCACACCACCCTGTCCTTAGGTTGGAGAAACCCAGGGCTTGACCTTGAGTCGTGCCTGGATTAACCTCAGGATCCTCACAAACCTGTCATGCAGGGTGGGTCACTCTCTCCCCAATGCCCCACCCCCCCAGTAGGCTCCTGGCCTGGCCCCAGCTGTGCTTCTGTGGTGCATGCTCTCAACACAGGACAGACCTCCACAGCTTCTAGGTCCAGCATCTTAGAAAGAGGCCTAGTTCTAAGCAATTTTACATGTGACCGTATTCTGGGAGCAAGCGTTGAGAAGTCTATTTTGGGGGTATCCCCCACAACAGTTGGCCAGCCATGGCTTTGAAAGGAAAGGGCTAAGCAGTGGGTGAGAGTAACATTTACATTTGGTCTTCCTCCCCAAGAGAAGAGAGGGTTGAACACTGACTGGAGTCACAGCCCTGTGATCCTCGTGAGCATCCATGTTCCTCATCCCTGTCCCTTCACTACACTCTCATGTAAGCACCCCCATAGCCAGGGCAGTCTACCTGGCCAGAAGCCCTGTAATGGCTGAGCCACTGACCTGCCTCCAGATGCCTTTCTGCCTCTGTGGATTTTAGAGTTTGGATACTAGGAGCCATAACCTGTGATCTTGTTCTCAGAGCATAGATAAGCTCTATAGAGCCAGTAGATAGAAGATGATGGCAGTTCTTCCTGTCCTCCATGAGCCAGGTGCAGGAGCCCTTCCTGCCTCACTCCCTCGAGTAAAACGCCAGGCCTGTCTCTGTACCATGGAGCCTGACCTTGCTGATGATTGCATTTTGAACATTGTTGTCTCCTAAGTGCTGAGTTCAAGTCGTCTCCTGTGACTGAGCTGAGACTTGTTCCAGACTTGTGTCCGGCAGGCAGCTAGCTTTCTACTTCCGGCCTGCATTTTGGTTTCTCAGCTTGTTTCCTTCTTCTCTTATTGCTGCTTCCTGCTACCGGGTCAGACCCATCAAATCCAGCTCGCCTGGCTCCACACACCTCAGGCTCAGGGCCGGATCATGTTTGCCCACTCAACATACCCTTTGTTTTTAGGACCAGATCACAAGGGGAGTTTGGACAACTGTCACGAGTGGTGTCCTCCACTGTCAAGCAAGTGCCCTTGTGAAAAATGAAGGGTACAAATCAGGGACAGGACACTCAAGTTAGTATTCTCTAATCATAATCGCTTTGAACCAAGCACCTCGGATCCTGACTAAACACTGAGCTCCAGTGGTAAGTGATAAACTATCTGAGCCCAGGACCCTCTGTAGTTTCAAGAGTCTTTAGCTTTATTAAAAAATAAAGAAATCACTGCCAGGCTTCATTCTTCCATCTGGCCCTCTAGACGCCCACACTGACTCTCAATGCTGCTTCTCGGGCACCTGGCCCAGCTAGAAAGGGTGAAGGCAATCGTGGTTCCTCAGTGCTCAGGCCTCAGGTACACTTCTGGAGGCCGAGGATGAGTAGGGGTAGAACACTTGCCCAGCATGTGCAGAGCCTACGTTCCATCCCTGGTATCACATACACAAACCTGTTTGGGTTTTTGGGTTGTTTCCCTTATGTTTATGGTGGGGCTGCTCTTATGAGTATGTTCTAACTCATTGATAGGTTTTGTCTTTACATTTCTGGAAGTGATAAAATTCTTTGACATCTAATTTCTGAAAACCAAAAACTCCCCAAATATTTGTTCTTTTTTCAGAACTGTACCAGGAAGATGAAAGTCCTTCCATTGGGGGGACAGGAGTGGTAGTGGATTGAGTGCAGAACCCTGTAGATCTGATCCGGGTGGTGCCACCAGGGACACTGGAGCTTTGGTTTGCTTGCTTGCTTGCTTGCTTTGAGATAGGGTCTCACTATGTAGCCCAGGCTGGCCTCCAACTCAAGGCCTTCCTGCCTCAGCCTCCCAAGTACAGGTGTGCACCACAAGTCTACCTTTGACAGACACAAGCCTTTCTTTCCGAATGTTGTTTCCATGAGTTGTTTATTTTTTGTGTCAAATCTGAGCTATTTTTATGCTCAGTCATATGCCAAGGTTTCTCATCCTAATGAATGTAATATCACAGGACTCAGTTTCAGTTGAGATACTGCTGTTTGAGAAGGTAGATGTCTGCTTGAAACAGCCTGTGAGTCATGTTCAGCAGATGGGGTGTAGTAGCCTCTTTAGTCAGTCTGTGTGGAATATCTCTTCCAGCCACTCAGAAACTGGCTGCCATTTGTCTAGCCCAGAGTTAATAGGCTGCTCTCCCTGTCACCTAACACCTGACACCACCCAAAAGAATTTGTTTGTTGTTTTCAGATGGGTTAGTCTCCTTATTCACAGCCTTTTACATAGTGCTAATTTGCAGCCACCATCCTGTGTTTCCCTGGTGATAAAAACAATAATAATAAAATGGGTTTGATCCATTCGCTTTGCTTGGGCTAGGAAGGCCTGGAAGCAAGCACTCAGCCTCTGCTTTGTTTTCAAAGTAGAACAACTCCATACTGGGGCTGTACTCCAGTGGTAAAGCACATGCCTAGCGTGTGTGAGCTCCTTGGTTTGATCCCTAGTGAAGGAGAGTGGGTATTAGGTAGAATCTCTTAAATACTGTTGCAAGTAGCCAGATGTGGCACACCTGTAATTCCAGGGTTTGGGAAACGGGCAGGGGAATCAGGAGCATGAGCAGGTAAACCCAGCTTGGTCTATGAGACTTTGTCTCAAGAAGACAAAAAAAAAAAATGCTGTCAGGTTGGGGTGTTATCCCACGGCTAGAACACTGACAGAACATGAGGCCCTGGGCTTTGATCCTGGCACCACAGAATAAACAAGTAAATAGCTGAATAGTAGGGGATGGAGGGGAGGTGTAGTTTGTGTCCACGTATCTGGCGTCCTTGGATACAAAGGCAGCATGGCAATGCTGGATCTGCCTGTTTTGTCTGCTAGGAAAGATGGCTGTACCTGGGGGACAGCCCTCAGAGAAAGGTGAATATTTTGCACTTTTGATACTATTAAGAACAAATAACTTATTTGGCAAATTGTGTCGTTTTATGTTTTTACTTTTCAGTTATGTTTGGTTTTGTTTTTTTGTTTTGTATTGTGAACAGGCACTAAAGCTAATGTTATTTTGTTTTAAGAATATTATGGACTGGAAACAATAAACTATTTTAATGTGTGATGGCTCTGGGAGACCTCTAGAATTGAATTGCAAGATGATGTCAGCATGGACACGCTGTCAGAATTGCATGTCACTGGCACAGCAGGCTTGGGAGATGGCTAGGAAAACAAAAAAGGAGAAAACTAAGGGCAGAAGGCTCATCAGTTGAGAACACTTATTACTGCAGAGGACATGGGTTTGGTTCCCAGCACCCACTAGTGGCCCACAGCTGCCTGTAACTCCAGTTCCAAGGGATCCTTCACACGTGGCACACACACACACATTCAGGACACACAAATAAATGTTTTAATGTTAAAAAGGGAAGAAACACAAGCTGTTTGGCTAATGTTCTGAACTGTCCTTATTTGCAGCCAGTGGGGACACGTCACAGAAAGCTTAGTCCTTGCACTGCTTCCTCGGAAGTCCTTGACGCTTTGTCATGACCCAGTCTGTCTTGTCTTGAAAAATACAGACTCAGTCAGTTGTCACTTTGGGGAGAGCACACAGCATCTCAAACAGCAGGGTAGCTGCTAGGAGGGCCGTGTTACCTAGGAAGGAGGAAGAGATGGTGTGAAGGCCGTGCATGCCTCCCCAAAGCCCAGCCTCCAGGACTCTAGTCAGAGGGGCTCCCCAGAGTCCTGGCTACTGAACTCTGGGTGCTATCTGCCTGCGGACATGACTTTGGCCCCCACCAGCATCATTTGGAGACGGTATGAGAATTCAGAGGGTCTTCTATACTGATGGCAGGTGCTGCTCAGAACCCACCCTCAGGCCTAATGGAAGATTGTTTTTTTCTTCCAGCTAGGATGGGTGGGAAGACATCGGCTGTGTTCTGGTGTCAGCAACTCCCTACTTCACTAAAACATGCTTTACAAACTCAATTTTCAGTGAAATATCAGAGGGAGTTGTGAGTGAGCTGCCTTTTCACTAAACAGTAGGCTGTTGTTGGCTTTCTCTTCGCTAGTAACACCTGGCGCCTCCCAGAGGGTTTGTTTGGTTCATTAGCTCATGTTCGCCACATTTGTGGTAACAGGCTTCTCTCTGCTGCTGGGCATTCTCCATTGAGTCCCCTAGGTAAACATGGAGACAGCATACTAGATGATGTAGCCTGTAGATCATCTTTCCCTTTACTCACCTGAGAGATCATACGGTGGGGAAACTTCCACAAGATCGCAGCCCACTACATTCAGGCCTTGACAGCCCCTGATGATCTCCAGGGCCTGTCCAAGGTGAAAAATGACAGCCATTTCTAGTGAAAAGCAACCGACAGAGGCATAGGTACTAGATAACCACCTCTGACTGAGGTATGCTCACTACAGCCACACTGGTAGGCCTCCCAGGGACACAGTTCACAACACAGTCCCTCTCCTAGGGGCTTCATGGTGTGATGATAGTCTCAAGCAATGTCATGTGTCAAGAGCCTTGAGACAAGCCACCTGCAGCAAACAGCCTGGGTAGGGGAAGGCTTCCTGAGCTACAAATACTTCAAGGAACTGATAGATGCCTCTAAGCATTCTAGGCAGAGACACAGGCTAAGTAAGGCGTAGTAACAGGAAAGACAAGTTTCCATCCTGAGTGTGAAAAGCGGAGGGCTTAGGATTGCTCCAGAAATATTTCTGATAGGACAGGGAATGAATGGCTATGAAAGATCATGCTTAGAAGATGCATTCAATTCACTTGCACCTTAGATGACCTGCCACTCACCCTGGGCTCCGAGGACAGCAGCATAATGGACAATGGAAAGGCCCTGCCCTCTCCCTTGTAGATCTCAGTATAGCTCATCAGGCTTGATTCCAAAATACCCCAGCGACCCGGGGTCAGTCTCCATGTGTGTTCTTTATTAATTAACCATAAGCAGCTTGGTGCATTGTGTTTTGTTTTGGAGCTGGGAATAGCATATAGAGTTTCATTCATGCTAAGTATATGTGCCACTGCTGAGCTACACCACCAGTCCCAAAGTTCAGTGTTATTAAGTGGGGACACTACAAAATGACCCCCATGGGTTGACTATAGATAAACTAAAGGCAGAAAAGATAACAAAGGATGTTCAGAGCTCTTAGGATGGTCCCAAAGCTCAGGGGTACAACACTTGCTTAATATGTGAGGCCTGAGTTGAATCCCCTAGCTACAAAACAAGAAATTAGAAAGCCACAGACAAGCAGCCCTTGCTCAAAGCCGGCCTCTCCACTAAGTATCCAACACTGAAGTAATCCTTGTCAGGCCTACCCAACCTTATGGCATTGTGAAATGATGTTATGGCTTACAAACTTCACACTCAAGAAAACTCTTCATAATTTAAGTAAATTTATAATTTTGTGTTGGGCTCTGTCCACAGCTTTCCTTAGCAAAATTTGGCATGCAACCCTCAGGCCATAGGTTGGACACAACCTGCTGTTATATCTTTAAAATCCTGTCCTGGTGGTGCAAGCTGATAGTCCAGCACTCAGAAGTTCAGTTAGAGGCCCGCCTGAGCTATATAGTTCAAGGCAAGCCTGAACTCTGAAGCATTTGGTAATAGCTGGGGGGCAATAGAAAGCTTACCTAGGTGGTGAGGATACAGGAGAGCTTGTGGGCTGACCAATTCAGCTACCACCCAGATCTCCATCCAGAGCTCTGAGTTGACCCACCCCAACATCCACCCCATCTGTGAACTACAGGACCACATGAAGGGGCTGGTCCAAAGCTGTAGGATCTCCACAATATCGGGCAGCAACAGGGTGTCCAAGAGGAGTCCCCTTGAAGATCCAGTATCGGGAGTATAGCAGAAGACAGCTCAAGCCAGACACATGACTTATTGCAATGAACATTTACAAGTAAAGATGGACTAAAGGATATTTGCTGTGTGACTCACTAGGACACACTACAACTTCCATGAGATTTTTTTTTTTTTTTTTTTTTTTTTTTTTGCAGGTGCAGGGGCAGTTTGCAAAGGCAGAGGGCCAATACTATGACAGGGAAATGAGTGGGTGTAGTGGGATTATGTTTTTACATTGTAAATAATTGTCCCACTTAGTTGTTTAATAAAACCACTGGTTGGCTGAAGGCAGACAAGAAGTGTGGGTAGAGCTACCAGACTAAGAAAACTCTGAGAACAGGTAGTACAGAACAGAGATGCCACAGATGCAGAGGACAACTATGCTGCTCTGAGAAAAAGTACCGAGCCGCATGGCTGAACAGGAATCATGGGTTAATTTAAGAGTAAAGATTAAGTTATATGCCTGGGCCCCAGGTCAATCAGCGTACAATTAATATAAGCATCTGTGTGTTTCAGTGGGACTATGGGACGGTGGGTCTGAAAGTCTGGGCCACCAGGCTAGGCTGGGAAGTCCAGGCCAGAAACTTCATACAACAAGTGGTTTTGGGGACATAGTGTGAAATTGACAATCAAAAGTTAAAAACTAAAATATACCTTCTAGGGCTGGGAGGATGGCTCAACGGTTAATTAAGAGCACTTGCTGCTTTTGCAGAGAATCCAAGTTTCGTTCTTTCCCAGCACCCACATTAGGTGGCTCACAACCACTTGCAAATCCAGCTCCAGGAGGATCTAATATTCTTTCTGGCCTCTCTGGGAACCTGGACACACACACGGGGAGGGGGGCATAGACAAGAGGATCAGGCTCATACATAAAAAAAATACCCACCCTAGGAGTCCACTGAGGAAAAAAACCACTCACCTGACTAGGGGTGAGCCCCGCAATTTCGGGTGTCCCTGTTCCTGGGGCATAGGCAGGATCCAAGGCATCTATGCTGAAGCTGATATAAAGAGGCTTGTCTCCCATCTGTTGCCTGATTTCTGCCATCAGGGGAACCAATGACTTCATCCAGCAATCTTCAGCCAGGACCACACGAAAGCCCTGAGGAGGGACGAGCCAAAGAGCTGGAGATCATAGCTGACCCCATATTCAGCTTCTGATATACGTATCATATCTGATCTCAACTTCTATTAGGGAAACCATGGTCTCCACTCTACAGTTGAAGTTAGGGAGCAAGGGAAAGCTGACCCAAGTGTCAGGATCAGAAAAGAACTTAGCTAAAACCAAGCGTGAGAAACGGAGTTATTTAAGACTCTAAGTCGGGTTTTCAATCTTGCTAATGCTGCAACCCATTAATATAGTTCCTCATGCTATAGTGACCCCAACCATAACATTATTTTCATTGCTACTTTATAACTGTAATTTTGCTATTGTTATGAATTGCAACGTAAAGATCTGATATGTGACCCCTGTGAAAAGTTTGTTTGAAAGGAGTCACAACCCACAGGCTGAGAACCGCTGTTCTAGATGCTTCTGTCCAGGGCATTGGCCTTGTCACACCCTAAAATCCAGGAACTGGACAGCTGAGACAGCTCAGCTAGGGTAAAAGCACTTGCTCCCAAACCTGATGACCTGAGCTCAATCCCAAGACCCACACAGCAGAAGTGAACTGATTCCACAGCTTGTCTCCTGACCTCCACACACATGCCACGGCACTCATGCACACATACAATAAATAAATGTAATTAAAAGTAACTCAAAATATCTGGGCCTGGTAGTTCTAGAAGTCGGGAGGCAGAGAGAGGTGGATCTCTGTCATGGTGTCACGGTGCATGTGTGGAGGATGGTATTCAGAGGACAAGCTTGCAGAACTGCTTCTCTCCTGCAGTGTGGGTCCCAAGGATCCAACTCAGGTCACCAGACTTAGAGGCAAGGGCCTTTACTCAATGAACCATTGTGCCAGCCCATTTTGGTTTTTGTCGTCAAAGGAGGTGTCATGTAGCCCAGGCTTTCCAAGAACTCGATATGAAACTGAGGATGATGTTGGATTCGTGATCCCTGAAGAGTGGGATTCAGGCCTGTGCTGCCATATCTAGCCCCAGCCCTACTTCCTGAACTTCAGTCAAGTTCCTGTAGAATCCCTCTTAAGATACTCTGGGGGAGAGAGAAGGACATCCAGCCCATCACCTGGCTCCGACTGTATCTGTAGGGATCCACAGTCGTGGAAGAGCCCCGAATGCCAATCTGCACCACCCGCTTACAGTCCAGCAGTCCCTCGTCCACACTTCGGCGGAACGTCGTCCGATGACAGACCTTCTCCCCCAGGGTTTTGTCAGTTGTGTTGGTGTGGGCACCCACATGTACTAAGCCCACAGTGCCGTGCCTGGTGACAGAAGAGCAGGTCAGATGTCAAGGGTCACGACATCGGCTGCCTGCCTTACATCTCTTTTCTGAGTTCAGCTCACTTAACACCTTGAGGAAGCCAGGTGGAAGCAGGTATGACTGGCTTGCCACCCAGGATTTCAGAGGGAAGAACAATGGCACAGGACAGAACTCAGTGAAGGCTGAACCAGTCAAAGCCACCTTCTCTCCAGCTATAGCACTAACAGGATGTCCGGACCCTGCTCCTCTCCATCAGCGCTTGCAGACACCCCAAATGAGCAGTCTACACTAGTAGGAGGCTAGCAAAACTTGAGACAAGACTGTCTTCCCACCCTAGCTAGGATGCTACCCACATGCCTTCCCATTGGGACAGTCTTTTTGTACACTGTGTGAAGCTGTGTCTTTCACTGTCCTTCCTCGCCTGCCTAAGGCACCAGCTGAATGGCCAATAATTGGGTAGAAGAGAACTTTCAGGAAGGATAGGAATTCTAGTAAGAATCTGAGGTAGGGTCTGGAGAAATGGCTCAGCCACTAAATACACCGGCTGTTCTTCAGAGGACAGGGATTCAGTTCCCAGAACCCACATGGCGGCTCACAGTTGTCGGTAACTCTGGTTCCAGAGTATCTAACACCCTCATACATGCAGGCAAAATATCAACGCATGTAAAATTTTTAGAATTTTTTTTTAAAAAAGACTCTGAGGTGGGAGATTGACTAGCCATAAATGGAGGAAGTTAGTCATATGGTACTGAGGAGAGGTAATGAGCCACATGGAAAAATGTAGATTAATATAAATGGGTTAATTTAAGTTTTAAGAGCTAGTTGGGAACAAGCCTAAGCTAAGGCAGCCAAGCATTCAAAATTAATAAGTCTCCATGTCATTATTCAGGAGTCAGCAGTCCAAAGATAGGCCTGTTACACCTTCCCACCCCAGTCAGGATGCTACCCACATGCCTTCCCCAAAACAAATCCTGAATCTCCCACCTACCATTTCTGCCCTTCTATCTTCTTCCAAACATATCAGCCAAAGCTGACCAATATCTGTAGACTCCCATCTATGGATAAATCTAGTTTTTGTTGTCCAGGCAAGGAGGGAGTCTGTTGGGGGCAGGGGAGACAGTCCTCCATCCATATTTGTATTTGGCTAGCAAAGCAAAGCAAACAGAAGGTAGCTGGGGTTGTATATCTCACTAGGGATTCATTTTCCAAATCAGAGGCCAACTGGAAACCCACAGTGTGTGGACCACAGAGTGTGGAGGCCGAAAGGGCTCCAAACTGATGATTGACAGACACACCTGGAGTCCAGCCTCAGTTAGGAACCACAGAAACAACTCGGTGGGGATTTCCAATTGCCCTTACATCTGATCCCACAGTGGTCACTTGATGTCACCTAGAATCAACCAGACCTTAGCTCCCAAATGTTGAAACCTTGGGACTTACTTTTTTGCCATGGCTTGCAGTATGGGATATGTGATTGTATGGTCTCCACCTGCAGAGAAAAAAAAATAGCACATATCTACAAATGCAACAGTCCCAAAGTCACCCAAGTGCCACCATTTCGGGTCCACTATAGAACTACATCCATGGCTAAATAGCCATAGGGTCATTTTAAAAGGCAAATGCCTTCCTCTATATCATTTAGGAGAAGAGAGGGGCTAGAGAGATGGCTCCATGGTTAAGAGCATGTAGTGCTCACAAACCACCTATAACTCCAGCTCCAGGGAACCCCATCCCTGGCCTTCACTGACACCTGTACTCACTGGCACATGTCCACACTCAGACACATAATTAATTGCAGAAATCAAATCTTATGAGTTGTTCTACAACATACCCCGGTCCTACACACATCCCTGGGATGGTGTGAATGGCCTACACCTGCATTGCCTGATGTGGTAGCTGAGGAATTTTCCATTCTCTTGAGCTTTTGTGTGTGTGTGTGTGTGTGTGTGTGTGTGTGTGTGTGTGTGTGTGTGTGTGTGTGTGTGTGTGTGTGTGTATGTGTGTGTGTGTATGTGTGTGTGTGTGTGTGTGTGTGTGTGTGTGTGTGTGTGTGTGTGTGTGAGTGATGTGATGTGTATGACTGATAGCCTATGTGTTAACATCAAAGGACAACTTGGAAGAGTCGGTTCCCTCCTTCAGTAATGTTCTAGGGATCAAATTCAGGTCACCAGGCCTGCAGGGCAAGCACATTACACACTGAACATCTCTACGACTCAAATATTTTATTTTTTGTAAAGGTTTATTTTTATTTTTATGAATGTGTGTGTTTTGTCTGCATGTCTGTTTCTGCACGAAGTTCGTGCTTTGTGCCCTCGAAAGTCAGAAGAGGGCATCGGATCCCCTGGGATTGGAGTCACAGATGACCATGAGTTGCCATGTAGGCGCTGGGAATTGAATCTGCATCCTCCACAGGAGCAGCCGGTGCTCTTAAGTACTGAGCCATCTCTCCAGTCCTAGACAAGACTTAGTAATTTTCAAACTGGGGCTTGAACTCTGGGCTCCACACATGCTAGGCAAGTGCTCTGCCACAATAATTTCATGCTTAAGAAATAATTTGAGGAGTGGCTGACGTAGGTACTGGGAACTGAACTCAGGTCCTCTGAAGAGCAGGATTAGCTCTTAACCATGGAGCCATCTCTCCAGACTCATACAAAGAGTGTTCCGATCCCATTTATCTCCCTCTCCCTGAAACCCTCCTTTCCAGCACATCCTCCTCCTACCTTGGTGTCTTTTTCTTCCTTCCTTCCTTTCTTTCTTTCTTTATTTCTTTCTTTCTTAAATCTCACTGAATTTAGTGTCGGTCCAAAGAAAATTCCATTTCCCCCAATTCTGGAGGGTAGACAAAAGCCAGCCTCCCTCAGGAACTGTGAAGCTGGTTCCCCTCTACACAAGAAGTCATTGGCAGAAGGGACAAATGGCTACCTGTGGTGCCTACTAGCAGCCCCCAGGCTCCCTCAGTGTCACAGATACCTGTGACACAGTTTCAGAGTCCACGTGGGCACCCTGGCTCTTCTCAGCTTCTCCTCAGCTAATCTCCTATCCTAAACTCCAGCTCACCGGCATCCCTCCACCTAGCACTTATTCTCCTTATAACCCTGCTATTTCTTTGGCTCTGCTCCTTGTCTTTTGCTCACTCTGTTTTCCTCTTTGGGTCTCTCTCTTTCCCTCCCTGTTTCCTTCTTCCCCATCTCTCTGCAGCTTACATTCATTCTACTTTTTATCTCCAGACTCTTCCAGGTGTTTCTGGCTGTTCTCTCTTATCCTCAATGAAAACCTTCTCCTTAACCACGCCATGGAGCAGCCATGTCCATTTATATATGCATTTAGTATTGTTTATACTTAACCAGTTATGGAAGTATTTGCCAGTACTGTCTTTTTATTTTATTTTTGAGTCTTGTGACAGGGTCTCACTAAATTGCCCAGGCTAGACTTAATCGCATTCTGCAGTCCAGACTGGATTTGAACCTGTGGTCCCCCTGACTTAGTTTCAGGAGCAGCTAAAATGACAGGCTGCCCTGCTGACCAGTGCAGGCTTAAGGCAAGGGTTAGTATTGGTAGTTACTTATAGAAACAATAGCTGAGGTTTATTAATGCTTCAAATAGTTGATGCACAATGATGGCCTGGCTAACTACAGCCCTGGCCACAGTGCTGTGAGATACATATTATCACTCTCCCTGTAGACAGATAAAGGCCAGCACCTAAGTACACAGACCATAAAGCAGCTTGTGAGAGCTGGGCTGGGATGTCAAACACTAGCATCCTGAAGCCATCCTCCCTACTGCTGCCAAATCTGGTAACTAGGCCATCTAAATTGGCAAAAATAAATGGGGAAGTTTAGAAACCAAACAAAAACACCACTCATGTTGTTTCAATTTGCAAAGCCATAAAGTAGAGAGGAACAGTGGGCCACTGCCCTATAGGTTGATGCAAACCCTGACAGTTCAGATACATGCTGTGGAGGGCAGGCAAGATGGGTCAGTGGGTAAAGGCTCTTGCTGCCAAGCCTGATGACCTGTGTTTGATCCCCAGCACCCACATGGTGAAAAGAGAGAACAGACCCCAAAGCTGGATTCTTACCTGTACATTCGTACTGTGACACATGTGTGCATGGACACACACTAAATAAATGGAAGAAAAAAAAGAAAGAAAGAAAGAAAGAAGAAAGAAATGTAAGACCCTCTTGCCAATTCCCATAGTTACTTAGAACATTTTCATCTGTGGAGTTGGAAAGCTGCCATTGCGCCCCTGTCATAGGCCTTCTCCACGTCTGAGGGGGAGGAAGGCTGGGAAGAGGGTGAGGAGGAGGTGACATACATGCAGGAGTAAACACATTTGGGGGAAAAAAAAGCAGAAAAATTAACTATTAAAAATTAATTAGCTAAGATATACTATTTTAAAACTGTAATCTTTTTGGGAAATCTAAATCAACGCAAAAAGAAATTTTTGGAGAAACAACAAACCAGTAACACCAATTCTCCTCATCAAACTGGGGCTTGAAGCAAAAGCAGGGAACCGGTTATTTATCCCAGTTTATCGATCTTGACTGTTGACCTTTTTTTTTTTTTAAATGCCGGGGGCAGATGCCTCACTGGCCTTGTCCTAGATCAGTCTCCCCCCCCCCCCCAGGATCTTACTCTGT
The DNA here is from genome assembly GCA_033318265.1 of Phyllotis vaccarum. NCBI lineage: Eukaryota > Metazoa > Chordata > Mammalia > Rodentia > Cricetidae > Phyllotis > Phyllotis vaccarum. Next base: position 56,529,561 of record JARWLC010000003.1, on the reverse strand, counting down.
TAGCCTTCATACCAGGTCTCCCAAAATAGTAAATATCCTCTCCCCTGGGATTAAAGTGAGTGAATTTGTATGTCCATCTTCACAACAGCTTCCCCTGGAGAACATCTGCTCTCTGGCACCCTCCTCAGACTACCATGCGAAGCTACACTTGCCCTTGCTGGCAGGCATTACCCAAGGTCAGAGGAAGGCACCCAGCTGCTACAATGTTCTGGTAGACCTCTCGAATTAGCCGGCAGCTGTCCTGGAGGTTGTACAGATTGACCTTCACATTGCCGAGATCTGCAACCCTGAGGGACTGGAAGGGAAGGGCTCCCGTGCTGGGGTTGACCATCCCCAGTATCACCGATTCCTCTCGGATTCGACGGGGTCCAAATCTGGAGAAGAATCATCTGTCAGCATGTCAGCTGTGGCAGAGCTCCAAAGGCTCTGTATGCCTAAATGGTGCTTCTCCGCCTATGCTGTGGGACTGATTGCCTTTTCAATCTATAATCACTAGCAATCAGGAACATAGTATGTCTGGATGTTAGTGGACATCACTACTGGGTATAAAAACAAACCCCACTGAGAGCCATTCAGCTATGTTTGGAGGGTTTGACAGGCTCTTGCTATGTTGCCCAAGCTGGCACAAAACTCAGTGTAGCCCAAGATTGCCTAAAACTCAATCCTCCTGCCTCAACCTCCTAATGCTGGGATTACCAGTATGTATGTATGGCCATGGCAGATTAACAGAATTTCTGTTCCTGTTCAGGTTATTCATTTCCCCTACTGTAACACAGTATCTGAGGCTGATTTAGTTGTCCATTTGTTTTAGTACAAGAAAGGGTCGGCCAGTAAAGTTCTTGCCATATAAGTGGAAGGGCCCAGGTTTGATCCCCAGAACCCATATATGACATCTAGGTGTGGTGGCACCCACTTGGAATCCCCGCACTGGTAAATCGGGACAGGAGGGTCAGTAGAGGCTCTCTGGCCATCATTTGTCTAGCCCACTCGGTGAATTCACAGTCAGTGAGAGACCCTGTCTTGGAACAAGGTAGACCGTGATACCAAATATGACTCAGTGGCTGTCCCCCAGCCCCTACCCACGTGCATGCACAGGAGCACACATATAAATTAATCGCTCATTTAAGGAGCTAGAGAGATGGCTCATGAGTTTGGATCACTTGCAGAAGATAGATCTCAGTTTAGTTTCCCAACACTGAAGTGGCAACTCACAACTGTCCTTCATTCCAGTTCCTGGGGACCCAGCACTGCCCTCTTCTGGCTAATAAGCACCAAGCAGAGATGTAGTGCACAAACATTCAAGCAGACAAAATCATGGTGCACAGAAAATAAAAATAAATATTTTTTAAAAATTAAGTACCAGTGTGTTACAAACATTCCACTTTGTTTTTTGCCTGTTTTGTCTTTTCACTGCTAGAGATCAAATCAGGGGCCTGAAAAACTGAAAGAGCTTTGTCACTCAGATACAGCCCACTGTTCCTGCACTCAAGAGCCCACCCACATCAGTTTATTAGATAGCATTAGACAATTCCTTAGCCTGAGTTTCTGTTTCCTGATCTTTAAAATAATAATGCTGTTATTTATTTCACAGTGTGGTTGTAAGAATTAAACAAGGTCACTTTTGCAAAATGCCCTGGGTTCACTGACATTTAATAAATGACAGCTTTTAAAATTCAGACCGATACAACCGAATGTAATGAGCTGAAGCAGAAACTGCTGATGTTTGCCAATTAAACAAAAATAAACTTTATGTCTCTGACTTTGATAGCTAGGGATTTGGGAGGAGGGACAACCAATGTCTCTTCTCAAAGCAGTGGGCCCTGGGATGGAACTAGGGTGTGCACACCTATCTGAGCAAGGTGGGATTCTAGAGACTCTCCTGGTTGCTAATGCAGCCCAGGCTGGCCTTTGTCAGGTGCCTCGGCTTCCTGGGGTACCGGAGTACACAGCCTTTTCTGACCACTGATGACTCTGACATCAGGATTGGCCTTCCGATTCTGTGTTAAGTCCTCGGTATGCTTGTTGAAAGAGCGGGGAGCCGCCTTCTCTGATCCCCAATGAACCTGGGTGAAAAGGTGTAAGCCCATGTGCTTTCTGCACTCCTGGCTACTAGGCCTGACCACGTGTCCACAGCCCAGGTGCTTCTGGCCTTACCTTGCTCCCGGCCGGTTGGAAGTCCCCGTATCCAGTGGCACACCGATGAAGGCAGCGTCCAACCCTTCAGGGGAGGGCTGCAAAGGCAGGTGCATCATAGAGCAGACGCCCACCAGCTGTGTCAGTGACTCAGAGCTGGGGGACTGGTGACTCGAGGTATCAGAGGAGTCTGAAGCCTGGAGGATCCTGGGGCACCCAGGAGAGAGGAGCCCCACAGAGGGACGCCATTTGGCCACCCCGGATCTCCTCCGGACCCAGGCACAGCTGGATGTGAACAGCCGCAGCATGTTGCTTATTGAGGAACCCAACCAGGCCAGTGTGCCAGCCCCCAGTTGCAGAGCTCAAAGGTCAGAGACGCCCTGGGATCAAAGGGGCAGGAAGGGCCCCAGGGCCCAGGCTCCTGCCTTACTCTTGACTTCACCTCTTGTACTGATTGGTCAATAAGCCAGACCGAATGGAGGGGGGCGCATTCATGCCCACCTGCCCCACCCCAGATTCGTCAATGCAAGAGCTTCCCAACACCTGGCCTTTGACTCTCCAGAGTAATTTTGTTTTGCTTTGTATGTTGTTGTGTGGTTTTGCTAATGAATGGTCTGAAACATGTGTATCCAAGTTGGCCTTCAGTGCTAAGTTAAAATTCTCAACCCAACTAACATTGTGTTGTTGTTATTATTTGTTGTTACTTTAAGACAAGGGTCTCATGTCACACAGGCTGGCCTCCAGCTTGTCATGTAGACTAGGCTGACCTCCCAAACTCAGAGAGATCCATCTGCTTCAGCACAGAATAAAGGTGTTTGCCATCAGGCTTATCATAAATTTTTTTGAGGATAGCTGCAGAACATTTACATCCATATCTGCAAAGGCCTTCAGTTGCACTCAAGTAAAGAGAATAATATAAAATAAAAATGCATCACAGTTATGCACGATGGTATTAGCCTTTAATCCCAGGCACTCTGGGGGCAGAGGCAGGAGGGTCTCTGAATTTGGAGTCAGCCTGATTTACATGGGGAGTACCAGGCTAGCTAGAGCCACATAGTGACGTCCTGTTAAAACAAACAAAAACACACAACTTGTTAATGTATTACAAAGAGTTTAGTGTTGAGATACAGAGAAAGGCACAGCACCAGCAAGCCTGCTAATGTGTTGTCCTCACCTTAATTCTAAAGAAAGAAAAAGAAAAGCCACTCAGGAGCCAGCAAGCCGGCTCAGCTGGTAAAGGCATCAGCTGACATGCTTAAAAAGCTAAGTTATTCTGCTACCCAGAATAGAACAGACTCCTAAAAGTTATCCTCTGACCTCCACAGGAACACCCTGGTATACATGCACACACATACCAAAAAATAAATGTTAAAAAAAAAAAGCCACAAATGGAGATGTGACACACAAGGCACTTAGAGGTTTTGGTGTTTTCTCTAGCAGTCAAGACTGAATGAAAAAGGAGTATGCCAGGGCTGGAGAGATGGCTCAGTGGTAAGAGCACTGGCTGTTTTTTCCAGAGGACCTAGGTTCAATTCCCAGCACCCACATGGCAGTTCACACCTGTCTGTAACTCCAGTTCCGGGGATCCGACACCCTTGCACAGACATATGCAGGCAAAACATCAATGCACATAAAATAAAAATAAGAAAAATATGTGTGCCTTGGTACACAGCCTCTATGAAAGGCCACACATGACACCACACAGCATTCTAGGATGACTCCAGGCCACAGAGTAAAGTTCTCAGAGGTCAGTAATGAGTGTTCAATATTAGAAGAGGCTTCAAGGCAGGTCTGTCTATTTTCCAGAGCAAATGCAATAATCCATTCCTCTCGACACCTGATTTCTGTCATGGCTTCTTTCTCATCGCTTGTCCATGAGCACATAATTTCCTCAGTGCCGATTTTCTTTCCATGCATCTCCTAAGTGTTTAATGGGTGTCCACTATGCACCCAGTCAGGCACTCTGTGCCCGTTCCTGGGGAGCACTTCCTCCTTGTGCTTGAAAGGGTAGTCATCCAAGAGAATGTTCTGGAGTTTCTCCATCAACCTGCTTCCCTCAAGACAATCTCTTTTCCCAGGTGATGATTTTCTCCTGCAGATGAATGACAGACAGCCCCTCATGAGGAAGTCTCTACAATCTGTTGTCCTGGCCTGTCATCCCCACAACGAGGCACCAGCTTAGCAGGAGCATCTGCTAATATCACCTGAGAGGCCAAGAAGAAGTGGAAAGTGGCCCATGCGGTACGAACTAGAGCCCTGGCTCAACTGAGTGATAACTGTTTGCTAGGTGGTGGTGGCACACGCCTTTGAAGCCAGCACTTGGGAGGCAGAAGCAGGTGGATCTCTGTGAGTTTGAGGCTAGCCCGGTCTACAGAATTTCAAGACAGTCGGGGATGTTACACAGAGAAACCCTGTCTCAAAAAGGAGTGCCTACTGCTCTTGCATAGGAACTGAGTCTGCTTCCAGCCCCATGTCAGTGGCTCACAAGTGCCTGTAACCCCAACTCCAGGGAATCAGGTGCCTTAAGGCACTCCCTCCCACACACACACACACACACACATATGTGTGTGCGCTATCAAGCACACACATATATATAAAAAAAAGGGGGGGCTGGAGATGACTCAGCAGTTAAAAGCATTTGCTGCTCTTTCAGAGTGCCAAGAGTCAGTCCCCAGCATCCACACAGTGTGGCTCACAACCATTTGCAACCCCAGGTATCCAACTCCCTCTTTGGGCCTCCACCAGCGCTAAGAATGTGCATACAGGCAGGCAAAAACCTTCATATGCATAAAACGAAATTTAAAATAAACTTAAAAAGAAGCCTACTTCAAAGTGCTTCTTGTCAACATTTAAGATAAATAAAAATAACTCGTGGGAGAATGCTTCTGTATACTCTAAATATTTGTCACTTTTATTGTCTTAATAAAATGCTGGTTGGTGAAGTAGAGGTGGAGCAACTGGAACAGGAGAATTCTGGGAAGAAGAAGAGCAGAGGAGACGCCAGCCAGATGCAGAGGGAGGAAGACGAGAATTCCGCTCTGAGAAAAGCCACATGGATAAACATAAATAATATGGTTTAACTTAAAGTATAAGAATTAGGTAGTTATATGCCTGAGCCATCGGCCAACCAGCTTATAATTAACATAAGCCTTTGTGTGACTATTTGGGACTAAGCAGCTTTGGCAGGTTTGCACCTCAGGGCTAGGCTGGAAACATCTGACAATAACTCCTACCAAAAGCAGTTGGTGGGGTTACAGGCACTCCTACTGGCGAGGGGTTCTGGTCAGAGCAGCCCAGCAACCGATCCTAGTCTGTGTTCCCTGTGTCTTCTGTCCATGTCCAACTGGAAGGTCATTTTAGGCAGAGTTCACGCTAACTGTGGGTGAATACCTCAGTAACACAAGGTTAGGGTAAGGTCAGACACATTTAATGTCTGAGATGCACACGTAAGCCAGGGACACTGGCTATCGGCACATATCAAGTGGATATCAGTCTAAAAGGGAAATGTGTTTATATCAAAGCTTCAAAATATAGATCATGAATTAATTTTTTCTTCAAATCTATGACTTTCTTCCACCAGCATGCCCAAGTTTACTTCAACTGGATGTGGAACTCGGCACTCTCCCAGTGATTCACCAGGAGAGAAAGGTCCTACACTGTCCCAGGAAACACTAGGCTGCACTACAAGCTTCATGCTCTCAGCTGCCCTCCAAGGGCTGCCTTGAACCTTGGTTGAAACATGTAAGAAATGTCTCATGAACGATTGGACAGATCTGAGGCTGCGCAGACGGGCTCTAGAGATGGTTCTCATTTTAGAAAAACAAGCATCTGGAGAGCCAGAGTGTGAGGAAACACCAGTGTGCAGATTCCCTCACCTGTCCAGTAAGGCAAGGGTTCTGTAAGAGTCAGCACTTGGAACTTGCCCCTGCTTGCGGGAGCTTAGACATGATGCTGTGGCAGTGCCAGAAAGATGAGGGACTTGGGACACAATGCTCTTCTCACCAGCACCTCCTGGACTTCAGCCCTTTCCTTTTGCTTTATTTTCTACTAGCCCAGGCTGGTTTCCAACTAACAATTTCCCCGTATCAGTTCCCTTATTGCTCCAATTCCAGGCATGTAGCTCCATGCCAAGCTAATGCCTTTGGTGGGTGGTGGGTTAGGAGGCTGGGGGATTGAGACAAAGGTTCCCTGTGTAGCCCTGGCTGTCCATGAACTAGTTATATAGACCAGGCTGGCCTTGAACTCAAATATTTGCCTGCCTCTGCCTTCCAAGTGGTGGAATTAAAGGCCTGCCACCAAGCCTAGCTCCTAATAACATTTTAAAAACCATGTTTAGTGTATTAGTCCTTTGCTGCTTTAACAAAATAGCACAGCACAAATACAGATGTTATATTAGGTTTCTGGCCTGGACTTTCTGGTCTACAGTCCCATTGTCCCACTGAAACACACAGATGCTTGTATTAATTGTACGCTTATTGACCTGGGGCCCAGGCACATAACTTGCTAACTCTTTACTCTTAAACTAGCCCATGATTCTTATCCTGTTCAGCCATGCGGCTTGTTTCTTTTTCTCAGAGCAGCATAGGTGTCCTCTGCATCTTCTGGCTTGTCTGGCAACTCTGGAGTCTCTGTGGCATCTCTGCCCTGTTCTTCCTGTTCCCAGAGTTTTCCTAGTCTGGTAACCCCGCCCACACTTCCTGTCTGCCTTCAGCCAATCAGTATTTTTATTAAACTAGTAGGCAGGACATTGTTTACAATGTAACATAATCTCCCTACATCCAGGTCTAGTGGCTTATGCCTATAATAAAAGCATCTGAGAGGTAGCATTGGGAAGACCCAGAGCCCAAGGTTATTCTGGGCTACAGAGTGAGTTTGGGGGTAGCCTGGGGTACTCAAGACCCCAAGAGGGAGGAAGAAAACAAAAACAGTAGGGAGTCATTTATTTGATACAGTTTTAGAGTTGAAAGGTCCAAAATTGGACCACACTATCAGGCTTGTCTCTTGAAGAGGGCTTTGTGATGGAAGGCTGTGAAGGCATCGATGATTTATCACTATGAAACTTTATTTCAGGGAAAGACCACTTAATGCCCAAGGGCACAGCCCAGGTCTAAGAATCTGGGAAGAATCTCAGGAATGTGCCTGATAGCCAATAGATTCAAAACTTAGCTTCCAAAACGAAAGTTCAGCCAGTAGATTCAAAGTTTGGGTTCACGACAATAGTTTAGCCAATAGTTACTGTACCCCATATTCCTTTACACAATCCTGAAATGCCAAGATGTGTGACACCCCGCTTAGTATGCTTTTCTTTAAAAATCCTCTCACCTCTAAACTTGGGGCCGAATCCCTCTACTGCGTGGGCATGGGAACAAAGGTTTTCAGCCTGGGTTCCTTTGAACCTGTCCAAAAGAATAAACTGACTCTCATGTGTTTGCATCAAATACAGCCCTCTGTGGTCTCTGGGGTCCTCTACAACAAGGCAGCATATGGGAGTGATCGAATGGGAAGCCAGGAAGACAAAGGGCTAGGGAGGGCGGGATGCTCTTTTTCTAACATCTTCTCTTGGGAATGAACTGCATGTCCTGAGAAGTCTAATCTCTTCATGAATGATACCTCAATAAAAGACATAATCAAATCCCATTAGGCTGGTGTCTCCTCCTAAAGCCACGCAGACACATGAGCCTTCCACATCAAACTAAATCATCATGAATGTTGTTAGATAAACAGGAACATTTGATCATATTTGAGAAAGCATGAAAAGGAAGACAGTTGTGATTGGGCTAGGGACTGCTTTGACGGTTGGTCTGGTAGTGGGAGACACTGATTGGCTCAAATCAAGACAGCATAGCAAAAAGGAATTTACACCCAAGGCGTGGGGGTTAGTGGACGGGGAATTATCAAGAGGGACCGTCATGGGCTGTTCTACTTTCATGTTCCTGTTGGGATAAAACACTCTGAATAAAAGCAACTAACTTAGGGGAAGAGTGGTTTATGTCAGCTTTCTGGTTCCAGTCCATCACTGAGGGAAGCCAAGGCAAGACTTCTAGCGGGAACCTGAAAGCAAGCCTACTTGCTATTGCACTCATTACCTGTGACAGATGAACACACGCACAGCCTCACTCAGGTTCATGTCCTATAGAGCTCAGGACTATCGGCCTAGGGATGATGCTGCCCATAGTTATCCACTATCAATAAAGATAACTCCTCACAGACTTGCCCAAGTGAAAATCTAATCTAAGGAATTTCTCAGTTGAGATTCCCTTCTCGGGTGAGTCTAGGCTGCTTCAAGTTGACAGCAAAAGCTAAATCGGTCACAGGCTAACCCGACCTAACAAGATTCTTGCTGAAGAGGAGTTAGTGATAATGATATCACAGCCAGATTGTGAAAGGAGGGATCTAAGCAACACTAAGGATGACCAGACACCCAGGGTGGGAAGGTCTTGCTACACATTGACTTTTACACTTGTAATCTCAGGTTCCCGCAGGGGGATCAGGACTTTCAGGAACTGCCTGTAAACAAGAAAGTGTGTGTGTGTGTGGGGGGGGGGGGTGTCCGGGGTTGTTTGAGGGAGGCTTGGCTTGGTTTCAGCAATGGTGGTGGTTTCATTGGGCTGGAGTTTTGTTTGTTTGTTTTTTTGAGACAGGATCCCAGTTGGCCTGGAATATTCTATACAGGCCATGGACCAGGATTACCTCAAACTCGCAGAGATCTGTCAGCTTCTATTTCCAAGTGCTGAGATTCCAGGTGTACACCACCACACCTGGCAAGTCACTTTAACCGGGACACCAACTGGCCTCCCCTTCCCTGTCTAGTCTAAAAGGAGCTATGGGGTATGAGAAAGTGAGGGAATGTGAATTTACATACAGGAAAGATCCCAGTTAAACACTGTTGCAATCAGACCAGGAGGGACACGTGACTTTTCTGCACGGTCATCAACAGAGTAAAGAAGGATGGCAGTGAAGAGAATTCTCCTTCAATCAATCATTCAGCCACATGGCATGGTTCGTGTTACTGTCAGGACAGCTTATGCATGCACCTTTCAAACAGCAGCTGAGGGAGCCAGGGACACAGCGCACTCCAGCAATGTTAAAAAAAAAAAAAAAAAAAAAAAAAAAAGCTTATCAAAGGTAACAGATTATGTTTCTGAGCCAACTTCTGGAAAGCCCCTATAGCTGGCAGCCTCCCAAACCACCTCCACAGAGCTGAGTCATCTGATTCCATCCCAACACCCAAAGACGGAAACACCTAAATTCTGGGGTTGCCATCTTTGGCACAGAATATCTCTACAGTGAACATATTTGTCTGGAACTCCTGGGTTCAAGCAATCCTCCTGTGTAGCTGGTGCCCCTTGTCTGGCTGAAATAAAGTTGTTCTGTATGTTTTGTGGTCCTGGGAGATTGAGCTTGGGCTTTGTCTGTGAAAGCAAGCTCTTGAACTATAAACTGTAACCCTATTCCTTAAAGGGTGTATTTTCATAGATAATTATAGTCATGAATTACAAGACTCAGAAGAGGCCATTTTGCCAGGCTTACGGTTGCTGCTGGCAGGCAAGAAAATGCTCAGCAGCTGTTTGCTCAAAATAGTTTACCCATAGAGCCCAGCTTATGCTGAGTAACAGCCAAGTGCCAGGTGTTGGTTAAGTGTGCCGGGGACAGGAAGCACGGTAATAGCTGTCTATATAGGAATAACTGGCTGTAAACTCAAGATACAGTCTAACTTGGAAGGGGTTTTTAACATTTATTTAGTTATTTTGTGTATGAACATTTTGCCTGCATGTTTGTCTACAAACTCTTTTATTCCTGATACCTGAGGCCAGAAGAGAACACTGGATTTCCTGCTACTGGAATTATAGAAGTTGTGAGCCACCATGTGGGTGCTGAAAACTGAATTTGGGTCCCCTCTGGAAGAGCAGCCAGTGTTTTTGACTCTTGAGCCATCTCTCCAGCCCCAGAAGAGTTTTAATACTCAGTTATACGGGGTAGTAAAAATGGTCTTAAGTTGGTGTTGGACTACTGCTTCCAGAAATCTAGATGGGGAGAGAGAATTGGATCCGGTACAGTGGTGCATGCCTTTAATCCCAGGACTGGGGAGGCAGAATTCAGCAAGTCTCGCTCTAGGCCAGCCAGAGTTACCTGGTGGGATCCTGTGAGGACAGAAAGTGTGTGTTGATTTGCTTCTTGTTTCCTTTTGCTTAGAACAACCAAATTGGCCAAGACACCGACCACCAGACCACAAAGGACAGTAACATTTGGGAAACGGGCCAAGAAGAAGATCCTTTTTTTAAACCCCGATTTACTGTCTTCAGGGTTTCCAGGCTAGAACAAAGGGAAGGAAAACTGAGGCGAACTCAGTGGAACCCCTTAGATCAGTGGTTCTCAACCTGTGGCGACCCCTCTAGGCTGGAGGAGGGGGCAGGTTGAATGACTCACAGGGGTCACCTAAACCCATCTGCATAACAGATAGTTACATAATGATTATTAAAATAGTTGCGTGGCGCTCCCAGCACCCTAACCCAGAGGCAGAGGCAGGAGCAGGGACAGGTGGAGGGGCAGAGGCAGAGTTAGAGGCCAGCCCAGTCTACAGAGCTAATTCTAGGACAGCCAAGGCTACACAAAGGCACCCTGTCTCAAAAAGCCAAAGAAAAGAACAGTAATAACCCAATTCAGAAGAGTAGCACAATCATGAAGAAGCCACAAGAATACTTTTATGGTTAGGCCTCACCACAACATGAGAAAACACCTCCGTAGATGGACAGACAGACGAGAGGCCTTGGAGACAAAGGTAACCTGAGTTCAAGGGCAAGTTGCCAGGGAAGAGGAGCCACACCCAGACACACAGATAGACACCAGAGAACCGTAAAGGATTATTTTAGTTTTAAGCACCTACATGGGAGAAAACCAGAAGTTCCAGCTCTTTGGAAGGTGGATGTTGACAACTGCTTTATTATTATGCTTTAATAATTTTGTATGTGTGTGTGTGTGTATGACTTTATGTGTACCATGTACACAAAGATGCCAGGAACTGAACCTAGTCCTCTAAGCAGTTAAGAAATTGCTAAGCCATCTCCCCAGTTCCCATTATTTTTAGTTTGGTGGGGGAGGTTGTGCATTGGTGTTTTGCCCCTGAATATAAGTCTGAGAGGGGCTGTCAGGTCTATTACATTATTATGTGGTTGACTCTCCTGATATTCCAGACTAATTTTGTTATATACAAATAGCCACATATTCCCTTTTGTGTCGAAAATAAAAAGTTTTAAGAAAAACTATATAATAGGTACAATAACCATATACAATATACACAAGCAATAATTACAGCAATAAAATCCAGTCCATTAACAATTGACAAATTCAAAGAAAATATTCTATTCTTTATCCTATTTTGATGAATCCAAAGGATGGTAGGTAATTCACATTCTATCTAACTTGTGTTAATAACTGAAAACTATCTTGTGATGTCTCTAAAACTTAGACACTTTACACCTTTAGTGAGTTTCTTTTCTAAAACCATCACTAGAAAACTATGACTATAACTATATTATCTTCAACTCCCTCAGAGACCCAAGAAGGAAATAATATTAATTAAGTAAATACGAAATTCCAGCAAGTGACTTCCAAAAGATGCAAAAAATGACAGAAACAGCTGGCTGCCTGGACAAGTCACCCAAATTTCCTCTGTGGCGTTGGGGCATCCATCTTCGGCCTACAGGCCTAGCATATCTCGCAGACTTACCTGTGAAGCAGGATATTCTTAAACACCTTCCTACCTTGTCCGGGCACAGTTCAGCAGTCCTTTCTTGTGTCTCCTGCTTGTTTATTTTGACACCATACTGTCAGCAGTCGAGACAAGGGCACTTTCTTGCCCAGTGCCTAACTTTTGCCACAAAGAAAGTCAACGCCATATGGAGATTTTTTTAATGCCCATCATCATCGCTGAAGCAGATTGGTGCTGCCAGGAGCAGACATATCTCATTGTCATAAAAATAAAAAGAACTTATGCTATTAAAATATCTTAAGTGCCATATTCTATAGATCTCTGAAGTGTTTGGAGAAGACCTGTCTATCTTAAATATATCTCTGTTTGATCTTGAAAACATATCTAATATGACTATAAGTTTAATTGTAATGTCTAACTGCTAACTTGCATTTCTTTATATCTTAATTAGTTGGTAATAATAACTTTTAAGAACTAGTAATTTGTATTACATTGTTAGATGAACTGTATAAGTACAATACCTTGAGCAAGAGTAGAAATATATGGATAGTAACAAAATTAATCTCAACATTGTATCAATATACACAATTTGTATACATATATAAAAACCCAATTCAATATAAACTATTTCAACTAGTAATTGTTTTTTAAAAGTAAATTCAATAATCTACCCTTTATCCTATCCTATCATATCTGTATCCCCTTTTTATTTTTCTTTCTTTTTTTTTTCAGGCAAGAACCCTGAATCTAATCTCCCTTGTTCAGCTTTTTATCCTAACCATAGCCAATAACAATTTGTAACCAACCATCCTAAACAATGGCAATCACCCACAACCCATTGAAAGACCAAAAACCATCCACCCCACCTCTTGGGAATGTGGATGTCATGTTCTTAAATTGACTTCCTGCTGTGGGGGGGGGGTGACCACATTTTTAGGGGATCCTGAAAAAAATTTATTAATTGTCAAGTCCAAAAATAAGTATCTGTATCATTTGTTGTTCAGTCTCTGAATAATGGGAAAGTACAGGGTTTGTCTCAAATCCTAGCTATAGTAGCCTGTGAAGCTGGTTCATCTCGGCAAGCTACCTTGAAATTGTCCTGAGCAGTTTGTAGTCCAATTCCAATGTTTGGTTAGTGTTTATCAGCCTAGTGGCTTTGTCATAGTCTGTGTGAAACCATTGTTGTGGGACCCATCTTCACGGTTCACTGCAGAAAACTGATAAGAGACTCAAACCCAAAACAATGTACAGGAAGTTAGATAAGGCCTTTTTTTCTAGATTTAATTAGCACTTTCATGAACATTAATATCATGACAAAAAGTTTGAAATATGTATAATCTTATAAATTTTGATATAAGAACTTATATATCATAAGACTAGTAACAATAGAATAGTCCCTTGTTTTTAGTTATTTTTCTGTCCCATATCAGTTAGCTCTCCTGATATGATACAGAGATTTTGCATTTTCCTTTAACAATCATGTTTGGGTTTAGAGAAGGAGAGAACCACATTCCAACTCCAAAGCCAGCTTTAATTTATAATTAACTGGGACTTGAACTTTTCTTTTAAGTAAAGAGATATAGATGTTAGGCAATGAGATTTTACCCCAGAGAATATATTGGTACCAATAGGTCCTATATTCCTTTGCTGGTGAATTTTTTCTTGACAGTCTTCCCTTCTGCTTTAGAAGTCTAGATGTCCAAGGTCTTCTGACTTCTTGAAGATGGATATTTCTAGTTTTCTGTAAAGACAAAAGCAAAACCCTGCCTTAAACCTTGTTTGATGAGTTTTTCTTACAACTTAACTGTCACATCAGTGGATAGCTATCTTTTCTCCTTATCAAGAAGTTTCTCCTGTTCAAATTGAGTCTTTATTAATTTTGATACTATCCATAGCTTTTCTTCACCTGTGAAAACAAAAACAAACCCAGCTTGTAAAGAGATACCAGTGGAGGGTCCTCCCTCAAGGAATGCCGAATAGCCCCACTCTGTGCCAGTATTTTGTACAAAAGCCAGTAGAACAAATACGTAACAAATTCCCACAATCTATAATTTATCATTACATGGATGACATCTTGTTGGCCGATTCAAATATTGATACCTTAGAAAAAAATTTTGAAGAAGTAAAAAAAAAAATTGCCTGCTTGGGGATTACAAATTGCCCCAGAGAAAATACAAAGAGGGGATTCCATTATTTAGGCTATAAAATATGCCGACAAAAAATTAGACCCCAAAAGGTACAAATCAGGAGAGATAGATTGAAGACACTTAATGATTTTCAAAGACTACTAGGAGACATTGCCAATTTATGACCCACTATTGAAATTAAAAATGATGAACTAGATAATATGTTCAAAACCTTAAATGGTGACAAGGACTTAAATAGTCCAAGAGAATTGTTACCTGAAGCTGAGAAAGAATTGGCTTTGGTGGAAGAGAAATTACAGGATGGACATGTAGATCGTGTGGATCCAGACCTTAATTGCATTCTAGTTATCTTGCCCTCTAAGCATTCTCCTACAGGAATTTTAATGCAAAGGGAAAATGTTATATTGGAATGGATATTTCTTTCACATAAACCAAGTAAGAAATTTAAAACATATGAGGAAAAGATTTCTGAACTTATTTTTAAAGGAAAATTAAAACTTCGTCAATTGACAGGAATGGACCCAGCAGAAATTGTTGTATCTTTAACTAATGAAGAAATTGACCAATTATGGGTAGAAAGTGAACCTTGGCAAAGAGCCTGCAGTAATTCTTTTGGGAGATATTAACAACAAATATCCTCAAAGCAAAAGAATTGAATTTCTAAAGAAAACTAATTGGATTCTCCAATTGAACAAGATAAACCAATTTCTGGAGACCCAGCATTTTATACCAATGCAAACAAATCAGGAAAGGCAGGTTACAAATAAGAACATATAAGTGACTCAAAGCCCTTATAATTCTGTTCAAAAGTCAGAATTATATGCTATTATGATGGTATTAGTGGATTTTACATAACCTCTTAACATAGTCTGATCTGTAATCTGCCTTTCCTGATTTATTTGCATCAGTATAAAATGTATAGGATCCAGAAATTGGTGTTTCCCATACAACATGAGGAAGAATATGCTAGTTCCCTTTATAAATTAAATTCTTTTGCTTTGAAAATATCTGTTGTTAATCTCTCCCAAAAATACTGTAAGCTCTTTGTCAAGATTTACTTTCTACTCATAATTTGTCAATTTCTTTATTAGTTAAAGGTTCAACAATTTCTGCAGGGTCCACTCCTGTCAATTGATGAAGTCTTAATTTTCCTGTAAAAATCAAATCAGAAGTCTATTCCACATACAACTTTTATTTCTTACTCGGTTTATGTGGTAGAAATATCCATTCCAATATAAAAATTTCCCTTTGCATTAAAATTCCTGTAGGAGAATGCTTAGAGGGTAAAATAAACAGAATGCAATTAAGGTCTGGATCCACACGATCTACATGTCCATCCTGTAATTTCTCTTCCATCAAAGTCAATTCTCTCTCAGTTTCAACTGATAATTCTTGTAGAGAGCCACGTGGCCGCACCTTAAAGATGGTGCTGGCTTCCGCCTTCCACCTTCCTCACGGTGAGAGCTCTCTGAGATAAACAACTCATTGTTTGGCTAAGGCTAAGCTCATGGCTTGCTTCAAGGTGTGGCTTGCTTCCGTGCACCTGGATCTATTGGCATGGCCCACGTGGTGCCCCGTGACTAGCAGTCCAGAGGGTATATAGCTGGGAGCGGGTTTTCCCCAGTAGGAGAGCCAGTAGGAGAGGCAGAGCAGAGGCAGAAGAAGTTTCAAGGTCCTGAATAAACCACTGAAAGAAGAGCCTGGTGTCACGTCGTCCTTGCCGGTGAAGGTGCCCGTGACAAATTCTCTTGGACTATTCAAGTCCTTATCACCATCTAAGATTATCTAGTTCATGATTTTTTATCCCAATAGTGGGCCATATATTGGAAATGTCTCCTAGCAATGTCTGGAATCATGAAGATTTTAAAATCTGTCTCTCCTGATTTGCACCTTTGGGGGTTTGACTTTTCACAGACCTATTTTATATCCTAAATATTTGATAGAATCTCCTCTTTGTATCTTTTCAGGAGCAATTTGTAATCCCAAAGCAGGCAAAACCTTTTTCTCTTCTTCAAACATTCTTTCTAATGTATCTATATTTGAGTCAGCCAATAAGATATCGTCCATGTTGTGGTAAATGAGAGATTGTGGGAATTGTTTACATATCACTTCTAATGGCTATCATACAAAATATTGGCACAGAGTGGGATTATTTAACATTCCCTGTGGGAGAGCCCTCCATTGATATTTCTTTATAGACCAAGAATTATTATAAGTAGGCACTGTAAAGGAAATTTTTTTCTTGTCCTGCTCTTGTAGAGGTATAGTAAAGAAAGTCTTTTAAGTCAACACCTATAATAGGTCATTCTTTAGGTAACAGAGAAGGCAAAGGAATTCCAGATTGGAGAGAGCCCATAGGCTGAGTCACCTTGTTTACTGTTCTTAGATCTATTTCCATTCTTTATTTTCCAAATTTCTTTTTGACAACAAATATAGGAGAATTTCAAGGGCTGGCTGATTCTTCAATATGCTGAGCATTTAACTGCTTCTTCTGTACCAGCTGTTCGAAGGCCTGCAGTTTCTTTCTTGTCAAAGGCCATTGATGAACCCATAGGTTTAACCATTTTAAAGGTGGTGCTGTGGGTGCCTTTGAAAGATCAACAGCTATTGTTTGTGTCTTGCTTTTGTACAACCTGAATGGTTGGTGACTGATTCTCATAATACCTTCTAATATTTTCCCCAGAAATATAGGTTATTTATGGTTCATTTCTGAGATTGGAGGAATGTTAATCCGAGTATTCCATTTTTGTAATAAGTCTCATTCTCATAAATTTATAGCAATGTTAACCACATACGGCTTTAAACTACCTCTCTGTCCTTCTGGCCTTATACATTCGAGCCATCCTGCACTCTACATTCTAGAACATTCTAGTTCCCCAAAACTAAACATTTACCTCCTAAAAGGGACCAATTTGGATGCCAAAATTTCTGGTGAAATTATTGTTAATATCTGCTCCCTGTATCTACCAAACTTTCAATGACAACATCATTTATTTGTATTTTAAATTTTGGCCTTTGTTCATTTATAAATGTTTGCCAAAATATCTGCTCTATGGTTTTTCCTGAAATTTGTGTTCTCTTTTCTAGAGCTGCTTTATTGTCCAGAGCAGTGTGGTTTTTTTTTAGAATAGGCTTTAGGTTCTTTAATTGCTCTGGGAAGATGTAGGATAAAACTGAACTGGACTTGATGTGGAGGTCTGAGGAAGCCCCCTCAGGGTGTTTCCTGAAGGCAAACATTACCTTACCAGTTCTTTGTTGACTAGCACTTATTGGTCCAATGCCTGCCTTTACTACACCTTCAACGTACTCCAGAAGGGGTGGTGTTCTGTTGGAGTTATTTTTAGCAAAGGTCTTGTTTCTGGAAATGCCTTGTTTATAATCCCTTTTTATATGACCTTACTTTCAGTGGTTGTAACTTTTGATATTTTGATTTTTCTTTATCACCACAGTTGTGAGCTACCTTATGGGTGCTGGGAATTGAACCTGGATCCTCTGGAAGAGCAGTTAGTGATCTTAACCCCTGGGTCATCTCTCCAGCCCTAGTTTGAGGTTTTGTTATTGTGCTTTTGTTTCCTTGAGACAGGATTTCTCTATGTAGCTCTGACTGTCCTAGAACCATGTCTGGTCTCAAACTCACTGAGCCTGCCTCTCTGCCTCTGGAGTGCTGAGAAGTAAGGGCATGCACGATTACAACATGCGTGTTGTTTTTTGAAGACAGGAACTCATACAATGGAAGGCAACCCCAAACAGGCTATGTAGCTGAAGGTGGTCTTGAACGTTTACAGCTAGCGCCAGAGTAGAAAAATTACAGGCATATGCCTCAATGCCCAGTTTATGGTGTGCTAGGGATCGAACAGCTGGGTCTTCTGCATGCTAGGTAAATACTGTAGCAATGGAGCTACCTCCTAAACCTTCCAGGAAGAACATTTGAGTCCAAGAGTTGAAGCCCTACATTCCATCTGCAGCATCTGCATGTCAGATTCCATCTGCATGTCAGAGCATGCCTGTAATCTCAGCACCTCAAAAGGTGAAAGAAAACAACAAAAAAACCCAAAACAAACAAACAAAAAAAAAACCCCAAAACCAAAAAAACCCCTAAGCATTTGAGTTTTTTTCCTTCTGGAAGTCTTTTGTTGTTGCTGGAGATTCAACCTAGGGGATCTAGAGAAACTTTATCTCTGTCTTTTTAAATTGAAACATTATTCTTGAGTTAGTTATCGTTCATAACAAGCATTCATGACAAAACCCGATTTGCACAATCAGCGGCACAGAATTCCTACCGCACATTTCCTTTGTGCCTCAGCAAGGAGCCCTGACCAAATCTCCATGGAAGCTACGCCCAGAACTCCATCATATCCCTGCACCACGTGCTGTTTGACTCTCTGAAGCATGAAAGAAAGTCCCTAAGGCGGTGCAGCCCAGCCACAATCCTGGCTGCATCCCTCAGGTCCAGAGCACTCCAGATGGCGGAGGGTAAAGCCCTCAGCCACCTACTTGTAGACTTTAGGCATTGGCCGGGGAGTCACGTGAATAGACGGACCCACCCGTTACGCGCTTGCGCTGCAGGCTGGTGCTGCGCGCAGGGGCAGTGTGGGCGAAGATGGTTGCAGGCAGACAGAGCCACAGGGAGGTCCACGTGAGGTTCAAAGGCTTTTTGAGAGTCTGCGTGCGAAAGCGGTTCTATCGGAGAAAACATGGCAGATTTAAAAATTTGTCTCCCCCGAGAAAAGAACGTTCTCAGCAACTGGTTTTCCATCAAAACAGTTTCGTGGCAAAGGATGAACTTTAAGGATGTGGAATTGCTTCTGCTTGGAAGAGCGACTGTATCCCGGGTACAGCCTGCTGGGGTAGTTCCTGCGTACCTCTGCATCATGCTTTTATTTGAGATAGGGCCTTTGACTGTAACCCAGGCGGCCTTCAGACCCCGGATCCTTCTGCCTGGGCTTCTCCAGTGCAGCCACATGGAGGTCACACCGCATCCTTGATATATTTTATGACTGGCTCTGGTCTTTGACTATCCCCACCTTGCTGTCCAATATTCTACAGATCAACATATATAGTGACTAATGTGAAAGAGATTTGAAATAATTGGGATGGGGAAATGTTTTAAAAACTCACATACTGGAAGGATCACTTAACCCAGGTTAGCCCAGAATTCCTAAACCTTCTGCCTCCAGCTTTTCAGATTTGGAATTATAGGCTTGTTCCACAACACTAGGTCAGTAAGATCCTTTCTGATATACTTCCTCCAGCAAGTGGAAACATGCACTCACTCAAGCAGGCAGTTAAATTAATACTTGAAGAAATGAATAAATGTTCTGCTTTCAACAGGTTCTAGGCAGTAGTAGGAAAGGGGCCTACCTGTAATCCCCAGAACTTGGGAGGCTGAGGCAGAACTTGTCGTGAGTTCAGAGCTATCTCAGGTTACCTTGTGAGTAGCAGGCCAGACAAGACCATAGAGCAAAACCCTCTCTAAAAAACATATTCTGGGGATGCAGCTCAACTGGTGGAGTTCTTACTTAGCATGCACAAAAGCCCTATATTCAGTTCCTAAAACCACACATACAAAAGCAGGTAAACCATGCCTGCAATCCCAGCATATGAAAGTGGAGCAGGAGAAAAATGGCAAGTTCAAGGCTGTCCTGAGTGTAATTTGAAGCCTGCTGAACACACATGAGACTGTCTCAAAGAAATAAAATACAAGACAAAAATCATTCAGCGACAACAGTTGTATTGTGTAAAGTGCACCAACGTGACACAAACCTTTGACTGAACCATAGTAGCACCCACTCAGGAGACTTTGTAACCATTTTCTATCTTTAAAGCTGTGTCTTTAGATTCTTGTTTTAAACCGTTTGGACTTTCAGTTTTATAAGACAAAGGTCTCACTTGGTAGTTCAGGATGACTTAGAACTCACTCATTCATAATGAACCTGCCTCTACCTCCAGAGTGCTGAAAGGATAGGTTTGAGCTATCACATCGGGCTTCTTTGTATTCTCAGCTTGGGGTTCCTTCAGCCTATAATCAGTTTTCCACAAAGGGCACAGGTGTGGCCACCCCCTCTTGTCTTTGTTTTCTGAGGTACTGTTTAACTGTAGCTCTGGCATGTTCTGGAACTTACTCTGAAGCCTCAAAGCAGCTTCTGTTCAAATTTGTGATCCTCCTGCCTCTCTCTGTCTCTTGAATGCTGGGATTACCAGCATGTGACACACCACACCTCACAGAAAGAATTTCTTGAAGAGAAAGAAAAACAGATTTTTTTTTTTTTAACAAGGTGGGGATCTTGAAGTAGGTGTGTCAAGGATAGGCCAACAGATTTCTGCTTGGATGTCAGCATCCCTTTCATCCCAGAAGTTTTCGTAGATCCTACATAGAGATCTGCAGCCTACAAGTGATACTTTTATTCCCTATCAAAATTCAGACAAACTAAGAAAAGATAGAATTTTCAGCATCCATGAAGATATTAGGGTTAGTTCAAATCCTTTCCAAAAGCAGGTTGCAATGAGGTTGAGTTTTCCACAGACCAACTTTGACGAATTTTATAGTTTTGCCCAAGGCAGATTCTTGCATTCAAAATATCAATCTCTAGCCCCAAACAGGAATTAGGCAGATGATGGCCCAGCCAGCAGAGGAGAGCAAAGTTCATAGTTATCTGAAATGTGTCCACAATCCAGGGTACAGGTGCACTGGAGAGGAGGTCACTCCAAATGCTGACAAGGGAGCTGTGGGTACCTTATATAAGTGCACGGGATCCTGGCCAAAGAAATAGGAAGTGTATGTAGATCTCTGTGAGTTCAAGGCTAGCCTGGTCTACATAGTGAGCTTGATGACAACCAGAGCTACACAATAAGATCCCGTCTCAAAAACAACAAAAATCAACAATAGTCAATAAGCAAATGAAATGAAGTTCTATATACTTTCATTTGACAAGTTAGAAATGAGGAGAGATAAGGGTCTACTTTGAGCAACCTAGCCAGAATATGATAAGGAGGTGTGGCATGCTCCTTGTAAGTGCAGCTTCAAGGAGACATTTTAAAGAACACTAATTCCCTAAAGAGAAAGTAATAGTTCAAAAGTGTCAAAAGTATTTACAAAGCTGGGCACGGCGGTAAGTAACTTTAACCCCAGAACTGGAGAAGCAGAGGAAGGCAAATATTTTTGAATATGAGGACAGCGTCATCTATAGAGAGAACTATGAGCCAAGTAAGGCTACAAAGTGAGACTGAGACTCTGCATCAAATGAAAAAAAATATGATATAGACATTTTAAAATGAGTCAGTATGTGCCAGGATGATGGCTCAGGGGATAGCGACCCGAGAGGTACAAGTCTAAAGCAGAAGTTGGATGCCCAAAACCCATATTAAAAGCTGGATGCACCAAGCTGTGGTAGCCCAGGCCTTTAATATCAGCGCTTGGAGATGGAGGTAGGTGGATCTCTAAGTTGGAGGCCAGCCTGGTCTACAGAGCAAGTTCCGGGACAGCCAGGGCTACACAGCAAATCCCTGTCTCCGAAAACCAAAGAGAGAGAGGTGAGAATCAACTTTTAATAGTTGTTCTTTCTTTAAAAATCAGGATAAACCAGGCATAGCAGTGTTTGCCTCACAGGAGGATAGCCTGGGCTACATAGTGAAACTGTCTCAAAAAAAAAACCAAACAAAAAAAACCAAGAAAAAAACAATTAAAAAACAAAACAAAAGTGGCAGGTATGATGTCGTAAAGACGCTTCCTGTTAACACCAAGGACCTGAGTTTGCCAACCCTGCACCCACACAATGGAAGGAGGAAACCGGCTGCAGCAAGCTCCTCTTTCATCTCCACACACACCCCTGGCTGTGAGCACACCCACCAACACATAACACAACACGGGGAAATCGTTATTCTTTTAAAACTAAAACAACAACAACAAAATTAAAGCAGAGGCCCGTAACTGGCTGGCCATTTTAAGCCGAGAAGAATTAGGCAAGCATGGAGGAGGAGATGGGAACCTTGCTGGCAGTGACCAAGGCGTAACCAAGGTGATTAACACAGCTATGTGACAGGTGTGGGCAGAGCATCTGGTTCCAGTTCAGGGGTAAAAAATAGAGCTTTAGATTATTCTTTTTATTATTAATTATATAAATATGTATGTGGGAATGTGACTAGGTGCCCACCAAGCCCAGAAAAGGGTGGCAGAACCCCTAGAGTGAGAGGTGCAGGCTGTTGTGAGCTATCCCACATGGGTGCTGGGAACTTGGTCCTCTGGAAGAGCAGTGTGTGATCCTAATCGCTGGGTCATCATCCAGCCCAAGAATAGATTCTTAGTTTCTTCCAATCTGAAAAAGTCTCCCAACTGCTCTCTATGTGTATATGGGGAAGTAAATTAAAGTCTCTCCAGGCCTCATTTCCTTATCCATGAAATGAAAATGAGGTTTTGGGGGGACATTTTGAACAATAAAGTCTTACATGAGGCATCTTAACATAGTGGTTGTGACTATTGGCTTGCTGGGCCTGGTGATACAAAGGTCCTGGAACAGACTCTAGGTTCAATCAGGCCTCATGTTCACGCCTCTAATAGCAGCACTCTGGAGGCTGAGCCAGGAGCACTGAGAGTTCCAGGTCACCACACAGGACCTGTTTCAAAAAATAGAGAAGACTTAGACTCAGGTCAGATCACCTGTTTGACTACTGGTGATGCTATTACATGGTTTTGTGTCCTTAGGTAAGAGGCTAACCAACTCTATCCCTCCGCTTCTTCTGTAAAATGGAGGTAATACCTCATGGGATTTTTCCTGAGGTCTCAGTGACTCACCACAGTGCTCAGAAGAGTTCTTGGCACATAGGGAGCATTTGGTAAACATTAACGATCATTTGAAAGGTACTTGACAGCAGCAATCAATGAATGGGACCCATTTTTGGTAAACTGTGTTATTCTGGAGCAGGACCCCAGGTTTTGAGACCTTATAAACCTCACTCCAGACTGGTCTGTTTGTGGGGGCAGGAGAGTAACTGAGTTGACTGGAAGGAGCTGGAGCTGGGAGAACTTTGTGCTCCTGGATTTGGCTCTGAAGAGGCAGGGCCAGGTTCAAGGCCATTTGAGCAGTGAGCAGAGCTGTGGGCAGACAGCCACAGGGGCTCGGTAGCTCTACCCTATTCTCCAATTAGCAGCCAGTTGGGACATTAAAAGCATATTTCACATCTTTATTAAACCATCACATATTTCATTCACCAGTTTATTAAGGTTGTTGTTGAGACAAGGTATCTCTATTATGAAGCTCTGGCTGTCTCAGAACTTGATATGTATGCCAAGCTAGCCTGGAACCCCCACAGATCACTTGCCTCTGCCTCTGGAGTGCTGAGATTAAAGGTCTGCACCTCCATGCCCAGCTGAGACAGGGTTTTATAATGGACGCTGGCTGGCCTTGAACTTGCCATCCCCTGCTTTAGCTTCTTCAGTGCTGGAATTACAGATGTGACCAGCATGCCATAGGGCTATATGATTTCACCACAATCAATCCTAGAACATTTTCATCATCGCCTAAAGAAACTCTGTTACCCATCAATTGTCACTATTTAAGTGCCATATCTTCCTATCAGCTCTTAGCAACCACAAATATATTTTCTGTTTCTATTGATTTTCATTCTCAGATATTCCATATACTTAGAATCTCTTTGGGGACTGATATCTTTCTTCTTTTATTTTTTTAAAAAGATTTTGGGGGGTCTAGAGAGATGGCTCAGCAGTTAAGAATACTTGTTCTTCTAATACATCCAGGGCTCTATAGAGAGATCCTCTCCCAAAATAAACAAAAAATACTTTTTGTTCTTACAGAGGTCCTGGGTTCAATTCCCAGCACCCACATGATAGCTCACAACTACCCATAATTTCAAGGAACTGGACTTCCCCATCTGACCCCTGAGGGCATCAGGCCCAAGCATGCTGCACATACATACATGCAAGCAAAACACTCATAAAAGTAAATTAAATTAAATTAAATTAAAGCAATCAAACAGGTCTTATTATGTAGCTCTGGCTGTTCTGAAACTCACTATATAGTCCAGGCTGGCCTGGAACTCACAGCGATCCACTTGCCTCTGCTCCCAAGTGCTGGGACTAATGGTGGTACTTTATTGGCGTGAGCTTTTAAAAAGTCAGCATCAGGCTTTTTTTAAAAAGTCACCTTTTAGTTGTTGTGGAGATGTCAACTTAAAGGAGGGACAGTTTACTTTGGCTCATGGTTAAAAGATTTTGGTCCAGAGTCCATTTGTTCCATTAGCCTAGGGACATTTAAAGCAGAACATAGAGACAGAGGCAGTAGCATGTGATAGACAAAGAAGGCTTGGAAGAAGAAAGGAAAAGAGGGGACTGGGAGCAGGGGAAGGTAGTGAGACCAACCTGGGACACGCTCTATGCCTTTCCAAAGCATGACATCCCCAGCCCTCTTCATCCACCCCTCCCCAGGATACTCACCATCCACCATTTTACTGTGAGCCCACGGATAATGTGATCACTCTCATGTTCCGGTCACTTCCCCCAAAGTCGACCACTGGACAGGAGCCTTTAACATGCCTTGAAGACTTCATCTATCCCTCTGCCCTCATCTGCACTTGGCACCAAAGCCACCGCAGTGAGTGGAACCTCCTCATGCTTTTAATTCACAATTGCATTTTTTAATGATCAACAGATTCTGGGAGCCAGAAACTTAGAGAGAGAGGAAAGAAGGGAGGGAGGGAGGGAGAGAGAGAAAGATAGAGAGATGGCTCTGAGAAATGTCTAGAGCCTCAACTGCAAAGTCTCAAAAGGCTGCCAATGACTCAGTGGCTAGGGCTAAGTTCATCTGGAAGGTTCTAAACTCAGACACTCGCTAGGTTTTCCTGGTGAGCAGCTTTGTCCTCAGTTAAGCTGTTGCCTGGAATAATTATGTATTTTCTCCATGGTGGGTCTCACTTCTAGAGATAATTTAGACATTTTCACTGGATCCACTGGCGGTTGTAAGCCACCCAACATGGGTGCTAGGAACTGAGTCAAAATCTTCTGAAAGAGCAAACAAGAGCTCTTAACGACTCAGCCATCTCTCCAGTCCCACATGCTATTTCTTAATTGGAGTAAAAACACACAGGATAGGGGCGACCAATGGTCATGTTCCAAAAACAGAATTAAGAATCTGAAAACTAGTAGGAAAAACATTACAGAGAGGCTATAGAGATGACTCAGCCACAATGAGCACTTGCCCTTGAATAGGGTCAAGGTTCAGTTCCCAGCACCCATGGTCACAACATGCTCATAAACATCTGCAGCTCTAGTTCCAGGGCATCTGACACCTTCTTCTGGCCTCCAGGGCATCAGGCGGCACATGGTGCATGTACGTACACACATTCAGGCAAAATTCTATCCACTTAAAATTATATATATAATTCTGTCACATCTCTTTAATTTAAACCTCGTCTGCTTTAGAAAGCATCATTTACATTTTACCTGAAACCATCCTCAGCCCCCCCCCCCCCATTTCCCAGATGGTGTCCATTAAAGCTTCTTGAAAATGCTAAATGCCTGCTTTCCTGACCTCTCTTATAGCTACTTGACACAGGTCTGTCCAGTAAAATACCAGGCAAAAATCTGTTGATAGACTTCGAGGCAAGCTCCAACCTTGCACAAGAAAATGACTCCTGTTGCAATCTTTGGGAAAAGGCCAAAGGAAGTGTTACATCCTTAGAGGAAGGTGAACGTACTGGCCATTGAACTGAAGAGCTGCCTGCCCAGGCCCCTAGCCTGTGAGAAAACAAACCCTTATTTGATAAAGCCCCATCTAGCAATGCAAACTCAGAAAACTGTGAAAAGGACTTCCTTCTGAGTCATAGGAATCCCAATTCAGGTGTAACAAGTTCATAGAATGCAGTCTGTGTTGCAAACAAAGAAGGTTGGGAAAGTTTGATCTGAAATGAGCTAGTCAAAGAACTCCACTGAAATTCAGAAAGAAAAAAAATGGAGTTTTATGAAAGGCTCTACGTGACAGATTCATTCAGGCCAGCATGGTAGCGCATGCCCTTGATCCTAGCACTTGGGAGACATAGGCAGGATCTGTGTGGGTTCAAAACCAGCCTGGTCTACATAGTAAATTCCAGGGCTACATTGAGACTCTTTATCAAAAAAGAGTGGGGCTGCTAGAGACATAGCTCAGTCGACAAGAGCATTGGCTGCTCTTCCAGCGGTTAGATATGGGTTTAATTCCCAATACACATACTCAGCTCAGAAGTGTCAGTGACCGGTCCCCAGGGAATCAGACATTCTTTTTATCAGCATTGTACACATTTGGTGCACAGATGTACATTCAGGCTAAACACCTACACATATAAAATTTAACCTTTTTTTTTTTTTTAAGACAAGACTTCTCTGTGTTCTCTGTGTAGTCTTCGCTGTCCTGGAACTTGCTCTGGAGACCCATCTGGCCTCAGATTCAGAGATCCTCCTGCCTCTGCCTCCCCAGTGCTTGGATTAAAAGCGTTCACCACACTCAGAAAAATTTAAAAATTTTTCAAGAAACGGTTCATACAACAATAATATCTTGATACCCATTAAATGTCTAGGCACAAGTTAATCATCTCTTTCAGATGGCACAACCCAAGTGTGAAGGTGACTAGAGTTCACATCCTGCGGGGCACCTCATGTCCCCAGAAATCCCATTTCCCAACTCCATTTTGAAAGGCTCTTTGGACGTTGTTTTCACTGCAATTTGCCTTTTATTTGCACAGTAGCTGGGCTTCTGCCACTCGGCCCTTGATCCCAGCACGGTCCTGTGCTCCCAGTGCCTCCGTTTCCGTCTTTGTAATAGTCTATGCCTAGAAATTCTCCCCTTTTTTCAAACAAACCGAAGTTCTTGCGGTGTCCACAACCATTCTGCTTCCGATTTCCTTCCTGTTATGCTAGAGAAGGCTGCATTCTCCATTGAACAGAAGCAGAAATCCTTGTATCTGCAGTGAAGCTCCAACCTCTGCTTCTGAGTACTGAGATTATTAACGTGGGCCACCCTGGTGGGCCCTCGAGGAGTTTTTGGATTTTTACCATTCTTTATGCTTTGGTCCGTATGAACTGAGTGGCCTTAAACAAGCCACTAAAAGCAAATATTTATCAAGTACTTTCTTTTTGTAGGCCTGGAAATTGAATATTGTGCATGCTAGGCAAGTTATCAATGAGCTATTACTTAGCAACACCCTTCTCAAAATAAGTTGTCCAGACTGGCCTGAAACTATAGTCCAGGCATATCTTGAACTTGCCAGCTTTCTGTTCACCCTCTGTGGTGGTTGAAATTACAGGCATGCACCATCAGTTACATTATACCGAGTAGATTCTACACTATGCTCAGTAAAGGTCCTGTGCTAGATGCTGGAGTTGCTTAGGCTAAGTGAGGTAACCAAGGCAGAGAACTGAGCGGCTGCCAGCACAGAGGCACAGCACAGCAAAGTGAATTCTAAAGATCAAAGTAAGGATTTAGGTTTTCGTCCTACATAAATAATTACCAAGACGAAAACGGGTTAATATTATAATGCCAATTTCCGTTTCGAAAAAAATCTGTTCTAGAAAGATCTGCTTGGTTAAGTCTCCCATAGCAGATAGAGAGTTAAAGGTGAGGACTCGTGTCGCGCAAACCGCACAGTAGATGCCTGCAGGCTGAATAACTCAGATTGTGGAGTACTCCCGAATTCAGTTATTAAGTCAACCAGCAGTGGGTTTCCCCCACCCCCGCATTCCTCCTTCCAGGCTCCCCTAGGCCTGCGCCCCCCCCCCCCACCCCCGCGCGTCGTGAAAGCGGCCGCAGCCAGGAGCGCTTTACGGCAGCCGCGTTGCGGCGGGGCGGGGCGGGGCGCCGGGCGGGCCGCGCTTGACGGCAGCGGTGGGAGGCAGGCCGGCAGGCAGACGGCCTCGCTGGCGGGTGGCGGCGGCCGTGCTGGCTGCTGAGGGCGGGAGCGAGTGAGTCACTGCGCGCGTGTGAGGGAGGGAAGGAGCGAAGGAGCGAGCAGCCCGCGCCCGCCGCCCTCCCGCAGCTCCCGCCAGGCCCCCCGCCACCGTTTGCCCTCCGCCCAGCTCTCAGGCCGGGCCGAGCCGAGCCGGGTCGGGCCCGGGCCATGCTGCTCACCGTGTACTGTGTGCGGAGGGACCTCTCCGAGGTGACCTTTTCCCTCCAGGTCGACGCCGACTTCGAGCTGCATAACTTCCGCGCGCTGTGCGAGCTCGAGTCCGGCATCCCCGCCGCCGAGAGCCAGGTACGCCAGGGCAGCGAACGGGGCCTCCCTCCAGCCGCTGCGGCCGGGGAGTTGGGGGGCGGCGGGGGCCGAGTCCTGCAGCCACCCGTAGATGCACCCACTCCAGCGAGAGGGACACGTGCACGGATGTGCAGCCCTCCCCACCGTCTTGCCCCCGGGAGCCCTGGGTCCTCATCACGTACCTACCTCCTGCTTCTCCAACCAGAAATACCAGTTTGGATCACCGGGAGATAGACATTGGTTTAGGGTTTACTTATTTGTACCAAGTTCTTGCTTCAGTATGCGCAGTTTACCTGGGAACGTGCAAATTGTAGTTGAAAGCGAAGGGAAAAGTTTGAGACTTGCTCTGCTTTTGACGTCTCTAGAAATGCTTTTCCCTACAGCATCTGGTTCTGGTTAATTTACCATGTTCTTTTTTAAATGATGGTTTGGTCAGCTCGGTCTATTTGCTTCTCTCAGACCAAAGCCCTCCTCCCTTCTGGTCCCGGTTCCCCCGGATCAGTTCAAAGCTCACTGCTTTCGAAGGCTATCAGCTTGAAAATGGCCTACTGTTGGAAGACCTCCGTGGGACTCGGTTGCAAGGAGCTCGGCCCCTCTTATGTTTTAACAACAAAAAAAATTTTTCTCAAATTGCGTTCGAGCTCTTAGCAGTCGTCATCAGACAGGATAGGTGGGCTACACTGTAACCTTTGCACGAAAACATTTAAGATTCCACCCAAAGTGGGCCTTCCTGGGCGTAGTCTAAACATTAGAAAATTATAGATGACTCCCAAGGCCAGAATGTAAATCTGGATTTCCTTCTGCAGTTATGAAATAGTTCCAGTAGTATTGCTCAACTGCTGCTTCTGCCCTGGTTTATGGTAAACATGTGTTAATATTTTGTTCAGAAGTATGATTCCTTTACACAATATGAACTTTAGACCCTTGGCGTACAACTTTTTCTGGAAGGATCTGTCTTAGGGAACAAGGTATCACCCGCATATGCAGTCTGGGAAAAGATCGAGATTAAATAATTTCCCTAGAAAAATTAACTCACAAAAACGTAGGATTCAGTTCCTGTTGCTCAGCCTCACACTAATGGCGTGGAAGACTAGAGCTAGAGAGATTAGAGAGGGGAGTATCAGCCTTTAGGTGGATTGATGGGGGGTGAAGGGGAGGCAGGGTTTCTCTGACGCGGGTGGGGGGGGCGCGAAGGCGGGGTTTCTCGTGTAGCCCTGACTGTCCTGGATCTTGATCTGTAGACCAGGCTGGCCCCACTCAGATACATTTGCCTGCCTTTGCCTCCTGGGTGCCTCCAGATGCCACCATCTGGCTCCCAAATTTTTGGTGGCTTGAGCTATCACAAAGCAGCTGTAGTATTTTCTGAGATAAGGTCTCAACTATGGGGCCAAGACTGGCCTCAAACAACAATCCGCCCTGCCTCAGGCTCCTGTACTGTTGGGATTACAAGTAAACACTACCATGCCCAGCCTAACTTTTCAGTTTTTGAAGGTTTCTTTTTCAATTGTTCTTTTGTGTGGCTGTTTGATTACCAAATAATTGCCAGCTGATCAGGAATAATTTGAAGTTGAATTTGTTAGTGGGACTTTAGAGTGAACAGAGGTTAACATCCCACTATGTGTGTGTGTGTCTGTCTGTGATTGTGTCTACTTACCTGCCTGCCAGATAAGCATCCTACTACTGAGTTATGTCCCGCCCCCCCCCCCCCCCCCCCCCCCCCCCCCCCCGCCAAATGTCTGTAATAAGAATTTTAAGTAAATTGGGGTGTGAGATTGAAAGATAATGGTTAAAGAGGGCACTGTCTTAGCCATTTGGGGCTTTTGGGGCGCTATTTAAACAATTAGGCTGGCTCCAAAATCTTCCATTGCTAGCATCAACATTTGGTATTTACCTCTTCCTATCCCAAATTAGTGTGCTCCAACTAGTGTTAAGCCTGTATTAAATAGCTGTAAACAACACCCTGTTTTTCAAGTTAGTGCTGTTGGCTCTATGTAACCTGACAACATAGTGTCTATTTTAAGAGCTGATTTTTAAGTGTTCTGGGGGTCGTTTGTCTAGTTTCTTGATTGGCTACCCCACTTTAGGCAGGAACAGGATCCAGCCCAGACACTTGAGTCACTTCCTTTCATTGGACCATAAAAGTAAAGGTTATCATTTCTTGTTTGGCTTGGTTTTTGTTTTTTATTTTTCCCAGTCATTTCTAGTTTGAGCTTCCCAACCAGTCTTTGTGACTTGTCCCTTCCTCTCAGATTTCCTTCAGTCTACTTCATTGGGCTTTTTCCCCCATTCTCAATCCTTCACCTGTTTCTGACTTTATGCCACTGGTGTCCAAACACATAGGAGTTTATAGAGCCCTGCTTGGCTATTGAGTCTGACTTGAACTGAGAGAGCATGTCCCTCCCACTTTGACCACACGTACAGGTGGAGATAGTTTCTGTTCTAAATTTATTAGCCTGTGTTATAACCTGCAGCTTGATAAGTAAAGCGTTTTAAATCATGCTCACAGTACATCATACATAAATTACATAAGTGGCTGATTTATTTATATGCTGTACATATTGTGTATATTCTGTTGTATGGTACATAGCAGTTATAGCTAGCAATTATGTATGTACATTTACTATATATATATATCAGTTACAATTTTATTTTAAAGATTTGTTTATTATCTATTCAGTGTTTTATCTGTAGGCATGCCCGCATGCCAAAAGAAGGCCATGGGTTGCTGGGAATTGAACTCAGAACCTCTGGAAGAACAGGCACTGCTCTTAACCCCTGAGCCAGCCCCCATCAGTTACATATGTATGAACATAGATACATTAAGTAATAATGTACATTATAAACATGCAAAATAGAATTCAAGAAGGATAAAATGGGGGGGGGGGGGTTGGTCAATACCTTTTATCCCAGAACTTGGGAGGCAGAGGCAGGCAGATAGGAGTTTGAGGCCAGCCTGGTCTACACAGTGAGTTATGGGACTACACACAGAACCCCCCCCCCCCAAAAGGATAAGCTGGAATGAATGGCAGTGGGACTGAAGGACCGGTGGCAGCTAAGCACTTACTGCCTTTACAAAGGTTAGATTCCCAGCACCCACACAGTGGCTCCCAACTGTCCATAACTCTAGATCCATGGGACCCAACATCCTCTTCTGGCCTGTGGGCACCAGGCTTGCACGTTGTACTCATATATGCAGGCAAAGTAAATTTAAAAAAACGCTCATGCCTTGTTTCCTGTGCCCTTGAATTGTCTTGCGGGCCTGTCCCTCTAGGGAGCCCTGGTCTGGAACCCTGTTTTCGTCATCATTTGTGCACCAGACACTTGGAAAAGGTGTTAATTTTTCTAACAGCTCTAGTCTGGTTATAGTAGCTCTAATGCAGTGACAGTACATTTAGAGTAGAAACCATCTCCACTTGTAGTGTGATGAAAGCAGGACGTGTTAGCTCTCTGTACAAGTGTGGTCTTGGCAGCCAGGCAGGTTTAGGGTGATGCTTTGATGCAGGCTTGGTTGGGCTGACTTCAAACAATTATCAGAACTTAGCTTCACATTAAATTAATGCCTTGATATTTTTGAAGCATAATTTATTTGTATAGGTGGCATGGAGTAAAATTTTGTACAGAATGGAAGGACCCTCAATGAAAGGCATAATTTAAGTGACAACTAACAGTAGTAGCTGTGACCCTAGAAATACCACTTTCCACACAGCTGTGTGGATTTACAAAAATGCTATTATAACCATGGAAACCAAAAGTTTCTTGTGTGGCTAGTTTTGGTGTGTTTTTTTTCTTAAGTAATCCTTCCCCATAAGTGCTGAATAGTCATGATAGAAAGACTGTAACAGGGAGAGAGAAAAGAAGGCACCCACTCCTTTTCCTCATAACTCAGAGATAACTGCAGCCTGGGTTGTCACTTGTTGCTCACAGCTTTAATCTCAGCACTTGGGAGCCAGACACAGGTGGATCCCTTGGGTTCTAGGCTAGCCTGGTCTACACGGAAAGTAGTGAGGTTTTTTTTTTTTTTTTTTAAAAAAAAATAAGGTTTACTGGATCGGGGATAGGTCTGGTAGAGTGCTTGCCTACGACACATTCAATTCCCAGAACTGTCAGGAAGAATGAAAGTGCTCTCCCTTCCCCCCATTGATTGGAGGCTTGCTGTCAGAGACCAGAAAGCATCTGATGGAGACTTGAAGTTGTTTATCTGGTCATATTCACAATTGAGTTGGAAGGAAGTGCTGGGGCTATAGGCTCTACCATCATGCCTGGTCTATTTACCATTTTTAAGCTGGAGTCTCAATAGCCCAGGTTGGCCTCAACCCCAACCCTCCTTATCTTTCTAAACCCAGGGATTACAGTCTTCTTGTCCTGGTTCCCTGCTGATTTTTGGTTCTTGTGGATATTTGTTCTCTACTCAGTGTCATGGCTGATTTTGTTGTCAGCACAACTGAATTAAGCTTCCTAGGGATTAGTGAGGCACATCTCCACATGTGTCTATGATGGCATTTTGCAGAAACAATTTCATCATGGAGTCTGGCCTAACTCATGGATTAAAGGAAGTGGGGTCTTACTGGAGGAAGAGGGTCATTGGAAGCATGTTCTCTGGAATGTATCTTCCTGTGTCCTCTGTTCTGCTTTGGCCTACTATGATGTGAACAGTTCTTTGCTGTGCCCTCTTGATTATGACCCAAATCCTAAAGTCAGTCAGGACCAAACAGACATCAGTGCCTAAGTAACCATTTTTGAGGAAATTGGGTCAGGTTTTTTGTTTGTTTGTTTGTTTTTTTAAATACACATGAAATGTCAGTGACTGCCGAGAGCTGACCACTTCACTGTTAATCTAGGTCACCATCCCTTTTCTTTGTCTTTTCCTTAGACAGGGTTTCTTTATGGAGCATGGGCTATCCTGAAATTTGGAGAACAGGCTAGCCTTATACTCGAGAGATAGAGAGATCCGCCTGCCTTTGCTTTGCTGGTCTGGAATTGACGATGAGCACAACCTGTCTTGGCTTTAGTTGCTATGCTTTACAAATGAGAACCCGAGGCTGGAGAGATGGCTTGGCAGTCATGAGCACCAGGCATGCAAGTGATATACATAAAGGTTAAACATTCATATACATAAAAAAAGTGCTTTCCATTGACCTACATCTCCCCAAACCCAGCATTACTGTTCTATGTTTGTCCCATGCCCATGACTCAGAATTGAACCCAGGGGCTTCACATAGCAGGCAGGCAGTGCCAGTAGTATAGATCTTTAGTGGTGAAGGCTGGCTCAGAGGCCAGTTCCTGAGGCTGCTTTAGAGTGCTGGAAAAGAATGTCATTTTTAATGCCAAGCCCATACAACACGAGTTCTCCTATTAGCTGCATGGCCTCTGTGTCTTCTGGTCTATAAAATTGGACAAATGATACTTGTTAAAATGAGTGTGACACTCAGTGAGATGGTATGAGGGCTAAATGGGAGAATGAGAACATGGGGTGTGTGTGTTAGCACAGTAGAGTTTAGCTCAGTGATAGCAG
Organism: Phyllotis vaccarum; assembly: GCA_033318265.1. Lineage (NCBI taxonomy): Eukaryota > Metazoa > Chordata > Mammalia > Rodentia > Cricetidae > Phyllotis > Phyllotis vaccarum. Next base: position 56,495,825 of record JARWLC010000003.1, on the reverse strand, counting down.
GATGCTCTTTAAGTTTGGATTTTCATATTTTGTCCACTGGGAAAGAACTCAGTAGTCTTGCGCTGAGCTCTTCCAAGCCAGGCAGATAGATGTTCTCCCACTGAACCAAGCCTCATCCCTAAATTGTTCTCATCTTCCTGAGTTTGGTTCCTTCGTTATAAAAGAATACATTTTCTAGTGTCTGCTTTGGGGGAGAGTCATGTGTCTTTAGATACATTACAGCTGACTTACTGAACCTGGGTGAGCCATAGGCTGTTGGTGACCTCATCACAGTGGTTTCGTTGTGTCAATGCCTCCAATACACCTTAACCTGTGACCCACAGAGTCAGTTGTTTCCCACCTCCTTTAGGTCTGAGATAATTGTCATGACAAGAAGGCAGTGATGGTTGCATTAACTTTTAGTCAAGTTCTGCTATCTTTTCGCCAGAAGGATTCAGTTTTGGAGGGTTAGTTTTTTTGATTATATCACCACGAACTTGGGAACAGAATGACAGTAAACGCTCAGAGTGGCCGATGTAAATGATGTTTGTCTGTTAGTACCCAGAAACTTTGCCAAGATAGCATGTGGACAGGCAAGGGAAGGCTGGGGGGGGGACGGGACGGGACGACACAAGTCGCCTACCAGGTACAAGGCCCTGGGTTCGGCCCCCAGTGTGGAAAAAGAACTGGAAGAGACATCTGCTGTGATCAGTCCTGGCAGCCTGCTTGACACAAGAAATTTGACACCTGGCCCACCTAGTGACAGGCCCCTGCCAGAGTTCCTGGCTAGGTTAGTACCCAGCTCAGGTTGCTCAGTTTGTGGCTCAGAGAAGAGCAAATGCTTAGGGAGCAAGCTGAGCCACATCTCATGTGCCCCGTGGGTACATTATAACATAGGGATGCTTTCCACCCTTCTGTGGCAGTCACAGTCACAGTGTGCTTGTGTGCACTTCCTTCCTTCCCTCAGTCCATTCTGCATCTGTGTTTGACACACAGAAAGTGTTCCTGCTGATAGGACTTAGCTCAACATGGTTTTCTTTCCTATTTGCTTTTCTCTCATAAGCACGAGAGCAGTAAAACTTTGGAATCTGTGAAAGAGAAAGAACTATCTTCCATCCTGAATTTCTTTCCTTTTTCCCAAAATAGGGTTTCTCTGTATAATAGCCCCTAGCTGTCCTGAAACATGCTTTGTACACCAAGTTGGTCTTGAACTCAGAGATTCACCTACCTCTGCCTCCCAAGTTTCCTGGCTCTGAATTTCTTTTTTAAGATTTACTTATTTGTGTGTACAGTGTTCTGCCTGCATATCTACCTGCAGGCCAGAAAAGGGCACCAGATCTTATTATGGGTGGTTGTGAGCCACCATATGGTTGCTGGGAATTGAACTCAGGACCTCTGGAAAAGAAGTCAGTGCTCTTAACCACTGAGCCATCTGTCTCCCCAGCCCATTCTTTGGTTTTTTTTTTTTTTGTTTTGTTTTGTTTTTTAACTTTATCTATTTTGGGGATTGATCCCTGAATACTTTTCTGTATTATTTACACACACACACACACACACACACACACACACACACACACACACACACACACACCTCATACCTCATTCATGACCCATTTTGTAATTATTGTTGTTAAATGTGTACTGGGTTTTAGTTTTGTGATTTTTGAGATACTATCTCATTGTGGCCCTGGCTGGCCTGGTACTCGGAATTACAGGCATGTGCCACTATGCGTAACTAAAAGTATATGCTATTTGCTTTGAAGCAGACATACTCAGTGTTATGTTACGATAGATACTGAGAGAACCCGTAGGCAGGCAGATACGACCTTGTGCGGGCAGGCAGTGCAGTGTGGGAGCTGTAGGAAAGACAGGCTGGGCTCATGTGGAGGGACTTTATTATAGAGTAATGAGGGGAAGAGGAAAGAGGGAGATAGAGGGGGTCAGGGACAGGCACTCTCTGGTGGAGGTGTTGGGGGTGGGGGTCTTAAATGGAGTTTGACATCAGGATCCTGAGCAGGCCATGTCATTGCTTATTGGCCAGAGCTCCAGTAAGCAGGTCAGAACACTAACACCCAGAATATGTCATTCCTGTTTCCCTGGTTGCTCAGCATGAAAGCTAAATTCCTTACTATATGAATCAACCCATTCTTTACTTGAACAGACTTCTGAGCATCCGTTATGTAACAGGCTTTGTCCCAAGTATCTGATGGGCAGCAGAACATTATCCCACATAGTCTGCATTTTAGTTGAACAGATCAACATGTAGCGTACTAGATCAGGAAAGTATAATTTACTTAAAATATATTGTGTTGTTAGAATGGACCTAGGGTCTGGGGTTGTAAGAAAAATGCTCCATCATTGAACTGCACCCAGGATATCAATTTAAATGTGGCTTTAGGGAAGACCCCTGAGATAAGTAAGACTTGACAGGAGTCCTAAACAAAGAGAAACAGCCTGGGGAAGGTGATGTGCATCTCCTTGGGACAGCAATAGGGTGAGGTCAGAGGTGGCCATCAGCCAAACCCTTTGGGTTTAGTGGGAGGCAGGCAGCACTTTGGGTTTCCTTTTAGGCATAATGGGGACCCATTGGAAGGTCTTGAGCAGGGAACATGCCCAAGAGGAAAAGTGGTACCATGTTGCCTCTCCATACTTTATACCACTGGATCTTTCCTTACAGATTGTTTATGCAGAAAGACCTCTCACCGACAACCACAGATCATTGGCTTCTTATGGCCTGAAAGATGGGGATGTTGTAATACTACGACAGAAGGAGAATGCAGACCCTCGCCCCCCTGTGCAGTTCTCAAGTAAGACCAATACTCATTATCTTCTAATACTAATATCAGACTAACAGGTTGTGTACTGCCTGCCTGCTGCATAACCTTGGGCAGATCATTGGATTTCTAAATCAGTCTCCTCTTCAGTGAGGTAGGTTTCATAATTAGCCCAGCTTTACCTCATCAAGACATGAAATGAGGCGTAAATGATGTCATCAGAGTCACATAGCCACTAAGTATTTGAAATAGCACTTTTTCTGTTATCCCAAACTTGGCAGATTTAAGTGGTTGGAGCACCAGCTCCTTGACACTCCTATTATAATGTCTTGATGCACCATTTAGAATGGGGATATTTTTATATGTATGAATATTTTGCTTTCGTATGTGTGCTTTGTGCATGCAGTTCCTGTGGAGGCCAGAAGAGGGTGTCATCTAGAACTGAAATTTATTATTTCTTTGTTCCTTTTTTTTTCAGATGGTTTCTCTGTGTCTAGCTCTGACTGTCCTAGAATTCACAGAGATCCTTCTGCCTCTGCCTCCCCTGGTGCTAAGATTAAAGGCGTGTACTACCACCACCCAACAATAGTTTATCTTTATTTTATGTGCACTGATGTTTTGCCTGTATGTATATCTGTGTGAGTGTGTCAGATCTTGGAGATTGCAGACAGTTCTGAGCTGCCATATGCTTTCTAGAAATTCAACCCTGATCCTCTAGAAGAACAGTCAGTGCTCTTAACTGCTAAGCCTTCTCTCTAGCCTCAAGTTTATCATTTTTTATTATGTGTGTCTGTGTGGGGGTTTATACACATGAGTGCAGGTTCCCATGGAGATCATAGGTATCATAGCCCCCTAGCACTGGAATTAAAGGTGTAGTTATGAGCTACATTACATGTGTGTTGAGAGCCATCAGAAATCACCACTGAGCTATTGTTCCAGACCCCAGGCTTTTTGTTTGGTTTTAAAGACAGGGTTTCAAACCCAGAAGAGCCATGGAACTTTCTGTGACCTAAGCTGGCCTCTAGACCCCTAAGGGCTGGAATTACAGGCATGCACCCACACGTCAGCCAGGCTTGGTGCTCATAGTCTGGAGCTTGCATTTAGGTTTAGGAGGTTTCTGTGTCTCTAAAATATTTAGGACTGTGTGGGAGAAGGCACATATGTGCTTGATGTTGAGAAGGCCCATAGCTTCTTCAGCTACTCAGAGGGGTTCATGACTCAGAGTTTCCAAGCCCTGATGTGGAACTGCATGTGCCCCCTCTTTGTTTTTTCCTGCTGCCTGCCATATTTTGGTGAAATTTTTTAGGTAGCATTTAGCCTGCTTTTAAGGTTTATGATAATAGGTTGGCAGGTCTATTCTATCACAACAGACTATAGCATGGAGCAGAGCACTTCATGGAGTGCCTACGAGACCATCTTCAGGCACTGACTGTATCTGTTCCGGATTTTAACCCGTCCCTTGGGCTTCTGCTTTAGGAAGAAGAGAGTTTTCCCAGTCAGTAAAAACCAAGTCTTCTTCTGGACACTTTGTGGTTGGTGTTAGAGAGTCACTGTGTTGGTTTTGTTTGTTTTTTCTTTCTTTCTTTGAGTTCCTGTATGGACAATATAGCCAATAGGTTGCTGTGAGGGGAATGTATGTGGAGATGTGGTTTATGAAGTGAACGAGTTTTTCAGAATTCTGGAGTAGACTGGCAAGATGGAGTGTCAGGTGGAGATAAGCTTCTCCAGCTGCAGAGGTAGCCCCACCCATATGGATTTTTTGGTGGTTGGTAGGAATAGCAGCTCTCCAGGCAGCCTGCCGTTCACTTGCCTTTCCATTGCTTAAATGACCCTTGTCAACACACACACACTGGCTGACAACCAGTCTCTGTTTTAAGACAGTGACTAGTTGAAGCTACATAGGAGGCTGAAATCTTATACATGAGTTTAAGCTTTCCCTTTTTGTAGTTGGTGCACAAAGGGCTTCATTGAGATAAAATCCACACACCACATGATTCACCCACTTAAAGGATAAAGTTCAATGGCTGTAGATGTAGTCTCTGTTTAGTTCATTCATCATGTGAACCCTAATAGTCACTCACTGTTTCTCCTTACACTCTGAAAGTCTACTTTGTATCTTTGTTTACTGTTCTGGGCATTTCATGGCAGTGGAGTCATATATCGTGTGGGCTCCTGTGTGAAGATTGAAGTTCTAGAACAGTCCAGAACCCAGAGTGAAAAGCTCCTGCTCTTTAGTTCTTCAGTCCTATAACACAACTATGCCCACTTCTGAGGACCATTTGTGTCTGGGATGCACAAATGAAACTGCACATTCAAAGGAGGGACCAAAACAAACCCTCAGACTTTCTGATACAGGGCTTTGATGTGCAGGATTTGACATGAATCATTATCTCGGTGTCAGGACTTTTCAACAGAGCAGTAGATCAGGGGCTCGGTGGTTAAGAGCATTGGCTGTTCTTCCAGAGGAACCACATAGCAACTCACAGCTGTCTGAGATTCCAGTTGTAGGGGAATAGAATATGTGTAATCACCACATGTGTGTCTACACTGGATTTCAGAGGAGGAAGTCAGAACTTCTGAAATTAGCATAGTTGTGAGCTACCATATTGTTGTTGGGAATAGAATCCAGGTCCTTTACAAGAGCAAAAGCTCTTAACTACTGAAGCATCTCTTCAGCCCTAGGGTATCTCCTAAGAACCCTATATAGGGCCAGTAAGAAGTCTCACAGGTTAAAGGCGCTTCCTGTGCAAACCTGGCAACCTGAGTTTGAACCTACATTAAGGTAGCAGAAGAGAGCTGGTTGGGTGTGGTGGTTTGAATAAACATAGCCCCCATAGGTTTATATATTGAATGCTTAGCCAGGGAGTGGAACTGTCTGAAAGATTAGAAGGATTAGGAGTTATGTCCTTTTGGAGAAAGTATGTCACTGGGGGATTGACTTTGAGATTTTAAAAAGCCCATGCCAAACCCAGAGTTAGTCAGTCAGTCTCTCTCTCTCTCTCTCTCTCTCTCTCTCTCTCTCTCTCTCTCTCTCTCTCTCTCTCCTTCCCCTCCCTCCCTCCCTCCCTCCCCCTTTCTCTCTGCCTGTGGATCAGGATGTAGCTCTTAGCTACTGCTCTAGCCTGCTGCCATGTTCCCTGCTATAATGATAATAGCCATAAGCAAGCCTCCAATTAAATGTTCTTTCGTAAGAATTGGCATGGTCAAGTGTCTCTACTCAGCAGTAGAACAAGGACCAAGACAATGGGCAGACACTGGGACAAGTGCCCACACATACAGTCGTTTATGTCTACACGGTGACAGAAAATAAATATTATTTTTATTTATTATTAAAATTTTTTGGAGATGTTTCTTTATATGGCTCTGGCTATCCTAGAATTCACTATGTAGACCAGGCTTGCCTCTGACTCACAAACCTGTACCACTATACCTAGCTCAATAAAATTGAGTCATATGTAGAATTAGGCAATTGCAGTTATTGAGACACGGTATAATTTATTTGTTTGAGACAGAGTCTCAAATATCTTCAAGGTGGCCAAAAATTTACTTCTAATTCTTTTGCCTCAATTCCTGAGATTTTATGTTGTGCTGGCGAGTGGACCTGGAGCTTTGGCATGCTGGGCACCTGTTCTGTCAACTATACCACATCTCAACCAAATCTTGGATTTCGTTTTCTAAAAACATAAAGTAAGGGGCCAGAGAAAATGCTAAGTGGTTAAAGGTGCTTGTTGCCAAGTTTGACTCAGAAGCTAACATAGTGTGAGGAAAAAACTCCTGCCCACTGACTTAAGATCCCCTTCCTTCCCCCAACATAAATTTAATAAGTGTAATTTAATTTTTTTAAATATATATATATGTATATATAATATAAATCTTAGCTATATAGCCTTGGCTAGCTTAGAGCTAAGTATGTAAACCAGGCCAGCCTGGGACTTAAGTACTGGGATTAAAGACATGCACTGCTACATCCAGTTAAAGTTTTCAAAATAAAACTTTATTTATTCTGGAACATTTTATAGATTCCAAATATGCAGCTATTGCTATTGCCTGATAGGAATTTTTTTAATTATATATATATTTTTTTTTTTTCAAGATATGTTCTCTCTGTATAGCCATGACTATCCTAGAACTCAATCTGTAGAACTGACTGGCCTTGACAGAGATCCTCCTGCCTCTGCCTCCAGAGTGCTGGGATTAAAGGTGTGCACCATTGTGCTCTGCTCTTTTTTAATTAAAAAATGAAAACAAACAAAAAACCAACTGTGAGTGTGAGTGTTTTGCCCACATGTATGAATGAATGTGTGTGGGTCAGAAGAGGATGCAGGATGCTCCTAGCAATGTTCCTAGAACCCAGTTGCAGCTCATCTTGAGCCACCGTGTGGATATTAGAACCTGAACTGAGCAGCCAGTGTCTTAACCTTAACGCAGCAGCTGCGTCTCCAGTGAGGCCCTCCCCTCTTGTATTCCTTCCTGTTTCTTTACTCTTGGAGCACCATCTTGAAAGAGCAGAGGGGAAGACAGTGTCTGTGATTATACTTGCTGCTCTTCTCTATGAGAAAGGACTCTGTTGTTTACTTCAGCACTTGCTTTTATGGCGTGCATCATTTGAGTAAACTTGACTGATTGATTTCAACAGACTTACCCCGGATTGACTTCAGTAGCATAGCTGTGCCTGGCACATCAAACCCCCAACAGCGCCAGCTGCCCAGAGCACAGGCTCAGCACTCATCTCCTGGGGAAGTAGCATCGTCTCCTCAAGGTTTAGACAACCCAGCCCTGCTCAGAGACATGCTGCTGGCCAACCCACACGAGCTGTCCTTGTTGAAAGAGCGCAACCCGCCTCTGGCAGAAGCTCTGCTCAGTGGAGATCTCGGTAAGCTCACTTTTCTATGCATTAGTGCTTGTGCCAGAACAAATGTGTGAGATCCAGGCCACTGTCAGTCCGTGGGCTCTTCTGGGATTGAACGGGTCACCTCTTGATGAGAGGTGAATTAATGCAATCTCAAAGATGGGCTTAGCTAGCAATAATGTTTGTGTTTAACTGAAATGTCTTGGTCCTCAGGAAGTCTCTTATCCACCTGGGCCTCTGCCTCCAGAATGCAATGATTGATTAAAGAACTGTTTTGTCAACTAGCTTCTTTCTTAAATTTTTAAATAATTTTGTGTTCACCTTTAATCCTACATTTGGGAGGTAGAGGCAGGTGGATCTCTTTGAGTTCAAGGCCACCCTGGTTTACAGAGCTAATTCAAGAGGACACACACACAAAACAAACCTCTCTGGGATTTTTTGATTTTGTATGTGTTTCTGCATATGAGGCCACAACTGACACAGGGACATCAAAGACAATCTGGGTGTCAGTCCTCATTTTCACCTTGCTTTTGAGAGCGAGGTCTGTGCTCTTTGTCACCACTCTGTTTAACAGGCTAACTGCTCTGTGAGCTTCTGAGAGATTCACCATAGAAACATGGGCGTGTGTGCACTTGCACCAGCTTTTACATGGACTCTGGGAGTCTGAACTCTGATTTCGTCTAGTACAGTAGGCTTTACAGCACACACCACAGCCACAGTAGAGGACAGCTCTCAGGAGCTGATTCTCCCTTGCTCTCTTTGTGTGCCAGGGATTGAATTCAGATAATCAGACTGGCTCACAGCCCCTCTACCACACCTGGCCTGTTTGGGGCTTTTTAAAGTGGGTTTGCATATATAGACAGGAAGAAACCTCAGGTATCATCCTCAAGAATGTCATCTGCCTCCTGTGTAGCAGGGTCTCCTCAGCAGTTAAGTGAGGCTGGCTGGCCAGCAGGCCACAGGGAACCTTCTGTCTCTACTTCCCAGTCACTGGAATACAAGTGTATCCATCAGTTTCATGCAGGTTCTGGGTTTCAAACTTTGGTCCTTGTGCTTGCAGGTTAAGCACATTACCCACTGAAGCCATCTCTTAGAAAGTTCTGTTGTCTCATATTCAATTTCCTCTTAAACAGGCTAGCGCTGTTCTGCTACCTAGTGATTTGTTTTGCAATCAACTCTTTGGTATTGAGGTTTTCTTCCTTTATTTCTGATTTTTTAAGATAGAGTTTCTCTATGTGGCTCTGGCTGTCCTGGAACTTGCTCTTCGAACCAGGCTGGCCTTGAATTCACAGAGATCAGCCTGCTTCTGATTTCTAAATGCTGTCTTATAAATAAAAACCACAAGAAATGTAGAGTGGACTATATCTATCCCTTATGTTTGTAGAGAAGTTCTCCAGGGTCCTGGTAGAGCAGCAGCAGGACCGAGCTCGAAGAGAACAAGAAAGAATTCGTCTGTTTTCTGCTGACCCCTTCGATCTTGAAGCTCAGGCTAAGATTGAAGAAGATATAAGGTAAGATCCACCTACCTACTAAGCTAGCCGACAGCATCCAGATCACCAGGCAGCCTCCCTATCTCCAGCCCGAGAAAATAACCTCTACATAATGGCTTTCTACTCTCAAGTTTTGTGAGCATTTCCTGATGAGCAAACAAGACAACATGGTTAAAGCTAGCTAGGTGATGTCAGGACAACTGAGGAGAAACCCCGTCTGCTGAGCTCAGAGGCCTGGCCGTGAAGGCTGATTTCAGTCCTGACTAAATCAGATGTTGAAGATGATTGGGTTAGAGAGTGCTGCACAAGTGGAGTCCTGCATCCTGTCTTTCTGCTGTCCTTTGCTGGCTTGGGCGGTGGAGTAGCTCTCTGCTGACAGTGCCAGCTCTGAGTCTGCTGCAGTGGTTCTCTGCTGTGCTGCATTAAAGCATGCAGCAGGCTTTTAAAACTGCAAGTGCTTGAGCCTTCCCTCTAGTCTGATGAGTCAGGATCTTCAGGAGCGGAGCCCAAGCAGGTACAGAGATGCTGATGGCAGTGTTGGCCACATCACTAGTCACAAGCAAGACTCTGTCTGAATAAAATGCCCATCTGCTCCCTAAACCCAATTTTGTTGCTAATTGTGAAAATTCTCCTATAACTAAGGGGTAAATCTAATGACCTGTTACACTGAGTAGGGTAGGAGCGGTAGTCTCCTGATTTTCTGGCTTTATTTACACTCACAGCCACGCCCTCCACCCCCTTTACACAGAGGACTTCCTGCATTCATACCTTTACTGCCAGGGTGCATCGCTGGACACTGTAGCTATGCTCGAAATTGAAGAAATACAAATATTCTTCCAGGATTAATTGAAAGCACTAAGCTATTTGCTCATGTTCTCTTGGTTAAATGTTCTCATTAATTATATCAGATATTGGTAGGTTTTTTCCCCCTCTCTTACACATTTAGGCAAGTGTTCTGCCACTGAGTCAACATCCTCAGCTCTGCTTTTGCTTTTTATTTTGAGACACGATCTCACTAAATTGGCAAGCTGTCTGAAGTTTGCCTCCTGCCTCAGCCTCCTTACTAGCTGGGACTGCAGGCGTGTGCAGCCATGCTTTAATCAGATATTAGTGAGTGTCTATGGTGATAGCTTAACTAATTGAGTTAGTCCAGAGAAATAAACCATTTGGGTTCTTACTAGGTTACATTGCAGCTATAAGGGAGTCTGACAATTTTAAGGGTAATTACATTCATCCTGGGAAACGGGAGAGGGAAGGCATCATAGACAAACCCTGGAAGTGGAGTGTATCAAAAGAAGGTCATTTCCCATAGGGGTAGGGTGACGGAACCTGCGTGATGTAAGGAAAGCAAATTACAGACTAACCAGACAGCTCAGGCTGGCTTCACACGCTACTATGTGTCTCGGGCTGTTCTGAAGTTTTTTTGTAGTTTGGTTTTGGTTGGCTGGTTGTTTCATTGGGTTTTGTTGCTTTGAGACAAGGTCTTCTATGTAGTCCTGGTTAGCTTTGAACTCAGATTTACTGCCTCTGTGTTCCACCATGTGTTAGGAATATTTGTTTTTATTTGTGTGTCCATGTTCATGTATGTTCCACATGAGTGTAATGAGCCTAGAATCACAGGCAGCTGTGGACTGCCTGGCATGGATGCTGGGAACCAAACTTGTGTCCTTTAGAAACAGTAAAGCCAAGTTATCTCTCCAGTTCAAGAAATGTGGTCAAATCTACCTATAGAGTTAAGGCATTTCTATAATTATTTATTGATATGATATGCATGCAGTGGCAGATAATATTAATCAGAAGACAACTTGCAGGAATTGTATCTGGTTCTCTCTTTCTGCCATGAGTTATAGAGATAAAGTTATCAGATTGGTTTAAACACTGCTTTCTGAGTTGTCTCAGTAGCCCCACATCCATCCCTCAAAGCTCTGCACTTTGGAAGCTCTACAGCAAATTGATATTGTCTCAAAGATTGGTTTTTCTGGTTGTTTTTTTTGGGGGGGGTTCCTCACTTGCACCCACTTTTATTTTTTGAGACTGCTTCTCTTGCTGAACCTGTAGCTCATGGATTTGGGAGGCTCATTGGTAGCCAGGGAGCTCCAGGGACACTCTTGTCTCTACCTCGCAACCTCTGGATTGCCATTGGATCCTACCCAGTCCCTCAGGCTTGAATGGTAAAATATTACCAACTGAGCTATCTCCCTAGCCCCACTTTGTCTTTTTCTTTTTATCTCCTGAAATTTAACTTGGGTTAGAGCAAGATCAGGAATACATAATTAATTTTATGTAATTTCTAAATTTAATAATGTGCCATTGGATCCTACCAAATGTGCCTTAAAATTAACCATCAATTCAGTGAATCAGAGCATTAAGGATTCAGGCAGTGGTGTCCAGAGCATGGGTCAGCCGACTTTCTATAAAGGCTAGGTAGTAACTATTTGGGGTTTTTCAGGTCATGTGATCTGTTTCTCCTGTTGAGCTCTGTGTCTGCTGTGTGAAGCAGCAGTGACAGTGGAACAGCATGTTACATATCTGCTTGCCATATCAAGCAACTTAAGGCAAGGAAAGTTAGTTTATTTATATTTATTCTGTTTAGGTCTGTAGTTTGTGATGGCGGGGAAGGGATGGTAGCAGGAACATGTCTCTCTCCTTTTATTCAGTCTTGGACCCCAGTCTATGAAATGGTGGTGCCCACATTCAGGGATGCTGGTTCCTCCTCACTGAAACCTTTTCAGAAGTGCCCTCATTGACGAATCCAGACTGGAATGTCTGTAGTGATTTTAAATCCATTGTAGCTGATAATCAAGGTTAACCATCAATGTGGTATGCAGACAGTGCTCTGTGTTTTCATAACATGTACACATGTATTGTACTGTTGCTTTAGCAGTTCTTAGTTCACAGTGAACTTTAACCTAAATTATATACTGAGCTTGATAATTCCAGTCTGAAGGTAAGCTGTTTAGCCAGTGTTTTGAGACAGGGTCTCATATGTCTTGGACTGGCCTTAATGTAGCTAAGGGTGACCCTGAAATTTTCATCTTCCTGCCTTCGCTTCCCAGATGCTGGAATTACAGGTGCGCACCACCACTTAGTTTATATGATTTTCGGGGTTCCTGCTTTCATGTATGTTAGGCCGTGACTTAGCCAACTAAGCCACGTCTCCAGATAGATGCAGTTTTGACATATGGCTCTTGGCCTTAGTATCATAAGCTAAATTCTTTAGGATGCTCATCAATCTTGTAATTAGAAGAAATTTTTTTGTTCTGTTTATTTTTGTTTTATCATTTTACAGATTAAAAAAGCCAGTTGCAGAGATGAAGCAGCCTGCACAGCACAGACAGGTGGAATACATGTGATTCTGTTTGCAGACTTACTGATACACTGGGATGATGATCAAATGCCCAGGACATCCTTAGTTAAAATAGCATATAGATGGCATGGTGACACATTCCTCTAAGTACTAGTACTTGGAAAATAGAGACAGGAAGATCTCATGAATTTGAGGCTAGCCTGGTCTATAGAGCAAATTGCAGGGTAGCCAGGGCTACACAACAAAACCCTGTTTCAAGAAGATCCAAACTAAAACAAGAAAAACCCAAAGCATAGGAGCATTTTTACAAGGTCTTGTGGCACACATTATAATTCCAACACTGGAGAGGCTGAGATGAGAGGGTCATGAGTCAAGTCCGGCCTGGGCCATGTAGTGAAAATCTGTCTCAAGTAGTATTCATGGCATTTGAATGCTTGGTAGAATTCAAAGGGGCTGTGACCTTGTTTTCTTGTTTCTGAGCTTTGAAAGGGAGCATGATTGTTTTACCTGAGGATAATTTTTATGCCTGTCTTAGGTCTTCTGCTAGCTCTGTGTCTCATCACCTCCTGTTGAGTCACCTGTTGGGAACAGAACCAGTTTCCATTCTATGACTCAGCTGTTCCAGTTGGGGCAAAAACCATTTACAAATGTGTTTGTGGTGTTTTTTCCTGGAAATGGAGCTTTCAGTGTGCTGCTCCTCCTTGTCACAGGCAGCAGAACATCGAGGAGAACATGACGATAGCAATGGAGGAGGCTCCGGAGAGCTTTGGCCAGGTCGCCATGCTCTACATCAACTGCAGAGTGAATGGGCATCCTGTGAAAGCCTTCGTTGACTCAGGTGAGGATGGGGACAGGGAGGCTCTGGTATTTGTTAGACAATGGTCCTGTGTTCTGCTTGCCGATGCCTAGAAGTTAATTTTTCACTTTTTATTCTTTGTATTGTGATAGGTTTCTCTTCCCAGGCATTTCCCTGACATGTGTTTGCAGTGCCTCAGCTGACAGTGAGGGCCTGGGGGCGGGGCTTCCAGGTTCTGGGCCACTTAACCAAAGAACTGAAAAAATAGAGGTTCACAGGGTCCAGATTGACTGGGGGTGGGAGGTGGAGGCGGGAATTGGATCAGTGGTTAAGAGTTAGTACTGCTCTTGCAGGAGAGCTTCCAGCACCCACATTATACAGCTCACAAACACCTGTAACTCCAGTTCCAGACTTCTGGCTTCCATGGCACCTATACTCACATTGTGTGTGTGTGTGTGTGTGTGTGTGTGTGTGTGTGTGTGTGTGTGTGTGTGTACGCCCACATAATAAAATAAAATTCTTTTTCCCCCAAAATTAACATTGAGCTAAATAAGTAACAGTATTTGGGGCCCCAATTATTGTTTAGAGCTGCTTTTTGTGGGGCTCAGAAGAAGCAAAGATTGGGTACTAAGGGGGTGGCTTGAGTGGATCTTTATTTGGATGGATAAATTAGGTCATTTTTCTTACTGCATCAGATTTTAATTATAGGTATACCCAGTTATTCATAGGCCACAAGATAGCACTCATTTTCCTTATTGTCCATGCACCTGAAACCGCTTCAGGCTGGATTGTCCAGATACACTAGGACTACACTTGACTAGAAACTGTCTAAAGTTAATAGCAATCAGGATGAAAAAACATACCATTGGTTAGAGATTGAAGTATACATATGAGTGGGGGCACAAGAGGTCCTGAAGTTGCTTGTTGAATTGTTTGGAAAGGGGTGTGACTACACAGTATGTTCTCATTAAGGAACTGGGCTACTAAGTGTCTTATTCCAAGAGTGGTGTGCACAAAACCAAATGCGGGTCCCAAGCTAAGCTCCTCTGTTCTTGCCTGCCCTCTAGTTCCTCTTTTAGTATTCTAAGATTCTGGGGCACTTTGGTAAGGAGTTGGGAGCAATAGATCTTTATTAACAGATGATAATAAAGTATATTCCAATGTATAGAAAGACATCCCACATCAGGTCACACTCATCTTGATTCTGGGAAACTCTCTTGAGTTGCAGGAGTAGCAAAGAGCATTACCAAAGAGCACACATACCTCCTGTAGTATATCCATAAACAACTTGGACACTTAACTGAGTTGGTATCTTGAGACTGTAACAATCCCAGAAGAAAATATGCTGATCAGACTGTTTAAACGATGCTAGGGAAATGGATGGCGCAGTGCTTAAGAAAGCTTACACCCCCCTGTCCTAGTTCTGGACAGGGTCTCACTATGTAGCCATGGGTGGTTTGGAGCTAACTAGCTATATAGCCCAGGCTGGCAAACTCAAAGATGGTTCTTGTCTCTGCCTCCTAAATGTTGGGATTGAAAGTTTGTTCCCAGAGGCTAGAGAAATGGCTCAGTGGTTAAGAGTAAGTTAAGACTGCTCTTTCAGAGGATCCAGGTAAAGCTCCCAGCACTCACATTACAGCTCATACCTGTCTGTAACTCCAGTTTCGGGGACCTGACACAGCAAATCACCAATGCACATGAAATTTTTTAAAAAGTATATACTCCCATACTTTTTTTTTTTTTCCCCTAAAGTGGTTCTGGGGTCAAACTTAGGATGTTGTCTATGTTAGGCAAGTATCTACCCCTGAGATGTGCTCCTAGTTGCAGGCTGTATTTTTAATTTGTGAATGATAGTGTCCCAGTACTTTAAATAAAAATCACTCGAATCTGTATGTTAAAGTACACACCTGTAACCCAGAGGCTTAGTTAGAAGGATTACATGTTCAAGGCTAATTTGGGGAGCTGGAGAGATGGCTCAGCAGTAAGGAGCACTGGTTGTTCCTCCAGAGGTCCCAGGTTCAGTTTCCAGCACCCATATGGCAGCTCACTTCTAGGGGATCTGACGCCTCATACCATCACACATAAAATAAAGTTAAATGGATTTTTAAAAGACAAATTTTAATTTTGGACTCCATAGGGAGTAAGACCCTGACTCAAAAAAGCAAACAACCACCACCAAGATACCATACTCTAATTGTAAAAGTGCTATTTGACTTAACTCTGCTCTCCCTGGATGTGGTACCATTTGAATTTTAGAAGGTCAATCCCAGAGAAGCTCATTTTCTGTTAGTAATGTTTATAAAGATTTCCTGGTTCTCCATTAAGAGCATGCTCTTTCAGATTTCTATATTGTTTGATACTCGGTTATGGAGATGAAAATTGCATTCAGCAGGAATGTTCTTGAAGATCTGCAGTCCTAGAACATGGGGGTAGATAAAGGAGGAAACTAAATATTTCAAAACTAAATAAAAGAGCATCTAGGCTGGGTCATGTTACAGAGACAGAAGTCTTACCACAAATGTGGACTATATTTTTTTCAGTTTATTACTTTTCTTTCCTTCTAGGTGCCCAGATGACTATTATGAGCCAGGCTTGTGCAGAAAGGTGTAACATCATGAGACTGGTGGATCGCCGGTGGGCTGGCATAGCCAAAGGGGTAGGCACACAGAAGATTATTGGAAGGGTGCATCTAGGTGAGTGAAGACAGGTGGTGGATGCTTTTTTGGAGGGAATTTGTTGGTGGTTGCGTTTTCTTAAGTTCTTTCGTAATTATCTCTTGCTTGATGTGGCCATGCACATGCAAGCAAGTGGGTAAATGTCTGTGGGTGCATCTGCCCTGTGCAGAGCAAAGGACAACGTTGGGAATTGGTTCTGGCCCTCTACCTTTACAGACTTAATTCAGGTTGTCAGGTTTCTATGGGTAACAGTTTTCTTGCTGACCCTAGAGTGTGGCTTCTTTCCCTCTATCCTGGCTAGGCCAAAAATCATTTCCCTTGCAGTATAGCTGTTGGGGATGCTGGATGTCTTTGGGGTGTGTGACCCCTTTCTTCCTTCAGCTCTCCTTGGGATTTCCATATACTTGAGGTTTTTTGTTGTTGTTGTTTTGGTTTTGGTTTTTTGAGACAGGGTTTCTTTGTGAAACAATCCTGACTGTCCTGGCACCCAGCTTTGTAGACCAGGCTGTCCTTGAACTCACTTGAGTTCTGCCTGCCTTTACTTCCTATGTGCTGAGATTAAAAAGTGGCACAACCACTACCGAGCTCTGCTTATTTTTTGTACTCGAGTATTAGTGGCTTTATTAGTTTGGAAGAGCATTCTTCTGTACCGTGATGGAACCCAGTGCCTTAGCACACGGTAAGCACACACCACAGCCAGGCTGTCCTAGCCCCTGATGTACTCTGATGCTGATCTCTTTCTGCTACTCCTGTGCAAGGCTTCTTGGTGTCCAGTGTGTGCACGTGTCAAGAAGGGAGAGGGGAGCAAAACGTTAGCAGATTCTTAGATGGATATTCTCTCAGTTAATCTTTCTAAAAGACACTGTAGCAATGTATACAGAGGTGTGTTTCCATAGAAATCCTAGATCACATCAAGTTGTCTAACTTCACAGACCCTTTATTTCAAGAACCAGCAATACATCACAGCAAGGGTTTCCAACACACAGACTGCATGTGTGGGATGATAGTTAGGGATGGCCTATTTAAGATGTGAGAGTGTGTGTGTGTGTGTGTGTGTGTGTGTGTGTGTGTGTGTGTGTGTGTGTTTTGTTGTAACTTAGTTTTGTGGTTTTGTTTTTTTAAGATTTATTTGTTGCATTTTATGTATAAGAGTAGTTTTGTGTACTATGCGTCTCTGGTGCCCTTAGACTTTAGAGGAGGACATCAGATCCTCTGGACTTAAGTGAGTCTTCACGTTCATGCTATGAGCCTAACGAGAGTCCTCTGCAAGAGCAGCAAGTGTTTAACCTCTGAGCCATTTTTCCAGTCCCAATTACGTGGTTCTGGGCCATGAATTTCATAGAGAGTAGTATCAAAAGCTGGGCCTTATTTGCTCTCTCAATAGCAGCTCAGTGTCTCCATCTGACTTCACCTTCTTATTTTATCTATGTTCTGATTTCCCACCTGCCTATTTGATGTTTTGCCATAGGCCAATGGTGATGTACAATATACAGAGGACATCCCATATCACTTCTCCTGTCTGTCTAATCAAAAAGGAGGGTTTTAATTTTAACATAGCAAAATTACATATAACAAAACAGCTATCAAGCAAGAATTACAGTTACAATATCTAGTCTATTTGTATTTAGCAAAATTAAAGTATTTCATCATTATTTTTGTGAGTCTAAACTTTTGTATCTAATTTATCTGTCATTAGCCTACAGGCCTAGAGAAGCAGGAAATTTGAAAGACTCTCTACCCATTCTGACACATAGTTTTTCAGCCGCTTCTCCCTGTGTCCTGCAAAATATCTGGCAGTTTCTGTAAAGCAGGAGCCCGGAAGACCATCTAGGCTTGCTTTGGCAAAGTTTTACCTAAAACCCAACTAACATGACTATAAAATTGATTATGAATCTGTATTTTTAAATTATACATTATAGTTTTAAAGTAATTGCATAAATACAATATCTTAAGCAAAAATAGAAATATACATGTAGTATAGCAAAATTGACCTTAAATTTGTATCAATAAACTAAAATCTATACCAATGTACAATATCTTGATTAACAGTTGTTTCTTGAATCAAAGTAAATTCAATAATTGTAGTAGGAGGATTCTGGCCCGTAGTTTTGGGCCTAACCTCAAGGTTTGACCTGCAGACCCACAGAGGCACACAGATACATACTATAGTTTTACGCTGATCGGCCTAAGGCCCAGGCATAAAACTTGCTAGCTCTCTACCCTTAATCTAACCCATGACTCATTCTGTTCAGCCATAAGGTTTGGTACCTTTTCTCAGAGCAGCATAGTTGTCCTCTGCATCTTCTTGCTTCTCTCTGGCATTCTGCTCTGGTCTGCCTGTTTCTAGAGTCTCCTTAGTCTGGTGGTCCTGCCCACACTTCCTGTCTGCCTTTGGCCAATCAGTGCTTTTTATTAAACTCATAGGCAGGGACAATTATTTACAGCGAAACAACATAATCCCCCTACAAATAATCTATCTTTTTTTTTTATCATTTTTATATCATCTCTCTTTTTTTTAAGATAGATTACTAAGTATTTATATTTTGGGAATTTGGGGATAGCTTCTTAGAAATTGTTTTTTCTTTGGGAGGACTAGTAATCTTGGGACCCAAAGAAAACTTAGGATTATGTTCAAGTCCTAACTGGAGTGTTTTGTGAAGCTAGGTCATCTCAGCCAGTCTTTTTGAAGTTGTTTTGGGTGCAGAACTCAGAGGAAAGGATGACAGAGGTGCTCTGAGATGTTGGATCATTTGAGTCATCTGTTTTTAGTAGAGATTTTTTAGGGGTTTCTTTTTATCTTTGATCAATCTTTTTTTTTAAAAAAAAAATCTGTAATGAATCTATAGCCTCTCATTTTTTGTGGGAATATAAACAAATCTTTTTTTTAAGTAACATGCATTTTTACTTCAATTTTGAAGTCAAGGCACTTATGGATTAATCCAACAGATCTTTTTAATCAAATGTCTCTTAGCAGCCCTTGTTGGTCTTTTTTTTTTAAGCAGTCAGACAATTTTAAAGACGGCATAGCAGCATCCAGACTGTGTTTTTATTTTTATGTGGCTTTTCTATCTATCTATCTATCTATCTATCTATCTATCTATCTATCTATCTATCTATATATTTTTTTTAAGGATATTTTTATCTTTTTAAAGTTATGTATTATTTTAAACATGCTGTAAACTGTTTAGATTTTTGTTTTTGTTTTGGTCTGGATCTGTCTTTACTGGTCTTTTGATTTTAATCTATTTTTTGCTATACCGTTAATCTGGTAAACCTGGCTCAGATTAAAGGTTTGGCTAGGACCACTGGCTGGCTCTACTCAACTCTTTAGCCTAACTTAGCTTCATAGAATGTTTAGTTTTTTGTTTTTTTTTTTTTTTAGCAAAAATACTGATAGGATCCACATTACCACCCCAACTCTGGGGAATTTTAGGGTCTACATTGCTGCCAAGTAAAGCATCCTCGCTCACTTTATTTATTTGGCAGCAGGGCCTCTTAAAAGAGCTTTGTGCAAGTTTTTGCTGCTAAGGCTGAGTCAGGAGGCCTCAAAAAAGCCTCACCTCTGCTTGCCACCAGCAAACAGCTGACCCAAGAAAATGCTGCTAATAAGCCGTTTGACTCTTCCCTTTTTTTGTATAAGAGCAGTAACCTTGAATCTGTTATAATCAGCTCATGCTTGTACCTAGGCTTTTGAGAAACTGCTGGAACACATGTTGCAGCTCAGGCTGCAGACAGCAAACCTGCCATTTTATAACTCAAGCCTGAACACCATTCTGTACCATGGCCCACTGGAGAGACACAACTCAGAAGCTGCTTTGGACTGAGTTTTTGTGCTGTAGAACCCTTTCTAAGCTTTCTCAGGCTTTATGTGAGTGTGCATGCCCATCTGGGCCTTTGGTCTGTGGTTTACCTGTACTTTTATCTTGCTCTCTCTGCAGCAGCTCTCAGCGTCCCCCTCTGTTCTGTTCTCTTATGTTTGGATTTCCCACCTGCCTATAAGATGCCTTCCCCTGGGCCAAAACAGTTCCTTTATTATCCAGTGGTAATTTATAGCTTATAAAAAGACATCCCACATCACTAAGGCGTTATCTGCACTCTAGATGTCTATAAAAATCTTAGAGCAAGAGAGAATTGGAGATGTTCTAGGGTAGCTGCACATCCACATAGAGGAATTGGAAATCAGACTAGCTTTGTAGCGCACATACATAATTGTCCAGCTGGATTACAGCTCAAATGTGGGTTAAGAATGGTTGAATTGACAGAGTGCTTGCTGTATAGGTGTCTGAGTTTGGATCTCAGCATGTAAAAGCAAGGTATGATAGCACCTGTCTGCAGCCTCAGTGCTGTGAGCACAGACCAACTGATTTGGGGGACTGGTAAGCCATCCAACCCTGCTAAAACGATGAGGGCTGTTCAAAAACTACAGTGAAAAGTGATAGAGGAAAAGACACTTGGCATCAGATTCTAGTCTCCATACATCTTCATACCTGCACCTGCACATGGTGCATGCACTACATGTGCTCAGAGGCAGAACTTCTCAGCTAGTGTGGTGACACATACACCTGTAAACTAAGCAATTGGCAGGTAGAGGCTGATTTGGAATTCAAAGCCATCATGGACTACATGAGATCCCGACTCAAAAAAACAAAACAAAACAAACAAACAAAAAAAAAAAAAACTGAAGGAGCAGATAATGAAGAAAACAAAAGAAAGATTAAGATTTAGAACTCACTCTGTAAACCAGGCCATTCTTGAACTCACAAAGATCTGCCTGTTTCTGCCTCTGGATTATTAAAGGTGAGCTCCGCCATACCCAACAAGATTAAGAATTTGCCTTGAGAGCTGGGCATGGTGGAGCACATCTTTTAATCTCAGCACTCAGGAGGTGGGGGCAGGCAGATCCTTGAGTTCCAGGCCAGCCTGCTCTACAGAGCAAGTTCCAGGCCACCCAGAGAAAATCCTCTGTGTGTGGGTGGGTGTATGGGCACATGTTATATTGAACACACCTCTAGTTCCGTTGCTTGAAAAGACGAATAATACTTTAAAATAAAAATTAAAAAAAAAGACAGTAATGTTGGCTAGAAATGTGTATAGTACTAGGTAAAAGTCTAAGAAAAGCTAAAAATGATGAACATAGAACTAAGCTAGTCGGGAGAGTTGGAGGAGGCAGATGAGGAGTATTGGAAAAGTAACACTTTTAAGATTTATTTTTATTTATGTGTATATGTTCAGGTAAACATGTACCATTTGTATGCAGAAGCTAACTAAGGTTACAGTCAGTTGTGAGCTGCCCAACATGGGTGGGTCCTGAGAACTGAACTCAGCTCATTAGGAAGAACAGCAAACACTGTTAACCACTGAGGCAGTCTCACACTTTGGTTTTCTATTTCTTCATCTGGAAACTAAATACATGGTTGTTTAAAATGCTTTATATTGGACATGTATCTCACACTCTCTTTGGCTTGCTATTTAGGTAGCAAAGTAATTAAATGTCTTTTCTTCTCTCTCTCTCTCTCTCTGTTTTTTTTTGTTGTTGTTTTTTGTTTGTTTGTTTGTTTATGGGTGTTTGCCTGGATTTATGTCTGTGCACCACATGTGTGCCTGGTGTTTGGAGCCAGAAAAGGGCACAGGATCCCTAGAACTAGAGTTAGTGGGTTACTGGTGATTTTGACTCACCCTATTGGTGCTGAGAATTGAACCTGGGTCCTTTGCATAGGCAGCTAGTATTCCTATTTGCTGAGCCAGCCCTCTATCTCCTAGTAAAATGATCTTTTTTGATTGATATACATTGCTGTTTTGCTTGCATGTATGTCTTTCTGAGGCTATCAGACCTCCTGAACAGAAGTTACAGACATTTGTGAGCTGCCATGTCAGTTCTTGGAATTGAACCTGGGTCCTTTGAAAAAGCAGCCAGTGCTGTTAACCGCTGAGCAATCTCTCCAACCCCTGATAAAATAAATTTTAACCTGAGAAGTAGGAGATTACAAGCAAAGGCAGACCTTACTTGTGTCTCTGATTTGAAAAGTAGAAACTTGGTTCTCCTGGGCAATGAAAAACCTTTTCTTGCATGGAACATTACTTTAAAAGGTTTAGGTGCAGTAAGAGGTTTCTGGCCTGGACTTTCGGGCCTTGCCTCAAGGTTTAGGTCCGCAGACCCACAGAGAAACACAGATGCTTTCAATAGTTTTTGGCTGATGGGCCTAAAGCCCAGGCATATAACTTGCTAGCTCTCTATGATTCTTAGCCTGATCAGCCATGCAGCTTGGTACCTTTTCTCAGAGCAGCATAGTTGTCCTCTGCATCTTCTGGCTTCTCTCTGGCATTCTGCTCTGTTCTTTCTGTTCCCAAGAGTCTTCTTGGTCTGGTAGCCCCGCCCACACTTCCTGTCTGCCTTTGGCCAATCAGCGCTTTTTATTAAACCAGTAGGCGGGGACAATTATTTGCAATGAAACAACATTCCCCTACATTTAGGAAACATTAGTGCAAAATGTGTCCGTGAGGTACAGCTTGGACTTCATCCTCAGCAGCCCATGTATTCATGTATACTTTTAGAAGTATATATGGAAAGCCATTAGTTAGTACCAGAGAACTGATTTCACTGTTAACCATTTTTTGTTGTTATTTTTGTTTTTAATTCTTTTCACATGCTGTCTTTACCTGCTGAGCATGGGTCCTGGTAGCAGGCCATGAAAAGCCGGGAATTCCGAGCGGTAGCTCTGCCCTGTGTGTGTCATTTGCTTTTCAGCCTGTCTGATTGTTGTGCTCAGGCACAGAATGATAGCTCCTGCATAGCTCTCCTGTGTCCCTGGCTTGGGACACGGGGACACAGGCCAACACCAGTGATGTCTTCTCTCTTCTTGTGCTTTAGCTCAGGTTCAGATTGAAGGCGATTTCCTGGCCTGTTCCTTCTCCATACTGGAAGAGCAGCCTATGGACATGCTTCTGGGACTGGACATGCTAAAACGGCATCAGGTAATTAAGAGCTTGTGTATGTGTTCATACATGGCACATCTAAGTGCATGGATGCTAGAGGTTGAGCACGAATGTCTTTCGTGGTCTGTCATCTTACTTGTTTTTGGATAGTTGTGTTACATTTCTGATCCAGAATTTCCGACCTAGCCCTGTGGCCTGGACTCACAGAACCACAGTCCCATAGTCCCACTGAAACACATAGACACTTGTATTAATTGTACACTGATTTGACCTGGGCCCAGGCATATAACTTGCTAACTCTTTACCCTTAAACTAACCCATGATTCTTAGCCTCATCAGCCATGCAGCTTGGTACCTTTTCTCAGAGCAGCATAGTTGTCCTCTGCATCTGTTTTTTGGTGTCTCTCTGGTATTGTTCCCTGTTTTCCCTGTTCCCAGAGTTTTCTTAGTCTGGTAGCCAGTCTACACTTCCTGCCTGCCTTTGGCTAGTCAGTCAGCATATTTATTAAATCAGTAGGCAGGACAGTTATTTACAATGTAACAACATTATTCCTCTACATCTCTCATTGAACCCATTTGGCTAGATGGTAGGGCAGCAACTCCAGAGATCCTCCTGTGCCAGCTCTCCCAGTGCTGAGGTTAGAGGTGTGTGCTGTTACACCAGGCTTTTTACATGAGTTTTGGGTTTTCTTATGTATCCTGACAGGCCTGGAGCTCCCTGTGTTTAAAGTAAGCTTGTCTCTCCCTTGCTCCTGGGATTATAGGCATGTGTCATCATGCCTGAGCCCTCTGTATTTGCTAAGTGTTGTAGTAAGAGGTTTCTGGCCCAGACTTTTGGGCCTAACCTCAAAGTTTAGGTCCGCAGTCCCGCAGTCCTACAGAGACACATAGACGCTTTCATTAGTTTTAGGCTGATCAGCCTCAGGCCCAGGCATATCACTTGCTAGCTCTTTACCCTTCATCTAACCCATGTCTCTTGTTCAGCCATGCGGCTCGGTACTTTTCTTTAGAGCAGCATAGTTGTCCTCGGCTTCCTCTGGCTTCTCTCTGGTGCTCTGTCTGGCATTCTGCTCTCAGAGATTTTCTTAGTCTGGTCGCCCCACCTACACTTCCTGCCTGCCTTTGGCCAGTCAGCTCTTTTTATTAAACCAGTGGGTGGGACAATTATTTACCATGAAACAACACAATATCCCTACAAAGTGTCTCTAGTATTCACATCAGTTCTGCTGGTCTACCTATTGAGAAACATAGAAGCATGGTTTTTCAGACATGGAAATGGCCTTGCTGCTGTTGTACAGAGTTGTCTTTCGTTACAGACAGAGTCTGTCAGTTGGGTGTGGTGGTGCATGCCTTTAATCCTAACATGAAGATTCTAGCACCTAGAACTGAGAGGTAGATAGTTGGCTATCTGTGAGACCAGAGCTATACAGTGAGACCCTGTCTCAAAACAACAACCCAGATCTCTCCTTGTAAAACCTCTAGGGATAAGTTAAAATCTTGTCTGTTTTGATGTTATAATTAGCAATTTTATTGATTTATTTTGCTTTAAATTTTTTAGGCTTATTTTAATCTGCATGTTTGGTTCACAGAGTGTATGGCCATATGCATGCTTAGGGTACTCCAGTAAGAAGAGTCTGGAAGTGAAGTTCACATGGGAATAGACAGTCCTCTGCAGGAACAAGCGCTCTCTTTCCTTTTATTGAAAATAGCTTGTTTTCTTATATAATACATGCCGGTTATGGTTTCCTCTCCCTCTACTCCTCCCAGGTCCTCTCTGCCTTCTCCATCCAGATCTACCTTTATGTCTCATTAGAAAACAAACAGGTGGCTTGGGCAGTGGTTGCACACACTTTAATCCCAGCACTCAGGAGGCATAGAAAGGTGAATTTCTGAGTTTGAGGTCAGCCTGGTCTACAGAGTGAGTTTCAGGACAGCCAGGGCTGCACAGAGAAACTGTCTCAGAAACCAACAGGAAAAAGACAAAGATAGTAAGCAGGCTTCTAAGAGGTACGTAAGGTTGGATGAGAGAGAAGGAAAAATCCAAGGGAAGGCATAAGAAACAGGCCTGCTTGTTCTCACACTCGGGAATCCCATAAAAACACTAAACTAGACACCATAGTATATGCACAGAGGACCTGGTGAGGACCTGTACAGGCCCCGTGCAGTCTGCCTCCTCCTCTGTGAGGTTGTAAGAGCTTGGATTGTGTTGATTTGGAAAGGGCCTTGTTTTCTTGGTGTTCTCCATTCCTCCCTCTCTTTGTCCCTGAGGGAGGGATGGAGGTAATCCCATGAATGGGCAGTGTACAAGTAGCCCTAACCACTGGGCCATCTCTCCAGCCTCGGCAGTTTTGTGAAGTCTTCTCATTTAAGATTCTGATTCCAAATCAAAAATGGGGTTTTTGTTGTTAGTGCAGACATTTCTTAGGTGGTGAGTAAACAGTGGTTACACAGAGCCTTGAGATTAAAAGGCTATAGAATGAGATGCTTTGAACTGTTTGACAATACATTAATTTGTCATGACACTTTACTCGTTTAAAGTCTGATGTAAGATCTCCCATGCTCATTACACACCCCTGGTTAGTGTCTCCTGGGTATGAAGTACCAGAGTAGTTCATATTTATGTATTTTACTAAGCAAGTGCTGTCCCGCTGTGAGTGTTTAAATAAATATTTAAACTGAGGATGGATGTAAATCAGTGAGAGCACTTGCCTAATGTTTGGAAGGATCTTTATTTCCAGGCCTTTAAAATCAAGTCCTGAAAAATATTTTGTAGTCTATGAATTGAGCATTTTAAGTAGGAGGACTGAATATGTGTTTGTACAGTGAAAACTAGGTTATTGATTTGTTGCTGTCTTGCTGTCTTAGTGCACACCGGTAGTTTTAAACTTTGTGTACATACATCCTATATATAGGAATCTGACAGATTTCAGTAAAGATTAAAGCAAACAGGAAGGAGAATGTAAATGAGAAGTAACAAGTACTGGAGGCAAATAGATCTAGAGGGAGGGAGATGACAGGGTGTGGCACTAGCAGTGTCAGGGTAGGCCTGATGACCCGCCCATACTTGCTCCAGAGCCCTCCATGGGTGTGGTGGCATCTGCATTCTGAGCACTCCTAACCAAATAGAGGACATGAAAACAGAATTGCCAGAACACATGAGCTTGCTGGCCTGAAATATTCAGCATGGCAGCAGAAACAGGGGCCCAAATAGATATAAGGATCAGGAGTTGAGGACCAGCCTCAACTACGTACATGTTGTCTCTAAATTGAGAAAAGGTCTAGGGAGATGTAGTAGTGCACACAGGCAGGAGGAGGATGAGGAGGATGCTGTCTTGGGGGTACAAAGCGAGTTTGAGGTCATCCTGATTGCATATCAGGACTTTGTCTCCAAAACCAGGCTAATAAATTGATGCTTTCAGGTATATGGTAAGGCTGTGTTTGTTTTTATTTTTAAGCCATCTCTTTTCCTGGGAATGTTCCTTGTTGGTTGAATATAGAGCTAAGAATTGATTTTTCTGTAGGATGTTTCACCTGCTGGTTTTCTTGCTTGCTTCTTCCAAGTGTTCGATTGACTTGAAGAAAAATGTACTGGTGATTGGCACCACAGGCTCACAGACCACCTTCCTTCCTGAAGGCGAGCTACCAGAGTGTGCCCGCTTAGCGTATGGAACTGGACGAGAGGACATAAGACCAGAGGAGATTGCAGACCAAGAGTTAGCAGAAGCCATTCAGAAGTCAGCAGAGGATGCAGGTATTGGTACTGACGATTTGAACAGTGCTGGTGTTAATGGGGTAAAGGCCTTTCTAGAAGTAGCTTCATTTTTCAGCAGTAGATGTGTTCACTATCTTCTTACTTCTTCTATCTCTTAAATCCATGATGAGAAACTCATGGGGCTGGCCAAGTACACGCGAGCCCTGGGTTCAGTCCCCAGTACCACATAAAGTGGGTGAGATGGCACACATCTGGAATTCCAGGACCCAGGAAGTAAATAAGAGAGAATCAGAATGTAGGGCTCCTCAAAAAGGAGGAGAGAGCCAGAGGGTGGCAGGGGTTTGCATTTTCCTTGCTTGGCAGGTCAAGGCAGAGCCCATGTAAAAGTGGAAGGGGGAAGTGCCATCTCTACAGATGTGCTGACCTAGGCACGCTCATAGATGCCATCATAAGAAAAGACTAAAGGACCCCTACTTCAACAGGTAACTGGGCATTGTGGCACACATCTTTAGTCCCAGCACTCGGGAGTCAGAGGCAGGTGGATCTCTGTGAGTTCATGGCCAACCTGGTCTACAGAGTGAGTTCTAGGACAGCCCTGGCTGTTGTTACACAGAGAAACCCTGTCTCAACAAACCAAACCAAGAAAAGAAAGGAATGTAGGTATAATGAGTGGCACGCCCTTGTGATAGCTGCAGTGTGAGACTGGAGCAGAAGAGTCAGATTCAGGCTCAGTTTCAGCTGAGTATTGTTCTGTCTGGTTTGGTCTATGTAGACATACCCTGGTATGGTGGCACACACAAATCTCAGCACTCAGGAGGCAAAATGGATCTCTAACTCTGTGAGTTCAGGCCAAGTTGGTCTACTTAGTGTGACCCTATCTCGGGGTGGGGGTGGGGGGGCAACAACAAAGAAGCAATGTTCTGTTCAAGATTAGGTCATTATTTGTTTGAACGCTTCTAAAACATCCTGTTTTGTCCATAAAGAAAATTAAGGCATACACGTTCGAGATCAGCACTATTTCCCTGGAAATGTGTTTTGTTTTCTCTGCCTATTGATTGATTTTTAAGGAAGGCATTATCACTGTGACTAAGCACTGAAGTTGTTTACTGAAAGTGCTGCCACCAAAGAGAAGAACCAGTAACAGTATAATCCCAACCATTAATCAATTGTATTTATGTTTGCTGAGGTCCCAGAGTAAGGCCACATAACAGTGTTTTGAAACCAAGCTCCCCTAACACCTTCTAAATCTGAAGAAAGAGCAGAATCTTCAGAGTAAAATGGATCCAGACAACGTGGCTGAAATTACCCATCTGTTAAGTGAATTTTCTAGACCTGAAAAGAATTAACTTTTAAGTGAGTTGCTTTGATGTCTTGTCAGGATTATTCATCAATCTATCTCACACTTTGCTCTTTCTGGTAGAGTGTGTTAGAATTAGAAGCTCATGGAATAGCTTTCTGCTCAAGATAAAGATACATGTTTGAAAAGTTTTATCTTTTCCTGGAGAACCTGTAGGTGTGTAACCTTGAACCTCTGGAATGGGATCATGTAACTGATGAAACTTCCTGCTTGGCTGGTTCCCTTTTGGTCCAGCTTCACTATGTGTAAAGTGGGGTCTTTGTTGCAACTGGGGTATTTTTTAGGAGAGAGAGTTTTGAGTTACCAACAATCAATGACACCTTTTCAGGATTAGCAAAGAAAAGGGCTGGCCAATTTCAGAAACCACTGTGTCCATGGAACATTTGCTACTGACCTGTGACTTGCTGATTTTGTAGTGTTCTTATGGTATTATTTTGCAAAGTTAGATTTGATTTATTTGGAGAGTCAACTGTTGGATCCTTAAATTCACAATTCTGGACACAATATGTAAAAGTATTTTCAGAAAGTTATTTGGCCAGTTATCAGGTAAGTCATCAGGAGCTATCTAACGTGTCCATATGCTGCTTAATTGTGAAGAACTGATCAGACTCTTCAGAAAATGAACACGAGTCAGGTGTACTGCCTCCTGCCTTTAAACCCTGCATTTGGGATGTCAAGTTCTAGGCCAGTCCGGCCCACATAAGAAGACTTTGTCTCTTTAAAAAACAAAACAAAACAGCAAAACTAGGACTACTAAGAAATTTGGAAAGTTACTGCACTTACTCACTAACCTTTGTAGATTGGGCTTCAAGCAGCTCTATTGATGAACTGACTGCCTATGGCACATTTGTCTCCAACCTCTGTGCAGAGCTGTGGAATAGTTTCTTTTCAAGTACAGTTAAAAATCTGTTAATGTAGAAAGCTTGCTGGATGTATTTGGAGAGAATTGAAGCAACCAGCAAATCTTTGGGATGCCCACGCTGTGGAAACATCCCTCAACTTGGCGTCCTCTCTCCTCATTTTAAGGATGGGAAGGATTGAAGACTGCAGCCCTGCATGCTGTGTGGTTCTGCATTGTTAACCCACGTTTGCTTGTCTGTTTCCTAATCCAAACAGAGCGTCAGAAGCCATGATGCATGTAGTGTGTGTGTGCTGCAGCTGGAGTGGGCCCCAGACCAGGTATTTATAGTCGCCACATTAACCTTCCATGCACTTATCACCTGTGCTTTGAAAGATCTGTCTGGAACCATTTTGGAAATTCAAGACTTGCTGTTTCTCCCTGTTAATCTGGTTACAACTAGCCTGTATATACATTTTTATATATGTCGACATATATACATGTAGGCATAACTTTTCATTTAAAATACTGATCAGCTATGGGAACAGTCCAGAGGAGAGACTTAGTGAAAAGTACTATTGTACCTACCACTTCCGACAGTTGAAAACATTGAATCAAGACATTGGCACCACGGCCGTTTGTTGCAGATAACTGGATTTCCTCAGCCACTTTACTTTGAAAAACTGGAAGTCCCCATATGCTTGAAGTTTATAAAAGGGTAAATTTTTCATCTTACTTTGAACAGAAATGGAAACTTGAGACAATGACTTATCCAGAATCATAGTAATAGGTGCCTAGGTGTGGTAACATCCTGCCACCCACTTCTTAGGAAGCAAGAGGATCCAAGGTATGAAGCCAGCCTGGACTGTGTAGCCTGTCTTGGGGAGGAGGGGGATGTTCACAGAACTTAAATTTTTTTTCCCAAACAGTAAGAGCCGAGGCTTGGTCTTTTCATCTGTCCTTGGCTTGACATGCCCATGGGAGTCATCTGCTGCCTCTGCTGTCAACAGGACTTTGTTGGTCTGAGAACATTTGCTGATTTTATCTCAGCCACAGCTTTAATAAGGGTTTGGAGGCTGGTTGTAATTAGATTTATAATATTTCATGTTCTCTCTCTTACTCTGATTCTCTCACTCTCACATTAAGGAGAGTCCATTAGCCTGTCTCTAATCTCCCCTGGAACTAGCTATTTCAGTTTTAGGGTGAAATACATGCTACTCTAATAGTAAGTACAAAGTCGGCTAGGGTTACCTTGATCTCGCCTGCTTTTTGCCTGTGCAGGTGCCTGACACTGAACCCAGGGTTACATGCTCCCCATGTTGCTGACACGGATATTCTATCACAGTGTGCCTTTTTTATGTTAGCCTTAGTTCTAGACTGAACTTTCTTCAGTGTCAGCTTTATTGGTTAGATTGATAAAACTAAGAACTTTCTAGATTTTCTGGATCAGACAAAACTCTTATCCTGTTTGCCACTAATATACAAGAAAAGCTAGTTCCTTAAGTCAGCAGTTGGGTCAGGTAATGCTAGCTCATCCTTTAATTCTAGTATTTGGGGACAGAGGCAGGCAGATCCTCATAGTAGGTTCCAGGGTAGCCAGGACTGCACAGAAAAACCTGTGGTGGTAGTGGGGAGGTCAATAACTGTAGGATATGGTGGCCCAAGCTTTTAATTCCAGCTGGGGAGGCAGAAGCAAGTGCAATCCATGGCCTGGCCTACATAGCGAGTTTCCTATCAAAAAGAGGAAGTCAGTAACTGACTGCCCGTGGTCCTAACACTTGAAAAACTGTAGTGGTAGAATCCCTAATTCAGGAACAACCTAGAACCTGGTGTGGTAGAGTCAGTTTAATCCTAGCATTTAGGAGTCAGAGGCTGGAGGATCCCTATGAGTTCCAGGCCAGCCTGGTCTGCAGAGTAAGCTTCAGGACAAAAGACTATGTACATAAAGAAATCCTGTCTCAGGGCTGGAGATAGGGCTCAGAGATTAAGAGCGCTCACTGGCTGCTCTCCCAGAGGACGAGTTCAATTCCCAGCAACCACATGATTGCTGGCAACCATCTCTAGTGAGATCTGATGCCCTCTTCTGGCACAAAGGCAAACATGCAGATAGAGCAATAAATCTTTTAAAAAAAGGAAAAAGAAAGGAATTCTGTCTCAAGCCAAAAAAGGAAACACCAACAGCTTCCCAGCACAGCCTGTCCTTTTATGCTGCTCACCAGTGTCTGATTAAGAGTGTCTGGTCGTTGGAATCCTAACTGCTCTCTGTAGGTTCAGGAGTGAAAACCCAGCATTGACACTGACGTTGCTATTTAGCACAAAGCATCTGAATTGAATATAACCCAGGAGCCAGTTGTTTCCAGCCTTGATAGCAGCCTGTGCCTTTTAATTAAAGACATTATGGGTATTTAGAGGCCGGTTATTAATGGAACCAGAAGTTGGACCTAGAGTTGCACTGTTGGGAAGCTCGGTGTGCTAGTGTGTGTTGTAATCCAGCACTTAGACTGAAGCAGGAGGAATGCCACAGGTTTCATACCGGACAGAACCACAGGCCTGGAGATGGCAATTGGATCAGTAGAGTGCCTTCCTGGCATACATAAAGCTTAAGTTTGGTCCCCGCACCACATAAACTGAGAACCATAATGCATACCCATCATTCCAGCACTGGGAAGGATCGTCCTTATTCATCAAGTTAGAAGCTACCTCGGAGACATGAAATCTTGCCCCAAAAATGAATAAATAGTTACAGTATTTGATCAGATAAATAAAATTCTGTCTACTTCATCTTTAGATTTGTTGTGTTCTTTGAATTGTATGTTCAATTTTGCCATGATTTATTAGAAACTTGGCTAGAAATGCAATCCATTGTTTCCTGGGAATCTCTAAGCATGCGAACCCCATCTTTTTGGTTGTCTCACTCTGTCCCCAGCATACTTGCTTCTGGATTTCTTCTGTTTAATTTGTGCTCAAACTTGAAATGTGAGAAAATGCACTGGAGCCAGAGGTAGGGGCCCATGCTGTAATTCAGCACTTAAGCGGCTTTCGTGTGAGAATCACTTGATAGTTCAGAGCTATTCTGGGCCTTTATTCATTTATTTTTATTTAAAAAAAAAAAAAAAGAAAGAAAGAAAGAAAAACTCATGAGAATCTTCCAGTGAAAATCCAAAAATTCATAAGAAATACAGATGCATAGCTGCTTGGCATGATGGGATACTGCCACCACCCAGCACTCCAGAAGACTCAGACTCAAGTGTAAGGCCAGCTCAGGCCCTGTAGTGAGACATTGCCTGAAACAAACAAACAAATAAATAAATAAAAGCATCTTTAAGTGTGAGCTCTGACGCAGCCATTATGAAGTATATGTTAACAGTTCTTTACATTTGGAATTACAGAAAGGTTTTTTTTTTTTTTAATTTATTTTTTGGCTTCATGTTTGCAAGAGAAACCTAAATTATTTTATTCCATTGGGATTTCATTCTCTGGTAATTTAGTGGTCTGCTAAATAATTTTTTTCTTTGCTTCCCCCTCCCCCTTTAACAGAGAAAAGCAGTAAAGAATCTACCTCACTGGGAATGTCATCGTTGCTGACTTCAAATGAAGTCAACCATCCAGTCCCCCCTTCAGGGCAGAGTCCTGAGGTTGGTAGCCCTACGAGTCTTGCTCGCTCTGTCTCTGCTTCAGTCTGCGCTATCAAGCCCAGTGACCCCAACAGCATTGAGCCTATAGCTATGGAGGCTGTGAAGGTTTCGGCTGAATTCCAGACAGACTCTAAGAAAACAGAGCCTCTGCAGGGTCTTCGTGATCTTGCTTCCCCAACAGACCAGAATCCAGCTATGCCTTTGCATAATTCATCTGAAGAAACATTTGTTGCAGATAATCTAGAGAAATCTGCTGAAGGAAGAACCCAGGGCCTCAGAATTTATCTCCATACGAGACAGGACACTAGTCTATCTCTCACAACTACTGGGATGCTTGAGTCACAGCTATTTGTAGAAGAAAAGAATTGGTGTCCAGAGAATCAGAGCCCAAGTCAAGTGAATGGCCTTCAGCCGCATAGAGAACCACACCGGGAGAGTGGACAGAGTATTCCACATGACACAGAACACCTTGAATTTCACGAACAAAGTCAACAGGACCAAGAAAAAATTGTCAGTTTGGAAGCTGTGATAAAAGGAGATGAACAACAGACAAATGCTCTTCTACATACAGAGAAAAGTCTTGTAGCGTCAAGGTATTGCAGCTGTTCATGCTCAGAAACCCTGATGGAAGTGGACACAGTTGAACAGTCTCTGGTTGCCGTGTGCAGCTCAACAGGCAGGCAGAATGCCAGAACCAAGGCCCCTGGTGCAGCACATCTCACGTCAGATAATCCCTCAATGGAGATGGAAACAGTACAGTGTAACCCCTCTTGTGAAAGCATGGAACATTCTATCTCACAGGATTTGCAGCCCCCAGAAGATAATGTTGAAATGCCTGTGATGGATAGCAACCATAGCAGCAGTTTATCTTTGAATGACCATGGTCAGCCCTCTGTGGAGGTAGCTGAAGAGTTGTGTTCATCTGTCACAGTGGCCTTGAAAGAACTGCACGATCTTTTGGTCATTAGTTCTAAGCCAGCTTCAGAAAATGCACCTGAAGATGTTACTTGTCAGGCAGAGATGGAAGCTGAGAGCCAAACAGGTGTTTTGGACCTTTCAGGAAGGAGGGCCCAAAGTGAGCATCTGATCCCTAGTGACCCAGACCCACAAGTTTCCTGTCACCAGGCCACCTCTGAATCAGAAAAGACAGAAACCATAGGCACCGCGCCTTGTGCTGGGGTAGAAGATGAAGCATGCACTAGCTTCAGGGATCTGGACGACAGCTTGTCAACTGGCAGAGAAGGTGTCCCCAGACCTAGGGAGTCAGTCACAAGGAGCTCTTCTGTCGCCATAACCTCAGCCAAACCATCTGAACAGTCACTCTGCACCTCAGATGTAGAAGCTTCACCCACATTTGCAGCAGGTGAGGAGGGAACCCACAGTCATCCTGAGCACGTGCCGGTTCCAGGCATAGATGGGATGGAAAGCAGTGGTGTCTGCCCTGGATTGGACCCATCTGCCACACAGTCCTTGTCTTCTCCCTCTGCTCTTCCTCCGTTCATCTTTCCGGCCGCAGATGTTAACCGGATTCTTGGTGCCGGCTTCACTCTGCAGGAAGCCGTCGGGGCTTTGCACCGAGTTGGGGGGGATGCAGACCTTGCGCTTCTTGTTTTGCTAGCAAAGAACATTGTAGTCCCTACGTAACTGGGACAGTGGGTTAGACCATACTCCACTCCCTTCCTGAAGGCCTCTCCACACACACACGGTAAATGTAGAAACCTGCAAGCGAAACGTTGAGCCAGATTTTTTTTTTTTCCGGCCAAAGTAATTTATGATCCTTTGTCTGATGAATTTGTCTATACTTGTTAAAATTTGGGCCTTTTAAAATGTATGTGCATACAAAAGCCTTTTATTCTCATTAAGATGATGTATTCTGGAATAAAACGGATGGTTTTGTGTACAGTGTACCATTTTAGATGAGTGAATGCTTTGAAAGCAAGAGCCATGAGGAAACCTACCACCTGTGCAGCTAGGAACAGGTCGACTCTGTTGTGGCTCTGGCCATGCTGTGTGCAGGATATGGCTTGTAACAGGAAGCTGGAGAATTCAAGAACTTCTGGAGTTGTATGTTTTGATTTGTGTGCTCAGGGTTGACATTTAAATAGGGTAAGCGGGAGGGCTTAAAACTTGGGCTGTCTTGTGTATCATCATAGGCCATTGCATGGATTGATTGCCGCTTTATGACAGTGGGTGGGGTCTGGGGGAATTCACAGTAGAGTGAAACATGGTGCTACTTGTATTTAAAGGGAAGGGAAGAAAACCTGATCATAATTCCATTTGTAAATGTCAATGACTGTGAGTAAAAGATAATGGCTTAGACAGAAAACACTGGAATATACTAGAGATGGGGTTTGGGGACATCTCACTGACACCCCAGCCCTCTGGCCAATGGTGTTTCCAGGTTCAGCTCACAGATTAGCTGCCAGCAGCCTGGTTTCTTCCCGTGCTCAGTGTGAACTCTGAGCTGCGTGAGACTGTGAGCTGGGAGCACCTTTCTTTGTCCCTGGTCCTCTTGGTGCTTAGACTGGTCAGTCTGTGAGTGTCCTTCATGGCATTGAGTTCAGCTGAAGTTGTAACTACAGTGGCCTTGGTACAGTTGTCATGGCTTTCTTTCCTC
Source organism: Phyllotis vaccarum (assembly GCA_033318265.1). Taxonomy (NCBI): domain Eukaryota; kingdom Metazoa; phylum Chordata; class Mammalia; order Rodentia; family Cricetidae; genus Phyllotis; species Phyllotis vaccarum. The sequence continues at coordinate 56,460,863 of JARWLC010000003.1, read as the reverse complement.
AGGAGTTTCTTTTCTAAGCAGGATCCATGTTTGTGTTCAGCACGTTGTTGGAGTGGGGCAGGATATGTAAATGTGTTTATTGTGGCCTTTTTAGTGTAAGGTCTCACCTTGCAAGTTGTCCTGTGGGCCCCACTGTGCAATAATCTCTTCCTGGAGCATGTTGTCTTAGATGTCTTGCAGGAATCTAGAATTTTACTTTTCTTAAAGGATCTTGAGGATAATTTCTGGTTCCTTGTGAGAGTTTGCAGTTTGTTGAAATGGAAGTGTTGTAATTGATTTCTGAATTTAGCATTAACTGATTTTTGTCTAAAGTCAATCTCCCTCTTCCCTCCCTCACTTCCTCCCTCCCTCCCTCCCTCTGAAAGCCTGTTCTTTCCACCAAAATGAAGTTATGGAGCACAGACGGGTTCATATCTCAGGAGTTTTTGAAACTTTAGGATCTTACAGGGATCTGTTCTCTGGTTCATTTCTTCTTTTTGTCATTTTGGTTTGTGTGCCAAGACTCACTCACATGACATGATGGCAAGTCCCACGAATATCATGATCCTTTCTGGAATTAGGAAATGGTTGCTGAATGGCCTTGTGGTTTCCTACTCTCCATTAGGCATTCAGAACATCGGGCTAGCCAAGAAGTTTTTTTGAGAAGTTTTGTTTCACACCAGTATAGCTTGTTCACCCTTTGCATGTTCTGCACCAAAGATGTATGTATGATACACTAGGACACTGCTCCCAGGATTCTGTCATCGACTTGGAGCCATATGTGATTTTAAAGTAAGATCAAGTAGCAATGCAGCGAGGCCTGGTATTTGCTTTAGGGAGTGGGGTGGGTTTAGGGTATCAAATCTTTGGGGCCATGGGTAGGGTAGGTAGAGAAGGTACTAATGACAGGAAATGCACCCCCACTGCCCCCCCCCCCCCCCCCCCCCGCGGGCCTTGTAGGCAAAAGAAACTGGCAAACAAGCCCGGTGTTTGGCCACTGACTTTTTTTCTTTTGCAATATGGATGCTTGGGAGGTAGCCCTAGGCAGTGTGGAATACCAACCAGTCTGGACTTCTTACAATAGCTTTTAATGTACCTACATGTATGTTTATTTTTAGAAGCAAATTGATAGACTGGTAGTTAGGCAAATCATCTTTTTAGGAATCCTTTAATTGAGCCTAACTCACTTGCCAAATACTTTGTTCTTTGGCTGTTACTTTCTTTTCAACATACAGATGTATTGGCATATACCTTTAGTCCCAAGAAGCAGGCGGATCTCTGTGAGTTCAAGGCTAGGCAGAGCTACATTAGTGAGGCCCTATCTAAAAACAAAAAAGGGAGAAAATTTTTCTTTTGGCTGACATTTGTATATAAAAGTAGAGTTAGGAATTTGTTAGGAATCGATTGGCTAAGATTGAGCAGCCCTAGAAGAAAGGACATTAAGGGACATTACACCAGTGGACCTTCGTTGTAAGCTTTCATTTAGCAGCTAACTACCAAGAGTAAGATGAAATCATTGCAAATCCTAGTGTTCAGCATGCCAGATAACAGCCATAACCACAAGGGGCAACTCCTATACCAAACCATGGGGGGGGGGGGGGGGTTCAGTGCTTGGCACTACCTCCATTGCTAGTAGTCTCCATTTATGCACCAAAGAGGATTTACTAAAACTTGTGCTGAAGCTGGTGTGTAGGAAGGGGCTTGGTAGCCAGGCATACAGCTGCAGCTGGAGATTGGGCCCTTAGCTTCTGTGAAGGGCTGTTTCCCGATGTGGTAGTTCAGACCTATAGACAGCCAGAAGCCTTCAAACCACTGTTAGGGCATTAGGTGTTGATAAGTGAAGATAAGACCAGTTGACAAAGGAACCTTGTGTAGATGGTGAGTAGTGTGTGAGGACCTCTGCCTCAAATCCTAGCCCCTCTGATGGAGGCGTCTACCCAAAGCATTTCTGACAAGAGGGTGCCTAGGAATGGGATAGGGGGCCTGGTGTCACTGATTTTATAACCAACTTGTGTAGCATCTGCCTGTGTGGCCCTCTCTCTACAGCTTTCTATCTCTAGCGAAAGCCATAAGAATCTGTTTCAGCTCTTCAGCTCATGTCTATGAATAAATATGTAAACTATCATATAAGGTGATTGACAAATATTTTGCATTGGTTGAAAAGTAGCTTTTATGTCTACAGATGTCTGCACATCTGACAGCCTTTTTTCTTACTGTGTATATAATGAACTGCCTTGCAGGTAACTGCACACGAGAGTCGAGGCTAATTTTCTTTTTGTTGTGTTTCCTTTTGTTTGTTTCTTGAGAGGATCTCGCCATAGCCCAGGCTGGCCTCAAACTCACAGCAGTCCTCCTGCCTCAGCCTCTAGAAATAGGGGATTATAGGGTCCCACCACCATGCCCAGTTCACAGAGTGCATTCCAATTGCTACCTGTGGTGAGCATGAACAATGTGGCTGAACCAACTGGCACATTCCTAGCAGTGCCGCAGGGCTTGGGTGGCTTAGTGGTAGAGCTCCTGCATAGCATGTGAATTGCAGGGCTTACCACAAAAAAAATTAAAAGTAAAAGCCGGTCTTGGTGATGTAGGAGTCTGTGGCTGACTAGAAATACCAAGGTTACCATGTATTTCTCTCCTGGAAAATGAAGGCGTCTCGGCTCAAGTAGTTAACATACAGTAGCATTTTGTGTTTCCTGGGAATGAATTCCTCTTGACTGCAGAAAATGAACTCTTGACAGCCCCCGAGGACTGGCATGGAGCTCCTGGGATTACCTGACCCAAGTGTTGGTAGAGCCGCGGGAAGGACGAGGAAAGACTTCCGGGGAGTCTTGGATGTACTTGCTTTTCTTTTGTGCCTTAATTCTTTTGAATAGCAGAAGCATCACATCTTGGGAGGGTCGGGGAAAGGTCAGAGGGCCAGCTCTCCTGGAGAGAGAGGGCTACCACTGAATGTGGTCCTTGGCTCGTTGCCACTTTGATTCACTCTTTACCCTGCATTAAACATTAGGTCTCCACAGATAGGAGTTTCTGCATCCTGTATACCAAAAATGGTTTCTAGGTGTTTCTTAACCTCAGTGGTTTCTGTTGTGCATTTCATGCAATTAAGGAGAAATTAAATCTTACAGACAGGAAGTCAGCTCCTTGTGTGTCAGGTTATGCAGTGTGAACAAGACCCATGGATTCCTTCATCGGGCATTGAGCACTCCCAGCCTGGGAGCTCAGCAGCAATTGGACCAGATCTTAGAAGCCCTCAATCTAGGAGAGGCAAGTGTTAACCATTGGCATGCTTTTGCTTGTGAGATTTCATGTAGTCCAGGCTGGTCTTGAACCTAACAATCCTCATGCAGCTGGGTTTATGAGCTTATAGGCACATTCTATAATGGCTGGGTATTACGCTTTTATTTTTAAACAAATAAAACTTTAGAACTGACTGGGGAAAAAATTAAGTCCACAGTGGCGTCAGATGCTGTAAACCAAGGGCTGTACTTTAAAGTGTTTTGTTTTCTTTAAACAGGGTCTGAATGTGGTGTCACACACCTTTAAGCTCTAAGTGTAAGGCCGGTCAGCTACAGGGAGAAACCGTCTCAAAATAAGTAGTAAAGATAAAACAATTAGAGATGTAGAAGAATATAGCCCATTGGTGGTTGAGTTCTGGCCTAACTGCAGAAAACCTCGGTTCAGCTCCCAGCAATGCATAGTCAGGTGTGACAAATGCGAGTAATCCCAGCACTAGAGAAGTAGAGGCAAGAGGATCCAAAGTTTAAGGTCATTCTTGGCTGCATAGAGAGTTTTAGGTCAGCTTTGGTCGTATGAAAAACCCTGTCTCCAAAAAAGTCAAGGGAAGCTTATGGGTGTAGCTCAATGGTAGGACACTTGCTTGCCAGGGACAAGGCCCTGGGTTTGACTGCAAAGGAAGAAAAATAATATCTGAAAAGATGCTGAGGGATCAATATATGATGCTGTTGACCAGAAAGGAACAGGCAGGGTAGAATTCCAGGCAAATGGAGGAGAGGAGTGAGCTACCTTTCCTCCCTTTTAGACAGTGTATGCCACCCTGATAGGGTGAGTGTGCAGCACCCTCCACCCTCTCATGAGCCCAGCTGCTGGGATGCAGAGCTCGGCAGAGGCTGCGCGTTGTGCCATCTTAAGGCAGCTGAGTGCAGTGTGTGGAATGGAAATCCAGAGCAGAAAGCAGCGAAGGATGGGTGGGATGGGCAGTCAGGGTTGCTTTGCAGAACTCTGCATGTTTGGCTAGACATTTTTGAACCCTCTGTTTAAGATAACTCAATTATGCATTCCTGAAGCAAGGGAAAGCAGATTGTCAATGATTTCTGAGCTTTACAGTTAGGAAATATGCTTATAAGTTTACTAGTAATTAAGGCTGGGGGGGGCTGGTGAGGAAGGGGGTTATAAAGTATTGGGGTAGAGCTACTAAGGTGTAGGACGCTAGGGAAATATACCGAGAAAATGGCTCAAGAACAGGGATTTCTTTGCCTGCAAAGTTTGAGCCACAGATCAGATGATGTGGAGTACAAGATCAGATTGCTTCTTACAGAGCTTGTGTTTACATAAGCAGCCTAAGTAGGCTGTGAGTGGCTAGTTTGGATAAGGGACATTTCCTCTGGGCCTGTGACCTTATGTAGTGTTTGGTAGCCCAGAACCTGCAAACTCAAAAGAATGTGTCAGTGACATGCAGAGTAGACTTGTGTTTCTACATGAGCCAGCTAGGTCTGTTTGCAGGCTCACACGTTCCACCTCAGTTAGGCTCATGTTCTTCCCTGCCATGGACACCTTTAGTTTTGGCGAGGCATCAGGGGATCCTTTGTGTCGATCGAATCTGTATGACACACCTTTCATGAGACAGTTGTGTGCATTTGTATCTCGATCTCTTCAGGGTCAGCAGTGCTGGTAGCTTCAGCCCCATCTGGCAGAGTATGACTAGAAACCCACTTTGTTTGTAGTTGTCCCTGTGTCTCAAGGTTTCCAGCTTTTCTAGAGGGGAGAATGGTTGGCACAATCTGCTTGCCAGTGGTCTAGTCATACTCAAACTTCGAGAGTTAGGAAAACAGCTTACAGGAGCTGCGCTCAGTCACCCAGGGTTACGCTGTGCCACTGGTTAGGCCTGTCTGCAGCTGAACACACTAGATGCCTTGGAGTTTGGTTTTTCTTTTCTTTTTCAATCACACTTTGAAATGTAAGTCAGCCCTGAATAATCCAAGCAAACACTTTATTTTATTTTTCTTCTTTAATAGGAACTTTCTGGAGAAACGTGATGTGTAAAACCTTTGATATTTAAGATAATAAAGTTTTTATCATAAGAACTTGGTTTGGTCTGTTTCTTACAGCGGGGGATGAGCTTTTCTCTCCTGTCTTGTGTCCTGTCCCTCGGCCTTTTACATTAGCTCTGCCCGAGTACTGGGGTGGCATTGCTCTATGCACCCAAACCTGAAAGGGAACGAGAGCAGCCATGAAACTGGCTTCCAGGTTGCTGGAGATCTCACTGTGGACAGAAGATGAGCATCTGTATGCAGTTGCTGCGAAATAACAGGCATCACCGACTGGCTGTGGAGAGCGGTGGTTACCAACCTGTGGGTTTCAAACCCTTTGGGGGGACCAAACAGTTCTTTCACAGGAGTGGCCTTACATCATTGGAAAACAGATATTTGCATTATGATTCATAACAGCAAAAATTACAGTTAACAAAATAGCAATATGAATTTATGATTGGGGATAACCACGACTTGAACTCTATTAAGCTGCTTGGGTATAGTCCAACTTTGCTACTTAATAGACTTCGTTTCTTCCTGTAAAGTGAGGACTGTTAAACGGCTGGGGATATGGCTCCCTTGATAAAGTGCTTCACAAGCATGCAGACCAGAGTTCAAATCCCAGGGCCCACATGAGAGAAAAGGCCAGGTGCTATAGCAGGTGACATGGCAGAGACAGGTGGGTCCTCAGGGCTCACTGGTGTGCCAGCAGTTGAGTGCTGTATTCAATGAGAATCTGACTCCAAAGATGAGTGATAAAGGAAGTGTGCACCTCTGACCTGCACGTTCACACATATGCATGCAGACTACACAAAAGGAGTCAGAATGGGGATATTGTAAGGACTGCCTGAATAGCTTAATAACATGGAAGGTGCTTAGACTAAGCTGGCTAAAGAACATGCTTGTTAGATGTAAGGTCAAGCCAGTGGTGTTGCTGGATCCTGTGGCCACACTGAACTGTAAGGAATTGTGTGTGTTTACACCAGGGTATGTGAGTGAGGATCTCGGTGTATACCCCAAACTGGCTTCAAACCTGCTCCTGCCTTCATCCCTTGAGTGCAGAAATTGAAAGCCATGTGCCAGCTAGCTAGGAAGTTGAGCTTTTTCCTCCCTCCCCGCACAGGGTTTCTCTATGTAGCCCTGGCTGGGATTAAAGGTGTGAGCCACCACCTGGTGCATCATGAAAAGTGCCCAGTCCTTTGCTCTGTTGAAGTTGGTGGACCAGAAACTGTCACCTGGTCACACCCAACAATAATCAGGGACACAGTTTAGCTAGTGCCTCCTAGCTGTGGGCTCTCCATGCCTGCAATGCCAGCATGGGTTAGACTGGAGGATTGCCCTAAATTCCCAGTCAGAAAGAGCTAGTCTGTCTGAGGGAGGAATTGACTAAACTATTTCTGTCACAGAATGTTGTACATGGTGGTAGTGGCACACACCCTTAATCCCAGCCCGGTTTATAGAGTGAGTTCCAGGACAGCCATGGCTACACAGAGAATCTATCTCAGATAAACAAGTAAATGAAAGTTGTGTTAAATGTGAGCTGGACTACAGCTCAGTGGGTAGAGGCCCTGAATTTGAGCCCGGGACCACGTGAAATGGGGTATGCTGATGCACACTGGCATTCCCAGCACTAGTGTGGCATGGCTGAAGAGTCAGGATTTCAAAGCCAGCCTCTGCTACACTGACTCTCCAAACAGAAAAAGGTGTGGCAAGGGAGCAGAAGATGAAGCAATCTCCCAGGAGAGGATGAGCCTGCTGCCAGATACTGCTGCTTTGTTAGGTTTGCTAGGCATCATTCCCATCACTCACAGATGCCTGTCCTTACTGTAAAGTCCCTCCCTCCGAGAAAGTTCTAAAGGTTCACATTGGCCTTCTTCAATGCCGGATGGTGAAGTCCTTAAGCTGGAAACAACCTCTAGAAAGGAAGTGGCAGGGACCTCTTCCCATAGCCGATAGCCAGCTCAGCCTAAACCCTGTTGGAGGCTCCTTAAAGCACAGAAGTCTGTTTGAAGCAGACTCTAATGTCTCTGAGGCCCCTTTATTCCTCTGCTGCCCCCCCAACTCCCTCCCTTGATCCAGCTCTAAACCATACTGGTTGCCATATTCCTGAATAAGCCATGCTCACTCCTGCTTGCAAGACCTTAGCACTGGTCATTGCTTCCGCTTAAAATGCACTTACCCCACATACTTCCTTGGCTTTTCTCATTTCTTCCAGATCTTAATCAAATGTCACCCTATAGTTGTTTCTCTTTCCTGCTTCATTTTCTTCTCCTTAGGACTGACCACTTTCACAGTCTAAAATTCACTTCTTTCTGTGTAATCCTAATTGTCCTAGAGCTTGCCATGTAGATCAGGTTTACTCAAACTCAGAGCTATCCCTGCCTCTGCCTGCCAGAGTGCTGGGATTGAAGGCCACTGTGCCTAGAACTTGCTCATGACCTTTCATAAACTCCAAAAAGTGAGAGCCTACAGTCAACCTTTGCACCGTAATTCAGCTCCCTGTCAGCTTTGGTTTTTGAAAAAGCCTTAAACTTACTCTGTAGCTAAGGGTAACCTATAAACTATATCTTTCTGCCTCTTCCTCCCCAAGTGCTGGGGTTAGACCTGTACCACCACACCCAGTTTTATAGGGGACTGAAAATTGAACCCCTGGTTTAGTGAGAGACAAGCACTCTAGTAAACTGAACTGCATACCCATCCCCTGACTCTGGTGTTTCAAATCAGTAAATTCATGAACATAGTTACACTGCCTCATTTCAAAGGGCCTGGTGGGTTCTGTGCCCATCAAAAACCCACCCAGATGCAGATGAGTTTACAGGTCTAGAGATTTGCCCCAGGACACTACTAACTTGGAATTTAGCAGATTTGAGCCTCACAGCACCATCAAGCCTTTTGTGCCCAGGGTTTTCTGTGTTGAGTAGTTTTTGCCACATCTGCTTACAGGACTAATTTAGAACATTGGTGAACAACTCTGCTTGACTAACAGTTCTAGGAACCTAAACAGTAGCTCTGTATCCATTGTCTCTTAGAAGGAAAGGCTCAGATCGGGTGGGATGCACTGCAGTCCTACAGTTGTCCTGTCCTTCTGAGAATGTACTTTCATGGCCAGTTTTAAAATAAATAAGTATTATCTTATTTGAACTAAAAACTTTTCAAGCCAGGTATAAGTGAGTAGGCACATCTTTAATACCAGTACTGGGAATCAAAGGCAGGTAGATCTCTGACTTTGAGGCAGCCTGGTTTACAAATTGAGTTCCAAGACAGCTAGAGCTAGACAGAAAACCTGTCTTGAAAACCAAACCAAATTCTAAAACAAAAACCTCTTCAAGAGCCAGGTGTGGCATGTCATTAATTTCAACACTCAAGAAGCAGAGGCAAGCAAGTGGATCTCTATGAGTTTGAGGCCAGCCTGGTCTACAGAGCAAGTTTCAGGATAATCAAGGATGCACAGAGAAACCCATCTCAAAAAAATAAAAAAATCCAGGTGTGATGGCACACATCTGCAATCAGAACACTTTGAGGGCAGAGCCAGAGGGATCTCTGTGAGTCCAAGGCAATAACAAAGAACAAAATAGCCTGGCAGGGTGGTGCACGCTTTAATCCCAGCACTTGAGTGCTGTGGGACAACCCTTCTTTACGCTATGAATGTGCGTTACTCTCATTGTGTAATAAAGAGCTGACAAGCCAGTAACTGGGCAGGAAATAAGGCTGGAAAGCCAAACTGAGGATGATGGGAAGGAGGGCAGAGTCAGGAGACATGCCAGCCAGCTGGCCTATGAGCAGGCAGGACATTTTAAAGTGAAGTAACAAGAAGCCCTGAGCCACATGGCAAATCATAAATAGAAATATGTGTTAAGTGTAAGAGTTAAGTAGTAACAAGCCTGAGCTATCGGCCAGCCAAGAATTTATGATTTATATTCAGCTTCTGAGTTGGCTAATTGGACTGAGGCAGTATGGACAGGAAACATCCTTTTACACTCAGGAGGCAGAAGCCGGTGGATCTCTGTGAGTTCGAGGCCAGCTTGAGTGAGTTCCAGGATAGTCAAGGCTACACACAGAAAGAAACCCTGTTTCAGAAAAACAAATAACAAAAGAGGGCAAAATAAAAAAAAATTAAAACTAAAAACATGGAGTGTGGGAGTGCATCAAACTGGAAAGATGGCTTAGCAGTTAAGGTCACTGGCTGCTCTTCCAGAGGGCCCAGGTTTCATGCAGCACCTACATGGAGGCGCATAATCATTGTAACTCCATTTCCAGGTGATGCATCCTCAACCTCTTTGTCCTTTAGTGACACAATGATCACATGTGATGCACAGACGGACATGCAGGCAAAATGCCCTTACATCACACACACGTGCTCTATGGTTAAAAGCTGCTGAAGACTTTAAGCTAGGAGGTAATAATCTGGTTTCTACCCACCCACTTCACTGACCAAAGCTTGAAGAAGGAACCATTTAACATAAGGTCAGGTGCCCTGCATAAAGCTGTCTTGCTTCAGCTTGTCCTTGCCCAGTCCATTTTCGGGGACTACAATGAAAAATGGGGGACTTGGGGTGCTGTAGATATATAGAAACCCCTCTTCAATGGGGCTTAAACAGCTTCAGCAGCCTGCTGACCAAGGAAGTAATTCCTCCAAACACAAACATAATTGTCTAGAGTTGGAGAGGAAGGGAGAAATTCATCTCTCTCTCTCTCTCTCTTTTTTTTTTTGTAGCTTTATTTTTATATGGAGTATTTTATCTGTGTGTATATCTATGTATTACCTGCATTTCTGGAACCCAAGGAGGACAGAGGGTATCAGATGCGCTGGGGCACAGAGTAAGCGTGCCTCCCAGTGCTCTCCCAGGTAAGCCTCCAGCTCTACACAGATAGCTGAGGGTGACCTTGAGGATGACCTTGAGCTTCCCCCCCTACTTCCCAAGTACTGAGTTACAGGCAGGTGCCACTACACCTGGCTTTGAAATCCTTTGTGTGTGTGTATTTCATTGATTTAGAAACCAGGGCAAGTGTCTTGCCTGAGGCCCTGGCATGAATCAGCATGGGCTTTTGATTTTTGATGCTTTTGACTCAGAGTCTCATGAGCTTCTCACATGATAGGGAAGTGTTGTGTAATAAAAGGATGGCTTCTAATTTCCAGCTTCATAACTCCCAGCAGTAGGACGCCTGTGTTTCCCAGAGTTGCTATTTTTTATACTTATTTTTTAATGGTTATTTTTACCTGTGTGAGTGTTTTGTCTCCGTGTATGTCTGTGCACCTCGTGAATGATTGTCCCCCCCCAGAGGCCAGACAGAAAATGTCAGGTCCCTTGGGATTGCAGGTTAATAGATGTTTGCAAATCACCACGTGGACGCTGGGAATTGGACCCAGGTTCTCTAGAAAGAAAGCTGGTGCTGAGCCATCTCTCCAGGAACCCTGTTTTTGACAGGGTGGACCGTGTGCTTAAACCCCAAGCGTGGTGTAGTGGCGTGCGCTTGCTCTTCTCAGCAAGAAGTCCTGTCAGACTAAGCTTGTGCCTCTCCCCCTAGGCAGAGAACATTATGTTCCTCCAAAAGCTGTAAAAAGTTGTTTAGGACCGTAATCCCCCAACAAGTGCACATGCAACAGCATGGCAGAAATGTCACTACCTTCCACAGAACAGTGGAAGTGGATACTCCCAGCACACTGCCAAAGAACATGAGTGCTGCTCAGTAAGATGTCTGCCTGGCCTGCACAAAGCCCTGGCTCGCATTCTTGAGTGTGTGTGTGTGTGTGTGTGTGTGTGTATGTGTGTGTGTGTATATGTATGTATGTGTGTGTTTGTTTGTTTGCTTGTTTGTTTGTTTGTTTGTTTGTTTGTTTCTGAGACAGGGTTTCTCTGTGTAGCCCTGGTTGTCCTGGAACTCACTCTGGACCAGACTGGTCTCGAACTCACAAAGATCTGCCTGCCTCTGCCTCCCGAGTGCTGGGGTTAAAGGCTTTCGCCGCCACCGCCCTGCCTGCTCTTTCATCATTTAATGTGATTTGTCTTCTTCCCTTAATCTCTTACCTGGGCAACAAATGCAACCTTGATCAGCAACTGTTTTGACCTCTGCCCAGTTCCATCCTGACTCTTACTTTCCTGAATTCAATACAAACTGAAACTCCCTGGCTTCAGTTGCTATAGATACTCTAGTTTTCTCCCTAAAAGTTAGATCAAGCCCTTAGGGTGGCCTGCTAGAACAATCTACATAAACAAAACAGGGTGGGGGGGTATTGGGTTCAGGAAAGCATACAACTGACTTCTGAAGTCATGTTCTAGATTCTATGGAAAACACTTGTTTCAAGTTGATCCTGGTGTTATGTGTCTCAGCACTTAGGAGTTTGAAGCAGGAGGATCAACTCATGTTCAAGGCCAGACCCTAGCTCAAAATTAGTACTGGGTCTAGTGGTGTGGTAGTACACACCCTCAGTCACAGCACCGGGAGGAAGTTAGAGCTTAGTGAGTTTAAGGTCAACCTGATCTACATAGTGAGTTCAGGCCAGCCAAGGCCACAGAGAGAGACTTGTCTCAAAAGTAAATAAATAAAAATAAATAAAACACAAAAGAACTGGAATTATAGATGTGGCCCAATGTTTTGGCTTGGGTTTTTGTTGTTGCTTTATTTTGTTTGTATGAGACAGTGTCTCATGTAGCCCAGGCTAGCCTACAACTCACCTCACTAATATAGCTGAGAATGGTTTGTAACTCCTGATTCTCCTGCCTGGTATGCGCTGCCTGGCTAACAGTTTCAGTATGAGTAGTCCTGGGACTCCTGCTATCACTAGGTAAGGAATGCAGAGACCCCAGATTCCTTCCCTTTGAGTTTATCTTGTCCCCGATTCACTCTTAGGGAACAAAACTTTAAAACTATCACCATCTTTGGGCTCTCTTTGGAGGTGGGGGGAAAATGGTTTCTGCTGTTCATAAGCTGCAGATTTAGTGCTCTGAAACTATTGAAAAGCAGAGAGCCAGAAGTGAAAATTTTGGTGTCTATTTAAATATTTTTTTAAAATGCACTTACTGCTCTGTGAGGGTATGTTTATCTGGGAAAGTAACGCAGGGTAGGAGACTGAACTCGTGTGGAGTTGGTGAATATAGGGCAGGGTGTGTCCCTTGCATTGTCAGTAGTCTCAGGCTGAGGGAGTGAAGCTCTTAGTGGCTTAGGGTGTAGGAAGGTGTCTGTTTGCTTTTCTACTTGGGGCAGAAAGGGTTTATTTGGCTTACACATCTCGAGTTTGAGTTCACAAGCCAAGGCAGGAACTCAAACAGAACAGGAACCTGGAGTCAGGAGCTGACGCAGACCCCATGGGGGAAGGCCGATACTGACTTATTTCTCCAATGGCTTAGTCTTTGCTTTTCTTGTAAAAATCCTAGGCCACCAGCCCAGGCATGGCACCACCAACCATGGGCTGGCCCTCCCCATCAGTCACTAATTAAGAAAATGCCCTATAGGCTTGCCTACAGCCATTTTATGAAGACATTTTCTTAACTGAGGTTCCCTGGTCCCTGTGTTGAGTTGACATAAAACTGACCAGGACCGACGGACGGTCTGAAGGCTGCTTAGGAAAAGGGTTCGTTTTGAAGCCTCCAGGGATTTGCAATGGCCTGAAGTTGTGAACTGGACTATGAGGATGATGAACTGGGGTGTTGGGGAGGATGGAGAGCTGAGCTCTGGAGACAGGGACCTGGAGTCTCTGGGCCGTACAAGCCCGCCCCTGAATCCTGGGGTTAGCATGGAGGGGTTGGAAAGAGATGGCGCAGGTGTCTCTCGGCTAGCCAGGCCTTGTCTCCAGAGTCTCTCAAGTAAGCGATGTTTGGGGCCCTGTGGGCAAGGGTGAGGATGCCAGATTTGGAATGAAGGAGGGGCGCTGTATGTGTTAAGTCATGAAGGGGGACGTCTCCGAGGAGTTGGACAGATCCTGGGAGGAGGGTCTTTGAATGTTGCAGGGAAAGGAGAGATTGGGCAATCTCTAAGGAGTTGTGATGGTTTCCAGGCCCTGTTGGTGCGGGGTAACAACTCAAGAGCTGGTGGGAAGGGGGGGGGGGTATGAGTTTTTCCGGGGTCTCTGAGTAGAAGCCATCATCCTGGACATCTATGTCCCTGATCTCAAGTCCCCAGATCTCTGAGGAGTTGTGCGGGAGTGGGGGGGTGGGGAGGGGAAGCCGTTCCGCAAGGGGGGGTGTCAGGTCTCTGAGTCCAGGGTGTCACAAGTCCGAGCCTCAGCGGTGTGGGCTCAATGAGTACCCGGGTCTCCAGGTCCCCGAGTCTCCGCAGCCCGGGATCTCTGAGTCCCGGAGTCTAGGAGCTCACGGGTCTCGGAGGAGGCGGACCCGCCCGGTCCCCACCGTCCCTCCCGGCGGGTGCTGGCGCCGCCCCGCCTGACATCAGTTCCTGCCGCCGCGCACAGACCGCGTCTCCTTCCCGGCTCCGCGCTCGGGAGGCGCCGGCAGCGGCGGAGCGAGGCCCGGGCGAGGCGAGGCGAGGGCGGCGGGCGCCGGGGCCCGCGGCCGGCACGACGGAGCCCCCGCACGGCCGGCGGCAGCGGTTGGCGGCGGCCCCGGGCGCCCGGCGCGGGAAGCGACGACGGGGCGGCGGCGGCGGCGCCATGGAACCGCGGGAGGTGAAGGACCGAATCCTGGAGAACATCTCGCTGTCGGTGAAGAAGGTGAGCGGCCTCCTTCACCCGGTCCCCGTCGCTCATCCCCCGGGTCGGCTCCGTAGCTGAAATCCCGGGCCACTGTCCTCCCGGCGACCCCGAGTCCTGCAAGGAAAGCGGGCGGTTCCCGGGAGCGCCGCGGCCTCCGAGCTATTTTTAAAAAACAAAGTTGAGGTCAAGCGTCGTCCTCGGAGCTCCCCGGTGCCCGACCCGGCCTTGCCTTCCCCAGAGGGGCCGGTGACACTTGGGGAAGGCTCCGGGGAGGACCTGGCACAGAGAGCATCCCTGAGGAATCCACTGCATCCATCCTTCCTTAGAGCAAAGGCCGAGGACCAGCACTGCCCCGAGCTCTGCCCCGAGACCTTGTCTGTCGTCTTGGGGGAGTCCCCCAAGTCATTCTACCCCAGCGATGGCAGTTTAGAAAAAGCCAGTTGCGGAGTTCTGATTGAGGACCAGAAGTGCTAGGATTGTATTTTTGGATAGTGAGCCATGGGACAGAGTGACGCTAAGACACTTTGTGTTGGGGCTAGCTAGTATTGGTCATTGCCCCAATTCCAGGTAGAAATGACTACCTGTCAAGGGCATGCACGTGGGTGAGGAGACAGGCCAGCCTCTTTAAAAGGTTGGGTGTGGTGGTGCTTACCTGTCATCCCAGGACTCAGGAGGCCAAAGCAGAATCCTGAGATCCATTCTAACCTGGACTACACAGTGAGACCCTGTCTCAAAAACAAATATAGAGTAAGAATTACAAACTGAGAAGGATCCCAAGCTAGGTGGTAGAATTCGTAGTCAGCAAAAACCTGCACGGGCAATCTATTTAGTTTTGGCTGTTTTGAACTCCTGGCTTCTCTGGTTTGAAAAGGTTAACCAGCTTTCTTTTTCAAAAATTATATTTAATTACTCTGTGAATGTATAGTCATGTATCTCTCTCTCTGTACACACACACACACACACACACACACACACACACACACACACACACACACACACATATATATATATACACCACATGCCCAGGTGGAGGTCAGAGGACTTTTGAGAGTTGGTTCTGTCCTACCATGTGAGTTTCAGGGATCAAACTCAGGTTGTCAGTCTTGGTAGCAAGCGCCTCTACCCACTGAGTCATCTCTAGCCCTCTTGCTTTTCTTTCTTTAGAAAAGAGCCTCACTATGTAGACCAGGCTGGCCTCGAACTCTTCCTCCCAAGTGCTGACATTAAAGATGCACACCATTATGCCTGGTCTCCTTTAAGGCTCTTTCTGTTTCTAGCTGTGCATAGTGGCACATGCTCTTTAGCCCAGCAGTTGGGAGACAGAGGCAGGCCTCTTTCTATGAGTTTGAGGCCAGCGGGGTAAAAGTTCTTGCAAGCTGAATTTGTGTGCAAACTAGATGATCTAGTTCAATCCCCAGAACTCATGATGGAAAAGAGGGTGTAAAAAAAAAAAAAAAAAAAAAAGGTGCTAGAGAGAGATAGCAGAGTGGCTAAGAGCATCGTTAGCTTTTTTAGAGGACCTGAGTTGGGATTCCACCACCCACACTGGAAGGCTCACTATTGCCTGTAACTCCAGCTCCAAGTGACCCAAACCCCTCTTCTGTCTTTCTCTGGCACCTGAACTATGTGCATATACACACACAGAGAGACACATATTAATAAAAATAATGAAAGTAAACCTATTAAGCAGCAGCCATGCCCTTCAAAGACTCTATTGGTTGAGAGAGGGAGACCCTAAATAAACCTTGACAAACTGGTAGAATTCTCAGAGAGAAGTAGGCATTCATGCTAGAAGGAACATCCCCCAAAGAAGCGGGACCCCCAAGGTAGTCTTTTGAGTATGACAAGGATGAGACAGGTTTATTTCAAATGTATCAAGGATTCTGCTAGATGAGGCTAGAATGTGTACCCTAGAAGAAGCCATAATAGAGCCTGGCACATAGTGCACAGATCCAGGCCCAGCTTTGAATTCTGGATTTATCGATAGTTTAACATAATGATCCTAGCAGACAGTGGAGCCTCTGTTGACTTCACTGGTCACTTTGCTCATAATGTTTGAATGGGAATTCAGTTCCATGAGATCATATACCTGCATTGCTCAGCGCAGTGCCTACCACTGGCCGAAATACTGTTGCACTGTTTCCTCCCACCCCCACCCCTGTGATGGGGCTGGAACCCAGGGCCTTGTGCATGCTCTGTTAAGCTCTCTACCATGACCTATGACCACAGCCCTTTTTTGTTTTGTTATTTTGAGCTTCGCCTCCACCTCCCAAGTGCTGGACTTACAGGCGGACGTCACCACACCCTGCCTTTGTGAGTTACTGGGAAGTGGACCCATGGCCTTTTGTATGCTGGGTGGGTAGTCCACCCACTGAACTACATCCTGAGTAATCCTTTCTTAACTTTTTTCTTTAAAGTTTTATTTATTACGTATACAGTATCGGCCTGTATGTACACCTGCAGTGCATGCCAGAAGAGGGCGCCAGATCTCATTACAGATGATTGGTTGTGAGCCACCATGTGATTGCTGGAAATTGAACTCAGAATCTTTGGGAAAACAGCCAGTGCTCTTAACCTCCAGCTCCCCTTTTCACTTTTCTAAGACGGTCTAACTACATTGTCCAGGCTACTCTTGAACTTGTGTCCTCTTCCATAGCTTCCAAAATGGCTACAATTGGAGACCTGGGCCACCATGACTTGCTTCCTGTAAACTTCTTAAAAGATCAGATAGATAGTGAAAACTTTCAAGCTGTACCACCTTCTCTGAAATTATCCAGTTCTTTTTTGCTCCAAAGCAACCAACTGATGGGTAAAGCTGTATTTTAGTAAACCTTTATAAAAATAGGTAGGTAGGCTACGTTTTGGCCCACAGGCAGTAGTTTATATATGGATGTGTGGGTATACCCAAAAAAGTCCCTGTGAAGGCAGGCTGGGGAACACTTTCAGAGATGAGTGTGACCGGGCCTGCAGTAAGCCACGTGTACGCTGCAGCTGCGTCTTTGTTGTATCAGGTTTGTGAGTATCATGGTCTCATGGTGATGAAATGTATTCAGTTTTGTGAGTACCTCCCCACTGTCCTCATTGCCCACAACCTGTGGGTAGCAGCACCCACAGGGGTTGCATAGCAGATGTCCTTCATATCAGATATTGCATTATGATTCGTAACGGTAGCAAAATTACAGTTATGAAGTAGCAATGAAGATAATGTTATGGTTGGGGGATCACCACATCATGAGATACTGTATTAAAAGGTTGCATTAGGAAGGTTGAGAACCACTATTCTAAGCCCTAGGAAGGTCATATGGAACAGAGATAAAGTGTCCATCCTCCTGGAAGCAACATTGTAGTGGAAGATGAGGAATATTTAGTCAATTCTTATCTAAGCCCATTTCAGCTTCCTGTTGGTGCTGCTTGGGCCTAAGGCAGAGTGGAATGAAGACCCCCCCCCCCCCCCAGAGGTTAGTTTCAGCATGGACTCTCCTGAGGGAGAAAAGTAAGAATTATTCTAAGAAAACAAGTCTTTTCCTGAGTGAGGAATAGAGACAGGATATCACTGTGTAGCCTGAGCTGGCCTCAAACTCAAGAAGTTCAGGCCAGCAGCCTCCTGTAACAGTGCCTTCCTAGCATTACAGGCCTGTGACACTATTCTGAACACACAAACACACACATCACAGACACCACACACCCTGAAAACCAAATATGTACTGGGGGTGTACCTCAGTGGTGGGCTGCTTGCCCTAGCATGCATAAAGCCCTGGACTGGACCCCGCAGCACTATGAGGGAGTGAACACCTATATTCCAGTACTAGGAGGTAAAGGCAGAAGGATCCAAAATTCAAGTTCAAGATCATCCTTGGTTATATAGAGAGTTCTAAGCCAGCCTGGGCTAGAAGAGACCCTGTCTTCAAACAAACAAACAAAAAAAAAAACCTAAAAAATTAAAGGATAAAGACACACAAGTACTCAGCAGTAGAAAAGCTGAAGCAGGAAGATAACCATGAAGCTAAGGCTAGTCTAGACTCTGGTGTCAAGATTATCGTATGGCCAGGTGGTGTAGCACATGCCTTTAAAACTATTTATTTTTATTTTATGTGAATTTGTATTTTGCCTGTATGTATGTCTGTATGAGGGTGCCAGATGCCCTGGAACTGAAGTTACAGACAGTTGTGAGCTGTCATGTGGGTGCTGAGAACTGAACCTGGGGCCTCTGGAAGAGCAGCCAGTACTCTTAACCACTGAGCCACCTCTACAGCCCAGCGCATGCCCTTAATCCCAGCACTCAGGAGGTGGTTATCATTATGATTATTATTTTTAATAACGATAAAGCCACAGATATCTTAAGTATGCAATGAAAAGTAACCATCCCGTGTCTCTCCCTTCTTAAACGGGGCAAATGAGTTCATAAGCCATTGATAGACCACAGCGGCTGTTTGGCCCTGCTTCTTCACCTACTTGACTCTGCCACCTGCTGAATGAGGCTCAGACAGGACCTGTTTCTAGCAATGGGCCCCATCAGCTGGAGGCTCCTCCCCCAGGCCCTCCTTGGCAGCACCCATTGGTCTGGATCCAGGGGATTCCAAGGACAGGCTACAGCTGTGGTTCAGCCCAGCTGAGCATTACTGCTGCAGAGACTGTCCTGGGGAGTGGGCTCTTCCCTGATATTCTTTTGTTTTTTGAGATAAATCTCTACATTGCCCTGTCTTGGTACTCGCTATGTTGACCAGGCTGACCTTGAACTCAGAGAGATCTACCTGCCTCTGCCTCCCTCGTACTGGAACATGTGCTGCCACATCTGGCCTTTCCCTGCTTTTAGACTCCTCCAGATAGCTTTGGCCTGCTAGTGCACTGAAAATTAGTGAAGTCCTGGCCCGCTGATTTAGATCAATGGTTTTAGTCTGTCTGCTTCCAGGGAAAATGCTCTAAACCCCCAAAGACTCAAGACGCCCGAGAGAAGGAGCAAAATCAAATAATAGTTGCAGGCGCATTTTACCGAGCGAGGTGCTTCCCTTTTCCTTCTCCTGGATTGTGCTTTGGACCGTGGCTTTTTGTTTGGTTGCAGAAGAGGCTGCAAAGGACCCAAGGACCCCCAGCAGGAATCACATGGTGTGCACGCAGGCTCTGACCCTGTAGGTCACCCCACTGAGGCCCAGGAACAGATGTTAGACAAGTGTTGCCTGCTTTTCCTGAGCCCTGCCCATTCGGCTCACAATATACTTCTCTTTTT
Organism: Phyllotis vaccarum; assembly: GCA_033318265.1. Taxonomy (NCBI): domain Eukaryota; kingdom Metazoa; phylum Chordata; class Mammalia; order Rodentia; family Cricetidae; genus Phyllotis; species Phyllotis vaccarum. The sequence continues at coordinate 56,441,746 of JARWLC010000003.1, read as the reverse complement.
ATGCGACGTTTCTCTGACATCAGGTTTCTATTTGGAGCCGCGTGACACTGTGGTCCTTCCCATCCCATCATAGAACACTCGAGGCCTTGTCCATCCTGGACTTGGCTCTAGCTTAGAGACATTCATATTTGAAGGCCTGGTCCTGCCTGGGCTTAGAGAAACTGCCACCAGCTGGCATTGGCGGACTCCATGGTAGACCAAGGCTGACACTCAAGAGTTGGTGGCCCCTTGGTGATTCTGATCTTTCTTAAAACTCGTCTACTTGGAGCCTGGTGTGAAAGGTCATGGAAAAACTGACAATCTGCTGTTGGCTGTCAGATGTTAGGTCCAACAGCATACTGAGTGAGGTCAAGACACTGGGATAGGAGGGGAGGGGGCGCCTGGTTTTTCTTAGTAGTCCCATCTCCTGGGCAGAGCATTTGTCCTGCTGGAGTGCTTGTCTCGGCCTCCTGATTCATCACCATGTCATGTTGCTGGCTGTCAGAATTCCATATCTGCAGGAATCACTGGGGTCCTCCTGCCTTCCTGCCGTTGCATAGTTCTCCCAGGTGACCTCCCTGGTGGCAAAGGGGATCCTCTCAGGGTGGCAAACAGCTCTTGCCTGGAACTGGCCTCCTGGTCCAGCGTCTGCAGTGGCCTTGGCCATCTTGTCCTCCTGGCTGCCTCCTGTGTGTGGATGTCTTCAAGCTGAGGTTGAAAGTTCCCTGGTCTGCTGGTTTCACCTGGGGACCTGCGCCTGTCCTGTCCTCTCTAGCCAGGTGGCCCTGCTCCGGTGTCCCTTATCTTATATATCTGTGATTTACCTTTCCCCTTGCTTGGAAGTAATAAATGTTGTGGAAACACACAGGAAAGGACTTATCTGTTTTCTATTCTAAGTTCTCTGCCTTTTTTCTTAGATGATCTCATGAACCCCATGTTGGCCTTGAACTCACTAGGGATAGCCAAGGATGACTTTGAACTTCTGATCCCCCTGACTCCACACGGAGCACGTCATCCAGTTTTATGTGTTCTGGGGATGGAACCCAGGGCTTTGCGCACATGAGGCAAGTTCCCGGCCCATATAGCCACATCCCAGCCTCACTCAAGTTCTTTATTTTGGGTGCTTGGAGGCTGCTGAGGCTTGAAGCAGGCACACCCACTGTGAGGAAGAGAGGCTCAGACAGCTGGGCTCCCTACATTTGATCTGCTCAGAGCCAACTCTTATCTCCACACCTTTCCTGACAGCAACCTTTGCTGCCTGCCTAATGTAGGGAGGGTAGGCTCAGGGAGGCAGTGCATCCAAAACCATTGGTCTCAGAAAGACCAGGGTGAAATCCTTTAATCATTTTTCTGGCTCCTGCTCTTTTTTATTTCTCCATGATGTCCACCTTAAAATGATAATCACGTGTCTCTCTCTAGGTTGGGCTTTTAAATGGAGATAACAATGGATTTCATCATGACACTCATACATGTGCATCATTATACTTTGCTTATGTGTATCTCCTATTACAACCCCCTATTCCTTGCTCCCATGGGTTAGCCTGTGGGCTGGTCCTCGAAGGTGGGCCAGTCAGTAAAGTGCTGCCCATAGTGGGCCGTGCTGTAATCCCACTGAAGCTATGACAGCAGAGTTCCTGAGGCTTGCTTGATGACTATCCAGCCTGGCCCATCCAGTAAATTCCAGGCCATGTGTGAGACCTTATCTCAAAAAACCCAAGGCGGACAGTGTTCCTGAGGAATGGACATTGCATGCTTCCTCACACACAAACATAAAAAATTAGTTTTTTGTTTTTTTCGAAGCAGGGTTTCTCTGTGTAGCACTGGCTGTCCTGGAGCTCACTCTATAGACCAGGCTGGCCTCGAACTCATAGTGATCCACCTGTCTCTGCCTCCTGAGTGCTAGGATTAAAAGCAAGTGCTATCACCACCTGGCCATGTAAAAAAAATCAGAATTACAGTGGATGGGGGTATACCACAAGTTCTCTCTCCTGTCCTTAAGTATGGGTATGTTCCCAGCAGGCTTCCTCATGCCTGTGTTTACGTTTTCAGCCTGCATCTGACTAGAACATGGCATTGCATGGGCCTTGGGCTGGAGGCAAGGATCTCCTCCATGGCCTCCAGACTAACACTGTATTTAGGAAGTGACCTTGGCGGCCATTTTCCTTTGGCACACTGCTTGGGTGGGGGAAGCACTCATGAGGTCATGACGGCACAGTGAGAGAGGAAAAGGAACCTAAAAGAGAAGAGAGAAGGAAGCGAGGAAGGAGCAGCCTGGAAGCCTGGTTTAATGTAGGCTTTGAGAAGTCCCTCCCCCATATCAACATGGCACACAGCACTGGTGTCTGAGAAAGCAGGCAGGGTTTCTGCCAGCGCCTGCCAGCGTCAGCCTAGAAAAATGGAATAGAATCTAGCACAGTGCATTCTTTCAGGCCAGGGCCTGCCTTCTGGGCCTCCAGTGTTTGGCCAGGGGCACTTGGCGGTTCTTTGTTCCCACTTGGTTCCTCCAATCCTGGTTCCCCAGGTAGAACGGACTTTGAGGTTTGAGCAATCTCCTTCCTGGAAGGAGACGTATCTAAATACTGAAAGAATAAAGAAAGTTTTTAGGGCTGGACAGATGGCTCAGCGTTCAGAGCACTGGCTGCTCTTGCAGAGGACTCGGGTTTGAGTCCCAGCATGCACATAATGGCTCACACCAGCTTTAACTCCAGTTCTAGGGGATCCAATGCCCTCTTCTGGCTTCTACAGGCTTCAGACATGATATGACTACATATACAGGTGCAGGTGAAACAATTTAGACACAATTTTTTTTAAAACAAACATTTTAAAAAGATTGTCTTAGTTTGAGTTTCTATTGCTGTGAAGAGACACTATGATCATGTCAATTTTCTTCTTCTTTTTTTTTCTTTCTTTCTTTTGTTTTGTGGGGTGGGACTTTTCAAGACAGGGTTGTCCTGGCTGCCCTGGCTGTTCTGGCTGACCAATTTGTAGATCAGGCTGGCCTTGAACTCACAGAGATACACCTACCTCTGCCTCCCAAGTGCTGAGATGAAAGGCGAGCCCCACCATGCCCAACTATTATAAAAGAAAACATTTAATTGGGGTGGCTTACAGCTCCAGAGGTTTAGTCTATTATCACCATGGCAGGACATGGTGGTGTGCAGGCAGACATGGTGCTGGAGTAGGAGCTGAGAGTTCCATATCTTGATCCACAGGCAACAGGAAGTGAACTGTGTCACTGGGCTTAGCTTGAGCAGAGGAGACCTCAAAAGCTCACCCACCCCCACAGTGACACACTTCTCCGGCAAGTTCATACTTATGCCAACAATGCCGCCGCACCTCCTCATAGTGCCAACCCTGTGAGCTTATGGAGGCAAATTACATTCAAACTGCCACAATTACATACAATTCTTTGGGAGGAGACAACCACTGGGCACATGTGGAGAAGAGAACTTTCGAGAGTCAGTTCTCTCTTTATACTGTGTGGACCAAGGGGTTGAACTCAGGACATCAGGATTGGGAGCACCTTTACTTGCCAAGCCATGTTATTTGCTCTTAACATTAAAAAAAAAAAAATCAAGTTTGTGTATATGGGTGTTTTTCCTGCATACATGTCTGTGCACCATGAACATGCCTGGTGCCCATAGAGGCCGGAAGAGGACATGGCATCTCCTGGAACTAGAATTAGAGATTTTTGTAAGTCACCATGTGGGTGCTGGGAACCTAACCCGGGTCTTGGAAGAGAAGTCAGTGCTCTTTTGATTTCTGTTTTTTTTTTTTTTTTTGAGACAAGATTTCTTCCTGTAGCTCTCCCTGGCGGTCCTGGAACTCTGTAGACCAGGTTAGTCTTGAACTCAGAGATCCGCCTGCCTCTGCCTCCTGACTGTGGGGTTAAAGGCACACACCACCACCACCTTGCATGCTGGTGTTTGTAACCACCGACCTGGCTTTTCAGCTCTTTCTTCTCCTCACCTCCTCCTCCTTCTTTTTTTGGAGACTGGGTTCCGTGTGTTCCTGATGGCCTCAGATTCCCTGTGCTCTTAGAATGACTGACCTTAGCTCCTCCACTGTGATCACAGGCTTGTGCTACCTTCTCTGATGTATATGGCACTGGGAAGTGAACCCAGGGCCTCTTGCTCACTTAACAAGTGCTCTACCACCTGAGCCATGCCCCCAGCCCAGGCTCTTAGAAACCACACTCTGTCAAATTACCTAAGAGATTTTCCCTCCTCAGCCACCAATATGGCCTAAACAAGGCGCACAAAAAACTTCAGAACCCATTTTCCTTTTTCCTGTGGATTGGCCAGCCTAGTATAATGTCTGCCACTGTCTAGGGCTTAGGGGTGATTGTGATTTAGGGGTGGTGGGAATCTGTGGGATCCAACTGTTATCGATACAAGAAACTTTAATTTTACCAGCATTGGTTCAAGGATAATGCAGGCCACGGCAAATAGACCCTTTAGGACACCTTGGGGATTCTGGGAGTGACTGCCTCACAGAGACATCTGCTCAAGGATGGGAATGTCATACCCCTGAGGAAACGGGACTAGCCATGGGGTGAATCTCAGGGTCTCTCATTGGTTATTGTGCAGGGTGATTTTTGCCCTCCACAGCTTTGTGGGCCACTGTAGCTAACTGGTTGTCACTGAGAAGCTAACTGGTTGTCACTGAGACTCTGTTCCAGGGTAAAGTGGAGTGGGACCTTAGGGTAGGGACAGTAACACTAGGAGACTGAGTCAGAAGCTCTAGGGGTGTTGATGAAGGGTGCAGACGGCAGATGCTGTCAAGGAAGGAAGCAACTAGAACACTCCCAGCAGCATGGCTCAGAATACTGAACCCCTCGAAACCTGTGCTTCATGTCAGGTGGAACAGAAACAGGGGAGCTACTTCTGGGGTCTCTACACAAATGGCCAGGTGGTATGGGAAGTGTCTTTGCCTCTCCCAGCTATAAGATGAGGATTCTGGTCCAGTGGTTATTTCCCAGTGTGTTTGTGGTTTGCTAGCTGCCACACATTGTCCCCCGCTCTCCCTGTCTTTCTCCGTTCACATGCCATCCTGCACGGGGCATTCTTACTGAAACCGTGGGAAACTGTTGATGGCCAGATGGTTGTCTTAGAAACACTTGGATGTCGAGTCCTCACACCCTGGCCAGCATCCGGTCCTAAGACCCTGCTCAGAAATGCTGCTGGCAGTGGATCGTGACACAGACATTATTGTTCTTTAGGAACTTCATGGGACTGGGGATGCAGATCAGTTGATAAAATGCCTGCCTGCCTAACTTGCACAAGGCTTGTATTGTGATCACCGTCACCACGTGAAGCCAGGTGTGATGGTGGACACATCTAATTTCAGCACTTGGGAAGCTGAAGAAGTAGGATTGGAAGTTCAAAATCACCCTTGGTTATGCAGCCTGGACTACTTGAGACACACTCTCACACTCCTAAAGAAGCTTCATTTAAAAACTCTGACCTGGTTGCCTTATCTACTTTTACTATACACCTATATATCTGGGGGGGGGGTGGTGTTTGTTTTGTTTTTTTGAGGGACTAGGTGATAAATACCAACCTCACCCTTAAAGTCTCTGGCATTTGTGCCTGAAGATGATCCAGACTTCTGATCAGTATTAAGCTGGGCCTGGTTACCAAAGTTTGTAATACCATCTTTTTGAGAAACTGAGGCAGGAAGATCTCAAGTTCAAGGCCAGCCGGAGTGACCTATTGTATTAGTCAATATTCTATTGCTGTAAAGAGACACAGTGACCAAAGCAGCTCTTTAAAGGGAATCATTCCATTGGGGCTTACTTACAGTTTCAGAGTCCTGGTCCATTATCATAGTGGCGGGGAGCATGGTGACAGGCAGGCCTGGTGCCCAAGAAGTAGTTAAAAGCTACATCCTGATCCATAAGCAAGGAGAGAGACAGGGCCTGGCATGGGCTTTTGAAACCTCAAAGCTCTTTTCCAGTGGCACACTTTCTCCAAAAGGCTACACCTTCTAATTCTTTTAAATAGTGTCACTCTAAGTATTCAAATATATGAGCCCATCGGGACCATTCTTATTCAAACCTCCACATATTAAAGCCTGTGTCTTAATATGAAAAATTTTAAAGGGACCAGATTTATGGAGACCCTCCTGAAGGGACATTAGTGACATTGGCTCTTCTCAATCTGTCACTAGTTGGACATGTCTTCCTTTGGCCTCTTCTTGAGAAGTTTAGGAATAAGAATTTGAAGCTGAGTGGTGGTGGCACATGCCTTTAACCCCAGCTCTTGGAAGGCAGAGACAGGCGGATCTCTGTGAGTTCAAGGCCAGTCTGGTTTACAGAGTGAGTTCCAGGACAGGCTCCAAAGCTACAGAGAAATCCTGTCTCAAAAAGACCTGCCTCAGAAAGAAAAGTGTCTGTGAAGACCAGAGAGACTGCCTGATGTAGTGTGCATGCAGTAATCCGGCATTTGACAGACTGAGGCAGGAAGATAGCAAACCTGAAGCCAGCCTGGGCTGCGCAGTGAGACCCGCTGACTCAAAACTGCACACACACCAAGTCCTACAGTCTGTCCAGTCAGTGGCTGTGCCTGGGATAGAATTGCTAACTGCAAGGCAGACGTTACCCTGTCACTTCTGAGACACGATTACTCTCACACCCTGCAGCAGTGCTGAGTGAGGGAAGCTTTGCCTGTAGACCCAGTGCCCCAGAGGATCGCTCTGTCTGCTCTGATGTTCATTTGAGCTCCTTTATATCTGGCTACCATCGACTTAATTATTTAAAAGGGTGACTTAAATGAGGCAGCAACCCATCCTTCCTTTGCTTGAGTTTCCTTAGCCGCTGGCCATCTGCATATGCATGCTCTCTGTGTGGCAAACGGGGAGACTGCTGTTTACAAGGTAACCTCTACCCCTGGCAACAGAAGAGAGACACACCTATACCTTCCACGTTGCCAGACTGTTTCTTTTATATATGTAGGTTTGTACCCTCCTTAGTGAGCAGGGGCGGGGCAGATTTAGGGAGCAGTCTTTTTGTGACTGGCAGGTGTGGGGATGCACATGTGCTGCTCTGGAGGCTCCTAGCAGCCTTTGTACAGCCCTGGGTCAATCATGCTGAGCACACTCTCCTGATATTGGTGAAGCAGGAATGTATCCTGTTCTGCGATAGCCCCAGGATAGCCTCAGTCAGTGGCAGAGCTGGAACCTGGGTCTCTCTGTCGGTTCGGACAGCGTTGTGGCCTCTTTCAGTCCTGACCAGGACACAAGAAAAGAGGCCACCTGCCCCCACCATTGCACTTGGCCATTTGTGATCTTACACAGCCACCTTTAAGTCCCCTATTAGGGACCAATCACGAAGGTTGCATGACCCCTGTCATGGAACTCTGTTGACTTTAGTCACTTGTCTGTAGGAGAGGTCTCAGAACAGAGAGTGGAACCAGCCTTGATTGTAATGCTTTGCGGCAGACAGCTCTTGGCTCAGTGGTGAGTGCCATCCACGGGTTTCCCAGAAGTCACGAGGCTGCTGCAGTCACGTGATGATCAGTCTCCCCAGGGCGCTCAATAAGTACATCTTCCGGCTTTAAGGGAGTCTAGGATGAACCAGGCAAGCTCTTCTTGGGCCTGGTGCCTGAGCACACCCCCCAAAATGGAGAGCAGAGAATCAGTTTAGCCAGTCCAGGATGTGGTCTGGGTCAGCTTTACAAACAGTATATCATTCAGTCCCTCTTTGGTCCAGCTGATCTTGCAGGGGTGGGGGTTGGCATTGTTTCATTTATGTGTACGTGTCTATGAGTGTGTGCTATCTGTGTGCAGGTATCTGCAGAGGCCAGGATAGGGAGGTTGGCCTCCCTGGATCTGGAGTTGCAGACAGTTGTGAGTCACCTGATGTGGGGGCTTTGAATTGAACCCAGGTCCTCTGGAAGAGCAGCTGGTACATGTAGCCCCTTATCTGATGCTTTTAAATTTCTTCTGATGGGAACTTTTCCTCCCATAGTCAAGTCACTGGCCCACCTGTGTGTGTCACAGGAGGCTACCCTGCGCTCTGGGGCTGGGACATCTTTCTTGTTCTACGTGCCTTTCTAGCAGAACTGGTCAAAGCTGGTACCTGTTGTCTCCTGTTCCCCTGTCCCTCCCTTTCTGGGCTGTCCTAATTTTCTTTTATTTTGAACATATTCTAGTGATCCGTAATGACTTCAGTGTACATTGCTTACAGACAATTCTTCCCACAGGACCACCATTACCTCCTTTAAAAATTAGTGATAATAGCTGGAGTGGTGGCCAATGCCTTTAATCCCAAGACTCAGATGGCAGAGGCAGGTGCATCTTAGTGAGGTCAAGGCCAGCCTGGTCTACATGGTAAGTTCCAGGACAGCCAGGGATATACAGAGAAACTATGTCTAGAGAAAAAAATAGAAATAAATTTTCTTAATGTCATCAAGGCTGGGTTGCAGCTCAGGGGGTAAAGAGCATAGTTGACACACACATGAAGTCCTGGGTCCCATCCCCCAGCACTGCATAAACAGGCATAACCACACTGTAATCTCAACCTGGGAGTTGGAGGCAGGGGGATCAGAAGTTTAGGGTCCATCCTGGGCTACATAGCAAGTTCAAGGCCAACCTGGGCTATAAGAGCCCTTGACCCAAAACAGAAAGATCAAGAATCTGCTGGGTTTCAAGTTAGTAGAGTTCTTTAAAAAAAAAAAAAATCCCTTGTTTTCTCAACACATGTTCAGTGCAGCTTCCCTGACCCTCACCCCAGGGCTGTTCGTCAAGATTCCTGTCACATCCTTTTAGGTTCTTGGCCACTGTGACCGCGGTGGTGACCGGTAGTGCCCTCTCTCTGAAAATAAGTCATTGTCTTCTTCTTCCTCCTCCTCCTCTTCCTCCCTTCCTCTTCCTCCTCTTCCTTCTAGATTTATTTATTATGTATACAGTGTTCTGCCTACATGTACACCTGCAGGCCAGACGAAGGCACCAGATCTCTTTATAGATGGCTGTGAGCCACCATGTGGTTGCTGGGAATTGAACTCAGGACCTCTGGAAGAGCAGCCAGGGCTCTGACTCTGAGTCACCTCTTCAGCCCCTCTCTGGAAATTCTTTCACTGGCTTCTGCAGGATATGCCACATGATCTGACCCTCAGCCACTGGGCTGCAGCTGTGTCCCATTGGTGGCCCTTGCCTGGGGATCTTGCGTCTGCTGTGCATGGCATTTCCTGGGGGTGCTGAATGTCTGGTCTATCTTCAGACTCTGCTGCATTGGACCAGGAAGGGGCCTGGGCATCAATATATGTCTCAAGTTCTCCAAGTGGTCCTGTGGGGCACCCCCTTGACAGCACTCAGAGGGCCTTTTCCTGACCTCAGCATCTTAGTCCATTTCCCCACCACCTCCTGGACGGCTCCTCTTTTATGTCTCATGGCAGAGCACCACCTGATCTATCTGGGACCATTCTGTAGCCGGTACTAGGAGACTTAGAATTGCTGTTGCCTCCTTTTTCTCCTATGAAGTGTCTCATCCATTGATGGACCCCTGAACACTACTCCTTGTCTGTCCCCTTCTCACATCTACCACAGGGCCCTGGTGCCTTTGCCCTGATTCCCCCTCCCAACCAAGCTCACTACCTCCAACTTGGATTCCGAAGTCTGGTCATGCCACACAATAGCCTGTGACACACATCTGATAGCTCTTCTGGTGTTCAAGCCTTTAGAGCAGCTCTGCCTCAAACTGGAGATGAAGTATGAAGTCCTTACGTGGGCTGTTCGTGATTCGACCCTCAGCTGCCTTCATGCCTCATCTCATGCATGCTCATTCCCCAAGCTCAGCCATATCAACCTCATGGCTGTTCCTTCCCTCAGGACCTTTGTACCTGTGCTGAGACACGAACGCTCAGTGTTCATCCTTGGAGGGATCGCTCCTGGCCTTAAACCGGCAATAGGTCCATGCCCTTCTTGGCTTTAAAATAATATTTATCGTCCCTGATGCTGTATCAAACATATAGTTGTATATCTTTGGCACCAGAATGTAAGTGTTACAAATGTCAGGACTTTGTAGAGTTCTGTGAATAATGGTGTCTAAGGCTAGGGACGTATTCAGCCTAGTCTGGGTGTTTAGCATGCATAAGACCCTGGTTTTGAGCCCCAGACCACTATATTGGGTTGGGGGGAGATTTCATATCTATATATACTAGGTAATTAGTTGTATTTATTGAACTGTGGCTCCTGAAGACTTGAGCCACCTGCTTCTGGCCTCTGCTGAACTGACCTTAGGAGACACTGCTCCTGTCACAGCCCAGCTGTCACAGTGTGCTGCTTGCCACCTCTGTCCAGACTGTAGGCCGTGGGCCAGCATCGTTTTCTGCACAGAACTACATAGGCCTTTGAGGCTGTTTAACTTCTGTTATAACTGCTTGATTCTGTCACTGTGGCACCAAAGATAACACAAACAGAATGGTGTGTTCTGCCAACTCTGAAACATTCTGCCTTTGCCCAGAGGACACCCTCTGATAAGTCTGGTGCGTTTTCCTCAGACTTGTGGCACTGCTCTGTGAGATCCAGAAGACACAGAGAGGGAGGGTTACAGGCCTGTGGTTTCCAACTGTTCGCCGCCCGACCATCATCCAAGAAACAGGCTCAAATCTACAGGCTTTTAAAGATTTACTTATTTTTAGTTTGCGTGTTTGAATGTTTTGCCCACATGTATGTGTGTGTCAGATGCTCACAAAGGCCAGAAAAGGGTGCTGGGTCCCCTGGCATTAGAATTCCGGACCACCTTTGTGAGCTGCTGAGTGGGTGCTGTGAACTGAGCCTGAGTCCTCTGCAAGGTCAGGCAGTGCTCTTAACCCCTGAGCTCTCTGAACCTGCTGGGAACATTTCTATTCTGGTTGGGGCACACTGAGTTTTCCTTTCTTGAGCTCTCCTAAAGTCCGTTAGAAAAGAATCTAAACAGGGTCTTAACTTCTGTTTGTTTGTTTTGTGTTGGTTTTTGACGTAAGGGCTGCCTGGGTAGCCTAGGCTAGCCTCAAAAATCTCAGTCCTGCCTCAGCCTCCAGAACGCTGGGATGATAGGTGTTGCCGAGTATTATTTTAAAGTGTGTTACTTTTGTTATGTTGTGTTTGTTTAACTCTGTGAAGCTGTGTTCTTGTGCCTGTCTAAAACACCTGATTGGTCTAATAAAGAGCTGAACGGCCAATAGTGAGGCAGGGGAGAGAAATAGGCGGGGCTGACGGGCAGAGGGATAGATAGAAGGAGAAACCTGGAAAGAGAGAAGGTCAAATAGCCAGAGAAGGGAACACAAAGGGCCAGCCACCCAGCTACACAGCCAACAACAGAGTGGGGGAGTAGATTACAGAAGCACGAAAAGGAAAAAGCCCAAAGGCAAAAGGTAGCCGGGGATGATTTGACCTAAGAAAAGCTAGCAAAAAACAAGGCCGGGCACTTATGAGTAATAATAAGCATCCCTGCAAGTGATTTATTTGGGAACTGAGTGGCAAGCCGCCCAAGAGAGCAAAAATCGACAGATAGGCATGTGCTGCCATACCTGGTAACTATACATTTGTTCAGTTAGGATGACCGGCGTGTACCACCACACCTGGGAACTCTGACATTCGTTCAGGGATTTGGAACCCAAGTGTGATGAAAATACCTGTGTTAGAAATCTGGCTGTGCCAGTTACTAACCGTGTTACTCAGTTCTGTGTGGCTGTGATTATTAGTGTCTCTGAGCTGCATTGCTATCACCAGCATCATGATGCCCACACTTGAGAGTGTTTACGAGGTTCTTTGGTTTTTGAAGTGGGGTTTCTCTGTGCTGTCTGGGCTGGCCTGGAACTCACTATGTAGATATGGCTGGTCTCAAACTCACAAGATCCTGCCTCCTCTGCCTCCAGAGTGCTGGGATTAAAGGATGCACCGCTGCAGCCTGGCTGGCCCTTTGTTAAATGAGAAGTTGCTATTATCTGAAGCCTCCTGTAAGCCTTTGGGAAACCAAGTTTGGAACAGCTGAGAAACTTGCCCAGTGTCATCCAGTGAGAAGAGAGTCAGCATCTAACCCACATCTGATCCCAGGACCCATATTCTTATGCGTTCCGCTATCTCCCTGATGCACATAGCAAGTATTCAATATGGGATGGAACTGTATTGGCTGGTATTGGCACTATGAGTGGGTATCACTTGCAACCAGAGTCATGTGGCATAAAAGACGCCATCTGCACTTCCAGCCTGTTTATTATGTCCTGTCTGCTGGTTCCATCACTCTGGGGTCTTCAGCCACTGTTTGCTCTCCCAGGTCTGCGGCTGTGAGAGGTAGTTGCCAGCTGCTTCTCCACGGCTCACAGAGAGCACCTCCACTGTTTACCTTTGTGCCTGCTTTGCTGACCAGCTCTCAAGCTGTTGACCCAGCTCCTTGATCTCTTGCATCACGGGTTCTCTTGGCATCCTTTTTCCTGCTCTTTTTGAGATCTGTGCCTGGCAATAGCACTGGCACCAGCCCATCCCCCTTCAAATAACAGCAATTCTAAACCAACCTGAAGGGAACTAAGGAGATGGCTCAGCTGGTCAAGTGCCTACCCGGCATGTGCAGGCCCACTGCCAATAAATAAAGAAATGTAAGGGGGGGGGGGGGCTAGAATAATGATTTTGGAAAAGAATAGCTGGGTGGGGCCTAGGTAGACTTCTGCCCATATCCAAGTGCTGATAAAGTAAAAATATTTAAAATGGGGACTGATCCAGGAACAGACAGCAGACTAATAACATGGAATAGTCTACAAAGAGCGCATTGGCTTGTGGATTAGGTGAGAAGAGACTAGGCCATGAGAAAATGGGTCACCCATTCAGAGCTAGTACAGGTGGCCCCTACTTCATGCTCAGAGTAAACACAGAAGGCAAAGGGCAGGAGTGGTGTGGCCAGCGACAGAGCATCTCCAGAAGCTGTGCCTCGCTTAGCATGGACCCAGTTGTCAGCACCTCTAAATAAAAAGGTAAAGAGGGGGAGGGTGCTGAGCTGAGCAGCCACAAGAACCTGACTTCAGATCCCGCACACACTTTACATAGCTGGGCACAGCTCACGCCACCTGTAACTCCACTCAGATAAAACCCTCATATACATAAATAAATATACAAAGTTTTAAACAGCCAATTGGGAATCATTTAAAACAAAAACCCAGAGTGCCTTCAGCCATTATCAACAGGCAGCTGTGCTGCATTGTGGATTTAGTCTGTCTTACTGCTCTAGAAGGCTTTCTGCGCCTTCTGTCTGCATGAGTGGACAGACCCTTCAGTGGGAGTTGAATGATTGGCCTCCCTCCAAGAGCACAGGCTCCCCTGGTGTGGCTGATCCATCTTGGCACTGCAACAGTCTCCCTCAGGACACTGGAGAATACAGTTGTCCCAGGGGCTTAACCCCTACCCCAGTATTTGGGGATCTGTGCTCTTTTCTTGAATTCTCCATCTGGGCCACTGGAAAGGTGACAGAAGTGGAGGGTCCTGATCTGGTTGCATAGACCTCAGCCTGGGAACCCACGCTTTCTCACTTGGATTTGGCTAAGCCCCCCCCTCACCTGCATCAGGTTGGTGGGCTGGGTGTGCTTCATGGCACCTCATCTATGATCTCATCTTCTCCCCTTCCCTTTCTCTCTGTCTCTTGCTCCCCCATCCCCTTGTTCTGTCCCTCTCTCTAGCCCTAGGAACAGTGTCTTTCCTGACATAGCGCTTGACATGAACCTGATACACACCTAGATATGGTCAAGTTCCTCAGGCCATGTCAGCAGGAAGGCCGTCAGAGCAGGTGATCCAGTCTATCAGACCTCAGTGTGTACAGAGGACAGTTCCAAGCAGGCCTACACATTAAAAAATGATTAAAAAAAAAAAAAAAAAAAAGCTGATTGGGAATCTTTTTGAAATGTCTTCAGGCATTACCAAAATGCTCTGAGTATGTGCCTGTGCGTGTATGTATGTATGTATGTATGCATGTATGTATGTATGTGCCTGTGCATGGTTGATTGATTCAGACACCACTGTGTGTGGTGCCCAGGCAGCAAGTACAGCCTATGGCCCTGCCCCAAAGCTTAGTACCACCACACTTGGGCAAGCTGGGTATCCCTCACCAGCACAAGGCTGTCTATGCAAAGTCCCTCCTGAGAGCCTTTGCCCTCTGGAGCCTCCTGGGCAAGATCAGCGCTCAATGGGGCAGTTGGAAGCCAACTCCGCTGGCCATCGCAGGGTGCCGTGTACCTGTAGCTCTCTTTATCAGCATTACTCTCTTTCAGCTGCAGAGCTACTTTGCAGCATGTGAGGATGAGACTCCCGCTATCCGGAACCATGACAAGGTCCTGCAACGCCTGTGTGAGCACCTGGACCATGCCCTGCTGTATGGGTGAGTGCAGGCTGCTCTTGGCACTGGGATCCAGTTAGCTCCCAGAGAGACATTCCTGTCTTTTGGTTTTTTTTCAAGACAGGTTTTCTCTGTGTAGCCCTGGCTGTCTTGGAACTTGCTTTGTAGACCAGGTTGGCCTTGAATACACTGAGATCCTCCTGCTTCCCAAGTGCTGGGATTAATGGCATGCCTCACCACCATCTGGCCAACACTCCTGTTCTCGTCTACCCCTGTTCTTTGTCATCTTAACAGAGGAGATTTGTGTCCCTCAGACAAGCTGTAGTAAAGCTCCAGAGGTGGAGATCAAATGAAGGCACCTGGCTGCCTGAAAGCACTTAGGCCCAGCTGCTGTCCTGTCTTTACAGACTGCAAGACCTCTCATCCGGTTACTGGGTACTTGTGGTCCATTTCACCCGCAGAGAGGCCATCAGGCAGATTGAGGTGCTACAGCATGTGGCCACCAACCTGGGACGCAGTGAGTAGAACCAGGGGCCGGTTGTGCTCTCTCTGTGGAGAGCTTGGGGTTCAGGTCCAGCCCAGGTCAGCCTGAGGCAGCCGTCTGCCGTGGAGTGCCAAGTGGCAGTGGGGATTCAACCGTCAGCGCCTTCCACAAAGCCTCATTTTTTTTTCCCTGTACATGTGACAGTTTGAGGGTATGTCGCTGCTGATGAAGTGAAGGAGAACATGGTCCATAAGAAAGCTGGATTCCTTTGGAGTCCAAGACCAAGTGCATGAGATGGAAGTGTGTTAGTCTGCAGGGTGGGGGCAGCATCCATGACTATCAAAAAGGCACCCACCACCAATTACCACTGTGTCTTCTGCGCTCTGGCTGACTTTCCTGGCTGACCACAAGCTAAGACCTGACCTGAGGGCTGTTGGGCTACCTAGTTCTTCACATGTCTTTTACTCCTGCCCTCTCTGCAGGCCGCGCCTGGCTCTACCTGGCTCTCAATGAGAATTCTCTGGAGAGCTACCTGCGCCTCTTCCAAGAGAATCTGGGTCTGCTGCAGAAGTACTATGTCAGGTGAGTGTCTAGAACACTCTTGTTTCTTGATGGGCCTCCAGCTCCCTAAACCTCAACCCAAAGCCTCCTGTCACAGAGACAGAGCTTGATATCACACACTAAGGGCCAGACAATGATGGCAGAGAGCCTTAGACTCTTGCTGACAGTCTGTGGCTTCCTTCAGGAGCACTCAGAGTACTTCTCCAGAGTCCCAGCTGGGTTTTATAAACAGTCTGGTTGGTGTCTGCTCTGGCCTTAGGCTGACCAAATGCCCAACATTTGCCTTCTTCTCCTTTGCTGGGGACACTTGAGGGACAGAGTGTTCATAGCAGCCACTGGGAGCCTGATAAGTCCTTATGCTCCAGGCTGGCGACACTGGTAAGCTTCACAGCCAATTAGAGAACAGGAGAAGCTGGAGGAGAGGGTGGGGGCGTGGCCGAATGAACTGGATGCCCTCCAGGATTGGACTGTCATACGTCCAATTTCAACACTGTAGGCTTTTGGTGAGCTTGAGCCCGGCTGGTGACCTGACTCCGAAATCCTGGGGTTGTTTTTGTGTCTGGCAGGAACGCCCTGGTCTGCAGCCATGATCACCTGACTCTTTTCCTGACTTTGGTGTCTGGGCTGGAGTTTATTCGATTTAACCTGGATCTGGTGAGACACCTTGGCTCTTGATACTGCAAGGGGGTGAGAGGCGGGACGGGGAGGGCTTCATTTTTCTAGTGGGGTCTGGAGCTTGTTTGGTGTGGCTGAGCTTGACAATGCCTGTTTGTCAGATAGCGGACATGTTTAGGGTCAGTGGGATTGACTTGGAAGGGGATTCTCTCTCATGGCCAGGATTCTGTTTTCCTGCCTCTCTATACACCTGGGGAAAAGTCACATTGCCTCAAGGGTCTTAGCTCAGAAGGACTCACCTTTGTGTTTAAAAGATGAGTGTCTTAGAGGTACAGGACAAATTCCTGCAATTATCACAAGCATCTTTGGCTCTGTGGCTTCTCTATAGGAGTTCTCAGCTCCCCTTCAAATTCTCATCGGTTCCTTCACAACCAAACACTGGATAGACCTTCCCATGTCCCCAGGGCTCACTAAGACTCTACCCCCCAAATTGTTAATATCACAGATGGTACCAAATGCTGCACATACTGTGGTTTTTCCTATCTATCTATCTGTCTATCTATCTTATCTGTCATGTCTGTCTATCTGTCTGTCTCTCTCTCTCTCTGTGAGTGAGTGTGAGTGTGTGTGTGTGTGTGTGTGTGTGTGTGTGTGATAAAGTTTAATTTGTAAATTAGATACAGAGGCTGGAGGGATGGCTCAGTGGTTAAGAGCATGTGCAGCTTTTTCAGAGGACCAGAGTTGAGTTATCAGCACCTCTGTATGACAGGCAGCTCATGACCCCAGTGAAAGGGGAATCTGGTGCCCTCTTCTGGCCCCCGAGGGTAAGCACAAGTGTGCATCTGCTGGCACAGATACGTATAAACATTTAACTATAGAATCTTAAACCAGGTAATGGCAGTGCACACCTTTTATCCCAGCACTTGGGAGACAGGAAGGCAGGTCTCTGAGTGTGACACCAGCCTGGACTACAGATTAAGTTCCAGGACAGCCAGGGACACACAGAGAAACACCCATGTTGAAAAAACAAACAAATAAAATTAAACTTTTGAAAGGTATCTCTGTAAGAGATAACAAAGCAGGACAGTTATAACCATGTAATAGTTCTGGGTTTGTTTGTGTTTTTAATAAATGTATGAGTTGTGTAGAGGTCCAGAGGATCCTCAGCTGAATAGCAAAGTCAAGTCCAACCCAACATTCATGAAATCCTATTGGAAATAAATAGCAACAAATACGGGGCCAGCGATTTAGCTCAGTGAGTAAAAACACTTGCCACACAAACCTGTGCAGCCAAGTTCAATACCCAGAACCTACATAAAGTGGAAGGAGAGACCCAACTCCACAGAATGACCCTCTGACCTCCACATAAGTCCTGTGGTAACCACCATCGCGCATATACATCACACACAACATAATAAAAGATAAATAATTTTTTATTGAGACAGGATCTCACTCAGTACTCAGTATCCATGGCTGGCCTGGACCTCACAGAGATCCGTCTGCCTCTGCCTCTCAAGTGCTGGGATTAAAGGCACTGCTAGCTCCAAAACATTTTGGAAACTTATTAATTGTTTATTTCTGGACATTTTCATTTAATATTTCCAGACGACAAAAGCAACCATAGGCAGTAAAACTACCAGTCTGAGGACATGCTGACCCCAAAGAGGCCAGAGCATCCCACAGACCTGGGTTTAACAAGCATCCCTGGCCCATTCTCACACCTTTTCCTGCTCCCAGCCCAGCAGGTTGAGGGTGCTAGCTGCTCAAGCTGGATTCTGGTGGCTCTTTATCTTTCCTTTTTTTGTGGCACTGACGATGGCAAGCATCACATCCAGGGCTTTAGGACTGTCTCCTTACTCTTTGGGTAGTTACTTCCTTATTAACCCCTGAGGCACATTGATTTCCCTGAGAAAAGAGAGCATGGTGTGTGTGTGTGTGTGTGTGTGTGTGTGTGTGTGTGTGTGTGTGTGTGTGTGTGTATGTGTGTGTGTGTGTTTGATCTCCACCTTCCCTCTCATCCTGATTCTGGTGACTACTTGCCAAGCCTTGTTTGCTGGCTGTCTGAGGTTCCTATCCAATATTTCTCCCTTCCTCTTCTGTCTCCCCAGGATGCCCCTTACTTAGATTTGGCCCCCTACATGCCCGACTACTATAAACCTCAGTACCTGTTGGACTTCGAAGACCGTCTTCCCAGCTCAGTCCATGGCTCAGACAGCCTGTCCCTCAACTCCTTCAATTCTGTCACCTCCACCAACCTGGAATGGGATGACAGCGCAATTGCCCCGTCTAGTGAGGGTAAGTGGCCCCAGGGCAAAAGGAACTAGGCCTGTGACCGGAAGTGGCCTCTGGAGCCTCCTAAGCCTGGCTGAGTGACAGTGTCTCTCTGGTGCTTGGGATTTGCAGTTGAACAGAACTGGTCATTTTCCCAGATCTTCATTTCTGTGGTGACAAAAACCAAAACAACAACAAAAAACAGCCCCTATGAATTTTACTAACTTTTCCAGAAGTTTCTGACCTCATGCCCAGGGGCAGTCTTCTGAGCAAGGAGAGAATCGCAGCAGTAGGCCCTGAAAATTCTTGCCCAAGCCAGGGCTGAGCATCAGCAGGTTACAGTACAGAGAGGCTGCACAAGCCCAGGAGAGACAGGTCAGAGGGGGCAGGAGCTCCCATGACCCTCCATGGGTCAGAGATGGCTGACTTTCCTCAAACCTTAGGTGTTGGGATTCATAAAAAGTGGCCATTGCCCTCACTTCAGTGAGATCTAGGCTGCCTTGATCTGAACTCATTCACTCATCCTCTCCTCCTAGGAGGCTGGCTCTGAAGACTCCCCTGAGACCTGACCTTCCTCATTCTTTGTTTCTGTTTGTGCCCTGGGTCATGTGTCCCACTTTCAGACTTGCCTCAGCAAGATTTGCATTACAAGAATTATCCATGTAGTTCGGTGGTAGAGTGCTTGGTCTAGTGTGTATGAAGGCCTGGGTTCAATTCCCGATACTGCATAAACCCAAGCTTGTGGCCTCGTGGCTAAAAAGAATTTGCCAGACCACACAAACCTGAAAACCTGACTGATACACACACACACACACACACACACACACACACACACACACACACACACACACACACCAGGCATGATAGGGCACACATATAATTCCAGTACTTAGTGGGTAGTCAGGAGGATCAGATGTTCTGGGTTATTCTCTTCTATGTAAAAAGTTCGATACCAGCCTGAGCTATGTAAAAATGTGTATTAAGAAACTAATAACAATAAAAAGATTTGCCCTACTTATTTGCCTATGGGATAAGTGAAGAAGCCACCCAGTCTCCTTGGGTGGGCCTCATAGGCTACCATGGAAGAGGCAGGCCTTGAAGAAGCAGCCAGGCCATCAGTGGATGGAGGTTAGACTGTCTGACCCCAGCCCAAAGGATAGGACCTCATTACCCCACAGGCCACAGGGGAAGGAAGATGAGGTGACTTGGGTTCATTTGCACCAGAGAGGCTGGGGTTGAGAAGGCGCAGCCCTCAGAACAGCCTAGGTCATAGTCATCTGTATGTACAAAGTTCTCTCTCTCTGTTCTCCCCACGTCTCCCACCCCATCGCCCCAACCTCCTTCCGCTGCCCGTTTCTAATCTTGAGTTTTATCCCTCATTTTATAGATTATGATTTTGGAGATGTGTTTCCAGCAGTGCCGTCTGTACCCAGCACAGACTGGGAAGGTGGGACAGAGTCCTCTGTGACCCTCTTTTCCTGTTTTGCATCGTTTCCAGCAGAGCTTGCCGCATGTTTCAGAATCAGCTCTTTATTACTTATAACAATGCCCATGGTCATAACGACGCCGCAGCTGGTGTTAGAGTAGGTGGAATTCTGCAGTAGGGGAACTTGGCCCTTAGCCCAGGAGCCCTTCTCTTAGGGAGTGTTCCTGCCTTCCCATGGGGCCTCAGAAGTCACCAAGTGACTGTTACACAGACACCAAGCTACTCTCCCGGTTCTGGTCCCAGTTACTAATGGTGTCTGAAAGTGACCCAACTCAGTGCAATGGAAATCGGTTTTAGAAAAGTGATGTTTTGAGATACAGGGATGGTAAGCTCCCATCTATTCCGTGAGCATCCAAGAGAAAGATGGAGGCTTGATCCTTTCAGGCTGTCCCTAATGGATTGAGATCTAAATGAGAAAACTGGCCAGTTATAGCTAAAACTCCCTACAGGGAGAAGTCAGCAAGATGGTTTGGCAAGTAAAGGAACTTGTCACCAAACATGACCACTTTAATTCTTTTCCTGGAAGCCACATGATGGGAGGAGAGAACTAACATCCCCAAGATGGTCTCTGACCCCTATGTATACAGACCACATCATCCTCTGACCCTGTGTGCACACATAGCATCCTCTGACCCCTATGTATATACACAAACATGCCCTGCCCCAGAAGTAAGTCAATGTGAAAGCTTCCAACCAGGAGTCTAAAGCAGTTTAGCTTCCTAAGCTGTTCTCTGGGCATCAGCATTGTGGAGGTATTTTTTTCTGCCTGTGACCCACAGCTAGGCTTGGACAAATTCATACAGCGACTCCCAGGCTGCAGGACTGACGCTCAGTATGGGGCCTCTGTTTGATATGGTAAATGTTTGCTCCTTATATCTGAGGCTGTCCCAGACTCCCTTCCCAAAGAGCTCCTGCCCCGGGTTCCTCTTCTTGCCTGAGGTGGGGATCTCCCTCTGAGGGTGACCTCTGAGTGGTGGACATAAGCTCATGTTTCCCATGTGATGTATTAACTAGTTTGACTTTGAGAGACATTGAACTTTAACACCAAGAGACAAATTGTGTCTCTTGGCCAAGATGGTAGCTGTGAGGAATGTGTTTGAGTGCAGGTAGGGTGAGACCCAGAATTCCACCTTAACGTCTTTTCTCCTCTCGGCCTCTTCTGGAGCATAATGTCGGTGTTGATTTTTCCCTCTGGCTCTAACCACTAACCCTTCCTAACACACTTTTTATAATCACTTGACAGGCATGACCTCTGACCTTCTTTCACAGTCCTGTAGATCTTGCCCAGGAACTAATAGCCCAGCTTGCTCAGGCTGGGCCAGACCCAGCCAGGGTTACATTCATTACAACAGTTCCTCAGCAATGGAGAGTTCCCCGGCCCACTGTGGCGACCCACCTAGCTAAAGCACCACTGTCTCCTTCTGGAGGCTGAAGGAACGAAGTACCTGAGGGGCAACTTCAAACTTGGAGCCCTGAGAAGGGCTGGGTAGGGCAATCTGTGGTCTTCAGCTTCTTTATAAAATTGCTAGACATCCAGGCTCAACACCTTCCATGTCCTGGGGTCTGTTCACTCTCCTCTCACGACTGCTCCACAAGCCAGTGCTGAGGGAAAGAGAGGGGTTGAAATCTCTGTCCCTGTGAGAGCCCTCTGTGGGGTCCAAAAGCATGGTTTCCTTCTTCTGAGAGCTAGGCCCCAATCATGCATCCCTGGCATGTTCCTGACAGAGATGTAATTATTTTTAACCCTTCCTGAGGTGGGGGGGGGACGACTGCTGATTGGCCCAGGCCAGATAGGTCTATATAGTGAGACACCCCCCCCCATCTCCAAAAGATAAAAAACGAGAAACAATAGCCACTTAAAACAAGAGAAACAAAGTGCTGTGTCAGCAAGCAGGCCCCGACCCTTCCAGTGTGCTTAACAGCCAGCAAGATGTGCACATGCCAACTACTAGAGTATGAGTGGCCATTAGCCCTCACCCAGGCAGTCCCACAAGGTGGTCTCAGGCCTCAGCTCCCATCAGCCCCCTGTACTCACCAGAATGATGCTCCCCCTCCGCCTATTCCAGTTAGTTAGAATGGAGGAGTTTGGAGGAGGCCAGTTAGACCAGCTCCTCATTGAGAGACAGCGGCCTCCTCCAGCTCACTCTATGAGGAGTGCCTGGCTCTGTCCCCCAGGAGTGCTGTTGGATTTGGGGGAGAAACGTCAATATCCTCTGAAGAGCTTGCCAAGTGTCTTGGGGGGCAGCCTCGTGCACCCCACCCTTCCTCTCTGCTGCTCCTGATCTGTGTGATCTGTTCTCCGTTATGTGGGTCCTGTGCTCCCCTCCCCTGCGCCCCCAGCCCCTGCTCTCATTTCCCTTCCCTCCTCTGCTCTTTTTCATGCTTTATTTGTTCCCTATTGTCTTCTGGGGAGGGGGTTTGCAGAGGACACAGGAGTGGTATTGAGGGGCTGCTGGGTACTCCAGTCCCTACAGGAGAGGGCTCTGAGGTTATCCTAGGAGGTATGCAACCTATCTCCTCTTGGGGTCCCAGCCACCCTGGGAAGCATCAGTCACCCCTGCCCAGAGCTTAGGCCTAGAAGCTATTTCACATTGTGGGCCTTTAACTAATCTTGGCTAAGTGTGAGTACTAAGGGCTCCCGTGACAGAGAAGAGGGTGTCCCCATCATTCGGCTCCTAAAGCTTCAATTGCATGTCCTGTGGGTTGGGGCCTTTGCTCTTGAAGTAGGGCCACTGTAGTCAGGCTTCCCTGGGAGGAACTTGCCCACCTCCCCTGAGATAAGGCATCCTCTGGGGCCCAGTTGGTGGCTGACAGGCTGTCTGTGTCCTGTCTTCCTGTTCTTGCAGATGGAGACCTCACAGATACCATTAGTGGCCCCCGCTCCACTGCCTCAGACCTGACCAGTAGCAAGGCATCCACCAAAAGCCCCACCCAGCGCCATAACCCCTTCAATGAGGAGCAGCCCGAGGCCATGTCATCATCTGACACCACCCCTGTGCACATCACCTCTCAGGAGAAGGAAGAGGCCCAGGCCCCAGACCAGCAGGATGCCTGCACGGAGCTTGAAGTCATCAGGTCAGCAGGGAGGGGTCTGGGAGAAGATGGGCAAGCACCTAATGCCCAGTGTCCACCCCAGGCTCACCATGTAGTGCAAAGCAGATGGGCTGTCCCAAGGGCAGGGGACATTGCTGAGACTTGAGCAGTCCCTTCACACCTTATACAGTTCTTTGGGCCAGAGGGTTCAGAAGATCTGTCCCAGGTAGGCTGTCTATCACAACCAAGTACGGACAGGTCACAGAAACAGTGGAAAAGCAGCCTTTTTTTTTTTTTTTTTTTTTTTTTTTTTGCCTGAGACGGTTTCTTGGTGCAGCCCAGGTCATTCTGGAGTCCTGGAACTTACTAAATACACCAGGCTGGCCTCAAACTCAGATCCTCTGGCCTCTGCTCCTGAGTGCTGGAATTGAAGGTGTGTGCCACCATGCCTGGCTAGGCCTTTTTTATTTAAGGCAGGATCTTTCTATGAAGCCCTGGCTGTTCTGGAACTGCCTTGACTCACCGAGATCTTCCAGCCTCTGCCTTCTGAATGCTGGGATTAAAGACATACTTCAGCTCACCAGGACACCTCAGGTCTTTATGGAGGCTGACATGAGGGTACCACACCCACGGTTCCTGAGAGGATCCTTTCCATGAACACACGTGTCCATCTTATGTGTGTTCACACGTCAGAGTAGAGAAACCTCTTGTGGGCTGTTCTTAAGCACCCCTTTTGATACCATTTCCTAGGGATTAGGGTTCCTAAGCATGAATTGAGGGGAACACACGTATCTATTTTGGGATAAGGTCCAAGCCCTAGAGAGACTGGCCTGGGCAGCAACCATGACTGGCTTCTGGGAATTTTGTCTAGCTCATCCAGGGCCAGGAAGTACCTTTAGGTCAGACCTCTTCCGTGAAGTCTTTGTTTTGTAAGAAAGGGCTTTGCTCTATATGTATGAAGCCAGGTTGGGCTCAAAGCTGCCACTCTCCTGCCCTGCCCCCCATCCCCCCAGTGCCAGGAAGTCAGCACACATTCTGAGATCCCTCTAGCTTTGCTTTGTGGTTCATGTCTTTGGAACATGGACAGAGGTATGGAAAGGAGGGAGGAGGGGACTCTGGGCCAGAGACATCTCAGCTCTGTGACCTCCCTTGAGCCCTGCTTTAAGAACTCTCTATCCCAAACGAGATAAGAAGTCCCATATCCCATCATATCTGCTGGTCTGAGGCAGGAGCATTACTCCCTAGGGTCTAGGCATGGGGCACTCTCTCTCTCTCTCTTTCACACACACACACACACACACACACACACACACACACACACACACACACTCACACACTCCTCACACACTCTCTTTCTGGTTGGTTGAAGTCCATAGGGGCTTTAGAGACTCAGCCCTGAAGTGTCTTAGCCAGGCCCATCCCAGCCAGCTTAGAACTAAAGAGTAGACCAGGATAATAAACCCAGAAACTCTGAGGCATTTTGGGGCATATCATTTATTTCCAATGATACCTAATGGGAAAGATCTGTTGTTCACATCCCAAGAGGAACGGTCCAGCTAACTGTGGCCTGTTTGTTTCTGGACAGATGTAGCTGAGTTGTGTTTGTTTTGCTTTTTATTTTTTCCCCCTCTGAGACAAGGTCTCACTATGTAGCCCAGGTTAGCCTGGAACTCAATATGTAGACCAGGCTTGCTTCAAATGACCTCCTGACTCTGGGATTATAAATTTGTGCTACCAGCTCAGATTTTTTTTCCCTCTTTTTGTTTTTGAGATAAGTATGGCCTTGTGCTCATAATCCTCCTGCCTCTACCTCCCAAGCGCTGGAAGCGTAAGTTTGCACCCTCAGGCCTGGCTGCCACCTCACTTCTATGAGCTGGAATTTGCGGGCCTGCTAGGGAGTCCTTCATGCTCCACTGGGATGTCCCTCCTACCCATCTCTGCCAGCACAAGACACCTTAGGTCTCTCACCTTGAATTGCCTAGGACCATATACCCTCTGGACTGCCTCTAACCCATGCTGTACCCAGTGGGTACTAAAGCATTGACTCTTCCCTGTCACTGTATCGCAGGGTCACCAAGAAGAAGAAAATTGGTAAGAAGAAAAAGACCAAATTGGATGAGGAAGCAAGCCTGCTGCACCCCACCTCTAGCCACCAGAAATGTTCTAGGCAGGGGGATGGTGACAGTCTTGTGGGCACCCCAAGCCTGGGGCAGGACTTGCCAGATACTGCACTTGCCTCCCCGCAGGAGCAAGGGGAAGGGCCCAGCAGTGCACCTGAGAGCAGTGAGCACTCAGAGCTCAGCCAGATGGGCCTGCTGATCCCGGAGATGAAGGACACCTCCATGGAGTGCCTGGGACAGCCCCTGAGCAAGGTCATTGACAAGCTCCATGGACAGCTGGACCCCAGCACGTGGTGTTCCCATACTGATCCCCCAGATCAGTCCTTTCGGACCGGCTCTCCCGGGGAGGCCCCGGAGAAACCACCATTTTGCGACTTTAGTGAGGGAATTCCAGCCCCAATGGACTTCTACCGCTTTACGGTCGAGAGTCCAAATTCTGTTGCACCAGGTGGCAGCCACCATGACCCTGCAAGGCCTAGCCAACCGCTGCATGTTCCTGGTAGCCCTGCGACTGCTATCCAAGAAGAAGAGGCACGAAGAGGAGAGGGGCAGGCATCTCAGCCCCTAGAGGACATGCAAGTGGAGGCTCAGGAGCCAGAGCCCCAGGAACAGGACACCCAATTGCCCCTGGTCAATCAGAAGCCTGTGCCTGAACCTGTGTCGCAGCCTGAACTTGGAACCCAGGAGGCTCTTTGCAAGCTGAAGAGAGACCAGCCCAGTCCGTGTCTGAGCAGCGCTGAGGACTCTGGGGTAGACGAGGGCCAGGGGAGCCCTTCAGAGATGACACACCCCTCAGAGTTCAGGTGAGGGCTCAGAGTTCAGATACCTGGTGCAGCATCTGGCCAGCCCATCGGGGATGGGAAGGCGTGTAACCTTCCCGCCTGAGCCCCGCTCCTCCCTTCCCTTGTCCTTGTCACAGAGTAGACAACAATCACTTACTCCTACTGATGATCCATGTCTTTAGAGAAAACGAAGAGCAGTTGTTCAAAGTAAGTCCCCAAACCGGGGAGCCATTGCGGAACATAGCAAAGGCGGGTTGGGGCACCCACCCTGTTGAGTGCGCACACGGGCCTGGCAAACAGGAGCACAGGTTGACTCCCATTTGCTTGGGCTCTTAGATGATCCGGATGAGCACGGGGCACATGGAGGGCAACCTGCAGCTGCTATACGTGCTACTCACAGATTGCTACGTCTACCTGCTTCGGAAAGGTGCCTGCCACCCCAGACTAGAGTGGGCGGGGTTGAGCTCCCCTCCCCAGTCTCCCCTCCCTCAACTGTAGGCACGTACTAATGACAGGGTGTCCCATGGGAGGTATTGCTAGCTGGGCTGAGCACCCTGTCTGTCAGTCTGCTATATGTCACTTCCCGTTGCAGGGTAAGGAGGGGATCTTCTCTGCAAGGGGGCTGGGTTTTAGAGAAGGGGGCTTGGGGAGAGGAAGGAGGCCAGCCAGGGTAATAGGTATTGTGGTCTCCTCTCTCAGGGGCCACAGAGAAGCCATACCTGGTGGAAGAGGCTGTTTCTTACAATGAACTTGATTATGTGTCGGTGAGTGCAGGCTCTGCAATTGGTATACCAACTAGGTATGAGGCTTCTCAGGCACCCATGCTTAGAGCTGCAGGGCAAGGTTCATCCTGGGTATGGGCACCAACATCCACAGAGGCCTCTGTCCACACGCTGGAGACAGGAGTCAAGTGTAATGATGCCTCTTCCTGTACCAGATCTCTGACCATCTTCCCTAACTCATGCCAGACCTCAGATCTTGGTCAGGGGCTTTCCTAGTAGTGACCCCAAATGTGTGGTTTCTCCCAGCCAACCCTCAATATGGCCACGCTGCCCCTTATGCTGGGCAGTGGCCAAGCCCTGTGTGGTTTCTGGCAGGTTGGCCTCGACCAACAGACCGTCAAGCTGGTATGCGCCAACCGCAGGAAGCAGTTTCTGTTGGACACAGCTGACGTGGCCCTGGCTGAGTGAGTGTCAGCCCTTACCCCTCAACAGGACAGGAGAGTCAACATCTGCCATGGGCATGGCCCTGGCTGGGGGTAGAAGCAGATACCCATCTGTTCCCATAAGAGCCTGCGGTCTGCTTCAGAGAGGCAGGGAAGTGGACAGTCACTGGCCAACTGACTCATGTCAGCTCAGGTGACCTCAGCCCCTCAGGACCTGTGGAGAGGAAGAGGGCTGGTGTGAGGTCCAGTGGGAGGGGGAGACACAAAGAGCCAAGCTGCTGTCCTGGGTATGCCCTGGACTACAGACAGAAGAATTACACGTGATGAGGTCCTACCTGTACTGGTTGGAGTGGTCAAGTCCTGCTGGCCAAGACTTTGTCTAGTTCTCCTGTACCTTCAGAATTTAAGGGCTTTTGGATGCTGTGATACAGGGCTCTGACCTCATCATTGCCCTCTGCTGCCCCTATCGCAGCATCCTTGGCTCCTGTCTTTTAGCCCAGAGGGTTCTCAGGACACAGCCCTATCCACTGAGGGCCTGTCCCCAGACCTCTGACAGCAAAACCACACTCCCTGCACAGGGTCTTCTTGGCATCTCTGAAGTCAGCCATGATCAAAGGCTGCCGGGAACCCCCCTACCCTAGCATCTTGACTGATGCCACCATGGAGAAGTTGGCACTGGCCAAATTTGTTGCCCAGGAATCCAAATGTGAGGTCAGTGGCTGGAGAGGAAGCACCAGTGGTGCCCCAACATTGGCCTGCCTTGGACTAATGTTAAATGTCACCCTTAGCGTCTCTGTCTCCTCGTGGGAAGGGCTTTCCTCCTCTGGGGCCTGTCCTCTTGCCCACTTGGCTGTGTCCTGAGGTTATCTTATTATCACTGTTCCTGGGGCTGGGTTATGGGTAAGCTGAGGCTCTGCCAAGGTCTTATCTTCTGTCGCTCTAACCCCCAGGCCTCCACTGTGACTGTGCATTTCTATGGGCTTGTGCACTGGGAGGACCCCATGGACGAGGCCCTGGGCCCTGTCCCCTGCCACTGCTCACCCCCTGAAGGCACCATCACTAAAGAAGGCATGTTGCACTACAAGGCTGGCACCTCCTATCTGGGAAAGGAACACTGGAAGACCTGCTTCGTGGTGCTCAGGTGGGAGCCCCAGCAGCGATTGGCCCAGGGGATGAGTCAGGTCCTTAGCAGGAGAGGCTTAAAGACAGATGCCTCCCTTCTCCACAGTGCTGTGGGGTTAGCTTTTCTGTACACCCAGTTCTCAGGGTACAGGATTCCCGAGTGCCTGAGCCAGCCCTGGTGACAGACCTTCAGCTGTGCCCAGGAAGGGGCAGCTTTCTCCCTAGCTACTCCCAGATTCCTTTCTTACCCCTCTATAGAAAAAGCAGGTCCCTAGTTCCAAGCCAGTTTATGAGGGACCCTGGGATCTTCTTAGCCAGGCCTCACCTCACTGTTTTGTGACCTTGTAGCAATGGGATCCTCTACCAGTACCCTGACCGCACTGATGTCATCCCCCTGCTCTCCGTGAACATGGGGTAAGTGTCTCAGGAGAGGGCACTGGGCAGGTGTCATGGCTAGGTGTCCTGCCTGGAGGTCAGCTCTGGCTGAGTCTGAGGCTGAGAGCTTGCTGACCTGTCCCTCACCTCACCTTGTCCAGTAACCCCCAACTCGTGTCTTGAGGTTTGCAAGTTGTAAGGAGCCAGGGAGGCAGGGATGAATGGGAAGGCACGCTTTGTCTAGAGAAGGAAGCCCTTTCCAGGAAGTCCCTACCCAGCGAGAGGCAGACTGCAGGGGAAGAGGGTGAGCGGGCACAGGGTCTAGTGGGCGAAGTGAGTGTCTTTGTGCCCTCTTACCTGGGTATGTTTAGGTACGGAGGGGATCTAGTAGTTCTGGAGATACAGGTTGTTATTCAACCAGACCCAGTGGCACATTTCTAATCCAGTGTGGAAGATCAGAAGTTCCAGGTCATCCTCTGCCACATAACAAGTTCCAGGCCAGCCTGGGCTACATAAGACCCTGTCTCAAAAGAAACACAAAACCAAAAACTGTTACACAGAAATGGTGGGGCTACCAAGCATATGTAAACGTCCCTAGAGCCAGAGCCCAAGGCCCAGTGTCTGCACGCCTCACCAACCCCAGGGTCTCTTTCTTCACTCATTCCCATTTCACCCTCCTCTGGCCCAGTGGGGAGCAGTGCGGTGGCTGCCGGAGATCCAACACCACAGATCGGCCCCACGCCTTCCAGGTCATTCTGGCTGACCGGCCCTGCCTGGAACTCAGTGCTGACAGTGAGGCTGAGATGGCTGAGTGGATGCAGCTCCTCTGCCAGGCTGTGTCCAAAGGAGTAAGTGTCCCAGGACCTCCAGGGTCCAACCCCCAAACACAGAGAAGCTTGGGAGGGCCAAGATAGGAGACAGCCCAAGCTCAGGGCACTTTGTAGCTTGGACTATTCTCCTCTCCTCCATTCGCTGATAAGGTAGACAGAGTCTAAAGGGATACCTGGTGCAGGCCACCCTGGAGAAACAGCTTGCCTCTCCCACCTTCTGCCAAAATCCAGGTCATACCCCAGGGGGTGGCTCCAAGCCCCTGTATCCCTTGCTGCCTGGTTATCACTGAGGACCGCCTCTTCACATGCCATGAGGATTGCCAAACCAGCTTCTTCCGCTCCCTGGGCACGGCCAGGCTGGCTGACATCAGTGCCATCTCCACTGAGCTGGGCAAGGAGTACTGTGTCCTGGTGAGCTGGGTGGGAATGAGGGCACAGTGCCTGCCCGAGGAAACCCGTGCATACTTACCCGGGACCTGCTGTCCCTAGGAGTTCTCTCAGGATAGCCCACAGCTGCTCCAACCCTGGGTCATCTATCTGAGCTGCACTTCTGAACTGGACCGGTTCCTGACTGCCCTGAGCTCTGGGTGGAAAGCCATCTACCAGGTACCTAGCCATTCTTGGGGCCCGGTCTCCCCCGCAGGGTTCTGGGGACAGCAATCCGCAAACAACCTCTGAGACAGACACAGAAATTTAAGGCCAGAGAGGCAAGTCCCAATGTCAGCCCGTCTGTCAAAAGCTAAAAATGACACCAGGAGCTATGGAGCTCATGGTGAGTCTGGTGAGGCACAAGACAGAATCCCTTTTCCAGAGCCCTGGAGAGCAGTAGCGGTCAGTTGGTCTTTTGTTGTTGGGGTTTTTTGTCTGTTTTTGAGACAATGTCTTACTATGCAACTCTGGCTAGCCTGAAATTCACAGGGAACCCTCTGCCTCTGGCTCCTGGGATTAAAGGCCTCTTTTCCCATTACACAGAGGGAGAGGTACTTACTGCCCCCTGTGGTTCTGGGGGAGCTCTAAAGTGAGCCCAAAGTGGGGGACAGTCAAGGACAGATACATGCCCAGTGAATTCCAGGTAGACCTGAGAGCTTGGGATCGATGTGCAGAGCAGGAGAGAAGCTCACAACAGAGACAATATTCCCCAAGGGGCTTGCAGGAGGTCCCAGATGTCTTCCATGGCTTCTGAGAAAGCAGCCTGCAGCCTTTACTTCCTGCTTGTCCACCACAGGTAGACCTTCCTCACAAGACGATCCATGAAGCTTCCATCAAGCAGAAATTCGAAGATGCCCTAAGTCTCATTCATAGTGCCTGGCAGCGGAGTGACAGCCTTTGCCGAGGCAGAGCCTCCCGGGATCCCTGGTGCTGAGGCGTGGCTGGGTAGCACTGCAGGCGGGCAGGCGGGCAGGTGGGAAGGAGGCAGGCAGCACGTACGCTGTGGTGTGCCGCCATGCTGTTCCGGAGGCAGGTGTCCACAGGCCTCTACAGCTCACTCCTGCCATGGGGTGGCAGAACCACCAGTGTGGCTTGTGACAGTGATCAGAGTGGGTGCCTAGCACTCTGGGAATCCTGCCCAACTGGCGGTGACTGGAAGTCACTGGGGTAGAAGGTCTGAGCCCTGTGGGCTCTGTAGACACATGGTGTCCCTGGGCCATCTTAGTCCTCACCATCTGCTCAGGATGGCCATGAGAACAGCATCCATTTAAGGGGGAGCAAAGAGACCAGAAGGGCAGACGTACCATCTTCCTTTCCTGGGCCAGGGACCTGGGCAGATGGTCAGGGCCCCCTGGGGGTCGTGAGTGCCCAGCCACCCTTGTTCATTTTTGAACACTGTCCTCACTGTACTAGGTAACTGTGCATGCCTTTTCACGCATCCACCCCATGCACAGCGGCCTGTCTCACACAGCCTGGGCACAGACAGCAGCCCTCCATGGCTGCCAGGAGGCCCTGCATGTCCACAGCCCTGCTTCTCTCCCTCAAATACAGCAGAGCTTGTAGGATCCGGGGATCAGTTGGCTTCTCTTGCCAGAAGCAAAGGAGAGGGCCCCGAGAGCAGAGCCCATGAGCCTGGTGGCTACTTTGACACCTGATTCATCCCGGCTTGGCCAGAGCTGGCCCCTCCTGGGGTCTTTGTTAGATCCCTTGGGGGATGGGGCAGATGGATTGGGCTTTGTTTTTTAAAATAAAATTGACATTATATTGCTGAGACTTGTGACTGTCCCTCTTTAAGCATGAGATGGGGAGGGGAGAAGAAGGGAGGGCTGCATTGTCCTCTCTGTGCCCAGCACACCCCCACGTAGAATCAGAACCAGGTCTGACCCTGTCGCTTCCGTGGTTCCACAGCCTAGAGGATGAAGGCCCAGAAGTCTCTGGTCCTTCCTGTTTCCTGCATGGACACCAAGAGTGGTTGTTAAGGAAAATGCCCAGAATCATAAGGGTACTCTTCACTCTCCACAGTGTTCCTGACCTCTCCATTCCATCCCACCCCGAAACTGCCGTTTTGGGTGAGCAAGGCTGAGGCACTAGAAGTTGGGGGTGGAAGAGGGGTGTGGACCACATTTCATTCTGTGGAGCACTGTTGGAAGCAGGCTTTTCACACATCATCTCCCCAAGGTCCTTCTGGAGTCAGACTGGATAGACCCTTCTCCCCTCATCAACAACACCATTCTCCACCATCCAGCTCCCCGAAATCAATAACAGTTGGAAAAAAGGAAAAATTCTAGAAATAAGCCACGGTAAAGTTTTATATATGTGCACTGGTTTGGTGGTGTGCAGTGACAGGTGTGGCTCATCCCATTATCCAGAGGGTCTGTATCATGGATACCATTAGTCATTTGGTTGTCATGGTGACGGGAGGTGGAGCAGGATTTGTGCTTAAGTAACCCTTTCTGCTTTTTGTTGGTGTTTTTGAGACAGGGTGTCTCTGTGTAGCTCCGGCTATCCTGGACCTCACTCTGTAGATTAGGCTGGCCTCAAACTCACAGAGATCTGCCTACCTTTGCCACCCAAGTGATGGAATTAAAGACATGTGCCATCACCACCCAGCTAGTAACTCTTTTTATTTAATAATGGCCCCAAACTTGTCCTCTGGCTTCTATACACATCTGTGTCTTGTGTATATCCCCTTACACACACACACACACACACACACACACACACACACACACACACACACACGTGTACACATATAGGATAACCTAAGCTATATCGTGAGACCATGTTCAAAAAAATATATATATACATATCCATGTGTAAATATGCATTAACATTAATGGGGCTTGCTGAGCCTATAACCTATAACCTCAGCATTCAAGAGTCAGAGACAGGCAGATCTCTGTGAGTCTCTGGCCAGCCTTGTCTACATAGTCAAGGACAGCCAGAGCTACACAGAAAAAAACCTGTCTCAAAAAAAAAAAAAAAAGGAAAAAGATTAATGGAGTTGGAGAAAATGTTCATTGGTTAGAGCTCTCCAGAGGACCTGGGTTCGATTCCCAGCACTCACCCACATAGTAGCTCACAATCATGTGTAACTCTGGTTCCAGAGGATACAGCAGCCGCTCTGGCTCCCATGGTCACCAGGCACAGGCAAAATACTCATATACATAAAAATACGATGATAAATGAAAGTAGGCATAGATATGCATGCTTATACTGTCAGCACCAGGGTGGGGGGCACAGACAGATCAGCTTCAGTTTGAAGGTGGCCTGGGCTACACACGGGAGTCCCAGCTCAGGACACTGCCTTACATGAAACAAAGCTACCTCACTAATAGGGCTCTGGGGTCCATTACATTTCCTCTTGTCGAGAAAGGACTATAAAAGCTGGGCATGATGGTGCCCACCCACCTTTAATTCCATCACTAGGAGGCAGAGGCAGGTGAATTTCTGTGACTTTGAGGCCACTCTACACAGCTAGTTTTAGACCAGTAAAGGTAACAGAGACCGACCTTTTCTCAAACAAACAAAACCCCACAAAAATTAAGCGAAACTTAAAGGGGAGGAAGGGATAGAGGGAGGGGGAGGGAAGGAGAGAAGGAAGGAAGGAAGAAAGGAAGGAAGGAAGGGAGGAAGGAAGGGAGGAAGGAAGGACGACAAAGGCGCTATAATCTGAGGAAAGCAGACTGGAAGACGGAGGCCAGGAAGGAAGAAGTCACACAGCTGGGACAGTCGCTGGTCAGCAGGAGTAGCCTGTGCCTAGGACCAAGTCACCACAGGCCCAGGGCTTTAGCTGGAACCAGACAGGGCCAAGAGATAGGACAGCAGTCTAGAGGACAAGGAGGAGCACCTTCCTCTTCCGGCCCCAACTGACCTTTCCTCCAGATCCCAGGGTCCAGGCCCGCCTAGCCAGCAGCAGCTGGGATTGGTCAGAGCCAGAGGAGGTGTGTCCAGACTCCCACAACCCCAGGCTGCTGAACAGCAGGTGGATTTCCGAGACAGACCAGGGGCCTCCAGTCACTGACAAGATCCGTCCTCTAGACATGACACTAGTCTTCCTTGGTCCCCAGCCCTGTGGACACATGTGGGTGCAAACAGCCTAGACACCTCTGGCCTGGGCTGTGCCACTGATCCAAGCACGGATGGCTCCTGTCATGAATGCAGGGGATATGGTGTCCCCGGCTGTGGATCTGGTGCTGGGTGCCTCAGCCTGCTGCCTGGCCTGTGTGTTCACCAATCCCCTGGAAGTGGTGAAGACTCGTTTACAACTACAAGGTGAACTGCAGGCCCCAGGCACCTACGCACGGCCCTACCGGGGCTTTGTGTCTTCTATTGTAGCTATTGCCCAGGCAGATGGGCTGTGGGGCCTGCAGAAGGGGCTGTCTGCTGGCCTTCTCTACCAGGCCCTCATGAATGGTGTCCGTTTCTACTGTTATAGCCTGGCATGCCAGGCTGGCCTCACCCAGCAACCAGGAGGTACTGTGGTCGCAGGTGCTTTGGCAGGGGCGTTGGGAGCCTTTGTGGGAAGTCCTGCTTACCTGGTAAGTGTTTTCTTCATTTACCATTCTGTGACCAACGTGACAGTAGACTCTGTGGGGCAAGTTGGGAGGGGACTGTTCCCCGGGAATATCTAGCTCAGATCTGGAATCTGCCCTCACTCCTCGCCCTTGCTCTTTTGGGATCCATGCCCACTGGTTTTAGCCAGGAGAGGGGTGGGTTATGAAGAAGGTAGACTTTAGTCATTCACCTGTGATTACTTCTGGGTTGCCGGGTATGTGGTAAGATTAAAAGCTGCAACTGAGCACAAGATGTTGTGCCTTTGTCTGGCCACGGAAGTACCCTGTCCTTGAGAGTGGCAGGACAGAGGCCCAAAGATCTACTCACGCCTATAATCCCAGCACTTGGGAGGTGGAGGCAGGAGGATTAGAAATTCAAAGTCGTCCTTGGCCACATAGTGAGTTTGAGTCAATGAAACCCCATCTTAAACAAAAAAAAATAGCCAGGCAGCCGTGCTGCACACCTTTAATCCTAACACTCGGGAAGCAGAGATAGGTGGATCTGTGAGTTCGAGGCCAGCCTGGTTTACGAGTGAGTTCCAGAATAGCCAGGGTTGCATAGTGAAACTCTGTCTCAAAAAAGAAGCAAAACAAAGGAACTCAAGCCACCAGAGACTTCACTCAAGCCTCAGATGTGGAGTCAGGGATCCCATACAGGAGAGGGGCTCAAACATGCCCAGCTCAGTTTTTCAGTCTCTATAAAAGCCCCCCATCTGCTCTGTACTCCCAGGTCAAGACCCAGCTGCAGGCCCAGACAGTGGCTGCTATGGCTGTGGGGCATCAGCACCAGCATCAGGTGAAACTTCTTCCCCAGAACCCCCCTCCCCGGGGCGGGGTGGGAGGCTCCAGGCTGTGCAAAGACTGTGGCTGTCTAGTGATCCATACCCTCTCTTCCCTGCAGAGTGTCCTGGGTGCCTTGGAGACCATCTGGCGCCAGCAGGGCCTATTAGGGCTGTGGAGGGGTGTGGGTGGGGCTGTGCCCCGAGTCACAGTGGGCTCAGCTGCCCAGTTGGCCACCTTTGCCTCTGCTAAGGCTTGGGTACAGGAGCGACAGGTAAGGGGCTAGGAACACCTGCACAGATGGAGTGGGAGGGCCCCTGCCTCTTTCACACAGGGGTGGTAACAGATGGGGTCCAAAACAAAACTTGGTCATGCTGAACATGGTGAGACACACTTCTGTTGCTAACACTTGGGATGTTGAGGCAGGGTGATCAAAAAGCTTAAGGTGGTCCTAATATACATAGGGTTCAAAATCAGCCTAGGCTACCTACACGATACCCTGTCAAAGAGAAGAAAAAAAGATGGGGAGGGGGGAGGGAGACAAGGAAGACAGGAAGAGGCATAGGAGGAAGAGAGGGAGGAAGGACAAGGGAGTTATGGCTAAGGATATGTTTCTCACCTGTAATCTCAGCACTTAGAAGGCAGAGGCAGGAGAATTCCAAGTTGGAGAAAAATGGGATGGGAAAGGGAGGAAGAAGATAAAGTTATTGGCTCTGTCACATAGTTGTGACCTAGCCCTTATGTCCAACAGGAGTTGGGGATCATCAGTGAACCCTGAAACCATGAAGGAACACAGGGTTGGTGTTGGGAGCTGGGAATGGCTGGAGAGGTCTGATTTGCTCGCCTGCTCCAACCCTTCCAGCCCTTGTAGGCTTGAAGAGGGGAGAGTACACTAGGGGTGAGGGGGGGCAGTGAGGCGGGGTCAGCAGCCTGAGCCATCCCCCACAGTGGTTTTTGGAAGACAGCTGGCTGGTGACCCTGGCTGGAGGCATGATCAGCAGTATAGCTGTGGTTACAGTCATGACTCCTTTTGATGTGGTGAGCACTCGGCTATACAATCAACCGGTGGACAGAGCTGGCAGGGTGAGCAGGGGGCAGGGGAATGTAGGATGTGGGGAGATGGGAGACACATACACACATGCATCATATTCACAACACACCAACATGCCTGTCCTTAGCCTTTTGACTGGATTTTATTGTCTCCTGATGAGGAAATTGGTTCAGAGAGATCAGGTGACCTCGTCGAAGCCACCCAGATATCAGTGGAAGGGACAGGATTAGAATCATGGTCTTCCTGTGGTAACACTAACAGGAAGTGTCAGGACAGAGTTCCACTATCCAAGCCACACCCCTGCAGGAGGCTATCTGCCTGAGGGAAGAGGCCCCTTGTTAACGGCACAGTTTATAATCCTTCAAAATCAGGTGGGGCTAGGTGCTCCTTTTAACCAGACACTAGACACACAATTCTCAAGGTGGTCCTCACCCCATCTTTATTCCCAGGGCCAGCTGTACAGGGGCCTCTTTGACTGCCTGGTGAAGATCTGCCAACAGGAGGGGCCTCTGGCAC
Organism: Phyllotis vaccarum; assembly: GCA_033318265.1. Taxonomy (NCBI): domain Eukaryota; kingdom Metazoa; phylum Chordata; class Mammalia; order Rodentia; family Cricetidae; genus Phyllotis; species Phyllotis vaccarum. Next base: position 56,405,292 of record JARWLC010000003.1, on the reverse strand, counting down.
TCTACAAAGGCCTAGGCCTTGCCTATCTGCGCTTGGGCCCTCACACCATCCTTAGCATGTTCTTCTGGGATGAGCTACGGAAGCTGGCCGCAAGAGCCCAACACCAGGGCACTTAGTCTGGTCCCTCATGACACCACAAAGCCTACCTTTGGTGGAAGTGATAGTCTGGTCTGCTTCAGTAGCTAGCTGCCATGAGCCAGCTAGAGCAGGTCAGGGGGAGTGAACTGGGGTCTGTGGACAACTGTGATGACCAAGCCGCTCAGGGCTTGTTCACCCCAAGTTTCTGCCTCTCTGCCCCCCCCCCCGCCCCCGTCCTCTCCCCTGGGTAATCATGCCCTAGAATATTGCCACAGTAGTACCTGCATACAGGGTCCCTGTGAGCAGAGCCACTCAGTGACTTGGGCTCCACAGTCCTCTGCCTACTGTGTGACCACATAATCCAGACAGGCTGAGAGGAGACACCACTCTGGCTGGAGCCACACGGCTTTGTGGAGATGAAGTCAGGACTGACATTCAACTCTGCCCACCAACAAGGGAACTGTCAGGACTGTTGGGCTGTAGATCCCTCAGAGGCCACTCCATGTGAGGAGACTCCTGACTGGACCGCAAGGGAAACCTTGTTGCCCCCAGACCCTAGTTGGTCAAGGACAGTTACAGAACAAAGTTCTAAAGCCTTGACAGTTTGAACAACAAAAATCATATTTTCTTGCCTCCGGAAACCTGGAAGCCCAAGAAGTTATTGGCATCTATTTTTATTTCTGTCATTTGTGATACTGTGGTGGAACCAGGGTCTGGGCATGTTAGTCACGTGACCCATACCTCTAACCTAGGACTGACTTCTCCAGGGGCATCATCTTTCCTTGACTTTGGGATGAGCCGCTTCTTCCGAGTGCTCACCATCTTCTGTGTTGGAGTCATATCAGCTTGTATCAGGCTGGGGACAGTTCAGTCTGCTGACTTTCTGCCTGGTGCTCATGAGGCCCTGGGTTCCATGCCCAGCACTGAATAAACTGGGCATGATGGCACCTGCCTGTAATCTCAGCACTGCAGAGGTAGAGCAGGAGATTCCAAGTTCAAGTTCATTCTCAGCTACATAGTGAGTTTGAGACCAGCCTGGATTCCTTAAGAGCCAGAGAGGAGAGGAGGGGAGGGGAGGAGAAAGGAGAAAAGAGGAGGGGAGGGGCCGGGAGAAAAGAGAAGACAGAAGAGAGAGAGAGGAAGGGGGGGGGGACGGATAGAGGGGGCAGGGGGAGGAGGAGGAAAGACGGGGGACTGTTATATTGGGTAGGACCAGCACAGGGACAGAATGTTACATTAGAGGTGCTTAACACTGTCCCCACAGTCACCTTCTGAGGAAGGGTTAGAACTTCAGCAGGATCTGGGAGCACCGCTGAATTTCAGGCTTTTATTGAGGGCTTCCCATTTGTGTACATCCAGAGGCAGCTCAGGAGATGGGAGCCCAGATAGAAGGTGCCTCCCATGCAAGTCACAGGACAGTGCCACAGCAGCGCCAACAGCAGACCCTGGGCCCTTTCTCCAGACTGCAGCCACACTCCAGCACCCAGTATCCACCTCCTTCGTCAGACAACTCCAACCACCTTCCCCAACCACCCTCCAAGCGCCAAAAACTGCTCTCCATGAACACTCCAATAAAGATTTCTATTTTGTGTACTTTCGGGACTCCCCTCTGCTTCCTTGACCCTGATTCTGACCCAGACTTCCAAACCCCACCTCTTCAAGCCCTTTCTAGGAAGGACCCAGAAACCAGACCCCACTCCCTCCAGTCCTCCCCAGTTGAAGCCTGCCACCTAGTGGTCACAAGAGGAAGATCCGGCCGCAGGCAGCATTCAGCCTGAGTCTTAAGGGGATTCCAAACCCTCCTCCTCTGCGGCCAATAGAAGCCAGACCTACTAGAACTCGGAAGGGGCAACAGATCCTGAAGACACCTAGCGCGCTGGAGAAGGCCCTGTGCCTTGGGGACTTGCGAGAGCCCACTTTTGAGGTTGAGGGCGGGCCACACCTGGGAAGGCCAGGTGAGCAGACAGACTTTCGGAAGGCATGGTGAGGTTGAGGTCTAGTGGGGCCAGAACAGCACTAGAGTTAACTGCTTTGCCCCTGAGGTCTAAATGAGAAGCTACCAGCTGCAACGGGCTGGCAGAGCCCCGGGGTCCTGCAGCCTGGACGGCCTAAGGCCTCTGGTTCTCCTGCCCCGCCCTCGGGCCTTTGACCCCTTCCTAGTCCCTCCCCTGTCCTCTAGAGACACCTTTGACCGGTGATGTCACTGGGTCTGGATTCCTGGAGGCTGCCATGTTCTCCCTCCCTTCCTTCTCCTCCTGGCTCCCCAGCCTCCCTTCCTTTGAGTGGGGTTCCAGTCTCTTGGACAGCTTCCTGCAAGGTGAGCGCCTCCTGCACCGGGCGCCTTGGGCCCCGCCCCTCCCTCGGGTGGGCGGAGTGCAGGATGGGCCCCTCCACCCACGTGGGGGTGGGGGGCTCCGCACCTGGTTGTCCCTGCCCTAACCCTGTCACCTCCCCTACCATCCTAATCCCCCCCACATCCTCTTTGTCCGGCTCAGGCCTGATTGCGGCCCTTGGAGTCTCGGTTCTCAATAATCTCCTGAAAGTTTACTTCTTCGTGGCCTGTGTCAAGTGAGTGTTCATATTGGTGCCACCCAGCCCTGCCCAGGCCGTTGGTCTCTGTGCAGAATCTTGTCTCTTGGAGTGGGATTGGTGCCCTGGCATCCTCCCAGGCCTGGACACTGTGACCCCTCCTCCCAGCCCGCACCCATTCTGCCCCTACAGTGATCCCCAGCGGCAGACCCATAAGCAGCGGCTGCGAGCACAGTGGGCCTCCCTGGAGACCGTGCACCTGGCTGGGCTGACCCTGTTCCTGACCGTGGTAGGGGCCCGGGTGGCCGCTCTCGTAGTACTGGAGTTCTCTCTCCGGGCTGTGTCCACAGTGCTGTCCCTGGGCAAGGTGAGACTGCAGGGTGGGGGCAGCCCGGGCCACTTTCATCCTCTGGATCGGGAAGTAAGGCCTCGTGGGGCTCCCCTTCTCCTTCAGATGGAGACCAGAGATTGTAGCTTGCTACCCAGAGTTTTGATTGTCAAATTCATATCTCCATGGCAACACAGAAGGAGCTCTATCCCCCCCCCCATGTAAATGTCCAGTTCTGTGAGCTGGGAATGTGATTTAGTTGGTAGAGGGCTTGCCTAGCATTCACTAAGCCCTGGATTTGATCCCCTGCACTGTGTAAACCCAGGCATGGTGGCTCATTCCTATAATCCCAGAATTCAAGAGGTGGAGGCAAACGGACGAGAAATTAAGGGTCATCCTTAACTGACTATTGGGTTTGAGGTCAACCTGGAACAGGAGATCATGAGATCTTCTTGTCTGTCTTGTCTTGTCCTGTATTGTCCTGGCAGTTCCCTTGAGGAGTTTGAGCTATTTTGTCTTAAGAGTCTTCTTAGATCTCCATAAGAGATCCAAGTGGGGAAACTAGGCTCAAGGGAGCACATAGTTTGTGATCGACAGTCATCAGGGAGCCTGGAAGGCCCTGACCCATCACCCCTCCAGCCATGGATGGGCAAGAGAAACCACCCCTCAGATGCCAATCTCCCACAGTGCAACCTACCCTGGACTCTTCCTTTGCAGGGCTCCGGTGACAAGGAACGACTCCAGCTCTTCCTGGTGTGTCAATTCTCACTGGGCTGTGGGCTGACCTGTGGCCTGAGCTTCCTACAGGAAGGCGCCCCACATCGCTCCCTGAACCTGCTGCTGAGCCTGGGGCTGGCTGCGCTGCTCAGCTGGGGTACCCGTCGCTTCCGACAACATATCTGCAGCCTCTATGAGCTGCACAGCAGTCAGCGCTACTGTGGGGTCTGCTTGGGCCTGCTGGCTGGCCAGCATGGCCTGCCCAGGCTTCTGGGCCGTACTCTGGCAGTGGCCTTGGCTGTGAGTGACCTGGCAGCTGTGGCCCTCATTAACCAGGACTTCCTAAACACATCAGAGGCTGTGCGCTTCTGGACACCTCTCACAATCTGCTACACGCTGCTGGTCATCTACATGCAGGGTGAGAACTCCAGGGCTGGGGTCCCTTCCTTTAATCTCACTCTCCTTATTATCCCAGCCACCCAGTCCAGGGACAGGATTTGTACTCTACTATGGGTGTACTGTGGGCTGGTCACAACAGCAATGTGACATAGGAACTCTAAAGAGTTGGTACCTGGGTTGGTCTAGTGGGAAGGTGAAGGGGATTGTGGGCAGGAGAAATGCCTGCCAAAGCATAGAGTGAGTGAGGGCATAGTCATGGAGAAACACTGAGTGGTCCAGGGTTGTTACCCCAAGGACAACAGACTTTAGGGTAAGGCTGACCAACTTCAGAAAGGTCTGGTCCAGAGCCCTGGCCAGCTAAGCTAGGAAGAGTCCTAAGCAGGAGACACTGGAAGATAGTGGCTAATCAGCCTGACCTCTAGGTAGAACATCCTGGCTGCAGACTGGGAATTGGTTGGGCATAGCTGAACAAGGAAGAGTGGTCCAGGCAGTAGAAGTGTGAAAGCCCTGAGGTGGGAATAAGCTTGGGCAGGCTCAGTGTGAAAAATGAGAAGCCAGAACGTCTGGCTCTGTAAGTAAGGGGAGCATGGGTCAGAGATGGGGTGAGGATGGAAAGTGTGGGTGAACCAAATCAATCCAAGATAATGCTTGGATTCTACGCTAAAAGCCCTAGGAAGTCCTGGGAGCATTCTGAGCAGAAGGATGATATCATCTTATTGACATATTTAGGTCACTTTAGCTGGTCAGTAGAGCTTGTTCAAGAACAGATGTCAAGAATCCCATGGATTAGCTTCAGCAAGAGGGGAAGATGGCCAGGACCAGAGTGAAGCAAGAGAGAGTGGGCATGTGCCAGGCAGAAATGAGGAATCTTGGGTTCTTGCCACTAGTAAGGGCTCTATCCTCAAACAGGAGGAGACTTAGGGGTGGGCTATAAGTCCTGTGGGTGCCCAGAGATGGAAGCTGGGATGCAGAAAGGCAGTCGGGGAAGGTGATCTTATCCCTGGGGAAGGCAGGTGAGAAGTGGAACAGGCTGGCCCCAGCTGACCTCCAGAGGGTGCTGGCTCAGATCATAACAAATGCATCCTGCAGAGGAGCAGAGGCAACATCACTTCAGCCTACAGGGCCAGGTCCAGACGGTACTGGTGCGCATGGGTGGCCTCTTCATTTTGTTGATGACTGTGGGGCGATGGCTGGACCTCCTTGGTATCCTTGTCTCCCTTCTGGGTGAACTCTGGTGCCTCGCAGGTGTTCGCACCCAAATCGACCTCTGCCAGATACAGGTAGGCACCGCCATGTACTACTCCCCCACCCCACCCCCTGCTTCTCACCCTGTTCCCAAGGTCCACGCTTAACAAGGTTAGGTAGATTGCAGTATTAGACCAAGGTGTCCTTTAGGTCACCAGGAATGGGGAGATGGGTGCCAGGGACTATTCCAGCTGGCACCCCAGGGCCCCAGAAGGGTAATAAGGTCCTGATGATAATGGACCTGAGACTAACAGGGGAATGTGTCCCTTCTGACCCTCCCCCAGGACTTTCCATCCCAGAGGCCTACAGTAACAGCAGCAGTAGCACCAGGAAGGGAATCAGCAGTGATAACTCCATGCGAACCCCGGCCTTCCACGCCTGCCCTGTCCAGAAGCGAGGCCCCCTCCTGACCTGTCCTACGGAGAACTCCAAGTCAGTCTCAGGCTTACACAGGCTGACCAGCAAAGCCTTGACCACAAGATGTGGCCTGGAGACTGAGTGGCAGAGCTGGTTCCCACCTAGAGTTTAGGACAGGCCATGGGGGCCCTTGGAGAAAGGATGGTTAGAGCCGGGGACCTGGGAAGGTGGAGGCAAGAGGCCCTGGGTAAATCCCTCTCTCTTGAAGATGGGCAATGGATACAGCTTCATCAGACAGCAACTGTGACCTCAGAATGGCCCCCTGCCCCCCTTGCCTTGCCTCCCCTCCCCCGCCTTGCTCTTTGCACAAACAATAAAGTTGACTTTTCTCAACCTGTGTTGAAGATTGTAGAGACATGGAAAGGAACAACGCTTTCTGAGGCCCATAACTCTTTTGGCAAGGTTATGGAATATGAGCCTCAAGCCTGCTACTGCCCTGAGTTTCCTTGGGGGGCCAAAGAACACAGGTTGAAGCTCCCAGGTTCTTGGTCCCAGGACAAAGAATTGCACCAGGAACACAGTTATCAAGACTGGGGGGGGGGGGGGGAGTGGAGATTGCTCAGGACTAAGATCATGTAGCGCTCTACTGAGAATCTGAGTGTGATCCTTAGATCCTGTTCCAGGTAGTTCAGAACAGCCTGGAGAAGGTTCCACAAGATATGGTGCCTCTGGCCTCCTTGGGCACTTGTATCTATGTTCACAAACATACACATATGCAGAAATAAAAATTTTAAGACAGTTTGTTAAGAAAGGGGAAACACTCCCAGGTGGTGGTGATGCAGACCTTTAAACCCAGAACTCAGAAAGCAGAGGCAAGTGGATCTCTGTGAGTTTGAGGCCACCCTGGTCTACAGAGCAAGTTCTAGGGCAGCCAGGGAGGGCTACACATGTTGTGAGATAATCTCTTTGTACACTGTGAAGATGTGCAGAGAGAGGACAGCCAGGGATACACAGAGAAATCCTGTCTCAAAAAAAAAAAAAAACTATTAAAAATTACCATCATATGTTGGGTGCTTACCAAGTATTCATGTACCAAACACTTAGTCCTATTTGCCAACCTATTTTGACCCTGTCTTCCCTTCCCTTTCTGTTGCTCTGATTTTTTTTTTTTTTTTTTGACACTGGGTCTCAGTATGGCTGGTCTGAAACTCACTCAGTAGACCAGGCTGACCTCAAATTCACAGAGATCTGCCTGCCTCTACCCCCTAAGTACTAGGATCAAAGGTATATGCCACCAAGCGCAGCTGTCTGATGCTTTTGAAATGGTCTGGATAGGTAACCCAGGCTGGCCTTGAACTCATGGGCCATGAACTCCTCTTGCCTCAAGCTCCCAACTGCTGGGATTATAGGTGGGTACCACTATACCCTGATCCTGGAGGTTAGTCCTTTGCCAGAGGACACACAGGATTTGAAGATTTCATTTGTGTGTGTGGTGTGGAGGGGAGGGGGAAGAGTGTTTGTACTTGTGCATTCCAGAATCCTCAGAAGCCTGAAAGAGAAGTCAGATAGAAGAGGGAGCCTGATCCTCTGGAACAGGAGTCACAGGCATTTGTGAGCTGTTTCACATGGATGCTGGGAACCAAACTGCAGTCGCCTGCAAGAGCAGCAAGTACTTTGGACCGATGAGCCATCCCTCTAGCTTGGACAGGGTTTGAACACTGACAGCCTGCACCCCAAAAACTCATATTTTGCATGATTCTTATAACTCTCTTCTTGCTAAAGTTTAGATCCAGGGACTACCAGGGCTGCATGTGATAAAGAGGTGAATCCATCCCAGGTGGTTCTGGAATGTGGGTCTGGCCACCACATCTCAGGCAGCCAGAGGTGCCCATCAGGCCTGTTCTAGTCTAGGAACTCAGAAATCTGTATCTGTGGGGATTTCACTAAAGGAAGCCAATAGGTCAGAAGTACCCACTAATCCACTAAGAGTCATGTAGAATATTAGTTGAAGATGTGTTACATCTGTTTATGCTGTGGAACGTTTGTTTAATGATGAAAAGCAGTGTTACAATCCTTTATGTTGCATTTGTTTAACTCTGTGAAACTGTGTTACTGTGCCTGCCTAAATCACCTGATGGTCTAATAAAGCACGGAATGGCCAATAGGAAGGCAGGAAAAAGGATAGGCAGGACTGGTAGGCCGAGAGAATAAATAGAAGGAGAAATCTGGGAGGAAAGGAAGGAAGGATGAAAAAAGAAGGGACCAGCCACATGGCCACCCAGCCACAGGACCACATGGCCACCCAGCCACAGGCCCACATGGCCACACACAGCCACACACAGCCAAGGCCACACGGCCACACAGCCACACGGCCACACGGCCAGAAAATGAATAAGAAAGAAAGAAAATATATACAAAAATAGAGAAAGGTAAAAGTTCAGAGGCAAAAGGTGACAAGATAATTGAAGATAAAAGCTGGCTAGAAATAAGCCAAGCTAAGGCCAGGCATTCATAAGAAAGAGTAAGTCTCCATGTACTTATTTGCGAGCTGGGTGGAGGCCCCCAAAGAGTAAGAACCAAAGAGTTAAAAAAAAAAAAAAAAAAAACAACTACAAAGAGGCCTCTGGGGCCAGAGAGCCTGCTTGTGTGGGGGTGACAGGGAGGAGGTGGGGCCTTGGAGAAGGAGCTGAGGACCCTAGACTCTACTGAGATTCTTTCCCTCTTCAAACACCATCCTGGGCGGAGTGTGATGAGCATGTAAGTTGGTTGGAGGAGGGTTTGCCTGAAATAAACCAGGCATGATGGTGCATACGTCTGCAATCCCAGTACTTGTGAAGTAGAGCTACATACCAAGTTCATGGCCAGCCTGGGCTACATGAGCCCCTGTCTTAAACACTGAAACAGAAAGACCACCATGACCACCTAAGAATTGTTGGCCTCTGGTTCTCTCTTCCCTAACGAAGGCAGGCCTGCAACTAGAGCATGTGGAAGCAAGGCTAGCCTGGTACAGCTTAGAAATTCTGCTCAGCACAAATATCAACACCCTGCTGTGTGAGTTGGCTTCCATCCCTCAGCCTGCCCTGTCTGGAGGAAACAACTTATCTGGTGGGCGAAAGGCCAGCATCCGCCAGACCCAGACTGGCTCTGGGTTCCAACAGAACCCACTGTTTGTGCTGGAAGGCATTCCAGTCTCAGCCCTGAAGCCTGACTGGGAATCCACTGGTGACATCTGGGAGAGAACATGTTGCAATCGGGTTTCTTGACCCCAGGCAGCCAGAGGTCCAGACCCACAGACCTGCCGCCCCAGACCCTTTAGTCTCCCTTCGCCGCTCAGGCCCCCAAAATGACTCAGATGCTTATATTAACTTCATGTTGTTTGGCCTATGGCTTAAGCACATTGCTAGCTAGCTCTTATATCTTAAATCAACCCATTTCTATTAATCTGTCTGCCACCTGACCCGTGGCTCATCTGTGCTCCTTACATGTTTCTTCTTTGGGTGGCTGGCTCGATCTCCCTCTGACTCCACCCTTCCTTTCCTACCTATTCTGATTCCTCACCTACTTTTTCTATGGTGCCTGTCATGGGTCAAAACAGGTCCTTTATTTAAAGATTGATAATCACAGCATACAGAAAAACATTCCCACATCAATAATAGGACTCAGCTGTACTTTCCTTTTTATGGGCACAGGGACCATTGTCCAAACAAAAGTTGGGACGCATGGGCTGGGAGAGATTTCTTGTCTTAGCAAATTATTTTTCTGAAAATTTTTTGTGTCTGGCAAGAGTATAAAAATTTGGTCACCCAGGCTGCATTGACCAAGCTATTAGTGGGCCCCTGGCTATTGGACCAGGAAATATCCTGGTTACATGAACTGGCTTTTTAGAGCCCATTCACTATGGTGGGATGCTTGCTCAGCTTTGATACAGGGAAGAAGTGATGGGCCCTGCCTCAACTTGGTATGTTAGCCTGTGTTGACTACTCAAGGTAGGCCTTGCCCACTTTGAGGAGTTGATGGGGGAAAGGGATGGAGGGGGAACAGTGAAGGGTATGAAAAAGAATTTTATTTTATTTTTAAAGATTTATTTATTATGTATATAGTGTTCTGCCTGCATGTATCCCTGCTGGTCAGAAGATGGCGCCAGATCTCATCATAGGTGGTTGTGAGCTTCCATGTGATTGCTGGGAATTGAACTCAGCTCCTCTGGAAGAGCAGCCAGTGTTCTTAACCTCTGAGCCATTTCTCCAGCTTCCAAATGAATTTTATTAATAATTTTTAAAAAATTGGTCACCCAGGCTTGGGGGTGTAGTTCAGCAGTATAGTGTTTGCCTCTAATGTATGAGGTCCTCCCTGCAAAATAAAAAGGGCTGGGGATATGCCTAAGTTGATAGACTATTTGTCTACCACACAGCAGGCCCTGGGTTCGATTCCCAACACTGTATAAACTAGGTATAGATTTGCATGTCTATGGAGGAAGGAGCAGAAGTTCAAGATCATTCCCTCAGTGCGTAGTGAATTCAGTAAGTTCAAGACCAGACTGGGATGCATGAGACCTGTCTCCAAAAAAAGAAATAAAAGGGGAGGCGGGCTGGAGAGATGGCTCAGCAGTAAAGAGCTCTGGCTGCTCTTCCAGAGGATCAGGGTTCAATTCCCAGCACCCACGTGGCCGTTCACCATTGTCTGCAGTTTCGGTTCAAGGGGATCAGACACCCTTACACAGACACACATACAGGCAAACACCAATGCACATAAAAAAAAAAAAAACAAATTTTGTTTTAAAAAAGAAAGGAATACAGAAAGAAAAAAAGAAGGGCTGTGTAATGACTCCTTGCTGCCAAGCCTGATGACCTGAGATCAATCCCTGAAACACACACAGTGGAGGGAGAGAGCTAATTTCCACACAAGTGCTGGGGGCAGGCTAGTACCTAGGTATGTGCACACATACAGAATAAATAAGTGTCCGAGTTTGTCCTTAAAAAGAACCTGGTATGGTGCTGCTGGGTGGATGCCTTTAATCCCAGCACCCTTTAGAGGCAGATGGAGCAGCTGAAACAGGTACTTGAACTCAGTGTTGAGAGGGAAGTCCAAGCAAGCAAAAGTCGAATCCCAGCTCTCCAGAGGCAGAGGCAGAGGCGCAGGCTGATCTCTGAGTTCAAGAGCAGCCTGGTCTACAGAGCGAGTTCTAGGTCAGCCAGAGCTACACAGAGAAAGTCTGTCTGGACAATCAACAAACAAACAAGCAAGCAAACAAACAAACAAAAAGAAGAAAGAAAAAGAAAACACCAAACATACTAGTGCATGGTTCAGTGGGAGAAAGTGTGCAGTACTGGGCTATCGGTCCCACCTGGAGCCCCACCATAGCAACAATAACACATAAGTAAATGAATACAAGAAAAAGAGGAGCAAGCCCTGGGGTCCACAGTATCTGCATGGAAACCCCCCCCCCCCCCCCCCCCGGCTTTCTTGCTTTCTTTTTTCTTTTGTGCTGGTTCCTTTTAGGTCAGCTTGACACAGGGAAGCTCATTTGAGAGGAGGGAACCTCAGTTGATTAGTGAGAGCTGTACACAAGCCTGTAGGACATTTTCTTAATTAGTGACTGATGTGGGAGGGCTCAGCCCATTGTGGGTGGTGCCATCCCTGTGGCTGGTGTCCTGGGCTCTCCAAGAAAGCAGGCTGAGGAAGCCATGGGGAGTGAGCCCGTAAGCAGCTTTCATCCAAGGGTCTTACCCCCAGGTTCCTGCTCTTTTTGAGTTCCTGTCTTGGCTTCCTTTAGAGATGGACTGTGGGAAGTGGAAGTATAAGCCAACTATTAATCCCTTTCCTCCCCAACTTGCTTGGTTATGGTGTTTCATCAGGTTTCTCTGTGTAGGCCCTAGCTGTCTTGGAAACTCACTCTTAGACCAGCTGGCCTTGAACTTAGAGATCAGCCTACCTTAGGCTCCTGGGTGTTGGAATTAAAGACACATGCCACCGCTCTGGCCCTTCCTGGCTTTTCTGAACTGTTATGTTGTCTCTCTGGGTTTCTGCATCCCTGTATCCATTCGTCAGTAAGTCAGCCCTGAGTGCCTGGAGGGGCTTGGGTCCTGCTCAGGCTGGAGGCAGGCTTTAATAACTTTACAGCTCTCACTTCAGGGAGGCCATCTTCCAGAGAGAGGGACAAGCCAATGTGGCATCAAAATGACAGTACTCCTGAGAAAATAGAGCTTGTTTTAAAGGGTGGTGATGGATGGGTGGGGTGTTTAAGGGAACAGGGAAGTTTATCTGTCAGCTGTGGCTGTATAAAAATGCCCCCTAACTAACTGGACACAGTAGTACATGCCTTTAGTCCCAGCACTCAGGAGTCAAAGACAGAGCTCTGAGTCTGAGGCCAGCCTGGTTTACAGCTCAAGTTGCAGGACAGCCTGGGCTACACAAATAAACTCTGTTTCAAACAAAACAAAACAAAAACAAAACAAAAAACCAAAAACTTTGACAACCACCAAAAAGATAAACTGAGCCTGTATGAAGTATCATTTTAAGAAGTGTTACATCTGTTTACACTGTGGAACATTTGCTAAATGTTGCGAAGCTGTGTTGGGATTCTTTTCTGTTGCTTTTGTTTAACTGAGAAGTAGTCACCCAGCTATACAGACAGAAAGCAAGAATAAAAGATGTACAGAAATAGAGAAAGGTAAAAAGCCCAGAGGCAAAAGGCAGACAAGATAATTTAAGATAAAAGCTGGCTGGAAAGAAGGCAAGAAGCTAAGGTAGGGCATTCATAAGAAAGAATAAGCCTCCGTGTATTTATTTGGGAGTTGAGTGGTCATAGCCAAAGGAGTTAAAGACAGCTGTGCCTAAGGAATGACTCTCAGATTAACCTCTGACCTCCACATATGCACATAAAACGCACACATACCCACACACCTTTAGGGAAAAGAACACGAACCTCTTACAAAAGGGGAATGTTTGTTTAGAGAAAACACATTTCATCATTGAAGACCGCGGCACTGGGGTCCATTCCTCTGACATCTTGCTGGGCACTCAGCCAAGAATGCTTACTGGCAGTGTTTCCTGCCTACAACCTGGCTGCCCTTCTCCGTCTGCAATCCTCCTTAACCCCCATGCAACTGCTAGTTCCTGGGGTTCTCATCCGAGGGAGTGCAGCCTGACATGAACCCATTTACCTTCACACTGAATTTTCCTGAAGCTCAGGGAGCTGGGGGGGGGGGGCAGTGGGGCCAGGCCCTGTGGGATACAGGGATACAGAATTGGGAGAACTAGGGTTGGTGTGCCAGATCAGCAGGGATAATTCCTAGTAAGAGAGGGCTCAGAAAGAGGCACTGCCTTTAGTGAAAACAACTGAGGGGAGCTGGAGAGCTGGCTCAGTGGTTAAGAGCAATGGCTGCTCTTTCAGAGGTCTTGGGTTCAATTCCCAACAACCACATGGTGACTCACAAACCATCCGTAGTGGGATCCAATCCCCTCTTCTGGTGTGGAGGGATACATGCAGATAGAGCACCATATAGATAAAATAAAAAAAATAAAATAAATCTTAAAAGGAAAAGAGCTGAGAATTTGGAGTGGGTTCAGGGACCCTTTCAAAAAAGTGAGGCCAGGATTGCCTCCCTGCTGTTGGTAAAGGGGCTCTGACTGCCCAGAGCCAGAGAAGCCTTCCCACACTGCTCAAGGCTCCAGGACCCTCCTGGCCCAATCTCCTCTCATCCCTCAGTGGCTGTGGGACATGGCAGGCTTGCCCAGAGTTAGCTCTAGCACGGGTCTTTATTTTCACAATCAGGGCAGAAAATGGTCCTCCCTGACCGATGAGGCAGATGGACATGGGCTAATGGACTGACAGACAGTGTGACTTCATGCATAGGTCACGGTTGAATGCCTCCTAGATCCTAGGCATTTTTATCTACAATTTCCCTATCACTTACAAGAAGGCCATAGAGAGCAGAGGGCAGTATCAAGAAGCAATTTGCCCAATGTCTGCAGGCTGCCAGGGTCACTCACAGGCTGAGAGTAAAAGTGAAGGGTCCTCCCCCAAAAAGAAGGCAGGTGTCATGCCAGCAATAGGGAAGGCAAAGCTGGGTGGGGTCTCCTGATGTGGGAATGTCTCCTATGTTCCCACCCCCATACCTTAGCGCTTTGTCCCTATCAGGACAATATTCCCAAATTTCTGTCCTGTACATATATGGGTCACAGCTGAATAACTCCTAGGTCCTAGCCATTTTGGTCTTAGTTAGGGTTACTATAACTGTCATGATACACCATGACCAAAACAAAGTTGAGGACGACAGGGTTTATTTAGCTTAGACTCCCACATCCACAGTGCATCACCCTTCAGTGGATGTGGAAGTCAGGACAGGAACTCAAGCAGGGCAGGAACCGGGAGGCAGAGCCAATGCGGAGGCCATGGAGGGTGCTGCTTACTGGCTTGCTCCCCAGGGTTTATTCAGCTTGCTCTCTAACCCAGACCATCAGCCTAGGGGATGGCCCCACTCACCATGGGCTGGGCCCTCCCTTATCATTGTTGGGGGGAGTTCTTGCATATTTCTGCAGCTGTTTTGATTTTAATGTGTGTCCAATTGACATAAAATTGGCCAGCACAAGCCAGGCATGGTGACTCACACCTTTAATCCCAGCACTCTAGAGGCAGAGGTAGGTGGACGTCTGTCAGTTCAAGGTCAGGCTGGTCTACAAAGTTCTGGAACAGCCAGGGCTATGCAGAGAAACCCTGTCTCAAAAAAACTATGCATCATAATCCTTACAGTTTTCCCATCACTTCCAAGAAGGTCAGAGACATAGATTGCAAGAGAGGAGTGGGAGGTCTAGAGAAGCCATTTGCCCAAGGTCACAGGTTGCCAGGGTTACTCACAGATGATGATACTGTTCAGGCTGTCCTGAAGCCCATCCCTGTCACCACCTGGGACCCACAAGCCCCCCCCCCCCCCACTGCAGTCCCACCCATGCCCATCAGGGTACTGATGCTGTCCACAGGAAATCCAGCCTCCTTCACTTTTGTCCAAGCAGATAAGTTGGAAAATGAGGGGAAGGGGCTGGGGAGACCAGGGCCCTCCTGGGACTGTTTGTCAAGGATCATGCTCCCACACATTATGCAGATGCACATATAGACAGCACCAAGCTGAGTCTGGGCAGTTGGTTCTGGCTTGGCCCAGCAAGTTCACCTAGGAGAGAGACAGAGTTTCCTTTCAGAGTCCCCGGCCCAGGGTGCCTGGGAACAATGTCTCTGGGAAGAGAGGAGGTCACTCCTTTCTTGTCCTCCAATCAGTTTGGTCCCAATTTCTTAGATCTTTCTGGACTGTAAGTTTTGTTGAGCAGAATGCTCCATAAAGTAGGTGAGGGTGGATTGGGAATCCCTTCTGGGGGATGGTGCCAATGGCAGAGCAGACCTCAGTGTGCTCTTTCAGTGTCTGTGGCTCTGATAACCTACTAAGGGAAGTCTGTCCCTTCCTGTGCTCTGTGGCAGCAGACACTTGGAATCCCAGCACGCAGGAGGCAGAGGCCAACCTGGGTTCAGTCTAGCCAAGGCTACATAGGGACACCTTAAGTCATGTCTAAAACAAAATGATAAAATGAGAGGGGGGGCAGTACTTGCTTTTTTCGAGGTGGTCAACTAGCACCAGATAATTGTCTCCAACCCCCACCCCCACCCCAGCCTCAGTGGTCCCTTATCCCAGCTTGACTGTGACTCTGAGAGGCCTTCCCACCTGCCACTGCTCTGTCTCCATTCCTTGACCTTCTATGCTAGCATACCTCACTGCTGGTAGCTGTTCTTTATGTCTTCACCCTCACACCTCTTGGTGTCTGCTCCTTCCTATCACATCCCATCGATAATCAAGGGACAAGGATTAATAGCCAGACTTGATTCCTATTGGCTCCTGACTCTCCCTGTCCCTTAATCAGTGCCCAGCCCGTGTTTATGGGGCCTCAATCCCACCACTGAGGTTGGTACTTTCCAAAAGACTAGTCCAAACAGGAGCAAATATCACCCACTGCCAGGATCTTGTCCCTAAGACCTTCTTCTGCCCCCAGGACTCAGGACTCAGCTGTCATGGCCCTAGTAAAAGACTGTGTCTCCTTGCCTACTGGGACTGTCTGAGCCTGACAGGGAGGGAGGAGGGGAGCAGAGCCTATGAGCTGGCAGACAGAGGGTGTGTGTTCCTCCGCCAGCCCACTTCCTGGGTTTCCATTGCAGGAAGTTTGGCACCTGCCTATCGGTGCTACTGATACCCAGGCTGGTGCAGGCAACTTTTAGCCAGGACAATTCCCCAACTGGGAGCAGCAGGCAGAGGTGGTACAGAGGCCAGGGGTGCCGGACAGCTGGTAAGTGGTGGTGCTGGACACCCTCACCCCCATACTGCCTCAGACTGTCCCAAGGATAGAGTGGATTTGAAAGAAGCCCGGATCCTAGATTTAGTCCCTTTGACCTTGGGTAAGGCCCTAAGTCAATCCTTCAGTGTCTACGGAGCAGAGGGGTAGATGAATAGACTGGGGGATATTGGTGGAAGAACAGAGAACGGGCTGGTTCCATTTTGACTTACTGGGGTTCTGAGGTTCTGCACCTAGAAGTGTCTGAACCCCCTGCATGGCACCATCGCCATCTCTGACTCAGTGGCACCCTCTTTTTCCAGAAGTGGCTAAAAGAGTCTTCACACCTGTTGCAGAGACCCCATTGCTAGGTTGGGAACATACCCAAGGGGTCCTTGGGCACAGGTAGCCTCAGTGTAGTACTGGGCTCCGTCCTTGGCGCTTATCAGGGGATGGTAAGTAATCCAACCTCTGGGACTAGCAGATCCCTGTGCCTGAGGGGCACCGTATGGTCTGGCTTGAATCCAGACTTGCCCCTTGCCCACTGCACAACCCTGATCATCACTGGCTTTAGTATCTGGTCTGTGTGGTAGGACCTATCAATCCTGGAGTAGGGTCTGAAAGGGATAAAGGAAATATTTGAAAGGGATGCAAGGGAAGCCTCTAGAAACGGCAGGTACTGTAGAGACTGTCTCTGTTACTCCACATTGGCACCAAGAACCAAATGGAAAAAGCTGGTGGATGAACAGAGGAGTAGGGCTTAGTGGGGAGGAGGAGGAGGATGGAGTTGAGCAACCCACTCTGACCTCTTGGTATGGTGGTCCCCTTCAGCAGCAATCCCAGGACCACCTTGAGGCAGCTTGGCCTGCAAAAAGGACCCAATCCTGCCTGGCTGCCCTGCAGATGACTCCGGGTCCAGCTCTCCCCTGCCTGCTCCCCCATTGTGGCTTTAATCAAAAGAACAATCTGCTTGCCTGGGAATCAGACCCAGATTCCTTTCCCCAGCAATGTCCTGCGGCCTCTGGGGACCTGGGCAGCCCAGCCCAGCCCCAACCCAGGCCCCAGGGCTCAGGGCTCTGCTTCTCTAGGGGCCAGTAACAGGGTCAGGAAGCAAACAGGTGACATGATTGTCTCCCCCTGATCTCCTATTGGGGCCTCCTCCACTGTAGGACCTGAGATCCACTTGTAGAAGGATAGGCCTGGATAGGCAGTTATAGCCCAGGACAGCAGACTCAGGTGACTTGCCTCACTGGGGTCTCTGGGGACCCCTACCCCAGACATTCCTTGAAAAAGCCCCAGGATCCCAGCCTATGTTAGGCCCTGATTCTCTTAGCATGATCACTTTAACTTCTGGCCAAGTGGAGAGGTGGACAGTGGGGACCCCCTTCTGGAGATTAAAGAACCCGAGATTTAGGGAGATAGGGTAAGAGCCCCAGGTCATGTGTCTAGCCTCACTCAGGACCCTGAAGGATCTCAGAGCGAATCTAAGTGTAAAGTACCCTCTCCTCCAGATGGGGCAGGTAGGGCTGCTCATCCAGGTGACCCGGGGGTAGGTGACTGACATCCCTCAGGGTGCACAGTGGGAGTGGGCAACGGAGGAGGAGGAGCCACGAGAAGGGGGTGGAGAGGCGGGAACAAAAGGAGGGGGCGCGGCCGCAGGTGGGGGGGCAGGTAGGGCGAGCCCGCGCCCCCCTCCCCGAGCCTCACCTTTTATGGTAAGGCGCGCGGGGCGGCGGGGCGGGCGGGGCGGAGGGAGGCCGGGGCGGGAGCGAGGGGCGGAGGCGCAGCGCCGGCCGAGGCCGGGGCATGGGGCACGCAGCAGGTAAGCCGGCGCAGTGTGAGGGGTCCTTCCAGCCTTGCGCCCCAGGCTGGGTCATCCGCAGGTGGCCGCACGGGCAACTCTTGGCCACCACGCTGGACCCAGCCTGGCGCTGCTGGGGGGCTTGGGACGGGTCCTATCTCTTGTCCCTGAGTGTCTCGGGATCTCAGTCTTTGGGGACTCCAGGAGGTTGAGTGCGGGGCTGGTGCGGTGAGGTCCTGTCTCTGCTCTGAAGTGGGGCGAGGAGGAGGCTCCTGCACAAAGAGGACAGCGCTCGGCACATGGATTGAATTATAATTGCCGCAGTGACCCGGCCAGCTGCTCCGCTCTGCTGCTGTTCCAGGGTGCACGGAGGGGGTGGGGGTGGGGGCTCCCGAGCTCCCGTGGCCCCGGAGCCCTGTTCCCAGCTCCAGTCGGGGGAGGGGAAGGAGGGTCCTGGGGTCTCCTCGCCCAGCCTGTCAAGGTGTGAGAAGGGGGATCCCCAAGGTGTGTGCAGCTACTCCCCCTTCTCTAGCCCCGACCTGAGATCCCAGGATACAGGCTGGGCAGCGCCCAGATTTCTGCTCTTAACAATGGAGACCACTGTCCTCCGGCCTCAGGGCTCCGCCTGCCCTCTAGGGCTGAATGACCAGCTGCTCTCCTCCCAACCACCCTCCAGGGTAGATTTCTGTTTACTGGATGACTAAAAAACCAGGCCCAGAGAGGTTGGCTGACTTCATCAAGGTCACCCAGTACGAGCCATGGCTGGGGAGATCCCAGCTCTGCGCCCCTTCCTTCTCTAGAATAGGAAAGAGGACGAGAGACCCTTACCCTTTTGCGACTGCAAGGTGTCTTGTGGGAGTGAGTGGGGACATGCACTCTCCTTCCAGAAGCAGCAAATGTAGATGACTTTGTGGGGCTGTGTGAAAAAGCTATGCTTAGAAGTGACTCCGAGGTGGCTTTAGAGTTAGGAAGAAGACTACTCCAGGCAGTCAGCACATCCCCTCCCAGAGGTTGAAGCCTAAAGCTAGCCCTGGCTGGCTGCTGGCTGGCCGGCTCTCAGCCTCCTTCCTTCCTCTTGACAGGAAATGACTTTCTTTTCCTTTGTTCCTACTTTCTCCGCTTACCCAACTGGATCTGGGTGTCTCATTTGCCCTACGGGGGAGGAAGGATGGGGGTGGAGGGTCGGCTGGGAAGTTGTCACACAATGCCTCCCCCATCCAGGGTGAACGCAGGGGCAGTGGGACCAGAGGGAAGCGCCAGCAGGCTGTCCTTATGGGATCTGACAGGGCTTTGAAAATCCCCAGCATTGCTCCATCCACAGGCCCCCACAGCTGCGCTTGACAATGATAGGGCGGGTATGGCTGCCCAGCTGTGAACATCTGGCCTCCATGCTGGATGTTCAGAGAAAGGAGGCAGAGTAGAGTGAGGGTCAGACTAGGTGGGGGAGGAGATGGGAAGGGTTCTTGAAGAGCCACAGCCTGTCCCAGTGGACTAGAATGTGTTGACCGGAAGAAACTGGTCTGGATTGGGACATTTGGGGGATGGGAGGGGGCTTGGGAAGAGGAGGCTTGTAAACTTGTAAACGGTCCAGAAAAGAAAAAGTCCAAGGATGCCATGGACTTCCAAGTTGCACGATTCTCTGATAGGATTCCAAGCCTGCTATAAGGTCAGGGAAACACACTTGAATTCTTCTCGGGACAGTGTGGCGGAGCCTCTCTACTGCTGAGGCTTGAGGTCTGAGCTCTTGGCTTTATAAATGTCCCTGTGTAGGGTTTCTGTTTTAATCCTGAAGATCACTTATGAAATAAATTCTATGTATGGGGCGGGGTTGAGACAGGGTCTAACTATGTAGCCCCAGGCTGGGCTTGAACTCATGGAAATCTGCCTGCCTCAGCCTCCTGAGTGCTGAGATTACAGGTGTATATTATTATTCCTGGATTCAAAATATTTGTTTGAAGGGTCTCTCTATGTAGCTTGCTCTGGCTGTTTTGGAACTCATTATGTAGACCAGGCTGGCCTCGAACTCACAGAGATCTATCTGCCTTTGCCTCTTGAGTGCTGGGATTAAATGTGTGCACTATCATGCCTGGTGCCCTCAAAGCCATTTTATGGGTGTTTTTCTCTGTCAGCCTGCAGGAGAGTCCACAGAGGCTTATGCACCTTGAAAATCAGAGGGAAACCAGTGAGTGGCCATGTGGGATCGACATCTGCTATTAGGGTCTCTTGGGGCTGTCACCTGCCACCACTGTCCAGCCTCACTGATCAAAACTAGCCACACGCCTCCACAAGCAGCTGTGACCTGGCTTCAGTGTCATGGAGGCCCACACAGAAAGAGGAAAGGAGATAAAGGACACATTTTTAGCTATGGGAACTATGGTTAGGTGCCAGAAAGGACCAGTTCACCCACAGCGACCCACCCAGACCTTGGCCCCAGAGGCTGCTATCTTTAGGAACTATACCCTTCCCAGCATGAAAGTGCCTCCCCTGCCCAGATCCATGCTTCTACACTTGCTCTGTTAACTGCTTTCTGGCTCTTGATGCAGACAGCTGAGGCAAGCAAGCTTACCTGAAGGTCCCAGATGTGTGGATAGTAAGCCAGATGAAGACAGTCCTGTGATGGGCTGTCTTCATCTGAAGAAGCCACAGATCTCCCAGGTTGGGAGTCAGGGGAGGCTTCATGGAGGAAGTGAGGCTTGAGCTGGGTCTCAGGGGGCTGACATTAATTCTGTAGAGACCGAAAGGGAAGCTGATGTATCCTCCAACCGAGAAAGTAGGGGAGTTAAAAATCACTTGAGGTGCCAGACATGGTAGCACACGCATTTAATCCCAGGGAGGCAGAGGCAGGTAGATCTCTTGAGTTCAAGGCCAGCCTGGTTTACAATGAGAGCTCCAAGACAGCCAGGGCAACACAGAGAAACTCTGACTTGAAAAACCAAAAATAAATAATCATGATAACTTGAGGTGGGTTGGCAGAGCAGGCACCTCGTATGCATAAGATCCCAAGGCTGTCCCCAGCATCAGAGAGATGGGCAGGGCTGGGGAAGGTTGAGGCCATGGAAACTCAGACTTTATTCTTCTGGGGTAATAAGGAGCCTTAAGAAACTTTTAAAAGTAGCAGGGTGATGGTGTCGGCAGGGGCTTGGGAGGAAGAGACAGGTAGACCTCTGAGTTCAAGGCCAGTCTGGTCTACAGAGCTAGTTCCAGGACAGCCAGGGCTACACAGAGAAACCCTGTCTCTAAAAAGATTTTAAACAGAAGAGAAACCATCAAATTTATGCTCTGGGAAGATTAGGGTTAGTGTTGGGTAGGAGACTAACCAACCACACACTGAGACATACAGAGAGGGGGATATGGAGGGAGGGAGGGAGGGAGGGAGGGAGGGAGGGAGGGAGAGAGGGAAGAAGGGAAGAAGGGAGGGAGGGAGGGACGGCATGATTTTAGAAATGGGGCAGAGTGAAAGTCTACCATGGACATGCTGGTTTGGGGGCTGAGTGGACAGGACTGAGGGTCAGCTGCATGGCTGTGGGGAACTGAAACAGCAGCTCGGTGCTGTGTGACCCCAGACAAGGGACTTGGCTTCTCTGACCCTTAGTTTTCTCATCCACAAGATCGGGTGATATGGGGTGTTGTTGGGGGCTCAGGGCAGCATGGGAACAGGGTGAATCCTGTCTTTTATTCATCTCATCTTATTATGTTCCTGCTCGCTCCCAGTGGACCTGGCCTGAACCTCGGACCTTGTCTTCCAATAGACTCAGGTGAGGGAGGGACCATTGGCAGGTATCAGAGCCTGTGCCTGGCAGCTGCCTGCCTGGGCTGGGCTCTGGAGGAAGTGGCCAGGGAAGATAATCTCCTCTGAGTCGCTGCAGGGCTGTTCATAGGCCACTGGGAGGGGCCTTCAGGATGTGTGGATCCCTGTGGCCTGGTCACCTGGTGGCCACCTGGCCTCTCTGAAGGCTGACCCCTGCCCCTCCTTCCTCCCCTGTGCAACCCAGGCTGGCCTAGAACTCACCATTCTCCTGCCTCAGCCCCATCTCTGGTGGAGTTGGGTGTTGGGCTGGGCCCACCAATACAGTGAGGTTGTCTCCTGAGAGGGAGGACACTCTGGGAAAGTTCCTCTGTGGCCAGCTGTGTACCCTGTCAACTTGAACCTCTGTGCCTCCTGCCCCAGCAGGAGCCCATCATGGCTTCCAAGCCCGAGAAGAGGGTGGCTTCATCTGTTTTTATCACCCTGGCACCCCCACGCCGTGATGTGGCTGTGACTGAAGAAGTGGGCCAGGCAGCTTGTGAAGCCCAACGTGCCCGGCCCTGGGAGACCCTTGCTCCCACAAAGACTCCTGGGACTGGCTTGAGAAGGAACTCCAGTGCCTGGACACCCTCAGGCAGGACCAGTGCCTTGATACCTGCGGCCCCACCCCAGCTCTCCAATGGAGGTAAGAGTGACCCTAAGGGAACCAGGACAGCACAGGGCCAAGGCTGGGAGGAAAGGGCAGGCTCTGGGTTACTCATTCATTCAAGTGCCTATTGCATGCCAGGCCTACTATGGGACCCATCTGCCTGCGCCTGAGTCCTCTAGGTACCTGTGATGTTGCAGGTCACTTAACCTCTCTATGCCACAGTGTCAAAAACCTCAAAGTATAGTTGTGAGGATTAAGACAATCAACATAGGACCAGCCAGATGGCTCAGCAGGTAAACTCAGCCTAAGGACCTGAGTTCAACCCCCAGAACCTATATATTGCACAAATTCTATTTGGTACTATAATAAAATCCAGAGCCAGATAGTGGGAGAAAGCTGAAATACCAGAGAAACAGGGAATAAACTGCAGTCAATTCTCACCTCAAGCTGAACAGGGTAGATCCTATCTCCAGACTGACTGGGCACCCAGGCAAAGGGAAGAACGTCTGCCTTCCCTTCCTTATCTTTCTGGATATTATTTCGATTCCTGGATCAACTTTCCTAGCACTAGTATTAAAAGTGGGTGCCATCACTGACTGGCTCTGTTTGGCTTTGAATTCACGGAGATTGAGAGGATCTCTGCCTCCAAAGTGATGGGATTAAAGGTGTGGGTTATCACTCCCTGACCTTCATGGCTTGGCTCCGTGGGTGGCTCTGTCTGTATAGGAGGTGTCTGGCCCGGACTTTCAGGCCTTGCCTCAAGTTTTAGGCCCACAGACCCACAGATGCGCAGAGACACACAGATGCTTACAGTAGTTTTAGGCTGATCCGCCTAAGGCCCAGGCATATAGCTTGCCAACTCTTTACCCTTAATCTAACCCATGACTCTAATCCTGTTCAGCTATGCAGCTCGGTACCTTTTCTCAGAGCAGCATAGTTGCCCTCTGTTTCTTCTGCCTTCTCTCTGGCATTCTGCTCTGTTCCACCTGTTTTTAGAGTCTTCTAGTCTGTTAGCCCCGCCCACACTTCCTGTCTGCCTTTGGCCAATCAGCACTTTTTATTAAACCAGTGGGTGGGACAATTATTTACAGTGGAACAACATAATCTCCCACATCTGTCCTCTTATATTCCAGGCTATTTTTATTAAATATATAATATATCACCATACACCTATGCAAAGGCAGAAACATCAATCAATTCCTGCCAATTGTTGACCACACACACACTTACACATGTATACACACATGCGAACACACAAAAGCTCACTACAGAATAACTGAAAAGAACATATCAAATGTCAAAAGAGTGAGTGTTACAAAGGAGCCTGGTGCTATCTAGAAGAGGTAACTTTCTGTGGCTCCTCTGAGGAGGCTTCTCTGAGGTCTCTTTGGTGGGGGAAGTGGAAACAAGTTAGTCACCATTGTAACCTCTGGGCTTGGTCCCATGGAGCTGGGTCCAACCTCAAAGCTAAAGTTGAAGGTTCAATTTGCATTTATTTATTTTTGCTTCTCTGGGTAGTTGTTACACTTAATGAATCTTTATTTTTACTTATTTTTAGTTGACTTTTAAAAAAACTAATTGTATGTGTATTAACTCTTGTACGATGCCTATGTACCACATGAGTTCAGTGTCTGCAGAGGCCAGAAGAGGGCACTGTATCCCTGGAACTGGAGTTATAGAGAGCTGTGAGCCCCATGCAGGTGCTGGGAACCAAGCCCAGGTCCTCTGGAAGAACAGCCAATGGTCCTAACTACTGAGCCATCTCTCCAGTCCCTGTGTTTTTAATTTTTTTGTTTGTTTGTTTTGTTTTTCAAGAGAGGGTTTCTCTGTGTGTAGTCCTGGCTGTCCTGGAACTCCCTCTGTAGAGCAGGCTGGCCTTGAAATCACAGAGATCCCCTCTGCCTCCTGAGTGCTGAGGTTAAAAGCATACATCACCACACCTAGCTAATTAATTTTTTAAAAAACATTTATTTTTATTATATGTGTAAATGTGGTCTTTTTTTTTTTCATTTGTGTGGTTATTTGGAACTAAGTGGCTGTAAGAATATGGGTCGGACCTTGGGGCTAGGCTGGACCAGAAACTTCTTGCTACAGGATTTCTCTGTGAAACAGTGCTGGTATACTGGAGCCACTCTGTAGACCAGGCTGACCTTGAATTCACAGAAATCCACCTCCCCAGTGTCTGCTTTTCTATATGTGCACTATATAGTCCTTCTGAAGGCCAGAATAGAGTGTCAGGGCCCTAGAACTGGAGTTATAGGCAGTTAGGAACTGCCTGAGTTCTCTAAAAGAGTATTAGGTTGTTTGTCTGATTTTGTGTTTTGAGGCAGGGTCTCACTGTTTAGCTCTGGCTGTCCTGGGGCTCACCATGTGGACCAATCCAGGCCAGCCAATGTCACACAAAGAACAAACCAAACCAAAGGTGTGCACCATCACACATGGTTCAGGCAGCAAGTGTTCCAGGAACTTGCCCTGTAAACCAAGCTGGCCTCAAACGCAGAGATCCACCTGCCTCTGCCTCTGCCTCTCGAGTGCTGCTGGGATTAAAGGTGTGCATCACCACTACCTTTAATTTTCTTTTGTTTTTTTTAATATTCATTTTAATTTCAGTTTTAGTCTGTGTGTGCACAGGTGCTCATGTAGGCCAGAGTTGTTGGGATCCTCAGGAGCTGGAGTGACAGGTGTGTGTGTGTGTTGTATATAGGGTGTGGATTCATTCTCCGTCCAGTCCGTGGAAAGAAGGCACAGAGCACTCTATGGGTGAGTGTTAGCCTTTCCAGCTGCAGAGAGATAGTCTTTCCTGAACTGAGTCTTGGCAAAGGGCATTTTTATTGTCACCCAATTACACTGTTAGCAAGCTAATTTCCACATCCCCAAACTGTCCCACGCCCACTTCTTGCCCGCAAGAAAAGGCACGACATACGTAGGATCCTTCTGCAGCAAAGCTTTAATGCTCCATGAGGGAGAGCATAAGCTTACATAAAATGGAGAGACCACGAGGTAGGAAAGCCCAACTTTTATACAGACCAAAGGCCTCTGCCTTGAACGTGTCACCTTTCTATAGGCTGCAGCTCATTATCCCACATGACGCCACGGGAGAGGCGGAGAGACCAGTCTCGCGAGAGTATCAAACGCATGCACTCTTGTTTTGTTTACTGACTCAGGCGGGTTGGCCAGCACCGGATATCGGCGCCACCTTGAGGAGCTGGGGCCAGCGGCTCCCAACACCAAACCTCTCATCTAAGCTTCCCAAAGGGACATTGCCAAATGTAAATTCTCAGTTAAGGAATACCTCTGTTTTCTAGCTTGTTCCTCAACCAAGTTTGCATAGGCTTTGTCCCTTTAGAAAACTCTCAGACATGACTCGGTTCCAGGGACAAAAGGTAGCCACAAAAGGCAGGTTAAAGCTAGGTGCTAGCTCTGCAGGAATTCCCCCAACTGAGGTGGATACTTGGAAACCAAACTTGGAACCTCTGCAAAGGCAGTGTTCACTCTTAGCCAAAAAGCCACCTCTCCGGCTCTTATTTCTTAAAAAAAAAAAAAAAAAAAAAAAGCAACAAAAATACTATTTGCTTATTCATTTATTTATTTAATGAAAATGGATGTGTTTGCCTGCATGTTTGCTTGTACCAGAAGACAATGTTGGATGCCCTGGAGTTACAGACAGGTGTGAGCCACCATGTGGGCACTGGAAACTGAACCCCAGTCTTCTGGAAGAGCAGCCAGGGCACTTAACCTCTAAACCAGCCCAACAGCCCCAGATTTATTTCACTTTTATGTGTGTGTGTGTGTGTGTGTGTGTGTGTGTGTGTGTGTGTGTGTATGCGTGCATCTGTGTGTGAGTTTGCACACATGTGAGTGCAGTTCTGTCAGTAGCCAGAAGAGGGCATAGGATCCCCTGGAGTTTCAGCTATCAGTGCCTGAGAGCTGCCTGATGTGGTTCTGGGACTTGAACCTCTGTAAAAGCAATACATGGCTTAACTGTTGGGGGCTACCTCTCCAGTTCTCCAGTCCTCATTCATTATTAATTTTAAATTGCATTTATTTATTGTATGTGTGCCATGGCATTTGTATGTGAACTCAGAGAACAACTTGGAGTCTGTTCTCTCCCTCCACCTTATAAGCTCTGGGAATGGAACTCAGGTCCACAGACTTGGCGACAAGTACCTTTGCCCACTGAGCAATGGCACTGTCCCACAAAATACACTTTCATTGAGCCATAGAAATTGTACATGTTTACGAGATACTGTATCATGACAGCATGTAATCATTGGGTTGGAGAAATTAGCATATCTATTGTCTCAAATGCTTATTTCTTTGTGGTGGGAACATTCGGAATCCTGTCAGCTATTTTCAAATGTACGACTGACTGTTGCCAAGGGTACTAGGAGCTTTTCTCCTGGGTATGGTGATGCAGGCCTGAAATCTCAGCTCTCAGGAGCCTCCAGAAGGAGGATTTGGAACTAGAAGCTGGGTGACAAGATGAAAACTGGTCAGAGAAGGGGAGAAGGGAGGAGAGCTGAGCTTGTCTTCTACCCAGCTGCACCTGAACTTTGCCATGCTCTTGAGTCTGTTTGTAGAGGAGTGGGTAGAGAACGCTTGTTTGGGCCAGTGATTCTGGCCCTAGAGCAGAGGCTAGAGGTGTACCCAGCATCCCCACCCTCATCCCCACGATTCTGCATTCTACTGCTCGGCTGGATCCACAGTCTAGGGCACATAGCCACCTGTAAGGTCCCACCGGGTAGTGGTGGCGTCAGCGATGCTCGCCCTTCACCCCAGCACTCAGGAGGCAGAGGCAGGTGGATCTCTTTGAGGCCAGCCTGGTCTACAAAGGGCGTTTCCTAGACAGGCTCCAAAGCTACACAGAGAAACCCTGTCTCGGAAAACCAACAAAATCCGTAAGGTCCCCTCTGCCTTGGTGAGGAATAGGGAGCGAGGATCCGTGAGATGGGCTGGCAGACCTGACCCCAAACCTGGCCCCAGACAAGTGACTGTAGGAATTAGCTGAAGGCGATCAGGGCGCTAGAGCCCAGGTCTTCAGGCTCTGGGAATCTAGAACTGTCCATACTTCGCTTTTATCCTTCTGTGGTCATTGTGTTCTCCAACCTTTATTTATATGTATATATGTATGCCACAGGTCAGAAGGCAGCTTGGAGGCGTCTGTTCTCTCTCATCCTATTGGCCCTAAGGATTGAATTATGGTCACGTTGTAGCAAATTCCTTTACCCACTAACCCATCCTCCTCCTCCTCCTCCTCTTCTTCTTCTGTTTGGTTTTGTTTGTTTATTTATTTATTTTGTTTTGTTTTGTTTTTACATCCCAAGCAAAGTTCCCCCTCACTGTTCTTCCCCATCCTCT
This sequence comes from Phyllotis vaccarum, assembly GCA_033318265.1. NCBI lineage: Eukaryota > Metazoa > Chordata > Mammalia > Rodentia > Cricetidae > Phyllotis > Phyllotis vaccarum. Next base: position 56,377,775 of record JARWLC010000003.1, on the reverse strand, counting down.
CTTCCTCTTCTGTTTCTCCTCAGACACTGGTGGGCCTCCCATGGGTATCCACCAGCCATGGTATATCAAGTCGCAGTGAGACTAGGTACCTCCTCTTCTGTTAAGGCTGGATGGGCAACCTGGTAGGAGGTATGGGTGCTAAAAGCAGGCAACAGAGTCAGAGACAACCCCTGCTCCCACGTAAGAGTCTCACAAGAAGACCAGGTTACAAAATTGTAGCATGCATTTAAGGGCCTAGGTCAGTCCAATGCAGACTCCCTGGTTGTCAGTTCAGTCTCTGTGAGCCCCTTAAGCCCAGGTTAGTTGGTTCTGTGGGTTTTTCACATGGTATATGTTCTTACTTAATATGTAGACCAAGTTGGCCTAGAACTCACAGAGATCCTCCTGCCTCTGCCTCCCGTGCCCTGAGAATTAAAGACGGAGCCACTGTGTCACTGGGCCACTATTGACAGTGTTTGTTCTGTACCTGACAGTGACAGAGCCATCACAAGTCCTGAGTGTTAAACAGTTGATATCACCTCCATTTAATAAGAGAGCTAGATAACAATATGCCAAAGCCATAGGCCAAACAAAATAAAATTCATATAAATGCCTAAGTCATTATTAAGGCTGAACAACAAATCCAACCATAGGGCTAGGCACTCTGAGAATACAAGTCTGTGACTCTAGACCACCAGCCAGACAAGCCAAAAAGTTATTATTACACCTGAGACTCCTTTTACCCTGGCCCCATCCATACCTTTCGCCTCCATGAAGGGAGCTGGCACTCTACTGGCTGCAGTCTGTGCTCTTGGTGATAATAGTGGTTCCTGAACAGAGGAAGAAGATGGGGCTACACCCACACCCACACCCTTACAGGATTTCTCTGTGTAGTTCTGGCTGTCCTGGAACTCACTCTGTAGACCAGGCTGGCCTTGAACTCAGAGATCCACCTGCCGCTGCCTTCTGAGTGCTGGGATGAAAGGTGTGCACCATGACCCAGCATTGCTCACTTTCCAAAAAAACAATTTAAGACTCAAAGAGTTGACGCTCTTGCCTAAGGACTCAGGGCAAGCCTGTGGCAGCAGAACCAGGTCTGGAGCCAGACCTGAGCCTTTATACACTGCTGTTTGGCCTCTGGGTGAGAAGCCCTTGAGCCCCGTGGGGATTCTGGGTAGCCATTATCTTCTTCCATTGTAGGATGCCCTCCCCTACCTCCTGTGAATGATGAGGATCTAGACCTTCTCCCGCCTCCTCCACCACCCCCTCCAGCCTGCCTGCCTCTCTCAGAAGAAGAGCCTTCTGTCCTGACTGGGTCGTCACTCATTTCTGACTTCGAGCAACTACACCTGCCCCCACCTCCACCTCCACCCCTACCACAGGTACTGTGAGGGGCCCCTGGGTGGGTGGGGTGACCTGAGTCTTTCCAGCATTACCAAGGTAGGTGGGGTTTGGTCCATTCTGCTTGAAGGCAGTCAGTCTTCAAAGCTCCTCTGAATCCCAAAGCCAGCAGAAACTGTTTGGGATTGGGTCCCTGGAGAGATGTTCCAAGCCACTTTGTTCTTTATCCACTCTGCTCCAAGACATGTACTGGTTTTGACACAAATCTCCACGTGGCATATGACGCCAGTTAATTCCCTGCCCTTCATAGAGAGGGTTGTCATCGCGAGTGGTGTCCTGGGTCAAGGTCCGTGTCACCTCCAACTCAGTGTTGGTGGGTGAGACACCTCATTTCCAGAATGTTCTGAGAAACAGGAGTTAAGTTGGGCCTGATGTTTGTAAAACTGTAATCCCAAATTCTGAGGAGGCTGAAGCAGGTTGATCACAAGGCCTAGCCTGGGCTACAAAGTGAGTTCAAGGCCAGCCCGGGCAACTTAGTGAGACCCTGTCAGAAACTAAAAGGTAGAAGAAAGGTTGGGGATATAGTCAGTCAGTGGTAGAGTGTTTACATAATAAGCATGAAAGTCACTTTGGTGGAGGGAGCCCCAGGCAGGGAGCAGGGAGGTCCTGGCTCTTGTTGCCATGGTGATCTTCCTGCTAAGTTATAGAGGCAGAACATTTGCTTCTCCAGCCTCAGTCTCCTCATCTATACAATGGGATTAATTGTACTTGGAGCCACCCAGACAAAGAGCCAAGCTGGGAGAGTCTGGTGGCTCCCCACCAGCTGGCCTCTCTCCTGTATCCTCCATCTGTGTCCCCACAGGCTCTACCAAAGGAATCTTCTGTCCAGTCTCGGCCTAGTCACCTCAGACCCTCTGAAGAGGAGCTACCCCCTCCTCCAGAAGAGCCTGTCACCTTTCCAGAGAGAGAGGCATCCACAGGTACGGTCATTGGTCTGGTCTCTGGGTCTCCCAGGACCAGAATGGGGAAGCAGGGTCTGTCCATACAGTGTGCAGCTACTGAATGTCTGTCCATTGCTGGCTTCTGATTTGTTATTGTTTGAGATAGGATCTCATGTGGTCCAGGCTAGCCTTGAAGTCACTATGTAGCCAAGGATCCTTCCTAGTGTTCTTCCTGCCTCACTCTCTGAGTGCTGGGATTACGGGTGTGTGCCGCTGTGCTGGGTTTGGGGACCCATTCGACACTCAGGTCTCACTTCTCCTATCCCAGACCCCGCCTGCTCAGAAATTCCACCTAGCAGTGATCTCTCTCCTCAGAAAGCCTGCCAAGGATCAGTTCCTCCCCCAGGCCTGCTCAAGACCTTGCCTACAGGCTATTTAAGACCTGGTCCCTATATTTGCCGCTTGATTCCTCTCCTGCTCTCCTGAGAGTCACCCGGGAGTTGCTTTGCTCTGCTTAGATTAAGCCTGGATTTATTAATTTGGTTTGGCCGGTTTATTGCATTGGCAGAGGATACCCAATAACCAGGGTTCCAAGACGGTAGCCCAGGACATGCACAGATATACATCCAGGCAAATACATATAAAATGATTTTTAAAATTTAGTAAAAAAAAGAAGTTTAAGGCTATCCTCAGCTACACAGTAAGTTGGAGGCTATCCTGGGCTACAGGAGATTTTGTGGGGGGGAAAAAAAGCCAACTAGGCATGGTGGTACACACCTTTAGTCCCAGCACTTATGAGGCAAAAATAGAAGGATCTCTGAGTTTGAGGCCAGCCTGGTCCTCATAGCAAGGTCCTTGCCAGCTAGGGCTAAACAGTGAGACCTCGTTTCTCCATACCTCACCCCCCCATAACACACACACACACACCCCAGTTTCTAATTTTGCCTTTTGAGCTTTGGGACTGGGGACCCTACCCTGTCTGCAGCAGCTACAGGGCTGTTCCTTATTGCTGCCTCTCCCATTGCATCTCTGAGGGGGTCTCCCTCCCATCAGAATGTGCAGGAAGCTCCTTGGCCTTTTGTTCAGCTTGTGTGGCACTCCTCAGCAGGAGCCTAGGTGTGCTGGGTTACACAGCTGCCTCCTGATGGGTTTGTAGGTGTTTTCTTTCGGTAACTGAGCTGACTCACCTTATTGGCTCATTTCACCATGTGTGGGGTTTTCTGGGGTAAATTCCTAGAAGAGGAAGTACCCTATAAAAAGGCTGATGTTTTAAGTTTTGTATAATCACCTTCCTTAGTCATCACAGCCTACGTGTGCCTACCAGCAGTCACTTCTAGAAACCTCTACTGCACTGTGCGCCTTGTTTAATTGAGCTGTGATGTGCTTGCTCGGGTCCTGCCCCAGGTACTGAAGATACAGTGGCATCTAAGGCAGTGTCCTTTTTCCTGGGTCACAGCAAGACATAAGGGCAAATGTTTCTCTAAGCTTGTCATTTGTCTTTTGACTTACAGTAGATTTTAACATAAAAATTGTTTTATTTTGCTTTTCTCTTTTTTTAGATGTATTTATTCATTTTTATTCATCATATAGTGTTCTGCCTGCATGTATCCCTACAGGCCAGAAGAGGGCGCCAGATCTCATTACAGGTGGTTGTGAGCTACCCTGTGAATGCTGGGAATTGAATTTTTGAACTCAGGAAGGGCAGTCGTGCTCTTAATTGCTGAGTCATCTCTCCAGTTACTTGGGTTTTTGTTTGTTTGTTTGTTTTGTTTTGAAAGGTAGGTCTTACAGCATAGCCCAGGCTAGACTGGAACTCTATCCACCTTTGGGGATTACAAGCGTGAGCCTTCACACCCAACATGAGAATCTTAGTATTTTTTTTTTCCCCTTAAGATTTATTTCAGTCAGGCATGGGTGCGCACGCCTTTAATCCCAGCACTCAAGAGGCAGAGTTTCAGTTCCTTATTATTGGGCTTTTCACAGCAGGGTTTCTCTGTGTAGCTCTAGCAGTCCTAGAACTTGCTCTGTAGATCAGGCTAGCCTTAAACTCAGAGATCTGTCCCTTCCTGCCTCCCAAATGCTGGGATGTGCCCAATGAAGCCTATTTTTATTATTTTTAATTATGTCTATGAGTGTGTGTGTGTGTGTGTGTGTGTGTGTGTGTGTGTGTGTGTGTGTGTGTGTGTGTGTATACACTTCAGAGTCCAGAACAGGGCATCGGATCCCTGGAGTTACAGGCAGTTGGGAACTGACTGATGAGGGGGAGGGTTGGACTCAGGTCCTCTGTAAAACAGTGTGGTATGTTCTTAGTTGATGAGCCATGGTTGATTCAACTTCTCTCACTGGAATTTTTGTGACTTCAGGTTTTACATCTATATCTTGAGTCAGGATCATCTGGGCAGGGTATCACCATTTCCCCTCCACTCCCTTAGAGATGAAAAGCTAGATGCCAAAGCTGCTTTTCTTTATTTGTTTATTTGCTCTTTGTCTTGCTGTGTAGCCCAGGCTGGTCTGGGATTAAAGCTGGGTATCACTACCTGGGCATAGAGGCTGGTAGATCTCTGTAAGTTCGAGGCCAGCTTGGTCTACATCGTGAGTTCCAGGACAACCAGACCCTCCCCAGAAGACAATAATAATAACAAAAAAATGTGCATTATGGTGCCTGACCCAAAACTGTGCCTTTGATTTTAGTTTCCCAAATACTATTTACCTTCCTTCCTGGTGCTTATGATATTTATATTTATCTATATTTATCCATTGAGGAAGGTTTTGAAGCTGGTCCTGGACACACCGGGCATCATATTTGGGGTGGTGATTGGATATTGCCCTCCTGGGCTGGTGACAGCCTGTGTCTTCCCTACTCCAGATGTCTGTGGCTTCTGTCACAAGCCTGTGTCCCCTCGAGAGCTGGCTGTTGAGGCCATGAAGAGGCAGTACCATGCCCAATGCTTCACCTGTCGCACGTGCCGTCGCCAGCTAGCTGGGCAGAAGTTCTATCAGAAGGACGGGCGCCCCTTGTGCGAGCTCTGCTACCAGGTACTCCCCTGCATGTAGCCCCCCAGGTTCCACACGTTGACCCCAGCAGTTATTTCTTTCTTTCGGAGCTCCTAAGAGAATGACACTGTGAACCCAGCAGAGAGTCCAGAAGGAGGAAATTGATTTGAGCAGGATTCGGTTCCTGTGGCTGTTATAATATAGGCGTCAGCTTCCCAGCGATGAAAAGGGAAGATTTACTTAGTTGAGAGGTTCCAGTTCATATATTTGATCTTGTGGTGAGGCAGTCTGTCATTGCAGGACAAACTGGCTCCTCTTATGGCCAGCAAATTAGAGAAAAGAACCATTCTACACTCCCAGTAACAAAAACCTCCATTAGGTCCTGCCACCTCCCAACAGCGCCCCCTGGAGCCTGGGCTTGGTGGGCCGATGGAGAGCATTCAACATCTAATTTAACCACATTTTGGTGGTGGCTTCAGTCAATATACATTTTCTCTTATAGTTATGGAGATCATTGGATCCAAATCAGGGTGCCTCCTCTCGATTTGCAAGCTCTGGGGGAGGAGGCACTTCCTTGCTTTTTCCAGGTTCTTTTGGGGGTTTTGTATGTTTTCTTCAAGACAGGGTTTCTCTGTGTAACAGCCCCAGCTATCCTGGAACTCTGTAGACCAGGCTGTGCCTCCACACCTGTCCTCTTCTGGGAAGGGAGGTGGGGCTGAGACTGCGACATAGGGTGATCTTGAACTCCTAACCCTTCTTCCTCCACTTCTGAGTAGTGAGCTAGGTATGGTAGTGTCCATGTGTTCCCAGTATTCAGGAAGCTGAGGCAGGAGGACTACATGCATAGTGAGACCCTGCCAAAAACAACAAAAAAATTAGATACCAATAATCAATAGTTGTGTTGAACACTTAATAATTTATTAAGAGCTTGGAATAGGTAATACACACCTTTAATCCCAGCACGTGGGAGGTGGAGGCAGGTGGATTTCTGTGAGTTGGAGGCCAGCCTGGTCTACAGAGCGAGTTCCAGGACAGCTAGGGCTGTTACAAAGAGAAACCCTGTCTTGAAAAACAAACAAACAAACAAAAAGAATTTGTTAAGAAAGACCCAAAAGGGAGTGTAGTCTTACATTTCTGTCCTGGCCAGAAACTTTCAAATACTCAGCAGCTGCTTCCAAAAAAAATGACTTGGAGGCTTACTATTATAGTAACTGCTGGGCCAATAGCTCAAGCATATTATTAGCTAGCTCTTACACTTAAATTAAGCCATAATTCTAATCTGTGTTTAGCCACGTGGCTAGGCACCTTTTTTCAGTACAGCATTCTCATCTTGCTTCCTCTGTGTCTGGCTGGTATCTGCTCTCTCCCTTCCCTCTTCCCAGAATTCTCCTTGCCTGGTCACCCTGCCTCTATTTCCTGCCTAGCTACTGGCCAATCAGCATTTATTAATACCAATACCAGTGACAAATTTTTACAGTGCACAAGAGCATTATCCCACAAGGGAGAGAGAGAGAAAGAGAGAGAGCTGGACTTGATGGCACGTGCCTTTAATCCTAGCATTTGGGAGGCAGAGGCAGGTGGATCTCTGTAAGTTCGAAGCCAGCCTAGTCTACAGAGTTCCAGGACAGCTAGAACTGTTACACAGAGAAACCCCGTCTCCAAAACAAACAAACAAGAAGAATTTGTTATGGGGGCTGAGCATGATAGCGTATATCTGAAATCTAAATTCTTGAGTGGAAGCAGGAGGTTCAAGAGTTCAAGGTCATCCTCAGCTACATAGTGATTTTGAGTCCAACCTGGATAACGACACCCAATCTTAAAACTAGGGGAAAAAGGGGAAGTGGGGGGGGGAGGCTATTGAAAAAACTGTTAAGAAGGTAGTCCTCAGGCAGCATGAAGTCAGGTGGCAGGGTGTTTACCTGGGCATACACAAGGCCCTAAATTCAATTCCTATTCCTGGAAAAGGAGAGAGAGAGAGAGAGAGAGAGAGAGAAGGGGGAAGGGGGGGTAAAGACAAGGAAAGGGCTGGAGACACTTCCCGGCCGGGGTAGGCATATCTGTGGGCTGACTGAAACAGTGTCTCTCTGACCCAGGACACTCTGGAGAAGTGTGGCAAGTGTGGAGAGGTGGTCCGAGACCATGTCATCCGGGCCCTGGGCAAGGCTTTCCACCCACCCTGCTTCACCTGTGTGGTCTGTGCCCGATGCATCGGGGATGAGAGCTTTGCACTGGACAACCAGAACCAGGTGTACTGCGTGGAGGATTTCTACAGGTGGGCAAGGAGACCGAGGCTGGGGAGGGAGCCAGTGGGCAGGACTCTGCCAAGAAAAGCCATCCTCCTGTTAGGTTCACCACGTAATTCACTGGGCATCTGCTAGGCATCTTCTTTGAGTCCCTGAATGTCAGGCCCATCATCTGACATACTCCATGCAATCCTCAGACTTTTTATGGGCAGGAAGTACAATGAAAGGGTACATTTACTAGAAGTAGAAACTGAGGCACACAGTAACCAAGGTACAATCAGGTTTCCATTTAAGGACTTGAGTTGGGAACTGGGGTGTAGCTTCATTGGTAGAGTGCCTGCCTAGCATGCACAAAGCCCTGGGTTTGGTTCCTAGCACCACACAAACATGCCATGAAGAATACACATGCCTATAATCCCAGCATTCTAGAGGGAGAAAGAAGGTCAGGAACTTAAGGTCATCCTTGGCTACCCTAGCAAGTTCAAGGCCAGCCTGGTCTATATGATACCCTGTCTAAGAAAATAAAAAGGACTTGACTTGGAGCCTGAATTTCAGGCCCTAGGCTATGTACCCTCCGACCTGGAGGGGGGGACTGGGGATACAGACGTAAGGGAGACTCGTGCTTTGTCCCCTGTTTGAAAAGACATAGATGGGGCATGGTGGGTCAAGCCTGTGAAGACAGAGGCAGGAGGATTGGTTTTGCCCATCCGAGGTCAGCCTAGACTGAAGAGTGTCTCAAAGATGAGCAAAGAGGAGTACTCAGGAGGCAGAGGCAGGCAGAGCTCTGCACAGAAAGTTCCAGGCCAGGACGACACAGTAAGACCCTGTCTCAAAAATAAGCCAACACAAAATAAGCAAATAAGGCTGTCAAGATGGCTCAGTGGATAAAGGGGCTTGTCACCACGCCTGATGACCCGGGTTCAGTTTCCCGGGACCCACAAAGTAGAGGACAGCTAACTTCTTCTGCACGTGGTCCTTGGACCTCCACATACAATGGAATAAATATGCTAACAAATTTTAAATTAGGCAAAGTACAAAGTACACCCCCCTCAGACCTGACACTACCCAGTCTATTTCTGGCCTCGGCTAATTTCACTCTGGGAAGCTGGATTCATTATACTGATCCCTCCTTCTGCTGTTGCCTAGAAGGGTAGACATCTGTGACTATCTCTGAAGAGTCTGTCACCTAGCAACCCTGGGGAGGTGGAGGCACTCTGGGGTGTGAAGTGCAGCCACCCTGTTCGTGCCAGCTGACTTTGTTGTTGGTGTGAGTAGCTGACATTCCTGGCATGTGCTCCCCCTCCCTCTAGGAAATTTGCCCCCCTGTGCAGCATCTGCGAGAATCCCATCATCCCCTGTGACGGGAAGGATGCCTTCAAAATTGAGTGCATGGGAAGGAACTTCCACGAAAACTGTTACCGCTGTGAGGTGAGTAGGGCTGAAGTGATTTAAAGTGCTGTGGCCATGGGCAGCCTTCCCTTGCTTGCTGCCCTCGGCAGAGACCAGGAAAAGTGGAGATAGAAAACACATAAGGCTCCTTCAGAGTTCAGTGTGATCTGGCATCGCTTCATTATGGAAAGAGACTGTGACTGACATACCCCTGGTAGCAAATGATAGCCCGGAGGTCATCATTCTACCTCCTGGTCCTGCTTTTGCTTTCTTTGCTGAGGGCTAGCACAGCACACGGGCAGAGGGAGTTCAGGTTTATATCATTAGAAGTCCCAAGAGAATGAGAAACACCCCATTGTGAGAGAGGCGTACTGTCCCCTGGTTGGCCTGGCATGAGTCACTGTCTGTTACCATAATAGATGCCATAACTGAAGGTAAATTGATTGTGAAAAAGATTTATCATACAGGTTACAATCCATCATTAAAGGAATCAAGGCAGGAACTTGGAGCAGAAACCACAGAGGAACACTGCATACTGGCCCAAGCCCTCCACCCCCTTCTGGTGTTGGTTCAGATAGATTTCTTAGACAGCCTAGGGCCTCTTGTCTCAGGAAGGTACTGTCTACAGTAAGCTGGACTCTCCTGCATCAATTAGCCATCAAGAAAATTCCCCCTGACATACCACAGGCTAATCTGATGTGCCAGATAACCCTGAGTTCTGTCAGACTGACTATGGGGATATGTATCAAATTTAATAAAAACCAGTCTGGAATATCAGAGGACAGAGCCATCTCTTCCAGTCTCTTTTTTTTTTTTTTTGAGACAGAGTTTTCTGTGTAACAGTTCTGGCTGTCCTAGAACTTGCTTTGAAGACCAGGCTGGCTTTGAACTCACAGAGATTCTCTTGCCTCTGCTTCCCAAGTGCTGGGACTAACAGTCTATGCCACCACTGCCTGCCTAGGAGCCTGGAGCTTCCTCTGTAAACAAAGCTGGCCTCGAACTCAGATTTGCTGGGATTAAGGGTGTAAGGTCACCACTCCCGGATATTCCCTGTGCTGGGATTAAAGGTCTGAGTTACCACTGTCTGATCCTCCTAGACTGACTGGGTAGATCCCTCTGATATCTCAGACTAAATTTGAAAACATATTAAATTTGAAACATATCCCCACAACATGGACAGCGGAGGCTTACCTGCCTTCTGAGCCTATCCCAGGCTGGGAGCTAGGATTGAAAGACCCTGGAGCCAGAAGACAGAACCCATGAAATAGGTCTGTCCCTCCAGTCCTGTTCATTCCTGTCCTGTCACCCCACCCTGACAAGGTCTCACTTTGTAGCCCTGGCTATCCCAGAACTCATTACATAGATGAGGCTGGCCTCAAATTCATGGAGAACCCCCTGCTTCTGCCTCTCTAGTGCTGAGTAAAGTAGGCACCACCACATCTGGCCTCATGGGACAGGTTTTGACTACCACAGACAAAGGGGATCCCGGACGGGCTTAAACCTTTGTAGGTGCCAGAAAAAGCAGGTAACAATAATGGATCTTAGGGGCCAATCAGACGGCTTAGTGGGTAAAAGTGCTTCCCACAAAAGCTGGCTACTTAAATTCAATCTCTGCAATTGTGGAATGGAAAAATCAACCTTTCTGCAAGCTGTCCTTTTATCTACAGGCACGGCTGAGACACAAGCATGCCCACACACACATGCACAGTGAATAAATTAAAATGTATATGGGATTTAGAGGAAAAGGCGGTGAGGGATAGTCTAACCAGGAGAAAGAGAGCAATTCATGTAGCAGGGAGTGGTGGCCCAAGACTGTAATCCCAGCCCTAGGGAGATAAAGCAGGAGAAACTGAGTTTGAGGCCAGCCTAGAACAGGCAGTGAGATCCTTTCTGAGAGGGAGAAGAGACTTTTGTAGAGGAGGAGGTATTTGGCCTGTCACATGAGACCCCCAGATGGGTTTGCCCAGTTGCATAGGGGGAAATGCAGAAGGAGAGAAGATCTTGTAAGCACAAATTCAGATCCCCAGAGGCCTTCTGAAAAGCCAAGCTGATGTCTGAGATCTCTATGAGGCTGGAAAGAGGGAATAGGCTGTTTCCTGGCCCAGCTGGAGGTTATCCTCTGACACACACACACACCACCCCCACACACACACACCATATACACACACACCCACCCCCACACACACATGCATCACACACACACTCACACTACACACACACATACCACACATACCACACACACCATACACACACCATATACACACCCCCCCCACACACACACACACCACACACACATACCCCACACATACACACACCACACACACACCACACACACACCAGGAAGGAGGGGAGGGCAGGGATGGGGAGAGAAAGGAAGTTGAGGGTCACTCACTGCTGCAGGTGAGACTCTGAAGATCAGAGGAGGTTACATTTCTCAGTGTGTCTGGAGTACAGAGGTCAGGGTCTGAATAAAAGATGGAGCCGAGAGGAGGAGAGACCAGTGAGGGAAGGGGATGGGCTGCCACTGGAGGCTGCTTAGAAAATCCTACCGCAGTCCCAGAAGGTAATGCCCCGGCAATGGTCATGTGACCAGACAGGGCAGATACTACTTTATTTTTTATTTTATTTTTTTAGATCTTTTTATTTTATATGTATGAGGCTTTCTTTGCATGTATATATGCGTGCCACATGCGTGTCTGGTGCTTATGGAGACCTGAAGAGGACCTCTGATCCCCCTGGCCCTGCAGTTATGGATGGTTGTGAGCCACCATGTGGGGGCTAGGAATTAAACCTGGGACCTCTGTGAGAGCAGCAGGTTTTCAACATTCCTGAATCATCTCTCCAAACCAAGACCTTTTCTTCTCCCTCCTCTTGACAAACCCCCCCCCCCCCCCCCCCCCGGTTTTTCTTTGTGTAATCTGCTCTGTAGACCAAGCTAGACTCAAACTCTTAAATCTGCCTCTGCATCCTGGGCGCTGGAATTAAAGGTGTGCACCATCACCCTGGGCAAAGGTATTTTATGCATATGAGACTTTTTGTCTGTGCATGCATGCTGGCAGATGACAGAAGAGACCACTAGATCTGTTGGGACTGGAGTTACAATTGTTAACTATCACATGGGTGCTGGGAACTGAGCCTGGTCCTCTGAAAGACCAGCTAGTGCTCTTAACCACTGAGTCGTCTCTGCAACCCCACCCCCAACCTCACTCAAGACCTCTTTCACCATATTGAAGCTCTTTTTCTGGTTGGTTTTTTTTTTTTTTTTTTTTTTTTTGAGACAATTTCTGTGGGTAGCCTTGGCTGTCCTAGAACTTGCTCTATAGACCAGGCTGGCTTTGAACTCCATCTGCTCTCCCTCCTTGGTACTGGGATTTAAGATGTGTACCACCACTTCCCGGCCCCATTGAGGTTCTTTATCTTGGACTGTGTTATTGCCTTCTGCTTGGACCCTGCCGGTGTTGTGCTTGATCCAGCAATGAGGCTCCAAGACTCTGCCCACCCTCTCTTTCTAGTGTCTTTCTGTAGCTCTGGTGATGAAGGCAACAGGTGGTCGTTTTTATGTGCATCACCTTCACGGAGAATTCCAGAGCAGGATCTCTCAGTCAGCCAATGAGTAATTCTAAACTTTTATGAAGGTGGAGATTTCATACCCCGCACTGCTCTCAAATGTACCGTGGCGTTTATTAATTATAAATGCCGGCCAATAGCTCAGGCTTATTATTAACTCGCTCTTACATTTTAAGTTAACTTAAATGTCTTATTTACACTCTGCCATGTGGCAGTACCTTCATTAGCATGGCACATTCATCTCCTGCTTCCTCTGCATCTGGCTGGCAACTCCAGACTCCACCCTTCTTCCTCCCAGCATCCTCTGAGTCTGGTTTTTCTGCCTAACCTCCTCCTGCCCAGCGACAGGCTAGTCATCTCTTTACTAGCCAATGAGAGCAATACATATTCATAGGGTACAAAGCAATTGTTTCCCAGCAGTTTTATCCACTTGTATTTATTTTAAAATATAATGGAGAACAGAGAAGACCTCGGAAGAAAAGTCCATGGCTTCGTATGTAATCTGACATTGTCAATTAGAATTTAAGGCCTGTCCAGCTGAGAACGCATCTTGAAAGAAAGATCAAGTGCTATTATTAGTCCCAGAGCCCCGATAAGAGTCCACCAGTACCTGGCATTCCTAAGAGCCTAGCTGAGCCCCCCACTTCTTGTCTATGGTCATGTTGACCAAAGCTGCCCTAGTAAGTTGGGATTTGGCCTCTAGGAAGTTGCATTTCAATAGGTGAGGCCCAGCCAGGGCTGGTGGCTCAAGCCTGGTCTGAATTAAACCATATATATATATATAAATTAAATATATATATATAAATTAAACTACAGTAATATGGAACATACGTGGGTTCTGGTTCTCCCAGAAGGGAAGTACTCCAGGTACTGCCTATGGCATCCTTCACCATTCCTACTCACTCTGGGGTCTGTGTCATTTATCACTGTTGTTGGAAGGGTGACAGTATTTCTGTAAGTGGAAAGTGCTTTTTCTGTCATATGTATCGATTTATTAACTCCTAATGACAGTCTTGGGAGGTGGCTTGTAACCCTCACTTAAGTTGAGAAAACTGAAGCTGGCCATGGTGGCAAACGTCTGTCATTCCTAGTCCTGGGGGGCTGAGGTGAGAAGGACCAAGAGTTCAGGTCAGCCTGGGACACATAGGGAGGATCTGTGTCAAAACAAAGCCACTCTGGGTGTAGGGCTGGGAGTTCAAAGTCATCCTTAGCTCCACGGTTTGAAGCTAGAGTCAGCATTAAAATCCTGTCTCGAAATGAAGAGAAAGAGCTAAGTGTCCCCTGGGAAAGTTCTGTGTGGTGATATGTTATATATCTAATAAAACAAGTCTGGAACATCAGAGAAGAGATCTACCCACAGTCAATCCAGGAAGATCAGAGAGTGGTGACCTACACCCTTAATCCCTATGCCCTTAATCCCAGCAGATCTGAGTTTAAGGCCAGTTTGGATTACTGAGGGAGTTCCAGGCTCCCAGGCAGGCAGTGGTGGTGCCAGGCCTTTAATCCCGTAACTCCAGAGACAGAGGAGATCTTTCTGTGTTTCTGTGATTTCAAGGCTAACTACCAAACAGTAATAGCCCACCCTTTAATCTTAATCTGGATGTTAAACAACTGGGTGAAGAAAGTATTTAAGGCAGGCATAGAAAGACAGATTCAGGCAGTAGAAGTTACGAGGAGCCAGGCTGAGGAAGCTGGAAGACAGCTGGGTGAGATTTGACTGTGGTGTTTCCTCTCTTTGGTATTTTTATTTTTTATTAAGTATATAACATATCACCACAGTTCTATACTGGCATGGACCCTCGTGTGCTTCTGTCTCCCCAGGACTGCAGTGTCCTCTTGTCTGTGGAGCCCACCGATCAAGGCTGTTACCCGCTGAACGACCATCTCTTCTGCAAGCCCTGCCACATCAAACGAAGTGCTGCTGGGTGCTGCTGAGAGCCCTGCCTGCAGGCCCTTCCCTGACTTGGTTTTCCTGCCTAACCTTCCTTGCATACTTTCCTTTTGAGCCTCACTGGGCACCAGCACACTGCTCAACCCACAGTATCTACACACAAGGGTCTGAGACACTGGGGCTTAGCCTCCTGCTTCACAGCACCTCCAACCAGAAGGCCCCTCAACACAAGACTGGGACCCTGGTTCCTCTTTAGGGCTGGCCCTGACCTATTTGTGGGGATAGGTCTCAAGATGATGCCCATGTCTCTGACTATGATGCTTAGTGATACCAGCTTAGGGCACTGAGCTGAGCTGTTCGGAGTGTGGATGCCCAGTTACTGTAGAAAGTGTCTTTTGAAATTTTAGAAATATATGCTGAGGCTGGGTACAGAGAGAGGCAGTGCTCTGAGTTCAATGCCACCCTGGTCTACATAGCAACTTCCAGAACTACCAGGGCCACACAGAGACACCCTGTCTCAAAAAACCAAGAAAAGAAAGAAAGAGAGGAAGGAAGGAAGGAAGGAAGGAAGGAAGGAAGGAAGGAAGGAAGGAAGGAAGGAAGGAAGGAAGGAAGAAGTTTATGTTGGGCATGATGGCACATAACTTTAATCCCAGCACATGGGAAGCAGAGGCAGGTGGATCTGTATGAGTCTCAGGCCAACCTGATCTACAGAGTGAGTTCAATTTAAATGATGAAAAACAACATTCTTTCAATTTGGAAGAAAAACAATCTTTGAACTTTTTTCTATTTTTTTTCTTTTTTTGGTGAGGTGAAATCAGTAAATATCTTCCCTTGGTTCATAAATGTTTAAGAGCTGGAGACAGAGGCAGGAGCATCTTGGATCTCTATGTGGCTGAAGCCAGCCTGGTCTACAAGATAGCCAAGGCTACATAACAAAGGCATTTGGGGGCTGGAGAGATGACTCTGTGGTTAAGAGTACTTCATGCTTTTGTGAAGGACCAGGATTCATTTTCCACCCTCTACATGGAGGCTTATAAGTACTTGACCTGTAACTCCAAAACATGATCTGATGCCCCTACTGGTCACTTCAGGCATCTGCAAGCATGTGGTGCATACACACTCAAGCACATACACATACAAAAATATTTAACCAGGTGTAGTGACATATGTCTTAAATCCCAGTACTTGAAAGGCAAAGGCAGGAAGGTCTCTGCATTTGAAAGCCAGGGCTACAAAGTAAATTGTGCTTGCTCTCTCTCTCTCTCTCTCTCTCTCTCTCTCTCTCTCTCTCTCTCTCTCTCTCTCTCTCATAGTGGGCTTGACAGTCCATATCTATGATCTTATTAAGAATTGTCAGAAGCTTGAGGCCTGCCAGGTCTTTATAGAATTCACCTTGGCTACATTCAGAGACTGTGTCCCAAAAAACAGATTAAGCACTGGCTGATTTTCCAGAGGTCCTGAGTTCAATTTCCCACACCCACATGGTAGCTCACAACCATCTGGAATGAGATCTCCATTCTAGCCTTCAGGGATACACGCAGGCAGAACACTGTACACATAATAAACAAATAAATAAAAATTCTTAGGACCATGATGTGGCCACCCAGCTCTTCTGCCTCTGGAACAGATGCTGAAGTAGAGCTGGGGTCAGAAGGAGCAGGAGAACAGCCAGCAGGATTCCTGGCCCTCCTGTGTGCTTTTGTGAGCGGTCCATAGACATGGAATAAGTGCCTTTGATTTATCAGGGAACAAAGGTGAGGCTTACTCTCCAGGATGAGGCCGGAGAAGGGCATATCCCTTTCATTTGTACCTTCCAACCCCCACTTCGGGCCTTGCAGTCAGACTGCCTATAACCGCTGCCTCTATGAGGTCATACCTAGAATACTCCTCCTTTTAAAGACATTCACTTTAGGGCTGGCTGGATGACCCAGCTGGTAACGGTGCTTGCCACCAGGCCTGATGGCCAGAACTCTATCCCTGGGACCCAGGGACCCACATGGAAGAAGAGAACCGTTTCCCATGGGTTGTCCTCTGATTTCCACATGCCTGCCATGGATACACGTTTGCAGACACGTGCACACACAAGCAATAGAAATAAATGTAAAACGGGCAAAAATCACTTTTGTGCTTTGTAACTTCTGAGATGCACATAGAACAAATTAAATATGTTTTCCTTCCTCACATCTTTTTTTTGGGAGGGGGGTTGGTTTTCCTTTGGGTTTTAGTTGTGTGAAATAAAGTCTTATGTATCCCAGACTGTCCTTGAACTACCTATGTAGTCCAGTTGCCTTGACTTCGACTCCCCTGTCTCCTCCTCCTATATTCTGGGATTATGTTTCAAGGGATTGAACCCAGAGCTACATGAGACCCTGTCTTAAATATATAGGTGGCTGGGGGTGTGGCACAGTGGATTAAGTATTTGGTATTAAGCACCAAAACAAAATATATATAGATTAAAACAGATACCCAGAAACAAGAAGAGAAGCTGATAAAAGGTGAGCCGCTCCAGGCCTCCTTTGAAGGACATGAACTCTCCGACATGGGGAGGCTGGGCTCCATCAAGGTGGATGCGGCGCGCGGCCACTAGGGGGAAGCATGGTCCAACGAACCGGCAGTGGTACCCGGGCTCCAAGGTTCTCTGGCTTTTAACCTGCTTCTCTGCGTGGGGCAGGAGGAATGCTCTTGGCTCACATCCACTTCAGCTACTTTCAGAAAGGCAGAGAGAGAAAACATCGCAGAGATGTGACGTGGCCATGAAACTTTTCCACTTGGAGTTGCTTGGGAGTCCTAAACTTTCCATTGTCCTGTTCCAGGGTTCTTCTCACTCGAGGCCACACCCAGGTACTTGTATGACCTCACTAGCATGCGCCTGCCCCTCCAGTAAGGCTTGCTGCTGCCTACCCAGCCGGAATAACCATCGCATTGGAAGGGATCAGCTGATGGTGAAGCAAGCCTATGCATGCCAGAAACCCCGGAAGCGGAGGCAGGCAGAGGCAAGAGGACCTAGAGTTCAAGGTCATCTTTGTTTTTTTTTTTAGATTTTATTTTATGTCAGTTGGTGTTTGCCCTGGAATTGGAGTTAGAGACAGTTGTGAGCTGTTTTGTGGGTGCTAGGAATTGAACCTGGGTATTCTGGAAGCCATCTCTCCCCCAGCCCATTCAAGGTCAAGGTCATATTTGAGGACATAGTAAATATCAGGTCTGCCTGAGCTGCTTTGAATGGGTAAAGAGGGGCAGCGTTTGTGGCACATACCTGTAGTTTCAGAAATCAGAGGGCAGAGGAAGGCATATAAGGGCATCCTGGGATACACAGAGAAAATATGTTCCCAAAATAAACAAGGGCCTGTTAATCCCAATGGCCAGAATAAGACCATTACCACAATTTGAGCCAAATTTAAAGCAAGTTTGATTTTTTTTTTCCCCCCATTGGAGTGCACCCAAGAGCTGGCCAGCGACTGCCTCCTAAGTCATATTAAAGAGGGCAGCCCTGAATCCATCTGGGCACCTTTTATGGAGGAAAATCATGAATAGTTTTACAGAAGGGAGATATGAGTCAATAAGGACAGGATCAGAGATGGTAAAGGTATTCTCAAAAACAAATCAAGGTCATGGGAAGGAGAAGGCCAAGTTCCAGGAAACAGAAAGTAATTCAACTCTCACAATAAATAGAAACATATTTTTAAAAATACAGCATAATGGCTCATGCCTTCAAAATGGAGTCAGTCGGGCAGGTCCCTCAGGCCTACCAGCTGACTCAATGGGCAAGGTTTATTGCCACAGTGCCTGAAATCCAGAGCTCAAACCCCAATGATTAAAGGACAGAACTGACTCTTGGAAAATGTCCTCCGCTTGCATGATATGGGACGGGTGGATCCGCATCCGTAAACAAATCAAATTATTCACAATAACAAAAAAGTGGAATTGGGAACTTAAGGGCTGGGAGAGGGTGTGAGATCCTCAGACCGGTACTGTTAATACCCCCAAGTTTGTGGACAAGGGAGCATCCCCTAAGAGGTATAATAAATTGTTGGGAGAATTCCCACAGAGCTACACCCGGTCTGGCTCCAGTGTTAGCCTTAATCCACCTTTTGTTTCTCTTGCTTTCTACCTGGGTCTGTCTCTTTAAAGGTGCAAAGCCTATGCGGATTTGGTCCAACAGTCCGGAAAAACCTCAATATTTCTTAACTAAGAATTTGCATTCGGCATTGTATCTTTGGGGAGTTTAGAGGAGAGGTGTTGAGGATTAGGATTGCCTTGCTTGAAGGTGTAATTTGGAGTACAATAAAAGGACCCTTTGCTAGCCTGGTGGTGGTGGCGGCGGCGGCGGCGGCGGCGGCGGCGGCGGCGGCGGCGGCACACACCTTTAATCGGAAGACAGAGGCAGGTGGATCTCAGTGAGTTCAAGGCCAGCATAGTCTACAAAGACAGCTCCAGGGCAGCCAGGGCAGTTACACCAAGAAACCCTGTCTCTAAAAAACAAACCAACAACAGAAAAAAAAAAAAAAAAAAAAGTCCTTTGGCTAAACTACATTGGTTAAGTCTGAAGAGACGATTAACCCTGCAGCTGGAAAAGGCTGAAGACTCCTTAAAGTGCCTCTGTGTCTTGATTCCACAGACCCACATGAACACCCACACCAGATACACAATGAATACCGAAGGCTAGCTACATAGCTGTCAGGATCAGGAATGTCCAGTGACATCTTCAAGGACCCCTTGATAGACACACCTAAGAAACATTCACGTTATAGAATATTCCAGAGACCATCACACATGCAACACAGATGTCTAAATTCAACTGAAAAACAATTTTTTTTGAAGCTCACTTTAGCTGGTTATGTATCAGTGTATTTGCCTAGCATGCTCAGACCCAAGCCTTGGATTTGATCCTCTGTACCACATAAACCCTAAACCGTGACTTTAATCCTGACACTTGGAAAGATCAGAAGTTCAAGCTCATTGTGGAGATTTTGTAAATAAATGGACATTTATTTTATTTTATTTTGAATTTATTTTACATGTATGGTTGTTCCACCTGCAAATATGTCTGTGCACCTGGTGTTTTGAGAAACCAGAAAAGGGTATCAGATCCTCTGGAACTGGAGTTACATTGTGAGCTGCCCAGTGAGTGCTGGGAATTGAACCTATGTCCTCTGGGAGAACAGCCTCTTGACTGCTGAGCCATCTCTCCTGCAGCTCTTACCTGTTTTTTCTTGGTTTTTGTTTTAAATTTTAGGGTTCAGCAGTTAAGAATATATGCCACCTTTTGCAGGGGTCCTTAGTTTGGATCCCAGCAACCACAAAGCATCTGCCTACCATTCTAGTGTTGTGGAATCAGTCTGACACCTTCTGGCCTCTGAGGAATGCTGCCCACACATGGTATATACATGACCTCACAGTTAGCCTTAGCCTGCCTTCAGTGACTCAGCACCAGCAGCCACATTATCACCAGCCTCCAGTGTGACCTTCATGCCTTTTCAAAGGTCCCACCATCACAGCCCACTGTCTGTCTGTCTCTCACACTCTGTTTCTGTCTCTTTTCCCTCCACTCCATCTCAGAGGCAGCCTCTGTAACACCCCCCCCCCCCCCGATAAATCTTTCTCATGAGTTTTGTTGCATGGTGTGGTACATACCTAGGCCCTGACCCACCAATGTGCTCCTACCGCATAAACCCCAAGAACACAAACATACACGCATACACATGGAGATAAATACATGAGCTGGAGAGGTGGCTCAGTGGTTAAGAGCACAGACTGCTTTCCTAGTGGACCAGGTTCAATTTCCCACACCCACATGGCATCTCACAACTGTTTGTAACTCTTAACTCTAATTCCAGGGGAGCATACACCCTCACACAGACACACACACAAGCAAAGTATCAATGCACATACATTTTTTTTTAAAGAAAAAAAGAAATACATGACTTTTTAACATTTATTTCTACGGAGGGGCATCTGCATGCTACAGCTCATTCTTTTGTGTGAGTGTGTATGTGTGTGTGTGTTGTGTGAACCACATACCTCCTCAGACCTGAAAAGAAAAAGTAAAGGTCTTGGCTGTGCTCAGTCCTTACAGGAGCTGAGCTCTGACTTGAACTTCCTCTGCATTTTAGCAAGTGTTCTGTAATCTCCTCTGCTCCCCAAGATGAGGCTTGGCATCCGGTATGTGTGAATCACACCACTTCTCAGAAGCTGGACTTTGGACTAAACCCTTTCATGACCTGCCTTGTGCAGAAAATGCCTGCGCCTTGGTCAGAAAGGGTGAGCTGTGTACGAAGCACACCCTTCCTGTTGGCTGAGGGATTCTAGCCCTTTCTCTTTGTCTATGAGCTGTTTTATAGCTCTGTAAATTGCAGGTGGGTGAAAATTCTGTCCTGACCGGCAGAAGTTTCCCATCAACCTCCCCCTTGTGGAGAAGCTGGTATCTACCTGCACATGAATTTCACTAAGCCTGACCTAAAATGTGCTCTTGGAGCTGATGTAACTCCTGTCCAGCTCCCTCACTCATAATGACTGGGAACCCGCCAACTTATTTTTTCTTCTTTTTCCTGTGCTGGGACTGGAATCAGGATCTTATGAGATTTTAGTTTTACCTATGAGTTAACCGGGAAGAATCTCACTTAACACTTTCTTTACCAGGTGTTTATGGATGGCTTCTTTTGAGGGTCCCTTAAAGGAAGTAGGATAACTCAGTTAAACACTGACCAGCTGGAGGCAGCTGCCACGGGGCAGCTTAGGATAAGGAAGGGGATGACAGATAAGTGGGGAGGAGACAGAGGAGTGAGGGACGGCTGGACCCCAGTGGGAGGGGCTAGGTCAAGTTCCGGTGGGCTGCAATAGTCACTTGTACTTGGAACTCGCTCTTTAGACCACGTTGGCCTTGAACTCACTGAGATGCCTGCCTGCCTTTGCCTCCCAAGGGCTGGGATTAAGGTGTGAGCCACCATAGACAGCTGATGGTACATTAACTCTTGCCAACAAAGGCAGCCACCATTTGGGGGGCAGAACCCACACTTTGGAAGACACTGAAATTTGGCCCCCTGTAGGTGACTATCAATGCTTGTCATGTGTACAAGGAGGCAAAGACTCCAGGTGACAGGCACCACTGGAGGTTTCGGCCACCATGAACTCCCACCACTGGGTCCTCCTGTCTCTATCCCTTCCATTGTGTTTGTTTGTAGCAGGGTCTAATGTAGCCCAGGCTGGCCTCCAGTTCCAGCTGTGTAGGCCAGGATGACCTTGAACCCTCGATTCCCCCTTCCTCTGCTCACAGGTGCTGGGATTTCAGGTGTGTGTCTATCTGGCCCATCCCTTTCAGACTCTTTCTAAAAGTAGAGTGGTGCTGGGCAGGGCCCAGTCTCACAGGACTGTGTGCTGGGCATCCACTGGTCTCCTAGAGAGGGAGGCCTGAGACAGCTGTGAATGGAGTAGGGGGACTGCAGGGGGAGGTGCCTCGCAGAGGGTCCTCAGACACAGATGACTGTCGTCCTGGGGCAGCACCAAGACAGTCAGTCTCAAGAAATCTAAAAGGTGGCGGGTGGCAGCAAGAAAGAGCAAACACAATTCTGGTAGAATCTTAGAGAGGAAAGTTAGGCATGGGGCCATATGCCTATAACCCCAGTACTTGGGATGCAAGGCCAAGAAGATTGCTGCTGAAGCCAACCTGCTCTACATAGTATGTTTCAGTCTAGCCTGACCTACATCGGGAACCCCTTTCTTGAAGAAACAAAAAAGGCTCCAGAGGTGACAAACCCCAAGGAGATATGGAGCTCAGTTGCTGGGAGACAGAGTTCAGAGTGGGTGGAAGTCCCTCCCAGGCCACACCCCAAGTGTCCTGACATCCACAACAGGCCCCTGCCTACGCCTCCCACAGTCTTACAGACTGCTTCAGTCTGGAGGAGGGAAGGTACAGGAATGGGGTTGTGCAGATGAATCGGGGTCAGTGTGAGGGACCAGGGTCGGGTAGTCCTGTCCTGGGAAGCAGGACAGAGGCCTCCAACAGGTGACAGATGATTTGTCCCAGATGAAGTGTGTCACTGGGTCCAAGGCTCACACTTCCTCCTTATGGGCTTTGCTCCTATCTGGGGGGGGGGGGGGGGTGCAGTCTCTATTTCTAGAGGGAGTAGGAGGGGCTTAGCTTACTTGGGAGGGGCATCAGTTGGTCTCTGCTCCTAGCTCTGCCCTTTGGGCACTGACTGTGAAGCCATGTCTGCATTGCCCTCAGCACCCCCACGCCCTCCATCAGAGGCTGGTAAGTTGCTCCTGTCTGAGTCAGGCTTGATGATGCATGATGTAGTGAACTTTCTTCTCCTGGGCCTGAGCAATGTTAGCTTCCCTGCTCTAACTGGATCCTTCTCTCCCCAGGGGTCGATCAGAACTGGCAGGGAATGTTGTTCACCAAGCACCACAAAAACTGGCTTCAGGGCAGGGCTCCCCAGAGACCAAATTGACCAGGGAACTCCTGGACCAAGGATCTGAGAAATAACAACTGGGTGGCAACCACTGATTAGGGCCCTAGCAGGTACTAGCAGGTACTATGGCAATCAGCCTTAGGGAAGGGAATTATGTTTGAGAGACTAACCAGAGTGCAAATGAGCATATCCATGAAGGGCCCATCTGGCTTCACATCCATGAGCTCTTCTTAGGGCAGGTGGGAAAGTGGGCAGAGGCCAGATTTGCTCAAGTGAGATAGCCTGAAGGCTTGAAGGAACCTGAAAAGGAATGGGGTGGGACTGACTGGGCCAAGGGTGGGCTGAGGGCTGTGGAAGGTGTGGAGGAGGGGCCATCTCTGGTCACAGGTCATGAACTTTAGCCTTCTCCCTGCACAGGACCAGCCCTTAGCAAATATTTGTGGGAGGAATGAGTAGCTACTTGGGAATTTGGAGAGAGGTGACTTAAGAATTTCAGCCAAGAGAGTCATGTGGAAGTTTGTTAGGGCCTATAGACCCCCTGGAAATTCCTGTCATGTTTTTCCAGACAGGATCTGCTGGGGGTGGGGGGGAAGATGGCTCAGCAGCTAAAAGCACAAACCACTCTTTCAAAGGACCTGGGTTCAGTTCCCAGCACCCACAGAGCCGCTTCTGTCTGTAACTCCAGTTCCAGAGGATATATGTGTGTGATATATGTCGATATTCATGCCATGGCATGCATATGAAGTTTAGAGGGCAATTTTGTCATGTCACGTTTCTCCTCCTACCTTTATGTGGGTTCCAAGGATAGAATTCAGGATGTCAGGGCTGTGTGGGGAGTTCTTTTACCCATGAGTCATCTGGACAGCCCTATTGTTGCCTGTCTCCTTTGCAGCCCTGGGCTGGCCTGGAATTCACTATGTACAACTGACTGGCCTCAAACTTGGGGTGACCCTCCTTCAGTTACCTCCAAGGGGTCACCGTCTGTGTCACCAGGCTCAGTATATGAGGCATTCTCAATGAACCTATTGAACCAGCTATATTGCTGCAAGTTGTCCACTGACCTCCACAGGATCTCAAGGGTACACCCTTCCTCTATCCACACACCTGTGTGCACACACAGAAAAATCAATTTAAAAAAAAAACAAAAAACCAAAAAATACAGAGGTGCTGGAGAGATAGTCCTGTGGTTAAGAGCACTTGTTGCTTTTACAGAGGACCTGGGTTCAATTCTCAGCATCCACATGGTTCCTCACCTATAACAACAGGTGTGTGGGGGGGGGGGGGGACACATCATCTGAACAAGGCACACATGTGCACAGACATACATGGAAGCAAAACACTCAGACACATAAAAATAATAAATCATTTTTTCCCCAAGACAGGATTTCTGTGTCGCCCTGGTTGTCCTGGATCTCCAGACCCAGGCTGGCCCGGAATTCAGATATTCATCTGCCTGTGCTTCCTCAGTGCTGGGATTAAAGGTGTGTGACATCATGCTTTGAAAATTAATAAATACCCCCCCCCCCCAAAAAAAGTTCAGAACCTGATGATTTCAGGATCTTCTTACAGTCATGTGGTCACCGCCCAGTGTGTGGCCTGTGAAGGCTCAGATCTCATGATTACTCATGCTGGAGAAAAAAACCTGGGAGAGAAGGTCAACACCTGCACTCTGAGCCTTCTGGGGAGATAAGGCCAAAGTCCCAAATCCTGTTTGTTTACAGCCCTGTTCAACTACACGGTGTCTCAGTTTCCAAGTAGGAACACAGCTAAGGGGTAACAGGGTAAGGGGACAAGGGGGGTCTTATGGAGTGTTTCATATACTTAAAGAGAAATAAATATAGGCTGGGTGTGATCCCAGCTCTCAGGAGAGGCAGGTAGATTTCTGTGAGACCCAGTCCAGGTTGGTCTTCACAGTTCAGTTCCAGGACAGCTAAGGCTACACAGTGAGATCCTATCTAAAGAAAAAAAAACCCCAAAACAGTGTATGCTCTTAACCACTGAACCCAACAAGGGTTAATCTCAGCCCCAACAAGGAAACATTTCTAAAAATTTTCCGGCACTAAAGGCCATGCCTGGGGCATGCCAAGAGTTAATAAGCCCCAGCCCTACTTACTTCCTTAATGGACTGAGGGGGTGGGTGGTGCAGAGTGAGGGGTGACCCAGCCAAGCCAGTTCTAGGCCCTGCCCTTCATCCTGGTGCTCCAGGCACTCTGAGGAATCTTCCCCAAACTGAACCTGTTAAGCCTGATTCTTTCCCCAGGGCCAAACTGGGCCTTTTTGTAAAAGAGTGAACTCTCTTGAATTAATAGGTTCTTAAAGGGGACAGCTTTTCAAGGCAGTGGTTCTCAACCTTCCTAATATTGGGCCCCTTAAAACACTTCCTCACGTTGTTTTGAACCCCAAACCATGACATTATTTTCATAGTACTTCATAACTGTAGTTTTGCTAATGTTACAATAAATTGTAATGAAAATATGCTTTTCGATGGTTTTAGGCAATCCCTGTGAAAGGGTCAGTCAACCCCAAGGAGCTGTGACCATAGACTGAGAACCATTTTGGGGGGGGGGGGGCATTACACACTGCTAGGCTTTTTCTTCCTTCCTTCCTTCCTTCCTTCCTTCCTTCCTTCCTTCCTTCCTTCCGTCCCTTCCTCCTTCCCTCCCTCCCTCCCCCTTCCTTCTTTCCTTCCTTCCTTCCTCCTTCCCTCCCTCCCTCCCCCTTCCTTCTTTCCTTCCTTCCTCCCTCCCTCCCTCCCCCTTTCTTCTTTCCTTCCTTCCTTCCTTCCTTCCTTCCTTCCTTCCTTCCTTCCTTCCTTCCCTCCCTTCCTCCCCTTCCTCAGCTTTCTTCATACACATGATCTCCTGTAGACCAGCTCAGACTCTATGAGGCCCAGAATAATCTTGACCCTCCCCCCCCCCATATTCTAGGATATGGACCTCAGCAACCAAATCTGGTTTCATTGCCTTTTCAAAGGAAGGGAGGGGAAGAAGTTGAGGCTTTTGTCATTCACTTGCTCCAAAGAACAGTGGGAAGAAGCTAAATTGCAATGGATGGATTCCGTTCCCAGCAGGAGCTGGCCAAAAACATTCCCCCCACATTTTTAGCCAAAAGCTGTTCAGTGCATGCTCATTGTTACGCCTAGGACTGGGGAAGCTCGGAGGGGAAATAGCTTGAATTCCATAGCTCTGTACTTACCATCTTCTTAAAAACCCAGATTGAACCAGCTTTCTTTTTTAAAAGTGTTTTTGTTTTTTTCCAGCTGGGTGGTGGTGGTGAGCACCTTTAATCCCAGCACTTGGAAGGCAGAGGCAGGTCACTCTCTGGGTTCTAAGCCAGCCAAGTCTAAAAAAAGAGTTCCTGTACAGGCAAGACTATACCGAGCAGGCCTGTCTTGGGGGGTGGGGAGGATTAAAAAAAGAGGTTCTTTTCATTTTTAATTATGTTCATATGCGTAAGTGGAGGTGTATGCCCATGATCACAAGTGACCTTGGAGGCCAGAAAGAGTATCTGGTCCCGCAGATCCTGGGTAAGGGGGGGTGCTGGGTGTCAACTGAAGACCTCAAAGAAAGTTAAACAAAAATCCTCAGAGATGTGGACGGACTCCCGCACTAGGGGAGAGGTTTAGGCTAGGTACTCATGAAGGTCCCATCCACTTCTAAAGGGGTATGATAGGAACTTTCTAGATGTGAGCTGTGTAGCTAGGGAGAGAAATGCAAAACCTCTACATGTGTAGCAGAGAGCCAAGGAGAAAGACCTTCTTCAGGACAAAAGCTGTTCACTCTGGGGACAGGAATTTGCCCCATGTGATAGGGTAAAAGAGCAGAGAGGTTTCTTGGGGAGGTCATTTTAGGTTTGACTAGAATATGATCTCCTTGATGGGGAATCCTGTGGAAAACTGCCCAACTCCTTTTTAGCACTCAAGGTCAAGATGCTCCCACTAACCTATAATAGCTGCTGTTTTTCCTAGCTTTGAGTGGGTCTCAGGGGTTAAACTCAGGTCGACAGGTGTGTGAGGCTCTTTACCTAAAGAGCTGTCTTACACCACCACCTCCATCACCACCTCCATCACCACCTCCATCACCACCACCATAAACACCACCATCACCCCCTGCACACACCTTTAACGCTCCAGGGACCTTCTGGGAGAAAGGAGGTGGAGGAGCAAAGAGAGAAAGCCAGGCTGCTGAGCTATGAGCAACCGAAGCCTGCAAGAGACTGTGGGAAGTGAGGAAAGGGCATCTGCAGAGAAAACAAGGCAGAACTCAGAATGTCAGGGCAGAATTCTCAGTTTTGGTCACTGTGGAGAAGGTTGAGGAGGGAGTAAAGGGGAAGATACATCTCTTGAGACAGAACTCAGAAAATCGGTCCAGCTTAAAGTACAGACAGGATTGGTTGCTAATGGTGTTTTAATCAATGAATTACTTGATTTAATTGTGTGTGTGTGTGTGTATGGAGGTGCACATATTTCAGTGTCCAGGCCAGAGAAGGACACCAGGGTCAATCACTGCCTGTCTTGGTCACTTGAGACAGGGTCTTTCACTGAAACTGAAATTAGTCTGGCAGCCCCGGTGAGCCCTCCTCTGCATCTGCCCACCATCGTTCCAGGGTTACAGGCATGGGTGATGACATTTTTGCTATTGTTTGGGTGCTGTGATCTGAACTCAGGTTTTATGATTGTGCTTCCACTGGGCCAATTTTGAGACGGGGTCCCATCACTCAGGCTATTCTCAATGTCACTTGGTAGCTGAAGATAGATGACCTTGAACTTCTGATTATCCTTCCTCTAACTGGGTGGTGGTGTGGAAAACAGACACATCATATTTGGGAGTTTTGTTTAGTTTTTATTTTGTTTCGTTTTTAATTCCGGCAGGAGGAACAAACCTTTACGACTCTCTGAAGCAGGTGGATCCTTGTGAATTCTGGGCCAGCCTGCTCTACATAGTGATTTCTCATCCAGCCAAAGCTATACAGTGAGACCCTGGCTCAAAGAGAGATTTGAATCTTTAAAATAATGAGTATCTGTGTGTAAGTGAACTGGGCTGCAAGTGTCCTTGAAGTCCAGAAAATGGCACCAGATCCCCTGCAGCTGGAGCTGCAAGCAGTTGTTAGGATTGGAGAGTATGTCATCATGCCTGGCAATAGCTACATTTTTTGTTTTTAATGAAGTAAAAATGAAGTAAAGGATTGATGAGATGGCTCAGTGGATAGGTAAGGTGCTTGCTGTCAAGCTTGGTGACTTAGGTTTGTCCTGGGAGACAAATATGGTAGCTAGAGAAGGCTAACTCCACAAACTGTCCTGTGAGCTGTCTACATCAGAGCTGTGGTTTGCCTCCTTACTTCGACACAGATAACTAAAATTGTTATATGTGTATAGCACTGATCTTTCAGAGGACCTGGGTTCAATTCCCAGCCTCCACATGGCAGCTCACAACTGTCTGTAACTCCAAGATCTGACACCCTGCACATATATGGACAGGAAAAACACCAATTAAAATAAAATTTTTAAAAAATTAAATTAATATACAAGCAAGGTGAGTGGTGTCTACTTTTACCCTAGCACTTAGGAGGCAGAGGCAGGTGGATCTCTGTGAGTTTGAAGCCAGCCTGGTCTACACAGTGAATTCCAGAGTTATGTAGACCCTATCTCAAAAAAAAAAAAAAATCATTAATACACACAAGCAAGGGGACGGGGGTGGGGGGTGGGGGGGGGTGGGGGGGTGGATCAGCGGTTGGGAGTACCTGCTACTCTTTACAGAGGACCCAGGTACTATTGAGGGATATTTGTTTACAGTGTGTGAAGATGTGTTAATGTGATTAGTTTAATAAAAAGCTGAATGAGCAATAGCTAGGCAGGAGAGATTAGGTGGGACTTCTGGGCAGACAGAGGAACTCAGGGGCTAAATGTAGGTTTGGGCAGATTTTTCCAGCAAATGCAAATCAGAGAGCAAGGGGGACAAACAGAATGGAGGAGAGGCCAAGAGCCACATGCAAAAGTGTAGATGAATAGAAACGGGTTCATTTAAGCTATAAGAGCTAGTTGGAAACAAGCCTAAGCTAAGGCTAAGCGTTTGTAATTAATAGTAAGTCCTCCTCCAGGGCTAGCGGTTCAAAGAAAGTCCAACAAGAAAGGCCAAGGACAAGGGGCAGGTCCTAGCACCCACATGGCAGCTCATAAACAACTGGAACTCAGGTTCCAGGGGACCTGACACCTGGCTTTTGAGGGTACCATGTAAGTATGCGCGCGTGCACACACACACAGGCACGACATACACGAAGCAAGAGGTTAGGTCAGAGTGTGAGGTTAGCTGGGAATAGGACTGGGCTACACTGTGAGTTCTTGGGACCCTTAAGAACTTGTCCCCAAAAGACCAAAAACAAACACCCCCCCCGCGCGCACACGCACGCACACACACACACACAAACAAGAGCAAACCTTGCTTGTATTTATTTACAATGACAAGGACCCCGGCGGGTCCTTTCACCCAAGCCCTGCCTCTCCTTCCCTCTGGGCTCGCTAGATTCTTCTACCCGCAGCTGCATGGGTAACCTCCAGGGGGCAGCAATGGTCAGCTTGATTCCGAAGTCCACCTTGAACACCAACAAAAATAGAGTATGTCTTCCTGCCCCGAGAGGAAGGAAAAAGGGAAGAAAAGACCAGACAGGGCTGGAACCGATCGGGATGATGTCACATGCACTCTATGGAAATGTAAAGGCTTGTCTTTTTTCCCCCCTTGTTTTTCTGACTAGCGAATTCAAACGTAAAAGACATTTAGCAAAGAGGCTGAGTCAGTGGCAAAAGCCAGCCTGGTCTTTCAGAGGCGCCCATGGTCACTTTTGTTTGCAGAGTCCCCGGCGAGCGTGAGGGTAGGGACATTAGTTCTCCCAGGCACAAAGCCAAATGTTCAGCAGGTGAATGGCGCTCTGCTCCTGACCCAGGTTTGTCCTTCATCTGGGAGCTCAAGAGATGTGGTCTTTTTTATTGGAGGATGCCCAGTCATTAAAGGGGGCTGGAAGGGCTTGCAGCCCTGTATCAATGAGGTGTTTGAGGGGCATAATTAATGTTTGCAAAGGCGCTGAGGTCCTTCAGATGAAAAAGCTCCCTGTGCACAACGCCAGGTGGACGAGTGTTGCTTTAAGGACAGGCGTATTTTGTGGGTGTCACTGCGGCTGTTATTTGCTGAGACACTGGGGAAAACAAAGTAGGTTAAGATCACGTGGCACCGCCTTAACAACGTGACCGAGAACTGGGCCACAAGCAAACCAGTACAGGCAGACTCCGGTGCTGGAGAGAAATTTCACAGTAAAAGGCAGAGATCCCCAGAGGCTAAATGGTTAGCTTCACCATTGCACAATCGCCTAGAAAAATCTGCTGGGGCCAATTAGAACACACTCGGGGCTTCTGGCTTTACAGGAAGGGACCCATCTCGTTACTCAGCAAACCTCTTCCCTCAGATTGCCATTGGCTTCTGCAATTTTCTGAGAACTAAGCATTTTTAATTAATCCTAAAAGGCCTGGTGCTGAGTAACAGCAGGTAGCCTAATTAAGCATCCCCATGTTGCCACACTTTAGGAACACATATGGGAACCCCAAAGTGTTCCTAACAGTCTCCTTCCTAAATTTTAACTGTTCCATAGGATCCTCTTAGACCTTGGCTAATTATGTAACATCTTCCTCTCTAGTGGTAAAAGTGAGGAATGGGTAGATGAGCCCCCAGTTGATTCCCCCCCCCCGCGCCGCCCCCCCCCCCCCCGCAGGGTAGATCTGGACCCAAGCTTGGCTCCTCCCAGCAATAAAGCAGGCAGGGAGCAGCCTGCAGACCTAGGCAGTAAGGAGGAGTTTGTTTTTGTTTTTATTTATTTGATACAGGCTTTTTCTGTGTAACCCTGGCTGTACTGGAACTCAATCTACAGACCAGGCTGGCCTCAAACATACAGAAATCCAGGACTGCACAGAGAAACCTGGGCTCAGAAAACCAATTGAGGAGGAGGGTTAGGGTGTAGTTCACTTTCAAATGCGCACAGCACTGTGGGTTCCACTCAGAGGACCATAGGACTCCAAAGGTAGAGACAGAAATCTGAGCTTCAAGGTCACTCTAGGTTACATACGGAGTTCAGAGCCATCCTGAAACTGTGGTAATACATTGTATATCTAGAAGAGTTGGCCTGAAATTTGAGGACAGAGCCACTCACAGTGTTAGCCATAGGGGAGTGGTGAGCCACACCTTTAATCTCAGCACTCTGGATCTTTGGGAGCTCAAGGCCTAACAGAGCTAGGCGGTGGTAGCTCTCACCTTAATCCTAGCCCTTAGGAAAGTTGAACCAGGAAGTGAGGAAGTGAGATAGCTGAGCTGGGAAAGAAAGATAAGGCGGGAGGAGGCTAGAGTTGACCCTTCGACCTCCTGTCCTTTTGGCTGAGGACTCTGAGGCATTTCGTTCAGCCTGAGGACTTCTGAGGAGTGACCAGGTGAGAAATGACTGGAGTTGTCCTCTGATCTTTCAGTTTTTCCTCAATATCTGGCTCCAGATTCTTACGATAAGAACAAGTAGAATTCATACTATATAAAACCTTGTCTCAAAAAAGAGGTAATATAACATGATAACTCTCACGGGTCCAGCAGGGCCAGTATGCCCTGGGACTCGATTTCTGAGGCTGTTATGTTCCTGATTGGCTTAAGAGACTTTCAAACCTTTACCATGCTTTTATCAATTATAGGGTCAGATTCTTTTTTTTCTTGGCTATGTGTCCAATGCACACGTGTGAGGCTGTACACATGCTTGTAGAGGCCAGAAGACAACCTTGGTGTCATTCTTTAGGGAGGCTGTGTCCACTTTTAATGAAATTATTATCATCGTGTGTGTGTGTGTGTGTGTGTGTGTGTGTGTGTGTGAGAGAGAGAGAGAGAGAGAGAGAGAGAGAGAGAGAGAGAGAGAGAGAGAGAGAGAGATGTGTATATCCCATGGCATGTGCAGAGGTCAAGGACAACTTTCAGGAATTAGTTTCCTCCTCTACTGTAGGATCCATGATCAAATTTAGGCAGCCTCTTTGGCATTTGAGACAGAGTATGTGTCAATATATCCAGTTTTTCTCCCTGTGTCGTAGGCATGGAACAGACCCTGTGCTTGAAAGTTAAGAGCGTTCTACCTGCGTTTCTCCTCAGATAGAGCCAAACTATTTTAAATGTTGCACTCTGTCTTCTAGGTTCAAACAAATCAACTGATCTTTCCATAATAGTATATCCCTCTTATCTAAAAAAGAGAAAAAAATCCATATATGTGTAATAGGCGGGTGCCCATAGAGCACTCCAAGACACTCCAAGACCACGGGGCAGAATTCTTTTACCATACTCTGGGTAGGGGAGAGGGTATGAGCGAGCTCCGCACGCTAACAGGGTGGGGCCAAAGGTCAGTTTAGGACAGAGTTTAGGAGTGTAGGCAGGCAAGCTATTTCCTGTGAAACCATAGGACCACCTAAAGGCATTCATTTCCTGGAGCAAGACACATTGTGCAAGCTTCAAACAGTTAACAGTTAACAATGCTCAAGGTAGGGCTTTCCTGGGTGACCCCACCTAGGTGGCTAGATCAGGAATGTGGTCCCAGAGCCTTATCTTGGAAGGTCTAGTGGCTCACCAGGTGGGTCTCAGGAATTCAGGAAGTATCCAGGCTTTGGCTGCTGGGTGTGTCCCAAGCAGCCATCTCAACCTTGGCTAGTTTCAGGGACCTCAGGAAGGGGTCGAGGAGGAGAGAGTTACAGGATTTTTCTATTTTCACATATGGAGTGTCAGTGGATGATTTCCTCATGTTCTTTAACGTATGGACCTTATTCACGTTCTCACACAAACAGCTAAGATTTAAATAACATTTCTGTCATGATTAAAGCATTTTTACATGCATTATCTTATTTGTCTAAATTAAAAAAAAAAACTTCCTGGGTGGTAATTGATGACTCCAATACATAGAGCATAATATTGTCATTTTGTGAAGACAGGGTCTTCAGACCGGCCTGCAACTCACTGCAAAGTGGGAAGATGATCTTGAATTCTTGATTCTTCTGCTCTGGTCTCTGTCTTAGGGTTTCTATTCCAGCGAAACACGTGACTAAAAGGCAAGTCCTAGAGGAAAAGGTTTCTTCAGCTTACACTTCCACACCCACAGTCCATCACTGAAGGACATCAGGGCGGGAGCTGATAAGAGACCACGAGGGAGTTGCTTACTGGTTTGCTCCCTGTGGTTTCCTCAGCCTACTTTACTAGAGAACCCAAGACCTCAGGGATGTTTCCACCCACAATGGGCTAGCCCTTCCCCCATTAACCACTAATTAAAAATTGGCCCTTTCGGCGTGTGTACAGCCCAGCCTTCTAGAAGTATTTTCTTTTCCCCACCCCCACCCCTGTCTTCAAGACAGTTTCTCTGTGTATCCCTGGCTGTCCTTGGAACTCTCTCTGTAGTCCAAGCTGCCCTCAAACTCCCAGAAATCTGCCTGCCTCTGTCTCCAAGGTGCTGGGATTAAAGGTGTGCACCCCACCATGAGGTCTGGAGACCTTATTTTCTTAGGTGAGTTTATCATGTGTCAGGTTAACACAAAACTAGTCAGCACAGGTCTTCCACATACTGAAGTACAATTGGTTGGTTTTTGGATCTTTACTCTTTTAGGGAGCCCGACACCCAGCTCCCAAATAAATTACTCACTGAGACTTCTTACTTATAAATGCCAGCCATAGCTTAGCTTATTTCTAGATAACTTTCTTAAATTATCCCTTTTGCCTCTGGACTTTTTCCTTTTCTTAGTTCTGTGTATCTCTCTCTCTCTCTCACACACACACACACACACTCACAGACACACACATGGTTGCCGGTTGTGTAGCTGGGTGGCTGACCCCTGGAGTCCTCTTCTCTCCGCCTGCTAGCCCCGCCTATCTCTTTCTCCTGCCTCTCTTATTGGCCACTCAGCTCTTTGTTAGACTATCAAGTGTTTTAGACAGGCAAAGCAACAAAGTTTCATAGATTTAAACAAATGCACCATAAATGAAAGTAAGTAACACACCTTAAAACTATTCTACTACACAGATGTGCACTGACAAACCCAGCTGTGTTGTTTCATCATAGACACAGCAGCTGGACCTCAATCTACTGTTTCAGCTACTGGCTGAGGCTTTGCAAGCACTGTCCCAATGCTTATGTCACTTCCTGTGTAACTGCCCCGTCTCTGTAGTCAAAGGTAGTTTTAACTAAGTCTCTATTGTTCTATTTAGCAATAAAGACTCCAAGAGTCAGATGCTGGGGTACAAACCTATTATCTCAGAGAGGCAGAGAAGCAACCAGATAAACTTTCTCCTAAGCTGGCAACCCAGCAAGAGAACCTTTTCCCTCGCTGTCCCAAACCAGAAAGAACCACTAAGCTTAAAGTCCCTCCCTACTACTTCCTGTGTGTTTCTCCATCCGGTTTCCAGACTAACCCTCCAACTTTGTCAACTAGTTGCTGGCTCCACCTCTTGGCCCAAGGTTTTATTTAATTAATGCAAACTCAGGGTTCACAGGGGGATCAAATATCTTGCAAGCAGCACAGGTACAGTATGAGGCTTTTGTTTGTCTTATTTGTTTGAGATACAGCTTTTTAAAATTATTTTATGTGTATGAGTATTTTGCCTGAATGTATATATGTGCACCCTAAGCATATCTGGTATCTGTGGAGGCCACAGGAAGGTTTCAGATCCCCTGGAACTAGAGTTATGTAAAACTGTGAGCTGGGAATCAAATTTGAGTCTTCAGAGAGGGCTCTTAACTGCTGAGTCATCTCTCTAGCCTGAGATAGTCTAGATATAGCTTAGGCTGGCCTAAAACTCACTGTATAGCTAAGGATGGACTTGAACTCTGGTCTTCCTGCCTTAGCCATCTAACTTCCAAGCCCTGGGATGATAAGCACATGTTGGGTTTATTGATTTTTTCTTTTCTTTTTTGAGATAATCTTATGTAACCCAGGCTGCTACCCTTAGACTTGTTATGTAGCTCAGGCTGGCTGTTTTACACTCTCTGGTGCAGCACATCCCAGGCTGTACCATATGCAGTACAGATAGTACATTTCTAAAATGCAATGAATATTTAATGAGTAACCACAGTTTGCCAGGCACTGGCCTAGAAGATGGTCGTCTCATGTGGAATAAAACACAGCCAAAACACTTACATAATCTACCCAGGATACAAAATGGGCATCCAGCTCCTTCAAAGAGCTGCTGGAGATGGAAGAATGAAGTCATCATGAAAATGACTTTTCTTAGCCAATTAGTGGTATTTCTTACATAGACTCACTAAACCACATCTTGCCAGCATCTGTTTCTATGTATTCTGTTTCCAGCTCTCCACTAGAGAGCTATTTATGCTTCTGTCTGAGAGCAGTGTTTACTTTGGCAGCCCATCTCTTTAGGACAGGGACCAGGTAGCAGTAACTCTTTCCACTCTGTCACTCACATACACGTCCTTTGTCACTACAGTGTTGGATAAATGTACTGTGTTTCTTTTGCCTAAAAGCAAATAACCCAGGATATGGTGACACTCACCTTTAATCCCAGCATTCTGGAGACAGGCAGACAGATTGATCTCTTTGAGTTTGAGGTGATCCTGGTCTACAGAGCAAGTTCCAGGACAGCCAAGGCTACACAGAGAAACCTTGTCCCAGAAAACCAGGGGGGTAAAATGCCCAAGTTTCACCTACTCCAGTGGCTAAGGTGAGAGATCACTTGTTTATAAGAGTTGGAGACTAACCTGGGTGACATAGCAAGGCAACTCCACCTCAACACAACAGAAGAAAACTAAAAGCAGGTTCCTGGGGCTAATGTAGAAGATCCAGTTCAAAGCCACTGAGCTATAAAACAGATAAATATTAAAACAAAAAAAACCAAACAAAAACCCTGAAATACATCCCCAGCCCTGCTGTTCTAATTTTTACTTTTTCTCTCTTTGGGAATCAGGGTCTTTTTTTTTTTTCTTTCTTTCTTTCTTTCTTTTTAAATTTATTTAACTATGTGCATTCTGTGAAAGGGTGAAAAGTGTCAGATCTCTTGAAACTGGAGTTACAGACAGCTGTAAGCTACCATGTGGGTGCTGTATGGGAATTGAACCCGGGTCCTCTGGAAGAGCAGCCAGTGCTCCTAACCCCTGAGCCATCTCTCCAGTCCCAGGAGCAGGGTCTTTTTATGAAAGTATCTATTACCTCACTGTTATAAATCCTCCTGTTTCAATCTCCCTAGGACTGGGATTATGGGTATTTGCTGCTGCAACACTCTGATTTATTCTAACAACTTTTATGCTTTTTAGTAAACCCTTGCCAATAAAATATTTATTCAACAAATGCAGATGTACGCACACCACTGTGATGTCATGGGACTTCTTTGTTAGCTCTACTGTTTATGATTTGTTGGGGTTTTTTTTGCGGGGGGGGGGGGGGGGGAGATAGTCTTGGTATGTAGACTAGGCTGGCCTTGAACTCACAGAGCTATGCCTGCCTCTGTCTCTTGAATTAAAGGTTTATGCCGTCACCAGACACTATTCCTAATTTTTGAGACAAGACCTATCAATCTATCAAACTGGCCAATGAGCTGCCATAAATCTAGCTGCAGTGCCTGCCCACCTCCTCCATTGCTGTTCAAAGACAGGAGCTGCCCTGCCTTCTTTTTACAAGAGTGTTGGACATCTAAACTCAAATCTCATGCGTGTGTAATTGGTACTTTGTTGAGTTAATTTTTTGTTTTGATTTTTTTGAGACAGAGTTTCCCTATGTAGCCTTGGCTGTCCTCGAACTCACTCTGCAGATCAGGCTGAAGTCCAACTCACAGAGATCCACTTGCCTCTGCCCCCATTGTGTTAGGATTAAAGGCAAGTGCCAGCACCACCTTGTCTGAGAAGTGGTCTTTTAAAAACAAGAATAAGCCAGTGGCACACACTGTGAGCCCAGAATGTGGAAGACAGAGGCAGTTGGAGGGTCTCTGAGTTCAAGGCCAGCCTGGAGTCCTGGGACAACCAGAGCCACATAGTGAGGCCCTGTCTCAACCAAAGACAAAGAAAATGTGAGCCCTAGGCTGGGGAGATGGCTCAGAAGTTAAGGGCACTTGCTGCTTTTATAAAAGGACCAGGGTTAAATTCCCAGCATCCACATGGCAGCTGACAACTATCTTTAATTCCAGATCCAGAGGATTTAACCCCATCACACTGACATACATGCAGGCATAGCCCAATGTACATTAAGTAAATTTAAAGAAAAAGAAAATGCGAACCCTGGCTATAGTGGATCTAGACTATATCCTAAGGGTAGAACATCCTTCAAAGCTGACTGGAATGCTGGTGCCCTTATTACAGGCTTATAAAGCCTTCTGTAATACTTTTTAAGGAAAGAATGAGGGGGGATAAGGCCTGAGTATGGTGGTGCACAACTTTAATCCTAGCAACTTGGGAGCAGAGGCAGACAGATCTCCACGAGTTCAATGCCAGCCTTGTTTAGAAGGCCAGACCTAGACAGTGAAACCCTATTTCAAACCAAACCAAATGCCTAAAGATATTTTATTTCTATTTATTCATTAAGTGTTATAATTTTGTTTGTTTTGTTTTTGAGACAGAGATTCTCTGTGTAGCTTTGGGGCCTGTCCTAGAACACACTCTGTAGATCAGGCTGGCCTTGAACTCACAGAGATCTTTCTGCTTCTGCCTCCTGAGCACTGGGATTAAAGGCATTCACCACCACCACCTAACAAGATATTTTATTTTAGTGCATGCGTCTGTGATTTCACATGTGCATACAGGTGCCCTTGAAAGCCAGAAGAGGGTCTTGGAGTCCCTGAAATTGGAGTTACAGAGGGTTGTGAGCTTCTGGACCATGGTGCCAATCTTCTAACTTTTCTGACAGAAAATTCCAATTACTGGCCCCTTCAATTCATCCCAGTGAAAGTCTCTACCTCACTAAATGCCATACCTGGCAATGTCATCACCTTCCGTTTGCTAAATGCCACCCTCATTTCCCGGCAGCAATGCGTCATCCCACAGCTGGTGCGGGTCTGTGGTCTCCTTCCACTGGCTCTCCGAACTCTACTCTCCACACAGGTTTCTACCTTACTTGTTGCTCCTCCCACTCAGTCCGGCCATGGTCTTATCTCTCAGCGGAAGCTGCTCTAAGGTTTCCCTTCATCTGTCTCTGTGCTCATGAGCTCACCTAGTTCCCAGGCCTTAAGTCTACCTAATACTTGGAGAACTTATCCAACATGGACACACACACCAAATACACCCAAGCCCAAGGATGTCAGGTGCAGGGTTGGGGTGTGTGTGTGTGCCCCTGGGACCACCAAGGTCAGTAGAGTAACAATCCACGGCTGGTAGAAGGTAGTTTGGTTCAACACCGGTGTTGGTTCAAAGTTCTGGAGTCTAACCCCAAGCGGCCTATTTTAGGCATTAAGCATAGCAAAATTTGGTGAAAAATTTCCTAGTGATAATTAACTCAACCCTGTAATAATTAACTCAATAAAGCTTAAGACCTGACTACATCAAAACTCTCTGTAAAGTACATGTGACACCTTCCATAAAGATAAGTTCACGATAAAGGTCTGAGAGAGGATCTGGTGTGGGTTTAGTTACACCAATAGTGCAACGGTCACTGGGCTATTAACCACATCCGCTCCCACCCTCTGGGCAGATAATAGGTTATTTGTTCCTAACTTTGAGAGAACAACCTTTGTTTTAATATTCCTGCTCCCCTGATGCTTATGATGCTTATCTGTGAGCACAAGGACTTCTGTGCCTTCCAGTTTGTGTTTTGTATGGCTAAAGGATGACTACTATGAAAAAGTCCTAAAGCCAGGCATTGTGGCCACACGTTGAGGCCCAGCACTATGCAGGAATATCTTTGTGGGTTCAAGGCTAGCCTTGTCTACAAAGCATGTTCCAGGATAGCCAAGGATATGTAGAGAGACATGTCTCTAAAAACCAGTTAAAAGAAAGGTCTCAAATGATAACACATAGGGGTAGCCATGCCATTTCAGCTTGAGAAGTGATATTATAATGCTTCAAATAAGACAAAGTTAATGATCCCTCTCAGAAAATGTCCCTCCCATTCAGTGAAGCATGAATGTGTTCATATGTGACAGACATAAACACATATAGGTTAAAAGGACATATATCCATATATGGAATGAAGCTTACTTCAGAGCCTGGTGTGGCCATGCATGTCTATAATTCTAACACTTGGAAGTTAAGTCCAGGAGGCTCAGCTCAAGGTCAGCCTTTATTATTTTTAATAATTTTTTACTTTATGTGCATTGGTGTTTTGTTTGCATGTATGTTTGTAAGAGGGTGTCGGGTCCTCTGGAACAAAAGTTACAGACAGTTGTGAGCTGTCATGTGGGTGCTGGGGAATTAAACCCAATACTCTAACTGCTGTGCCATCTCTTCAGCCCCAAGGTCAGCCTTTATTACAGGGCAAATTTGCGACCCCAAGTTGTAGCATCCAACATATCCTACGCTCTTGCTCACTTGTGTTTCTCAAACTATTTCGTGTGCTGCTTATGTTCCTACGTGAAGGCTCTGGCTAGAACTAGAACATCTTCCCTAGACATCCACATGACAGCTTCCTTGGCTCCTGCATAAGCATTCCTTGTTAATAAAGCTTACCTTTAAGATCATTTAAAATTACAGGGCATGCTTTACCTTTTATCCCTGACTTTTTTGTTTTTTTTTTTTTTTTCAAACAGATTCTCTGTGTTGCCCTGGCTGTCCTGGACCTGGATCTGTAGACTAGGCTGGCCTTGAACTCACTGAGATCTGCTTGCCTCTGCTTCAATTAAAGGCATGCATGCCATCACCATACCTGGCCTTCTCTGCATTCTTCAGCCTAGCACTTACTTTTTTTTGGGGGGGGGGTGTTGAGGGGAATACAGGGACTTGGACTCAGAGCAATGAGCTCTGCACCCTACCACTGAGCCACCTCTCCAACCCACCTCTGGTTTTCATTTCCTCGGTCTGTGTTTATGGCCCCCTCCCACTCTCTACTGGGAGATTCTCATTAAAAGATCTTTGTTGTATTTTTATGCTGTGACGTATTCAAAGCAACAATGGAGTCAGGCACATGATGAATGCTCACAAGTTATAAACGAATTAAAATCTTGGCTTTTGGAGGGATTGGAGACAGCTTGGTGTTTAAGCACAAGGTTGTGTTTCCAGAGGACCTAGTTCTGGTTCCTGGCACTGACATGGAAGCTGACAGCCTTCTAACTTCAGTTCCAGGGGATGTGATCACCATCTTCTGTCCTAATTCCCATGGAGCTACACCTGTTTTAATTCCAGAGCATTAGCACCTAGCCTTAACCTGCTTGTTATGCTACTTTGTGCTGCCCTCTCAGTGAATCTCATTTGAGAGTTTTCGGAAGGTACAAAGCCTGTGCAGATTTGGTCGAGGAAGAACTCTGAACGCCACAGGTTATTTTTGGCCAAGGATTTGCATTTGACATTGTCCCTTTGGGAGCTTACGTGAGAGGTCCTGGGGTACTAAGATGAACTTGGTAAAAGGTGTAAACTGAACAATAAAAGGGCCCTTTGCAAAGCTACAGTGAACCAGTCCGGAAAGACAGATCCCACCTGCAGCTGGGAAAGGCTAACACCATCTTTGAGGTGCCTCTGTATCTTAGTTCCACAGATCAGAGTGAACATCCACACCAATATCGACAATGGTATATCACCCACTTGACATCAAAGCCATGGGGCTTTGCTCTAGGGATGACCATTTGCACTCAGACAGGACAAACCAATGTTCTCCTGAGTGTTTTTTAATATTTATGGACGTGTTCCCGTTATCCTGAGAAAACAGATGCCTATTAAAGATTTACTCCTTAACTTCAGCACTTCTAAAGTGCAGGGAAGCATTTTACAACTGTTTTGCCTTAAAGGGGAAGAACTATTACAGCCTGTAGTAGTCCTACCTGCTGCCCAAAATACTGAAGGTCTTCATTCCCGTATAACTAAAAAGCTATAAAAAGCTTTTTATATCTCTAAAAAGCTCATTTATCTTGGTCAGGAAAAGGTTGTTATTACAGTTTTAAAATTCCTCCTCTGCCTGATATGGCTTGAAAAGTTGCCTTTTCCTAGAATAATGAGGAGAAATATTTCTAATGTTCAAAAGCACACAAAATTTCACCAAATGCTAAAAGAGAAAGGAAATAAAACCCAAAGGCATGAGCAAAAGGACACAGCATTTCTGTGCCATAATAAATGGGAAAACGGGGAGGGGGAGGGGCTGGAGAGATGGCTCAGGGGCTAGGAACACTAGCTACTCTTCCAGGGTACCTGGGGCTCAATTTCCAGCACCCACATGGCGGCTCACAACTGTAACCCCTGTTCCAGGACATCTGACACCTTCACACCAATCCACCTAAAATAAAAAGCGAACAGGGGATGCAGAGATGGTTCTGTTCCCTCTCCCTTGTTCAAACCTGGTTCCAAAATGCTCCAGCTCCAAGATTCACATGCCTTTCTGAACTCCAAGGACAACATACATACACAAAAACTTTACATTTTAAAAATTTGTTATTTTATGTGCACTTGTGTCTTGCCTGAATGTATTTCAGCGTGAGGGTATTGGATCCCCTGAATAATCAAAAGTAGAGTCCGGAGTCGTGTCCCCCCAACCCCCTTTTGAGTTGTCAAAACTCAAGAGAGATTTGCCTGCAGATGCTTCCCCAGTGTTGGGATTAAAGGTATGTGCCATCACCACTAGAAAAGGAGAAGGTTCTAGAGTTCAAGGCCAGCCTGTACTGTGAGTCTGTCTCAAAGACAACAAAAAGGCCCCAAGGAATTAGATTTCAAAATTTAATCAGACCCTCTTCACCTGTATAATGAAACGCTGGACAATCATTCTCTGAATATCAACCCATCAATAGTATATTGTGTTTGTCATATTCTTCTAACATCCCAGTATATTTATTACATGAAGAAAAAAGTGTGAGAAAGACAACATATTTTAAGCAATTTCTACCAAAGGTTTGTATCAGAAAATTTATGTAATCTTAAAACAGTATACAATTTTAGAACTCTATCCAGCCCACCTACTCAGGAAACAAAAGTTGAGACTCTAAAGCCTCTTCTGTATTTCTCTCATCTGGAAGCCATCAAAATCCCGATCAGTTTCCTCAACAATATTTTTGACCTTCTACTCCTGTCATCATATGCTCTACCCCACTATTATAGAAAACATAAGCAATCTCTGTAATTATACACAGTGAGAAGAAAAACCCTAAACCCTAAGAAGCCTACTCTAGCCTAGACGCAAATAGATGAGTCAGGAAGGGCTGGTTCCCTTATGATATCAAGCTGTTGTGAAGAAAAACCACGTAAACCATTTTTTTTTTAAAGTTGCACAACAAACTGAAAGGCAAATTTAGCAACATGGGTTTTTCGAACTTCCTGGCTTTGTTAAATAGTGCCCCAAGTTTTAACATTAAACACAACAAAATGGGCATTTAAAGATTCTCTAAGAAACCAGGGAAGGGCTATGCCAGGCACATATTTTATTGTCCGCTGTTATAAATTCACAAAGCTGTTTGATTTAAGTTAAGTGGAAGTTGATCTTGCCAGACAGAAGAAAGCCATCACAACATATTTATTGTTCAAGCTTCTGGGTCAAAGAGAATGGGCCATGAAAGCCTTGTGCTGGCGTGCCAGCCAATGGAAGGCAGGCTCTCAACGCTCCCGCACCTCGTGGGCTGCGAGAGTCCCGCCTCCCGGTGCTCGGTTACCCCGAGTTTCGGCACCTTTGTTACTTTCCCGACCGCGTACAAAGCACTAGCTCCGTCCGCCCTTGACACTGTTTTGCAGAGATTCGGGATGCTGAGCTTGGCCCGCCCTTAACCCCTTCCCACGGCGGCGGTCCCCACGCAGGACGTCGTCCCCGTACAGGGACACACCCCGCTTCCAATGGGCTTAGGGATCCCGCACTCTCGGGGCTGCGTCTCACTGTTCACACGCTGCGACCAGGAGGCGGCAGAGCCCGTGGGGGGGGGGGAGCCCGGAGAACAAAGGGGCCGGGGCCGCGCCCGCTGCCAGCCACGCCCATCGCCGGCCGCGGGGCCGCGCACCGCGCCCCTCCCCCGCCCCAGGGCCGCGCGAAATGGCGGCCGAGCTACAAAATGGCAGCCGGGTGGGCGACGGAGGGGAGACGCGTCGTCTCCGCGTTCCGATCCTCCGCAGGGGTCCCGGCTTCGGTGGCCACCGTTCCTTCCCACGCTGTTCACGCGCTCCCGAGTCGCAAGGGAAGGAGCACGTGGGGCAACCGTGTGAAGGCGAGTGAGCCGAATCTTGGAGGACGGGGTTCGGGGTCCCCTAAACCGCGGTCGCTGAATGCTAACGTACTGAGCCCCATCTCCACTTTTCAAATACTCCTGGTAGTTTTGCATTCTTCAGTCCTGTCTCCCTGTCCCCGCCATGAGCGCTTGCTCGGCCGGGGACAATTCGGAGCGGCTGCTGTCACCATGTTTCCTCCCTGGATATGACTGCGTCGTCGGCCTCGGCTTTAGGCCGGTGGCTCTGCACTTTGTAATTTCCCGGCGTCCTCTCGTGTCTCATGCCCCAGCTTCCCTTTGTATCCGACTTTCCAGAAACTTCTCCGGGAAACTCAGCAAAACGCCACAAGCTTCGCTGGCCTTCCCTACCCTGCTGTAAGCACCCCCCCCCCCACACACGCATGCGCGTGGCGTCGGGCAGAGGCCGTGGCGCGCGCCCGTGACTGTGAGAGTGGTACGTGCGCGCACGCGGGCGCTCGCCAGCGGGGGCGGTTCTCTCTCACAATGGACAGGGTTCCCCCTCCAACGTTTCCCTCCGCGAGTCGCGCAAGCGCAGTCGGCCCACCTCTCGTTCCTGGGGGAGGGGGAGGAGGCATGGGTGGCCTTTCCGCGCGCCTGCGCAGTTCGGCCATGTGCGGTTTTCCGCGTTGCTGCTGGTGGCCCCTTTGATGAGAAGAGCATTTGAGGACTTCCCTTGTCCTGTCAGTCTTTTCTCAATTCCCAGTCTCCTGAACTGTCCTCTGTGGAGTATTAGGGTCGACTCGAATCTCCCAGGTTTCTCACCCACACACT
This sequence comes from Phyllotis vaccarum, assembly GCA_033318265.1. Lineage (NCBI taxonomy): Eukaryota > Metazoa > Chordata > Mammalia > Rodentia > Cricetidae > Phyllotis > Phyllotis vaccarum. The sequence goes on along the minus strand of JARWLC010000003.1, from coordinate 56,333,924 downwards.
TCTCCCGCCCCATATTTTATAGGTTCCCGACTGGATTCGGGGACCTTGGAGGCCTGAGTGGTACCGGATCCGTCTTCCCTGGGCGCTGCTCGCCAAGGTGCCCTTGTCGTCCGCGTATGCCGGCGAGGTCGCCGGCTCTTCCGGTTCCCTCTGCAAGGGGCTGGCACCATGGTCATCAAAGCGACCACATTCCTCTTCCCTGGAAGTGTAGTGGAAATACTATCAGGGCTGTGGGTTCTTAGAGGGCAATTAAAAAGACTAAGGAAAAAAAAAACCCCACTTGTCATAGAATCCACTTGCATCCGACCCCCACCTTGAAGGACAGCCGGAGAAATTTCCTCCCCCGGACTATTGGCCTGCTGCGACGCAAGCGAGATCCGTGAATATGCATGCAGACTGTAAGCCGGAGAGACTAGGCGGAGAAAAGCACCCTGGCTGTGACAGCCCCACATCCGGGAGTCCCCAGTCTGTGTCTGTCCTTGCTACTCCCCGAGGGTGGGGTGGGGGTGGCGGCGAATCGGCCTGCAGGTGTAAGAGCGCCGTTGACCTCTGTGAGGTCAGCAGACATGACTCTGGGCGGAGCCGGATCTGCCTTCCCGGTGGGAACCGAGAGCTAGTGACCGGTTCCTGGAGGGAAGATTACTGTAGAAGGCCAGTCTAGAGGAGGTAGAGTTCTAATAAAGCTGTAATACATGGGTTGGAAATGACCATCGGGTCATAGTACTCTAAATACCATTCTGTGAACAGAAATTATGGTATATAATCACATTTCAGTGGGGAAAAGGTAGCAAATACTGAGTTTTTAAAAAACTTGTCGTCAAACCAGTTTTGGATCACATTGTCGAGCAATGAGGATTTCTAGAAACATCTTTTTTGTTTGTTTTGTTTTTTGAGATAAGGTCTCACTATGCAGCTCTGGCTGACTTAAAACTCTGCTGGTCTCAGAAGGAGATCTGCTTTTTTTTTTTCTTTAAACAAACAAAAACAAAACCTTTAAAGGCGTGTTAAAATTCAGGTGTGTGCACATGAGAAAACATTTAATGCCTTTTTTGTCAGTGAAATCTCAAGTGATGACTCTCACTGGATCTATTTTCTTTTTTAAAAAGCATTTTAAAATATCTAAGCTCTTCAAAGAACGTTATCTTGAGGCATCCTCTCTTTTCAAAGTATTTTTCAAATATAAGAGGGTCTCCGGGAATTTTTGAGGCATGTAGCATGAAAAAGTTATGTCTGAATATATATATATTAGTAAAATGGATGTATTTGGGTACCAGAAGATGGCTTAATGGGTTAGTGGGTATAAGAGCATCTAAGTTTGAATCTCCAGCACGCTGTTAAAAAGCCATGCATAGTTGTACATGTTTGAAAGCAAAAGGAATGAACACATTGCACTTTTTCCCCTTGAGATTGGGTCTCATGGAACCTATGCTGGCCTTGAATTTGAGGCTGAATGAAAATGTTGGATTCCAGTGGAAGTAGCTAAAAACAAACTTTTATTATGGAGATGGGTTCTTACTCTGTAGCTCCAGGCTCCTTTAGTGGTGGAATTACAACATGCACCACTGTGCCCAGTTTAAAACTTAGAGGGAATACAGGAATCCTTCTTTGTACCCTTCAAACTAGAAGCAGTCTTCTATGAGGAGCAATAAAGGAGCTGAGAAACTCTAAATCTTTGGAAATTTCTAACACATATATGATAAGCAGCTAACCACATTTTAATTGGTATTTTGGTTTCTAATATTCTATCAAGTAAGTACACTTGGATAGTCTTCTCTGAAATAGTCAAAAGCCAGGATTTGTATACTCATTCTCCTTGCTTCCTGATAGCTTAAAGGTTAACATTTCCTAGTTTTTGGATAATATGTATCATTTATGGCAGAGTTTCCTTATTGATTTTTGTTCTGATTTTTTCCCCTTTTTTGTTTTTCCAACCAAGGTTTCTCTGTGTAGCCTCATTTTCTTGCAGCTTCCTCTGCACACCAGGGTAGGAGGCTCAAACTCAGAGCTCTGTCTACCTTTGCCTCCTGAATGCTTGAATCACCACTGTCCAGGCTTCTTTGTTTTTTTTTGTGGTGATTAACACTGCACTTGGGTTTCAAAGGATGAATGAAGCAGCATGATGTCAAATTCCATTAATCCCAGCAGTGGCAGTGGCCAGCTCAAACAAAGCGATCTATGAATATATATGTTAATAACATTAACATTTTGTTTATATGGAATCTATTGTATATGTTGACTTATTATAGTCAAGTATAAACATTTCAGAGGAACCCTGAATTGATTGAGATGCTGACTTCCAAAAATATTTCATTAGACTAGTGGTGTAGCGCAAATGGTATGCCTGGAAGTTCTGGGTTTGATTCCCCAGCACTACAGTGCAAGATTAATAACCCCAAAGTACTGTTGTTATGACTTTTTCTTTCTATTTATAAAAGCAAAGAGAAGTTTAGAAAATATAGAAGACTTTTTAGTTGTTTATTTATTGCTTATTTGAGACAGAGTAGTCCTAGCTGTCCTGGAATCCACTGCCTTCCAAATGCTGGGATTAAAAGTGTGCATCACCACATCCCCACACCCAGCCATATATATGTGTGTGTGTGTGTGTGTGTGTATATATATACACACATATATCAACCTGTATATATATATATATATATATATATATATTGCTGTGTGTGTGTATATCTTTTTAAAAGATTTATTTATTATGTATACAGTGTTCTGTCTGCATGAACACGCCCCCCCATATTCAAATTCTAGTTGGTCAAAGTTACTTACTCCTGAAATTCCAACATCGAGAGGCAGTATGATTACTTCAAGGCCATTCTGAGTCATGGGGAAGCTATTCTCAAATAAACAAGGAAAAAAATTCAGATTCTATCATCTAAAACAACCATGATTTCCTTTGGAAATATTCCTCTGGTGTATTTCCAGTTTAATTCTACAAACTATTAGTTAACTAATAATTCTTGGATATTAGATACAGCAGCAGCATTGTACATGGGGAAATGTTCTCTGACCAATTGTCTTAGGATAAAGAAGGGTAGAAAGTTAGGAACCAATTCTCTAAGAAATCCAGTTATTTTATGTTTCTGGGAAACTATACTGTGAAATGTCAGCTTCCTGCCAGAGTGCTTTACAGGAGTAGGTAGACAATATCCATCTTTCGGTGGTCCTAATTCATGCAGACCACTCCTCAGGCTCCTCCACAGTTGCTCATATAGTTCTCTGTCACCACTAGACTCTCGGAAATATCAAGAATTCAAATACTTGTGCTTGTCTCTTATTATTATTTGGGGGGGGGCAGCCCCAAACCCCGATTATAACAGGCTAGTCAGAGATTGCTGTTGTCCAGTTTTCATGTGCTTAGGGTTTTGTCATTTTATAGCTAGTTCATATATTTTTATACGATGGCTTTTAGAAGAGATGCATATATTTAAGTACATGTCTTCTTGTAAAATAGCCTAATTTTAATAGTTTGGAATTTAATTTGTAACTAATTTGTTAAATATCCAGTAACTATTCTGTCCTTCTGCCTCAGTAGGGATATTAATTTGTCCACTCTAGTGTCCACGTTCATGTTCAATGCCTGAGTGTCTGCTTTCCCCATCTCAGCTCCATTACGCATGACTGAACCCTTTGAGCATGCCTAGCATGCTAAATACAGCAGCTCTTCACAGTGTGAAAATAGGAGTTGATTAAAAGCAGATCTATTTTAATTCCTCTTTGCAAATGGCTCTGCTTTAATGTCACCTTTTTGAATTCTTTTTACTATTCAAATGAGATGCACTTCATCTGTTTTCACAGGTAAACCACAAGCTACATTTTCATGGGTTTTGCAGGGATGGGGTGGGCCTTGTCATAGATAGATACTATACCATGGAGATAGACCTGGAAACCTTCTGTTTATTCTTTTGCCACAAGCATCAATTACTAAGATTTATTTACTTAGGTTTTTGAGACAGGATTTCTCTGTGTAGCTCCGGCCATCCTAGAACTTGATCTGTAGACAAGGTTGGCCTTAAACTCAGAGATCTGCCTGTCTCTGCCTCTTGAGTGCTGGGATCAAAAGTGTGCACCACCATCATCTATCTCCATTACTAAGATTTTTTATTTTATTATGTTTTTGAGATAGGGTTTCACTACATATTATTGACTGGATTCCAACTCAGATCTCCCTGCTTCTGCCCCCCAACTACTGCGATTAAATATGTGTGCCACCACTCCCAGCTATTACTATAGGTTTTATTTTCATTTGATAATGCATTTTCTTATGTATTTTTGAGATAGGGTCTCTTTGTGCAGCCCTAGCTATCCTGGAACTCACTACGTAGACCAGGCAGGCCTCAAATGTACAGAAATCCATCTAACTCTGCTTTGTGAGTGCTGGGATTACAGGTATGCACCACCACACCCACCCACCTTTACTTTTATTTCTAGTTATGTGTATGTGTGTGTTTCTTGTGTAGTTTCTTGCAGGAGAGTGAGGATACCTTTAGAGGTCAGAGGCCTGGAATACCTGGGGAATTACAGATGATTGTGAGTCAGACCTGCTGAGAACCTGACTTAGCCTTCTGAAAGAAGGAACCTTCTTAACTGCTGAGTCATCTCTCCAGCCCTGACCTGAGATTTTTGTTTTCAAAGCAGAAAATTAGAGTAGATCGCTTTTTTGTTCGCTATTCTGTTTGTTCTTTGTTTCGTTCATCCCTCCTGTGGAAACTTAGAGATACAGGCTCATGAAGAAATCCCCCTTAAGGATTTTGTAACACTGATGGAAATGGAAAACAGCTTTACCAGTGTTTTCTGATGTGTTGCCAGCAAAAGAAAAAAAAAAAAAAAGCAAAGCGCTGAGAAAATGAAACACTCTATTCCTGGCTATGCAAAAAGTACGGACTTGTCCCTTGCATTGTTGTGGACAGCTTTTGCAATAGAAAAGTGAAAATCAGAAGGATGCAAGTCAGTGATTACTGAATCCCTAGTTTTTTCTCCTGTTTTGCTCCTCCCTGTTCACTTACTTTTCAGAGTGTGTGTGAGCCATCGCACTTTTGTGGAGGTGAGAGAACACTGGAGGAAGTTGGTTCTCTCCCACCACGTTAGGCCTGGGGCTTGAGGGCAAGCATCTTTATCTGTGGAATTGTCTAATGGGTCCCTCTACTTGGAGTTTTTCCCTGTTTTTTGAGACAGAGTATCACTGTGTAGCTCTGACTGCCCTGGAACTCACAAAGATTTTCCTGCCTCTGCCACCATGACTGGCTCTACTCAGATTTTTGTTTTTTTTTCCAGTCCCACTGCAACAAACCCTCTGGCTAATCCAGGAGAAGAACATTTTATAAAATATAGTTTTAGGTGGTTGAGGCAAGAAGTTTGCCTGGGCTACACTGTGAGACCCTGTCTCAAACAAAGGAAAAAGAAAGACAGAAAGAAGGGTGTGGTTTCGCTCAGTGGTTGAGAACACATGCTCCTGCAGAGGGTCTGGGCTTTGGTTGCTACCACCCACATGGTGGCTCACAACCATTCACAATTATCCCCAACTCCAGTTTCAGGAGCTCTCTCTTCTGAACTTCATGGGTACCAGGCACACTATATATGATACATGCAGGCTAAACACTCACATAAACCAACTCACACAGACATGTTGACATTATTAATGATGGTGATGATGAACTTTTTTTTTAAAGAAAAGATTTTTGTGTGTAGCTCTGCCTATCCTGGAGCTTACTATTAGATAAGGCTGGCCTCAAACTTAAGAGATCTGCCTGCCTCAGTCTCCCCCATTAAAGGCATGAACCACCGCCACCTAGCTATATCCTTCTTAATTTTATGTTCATTGGTGTTTGCATGTGTGTCTTTGTGAGAGTGTCAGAAGCCCAGGAACTGGACTGAGCTGTGATATGAATGCTGGGAATTGAGCCTGGGCTCTTTGGAAGGGCACCCAGTGCTCTTAAACCACTGAGCTATCTCTCCAGCCCCAATATACCCTTATTATTAAGGTATAAAAAAAGGCTGACATGTTTTGTTGTTCAGACAGGGTCTCATCTATCTCAGGCTGGCCTGGAACTTCCTATGTAGCAGAGGATAACCTTCCAATGGAGTACCGAGATTATAGGCATACATCCTTAGGTCTGATTTATATGGGGACCAAATCCAAGGTGGCGGCGGTGGCATCTTATTCTTTTTCTTCTCCCTTCCTCTCAGTCTGTCTCTTCCAAAATGAGGTTTCTCTATATAACTGTTCTGGAACTAAGTTTCTGTGTACCACCACTGCCCAGCTAAATTCAGGGCTTCTTCCATACGCCACATGTAGTCCATATGTGCCAACTGAGCTATGTCTGGACCAGCCCTGTTTTGTTTTGTTTTGTTTTGTTTTGAGGCAGGGGTTTACTCTGCAGCTCAGGCTGGCTCCGAATTCACAATCTCGCCTTCACCCCTGAAGTGCTGAAATCACAATGTGTACTACCACACTTGGCTCACATTTGTTCTGTATGGATATTGGGATTTGTTTAGTTTCGTCAGTGACCCAAGATTATTTCAGGTGATCAAACTGGCTGAAGTCAGGTATATAAAGTCCAGTACAGTGACTGTTAAGCCAACAGAAGAAAGTTTATTTTGTCTTACACTCAGATTGCACCACCATCAAGAAACATAGGCTATGTGGCAGACTAAAATGAACAAATAAAAAAATTAGCATGTAAACCTTTCATAGAACATAAAGAACAATTATATGCAAGTGGCCCCAGATAGTATTGTTATTGTTTATGATTTTTTTTTTCCAATTCAAAATACGGCCTATTCGGCTGTAGCAGTATGATGGCCCGGGTCTGCAGTTTCAGAATTAGAAGTTTGAGACTAACCTGAGCTTTATGAGATCTTTTTTCAAAACACAAACAACCACTCCGAAGACCCTTCCAAATTAAGCCAAACAAAGAAAAAACAGCAACAACTGGACTGTAACTCAGTGATAAAGAACCCGTGTCCTTGGTCAGAACTTTGTGTACTATGTAGTTCGTAGTATTTAAGGGCACAACCAGATACAGAATCTAGCCTGTACCTAAAGCACCTTTTATCTTGGTGTATAAAGAATTAAAGTATGAGTTTGCTGACGGTTTTAACTAGCTAGATCCCCTCCCACCCCGTTATTCTACAGTTGCTTTTTGAGGCGTTATCTTTCTGTAAGCGGCTTTACATAAAAGGTCAAAAGCCTAGAATGGCTGGAGGTCTAATCCACCCCGTTTAAATAACAAACTATGCCAAACTCTGTGTGGGGAGGGGGAACTCTACAGAACGCCTGTATTATTTCAGCTCTAGTTCTTGTGTACCGTAAGGATGAGCAAAGAGACATCTTGGAAAAGGTTTCGCAAGCTCCTATATAAAACGTTGCTTAATGTTACAAGCCAATGATTCTTGGGAGGGATGGGTTTCTGCAGCAGTAGTCCCTTGTCTGGGCGGTGAAAAGGGCGTCCTGGTCCCGACCACTTTCCCAAGCAGGCGGGGATCCAGGAGCCCGGAAATGGTCAGGGGCGGGACGAAGGGCGGACAGGCATGGGGGACTTTGGCCTCTAGAAACCGCTGTGCCTCGAAACTAACCCAGTTCTCTTGTGTATCCCCAGAGCAACGCCTGACCGCGGGAAGAAGCAGCCCCAGCATCTTAGGACGCCTCCTGCAGCCAGCCACACTCCCCGCGTCGCGCCTGCGCACTAAGCTGAGTGCGCGGGCGCCGCTTCCCGGCCCCGCATTCCTCCCACTTAGGGGCTCCTCGCGCCTGCGCGCCAGCTGGGAGGAACTCGGCGTCGGGGCGGGAGGACGCGCGCGCGCCCGCGGCCAGGGGGCGGTGGCCAGGCGGCGGGAGGCGGGCCGCGCGCGCCGGTGGGAAGCGTCCAGCAGCCACAGCGCTGGCTCCGTCGTAGTCGCGGCCGCCCGGGTCTCGCTCGCCCCTCCTCCCGCTCCCCCGCCCGCCGCCGCCCGCGCGCATGCGCCGCCGGAGCGCGAGGGTCGGCTTCGGGTGTGTGGTGGCGGCAGAGCGGAGCTGCGAGGCCCGAGAGTCAGAACCTGGGGGAGAGGGATGGTCTCTGCACCGGGGGGAGCCGGAGGAGCCGCCGCCGCTGCCGACGCCACCGCCGCAGCCGCCGCCGCCGCCGCCCCGGCGCCCTCCTCCCTGCGCTGACGGCCGGGTACGAAGCCGGCGAGGGCGAGTCAGCCACCACGGTCGCCGGCACGCCGCCCAGCATGGTCCGGGAAACCAGGCACCTCTGGGTGGGAAACTTACCGGAGAACGTACGGGAAGAGAAGATCATCGAGCATTTCAAACGGTGAGTGACACGAGGCCCGGGGCCGCGCTGGCACCTCGGGTGCCTCTCCGGCCCGTTGCTGGCCACGGGCGAAGCGGCGACGCGCCGCTGGCTCCGGCTTTCTGGGCGGGCGGCTGCTGTGCGGCTACCGAGGGAGCAGGAGCGGTGGATCCCGTGGGGTCGCGTTTTTGCGCGCCACCCCGCAGCACAGCGCTGACGGCCGGGTCCCGGAGCAACCACAGAGCCGGGACTGTGCGGACGCCGCAGCCGCTCCAGACATTCGTGCGCCACGGAGAGGTGGCTAGCACCGGGAGCAGGGACCGCTCTCCGAAGACTCGTGCAGCGGCAGATGCTTCTCCTGGCGCGGCTGGGTGGAGCGGGCTGCCTGGCGCTCGGCGGCGACTAGGTGGGCTGCCCGTGTCCCGGAGCTCGTGGGGAAGGAAGCGTGGATGCTAAGGCACCGCGGATGCATTCCCGCGCCGCGCTGGTGACCGAGCGGTTTTTACAGTAGTAGATCCTCCACCTCCTAATTCGCTCATGAAAGCAAAAAGTGAAAATCTTTGTGACTTTTCAGTTTCTCTACATACTTTTTGCGTGTGAAAGATAAAAATAAATGTTGCCTTTCATAGGCGTTGGTAGCATTCAGGTCTTATTTATTTTTCCAGAAACGTGTGTCCGGTAACTGGTAGAGGCCTCAGAATGCAACCGTACATATAATGAGGATTTATTTATACTTTCACTCATTGAGAAGGAACGTAGCAAATCTGTGATCGTCCATGGAAATTAGTTTTTCCTGATATCCAATACCCTGGAAGGTTCCAAGTTGGGCGTACTCTGAATTCTCAGTATCCAGTGGGTGAAGGGAATGAAATTAGGGGAACATTCTCATTAGAGTCAGCCTGGGGAAATAGGTTGTGTTGCGGGTCTGGAGCCTCTTTGAGGAGGCCTGGAAAGCGTGAGCGCCTTTCTTTCTGTCTGATGGAGGGCCATCGATTCTGTTGGCCGTTGCTGTTACCAGGGCATTAAATCTTCGCCTCTGGGGCGCGCGTGTGCGCGTGCCCGCGTGTGAAAAGGAGCTGGGGCATAGTGAGGCCATTCATAACCTGCTGGGCTGTCCGCCGCAGGCCTGGGGGAGGTGCGCGCTGCCCGGGACTCCGGGTGTTTACTACGCTGTGCCTGAGACGCGGGAGAGGGGGTGGCCCGGGACGTAGTTGGCCTCTGTGCCCCGGGATGCAGGGCACCTGGAACACGAGCAGATGGGAACTTTCTCTGCCGGTACTGCTCCACCCCTCACTCAGCCCGGGTCCCTGCCCTCTAGGATCGTATCTTCAGTGTCGAGGAGAAAACACTAAGAGGGGTTTGGAGTGGAAACCCTCAGCGAGTGGAAACCATCAGCGAAGTGCTCCTTTAATCTGATGGATCTCCTGTGGGTCTATGCATGGGAAATTGATACGCACCGACGTGCAAACACGTGCATTGCCGCATTCGCTCTGCTCCTGTGTTCTGTGGTCAGACTTGACATTTCACATACTGCAGATTTCAGAGACACGGCTTGCCTCAGACTTGGAGGTTGACCCTCTGTGCGAAATGAGGGAGAGCGGCGAGGAAGTGATCGGGGGCAGTTCTGGGAGGCTTGGAATCCTGGTGCCATGGTCCGGCTGGTGTGAATGACTCTCTAAGATGGCGGCCAGGACCCACTTTATGTGGGAATCGGCGGAGCCGCTCAGAATGCTCGAGAGGGAGGGGAGGAGGCTCGCAGGAGGGCTGTCTGGAGAGCCCGGAGGAACGCCGCGCTAGCAGAAGGCTCACTGGAACTTTGCTGACCCTGTATTTACTACAGCAGCAGCGTTTACCTGATGTAGATAGAGCAAAAGCAGATGCCCTTGGTAAAAATAAAAAGCAGGTTATTTGGAGCCTTTTGCAGACTTGCAGAAACTATTGTAAAGGCTTCAGTTCTCACCTTCAAGGGAGGGAATGAATTTTATTTGGGTAGTACACCTTTAACGGGCTCAGAGCATGAGAAGGTAACAGAAAGTAAGCTCCCTCTCCCTCTTGACCCTGGAATTCCCGGTTCTCATGTTCCTCACTTAGCCCCAAACAGGTACTCGCTGTTTCTGGTTTCTTGCTTATCTTTCTGCCTAAACGAAATGTTCTAGGCGATCCAGTTGTGGAGCTAAGTTGACCAGCCTTTTATCCGTTTTTGTGGAATGTGTTTTTTAAATATGTCATCCCTACTAGTTAAGGGAAACAGAATTTGAATCATTTAATCGAAAGGGATGAACAGATACTAAAAAACGATAAGAAAACTTAATGGTGCTCAACCTCTCTGTGCCTTGTAGACCTCAGAATGAAAATTCACAGGAAGCCTGTATTAAAGCTGAACCTTAGTGCCCGCTTCTGCCCTTTTCCCTAGCTGATTGCAACATTAACTAATAACTGTTTTACAGGATTAAGAGGTGTATACTGGGAATACATTACACAGAACGCTCTGAAAATGAGTGTTCTTTTAACAGTGGTTAGGCTTTTGCAGTAGGTATTTGGATTAAGAGGACAACAGAAAACTATGGAGGCTGCATCAGACAGCAGTGGAGGCAGAAATAAAGGTCTTTCTCTCGGTTTGTATTTTTATCAGTGCTTTGCTGAACAGAAGACGGAGGGAAGGGTGCTGATTTCCCTTCAGTGCTAAAGAAAGACCAAACCCTTAGAACAGAGAGTTTTTTTTTTTTTAAAATGGCTTTACCTTCTTGCATATAATAAATCTTCTGTGTTCATTTTCTTTACAGCTTTCTGTGTGCCGAATTAAGAAAATTAAATGACTGTTTTTGAATAGGTTTTCAGTTAACAAAGATTCATTACGGGCCACAATGGAGAAAGTCCTTTCCTTTGTATATTGGCAGAGTTGAAGGGTCGGAGGGAGGGATTACACAATCGGGTGCTGTCTTGTAGGAGAGAGGTGTGTGCAGAGGCAGCTCCTTGAATTAGAACAAGCAAATGAATAGAATCCCTTAAAGACACAAACATTCTTTTTTTGCCATATTTTCAGATTTAAGTAAGTCACATTCTGGATTTTTCTCGTCCACCCACCACTGGTCCTTTACAGACAGGTTAAGTATTGTGTAGCCTCTGACCGGGGTGGGGGGGGGGGGTGGGGGTGCTCCTTCTAAAATTTTTGTCAAGGTATAAGACTGGTTAAACATTTTTTTTTTTTTTAATTTGAAATGTTTTAGCACAGTGGTTTTTCTGTTCAAAGTCATAACATATCTTTTTGGTCACAAAATAAAATAATAGCAGAATTTCTCCGTCTTTACTTTCTAATGAGGATATTTTTAGGTGCCATCATTGCTGTGTTTTTTTTCTTTTTCTTGTGATCAGATGATTTCTACGAAATTACCTCTAGTTTTGAATATTGTGATTTTGAATATTTTCATAATAGGCTTTTTTGCATATTTTTAAAGCTTGGGGAAATTCAGTATCTTGAAATAGCATTAAATTTAATATAGAATGCTTAATATGTGTTTTACTTCTTGTAAAAGATGTTTGTGGCAGATTCCTCTCAGGAAGAATGTTGGCATTTGTCTTTCTCAGCCACTTGGTTGCTTTGGGTTATGCTGCTTAGGATGCTTCTGAAGAGCTTTTAGGTTAGGTTTATGAGATATTTTTAGCCCTGTTAATGCTGAAGCTTTGGGAATTTTTATGTAGAATGCTATAAAGAGCGTGGTTATGGGAGCTTTTCTAAGTGGCTTCCTTCCACCTTTCACTTTCCCTTAGTTTGAAGTGTTAAATTTTATTTATTTCTGATTTGGGTTTTGTTTTTTTTTTTAAATTTTAGTATTTGAGTCAGGCTCTCCTCGTACGAGGCTGCTGCCATGGTAGTCACTTGAGTGCCTTTCTCACTCAACCTGCCAGGTTCTGAGGTTACAGGCCTAGCCCATTAGACACCACTACATATTAAAAAGTATTTAAATTGTTCAATGAAAACTGGAATATCCCATTGAAATTATATATTTCTTTTCTTTCTTTTTTTTTTTGGCTTCCCTCTTATTATTTCAGCTGAGGATGGACCTAGGGTCTTACGTATGGCAGCTTTTTGTTGGATCCCTGGGTTGAACCTCCAGCTTACAAAATTTCTGGCATTGTCCTTTCCAGTGTTTAGAATGAACTTTGAAACTTAGTCACAAATTGAGCCTCTAGATTTGGCCCTTGGATGATTTTTTTTAAAATTGTTTTTAAAAGTAAAAAAAAAAAAATAGTTTTATTGTATAATTAATGGTCTTCTGCATCTGCACCACATTCATGTCTGGTGCCCATGGACGCCAGAAGAGGGTGTGGATCCCTGGGACTAAAATTAGAGAGGGTTATGAGCCACCATATGGGTTCTGGGAACCAAACTCTAGTCCTCTGGAAGAACAGCAAATGCTGAGCCAATTTCTTGTGGTTCTTCTGACTCAGACATAGCTGGTTTTCAGTGTGTGCTTTTGCATATTTCAGATTGCCCTCCCACTGTCCCTGTCCATTAAGTTAAATGTGACAGTGTCAGGGCTTTGGTGTGGTCCAGAGATCTGCAGAGGCAGGAAAGTCTTTGTGAGCTCCAGGCCAGCTGGGGATAGAGACACTGCCCTCAAAAAAGAGAAAAACAGGTGTGGTGGTACACACCTTTAGCTTCAGCACTCAGGAGGCAGAGGCAGGGGAATCTCTATGGGTTCCAGGACAGCCTGGTCTGTCTGCAAAGTGAGTTCTAGGACAGCCAGGGCTGTGTGACATGAAGAAATCTTGTCTCAAAAAGGAAACAAACAAAAAAATTTACTGAATTTAAATTAGAATCTTTGTCATTATACTGTAAGTTATTTAGACATCCATTCCCCCCCCCCCCTTTAATGTTCCCTTGGCTGGATATAATAGATTCACCTCCTGCCTCTGTCTCACAATTGCTGGGACTAAGCCACCATGCTGGGTCGTTTTTTTGGTTTTTGTTTGTTTGTTTGTTTGTTTTTTTTGTTTGAGACTGGATCTCTATTCTCCGTGTGGCCTCGAGTTTGCTGGTTTGAGGATGACCTCCTTGAATTTTGATCCTTCACACTCTCCTTTCTGAGTGCTGGGATTATAGTGTGACCTGTCAGTCCTGGTCTATGTGATCTGGGCATCAAACCTAGAGCTTCGTCCATTGTAGGCAAGCTGTCTGTAAATGGAACTACCTTTCTGACTTGAGTATTTGGATTTAATTATTTATGATTTTAAGTATAGAAATTCTAACATACTTGTTTTTGAGACAGTCTCACAATGTGGGACAAGGCTGGTTCTGATCTGAGACTCTCTCTTCCCAGCCTCCTTCCTCCTGAGTGTTAGGATTGCAGGTTTATCCACTACACTCAGTTTTCGTATTTTCCTATTTCAGGAAGTTAGAGCATTCTGACATAATGCCTGAATAAAAAGGCTTGTCTGTCTCACTCTGTAGTCCTGTTGGCTTTGAACTCCCCATGAAACCCTTCGTCAGCCTCCTCAGTGCTGGAGTTACAGGGATGGGCAAACATTCCTGTCCGGATGCTCTCTTCTGATCCAGAGTCCAAGCCAGTAGTTCTACATAGTCCTTTTAGCTGTCTGGACTCTATAGTTTCCTTAAGTTTGGAACAGTACACCTCCTTACTAATGTGGCACCTACTCTTTTTATCTCTGAGCTCTATTTCTAGGCCATTCCTGCACTTAGAGTTTTAAAGAACACAGATTCTCTCTTTTTCAGGTTGACTAGGTTTCGTTGGTCCTTCCTTATGACTAGATCAGGATTGCATTTTTGGAAGGAAAACCACAGAGATGATGGGCTCCCATTTTCAGAATGGATCTAGGGGTAATAATGTGCTTCATCACTCAGTGGTGTTTGTTTGTTTGTTTTTTGGAAGACTTATTTCACATTATGTACATAACTATTTTGCTTGAATGTCTCTGTGTGTGTGTATCTGATGTGTGCCTGACGCCTGTGGAGGTCCGAGGACATCAAGACCCCTCGAGCTGGGGCTACAGATGGTTGTGAGATACATTTCGATTTGTGCTGGGAACAGAAGCCAGGTCCACAAGAGTGGTAAGGTGCAGGGCGATGGTGGTGCACACCTGGGAGACAGAGGCAGGTGGATCTTTATTAGTTTGAGGCCATGCTGGTCTACAGAGGAAGTCCAGGACAGCCAGGACTGTTTATAGAGAAACCTTATCTATGTAACAAAAGGGTGATAAGTACGATTAAGCACCAAGCATCTCTCTGTCCTTGTCCTCACTATGGTTTCAAGTTTATCTGGCTAGGCCAGGTATAGTGACACATGGCCTTTGATCCCAGCACTGGGAAGGCCGAGGCAGGCAGATCTTTGCGAGTTTTGAGGCCAGTCTGGTCTACAAAGTGAGTTCAAGACAGCCTGGGTTATGTAGAGAGCCTGCCTAGCTAGGTTGGTTTACATGGTGTATAATCTCCCTGTTGATATCTGACAGGTACTTGGGAGAAATATCCATCCTCCACCCCGCAGCCTCAGCACTGGCTGATAGCTCGATAGCGCCTCCTTGTGTTTCATGCCACTGCAGTTGCTTCCTTGGGAAGCTGAGGCAGGAGGGTGAGTTTGAGCCTGGGGTGGACTCTATACAGAGAGTCTTTAGTTCCCCCTCTTGGGGTGATGACCTATTCTATTCCAGCCATTCTTTTAAGTGTTTCAGGAATGGCAAAGACTTATTTTTAATACTTTCCTAGTGGCTCTTAGAGTTTTTCCAGTTCTAGAAGTGGTATCCCCTCCACTCATGGGTGTATTTGTGTAGAAATAAAAAAAAAATTTAGATTTATTTTTTAATTATTTATGTGTGCATACATTATAATGTGTACATCTCTGTGTGGGTATGTGCTTGTGAGTGCAGGCACCCATGGAGGCCAGAGGCATCAGATTCTTTGGAGCTGGAGTTATTTGCTTGGTTGTGAGCTGCCTTCCATGGTACTTGAACTTGGGTGTTCCAGAATAGTCCATGCTGTTAACTGCTGAGCCACTTCTCCAGCCCCCAGAAATGTAGACCCCCCCCATTTATTGGGAGGAAACCTCTGAATGGAAAGAGAGGCAGCAGAAATTAATATCTTAAGTGCTCAGTTGTTTTGTTTTGTTTTTTCCCCCAGAGCTGTGTGTCATTTGTACATGCATGTATGTATAACTATGAACGTGCACTGTGTTCTAATTTATATTTATTTGTGTGTGCTTATATATATGGACTTGTGCACGTGTGAGGTGGGCAGAGGACAACTTGGAGTCCTTTCCTTTTGCCATGGGAACTGAACTCGGTCACCTGGCTTGGTAGCAAGTACCTTTACTCACAGTGTTCTTGTGCCTGCTTGTATGCCATATAATTTAATTAGTTCACATATGTTTCTGTGTGTTTGAGTGCAGGCCTGAGCATGCTGTAGGGTGTGTGTATGTGTGTAGTATGTAGGTCAGATGACAACTTTGGGGGTTGGTTCTTTTCTACTGTGAGATTCAGGGATTGAATTCAGATCACTAGGCACCCACAGCAAGCCCCTTTACCCACTATTGTGTCTCAAGGGATGACAAGTTTTTACCCTCTCATTTTCTGTATTTACAAATTTCTTCTGAAACAGGGAGAAACCTGACCCCTTCCTTATATGTATAACTTGGCTCAGTAGTTATTGTGCTTTGTAACTGATTTCCCAGTTATTCTATGTCCCACACCTGCTTCTGAGGACATGGTCCCTAGTGGCTCTTAGCAGTTCCTTGGAATCCAGCATGGCAAGGCCGGCAAGGAAAAGAATGTGCACCGAAAGTGGCTTCCCTGGTTTGCCCTTTTCTTTTCTGTCAAAGACATTGCCTCTTATAGCAGACTCAGCGCTACCTTGCACTGAATGTTTGGGATGTGTCTCTGTTTGCACCCTGGGTTTCAATTTAAACTGCATCTGAGGGTGTTTTTTCTCCTGCTGGTCAAATAATACATTTTATTAACTTTGTTACATTATGTTGAGAACAAGTTTAGGAAATTCATTATGATAATGTCTCTTACAATGAATAATGCAAGCAGCAACCTCTAATGTGGACTTGGGAAAAAAGCAGTTTCCTGAAATTGACCATATGGAGTACATAGAGCTCCAAACTTCATGGAAACCCTAGGGTGACCCCAGTCCCCTCATGCAGTCCCCTCATGCAGTCCCCTCATGCAGTCCCCTCATGCAGTCCCCTCATGCAGTCCCCTCACGCAGTCCCCTCATGCCCTTTTTCTCATTTTTCTCAGTAGGGCCTCATTCTGTCAATGAAGGTTGGAATTCACTGTGAAGTTGAACATGGACTCTTCTTTATAATGTGCCCCTCCCCCCCAAGACAGGGTCTCACTGAGTAGATCAGGCTGGCCTAGAACCTAGAGATCCACTTGCCTCTGCCTTTTGAGTGCTGGGATTAAAGGTGCAAACCACTGCACACCTTTTAAAAAAAGACTTATTTAATTTTCTGTCCGTCCGTCCATCCATCCATCCATCCATCCATCCATCCATCCATCCATCCATCAATCATGCATACAGTGTCCAGAAGAGGGCACCAGATCATATTCTAGATGGTTGTGAGTCATCATGTGGTTGCTGGGAGTTGAACTAAGAACCTTTGGAATAGTAGCCTGTGCTCTTAATCTCTGAGCCATCTCTCCAGCTGCCATTTTAAAAGACCTATTTGTTTTACTTTCTATGTATGCACATGTATGTACATGCACTGTGTACATGCCCGGTGTCCACAGAAGCCAGAAGAGGGTGTTGCATCTCCTGGAACTGGAGTTAACAGATGGTCCCGAACCGCGCAGCACCATGTGGGTACTGACAACTGAACCTATGTCCTCTGGAAGAGGAGCAGGTGCTCTACTGCTTAGTTTCAGTGGACTTTCTCGTAAATCGAGAGCAGTTTTCAGTCTCTCTCCCCAAGTGCTTCTGGGTTACAGGGTCTTTTGTTTTGATCTGTTTTTGAGCTAGAGTGGCACAGTGTGTATGGCTCTGGCTGTCCTAGACCCTGCTGTGTAGAGTGGCCTGTTCTCCCTCACAGAAATCCACCTGCCTCTGCCTCCCAAGTGCTAGGAATTAAATGAAATCCACCATGCCCAGCCAGTACTTGCTCTTAACCAAGAAGCCATCACTCCAGCCCTTTCTAACTATTGTTTTGAAACAGATCTCAGATGTCTCATTTTATCATTAGTGTTTCAGTAGTTCCAAAATGTAAGACTATTTAAAGACGCCACAGTACTATTATGATTATAATTACACTGAAATGACTAATTCTTCCTTGTTTTCAAACACCAGTGACTGTTCAAAGCTATAATGCCTACAGAACCTTTTTTTTCCCTTAAAATTTGGTTCTGCTGTAGTGCAGATTCTGGAAGAGGCCAGAAGAGGGCACCAGCTCTACGGGAGCGGGAGCTACAGGCACAGTGTGAGTCCCTGATGTGGGTGCTGAGGGCCGACCTTGGGTCCTCTCTGTAAGAGGGCTGAGGACCCAGTGCTTTTGCCTGTTCAGTTTTCTCCCCTCCCAAGCCCAGAGCCTCATATATAGGCAAGCGTGCCATTGTTGAGCTATAGTCCTCTGCCCTTGTGCATCTTAGGTTAATGGATCTGATTTTTTTCCCCTTTTGTGGTCAGGTGTGAGGTAGGTCCTTTCTGTAGATAGAGGCAGGGATTCTGTGTTATGATGTGCTATTTCCCCAAAGTTACACTATAACCCAGGGGTTTTTGTTTGCTTTGGCAGAGAGAGAACCACATTAACAGATAGTTGTAAATCCTCTTCCCTCCTTCAGTCCCTGTCACTCCGAGGACGGGGAGCTCACGGTATTAGCTTTTTCTGTAGAGACCAGGAACCCAGTGTGTCAGCTCACACTTGTAATCCCAGCACCCAGAGGCAGAGACAGGCAGGAAAATTGCTGAAGGTTCAAGGCCAGCTTGTTCTCCATAGTGACACCCAGGAAAGCCAGCCTGGAGAAACTGAGGACTTACTAGTGACCAGTTGTGCTGGCTTTAGGGAAATTATTTTATTTTATTTTATTTATTTTTTATTTTTTATTTTTTTTAAATGGCAGGGTTTTTCTGTGTAGCCCTGGCTGCCCTAGAACTTAATCTGTAGACCAGGCTGGCCTCAAACTCAGAGATTTGCCTGCCTCTGCCTCCTGAGTGCTGAAATTAAAAAAGGTATGAGACACTGCCATCTGGCTGTTTTTGAGTTTTTAGCCATCTTTAGTAATTAAACTTTATAAATAAATTTCACATATAAATTAATTGCACATTCGATTTCTTTTTTCCTTAATTTCTAGAGTTTTGTTTTTTGTTTTTTTTTCAAATTTTGTATTTCATATGTATGAGGTTTTTGCATGTATGTATGTGCACCATGCGTGTACCTGGTGCCTATGGAGATCATGTTCCCTAGAATTGGAGTTACAGATGATTTTGAGCTACATGTGAGATCTGGGACCAAAACCTGATTTCCTACAAGAGTAACAAGTGCTCTGAGCTACTGAGCCCTCTCCAGCCTCAATTTTGTTTGCAAAGGAGAAGTAAAGTTTTTCAGCGAAGGACTCAAGAGGCTGACTAGGATAGTCACTAGTGTGAAACCAACTGGGCTATTTGAATTAAACAACAGAAACCCCCAAAACAAAACCCTTTTGTATTGACAGACATGAGCACCCATCCCACCGCCCATTTGAGTTGAAATAGAACAGAGTGGCTGGCCTTCCTGCACCCACCTTTTGAGTCCTAGTATATAGCTATTCATGATGCTTCCCATTTTGTTCTGAGATGGCGTCTTACTGTACCCTACCCTTCTTTCATCTTAGCTTCCAGAGAGCTAGTGTCAGAGGGACCAGCCACTATGCCTGGCTATGCTGTGATCTTTAAACTTTGTGCATATATGTATGCTGGGATTTGAACCCAGGACCTTGTGCATGCTAGGTGAGCACTCTGTCACCTAACCTAGTTCTACTCCCAGCTCCTCAGATGTTGTCTTGTAGCTGCAGGCAAAGCAGGATTAGATGGAAAATTTGATTGTGTTATTTTCTTTAGGAGGGTGGAGTTCAGTCGTCTGGTTTCAGGAATGACTCAAGGAGGTTTGTTGTATGAAGTGGGAGGGCTGTGCAAATGAATACGTGGTAGTTTGTTGTTGCCTATGAGACTAGTTTCAAAGGAGGAGTCAAAATTATCCATACATTCAGTTGGTAATCCAGCTAATGAGGGAGGTGTTGAGAGAAATCATTATCTTCAATTTTGATGACTCCGGCAATGAACCCAGGGCCTCAAGCAAGTGCTGCCAGCTCTCCACCACTGAGTGCTTCTGAATGCCCTAGTGTTATTGTGGTGCTGGGGAGGAATGATTTTGTAGTGAGTTTCTTGTGGAATTAAGGAACTGTTTTTTAGACTATGAAGGGTCATCTTTTCACCTATTAGCAAACTGTAGTTGCAAATTCCATGAAACAAATAATCCTGGTTTTGTCCCCATGTGTACCAAGTCCCTAGAACACCATTTCTTTAAAAAAAAATAATTCAAGGGAGGTAGTGGTGGCAGCTATGGGGGTGCACACCTTTAATCCCAGAACTGAGGAAGCAGAGGCAGGTGGATCTCTTAGGCAAGCCTGATCTACAGAGAGAATTCTAGGACAGCCAGAGCTCTTTTACACAGAAAAATCCTGTCTTGAAAACCCCAAAACAATTTAATTAAATTATGTGTATGTGTGGGTATGCACACATGAGTGAGTGCAGGTGCCCATGGAAGCCAGCAGTGTCAGATCCTCTGAAGCTGGTTTGACAGATGTGCATCTGACATTGGTCCTAGAAACTCAGGTCTGCTGGAAGAACAGTACATACTACTAACCACTGAGCAATCTTTCCACCTCCACTCCCCTCAGTTTTTTATGTGCAGGAGTGTTGCCTGCCTATATAAATAGTCTGTGCACCATTTGTGTGCCTGGTGCCTGTGGAAGCCAGAAGAGAACCTCGGAGATCCTGGAGCTGGAGTTACAGGTGTTTGTGAGCTGCCCGATGCTCTGGCTAACCTTTAACCTGAAAATCCACCTGCCTCTGTTTTCCAAGCACTGGGATTAAAGACATGGGCCACCATCAGCTGACAAGATTTATTTACTTACTTATTTAATTAAATTAATTAATTCATTCATTAATTCATTCATTCAGTCTACTTGTTTATTTTCTTTGGGGGGGGTGTCAAGACAGGATTTTTCTGTGTAGCCTTGGCTGTCTTGGAACTCTGCTTGCCTCTGCCTCCCAAGTGCTGGAATTAAAGTTGCCTCCACCACTTGGCAAGTTTTTTATTTTAAATAATGTGTGGGTATATGTGGGTATATAATGCATGTGCAGGTGCCTTCTGAGAGCCAGAAGAAGACATCAGATTTCCTGGAGCTGGAATGACAGGCAGTTTAGAGTCACCTGACACAGCTCTGGGAGCTGAGCTTGTCCTCTGCAAGAAGAGTGCATACTGGGTCATCTAGTCAGTTCCTGGAGCATCACTTTCTCTTCCCATAGTCTCTGGCTTTTCTTTTTCTATGTTAATGAATTTTAAACACATGACCTGTGGTCATTAACATACTGAAATTAGATTCTTCAGTGTTCATTTTAGACACTTTACACTGTTGAAAGACTAAACCTTGAGGACACTTGACAGTATTTTGGGTAGTTTTTTATTCTATCCTGAAAACTTAGATGATTAGTCAGCCCTCTGGGTCTAGTCAACCTCGGGGGTGGGGGGTGAGGGTGTATGTAAAATAATAATAACTATGGGGGGGGGGGTTTGGAGAGATGGTTCAGTAGTTAAGAGAACTTGTTCTTGAAGATACCCCAACTTCAGTTCCCAGCCACCATCAGTAGCTCCAGTTTCAGCCCCTCTCCTAACCTCTGAAGGCACCAGGCATACACATACATATGTGCAGGCAGAAACAGTTGTACACACAAAATAAAATAAATATAAAGAATTATCTCTGCCTGGGTGAGGTGCCGCTTGCCTTTAGTTGCAGTACCCAGGAGGTGAAGGGCTTGAGTCTTTAGTAGTCACAGGCCTGATGGATAATTACAGTAAGATATCTAGATTTCTATCTTGTCCTTCTCACCAACAGGGTCTCCTGGAGTTTAGGCTGGTCTCAGGCTTGACAAGTAGATAAGGGTGATCTTAGACCCTCCTGATTCTCTTGCTTCTACTTCTCAAGTATTGGGATTACAGGATTGATTATAGGTCCATGCCACTGCACAGGAACACTATTTTGTCCATTTAATTAAAAAGTGAATTTAGCCATGCATAAATGACACAGACCTTTAGTTCTAACTAAACTTGGGGAGGTAGAGGCAGGCAGATCTTTGAGTTCAAGGAGAGCCTGATCTATACAGTGAGTTCCAGGACAGCCAAGACTATACAGAGAAACTTTGACTTAATAAAGAAACAAACAACCCTTCCCAAAAAAACCCCAAAACCAAACAAGAACTTGTGTCTGCTTTCTACTGGGCCCCATTAAAACACAGAAAGGGATGTAGCTCGTAGCTCATTGGAAGAGCCGGAAGCACTGTACAGACAGTTCATTGATGCTGGCTCACATCTGTGAGCCCCTAACTCAGGTGCTATGGAGACAGAATGACTAAAACTCAGTCATTCTCCGGTGAGTTTGAAACCAGCCTGGAGTTCATGGGACACCCCCCCTCCCCAGGCATATAATACAGCTACTGGGCTGGTGGGATGACTGAGTGGGTAAAGGGTAAAGGTACTTACTGAGCCCCACAATCTGAGTTTGATCCTCGGAACCCACAAAATAGAAGGAGAAACACTAACCGTAGGAAGTTGTTCTTTGACGAGCACCTGCCCACTGTATCAAGTGTATGCCCACATGAATGTGGTAATAAATAAAAGTGTTTCATGGTGACATATACAGGCTGTCATGAGTTCTAGAACTTGCCAAGGAGCCAGACTAGTGATAATTCTCGACCTTCTTGCCTGTGTCTCTTGAGTGTCTTGACTGTACTCATGTGCTACTGCATCTCACTTCAATATGTTAAAACAACTTTAATTTTATTTTAGGTTTAATAATCTGTTACAATGTAAAGATTACTGAGAACCTTTGAGGGGTTCATTTTAGCTAAGTGTTTTTGAAAGGTTAAGTGTAGTTTCAGTAAATACAAATGAGTAATAAAAATAATGATGTGCAAATATTTGTTTCAGAGAGTGTAAAACCTGTAAGTGCAAATGAGCTTTCAAAAATTGTGTGATACTGTGTATGATTTAAATGAGAGCCATTTAAGTAGCTATTTTGGGACATGGGGAAATAATTCAGTTTATAAAGTACTTTGTTCAAACACAAAGACCTGTGTTTGGTCCCCAGCAACCTCACAAAAGCTAGATACACTCCTGTCATCTGCTTACTGGTTTCCCATCTAGCCAGATCAGACTAGATACCCTGTCTCAGAAAATGAGGAGGTAGAACAAGACTCCTGACATGGTTCTCTGACCTCCTCATACAAGGAGCACATACAAACAGGTACCCCAACAAGAAGCCACTTTGTAGTTCATGTTTCATACATATATAATGTAAATTACTTTAAAAGAAAGAATTTAGGGAAGGTATTGATATACATAAGTAACTTTACTTAATTATCTTTCCAGATATGGCCGAGTGGAAAGTGTCAAGATTCTCCCCAAGCGGGGGTCTGAAGGAGGAGTCGCTGCCTTTGTGGATTTTGTGGACATCAAAAGTGCACAGAAAGCTCACAACTCAGTCAATAAAATGGGGGATAGAGACCTGCGCACGGATTATAATGAACCAGGCACTATTCCAAGTGCTGCTCGGGGATTGGATGATACAGTTTCCATAGCATCTCGTAGTAGAGAGGTTTCTGGGTTCAGAGGCAGTGGTGGAGGGCCTGCTTATGGCCCCCCACCATCACTTCATGCACGAGAAGGACGTTATGAACGGAGACTCGATGGGTAAGTTCCAAGGTTTCTGTAGGCAGGTATTTGTATTTGATGTGGTGAGAAACAAGCTCAAATTTAGGGGCCCCAGATGGATTTAAAGTTTTGGGCATTCTCAATGTTTCCTATTTTGGGTTGGAAACGGAAGTGATTTCTGTCCCAATGGCTGGTACCTCATGGAATCAGAGGATATTTCCTGCAGCAGATTGGATTTCTATCTACTCCTGAGATACCGTGGTGGAAGAATTCCCACAGCAGCGTCAATTTTGGAGTTACCTGGCTTCCAGAAGGAAGTATTCCTCCTTTGGATATTATCAAGGCCTTCCTTGGATATATCCTTACTACCAGCTGGAGCTATTTGGCTACTGGTTTTGTCCTCGGGCTATTTGGAATATTTCCGGAATATCAAAGCCTACAGATCTTTTACAAGCTGATAAGCACCTCTCAGTTTTCAGTGTGTGAAAAAAACAAATTGGATTGTCACAGACTATCTAGCAGATCATTGATTCAACCATTTGGATACTACAAACACTACTTGAGCATGGAAATGTGTTCGTGGGTGAGGAAAAACAAAGGCAATGCTTGATTTTTCCATTTTGGATATACTCAATTTCTGTGGAATTATACTCGATGGAATGGGGAAATAGAGGTGATGGACGTTCATAAATGCTGGAATATAGCTGCGTCCTAACTGCTGGAATGTATGGGATGCTGTGATCTCAAGACTCCGTTAGCTGAGGGGGAGGATTACTATTACCTCTTAAGCGAGTTGCCACTCTGTTGAAGGAACTTTAGTTTTAAACACAACACTATCAGTTGTGGATATAGCATCATACTGACTGGGCTGGATGTCTACAAACGTGGACGACTGTCAGCAGCTCCGTTCCTCATTCATTGGAATTGTAGAGAAGCTTTCCTCGATGCCAGCTGTCTGATCGTATTTAGGGCTGCAGATTTTTATGAATGTGGATCAATTTATAATTGTCTCCTATCTCAAGAAAGAAGTCTGGGGGTTTGAGAGTTACAGTCTGTCTGGGACTACTTGCTTCCTGTGGAATTGTCTGGTCACTAAGATTTTTTTTTCTTGTGGTTCATCTAAATATCATTTGACACCCTTGCCCACTAAGAAGGTGGATTACCCCTGTAAGAGGGGCCAAAATTGGGGAAGTTATGTTCACAATTCTCTCCCTAGATTTAATTGGGATTATAGGTCGTGTTTCCACAGTTGGAAAAGGTTGGTATGTCCTGACCTGTGTATATTAGCCCCTCTTCTAACCCAAGTCACACCCTTTCCATCCCCCACTAACTTTAGATGCATTTAGTACTAATAGATGAATTCAAGACTAGCAGTTAGATTTGAGCTCTGCTTCTTGTGCCTGCCACCGTATCCTCCTAATGGATCAGAACTGCACATACTTATGAAATACCAGCTGTAGCAGTGACTGTCCAGAACTATTGCCTGTTGCTTCTGTTATATCATTAATTATGCCTTTACCAATTAACATTTGGTAGTGTGCAGAAACAACCCATTACAATGTTTCTTTGTAAATCTCAAGAGAACCTTTTTGTTAGACTTTGAAACATTAAGATTTCAAAATTGTAGTTAATGAGAAAGGAAAATAATGTCATTTAATACACTGAAGAAAGAAATATATTACTGATCCACTCTCCTTTTGCCAGCTTACTTTTCCATAATGGCAGCAAAAGAAACAAAAATAGCCCCATTGGAGTCCAGGGAGATGGGTCAGTGGATAAGATACTTTCCATGCAACCACAAAGGCCTGAGTTCAGATCCCTAGCACCCAGTGACAGCCTAGAACAGTGATATCACTCTCACTGGAGAGCTGGAGACCGGACCCCTGGTGCTTATTGGCCAGACAGCTTAGTGCAGTTGGTTAGCTCCAAGTCAGTGAGAGACCCTGTCTCCAAAAGTAAGGTGTAGGTTGAGTATGGTGACCCATGCCTTTAATCCCAGTACTGGAGGCAGAGGCAGGTGAGTGCCTATGAGTCTAGCCTGTCTATCTATTGAGTTCCAGGTCAGCCAAGGCTACAAAATGAGAATGAAAATAAGGGATAAAGTGGTACCACCCCGTGTGTCCTCCACATGGCCTTGGATATGTGCAGATGCATATGCATGCGCAGAATGTGCACACAGCCTAGGGTAGTAGCTGAGTGAGATGGTGAGTTAAAGTGATTACTGGGAATCTAGGAATGCATTGAGAAAATGATGTTAATTCTTACAGAATGTTGAATCTAGCCTTGTAGAGATTCTGATATCGCTCATGATTCTTTATTTCTTTTGGTAGAAGATTGATAGAGGGTGAAGGTTGCAGAGGAAGCTCCAGTGACTTGTGCCTCTGCCCTGCCAGAGTAGAGAACTTAGAATTTCTTAAAAGAGCAGGGCGCTTCCTCCTTTCCTTCTTGTTTGGTTGGTTGGTTGGTTTTGTTGTTGTGTTTTTGAGACAGGGTCTCACTGGCTTCACAGTCACAGAGTCTAACCTATTTCTGCCTCCATAAAGGGTATGGACTACTGTGCTGGTACCTGGTGTCTTAGTTTCTGCCTGTGCACTGTTATCTGTAGTAAGTTCTGTGCTCTTGGGTTAGTCCGTCCACATCCTAACACATGTCCCCACATGGGCAAGGCTCTGGATTGGATCTCAACACTACAAAACAAAAGCCAGTGTTGTTAAGTCAGGTCATGGCTCACAGCTCAGTCCCAGCATTGCCAGTTTTGTCTCAGGAACCTTGAATGCAGCCAAAGCCAAGAGAACCTACTTTCTCCAGTCATTGAGCACATATATTAAGAAAATTAATAGTGGAATAAGCACTTACAAATTATGTCGCAGTTGGGAGGACACGGAGATAAAATAGCTTTCATTCTTAGGCAAAGTTATACAGACTTTGTTATCCAACATCCCAGTATTTTGATACCTTAATTGCTTTTAAGATTCCATTTTAATTTTTAAGTATAATTCTTTGGGCAACTTATATAGCTTAGTAATTTGTTCAGAGTACTCAAGCATCAAAAATTGATGAGAGGCCTGATAGTGGGTGACATGTCTTATAGCCTTAATTCCTAGGGAGAGTGAAGCTGGAGGATTAGTGTTCACCTCCAGCCTGGGGTATATAGCAAGACCCATCTCCAAGGGAAGAAGAAAATACTGCATTTGAGAAATATGGGCTGTCACATGCTCAGTGTCTTCTCAGTGCAGTAAGCAGATGTGTTCTGAGAGAAACTACAATTAGATAAAGTCCACTATATGCTCTTCAGACGAAGCTGCAAAAAATTTTAACATTAAGCTGGGCCAGGTGTGTGCATTCCTTTAATCTGAGCATTTGGGGGTAGAGATGAAGCCAACTTAAGTTTAACATAGCTCTAGGTCAGCCAGGATTACATAGTGAGACCCTGTCTAAAAAAAGAAGAGTAAACCTCAGGTAAGCAGCTAGAACAGCAAACTTTCACATTAAAATTAGACTGTATGCTGGGCATTATGTGTTGTGGCACATGCCTGTAATTCTGGTGCTTATCAGAAGTTTAAGGTCATCCTTCTCTACATAGGGAGTTTGAGGTTAGTCTAAACTATGAGACTGTCAAAACAAAACCAACCAAAACCAAACAGGTAAAAGCAGGTGTTCCCGACTCTCTCTCTCTCTTCCAAGTTGAAAAATCTTCCATAAAGGGATCTTCTGACATGCAGAACATCACCAAGAAAGGCCCGATATATAAGTAGAAAGAAACGATGCTCATTATGTGAAGTTTTGGAGTTCAGTAAAATGTTGAGCTTGTCAGTGTTGGCTTAGTAAGTAAGGTTCATGCTGTTTTTAGAGAGGAATGAGGTGCAAAGACTGCTCTGAAGTGAATGTCTGCATGACTTGCTTTTAGTTTTTCTTGCTTCTTTCTGATTAAATATTTTCCCTCCTAAATGCAGGGCTTCAGATAACAGGGAGCGTGCTTATGAACATAGTGCCTATGGACACCATGAACGGGGGACAGGAGCATTTGATCGGACCAGACATTACGATCAGGATTACTACAGAGACCCCCGAGAGCGGACCTTACAACACGGGCTCTATTACACTTCCCGGAGTCGGAGTCCAAACCGCTTTGATGCTCATGACCCCCGATACGAACCTAGGGCTCGGGAGCAGTTTACACTGCCCAGTGTGGTACACAGGGACATCTACAGGGACGACATTCCCCGGGAGGTACGAGGCAGAAGGCCAGAGCGCAGTTACCAGCACAGCAGGAGTCGCTCACCACATTCATCCCAGTCTAGAAACCAGTCTCCACAGAGGCTGGCTAGCCAAGCGTCCAGACCCACCAGGTCCCCCAGCGGCAGCGGCTCTAGAAGTCGATCCTCCAGCAGTGAGTCAATCAGCAGCAGCAGCAGCACCACCACCGACAGGTAGGCCCAGCCAGCCATCTGCTCTACCTGAGGCAGTGGTTTTCATCATTGCACTGTTTGTTTGTTTGTTTGTTTTTTGGGCGTGGAGTGGAGTGGTGGTGTTCTTCAAGACAGGGTTTCTCTGTGTAGTCCTGGATGTCCTGGAACTCAGAGATCTGCCTACCAAGTGCTGGGATTAAAGGTGTGCCCCACCCACGCCAGGGCAGCACTTTTAAAGAAAGTAATCTTGGATTATATGTTTAATGATTAACATGCAGACATTGAATTAACCAGAGTCTGACTGATGCTTTGCCAGTGCCGTTTTATCCCCTGTGTGTTTAATGTTAAAATTAAATGGCTGAAGAGGAAGAGAAAGTGATCTGAGGCAGATTGGGCCTGCCTCCCCCTCCCCCTCCCTTTGCACCCCTCCCTTCCTTTGTTCTTTCCTTCATTGTTTTGTTTTATTTTTGAGACAGGGTTTCTCTGTGTAGCCCAGGCTGCCCTGGAATTTGCTTTATAGACCAGGCTGGCCTTAAACTCACAGAGACTTGCCTGCCCCTGCTTCCTGAGGGCTGGGATTAAAGGTGTACATCACCATGCCCTCCTTGCTTATTTTTATTTAAGTATATGGAGTCAACTTATTGGAACTGAACATTTCTAAAAGCTGTTTGGCTAAATGTGTTGGTGGAATACATTGTTTATTAGCGTGAAGTAAACCGAACTTTAATTGTATTTTCATACCATATTGTGCTTTACCAAGTTTATGAATGCATCCATTCACCCAGAGTTACTGTTTTGTTCTCCAAGGCTGAGGCAATGAATTTATTGGGATTTTTTGATATCAAGTTTATGTTAAAGATGAGCAATAATAAATTGAAGGTCTTTTTAACAAAGAGATTTAGAGGTCAGGCTGTGTGGGTTTTGAAGTTATAAAGTTTAGCAAGTGGTACATTCTTTAGGTAGCACTGGATGATTTCCTTGTGATTGTTTGGACCTCTGCTTTCTTGTTGTTTGTATGAACCTTACTTTAGAAGTAGGTATGGTGACACCTGTCTGTAATGGCTACTTCCTAGGATAGAAGGCTAAGGCAAGAGAGTCCTTACCCTGCCTACAGAGGGTAAGGTTGTTGAATCTGCCATTCTTCATAGGTAAACAACCCAAATTCCCAGGAAACAAAACTTTTTTATCATATTAAAATGAAAATGGCATGTAATGTGTTCACTGCAGCCTCAGACCGTTAATACCACACACCAACCAACTGCTGATCCTGCTTCATGATGCCGGAAGCTTGAATATTTCCTCTTTCTCTGTTATTTAGACTTAAACCAGGTCCCCTAGATTAAATCTAGCTGGTATATATTATAAACTTGAAGGACACAGTTTCTTTGACCTGATTGAAAAGTCTAGATACGGATTGGAGAGAAGGCTCAGCTGTTAAAGAGCATTGGCTGCTTTTTCAAAAGACCCAGGTTTAATTCCCAGCACCCATATAGCAGCTCATATCTGTAACAACTGTTCCAGGAGAATCAGACACCCTGAAAAACATCAATGAACATTTAAAAAGTCCAGATTTTTCTTTGAATAATATGTGCTTAGATTAAAAAAAAAGCAAATAGTTATATGATCGAATAGCTCTCTTAGGCTTCCTAAATTGCCTAATTCACAATAATAAAGTAGAAATTTTAGCCTTATTTTTCTAATCTAGCTATGAAGTTAATATTTGGTAAATTGTCATTTGAGTGAAGTAGGTACTTAACTTTGGGAAACCAGAGAAGTTAGATTGCTTTGTTGTCTCGAAGAATGGTTGATGAGTTAGTTAATTTAATCATATAAGCAAATTATAAAATTTCATTTTTCTCCTTCCTGGAGCTGTTTAAAATACTCAATTTTTAAAAAAATCATATTTCGAAAATCTGCCATTAAAGGACCTCACAGCATTTCACTAGGTTAGAGCTTTCCTGAAATGTATGTGGATGCTGATGCTGGTGCCAGCAAAGTTTGTGATGTGAGCCTTTGGGCAGCTCTACACTGATGCCATGTTACAGTTTGATTGGAGCTGAAATCCTAAATGCAGAAGTAATCTGATGAAGCTAATCTTTGCTCACACAGGGGCTTTTGTTGTTATTTTTTGCTTGGTTGTTTTGTTTGTTTTTTGAAAAGACAGGGTTTTTCTGCCTGCTCTGGCTGTGGTTACATTGTAGACTTGCAGATCTTAACTGCTTCTGCCTCCCGAGTGTTGGCCGGTGCCACCACCTCCCAGCAGATATTTTGTGTGTGTGTGTGTGTGTGTGTGTGTGTGTGTGTGTGTGTGTGTGTGTGTGTGTGTGTGTGAGAGAGAGAGAGAGAGAGAGAGAGAGAGAGAGAGAGAGACAGAGACAGAGACAGAGACAGGGTCTCTCTCTACATAGATAGCTGTGGATGTTGAGTCCTAGCTTGGCCTCAATCTTAGAGATTCACTTGCCTCTGCACCCTAAGTGCTGAGATTAAGATGTGTACCACCATGCCTGGCTAAGATTGTTTAAACATGTTAATAATTCAGGATTCTATCTTTTTCAAATTATTTTTTTTAGATTTATTTTTAGGTGTATTAGTGTTTTTCCTGAATGTGTCTATGTTTACCACATGTGCCGGGCTTCTACAGAGGTCAGAAAATGGTGTTGGATATCTTGGAACCGGAATTATGGATGATTATGAGCCATTGCGTGGGTGCTGGGAACTGAACCTGGGTCCTTTGCAAAAGCCAGTGAGTGCTGTTAACCATGGTGCCATCTCTCCAGCCTCCTAGGGTTTGTTTTTTATGCAGAGACAAGTATTTAACAGGATTTTTTAAGAGAGATGGCTTGGGAGATTTTGTGTGCTCTGGAAAAAGGCAACTGCTGGGTTCACTTGGTAGAGCACTTGTCTAGCATGCATAGGACTTTGTTTTGTAACACACATACATACACACCCACCACCATCTCACAACAAAAACAAACAACTCAAATCTACAAACAGTACCACACTACTCTCTCCAGAAAACCAGCTAGCCAAACAAACCAGCCCTGTTAAAACCTTGGAACTTAAATAAGGATAAATGACCTTCGACCCTTAGGGAAGGCTAGCTTGAGAGTGTCTGGCTGGGAACACGGGAGAGTTGCGTGTTGAGTTGTCCTGACTCCCAAAAGCCAGGATAAACTCCGTGGTGGATGCCACCAGGAGTCTTTGCCAGAGTAAGCTGAAATACTTAGACAGGCAGGGAATCTTTGCTAATGTGAAGGACAAAGCAGAACCAATGGAGATAGGTAGGAACTTTGGTCCTGTGATTGTGAGTGAAATTAGGTCATGTGGTATCAAGAAGGGTCTCCTAGTCTTGTATTCCTTTATCAGATGTTTTCTTTTCCTCTATAGTTAAATCACATGAAAAGAGAAATATTTTGAATTGAGACTTTCATTACGTTTTGGAAGAAACAGTTTTTAAAATTCAGGTCTGGTGCACATTTATCATTTCAACAGAATCAGAAGTTTAAGGTCAGCCTAAATAATAAATTTCGAGGCTGTCTTGGTATATATGAAACCCGGTCTGTAAAACAATCAGAAGACACCTGTGACCCTTTAATTCAAGCACTGGGGAGACAGAGGCAGGCAGATCTGTGTGGGTTTAAGGCCAGCCTGGTTTGCAGAGCGAGTTCCATGCCAGTGAGGCTATGTAGTGAGAACCTGTCTCAAAAATACCTTCCATAGAAATGAAAAACCAAAACCACAAATGGACAAACAAGTCCCTTTTCTTCACCTGTTTTGGATGGTTTAAGTGTAATAGTCACAAAAGCTACTTAAATGCTTAGCAATCACATTGTCTGTTGACACAGTGTCCCTTGTCTTCTCTCCCCCTGGCTGACTGGGAGGCCGACCTTTGACCCAGCTCTGCACCTGAAGCAACTGAGCACATGACAGCTCATGATTAGCGACTGTGGTTGTACAGTCTTCCTGAGTAAGGCAGTTACTGTGTCTTTAGCTCTTCACATTGGTTAGCTGATAAGAAAGAGGCCCTTGTTTAAACTCCCATGTGCCACCTGTGCTGCTGGAGGTACCTTTCTTTGTCATAGCTGTCATTTAATGTTCATTTAACCGTTTTGTTGTGTTGTGTTGTGTTGTGTTGTGTTGTGTTGTGTTGTGTTGTGTTGTGTTGTGTTTAGCTCTCCTGTCTTGGAAGCTCTGTAGACCAGGCTGAGCTTGAACGAAAAGATTCACCTACCTCCACCTCCTAAGTGCACCACCACCTCCAGCCATTTTCTTTTAATAAAATACTTTACATATTTGTTTTAAATTGTGTGTGTGTGTGTGTGTGTGTGTGTGTGTGTGTGTGTGTGTACACGTACACATAATGATGTGAATGGCTGTGCAGCGACAATGTGCTTGTTGAGGTCGGAGAACACATAGTGGAGTTGGTTCTCTCCTTCCACCTTTATATGGATGCTGGGGATTGAACTCCGGTGGCCAGACTTATGCAGCAGTGCCTTTTACCTACTGAGCCATCTTGTGGGTCCTCAGCACAAAACTGTAGTAAGAGGTTTCTAGTCCACAGATCCACAGACCCGCAGAGACACACAGACACTTACATTAATTTTAGGCTGATCGGCCTAAGGCCCAGGCATATAACTTGCTAACACTTTACCCTTAATCTAACCCATGACTCTTATCCTGTTCAGCCATGTGGCTCGGTACCTTTTCTCAGAGCAGCATAGTTGTTCTCTGCATCTAGCCTAGCAACTCTGGAGTCTCTGGCATTTCTGCTCTGTGCTTCCTGTTCCCAGGGTCTCCTTAGTCTGGTAGCTCACCCACACTTCCTGTCTGCCTTTAGCCAATCAGCGCTTTTTATTAAACTCATAGGTAGGACAATTATTTACAATGGAACATCATAAATCCACTACACAAAACTTCATTGCTTGTTTGCTCATTCATTCATTCTTTTTTAGGGTTTCTCTGTGTAGCCCTGGCTATCCTGGCACTTACTCTGTAGACCAGGCTAGCCTCAAATTCACCAGATCCTCCTGCCTCTGTACTGGAACTAAAGGTGTGTGTCACCACTGCCCACTTCGGTAGCACAAACACTAAAATTGGACAGATAGAAGATTAGAACGGCCCCTGCACAGAACACTTTTAAATGCATTATAGTTGTAGTGTTTGAAATATTTATCATGGAACTGATAGTTGAAATTCTCAGAATGAACTAGATGCTACAATCACTGCCCAGTGGGGTTTGGGTGTTTCTTTGATAGATACATGCCTGCATCTTTCTTAGTGTGGTAGCAGAGACACAGACCAACAAACTCAACTCTCTGGGTAACTGAGACGACAGAACCTTAAGTCCTAGGCAGTTCTGAGTTAGAGTATTAGAAGTGTTTGCCAGAGTTAAAGTCTGGGCTTTGGTCCCTGGCCCTTCATCTTGGCTGTGGTACTGCCTCTTCCTCCTCGACACATTTCCTTTACATAAGAGTAGTTGACTTTTTCTTAAAAAGAACTTCATTTATGTATATATGTATATGTATGTTTGTATGTGTGAATATAAATTGATAAAAGAGTTTCACTGTGTAGACCAGGCTGGGTTTAAACTCACAAAGATCTACCACCTGCCTTTTCCTCTTTAGTGCTGAGATTAAAAGTGTGTGCCACCATGTATGGCTGAAAATTAATCTGTTAAAGATTATGTGTTTGTGTGTGAGTACATGTATGTGTATAGCTTGAGGCCAGAGAAGAGCATCAGTTTATCAGGAGCTGGGGTTAAAGGGAGCTGTAAAATTAAAAACGAGCATTTATTTATGTGTATATTATGTGTGCATGTGTAACTCCATAGTTTGTGTGGAGAATAAAGGACAGTTTATGGGGATGTAGACCATGTGGATTGTTAGCTTTGGAGGCCAGTTCCTTTTAACCTTATTAGCCATCTTGCTATCTCAGAAAAATTTTAAGTTTTTTTTCTAGGGATATTTTAAATAAGAATTTTGAGTAAATTATATTAAATTATCAATGGGTAGTCATGGTCTTGTATGATGCTGTAATCCTAGGATTTGGGAGGTAGAGGCAGGAGGATCAGGAATTCAAGGCCACCCTCAGTTACATGAGACCCTGTCTGAAATGAAAACCACAGTTATCTACAGTGCCACTAATCTTTCCTCTAATGTAGACAATTTGGAATTTTGTCTTACTCAAATTTGGAGTAAAATATACTAAAAAAATTTTAAATAAATTCTGACTACCACCAACCCCCACCCTGTTGGGGACACTTGAAGAAGACCTTGCTCTGTCACTGGGATATACTTATGGCTTCTGAATTTTTTGACACTAAGCATAAAAGGTTATGAAAAAAGGACTCTTAATTTAAAAAAAAAAAAAAAACAAAAAACCACAGCATAATGTAATCCTAGTACCTTGCAGGCCCAGGCAGCTTAAGTTCAAGGGCAGCCTGGCTTTCATAGAGAGGTGCTGTCCCTGTGTGGTAAGCTCTTGTTTCTTATGAAGACCAAGGCCTCATATGATTCAGTGAACAGCTGAATGTTCTGTACAAACCAGAGGTAGCTTTGTAGAAATAGTTTCAACCTTACAGGGAGCTTTTGCAATTTCCTGATTTAAGTGTGAAGACAGTTTCCCTCCAGTTCAAATAGAAACACCACTTCTGCAGTCACCTTGCAGGGTCTGTGAGGAAATCCTAGGGTTGTAATATGTTCTGTGCCAGTTGACACCTGCCTTTAGCTTTTGTAAATTTGGTTTTTAGATGTTGATTAGGAGAATGAATACTTTGTAGACTCGTACCTTGTGTGTGAATGGCAGGTATTCCTGGCACAACAGTCATGTCTGTCCTTGTCTTCCATCTTTGAGGCAGGGTCTCTCGGTTCATACTGTCCCTGCCAAGCTAGCTGGCCTCAGAATGCGCTGCTTTCTACACCTCACAGCTCTCAGGGATCACAGATGCAGGCTCCCATATGGAACATCTAGTTCTAGGGATGGAGGCTAATGTCCCCAAGCAGCACAGCAAGCACTTTACCACTCCCCTACCCCTGTGTTCAAGGACTTTTATAGATACATGGTTATTATAGATTGTATGAGCACTCATATTATCACCTATTTATACACTTTGCTATGATAATGCATTATTTAGTAGAAACTACCATATGTGGGAGTAGCTTTCATACACACAGTAAACGTTTCTTTCTGGGTGTGGTCCCAGCATGCTGGAGGCAAAGGCAGGCCAGCCTATTCTACACAGTAAGACCCTATACTCCCTCCTTCCCCCCAAAATGAATCGATAAATTGAATTTTTTTCCCTCTCCTTTGAGTGGTATGGAGAAAGATGCCTGTGTTAAGAGACTATTTTTAAAAAGACTCTTTGTTAGTTGAAAATACATAACACACACAGTGAATTTGTGAAAGTCAGCAGTTAGGTTTATATTACTTTTTGGAATAACAAATGAAACATATGTTTGGTGGCATTAAAGCAGAAAATGTTAAAGATTAAAAATGTGCAATTTATTTGGGGGAGGGGCTTGGGGGTGTTCCTGTGTATGAAACCTAGGGCCCTGCACATGCCCTGCCACTAAGCCCCACCCCTTAACCAGTACATACGCTTGAAAGAGGGCTGGTGTGGTCCTTTTTTTCGCCTAAAATGCTAATATTTGCACTCTCATTTAAACCTAATTAAAAATAGTGCAACTGGGCTGTAGTAGTGCACATTTTTAATCTCAGCAGGCAAGAGCCATAGGCAGGCAGATCTTGAGTATCAGGCTAGCTGGGTCTACACATTGAGTTCCAGGACAGTCAGGGCTACACAGAGAAATCCTGTCTTGTAAACCAACCCCCCCCCCCCAAAGAGTATCAAAGGAAATCTAAGAGCAAAAACGTAATCTTTACCGTGAGCCTTTCTTGCTATTAGATGAAGTTTCTAGCTTGCTATTTCCAACTGTCTGTGATGAGTAAGTCAGCTAATGGTGTTATTCACTAAGTTATTCTGCTTCCTTGACTCATGGTGTCCAGGTTTTTTTGGAAGTTATCATTAGAACGGGTAGTCAGTGGCCCGAGCTGTGGGACAGCAACTTTCTGCATCCTAAAACGACCCCCCCCCCTACACCTTTTGTTTTCTTCTCCAAGAGAATGTTTGCGAATTCCCTGCTCCATGTAGTTTTA
Organism: Phyllotis vaccarum; assembly: GCA_033318265.1. Classification (NCBI taxonomy): domain Eukaryota; kingdom Metazoa; phylum Chordata; class Mammalia; order Rodentia; family Cricetidae; genus Phyllotis; species Phyllotis vaccarum. The sequence continues at coordinate 56,298,161 of JARWLC010000003.1, read as the reverse complement.
GGGCTGTTTAAGAGTAAGGAAAGGGCACTGTTCTGCATTCTCCTTGGTGGCAGCCTGCAGAGGTCACTGCAGAGCCCTGTTTTGCAAATGTTCTTGGCAGCTGCATGCTTTGCTTTGTTCCTTGATGCCACACAACCTTGTGTCTTAAGGCTGGGCGTGGGGTGGAGCCAAATGTGGAATGGAAAAAGCGTTTGCTTACTGAAGTTCTGGTGGGCTTGCCTGCTTCTGTCTGCGGGTATCTGGGAGCAGGTCCATATTCTAGCTGTTCTCCCAGAAACGCTGTCAATATTTTTAGTTAAATATAAAGGGAGGGGGGCGTTAGGAGAATAAGTCTTGCATTTTGTGAACAGTAATGGGCTGAGTGATGTTAGGGAAGCTAGGAACTGAGTGTTTGTGTCTCACCAACCCTATCTGGAATTATCCGGTTTGAGCTGGCTGTTTGCCACCTCCTGGAGGCTTCCTTGTTTTGCCATAGTTTGCCTTGTTTGTGGCGTAGTTGGTCTCAGGGGCCCGGGCTGCTGTAGGCCTGGTGACTTGAGTGTGTCGTGGGTGTGCTGGTGGGGGGCGGGGCCTGCGAGTGTAGAGGCGACCGGACTGCTGTCATGCTGCCCCTCACCCCTGCTGAAGGCCACTGCCCTGAGCCCTGAAAACTAGGGTCTGTCCCGCCCTGTCGCTGCCTCCTTTACCACCATATACTCCAGAAGGTGGTGATTGGCGCCCTGGAGCTGCTTTTAGCTCAGTCAGGCTTTCTATTCTTTTCCCTTGGCTGGGATTGGTTTTGGTTTGTCAGGTTGATGGGAATGAAGATAAGATGGGGGTAAATCTGTACTTTGATACTGTGTGGATTTTAACTTCGTTGTAAACTGTCTTTATTTTTTTCACTGTGTGGTTCTGGCTGACCTGGAATTTACTGTGTAGAGCAGGCTGGGCTAGAACTCAGAGATCCACCTGTCCCTGTCTCCCAAGTGCGGGGATTAAAGGTGCTACCGTGTCTAGGTCTCAAGTAGCCTAGGTTGGCCTCCGTTTTCTGGAGCATGACCCAATATTCTGGCCCTGGTCCCTCCTCCATAGATACGAGAAGCCTGGTTCCCACCTTTTTGTTTTTTTTGTAGTGATTCTTCGCCACTTTTTAGTGATGGGAATGGAAACTAAGATTTTATGCTTCAGAGCAGGATGCTATCACCAACTGTTTCCCTAGCTCCCTGCCCCCCTTTTTTGAGACAGAATTTTGCTCTACATTCCAGACCTGCCTGAACTTGTGCAAGCGCAAGTCTGTCTGCATATGTATTTCTCTCCCCCCCCCCCCCCCCGTGTGTGTGTGTGTGTGTGTGTGTGTGTGTGCGCGCGCGCGCGTGCATTTGTTCATTTGTTCGTGCGTACTTTGAGGCTAGAAGAGGTCATCAGACCCCTTGGAGTTAGAGTGACTGGTTTGTTACATCCATCCTGTGGTCTGAATTCTGTTCCTAGAGCTGCTAACCACTTAGCACCTCTCCAGCCCGTGGCCTCAGTTCTCTGTCACCACACCTGTCTAAAAATGTATTTTTGATATGGAAATGGATGCTAGTGTGTGAAGGTTATTTTAAGGTGATGACTAATGTCAGTAGAGGTTTTTATTGTGTGTCTGTGGACATACAGCCGAGTTGTGCTGGAATTAGAGGGAGATTGAGGGACACCGTGTTGCTTCAGAATGTGATTCACTGACTCCATACTGCGGGCTCTGAGCTCGCCTTCATTCTTGAAGGACAGCCTCTTTTGAATGTACCGTGTCACAGCCATTCTGCACTCTGGCCTTTTGTCTGTGGGTGAAAATTCTAAAGAAATGGTTACATTTAAAGGGAACAGCTTTAGGCTGCTGTTTCTTATAATTTGTAGGCACTTAAAGAATAAACCAGTGCCCTCGAAATGTAAAAACCAAGCTGTCTTGTGGGTAGTGTGGTGCCTTTCAAACCTCTTGGGCCCGAAACTGCTTCCAAACACAGCCCAGAAGTAGGCAGTAGCATGCGTCTCTTTTTGTCTTGGGTAGGAAGGAGAGTCAGTGCCAAGGTGAAATTGGAAGGGGACAAAAGTCTCAAAAATCTCAAAGTACACGGATACAAGCTCTATTAGATATACCCAGCTAGGATTTCATCTGCAACAAAAATCTCATATTTTTCTGGATATAGTGGCTGGCGCCTGGAATCACTTCACTCAAGTGCCTAAGGAAGGAAGAGCTCATTCAAGGCGAATTTGAGCTACTGGATGAAATTTTGAATATTTTTTTAAAAAAAAATGTGGGTTGTCACTAGCACCTAAAAATCAGAGACAAGTGGATTTCCGTGAGTTGAGGCCAGCCAGGATTATATAATGACTCTCATATGTTTGAATGCCTAGTCCCCAACTAGGAAGGATTAGGTGTTGGAGAAGATAGATGTGTCACTGGGGATGGGCTTTGAAATTTCAGGCCCTCTCAGGATGCAGACTCAGGCCCTGCCAGGCTTACCTCCATGTTGTTCATGGACTCACTCTGAAACTGTAAACAGTCCCCCAATTAAATTAGTTCTTTTAAAAGTTGCCTTGGTCATGGTGTTTCATCACAGCAATAAAACAATAACAAAGACAAACCTTTTTGCAAAACAAAGCAGAGAGCCGCCTCTCAAAACAACTCCCCCTCCAGACAACAACCACAAACTGTGACAGTGAGGTTTCTTGACCACCCCCCTCCCCCACCCAGAGGTCCAGACCCCTTAGCCGCCCTCTTGCTGCTTAGCCCCCCCCCCCCCCCCCCACTAAAATGACTCAGAAGCTTATATTAACTTCATGCTGTTTGGCCTATGGCTTAGGCACATTGCTAGCTTGCTCTTATTATATCTTAACTCAACCCATTTCCATTAATATGTGTGCCACTTGACCCGTGGCTCACCTGTGCTCCTTACAGGTTTCTTTTGCAGTCGATCTGCTCTGACTCCGCCCTCCTTCTCCTAACTATTCTGATTCCCCACCTACTTCTAAGGTGCCTGCCATGGCCAAAACAGTCCTTAACTTAAAGATTGATACACAGCATATGGAAAGACATTCCTACATCAACCAACCCACTCATGCTCCATTTGATTTGTGTGATGTCTTGGTTCATGCTTTTCCAGGCATTTTAGTTGATTTCACTACCATCCAGTTAAGTAAATTACCAAATCTCATTATTACATTATCGATACTTGAGACTTTCTCATCTGTCTGTCAAGTCCAGAGGAAACTTTCCAATTCCCCAAACTCCAAAGGGCTGTCCAAACATCAAGAAATGAGTTCAACCTGGTCTACAGGAGGATTGCTGGTGGTTAGATAAAAGCCAGAATCTCTCCGAAACTGGTGAAACTGCTTCTCACCTATCAAAAGGCCTCATTTTCCTTACCCCTGGCAGAGGGACATAATAAGGTCCATGTCAGTTTCCAGGCTCCCTCAGTCCCTACTCACAAGTACTTGTAGTACATCTCAAAGCCCTCCACCCCAGCCATTTACCCTCCTCAGCCCCTGCTGCTCCCACGCCCTTCCTTTATTCTCTCTCTGCTCTGGACTCCTCCAGATGCCCCTGGCTGTTCTCCTTTTCATATTCACGTTAAAAACCTTAAGCAGGATCTGGAGAGATGGCTCAGCAACTTAAAAGCACTGGCTACTCCTTATGAGGTCCTGAGTTCAATTTCCAGCACCCACTGTGGCTGCTCAACAACTATCCCTAGAGAGATCTAGTGCTGTCTTCCGGCCTGCAGGTACACATGCAGGAAGAATACTGCATAAAAAATAAATCTTTAAGAACAAGAACAACAAAAATCCTTAAGCATACCATGGAGTGTAACAAGTCTTTCTCTGTATTGCCAGCTCCCAAATAATGACACGGAGATATTACTCATTATGAAAGCTTGGCCTTAGCTTAGGCCTTTTATACTAGTTCTTATAACTTTAGTTAACCCATTTATATTAATCTTATGTTTGCTCTCCCCGCCCCCCTCCACACAGAGCATCAGTGTTGGGAGGGAAACCTAGGGCTTCATTCAGGCCAGGATGCTATGCCTCTAACCTGTTTTCTGAATCTCAAATGGATTGCCAGCCTGTGGCAGTTACCTACACTTTTTCCCACTTTAGAATTTAAACTGAAAGTACCCCGTGACCAACACTGTTTCCCAAAAGTGAGACAATGTAAACAGTATCTTACTTTACCTACTGCATTTTGTACTCTGAGGCAGAATCTGAACACATAATTATGACAAGAACCAACAGAAGCCTAGCTGAAGATCAGTGATTTGGTTATATTGGGTGTAGAACTTTTGATAGTCTACTGGGAAGTAGAGATGGCGTCCTTGGGGCTTGCTGGCCAGCCAGGTTAGCTGAAGTAAACTCCAGACTCATTGAGAGGCTCAGTCTTTAAAAATGAGGCTAAGGAACTGGGAGATGGCTTAGGGGTAAAGGGCAGTGGCTGCTCTTCCAGAGGACCAGGGCTCAATTCCTAGCACCTATGTGGTGGCTCACTTAATAATAAATAAGAAAGCTTGGCCTTACTTAGCTTACTTAGGCTTGTTCCCAACTATCCTTTATAATTTCAATCAACTTACTTATATTAATCTACATTCTGCCACGTGGCTTGTTACCATGTGTCCCACTCCCCAGTGTCTGGCAGGAGAATCTTCCACCTCTCCTCCCAAGTTCCCCTCTCTTTCTGGAAGTCCCACCTATCCTCTTCTGCCTAGCTGTCGGCTGTTCAGATGTTTATTAAACCAATTAGAAGGTGCCTTGTCAGAGACACATCTTTACAGAGTACAAAAAGATTATCCCACAACACATAAGGGCCCAGGGATTGAACTTGGATCATCAGGCTTGGTAGTAGGTGCCTCACTCAGGCAGCCATCTCAATGGCCCTTTACAACCTTTGTCTGTCTGTCTGTCTGTCTGTCTGTCTGTCTGTCCGTCCGTCCGTCCGTCCGTCCGTCCGTCCGTCCGTCCGTCCCCCATCACCAAACAGTAATTCCCAGTTCTTTTATCAGCCTCTAGGGACTAACATTTTACCTCGGTCACCGTGTTTTTTGACCCTATGCTGTGCTGGGAATCACACCTATGGCCTCATACATGAGGCAAGCACTCTGCCAATGATATACCTCCAGCCTTGTTGTAGGTGCCCTTAGATAGGTCATATATATGGGAGCATATATTTATCCTCCTTGTCCAGCTCATTTCACTTAGCACAATGTTTCAAGAGCCGTTCACCTTGTCATGTATCATTCTTCTGTAAGGCTGAGCAGTATTTTGTTGTTGCTGTTATCCTGGGGCAAGATCTTGCCTCAACTTCCCTGGTGTTGGAATATTACAGCTGTGCCCGGCCCTGTTATGAAGATGTCCACGGCCGGATTCCCTAGCACTCTTTCTTGCTTTCTCTCTTTGATTTTATTTTAGCCAGGCCTGGGGTTGGGGGTTGTGAGGAGCAGGTCAGTGTTCCAACCTGACTCTGTCTCAGAAAGGTGTGTGTGGGATGAAGGGCTGAAGGTTTAATGGTAAAAGGTTCCCCCTTCACACGGAGGTCCTGAGCTCAGTGTCAGCGCTTGAACATTCGAAGAAAGGGAGCTTTTTATTTCATTTTATTGTCTTGTGTTGCTAGAGGCTAAAACCAGGGTCTTGACTATTCTAGGCCAGTGCTCTATGGCTGAGCTACACTGTCCTCTTGTATTAGCTCATTGTTTATTATCTAGCACTTCGGAACAAACTATATTTTTCGTGACTTTCACAGATAATCATAAGCTTCAAAAATTTGGCTGTAGCTGTCATTGTGTTCTGAAAAATGACGTCAAATTAACCTATTGTGAGCACCAAGTATTCATTTAGTCTCCAGCTAAAATCAGCCAGCCAGCTCCCCACCCCTCCCATGCACCCCAAGACTGGGTTTCTTCATGTAGCCCTGGCTGTTCTGGAACTCCCTCTGTAGATCAGGCTGGCCTGGAGCTCAGAGATCCACTGCCTCCCTAGTGTTGGGATTAAAGGTGTGGGCCATCCGGGCCACCACACCTGGCAAGGGACAAAAGGGGACTTGGGATTTGTTATACAGCCACAGCTGACTACTGATACACCTTCCATGGTTCCGTAAACACCTCACCCATCGATTCATCCTTTAAACCAGCTCCATTTCCTCAGCAGCACTAATTGTCACTGGATAGCACATTGGCTTGTCCCTCTCTTTGGGATTAAAGACATGTTCTACCGCCACCTGGGAAATCAGGCATTCTTTAAAAAGAGTCTTTGGGCTGGGGATGCAGTTCAGTGGTCCAGTCCTTGCCCAGCATATGTGAGGGCCCTGGGGTCTGTCTTAGAGCTAATGTAAATTATCACTATTCATTTGTGTCAGAAGGAATTATTGTTGCCTAGGTGTTTGTCTTCTGTCTCACCGACAGACAGCTATGCCCTTCTGTGAGTTTTCCTTTGCTAACTTAGTCTCCCCCCCCCCCACCCCCCAGCTGGTTCCCTGATAAAAACACAGCTCTAGTCTTGAAGGTCTTGAATAAAGAGCTGGACTCCTGGGGCTTTCATTTCCCTTCCACAGGCCTTCTTTCTCCATTGCTCTTCTTGCTCTGCTGTGACAGCTGGGCAGTCCCAGCTGACTCTGGATTATTTGGAAGACAGGTCGTAAGACACCTTGAGACTATGACTAACAAGCAGTGGGAAGCTATTTACATTCTTAAGAACAAAGGGAACACTTCTTATTTTGTAGGTTGCCAGGGGAGGAGTAAATAAGAAAATTCTCCATTTTAGCCATTTTAAATGCCAGTTCTGTGGCAGTAAGTATTCCATATTATTGTGCAACCGTCATCCTGCTGTCTCCAGAACCTTCCCACTGGTCCAAACTGAAAAAATTAAAACATTTTTATATTTCTTTTCTTTTCTCTTTTATTTTATTTTATGTGTGTGGGTGTTTTGCCTTCGAGTGCCTCATGGGTGTTCTTGATACTCAAGGAAGTCAGAAAAGAACATTGAATCCCCTGGAACTAAGTTCTGGATTGTTGTAAGTCATCATGTGGATACAGGGAGTTTTACAAGGTCCTCTACAGAAAAAGTGCCTCTCTTTTATTTTTGTGAGACAAGGTTTCTCTGTGTGGAATTGATTCTGTAGAACAGGCTGGCCTTGAACTCAGATCCTCCTGACTCTGCCTAGAGAGTGTTGGGATTAAAGGTGCGTGCCACCATTGCCTTACAGAACAAGTGCTTTTAACTGCTGAGCCACCTCTCCAGCCCTCCAAACTGAAACTTTAATGTAGAACCTATTAAAAGCAGTTCCTGTGCTGGGGAGGTCTCTCAGCTAGTAAGCAGGCAGTGCGAGACAAGCACATCAGGTAAGATCTCCAGCACCCACGCAAGAAACTGAGGAGGTATGTGAAGACAGGAGGATCTCCAGGACTTGCTGATGGGCTGCTCTAGCTGAATCAGCCAGCTCCTAGCTTCAGTGAGAGACCTCTTCCTCAAGGTGAACAGCAATTGAGGAAGGCACTCAGTGTTCACACCCGTGCATTCATGTGAATGTGTAGGCGTGTACACACTGGATCCTGCGCTGTCCTTGGATCAGCTGCTGCCATCAGCTAATCTGTTCCCTGCCCGTGACTCTGACTACTCTCAAGTGTCTACTGTGGAATCAGAATGTGCTTTTGAGTCTGACTACCAGGGCAAATTTCTACCCAAAGCTGAGTAACAGTAGAATTTCATGCCTGAGAGGCGCTACATTTTGTGTATCCATTTAGGGGCCTCATATCTTTTAAGCTTCCACCCTTTGAATGCAGAACATGCTGAGTGTGGGTGTGTAGGAATCTCTGTTCCAGATTTTTGGGGTGTATGGTTGGATCACGCAGTGGTGAATTTTAGGTAAACTACCATATACTTTTCCCAGTGACTGTGCTGTTTCACCCATCCAACACCTGCCCAAAGGCTCCAAATTCTTTATATTTCGGTTATTTGTTTGGAGGCATAAAGCAATGTAGCCCAAGCTGGCCTTGAACTCTCAACCTTGAAAGGTTGAGGCTGGAGAATTGCTACAAGTTTGAGGCAGCATGGGCTCCACTAGTGAATCTTAATGAATGAGAAGTAATACCAATGTGGTTTTTGCTGCCCTTTGTTTGGTTTTGGAAATAGTGTCTGGTTCTATAGTATGGACTGGTCTCAAGCTCTCCACCCAAAGCATCCTGTTTTCAGGTCTCCCAGGTACCCAGCAGCACAGCCTCAGTTATCAATTCAATGTACTACGTGCTTTTGATCTCAGTACTGCTCAGTGCTATTGACGGTCTTCTCATGTATTCAGTTTTCATTAGTTAAAATCCTTTGCCCATTGTGGGACTCCCTCCCCCTTGGTTGTTGATGAATTGTATTATTTAAAAAGACAAATGGAAAATAGCTCATTCAGGGGGCTGCATTGGTCAGTGTTGTCTAGAGTAACAACTTATAGAATGAATCTCTCTCTATAGAAAGGGGATTTATTGGAAAGACTTATAGGCTGCAGTCCAGCCAATCCAACAATGGAGGGCTATGATTAGAGAGTCCAAGAATCCAGAAGTTGTTCAGTCCACAGACGGTATGTCTCAGGTGGTCTTCAGTAGATGCTGGAATCCTGAAGAAGTAGGTCCTGAAGAATGCAGTGAAGGAATGGACTTGCTAGCAAGGTAGAGCAAGTAGGCAAAGAACAAAAGCCTCTTTCCTCCTTGTCCTTACACAGACTTCCAGCAGAAGGTATGGCCCAGACTAAAGGTGTGTCTTCCTGCCTCAAGATCTGGGTTAAGCCAGGTGTTGGCATGTCTTTAATCCCAGCCTCTAATCCCATACTGAGGCACAGGCAGATGGATCTTGGTGAGTTCAAGGCCAGCCTGGTCTATAGAGCTAGTTCCAGGGCAGCCTGGGCTACACAGAGAAGCCTGCTTTGTAAAACCAAAGTAATAATGATGCTTTGGTGAGGCAATAAATAAAGTATTACCTGATTTCCCTAATCCATGTTAAAATGATTGCAATGGTCTTCATTCAGGTCATCTTTGTGAGCAGTGGTTACAGTGCTATATATTTCCATCATTATTTGTTTCAGTCACAAAGTAATGTCATGTGCAAGCTGGGTGTGGTGGTGTACACATTGGGGGTGGAGCAGAGGCAGGTGGATCCCTGAAGTTAGGGCTAACCTGGTCTACTGAGTGAGTTCAGGACAGCCAGGATACCTTGCCTCGAAAAACAAACAAAATCAGCTGCAAATTATTTGCCTTTTGTTCATTATTGTAGGAATTATTTACTGGAAATCGATTTTATAAAAGGGTCTGTATTTATTATGGGTTTATATAAATACTAACTGATACAAGATTGAACCTTAGGGCAGTTTTGGAGGGTTGAAATGTCCCACATGGCGGTGGTGGCAGCTGCCCTCCCTCTGAGGGAGGCAGGAACAAAACAGGAAGGTCAGGCAGCGTGCGACTGGTCTTGGTTTAACTGGCCTTTGCTATATTTTTTGTATGATTTAGAAGGTAGGGACCTTTTGTTTGGTTTATTTTTAGGAAGAACATTAGTTTTAGGAATTTCTTATATGGCTTGGTTTATTATAAGTATTTGATATTTTGATTTTTTATTTTAATACCGGAAATGGCTTGACTTAAATTTTTTATTATAATTGAGAGACTTAGTATTGAATTTATTTTTTATGGGTGTAGGTCTGATCTTTAGTGGTATAAGTATTTTTTTTATATATATTTTAAATTAGTATGGTCAAACTAAAAGAATTAGTTGTTTTTAATTTTTGGATTTAATATTGTTTTATGTATTGTCTTGGTTAATTTTTGTAGAAAGTTAGCATAAAGTTTTTTTTAAGTCTTGTTTACTTTAGTTAGTAAATGAACCTTTATTGAGGATTTGATTTTGAGAGATATTAAAACTTTTTTTTGTTTGAACTTATTATAAATGTTGGCTATAGTTTAATATAGTCACTGTTAATTGTATTTAATCGTTAGATTTTTTAATATTTTGTTGACTATGAATTTAATATTTGTTTTATATATGTAGAGTGGAGCTTGTAGAACAATATGGCCTTTTGATGTTATTTATATACATATATATATTGGAGGTTTATCCTATGTATTTTTTTAACATTAGATAGATTATAGGAGGTGATAAAGGAATATCTTTTATGTTTATAACTTTAGGCAAATTATTTTTACCTTTATAGGATATTAGTGATGGTTGTCTTGAACTGTTTTGGGGTGATTGTATCTTAATATCTTTTTAAATTATAGTAACATGGTAAGTTTTGATTACAGTAGTAAATTTAAAAATAAAATTTGGGAATTTGTATTGTATGTCATTTTTTGAAGAATTTATTGAATTTATTATATATAAAAATTATTCATCTTAGGCTGGATGTAATGGCAATATTTGATCAGTAGATGTTGTAGGTGTCATTTTAATTAGAGTGCTGATTTAGGCTTTTAGGTTTAACTGATACAAGATAACTTTATAAAATGCAATTAAAAAATTAGAACAATTATAAATATATATTGAACGTCACGTTAATACCAGCTGCTTGTCTTTGTTGACAGGCAAAATCTGTGGCTAAGCTGCAGGAATGCAGTGGGAAAGTGAGGGACCTAATGTGGAAGCACAGGGCGGGGATGCTCACCAAACTTGTTCTGGTGGACAAAAAAAATATTTTTTTAAAAAAAGTAGTTGAAGATTGAATTTTAATATATTTTGGAACTGATAAGCTTTAAGAATAAAGTTGTTTGAGACCATGTTGAGTGCCCCTTGGTCTCTGGAATGAGCAGGGCAGGGCCTCTGGTAGGCTAGAGTTGAAACCGCAGGCATAGGCCTGCAGTATGAGTTTTTGGCTTGGCTTAATAGTGATGTATGAAAGCCCCACATTGGGTGCCAGATATTGTAGGAATTATTTATTGGCAATTGATTATAGATTATATAAATATATAAATACTCACCAATATAAGATTGAACCTTAGGGAAATTTTTGAGCATTGAAATGTTCCACATGGCAGCTGCAATGGCAATCCTCCCTCTGAGAACACCGGTACAAAACAGGAAGGGCAGGCAGCGTGCAGTTGGTCTTTAAAGGGGATTGGCGATGCCTAGGCCTTGCTCAAAAGTGCCTGAACCTGCCACACTTGATTGAAAGAAAAAACTGAATTTTATCTAAAAAAAAAATTTAAAAAAAATTACTGTTTCCTGTAATCAGCTGATGCCAGCATAATTTGAATCCTAGCTTTCACTTCAGTCTAGTTTTAGAAGTTGATGTTGTGGAAGGAAAACAAGGAATCCTGAGGATGTCTTGTGGAATATTCACATGTGTTCCCTCTCACCTCCCCACCCCCGTATAGTAAAACAATGTGACCTGCCCTTTATTAGAGATTCTGATGTAGAGAGATCATTAGTGCTGTTGGGATTGGAAGGTTATGAAATATACTAGGTATGGTGGCCCATATTTATATCCCAGGACTCACGAAGTAGAGGCAGGAGGATTAAGAGTTATTCTTAGCCACATACAGAGTTTGAAGTCTGTATAGATAATGTAAGACCCTGTCTCAAAAGAGCAAAATCCTGGGTTTACTACTGTGTACCTGTATCCCAGGACTTTAGCTATCAGGGGCAATAATGAATCACAGTCTATTTTGCACTGTGGAAAGAAACCCTGTCTCAAAGGAGGGGGGGGGGGGCGTCTCTCCTGTTACAGTGATGAGGGCGTCTCTCCTGGTGCAGTGATGCCATCCGTGTTTGTCAATGATGTTTTTTCTGTATCTGAGGAAAGCACCAGGGACTATGGAATGTTTTGAATTGTCTAAGCCTGATGGAAAAATCTACTTATTACACTTTCCCTTTGATTCAAGCTTATGAATTATATAGAAGAAAGAAATGATTAGCTACCCGATGAGAAGTCATTAAAAATTACTGATTCAGAATTGAGCATGGTGGCATATGCCTTTAATCTCAGCATATGAGTTCAGGCTATCTTGGTGTATATAGTAAGTACTCCAGGACAACCAGGGCTAAAGAGACCCCGTCTTAAAAGGAAAAAAAAAAAAAAAAACCCAGAAAATATACAAATAAAATGATTGCTTCAGATTATATCTGCACCACCCACCCCACTCCCTTTAGTGGCAGGGTCTCAGTCTAAGGCCGGAGTTGGCCGTGGGCGCATTGGCAATCAACTGTAATTTACTGGCACTTGAGCCAGATACCTGACATTATATCTTTTTATGCTTTTGTTGTTATTATTTGTTTTTGTTTCGATACGTTTTTTTTTTTTTTTTTTTTTGGAGAGAGGGTCTTACTATGTATGTATCCTTGGCTAGCCTGGATGCAGCTATCTATATAGATCATGCTGGCTTCAAACTCACAGACATGTATATCTGCTTCTGCCTTCCGAGTGCATATGCCACGGTGTGCCTGTGGTTGTAGGGACAGCTTGGCAGTATTGGTCCTTTCTTTCTACCATATGGTTCCCCAGTACTGTCTCGGGTTATCAGGCAGGCACTTTAAACTCATTGAGCTGTCTCACTGGCTTCTTGTCTGCATTTCCTTAATGTGGACTTGTGTATAACTTGTTGTTGCCTGGTTATATCCGAAGCCAGAATTTAGGGTCCTATTCATGCCCCCCCCCCCCTTTAGACATGGTTTCTCTGTGTAGCCTTGACTGTCCTGGAACTCGCTCTGTAGACCAGGCTGACCTCGAACTCACAGAGGTCTGCCTGCCTCTGCCTCGTGAATGCATGTGCCACTACTACCTGGCTTGGGCACAAAATTCTTAAAAGTACTATATGCTGTTACACAGTAGGCTTATGTAGTATTGTGTCTTTTTGAAAGATGAAAGAATTTTGTGTTTGACTTGAGTTTTATCTTTGTGACCCTCAGTAAGAGCTATGTGATTTGTCTAAGAAATGTACACTGTTTCTGAATCCTGAACTGACGTACTGTTCTGTCATGATTGTCTATCACTCATGATATTCTTTGCTTTTTTGAGGTAAGGTCTTGCTATAGCTCAGGCTAGTCTTAAACTCTCTAATCTTAGTGCCGTATCCCCCAGAATGTAGGATTACAGACAGTGCATCTGCTTACCTCTCACTTGACCTGGGGAACAACGTTGAGATCAGTGTGAACTGCTCCTGCTCCCTCTGAGGACTGAGTATGAGACACACACAGTGTGGACTCCCGAAGCCTCAGCCCCAGCCCCAGTGTGGCTCTAGCTAATTGCTGCTTTTTGGTGTTTCTGTTTGTCCTCCACTGATAGCTGTGAGTGTGCTTGTTCTTTCCTGCCCTGCAGCAGTGACTCCAGCGCTTCCTCAAGCGACGACTCCCCGGCCCGATCAGTTCAGTCCACCGCAGTCCCCGCGCCCACTTCCCAGTTGCTTTCGTCTCTTGAAAAAGATGAGCCCCGGAAAAGTTTTGGGATCAAAGTTCAGAATCTTCCAGTACGCTCTACAGGTAAGCTTTGTATGAGTGTGATTTCCTCCTAGATGCTGAGAGAGAGAAAGTGCAGCTCACTGAGCTAGAATGGATGACTCGACTTTACATGTGGCTCATTAGTGCCTAATGCCATAAACAACAGCCAAGTGATTATTAGAGCTGTATGTGGTTTATGTTTCAAAGCTTGAGAGCAAACAACAGAAAAAGCAGGGCGAGGAGAGGGGAGAAAGAGGAGGAAGCTGCCAGGATCAGCATGGTCTGGTGTACAAGCAGCTGCATGATGGTTGGCAGCACAGGGAGGAAGCTGAGAGGGGCAGCAAGCTTGGGATTTTCATGTGAGCCTGAAAAGTAGGCACAGCTGCCCATGTGGAGCTGCTGGGCTGCAGGCTTTGTCCTCTAGTTAAGTTCTTGTATACAGAAAGGTTGTGTGTCAAATGGCATTTTATTTATAGGCAATGCACAAACATATTTACATGTACACGAATACCACAGACATAGACAAAACATGCTTTACTTTCAATAGATATTTTTCTGGACTAAATATTTTGGTTTTGGGGGAAATAGTTTGCTATAGGGCTGTAGTTAACATAAGAAAAATGTACTTGTTTTTGTTTGGCTATGTAGATACAAGCCTTAAAGATGGCCTTTTCCATGAATTTAAGAAGTTTGGCAAGGTGACTTCAGTGCAGATCCATGGGGCTTCTGAGGAGAGGTACGGCCTGGTGTTCTTTCGTCAGCAAGAGGACCAAGAAAAAGCGCTGACTGCATCAAAGGGAAAACTTTTCTTTGGCATGCAGATTGAAGTGACTGCATGGATAGGGCCAGGTAAGACCAGGAAGCGGACTCACTTCATGTGTGAGGGGTGATTAAGGGCATACACATTCTAGTTTTACTTCTTAATTTATTGTCCAGTGTCTTAGCTTTGAAGGGTAGCTGAGGGCCCCAGTCACCTTAATGCAGCACAGTGAGTTGGTTTGGGCAAGAGCAGTGGTGTGGTTCTGCTTCTGTAAAGGAGGTGACTTTACCTTAGAGTCCAGAGGGCAGCAGCTTCAGGCCATCTGTGGAGTCACCCTTCCCTAAGGGATAGAATTGATTGAGATACAAGAATGATAACACAATTTGCATTTCTCTCAACATAAATTAGATCTGCTGTTCTAGGTGACCAGAACTTGAAATATTGTTAAAGAATGTGGATTGTCTTGTTACTGAGTTTTAGGATCAGAGCCTGGATCCTGGCAGCCTGAAGCTAGGCTCAGCTAACAATTCTTGGAAGTTCAGCTAGTGATAGTGAACAGCAGAGGGGGCTCAAAGGTTAAGAATGCTCACTGCTCTTGCTGAGGACCAGGGTTTGTTTCCTAGTGCTCAACATCAGACAGCTCATAGCCACCTGCAGCTCCAGTTGCTTGGAATCTGACACCCTCTACTGACCTCTGGGCACCCATGTACAAATGGCATAGACTCTCAAACACATAAGAACAAAAGTGTATCCAGTGGTTCTATGAGAAGAACAGAGGAAGCCCAGGGGGCGCCTGTAATGTTACCCAGTTTCTCTCTAGGGTCGTGACATTAAGGTATGCAGGTGTCTTTTTAGAGATACCAGGCATGGGTGTAACCCTTTAGGAACTAAAAGGAAACACTTTTATTAGCTTGAGCCCTCCCGAAAGACCCACTTATGTATAAGGCCAGCAGAGGCCTCAGGCATGGCTCAGGTCAGTGGAGGTCTCTTTCAGAAAACATACAGTCCTTGTTTTAAAGTGGACTGGCCCCACCGGAGCTTGACTGATTGAGAATTTGAACACTCACATTCAGAAACCCCCAATTTAAACAGACTGTGAGCATTTTAATAGAAGTACCCTATAGTGAGTTTGTGAATCTAAGAAAAGTGAACTTTAGACTTTAAATAAATGTATGGCTCATTTATATGATAAATCTCAGAATATTCATCTTATTTAATAAGATACTTTATGAATATGTAAATTATTTATATATTAAATCACACATAACACTGGCAAAGTGGGTATTATAAAGTATACATGATTTTAGGATGGAATTCTGGGTATATTGGTTACCACTGCTGATGAAGGTAACTTATCATAACAGAATTCAAAGGAAATTCTTTTCCCAAAGAATGTCTTCTCTCCCTTTATTGACTGAGTTTCAGGTGTGTTGCCCTAAATTATAAGCCAACTAAGAACAACTCATTAGTTATTTTTTGTTGTTTTCTTGAGACAAGAGTCTCATTCTGTAGCATAGGCTAGCCTAGCACTCACTGTGTAGTCCAGATTTACCTTGAATTAGGGTGATCCTCCTGCCTCAGCCTTCAGAGTGCTGGGGTTACAAGTGAGCATCAGCACAGGCGACACTGGTTCTTGGTGGATTGCCTTGGAGTGTGTCAGAACTGCCTGAGAAGAAGTGTTCAGTGTGCACCTAACCTACATGGGTCTTTAACAGCAGTCAGTTGTTAATGGAGATCAAAATCAGAGTCACTGAAAGATGATGACATTCTGATCTTTAGGGACACAAGGAGAGTTTAAGATGGTTGTTTTATAAGACTTTAACCTTGTTCTGGAGCATTTAGGAACAGTTGGCTTCTTTGCTCATTCTTTTGAGATTGAGCTATGTAAACCAGGCCAACCTTAAACCCAACATCTATTGCCTACACTTCCCAAGTGCAGGGGTTATAGCTGTGTTCCTCCACGCTCAGACCATCTTTATTTGCTAATTTTTGTTTGTTTGTTTGTTAAGACAAGGTTTCATAGAGCTCAGGCTTGAACTTGCTATATTGTTATGGAGAGCAAGAATTGAACTTGGCATATAGTTAAGGCTAGCCTTATACTCTTGTTTCTCCTGCCTACACCTACTGCAATTTATAGGAATGGGGGGGGGGGGCGCTCTTTTGGATTGAGCCCAGAAGCTTTGTGCATGCTACACAGTGCTATAAGCTATATCCTAGCCTCTATACTTCTCTTTGGTGGGGTTGTTTGGCATTTTTAAGAAGTAGAGAACATGCAGTGCTGAGCTATAATTATCGAAGCCTTGAATGTCTATGTTTCAGAAAGAATTAATTAATAAGTAGAACTTCAGCAAAGGGCTGTGATTAAATTAGAAGTTAAGCCAAGGCTTTTTATCATATAAAATAGAAACCTTTGGATGCCATTGGGAGCGACATAACCCCAAAAGAGAGAGCTCACAGATGTTACTCTAGTCATTTTCCACACAATTATTCTTACATCTAAAAGTCTTTTTAAAGTAATCATTTTAGTACTGTATTTGTCTGGGCATTGTTCCTGCATACTATGTGTGTGCATGGCATCCATGGAAGCTCGATGGTAGTAGATCCCTTGGAACTAAATAGTTTGTGAGATGTGCTTAACTGTGGAGCCATCTCTCTATCGCCTAAAATCTTGATTTAAACATTTGAATTGCTATTATGTAGTAATAATTACTATTAATGTGGTAAGTATAGTGAATATATTAAGACCTTGAAAGTAAATGAAACTAAATAATGTAGTGGGACTGTTTTCTTCTGAGTTGTAATTTCCATTTAGATTGTAGAGTGTATGTGGGAGTTTTGGGGTTTGTTTGTTTGTTTGTTTGTTTGTTTGTTTGAAATAGGGTTGCCCCATGAAGCCCACAGTTGCCTGGAGCTCCCTATATGGCACAAGCTGGCCTTGACCTCTTGATTCTCTTGCGTCGTTCCTCTACCATGCCCAGCTCTATGCTAAGACCAGAGGGTGACCTAAGTCCACCCCTTGGACCTATGTAGAGATGAATAGAGAACCTATTCACAGAATTGTCCACTGACCTTCACACCTGCCCACGCTGATATGTCATGCTCACATACTATAATAACAAAGTCATGGTGATATATGCCTTTAACCTCAGCACTCACTACACCTCACAGATCTCACAGATTCTGTGAGTTGAAGGCTACAACTGTATGATGAAAGCCTATCTCAAAAAAATAAAAATAAAAATAAAAAAAAACCCAGACCCCCCATACAAGCAAAAACCTTCCTTGTTAAATTCTTTGAGAGAGAGCTTCAGTTTTTGCCTGTTCCTTTGTTTGTCTGAGACAGTATCTACTATATAGCAAGTCTGGTCTTGAACTCAGACCTGTCACCATTATTTCCTGAGTGCTGAGGTTACAGGCCCATGCACCAGGACCAGAAAGAAACAGTTTGTTAACACAGATTTCCCAAACAAGTAAATTATGTATTAGAGATGTATTAAAGCACCCTGTTTTACTCTGCCCCATCCACTCACAGAAACAGAAAGTGAAAATGAGTTTCGGCCCTTGGATGAAAGGATAGATGAGTTCCACCCCAAAGCAACAAGAACTCTTTTTATTGGCAACCTTGAAAAAACGACTACTTACCATGACCTTCGAAACATCTTTCAGCGCTTTGGAGAAATTGTGGTATGTTGCGTTAGTGATAAGACGCTGCAGATCTTTGTAGAACATAGAATGGATGTAGATATTTAAGGACACATGAAATATTCCCTTTTTGCTTCATTTTTCTTTCATTTTAAAGACTGGCGTCTCCCATTCTCTCCTCCACTCCTAGTAATGGGTTACGGGTGTGAGCCGTCGTTCTCCTCATCCTCCCTTTAATATTTTTAAGAGACTCTTTTTAGAGAGAGAGAGAGAATGTTTATATGCATATATGCCTGTGCCATGTCTGCGTCATGGGTTTTGGAGGTCACAAGAGGACGTTGGACTCCTTAGAACTGGAGTTATAGGTGATTGAGAGTATTCCCAGGCCAGCTGAGGCTACACAGTTTTTTGGTTTGTTTGGTTTTTAATTATCATGTTTAATTATGTATATGTCTGTGTGTGGTATGTGCATGTGAGTATTGATGCTCACTAAAGCCAGAGGTGTCAAAGTCCCCTTGGAGTTGGAGTTACAGGCAGTTATGAGCTGCCAAAAGTAGGTGCTGGAAACTGAAATCGAGGATCAAGCGCTTGCTCTTAAGCACTGAGCTATCTCTCTAGCCAGAGACTTTTTTTTAACAAAAGAAATAACCACTCTTTATAAAAATTTCAAGTGGGGCTTTAAAAATTGCTATTATTTACTTTCTTCCTCCTCCTTCTCCCCCCCTCCCCCCCAACAACTGAGGCCAGAGTGATGAATCAGTGCTTAAGAGCATTGGCTTTCTGCAGTTCCGTTTCCTGCGCCTACCTAGTGGCTCATAACCATCTGTAACTATAGTTCTAGAGGATCCAGGGCCCTCATCTGGTTCTAAAGCACTGCACACATGTGCACAGACATACATACAAGCAAGACACCCATAGCATATAAGATAGAAATGAGTAGATATGAGGTGGGTTATCCCACTCCGATCGAATATTGTGTGTAGCCAACGGTGACCTTGAGCTTTGATAGCTCCTGCCTTCCCATAGTATGGGAATTTTTAGGCATTAAAGAACAAACCCAGAGCTTCATACATACATGGCACATACTTTCTACCGTAATTTTGCTGTGTTTGCTTGATTATTATTATTATTATTATTTTTATGTATACCAGAACTCAGAGATCCTCCTGCCTCTGCTCCAGAGTTCTGTGATGAAAGGCATGTGAGACCGTGTCTTGCTTGTTCTGCATCCTGTAAGACAGAATCTCCTTATAGCCCTGGCTGGCCCAGAACTAGCTGTGCAGACTAAGCTGACTTTCATCTACCTTTGTCTTGAGTGCTGGGATCATAGGGGTCATACCTAGTCCAAGACTGAACAGCAGTGAAGAAGTTCTAAGTTTGGACTTTGAAGAGTAGAATGTATGGTAGTAACAGCTGTCTCTCTGTGTTGACCTATCTCCTACTCATACTTTGTACTTGAAGAAAAAGACTATTGTTTATTAAGTGTAGTACTTTCTTTTGAGACAGGCTCTCTGTTGACAGGCTGGCCTTGAGCTCCTTCCCTTCTGAGTGTGAGGGCTGTAGGTGTGTGCATATTAATGGCCATAGTAATAGAATTAACATATCTTGAGAACTCGATTTCCTGATTGTTCTTTTCAAGTAATGGGTTTTATTGTTTGTTTTGAGGCAGAGCTTCTCTGTGTAGCCCTGGCTGTCCTGGAACTCTCTGTAGACCAAGTTGGTCTTGAACTCACAGAGATCCACCTGCCTCTGCCACCTTGAGTCTGGGATTAAAGGTACATACCGCTATGCATAGCTCAGATAGTGTATTAAGGAGTTTGGCTCTACAAAAGATTTTTGACAGTGCCCAAGTATAGTTGGACTTTTTCATAAAGACTATTGGCTCCCAGTGATGACATGGAGACTTCTTACTAATTATGAAAGCTTGGCCGATAGCTTAGGCTTGTTTCTAACTCACTCTTACAACTTAAATTTAACTCATTTATTTATATTAATTTACTTTATGTCTCACAGCTTTATTACCCCATCTCCATATTGCCTATCCTGTTTGCTCTGTGATGTCTGCCATTTCCTTTTCTTCTTCCCAGTGTCCTCTCTGCCCTGAAAATCCTGCCTAGCTATTTGCTGTTTAGCTTTTTATTAAACCAAATCCAAGTGACACATCTTCACAGTGTACAAAAAGATTATTCTGCAACACCAAAGGGAATCGCCTCTTACTTAGTATTTCACTAATTAGGCAATCTCTTCTTCTACCCAGGGACCTCACACGGGATGACTTTCATGCTATATGATCTTTATACCATCAGCTTACAGTGTATTTGGACAGATATCAAAAAGTTACTGAGAACATGACTTGTAGAAAGAAGCAGTCTAGGTGGACTTGGCTTCTGATTTATTTTCTTACTGCTGTATTGCTAAGTGATAGTAATTGGCTCTTTCAGGACATCGATATTAAGAAAGTGAATGGGGTTCCTCAGTATGCCTTCTTGCAGTACAGTGATATTGCCAGTGTATGTAAGGCGATTAAGAAGATGGACGGAGAGTACCTTGGAAATAACCGCCTCAAGGTAAATGAAGCCTAAATTATTATGTGGTACTATTTGATTTGCTTTAAGATGTGGGAGGCTTTACCTTATTATGTTAGGGCTGCAAAGGGATAGTCACTTTGTGCTAATGGCGGTTTCTCTGCACCCTCACCCTGTCATCGAAGATGCCATTCAGAGCCAGGCAGGATTGCATGTTGTTAGAGTAATTGTGGGTGTGGCTCAGTAGTAGATGACACATTTTACCATGGGAAGTTCCTGGGTTCAGTATGCAGTACATGTACACACACACACACACACACACACACACACACACACACACACACACACACACACACACACACACACACACACAGTTTAGCATTTCTGTAGAAGACTAGATTTCTAAAACGTTTGTAGTTGAATAATAATTGTGACCTGTGTTGACAGAATTTTCTCTTAATTTCAGCTGGGTTTTGGAAAAAGCATGCCTACAAACTGTGTGTGGTTAGATGGCCTTTCTTCAAATGTGTCTGATCAATATTTAACGCGACATTTCTGCCGATACGGACCCGTGGTAAAGGTAGGCATCTGCTCTTGACTTTGTTTAGTATTTCTTTGTGTTCTGTCCTTGAGTCTCACTTCCTACTGTCTTTTCCTTTCCTTTAATAACTTACATCTTAACACACTCTTAGCTGAGTCTGCAGAGGTGCACAATGCTTAAAAAAAAGAGCATATAAGTTCACTTCCCAGCACCCGCATCCTGTGGCTCAACCCTGCCTGGAACTCCGATTGCAGAGATCCAACACTCTTCTGGGCTGTGCAGGCACCTGCACATGTGCACATACACATATACGCACATGCATGGATTTTTTTTTGTGGATCATTTACTTGTGGGGGAGGCAAGGTTTTGAAAATATATTCCAGTTTATGCCAGGCAGTGGTGGCACACACCTTTAATCCCAGCACTGTGGAGCAGAGGCAGGTGAATTTTTGTGAGTTAAAGGCTAGCCTGGTCTACATAGCACATTTCAGACACCCAGGATGTGTAGGAGAAACCCTGTCTCTGCTGTCTCTGTCTTGAACAACCAAAACAACAAAAATCAAAAGGGAAAAAAGAATTCTAGTTTAAATTGAAAACCTCTTAAGCTTCCGTTTCAAATAGCACTGTGATGCCATGGCAACTGTCTCATAGTTGTAATAAGCCAAAATAAGTTAATTTAAAAAGTTTGTAGTATCCTGAGGATGATTTCTGTAGAACAATAGAGTAGGTTGCTCGAGGTTTTTATAATTTTCTGTCATGGAAATTAGTTGAGGGCCAGCAAGATGGCTTGGCAGGTAAATGAGTTTGCCACAAAAACTGTTAACCTGGGTTTAATTCCCAAAATCCACATAAAGGTGGAATGAAAGAGCCAGCTCCACAGAATTGTCCTCTGGTGTCTACATGTGCTCTGTGGCATTCCTGCTCAAACACATACAACATGTGTGTAGACACATGCTGACAGAAGGGAAAGCAGTCTAGAGCTGAAGAGTTGGCTGAGTGTATGAATACTTGAGTTCAAATCCCTATAAACTACATAAAAGCAAGAAACAGAATCAATATGTATAATCCCAGCACTTCTCCAGGGAGATGGGAGGCGCAGACAGGAGAACCTAACAAGTTCCTGGGGTACTGAGGCAGGAGTTTGTGGTGAACAAGGAGAGGTCATCTCAGGCATGTTGGAAGCCAGGGCTGGCGCTGAGTTTGTCCTTTCTGTAGTCAGAGGTGTTGGTCATGCCTGTAACCTCAGCCCTGGCAGGCATAGGCAGGAGGGTGCTGTGCCATGAGACTGTCTGAAATAGTAACAGACAAGAGGGAGAGAGGAATTTACATTTACACCTAAATGCAATACAGCTTTTATTCATTGTTCTGTTGCTAGGGATTGGACATTGGGTCTTGTGTGTGCTAGGCAAGCTCTCTGGTACTGAGTTGTGTCCCTAGATCTGATTTGTGTTTAAGTAACTTAATATGTTCCCACAGCAAAATTTTGATATGACCAGTACTTGTTAAATAGCACAGCAGTGAACAGCAGAACAGGATCTTTGGCCCAGTTCCATCCTCTTACCACTTTCAGCTTCAGATATGAAAGAGTGGTCCCCTCACAGAACAGTCAGTATGAAAAACAGAGTACAGAAAAGCAAAGAAATAACGTATTAGAAGCCTCAGCACCACGGTTCCACTGTCCTCAGACACCTGGCACACTGAATTCACTGTGCTTCCTCTTCTGGAAAAGCTGAGTTTTTCTGGAGTAATCTAAATACAGTAATTTTTCTTAGGAACATTCTTGTGTCTTAGGGTTTTTGAGGGACTGACACTTTAACAAGTAGATAAAACTCTTAATTGGTTGTTTTATTTTTTGCAGGTGGTGTTTGACCGCTTAAAAGG
Organism: Phyllotis vaccarum; assembly: GCA_033318265.1. Classification (NCBI taxonomy): domain Eukaryota; kingdom Metazoa; phylum Chordata; class Mammalia; order Rodentia; family Cricetidae; genus Phyllotis; species Phyllotis vaccarum. Next base: position 56,275,408 of record JARWLC010000003.1, on the reverse strand, counting down.
CATGGCTCTGATTCTCTACAATGAGATTGAGTATGCACAAGCAGCTGTCAAGGAGACCAAGGGCAGAAAAATCGGTGGGAATAAAATTAAGGTGTGCACAGTGATTTTAACAAGTCTATTCAGATCTCTTTCCATAGTTGCCTAAGTAGGTTGCCAGCGTGGAGTGTTGTTTTCCAAACATAATTCTATTTGTCCTCAATTTTTAGGAGAAATGATAGGATTTTTATGCTTGCTATTTCTGGACACAGTTCTTCTGTGCCCTTAGCCATCAGTCTTTCCCCCAAGGGTCCTTTTCAAAGCACTTCTTTTTCTGGATGCCTGATGCTCTTACCTGTATTGGTTGTACTGGGAATGTCTGTGTGCCAGGAGTGCATTTAGTCTGTCAGCTTCCAAAAGTAAGCTACCCACATCTATAAGCGCGCGCGCACGCGCTTGTGTGTGTGTGTGTGTGTGTGTGTGTGTGTGTGTGTGTTTCCTGGGATTTTTTTGTTTAAAAACTTGCTATTTATAGTTTTTGCATAATTATGAACTTAAAAACTGGCTAGATTAAGATAAAATATATAGCAGCAGGACATGAAGCTAGGCAGCCAGTAAATAGAACTGTGTTTGTCTTTATGTCCTGTTATATTGGTTATTCTTATGGATTTGTTTGCACTGTAGATTGCCCAGCTATCTTTGCCAGCTCAGAATTCTGGTAGAGATTTAATCGCCTTTTATTTTTTTCTTCTTTGTTGTTGTGTGTGTTTTGATTGGCAAGGGGAGAAATTGTGGATGTGTGGGGATGGGTCTCACTGCCCAGGCTGGCCTCAAGCTTGTGATTGTGACCATCCTGATTCAACCTCCTCAGTTTGGGAATTGCACTGTGCCTAGCCCTTCCACTCCTGGAAAGGGTTCTGGGACCTGAAATTGTGTAGAATTTGGGAGTTTTATATTTAAATATATATGTGTGTGTGTGTGTGTGTGTATATATATATATATATATATTCTCAAACTTTCCAAAATAGACTATGCTTTGTAGTGCATATCTTTTATTTTTTATTTTTTTTTAATTTGTATGTATTCTTTTCTCATTAATACATCTCGACCACAACTTCCACTCCTCCCAGTTACCCCTTTCCCCCCCTAGTAAAGAACAGACCTTCCAGAAGGCACAAATCATCACATGAGGGCTGGGCAAGGAAACCCAGTAGGATGATAAGGGTCCCCTAGAATAGGCAGAGTCAGAGACACCCCTACTGCCACTGTCGGTCCCTCAAACACCAAGCCAACAACTGTAACATATCTGCAGAGGTCCTAGTGCAGACACATGCAGGCTCTCTGAACCCCCATGAGCCTTTCTTAGTTGATTCTACAGACCTGCTCTCTCTCTGTCCTTGATCCCTCTGACTCCCACAATTCCTCCTCACTCTTCCCCCAAGGGGTTCCTTAAGCTTGGGGTGAGGCTCACTGTCTCCACCTAATGTTTGGCTGTGGCTCTGCATCCGCTACTGTCAGCTGTCAGAGGCAGCCTTTCTGATGACAACAGGAACCAGGCATGACTATAACAGAACATTGGGGATCGGTTCATTGTGTGTTTTTGTGTGTGTGTGTGTGTGTGTGTGTGTGTGTGAGAGAGAGAGGGAGGGGGGGAGAGGGGGAGAGAGAGAGAGAGAGTGAGAGAGAGAGAATGAGAATGAGAATGAGAATGTGTGACCTCTAATTAGTGCAGTCACTGGTTGGCCACAAGGGACACACATTTAATCATGTCTCTAAGAGACAGAGAGGCAGGTAGAACTCTTAGTTCACAGCTGGGGTAGTGTACAGAGTGAGTTCCAGGACAGCCAGGGCTACACACAGAAACCCTGTCTCAACAAACAAGCAAAATACAAAGTTAAAACGTGAAACTTCTTTTACTGTACAAAAACTTTTTTTTATGTTTATGTGTGTACTAGATATGTGCATCATGTAATAATGGGCTTTATCATGAATTCTTCATTTTCTTAGGTGGACTTTGCAAATCGGGAAAGCCAATTGGCGTTTTATCACTGCATGGAGAAGTCCGGCCAAGATGTCAGAGACTTCTATGAAATGTTAACAGAAAGAAGGTGGGTGTTTGATTTGATTTTGTGCTGCACTATCAGTTTTGGAAATGTTCACAAGGGCAGTGTGCATAACAGGTCAGCCTTCTACTTCTGAAGCACCCCAGCCTGCCAGTGTAGCTTGAGTTCTCATTTTTATGGGCTTAATTTTTATTTTTCTCTTTGTCACTTCTACTCAGTCCTCCCCAGACACATTTTTAACCTGTCCTATAGAAAGCACGGCTTTATTTGTAGAGATCTGTGGTGTTTATGTAGTTGAAGGTACAGTGGGGATGCCCTGTCTCAGTCCTCACTGAATGCTTTTATATCAGAATTGTGAAGTGTTTGACTGTTTTAAATAGAGTAAGTCAGATCACATATAAACATATACAACTTTGGCAGTGTAGCAGGTAAGCCATTTTCTTCTTTTGATTATAGATACCACCAAGCTCTTCACATAGCTGATTGTGTTTGAAAGTAGAAACTTGTCTGTAGGGAGAGGGGCTGTCCAAAGAAATCTAGCCTGGCCCTAAAACCAGAGCTAGTGAAGGAAACCCAGCCTGGATCTGAGACCAAAAAAACACCAAAAAACCAAAACACTTTATCCCTTAACCCAGAACCAAAGGAACATGCCCTGACTCTGAAACCAGTGCCAAAGGAATATACTTGGTCAGTAGAATCAGAGCCATTGAATTGGAATCCAAAAGTTAAAAAAGGCCAGCGGAAGAAACACAGTTTGGCCCTGAAATCAGCCATTTCTGCCCTGACCAACAAAACTGAACAATCCCAGAGCAGGAATAAAAAACCAATTCTTGAGTATCCCTGGAGAAATTCACCCCTTAGCGCCCTTTATAAAGCCCTCTGCCTGTTCAGTTGTAGGCTGTTCTTTCCCACTCTGGTAGAGGCAGCTGCTCTCCTGGACCTCTTCCCACATAACCTTGGGTGAAGATCTTCATTTGCTGGGGCAGAGAAGAACTTGCTGAGAAGTCCCTTAGAACAAAAAACCTTTGCAGAGATGTCCCCTTAGCGGACTGAGCTAGGCGGAGTAGAAACAGTAACATTTTGCCAGAACTGGAGGAGATGGCTACATTTCTGCAGGGGCTTCCCCTTTATCAGAGGGAAGCGAAAGAAGTAACATCTTGGGCTGGAGAGAAGCAGCAGAGCTCTGGTGGGAAGTCTCCTTAAGGGAGGACAGAGCAAAGCTCAGCTGCAGCCCCTCTCCAGGAGAGGAGTGGGGTTGCTATATCCTGTGGGACATATATTTCCTACCGCACCTCAGCTTCAGGTATCAGGATTCCTTTCCCTCCAGAGCTGAGCTGTCCATTGCAGCCCTAGCCATCAGACTGCCTTAGCAGCTTCAGGTATGACCTGACTTCACAAATAGCCAGGCTACCTCTCCCTCTCCAGAGTGGCAACACTGGCTTTACATTGTCTATACTAAAACAAGGCTTTTGTCAGACATTGCTCGGTAGTGGTCTCTTGAAGTCTGACCACCTGTTCTACCCAATACATTATCAAAAAGCTCTAAGCAGTTAAGGTTGAAATCACATGGCATCCCTTCCAGGCATTTCCTAGCTCAGTATCCTGCTAAGTCACTGAACACTTAAAACCGACCTTCACTGTCCAACTTCTGAAAGCTACAGCTTTGATAGCTTTGTATGAATGGATCAGAATTCAGATTATAAAATACAGACAATGTACAATTCTTCAGCTATAGAGCCAGTGTGAGGGGCTGTTCTGTCCCAGCCCACCCCCACTCGTATGACATTGTGTGTGTGTGTGTGTGTGTGTGTACAAGTATGTCACTTTGGAAAGACTGTTCTCAGTCCCAGTTCCCAGAGTAGCATTGTCATTGGTTGCTGTTTTAATGTTTTTTTGAGCTCATATAGCCTAGGCTGGTTCCAGACTAGTTTTATTATAGCTGAGGATGACCTTGGACTTGATGTTCTTTCTCTTTCTCCTGAGTTCTGGCATTACAAATTGTGCCACTACTCCTGACTTAGGTGGTACTGGGGGTCTAAGTTGGCCTTGAACTTGCCAGGCAGACACTGTGCCATCTGAGCCTACCCAAGGTTGCTGTCAGTACATTAGTTCTTAAAAAATATTCTCTCTGAGAGTGAGGGGAGATGTGTGTGAGGGGAGGTGTGCATGTTTATGTGAAGTGGTGTGTGGAGGTGTGTATGTGAGAGAGAGGAGGTGTGGTAGGGTTCATTCACTGTACTTGAGGCTTTAACAGTTGTGTTACAATCTTCTCTGAGTGTACATTAAACATTTTTATAAAGCAGTATTTGGATTGGGTGTTTTAGTGTAGTAGTTGATTTCTTTATTATTACTACTTAAAATTTACTACTTTTAGTGATGATCTGTTCCTGGCTTTGTTCTTTACTTCATTTCCATGGTTATTTATCCCTGTTTAATGGCATTTATATCCTCATGCAGAAGGCAGAAGGGAGGAGGTCTCAGATGTTACTGTGTGTATGATGAGTTCCTTAATGCATTCCTTAACATCAAATTCAAGGATGTTTCCTTTGCCGTAATCCCCCTGATTAGGTGATATCTGGTGGGAAGAAAGGTGCTTGACTCCAGTGATTTAGCTGGGGATTATAAACACCCCGATTTGATCTTCAAGTCACCCACTGGGGGGTAGGGCAGGTCCTCCATTTTCATAACGGAAAGCTAGGCACCTTCTGTTTTCTCGCTTGTTTCCCTGCTGCTGGGCATTGAACTCATGATCTTAAGTTACTCATAGGTAAGCACTACCCTCAGTAAGGTAAAGTAGGTTTACAGTATTGCTTATGCTGGGGAGAACCTAGCATTCCTACCTATCAGTACAAGATGGATTTACATAGTCAGATAGGCTTTCCTATCTGGGTTTGGTAGCTTGAACAGAGTTCTCGCCAAACCTGACTGCTGACAGTTCTTGTTTGGCATGCAAGGCATCACCTTTTCAGTTGGATGACTTCCTTCCACTCTGGACGAGGCAGGCAGCCTTGAATTTTTCTATAAGGGATGCATCCTCTATGCTGACTGGGTCTCCGTGTTCTGTAGTTCTGTCCCTGCTCAAATTATTGAGCTTCATGGACTTAGCAAAATAAGCGTGTATGAGAGAGAGAGTGTGTGTTAACTACAGTTGTCATTGCTTAAGAGCTTCTTTTTTTGAAACAAGGTCTCTCTTGTCGGGGGCTCCATACTTGCTCCTCCACATTCCCAGTGCTGGGATTCTAAGCTACCCCCAGCTCTTTAGATGGGTGCTGTGAATTGAACTGAGGTCCTCGGGCTTGCAGGTACTTGGTGAACACTTTACCATCTATATTTTTAGATGAATTTTAGTTTTCTATTCTGTTATGTTACGCTAAGAACCAAACCCAGAGCATTGTTTTGGTTTAGATAGTGGGGCTTGGGGGGGGGGGGGGGCAGTTGAGACTGTCTTGCCATGTAACATTTGGCTGGCCTGGAGCTCATATAGATCCACCTGCCTTAGCCTTCTAAATGCAGATCAGAGCAAAAGGCACCCAGCATGATACTTTTAAATATGATTTTAAAATATGATTTATTACTTGTCATATGTTTGGGTACCAAGGAGCCCTAGCCTAGAAGATCCTATGTTCAAAACTAGCATGAGAGTAGCTAGGCCGTCTTTCAAGAACACACAACCCAGCATGGCAGGTGATGAAGAAGTAGATGCATTTTGTTTGTTTGTTTTGTTTTCTAACGGGGTTTTACGTGTAACCTTGTCTGTCCTGGAATGCACTCTGTAGACTAGGCTAGCTTCATACTCAGATCTGCCTGCTTGTCTCCTGAGCCCTAGGCTTAAAGTTGTGTAGCACCACTGCTCAGCAGAATGCGTTCTTTTTTCTTTTTCCCTTTTACTTCTTTTTTATCTTAATAAAAATTTTAAATTATTAATATAATCCCTTTTACATACCCTCCACTGTCTGTCTCCCTCTCTTTATCTCCTCCCTCCCTACCTCCCCTCATCCCACCCTCCATCCACTCCTCAATGTCAGCACAGGCTAACATATCAAGTTGAGGCTGGACCTATCCAAGGCAGAGGAAGGCATCCCACTATAGGAACTAGGCTCCAAAAAGCCAGTTCATGTGTTTTTTGTTTTGTTCTTATTTTTTTCAATATTTCAGAATGCATTCTTAACATAGAGCCATGTTAACCCTAGGCTCTGTGCAGAACTGTGAAAGCATAAACTTTAAAAAAAAAAAAAAAAAAAAAAAAAAAAAGGATGTGATTCAAACCTACTGTTAATAAGGTTAGCAAGGCATAATAAGCACTCGGGGTAAGCATCCTATTTTTGTCATGTTGGGCACCATAGAATGTGTTCACCTTCACCGAAGAAAGTACTTTCTGCCTTGGGTATTAAAATTATTTAGTTCTGTGCCTAGTCAGTTTTCTCTCTCTCTCTCTCTCTCTCTCTCTCTCTCTCTCTCTCTCTCTCTCTCTCTCTCTCTCTCTCTCTCTCTCTCTTTTTGTTGAGTGTTTTGCTTTGTCACCCTTACTAGTTTGGAACTTTCTGTGTAGATAAGGCTGGCTTCAGATTCAGGGACTGCTTTCCTATGCCTCTTGAGTGCTGGGATAAGAGGTGTGTGCTCTTCCACATCTGGCCAACGAGCAGTATTTCAGCAACTATTTCTGTCTTGCAATGGGCTGAATAGTGATGTGAGGGCTGCAGAGACCAGGGCTCAGAACCAAGCCTTGCAGTTGGTGATGATACTTGATAGAATGAGTGCACTTCACTCACCCAAGACAGAACAGCCTACCCAGGCTGCCTTTTTTCCAGAACAGGACTGGTTGGTTGATTATTGGAATGAAGCTTATGATGGGCAGTGTCTACCTCTGAGGGCCCTCTCAGCTGTCTTTGTGAGCGAGGTCTCATTAACCCTCCTAGAAAATTGTGACAGATGTCCAGCTGCCAAATCCCTGAAAGCTTGACCATCTAGGCTTTACAGTAGAGCACAGTGGTGTCTGCAACCTCAGGAGGGGCAGGGGCTAGGCTAGTCTTGCTTTGTTAACAAAACATATATGCAGAGGTTCTTTGCAAGAATAATATGTGAGCTTAACTTCTAAGCCATTTCCTCAGCCCTGCCTGAGATTTAAACATTTGAAATTTTTTTTTTAAAAAATTGATAAAATTACATATGTTTAGTGGGCACAATGTGATAATCTAATACAATACATGTATATGTTCTAGCACAGTGGAATTGGAGTAAGTAGCAGTGAGTCTCCTTAAATATCTGTTATTTATTGAGATTATAGATTTTCTTTTATAACTGTTAAGTGCTGGACATGCGTGGTTGTATGTGCCTTTAATGCCATTACTCCAAAGACAGAAGTGGGAGATCTCTGTGAGGGAAGCCAGTCTGGTCTACATAGTGTGTTCTAGGCCAAAGCTCCAGGTAAAAACCTAGTATTTTATGTTTGAATTTTATTTGGGCCAACAGCTTTAATCCTCAGGGCTGCATTTGGCTTAGAAGCTGCTGCTAAGCACCTGCAGTTGAGCAAGGGACTAAGTAATGCTAGAGGATTCCAGAGATCTTGTGAAGGTAGTTTCACTGTGCACCTCAGGCTGGCCTTGAACTTGTGCAGTTGAGGTCAGGTCTCATGAGCTGTCCTCCAGCCGCTGCCCTTTGAGTGCTGGGATTATGACGCTGAGACCCAGAGTATGGAGAAGACAGAAGCACTAACAGTCTGTCTGTTGTCTGGCAGAGAGGAACGAAGAGGGTCCTATGACTACAGCCAAGATCGGACATATTACGATAGTGTTCGGACGCCGGGCACCTACCCTGAGGACTCCAGGAGGGACTATCCAGCTCGAGGGAGAGACTTTTACTCTGAGTGGGAAACATATCAAGGGGAGTATTACGAGTCCCGATACTATGATGAGCCCCGAGAATACAGAGAATATAGGGGTGATCCTTATGAACAAGATATTCGGGAATATAGCTATCGGCAGCGGGAGCGAGAGCGTGACCACGAGCGAAGGCCCATCGAGCGAAGTCAGAGTCCCGTGCACTTGCGTCGGCCACAGAGTCCTGGGGTGTCGCCTGCACATTCGGAGAGGCTGCCAAGTGACTCTGAGAGGAGGCTGTACCGTCGGTCCTCGGAGCGAAGTGGCAGCTGCAGTTCAGTGTCCCCCCCACGGTACGATAAACTGGAGAAGGCTCGGTTGGAGCGTTATACAAAAAACGAAAAGACAGATAAGGAGCGGACTTTTGATCCTGAGAGAGTGGAGAGGGAAAGGCGAGTGATTCGGAAGGAAAAAGTAGAAAAGGACAAAGCTGACAGGCAGAGACGCAAAGGAAAAGGCCACTCCCCTAGTTCCCAGTCTTCTGAAACGGAGCAAGAAAATGACCGGGAGCAGAGCCCTGAGAAAACACGGAGTTCCACGAGGCTGAGCAGAGAGAAAGCTGACAAGGAAGGGCTAGCCAAGAACCGCCTGGAGCTCCTGCCTTGTGTCATTCTGACTCGAGTGAAAGAAAAAGAGGGGAAGGTCACTGACCACCCTCCCACGGAAAAGCTCAAAGCCAGGTTTGATCATGACATTGTGAAGCCTTCGGCTGCGGGTCAGAAGTCCCAGGCCTCTCAGATGGAGCCTGCCAAGTCAGACTGTACAGTGGAGGCTGCTAGGGGGAAAACGCTGAGGGAAAAGGCCCTGTCCAGCCATGCCGAGGGAGGGGACAAGGAGGGCAGGCCTAAACTCAGGAAGCACCTCAAGCCAGAGCAGACACCTGAGGGCCCGAGTGCTCTGGACCTGGAGAAACTAGAAGCGAGGAAAAGGCGCTTTGCAGATTCCAACTTGAAAGCAGAAAAGCAAAAACCAGAAGTAAAGAAAAACAGCCCTGATACAGAGGACGCTCGAGTGCTTCTAAAGAAGCAGCCTGATGTGTCGAGAGATGGTGTTCTCCTGAGGGAGGGAGAGTCTGAAAGAAAGCCTGTCAGAAAAGAGGTCCTTAAAAAGGAATCAAAAAAACCTAAGCTGGACAGACTGAATTTGGCTCCCAGCCCCAAAGACTGCCAGGAGCCTGCTGCTGTCTCCTCAGGGTCTGGCTCGAGGCCCAGCTCAGATGTACACACAGGCCTCGGAGATCCAATACATGGGCCTGTGGAAAATCAAGAAGCCCAGCCCAAAAAAGCCATCCCTTCAAAACCTCAGCTCAAACAGCTGCAGCTCCTAGATAATCAAGGACCTGAGAAAGAGGAAGTCAGGAAAAACTACTGCCGTCTTCGGGATGAACCATCTGAACAGAAAGCAGCTCAGGAGAAGCCACATGCAGTAAATGCTGAAGAAAAACTTGGCATTGACATTGATCACACACAGAGTTACCGAAAACAGATGGAACAGAGTCGCAGAAAGCAGCAGATGGAGATGGAAATAGCCAAGTCTGAGAAGTTTGGCAGTCCTAAAAAAGATGTAGATGAATATGAAAGACGCAGCCTGGTTCATGAGGTAGGCAAGCCTCCTCAGGATGTTACTGACGACTCACCCCCCAGCAAAAAGAAAAGGATGGATCATGTTGATTTTGATATCTGTACCAAAAGAGAGAGAAATTACAGAAGTTCACGGCAAATCAGTGAGGACTCTGAAAGGACCGGCTGTTCTCCCAGCGTCCGCCATGGGTCCTTCCAGGGAGATGATGACACCCTAGGTTCCCCTAGGCTGATATCAGTAAAAGGGTCTCCTAAAGTGGATGAAAAAGGTCTCCCCTATTCTAATGTAACAGTGAGAGAAGACCCCTTAAAATTCAACTCTTATGATTCTAGCAAGAGAGAACAGGTAACAGATATGACCAAAATCAAGTTGTCTGTCTTGAACTCTGAAGATGAACCGAATCGTTGGGACCCTCAGATGAAACAGGACCCTAGCAGGTTTGATGTGAGTTTTCCAAACAGCGTAATTAAGAGAGACAGTTTACGGAAGAGGTCTGTACGTGACCTGGAACCTGGTGAGGTGCCCTCTGACTCTGATGAGGATGCCGAGCACAAATCCCAGTCACCCAGGGCCTCCGCCTTGTATGACAGCCCAAGGCTGTCTTTTTTATTGAGGGACAGAGACGATAAACTATTGCGTGAGCGAGATGAAAGACTCTCTGGTTCTTTAGAAAGAAATAAATTTTATTCTTTTGCTCTGGATAAGACAATCACGCCAGACACTAAAGCTTTGCTTGAAAGAGCTAAGTCTCTCTCTTCATCCCGTGAAGAAAACTGGTCTTTTCTTGACTGGGACTCACGGTTTGCTAATTTTCGAAACAACAAAGATAAAGAAAAGGTTGACTCTGCCCCAAGACCTATTCCATCCTGGTATATGAAAAAAAAGAAAATCAGGACTGACTCTGAGGGGAAGATGGATGATAAGAAGGAGGACCACAGGGAAGAAGAGCAGGAAAGGCAGGAGTTGTTTGCCTCGAGGTTTTTACATAGCTCCATCTTTGAACAAGATTCTAAGCGGCTGCAGCATCTTGAGAGGAAGGGAGAAGAGTCTGCCCTCCCTCCCGGGAGGCTGTACAACAGACAAGCATCTGATGGTGCGGACGGCACCAGTGAGTCGGTCCAGGAGCCTGTGGTCCTGTTCCACAGCAGATTTATGGAGCTCACGAGGATGCAACAGAAGGAAAAAGAAAAGGACCAGAAGCCCAAAGAGGTTGAGAAACAGGAGGATCCAGAGAATATTCCTAAGACCCCAGAACCTGCCACTGAAACTAAAGAGCCAGAGCTGAAAGCCTCTGGGTCAGTTGGGCTTCCTGCAGTCATCCCTGTGACCCCAGAACCAGCATCATCAGCTCCTGAGAAGGCTGAGAAAACAGCAGAGGCTCCGTCACTGATAGGAGAAAAGCCTATGGAGCCAGCCCCTGTCTTGGAAGAAGCAAAGCTTGTGTCTGCGCCAGTTCCCGTCCCTGTGGAACAGCCCAAGCAGGTAGAAGACTTGCCCCCAGGAGAGGCCACCAGTGAAAGTACTGCTGTGGCGCCTTTGGCTGCTCAAGAAAGCTCAAAGACCGACACCATCCCTTGTGTGGCTGCTGAGCCTCTGACTCCTGGGGCTGCAATTTCCAAGGTAGAAGGCAGTGTAGATCCAAAACCCAGCACTCCCCAGCCACTTTCAAAATTGACTCAGAAGTCTGAGGAAGCTGAAGAGCCAAGAGTGGAGAAGGCAGATGCAGCTCCAAGCATTGAGCCTACCGCCGCTCAGGAAGCAGAAGTCATTCCTGGAGTTCAGCCCCCAGTGTCTGAAGATGCAGAGGCTGATCCTCCAGTTGCTGCAAAAGACAAGAAGACAAACAGAAACAAGCGCTCTAAGACACCGGTCCACGCAGCTGCCGCCAGCGCCACAGAGAAGCCTGTCACCAGAAAGAGCGAGAGGATAGACCGGGAAAAGCTGAAGCGGTCCAGCTCTCCTCGTGGAGAAGCACAGAAGCTGTTAGAACTGAAGATGGAGGCTGAGAAGATTACAAGGACTGCATCTAAAAGCTCTGGGGGGGACCCTGAGCTCCCTGAGCCCAGCCTGCCTCTCAGTCGAACCAGGCGCCGGAATGTGAGGAGTGTCTATGCCACCATGGGTGACCACGAAAGCCGCTCTCCAGCGAAAGAGCCTGCCGAGCAGCCCAGGGTGACCAGGAAGAGGTGGGAGCGTGAGCTGCAGGGGGCTGCCGCAGTTCCCACCACCCCTCGGAGGGGACGACCTCCAAAAACACGTCGGCGTGTGGATGAGGAGGAAGAGCATGAGACCAAAGAGCCAGCAGAGCCACCCAAGCCTGCCGAAGGGTGGAGGTCTCCAAGGTCTCAGAAGTCAGCAGCCACTGGTGGGCCGTATGGGAAAAGGGGGAGAAATGAGCAAAAAGCTGAGGCTGCTGCTGAGGTGAACACAAGGGAAAGTAACAAGTCCAGGGGTGAGAAAGAAGCAGCAAGTGAGCCAAAGCGGGACAGGAAGGACACCAGCACAGACAGAAATGGACCCAACACCTTTCCCCTTGAGGCAATGGAGAGAAAGCCACCTGAGAAAGGTACCAAGTCAAAGCGAGGGCGTGCTCGCAACACCCGGTCGGCGATGGACAGAGCTGCTCATCTGAAAAACCTGGACATGGCCACCAGGGCTGCGGCTGCAACTGCGACGCAAGCTGTGGACACGGAAGCCGGGCTCGTGGCAGTCTCTCCTGAGAAGAATGAGAGCCCCTCAAAGGAGAGTGGTTCCTCATCGAAGTTGAAAAATGATCCAGCTGATCCTCAGAAGGAAGCAGAGAAGGAAGATATGTCTGCCTCCACGGAGCCTTCAGAAGACACACAGCTAGCCAAGCAGGTGGAGCTGGAGCAGGCTGTGGAGAACATTGCAAAGCTCACGGAGCCCTCCACTGATGCAGCTGGCAAGGGAGCAGCCACAGGGACATCTGAAGGCCCTGCCACGGAAGATGGCCACAAGCCCGCACACCAGGCCAGTGAAACCGAACTGGCTGTGGCCATTGGCTCCATCATGAGTGACAGTTCTGGAACACCTGAAGGCTTTTCCAGTTGTCCCTCTTTCCCCCCAGGATCTCAGCCACGTCTGCAAGGGGTAGAGCCTGGAACCTCAGAGGCAAGTGCTGCTATAGGGTCCTCTGGCTCACAACTCAGTGCCTCTGACCCTTCCGCAGGTTCTACAGACACCAAGGAAGCCAGAGGGAACCAGAGTGACTGTGTACCGGAAGCCAAGGCGGCTAAGGCGGAAGCTACTCCTCCCCGGAAAGACAAAGGACGACAAAAGGCAACGCGATCTCGCAGGAAAAGGAATGCTAACAAGAAGGGGCTCGCTACCACAGAGACTCGTGCTTCTGGGGCCCCTGGGGCCGAGCAGACTACAACTACAGTAGAGAGTCCTCCTGCTAATGAGGCAAAGGCAGCGCCCCCGGAAGCTGCCCAGGGAGAAATGCAGAGTGAAAAGCCTCCACCCACTCCTCCTCAGGAATGCACTTCTGACCCAAGCAAGACCCCATCTGCTGAGAGTTTGGGTCCGGAAAGCAGTGTTGAAGAAAAGACTCCATGCAAAGCACCCGCACCCCCTGACCTCCCGCCTCTTTCCCAGCCTTCCATGGTAGACGATGAACCCCAGGCCAGGTTCAAGGTGCATTCAATCATTGAAAGTGATCCGGTGACCCCACCCAGTGACTCATGCATACCTCCACCTACAATTCCTTTAGTGACAATAGCAAAGCTCCCACCCCCTGTCATTCCTGGGGGAGTCCCACATCAGAGTCCCCCTACTAAAGTGACAGAGTGGATCACAAGACAGGAGGAGCCTCAGGCCCAATCTACCCCATCTCCTGCTCTTCCCCCAGACACAAAGGCTTCTGATGTGGACCCTAGCTCCAGTACACTGAGGAAGATCCTCATGGACCCCAAATATGTGTCTGCCACTGGTGTTACTACCACAAGTGTCACCACAGCCATCGCAGAGCCCGTGAGCGCTGCTCCTTGTCTGCATGAGGTGCCACCAGTCCCTCCTGGTGAACCCAGACATCTTCCACCAGAAGAAAAGTCAGCAACCCCGGGATCAAACGCTCCTGACACACAACCCTCAGACAAAGAGAAGGCCGCTCCGGTCATTGCCCCTAAAATCACGTCTGTTATTAGTCGGATGCCTGTCAGCATTGACCTGGAGAACTCACAGAAGATAACGTTGGCAAAACCATCTCCTCAGACCCTGACTGGCCTGGTGAGTGCCCTGACTGGCCTGGTGAATGTCTCTCTGGTCCCAGTGAATGCATTAAAAGGTCCTGTGAAGGGCTCAGTGGCCACACTGAAAGGTTTAGTGAGCACCCCTGCTGGGCCTGTGAATCTCCTAAAGGGGCCTGTCAATGTCCTCACTGGGCCTGTCAATGTCCTGACCACTCCAGTGAGTGCCACAGTGGGCACAGTGAACGCTGCCCCGGGTACCGTGAATGCTGCTGCAGGTGCAGTGACTGCCACAACAGGTACAGCAGCTGTGACAGGCGCAGGGACTGTGCCATCAGCAAAGGGCAAACAGAGGTCAAGCAGCAATGAAAACAGTCGCTTCCACCCCGGGTCTATGTCAGTGATTGATGACCGTCCAGCAGACACAGGCTCTGGTGCGGGGCTGCGTGTAAATACTTCAGAAGGAGTTGTGCTTCTGAGCTACTCGGGACAGAAGACGGAAGGCCCACAGCGGATCAGTGCCAAGATCAGCCAGATCCCTCCAGCCAGTGCAATGGACATTGAGTTTCAGCAGTCAGTATCAAAATCCCAGGTGAAACCAGATTCTGTCACCCCATCCCAGTCCGCACCCAAAGGCCCTCAGACCCCTTCAGCCTTTGCAAATGTGGCTACCCATTCCACCCTGGTTCTGACTGCCCAGACGTACAATGCCTCTCCAGTGATCTCCTCTGTGAAGACGGACCGTCCATCTTTGGAGAAGCCTGAGCCCATTCACCTCTCAGTGTCCACACCTGTCACCCAAGGTGGCACAGTGAAGGTTCTTACTCAGGGGATCAACACCCCCCCAGTGCTGGTTCACAACCAGCTTGTTCTTACCCCGAGCATAGTCACCACTAACAAGAAACTTGCTGACCCCGTCACTCTGAAAATAGAGACCAAGGTCCTTCAGCCAGCTAACCTGGGGCCCACCCTCACTCCTCACCACTCTCCTTCTCTGCCCAGCAAACTGCCTACAGAAGTGAACCATGTTCCTTCAGGACCTAGCACCCCAGTTGATCGAACCATCTCCCACTTGGCAGCCACAAAGCCTGATACACATAGTCCTCGACCTAGCGGACCTACACCAGGCCCATTCCCCAGGGCCTGCCATCCCAGCACCACATCCACAGCACTTCCCACCAATGCCACTGTCATGCTGGCTGCAGGCATCCCAGTGCCCCAGTTCATCTCCAGTATACACCCGGAGCACTCTGTCATCATGCCACCCCACAGTATCACTCAGACTGTGTCCCTTGGTCACCTTTCACAAGGTGAGGGGAGAATGAACACACCCACATTGCCCAGTATCACCTACAGCATCCGGCCAGAGACTCTGCACACTCCTCGGGCCCCTCTGCAGCCCCAGCAGATAGAAGCAAGGGCCCCACAGCGTGTGAGCACACCTCAGCCTGCCACAGCTGGTGTACCTGCTCTGGCCACCCAGCACCCTCCTGAGGAAGAAGTTCACTACCACCTCCCTGTGGCTAGAGCTGCAGCCCCTGTGCAGTCAGAAGTGCTGGTCATGCAGTCCGAGTACCGACTGCACCCGTGCACTGTACCCCGAGACGTGAGGATTATGGTGCATCCACATGTGACTGCTGTCAGTGAACAGCCCAGGGCCACTGAGGGCGTAGTGAAGGTACCAGCAGCCAACAAGGCCCCCCAGCAGCTGGTGAAAGAAATCGTTAAGACTTCAGATGCCAAAGCAATCCCTGCCCCAGCCCCTGGCCCTGTTCCTACCCCTGCCCCTACCTCTCATGGTGAAGCCCGTATACTCACAGTTACCCCCAGCAACCAACTTCAGGGGTTGCCTTTGACCCCACCTGTGGTTGTAACCCATGGGGTGCAGATTGTGCACTCTAGTGGTGAGCTGTTCCAAGAATATAGGTATGGAGATATTCGTACCTACCATGCCCCAGCTCAGCTCACACACACTCAGTTTCCTGTGGCCTCCTCCGTCAGCCTACCCTCCAGGACCAAGACTTCTGCACAGGTGAGGAAGCCAGGTTTCCTCTCTACCTTTTTGGGCACACACTTGGGGGCATTGTGGTTTAGAGAGGTAGGCAGGCCATCAAGATGGTTAGGAGGGTGAAGGCATTCACTTAAGTGTGAGCCTGACAACCCAAGTTTGGTCCCCAGAACCCTTGTAGAAGTAAAAAGAAAGGAACTTTCCCAAGTTGTCCTCTGACCTCCACATAGACACACACAGTAGCACACTTGTATGTCCAATTGTGCACTCACACCTAGTAATAAATGTAAAAAGCCAGCCTTCAGCAAGGATCATGGACAAGGTACAGACAAGCTAGACAGACCTTGGAGGAGGAAAGAGGCTTCCTAAGCTCATGGTGAGGAGTGGCTCAGACCATATCACAGCTCTTGGATGTGGGGAGAAACTTTATGGGGGAGCTCCTGCCTGCAGAGTTATAAGGGTTTCTCTGAGACAGCTCTACTGGCTCCTGTTTTCTCTGGCCTGACTGAGCCAAGGGTGCTTCCCTCTTATTATCTGAGTTCTTGTTTAGGAGCTGGGGCTTTTTTGTACACCTGATCTTGACTGTCCTTTTGTCTTCCCAACTCTAGGGCCCTCCTGAAGGTGAGCCCTTGCAGTCCACGCAGCCTGCCCCACCCTGCCAGCCCTCCCAGCTCAGCCAGCCTGCCCAGCCACTGAGTGGCAAGATGCCCCCAGTCTCCCAAGAAGCAAAGGGGACCCAGACGGGAGGGGTAGAGCAGCCTCGTGTCTCAGCTGTCCCTGCAAGCATTCCGCCTGAGCCCCATGTTCAGGTTCAGAAGGTGCCAGTGGAAACAGGCCAGCCGACCCATCCTTCCCCTGTGTCAGTTTCCATGAAGCCGGACCTCCCAAATCCTCTTCCCTCTCAGACTGCTCCAAAGCAGCCATTGTTTGTCCCTGTGGCCTCAGGCACAAGCACCCCACCTGGACTGGCTCTGTCTCATACTGAAGCCCAGCCAGCTCCCAAACAAGATTCTTCTCCACACCTGACTTCACAGAGACCTGTTGATATGGTCCAGCTACTGAAGGTAAGATGGGCAGAGGCTGCTCTTGACAACCAGATAACCTTTGTTGTCTGTTAAGTGTACCCCAATTTCCCAGTTGATAGAGTCTACTAAACTGCCTCCAGGGTCATGCTGGACTTAACATGACCCCATTTCTGCTTTGTTTTCCGGTAAGCAGAAGTACCCCATCGTGTGGCAGGGCCTGCTGGCTCTCAAGAACGACACAGCTGCTGTGCAGCTCCACTTCGTCTCCGGCAACAATGTCCTGGCCCATCGGTCCCTGCCTCTCTCGGAAGGTGGCCCTCCCCTGAGGATTGCCCAAAGGATGCGGCTAGAGGCCTCGCAGCTGGAAGGGGTTGCCCGGAGGATGACAGTAAGCCTTGTGGGCCCTGATAAATGTCCACATGATTCACGGGGAGAGAAGTACAGGTAGCCTCAGTGGCTTAACTCCTGGCTCTGATAACTCTTAAAGTGGACAATGAAGGACAAGCTCTACTTGGGTAGAGAAATACCTCTAGTACGCCCACACCATGCTAGTGTGTGATACAGCCATCCTAGAGGTGCTGTTACATGCTGTCCCTCTAACCATTCACCTCTGCTCCAGGTGGAAACAGATTACTGTCTGCTGCTGGCTCTGCCCTGTGGTCGTGACCAGGAGGACGTGGTGAGCCAGACGGAGTCCCTCAAGGCTGCCTTCATCACTTACCTGCAGGCCAAGCAGGCAGCAGGGATTATCAACGTTCCCAATCCTGGCTCCAATCAGGTTGTTCTACTGTACCATCCTACCCACACTTGTACACACAGCTAGAACCAGTTTAGGCAGGAGGGCTAGCCAAACCTGGTGGCATGGAGATTTCTAGTACCGCCTAAGGTACCCCAGGAGTTCCTAGAGGAGGTGGGCATATGGCAGAATGGGTAATGGCCACTAGTTGCCCATCCTGGAAAGAGGAGCCAGAGTTGGAGGGGACTGTTCGATTTTGAACTGTAGAGGCTGATGTGCAGCCTGACTTGGGGACTTGTCAAGGCCTGTCAGGCACAACTGAGGGGAGTGGTGGGGGCAGTCATGGAAGGCAGTGAGTTATACTTTGTCTCTTCTTTCAGCCCGCCTATGTGCTGCAGATCTTCCCACCCTGTGAGTTCTCTGAGAGCCACCTCTCCCGCCTGGCCCCTGACCTCCTTGCCAGCATCTCCAACATCTCTCCCCACCTCATGATTGTCATTGCCTCTGTGTGAGGCTCTGCTGCAAAAAGATGAACACAGGACAGAACTGTGGACAGCCCAGCCAGGCAGAGGGGATGCTGCTGAGGGGCAGACTGCCAGGCGCCACCAGCTGCCCTTGCTCTCGTGCCCACCCAGCTCTATGGATAGACCTCCTCTGGGGGCGGTGCTGCTGTATGTTTACATGAAATTCTCGCCCAGGACAGGCCACCAACTCATGGACCCACAGAACCCTAGGGGCTGACTTTCCTCGTTTGGAGAGAAGGACCAGGGCAGTGGGAATCTGTTTTTGTTGAACAGAACAGCCTTTGCACTAAATTAGTGACTTGCACAGTGAACACAGGGCTGTGATGCTCTGGACATGACATGCGTACATGAGCACACTGTGGATTCTCAAGCAGGACTGAGGACTTGTGCTGAAGCCCTGGTGTCAAGGAACATTTCATTGGGTATTTTGGCTCCTTTCTTCCCCTGCTAGTTGGACATGCCATCTTTTTTAATTCTCCTGCCGCTGCCACCACCTTCAACTCATTGGATGTACAGTTTACAGTTGAGTAAAAGCAAACACAAGGATTTTCTTTCTTGGTTGGATGTGCAGAACTTGGGATGTGTATATATAAATATATAATATATATAAATATATATAATACTGACTTAAATCAAATTTCCCTGACATACATTTTTTTTAATCTGTGCCAAAAATGTGTTTTCAAAGAAAATCTTATTTTCATACTCAGACTTTGTACCGTTACTCATTTGTATAAGTGCGCTTCGTTACAGCACCGGGTCCTGCTCCCGAAACATGGAAGTGTCACACACCTGTACAAAAGACCTGGCCAACTCCCTATCCTGCGACTTGGACCTCTCCCTGACTTCGTAACACTTATTAATTTATGAAACTGTTTTTCTCAGCGCAGTTTTGTTGTGTGTCCATTGGATTACAAACTTTATTAAAAAATACAAAACACCTCAAGTGTGAATGTGGTTGTCGCTAAAGTGGGAACCATGGAGTTCTTGGCTAAGTCTGTGAACAAGACCCTTTTCTGCTCTCTAATCCTCCCCAGAGCATTTACCGTTCTTGAGACTTGGATCACAAAGCTGGCCTCTGTCCTGTTTACTAGGCCTCTGGGACACTTCAGATTTTGATAACCCTTCCTTTCCCTCCCTGCCTGCAAGCTCCTGCTCTGGGCCTTTGCACAAGGCCTTCCCTTCGCCCCTCCCTGGGGCTCTTAATTCTGTGCCTGTTTCAAGACAAAAAATTGTAGTACCAGGATCTGGGCAACAAGCCTGGGGGCTACAAAAAGCAGACCTGTCCAGTTCAGTGGGACCCCCTTAATCGGGAAGGTCACAGCTCGCCTGCTGGGATCCCATCCTCAAAGTTTCTGGCTGTGCTTCCCCTTCTTGCTAGCCTTGCAGTAGCCTGCAGCAGCAGCAAATCAGTGATGCCACGGGATGTGGCAACCACAGTTGTCACTGTGGCCCTGTAAAGCTAGTACTAATCCCTAGTTTACTGAGAAGCCAGCCAGTGCCCTGTACACTACTGCTCTGACTTAAGGTCCTGGGCTGCCTGGGTTTCCAGAGCTGTGCACTCTGGTACAGGCCTAGTGTACCTACATCCTAGTTGCCCTGACACTGTATGAAGCTCAGCTCTACTTCCCATAATAGACAGCAGGCTATTCCAGATAGCCTGGTTCCTAAATTACCGTTAACTGTTCTGCAGTATCAGCTATGTTGGTCACAGTACCCACCTTCCCAACCAGGGACACAGGGACCATAGGCAACATTAGAAAATAATCAAATTTATTCTCTCTAGGGATTGGGGCAAGAGCACCTTGAGTCCCAGGGTGCCATCCATTCTTAAATAAACAGTCAGAGAGCCACCTGCTTACTCTGCAGGTGGTGGGCAATCAGGAGCTGTAGATGGAGTTTCTGCTAGTGTGGGCTGGCCCTCAGCCCCATCCCTAGGACGGAAGACCAGCTCTCCAGCCTGCAGCATCTGCCCCGCTGGCCACGTGCCGCCTGGCCCATACTGCTGGTAGAAGTCCGCATCTGTCTGGAACATGACCAGTGCCTGGGCGGTGTGGATGCGAACATGCTGCGCCAGGCTGTTGGCATCCAGGAACTTGTCCCCACAGGAATCACAAGCGTAGAGGATGTGTGTGTTGGGGTCTGTGGAGGTGCAGGCTGTGGTCAGGATGGGAAGGACCGTGGGTCCACCGGCGTTCATGCCCCAGACTGCCCCTCTCACCTTCTTCCTGCACCTGCTTGACAGCCTTGCTGATTTCAGCTTTCAGCACTTCCGTCTCGTCAGCTGTAACAGCAGCCCCCACTGGTACCACTGTGGGCAGAGTCAGCAGGGCCTGAGTCAGAAGCCACAGGGACCTACCCCATTGTTGCCACCAAAGCAAGCTGCCTGTGGCTACCCTCTGCTGTCTACAGTCCACACCTGTGAGCTGAGTGACCGCTGTTGCTGCCAGTGCCTCAGTGGCCAGTGTGACCATGTCGTCCACAGTAACCACGCTGACCTCACCACCTTCTTCAGGCTCCAGGATCTTGATGCCTGCCTTGCCCTGATGCACGGTCTTTACGTGAGAACGCAGGTTGTCTACCCGGTTGAAACCACGACCACATTTGTCGCACAGGTAAGGCTTCTCTCCTGGTGGTGAGGCAAGTTACCATTCTGCCACCTGCAAATGTCCCAGTACCCAGCAACCCCATCTTTTCTAGCAAGTTCTTTGGCACCTGCCAGTGTGGACAGGTGCCTCAAGAGCATGCTCTTCCTGGAAGCTCCAAGGCAGCTGGAGTCCACTTTTGAACTGACCTTCAAGACTACCTGTAAGCAAGTATGGCATAGGGGTCCCTACTCCCAGCCCTCTCCTGCAAATTGGGCTGGGAAGGAATGGACATAGGCAGGCAGCACATGCTCACCAGTGTGGATGATTATGTGCTTGGACAGGTCCCCCACATTCACAAAGGCCTTGCTACACACACTACACTTATGTGGTCGGATGTTGTCATGGTGGCGGATGTGATTGGCCAACTGGCTGGACTGGACGAATCTGCAGGGCCACAGATAAGAGGCTTATGTTGATACACAGGAGCCTTGGTGAGGATGGGCCTGGGGGATACCCACCACTCTAGGGCATAGACTGGGACTCGGCCTCATGCTCCCTGGGGTGGGGGCAGACCTCTACCTCTTGCCACAGCGCTCACAGACGTAGGGCTTCTCCCCTGTATGTTGGCGCACATGGGCGATGAGGGAGCTGGCTTGAGTGAAGGCTTTGCCACACATCACACACTGGCATGGCTTCTCACCTGGGGCAGAGGCACAAGGCACTAGCACCCACTCGGCTCCATGTGCCCCTTCCACAGCCCACACAGGGCCTCCTCACCCACCCGTGTGGATCCGTACGTGCCGCTGCAGTGCGCCTGGGTCAGCAAACTGCCGCTGACAGTGGGTACATACGTAGGGCTTCTCCCCGCTGTGTATCCGCAGGTGCCGCTTGAGGTTCCCTTTGGAAATGAAGGGTGCTGCATTGTGAGGGGCCAAGGGGCAAGGGTCGGGGAGCCGGGTGCTCTAGGCCTACCTGAGGTGGTGAATTGCTTTCCACACTCGCGGCACTTGAGAGGGCCATCGGCAATGTGGATCTTCAAGTGGGCCTTCAGGTTCCCCACCTGCACCCAGACAGGAACTCAGAAGGGTCCCTCCCCTAGGAACCTGGCTTCTCCCCAGCCCATTGAGCCAGAGAGAAATGGACTTTCTAGCCTCTCAGAGCCCTGTTCCTGACTGAGGCCCAGGGTCCTAGCACTGGAAGGAAACTGCAACACAGTTCTAAGATGGCTTGCCCTTCAAGTACCATCCTAGGAAGGGTCCCTATGTAAACACAGACACAGCGGCTGTCCTGTGCTAACCCTGGGGAGCTTCCAGCAGGACCCACAGTACTGGGAGGGGTGCACACCTGGTTGAACTTCTTGTCACAGTGCGGGCACTTGTGTTCCTTGTTGGTGTCATGAGTTTCCAGGTGGCGCATCTTGGAAGTGGGGTCAGAGAAGGAGCGGCCACAGTAGTCACACTGGTAGGGCTTTTGGCCACTGTGCACCAGCTGGTGGCGCTTGAGGTTGCCTGAAGTGGTGAAGAGCTTGCCACAGTCCCCGCAGCGGTAGCGCGCCTCCCCAGAGTGGCGCTTCTTGTGCAGGTTCAGCAGGCTGATGAGCCTGTAGCTCTTGCCGCACTCCTCACAGCCATAGGGCTTCAATGGGCTGTGGGGCAGAAGGTGCTAGGTAACAGGAAGGGGTCTTGCAGGGTCCGGGGAGGCCCCCAGTCTGGGGGCAACAAGGTAGGTAGGTACCTGTGTGTCTTCTCATGGGCCTTGCACGCTGCGGGGTCTGAGAAAGCCTTGCTGCACTCCCGGCATGAGAAAGGTTTCTCACCCGTGTGGATGCGGATGTGGCGTTTGAAGTTCCCTGTGTGCGTGAACTCCTTCCCACAGTCCTGCAGGCGCAGCAGGAAGGAGTGCGTGAGGGACTGGAGAGACCCTGAGGGCACAGGGCTGGCACCGCCCACGGCCCCGCACCTCGCACTTGTGGATGATGGAGCCATAGGCCTTGGACTCAGTGCGATCCCCATAGGTTCCCGAGCGCAGGTTCCGGCCCTCCATGCCGAGCTCCTGCCCAGAGTCTGTGCCTGCAGATTCTTCACTCTCCTCAGGGGTCTCCCCACTCTCCAGATGGATCCCCTCTTCCTTGACTGTGGCAGGCCCCGAGCCCTCTTCCTCTTGCTCCTCTCCTTTGCTAGCTGGCTCCACTTCCATTTCTGCACACAAGAGAGCAGGTACTAAGGGACTTGGCTGGGCTCAGAGGATCTTCTGGGTCTGGTCCGACCACCTTCTCCCTTCACAATGCCTTGCTTTAGATGACAGTGACCCTAGGATCTGTAACTCAAGTATTTGCTACATGGAGGGTGTAAGGCTTCAGGCAGATGTGTGTGGCACTTTCAGCCAACAAGTCCTTGTGAGGTTGGCTGTGGGAAGCATGGCACGCTTTTCTAAAACCTAAGGCTGAGCAGAAGTTTTGGGTCTGTCAGGACATTTCCAGACTGATGGGAACATGGAGGGACATACAATAAGACAGCTCAAGAGTTAAAGAAAAGCGTTGAGTGACATGTCCAGACAGGGCAGGCTAGGGAGGGGAGAGGCGACCTAAGAGGGCAATGGGGTGTGTGTACCCAGGCTGGCCCTGGTTGTGGGGAGGGGCACCTTGCTCCGAGTTTTCGGACAAGGCCTCAGCTTCTGCAGCAGCCATGCCACTGGTGGGGTCTGGCTTGAGCTCCACAGGTGGAGGCTCCCGGGGAGCATCAGCCTTCTCCGTCTGCTCTGCACCTGAGAAAGGATGGAAGGCTGGATTTGGACTCTGTCCAGCGGCCAAATAGGGCTCTTCCATGGCTGGAACAGACATGAGCTAGAAAAGCACAGAAGGAAGGAACCCATGCCACCGACTCCTAGCCACAAAGCCTTTAGTACTCAGGGGCCCAGGCTGCCGGCAGGTGATGGACAGAATCAACTTCCAAACTGCCCGTGAGAACCAAATCCCAGCTCACCACTTGCCGTACTTTCTGCCTGGCCACCCCGCTCCTCTTTGAGCTCTCTGCCTGGGCCTGGCTGGGGACTGTTTCTTGCTTGCTCCAGCCGACTCAGCGTGGTTGCAGCCACCTTCTCTTCTTTGGCTCTCTTGTCTCCTCCTGGAGACAGAACAGGACAGCTTTGTCATTTTCATCAAGTGTCCACTGACAGAGGGATGAGGTGGCTCCTCTGAATCCCCTGGGACTTGTAGGTACTTCACTGGTTTGTTCAGGGAAAACCTTCCCCCAGGACACTGACTTCACAAGCACTGAAGCTGTAACAGCACCCGGGTACATTACCTTACACGGCAGTAGACACAGTAGTGTGCCAGTGCTCAGCAGCAGAGGGTCATGATCCTTTGATTGCATACAGCAAAGAACCTCCCTCATGATAGGAGTAGTCAGGCTTTGAGGACACCCTGAGAGCCTGGGAGCTCTGGGAGGGCAGAAGCTCTGCTCCCAGGGACCCAGATGTGGGGACCCTTTCCAGGAGTGCCTGGCCAACCCTTACCAGTACCCGGCAGTGACGGCAAGGTAGATGAAGGATCTGAGACCCAGTGAGGTGACCCAGGATGAGGGTCAGGGCCTCCATAAGAAGCCAAGTTCCTTGTCCACTTTTCAGGAACAGCCTGCCAGTCACCTTACCTTCCACAGCCGAGGCCTCTGTGTTTTCCCCAGTGCTGCTGGTCGGCTCAGCAAGTGACTTGAGTGCATGGCAGGCTGTGATAATATCCTGCATCTGGAGGAAGCTGGCCACAGCCAGCACATCATCCACATTCTCAGGGCTGAGGTTCAGCTTGGCAGTGTACATGAACTCCAGCACCTGCCCCAGACCTGTCACGAACAGAACAGTTATCACAGACCCACTTCAGGCCCTAAGAATAGTCTCTCCACTCAAAAGCAGAATCAAATTTTGAAAAGGTGAATGATAGGCCTCTACCACCTGTCTGCTGGGCTAGAGACAGTTTCTAAAAAGATATGCCTAAGGATGGGACACCCCATCCCTCTGACAGCATGATCTTCAAGATGTTATCACCTGTTCTACCCAACCTCCAGTCATCTGACATTTGTGTGTCGGTTCTACATCTATAAAATAAGAGACTACCTTGTCATGACCATCTCAAAAACAGGTCAGAGCTCTGGGTAGGAGTACAGACCTAGAGCTAGTCCATCCCTCCTCAATCCCATGCCAACAGCTAGCCCTCATCATTCTTGACAGAGCTGGGCTGTTGACCCCAGGACAGATCTGATCACAGAAAGGAGGGTCTAAGGCCAGTCTCGCTCTATTTCTGCTAGCAAGGCTGGTCCTACTGTTTCTGCCTTGATCTCTCCATGCCTAGTCAAAAGAGATGGGATAAACTTGGTACCCATAGGGTCAAAGTTCAAACTCAGGTGGGGCAGGACCAGCAGGTCCCTACATGATATGAGGCTCTGGCCCCAACAGGGTACCTGCTGCATTACTGATGTCCAGATGTACCACGTCCTTCTGGTCCACAAAGAGCATCTTGAAATATTCACTGCAAGCTGCCAGCACCGCCTTGTGAGCCTTGAAGTCAACACCGTCTACCACAAAGGTGCAGTCACAGAGAAGGCCCAGTTGCCGCTGCTGGTTCAGCTGCTCCAAGACGCGCTGGCTGTGCTGGGGGAAATCCATGACTGCAGAAAGCCAGAGCCTCCTGTCAGCACTGAGAAAGGAGCTCAACTGGCTGCCAATTGCCAGGCCCCAGGTGAGACTGAGAGGGTCCTTCAACAAGGGAGAGGCTTCTCTACCACAAATGGGCAGATGATCCCAGACACCTGCTGCAAGCCAGGCAGCCCCGTCACTCCCAAAGCTTACTTAACAGGGTAAATTTCCCAAACCAAACAGTAGCAAGATAGCCTTCATCATTCTCTCCCAAAGCAGAACACACAGGTAATGAGCTAAGGAGTCAAAATGGCAAAATGGCAAAGTTCCCTGTCCACACAAGGCTGGGTTCCTGAGGGTGGGGATTTTTACTGCCTCTCTCCTTCCCGGCTTTCCCACCCCACCCTCTATTAAGCCCCTCCCTCTCTCAGGCTCTAGGAGCTAGGTAGAGCAGTTAAGTCTGCTACTTCCAGAAACCTCTGGGGGTGACTCTCCCAGGAGAGATAAGTGATCAAACTCCTGATTCAAGAGCTGCCTAGGGCAGCTTCTCTGTTAAGGGCCTAACTTAATGCCTGGAAATCCCACAGCTGCCCCCAAGGGAGTGAGTGCACCCAGAGAAGATCCTGGCCTGGTGCCCAATTATGAACTACAAAGACAGAGCTGAGATGATATCCAAGTAGCCCCTGCCTGCCCAGCACCACTACAAAACCTTCTCAAGATCATCAATCTTCTAAGGAAACAATGAGTTTTTATTTATAGAAAAAGGTGTTTCAAACATTTCAAAGTAAAACCTGGCACCCATCGTGTGAGGCCAAATAATATAGAGCTATCTATTGTGGGGACCTGGACCCAAACCCTAATAATAGCCAGCTGCTCCAGAAGCAGGCTGCCCTGGGCAGGAGAGTGACTTTGGGGAACTCTGCCCCAATGCAGCTGCACTGGCTGTTCCTGATAATGGGCTGTCACTGGCCATCTGAAGAGAACCAACAGAAGCCAAGCCCCTTCATGCCAGCACAGGTACATTTATTTGCCACCCTGTGATTTCTGGAAACTTCTCAGTATATGCATACAATCAGAGGAATTAGGAAGCAGAGGCAGGAAAATGACAAGGTCCAAGCCAGTCAGAGTCACATAATGTGTCACTGACTCAAAAAACAAAAAAAATGTTAAGGGTACCTAATTGCTGAACTAAGGAAAATAACTTATGGGGAGCATGGAGTGGTATCAGGCCAAGTGCAAGTTCAATCTAGAGACCCAGCCCTGTTCCCCCAGGCCCATGCAGGGGCACTGCTTATGGGCCGGACAGTGTCAACATGTACAACTAGAAGGTAGCCTGTAGCAAGAGTTGGGATCAGGACACCTTGTAAAAACAACTTTTCTAATGTTGCGACTCTTTAATACATCTCTGCATGTGGTAATCCCCCAACCATAAAATGGTTTTCATTGTATGTCCTAACTATAACTGTGATGCTGTTATGAATTGTAATATGAGTATTTGTATTTTCCAGTGGTCTTAGGCGACCCCTGTGGAAGGGTTCTGACCCACATGTTGAGAACTGCTGCTCTGAATCCTCAAACCCCAGAGAGAGCAAGCCTCCACTGGTGACCTGAGGTGGTGA
Organism: Phyllotis vaccarum; assembly: GCA_033318265.1. Taxonomy (NCBI): domain Eukaryota; kingdom Metazoa; phylum Chordata; class Mammalia; order Rodentia; family Cricetidae; genus Phyllotis; species Phyllotis vaccarum. The sequence continues at coordinate 56,248,578 of JARWLC010000003.1, read as the reverse complement.
AAGGAAGAATATCAGTGTTGCTGTTCAGAGCCTAAGACTGAGAGGAACCTGTGCCCTTTCTGAGGTGCCAGGAACTGAGGTGCACACACAGCGAGGTGCAGACAGCCCACGCCACACTGACACTAGAGCTGTCTTCTGAGGTGGAAACTGTGGGCTGACAAGAGTCTAGTCACCTTTTCCACAGCCACAGTGAAGCACCTCCTGAGTGCAGAAAGGAGCCAGCATTCCATGTTTGGTTTGCTGGATTGGGAGTGACCAGTGTGGAACCTGCTAGTCTTGGTGGGGCCACCCAGTTCCTCGTCCATCTTTTATTCCCCTTCACTGTGTTCTATGAAAACCACCCGACTCAGTAAGTGGAGCCCTCAGAGGCATCCACTTCTTAAGAGCTTTGTGGGCTGTCTGTGTGTGTGGTTGTCTCCTCCCCAGGGTGCTGTGTCAGACCTCCATGTGACTCCAGTGAGCAACCAGAGACCTGTTGCTGACTTTTCAAGCAGTTTCTCTGTGTGGCCCTGGCTGTCCTGGAATTCGCTCTGTAGACCAGGCTGTCCTCAAACTCAGAGATTCACCTGCCTCTGCCTCCCAAATGCTGGGATTAAAGATGTGTGCCATCATCACCCAGCTGTTTTTTAAGACAGGGTCTCACTGTGTATCCCTGCTTGGCTTAGAATTCAGAGATCCACCTGCCTTTGCCTCTAAAGTGCTCCCTAAAAGGCTAAAAGGCATGCGCCACCACACCCAGCAAATTCAAAGTTTCTAATAAAACAAACAAAAACAAAGCACAAGAGCAAAAGCTTGTCACTCTCTGCACAGCTTCCTGAGGCCCAGGGAAGCAACAGGATAGTGAGCCTCAGTGGAGGTTAACAGCCTGACAGAGGCACCTATATGTGGTACCTAAGAGGCCTGGCACATCTCAGTCTAAACCGTTCAGCATCCGAGAACCATTCTGCTCAACATGTTCCTCCTACAGTGAAGAAACAGCATTTATAGAGCTGGTGTCACAGAGCCAAAACACCACACCCTGGTCATCTGCAAACTAAGTACACAGCCACCCTGGGCACCAACTTCCTTGTTGCTGCCTCAGAGATACAAGGATTAGGGAGGAATTCTTGACTTGAATCCAGGGTCTGCCACTGTCTGCCAAGGGGCAGCGCGTCTCCAGGGTGAAAGGGCTCACACATTCTTTACAAGTTTAGCTACATCAACTCAAATGGTCCAGAAGCACACACCTTCAGCACCCAGCAGCCATCTATTAGCAGAAAGCAGACAGATATATTCTAAGTTACTCTTTTTCAGGCTCAAAACCCTTTTATCATATGATTTCTACATCCTTTTTCTTGGGCATTTTGGACCCATCAATCATAACCCATCATCCCTTCTAAATGTAACCTGGGAAATTCCTGTAACACAACGGGAAGGGGGAATGTACACACAACAACACACCACTGGGGTGATTTCCTCTGCTGAGAGACACTTTCCACCACTGCACTGTTAAACCCTGAGGGTACTCTTGTGAGCCAACTCCTGCCTGAAGCACCAGGATACCTCAACTGCATAGCTCTCTCTTTCCCAAAGCCAAAGGTCTCCTGTCAGACACTGAAACATGATCCCAGTTATTAGCAGGCACTGACTAGCATGAGGGGTAGTAATACATCTTAGGCCCTTAAGCAGACCAACTGAGTTTGGCTGGTTCCCAGAATGGACTGGCCTGCTCCAGCTTCCACATAAAGAAGTCACCACTAAATGCCATTTACCTTATCTGATCAACCAGAAATACAAATGTCTCACAGACATGAATGTGTGTGTGTGTGTGTGTGTGTGTGTGTGTGTGTGTGTGTGTGTGTGTGTGTGTGTGTGTGTGTGCGTGCGCATGTGCTTGGACACTTCCTCTACTAACAGTGCTATCCTAAATGAGGGCATGTTTACCAGTCCTGAATCCCGTAGTGTTTTTATAATTTGTACTATAAAAAGCCAGTACCTTTTTGTTTTTTTGAGACAGAGTTTCTCTGTGCAGCCCTGGCTGTCCTGGAACCCACTCTGTAGACCAAGCTGTCCTCGAACTCAGAGATCCACCTGCTTTGTGCCTCGAGTGCTGGAATTAAAGGCATGCCTGGCTGGACTTTTCTTCAGCCAACACAGACTGGCATCAGACTCACTGTATAGCACACACTGACCTTGACTCACAACCCTTCCCCTCCTTCCTCAGAGTGCTGGCCTGCAGGTATGCACCACCAGGGCAGGCTTTCTGCTGTGTGTTCTCACTTGTCCTCTGATACCCATTATGGCAAGGTACAAAATACAAAGGCCTAAACCACATCTGATACCTTTTGTTCACTTTTGGTTTTTGAAACACAGGCCTATGAATTCAGGCTGGCTTTGAACTTGTGATGTAGCCAAGGATGGCCTTGAATTCTTGGTCTTCCTAGCTCCCAAACAGAGAAGGCAGCATCTTGATATTATATGTTCCCGCCTCTAAAACTATGAGAGATACAACTGTTTATAATTCACCTAGCCTGTGGGACTCTGTTAGAGCAACACAGAACACCAAGACAAAGATAAGCATTTGAGAAATATCTAGGAACCTCGATGTGCAACTGCCACTCAGGACTCAGATCGGCAGGATGGTGTAGCTATGACACCTGGTGAGTCCACAGCTCATAAACCAGACAAGTCAGAGAAAAGAGCAATCCAGTTCACAGCCCTCTCTATACTCATGAGGTGAAGCACTCTGGCTTTGTGCCTCGTGAGGAAGGCTAACAACTGACAGCACAGGTAACAAAGCCGTGGTAGTTAAGAAAGGAATGAAGAGGACCTCTCTGAGGAGGCAGAATTTAAGCAAAAACCCCAAAGAGGAGCAAGAAAGAGCTGTGCCATCGTAAACCCAGGAACCTTTAACCTGTGGGCCCAAGAGCAAGCACAATGCCCTTTCTTTTAAAGAGACCTCTGTGAAAGGATCAGAGCAGGTGGCTGAGCAGCAGGAGAGGCTAGGTCATCCAGGGTCTCAGGGGAACCTAGACTTTAGAATCAAAGTGTCTCTGTCTCCCCCTCCCTCTATCTTCTCTCACCCCTCTCTGTCCCCCACCTCCCAGGTCCCATGAATCTTGTGTGGGCTCAATCTTTTGTACCTGTGGATGGATGAACCTACTGCCTCCACCTTGAATGCTGGTTTATGTGGCAATGAAAGCCTGCCTGGCAGACAAGCACTTTACCTATGAAGTCACATGCACTTTTAAAAAAGCCTTGGGAGGATTGAGAACAGAATGGCAACACTTTGAAAGAGCCACTCAGCAGCTAAGAGATGGAAGGAAACAAGAGTGCGAAAGGCCAGGCAGCCTCTTTAGGAGGAGCACAGACTGGGTGTGAGGAGCCTCTTTAGGAGGATTACAGAGTGTGAGGGGGGCTCACAAGACAGCAGCAATACTGTTTAAGAGCATATGCTGGCTGGCATGGTGGGGCATGCCTTTAATTCCAGTACTCAGGAGGCAGAGTGATCTCTGAATATGAGGCCAGCCTGATCTGCAAAGTTTCAGGACAGCCAGAGAAACCCCCGTCTTGAAATAAATAAAGAGAGAGAGAGAGAGAGAGAGAGAGAGAGAGAGAGAGAGAGAGAGAGAGAGAGAGAGAGAGAGAGAGAGAGAGAGAGAGAGAACATCCATTGGAGCTGACATAATTGGATTTGAAGTAGATGTGGGCTTTGAGGAGAAGCAGAGGATGACACAAAAGTTGTGTCTTGAGCTGGCACCGTGGTACCATTTCCTGAGAAGAGGAAAGCAAGAGCCCATGGAAGACCACAGACTGTTCTGACCCACACAGACAGGATGACAGTAATAAACAGGGAGATACTGGTTACAAAAAGAAACAGGGCCGGCAAGACCGTTCAGTAGCTGGGGCATTTGCTTCCAATCCTGGTGCCCTGAGTTCCATCCCTGCAATTCACAAAGTAGGACAGAGCCAACTCCTGCTGATTACCCTCTGACCTTCACATGTAGGCCATGGCACATGCACAAACATAAACACAATAGAAACATAAATGTAATTTTTTTTTTTTTTGAAGAAAGAGATAAAGACTAAGGGAAGAATAGCAGGAAATGAACCTGCTGAACAGGCCAGGGCTGTGACAACCAGAAGAGAGAGGCAGGCAAACTGCTGGGCGGAGACACCCTCTATAGGCATGAAGCTTGCTTAATGTCTACAAAGCTCTGGGTTCAATCCCAGGGGCGTACAAACTTAAGTCGGTACACCCCGAAATCCTCAGCTACAGAGACTGGGGCAAGCTTGGACAACACGAGGCCCTGCCTCATAAATAAAAAGTTGACAAAATTAAGATGTTTTTAATTAGACCGTTGACTAAAAAATGTTAATGTTCCCTCTGGTACTGAAAGGGTTTAGACTCTGGGCCTCCCACAGAACCCCACAGAACCATGAAACGCTTCTCTCTTTAGGGGCTCAAGGCCCCAGTGACATTCAGCACAGTCCTGAGCACTGCTGAGTCACAAAGTGGCTGACTCGTGCCTTGGAGAGACACCCACATCCTGCAGGGCATGTGAAAAAAAGGTAAAGAGGTTCCTCTCAGAAGGGCACATGGGGACAGTTGCTGCTACCTGCATGAAACCTTTCTCCGTCACCATTTATAAATAATATCCATCGAAAATCAAAACAGAGAAAGGGAGAAAGTTGAGTTGGGAGGGTGGATATTTATTCAGGGTCAGAGGCCTTTTCCATCATAAAACCTTTAAGGCATCTTTGGTTGGCTGTGGTGGAATGCACCTGTGATCCTGGCATCAGGAGGCAGAGGCTGGAGGATTGCTGCTAGTTCAAGGCCAGCCTGAGCTATCTTGTGAGATGCAAAATAACAAATGGCATTTTCTATTTTCTACAAGACCCAGAGACTAAACACTTCCAGAAAAGTATTTCGTAAGGGAAATGGAAAATTACCATTTTTTTTTTCCAGAAAGAATGTATCACTCAGTTGGATTCTGTGAACAGGAGTCCCTGAAGGGGACCCCTAGAGTAGTACCACCCTGAGCTTCAGGTCCAGATGAAGCCTGCCACTGCCAGGACCACAGCTCCTGGGCCTAGCTACAGCGTGGAGCCTGGACTCAGGCACAGCTGCTCCTCTGGCAGCAGCAATTTCTACTTCTTTTCTGTAAACCTGGGGTGACAGCCGAGACCTTTACTTCACCACACTGCTGTTGGGCACCATCATTACTATACGGTGGGATAGTGACAGCCAGGAGACCGAGGGAGCCACTGCCAGGGGCTCATTTTCCTTAACCAGATGCAGCACAAGTTTCTCAGTGCTTGAGACGCAACAGGGGTGCTACCCCTTTTTACAAAACACATGACTTGCAAGAGCAAAAGATCTCACTGAGAAAGGACCAACTATGACCATCCCAGAAAAGAGAGACCACGTATCTGTGGTCTATGGTTCATTGTCCTTTAGAGCTGAATGGCATTCCATCACACACACACAATCACTGCTGTTCCTGCCCACTCAAACCACGCGGTAAGACCCTATTGCTAAAGACAGCACACACTCTGGCTGCAGGACAGAAGTCAAGCCGCACTGCCAGTCTGTTTTGGGGTAACCAAAAGCTTCCTGAATGACTTGAGTGATGCTCCACAGAGGGGAACTCATGTTTAGCACTGTAAACCTGGGCAAAGCTCGTGGCTAGAGGATGGACCCTTGCATGAAAGCTTCAGCTGTTGTTTTACTAAGTGGATATGACATGCTCATCAAATTGCCTTTGAAATAATGATGTTAATGCTCAGGGATCAATGCTGCCATCAGCATTGGCCAGAAAAGTTTCTTTTGGGAGTGGACAGCAGCAACCACAGTGACCCGTAATTTGTCAGAGTCAGTTAGCCATAAACAGGACATCTCTAGCACCCTTCTAAACATCGGGGAACATCATGGCAGGGAGCAGAAAGGATGTGAGTGTCTGCGGGAGGCTGAGTGATGTGGACCATGACGTGGCCCTGGAATCCTGAACTCACAGCAGCTATGATGACCTATAAAACTGGACCATCAGCATCCTGAGATGCCCAGGGGTTCAGGAGGTGCCAACTCGCTCTTCGGATCTACAAGAAACATTAGCTCCTAAGGGAAGGAAAAAAGTACCCATGTTCCTGTAAACAAAACAAAACAAAAACCCCCGCCTGTGCTCTTGTAAGCAACCCTAATTAAGTTCCCTGGGTTAAGTGAGGAGGGTGTGAAATACAGAGCACTAGCTGGTAAGAAGGGGGAGTGTTCTCAGGGCTTCGAGTGTTGAGAACGTGATGGCGGAAGCATTATCAAACACAGTATGTACATGTATGAAGGGCAGCAATGAAATCACTATTATATATAATTAACATGTGATAAAAACACTAGAATTATTCAAAAGAAGAAAGTTTATGCTGAGCATCTGGTGCACATCTGTACTCTCAGCATGGGGGTGAAGGCAGGAGAATTAGGAGTTCAAGGCTGATCAGGTACATGTAACCCCATCTCAGAAGAAAAAGAACAGAAAAAGACTTAGTGGACCTCAGTATGAGGGCTTCACATGCTGACCTTTCCTGATACCCTCCCCAATTAGGACTGAGTAATAAGGTCCTTAGAGGGGTAGGATTTAATAAATGCTAAATGAATGAGCCAGTCCATAAGCCTGAAGTAGGGCAGAAATCAGAGATGACAAGATGAGAAATCTACTAGCCCTTAGCAGGCTGCTCTTTTAGCTTTAAATCTTCACTACAGTATTGTCAACGGTCCCGGTGTAATACAAGTGTTTGAGTGCTGAGGCAGGAGGACCAAGTTCAAGGACAGTCTGGTCTCTGCAGCAAAATCCTATCTCCAAAACAAAAACCAGGAGCCAGACAGTGGTGATGCACACATTTAATTTCAGCACTAGAGACAGAGGCAGGTGGATCCCCAAGTTCGAGGCTAGTCTGGTCTACAGAATGAGTTCCAGGACAGTCAGGGATAAGTGGAAACCCTGCCTTGAAAAACCAAAACAAACAATAACAAAATGGGCTGGAGAGGAGGCGGAGGCTCAGCAGTTAAGAGCACTTGCTCCTTTTATGGAGGACCTGGGTTCAATTCTCAGGCAACTTACAACCATCTGTAAGTCCAGTTCTAGAAAATCCAATGTCGTCTGGCCTCTATGGTCACTGAACACCTGGTGCACAGACACACATGCAAAAAAACACCATACACATAAAATAAAAAATAAAAACAATTGAAAAACAAAAGCAGCCAGGGATGGTGGTGTCTACCTATACCTGCCTCTGTGAGGAGGGGCAACAAACACAGCACAAGTCCCTGAGTTCAAACCTACCCCAGCTGGGTGTCCACAAGGGTAGAGAGCAAGCTAACAACCAGGTCTCCACAAGGGTAGAGAATATGCAAACAGCCGGGTGTCCAGAAGGGTAGAGAGCAAGCTAACAGCATTTCTAAAAGAAAGATGAACCATTTAAAACTCTGTATACTGAGTTTCTCTGTGTGTGAGAGAGAGAAGACAACTTGTGGAGGGTCAGTTCTCCTTCCACCACTGGATTCTGGGGTCAAACTCAGGCTGTCAGGCTTGTTGCAAGCCACCCATCCCTTTCCTTTTGAGTCAGGTCTCATGCCCTTGAACTCAATATGTGACCAATCCTGAACCTCTGATCCTCATGCCTCTACCTCTCAACTGCTACATGTCCAGTTTATGAAGACTTGGAGATCAAATCAGGGCCTCTGTGAATGCTAGTGAGACACAGTACCAGCTGAACTATAGCGCCGCGGCCCCATCACAAGTTTTTCCAGCCTGTGATAAGTATAACCTGAAATGAAGGAAGGACAAGCCTCACAAACACCAAGAGTGACCATCACATTACAAGGAAGCCAAGTTGGTGTGTTGGCGCAGACAATGAGACACAGGGCTGCGTATATCTGCAGTCACTGGATATATGGCCACAGCGACTGCGACATTACACAAGAAATAAGTATCTGGTCTGATAAGTGACATGGAGCAAGGTGCTATGCTTACTAAAGAGAAAGAAAGCAGCCCTGGTGTTTCACAAAAGAAACTGTTGTGACAGATGAAAGTAACATAGGAGTTTGGAAGAAAGCATTAAATAAATATATGGAAAATAGCTTTAAAAACAAAATAAAGATGAAATAACCTTGCCCCACCTGGACAAGGTCTCATTAGACAACTCAGGTGGGTCTGGAAGTCACAATACAGCAGAAGAAGATCTCAAACCCTGACCCTATAGATGGGCACCACACCCATTAGAGAGGCCTTTAACTAGTCACAAAAGGAAAGACTGATGAATTATATGAAAATTAAGAATTTCTTTCCCAGCTGGAGAGATGGCTCAACAGTTGGGAGCACTGTCTGGTCTTACAGAGGACCAAAGTTCAGTTCCCAGCACACAGTGGTTCACAGCCATCTTTAATTCCAGTTCCAGGTGGGCCACCAGACATGCATGTAGTACAGATAAATATGCTAGCAAAACACTCATAAAATATAATAAATAAATCTAAAAAAAATTTCTTTTTATCACAAAGGTGGAAGGCACCCCAGTGTAAAAAGGCAAGCCAAAAATGACCAGTGCATAGTTACAACACAGCAAATCTAAACAGCGAAGGGTCAGTAGACAAAGTAAGCAACAGAGCCCACAGATGGGCACTGTAGCTCCAAATGAGCACCCAAATCATCTGGGAAGAGGGTGAGTTAGTTCTCACAAAACATACCAAAAAGACAAATTGGGCTGGCAAGCTCAGCCTGATGATCCAAGGTCAGTCTTTGGAAGCCATGTAAACATTAAAGGAGAAATCTGCTCCATGACTTCCACATGTGCACAGCATGAATGTGTCCATATTTACACACACACACATGCTCACATAACATATTCACACAACAGCGATGTTTAAAAACCTTTTTAAAAGACAATCTGTCTCAAAAAACAAATAAAAAAGACAAATAGAAAAATGGGTAAAAAATGTAGCAAATGTTTCAAAAAAGCTGTAAGTAAAATGATCCTCAGGTATAAGTTTCTTGCCTCATTAAGAATCAGAAAAATGCAAATCAGAAAGTATTAGAGAGGCAAGCATGAGATTGTGGGAGGTGAGGAAGCAGGCATTGCCCACTGAGATACAGACAGTAGGGCCACAACATCAGCAACAATTCACCATAATATGGTCACCCTGGCACTAGGAAGGCAGAGGCCAGAGGATTACCATGAGTTTGAGGCCAGCCTGAACTACAAAGCATCTGGTGCAAACCTGGACTTTAACTGAGCAAGACCCTGACTTAAAACATTAAAAAATACTGGATGTGAAGAGGGGAAGGTGTAGTGAACTTTTAATGCCAGCACTAGGAAGGCAGAGGCAGGTAGATCTCTGTGAATTCAAGACAGCCTGGCCTACAGAGCAAGTTCCAGGACAGCCAGGGCTCCTTAACACAGAGAAACACTGTTTCAAAAAATAAAATAAAACCAAAAAAATCGAAGAAAACAGTATTATATTGAGTTTTAAAATGTACAAAATTAGCCAGTATGGTAACATGTGCCTGCAATCCCAGGAGGCTAGGGCAGGAAGATCAGAACGTAAGGCCATCCTCAGCCAAACTGGGTACATGAGACCCTATCTTAAACAAAGTACAAAGTTCACTAACACACTGGTTAGTAATACAACTATATGGTAAAAATACTATAAAGCAAAGCAGGCTGGGACGAGGGAGAGAGCTCGGTGGACACAGCGCCTGCTACATAAGCCTGAGGACCCGCTTTCAAATCCCTAGCACTCATGTAATAGCCAGGAGCAGTAGCATGCCTGCATCTAGACCCTAGAGCCTGGGAGCAGAGACAGGCAGATCCCCAGAGCTTGCTGGCCAGCCAGCATACACTGGATACAAAAATTCAGGTTCTGTGTGAGACTCTCAAAACCAAGGCAGAGATAAAGAGACCGATCCACCTCAGGCCTTCAGACACACCAAGAAAAAAATAAAGCAGCAGCAGCAGCAAGTTTAAGGGTAGAATCACAGGGGATCGTGGGACCACCGTAAGAGTCTTTTCTGTACACTGTAGGTGAGAAAAGGTGAGGGCGCTTACTCATTTATTCTGATGGTTCAGATTTAGTGTCTTTTAAGTGATGGTCTTTGAAACAGAAATCTCATGTAGACAGCTGGCCTCAAACCCAGGGATCCTCCTGCCTCAAGACTCCCAAGTGCTGGTTCAAGCATAAAACTGTTCGTGATTAGTTATAAGAAAATGTTTGATTTGTGCACCTGCTTTATATGCCTAAATAGGAAGGATCACAAAACTGTCTCAGGTCAACAGGACCCACAGTGGGAAGAGTAAGAAGCCTGGCCCTAGATGTGGCTTTCAAGGCTAGAAACTGATCAGTGGTAAAGGGCTTGCCTAGCACACACAAGCCCTAAGTTCCATCTCCAGTGCCCCAGCTCCAAAAAACTGCAACAAAATCTAGAGCCTGAAGGGCAGCTGACTGACTGGCGAAGTCTCTCGGAGGCCCCAGAGCTGGCTGGGACAGGAGTGTGCTTCCCTCTGAGTTCTGGCCTCTGAGCTATGTGGAATAGGGAACCTGTAGCAGGGACTTCCATTAGGGACAGGAGAGCAACTGAGAGGAGATGCAGCATAGGTGGGCTAAACCTTTGAGGGCCATTAGCTGAGCCTGTGCACCTATCTCAGCCAGATTCTTCTGAGCCTCCAGTTTCAGGGCTGTGTCAATATGAGGAGCGTTCCCATTCTAACCTCACCCTCTGCTTCCTTTCTGCCTTCTATTTGTTTAGAGTCTCGTTTGGTTTTGAGACAAGGTTCACTCTGTAGCCTTGGCTGGCCTAGGATTCATGATGTAAACCAGCCTGAGATCAGCTTCTGAGTTAAAAGCAAAAGCCACCAGGAAGTCAGAGGGACCCCACCCAGATGAGAGGAGCTTAGGACAGGCTTCCTAATGGAATGAATCAGGTCAAGAATCCTCTCTGGACTTCTCAGGGTATTGGTCTGTCTCCAAGGTCCAGAGACCAAGGACTTTGATTAGAAAGCCTGGGGGCCAACAGCTTGGCAGAAGAGGATAGGCGTGACTTCTTGGAGGAAGAAACCTCAAGTGCAGGTTGGATGTATGGTACTAAATAAAGAGAAGTAACAAGCCACATGGCAGAACATAGATTAATATAAAAGCATTAGATTAAGTTTTAAAAACTAGTTGGGGCTGGGTGGTGATGGTCCGTGCCTTTAATCCCAGCACTTAGGAGGCAGAGGCAGGTGGATCTCTATAACTCTGAGTTCGAGGCCAGCCTGGTCTCCAGAGTGAGTTCCAAGACAGGCTCTAAAACTACAGAGAAAAACCAAAACAACAATAAAAACTAGTTGGGAACAAGCAAGCCCCTGCTAAGGCCAAGCTTTCGTAAGTAATAAGAAACCTCCATGCTGTTATTCAAGGGCTGGAGTCCAAAGAAAGACTGATCCAACTGTATGCGGCTAGAAAAGCTTTGCTTTTAGATTCCAATTCTGCCAAGCACTGAGCAGTGCCTGATACACACTGGGTGCAGAGCACACTTACAGTGGAAAAACCTGGACACTGGTCCAAGTACCACACATCTACCCCATCCTGGGAATAGACCAGGCCTACTCTCACCATTTCAGGGGACTTCCCCATGGGTGGGGCCAGGTAATTTCTCAACCTGGTTCTCCTCCAGCAGCAGATTAGTAATACTTGTTCTTTGCTGCAGCCTTGACGATCCGGCACCATGCTATAAAATGCACCATTCTAAACATCAGAACCTTAAACAGGTGAGCATGTTTCTGTCTCTCTCCCTTTTTGAGAGATGGAGTTCATATATGATGGCAGGCCCTCAAGGAGCCAGCATGGGCCATTAGATGGATGTCTGTGCTGAAGCAAAGCCATGATCAAAGAACCCCTGTTCCAGATGCAACTAATGGAACACTGTGGCCTGCTCAACAACCTTAGAATGAGTAGTTATAGACTGTTAAGGAGTGAAGGGGAAAATCTACTGTACTTTAGCCACTGTATTTGGGACTGCTTTGTTGGAACATTTTATTTCATTGATTTGCAATGCTAGAGATTTGAACCCAGGGCCTAAACAGGCAAGGCTAGCAATCTACCACTGAGACATACTTCAGCTCTGTAGGAAAACTTTAAATTTCACCTAATTAAAATGAGATAAAATCTGGGTGTGGTGATACACGCTTTTGGGCCCACACTCAGAAGGCTCTGGCAGGTGGAATTGGCCAGGTCATCTAAACAATCACAGGATAGCCAAGGGCTAGAGAGACTGTCTTTTAAAAACAAAAACAAACAAAAACCAAAAACATGAAGCAAGCATGTTTCAGTTTTAAGTAAATCCAGCATGATAACTCACACCAGTAATCCTAGACCTTGAGAAGCATAGTTAAGATCATAGAGTTCAAAGCCAGCCTGAAAGTTTTATCCATAATTTCACGATAAAACTATAACAAGGATTTTTTTTTCCCCACTAAATTTTTTGAGACAGAGTATGTAGCCCTCACTGGCTTCAAACTCACGAGATCCACCTGCCTCTGAATCCCCAAGTGCTAGAACCAAAGGTGTACACCACAGCACCTGACTTTGTTATTAATTTTAAAGAAAATATCTTGACAAAGTGATCTGAACCATGCTGAGTGTAGATAATGACTAAAAACAAGCCATCTCAGCAGAGAGGGTATTTAATCCCAGTACCCAGAGGCAGAGGGATCTATGTGAGTTTGAGCTTGGTCCACAGAGTGAGTTCCAGGACAGCCAGAGCTACATAGAGAAACCTTGTCTCAAAAACAAACAATAAAAGGTTATGCCCTGCAGATAGCTTCTGTCCTCAGTTATTACAGACATACCTCAATTCTCCAAAATGCTAGGGGCTCTCTTTTCAGACAGTGTGCCTGTAGGAACTCCAGCTTGGCTCCCCTCCTCCAGCTCATCACCTGAATCAAAGATATCAAAGTACAAGTTCCGGTGAGAACGAGAACGTGAAGGGACCCGCTTGCTCTCCAGGGCCAGCTCAGGCAAGTGCAGAGCTTAGTACAGAGCCTGGCAAGAGGTAAGCCGTCAACAAATAGTAAAATGAATTACTATTGACGGGCTGTAGAAAAGACTGTGTGCTGGGCCTGGGAAACGAGAGGAATGATCAGGATCCCAGGTCCCACCCGCAGTAACTCCTTCCCGAGACACGCCCAGCCAATGTTGCTTGATCTTCCCAATTTAGTACAGCACAGACTTTCCTGATATGTCCACAATATTGATCCTCATCCCATAAATACCCTCACCTAAGTGACCTCTGGCGGATGACAGGGGTAAGATCACCACCAGATAGCTTCACGTCCATGGTTTAGACAGTTTTCTTATTTAAGACATGGTCTCACTCTATAGCTCAGGCTATATAGTGAGTTGAAATATCCACAATACTGTCCTGGCCTCCCAGGACTGGTATTCTAGGCATGTACCACCATTCCAGGCTATATAACTATTTCTCAGGCACATATTTCCAACTCATTTAGAACCAAATCTTTCCTCTTGTTAAATATGTTCTTTGTCCTGCTTCCTACCACACTGAGTAATGCCAACATCCACCAGCCAAGGATGGGAACTTGACTTAGCAGGTAAAAGTGCTTGTTTTGCTGTGCAAGCCTGACAAGAGTTTGATTTCCCAGAACCCACAACGCAATGGAGCACATCTGTAATCTCAGCTCTTCTGGGGAGAGATGACAGGCAGATGGAAGAATCAGGATGCTTGGGGTAGCTAGCCTGCAATACACTATACAGCACAAACAAGAGACCCTAACTGGACAAGGTGGAAGATGAGAACCAAATTAACTCTTGACAAGTTGTTCTGAGTCACACACATACATACAGACTTTTAAGAAGAAATGGGACAATCCTGATGTCTCTGTCTTCTCATTGGAGTTATCACCAAATTTTATCAATTCTACCTTAAAATTATCTCTCTCTACGAATTCTCTGCGACTAAACTTACTCAAGGCTACTCTTAGGCCTCACTTAAATTAGTCTGGCAATCTCGTAATTGACTTCAGGCTCACTCCTTTATTCCTCAATTTGCCCAGTGATCTTCCCTGTCCACAAACCTGATTCTTAAATGCCTTCCCATTAACCTAAAAGTTAAAAGTGCTCAACTTTGTAACATTCCAAAGACTTAAGAGCCTCCATGACCTTCCCTCATCTCTGATAGAGGAAGGGGATCTTGAGCGTTCTGACGTGGCAACACCTTAAACTAAGGATATACCACCCTTCTGCCTCACTCCGAAATATCCTTTAGGCCTTCCAGTGAGAATGGGATTCCCTGAATTCACCGAAACTGAGTAAGGTGTCTCCTAGAAAGGCTCCCTTCCTGCAGCGCAGTGGTTATCTGAAAGGCCTGTTTCTCTCTCCTAAGTGAGTCTTTGCTCTCTGAACGGTGATTTCACTAATAACAGCAAGAGACTTTCCAGACATTCATTCGCTAACTGTAAGCATGCTAGGCTCCGTACACCTATCACCTCACGTAACCTATCACAATCTTAGAAGACAGGTTTTATAATAAGCCCTGTCTTAAGGATGAGGAAACTGAGGTAGAGTCTCCACTTGGATTTGGCAACCCTGGTCCGGCTTGCGGACCGCGTCCGCAATATCTCTGGCTCCGTCCTCCCATCTGTCAGGGGCGGAAAGGAAGGAAGGAAACTGGGTGGACGGTTGGACGGATGAGTGAATGAATGAATGGTCTACGGTGTGGACAGTGTCCGCCCCTACTCCGAAACACATCCAGGCCGCCCCCGCCAGCCCGCGGCACCCCGCACTTCACCCGCACGCGGCCGCAGCACGCCCACCCGCCGCGGCTGGCGCGCGGGGTCAAGGGGCGGTGACAGCCCGGCGGCGGGGGCGGAGATGCCACCAGCCGCGGTGTCACCTAGTCCGGGAAGCGACTCGCGACCCTTCGGCAGCGCAAGTGTACGTCCACTTCTCCGGGCCTCTCCAGCCGCTGCCGGCCCGCGGAGCCATCCACCCGGGCCTCCCCTCCCCCACACAACCGTCCGGGCATCCCCAGTCCCCGGGCCCTTCCGTCCCCGTCCCGCCTTCCGGGACTTCCCGGCCGCCTGCGCCGGTCCAGCCTCACCTGCCATGACCCGAGCCCTATCGCAGAGGGACGTGCATCACGGCCGCGAGAAGGCCGGGGACAGCGCTTCACAGTAGACAAAGGGCGCCGCCATGTTAGAGCCGGGCGGAACCGACCTCGCTGGCTTCCCAGCTGTAACTTCCGTCGCTTGCACAATGCTGCATTACTTGCGCGACCGCCGGCAGGCGCATGCGCCTAGCCAGCCAAAAGTTCCCCGGTTTTTGAACTTCTGCAATTGTACTCACTTCAAGTGGTAGCTTCGTTTTCCGCTCCAGATAGATCCGCAGCGGCACTTACTGTATGTCAGACACCATGTTCATCGTCTCACTTGTTCCTTATATCGTAAAACCGCGTTCCTTTTTTTTTTTTTTTGAAGGAATGAAAACTTAGGTGCAAAAGGGGTTTTAAGTATATTGCACATACTCTCACGCAGATATGAATCTAGTTGTGGCTCCCATTATGGTTTTGATAATATTTTTGCAGTACCGGAATCAGCAGCAACTTGGATGGAGTAGACGGTTCAGTGGGCAAAGTGCTTGCTATGCAAGCAGAGAACGCGAGTTCAGTCAAGTCAAGGGGCAAGAGAGATGGTTCAGATGTTAAGAGCACTTTTGCTTTTGAGGAGGACTTGACTTCAGGTCCCAGCATCCACATGGTGACTCCAGTTTCAAGAGATCTGATGCCTTCTTGTATCTGCAAGAAATAGGCATACACATGGTGCACATACATACATGTAGACAAAATACTCATAAAATATGTAAATCTTAAATAAACAGTAAAAATCTAGGCATGGTGTTAATCCCACCATAAGACCACTACCACTGTTTAAAGCCAAATTTGAAGCAAGCTTTAATTAAATGTGAGGAACCAAAAGTTCCTCATCTTAGAGTGAGCAGCCATGTTAGCAAACAGGTCAAGGAAAACTCAGGCAAAATTCCCCTTCAGTTCTCAGAAACTTGCAAAAGATGTTATCCAAAAGGAAATCCAGGCCAGAGCTCTAGCCTAACTGTAGAATGTTCCAACCCTGCCCTGGGGCCAGTCAACAGAAACTCAATCCTGACCCACCCTGATAATAGGCCAAGTTAGCTATCATTTCCTCATTTTTACTCCAGTTGACTATTTTTGCCTTCTCAACTCGGGAACTCCTCCAGGCCTCTTGTACCCAGTGCATGGATGAGTTCTCTGCCTGGTCTGTATTATGCACTCAATAAACCTTCGGTTGCATTTCAGATTCCTGGACTCTGGTGATCTCTCTAGGGGTTGTTTTCTGGGCAGAACAAAATGCTGGCAGGTGGATGGGCTCTGGCCAAGTCCATATTCAGGTTCCTCAGAAATGGCCCAGAATCAAGTATGGCAGGGGCTTAAGAAGGAAAACCCATAATTCATTGCATTTTTCCATTAGGTCCAGTCAGGGGCAAGCATACATCCTGACATGTTTCCAGCCTACTAACCTCCTGTTCACATAGGATCAAGCACATCTGCTGCAGATGAGTCAAACAAACTTATTCAAGAGAGTGAAAAACATATGGATTGTTGTCTTCATAAACAGCAGCCTCCACCATTGCAGGAACTATCTGTCTTTGGCCACAAGTTTGCAGATCAGAGGCATTTTGTTTCAAGGATCCTATGGCATAATTAAAGCTTAAAATGTAACTTTAGCTCTCACATTCCTGATTGAGTTGTATCTTGAGTCAAGTCCTTGACGTTGTGATGGGTACTTGTTTATACTGGGATCTAATAAACATCAGCTTAAGGTACCCAGACAGCAATGTACATTTAATTAACGTATCCAGTGATGCAAGAGCCAATAGCAATTAGCAGAAGTGGAATGGCCAAAGGTCCCATGACGACTGACATCAGAGTTACTATCTATAAGGGACCTATAAATGAGATTGGGGACCAGTTATTTACTTCATCTCAGGTTCCCCTTTTGCTGTGATTCTTATTTTAATATACCCCAGTTACTTCTAATGTTTCCTGAGTGGTTATATAAAAACAACATTTTTTTTCTTAAAGCTATGTAATAACCTCTCTGCTTTACATAGAGCAGGTTGAGTGCCCTATCACAGTACAGAAGTGTTTTAGCTAATGATTCTGTTGATAGATATAGGTCTATTTGGTTCTAACAGGTACCTTTCCTGGAGTGTCAGTAGGTGCTATAGGTAGCCGTTTTGTTCCCTATGGCAGGGAGTTTTCTTTTGATCTAACATTCCAGCCTACTAGGAAACAAGGGGAACATTCTCTCTTCTGTAACTACTTCCTAATGGAACTAGGACATTGTTGTCAGTGCCCAGGGTGGGCTGGAATGCTCGTCAAAGGCAAGGAGGGAATGTAGGCAATGGGGCATTCATCAGAAGCATCTGCTTCCTGACCCAGCTGGCCAGGCAGGGAACATTCACATCAGCTGGACTGGTTCACATCAACTTTCAGCAAGTCCAGGGTTAGCAGTCATTTAGACAATACTGTAGACAATTGCTGATGCTTGGATATGTCTGTCATCCAAGTAGAAATCTAACTAGGAACAGAAGCTAAAACTTAGGAACATAAAGGGAAATCTTATATTTGGAACTTTTGGGCACATAGCTGTAAACAAAAGATACAGAAATGATGGGGGAAAGGGTAGATTATTGAATCTACTTTACTCCAAAAATGACAAACTCTGCAAATTTTACATTAGTGTGAATTTTAGTTTATTGATACAAATTAAAAGTTAATTTTGTTATATTGTATGTATTTTTCTCTTGTTTGGGATATATGCTTATGCAGCTCTTTTAAAAATGTAATTTATAAGAAAGAAATACAGATTAATTAGTTATCTATAATAGCAAACCTATAGTCATGTTAGTTAGTCTTTCAAAGTCATATAGACATATAGAAATCTTCAAACACTTCAAAGACATATAGAATATGGTACTTAAAATGTTTTAATAACAGGTTTTTCATGACAATGAGACCTGTCTGTCTTCAGCAGCACCAATTACTGGATGATGGTCATTAAAGAAAACTCCATATGGAGTTTGTTTTCTTTATGGCAAAAGCTAGCAAAGAAAATGCCCTTGCTTTGACTGCTGAGGGTATGCTACTCAAATTGGACAAGCAGGACACAAAAGAACTTTGCCAAAACAAGTTGAGACAGATCTTCGAAAATCCTGCTTCACAAGATATATCTGTCAGATATGCTATGTGGTGATATTTTGTTTATGCTCTAACAAATAAAGCTTGCCTGAAGATCCGAGGGCAGAGACAGCAATTAGTTAGCTGTAGAGGCTCAGCAGTGGTGGCTCACACCTTAAATCCCAGCATTTGGAATCTCAAGTCTTTAATCCCAGCACTAGGGAGGTTGAGACAGGAAGTGTTGTGGCTGGGCAGAGAAAGGAATATAAGGCAGAAGGAGATGGGGGTTCAATCTTTTTAGTATGAGGATCTCTAGAGACAAGATCTCCCCCTTTCAGCCTAAGAATCTGGTACAGATAAGAAGTCTCTCTAGTGACTGTATCTGGATCCTCTTATCTTTCAGCATTTATCCCAATATCTGGCTCTGGCTTTTTACTAAAACAAGTTAGAATTTGGGCTACAATGTTATGCCTGTCTGCCAAAGATGAATGCCTCAACATTGCAGATGAACCTTGGGTAACTGTTCAGGCAGCTTGAGGTCCCTGTCATTAGGTAACATTTTACTCCTCTTAGGTCTTTGGTTGAGCTGAAGACTAAATATTTATAATTATAATTTTCCTTAGTTATAATAGTAAGAAAATTAGATACAAAACTTTAGACTCACCAAGATAATATAATTATTTTCTCTAATGTTGCCAAATGCAAATGGATTAGATAGTTTTACTGTAATTCTAACTTAATAACTGCTTTTGTTATATATAATCTTACATTTTTATCCAAATCTTCCATTTTAATTAGACAAAATGGGGAAATACTATGGAGTAATACTCTTCTACACTGTAAAGATTTATCACTAAAATTGGTTTAATAAGGTGCTGATTGGCCAATAGCCAGGTAGGAAGTTTAGGTGGGGTAACCCAGCTAAGAATGCTGGGAAGAAGGGCAGAGTCAGGAGTTGTCAGCCAGATGCAGAGGAAGCAAGATGAGACTGCTGTACTGAGAAAAGGAACCAAGCCATGTGGCTAAACATAGATAAGGATTATGGGTTAAGATAAAAGAGCTAATTAGTAATAAGCTTGAGCTACTTGCCCAGCATTTACAAGCAATATTAAGCCTTTGAGTGGTTATTCAGGAACTGGTGAGTGGGGAAAGAACTGTCTGTCTACACATAGGCATAGTAATTGGGGAAGGGGAAGAATTTCAAGACCATGAGAGAAACAAATATCATCCTCAGGAATACACAGGTGGGGGAAATTTAATCTGTACTTATCTGGAGTCCTTTTGACCCATGAGAAGTTGATCCAAGTCTTATGACTTCCTCAATTCTCTGAAGCTTACATGAACTTCTTTAGTTTTCAAAAAGACATCAAAGTTTTAGATATACCAATCTGTATTGAAATTTGCAGTATAGAAAAAGTAGGTAATGGATGTCTTTAAAACAGCTAGATATAGGCTCACAGCAAAATCTATAAAATTGAGTTTAAAAGCATGAATATTTTTCTTCTGTTTAGAGAGGCAGATATGAATTGAACAAAAATGTCTTTAGTCCAATGAGAAGCATGTTTAAATTTCTACTTAGAAAAAAATCAAAAGAAATCCAAAATCTTGGGCTTGTGACTGAACAGTTACTAGTTAGTGCTCTACCAGGTTATCGGAACTCCATTGATCAATGTTGAAACTTTGACCTTTCAAAGTCTTAGTTTAACAGTAGCATAGAAGGGGAACAACATCTGAGACATTTTGCATTTTCACATACCTTAAATTATTTACTTATACCTTTACAACATGCATTTACATCTTAAACCATTTTCTGAGATCTTAAGAACTTAGTTAAGCTTTTACATTCTCAGACCTTTATAAATCTTTGAACTTTAGAACTTACGTAGACTCTCAAATCCTTAGCCCTTTATACATCTTAGAACATTTTCAAAGACCCCAAAAACTTGCATAGATTTTAACATTTATTCTTTCCATCTAATCATTTACCAGAGACACAAATAGTTATTACTGAGAACAATCATTTCAAATCATGTTCCTTTAGTGTAAAATTATACCTAAAACCTATTTACCTTTTAATATGAAGCTGGTTAGCAAGCTAAACCTGTCTACCTTTTCTCAACAGGATCCTTGTAGCTCTAGAAAAAAAGCAGTGCTTGATTTTTACGTATGAAATGAACAAACAAGGGGGATTGCAGCCTTGTAGAAGAACCTGGTTGTCTGCTGCCACTAAACTGACAAGCTATAGTTAGCCTAGCCATCAATACCATCAGAGATCTGACAGGAATAAACTCTAGCATAGAGTATAATCCAAATGGCTTATATATCAATTAAAATGACAGAGATGAGTTCATTACTTAGATGATCATCTCAGGCTCCCATGGTCTTCATGATGTTTGGGGCAAAAGTACCAGGGCAGTATCAGTTTTCAGCTGCCAGGCCCAGAAGGTGACAAGCTTTCCTACAGAGGTGAAATATGGGAGAGACTAACCTTGCTTTGTCTAGCATATGGGGGCAATTGATTCTTTAGCACCATGCTTGTCCATAGTTTAGATCAAGTCCTGGTAACAGGTGCTGCATTTGGGCAGTCTTGTCCAATTGTTAGCATTAGAACAATCCAAGTGGAGACATCATGGCACCCCATCATTGTTACAATAAGGTTTCTTGGACCCAGGTGGAGCCAGAGGTCCAGACTCACAGACCTGCTGCCCCAGACCCCTTAGCCACATGCTGCTGCTTAATCCCCCCAAAATGATTCAGATGCTTATATTAACTTCATGCTGTTTGGTCTTTGGTCTATGGCTTAGGCACATTGCTAGCTTTCTCTTTCATCTTAACTCAACCCATTTCCACTAATCTCTCCTGCCATGTGGCCTGTGACTCACCTGTGTTCCTTACCTGTTGCTACTTTGGGCAGCTGGCTTGATCTGATCTGACTCTGCCCTCCTTCTCCTAACTATTCTGATTCCCCACCTACTTTTTCTACAGTGCCTGTCATGGCCAAAACAGTCCTTTATTTAAAGACTGATATTCACAGCATATAGAAAGACATTTCCACATCAAATCATCTTCTTTAGAGATCTCTGGGTTACTACTAGGATCTCAGAGTCTCTGTCAGAGTAAGCTTTTTTCCATTAAACATTTTAAATGCCATATTCATCATATCTCTGAGAACTTTGAGGACCATTACCCATTAACTATATCAGAGCTAAAAATCTAGTCTTAATCTTGAAAGCATATTTAACATAACTACAAACTTGATTATTATAGATGACTAACTAAAAATCTATATTTCTTAGTTCTAAATTATATTTTTTAATGTGATGCATGGCAATAATACTTTAAACAAGAGTATGCAATAATCTACCATTTCCCATATCTCCCTTCTTCTTCTCCTCCTCCTCCTCCTTCTCTTCCTTCTTCTCCTTCTTCCTTTTGGAAAAAGATTCCTGAGTCTAACCTCTTTAATTTAGTTTTTCCTCCCTGATCGTGACCAATAAACTTGCAGCCAACCCCCCTTAAATGATGACAAACATTCACCAAATGACCAGAAACCATTCACCCCACCTCCTGGAAATAAGGGTATCATAGACTGCTTCCTAGCGGCGACAGAATCTCCAGGGGGAACCTTAGAAAATCGGAATAATGGTCAAATCCTGGGAGAAATAGTTGTATTGGTTTTTTGTTTAATCTCTGTGTGATGAAAAAGTGTACAGATTATCTGAAGTCTCGGATTGAGTAGTCCGTGAGGCTGAACTAGAAGCTTTGAAGCTGCTCTGGGTGTAGATTTTTGAGGAAACTGTTCGGAGGCATTCTGAGGAGACTGCAACTGAGGCATTCTGAAGAGACTACTGTCTTGTCTTTATTCATGTCTGATCCTTTTGTTCTGAAAACATACAAACTTTTAAAATTAATACACATATTTGCAGTAACAAGAATATAATTATGATGTGCACAAGTCAACTAAAGATTTATTTTATGTTTTAGCAGGTAAAAGACATCTGTCAAACTTATAAGTGTATTTGGACTGTATAGCTGAACTGTTATGAAGAAAGACTCTGTAGCCAACAAGACTTATCATGTCTCATCCAGTCTCAGAGCTGTTCCCATGTAGAGGAATTAGCATACACATCACCTGTCCTGTCGTCTTTCCTGGTTTCTTTCCTCACATCTGCAGCTAGAATCCTCAGGGAGTCTCATGTCAAATCTGATCCTTATTAATTTAAAGGAATATATAGCTTTTTATTTCCTGTGGAAACAAAAGCAAAACTTTTTGCCCAACACACTCCCCAACTTCCATTCTGAAGCCAAGACATCTCTAGAGTGTAGCACAAACTCTAATTGGTTTTACTAATAAATACCCAAAGGCAGATATTGGGATAAATCCTGAGAGAAAAAAGAGAAACCCACAATTTCTAGGAATCCTCAGACCATAGTGGAATGAGCTTCTGTCTCCCCTTCCACCTAATATTTCTCTCTCTGCCCAGTCATATCATTTCCTATCTCCACCTCCCTAGTGCTGGGATTATAAGTATGAGCTTCTATCTCATGGCTGTTTCTCTTTCAAACTAGATCAATCTCATGTAGCCCAGAATGGCCTTGAACTCCTCATCTTTCTTCTTTCTCCTCCCAAGTGCTGGAATTAAAGGTATGTGCCACCACTACCTGGCCTCTATGGTTAAACAGTGGCTAGCTCTGCCCTCTGATATTCAGGAAGGTTTATTTGTTATAACACAAATAAAATAATATCAAATTTTTTGTCTAAATAAAAAAAATAAAGTTATATATGACTCTGGGTTTTTGCTATTAAGACCAAATAGAACTTGAGCTATACTAAAGTATATAGGCTGGTTTAATCCAACAGTTCCATCCACAATCCAGTGTCTCCCAGCAGCTGCCATTTGTTCCTCAGCATTTAAAAAAATTCAAAATCAACAAAGCAAAAAAAAAAGATACAGGTGCCCTGTTTGCTTCCCGTTCTTATGAGGGTTTTTTTTTAATATATTACATTACTTTTTCTTTAGAGACTTAATTATTATTTTAAAACTATTTACTTATTTTTATGACTGTCTATACCCATTTTTTCTTTCTTTTAGCACCTAAGCACATTATAACCTGTTCAAAGGTTTTCTCAGCCTGTACCCAACATCAAATTTAGTCAATTTTTTTCTTAACTATCCTTAGCAATTTGCAATAACATATTAACGTTCATAAGACTTGGACTTGCTGGGGTAGGGTTTGAAAGCAGGGATCTGGGGAGCCTAGAGGCTAGTGTTGCCATTGACAAAATAAATAAGCACCACACCCATGTGTGTTAATGGAAAGGCCATGAGTGTCTTTTGCAAGAGATAAGGAGAATGAAACCCTTTTTAGCAAGCAGGAACTTTCTTCAAACCCCTGAGGAAATGGGGACTTTTGTCTAAATGCTTCAACTTGGGGTAAGGACTTTATAGCTTTATTTCTGTTAAGTATGAGCCTTTAAAAAACAATAATTTGTGAATTAAAGTTCCTTTTAGTATCAAAATAAAACTTTTAACTCATAGACACAGTCCACAGAGAGACTGAGAAATTTCCAGTACAACATAACCAAATATAACAGTTTCTTTTATAACTCAGTTTATCAAAATAGCTTAAGCTTAACAAAGTTGGCAAAGACAAGGAGGCTAGACATACATTTTCAAGCATGAATAGACCTCAGGTAAGAAGACAATCTCTAAACTAGTGTTTCTCAATCTTCCCAATGCTTCAATCCTTCAATACGGTTCCCCATGTTTTGATGCCCACCACCAATCACAAAATAATTCCTGTTGCTACTTCACAACTGAAATTTTGCCGTTGTATGAATCTCAGTGCATTAAACTTGTCTGGATAGAACAACAGCCTTTGACATCAGGAAAATAATAGACCTTTGAACAGATGGTACAAGATTCACTAAATGCTTAATATATTAAAGAATTGACCAGTCCTTGGAAATTTCCTGTATTTGTTATTAAAAGGAAATCTGGAAAACAGAGATTTGTAACAGATCTAAGAGCTGTTAATAAGGTGATTTAGCCAATGGGATCTTTCCAGCCTGGAATTATACAATATAGAATATTATATAAGAATGGTCTATTATCATTATTGATTTAAAAGACTATACCTTTACAGAAAAGGGTAGAGAAAAAATTTGCCTTCACAGTGCCTACTTTTAATAATTCTCAGCCCGTTAAGAGATATCTATGTAAGGTTTTCCCACAAGAGGTGTTAGACAGCCCCATTCTGTTCCAATATTTTGTGTGAGTTATTTGAAATAATTTGTGTACAGTTTCTAAATCTATAACTTACCATTATATGGACAATATCTTACTGACTTACTTAAATGTACTTTAGAGAAAATCTTTGAAGAAGTAAAGAAAAATTGGACTTGTTGAAGATTATAAATTGCTCCTAAAAAAAAACAAAGAGGAGATTCTATTAATTACCTAGAATATAAAATAGTTTACAAAAAAAATCAACCTCAAAAGGTACAAATCAGGAGAGAGATCAATTGTGGATTCTTAATGACTTTCAAAAATTGCTGGGAGACATTAACTGGCTACAGTCTATAATCATATTAACAACTCAAGAACTGAGTAATTTGTTTTAAACATTACAAGGTAATAAGAACTTAAACAGTCCAAGAAAATTATCTGCTGAGGCTGAGAGAGAATTGTCTCTGGTAGAAAATAAATTATAGGATGCACATGTGGATTGTCCTGAGCTTGATAATGTTCTGGTTATTTTACCTTCTACAAATTTGCCTACAAGAACTTTAATGCAGAAGAAAAATAATACCTCAGAATGGATATTTTATCACATAAGCAGAGTAAAATATTAAAGATCTATGTAGAAATTTTTCTGAGTTGATTCTAAAAGGAAAATTGAGATTTCATTAATTAGCAGGTATAGACCCAGCAGAAATTGTAGTATCTTTTACTAATGCTGAAATTTCCTCTTTTTTGGACAGAAAATAAACATTGGCAAATATCTTGCAGTAACTTTTTAGGAGAGCTTAATGACAAATATCCCAAAAGCAAGAGAATTCAACTTATAAAGAGAGCTAATTGGATCCTTACCCACATTGTTCAGGGAACACCAATTTCTGGAGCCCCTACATTCTGTACTCATGCAAACAAAATCAGGAAAGGCATGTTATAAATCAAGATATTTGAATAAAATGACTCAAAGCTCTTATAATTCTGTTTAAAAGTCAGAATTATATGGTATTCTCATGGTATTACTAGATATTACAGAACTTCTTTATATAGTTATTGACTCTCAATATGCAGAAAGAATTTTTTTACATATTGAAATGCTGAATTTATTTCAGATGATACAGAATTGACTTTGTTATTTATTCAGTTATCAGAAAGAGAAATCATCCCTTATATATAAGACACAATTTAGGTCCCATATGGGTCTGCAAGGCCCTATAGCACAAGGTAATGATGAAGGTGATCAACTATTGGTAAGAAATATGCTATAAGTCTCAGAATTTCATAATAAACACCATGTCAATAGCAAAGCTTGAAAAAATATTTTTCATTACCTGGCAACAAGCCAAGAAAATTATAAAGAAGTGTCCTACTTGTTCTTTGTAAAACCAAACTTCACTATCTGTATAAAGTAACCCAAAGGGTACTCAAACAAATGAATTTGGCAAAAGGGTGTGTTTCATTTTGCAGAGTTTGAAAGATTAAAATATATACACCATGCTATAAATACATACTCTAGATTTCAATGGGAAACTATTTTGAGTTCTGAAAAAACTAATTCTATAATCACACATTTGTTAGAAGTTATGCCCACCTAGGGATATCTGTACAAATTAAGACTGACAATGCTCCAGCATGTGCCTCTAGTAAAATTAAATCATTTTTTGCACATTATAATATAAAGCACATTTATAGGTATTCTATACAACCCTACAGGACAAGCAGTTATAGAAAGATCTAATTGAACTCTAAAAGATAAGTTTAATAAGCAAAAAGGGATAAAAAAATATCCTCAAAGATAGATTTCATAATGCCTTATTAACTTCAAAATTTCTAATTGCTAGTGAGAAAGGAGTCACAGCTATGGAGAGACAATGTATAATAGAAAAAAACTACGGAATTAAATTAGCCAGTATACTTTAAAGATATGTTGACCTCATAATGAAAACCAGAATATGTGTTACATTGGGGAAGAGGTTTTGCTTTTTTTTCCAACAGAAGAAAAAAAGCTATAAATACTATCAAAACTGATAAGGATTAGGCTTGAACAAGAGAAATCTTTTTATTAGAAGAGGTGATAGTTCATCAACCAGCATGATCTTTCAATCTAAACTAACTTATAAGACTAATAAATGCTTTTAATTTGATCCAACATAACTTGCTAGAAGGGAAACTTCCCAAAGTTAGGATTGAGAAGGGTTTTGTTTTTGTCTTTCTAGGAGAATGAAGACATCCAACTAAGGAATCCGAAGACCACTGGACAAATGAGACATCTGAAGAAAAAGAATGCATATCCAGAGATAATGTTGCAACACATTTCCAACAGGATAAAATTTCATAAATCTTCCCAAATGTTTGTTTCTACTGTTCTCTACATACATATAATACACATGGCTTTGTTGTAGTTCCAATTCAGTGGAAAATTAAAGCTAGCTTTGGAGTTAGAGCATGGCTCTTTCCTTCTCTGAACCCAAGCATGCTTGTTAAAAGTAAAATCTAAAATCTCTGTCTCATGTCAGAAGAGCCTGATCTAGGACAGAAGAAAAACCAAAATTAAGAAACTGTTCTATCGCCATTAATCTCACAATTCTTTGGCTTTATTTTGACTCTTTAAAACTTTTCTTAAGGTATGAATATTATCTCAAAATTTTAAAATTAATATATACTTAAACTTTTTATCATGATATTAACGGTCATATAGAATACTATCTAATTCTAGAGTAAGGTTTCATCTAGCTTCCTGTAAATGATTTTGGGTTTGACTATCATGTAACTAGAAATTAAGTTTTTGTATTCTGGATTTACATAACAAATTATGGTTCTTTAACTTCTTCAAGGTCTGCTGTATATAACAATTAAAATGTTTGATTTTGTGCAGTGACCCATGACCATGTCTAACAGGAACCTTTGAAGTCTCCAAAATGAGGATGGGGCCCCACAATGATGATTCCGCCTGTGTTGTGATAATGCCACTGAACTGACAAACAGCGCCCAATGATAAGCTTTGAACTGCAAACTGCTCAGGTCAGTTTCAGGGTGGCTCACTGAGATGGTCCAGCATCACAGACTACTCTAGCCAGTACTTGAAACAAGCTCTTCAGTTTCCCATTACACACAAACTGGACAGCAAATGATACAGCTAGCTCTCCCAGGACTTGGCAATTATTCAATTTTTTTGCTTCAAGGCTCCCTAAAGATGCCATCACCCTCAGACAATAGGAAGTAATTTTAAAAACATGACACCCACATTCTCAAGAGGCGGGGCGAGTGGATTTTGGTTGTTCAGTGTGTTATAGATATTTGTTATGGTTTAAGGAATTGTTTACAAGTTCTTATTGGTCATGGTCAGGAAAAGAGCTGAACAAAGGAGATTAGATTCAAGGATCTTGTTCTGAAAAGAAAAAGGGAGATAGAAATCAGGATAAAAGGTTATATTATTTAATCTACTTTTAAATCATAAAGCACCTATTAGTCTTAAATATTTTACATTGGCATGGATTTTTGTATATTGATACAAACTTGAGGTTACATTTGTTATACTGTATATATGTATACACTCTTGTTCAAGATATTTTTATATTGATACAACTTTAAAACTATTTTTATTAGAACATATTGTACATACATTCCTACTTTTGTTCAAGGTATTGTACCTATATAGCTCATTTTACAATGTAATGTATATTTATAGTCTTTGAAAGTTAGTATTACAAACTATTTAGAATTCCTAAATAAAGAAATGCAGTTTAGTAGTTAGTAACCTATTATAATCAAATTGTAGCATTTAAGTATATTTTTCAAGTTAAACAGAGATATATTTTAGATAGGCAGGTGCTCTTCAAACACTTCAGAGATCTACAGAATATGACATTTAAGATGTTTTAATAATATCAGATTTCTTTTTTTATTTGGCAGTACCATTATACGTTAGATGAGCTCATGGGCACCAAAGAAACTCCATATAGAGTTTACTTTCTTTGAGGCAAAATTGGCCACTGGTCAAGAAATTTCCTGTGCCTTGACTGCTGACAATATGCTATCCAAATTGGACAAACAAGGCACACACACAAAAAGTGACCGCTGAACATTGCCAAGACAAGGTTGGACAGTCCTTCAAAATTTCTGCCTCACAGTAAAGTCTGTCGGATATTCTAGACCTGTAAGCCAAAGATGGATGCCCCCATGTGACAGAAGAACCTTGGGTGACTGTCCAGGCAGCCAGCTGTTTCTGTCATTTCTTGGTTCTGGAAGTTGTCTGCTCAGCACTCCCTGCTTACTCAGAAAATATTTCCTTCTCAGGCCTCAGATGGAGTTGAAGACTATATAGTTGTAGTTTTTCTCTCAACAAGTTCAAAAAAGACAAAAGAGGTCTTAAGTGTATAAAATTGAGAGAAATACAAAGATAATTTTGGGTTGATAATATGAATTAGGATAGAAAGTGAATTAGATACAACACTTTGGACTCGCCAAGGTAGGAGAGATAATGGGGTATTTGCTCTGAATTTGTCAAATGCTAATGGACTAGACACTGGTAGTCTAATTGTTGCCTGATGTATTTGTCTATAATTGTTGTATCTATTATATATAGATTTTCTGTTAGTTAAAGCCTTTGTTTTTCATTTAGACAAAAAAGAGGAAGTATAGTGCAATATTTTGTTTGTGTTCTGAAAAATAAAGTTTGCTTAGAGTCAGAGGGCATAACTAGGTGTTTAATCATAGAGATCTTATGGTCAGTATTAAGGAGGAAACAGAAGTGATAAGGCAGGGCAGAGACAGGATCGTGGCCATGTCCAACTGAGGAATGGAAGAGGTAGGAAGCAACCATGGCTGCTTCCCTGCTTCTCTGATCTTTTAGGTTTCACCCCAATATCTGATTCTTAGTTTTTATCAATTAGATTAATTAGATTTGCAATTCCTCCTCCTGAGTGCTTGAATTACACGGCATGATGGCATGCTTGGTTATCCAATGACTTTTTTATTTAGCCAGATTCTACACATAGCAGTGACTAATATATGCTGTGTATATCATATTGCCAGGACAAGGAAACACTTTAAAAAAATTTTTTTGTTGTGTTAGTATACCAGGAAATGCTTTACGACTAAACTGCATCCAGTCCCCAGTGGAAGGACAATTGTATGATTTCACAAGCTAAAAATATTGAAAACACAGGGAGGCTGAGGTCTCAGATAATAAACTGAAGATATCAGAGGGGTGGAGAAGCTTTATCACAGGAGGCCTGGCAGGTCACAGCAGGCTCTGAGTTCTATTGATGAGACCACTGACCAGAGAGCTTCATGGCTGGCCATGTCTTTGAAAGAATCCCTAAGATGGGTGGGATAGTACACCCCACCTGTCAGTCATTCCAACACTCAGGAGACTGAGAGTTGTGGGCTAGCCTGGGTCACATAAAAAAGACTGTCTCAAAACCCAAACCAAAACAGCTTAGGCTGTAGCAGAGACAGTGGAGTGCTTGTCTAGCACATCTGGAACACTGGGCTTGATTCTCAGCACTTTGTAAAACAAACTTGGAGGTGCACATCTGTGTTCCCAGCACTTGGAAGACCAGAAGTTCAAAATAATTGTTTTGAAGCCATTCCTGTCTGAATGAAGCCCTTTCTCAAAAAAATGGTGAGGATTGGTTAGAGAAACGGCTCAGGCTGCCAGGAGTTTAGGACTTGCTGGTAGGATAGAAGTTTGTTTGCCTCTCCTGGGACTTCAACTCTGCCACATAGTGCCGGCTCTCTCCTTCAATCCTCGATTCCTTCCATTTCAGGACTACAACCAAGGCTGCAGCTTTGTCACTGACCTTTCTTCAGGAATTCCAGCTCTGCTATATACTGCCAAGCCTCAGCTGCTCTCCATGCCTCCAAAACCAGTACCACATGGAATATTCTTACATATTACATTTTGGCTGCTAGTACAGGCAGAGCCTTGGCCCTTCTGGACCACAGCTCTGTGTGCTGACCCCAGAAGATTTTACCTCAATGAAGCTAGTCTCTTCTAAATTACAGAGGATTCTTCAGTCCCAGCTGATGAGAATTAATTGTCCCAGCAAAGCAAAAGTTTCACCTAATGGCTTATTTTGTTTTGAGGCAGAGTCTTGCTCTGTAGATCATGCTATCCTGGCTATCCTGGAACTCATTCTGAAGACCAGGCTATCCTGTAACTGACTCTGTAGACCAGGCTATCCAGGAACTCACTCTGTAGACCAGGCTATCCAGGAACTCACTCTGTAGACCAGGCTATCCAGGAATTCACTTTGTAGACCAGGTTATCACAGAGTTCACCTACTTCTGCCTCCCAAGTGCTGGAATTTAAGGTGTGTGTCATCATAGCTAGCATTTTAGTAGTTCTTAATTCAAATTATCAAATGGTCCTGATAGAGTCTTTAAGGAATTCTCAAAACTTCCCTCTTGAAGCTTCTCAAGTCAGGCCCCTGTCATTTGTAATCCATCTTTTGCATTACTTTCAATATCTTGGAAGCTCCCAGAACAGTCCACTGAGAGTTGAGATTCGGTGGTTCTTCCAGCCCAAACTCCAGGTACAACCATGGTCCTCTCCCAAAATATGCAATCAGGTTTGCCACAGCAGCAAGTAGAGAACACATGGGGTGCTGGCCTGAGAGAGGAGAGCTGGTCTAAAGTGGGAGTCCAGGGATCCCACATTTATCACTGAACTATGTGAACCCTCTTACTGTGTGACTCTAGGTAAGGCCCCAGCCCACTCTCGGCTGCCTGAACCTCACCATCACTCAGTTTGGGCTGAATCCCTGAGACATCGCCTGGCCAAGGAGATGGATGGGCCAGCTTCCCAGCATCAGGCATGTGCTATTTGCACAGTTGAACACCAGGAAGACAATCTTTCAGGGAGTGCACACCTCAGACTTGGGTCTCCGAACATTTTTTGTTTGTTTGTTTGTTTGTTTGTTTTTTAGACGGGCTCTAATGTAGCCCAAGGCTAGCCTCAAACTATGTAGCCAAGGATAACCTTGAACTTCTGATCCACCTGTAAATGGGATATCAAAGTGCTGGAATTTCAGACATGCACTCCCAGACTCCAGAATTTGCTAGGCAGGTCCTCTATCAAGCTACACCCGGCCAAGACTCTGCTTTTTGAGACTAAACTCTTGGGTCTTCCAAAGGAGAGAGCCTTTGGCCTTTGGAAGCTGGACACTGTCATCACCTGCAGTGGCTTCTTGGAAGGCCTCTCAGGGCTACATCTTTCCAACTTCTCCTGGCTGATATACAGGTCTTTCCTCAAAGTTTCAAGATGGAGGAATCCTCCTCTCCCCACCGACTCTGCAGAAGTAGGGGCTTCCATGTCTGGGGAAGAGGGAACATGTTGATCTGGGCTGACCCAGCAGAGAGTTT
Source organism: Phyllotis vaccarum (assembly GCA_033318265.1). Lineage (NCBI taxonomy): Eukaryota > Metazoa > Chordata > Mammalia > Rodentia > Cricetidae > Phyllotis > Phyllotis vaccarum. The sequence goes on along the minus strand of JARWLC010000003.1, from coordinate 56,216,741 downwards.
TCCTGATCCCAGGCAAAGATTCAAATCCCAGCAATGGCAATTTCAAACTGGACAACTTTAGATCACTTGCTTGACCCCCCTGAGATTCCATATCCATCTGTGTGAGGTGACATATCATTCTACGCATAGAGATGTTGGGGTGCAAGGCTCCTAAAATTAAGCTCCACCAGTGGGGGCGGGGTGCAGGGCTTTCAGCAAGACCTATATTTAGTCTAGAAAGGGTGGGCCAGCCTGACGCCCCAGTAGGTGGAGCTGAGGAGAGTCTCCTAGATGCCCGCCCCCATATCCCCGCCCTCCCAGTCAGCAGGGTCACCTTGGCTGGAGTGACAGCCCAGGGCCCTCTTAGACCAGAAGAACCTGGTTTCCAGCGGCTAGAAACTGCCTGTGCAGGGGCTGAGACTTGTAATGGAAGACACACCCCCACCCACCCCACCCCACCCCACCCCACCCCACCCCACCCCACTCCACCGCTGGGGACAGTCCCCCTTAGAGTGCTGGCACTCAGGCTGCCACGGTCTTCTCGCCAAGGTGAACCTGACCTCGAGTGGGGGGCGAATGGGGAGGGTTGTCAGCCCCGCCTCACGCCCCAGCCCCCGCGCTGGTGAGTGTTGGGGCTGCAAATAGCCCGTCGGAATCCGTGACTCACGAGGCTGGAAATACTGCACCCCCACTTCCCCTCCCCCCGCTCCAACCACAGTCTCCAGCAGAGCTGCTCTGGGGAGCAGCCTGCTACTTTGATTTCAGTAGTTCGGGGGCGGAGGGATGAGGGGCGAGGATATCCCCCCAGAACACTCCATCCAGCACCTCACCCTGCAGTTGATTCTGCCCCAATTGGCTGTGTGACCTTAGGCCAATCACTTAGCTTCTCTGGGCATCAGAGGCCCCACCGAGGGGAAGGACTTCAAAAAGGGACATTGTGGCCCTTGCTTTGGGACAGCGTAGAACACAATGCTAGTACAGAGTGCAGCTCAAACATCCCTCTTGAACTAAAGAATGGATACAAAGGGAAGGGCAGGCAGCCCGGAGATACTGTTTCTGTAAAATGACAGCAGATTTTTGCAGGCAGGTCTGGGGAGATGGGAGGTCAAAGGCTCCACCCTTCTCAGGTCTTAAGCTTCTGTCCCCAGTCCAGATAGATGTCTCCCCACCCACTCAGTCCCTTCTCCCAGGTAGAACTCCAGGTGGGGTCTCCCCAAGTCTGTCATACTGTTCTTTTATTGTGTATCAGTTGTAGAGACCAGATTCCCATGAACCCCCACCCTCCCTCCCCAGAGTCCCAAGACACAACAGGAGTCAGAGGCTTCAGGGATCTCAACTACCTGAGCGCTGCCCCCTCACACACACCTGCTTTGATGGTAGGAGACTCAGTCAGAGCTGGAGTCAGCACCTGGTCCCCCAGGGTTAAGGCTGACAAGGGTCTTGCCCTGGACTTGGAGGGCAGAAGGGTTCTGGGTTGGGGCTCTTCCTGTGGCCACCCTGTGCAGTGAGGCTCTAGTCAGTCAAGGGCACTCTCCCCAGTGCACAGAAGTGGTACTGGGTACAGTGCCAGCCTTCAGTGACCAAGATGCAACATCCCCATTGATAAAAAGAGCTGCTAACTGTAATTGTAGAATATTTCAAATTGGGTTCTAACCAATTAGAATGAGTGTGTTTAAAGGATAGGACAGTGGCGTGTGTATGTGTGTGGGTAGATTTGTGGGTCAATAAGTCCAGTGATTGCTGTTGCTCTCACTTCTGAGGGGGACCCTCTCTGCAGGGAGGAGCCATCTAGGATCCTATAGCTCTAGTAAGAGGAAGACCCAGTCTAGCCTAAGGCACCAGCCCTGGTGATAAGAGCCTCCTAACATCTTAATAAACCCCACCTGGGTATAGGTGTCCTTGCCAGGCACAAGTAGCTGATGGAAGCCCAGGGTGACACAGAGCCCTGGGTTAGAGGCTTGGACAGTTGCAGCCTCAGGGAGGTGACAGTCCAGTCACGGCTATTTCTCTGGCTTGCCTGAGACAGTCCCCCTAGGCTAGCAGCACTGTTTGTGGGCAACTCTTATATTCCACTTGCCAGGAGGGTCCCTAGCCCCCTTCCCTGAATGTCTCTGTCCTCTGATCATTTGATAGGAGGCTCAGTGCCCATATTTCTCCCCAAGTCCATCAACCTCTCTATCTGGGTGAGGGCAAGAGAGTCTTGGGACTGCCCTAGGTGGAGAAGAGAGCCCTGTTTTTTGGGTTTTTTTTTGTGGGGGTGACCCACCTGGGGCCTAAGAGTGTGTAGAGTGATTGGGGCCTAGGCTGAGATGATCTGGGGGACCATTGTCAGGGGTTAGGATGACCTCACCAGCAGGCCAGCTGAGGAGGAGATGGGGAAAGGCAGGGGTGGGGAGACCCTCAGATTTTTATCTCCGTCCGGAAGGTCTGCTGGACATGGTCTGTGTGTGGGTGACGCCGTGCCCGGATGGTGAGGCTACCATCCTCTCGAAGAGCCGAGGTCACCGATGTAGGGTCCACATCCTCTGGTAATTGGCACTTGTGAGCAAAGGTATTCATGACTGTGCCATCAGCCGCCAGCTGGGAAACGGAGGACAGGTGAGGAGTGACTGCTCCAGCCCTTGTCCAAATCAAGCCAGAGTCACTTCTTTGCTCTCTGTCCCCAGTTATGACACTGCTATCAGGTGTGGAAGAGCTGGCCAGAGGTGTGGGGTGGCCAGGAGCCAAGGGCTCTGCAGAGGGGCTCCAGGGGTCCCAAGGAAAGCAGAGTGTAGAATGGAGTGGAGTGGGACTCCATAAGGGTTGAGCTTCCACAGAAGTAGTTGGAAGTCTGGGACTCTTGAGCCATGGTGGGCAGATGACACAGCTGTGCCCTCTGAATCCCTAGGCACCCTAGGTATCCACCACCAGGGCCACCACCCTCCCCCGCAGCCCAGCTAGCACATAGTGTCCAGTGTAGTCTGCTGGCTGAGTCACCCTTGGGACATGGAGCTGGCACGTGCAACTAGAGGCCCACAGTCCTCGAACCCCTGGCAAGGTTTCCTAGTCTCTATCCTGAATTAGAGGAGCTAGCCAGGCTCAGGGGTGTTCAGAGAGTCACTGGCAAACATCCTCTAAGAATCAGCATGGACCTAAGGACTGGGAAAGCCGCTTTCTGAGCTGGCCATGCCTTCCTTGATAATCTAGCTACTCCAAGACTCTGGGTAAGGTACGTGGGGTTCAGGATGGATGTGACTCTGAGCATCATGGCTTCTGCTCAGCCTCAGACCCAGTGTGGAGGGAGGTACCAAAACAGGACCCAGGCTTCTGGCTCTGAGATTAAAGAGGGGTGGAGGTGTGGCGTGAGTGGACTGTGCTGCCCAGATTGGATCAGCCACTGTCACCTTCCTCTAGCTTTTGCCAGGGAGCTGTCCTTACTCAGCCACAGTCACATTCCCCTCTCTTCACCCACTCATGTCTCCACCACTCAGGTTCCCACCTGCCCACATCCCAAGATCCCTCTTTCACCCCTGGAGGACCCCAGGTGCCATGACATGGCTTCCCAAAGACAGGTTCTGTGAACCTTAGGTTGGGGAGGGACATGAGAAGACCCCTGGCCTATGAACCCAGTGGGAGCAAGCCCTGAGGAAGTTCAGACAGGGAAGGAACCTCGGTCAAGGTATGAAGTCTCAAAAGACAGGCGCAAAGTAGGGGCCAGAAAACCAGCTAGACAAAGGCAGAGAGTCCAGGGGAAGGTGGGGTCCCTGGGGTGGGGCAGAGTCCATACTCACCTTCTCAGCCCGCACCTCGATGTGGTTGTTGGAGGTGGTGACAATAATATCTTCGGGGGAAAAGTCTCCCATGCCTACTGTAAACTCATAGGCATCCCCGAGGGTCTTGATGTTGCCTTGTCCCCCGGAACGAGCTGTGAGCAGAACTATTATAAGCTGGGCACCCAGCAAGCCCTGAGCCGAAAACTAAGAAGTCTCTACTCTTCTCTGGGGGAAAGGAGTGGCTTTCCCAGACAACAGCCCCTCTCCTCATCTTACCTTGTGTATGGGGGGGGGGGGTTTACAGGGGTGAGCCTCACTCTATTCAATCAGACTGTGCATCCAAGTCTGTTCTTTAGCAATTCTATTCAGGTCAGGAAGCTCTGAGGGGCCAGCTCCCCCTCAATCCCCGTCACCCCTCCAGGGCCCTCATTAGGATAGGGGCTAGGAGGGATACTTGATTCACACCTCACTCCTGAGGTCACAGTTGTCCCCAGGAGACCCACCTGTATCATAGCCTATCCTGTCTTGGCGGCCAGCTCTGTCTTGGCAGCCACATGTGGCTGTAACGCATGCAGCCCCTATTCCTGGCAGGTGCCTGGCCACAGCCACAGTGATGTCCCCACCTGTGCCTCTCCCCTCCCCTCAGAACCTCAGCACTTGCCTGGGAAGGCCAGGGGCTCCGAGTGGGGCCTCATGAAACTGCCAAAATCTTCAGAAAACATGCTCAAAGCCTTCTCCATGGGTGGGTCCTGGGTTGGGAGGGCACGGGAGGATGAAGAGGAGGAGGAAGAGGAGGAGGAGGAAGAATGGAAACTTCTCTCCGCTCTGAAGGCGGAGGAGGTTCGGTGGCTCATCCACACGCAGCAGGGGCCCTGACCAGGCAGGGGCTGGACTGGAGAAGAACTGTGTGGGTGCGGGCCTCCAGGGAAGCGTGCTGGGGCCCCGACTGCCAACGCTTTATAAGGCCCGACTGTCCCTGGGCTCAAGGCCAGCCCCTTGTCTACTGGCTAAATTTAGGCCTCTTCATGGCCCAGAGGGGCCTGGAAATCTTCTTGAGAGAAATGGCCCTGCTGACAGCCTGACACGAGGGCTGGGTTGGAGGGCTGAGCTCATCACCTGGCACGCCAAGCTCAGAGCTCCAGCCCCAAGGGCCTCTGTAGCAGCCAGGGCAGTGGGTGGGTCCTGCCCTGTACTCCAGAACATTGTGGTTTGCTCTTTCCCTCAGTAGCCAGACTCTCTTCTCAGACTGGTTCTCAGGATCTGTGCCTCCCTTATCTGACTTCTGAGGAGAGGGTGTGGGCAAGAGCCCCGATGGACTGTTAGTGAGATATAAGGAGCATAGGTTCAGCTATCTCTTTAGAGAGGTTGAGACAGCCCAGGGAGGAGAGTTAGGATGCATAGATGATCCCTGTCAACTCCCACAGGGACCCTGATTATCTCTCTCCCATACCTGCCCTCTGAATCTTTAGTGATAGAACAGAAGAGTGCAGGCAGCTGGAGGTGGGGCTGAGGCGTTGGACTCAGCTTTAGGGAAGGGGCTGATAATTCAATATTTATTCTTATAAGGTCTAGGAGGTTGGTTGCTGGCCACAGTCCACTTCACTTCAGGCTTAGAGGACTTGCCTGCCCAGGATCATAGTCGCAGGATTTCATATGCAGGTAAAGGAGATGCTAATGACTCCCAGATGCTAATGACTCCCAGGGTGTCTCTGGGCACTGCTGTCCCTTCCCAGCCCCTTTTAATCTTCTATGGCTCAAAAAGAGGAGCTTTTAGGGCAGTTTCTAGACCAGGAAATATAGTCTCCCAGGAAGGAAAGGGCATGTTGGAATGGCTGGGACTCCATCCCAGATATGCCTGACCCTGGTGTCCACTGACTACCAGACTAACCCTAGACAGGAGGGAGAAGCCAGGGAAGGTACTTTCAGGAGGCAGGTGGTCCATCAGTTCGTCTAGCAGTTTAGGAACACAAATCTTGCCCATTCTTCCCATATAATCACCTCATTTTCCTCTCCCGTAGAAGCCTCTGGTTGCTCTGGCCTATACAGGCCTCCTTCTGTCCAGAGTCCCCGGCACCTGCCAGTGTGACATAGTCTTCATGAGTTCTGACACTTCTCCTGGTACTCCTCATCCCTGCTCCTGGGGTAGGATCCCACCTGTCTCTTCAGGAATTCCTGAATATGAGGACTGTACCTTTTGTCTCTGAGTCCGCAGAGCCAAAACCAGAGCTGCATTCCTGGTGGAATGGATCAGGACAGGACAGGGCACAGCTGGGGGTCAGAGTAACAGCTGGAACTAACCCTTTAGTCTGTCACCCCCAGACTCTTCAACTAATAATTTAGTCTGTGTTGCCCATCCTGATTAAAGTTTGGCTAGCAGGGCTTCAGAGAGTCACCTGCACTGAGATGCAATGGGAAGAGGTGGGGTCAGGTGGGGGGCCCCCAGAGCAGCCTGTCATGCATGGAAACAAGAGCCAACAGCTAAAAGCAGACACGCTGTCACCGTCACGGTGCTGAGGGCCTGAGTCACTGCTGCTGGGTGTCAGCTCTCTTCACTCCAGCACACCCGCCCACCACCCTCCCCCCTTCCCCCCACATCCCTAAAGAGTCATCCACATAAATATTGAGTGCTCTGGCTTCAGTGGCCAGACAGGACCTCAAAAGGTCATCAAGGTCATTCTCTGACACCAGGCATGATTCTATCACATCACAGGGGTAGGAAAAACTTCAAAGATGATCCAGTCCGTAGTTGGGTGTAGTGGTACATGCCTGTCATCCCAGGAGGATCAGAGTTCAAGGCCAGTCTCAGCTTCACGGGAAGTTGGAGGTCATTATTCCTGGGAGGTTGTTTTTAAAAATCAAAAACAATGGCCCTAAATGCCTCTCCAAAGCCCAGAGAACATCATAGGAAAGAAGAATGGAAGGCTGGGGAGTGAGGCTGTGGTAGGGCACCTGCCACCCTAGCAAGCCTTTAATGCTAGCCACACCTTGGCAGATTAAAGGGTGGGCTACTATTATTTGGTAGTTAGACCTTGTACTCACAGAAACACAGGAAGATCTCTGTCTCTGGAGTTATGGGATTAAAGGCGTGGGTCACCACCTTTGCAGATTAAAGGTAAGATCAGAAACAGAAGAAAATAGAGGGGATTGGGTGGAATCAGTCACCTTAGCCAAGCAAAAGCAGAGGTCACCACTCCCCTTTTCCCCATGCTGGGATTAAAGGTGTGAGTTACCACTCTCTGACCCTCCTGACTTGACTGTGGGTGAATCTGTTCTCTGATATTCCAGACTGGTTTTATTAAATACATCATCACAGGGCACTGTCACCTGCATATGGCATGACCTTGCAAACATGAGCACACATCTGCTGTGGCTGTCAGTATAACGCCTGGGGGGGGGGCATTCAGATAGGAGGGGTGTGAGACAGGAGGAAGGAAGTGATGGAGTTGGGAATGAGGTGAAAAGGGGTCACAGGGTGGGCTGAGGGTGATCTGAGTGTGCATAGTACACGGGCGTGAGACCATCAGAAAAACAAGAACTTTGTAGTAAAAGTTTTTGGCTCAGCCTAGCCCCAAGATCTGGACCTGCCTGAAGCTGCTTAGTTCTGCCTAGCCCTAGGTCTGAACCACCAGTCCCAAAGTCCCAAAGAAACACACAGAAATTTATATCAATTAAATGCTGCTTGGCCTATGGCTCGGGCATATTGCTAGCTAGCTCTTGCATCTTAACTCATTTCCATTAATCTGTCTGGGCCACATGGCCCACGGTTTACCTGTGTTTCTTATACATGTTAATTCTTTGGCAGCTGGAGTCTCTCTCTAATTCTGCCCTCCACCTCCTTTATCTATGCTCAGATTTCCCACCTTTTTCTAAGATGCCTTGTTATGAGCTAAAACAGTTCCTTTATTACCCAGTGATAATTCACAGCATACAGAAACATCCCAAATCGGAACCTAGGGGCTGGAGAGATGGCTCAGCAGTTAAGAGCACTGGATACTCTTACAGAGGACAAGGGTTCAGTTCCTAGTTATATGGTGGCTTGCAAGCCTCTGTAACTCCAGGTTCAGGGGATTCTGGTTTCCACCAGGAACACCAGGCATGCATGCAGACATAGAAGTGGGCAAACATTTATACACATAGAATAACAAAGTATATATATATAAAAAAAAAAGCAAAAGCCAAGAACTCCAAAAAAGGTGATGGTCCAGTCTTTTGAATTTGGGGCATCTCCATCCCTGGTAATATTTTCACAAACACAGGTGCTCCCCAAGATTATGATCTAGGGATCAGGAGAGATGCCTCATGTTGGGTCCTCCTGACCTTTTGAATGGTGTGGATTAAGAAATTACAGGAACAGATAGATTTAGATAGAGATAGAAAATATAGAGTTGGAAGGGCTATCAGTCAAGATCAAAACCTCAGGTTTATTTCTCAAGTTCTTTCTATACCCAAAGCAGGGAAGGACAAAAACCACCCCCTCTTAAGGACACCAGGGTTCAAAGTATAGAGAACAGACAAGCATAAACATCTTTTAATTCCCAAAACATCTAGTGACCATGCCTTTCGGCCAAACGTCCTATAAGTAGGCCTTGAAAAGCAAAACAACCTCAGACTCTCTGACCTTGAGTGGATGGAAACAAACCATAAGCTGGAGTCTTCGTGGGCCCCCACAGGCTCAGCGTACTGCTTTTACAGAGGACCTAAGTCTGGTTCCCAGTCTCCACAGCAGGAAGCTCATAACCACCTATAACTTCTGCTCCAGGAGATGTAACATGCCTCCTTCTAACCTCTGTGGGCACCACACATATGCACCCACACATAGACAGTTAATTAAAAATAAAACTTTAAAATTTTTATTACATTTATTCATTTTTTAATTTTATGGGTGTTTTTTTTTCCTGCATATATACATGTGTACTACGTGAATGCTTTGTGCTCACTGAGGTCAGAAGAGGGTGTCAGATCCCCTGGAACTGGAATTATGGATGATTGTGAATTATCCATGTTGGGGCTTGGAATTGCACTGGGGTCCTTTGTAAGAACAAGTGCTCTTAACTGTTGAACCATCTCTCTGGCCCAAAATAAACCTGATTTAATAATATAATCAATCAATCTAATAATTCTGATATGAGGTTCTGAGGACCAGAAATTCTTTCCTGTCAGCTCTCTACACAGCCAGGTTGGAGGTCAGAGTAAGGAATCCATTACAGAATACCTCCTGGGCGATGTTTAGGTCTGGGAGTCTTGGACAGACAGGCCCAAGCTGCAAGGCTCACAGGACAGAAGTGACTAAGGCTCCAAACAGGAAGGAGCTAGGTGTCAGGTCCTGATGTGGGAATGTCTTTCTATATGTTGTAAATAAAGGACTGTTTTGGCCATGGCAGACACTACAGAGGTAGGCAGAGGAATCAGAGCATAGGTAAGAGAAATAGGGTGGAGTTAGAGACAGATCAAGGCAGATGCCCACAGAAGAAACATGTAAGGAACACAGATGAGCCACGGGCCATGTGGCAGGACAGATTAATGGAAATGGGTTGAGTTAAGATGAAGGAGCTAGCTAGCAATGTGTCTGAACCATAGGCCAAACAGCATGAAGTTAATATAAGTGTCTGAGTCATTTTGGGGGCCCTAAGCAGCTGCGGGCAGCTAAGGGGTCTGGGGCAGCAGGTCTGTGGGTCTGGACCTCCAACCTGATAGGGCTGGAAACCTCATTGTAACAAGGCTCTACTTGGGCTTCAGATCTGTTCTGACAGGACATATGCCTCCCCTGCTCAGAAGGAAGACCTTGGGGATAGGGGGAGACTGGCAGGTTGGGTTTGTGCATTTGGGAAGGACTTACCCTGAGCACAGGAACCCCTGATACTCCTGTCTCAGTCTCCTGGTGCTCACAGTAGGGTGTAGACACATGAGGCCAGTTGTGACTCTAATGGCAGCTAGCTGCTAAGACCATGTTTGTGTTGTCAACAGAGCAGCCAACCGTTTGTTGACAGTTGGACAAGCAGAAGATGGCCCCTGATGTGTGGAGCAGTAGGCTTCTGCACCCTCTACATCACAGAAAACATACCCACTCCTATTTTGAAATAAGTAGAGTTAGGAGCCATTAAGAGTCTTGGATTTTAATTGGTCCCTAGAGGAACATGATTTTCAGAGTGGTAGTTTTGACTGGGGTGGCAAGGGGAGAGGGACAATTATTCCTTGCCTAGATTTTTCTTCCTCCTCTTCTTCTTCTACTCCTTCTTCACGTAGGCCAGGTTGCACCTCAATTTGCTATGTAGAAGAAAATAACCATGTACTTTTGATCTTCCTGCCTCCAACCTCCCAAGAATTGGGATTGCAGGCATGTGTCACCATGTAAGGTGCTAGAAACTGAGCTCGGGGCTTCATGCATGCTAGGTGGGCACTCTACTAACTGAGCTGTTTGGATAGCTCCGGAATCTTTTAAAAGTAGCTCCAGGCACAAACACTTTATATTGTGCTTATTTCCTGCTAAAGCCTTGGGAGCTTGGAGATGGAGCAAACAGTCTGGGCCCAAGCTTTCCTCTCCTGTGTGACCATCAGGAAGTGGCCATATTTTTCTGATCTTTCATCAGGCATTTGCAAAGTGATGTCATAACTCAACTCACAAGGGTGTGGAGGCCTCACTAAAAGAGCAGTGTTTCCAACACATACATACACACATCCACAGATGCATGCACACACATACACATGCACACATATGCACACACATACACATATTCACACACATGCACACATGCACGAATGCACACACACATACATCACACATACATACACATTTCTTTGCCATCTCTTCATGGCATTAAGGGGTAGTTTTCTGAAATTAGAAGAAACTAGCTGAAAAGTTCTTTCATTTCGTTGCCCTGTGGTCTCCAGCCTTCCCGGTTCATCACTCTTGCCTTCCTCTTTACTCCTGAACAAAACAGGACTGTCAAAGTGAGCCCACAGAATAGTGTGCATGCTTAGGTGTCAGGCAAACCATGGTGGGAGTCCTGCTTCTGGCCCTCAACCTCTGGGGTCTTCAAGGTGGTGGTGATACTGAGTACATGCCACCACTCCAGCTGGTCTCCCGGTTCTGTGATGCCCTTATGGGCCGTCTCCCTGGATTTGAGGAGAACTCTGTCCTTTGGGGCAGTTCTGGGCATTGTGTGACCAGACATAGTGACTCCATTTCTCTGTACCCATGTGCCCTCTGCTGCACCCCTCCCCTATCCCCGCCCTTCTACTTTGAAATTCTTTTCCGTGTCCAGCTGAGAGTCCAGACCCTGAGGCTCAGCTACTACAGAAGAGGATTCTCACTATCCCGCACGCCTAGCAGTCCCTGTTCCCAGGCTCAGACCCCAGGAGGCCTCAGTGACTAAGGCACTAGAGCAAGCTGTCAGCCTGGCTCTCTAGCTGAGACAATCTGCCCCTCCCTTCCCAACTCCTCAGTAACTTCCTGCCCAGTCAGTCTGGTGAGTTCTGACTAGTTTCTCAAGGACATTCTTAATGGCTTCCTTAACCCCAGGAGGGAAGGGGAGGGTGTTGACTGGTGGAGGGCACACCTGTTCAGGTGCACAGGCATTCCAAACAAAGAGGCTGGTGTCCAAGGACCTGTTGGGGCTTCTGCAGGCTGCACCTGCAGGTGAGGAACTGCTGGGTGCTGAATGGGGCACAGACTTGGCTTTGGGCAGGGTCTGCAGGGTCAGTGCAAATTGTGTAAAGGGGGGGTGGGACCTTGAGGTGTTTGACTTCAAGGATCTCCTTCAGTACTGGGGGGGGGTCTTCTGACCTACAGAGGATGGCTATAGAACATCACAGCTGCCCATGGAGACCCCACAGGGGCAGGTTATCCTTGGCAAAATAGCCACACTGAGTAGTATTAATAGCCTAGTATGTGTGGGGGGGCAATAGCAGTGGGAGTTAAAATGGAGGGTTGGTTCTGATTAGGACTTCCAGGTGTGGAAGGACCCTTGCATATAAGGCAGAACCTTCCAGATAAGAGATGCACACAAAATCCCTTTGGGTCAGGTGGGATGCATATGCATGCACAATACACACAACTTTCCCTTTTGTTTAAAAATCAGAGTCCATTGAAATATTCTAGAAGCGGGGCACGGGTGCGTAGTGACTCACCAAGCAACTGTCCACTGGTTGTCAGGAAACAATGGAAGAATTAGTAGGACTTCGTGAGGGCTCCTCTGGGAAGCCCGTGACTCTGCAAGAACTGTGGAGTCCGTGTCCACGCATCCGCAGAGGCATCCAGGGTAAGAACTGGCTCCTCTCCCTTTCAGAGTAGAGTCTGCACAGAACAACACTCACCCTAGGTCCAAGATCATCCTCTCCACTCTGTTTGCTTTCCAGATGACAGGTGCAGAAGCTCTTGGGTGGCCGGGGGGGGGGGGGGGGGGGGGGGGGGGGGATGGATGTCCTGTGAGTTCGCTTTGAAGCTTTGAATTTTTGTAGCCAGAGGCCAAAAAAAGCAAGGACCCCCAAAAGAGGCCGAGTACAGGTCCAGGCACTGGTGGCCACAGCCAAAACTTCGAGGTGGGGCTGGCAGCTAGTGACTAGGGATGTAGCTGGGCAACTCTCCCCACAGTGTTCTCTAGGATGTAGATCCTAGCAAATACAGACTAGAGCTGCAGCATCAGGCTTTTCCGATACCTCCTGGGGGAGATGGAGGGAAGGTCAAGGTTTCTGTAGTGGTTCAGGCATGGTACTCACAGTGCTACCACACACACTCGCCATAAATCATGTTTGATCCTCATGTGAGGTAGATTCCCTCTTCATCGTTTGAACTTCAGCCCTGGGGTTCCTGCCCTCTCTTGTCTGGCCCTCTCTGCCCAAAGCCTGAGCAGCCCCTAGGGAAGGAGCTATGATCCCAATGTCCTGCCCAGGAGGCCTGGAGTGGCTAAAAAGGCGGCTGTTTCGTGTGGGTGAGGACTGGTACTTCCTGATGGCCCTCGGTGTGCTCATGGCTCTGATCAGCTATGCCATGAACTTTGCTATCAGGAGTGTGGTCAGAGGTAAGACTTCGTTGGCACGTACAACCCCTCAGAGTGAAGGGATTCCTATACATGCTTGGGATACCAGCAGGTCCACCAAGGGTAATGGGGGTAGCGACAAAGCGATGAGAAGCCAGGTCTGGAATTGAGCCTTACTTGGCTCTTGACTTGCTGTGTGTCTCTGGGCCGGCTCTGTACCCTGCTGAGCCTCCATCCCCTCTTCTACACTGAGAGAGTGGAGACTCTCTCATCTGAGCTTGGACACCCCCACCTTCCCCCACTCCCCCCAGTTCCTTCTCTTCCACTTCTCTGCTCAATAGCCCCTAACCCCAAGCATAGCTTGCTCCTCTACTTTTCAATGGGTGTCCGTGGGCCCTTCCTGGTCTGTAAGGGGGCACTGCAGTGTCTGTCCCCAGGGCTCTAGAGGCTCTGGCTGGCTCCCTGACAACTGGGCATCTCCAGCCCACAAGTGGCTGTACAGGGAGATTGGGGACGGCCACCTGCTCCGGTATCTCTCCTGGACTGTGTACCCTGTAGCTCTCCTGTCCTTCTCCTCTGGATTCTCACAGAGCATCACGCCATCCTCTGGAGGTGAGTCATGTCACCTGGTCTCTGGCCAACCCGACTTGTCCTGCAGTCCCCACGGGTCCAAATCTTTTCACATCCTGTGAGGCTTCTGAGGAGAGAGAACCGGGAGCAGTGAGATGTTATTAGCACGGGGGGGGGGGGGGGGGGGGAGCAGGCTTAGAAGAGTCAGGCCACCTATCCAAAGTTATACAGGGAGAGGGACAGCAGGGGAACCATTTCATCAGCTCTGTCTGACTTCCTTGGGCTTCTCTGGGCCAAGAAGGAGGATAGTTCCCATTCAGAACTATATCCAATGGCCAGATCCCCTAAGTCTCTGGAGCCGCCTCCAGCTACAGTCAGGGGAAATCTTGAAGGTACATCGGAGTCCCAGTTTCTTCCTCTAGTAGCTGTTATGAGTCCTACTCATAGGGAGTATGAAGCTGTTTTGTGACTTTTCCTGGGCAGACACAAAGGTGTCCCCATCCCATATAGAGAACCAACAACAGACCAAAGCAATGACTCTGCATTAAGGAAGCCGTGAGTCAGGCCTAGAGCGATGGCTCAGGGGTTAAGAACACTGGCTGTTCTTCCAGAGGTCCCAAGTTTAATACCTACCACATGGTGGCTCACAACCAACCCTCTGTAATGAGATCTGGTGCACTCTCATGGCATGCAGACACACATGACAGCAGAATACTTTTTTTCCTTTTTTAAAGAAAGCCATAAGTTTATTGAGTTTACAGAATATGGCTGAGGGGTAAACTATAGCCTTACCCCTCAAAGGCATCTGCATCACCAAAAATCCCACCCCAGCATGGATGGCAACTGATGAAAAGTGGGCCTTGTAGGCAGTTCTACCAACTGTCAGAACATTGCCTCTTCCCTGCAATTGTTACTGCTGATACAACCTTGGGGGAGGAGTCTGGTGAATCCTGTAAGTTTCAGGAGTTTCCTGTGCTTTATGAATTTATTTCTTGAGAAAAGAAAAAAAAATTAAAGTGAGGGTCTTATATAGCTCTCGATGCCCTGCAGCTTGATACATATACCTGGCTGACCTCAAACTCATGAAGATAATGCCTGCCTCTACTTCCAGATTGCTGGGATTAAAGGCCTATACCATCATAACCAGTTTATTTCTTGAATCTTAGCCAGTCTCTCTCCCTACTCTAGGAGGGAATGTTTCAATTCAGAAGAAAAAGCTGCACAAGAGAGGCTCTATATAAAAGTGTCCCAAGAGTGCTGTATGCACAGGATACTAAATAATAATAATAATAATAATAATAATAATAATAATAATAATAATAATGCAGACCCTTCCTTCCTCTGTCTTCTACCAATCTGGGCCAGGGTCTGGGATCCCAGAGATAAAAACCATCCTATCTGGTGTGATCTTGGAGGATTACCTAGACATCAAGAACTTCGGGGCCAAGGTGACGGGCCTCTCCTGTACGTTGGCAACAGGCAGCACCTCCTTCCTGGGAAAACTGGTACAGATATAAAGGGTCCACCAGCCATCCTACTACCCTGCCCTGACTTCCATATTCCACACTACAGCCAGCCTCGCCTTGGCGAGCTCAGTCTTGGGGGAGCACATCTAGGTCCCCAAATGTGACAAAAAAAAAAAAAAAAAAAAAAGCTTGAGGTAGTAGAGGGCTAGGATAGGACAATGGTGTGATGCTAGTCCATTGCTGGGCAAGGCTTGTTTGTGCCTCTTTGCTTAGACCTAAGAAGAAAGAAAGAGGAGGAAGTGGTGGTGAAGGAGAGGAAGAGGAGAAGGAGGAGGAAGGAGGGGGGATATAGGGAGGATGGGGAGTTAGAGTCCCCTTCCCCAGGACAGTACCACACTGCCCCACTCTGCAGGGCCCCTTTGTGCACCTGAGTGTCATGATTGCTGCTTACCTGGGCCGTCTGCGCACCAAAGTCATTGGGGACTCTGAGGTGAGAAGCACAGGGTTGGGCTTCCTTGGGGAAGGAGAGTAGAGAGCAGAGCCCAGGAAACTGTTCTTCCCAGAACAAGACCAAGGAAATGGAAATGCTGGCTGCAGGAGCAGCCGTGGGTGTGGCCACTGTCTTTGCAGCCCCCTTCAGCGGTGAGAGCTCCCTCCCCCCTCCCTGCACTCTGTGTCCTGCAGCTGGGGGGATAGAGGTCCTCCTGAGCCATGTGTCCCCTAGGTGTCCTGTTCAGCATCGAGGTCATGTCCTCTCACTTCTCCGTCTGGGATTACTGGAGGGGTTTCTTCGCTGCCACCTGCGGGGCCTTCATGTTCCGCCTCCTGGCGGTCTTCAACAGTGAGCAGGGTGAGCCTCCTGTGGGGAATTCGTCTCCACCCTTCCTCTTCCCTGCCCTTCTGAGAGAACCTGGGTCTGACCTACAGTTAAGCACAGCGTGATTGTGGGTGGAGAACCTAAGGGCTGGAGGTGTTGAGACAAGCCAGGCGCCTAGAATTGCAGGAAAACTCGAGGGGTGGGGGTAGGTCTGATGCTAGGTCGCCCTGAGTTATTCTGAGACTTAGGTTTGGGTGGGGAAGGCTCGCATCAGAACCCCACATTCTTCCTTCTCCAGAGACCATCACCTCCATCTACAAGACCAGCTTCCGGGTGGACATACCTTTTGATTTACCAGAGATCTTCTTTTTTGTGGCCCTGGGGTGAGTGGGGCCTCAGACCCTGAGAGCCATACCAAGTTAAGGTAGTTCTTGGCCTCATCTCTACCCCCACTTCCAGGGCTATCTGTGGCATTCTGGGCTGCGGTTACAACTTCTACCAGCGAACTTTCTTATTCTTCCTCAAGGCCAACAGGTTCACCTCCAAACTGCTAGCCACCAGGTAGGCTGGACCCCTCAGGGAGTAGCCCACTTCCAACCTGCCATAAAGACCCACCCCTTTCACTGAAGCCCTCTTTTTATTAACGCTCAAAGCTCCTCCTCACATGTGGTCCCCTGTCAAGTCCTACAGCATTGTCCCACTTATGTGAAAATTAAGCTCCTCACTGAGTCTCTCTGATCCCCAAACCCATACCCTTCTCTCTGATCCCTGCCTCTCCTCTCTCAATCTCAAGCAAGCATGCCTGCCTGCCTTTAGCATTCCTTATGCCCTAAGCCAGCAAGGCCGATCCCCATCCTGGCTGCTGGTCCTTATCCCAGCCCCTCCCTGTCCAACACCAGATCTTCTGAACTTAGTTCACCTCTCTCTTCTTGTGGTGTGGGGGGCACCTGGAGGTTTCTATCCTTTCTCTTCTGTGATCCTTCTGTAGTGTGAACCTCAAGGCTGTGGGGAAGGGGAAGAGGCAAACTGGAACTCTTGTTCCCCACAGCAAACCCTTGTACACAGCTCTGGCCGCCCTGGTCCTGGCTTCCATCACCTACCCACCTGGTGTGGGTCGCTTCATGGCTTCCCGGGTAAGGGGTGCTGAGCTTGGTGATGGAAAACGTCATCTGTCATCTCTACCGCCTGTATTTTTTTTCACTCAGTCCCCTCAACCCCACTAAGGAAAATGTCTACGGGTCATTTTTCAGATGGCAAGGTTGTAGCTCATCAATGGCAGAGCCATCCTCAGGGGGTCCCTAGCTGGGAAGGGGTAGAGTAGCTGAGGGCCAGGTGGGGACATGCTGACCCACCACTGCCTCTGCCCCAGCTGTCCATGGAAGAGCATCTAGAGACATTATTTGACAACAACTCCTGGGCACTGATGACCAAAAACTCATCCCCACCCTGGCCAAGAGAGCCAGATCCCCAGAACCTGTGGCTGGAATGGTGCCACCCACAGTTGACGGTCTTTGGGACACTGGTCTTCTTCCTGGTCATGAAGGTGGGTCCCTTGTATGGGCAGAGCCATGGCAAGTCCTGGGTGAGAGAGGCTGCTTCCTGAGCCGAAGCCTTGAGTCTTGCATCTTACCAGGTCTCTGACCAGACCATGGCCCACTGCATGCCTTAGAAACCCTCCCAGCCTCAATTATTTGAGGGGTTCAGCCTCCTCCTTCATTTGAGGGGTTCAGTCTCCTCCTTAATTTGAGGGGTTCAGTCTCCCTATATAGCTCAGGTTTATAACTTGTGTTCCCCCTTCCTTGGCCTCCCAGGTGCTTAGCAACAGTCATGAACCATGGCAACTAGTTCCCTTATTCCTTACAAAAATGCATGTGTGTGTGCATGTGCATGTACGAGTGTGTGCATTCGAGTGTGTGCAGCATGCTGTCATATAATGTGGGCATCAGAGGATACCTTAGAGAAGTCAGTTTTCTCTTTCCACCACGTGTAGTAGACTTTTCCTCCTGCCAGTTCCCAATAACCAACATGGAGACTTAACATGAATTATAAAGGCTCGGTCTATAGCTCAGGCTTATTACTAACTTGCTCTTAAACCATTTCTATTAATCTACATCATGCCACATGTCTTTACCTCTTTTTCATCTTGCATCTCCTGAGTCTCCATGGCAGCTCTTCTGACTCTGCCTCCCCCACCCCAAGTCCTTAGTCTGGGTTTTCAGCCTAACCTTATCCTGTCCAGCTATTGGCCAGTCAGCTTCTTTATTAAACCAATCACAGTGTAAAGAAGGATTATTCCACAGCAACCATGTGGTTTCGGAGACCAGATTAAAGCAGGCAGGTTCAGTGGCAAGAGCAATTACCCTGATCCCCATTATTCTTTGAGATGGAATAATTACCCTTTCCTAAAGAAAAGTCTGAGAGAAGAGGAACAAACCTGGCATGTGCTTGTACACAGTGGGTGCTTTATTGAGGCTTGGTTCCTTCCCCCATTGATGTCATCCCTAGTGTCAAATCCAGGGTACCCTTTCTCCCATCCCTACCCTATATATTCCTACTGTTTGCTTCTAACTCCTGTCTTGTGGATACCACCTCCCCACAGTTCTGGATGCTGATCCTGGCGACCACGATCCCCATCCCAGCTGGGTACTTCTTGCCCATATTTATCTACGGTAAGATTGGGGTTCTGGAGGTCTGAGAGGGTGTAGGGACATGGCTTTCCCATACCATCTCCCTCCCAAGGTGGTATTGGAGATAGCATTTGAGGGCCTTGGGGGTCAGGTCAGCATGGTTATTTTCTTCACCCTGAGTCTGCTGCAGGAGCTGGCGTTGGGCGCTTATTGGGAGAGGCCTTGTCTGTGGCCTTCCCAGAGGGCATTGTGGCTGGAGATGAGGTCAATCCCATCATGCCTGGGGCCTATGCTCTGGCCGGTAAGTGGACCTGGGACCAGCAGGTGGACAGACTTCATGGGAGAAGTACCCACAGTCGTCACGGAACCACCCAATGTGTCCCCACTCCTCAGTAGGCCTGTTCATTCCCTGAGCCATCCCATCCCCCAAGCCTTCCAGCTTTCTTTCTCTTGTATCCCCCAACCCCCTCCCAGCCCTGTCTCTACCTGCTCTGAATCCCCTTTCTCTTGCCATGACAAGGTGCTCCCGACAGTTGCCAGTACATGCCCTCCATGCACTGCTTAGCCTAACCACAGTTATGCTAAGCCCACCTTTCCCTCTGGGTGAGCCTGGCTTGGCTCTGTCCCCTGCAGGTGCTGCTGCCTTCTCAGGGGCGGTGACCCACACCATCTCCACAGCACTGTTGGCCTTTGAGCTGACCGGACAGATTGTCCATGCACTGCCCGTGCTGATGGCGGTGCTGGTGGCTAATGCCATCACTCAGAGCTATCAGCCCTCTTTTTACGACGGCACCATCATTGTCAAGAAACTACCATACCTGCCATGGATTCGTGGCCGCAAAATTGGGTGAGCCTGAGGCTGGCTGATGAGGTGATGATACCCAGAGTGGTCTGGGGGTGGAGGGCCCCCAGGAAAACACCAACACAGCTGACTTCTAACTAGAGGGGTGTAAGGCTGATATATAATTGTCTTTGGTCTTCAGCATCCCAAGTCCCAAGTGCCGAATGAGGACCTGGGCCTCTATCTGGCAAGGTTAATAGGAACAAGTACCAAGTAGGGGAGGCTCTTCTCTTTCCCTCCCCTGCTTGGATGGCCTCTCTGGGTGGTTGGCGTGCAAATAGACTCTGAGGTCCTTCCCTGACCAGATTGTACACTAGCACCTTCGGTCCCCAAAATGGCATATCTCAAAGGCTTCAAGAGTCACTGTATCCAAGGTCCAGCTCCAAAGAAACCTCACCTTCCCAGCCTTTAAGATACATGTGGCTCTAGCTGAGGGGTGGTGGTGCACGCCTTTAATCTCACCACTTAGGAGGCAGAGGCAGGTGGATCTCTGTGAGTTTAAGGCCAGCCTGGTCTACAGGGTGAGTTTCAAGGTAGTCAGAGCTGTTACACAGAGAAACAGCTGTGTAACAAAACAAAAACATAACAAAGGTATGTGGTTCTTGCAGCTTCTTCTAGAGTGGTGGTTCTAACCTGTGGGTCTCAGCCCCTTTGGGTCAAATGATCCTTTCACAGGGTTGTCTAAGACCATGGGGAAACATGGATACGAACAATTCATAACACCAGCAAAATTAGAGTTATGAAGCAACAAAAATAATTTTATGGTTGGGGTTACCACACTATATTAAAGGGTCGCAGCATTATGACAGCCAAGAACCATGGTCTAGAACCTACGGTCTCTCCAAACCCATACTTGAGAAACAAAGGTCTTCTCCCAGCATGGCGTCTTGGGGTGAGCCTGCCTTGTCCCAGGGGCTGGTATCTCCCCATTCCAGAGCCTGAGGGATGTCTGCCTCTGCTCACAGCTCCTATCCCGTGACTGTGAACCACTTCATGAACTGTACCCTCACCACACTGGCCAAGGACATGCCCCTGGAGGAGGTGGTCAAGGTTGTGATCTCTACAGATGTGACCCAGTACCCCCTGGTGGAGACTATAGGTATATACAGTAGCTGTAAGGAGAATGCAATGCGGCTGCCTGGGAGGAGGGCTTGGCCTCCCCTCCACTTTCCTCCAAGTCCCCCAGATCTGCTCCTTAACCCAGGTCCTCTACAACTAGGTGGCTGTGCGACCTGGGGCTAGTCCCTTAATTTCTCTGACTTTCATTTCTTTGTTGAAAACAATAGACCTAAAAACCACTTCTCCCGGAGAAAACAGGAGCGATGTGTTTAAACTAAAGCTGAGAGGTACTTGTCAGGCAGCTGGGGACTGGTTCTGTGGGTTCTGGAAACCAAGCCTCATGTGCTAACACAGATAACAGGGCCACTGCTAGGATCTTCCGGAAGTTTCTCCCTGCATCCCTGAGTGCCCCCTACCCCTGTTCCAGTTGCCTCCTCGATGAACTCATTCTTTTAAAGACAGATAAATGGTGTTAGGTCCTAGGAGGGATCTAACACAAGCATCTTCTCCAGTTCTCAAAGCACAGTACTTGTGAAGAAGATAAGCTGGGTAGGGGAGGAGCTACCTGAATCTCACTGGGGCACCTATCCATCCCTGTACCCTCTCTGCAAATGAGATAGGGAGCATACTTGGCAGGGATAGCACTGATGCCCGCTTGCCCTTCAGCAGGCCGCTTGAGCAGTGAGCAACAGGCACAGCCATGGTCATCTTTACGCCCTCATCAAGAGGAATAAGGTCACCAACAAGGGAAAGAATGGTGGATAGACCTCTCAGGCCCTCTGAACTACAGGGTCCTTGTATGGAAAATATGGAAGATCACACTAGGTTCCCACCCAAACGTCAGAAGCTTTGCCCTTCACTAAGGGGTCAACCTTAGCATCATGGCAAACAGGGTTTTTTTATTTCGCATAAGGACGGCCCTGCCAAGAGGCTTCACCTCCTAGAATTGGTCTGGGTCATAGACCTCCCAGTGAGACAGGCCCTGGCTCTGGATGCCCTTAGCCCACCCAGGAAGTAGCTGGTTTATAAAATGAGGGAGGGGCACTTCTATTATATTATCTAGTTACCAAGTGTATTTGTGGTGCTTGGGACTGAATCCAGGGCCGGGTGGATGCTAAGCGAGCTTCAGTTCAGTCTCAGGGTTTTTATTTATTGAAGAGGAAAGTGTCAAGCCGGATCCTCAGTGAAGAATGCCTACCAATTCTTGAGAATGCCCGTAAAACTCCCATCATGTGTCTAGACTAGTCAGGGCTTAGCCCCAAAACTCAGGATCTCAGATTATATATAGTGAGCTTCAGCGATCACTCTACCACTGATCTGACTCAGATTTTAAACAGCTGGAAAACCAACAAACAAAAAAATCTAAGGAGAAAGCCCAGCTGTGACACCCAAACGCCAAGAAGCTAATGTCCCCAGCTTCCCTCTCCTAAAACGGGGGTGGGGGTGTCAACATATCTGCTGGCTGCCTTGCCTAGCTGCCCTCAGCTGCCATGTCCATATAGAAGCTGACTGGTTTAGGGCAACGAACAATTAACCCCCCCCCAAAGCCTGTTTCCTTTTTCACAAACTGGGTGATAAGGCTTTTAAAAGACCACATATGCGCTTATGTAAGTTTCCTCAGACATGAGCAATACCCTGCATGTTCTCTGCACATAGTAGGTGTTCAGCAAATGTGACTTCTATGTTTATAACATGTCCTTCCCTCTGTGCTTCCTAGAGTCTCAAACCCTAGTAGGCATTGTAAAAAGGACCCACTTGGTGCAAGCCCTTCAGAGTGAGCTAGCTTCCTGGGCTCCGGGCCAACAGGTGGGTCCTCCTGCCCGGTGTGGGGACAGGGTGGGGCTGGTTAGCTGGACTGTGAAAGGTGGAGATGGGTAACCTTTTAGAGAGAGAAGCTGGTGGCTGAACCCAGGCCCTCATGGTCCTTTTCCCTATTCCCAGCCCTGTCTTCAGGATATCTTGGCTAGTGGCTGCCCCACACAACCAGTGACATTGCAACTGTCCCCAGAGACCTCGCTGCATGAGGTAAAGGGAGAGTTAGAGTGGGGGTGGAGGTGGAGGCCGGGTGGGGAAGGCTAGGTAATGGTGGACCACCAACCAGGTCACTTCCATCTAAGGCTGCACCTAGCTCCTCACACAGACTCTGGTGACCCCTAGTGGTCAGATATCACATTGCTGTCTGCTCACCAAGCACAGAGCCGGCTACGTGGGCAGAGAGATGTCAACCTTTCCTCTCTCTCCAGACACACAACCTCTTTGAGCTGCTGAACCTTCAGTTGCTGTTCGTGACATCACGGGGCAGAGTTGTGGGCTCTGTGACCTGGGTGGAGGTACTAGAACTTGAGGGTGGGGCAAAGATGAGCACGTGACAGGATTCCTTCCTGCCAAAGCTTAAGGATTGATGTAATCCACTTTCTGGATGGTAGCGGTCACTAGGCTTGGGACCCCAATCAACAGCCTTCCACTCTCTGGGTCATTGATCCTATTTGTGCATGGGCTAGGACCTGCTCTAAATCTTCACCTTCTCTAACGCTCTCTCCTCTCTACCCTCTATTTCTCTCTTAGTTGAAGAAAGCAATTTCAACCCTGACCAATCCGCCCACCCCCAAGTGAGTCAGCAGGTGGTGTCGGCAGCCTGGGGACAGCAGCCCAGCACCCAGTCCCTCAGCTGCTACAGCCCAGTTTCTTGGCACAACAGGGCATCTGCAGTCAGCTCAGAAGAGAGTCCCACACTCACTTCTTGTCCTGAAGGAGCTGAAAATAAATGACATCACTGTGTACTGTCACCAAGGGGGACACGTGTGCCTTCTGTGGCTGTCTGTTGCCGACCAAGAGCTTCTGAGAAAAATAAAACTGAGCCACTGTTCACCCCTCTTTTTTCTTAAGGGCGTGCAGAGCAACCAAGAGGGCTTCTGGGCTCAAATAGGCCCCTCTTAGTGGCCCCTTCTACACCATGGTGATTCAAGAGTCCCCGTGAGTGCTCTGTTGCTGCAACTCTTATCTTTCCAAACAATGATCACAGGGTGATCTGTGTCCCCTAAGGACCAAGCTCCATGCCACATACTTAGTCTGTGTCTTCTCCATCCCTAGCCCTCAACTCAGGTACAGAAGCCAGCCTCACCCAGCTCATCCTCCTCAAAGCTCCAATCTAACCACTGGGCACTCCAGCCCTTCCACTCAATTAGATGACTGCCTCAATATAAGTCCAGGGTACCCCAATATCTCCAAGCAACCCACGTCTGTACTCCAATCTGTATATCTATTCACAACTCTGAGTACTGAATGCCCCACACCCCAAATGCTATACACAGTCTATGATCAATAGATACCTTGCCTGCCATACCCAGACCATGCCCGTTGGGCTCCCCAACTTTTATAGTCCCACTTCACTTATATTTCATACCTACTTTCACACACCCCCACATGTCCTATTCCCAGGGGACATTTTTGTTCATGAGGATTTTGTCCTCAGAGAAGCCAGACCAGTCATTTCCTTTTTGACCCCCCCATCTCCAATTTATGAACCAGCAGTTCTAAAGGGGGTTAAAAAAAAGTACAGAAAAGGAAGGAACAAATGAAGGAATGAATGAAGGACAGAAAGAACAAAGGTTAAGCTATGGTGGCTCACGCCTTTAATTTCAGCACCTGTAAAACAGAGGTAGCCTGGTCTACATAGGAGTTCCTTGTCTCAAACCAAACAAGGCTGAAGCCAGACAACCCAGGTTCAATTCCCAGCACCCATGTGGCAGCTCACACCTGTCTGTAAAGTCAAGATCTGACACCCTCACACAGACATGCAGGTAATGCATCTGTGCAGACAAAATAAAAAGAAATTAATTAAAAGGGAACAAACACAAAGATGGAGCGAGCCTGAGGAAGACCCTTGATGTCTGCCTCTTGTCTGCCTCTCTCCGCACATGCTGTACGCACACCAACACACATCCATGCACACTGACGGACACACACTTGGACACCGACACACATCCATGCACACTGACTGACACACACTTGGACACTGACACACATCCATGCACACTGACGGACACACGCTTGTACACCAACACACATCCATGCACACTAACTGACATACACTTGGACACTGACACACATCCATGCACACTGACGGACACACACTTGTACACCAACACACATCCATACACACTGACGGACACACACTTGTACACTGACACACATCCATGCACACTGACGGACACACACTTGTACACCAACACACATCCATGCACACTGACACACACTTGGACACTGACACACATCCATGCACACTAACTGACATACACTTGGACACTGACACACATCCATGCACACTGACACACACTTGGACACTGACACACATCCATGCACACACGTGACAACATGAAGAAGTAAAGGAGGGCTGAAGTCACAGCCCAGTGGCAGAATGCTTGCCCAGGATGTGGATTCAGCCAGGCCGTTGTGGCTGAGGCAGGTGGATCTCTGAGTTTGAGGGCTACAGAGTGGGTTCCAGGACAAGCAAAGCTACACAAAGAAACTGTCTCGAAAAAAACCACCACCACCACCAACCAAACCAAAGAATAACCTAGATTCAATCCCCTGCATAAAAAAGTTTTTTTAAACACTTACATGTATTCAGAAGGAAACCAATCGCATTCACAAATAATAATTAGAGAAAATCTAGCAAATACCAACAACAATAATAATGGTGGTGCACACCTTTAACCTGGGAACTCTAGAGTCAGTGGCAGGTAGATCTCTGAGTTCAAGGCTAGCCTACTCTACAAAACAAGTTCCAGGACAGCCATGGTTACACAGACAACTGAGCAATCTCTATGATGAAAGTTAAAAAATGTCAGTAGAAAATATTGAAGAAAAACTCCCAGAATGGAAAGGTATCACATGTCTGTGAAATGCAAGTATTAATTTGTTAAAATATCCAAATTACCAGTTATAGAAGTTCAATCCAATTATCAAAATACCAATAACACTCTTTTTAAATTAATTAATTAAATTTTTATGTTCATTAATGTTTTGACAGCATGTATGTCTGTGTGAGGGTGTCAGGTCCCCCTGGAAGTGGAGTTACAGACAGTTGTGAGCCACCATGTGGGTGCTGGGAAATGAATCCGGGTCCTCTGGAAGAGCAGCCAGTGCTCTTAACTGCTGAGCCACCTCTCCAGCCCCAGCATCCTTCATAGAACAGACAAGGATGCTCCAGGGGTGGAGAGATGGACAGCTCAGGAATTAAGAGCTTTTACTGTTCTCGAAGAGGATCTGAGTTTGGTGGGTCATAACTGCCTGGACCTCCAGCTCTATGAAATCTGATGACCTCTTTTGGCCTCCCTGTGAACTTGCACTCACAAGTGTATATACACACACACATGCGCGCACACACACACAATTAAAAATAATTTTGTTTGTTTGGTTTTATTTTTGCTGTGTTGAGATAGGATTTCTCTGTGTAGTCCTGCCTGCCTTGGAACTCCCCCCTGTAGACCAGACTGACCTCAAACTCAAAGATTCACCTGCCTCTGCCTCCTGAGTGCTAGGATTAAAGACGTGCACCATCACGCCTAGAATAAAGTAATTTTTTTAACAGAAAGGGGAAAAAATGCTCTCAAAGTTGAATGGATCCCTAATGTCAAAGGATTCCTGAGCAGAAAATGAAAAATTGAAGATTCTAATATATGATTCAGACCCACACAAACTATGGCAACATTGATTCTAGCATAAAAACTATTGCATGGACTGTTGTATGAAGTTTCTGGCCTGGACTTTCCGGCCTCGCCTTGAGGTTCGGTTCTGTATACCCGCAGAGACACACAGATGCTTACATTAATTTTATGCTGATCGGCCCAAAGCCCAGGCATATAACTTGCTAACTCTTTACCCTTAAACTAACCCATGATTCTTATCCTGTTCAGCCATGCAGCTGGGTACCTTTTCTCAGAGCAGCAGAGGTGTCCTCTGCATCTGCTAGCTTCTCTGGAGTCTCTGTCTCTGCTCTTCCTGTTCCCAGAGTTTTCTTAGTCTGGTAGCCCCACCCACACTTCCTGTCTGTCTTCCTCCAATCAGCACTTTTATTAAACCAGTAGGCAGGACAATTGTTTACAATGTAACACAATCCCACTACAATGGACCAGTGAGCCAAATAAAGAATGCAGATGTGAATCTGCACACTCAAGAGTTGGTTGATTCCTGAGGAAGATACAGTGAGAATGAATACTGAGGAAGGGCTGTGGGAATGCATTTGTGTGTGCTGTATCTTTAAATAAAGGAGCTGTTTGATGGGTCATGGCAGGCACCATAGAAAAGGTGGGAGGAGAGTCAGTTCAGGTAGGAGAAGCAGGGCGGAGTTAGAGGCAGACTGCGCGGAAGCCGCTGAAAGAGCAACATGTAAGGAGCACGGGTGAGCTACGGGCCGCCACGTGGCCCGCAGATTAATAGAAATGGGTTGATTTAAGATGTAAGAGCTAGCTAGCAATGTGCCTGAGCCATAGGCCAAACAGCATAAAGTTAATAAAGCGTCTGAGTCGTTTCTTGGGGGCCCGGGCGGCGGGCGGATAAGCAGTTCCGGTGGCAGGTCTGTGGGTCTGGGACCTCTGCCTGCACGGGACCGGCGAACTCACTACAACAAATGGCGCATCCAACGTGGGCCGATTATCCACTTAGAGCCTGAGAAAGATTAAAAAGAGTTCTAGATCGCAGAAACTGAGCAAAGGCAGCTTCCAAATTGTGTATGTAAATCGGGTCTTTGTACAAACAAAGCATGGTCCGGGTCACATTCAAAATGGCGCCGGCGGGCTGTCGGCAGTCAGTGTGAGCTGCAGCTGCAACCATTCTCACAGAAGACTAAATAACATATGATTGATTTTAGATTTCTGCTTATTTTGAACAAAAGAGAAACAAATTTTCTTCGTGGCAACATTTTCTTAGGTGTGCTCTGTTTACGGTCCGTTTAAGAAAACTTAGTGATTCAGCCTAATTTGCAAAAACTGTGTTTCTTTTTGGAGAATGTATTTTAAAAGCTCTTAGGGTTAAAAGATGATTAAGGATTCACAATAAAACAGATTCAGATAAAAAGAAAACCTGTAAACGGGTTACAATGTTTGTAAAAGGTACATAGGCTTCAGAGAGAAAATAAAGAGGTTAGAAAAAGTTTTTAAAGCGAGAAATAGAATAATAAAAATATAATAAGCCACGTAAAGATGGAAAATAGACACAAAATCTGGATTTTGGTTGTTATTGTGTTTTCTTTTAATTTTTTAACTGTTAATGAGCTAACTGCAGAAAGACAATGGATTGCAAAGGCTACTAAGTTAAACAAGAATATATATTTTAAAGGTATTTTGATTTTGAAATTTGTGTCTAAGGATTTATTGCTTTGGAAGAGTTCTGTTTCTATATCCACAGATGAGAACCTGTGGATTGCTTCCAGGCAAATATGGTTTCACCAACCAAGACCCCCTGAAAAAACCTCTGATGAAAAGAGATGGCCAGATCAGCTTCACAGCTACAGATTATGACCCAGTCTCAACAATCCGTGAGATTTTCAACGCCCCTTAATCAGCAGGAAGTAGTAATGGATAACTTCGCCCAAATTCCCCAAATATTGTTTCTAAATGTTTGTTTTCATTATAAATGGTTAATGGTCATAGTCAATCTCTTTCTAAGAAGAAACAGGGGATATGGTATGGTATGGTATGTGAATGCTTTTTTAAAAAATTAGATTATTAAATTTACAGGTAATCAGCTGTTAATCTCAAACTGCTTTACATTGGTATAGATTTTGGTTTATTGATACAAATTTAAAGTCAATTTTATTATGCTGTATGTGTTTTTCTATTCTTGTTTAAGGTATGATGTTCATGTAACTGTTTTAAAATTGTAGTGTATAATTAATAAATAAAGGTTAATAGTCACTTTTGATAATCAAACTTATAGTTAGGTTAGTTAGGATTTTTAGGTATACAAAGATATATTTCAATTAGATAGATAATCTTCAAATACTTCTAAGACCTACAGAATATGGCATTTAAAATGTTTTAAGAGCTTAGACTTTTCTGGACAGTGAGACAGATTTGTTCCTGGCAGCACCAATCTTCAAGAGAAAAATGGACTTCGAAGAAACTCCACATGGAGTCTACTCTATTTGTGGTAATGGTTAGCCACTAGAGAAGAACCTGTTCTTATATTGACTGCTTGACAGTATGCTGTTTAAACTGGACATGCAGGTTCCATAAGAAGATGACCTCTGGACTTTGGCAGAGCAAGCCAAGATCATCATTCGGGTTCCTGCTTTACAGAGAAAACTGTCAAACATTCTTCAAGACTCAAGGAGAAACAACGGATGAACTGTGCCAAAATGGGCAGAGCAGATTTCCTGCTTCACTGAAATGAAAAGAGACTCCAGGCCTATAGGCTGAAGATGGTTGCCCCAACTTTATAAAAGAACTTTGGGTGACTGTCCAGGCAGATAGGTGTCATCTCTGTCCTTTCTAGATTTTAGAAGTCGTTTGCACTTCTGGTTTACTTGGGTAAATATTATATCCTTCTGTGGTCTTTGATGTAGTTGAAGATTAGATAGTTATATGTACAGTTTTTCTTAGTCATTTAAAAGATATATTAGATATAAAACTTTAGATTCATAAAGATAAGGTAGATGATAGAGTATTTTCTTTAATTTTACTAAATACAAATAGACTAGATATTATAACTGTAATTCTTGCTTGATAGCTATTTTGTTATATGTAATTTTGCTATGATAAAATTGAAACCTTCCTTTTTGATTAGAGAGAAAGGGGGAAATGTGGGAATGCATTTGTGTGTGCTGTATCTTTAAATAAAGGAGCTGTTTGATGGGTCATGGCAGGCACCATAGAAAAGGTGGGAGGAGAGTCAG
The DNA here is from genome assembly GCA_033318265.1 of Phyllotis vaccarum. NCBI lineage: Eukaryota > Metazoa > Chordata > Mammalia > Rodentia > Cricetidae > Phyllotis > Phyllotis vaccarum. The sequence goes on along the minus strand of JARWLC010000003.1, from coordinate 56,187,759 downwards.
TTCAGGTAGGAGAAGCAGGGCGGAGTTAGAGGCAGACTGCGCGGAAGCCGCTGAAAGAGCAACATGTAAGGAGCACGGGTGAGCTACGGGCCGCCACGTGGCCCGCAGATTAATAGAAATGGGTTGATTTAAGATGTAAGAGCTAGCTAGCAATGTGCCTGAGCCATAGGCCAAACAGCATAAAGTTAATAAAGCGTCTGAGTCGTTTCTTGGGGGCCCGGGCGGCGGGCGGATAAGCAGTTCCGGTGGCAGGTCTGTGGGTCTGGGACCTCTGCCTGCACGGGACCGGCGAACTCGATACAACAAAGGGCCTTGTCAATGGTGTCTTCAGTTGCAATTGAAACCCCAGAGTTGAAGAAGTCATGAGAGTAACAAGGAGTGCCCATGTGACAGGATCAGAGAGACTTTGAAGAGAGAGGCCAAATGGTCACTAGTGAAGCCTTCTGTGGAGACCCCATTATATTGAGACTCCAGGACAATGGGACATCTGCCAAGGGCAGTGGCTTGAGCCTACAAGACAAGCTGTGTGTGCTGAGGAAGGCAGAGCTGGAGCAGAGGGGGCTGCCCGAGGCCCTTGGAATCTGGAAGATCATGAGTTTATGAGACACCAGACACAGAGCTATGATTTGATTGACTGATCTGGTCTTTCCTTCTTGTAATAAGAAGTGTGTAACTTATTTATGATTTTATAAGAGCTTGTGGTTATTTTATGAAGATCAAACTTTAAAAGCGTTTAAAAGGTTTGTTTGTTTGTTTGTTTGTTTGTTTGTTATTTGAAACAGGGTTTCAGTCCTGGCCATCCTAGAACTCATTTTGTAGACCAGGCTAGCCTCAAACTCACAGAGATCTGCTTGCCTCTGCCTCTTGAGTGCCTGGCAAGTATTTTAATAACTATAGGATTTTTAGTAAACTATGCTTTGTATTGTAATATCGGCATGGGATCTTGGCAATAAACAGGAAAGTAAAGCTTATGGTTTAATAGTGATGTGCTGATGTTAAATTAACAAAGGTTCAACTTAGTTCTGGTCCATCTTGATGTAAATGAGGATTACCTGGGAAGAAGGAAATTCAATTGAGACTATTCCTCAATCAGGCAGGCCGCAGGCCCGAGGGTAAATCTTTGGGGATTTTCTTGATTAACAGTTGACAGGGGAGGTCCAAGCCCATTGTAGGCATTGTCCGTCCGTCCCCCCCCCCCCCCCCCCCCCCGGTGGGCAGGTGGTCCTGAGTTCTATAAAGCGAGCTGAACGAGCCATGAAGAGCAAGCTCATAAGCAGCATCCCTCTGGGCTCTTCAGTTCCTGCCTCCACTGGGTTCTTGCCCTGACTTCCATTCACAATGGACTGTGATTGGGCTGTATAAGCTAAGCAAAACCTTTCTTCCCTCAATTGCTTTTGTGTAGTTTTGTCTCAACAATAGAAAGCAACTAAGCCACGGCACCTAGCATGCGCCTGCATCCCAGCTACGAAGGAGGCTCAGATGAGAGAATTATTTCAGCCCCTGAGTTTGAATCCAGTCTGGGTAACAGAGACAATTAGGAAGAAGAAAAACCCCAGCCCTCACTAAGCTATCCAACTAGGGCTGCCCCGCCCCAGCTCCTCAGTGGTAGGTGTGTCCCTTTCTCCCACTATCTGCTTATTGGTTTCAGAAGTTGTACCTGGCATCTTTCGAACCTTCTGGAGCCTCCCTGTTTGTACCACTTTCCACAGGCTCCTCCCATCAGCAAAGCTCCTAGGCCTGTCCTCCGGAGTCCCCTGCTTGGATGGTCATCTCTTTTGACTTCCATGTCAGTGTGACTTGGCATGGCTGCACAGCATTGCAGGCTTCACACACACTGCACTCAGGCTACGAGTGATTTATTTCTTTACTTTTAAATGATATTGACGTGTGTGTGTGTGTGTGTGTGTGTGTGTGTGTGTATGGGTGTGTCCCAGGGCACAGATGTGGATGCTAGAGGACAATCTGCAAGAGACAGTTCTCTTCTTACCTGCTGAGTCATCTTGCTGGCCCAGGCAATTAATTATATTAATTTAAAAAATTTATAGTGTGTGTGTATGCCAGAAGATAAAATAGGATCCCCTGGACCTGGACCTGTATTTATAGGAGGTTGTAATCCACCGTGTGTGTGTGTGTGTGTGTGTGTGTGTGTGTGTGTGTGTGTGTGTGTGTGTGTGTGTGTGTGTGTGAAAAGAGAGAGAGAGAGAGACAGACAGACAGACAGACAGAGAAATGGAGAGAGAGGGAGGGATGAGGGTGTCAGATCCCCTGGACCTGTATTGTAATCCACCTGATGTGTGTGTGTGGGGGGGGGAGATAAAGGGAGAGAGAGAGAGGAAGAGAGAGGAAGGGAGGGAGAGAGGAGGAGGAAGGAGGGTGTCAGATTCCCTGGAGCTGGAGTTACAGGCAGCTGTAGCAACCGAGTTTGATCCGCTTCAAGAGCAACAAACACTCTTAACCATTGACCCATTTCTCCACCCCCTGAGATGGATTTAAGATGTATTTCTGTTGCCCCCAACACTGTACCCTCGCACAGTGCCCACACCTGTAATCCCAGTGCTTAGGAAGCAAAAGCAGGAGAATTTGGAATTTGAGAGCAGACTGAGCTAAATAGTGAGAAACTGTCTCAGTAGCTAAGAGCTGGCAACGTCACAAAACCAGAGTACTGACCTAGGACGCACAAGGCCTCATGTTCTCTCACAGCCCTACAAACAAAATAAGTAAACTTCTTAGCGTACTCTAATATTTAATTTAATTTTTGAAATGGCCTCTTGCTATATTGCTCAAGTTGATCTGTAACTCTGAGCTTCAAGAAATGCTCCTGCTTCAACCTCCCATGTAAGCAACATTACGGGTGCAAATCAGTTTGCCCCCTCCCCTGTGTCCTTCCCCTCCCTGTGCCCTTCCCCTCCCCTGTGCCTACTCTCCTCTCCTGTGCTTGCCCTCCCCTGTGCCTCTGTGCCCCCTCCCCTGTGCCCTCTCCCCTGTGCCCCTCACCCATGCCTCCTCCCCTGTGCCCCTCCCCTGTGTCCCCTCCATCTCCTGTGTCCCCTCCATCTCCTGTGTCCCCTCCCCTGTATCCCCTCCCTGTGCCCCTACACCTTCACCTGCTGCCTCCTTCCCATTCTGCTTTGCATCACTTTGCCATGCCCAGCTAAGAGACCAGACCCGAGGCTCAACTACAGCAGAGAGGACCCTTCCTCACTGCCCTGAGTGTTCACCAGCTGCTACTCCCAGACCGGAACCCCAGAACCCCTCATCCCAGCTCTCCCCTGCCCAGCTCCCACAAGTCAGATACACCCGTACCCCTCCTCACCACTCAGAAGCTCCGTCCTTCGTGCTCTGTTGACTGGCGCAGTTCTGGTTGGTTTGTCTGGAACATTCTTAGTGGTCATGGTAAACTCAAGCCTGGGGGGGGGGGAGGGTGTTGATTGGTGGAATGCACACCTGTCCAGGTGCACAGGTACTGCACACAAAGACCCAGTGTTAAGAGGACGGCCAGTCGGGACCTCTGCAGGGTGGCCTGGAGGAAAGGTAAGGAGCTGAGCTGTGGAAGGCACGACTTGAACTTGGCTGGGACCTGCCAGGATCAGGACAGGCAGGGAGGCTGCAATTGGAAGCAGGGACAGGGACTCAGCATCTTTTAAGGATCTCTTTCTGGGTCTGGGGCTTCCTTTTTCCTGTGGAACTGGGCTGAGGAGCACAGGGTATGGAGGGATGGATATGGCTGTTAGAACTGTGCATGGGGACCAAGTGACAAGGTCATCCTTGAGCAAAATGACTGCTTGGAGCAGCCTAGAGTCCCAGGAGGGTGGCAGCAGAGAGCCCCCCAAGGGAAAGTTTCTGAAAGGGATTAGGATCCCACCCCAATCCCAACTACTTCTGGGCATGGATGGAATTGAGAAGATCCATTCAACACATTCAGTGTAAGGGCACGATTCAGGTGCCAGAGCCTTGGAGAAAGCACCCGGAGACCCTCGGACCCTCCTAATAACTCCCCACCCACCAGCAACAACCCCCCCACACACACACACACATACAAACACACAGGAGAGCATAAGGTTCTGCCTTCAGCTTGGAAGATGGGGTACTGGAAAAACCTGTTTGTGGGGCATAGGCATATAGTACCTGTCACCAAGCAGCTATTGTCCACCTGTTACCACAGGACCGATGGAAGAGCTGGTAGGGCTGCGTGAAGGCTCCTCTGGGAAGCCTGTGACTCTGCAAGAGCTGTGGGGCCCGTGTCCACGCATCCGCCGAGGCATCAGAAGTGAGAGCTCTGTCTCCCCTTCCCATCCCCCTTTCCCGTCCCCATGAAGTCCTCTTGGGACATCACTGACCGTAGGTCCAAGATCACCCTCTTCACCTTTGTCTGTGAACTTAGAACCTGCGCCCACCTTTATTGTTAGGGGGCAGAAATCAGGGGCCCCAGAAAGTGGCAGAGTTCGGGCCCACATGCTGATGCCCACAGCCAGAGAAGGCCAACTCCTAGCTGGGCTGACAGCCAAGTGGCCAAGGGCATACCTGGGGGCCTGAAGTGCAGATGGCCCACAAGTCCTGTGGCAATACTAGGTCCTTGCTACCCTTCATGGTTGTTGAGACTCTGAGGAGATATGGGTAAGAGGTGTAGTCAGGTCTCTCATTCTCCATTCTGTAAGGTCCCAGTGTGAGCTACAGCGGAGGGGCAGACCAAAGACACCCAACATGTCACTCCTTAGCTTTCTACACTTCCTGCTCAGCCGCTTCCATGAGGCAAAGCCCCTCCTCATCACCCCAGACTCCAGCTCCAGGTCCCTAGCTTGCTATTCCTACCCAGAGCCTGAGCTGCCCCTAGGGAAGGATTGGTGACCCCAGTGTCCTGCCCAGGAGGCCTGGAGTGGCTGAAAAAGTGGCTGTTCCATGTGAGTGAGGACTGGTACTTCCTGATGGCCCTCGGGGTGCTCATGGCTCTGATCAGCTATGCCATGAACTTTGCTATTGGGCGTGTGGTCAGAGGTAAGGCCTCGCTGGCATGCATACCCCCTCAGGGTAATAGGAATCCTCCATTAGGCTTGGACAGCCAGGGGCAGTGGGGTGGAGCAGGGTTGTGGGTAGCCAGGCCTTGTACTGGCTCTGGCTTCGTATCTCATCAGCTGTGTGACCCTAGCAAGGTTCCTTGCCCTCTCTGGGCGTCAGCCATCTCACCCGCACAATGGGGAAGAGAGCTTGGATGCCTTTACTTCTGGATCTGTCCCCATATCTCCCTCTCCCCTCCATGCTGCTTGGGGTGCTCACTTCCCCTGGACACTCAGCTGCCAGCGTGAGGCTCTACACTGTAGCATCAAGTCCTCACTGTCTTTCCCGGACCCAGGATCCAGGAGGGCATCATCACTAGCTATTAAACAGAGGGGAAACTGAGGCTTAGTCAAGTTACTTAGCTAAGGTCCCACAAGTAGGAAGCTGAAAAACTGAGATATATGAATCTAGGGGGGCTTGGCTGCCCTCCTCTAAATGGGTGTCCGTGGGCCCTTCCTGGTCTGTAAGGGGGCACTGCAGTGTCTGTCCCCAGGGCTCTAGAGGCTCTGGCTGGCTCCCTGACAACTGGGCATCTCCAGCCCACAAGTGGCTGTACAGGGAGGTTGGGGACGGCCACCTGCTCCGGTATCTCTCCTGGACTGTGTACCCTGTAGCCCTCCTGTCCTTCTCCTCTGGATTCTCACAGAGCATCACGCCCTTCTCGGGAGGTAAGTCATGTCACCTGGTCTCTGGCCAACCCGACTTGTCCTGCAGTCCCCAAATCTTTTCACATCCTGTGAGGCTTCTGAGGGGGGAGAACCGGGAGCAGTGAGATGTTATTAGCACGGGGGGGGGGGGGGGAAGCAGGCTTAGAAGAGTCAGGCCACCTATCCAAAGTTATACAGGGAGAGGGACAGCAGGGGACCTAGAATATCACTGACGTGGCTTGACTAGGCTCCTCTGGGATAGATAAAATGTTGGTGGTTGGTCACGTTCAGGAGCACAGTCAATAACTGTCAGGGTTGGGCTATGGAAGCTGCCAGATTTCAGGCCCTAGAGCAGCCTCCAGCTGCAGCCCAGTGGGCTCTTCCAAGTGTAGCTGATGCTAGCCTGTCAATCCCTGGACCCCCACCCTGCTGTTGTAGCCTTTAAGGCCCTACTCAGACCTTCAGCTGGCTCCCTTGACAGCTGAAGTTACTCATCCCACTCACAGGGTGTGTGGGGTTCTGAGGATGGTGCTAGAGTTCTGTGGGGCACCAAATTTAGTCTGTGCTGTGCATAAGAAGCAGAAACTGGAGAATGCCTGCCACTTCTAGGCCATCCTACATCACACTGTGAGACCTTGAGGGGGCGTGGAGTTTGAATACCTTGTCTTTACCTTGCTCAGGGTCTGGACTCCCAGAGCTGAAGACTATGCTGTCTGGCGTGGTCCTGGAGGATTACCTAGACATCAAGAACTTTGGGGCCAAGGTGGTGGGCCTCTCTTGCACCTTGGCAACAGGCAGTACCATATTCCTAGGCAAAGTGGTAAGAACAGAGAAAATCCACTTGCTTTCCTCCATGCCTCTGGAAGCACAACCAAGTCCCCAAGTGTGATAAGATGCACCTCAGGATAGCCCTGGGGTTTGACGTTTGCCTGTAGGACAAGGATGTGAGTGAGGATGCCATGTTCTTTGAGCCAGGCTTTTGGCTCCCATTCCCTGGAACTTTAAGGAGGAAGAGGAGGAATGGGGCGGGGGGGGGGGGGCGACGACACACGACTCAGCTTCTCCAGGGCATAGACCCTCTGCATCAATGCTCTCTCCCACCCCCTGCAGGGTCCCTTCGTGCACCTGAGTGTAATGATTTCTGCGTACCTGGGTCGCGTGCGAACCAAGACCATCGGGGAATCTGAGGTGAGAGGCACCAGAAAGAGCCCCTGTAGCCCTAGGAGGGGAAGGGACCTGGTTCTGAACCTAAAGTTTTGTTTTCCCTAGAACAAGGCCAAGGAAATCGAAATGCTGGCGGCGGCCGCTGCAGTGGGTGTGGCCACTGTCTTCGCAGCCCCGTTCAGCGGTGAGAGCTCCGGCACCTCCTCCACCTTGTAGTCCTTGCCCCGCCCCCCAGACCTGATCTCCCTGGCTTGCCCACCCCCACCCCCCAAGCTGAGTTTTATCCCCCAAGGAAAACCCTTCAATCCTGCCATATGCTCAGTCACCTCAGGGTGTTTGGGGTGGGGTGTCCAGGTCTGTAGACTCCCTTTGAACTCATGAGGGTTTAAAGCCTAATCCTCACTGTGTGGCCCTGGCCACACACTACTCTGAGCCTGGTTTCTTGGACTGGGAAATAGAAATCTTCACAATCCCACCTGATGGGGTGAGGACGTGTGAGCCTTTTCGGCTACAGCCAAGGACAAAGGGGTCTTCGGCTGTCCAGACAGCAAGAGCGCAGGTCTGGGAGGGTCAGGGAGAATGTGACCCCCACATCCTGCAGCTCCAGACGAAGGGTCCTCCTGAGCCCTGTGTCCCCTAGGTGTCCTGTTCAGCATCGAGGTCATGTCCTCTCACTTCTCCGTCTGGAATTACTGGAGGGGCTTCTTCGCTGCCACCTGTGGGGCCTTCATGTTCCGCCTCCTGGCGGTCTTCAACAGTGAGCAGGGTGAGCCTCCTGTGGGGACCTCATCTCTTCCCTCCCTTTTCTGAGACTCATCACCCCCTCATCTTCTCCTTCCCCTCTCCATTCACCCTTTCTCTTCCCGTTTTTCTTTCCTCTTCCACAACTTTGGTTTCTGGAGCATCTGACCATAAAGTCTAGCTCTGGGTTTGGATGTTTACCTGTACTAAGAAAACTGGAGGTGTACTTGTGTGTGCGTGTGTGCACGTGCGCAAGTGCGTGTGTGCATGTGTGTGTATGTGTACTTGTGTACATACCCATATGTACTTGTGTGGGTGCATGTGTGTGCATGCGTATGTGTGTGTACTTGTGTACATACCCATATTGTGAGTGTGTGTGTGTACTTGTGTACATACCCATATTGTGAGTGTGTGTGTGTACTTGTGTACATACCCATATGCTTGTGAGTGTGTGTGTGTGTGTTCTTGTATACATACCCATATGCTTGTGTATCAATCTGTTTATGGCTTTGGATGACACTGGAAGGATGTTCTCTGCACTTGGTCACCACAGCATCACAGAGAAGGTTAATCAAAAGTCAGAAAACGTGCATGCAGACAGTCTTTCTGGGGTCAGGACTTCCAAGGGAGCTGCTCTTCAAGCCCAGCATGGAATTTTCCTACAGGGGATCTTCATTGCAATGTCCCCTCTATAACCCCCCTTTTGTGTCCATTCCTCAGTCTCAAGGGGCCTGGGGGCGCTGTGCCAGTTATCTTTGAACTAGGGTGTAGATTCCGCCAAGATTAGCTAACGCCTACAGGTTAAGAGATGAGCCACATCCCTATGCTTGTGAGCAGAACGCACACAGCTGTCTAGGTTGGAAGATACCGAAAACTCCTCTTGGTAGGAAGAAAGTATGATAAGATCGGACACCTCTTGGTTCCCCAAAAGATCTTTGAGAGGGACAATACAAGTGACCGCTTTTGACCTTGACACTTCAGGTCTCCTGTCTCCCAACAGACTGTTTTCAGCCAAGCATGGTGGATGGATCCTGCTAGATCTTGGTCCATCCTTGCTCACCCAATTGTTAACAGAGCATCCAGTCATAACATGTGCTCTGTGCCCAAACATTCACCCACCCCGAGCAAAAAAACGACATGATAAATACAGAAATGGGGCATATTTCTTGTTGGTTGGGAGAGAGGCTCTAAGGGCACAAAGAGCTATGGCTGGCTGAATGATAAGCTCAGGTTGTCAAACCCACAAAGCCAGAGAAATTTGATCTTAGAGCACTGTGCTACCTCCCTTGTAGGAGTTATTCTGGGAGACACTTTGGGTGGGGATGAGTGTGACCCCAGACACCCTCTCCCACCCTCCCCCAGAGACCATCACCTCCATCTATAAGACCAGTTTCCGAGTGGATGTGCCCTTTGACCTGCCGGAAATCTTCTTTTTTGTGGCACTGGGGTAAGTGAGGTCCAGGCTCTGACAGCCCAACTGGGTTCCTCCGGCATGAACTGGGGCAGTTCTGAATCCACCCTCATCATCACCTCCAGGGCCATCTGCGGTGTCTTGAGCTGTGTTTATCTATTCTGTCAGCGGAATTTTCTCCGCTTCATCAAGACCAATCGGTACACCTCCAAACTGCTGGCTACCAGGTAGGTGAAGGCCTGCAAGGTGCGCCACCCCAACCCTCTATAGAAAGCCCCACCCCTTACCTGCATTACCTTCTTACCCTTAATATGTCCCTTAAATACTTTCTATGGGACACCTCACTCACACTGTCGCTTCCCTCACCAATACCCACCCTGCCAAATCTCAGTAAGTCTCTTACCCCACTTACTGGAAACCAGTACCATCAAGGAACCCCAACCATCAGTCAGTCACTGTCTCTTCTTCCCCTGAACTTCCTGTCCCCCTAAGCTTGGAGTTCTTCTTCCTCCCTCCTGACCTAGCAAAGGCTAAGCCCCACCCAGGCCTGGCCAGTCTGGTCCCCTCTGTCCCAAACCCCCACTCTGCCTGGGCTCCATATGGCTTCTCCTGGGCTCCTCTGTTTCTTCTCTGGATGGAGTCTGACAGTTTCTTTGCCTCTCCCCTCCTCCATAATTATGCCCCCATTGTGATCCTTGGGAACTTGCCTCTGATAGGGAGCTTCAATGCTCCCCCACATTGGGTGGGGGAGAGGAGGCAAACTGGAACTCTCACCCCCACAGCAAGCCCTCGTATGCAGCTCTGGTTGCCCTGATCCTGGCCTCCATCACCTACCCACCTGGTGTGGGTCGCTTCATGGCTTCCCGGGTAAGGGGCACTGAGCTAGGGGTGGTGGTGAGCCCCATTTGACATGTCCTCTGTGTACATCATCCCATTCATTTCCCCCTAAAACTCTCAGAGAGGTTCCTACTTTCCAGATGATGAGGTTGTAGCTCAGCAATGGCAGAGCCATCCTCAGGGTCCTCAGCTTGGAAGGGGTAGAGTAGCTGAGGGTCAGGTCGGTGATGGGACAGATGGGGCATGCTGACCTGCCATTGCCACTGCCCCAGCTGTCCATGGCGGAACATTTGAAATCTCTGTTTGACAACAACTCCTGGGCACTGCTCACTCGGAACTCATCCCCACCCTGGCCTGCTGAGCCTGACCCCCAGAACCTGTGGTTCGAATGGTACCACCCCCAGTTCACCATCTTTGGTACTCTGGCCTTCTTCCTGGTCATGAAGGTGGGTCCCTTCTGTATCAGATCTGAGGTAGGATTGGGCTGCTTCCACAACTGGACCCTGGATCACCATCCCCTTTAAACCAGGTTCCTTAGCTAGTCTGACTCGCTATGCGCCTACACAAGTCACATTGGCTTCCCCAGCCCAATTCCTTTTTATTTTTAACTAGGTTTATCATCATGGAGTAGGGACTGAGGAGGTGGCTCAGTTAATAAGTGCTGGCCTCAAAAGTATGAGGCCACTCACGTAAAAAGGTGGGCCTGGTGGCACACTTACGCCTAGCTCTGGAGAGGTGGGCTCTGTTTAGCCTAAGTGGTGAACTCCAGGCCAGTGAGGGATTCTGTCTCAAAGGAGATGAACAGCTTTCTGAGCATGATCTGACCTTGTCTTCTCATCTCCAGGTACACACACATGTACACACACACATGTACACACACACATACAAACCTGCTCACACATTATAAAAAGAAGAAAGAATTGATGAGGTAGTTAAGTTACCCTTTCTACCCAAGGGTCAGGCTAAGGGTGAGAAAGTGAATGACTTAGCATGTGCCAAGCACATAGTAGGCACTTTCCTGGGGCTTGGTTACTTCGCCTGTTTGATGTTGTCTGAACTCCAGACAGTGCTTCAGGCCCAACATGGGCATCGTTTTCTCTGGGAATTTTCCACTCTGTCTCACTCTTCCTTTGTTCCGTCCTGCCCTGTGGCCTACAATTTCTGTTCTCTGGTCCCCTCTCTCATTCCGCGAACAGTTCTGGATGCTGATCCTGGCCACCACAATCCCCATGCCTGCTGGGTACTTCATGCCCATATTTATCATTGGTGAGTCTGAACTCCAGGGAGATTTGGGAGCATGGGGGTATAAGCGTGGTTCCGGAAAGCCACCTCTGTCCCGGGGTGCTGCTGAGAATGGGGTAGGGTTCCGGGGCTTTAGGGGTCTACTCAGCCTGACTGCCTCTTCACCCTGAGTCTGTGGCAGGAGCTGCCATCGGGCGTCTCTTGGGAGAGGCCCTGTCTGTCGCCTTCCCAGAGGGCATCGTGGCTGGTGGTGAGATCAACCCCATCATGCCTGGGGGCTATGCTCTGGCAGGTGAGTGGACCTGGCCTCAGTAAGTAGGAAGGCTTTGCCGGCTAGAATATGGCTGAAGGGGCTGTTTGTCTATTGCATGGACTGAACTGTACAGTGTGCCTCCTACTCCCTGAATCCCATCATCCTCTGAACCTCCCAGCTCTCTCTCTCAGCACTATCTTTTTCCCCATTCCCCACACCCTCTATATCCTAGTTCTCTGTCATACCTGGGCATTTCTAGCAGTTTTCAGTATGTGCCCTCTGGATATGGTTGACACTAACCATGGTCACACTATACCAACCCTGTCCTCTGGGTGAGCCTGGCTCCTGCCCTGAGTCACCCACCTTGGCTCTGTCCCCTGCAGGTGCTGCTGCTTTCTCAGGAGCGGTGACCCACACCATCTCCACAGCACTGTTGGCCTTTGAGCTGACTGGACAGATTGTCCACGCACTGCCGGTGCTGATGGCGGTACTGATGGCCAATGCCATCTCCCAAAACTGTCAACCCTCTTTCTATGATGGCACCATCATGGCCAAGAAACTGCCATACCTGCCATGGATTCGTGGCCGCAACATTGGGTGAGCCTCGGGTTGGCTAATGGGGTATCCAGGATGGTCTGGGAGCTAAAGGACCCCCGAAATTTAATTCCATTGTCCTCAGGCCATCAACCTCCCAGAACCTCATGCGCTTGGAGAGGAAGCCAGAGTTCAGACAGATGTCTGTCTTGCTTCTCTCCCCCCTCACTTGCTCTGCTTTCCAAGCCGAGTGGTCAAAAGCGGGGATGCAGATGGAGTCTGAGGTCCTTCACCAAACTGCACCCAGCAGTTTCAGTTCCCAAAGCAGTAGGGGTAGAGACTCAAGACCCTCTGTGTTCTGGGTCCAGCTCCAAGCTCATGTGAACTGCTGTCCTGGTCCAAACCCATCACTTCGGCTGTCACCTGGGTGGGACTTTTCTCATGTTCTCAAACACTAAAATTCTCTCAGGTGTGAAAAATAAAGCCAAAAGAAATTCTCTGGGGCAGGATTCTGCTAGGTGATACAGCCCCCAGAGAAGCTAATGCTGGCTGCTGAGGGTGCAGAGCACCCCCACTACTGAGCGGGTCTCTATGTTCCTTCCATTACAGGGTCCTAAGCACTACTCATTCTGGGAGCTCTTCATCCCCACCTCTACCCCCATCTTTCACTCAGAAACCAAAAGTATTTGTTACTTTTTCTCTTTGGAACAATGAAACACTTGACAAAATTATTCTGACTCTCCATTTGAGAGCAGAGCGCAGTCCAGCATGGCTGCAGGCGCATGAGGCAGCTGGCCACATCACATTCACGTCAGGAAGCAGAGAGAGATGGATGCTGATGTTCAGATTGCTTTTTCTTTCATATTAAGTTTAGGACTATAGCTCACGGGAGAGCTCTGCCCACGTTTAGGGTAGGTCCTTCCTACCTCAGTCGACAGAGTCTAGAAACTTTTGCTGAGCCCTCGTGATTCTAGATTGCTAGGTTTGAAAATATTAACTATCACACGTGGTGCTCTGCCTCTTTCCAAAGGCTAGCACTATCATGCAGGGCCTGACACATGCCTCCGTCTGCCCACAGCTCCTACCCTGTGACTGTGGAACACTTCATGAACTGTACCCTCACCATGCTGGCCAAGGACATGCCGCTGGAGGAGGTGGTCAAGGCTGTGACCTCCACGGATGTGGCTCAGTACCCCTTGGTAGAGACAAGAGGTACTCAGCCGGGGGAGGGGGAGGGAAGGGGAAGAGGGAGGCTGCCTGGAAGGATGAGTGGGGATTCTGTCAGGGAAGCAAGAGTGAGCAAGCAAGGAGATGGATGTGACTCTGAATCCAGGCTCTGCCGTGTGACCTGGGAAAAGTCACTTAACTTTTCTGTGTTTTGGTTTATTTATGGGTGAAACATACATAAATACATACACACCTTCTAGGTTTGTGTCATGTTTAGGGATTTAAAAAAGCTCTTGCAAAGCAGCCGAGGAATGGCCCTTGGGATTCTAGCGAAAAATGATGCAGCTGTCCACAGCTGCCAAGTATCCGTGTCTAAAATTGAATTTCTGTAGTAGGAGAGTTACCCCACTGTGCTTCTCAGCCTGTGCTTCCTCATCTATAAACTGGATAACAAGTATCCTAAGAAATGGAAAATTCTGGAAATTCCCCGAGACACAGAAACACTCAGCATGAGGCTGGGGAGAGAGCCCATTGGTTAAGAGCAGTGTTATTCTCGAAGAACCTGGCCTTGGCAGCTTACATTTGTTCTTAGCTCTATTTCCTGGGACTCTGGCGCCCTCTTTTGGTCTCTGCGAGGACCAGTCACACAGTATATATACAGTGGATACACACACATAGTGTATATGTGTGTGAGCATATATATATATATGCAGGCAAAACACACACACACATAATAAGTCTTTAAAACAAGCACCCAGCATATTGTTGGCACATAGTAGGTGCTCAGATAATGTGACTTCTGCATAACATGTGCCTCCCTCTATTTCCTAGAGTCTCAGATCATGGTGGGCATTGTGGAAAGGACCCACTTGGTGCAAGCCCTCCAGACTGAGCCAGTCTCCTGGGCTCCAGGCCAACAGGTGTGTCTCCCTGCCAGGTGTGGGGACAGGGTGGGGGTGTGAGCAGGGCTATGGAAGGAGTGAGGAGTCTGGGGACTGTAGACTGGCTCAGGTCTCCATTATCTTCCCCCAATTCCCAGCGCTTTCTCCAGGACATCTTGGCTAGTGGCTGCCCCACACAGCCAGTGACCCTGCAGCTATCTCCAGAGACTTCTCTGTATCAGGTAAGAGAGAATTAGGAAAGTGAGTGGAGAGGGAGGACCTGTTGGGGGAAACTCGGGCTCCACCTCCTCCCACTGTGCAGTGTTTTACACACACACACACACACACACACACACACACACACACACACGCCATACCCTTTGCACACTTCTCACCTGCCGATGGGCACAGCAGCTCCACCTTGTGAGACCCTCCCTGCCAGGTTTTGCTACAATGTAGAGGAGACAGTGAAGAGGGCTTGGGAAACACACGCTTCTGGGTGGAAACAGTGTTGGTAAGAAGCATTCCATGGAGCTGGAGAGATGGCTCAGCAGTTAAGAGCACTGGCTGCTTTTCCAGAGGACCCAGGTTCAATTTCCAGCAACCACATGGCAGTTCACAACTGTCTGGAACTCCAGTCCTAGAGGATTTAACATCCTCTTCTGGCCCTAGGGGTACTGCATGCATGTGGTACACAGGCATACATGTAGGCAAATACTCATACATAAAATTATTTTTTAAAAAAATGCTGGTCATGGTGGCAAATGCTTTTAATTCCAGCACTTGAGAGGCAGAGGCAGGAGGATCCCTGAGGCTAGCCTGGTCTACATATCAACTTACCGACTGCCAGAACTATATAGAAAGACCCTTGGGGGGGGGTGGATTTTTTTTTTTTTTCTAAATTTAAGAATCATACAGGGATCCCAATTTGAGGACCTTGCCTTTCATCCTGTGTGACAGTATATTACCTAGTCTCTCAGAGCAGGCACTTGTGTGGGGTGGTGACAAGCAGCCTAGAGACCTGGCTATGGCCCCAAATTTTCTGCCAGGGTGTGATGCCCTAGAGGTTCAGTAACATGGATCAAAGGCGTCCTTCTATCTAAAGCCTTGCTTCTCCCATGGAGTCTGGCTACCACCTAGTGGTCAGACTAGACATTGCAGGCTGAATTCTGTTCTTCCACTCGCCTGGCACAGGGTGTGTGGGCACAGGGGTGTTCCCTGACTCCATTTTCTGTCAACTTCCCCTCCAGACACACAAGCTCTTTGAGATGCTGACCCTTCAGACGCTGTTTGTGACATCACAGGGCAGAGCTGTAGGCTCTGTGTCCTGGGTAGAGGTACTAGGGTCTTGAGGGTGGACAAAGTGGGGCTGGGGGGGGCACCAACATTCTCCCTTTTAAAGATTGGGAGTTACACAGAACTTTGATGTACCTCATCCCTTGGATTAGAGTGGCCACTGAGCGTGGGACATCAATTACCAGTTGGCCACTCTCTGGATTCAGGGTTCCTCATGCCATGGGGTAGGCGCCCGCTCTAAATCTACAGTCTCCACACGAGGGTGCTCTGGATGATGGAGGCCAGAGCTGTCTCCATCCCTCAAGACCCTTTCTCCTCCTCAATTCCCTTTTCTCTTCTGTAGCTGAAGAAAGCAATTTCCACCTTGATCAACCCACCAGCCCCCAAGTGAGCCAGCCTGGGGATTGGAACAAAGAGCAGGTGTCTGGCTCCAGAGGCTGTTGAATGGAGCCCCACCCAACCTAACCCACTCCTCCAGCGAACCTTAGCCCCTCAGTGAAACGGCAGCTCTACCTGCCTGAACAGGACTCCACATTCACTCTGGCCCACCCCGAGGGGGCAAAGGAAATGGAAAAAAATCTTACCCTAGTAGATGAGCCTTCTGAAATTATCTATTCCCAACCAGTAAATCCTGAGAAAAAAAAATAAAGCTGATATCCAAAGCCACCGTTGACTCCTGCTCTCCCTCAAGATTATGCATTCGGGCCCCTGGGCTCTAGGGTTGGCCTAGGTTAAGCCCTTGGGGCATTTGATGCTCCCAAGGGTATCGCAGGCTTGGGCTGGGGCTCTTAGCAGGGAGATGGAAAAGACTGGGTCTTATGACACTTGGCCTCCATATAACAGGAACTTGGGGGTGAGGTTTGGCCTTCCAGACTCAATCTCTCTGGCTGGGGTTCAGCTAGTGAAGTGGGGTCTCTGGGTGTGGCTCTTTGGAGACAAGAAGATGCCCTGGGCTTTCTTTTTTTGAGGTTTCTAAGGTGTTTGTGTGTTGGAAACAGGAGCTGCCCACCCCCATCCAGGGCTCTGCAAAATGCCTTCCCTGGGAGACCAGGTCAACTTCATCCAGGATGAGCACATTACTTTAATGTCACCAGACAACCCTGTGGGAGATAAAGGATGGTGGTGGGGGACATGGGTTCTCTTGGCTGGGGATCATGGGGTCACAGAGGAACCAAGTAAGAGGGAAGGAACAGACAGACCCTACAGAGATGTTCGAGGGACGAGGAATGTCTTGACCAGAAGAAACAGTCCCACTTTGCAGGGGACAGATGCACAGAGTGAGTGGGAGGGGCTGAGCCCAAGTCAAGGTTGGCTCCCCAGGCTCCCTCCAAATGACCCTCTCAAGCTTTCTATGATGTTCTCCTGGAGGCCTGTCAGCTCTCCTGGGGCTGGTTGCCCTGGCGCCTGCTTAAGAGTCTGGCATCAGGCAGAGAGCAGAGGCCCTGAAGAGGCCAAGCACACAGTACAGGGGGCAGATCTACGGAGGCACTGAGTGATCCACAGGAATGACACCCACCATCCCTGCCACTCTCCAAGAGTCAAGAGATGCCCAGTGCTAGACCAGGGCATTGGGCCCCCAGCAAGGAATTGCAAAAGCTGGATTGGCCAGCTTCCTTCAGTTGTAGAATACTTCATCTTCATCTTCTGAGAGAGAGCCACTGTCCACTGATGGCAGGGAGCTGTGTAAGTGGGCCCCACCATCAGGCCCCTGAGCCCCTGGCAGCCGCTGCCGATGATGCTGGATAGGGCTAGGGGGCTCCTCCGGTGAAGGCCAGCCATCATCAAGGGTGAGGCCAGGGGAGCAGGCTAGGAGACTGTCATCCTGTGAAGGGCCACTCAGGAGGCTGTCCTGAAGGTAGATGCTCTCCAGGTCTAGAATACAGAAAAGGGGTACAAAGGAGAGATGGAATCTTGCATCCTGCATCCTACCTTTCCTGCGTGTGGGAGACCAGGCAAAGGTCGGGAGACCTGTAGGTCACTACTACTAAGCTGTGTGGCCCCAGGCGGGTCTCCAAACGTCTCTAAGCTCAGTTGTCTCCCCATGATAGAAAGCAGAGTAGCCAAGAGCAGGAGGTGAATATTGGGACAAAGGGTGTTTCTTCTGGTCCTCTGTCCCCTCCCCTCCTGGTCATAGGGAGAATCAAGTGAGGTAAGTCAATGTAAGCTTTATCAGGATCCAGGTTTGGGAAAGCAGCATCCATAATGCACCTAGTGCCAACTCAAGCTGCAACACAGCCAAGTTTTCTTTTTTTTGTTCAGGGAACTCCCTGGGGATGTGCAGGCCAGGATTCCCAGGTTACTGAGGAAGAAGCTAAGCCATGGAAGGGGGGATGGGAGAGGAGGGAGCCTGCATGAGAACCTAGGAACCATCCTCAATGCTGTTCCACCCACCCTGGTACCCCCGGCTGTACCTTGGAGCTGGAAGGCACCCTGGATACTGTCCTCTGGGGGCAGTTCTTCGTCATCCAGGGAGGACCAGGCACTCAGAGTGGCCTCTGTGATAGCAAACTGTTCAGCAACACCTGGGGACAGCAAGGCTAGGTTCTGTGAGCCCATGGATGGGAAGAGGGCACTCTACACAGGCCTCTCCAGATTGTCCCTCTCCAGGTGATGAAGGAAGAGCCCCATCCTCCATCCTGTGCTCAGACCCAGCTTCACCCCTGCAGACCCTACCTATGGCCTCCTTCACTGTACCCCCACTCACCTGCAGCAAAGCGCGCCTCACGGAGCTCATCAGGGAGACAGCAGTAATGCTCATCTTCTGCTGGGGACAGCTCCCAGCCTGACTGCTGGGCGCTCCAGCCTTTCCACTCAATGAGGTGGGCCACTCGGCCACGAGCCATGGCTGTGGGCTTCGTGATATGGTCCTTGATGCTCTGTACCACCCCTGTGAGGTCATGGATGGCTATTGGGTGACCATCTCAACATAAGGCCCAGTTCATGACACTCCCAAACCTCAGCACATCCCATGCCCTGTATCCCAATAGCCTCTGATCTATAGATCTGCACTTGTTGGGTTCCTGTTACCATGACCATGGGAAGCTTTGCCTCAAGGGCCCCACACCCTGCCCTGTGCCCTCCCTGGCCTTATGGTCCTACTTCACTTATATGTCTCACTCATTTGTATGCCTCCCTCCCTCCTAAAGTCTTAGGGAATCCAGATAAGATTTCTAAACCAGCCACTCCTTTCTCAGACTGGCTATGGCCTTCAGTTCTTCTCAAACCCAGCACCCTCCACTCATGACAGTTCTGAAGGAGTTGCCCTGTGCTCCCAGCTCCCCAGAGTGAGACTCTGGTGTGGAGAACTCAGGGAAGTGCTTCCTGGAGGAAGTGGCCTGGAGCTGTGCTCTGAAAGTCTACTGTGATGGGACAGATGGGGACCAGGCTGTTTCACAGGTGATGTGGGATTGATGGTACAGAAAATCTGGCATGACACCAGTAAATCAAAGGTGACACACGGGGAAAAGAGGCTGGGAGCCCCACAGGGGCCAGACTGGGGCTCGAGCGCCCTGGGGACAACTCTGTGTTGTCTACACAGCAATGGAACGCCCCAGCCAGACATGGACCAGGGGAGAGGGAGATTATACCTGTTACTTGGAAACCGCATCCTAATTAAGTTCAAGGGTGGAGATGGGAGGTGGGGGACAATTCGGGGCCATTGCAGAGACCCAGCAAGAGGCAGACCAGGGCTAGACAGAAGGAAAAGGGCTGGGGGGCGGGGGGTAATATGACTTGACTGGCTGAATGTGGAAGGCTTATGGAGAGGAGATGGCAGAAACAGCTTAGCATCTCCACTAAAGGAGGCAGGGAAGGATCTGGGCATCCCCAGTTCCCTAAAGCCATGCAGACATGAAGCCCCCAGGGAATGAGTTCCAAGGACAAAAGAGCTATCCACAGGAATAAAGGACCAAGGACGGGGGAATGGTGGGGAAGACAGGAAGACCTGCTCCCCCAAGTTGGGTGCTGGACTCTGGAGTTTCTCAGGCGCTTGAGGACAAGACGGGGCGGGGGTGGGGTGGATTTCAGGAGGAAGTAGCAGAGACAGGGATGGGGACGCAGTCCTGTGAGTACCTGGATCTGGTGTGATGGGAGGATGCTGCTGTGTTGGGAGAAAGCTGTAAGAGGAGGCTGGTGGCCTAAGAGACCTGGTAGGCTGGGTTGAGGGCCAACTGCAGCCAAGTACAGCAGCATGGGTCCCCTGGCCCGCTTGGGTACCCTTCTCCTGTCACATTGGTATGCCACTCCTGGCTCCCTCCCTCACCTACTTCAGAGAACTACCATTGCCTGGGGTGCCACCTCATGCTCTCAAGGTGGCACAGCCCTCCTCAGGGACAATTGAGGACTGATGTTCAGACACATGGTCTTCAAGTGCTATCAAGCCTTCAGGGTACCATGCTGCAAAGTCCCCAGTGGATTGAGGTAGGGAGAGAACCACAATTGTAACTAGGTCTTCACTTAACTAAATCCTCAACCTCCCCTGCTTCCTTCATTCCCCAGAGACACATCCAAGAACAATCCTCCGGGAGAGGCCTAGTCCTCACCTCAGGCTCTGCTTCTAGGGAACAAGACCCAAGGTGACGTGGGAAACCATGCAGTCAGATACCCAAAAACTGTACCCTGCCCCATGTGAGGCATCCCCAGGGCCTGAAAACCCAGCAAGTCAACTCCTGAGAGAGGAACCCAGCCTGAAGTCTGGCAATTAGGAAATGTTAAACCCAGTGTGACTGTGACCCTTTGCTTCCCCTCAACACATGTCCAGGGAGAAGCCTACAATCTCTAAAGGCTAGAGGGGGGGCTGTGGGGACCTACCCACAAGGGATGAGGTGGCCAGGGCAGCCACACTGTAGTTGCTGGAGCAGGCTCTAGAGTTGGATATATAGCCATTGGTGGTCTGGAAGCACCTCTGTAGCAAAAGAAGGGGTAGGTAGGAGTGACAGGCAGCCAGAGGACATTGCTCCTCACCCCCACAGACCACTGTTACCACCCACTCATCCTTAGACAGTGGCCAGGGACCAAGCATAGAAAGGTAGGGAGATCCTATCCCTTCCCTGGGCTAGCAGGACTGTGGGCCTGGGGTGGGCACAGCAGAGGAAGGGACAGTGCCGTCAGCTGGGCTGGCTGGACTGTGGGACAGCAAGCACACTGACCTGCCACGGATCCCAACAGAATTCCATCTGCTTGTCCTGAAGCAAGAGGAGAAAGGAGAATTCAGGCCTGAGGGCTTTGTGCACATGGCTGAATCCTGAAGCTCCTGCAGGGCAGGGCAGCTCCACCTTGTGGTGCTCTGAGAGATCAAGATCTATCCATTCCCTGCTGTCCCCTAGCACCCAGAAAAGGAAGTGGGACACAGTAGCCTTAGGGGAACAGGAAATTGGTGCAGGCAATAAGTCTGACCGGAGCCAGAGTATACTTTCATTATTTCCTGTTACCTGGAGACTAGGGACTTTAAAAAATAATGTGTGTGTGTGTGTGTGTGTGTGTGTGTGTGTGTGTGTGTGTGTGTGTGTGTGTGTGTGTGTGTGCAGATGACTACAGGTACCTGAAGAGGCCAGAAAACCTGGAGCTGGAGTTATAGGTGACTGTGAGCTAGCTACCCAATATGGGTGCATGGGTGCTGGGAACTGAACTCCGGTCCTCTGTAAGAGCACTACACTCTCTTAATCACTGAACCATCTTTCAAGCCTGAGACTAGAGATTTAACCCAGAAAGAAGAAAGATTTCTTTCTCTGAAAAAATGGTGATGTTGTCATTTACAACAGGTGTTACAACTGGCATAATCAGGCTCAGGCCCAGGCTCAATGTGCTTTGCAAAACAATGACCATGGTGGAACATGCCTTTAATTCCACCACTCGGCAGGCAGAAGCACACAGATCTCTGTGAGTTCGAGACCAACCTTGTCTACAAAGCAAGTTCCAGGACAGCGAGGGCTGTTTCACAGAGAAACTCTGTTTCAAAAACAAAAACAAACAAAAAAACCCAAAAAAACCCAATGACCTAATTGGTGTGGTGGCACAGGCCTCCAATCCCAGCCCTAGGGAAGCAGAGGCAAGAGGATCTCTGTGAGTTCAAGGACAGCCTGTCCTAACTAGTGATTTCCAGGTCAGGCAGCACAACATAGTGAAACCCTGTTTCAAAATAAAAATCAGATAATAATAATAATGAAACAAAACATAAAAAATAGCACCTTGAGGCTAGAGAGATGGCTAAATAGTTGAGAGCCTTTGTTGTTTCCCAGAGGACCTGGATTCTGTTCCCAGCACCCACAAAGCATCTTGTAACGATCTGTATCTTCGGTCTCAGGGGATCCAATGCCCTCTTCTGGCCTCCACAGGTACTGCACACAGTGGTGAACAGACCCAGGAAGGCAAACACTCACACATATAAATTAAAAGTAAGTAAATCTTAAAACAAATAAAATCAATTAGTACAAGCTACATCCCTGGGCAAGTATGAATATTACATACTAGGGACCCTAAATACACCTGGACCCCTCAATACACCAGAACCCCTCACTACACCTTCCTGTTCTATGTATAGAACCCCCTTTTACTCTTGAGAAGCCAGTGCCAGTTGCTAAGCAGTTCTGGCTGGTATTAGAATCTACTGTCAACAAGGCTGAGTTCATCTGGGCAGGAAGACCTTTGGGATGGTATTGTGTTTTCTAAGTAAGTCTGGCCCAGTCCCGGATGTCCAGCCCAATGCAGACCCTCATCTGGCTTAATGCCAAGTCCTCGGTGCCCCTATTGCCCAGGGAGAAACTGAGGTTGGCAAGGAAGAAGAAAACAATGCTTTGCGCTTGCCTCAGGGAGATAAAAAGCAGCTGGGGCCAGGGCAGGCAGGAGGAGGTTACCTTGCCAGCAACATGGTCTGGAGCAATGGCAGGTGGATGGCTGGAGGGCAGATCCCCGTTCAGGAGGTCTGTGCCCTGGGGCCTGGGGAAGTCTTTGTGGGCACTTGTGAACAGATCTGGAAATAAAGATAACAGGAGAAATTTAGAAAGGAAAAAAAAAAAAAAACCAACATAGCCATAACAATAAGGCAGGAAAATAAATACGAGCGTCTGAACTGAAAAGGAAGTCCAGCTATCCCTGTTTTTACCCGTAGAAAAACTACAGACAGTTGGAAGGTGGAGGTGCACGCCTTTAATTCTAGCATTTGGGAGGCAGGAGCAGGTGGATCTCTGTGAGTTGGAGGCCAGCCTTGTCTACAGAGCAAGTTCCAGGACAGTCAGGGCTACACTGAGAAACCCTACCTGAAAAACAAGAGAAAGAGAGAGAGAGACAGAGAGAGAGAGAGGAAAAACTAAAGACTCTGTCAAAAAAAAATGGTTAAACCGATAACTAATTAGTAAAGATACAGGGCACAAAATTAACATACAAAACCCAGTAGCATTAAAGTCAAGTGTGGGTTATATATAATTCACACCCAAGGTCCCAGCTATGAGGAGAGTCATTGCATCCCAGGAGTTGCAGACCAGCCTCAGATACAAAGAATCTTATTAATTGTATACATTTTAAGAAAAGAAAGAAAAAGCTGGTATTGGAGATTAGCTCCCACTAGATCATAGGCGAGGCCAACTGGCCAGTGAGCCCCAAGTGCAAGCTACCATGCCTGGTCTCCTAATGTGGGTTTGGGAAACAGAATGTAGGTAGGTTCCCAACTGAATGATCTTCCCAGGCCTAAGTTCATTTTATTGGCTACAGCAGCCCCAGCACCTACCACAGGGTCCAGCACACAGCAGGATCTCATTAGGGGCTTCACCAAGGGGAAAAGCAAGGGGGTCCAGACATCAACACAGCTAGCCAGCATAATCAAAACAGCCGAATTCGAATTCTGTCTCCACCCATACTCCACTCCAGACCCCAACAGGTCGGGGAAGAAAGGGGTCCCAACAGAGGAAGGCCGCAGGGCTCACACCACAAGCACATCCAGCCTGGCTGGGGGTAGGAGAGTGAGTACAGGCCTGCACTCAAGTGAAAGTTTTCAGACAAATTACATTCTGAAAGAGGCCAGAAGATCTGGGATCTGCCCCAAGGCTGGAATGCATGGGCCAAGGCCGGGAGGCTGGAGCCAGGCTGTCTGGGACACTATAGGACAGGAAGGCAAGGTGATAGTCAATGTCATCTCCTGGCCCAAAGTGACCCAGACATAAGGAGGGCAAAGACCGCATGAGTTCTGAGAATGAGGGCTGAACCATGTGCCAGTCTGCAGGCCCCAGCATTGCCTGCTGTGTGCAGGTACTGGCTATGTGACCCCAAGTTAACCCTGGGTTGCGCTTCTCTGGGCTCCAGTATCTTCCATGTATATAAAGGAAAGACTCAATGGCAGGGCAGGGGCAGTGTCCTTCAGTGGTCTGGTCCGTGAGGTTTCTTTTTCATTTATTTACTGCTTGCTTTGCTTACTTATTCTTTTATTTGAATGATCTCCAGCTGGAGGTCAAAACCAGGGCTTTATGCATGCTGGGAAGCCTTCTACCACTGAACTCCATTTACATCTCAGCCTCCCTTCACCAGATCTATTTAAAAGATAAAATTAGTATTGAATAGAATGGAATGGGGATCGTCAGAGCCAGAGGCACCTGGAGATCCATTCAGTCTTGTGTCCTGGAAGCTTCTCTATGTCACATGCATTAAGGATTGTACTCGTGTGTGTGTGTGTGTGTGTGTGTGTGTGTGTGTGTGTGTGTGTGTGTGTGTGTGTTTGTGCGTGTGTGTATGAAAGGGGGAAGGGAGGGAGAAGAGAGAAAGAACAAGCAGGGAAAGGGAGGGAGGGAGAATAAGAGAGAGAAGGGGAAGGGAGGAAGAGAGGGAGGGGGGAGAGAGAGAGAGAGAGAGAGAGAGAGAGAGAGAGAGAGAGAGAGAGAGAGAGAGAGAGAGAGAGAGAGAGAGAATATATAAAATATACAGGTGAGAATTTTCTAGATGAGCACACTGGGTCAAAACGCAAATATAATTGTTCTTCCAGGCCTGTCTTAGTTCTTTCTCTGTTGCGAAGATACACGACTAAGGCAACTAACAGAAGGAACAGTTAATTGGAGGATTAGAGATTCAGAGGGTGAGTCCATGACCATCGTGGTGGGGAGCATGGCAGCAGGCAGGTAGGCATGGTGCTGGAGCTCACATCCTAATCCATTAGTGCAAAGCAGGGAGAGAGAAACCGGGAACAGCATGGGCTTTTGAAACCTCAAAGCCTGTCCCCCAGTGACACACCTGCTCCAGTAAGGCCACGCCTCCTAATCCTTCCAAACAGTTCCACCTACTGGGGACCAAGTATTCAAACATATGAGCCTATGGGGCCATTCTCATTCACGATGAGGCTCAAAAATAAGTTGTTTGAAAGCTCAACCAGCAAGATGTCTCACTGGGTTAAAGGTGACTGCTGCTAAACTGGCTGGTCTGGGTTCATCCCTGGGAGTCATGTCATAGGTGACAGGAAAGAATTGACTCCCAGCTGGTCTGTGACCATCACATATAACATCACATGTTCAAACCCACATGCAAACATGAGGGGCTGGCGAGATGGCCTGTGGAGCTGCTCTTCCAGAGGACCTGGGTTTGATTCCCAGCCCCACATGTCAGCTCACAACCATCTGTAACTTTAGTTCCAGTGGATCTAATGTCCTGGCCTGGCCTCTATGGGCATCAGAGACAGACATGATGTACAGACATACATCTAGGCAAAACATACATGCAATAATTTTTTTCAAATTAATTTAAAAATTTTTAAAAGTTTGAAAGCTGTGACTAAGCATAGTGATTCATGCTTGTGATCCCGGCACTGGAGACTGGGGCAGAAGGGATCAGACACACACACACACACACACACACACACACACACACACACACACTATAAACCCACACACACAGTATACATACCATACACACACACACTATAAACACACACAGTATACATACCATACACACACACACACCACACACACACACACACCCCACCACCACCAAACAACAGAAAGAGAAACTCTGGAATTCTGCATGTTGCACAAAGCCAGAGTCTGTCTAGCTACAGGGTGGTGCTGGGTACCTGGATGGGTGCTGGGATGCTTCTAGACTCCCTGGGCACCCCTGGAAGCCCTGAGCTCTTCAGCTGCAGAGCAGGGAGAGAGAAGGATGAGCAGAGGAGGCCAGAACAGCTGTCACACCAGATATTTGCTGAGGTGGTGGTGGGCTGGTGGTCCCTTCCTCCAGCCCCTCCCCTGCCTGCCCATCCCATCTGGGACCCAGGCTCCTCTACCAACATCTCCCCCTGAGGCCATTAGCCCCATGATGTCATGGGCTAGTTGCCATAGAGACATCAGGTAATGAACCAGCCCAGGGTGAAATCACAGGCTGCTCAGCAGGGACCTGGCCGTATCATAGCCTTGGAGACTAGAAAAACACAGTGCCATGTAGGGTGGGGCAGGGGACAGCTCAGGGGACCTCTAATGCCTGCTTTGGTGACATTCCATTTCTTTCACCTTTCACCTCAATGTCTAAGACCCTTTCCTGGACCTGTCCCCCCCTCACATCCTCAGGCTATGGGAGTAACAACCCTCTTGTTGTCATGGTAACCTGAAGACCATTTTGATCCTTCCAGGGAAGGGGTATCATCTAGAAGTCCCCTCCATTCCTCTGCTTACCAAGGATGTTTCTTGCTTTTCTATTACAGCTCCCCAATCATAATGTCAGCTCAACCGCCTAAACAGTTCTCCATAATGTCTAACCTAAACCCTTCATGCTGCAGAGCATCCCTGCCAGCCCCCCAGATTCTTTTCACTTCCTTTAGAGCTATCCAGTGTTTACAGCTATTCATTAGGGCTTAGGGCTGTGTGTCCCAGCCCAATAGTCACTGTGGTTGCCACCTGCACCCAGAGTGCTTCTCAGGAACAAGAGAATTAGCTTGCAGCCACCTGGGAGGAGGCAATACAGATAGAGTGAAGAGAGCTCTTTCCCAGCAGCACAGAGAAGGCGGAAAAACAAGTGAGCAGCAGCCTGGGCACAAAGCCTCCGGTGCTGTCTCCCTGGAAGCCAGCCTCCCCAAAGAGGCTCTTGTAGCAAAGGGATGCACTAGGTGGTCCCTTCGGCTCTGTAGAGAAGCAGCCTGGGGCTTAGTCCTCTGGACTGCAGTCATATATTCCTCCGTGTGTGCTGGGGGCTACAGCAGGTGGCCATGCTGTGGCCAGGGCTCCCTCAGAGGACCTGCTCTCTATCCCTCAGTGTGTCTTTCTGAACAGTGAGACTCCTCTGTCCTGGTCCTGGACTGGAGTTTGCCCTGGGGGCTCTCTGAACCCTACAGAGGGAGTCTAAAGAGTGTGAGTCATTGACCTCCCTGCCAGGAAAGCAAGCCCAGAACTTGGCCGAGATCCATTCTCCAATGTCCTCCCCAAACACCCAGGGCCATGATGGTCCTGTAGAGTCCTCTGGTTGGATGAGCTTAGAGATGCTCATGGGGATCCCTTTTCATCCCTAACCAAGGGCATCCACTCCCCTCCTGAGGCCCAGCCTACTCCAGTGGCACCACCTCCAGGCAGCCTGCCAGGTTGGCCTAAGCTGACTAGGTGACTCCTTTGAGGGAGAAGCCTGGCATTGAGGACACTATCCCTGTTTATTAGACCTGCTCCGGGTCAGGTACCATGCTGATTCCTCACCTATGATTTTGTTCAGAACTCTGCAAAGTAGGTAGCAGCATACCCACTTGTCAGATGGGAAAAATGAAGCTTTGGAGAGCCTTATCAAATTCACCAATAGTGAGCAGCATGGAAAGGTTCAGACCTAGGGGGCAGTATGGAGTCCAGAGAGTACTGTACTCCACAAAGGGACCCCCTAGTCATTTTTTTTTTCTGTGGGGGGTGTGTATATGTGCGTGTGTGCACTGCTCCCCTCTCCAAACTAGACTTCCTCCAACATAAAACTATGTCCCTTCCCTTTGAACTACAGGGTATTTACTCTTTCTTAATTCTTCCACAGAGACCACTGGAAGGCTGCTCCCAGCAGGGGTTCTCGCAGATCCCCTCACGACCTGGGCCTTCTAGGCACAATCATGTTTGACTCTTCAGAAAGTCCTCATGGCTAATGTCTGCTCTCATAAAAGCCAATGCATTGGACATTACAGACCCTGGTAAGCCAGGAGACTGACTGCTAGCTGGAGGAGAGAGCTTTGGAGAGAGGGGTAGATAGAGAAGCCGTGGAGCCAAGAGGCATAGGCAGGGGGACCCCAAGATGGAGAGGGCTAGATACTGTCTTCTTAACCAGATGTGAGGCCTCTGAGCTATCTCAGAAACTGGTTCTGGACTACCAGCCATGCACCAAGTGCATTGGGGAAGAGCGGGAAGCTTTACAAAAGCAAAGGGCAGGGACTCTCTGCTCCTCACTGGAACCCACAGACCTGGATATGACTCTGACTCTCTGTACAGCCAGGTGGGTGACCTGGGTGAGATTCTGCTCCACTCTGAACCCACTTCCCTCCCAGGTTCAAGAACTGGGTCAGAAGAGCCAAGACCTGGCTCAGCCTGGCTCAGGATAAGCATCCGAAATAAGTAGCATCTTAAAAATAGCTGAACCAGAATCTCTCTGGTGGTAGCTCAGTTGGTAGGGTGCTTGCCTAGCATGCATGAAGTCTTGGGTTCAGTCCCTTAGCATCACATGAATGAGGCATGGCAGTACATGACTGTAATCCTCACACAAAAGGATCAGGAGTTCAAGGTCACCCTCAGTTACATAGCAAGTTCAAGGCTAGCCTGGGCTACTGGAGACCCCATTTAAATAAGAAAAAAAAAATGGGGCAGATGTGGTGACTCAAACATGAAATTAAAGCATTTGAGAGACGGAAGAAAGGGGTGACCTTGAGTTCAATGTCAGCCAGGGCTACAGAAGAAGACCCTGTCTCAATTAATTAATTAATTTTGAAAGATAGAAATAGATAAGGAATACAAAATAGTTTCTAGATGCAGTGTGCATGGCCAGTGTCCCTCTGTTCTCAACACAAATGTCTGGCACCTACTACTTCCTCGGAGGCAGGAGAAGTCTCTTTGCCACAAAAGAGGCCTGGAGCAATTGTCTGCAGGAGGGTATTGACGGTGGGGGTGTGGTCTTTACACTGAGACCCTTTCCCACCCAAACCTACACTCACACACTATTACTCTTCCCACTGAACTTGATAAGATCACACATCACACACTTGGGGACAACTGAGTGAGCGGGCACTGCAGGCTGGAGGACTCCTGATCCCCCAGCCCAGTGGCAAAAGCTGGGTAGGGTGGATCTCTCAGGTGTAGCCTGGACCTGGAGTAGACCCAGTTGGTTGCAGGCTTCAGGCTCCGTGAAGCATCAGTGCAAAGTTCATGACCCCCGACCTCCACTTCAGGCTCTAAACATGGTCCATGCAAACCTTTGGCAGGTGGGACTATGGTTAACAACTGGTCCAGGTGTGCAGAGGTAGATACTCAGGAACGCAGGGAGGTCTGAGATGATTGACAAGGCAAAGAGCTGGCTTCATGGGTGCTGAGGCGGAGGATCTGGCTCTGGAGTGAGAAGGTCTCAAACCCCATCCTAGGCTAGTTGCTCAGCACCCTCATTTGTAAAATGGGGACTGGGCCAGTATCAACCCATTAGTTTTTGTGCCTACAGCTTAGAGTAGAACCCAATGGGAACTGTGAGAAGAAATGATGGAGACATGCAGTAGATCATCAATGGCTGTCTGTTGTCCGCCCACTCAACTCTCTCTCCTTTTTATTTATTTATTTTTGGTTTTTCGAGATGGGTTTCTCTGTGTAGCCCTGGCTGTCCTGGAACTCACTCTGTAGATCGGGCTGGCCTCAAACTCACAGAGATTCGCTTGCCTCTGCCTCCTGAGTGCTGGAATTAAGGGTGTGTGCCACCATGGCCCCGGGTGGTATCTCTCCCTGCTAAGTTGCTGGGATGCATGTTGTGATGGTCAGGCTCTGTCCTCTCAGGGTGGGGAGAAGGTTAGAAAATGCAGCCTGATCCCGGGGTTGGCACTCGGGGTGCAGAAGGAAGGGTGGAGAGTGTCTCAGCCAGTGTGACCTCGACTGCCCTGGCAAAGGGGTCATGGAGGGAGTTTGGGAGATTGAAGACCCAGGCCTCAACCTCATAGTGACCTGAGTCACTTCCCTGAATACTCTTCCGTGAACTTGGAGCAGAACGTCCTAAGAGTCCAGAGATGGGGAAGGGGCTTTCAATAGTCCTCAGACCAAGATCCCCTTCTAAGTAAGGCCTGCCCAGCCCCACTCTAAGGCCAGTTTACCCTTCTCTGCCTGGATAAATTCCTGGGGTGGCCACTGAAATTTTCTATACACCCTCTGCTCCCACAGAGGGTAAAAGTCCCAAGTGGGACAATGGCCCAACCTCTTTTGGAGGGGTTTAGTTTTGTTTTGACACAAGGTCTCACGTAGCCCAGGTTGGCCACAAACTCTCTATGCTGTGGCTGCTGGCCTTGAACTCATCTTTTGATCTTCCGTCCTGAGTGCTGAGATTACAGCCATGCCCCAACACCTCCCAACCTCTTTTCTAAAACATCACTCCAAAGACAAATATGCCCATCCCCCAGACTCTGTGAAAGACCCTATGCCCCCCCCCCCCCAGGAGGGAGAGTCACTCCAGTTCCATGAATCACCTTGGAGATAACCAAGGTGCCCAGGGGTTACTGGGAACATCAGCTGTCCTCTATCCTCTCCTGTCCCCTGAACAGGGATGGGGGTGGGGATGGAGTTAGGGATGAGGGCGGGGTAAAGCCAACCTTGATAACCTGTTCATACTCACTGACCCCTTCCTGCCGAGGGGTTTCTAGGGCTTAAGACAGAGGCACCGAGAGGGAAAAGGATCCTGAGCTAGAAAGGCCTGCGTCTTGGGGAGCACGAGCGAGGTCCGCCTGTCTTCCTGGAGCTCAGTGGCCCATAAGAGGACCAGAAAGAACCGGAAGCCACCCTCCCCTCCGAGGCACACTGCAGGAGGCGTGCGGCTGCAGGCAAGAAAGCATGGCACCGGGACCTTGCTTCATGCCACCTGCCGGGTGCCAAGTGGGGCTTGGGGTGCAGAGACCTCTGCCGGCTCTGCGCACTGCCCGCTCTCCTCCCGAGCCCTGCCCCACTGTGGCACGGTGTCCCCTGGGGCGCGGCTGGTCCGTGAAGGGCGGACACCCACCATGGGCTTCCCCGGACCGCGGGCTGGCGCCCCCGCCCCTTGCCGCGCGTCCCGGGCTGCCGGGTCCTCACCTCGAGACACGCAGGAGCCCATCACGGGGCGGCGGGGCCGGGCCACTGCGCCCGGGGTGCGGCGGGCGGCCGCGCGCTCATGTCTCCGCGGACCGGGGCTGCTCGGCTCGGCCTCCTTTCGCGCCTGGGTCGTCGTCCCCGCTGCCGCCGCGCCCGCAGCTGCCAGGACCGGGCGACGCCGCGGCGGGCGGGGGACCTGGGGAGCGCGGAGGGCGGTGCTGGGGTGCGCCCCGCCCCCTCCGTGCCGGTGCACCTGTTGTCGTAGCCCTGGGTAACCTGGACTCGGCCCTAGAAGGAAGACTTCTAGACTCAGACCTGAGTAGCACCTGCTGTCTGGAGCTCAAGGTCAGGGGAGGGGGCTGGGAAGGGGGAAATTCTGCAAGGAAGAGTCTCATCCTATTGTGCACACTGAGTGGAGACTTTACTATTTTCTTCTGCTATGTGGGTCCTAGGGATTAAACTCTAGGGTCCTAGGGTGGTTATACTTCTTGGATAGTGCCTTTACCTGCTGAGCCCTCTCCCCAGCCCCCAGGTCAAGGTTTTTTGATAGTCACCTCCTTATAGGAGGATGCTGCCCCCGGGTGAGGGTTCTGAGGGAGGACCACAGCACCACCAGACCTCCTGTATGGATGGAGGTATTATGCAAGAAGGTAAACTACCTCCCAGGGCTCCTGCAGGACAAAGAAAGTTAAGCACAAGTCTTTTGCTCCACATGGGACTCCTGTCATGGAGCAGCAGTGGCCCCATTAATTGCTGGCGCTCACATGCCTTCCTGAATGTGTGGTTTTCATGTCTCACACATACACTCTCGTATGCATTCACACATGCTCATTCAGGATCTCAGAGTGGCCAGATGCTCCTTGGCAAACCTTGCCAGGTTCTCAGCACCTCATGTCTGAGGCGAATTTTATCTCACTCCATCCTTGGGCATTTCTGTTCCCAAGCAGAGGAGTCACTGGGTCTGTTTACCAGACGTGTCACTAAAGACAGCCTTAAGACTAATGTCACAGTAGAGATGCTCTGGGCTGGCCCTGGTGTTATCAGTAAATGGAGACCCAGCTCATATAAACCATATTACTTAAACACACAATTGAGCCTGGAAGGAACATACGTGATCATCACTGCCCACCCTACACAACACAAGACAACAGCATTTATCAGGCATGGGTCATCACAAATAATCTGGAGCCAATTGGATTTATGGTGCATGGGAGCAAAGGTGATGTCTCTTCTATAATGCTAGCACTTGGGAGATAGAATCAGGAGGATCTGAAGTTCAGGGTCATCCTTGGTTACGTAGTGAGTTCAAGGTCAGCCTGGTTTACATGGGACCCTGCCTCCAAAAAGAAAGGACAAAAAAGTGTATGGAAAGTTGTGCCCAGGTTATGAGGCAATATTGTACCAAGGGATTGGAGCCCCTGGTGATGGAATCCCTCAAGGACCTCAAGGGTTGGCTGTCATGACAACAGCAGTACAGATTGCTGCAGCCTCCTACATCCCTGAAACTGCTACTTGTATGAAGCACTGACCACATGCAAGTTATGAAGAACACTTGAGTGTCCATCCTCCGGTGGGTGCAATATTCTCAGAGCCTGGAACTTCGCCCCCAAGCCTAGCCTCATTGAGGTGGCTGTGAAGGGACCATTCTTTATTATAAAGAAATCTGAGTGGCTCACTCAGCATTAGAGGTGCTCCTGCCTCTGTGTGGAGAAGACAGACGTGCCTATGGTTGAGCTATAGTCTTGTCCCTTGCATGTAGCCTGGTACTCAGCAGGCAGATGTGCTCTCTAGAACCAGTGGATGTGAGCCTGGAGGCAGGGCTCTGACTCACCATGATGTAAAGGCAGGAGCTGGTCAGAGCTGCTGATGCTTCTGCTGGTAACATAACAGTTCAGGGATGGGTGGTGAGGTAGAAGAGGACCCCTGAAGAGAGGGGGCAGCTCACAGAGTAGGCTGTGCCTGGGATGGAGAGAGGTGAACGGCTGAGCAGAGCATTGTCTAGGGTCCCTGTCTGGCTGACTCAGAGACACAGGTGGGGGGTGGGACAGATGCTTCTGCCTTCCCGGGTACTTGACAATGCTTATCTTCCTGCTGATTCAGTCACTGTACACACTGGGCTCAGACAGGGGCAGGAGTTTACCTAAGGTTAACAGCTTATAGCAGGACAGGGACCAGAACATAGACGCCCCAGCACTGGTACCAGACTGAGACTGGGCCATCCTGGGGGAGGCAGGTGGCTCTTCCTTGCATGTCCACATTCACCTTCCCAGTCCTTGGAATTCTGCTGAAGCAAACAATGTCCAGACAGCTCCAAGATGTGTGGCTATTGTCCCTGGGGCGGGCTGTCCTTTCCCAACTCATCCCACAGTCCATCTGCCCTGTGACCTTCCACTGCCCATCTTGGGTGCCCTTCTGCCACACCCACTCAGGGCAGAGAGGGGAGGAAACCTGGGGAGACAGTGCCAGGATGCACCCTTCACCTCTCATGTTCTATTTTCCTGGTATGATCTTGAGGACCCCGACAGAGCCCCCTCCCATGGCTCCTCATCAATAAACAGACATCTGCAACCGAGAGAGCTTGGCCTGCTGTGGGCACTGAAGCATGGAAAGGGGACAGTGGGGACAGCGCAGGCAGGGCCGGATGGGAGGAAGATTAATCTGCAGAAGCCACTACAGTGGTGATGAATCAGACCAGTGCTTGCCTGGCAGACCCAGGGTCAGTAGGGACACTGTGGAGAGAGCCATGTGTGAGATGAGCTCAGGGTCAGAGGGTGGGAGATGCTTCTCTCTAGCCAGCAGTGTCTGTGAAGAGAGCTCCTGCCAGGGGCCAAGGGAACATGGGGACAGTTTCAAGTCTACAATGACCCTGAACACAGATTTTGAAGGTTGAGTGTTGGCATCTAGAACTGGTAGAAGACTCTGTATACAAGAGGTTTGAAAACAGGGATGCTTGGGAACATTCGGGGTACATATGACATCTGGGGAGCAGTAGGAGAAGGGAGACTGTACCCCCTGAATGTAGAGGACCCTCTATTGAGCAAAACAGCAGAGATCTTCACCAGATCATATGTGCTCACTTGCAAGAGGCCATTGGCTGCTCACTGCTGATACTCGCTCAGAGGAGAGGATGGGAAGGTTACTGAACCCTCTCTGGGATTTAGACACTTCTCTGAACTCTCTGAACGCATATCTGCCCTCAGGGGTTGCTAGAATATGTAGGCTAGGGAAAGTTGCTTCAAAAGGGCTCCATCTATATAACTATGGAGAAGCCATATTCTGGGTGAAGTAGCTTTCGTGTACAGCTACTTTGG
The DNA here is from genome assembly GCA_033318265.1 of Phyllotis vaccarum. Classification (NCBI taxonomy): domain Eukaryota; kingdom Metazoa; phylum Chordata; class Mammalia; order Rodentia; family Cricetidae; genus Phyllotis; species Phyllotis vaccarum. The sequence goes on along the minus strand of JARWLC010000003.1, from coordinate 56,153,996 downwards.
GGCCCCACCAGTCACCTGCAAGTAACTCTTCACCCATACTCTGTTAAGTGAACCCCGTAAATTTATTGTCTGCCTGGGGTGAACTGTGGTGGAATCGCCATTGGGTTTGTCATCAAGATCTTGTGAAGAGTGTCTCCAAGAGAGGCAAGGCTTGACAGCAGAGGTCCTGGAAGACCTGGGTAGGCATCCTGTGGATGGCAGGATCCTTAATAGGTCCTCAGATAATAGATGGTGATTGAATGTGAGAAAAGTGATATTTGCCCAAGGTCCCACATCTGGAAGATGGATCACGGCCAAAACCTAGTCAGCCTGTCCCCTACCAGCAGGTACATCCTGATGAGTCAGGCAAGAGGTATGTCAGTACAGGTGCCCCTGCATACTGGAGGCTACAGGGGAAGAAGTAGGGGTTAGTATTTCTCCAGCAGTGACCAGGGTTCACTTGGGACCACAGGGCAGGAAGAGCCCTTGAGATGGAGAAAGACTTGGCCTGTTCTGGTCTGGGTCTTGGAAGGTACATCCTGGGATAGGAAGAAACCCACTACTCTAAGCATATGAGGCTTAGAAGGGCAGAGAGAAAGGAGAGTTTGCCAGTGGTCTGGGCGTGGGAAGAAGGACCCAGGAGACTGAAAGAATCTTGAGTGGGTTCCAGTAGTCAGAGATTGAAGCCTTTCCAGAAACATCTAGAAATAAGGTCATGAGCCAACCTTGGAATGTGTCCATTCTCACTTGGGGCTGGGGCTTTCAGCTGGACCCGCAGATCAGAAGTCTCCCTGACCCCCAGATAACAGATGGACTAGAGAGGGGAGGTAGCCAGAGAAAGAGAGGGCGTGCACTCTCAGTCTCATGGGAGAGACAGTCTTTAGGGAACTCAGATGGAGGCAGTGACCACCACTGTACTGGGCCCTGGTACACCAGGGAGAGACAGGGAAGCCTCCGGGTGTAGAGAACTGTGGCGTTAAGAGGTATTTTAAGTTTGTCTCTCAAATACCGAGTGTAGGCCTGGTCCATGATGGCTGCTTCATAATAGGATACCTTTCTTGGGGCTCAGGAGGCTGGTGATATCACTCTGGTTCTGATGATCTCTGCAGGCAGAGAAGCTCCCCTGTCAGCTCCAAGGCTTAGGTGACAATAAGGCTCTTGAGTTGTACACGTCACACAGCAAGTGACCACCAGGGGGCAGCATGAGATGGTATCATTCTAAATAGTTTTCATGTTTTCCACCCTTGGCCAGTTGACACAGAAAGTACCACGCTGGCAATCTCTGACCCAGCCAGGACTCAAAGCTGTGCACACTGCATCATGAACTTGGTGCCTGGTAAGGGGAGGGACTGAAACACCTTCCCCACCCCGGTTCTATCCACCGGGCCCTGAGATTTACCATGGAGCTATGTCCCCCAGGACTGTATCACCTCTCCTGAGTCATGACTACAAGTTTGCATCCACCCAGAGAGGGGACCTTGTTCTAATAGGAGATGTCTCTATAGAGAACACAATCCTCAGTCTGAAATCTACATGGTCCTGAGCCCACTGTACAGATGTGGAGACTGAGAGCCAATGGAAGGATCAAGGCTAAGCAGGAGAGCCAGGATTTGAACCCACAGCCGTGGGCCCCTCAATCCAGTGTGCTCATGGGGATTGGGGTGGTAAGTGTTAACTCTTGGAAAGATGTACCTGGCCCGAGAGTCTAAGAGGCCTTCTGAGGAGGCTGGGAAAGTCGACTTGACAGTCTAACCTAAGAAAGTCACACTCAGCTAAAGACTGGGGTGGAGGATTTCCAGTCAGAGTCAGATGTCAGACTTCCTTAGACACACAGGGGGACTAAGTGTACCAAGAAGTTCCCAGCCTGATGGGAGAAGGGTGGTAGAATCCTCAGGGAGTCCCAAGTCTGATGGTAGAGACACACACAGCTGACTGTTCTGAGATCCTGTCCTGAGCACTGGGGACACAGGCATGAGGTTACCCAGACTAGAAGCTCACAGGTATAGTGACACCTAGTCATGAGAATGGCCCTTCCCATTGAGGAGCCCTGCTGAGCCAGATGGGGTCTTGGTGTGACTTGGGGGGGGGTAATTCAGGAGCTTGGGTTAATAGCAGCATGGTGCATTGCATGGCATGGGTCCATTTAATCCTCCAGTAGACCAAGAGGTGAGTCCACACCATGGTCGCATGGGACAGCTCTTAGAAAGGCCCACTACTCAATGGCAGTAGTAGTACACATTTTGAATCCCGGCACTTGGGAAGCAGAGGTAGGTGGATCTATGTGAGTTGGAGGCCAGCCTGGTCTACAGAGTGATTTCAGGATAGCCAGGGCCACACAGAGAAACCCTGACTTAAAGAAAAGAAAAGAAACACCGCCACTAAGCTATACTCAGCCCAGTTCCATGACACCAAAGGTGTCATGACCTCCAAGGTGAAGCCAAACCTGGAAACTCCTGGGGCCTCTGGCCAGCACAATCCACCACTCCTGCCTCTGGATATTCACACAAGCCATGCATCCTCCATCAGGCCACACCATGTACGCCTGTCCCTTGCGTCCCTGTTCATCCTGCTTCCTCACCACCATCATCTTTATTCTTCAAACTTCCAGAAAGAGGCTCACCACCCGCACAACGGGATGCAGAGCACACAGGCATGAGCCGCAGTCCTGGAGACTGAAGCTGATGTTAACAGACTATGGCACACAGCCTGTTTCTGTAAATGGAGTTTTGTTTTGACACATTCATTCTTACTTCCTCGCCTATGTTCTTTAGCTGTTATGCTTTATAACAGTGGAGGTGTGGCAGTCATGGTGTAACCCTCAAAGCTGAGAATGGAAACGTTTGCCAGCATCTGGTCCAGACACTGGCTGAGGGGATATATAACAAATCACTGGGATAAAAAAAAAAAAAAAAAAGAAGACAGCTCATGAGAAGTGCCAGGAGGGGGCTAGAACACGGGAATGGGGGTTGAGCCTGTGGATGATACTGGCTGAGACATTTCTCGTGCTACCCCTCCTCATTCCCCAGGTGCCTGGGAAGGTAGTCGGGCAGAAGGTGAGCAGAACACATGGCTTGGCCTCTGTGAAGGTCAGGCTAGGTCTGGATTTTCCTCCCTAGCTGCTGTTCATGCCCGTTAGTGGAAGGTCCTGTTGGCATCTGTCCTTTGGGGAGTTGACTGTATGCTAGATAGACATGGTGGTGACTCTCTTTTCTGGGAGCTCACAGGAAATTGTAGAGAGCTACCCCAGCTGAAACCCAGATCAAAAGAAAAATCCAATGGGGCCTGCTCCCCCCCACGTGCCTTCTAACCACTCATGAACATCCCCCAGTGATCCAGGAGCAGGACACACACTCCTTTTATAGACAGGCTAACAGAGGTCTGTGGTGTTTGATGAACTGGCCAAGCCTTTGGTCCATGTCTGCAGGCAAAGCTCTGATTGTCGTGGGAAAGCCCCCGATGGTATTTAGGACAATGGGTTCTAGCCCAAGACTTATTCGGGCAAGTCTGTCCCCTCTGGGCTTTAGTGTGGTCGTCAGGAACCCAGAAGGTTGGGTAAATGTACCTGCAAGATCCGCCAGCTGCACACGCTATGGCTCGCTTCTTCCCTTTTCAGGTCTCAGTTTGTCTCTGTAAAATGGGAAAATGAATTTTGGTCCCTCCCACACTCTTGCAGCTGGTCCCAGTCCAGGGAGATCACAGATGGGAAAGAGCTTTGAGCTCAGTGGAAGAAAAGGTTTCTATAAACCTAAGTGGTTATTATGTTGCTGATTTGGAAGCAAGCAGGGGCTAGCACCCAGAAGCGGACAGAAAGTTTAGTCTGACCAGTAGAGGGCATTATGGGGAAGCTGGGTGGATCTTGAACCGGAATCCATTTGGTACTTGGGAGATCAGCCCAGAAATCAAGCCTGCCTTGGGGGCATAGCTGTGAAATGTTGGGGACCCAAGGTGTCTCCGTATAGTGGTGGGGGATGGGCAGGGCAGGGTAGATAGTGAAGTGGGAACTAACATGGGCACTACACAGGAAGGATGACTCATGGTGTGGAGCCCAAGAAAAGGTAAGGAGAGATGTCCAGGCGAGAGCCTAGGTCAGAAGTCTGAGCCTCAGAGAGTGTGGGGAAGCAATACCTTCAGGCTCCAGGATCAGGCTGTACCATCTGGGAGCAAGCTTCTTCACTTATCAAGGTGGCACATGCCTTTAATCCCAGCACTTGAGAGGCAGAGACAGATGGATCTCTGTGAGTTCAAGGCCAGTCTGGTCTACAGAGCAAGTTCCAGGACAGCCAGAACTACACAGAGAAACCCCTACCTTGAAAAACAAACAGAACAACAAAAGAAATCTCATGACCTCCCCAGCTCTCAGAAAAAAGCTGAACTCTGCAAACCCCATTGCGTTCATGGGCTGGTTGATGGTCTAAATGCTGGTAGCAGGCCCTATCCACTCTTGCCTTTCCAGCCCTGGATAGCGCTAGGGCCCTGGGAAAGTGCTTTTCCGGCACAGTATAGGAGGGGTGAGGAAGGCGGTCAGGGTGGGCCTTGTGAAAGCCCCCAGGGCATGTGTGAGAGTTGATAGCTCTTTCCAGGCGGTGAGACAGTGGGCATCAGGATCATGCACTGGGAAGAGCTTCCTACTGGTACCCTTTCCTGCCCATCTGGGCTGGAATGGCAGTGTGCTGCAGACACAAGAGAGGGAGGCAGAGGCTGAGGTTGGGGGAAGGAATGCCCAAGCTGGTAGGAGATGGGGAGGGAAGTCATTTATTTGAAGGAAGAGAGAAACCAGCCAGTCCTACCCTGTGAGGCCCCTAGCACCCTCCTCTCTGAGACCCCTCTGAACCTCAGTTTCCTTGTCTGTGAAATGGAGAGGTAGCCCTTTGAGTTATAGGGCTTCAGAGATTCTATAAGATGATCTGGATCTCCAAAGGGTTCACATGGCCCCTAGCATCTCTGGTAAGTTCCCCCCAGCTCACAGAGGCCTGGAGCTGGCTCTGTCCCTGCAGCCACTAGTAGAAGACCAGTGTAGAAGACCAGTTTATGAGGAAAACCCCCAAAATAAAGAGAGCCCAACTGGCCTGGCCTGCCCAGCCTGAGCTAAGGAAGGGTAGAAAGGGGAGCCAGAATTCTGGGAAAGTGTTTTCCCAGCCCAGGTATGGAAGAAATAACATGGAGGTCATGGTGGGCCTTATGGAGAACCCTAAAGAATTTAAGAGACTGATGGTTCAACCAAGGAGGTGAGACAGTGACCATCAGGAATCATTCACTGGGAAGAAGGTTAAATAAGCTGATTCCAGGGGCTGGAGAGATGGCTCAGTGGTTAAGAGCACTAACTGCTCTTCCAGAGGACCCAGGTTCAATTCCCAGCACCCATATGGCAGTTCCAACTGTCTATAATCCCGTAATTTCAGGGGACCTGACAGCCTCACACAGATATCCACGCAGGACTTGCTGCAGCAGAGAACCAGAGTTTGGTTCCTAACACTCACATGGGAGCTTACAACCACCTGTAGTTCCAGGTCCACAGGATCTTAACACCCTTTGCTGGCCTCCTTGGGTACCAGGCACACACACTGTACATGCAAGCAAAATACCCCATACACATAAAACAAATAAATTAATAAAAAATTTTATTTACAAGTCTTGCTGGGTGTGGTGGCATATATGTGTAATTCCAGCACTTTAGAGGCCAGATTACTGCAAATTCAAGGCCAGTCTGGCCCACATAGAGAGTTCTAGACCAGCCAGGGCTTCATAGTGAGACCCTGGCACAATAAACAAATAAACAAATGCCCTGGTGGCAGTTGGGCTGTGGCTGGGAGCCCGAGTGCTGCCAAGTATGTGTTCAAGGACCTGGGTTTCATCTTTGGACCCACAAGTGAGAGCCCACCCCTCTCCCAAGCTCAGAGTCAAGTTAGGAAAGAAAGTTCTCCTGAGGACCACTGTGCGGATGGTTAAACCGCGGCTCTGAGAGGCAGGAGCTGGAATCTAAGTGGAGTTCTACATCAGGAAGTGGGCAGAGAGAGAGAAAGGAAAGGGGTCTGCAGGGGCCCTGCCTGCGTCAGATTAGATTCCTCTTGGGACCTGCGGTTTCACAGACATTTTGGGCCCTTGCTGGGTCAAGATTGAGCCAGGCATGGAGGATCCTAGAGGAGTTGGGTGGTAGTTCAGGTGTGTCAACCACATGACTGAGGAGGGAGCAGTGTCTCTGGGGATAGCCATGTCTTCTTTATCCTGGGGAGCCTCAGGAAGGCCAGCCTCCCTGCATCCCCCTAGCCCTGGCTGAAGGACCGGAAGAGCTTCCAGAAAAGAGCCTTTGGAGACCCAGTGTTCTGGTGTTGTGTGTCAAAACTTTCCTGAGACTGGGTGGTGGTGGCAGAGCCAGGTGAATCTCTGTGAGTTTGAGGCTAGCCTGATCTACAGAGTGAGTTCCAGAACAGCCAGGGCTACATGGAGAAACCCTATCTCAAAAAACAAACAAAAACTTCATGGGGCTGGAGAGATGGTTCAGCAGTTAAGATCACTGGCTGCTCTTCCAGAGGACCTGGCTTCAATTCCCAGCACCCCCATGACAGCTCACAACTATTCCTAACTCCTGTTCCTAGGGGATCAGACACCCTCACACAGACATACATGCAGGCAAAACATCAATGTGCATAAAGTTCAAATAAATAAATTATTAAAAAAAAACTTTCTTTTGCAACAGCCGGATAGGAAAACCAGACAGACCAAAGTACAGATACTACCAAAGGCCAACTTGGTGAAGCAATGAGTTTTATAGGGATTATTTACCAAGATATAGGTGAGGTGTTACTCAGAGGAGCAGAAATGACTGAGCAATAGCTGTATGACCAAAGCCCACCCCAGCATAGGTGACAGCTCACAGTCCTGGGAGCCTAGAACACTGACTGCACAGCCAGTAGGCAGCCCAGTTGTTCCAAACTTCTTCCAAGCAGTTTGGTTGACCTCAGAGTTTTCTTTGCAGCTTAGCTTCCTGAGACCCAAGACATTCGGCTCTGGCTGGCCTAAAACTCAAGAACTCACAGAGATCTGCCTGCCTCTGCCTTCTAAGTCCTGGGATCAAAGGCAGGCCACCATTGCCCCAGCAACATTTGAATCTGGTCAGTTTCAGGGACTTCCTGAAACTATTTTGAATTGTTTACCTTGTTGTTCAAAGAGCTTCAGTCTGATGCAATGTTACAATCTCAGAAGAAACTGCAACACAGTATCTAGGACCACCTTCTGTTGAGTTAGACTCTGTTATGCAGTCTGTAGCACAGGAAGGTCCAGGTAGCTCATCACCAACCCTGATAACTGTGCCTGTATCCCCATTCCCAACCCCACCACAAGAGGCTCCATCTGGGGTTGTGCTTTGGAAGTCTTGGAAGGTTGTCGTGCTGGGGGAGGGTAGCAGTTGGAGAGGAGGCAGAAGCAGAACTCAGAAGGGCCATGGATTCAGAAACTCCCTGGATGGGACACATCCTGTGATTTCGGACCCATATTGGCTTCTTCCTCCCCAGGGTCCCCTCAACCCTACCCCAGTGTATGGGTGCTTTTTCGCCAGGTAAGGGCAATGCCTTCAGAGTCAGGAAGAGGGCATATGATCCTCTGGGATTGAAGTTTCTGACCACTGTGAGCTCCACATAGTGCTGGGAACCAAACCTGAGTGCTCTGTAACAGCAGCCAGTGTTCTTAACCTTTGGGCCATCTCTGTCCCCAGCCTAGGCCAATGGCTGGGGGGAGGTACTGCAGAGCAGACAGGAAACACCTTTCTGTGTAAGAGACACAAGAAACTCAGAGATGCTGAATTAGAAAGGGGGAGTCAGGCTGGGGACATAGCTTGATTGCCAGAGTGATTGAATAGCATACAGAAAGTTCCAGGTTCCATCCCCAGCCCTGTACTTCCTAGATCTGGTGTTGTACACCTCTAACCTCAGCGTTTGGAAGGTAGAGGCAGAAAGATTAGAAATTCAAGGTCATCCTTGACAACACAGCAAGTTTGGGCCTAGCCTGGGATACTTGAGACCTTATCTCCATACTAACTAAATACATAAATAATAAGTAGGTTGTTGAGACGGCTTGGTGAGTAAAGGTGCTGGAAGAGAACAGACCCCACAAAGTGGTCTCCTCTGACTGCCATGCCAATGTCCTGACATTGGCCCCCATCGTTCACATGATGGTAATTAAGAGAGAGAGTGTTGGTGGTGGCTAAGAGAGTCCTGTGTCCCAGCTCCTGAACTTGAAGGACCTGCCATGCCCTTAGCACTCAGGGAAAGTTTGCAGCCAACTGTTATTGGATGTCTCTCATCCCCTCACTTCTCAGGAGAGACAACCAAGCCCAGAGAAGGTGGGGCCCTGTCCAAGGTCACACAGCAATCCTCCTCTGTCAGACACTGCTGGGCTGGCGCCACCTCAGGGTGGGTCCCTTGGGGCAGCCTCCATTGTGTGCTCTCCAAGCAGGAAACCGCTGTGCTCAGCAACCTGGGTAGCAGAGAGGAGGAACGGGTTTGGCTACGTGACTGGCAGGCCCTGGAGGCTGAGCCAGGCCTGAGTCTGGAAAACAACCTGTTGGGGTGGGCTTGGGTGGAGGCCTTCTTACTTGGAAAAAGGAGTGGCTGAGGGTGGCCTTTCTGCACACAAGGCTGGGAGGCTCAGGTTCATTCTCTGCCTTTGAGGGGGTGCCTGGAAGGCCTACTGTACGCCTGAGCTGCAGGGCTCTTGGGGAGCAGTGGGGAAGGTGGGTGGGTGGGCACCAAAGCCAGTGAGTGCATCTAACCCTAGGGTGACCCATGTAGGATCCTGATTTTCATAAGCCCTGGTTTGTGGGGAGGAAGGCAAAGCTATGCTTGTGGGTTGCTGGGTTCCTTGGTGACTTCGGGGACCCAGGTCTAAGGCACAGGGGCTCAGACCCTCCCTTTAAGGTTTCCTTGCCATAGAACTCAGAGCAAGGTAGAAACCCTCTAGCGGCTCGTGGCCTTTGCCAGCCTTACCTCTGTTCACTGGGCTGACCATCTTTGAAAAGGCCCTGAAGGAGGCTGGAGAGATGGCTTAGCAGTTCAGAGCATTGGCTGGTCCTCTTCCAGAGGACCCAGGTTCGATTCCCAGCACCCATATGACAACTCACAAGTGACTGTAACTCTAATTCCAGGGGATTTGATACCCACAGACAGACAGACATGCAGGCAAAAGTCAGGGACCACAGAGAAGGCATAGAATATCAGAACTACCAGGGAGCAAAGGGAACCATTGATGGTCTAGTGCAGGGGAAGTGACAGATGAAATTTTGGGAAGGGGGAAGACTAGACCCAGAAGCTGGAGGCAGGAGGGGAGACATGGGAATGGGCATGGGAATAGGACCAGGGAACAATGTAGTCAGGTTTAATGGATGTAAGTCTGGGCATGGAGGGGCCTTGCTTGGGCTCACTATGGGTCCTTCCTCTTTGCAGCTGTGAAGCTAAGCACACCTTGACCCTGATGATGTGACAGCTACCACAGAGACAAGGTCAAGGCCTAGGGGACCTCCTCCTCTTTATTTGAACACCCCAGTGCTAACTGCCCCTGGCAAAGGGTACCCTGAACCTGGCACAGGGCACAAGGCTAATGGCAAAGCACCTGCCTGAGCGTCAGAGGGGGCAGCAAGGAAGCTGGATCTTGGGGAGGTGTGGGGGCTTAGGGCAACCGTAGGAGCCGGTCATGGTGGACATCATGGTGGGCACTGGGGGAAGCATGAGCCAGAGTTCCTATGTCCTTAGCAGTTGGAGCTGACTCCACCTCAGAGACCTGTGATCTAAGGAAATGAAAGCCAGGAAGGGCAACCAGGAGGAAGGAGTGCTCTGGGTCTGGTGGGTGATAAGAACTGCCCAAAATGGGTGTGCCACAGTCCCATGTTTGCAGCCCCACTCTGTGACCGCTCAGTAAGGAACACACCAGCACCGATGTTTGCTTCACCTGGGTCTCCCTTGATTCTCCAGTTACTTGCCTAAAATCGGCTCTGTGGGCACCGCCTCAAGGGACTGATGGCAGAAATTAGCAAGTTTGGTGCAGGGGTGTGGCGTATCATTAGTAGGTCTGACAGTCAGTCGACATGGCCCCGAGCAAGCCCCAAGAGGCAGATGCACCCTTCTCCCTGCACAGAAGAAGAAACTGAGGCTCTGATGGGTTAAAACAATGATTCTCAACTTCTGGGTCGCGCCAAGGCTGGGGTTGACTCACCCTCTCAGAGATCACATAATTAGATATACTGGATATCATGCATTCACATTTCAATTCATGACAGTGGCAAAATTGCAGTTACAAAGTAGCAATAAAATAATTTTATGGTGGGGGTTACTACCATGAGGAATTGTATTAAAGGGTCACACACAGTATTAGGACAGTTGAAAATCACCAGGTTAAAGGGATTTAAGATCATCCTATGATTTTTAAGTCCCAAAGCCTGGTGTCTTAGTTAAGGTTACAATTGCTATGATGAAATGTCATGACCAAAAGCAGCGGGGGTGGGGGCAGGGGGCAGGGGCAGGCTGGGGGGTGGATTTATTTTACTCACACTTCATCATCAAAAGAAGTGAGGGCAGAAACTCAATCAGGACAGGAGCCTGGCAGCAGGGGGGGGGGGGGGGGCTGATGCAGAGGCCACAGGGGTGCTGCTTACAGGCTTGCTCATGGCTTGCTCAGCCTGCTTTCTAGGACCCAGAACCACAAGCTCAGGGATGGCAACACCCACAAGGGGCTGCTCCTCCCCTCCCCATCAATCATTGATAAAAGTGCTCTACAGCCAGATCTTATGGAGGCATCCTGAAGTTTATTTCTTCTGTTCAGATAGCTCTTGTGTTAACATAAAAACTAGTCAGTACCCCTGGATTCTCTGTGCTGCGGAAGGAAATGAGCAGGTGAGTGGAAACAGGACAACGCCACTTCTTGAGGCCCCTCCTCCCATCTCTTCTGGTCTCTCTTTCCATGTCGCCCTTACCAGAGGAAGGCACCAGGAGGAATCAGGCTGGCGCTTTTGATCCCAGCAACCATTCTGGGTGACCCTCTAGGGTCTAACCTGGTCCTTTCTGCCCAGTGATAACCCACGGGGCAGATGAAAGCCTTTAAAGTACACTTCTCCATGCCTCATGACTTTAGGCCCAGGGGTGCCCTGGCTCTGCAAGCCTGCCCAGTGTGCAGGGTTCCCCCTATCTCGTCCCAGGAGGGGTCTTCAATGAACCCACTCAGTTCTCCCCTGGAGTCTACATTCAGTAGAACAGGGCCTTGACTTCCAGCTGGAGCCCAGCAGAAGCCAGCCAGCCTGTCCTGGCACACCTGGCCAGACAGAAGGTAATGAATGAAGCCAGGAGCCAGCTCATCACTTGGGTGTAAACAGCAAGGAAGTGGGAAGTTGGCAGCTGCCTTCTCAGCCCCCTCCCTGGAGCACCACCCTGGGGACAGAGGGTGTCCCAACTTGTTGGAGAAGTTTCCATCCCACACCTGTACCCACGCTGTGTGTGTGGGGGGAGGGGTTGGTCGTGCACGAGGTCCCCAGAAGATCTTTGTGTTCTGGCCCCCTAGTTGGCCTGTGCCGGGGTGGCCCCAATCTCCATAGACCGAGAAGCCTTGGGCTACTTGTTCTAAGACACACTCCCAGATAGAACAAGGGCATTATGGGAGCTGGAACATGCCCTGAGAGGGCCTCCTAATTTCTAGTTCCCACCAGCTGAGAGGTATGTCAGTGGTAAGGAAGGAAGCAAACCGATCACAAAGCCCTTGACTCAGCTCCCTGGTCCCTCCATTTGGAGCTGGGGAGACTACGGCCAAGGAGGCTAATAACCTGCCTTTTTCTGCCTGTCTCAGAGTATACTTTGTTTTGAGTTTAGAGATTATTTCTTTGTTGAGACATAAACAAAGGGTCTCTGCATGTTGCCCTTGCTGTCCTGGAACTTGCTTTGTAGACTAGGCTGGTCTTGAACTTACAGAAATCCATCTGTCTCTGTTTCAAGTGCTGGGATTAAAGGTGTGGGTGTGTGCCACCACAGCTGGATTTTATTTTGGTTTTTTTGTTGGTTTGTTTTTTGTTTTTAGTAGTTTATTTTTATTTTATTTGCATTGATGTTCCACCTGCGTGCATGTTTGTTTGAAGGTGTCAGATCCCCCGGAACTGGAGTTACAGACAGTTCTGAGCTGCCTTGTGGGTGCTGGGAACCGAACCTGGGGGCCTCTGGAAAAACAGTCAGTGTTCTCAACTGCTGAGCCATCTCTCTAACCCTCTTTCCATGTGTGTATGTGTGTGTGGTGTGTGTGTGTGCATGCATGTGTGTGTGTATGGTGTTTCTGTGTGTGTGTGTGAGGGGCTGTGTATGTGTGGTGTGTGTGGGGGGGGGTGTGTTGCCACAGTTGTACACAGAGGCCAATGGAGGTTAGTTCCCTGAAACTGGAGTTATAGATGGCTGTGAGCCTCCAGAAGTAGGCTCTAAATGGGAACCAAACTTGGGTCATCTGAAAGAGCAGTAAATGCTGAGCCATCTCTCTAACTCCAGTCAAGGTGAAGTTGTGGATAAATAAAGCTCAGAGAGGGCAAATAACCTAGCTGACACCACACAGCCAGCAAAGCGCTCGATTGGGAACTGAGCCAGGCCAATTTGAATCCTGAACCCAGACCCACCTACAGAGGCTAGAGCAAGGCATCCACAAAGCATAGGCCCCCATTCTCCTGCTAGAGAGCCGCCCACACACATGTCCACACCTACCCACTCAGGGGCACACTGAGTGCCCTGCCTCCTACATCACGCAGGCCCATGTCATAGGTGTTCCCTTTGTGGTCTCCAGAAGATACATCTTCCTTCTGTGCAGGTTTTATGTTCTTATGTCGCCACCCCCCTCCTCCACGCCTGCAGAAGGCTGGGCAACACATGACAGCACATGCCTCCTCCGCCTCCACAGCCTGGGCCCTCTTTGCCTCTCTGAGCCCCAGAAGCTCCTTGGTATGTTTTGGAGAAACCGAAGAACCACAAGACATCGGTTCTAGAGGTCCCCGTGGCATGCACAGGTGGAGTGTGGGCTGGAAACAGTAGCCTCCCTTCTAGGGCAAGTTAGTCTTGAGCCTGGGTGGTGTCAGTTACTGGTTTCTTACAGGACAATTTCAAAATGGGGCCCCCTCCCTCTTATGTCTCCTGGTACAGTTTTTGGGGGAGTTAAGGGTCACTTGACTTTCTACTAACAAGAGGTCTATATGGCCAGCACAGTTCCACATTTGACATACACTGTTTGGTCACAGAACCCCAGGACACCCAGCTCCCAGTCTGTGCAGCCCAGGCCTGCATGGGGAAACCATTGGAGTCTCAGGTCCCTAGACCAGGACAAGAAGGAGCAAGACTTATTCTCCTGAGTTGCCCCTGCTTTACTAATAAGAGGTCTGTGATGGCAGAGGGACAATTCAACACTTGACATGCAGTATTCAGTCACAGCAGTGCTGGGCAATGCAATGGGCTCTCATGTATCTCAGACACCAACATTGTTCCATTTCTCAGAAAGATAAACTAAGTCCTGAGAATTAAGACACTGGCCAGAGGCACCTGCGTCTTGACATAAAGTGGGTATTCTTTTGATGTTTGTTGAAAGGATGAAGTTGCAAGGCATGATGGGGCACAAACCTTGTCCAAGAGCAAGCCTCGGGATTTGAACTCAGGGCCATGCTTTCTTTGTAGCCACAGAGCAAGCCCTCCTATCTGGCTGGGACCAGAACCCTGGGTAAGGCTGCTGGCTTTCATTTCAAATAGAAAAACCCAGAAGGGTCCTCTGAGTGGGCACCATCCCTGCAAACAGAAGCCATGCCAAACAAAGCCACTGTAGGACCATAATGCACCAAGACTGTGCCACGTCACATCTGAATACAAATGAGAAAAGGAATACATCCTAAACCACAGGAGGATGCAACATCCTCTATCCTGGCTGGATGAAGGACAGCTGCCTAACTTCACTTCCTTTTAGATAAAAATCTCTGAGATCCCATTCACAGTCACCTCCACTCTGTGTCAGCACCTGTGACAGCACCTGACCCAGACCGAGCAGAGCCGCACATCCTAACACCTCCAAAAGCACCCAGGACAAGCAGAGGTGTTCTCAGTTCTTTTAAAGACCCCTGTGCTCAGACACCGGCATTTTCCAGCTTCTGCTGCTGTGTCCTGTGGCTGGAAGGCTTGGACACAGTCCTTCTGACAAAACAAGACCTGTTTTGATCAGCCCATTTTGTTGATGTTTTTGGAGCGGAGAGCCAGAGAAGCTCAGTCTTCCGTGAAACTGGAGAGGAACCTTAATCTCTGCAGCTGCCCGGGGGTGGGGGGTGGGGTGGGGGGGGGTGGGGGGGCTGTTTGCAGGATCCCACACAGGGAGCTGGTCCCACAGGCTGGGAGTCAGGAGACCCGCTTCTGTTTTGCAGCTGCCTCTCTTGATTTTTACAATCTGCACCTTAGTTTTCCCATCTGGACGATGGGCAGGGCGAGGCTAAGTAGATAAATGATTGACAGCTCCCTACCTGATTCTATCACCTGGCTCCTCACCTTACACTCTGGAGTAGGTGAGTGGACATCTCACCTCTCTTTCTCCACACTGGTTCTGTGAAGGTTAACTGGTTAACACTGGGCCTCACGTGTCTTCAGTCACTAGACTCCTGGCTGGAAAGAAGTATGGCTGAGACCATTGTTAAGAGCTCAGGGTTCAGGGCTGTGTTCTTCCACCCTGGCCCTTCTTGTTCCTAGATCAGGGCCCCTGTCCAAGGCAAACAGGACAGAACGGAGGTGCCACAGGAAGGCCCGGCAGAGCCTCAGGGCTCATTGCAGGATGAGGACGGTATGGTGGGGGTGATGAAGGAGCCTCTCTGTAAATTCTTTCAACTGTAAATCCTGCTCTTTGCAGCAGGGGGATGTTGCATCCTCCAATTTGCCCTGGGCAAGAAGGAAGGAAGGCAGACTGAGGTGTAATCCAAGGACTGTGACCTTTCCTGAAAGCAAAAGCCCAGTGTAGAAATTAAAGGAGCTAGCTGGCTTTCTGTGGAGAACAGTCCTCTACCTGCTCCTGTCTAGGGGTAGAAATGGGATTTCTAAGGCTTGCTGGGGTGAAGACCCTCTTCTACATCTCCCCTCCCACCCCAGCCCCCGTCTTTCCTAGGAGCATTGGCAAACGCTCATTCCTTTTCCTGGACTGCCTTTCCTTCCCACAGCCCTGTTTGCCTGGCTCTTCATTCTTGCAACCTCAGCTTGAATCTGCTTCCTCCAGGAAGCTTTCCTTGATAGGATCCTGGTTGCAAGGCTCCTCAATCATGACCAGGATGGCTTATAATTTCCTGTCTATTATCTTTCTGCTGTGTGTGTGTGTGTGTGTGTGTGTGTGTGTGTGTGTGTGTGTGTGTGTGTTTGGGGGTGGTCCAGGGGCAGCCTGTCTTATTCACAGCTGAGTTCCTAGTGCCTGTGAGGGACCTGGTAGACAGTGGTGCCATGTCAGTGCTTGACTGAAAACAAGCAATGGCAACAATGGAGTCTCAGGGAGCTGAAAGCAATGGGTCTTCAGTTGGGATGGCTTGTCACGATGACATAGTCATGGGTAGGGCTTGGAGACTGGCGCCAGAGAGAGATAGGTAGAGGCTACATGCTGGCCGAGGCATCACCTGAGCAAAGGTGACCACGGAACACTAGTGGAGGCTAAGGCTTCAAAGGGACTTTTGACCTCAAATAACAGAGCTGTCATTGGACACACACAAGATCTCAAGGTCCAATAAATATATTTTTTATATTGGGCTGGAGAAATGGCTCAGTGGTTAAGAGCACTGGCCACTCTTACAGAGGACCCAGGTTCAATTCCCAGCACCCCCATGGCAACTCTAGTTTCAGAGAATCTGACACCTTCACACAGTCACACATTCAGGCAAAACATGAATGCACATGAAATAAAAATAAATAAAACTTTTAAAAAGGAAAATATTTTTATATTTACTTATTTTATTTTACATGTGTGGATTTTTGTCTGGATGTACATTTGAGAACCACATGCATGCCTGGTGCCCGTGGAGGTCAAAATAGATCCCCTAGAATTGAAGTTATGGATGGTTGTGAGTTGCCACATGAGTACCAGGAACTGAACTCAAGTCTTCTGCAAGAGCAACAAGTATTTAGCGTATGAGTCATCTCTTCAACCCTGTACAACTGAATTTTAGTAAGATATTAAGAAAAAATTCAGTGTGTGTGGTGGGAGCAGGTTTCAACAAATTTTCTGGGGCAACTGGATATGCTGCACATACAAAATGACAAAGCTAAACCAGGCAGTGGTGGTGCACACCTTTAATCCCAGTACTTGGGAGGCAGAGGCAAATGGGTCTCCAAGTTTGAGGACAGCCTGGTCTACAAAGTGAGTTCCAGGACAGCCAGGGCTACACAGAGATGTTGTCTCCTGAATAAGTGCCATTCTGGCCTCTATGGCTCACCATTCTCCCCTAAGGACTAAAACCTTATGTTTACAGGGGGAAAGAAGCTTCCTGCACTATAGACGCTGCCACCTGCTGAGTGCTAGCCTCTCGGGATCCTCAAGACCTTGGGTGTGCCACGATGAGGGGGCAGGGTGTGAAAGAAAGTTAAGGTGATAGCGGAGACAAAGGGGACACGAGAGAGACACACAGGCAGAAGAGGCAGAAGCTGGGGACAAGCATGGATTAGAGTCAGTGTGAGTGGAAGGGGCAGAAGGAATCCAGCATGGCGGGAAGCTAGAGGGGAAAAAGCTAGGCGAGATGCAGTGGCAAGACAGAAGCATGGCTAAGAGACAGACAGGTCTAGGATATAAGATGTACTGAATAAAGCTCGGGTCTCTCAGTGTGTTGTGAGCCCCCGAATGATGGAACTTAAATGACTCCTGAGTGCAGATTATTTTGACGCTCCTCGCCTGGACAAAACTCGGACCACAAAGAAACCGGACGCGGTACAGAGAAATCTTGTCTTGGGAAAGTTACTATTTCTCTAGTGCACACTTACACTACACTAACTATTACACACTTACATCACACTCACCATTTACATACTTACACCACATTCACCACTACACACTTACACCACACTCACCATTACACACTTACACCACACTCACCATTTATACACTTACACCACACTTATCATTACACACTTACACCACACACACCATTAACTCTTGGTGAGAATGGAGCACCCCAGGGATGCAATTAACACCCTATCAGAGAACATCTGAGAGCAGGGCATTACAGCACAGCCCCATAATCCCCAGCACTCCTGGGAGGTGGAGGCAAGAGAACCAGGAAGCCCAAGGTCATTCTCAAACACCTAGCAAGCAGGAGCCTGAGTTACATGAGAATTTATCTCCACTAGAGCAGCATCTAAGGGTCTGTGAGCCCCTCCCCATCGTGACAGGAGCGTCCAGCAGGAAGACAGCTGACTGCACACCAGGGGGAAGCCGCCCCCATCAGCTTGGACTCCCAGCTTCCCAAAGTCTGAGGATGTTTACAAAATGCATTTATTTATTTATTTGCATACCTATGGGCACACCTGTGGAGGGCAGAGGACAACTTTGGGGTCTTAATTCTCTCCATCTTGTGAATCCTGGGGAGCAAACTAGTGCTGTTAGGCTTGTTATCAGGCATATTTACCCAGAGAGCCATCCCGCTGGCCCAAGTGTGATGGATTTGTCTCTGTAGTTTGAGTCACCCAATCTGTGGTATTTTTGTTACAGCAGTCTGAGTAAAGACAATATCATTAGTCACTAGGAAATAGAAACCACAATGAAATTCTTCTTCACACCCACTAAAATGGCTCCAACCAAAGAAACAGGCCATAACAAGTGTCACCAAGGATGTAGGTAAACTGGAACTCTCTGTACCATGATGGGATGTAAGATGGGCCGCCATTTTGGAAATCAATGTGTGGTCTCACGGGATCCAGCAATTCCTCTCCCTGAAGTACCTCAGAGGATGGGGAACATGTGTTCTGTGAAACTTAGACACCCGTGGTGGGTCATACACCTCTGATCCGCCATTCAGAAACTGAAGAAGAAGGGACAGAAAGTTCCAGGCTTCTCTGGATGATGTTGAAACCCTGTCTCCATAACAAAAACCAGGTCTAAGGATGGATGGGTACACACTGCACAGGCCTAAAGAACTGAGCTGCTTTCCCAGAACCCACGCATGAGAGGCACAAACTCCTGAGGGCTATCCTCTGGCCTCCACACATGAACAGCATGTATGAGACAACACACACACAAACACAGGCATGTGCACACTAAACAATCAAGCAAAAACAGCTGGCTTGGTGACAAAGATCTGTAAACACCGATACTCAAGAGGCTGGAGGCTTGACACTTCAAACCTTACCAGGGCTATAGAATGAGTTCAAGGCCAGCCTGCTCTACAGAATAAGTTCTGCATAGAGAAGCCCTGTCTTGAAAAGCACCCCACCTCCCTCAAAAAAGCCTAGCCCTGGCCCTATGTATAAGCCCCAAAACAATGATAGCATTGAACAAAGCAGGTGACTGAGACACTAAGAGTGTCGTTGAAAGCCTTAGGGCAAGTGAATGTCACATGCTGCTGACTGCACTTCCGTGAATGTGTGTAGACTCAGAGCATTGGAGTAGAAAGTAGACACAGGATCTCACAAGGGTTCCACACCCTCCCCCTCAGCTACAGCACTGGTCTGGCATCTTTCAAAGGTAAATATTGAAGCCTGAGAGACCGCTCCTGTCTTCTGTCCTCCTGTGTAATATGTTCTGCCTCAGATCCTTTAAGTAAGTCACTGTCACCTCTGCCTGGAATACTCTTTCCTCAAATAGTTACCCAGATGCCCCCTTCTCATTTCAGGAGTGAGTCCTTCAAATGACATCCTCTTGGCACCCGAGGCCATCTGCACCTTGTCACAGCCCTCCTGGCATTTCTTCCTCTGATTTTATTTTTCACATGGATGTGTGTGGAGTGCATGCATACGTGCGTTCCTACACCCATGTGTACAAATGCTCATGAGTGTGTAGTGGGGGGGTATGATTGTTTTCTGAGACTGTTTTGTGTGTGTGTGTGTGTGTGTGTAGTCCTGGCTGTCCTGGAACTTGCTCTATAAACTAGGCTGGCCTTGAACTCAGGGATCCACCTGTCTCTGTCTCCCAAGTGACATGTGCCACTACACCTGGCTTGCTGATTGTGCTTAGTAGCGGCACCATGACTGTTCAGTCAGTAGAGAGAGAGTATGCTTTACCCCCTTGTGAGAAAAGGGGTAAAGACTAAGTAAACAGCCCCTCTGGGGAAGCAGATAGTTGCCTGTCATTGAAATGTACTGCGCAGAGGGAACATAAGAAGCCATACTCAGGCAGCCTAGATGAAAGACTGTAGGGCCAGAGCAGGGTGAGGCAAGGGGTGGATGGTATGGCAGTGCACACTTGTAATCTCGTCATTTGGAAGGTGGAGGCAGGAGGATCTGGAGTTGAAGGTCATCTTGGGCTCTATGACAAGTTCAAGGCTAACCCGGGCTACATGTGCCCTGCCTCAATGTAAAAAAAAAAAAAAAAAAAGTGGCATGGCTGTGGCTATTGAGAAGTGGACAACCATCTGCCCGGGTAAACCATGCTCCAGTTACGTTATTTATTTACTTATTTTTAGATACTGGGTTTCATTTTTAAATCTTTTCAAAAGTACATTTAGTTATTTAATTATCTATGCATCTGTGTGATGTATACAGGTGTGAGCGCATGTGAATGTCAGGGGACAATTTCTGGGGGTTGTTCCTCTTCTTTTAGGGTGTGGTTCCTAGGGATGTTAGGTCCTCAGGTTTGGCAGCAACCCCCTTCCCCTGCTGAGACATCTCACAGGCCCTCCAGTTTCCTTTACAGCTGCATCGGAAGTCTTTTCTTAGATTCCCCCAACCCATGTCTCATGTCTTCTTCCTGGGCTGGGGTCTCCAGTGACACTTGGAACAGGCCCCTGGGTTGGTGATTTCAAACCACCAATCAGAAAAAAAGAAAAAAAAAATGCAGTCCACAGGCCTTCTCTGGTCTCCCTAAGTCTGAGCCTCCCTCCCCCCCAGATGCTCCTCCCCCCAGATGCTCCTCCCCCCAGAGGCTCATACTCCCTCTTCTGGGCTATTAGCTTCTGGTCATCATGCTCCCAGCTCATTCTCTCTCTGGAAGTCTCCCCTTTGTCTCCCCATGCTATCTACATGACATCTCACATGCTTGAGTGTACATTTTTCTGCCAACTTCCTAGTCTTCTCTCCAGCTTCCCTCACCCCTGCCCTCCTCCCCTCTAGAGTCTGTCTCTCCCTTAGTGGCTCCAGTGGTTTGGACACCCTCAGCTCCAACTGCCCGCATGACCTCACTTCCCCCACCACATGCACACGCCTGCTGTCACATACAACCTCACAGACATGAACTCATACAAATGCACAAGGACACACACAATGCACACACAAGCATGTACCCACGTCTCTTCTGGGTTTCTTGATAGATTTGAGCCAGTCTTAGGTCCTCATGGCCCCCAGTAGGAACCTTGTCTACCTCATCGGGTCCCTGGGGAACAGAGAATAAACTCACATGGGCCCAGATAGGCTGGGCTTGCAGAGGACCAGCTCTGCACACGGAGCAGCCTGTCCATATTCTGCCTGGCCTATGCATGGAAGACCTGAACTCCTCTCCCACTAGCCTACCTTCTACTGGGGAGCTGAGGACCCTGAGCATATGGGTCAAGATCTTCCCACTTTTCTGAGGGACTGATGCTTTCCTGTGTTCCCCACTCAACCCTCTGCTCTCTGCAAAGGAACCAAAACCTGGCTGGAAATTGGAGGTATTGGGTCCAGCCAACTCAGCCATCATTGCCGTGGGGAACCCTGGCATGTGCCTCAGTTTCTTCCTCTGGAAGTCAGAGTCCTGGCGCCAGTCTGGTGGTGTTGCTGGCACGTTACAGGCACTGAGCAGTGATACACAGACTCCTGCCCTCCTTCAAGCCCCCCATTCTGGGCCCTGGGTACCTCTGTAGTTCTTCACTGATGGCCTGTGTCCAGGAGAGCTTCCCAGCAGACTTGGGGGTCGGAGGGAAGGGGTAACCAGTCTTCTGCCTTTTAATTTAGATTCCTGGGTTTATGGCAGGAAGCACGGCAGGGCTGACGCTGTAATTAAGGCGATTCCTGAGGCCGGAGGAGGCAGAGAGTGGAGCCCGCTAGAAGGCTGGTTCCCACATCTTCCTCTCTCCAGCTCTCTCTTTGTCCTGACCTTGGAGCTTCCGCTTAAAGCTGCCTCCACTCTAAGGCACTGACACTCCATTCTGAATCCCTGAAAACCAGAGCCAGGCAAGGACACACCAAAGGTCACATAACAACAGAAGCCTGTGTGTGTCTCCCTCAGACACCTATATGGTCTATCCCAGGGGCACAGAGTGTTCAGACTCTGGATTTTCAAGTTTCATGTTCTCTGGCACCCCACACCCAGTCTGCACTCCTGAGGAGTCTGGGCAGAGTCTAGCCAGGGACATGTGAAAGGAGCAGATCCCACCCAGGGTCAAGACCAGGGCAACAGCCTAGGACCGCTGAAGTTTGAAGCCAAGGCCTGGGGCAGGGCTTGGCTCTGCTGAGACAGTGCTGTCAGGAGATCTAGGGACACAATATGTCCCATCCATGGGCCCAAGAGCTAGAGTAGATTGTCTTACAGGTCACTGGGTCCCCACAGTCTCTTCTTCTGTTTCCTCCCTGAATGATCCGTATGCAAGAAGCATCAGGGTATTCTGAACACACACATGGCTTTTACCTGAACACACACATGGCTTTTACCTCCTGACTCCACACCCCTCTCAGGCTATGAGCCCTTCAGCAACCGCTATTCTCTTTGGGCCTCTGAGGTAAGAATTAGGGATTGAGGCTTGACCAGTGACTCAGGTCTATAATTCCAGATGCCCGGAAAGCTGAGGCTGGGAGATTGAAAGTTTAAGTTCTGTCTGGGCTACAATATAAGAGATATGCTTCTGAGGGGAAAGGGGAGGCTGAGTGACTGGGAAAATGGATCAGCAAGTACCTTTACCAAGACTGATGGCCTGAGTTCGATTCTCTCCTCATGATGGGAGGGAGAAAACTGACTCTCCCAGGTCCTCTGGTCTCCACACAGGCACTGTGATAGCATGCGTATACATGTAAACTTATACATATATATATATATATATATATATATATATATATATATATATATATATATATATATATACATTTCAAGACAGGGTTTCTCTATGTAGAGCAGGTTGGCCTCAAACTCAGAAATCTACCTGCTTCTGCTTCCTGAGTACTGGGATTAAAGGTATGTGCCGCCACCACCATCCAGTCTATAATTTCTTTTTAAAGAAAGCGCTAAAGATAGCTTAGTATACACAAGGTCCAGATTTACTCCCCAGTTGTAGGCAGAGATTGTTTTGGATTTTGTTGTTGTTGTTTTGAGTTTTTTTTGGGGGGGGGCACAAACACCAGCTCCCAAATAACCACACAGAGACTTATTAATTATATATTTCTAAAGGGAACTTTAGACTGAATGTCATACACAAGTTTGTTGAACGAATCCTAATTAGTATTGTAATAAAAACCCAGAGACAGATATTGTGGCAAATGCTAAAAATCAGAGAGACAGAGGAACAAACCACAGCCACTTCTCACCTTGCCAACTCCTCAGCCCAAAGGGGAAGATCCTGTCTCCATAAATCCTCAGGCTGAATGCCTCCCAGTCCTCAGCTGAAAGGGAAGAAAAGGGGTGAACTCTGTCTTCTCCCACTTTATGTACCTTCCTTGCCCAGCCATAACATTTCCTGGTTCAGACTTCCAAGTGCTGGGATTAAAGGCATTTTCAAGTACTAGGAGCATGGGCATGGGATGGATCCCAAATGCTAGGATTAAAGGTGTGTGTGTACCACCACCTGGCTCTGTTTCTCTCCTGGATTGGATCAGTCTCATGTAGCTCAGTCTGGCCTTGAACTCACAGAGATCCAGATGGATCTCTGCCTCTGCTTCCAGAGTGCTAGGATTGAAGGCGTGACTCACCACTCCCTCACCTCAATGGCTAACTGTGGCTGGCTCTGTCCTCTGATCTTCAGGCAAGCTTTATTAGATACATGATGTACCACCTCATTTCCTCTTTTTGTCACATTAAAAAAGTTTATAACTAATATGAGAAAAACTATGTACAATAGGTACAATAATTATATACAATACAATGTATGCAGGCAATAATTTCATCAATAATGTCTGGTTCATTAACACTTGATAGATTCAGAGAAAATACTCCATTATTTAACCTATCTTGGTGAATCCAAAGGATTGGACCTAATTCACTTTCTATCTTATTTGTATTACCAACAAAAACTAATTTTTGATGTTTCTCAAACTTGTACATTTTATACCTCTTTAGTGAGTTTCTTTTCTGAATCTGTAACCAGGAAAACTATAATTATAACTATCTAACTTCAGCTCCATCAGAGACTCTAGGAGGAAATAATGTTCACTGAGTAAGCAGGAAGTGCAAGCAAGCGAATTCCAAACAATTTGAGAAATGACAGAAACATCTAGCTGCCTAGACAGTCATCCAAATTTCCTCTGAAATGTTAGGGCCTCCTCTTCAGTCTACAAGCCTAGCATGTTTGAAAAACGTATTTGTGAGGTAGTATATTCTTAAAGACCTTCTTCCCTTGTCTTGGCAAGGTCAACAGTTCTTTCTTGTGTGTCCTGCTTGTCCATTTTAGACACCACACTGTCAGCAGTCAAGGCAAAAGCACTTTCTTATCTAGTGACTAACTTTGCCACAAAGAAAGTAAACTATATGGAGTTTCTTCAGTACCCATCATCTTGTCTGAAGTAGATTGGTGCTGCCAGAAGCAGACACGTTTTCTAGTCATAAAAAAACTATGTTATTAAAATATCTTTAAGATCATATTCTGTAGGTCACTGAAGTATTTGAAGATGGTCTTCTATCTAAAATATATCTATTTGACCTTGAAAACATATCTAATATGACTATAAGTTTGATTGTAATGACCAATTACTAACTTGCATTTATTTATATCACAATCAGTTGGTAATAATTTTTAAGGTCTAGAAATTTCCATTACATTGTTAAATGAGCTGTATAGGTACAATACCTTGAACAAGAATAAGAGTGTATGTATGTACAGTAACAAAATTAATCTCAACGTTCTATCAATATATACAATTAATATATGATATTTAAAAATCCAATCCATTGTAAAATACTTAAAACTAGTAGCTGCCTTTTAAAAGTAGATTCAATAAGTTACCATTTTTGTCACATCTATATTCTGCCTTTTTTCTTTTCAAAGTAGACCCAAGAATCTAACCTTTGTCCTATCATATCTTATTCTTTTTTCTTTCTTTTTTTTCTTTCTAAAAAACAAGAACCTCTAATTTAATCTCTCTTGCTCAGCTTTTTTTCCTGACCATTACCAATACAACTTGTAGTCAACCACCTTAAACAATGACAGTTATCCATAAGCCATTGAATGACCAAAAACCTCCCACCCCACTTCATGGGAATGCGGGTGCCTTGTTCTTAAATTTACTTCCTGCTCTCTGGGGGCAAAGGCATCTTTAGGGGATCCTGAAAAGAAAAAAATTGGGTTAATTGTCAAGTCCTGGGAGAGGTAGCTGTATCCTTCATTGTCCAGTCTCTGCATAATGGGAAAGTTCAGGGATTGTTTCAAGTCCTGGATAGAGTAGTCTGTGAGCTGGGTCATTTCAGCTAGATACCTTGAAACTGTCCTGAGCAGTTTATAGTCAGAGTTGATCTCTAGGTGCTATTTGTCAGCTTAGTGGCATTATCATAGTCCGTGTGAAATCATAGTTGTGGGACCCCGTCATCGAGACTTAAGAGATTGCATTAGGTAAAGTTATTTTTTTTCTTGGTAACTCTTTCTTACTCATTCTCCCTTCTTCTTTGGAAGCTTATTTGTCTGAAGGTCTTTAAATTAATTAAGATGGTTGTTTTTATTTTCCTGAAAAGACGAAACCAAAACCTGTTCCCAGCTCTAACTTCAGAGAGGTTCCCTTTCTAATCTTATCAAAATTCTGATTTTTTTCTCTTCTATAGCTCTTCTATCATTCAGAACAGTATGTTTTTTTGCAGTAGACATTAGACTCTTTAATTGCTCTGGAAAGAAGTTTCGTTCATGATAACTAGATAGTACTGAACTGAAATTGATACAAGATTCTATGAGAGGCCCCTCAGGGCATTTCCCAACAGCAAAGGCAAAAGATTACCTTGTTTGTCCCTTGTTGGTCTACATTTGTTAGTTCAATGTCTGCTTTTGTTATACCTTCTGCATAATCCAGAAGAGTAGGGTGTTTTGTTGGGGTTATTCTTAATAAAAACATTGTTTCTAGGAATGCCCTGTTTATAGTCCATTTTTAAGTGACCTTGTTTACCACAGTTGTAATATTTGATATTTCAAATTTTCTTCAAAGCTCTAGAAAGAGCTTCTCCTATCCAGGCATCATATAGTAATGAGAGTCAAGATTAATTGTATCTCAGATCCATCCCTCCAAGACTGCTGATCTTTCCTTTCAGGTACTAATTATCCTTTTGTATTGTAAATTAGCATTTTCAAAAGCCAGAGATTCAATTACTACTGTAGTCCATCTTTGTAAGAAATCTGTGATGGTTTCTTTTGGGCCCTGTATTACTTTTGTAAATGACTCACTTTTTTTTTACTTCTTCAATTCTATCCCAAGTATTCAAGCCTGCCATTTGGCATAAAGCCAGGGTGTGGTCATCATATAAAGATTGCCTTTCTACATTAGTATAATCTCCCTCCCCAAGAAGTTTGCCTTGTAATATTTCAATCCCTATAGCCCTAGTACATTGTTCAATAGTTTTAGCTTCATGTTTCCACCAAGTCCTCAATTGTGATTTGGGATCAGCCTTCAAAACTGCTGTAACAAAATCATATTGAGGGATAATTATATTCCAAGTTGACCATGAGTTTAACATCTGCTACACAAATAGTGATTGCATGCTATATATGACTATTACTTTCTGAATATCATCAAATCTAACATTTTCACAGGAGTCCACTGAGCTCTTCACAGTCTAGAGGATTTCTATCATTTAACAATTCCTGTAAGGTTACTGGATACATTAAGGTTGGCTGTTTGAAAGCCTTAGGCTGTTTCTCTGTAAATTTATAATCCAATGTTGAGATTGGTTTTTCTTTAAATTCTTCTGACTGGATCTAAATATCTGTAAAAATCTATTTTAACAAGTTTTTCTAAGACTTTCATCTTGGTATTTATATTAACCTGTTTTTTAATGATAAAACAGAAATAATCAAATAAAGTATTTTAATAGACATTAAGAAAATCCTATCTACATTAATTATCCTTTCATTTAATTGTTTCATTTTTAGACTGTCCAGCATATTATCAAACAGAGACCAAATTCTTTCCATTATAGTACTGTTTCCCATTTTTTTTTAATGTAGGAAAAACTTCCTCTGCCTTAAACTAATTCCCCCTGTTAAGAAGTCCCAGTTGACTCACTAAATCTGCTGATTCAGATGAGGATGAAGTGAGGCAGCAGCTCAAGGTGGGGGTCAGGGAAACCATAACCCACCAGGAGAGGAAACCTACTGTCTAAAAAACTTACTCAGGGTATCATGGAGAAGAAACATGTGTGGTGGAAACTGCCTAAAAGGCAGAGCTGGCTGGTGGAAAGAAGCTAATTTCAAAAAGAAAACCTAGCCAGCAGGAAGTGACTAAGGCTGCCTATAGCTTTGGCCTGTGCCAGTAGCTGTAAAGCCATAGGCAAATGGCTTTTTTGGGAGTTTATGCCCCTAAAGTTTAGCGCCACAAGTTAACCAAAGATAATTTTTGTTTTATGTTTGAGTAGGTAAAATATATATTACACATTTTGTAGTTTTTCTAGGTTTATTTCTTTATGTCTGCAGCCAGGATTTTCAGGGGGTCTGCCTCAATCAAACCCAATCATCTTCAACCTTGAACAAATCAACAGCCTTTCAATTTCTGTGGGAACAAAAGCATAGCCTCTTCTCCAAAGCAATGCATCTTTTGACTTCCATTCTGAAGTCAAGACATTTTAAAAATATATAAATTGGTTTAGCTCAGCAGCCTCCATAATCCAATATGTCTTAGCAGCTATTGTTCATTTATCAGCAATCAAAAAATTTAAAAGTAATACAATAACATACATACAAGTGCCAGACTTCCTGTATAATGTGTTTGTGTGAATGTGTGTGTGTGTGTAAACACTTTACTTCTTTTTAAGGACTTTAATTTTTTAAAGGCTTATTTATTTGAGTGCTCTGTTTTCCTATACATCTGCATGACATAAGAGGGCATCAGATCCCATTATAGGTGGTTCTAAGCCACCATGTGGTTGCTGGGAATTGAATTCAGAACCTCTGGAAGAGGAACCAGTGCTCTTAATCACTAAGCAATGGCTCCATCTGGGACTTTGCTATTTTTAAGCTATTTTTAAAAAAATAATTGTCCATACACTTTCTCTTTTCTCACCCAAGCTTATGTATATTTTTAAACACACTGTAACTTATTTAAAGGTTTTTTTTTTTGTCATCCAGATCTGCTTTTACTGTGTATCTGAATTCTTTTCTGTCTGCATGAGCAAAATATTAAATCTGCCATGTGCCTTAGCTCATGGCCTACTAATAGGGCTTGCTCTGGTGGCTCAATTTCACAGGTAGCTGCCAGGAGATCCCTCTCTGTACCATGGTTTTAATGAGTAACTGTGAGACTAGGAAACTCCGTTTGGCTCTGTTTTTGTGTGGCTGAATACTTTCTCAGGTTTTATGTGGTTACTCTTTGCCCTACATTGGGCACCATATGTAGATCGAGTTTTTCATTGAGACTGCCAACTCCCAAATAACCACATAGAGAATTATTATTAATTATAAATGCTTGACCAATAGTTTAGACTTGTTACTAACTAGTTCTTACATCTTAAATTAACCCATATTTCTTATCTATGCTCTGCCTTTTTGCAGCATGGTATATTCATGTTCTATTTCTTCTGTGTCTCTCTGTGTCCCACCCTGACTTTACCCCTCTTCTTCCCAATGTCCTCTCCTGCCTAACCTTTTTTGGTCTGGTTACCAAACAATCAGCTCTTAATCAATCTAACCAGAAGGTACCTTGACAAAGACCATCTTCATAGTGTACAAAAAGATTATTCTATAACACTCAGTTCTGTAAAAAGGGACATAGTTAGAATCAGGCTCTCTAATTGCATAATCTGATACTAATTCTGAAATCCATTATCAAGCACAAAGACACAGAGGAGCCGGAGCCGAGGTCAGAGAGGCACCGAGCACATGATACTTGCTCAGTTCTCAGTTGGCCAGGGACATTTTTCACCTTAGCTGCTTGATATTCACAATGGGGTTTGGGGTTCTGACCCAAGGGCTGAGCTATTGAGGATGAGTGTTCATGTATCTTAGAATGGGCTGAGCCTGCTGTTGTGGAAGGCTGAGGTTCCATACAGCCACCTAGCGGGTAGCTCAGCTTAAACCCCATGGAGTGAACCCTGGGTCTGGGTCCTCCAATGGAGACTGAAGGGAGTACAGGGCATTCCACAGGCTGGGAAGAAAGGGGGCTTTGTTGCCTGAAATTGAGCCACCCCCAGCCTCTTTGCATGCCAGGCACTCTGCCAACAACAGAGAAGCCCACATGGGGATGCCAAGGCCTCTCTCTGCTGGAGCCACAGCCCACCATGGCCTGGGTGTCTCCCATAAGCTTAGTCCTTCTCACATCAGAGGCCTGGACAGATACAGCAGAGGGTACAGGCTCTAGCAAGGAGCCCAAGAGACATGGAAGTTGGAGGTGGACAGAGAAATACTGCCCATCTTTGTCTTTGATTCACAGACAGTAAACTGAGGCTTAGAAAAAAGGGAGGAAGGGCTGAGTACTGAGAAAAAAAAGCCACAAGGCCAAGCTGGAGCTTCTGAAGTTCTACTGGCCCCTCCGCCCAGCCATGGAATGGGAAATGTAAGGATTTCTGGAGGACACAGGACAAGCTTGGTCCTTCTTTGAGAACTGTCAGAATGCTCATGTCTAGAGCTGGTGATGGCCAGTACCCTCTAGGCTTATGAAGTTAATTTTCAGTCAGTGTTAAATCCCAGCACTTGGGAGGCAGAGACAGGACATCTCTGAGTTCCAGGACAGCCAGTGCTGTTACACAGAGAAATCTTGTCTCAAACTCAAAACAAACAGCAAGGGGGGGGGGGGGCTTGCTCTCTCCTCCTCCACCATGTCCTAAGCCTGACTCTCCTAGGCATGTCAGAGACCTCTCTACTCTCTCTGGCTCTTGACTGTCTCTTTCCTTGACCTAACGGCTGGGGTTCCCCTGGGCTCCATTCCACAGGCAGAATATTTAGGACCAGTGCTGGGCTCTACTAGAGCCTGCATCCTCCTCAACCATGGACCCTAGCTTTTTGAGTGATGTGAGCCGGGAAACTTAAGACAGCCCATAGTGGTGGCAGTTAGGCCTTGCCCTGACCTAGAGGCCCAGCTGGGGGTGGAGAGCACAGGCTTTGGAATGCATAACCCTTGTGTCCACCCCTTCCTCAGTCTCCTTTGTTCAGACTCCTGCTTAATAGGATTGGGCAGGGTGGAGAGTGGGCCTCTGGTGGGCAGGACTCCCCCCCTGTATATCCACAATAGGGCCCTGTGACAGCACACTGCCCCCTGCTGTGATGTCAGGGGCTGTTACAATGGCTCTACCCAGACTAGGGGTGGGACAGATGGCTGGGGACTGGGCCATGGGCTTGGGACAGGACACCTGCACCATGGAGCTAGGCAGCAGGATGGAAAATTAAGGACAGGCCCCAGGGCCCCACATAGAGGGTCTTCACCCCAGTTTTGGTCAGAGTCAACACTTCAGAAGAGAGGGTGAGAGAAAGACAGATAGGTCTGCAGGCCATCCAAACTGCTGTCATATAAACACAGCTGACAGCAGGGGGGCTTTGCAAAGGCCTCTTGGAAAAGTGGGTTAGCTGTATTAGGCTATGGGGACAGTTTCCAAGGCTGATGGGGCCTTGCAGGGAGGAGAGCTTGAGGAGTTAATGTGAGTCAGGGGACAGCAGAAGATGGTTAGTCTGGGAGCAGTAACTATGTGCAGACGTTGGGATTGGCCAGAAGCCCCTGGACCTGGTCCCTGATGGAGAAGGGCGGTCTAGTAGGAGACCTGGCCCTGAGCTGCCAGGATCTGCCAGACCAATGTGGAACTGTATGGCTTGGCCTGGGCTGCGGACTGGGGAATGTGATGAGGCTGCTGAAATGGGGCCTGGGCCCGGGGGGGAAGGCAGGGGCCCTGTCCTCAGCAGGGTGCCTGCAGCTTCCCAGAAAGATGGCCAACAGTTCAGAAAGAGGCTGGTGTGACCCCACACTGCCTGGGTGCCGAGGCTAGAAATGGCAGGTCTAGGGAGGCAGTCACCCTGCCCTGTGGGGGGCATCACCCTGAACTTCCTCATGCTACAACACAGGCACCAGAGACCCAAGAGAGTGAGGCAGGGCCTCCTACTATATCGTCTTCTAGCCCTCGGCTGTTTCCACTATATCCCAAGAGAAACCTCCCAGAGCAAACGATGGAGGGGAGCAAGTCTTTGTCATATCTCAGCGTTTCAGTCACCTCTTAGCTGTGACATTTTGTTCCGTAACCTCGCCAACATTAGTGTTTCCATCTGTAAAATGGAATAAATAAGGGTCTTACAGGGTTGTAATCAGTGGGTGGAGGGGGCTGAGGGTGTAGTTCAGTGTGTGGAGGGGGCTGAGGGTGTAAGGCAGTGTGGGTAGAGTAACACTTGAAGCACACAGGAAGCCTGTGTTCAGGCCCCATTACTGCATCATGCAGGACAGGGTGAAAGGGTGCACATCTCTTCAGCCAGCTCAGGCAGTGGTGGAAAGAGGATTGTAAGTTCAGAGTCATTCCAAGTTAGAGGAGACAACTTTGCTGGGTCCATCAAAGGGTGGCTGCAGCCTCTGCACTTGAGCCCAGGAAAGGCCACTGGCTTCATACTCACTGTCCCTGTCAGAAGACTGAGGTCCAAGATAATGGCTCTTCTCTGGGTGGGGATAAGCAGGGCTATTGGCAGCAGGGTCAACAAGGAGTCAGTGTGGTGACGGAGTAAGGAGCTTATCCTAACCAAACAAGACCCTAGTGTGGAAAGGGGCTCAAGCCCCACCCACAGATGATGTGGGGGGGTCAAGGCAGGACCAGGCTTTTCTGGGGTACACTCTTGTCCCCTCACTTTGAGGGCCCTCCCCTACCTTTCTTAGTCTCATCTAGTGGGTCCCCGCTGGATATTCCAAGCTGGGGCAGGTGGTCCACTCTGGTTCTTTTTCCTCTATGTCCCCCACTCCGTGGTCACCTAAAGACAGAACGGGGCCTCGAGGCCTGGTTTATGTCTGCCCTCTGTGCTGGCCTCACACAGCAGGAAGGAACCACTTTGGGAAGGAAGTGAACAGCAAGCCATTTGGGTGCCTGGGGTGTAGACAGTGCTTAGGAATGTTCTGGAACTTCAGTTTACCCAGATCTTATTCTGTCTCCCCATCCCTCTTCCTACACTACCCCCCACCTGGCTCCGCTTTGTTTTGAGACAGGGTCTCTTGTAGCTCAGGCTAGTCTCCAGCTCCCAACAATAGCAGAGGCTCATCTTTGAACACCTGATCCTCTTGCTGAGTTGATAAGTGGGTACCAGGAAGCTCAGCTGCTTAGACCTTCTTTAGGGAGCCCATGG
This sequence comes from Phyllotis vaccarum, assembly GCA_033318265.1. Classification (NCBI taxonomy): domain Eukaryota; kingdom Metazoa; phylum Chordata; class Mammalia; order Rodentia; family Cricetidae; genus Phyllotis; species Phyllotis vaccarum. The sequence goes on along the minus strand of JARWLC010000003.1, from coordinate 56,122,258 downwards.
TGGTGGGGGAGGGGAAGCTTTCTGTCGTGGTGGTTAAAAAAGGTAAGGGGAAGCTGGGCTTGACCTTCCTCCCAGGAGAACTGAGTGGCTCTGGCAGGATCTACACTGTCCTGGCCTCCCTGTTCAAACTTCTAAAATGGGACATCACCAGGCACTTAGAGCAGAGGGTGGTGGCTGGCAGCCAGGGGTTCCCTGTTGTGCATTGTTAATATTTTGTCCAAGGAGCTCTTGCTCTGGCAATGGTTTGTTTGCTTTAACTGGTTTTAACTGGTGTTGACTTTTGATCCTTGGTTACAGCTCTTCCCGACTGGGAACTTTTTCTTTGCTTCTCTCTTTATTATAAGCCTTACTATTCTTCCACATTTTTTTCTAAAAGGTTTCGCTTTTAGGCTGAGCAGTGGTGGTACATGCCTTTCATCCCAGCACTGGGGAGGCAGAGGCAAGTGGATCTCTGAGTTCCAGGCCAGTCTGGTCTAAAGTGAGTTTTTTTTCTTCTTCTTAATTGCATGTTGTGTGTGTCCATGCACATGAGTGCAGTTGTCTGTGGGAGCCAGAAGAGGACGCTGGAGCTGAGGTTACGGGTGGTTGTGAGACGCCATATGGGTTCTCTGCAAGAACAGTTAACACTGAGCCATCTCTACACACTCAACACTTCCTTTCTTTGGAAGGGCCAACAGTCCACTTGGAATAGAGCAGGGACACGAACTCTACCCAATGTAGAGGGAAAGAATATATATGAATTATTTTGAAATCTATAAATCAATCTGTCCATCTACCTACCTACCATCTGTTCACATATTTTTGAAACAAGATCTCTCTGTGTAGCCCAGGCCGGCCGTAAACTCATCTCTCTGCTTCAAAAACCCTTCCCAGGCTGGGATTTCAGGGTGTGCCACCATGCTTGGCTCTTCCCCCATTTATTTGTTAACTCAGCTGTTTATTTATGCTAGCATGAACTCATATGTGTTTCTTTCATACTTTGGGTCCTAAGTGACGTCACCATATTTATCTTGTTGCTCACCTTGCCCTAGATCTGCCCAATGGAGGCTGTCCCTTGTTCCTGTGTGTCCTCAACAGGGTCTGTCTGCCTTTTTTTTTTTTCTTTCTTTTTTTTTTTTTTGAGTTTTTGCTCACTTTATAATGTTCCTAGCTCACCTTGGAGTTTCCCTGCCCAAGTCCTATAGTTTTCTCTGAGAAACTATGATTATTTATATTGAAGAATGGAGCCCTAAGGTTGGGTTACTAGCGGCTACAGGGGTGCCAGGCTGCCTAGGGAACACATTTGGGTTTGCTTTTATTTAAATAAAATTTGGGGAGGAAGGAACATCTCAGTGTGTAAAAGCGCATGCCTGGAAGGTCTGATGATGTGAATTCAATTCCTGGGTCTTGAGGTTGGAGGAGAAAATGGACCTCCAAAGCTGTCCTTTGATTATCACATATGTACTGTGGTGTATGCACATACCTGTGTTCATATATATACTCTACGCACATAAAAAATTAAATGGCATTTCTACTTTTGCTGATTAAAAGGTTCATTGCTACATTCAGGTGGCCACTTGCTTACACCAGCTTAGCCTCTGAGTGCTGGACCATCTTTAACCCCCACCTGGTGCCACCATCTTACAGGTTCTTAGGAAAGCCTTACACCCATAGGGTAAAAGTACATGAGGCTGACATCCCTACACTGAACCACCTCCTTTTACGCGCTTGCTCACAGTAAGGACATCAAGGACTTGGGGAGGGGCCCATGCTGATTCTTCAAGCTCTGTCAATGGTGGCCCTGGCCCCTAGCCCAAGTGACAGGGGTCATCCTAGCTGGGTCAGCTAAGTCAGGCATAGAGATCCTGACTCAGCCACTGTACCTAGGACACCCAGAGAGCCTAGCCAGGCCTTAGCAGGCGGGACCCAGCTGATTTGAGTTCCCATGTGTCACCCAGGCCCATCCTGGTGAGTCCTGAGCAAGGAGTCAGGACAGAGACAGCCAGCATCAATACCTCAGACCCACTGGGGCGCTTTTCTCATCCTTTGCTGCTCTCTAGTCCCTAAACAGCTCCAAGCTGAGAGTCAGGAGGCCCAAGTTCCCAGGTTGCCCTTGAGTCTAATCACGCCACACCCTGCTTAAAACTTCGGTGGCTACTGCCATCTTAAAATCCTCACCGCCAGACCTGCCTTACAAGGCCCCGGAGATCTCTCATGCATCCCACGTCGGCATGCTTTAATAACACCAAATTGCTTGTGGTCCCTTGCACAACTGTGAGGTTACACACCCCCGCACCTCTGCCTGCCCTGCTCCCTTTGGCTGCTTCTGGTCGATTCCTCCTGGTACCAGAAGCAGCCCAGGGGCGTCCCCCTCCTCCAGGAGGCCTTCCTTTGGAAGTCTGCTCATTAATCATTCTCTGGTTCCTTGTGGGCAACATCTTCTGAAGTCGCTGCTATGAACAACCTGACATGTAGATTGTGTGGAGGCAAATGCTTAGGATCTAAACGGGGACTAACTTCCTTGGAGGCTTTTGCTGTGTGACTTTGGGCAAGTTACTGTCCATCTCTGAGCTTTTGTTTCTTCGTGAAAAAAAAAAGGGGGGGGGAGGTTCCTGGTATTTCAATTCTAGTCCATCTCTAAAAAGTTATGTGGTCTCAGGCAAGTCTGGTCCCTGGACACAGCCTCAGCCTTCCTCTTCCATAAAATGGAGATGCTCACAAAACTCATGAATGCTAAGGCTTCAACATGACAAAACATGTGGAACGCTTTGTAGCTAGCCCTCCATTCTAGCAGCTCCCACCAGGGGAATGAGTGGGAGGGAGGCTAAGAGCTATTCTTATTGCCTCCCAGCCCTGCAGAAGCCAGGAGAGCAAAGGTGATCAGGCTGGTGTGGAGAGGCTGGGGCATGCTCCCTGGACCCCTGCCCACCCCTACCCACTCCTTCAAGGATGACACAACACCCTCCCTTGTTGTTCAAGTTCTCTCTAAACACATAGAGTTAGAGGGTCCCCTTTGCCCCCAACAGGCAGCCACAGACCCCACTGAGTATCCAGGATTGAAAGCCAAGATCAGTTTGAACCATCTGCAGCTTTATTCCAGAGCAGAAATAAGTTGTTTTCTAACAATAAATATAAAAAAAATAATAATAAGTTAAGGTTCAAAAAATAAAACAAAAACAACCCAATAAATTCAGTAACACTGACAGCATAGAGACAGTTGTCCACAGGGACTAGAGATGAGGTGGCTGGGCAGTGAGTCTCCTGCATGTCTGGCCAGCCGCCAGCCCAGGGAATGTCTACTGCAGGGCATCCTCTATCCCCAGCCCTGGCAAGGTCCCTGCCACACACTCATTCTTTCCACAAGTACAAAATATGTATTAAAAAAAAAAAACCTCAACACAAACAAGCATCCTGAGGGGGCCCCAGGAAAGCAAGAAATTGGCCCTCGGGGGTGGAGGGTGGGGCCCTGGGTTCGAAGAAGGCACTGGAAGATTGTTGTGGCTCCACCCAGCCAAGTCCATAACCCACCCTCTAACAATGAGGTGGGGCTTGCAGTGCCCTAGTCATCTGGTCTTGGGCTGAGCACCCAGCCTCAGCTCCTGAGGTGGCTTCTTGCGGAGGAGAGGGGGAGGTGATGGGGAGGTCCATTTGGAAATGTCCCACGTGGGTGTCAATGGTCTTGGTGGCACTCTAGCCCCAGAGGATGCTGGGAATGCAATGGTAACTGCTAAGTGCTTAGCTGGGTCCTTGGCAGGGGAAGAGGCTGCTGCCAAGAATCCAGGAGTTTCCCTAGCTCAGGCCAGGGTGTCGTTCAAGAGCCCCCTGCAGAGAGTCCTCAGGGTGGCGTAGATGCGGAAGAAGTAGAAATAAATTAAGTCCTAGTGGCCCAGCACGGGATCAGCAGGGACACCACTGTTTTTTCAAGTATTGTTGGTCAAGGTGGGCACAAGGCCCTATCGGACTCAGATAGGGATCCCCACTGTGTTCACCTGGTCCTTGAGTCCCAGAAGGCTGTAGGCAATGCGCTTCTGGTGGCCAGGAAGGCGCACCCCAATCCTTTTGATGTCACTGTGGGTGGGAAGAGAAAGGGAGAAGTTAGGAACAGGGCTGTGCAGTGTGACCCAGCTGGGGAAGTGGCCAGAGGGAAAATTAGAGACAGGACAGGGCTGGGGGGCAGGGGCAGAGAGGAAAGCAGGACAAGAGGGCTTCGGGAACCTGTGTATGTATGTGTGTGTGTGTGGGGGGGGTCCAGCTATGGCCTGCCAACTGCCTCCTGCTGAGCCTCTCCTCCAAGCAGCTCTTCACAGGGGGAACAGGGAGGTGCTCTGTGTGTGTGCATGTATTCATATGTGTATGCAGGTACACACGTGTGTAATACTCAAGAGACACCTCACTTCAGGAGCTGCCTCTCATTGGCAGGTTTTAAAGATACGCCTGTATCCCCTTCAGCACTAGGATTCCACACAGGTGCCACTGAGACCAGCTTTTTTGGTATGAGCTCTGGGGACTGAACTCAGGTCCTCATGCTCCCAGAAGCACTTTACTGGCTGAACAATTTGCCCGGCTTTAGATGTCTTTTTTTACCTGTCTTGCAGATTAGGGAATTGAAGTCAGAGAGTCATGGAGACTTTTCTGAGGCCACACAGCTAAGAGGTACCAGAACTGAGAATTATACCAGCAGTGAAGAAACATCTTTCTGTCTGTCTCCCTAAGTGCTGGGGGCATCTTCAGGTAGTGACTTTTCAGGGACCCTCTAGGAGTGTCTTCCATCCAAGGAAGCCCCACCCACCACTTCCATCCCCTCTATTCCCCCTCATTCCCTCCCACCCCAAAGAGACTGGCAAGTACTCGCCAATGATCCCTCAAAGATAAGGCTCTGCTAGTCTGTAGTAGGTGAGACCTGCAGGTCACCAGAGACAGGCTGCCTTGCCGTGTGGGAATCTGAGGGATAATGGTATCCAACTGAGGGGCTAGGATTCAGTGCCAGGCTGACAATAGGTTACAGGAGACCCAAGAGGAAGGGGCAGGCTGTCCTGATGCCCCTTCCCCCTACTGAATCACGTAATGTCAGCAGATGTCTGTTGCTAACTTCAGGGGTTTTCTCTTCTGAGTCTTCACCCACCAGCCCTCGCTCATGAAAACACCCAGGTTTTTACAGGCCAGCTCTTGGCTGTAATTGGAGTTAATTATATGGTACAAACTCTGGGAGTTCGCAATGCCAGAGACATGACTTTCCCACAGGCTCCGAAACAGACAAGCATTGAGCAGGGATGGGCAGACCCAGGAGGGGAGGGAGGGGACTGTTCTTGCTGTAGCAAGAAGGCCGGAGATAGATGGGGGGGGGGGGGCTCCAAGCCTACCACAAAGAGGCTGGGATGTTTTGTACATCCCTTAAAGGACCACAGTGTGGGGACTGGATAAGCAGAGTAACCACCAGGGAAGGGGCTCTTATGGAAAAGGCAGGGCGGCCCTAGGCAACCCCAGACTCTCTGGGCCTGATCCTACCCTGAACTGCTGAGTAAATGGGTGTGTATGTGAAAAGCACTATAGGGCTAACCCCCTGCCCCATCTCGAGGCCCTCTCTACAGCAGAGCAGATCCTTCAGGAGTCTAGAGAATCTCGGTCTATCTTCAAGTCAAGGCTGCTGTGGTGGGTCTGGTTGCACCTCCCCAACCCTCTTTTTACAGAGATGAAAGGCTAGGGTGATGTATTCCTCAGCAGTGTGTGCCTTCCCCAAACCCCACAATCAACCAACAGACCAACCAGCCAGCCAGCCTGACTTCCTTCCTCCTGACAAGCCTTATATGTGGACCACCAGGATGGCCTTGAATCCAGAGATCTACTTGCCTTCACCTACTTCCCCAATGCCGCCATTAAAGGCCACCTTTTCTTGACTACAAATAGAACAATGAACTGGGGTGAGAGTCACAGACAAAGCAGAGTCCAGGGTGGTTCTAAGTCCCACCTCATTCCCCTAAGGGATTCAGAACAGGCATCCCATTTATCCTTGTACAGAACAAAAAGATACAAGCCAGGTCACTTCTGTATCCCCTCTCATTCTCCTGAGCCAGAAATCCCATGAATGTAAGTATCCTTGAAGACCTACTATGCTCAGGGGTGGGGTGGGATAGAGGCATAATAGTCCCTAGAGACTCAAGAGTTTTAACATTCACACCCAGCAAGTGGATTCTGAGCCTTAAGAACCATCTGGAGCCTATGCCCAGCTTGCCCACAGGATACTACACTCCATAGCTTTAATGCTGGGTAGCTCTGGCCTTTGAGCCCACTGTTTTGTTCAAGGTACAGTAAAATAAAACTTTTTGTGCCAGGCGGTGGTGGCTCCTACCTTTAAGCCCAGCACTGGAAAAGGAGGGGCAGGAGGATCCCTGTCAGTTCAAGGCCAGTCTGGTCTACAGAACAAGTTCCAGAACAACCAGAACTGTTACAACAGAGAAACCCTGTCCCAAAAAAACAAAACCACTTTCTATATCAGGTCCTTAAAAAAAGCCATTTTGATTTTACCCAGCTTAAAACCCAACCAAGTCTAAAATAGCATGGGTGACATGAGCTGGGAAGACACCAATGCTATGGGCAGAGGAGGGACCAGGTACTAAGAGCCTAAATCTTGAAGGGAGGGAACTGATTTGCCACCAGCTCCTGTTGGGCTCCATGGTGTGGCCAACACCGTTGTCGGTGTTCAGATCCATCTCCACATCCTCTCAGAGGCAGCCCTATGAGCCAGTGGGTCTGAGCACTTCCGGGCTTTATCCAGACACTTTCCAAATAACCCCTGAGTATGCGTACTGCCTGCTTGTGTACACTGCCTGTCTGTCCAGGAGCCTGTCCCAGCTCGTGGGAAAGGATTTGCCGAGGGGCGCCCTAGGCTATTTTGGGATGCTTCTACAGCCATGTGTTTCCTGTAAACCTGCTCTTCTCTCTCAGTGCTGGTCACTAGGAGAAAAGCTGTGTTTTCCTGGGGGAAGGACCTAAAGAAATCCAGGAGGCTGACCCAGAGGGACTCAGGAACCAGGGCACAGAACCATGATTTATAGGATCATGGCAACAGAAGAACAGAGGAGATAAGGATCAGAATCTGCATCTGAATCACTCCCATCCAATCCCCACACCTAGGTCAAAGTTGGACCAAAGTCACTTGCACCGCAGACCTAGTGTGCCCACAGAGCTGAAGTGTGAGCCCAGCTGTTGGCTGGAAGCAAGAGGTATCCTGGATTCTAATGTTTTCCCTCCATATTCTCTCACTTCCCTCTGGCCAGTTTTTTCTGTCCATTTCCCATGACCCACCATTTTCATGGCCAGCAGGTCAGAAGCTTAGCTGAGAGGTTGTCAGAGACCCCAGAGAATGTTTGAGTTTAAGCCCAGGCCCCAGAGCGGCTAGCACCAGGGAACATGGGAGGCCCAGGTCACCTCTTCCAAACAGTTCCCAAAACCTTCCCACCCCAGGGTCTGTTTCTACTATGGCCTTGGACACTTGGATCCTGGGCTGTTTGGACCCACAGCTATTTTTAGAAGCACAAAGGCTAAGAGGACAATGTTGTCCCCTCCAGGGACGGGAAGAGATGTCCCTGCCAAGGCTGTTCTGGGAAGGGTCAGTGATGGAGATGGGGTACAGTGAAGAGTGCTGAGCACTAGTCGCTAACACGTACTGACTAGGGGCATATCCAAGGCCAGCAGGGGATGAGTGGCAGGGTTGAGCTAACCACACAGGGAGAGTGACTTGGGAGACGTTAGCAAGGCTCTGGTTCCCAGGCACCAGGAAAAGAACCGCAAGGCTCTAAGTCCTGCTTGATCAAAGCCAGAGTCTCTGCTCCTGGTGGCTGTAGGATCCTGGACTTATGTAAGCAATGATTCCCTACACTGCAGCCCAGGGTGGGCAGGTAGCCCTCCAAACACCTCCATACATTGATGACTGTCTCTCCCAATGCCTTCCCAGTCATTCTGGGTGTGTGTGTGTGGGTGCACCCAGCAAAGAAAGAGATACAGGGTGGGGGAGGAGGGAGGGGAGAAAAGGATTGGAGGTGGATCAGAGGCTGTCCCCGGAGGTGAACAGCAGGTCAAGGGCATCTACTCACTCGTTGGTCATCTGTACCACTTTCTCGATGGCTGTGTAGCCAGCCACCATGAAGTGTTCTGTGTACTGTTGCATTTTGATGCTTTCCAGCCACTCGGACACCGTACGGAAGGGGACTCCCTCTGAGCCGCTGGTGCTGGGTAACCGGATGGACACTCTGGGTTGAAATCCACAAGTTACAGGTGAGGGGCTGCCAAATACAACCTACCAGGCCCCTACCATCCTAACTTGGGTAGAGCATACAGCTGGCTCTATCTTTGAGTAAAGAGGAATCCCAGACAGGAAATAATCCATAAGATGTTCTGGCACCCCAATGCCTCAGTTTCCCCATCTGCATAGAGCCCACCTTGCTGAGCCCGGTGCCTGTACATGTACCATTTAAACTGGTTTTCTACTGGTGGTACTGGACCATACCTGGCTAGTCCTTTTTCTTTTTCAGTTACCAGGGACTGAACTCAGGGTTCGTGTATACAGGGTTTCAAACAATTCATCATTTGGCTTCGCCACCAGCACTGACATGTCACTTCTGAACCCCTCCACACCCCTGATTCCCACCTAGCCAGTCAGCCTGAGAATTCCAGCAGGTTTGCATGAATGAACTTGAACATAGGACATGAGACTCACCGGGGATCAAAGTCAGCCAGGGTCTTGAGGGAGTCAGGGGCTCGGATGAGCTTGTCCAAGATGCTGACAATGTCAGCAAACTTGGGCCGTCGGGAACGCTCCTGTTGCCAGCATTGCATCATGAGCTGGTAGATGGCAGAGGGGCAGTCCATAGGTGTGGGGAGCCGGAAGCCATCATTGATAGCTTTCATGACCTAGGAGACACAAGAATCAGGGCGACCTTAGCAGGAAGCTACGTAGAACTGTTACACAGACCCCTTCCCTTCCCCAGGCCCCAACACAGAAGAAGAGTCCCAGAAACAGACAAGCACCCTAAGTATATCATGGTTTCAAAGTAATCCCTGAGGCAAGTGCTGAGGCGCCATCTCCAGTGCTGTAGGCACATAGACCTCCATGTGCCACCCCACAATCCAGCCTCCTCCCATCTGTACCCACCCCATAGACTAAGGTTCTTTCTCCCTGCCATCTCTTAGCCTGTCTGCATTACGTACTCTCTAGGTCTCTGCAAAGACCCAATCTATGCAAGCGGGATCCTGGGCCTCCAGGCTAGGTGAGACACCAGGTACATGTAACGTACATGCATATATGTACGCACACACACATATATGTACAGACAGTCAAATACCTACATGCAGACATATGCACTCGTGCATGTGCTCCCCCCCACCATATATTCACACATGCACACACTCCTTGTCACCTTTGTATTAACTACAGAGACTGGGTCCTCCCCATGATCGCCCTCAGAACAAATACATGTGTGGTCGCTACTCAATGCAGTTGAACTCAGAGCTCTTCCATTAGGGCCCCAGGGTTTGAGAGTGAGGGAAATCTTGACAGTGAATCAGTTTGAGGGAAAAAGAGGCCTACCTCGTGGTTTGACAGCTCCCAGTACGGCCGCTCTCCATAAGTCATCACCTCCCACATGACGATCCCATAGCTCCACACGTCACTGGCTGAGGTGAACTTGCGGTAGGAAATGGCCTCTGGGGCTGTCCATCGAATAGGAATCTTGCCGCCCTGCAGGAGACCAGCCCCAGTTACCCCTGTCTCAGCCAGAACTCGGGGCCCCTACTCTCTGAGTCAACCCTCACTCCTCAGGACCCCCAGATCCAGGGAAAAAGCTATTTCACCCTGGAGCCCTCCACCCCCAGGTATGACAACTCTTTATCTGACTCACGCTAGTGGTGTAGGTGGCCTCAGGGTCATCCTCCAGAACACGGGACAGGCCAAAATCTGACACCTTGCATACCAGGTTGCTGTTGACAAGAATGTTTCTGGCAGCCAGGTCTCGGTGTACATAATTCATGTTGGCCAGGTACTTCATGCCGGATGCAATGCCCCGGAGCATGCCTACCAGCTGCAGCACGCTGAACTCACCATCCTTCTCCTGCAGAGTATAATCCCTTAGTTCCGACTGGCCCCAGAATCCCCAGCTTCCACCACCACTAGACCATGGCCTTACCCTAAGGAACTTGTCCAGGGCTCCATTCTCCATGTACTCTGTGATGATCATCATGGGCTTATCTGTAGAACATGGACACAGGTATGAGTAAGGACACAGCCAGGGTCAGGTGGTCCCTTTCCCTGACTACCTGGGCCCACCCATGAGCACCTCCCAGGCCTCACATTTAGAGACAACACCCTCCAGGCGGATGATGTTATGATGGCTGAACTGGCCCATAATGCTGGCCTCACTCAGGAAGTCCACACGCTGCTTTTCCGTGTAGCCAGCTTTCAGTGTCTTGATGGCCACAGGTATCTCCTTCTTCCCCGATGATGTTTTCAGAGTCCCCTTGTATACTTCCCCAAACTCTCCTGTGGGAAGGCAAGGTGTGGGGAGCATTGAGCAGACCCTTCTCTAGACTACCCATCACCTTTCTCCTCTGGGTGCACAGTACAAGGGCGAGTCTCACCTGCTCCGATCACCTTCTGCCTTGCGACACAGGATGGGTGGATCTCGGTTGTAAATTTAAGTACAGCCTGGTTGGGGTCTTCATAAGTGTGGGGGTCCACATAGGTCTTCAGGGGCTTCAGTTGTTCTGCAAGGGAGAAAGCTACACTAGGTCACAGACAGCTTGAGGGGGTATTCCTGGGAGGTGAGACTCTAGAGAGGGGGAGTCACGTGACTGGGGACCCCAGGAAGAGTTGAGTCAAAGGGATTGGAGTGAGGCCTAGGTCCACCATGGATTTAGGAAAGCTCCTGGGAATTCCAGCATCTCACCTGACTTGGAAAAATAGACATCCTCAGAGGTCTGGCGAGCTCGCAGGTTCCTCCTCCTGAAAGAAACCCGCGGGGACCAGACACACATGGTCAGTACAGCCTGTGCTGGCCAAAAGGACCTACAAACCATGCCCTGAACTCACTACCTAGCAATCCACTCAGCTTCCATGTGGGGCAGAGGATGAGGGGAAGCCACCAAGTCCAGACTCACAGTTGGAGATCACTCTCTGCAATGGCCACATAGGCAGCCATAATGAGGGCTTTTCCCATTTGAACTGGCTGGCGCATCCCACCCATGTCTAAGGGAAGTTAAGGAGCACAATGGCAATGACCACCGTGTCCCCCCAAATTCAGCTCATCCTCCCACAGGCAGGGATCGCACAGGCTTAGATTAAATTAGATTAAATAACCTTGGCCTACTAGGGGCTCTGTCTTTCTGTGTCCAACCCAGACCCTTGGGGAGCCAGGGAGCTGTGGGAGGTAGGGGGTGACAAACCTCCGATGGATGAACAAGCCAACTCCTGCCAGCACTAGAAGCAGGAACACGCCAACGGCTACACCACCGATCATGGCCATGTTGGCAGATCCTTCCATGGCTGTTGGGAGAGACCAGCTGATGAGAGAGAGCCCCCACCCAATCCTACAGCTACACCCCACTGCACTTAAAACACCCCTTAAAAACCCAAGAAGTCTGGGCACCAACAAAAATGGTTTTTTTCTGGTTACACCTTTCCCTGCCTAGATCCTCCTCCTTCACACCCCAGCTCCACAACCTTTCTTCTCTTTAACAAACAAACCAAGAAACACACAGATGCCAAACACTCTAAAAAAAAACCAAAAACAACAAAGGGAACCAAAATGTACAAGCAAAAGGTCAACAAGGCAAATAGATTTGATTATATATATATAATATATGGTGATGTCTGTGCACATGTGAGTGCAGATGCCTGGCACTGGAGTTACAGGTTGCTGAGAGCTGTGTGATGTGAATGCTGGGAACGTGGGTCTTCTGACTGAACCACCTCTTCAAGCTCTCTCGTGGGGAAATTAATTATTGTTTCACAGCCAGGCAGAGGAGACCTTTCTGATGGTCCATGAAGGAAAGTTTTAACTGTTTGTTTTTAATTTTTTAAATGTATTTATTTAAATATTTACTTAATGTTTGAGGCAGAATCTCATGTAGCCCAGGCTGGCCTCAACGTGTAACCGAGAATGACCTTAAACTTCTGATCCTTCATTAGGCATACACCAGGGGTTTATACATGTGTAAGGGTTTGAACCCAAGGCATTGAGTTCAATGATAAGTACTGTACAAACGGATCTATACTCCAGTAAAAGCAGGATTTGAACTCAGAAACATCAATGCTAGAGACACAGCCTGCCTTCACCTCTTAACACTGCCCTGAACACACATCCCTGGTCCTACCTGCCAGTCTCAATCCTGGCCCACATCTGGCTGTTCCATGCCTTGCCTAAAAGGAAGTGGCATTTCCAGACTCCTCTACTTTATCCCCAACAATGTCCTATTTAGTTCAGGGTCCCTGGACTGGCCCACACCCTGTTCCCCTGACTTACACAGTGTTTGGAACTCGTGCACCTTGCTGCCGGCACCCTGGCCCTCTTGCGTCAGGGCCTGCACCTGCACCAGGTAGGTGGTATCAGGAGTCAGGTCATCCAGGGTCAGGGAGAAGCCTTCCGTTCGGCGCACATTATAGCTGTTGGCATCCCCCTGTGAGTGGTAGTGTGTAGAGGGTCAGGAAGTGAAGGTAGGGCAGGGCCTCGGCCAAGATCCGGGACCCCGGCCACAAAAGTGACTTCCTCTGTTATCTAATCAGACAGATACTCTTAGCAGCAGGAAACTGAGGCACAGAAGGGACAGAGGCCAAAAGGGGACCATCTGACCCCAGGACTGGGTGAATCCCAAACAGCTCATTCTAACTGGCTCTGAGAACCCAAATCATTCTCCCCTACAGCCCTCTGCTGTGCTGCCCTGGGAGACCTCAGTTTCCCCAGATGCACCTCTCCAGATTGCTGTACACTGAACATCTCCAAGGCCTGTGCCAATCCCCAGAGTTATTACCTTCTTGTGGTAGGTGACTTCGTACTTCCAGACACGGCTCTGCTGTGGCACTGGGATGCTCCATGTGACACTCAGTGAGGTGGTGCTGCGGCTCTCCAGCCTTACCTTGGGGGGCTCTGGGCAGGAAAGGGTAGAGAGGGGCGTGAGAAGCCATTAAGGGGTGAAGGGCAGAGAGAAGAAGTACCAGCTGCCCCAACCTCGTTGCTCTTAAGGCCATGCCTTGGGTTCTTGGATTTCTGCCCTGACCTCACCACTGAAGCTAGCCCATCAGATGTGTCCTGGGGACATGCACAAACATATATATAATAACTAAGACATTAGCTGATTGCCACTGAATCTTTCTGGAGACCAGGCAAGGCTCAAAGAGCCTTATACGATATATCCTATTTTTTGTGGTATATGTAGGAATGTATTCGTGTGGGTGCATGCGTGTATATGCATGTTGGTATGTATGCACATGTGTGTGTATACATGGGCATCTTCCTTGGTTACTCTCTCTTTTGTTTTTTAAGACAGAGGATCTTATTGAATCTGGAGTTCACCAATTCAGTTAGGTTCACTGATCAATGAGCTTCAGGGATCTGCCTTGTCCCCAGCACCCCACTCTGTGGTGTCAGGTGTTTACATAAGTGCTGAGGAGAAAAACCCAGTCCCTATGCTTGCACAGCCAGCACTTTACTGACTGAGCCCACCTCCCCATCCTCTGGTACAATATATCTTCAACAGCCCTCTACTCTTTCTGAAAGAAAGAAAAAATAAACTTCCAGAGAAATAACTTGAAGTCCCAGGGGTAAGTAGTCCAGAGATGTCACATGGTGAGGGGGGACAGGTATGTGCATGCTCACCTGTGTGTGTGAATGTGTGCATGTGGAGGTTGAAGGCTGTCTTCCTCTGTTGCTCTCCATCTTATATTTTGAGGTATACTGGACCCGGACCTGGCTTTATCAGCTGGGGATTCCCTGTGTCTGCCTGTATGGGTGCTAGGGATCCGGGTTCCTATAAGGTGCAGTCCTCATGTCTATACGGTCCCTGTTCTTGCTTTGCCTCACATGAGTTTTGAATTTACTATGTTGCTGAGGATGACCTTGAACTCCTGATCTTCCTGCCCCTACCTTCAGAACATGTGTTGGGATTATAGGTATATGCCGTCATGCCTGGAAGGAATTTTACTATATATCTCTGGCTAGCCTGGCCCTCACTATATAGACTAGGCTAGCCTCAAACTCATAGAGATCTCTTGCCTGTCTCCTGAGTGTGTGCCATCACAGCCAGGAAGGATGTTAGCCACTCTTAGTCACTTACTGTTGCCTCTCTGGACACAGCCGAGTCCTGGGTGCCTGTCTTCAAATTCCACCCAGGAAGGTTCCCCCAGATAGTCATCGCCATCTCTCCACTCACCTGTCTGGTTGATGCTGACACTGGCAGTACGAAAGCTTCGGCTTGTCACCAGGCCCGAGACGCCATTGCGGGCCTCAACAGCAAAGGTATAGTTCATGTGAGGCTCTAGGTCGCTGACTGTCACACTTGTGTGGGTCAGGGCATGTGGAGGTTCTGAATAGCGCACACTGGCCTCACAGGGCCCACATTCGCCAGACTCTGGCCAGCACTGCTCACAGGTGATGCTATAGACAATGTCCTTGCGGCCCCCACTGTCCTGGGGGGGCGTCCAACGTAGTTCTACTTTGGCACCCATGCCGATTGCTGTGAGGTAGTGGGGGGCAGAGGGTGGACCTGTGGAAAAAAATGGAGGTCAGAGGTGCTGGGCTGTCCCCTAACTCAGCTACCTACCGCCCCCGCCCCTTGATCTCTGCAAGACTCACGTGTACAGGGCATGGACAATGGGTCCTTAGGTGCCCTGAAATAGCCTTCTTCACACTGGCAGGACTTGGCACCCTCGGCTGATGGCAGGGTATGCTCCGGACACTCCAGGCAAGGGCTCTCAGATTCCTCAGACTTGAAGAATCCTGGTGAGCAGGCTGAGGAACACAAGGGCAGACAGTTAAGCATGCCCTTCCCCAGCTGTGTTCTGACATCATACCCATGGCCAGTGCCTGCTGGACACCAAAATAACCTGTCCCAAGTGCCCCAAACTTTGATACATCTGACGCCATCTGCCTTTTGCAAGAAGTATCCCACCTCAAAGCCTACCACTGGAGGATCACAGCTTGCCCTCCAGCACAAGTGGGTCCTATAACCTGATTTGTACACACTGGTCCAACGGGATCTCTACTGTGTACAGCAGATGTGAACTGGACCAGGGTGGAGACCGTGTACCCCCACCCCTGACTAAACAGCTGGCCTTCCCCAGTCAGGATGCCCCCCTGCCAAGGCTCCTCTACTCCAGGACTCCATCTCTTTCCTGTTCCGGGGCTGGCCTCCAAGAGGCAGGAAAGGCCAGGCCCAGCTCTTTCCCTGGATTCGTTTCCAAAGCCATGTCACTTCTCTCAGGGGGCCGCCAGGAAGTAGCCTTTCCTTCTTCAGTGGTCCATCCTGGCCCAGCTGGCTAGGAACTAGGGCACCTGACTCTGGGGGCTTCCTCCCATCCCACCACCTTACCCTGTTCCCTGCCCCAAGCCCTTTCCTGGCCTACAAGCAGGAAGCTGCTCAGACATGAGACTCACCTCCCAGGACTCACCAGGACATGGGTGGCTTTGGAAGAAGCCAGAGTGATGTCCCTGGGGACTTTTTCCAACCCTGCATGTCCCTTATTGACCACCTCCTCTGCCTAGCCCCATGGGGTTCATGAACCCGAAGGTGAAAACTAAGACCATTAAGGACAGACACCAGTTTCTGACATGTCTACAGTGAAGTGGCTGGCAGAGATAAAACACAATAGCCAGGCATCTGAGGCATCACAGAGGGGATACTTCAGCTGGGGTTTAATGGCTGTGTAGAAGTTCAACAAACCTGAGATCCTAGAGTAGAGAATTAGGATGAGCAAGAGCTTGTCATACAGAAGTTATGAGCAGGCTTCTAGGAAGGAACAGTTGTGATAATGAAGTGGAGAAAGCCTTGAATGCCAAGCAAAGAAAGTCTGGCTTTTATCCAGAGAGCAGTAGGGTGCCACCAAAGGTCCGATATAAAAAATGATAGCCACACTGACAGAAATTCCTGCACAAAGGCTACCTGATAGGGGAAGCCCCGGCCCTAATGGCCTGAGAAACGCCACTCCCACCCTGGGAAGCCAATTCAAGTCTCCTGCTTTCTACAAATCTTTGACCAAGCCAGGCCGGAGGAGGATATAGCCCAGCTCTCCTTGGGCAATTGAGTAAGGGTGAAAGGGAGATAGGACTGAAGGTAGGGCTCTGTCAAGGGCTAGCCTGTGTCCTGCATTTGCTAGAAGTCAGGCAGACAACATCCTAACTCTTTGTGGCCCCTTGAGGTAGCCCAGGCTGGCTCAGCCATTGGACGGACACACACACACACACACACACACACACACACACACGAACATCTGTTTTGAGAAGGGAGTTAATTCAGAACCAAATAGCAAACAAAAGGTACCCAGGACCAGCTCTTAACCTGCACAAAGCCTGAGTTCCTACAGAGGAAGCAGGAGCTAATGTCGGTTTTGACAATCTAGTCCTCAAGGTGAGCCTCTACATATGGGTGTGGCTAGCATTCACCCCATTCTGCAGTTAAGAAAACTGAGGCTCTGGCAGGCCAATTTGTTCAAGGTCTCCAAGCCAAAAGATAAACTGAGGATGCTTGAAGCTAAGTACCTCCCCTGTCATCCCTTTCTGTTCCCAGGAACACCTCAAGTTGGAACAAAGTTCAGTGCTGTGCAAGCCTGGTTTGAGCCGTGAGTCCTGCTGATCGGCTTTACCAACCAGAAGTCTATAGCCAGAGCAGCCTGGAGAGGAGAGCCTGGATCTTCCCAAACACCACCCACAGGGGCTATGGGGTTAGCTACAGTCATCTCCTCCAAGCTGCAAAGCCTTTCTAGCAGATTTGGGAGAGCTGTGTGCCTCTGGCCTCCTCTTGTTACATAGCTGTTACAATACAAAAATAGCCCTCTCCTTCCCTTAACTTTCACACAAAAATGCCAAGCCCCCTGCTGATACCAGCTTTCACTCCCTCAATGCTCTCACTTAAACCAAGAGACACCGGCATGTGAGTAAGTGTTGGTTCACTGGGGACCAAGGTCAGTGGACCAGGAGACTGAAGAACTAAACCCCAAATCACAGTTGCCTCTTCCGAGCCCCAGTGCTCAGTGTGGTCACAAAGGCCTAAGCCACCTGCCAACCCCTGTGTCCCCGCTCCCCACCATCTCATGCCAGGAGAGGAAGTGGGGGAAGAGATGGGTTCTATTCTTTGGTCCCAGAGCCTGGGGGTGGCCTGCCTGCCAGCAGGAAAAAGGGAATTTGGAGAGATTTCCGCTGCGGATGTGCCAGATAATGCATGAGAGGCGGCGTCCACAGGGCATGCGCTTGCCTGCTGAAAATGCACTGCCCCCCCCCCAACCACAGAGCCCTGGGGCAGCCCCAAGCCTTGCCTGCCAGAGTTTGCAAGCGGTTAGGGAGTCCCAGAATACACTGGGAAGACCACTAGGACCCTCAGAATTGTTTGCATTTCCCAACTATCAGGGCAAGTAACAACAAGGGCCTCCCACACACAGGTACACCCACCACATCAAGTACCCACCCACTACCAATAGCCAGTCAGCTTAGCTCCTCTGTAACCCTCACCAACTGCTCAGTTTCAGGCTCCTCCGTGCTCCAGTAGGACATCTATTACTCAGGTTCAAGTTTACCAAACAAACCCAACCTACGTGTCTGGCACAATGTTGGGAACTGGGATATGGTGGTGTGACTGATAGATTAGCATCTTTTCAGCTCCAGGGGAATTCACAGCCTAGCTTTTATGCCTCATTTGAAATTATCTGTGCACATATGAGGATCCTCTCTCTCTCTCTTTCACTCTCCCCCTCCCCCAATCTGAGACTGGCAGTTAAGAGTGGCATTGGAGTCTGGTCTATCTGGCCCATGCGTGGTTCAGCACAGGGCCTGAAGTGATGGAGGTGTTCAACAGATGGGTCCTAAATACATGCAGAGACCAATAGATGGAGAGGTGGGTGAATAAATGAAGAAATGAAGGAGTGAATGAATAAATGGTAAACTCACCATACACTACAAAGCATGTCAAGAGTTGCAGAAGTGAATGGCATTTCAGCCCCTCTGGGACACTACCCGCCAGGACACCCATCTGGTTGGCACAAGAACCTAGCTTGGGCACACCTGGGCACCTATAGAGCGTATCTCTAGCCCCAGTTGCCTGGCAGGCCTGGGCCACTCCAAGCAGGAGACCTGGAGCACAGGTACTACAACTAGGGCTGTACCCTGGTTTTTCCAGTTCTTGATACCTACCCCTCAGGTGGCAGTGCAGGGTGACTCAGGGACAGCCGCCCTCTGTGTGGCACTAATCCAGCTCCTTGTTAGAGCCCCTCCTCAGGCCCTGTCACCTCCCAGGCTTTGGGTGGTGAGGTCGTGAGGTCAAGAGGTCAGTCCTGGTGATAATCAGCCTTCCCAAGCCAGGAAGGGCCAGCAACCAGAACACCACCTCACGACCTTGTTCCTCTGCATGGAGCCTGTGAGAAAACCTCAGCCTGTGAGTTACTGACCCAAGGCATAGACGTTCCCAACAGGCCCTGTGGTACCTACAGGAAAAGTGAACCCCATTCCCGGTTCTCAGGGCTCTGCTCCTTTCATAGATGCCCCAGGAACTATCTGTGGGCATATCGGCCACCCAGCAGATAAGCTAAGTGCCGTCCTCCGCCCACCCAGCTCTCCCACCTCCAGCCTTTATCTTGTTTGGCTTTCTCTGCCTGCCTTTTTCCTTCCGTTCAGGGGACCCGCTTACCTCCTTACCTCCGGTAACGAGGGAGGGGCCGAGCCTGTTTGGCAAGGCTACTGGGGCCTAGACTTGTTCTTGGGAGTACAGGGGTGGTGAGGCTGGGGAATTGCCACCAGGACCCTTATCAATGAAACTCACAGAAATAAGACCTGGTATCACATACCAGGGGAGGCATAAGCTTGAGAGCCACTATCAACAACCTTTAGGGCCCCCAGCCCCATCATGGTCCAAGATCACTGCTGCAGAACCCTGGGCTGGGAGCCCCTTCTCGCCACCTACAATAAATCACATGTAATAGCCCACTTCGAGCTGACCAAGAGAGTGGCAGCTTCTAGGATCCGATCACAAGGTCTCAGGGTCCCTGAGAGCCACCTGCAGATACTTAGGAAATAGCCCAAAGGGGATTTGCCATAGTCACCCCACTCCACTGGCAAGACATGTATGCCATTTCCTCTCTGAGCTTGATCTCTTTATCTGTAAAATGGGAGCATGCTCACCCTCTCTGGGTGCTGTGCAGACTATAGACCTTGCCTGTGAAATGTTTACTCTAGCACCTGGGATAAAGTATCCCTGTGTATGACAGGGGGCCACGAAACATGAGCCAGATAGCCATATCCTTCAGAGGCTGGCCTTCCAGCTGCTGGGCTGAGCCGCTGGCCTAGGCCGCTGGCCACCTGCTCACCTGGCCTCTGTCTCCCTGGGCTGATGCGAGGCGCCAGTCAGGGGCCCTACAGAAGCCAACACAGGAAGCACAGACAAAACAGCCCCTAGAGAGATGGTAGTCAGCCTGAGTGTCTCCACTTCCACTGTCCCTTGGATAGGGCTGGGGGTGGGATAAGGGAGGCTGGCTCATTCCTGACATAACTCTGGGTAGTTGTGGCCGGGCAGCATGCCCACCTGTCCATACTCAGCACCTGGAAGGACCCTCCTTTTTCTCTTTCCACATAACTCTTTCCCAACTAATTCTAGTCTTCCGGGGGAGGGGACCCCCAGGAAAAACAGATATGCAGCCCAATAACTGTGGAAATGACCTTGACAAGGTGCAGGTCAGCCTCCAGGGACTACATCCCCTCTCCTCAGTAAAAGCTATATATAACAGAAACACCTCGGGCTACAGCTTGAAATGAGTCAAGCAGGTCAGAAAGACCCACATACCCAACTCGCCCAGCAATGGCCTACTACTCACCCCACCCCTCCTCTGATAGATCCCCAGCCCCAGTGCCAAGACTTGTCATCCCAGAACTGCCCAGTGAGCCCATCTCAGTGCCAAGAGCTGAGTCAGGGATTCCACAGGATCTGGTCATTTCCTGTCCCACTTCCTGACCCATGGCAGCCTAGGTACTGTTGTGCGCCATGATTTAAACCTGACATAGCTGTATGGATCCCGGGCAAGCCTCATTTATTCAAAGGAACTAATAAACAGTCCCAGCCTCATGAAAAGGAGGTACAAAGGACTCAAAGAGACACACTTTTCAGAGAGCACACGGTCACAGGCTGCCAAGCAGAATGAAGAAGAAAGAATTTTGAAATTGTGCTCATCATGATTTCCTGAGTACACGCACACCATAGCACATGTTTGGAAGTCAGCTTGGCAGATGGAGCTGGTTCTCTCCTTCTACCTGTATTTGGATAATTGAACACAGCTTGCCAGGCTGGCGTGGCTGGACCCTTTCCCCTGCTGGGAAGAGGTGCAAAGGTGAGGGAGCCAGGGGCAATGGGTGGCTGGATCTGAGATGGTTGTACCGGCTAAGCCAAGTGTCTGACCCTCTTGGTCCTCCTGCGGGGCTGCCTCTTCCCAAGGGGGGCTTGGCTTGGCTGGGCTTTTTATAAACAGAGCTTGCTAAGGACTCTGATCCCCAAGAGAAGGGAGTTAGCTGCCCCACTACATGAAGACACCCCCCCCCCCAGCCCCAGCCTCACTTATCTCTGCAGGGTCTGAATCACCAGAGTGGAAAGTTTTCAACCACCCTCCTCCACCCCCACATTCTTGTGTTGGGATGTCATGGGGGAGGAGCTCCTGGGCCCACTCGTCCCGTTCAGCCCCCTCCCCCCGTACACACCCATGGTCATTGTCTGAAGCTGAGAGTGTGCATCTGAGGTCACCTAAGCAGGGGCCAACCTAGAGCGAGACGGAGAACAGTAAGAAAGGCTCACAGGAAACCCCTCCCTATGAGGGGTTATGTGCTGTGCTAAGCAGGGTTCTAAGAGGCTCACAGACCACCTATTAGAAAGGGCTTCCAGCTCCTTCAGCCTCTTCAGCAAGCTAGGTCTGCAGGGGAAGAAGATTTTTATTTTTCTCCATTTTGCTCAAAGAGGCCAGAAATGAGAAGGGACCTACCCACTAGTGTCATCCTGCAGGTATGCTCACCTGCAAGGCACATAGGCCCTAGCTAGCCCCCAGTTTCTCAACACCCAGCTTATCTCTGCAAAAACAGTTCCCAGAGACAGGCGACGGTGGCTTTCCAAAGGTCAGCTGCATTCCACACATGCCCTGCCCCATTCACTTCCAGAGCCATCCATTGCAAACACGAGGTGGTGGTACATTTCCGATATGGCAGGCCCTGACTGTCCCCACAGCTTCCCCTGTGTGATCTTATCAGTTCCCAGGCCTGTCCCCAGAGTCACCCAAACAGGACCCTTTACAATCTCAAATATGTCATCAATAAACCCCAACAGAGGATCTGGGTCTGTGACTCCAGTGAGAGCTGAATGCACCCCACTTCACAGCTTCTCAAAAATGTACTCCAGGTGATCCTAACAGACCCTGGGTCTGAATCAGCAAGCTACTCAACTCCATTAAAGGAGAAGCGGAAGCCCAGAGTGGTTAGGCAAGTTGCCTAAGGCCACACAGCATGATAATCAGAAATAGTTCCTGGGAACAGACTGCATAACCAAGGTAGAGCAGGAAATATTCATAGGATGAATCGAAAAATAACAGCCACACTTACAGGTGTTTGTGTGTCAGACACTGACCTAAGCACTTTACGAGCATGAGTTCATGTGATTATCACAACGATCCCCCCAAGATAGATACTATGACCTTCTTCATCACAGATGATGAAACTCAGGCAGAGAAATAAAGGGAATGGATGAAACTAGAAGGACTGGGAACTGGGACCCATGCCATTGTCATCCAAGACCCACAGCCCCCACACTGTCCTGGGAGGATCCAGGCAGCTTCCAGTTACAGGGCCTGTCAGAACAGTGGCATCCCCAACCTACTAAGATGGTTCAATCCCAGAACTGTGACTTCCCTACCAGCTCGTGTGCGGCTTCCCCACCACCTCAGGAAGCTCCACTCACCTTGGCAGGTGTCCTCAACTTTCTCGTAGCCTGCCTGGCATAGGCACTGCCCGATAGGCACCAGCCACTCGCCGTTTACCGTGCAGTGCAGCAGAGGCTCCTCGCCCCCATTTGGCACCACAGCATTGTCCACGCAGGTACCGGCCACAGTGGCCAGGGGGTGTGCCTCAGAGACAGCCACAGCAATGGTCTCGGGGAACCTAGCCAAGCTCTGCAGCACCTCAGGACATTTCTTGTAGTATACACGAACGGAGAGTAATGCCACACAGGCGCCGATGTCTTGGAAAGCCAGGTAGAAGCCTTTCCGGGTGAGTGGCCCAACAATGCGCTCCTCCACATTCAGCTTGACATTGCGAGCCTCGAAGTCGCTACTGACTGTGATCTCATCAGGGGCTATGGTGTCAATCTTGGTGAACTGGCGCTTCTGGAAGTTGGTGCCATAGTCCACATCAGACTCTGCATAGTAGAGGTTGAAGGTCTCTTTGCAGGAGCTGGCGCCTCCCGGGAAGCTGTTGCAATCACGTACGGTGAATTTGAGCTCAATGAAGATGCGTTCAGCCTCCTCCCTATACACCCAGTTGGTACGGAGCCAATTGTCCTGGTCACCGGATACGACATTGCAGACGGAGTACATGTAGATGGGCATGTCATCCATGATGTTCTGCATTAGGTCCCACTGTGTGTGGGTAACAGGTGAGGGTTAGTGGGGAGGGCAAGGACTGAGTCCCAGGGGACATGGCCTCACAATTTTTTCCCTTTCCCATATTTTATTTCCATCGTTCTATTGAGGCAGTATCTCATGTAGCCCAAGCTGGTCTTGAACTCACTAGTCATGAGGAATGATGTTGAACATCTGATCTCCTGCCTCTACTTCTTCAAGGGTTAAGATGATTGATATGTTCTACATCTGACTCTCAGTTTTTACGTCCTAGAGAAATGCAACCACAAAATAGCTGAGCTAAGACCCGACTATAGGTCCTTCAGCTCCTAATGGCTGGGTACCGAGTCTCCCCATCAGTGGGCCTGGGGTAGACACTCTCATCAGCGTGTCGACAAATATGGTTAAGTCAAAGCAAGGGATGATCTTCTAAGCCCCGGAGTTGATCAACTTGTATTTACAACATAGTCCAGGCTCCACCAGGATGTTTGGATGGGGCTGTGTAAAGGGGCATGTCCCCTTTTATCATCAGAGAACTTGGCATATGGTAAAACAAGCCTAGATCCCAGAGCTGTATTCTGAACTCTTCAGCGTGGGAACAGCAACTGACTCAGCTCTGAATCCCCAGGGTCTCTCTGGTATAGAGTAGGTACTTGGGGCGGGACAGGGGGTCCTAAGTGAATGAAATGTGTGAATAAATGAATGAAAAAAATCAATGAATAAATATATGAATGCAAATAAAGGGAATAACAAGGAAAGAGGCCTGCCCTGCCCTATGTGACACTGGCCAAGACCCATATGCCCCCAGGGCTCAGTTTCCCACTGTATGTAATGACTTGCTTGGAAAAGGCTATCTGCCTCCAGCTGGACATTCCAGAGTCCTGGAAGTCTGTTCCAAACTCTACTACACTGGCGCCATGACTTGGGTTAGACTCAAATCACTCAGATCTGGCCAGCTGAAGGAACTGTCCCTAGAGACATACCCCTCTCCCTGGCTCAGAGTCCCAGGACTAACTTAACAAGGGTGTGTTGCACACAAGAGAAACTGAGGCCCAAAGCCCCACAGCTTCCGACTCTGAATCAGGGGTCAGGACAACATCACTGTAAGGCATAGCAGAAAGGGAGACTGTCCCCAGTGGGAGTAAGGCAAGGTAGGGGGACAGAGAAAAGCTCCCCCATCCCCTGCCCCCCCCCCCAGCAGGAAGGGAGTTAGAGTCCCTTCTCTGTCCTTCACTCTTCATCTCCACGGCAAGACCTCCAAGACAGGGCAGCTTTTAACCCTTTCTTCCCAAGATGCACATAGAGCCTCTGGAGCACCCCACTCCGCTTGGGTGGTTAGCTGTCACCCCAGCTAGGCCCCCTGAGATCTCTTCCTTCAGGACTCGCTCCTGTCTGCCTGGCCCGAGGCACTAACTCAGTCCTGTGTGGTAAAACAGTTTGAAGTTTGGTTGAGCTGTCATTTTTGATCCAGGCTCCCATCCTCCATTTCTCCTGGGACCCGCAGCTGTCCTTCCCACCCACCCTCAGCCCTGGAACTTTACTTACTCCTTTGCCATAGGGGTGTGTGAGCCAGCCGAGTTCCCCTTTCATTGCTGCGAAGTCCAACAGAACAACTGTGGGAAAAACAGAGAAAGGACCACTGAGCTGGGGCTTTCCCAGGAGCAACACAACAGGCAGGGCCAGCCTCGTGTGTGTGTGTGTGTGTGTGTGTGTGTGTGTGTGTGTGTGTGTGTGTCCCCTGGGAAAAGGTGGGACTTGTGTCACACAGCTGCCTCTCATCAGGGTTCATCTATGCAGTCCTTAAGCCCCAAGGTGGGGTAGGGCACAGCAGGCCTCAGCACTGCAGGACAGCAGCTGGGCAGTGTGCTGGGGTGAACAGGATAAAATGATACCCCATTGCCCCATCTGCTTCCTCGAACAAGAAAACACTTCACAGGGGTCACAGGACAGGACTGTCTGCCTCTGTCACATCCCCCTGGCATAGAACACCCTGACCCAAGCCAGGCTACCCAGCACACACAGTAACAGTGGGTAACTGGCATTGAGATGCTCCATGAGGGGGTTGTTGGCCAGCCTTTCATGGTGGCACGCAGCTTTAATCCCAGCACTCCAAAGGGGCAGGCAAGTGGATGTCTAGGAGTTCTCAGCCACCCTGGATTGCATAGTGAGCTCTAGGCCACCAAGGCTACACGATCAGAAAGAAAAGCAAAAGGGGAAATATTAGCAAGAGGGACAGATCCGGGGGAAGCAGAGAGTCTGGAAATGGATTTTCCCACCAAAGTCACTGGCATGAAGGTCTCACGGAGGGGCCCAAAGCTACACCAATACACATCTCTGGCTAGGTCTCCTTCCTGGGAAAGCCATTCTTACCCCTGGAAGAAGTACCTGTGGGGGGGAATGATGGATGGAAATCCTCATAAGGGACTTTTCAGGCCCAGAAGGACCATAGGTGCCAAGACCACACCATCTTCCCTCAAGAGGCATCGGAGGGGGCTGGAGAAATAGCTTAGTGGTTAGTTAAAAGGGCAGGGTTCAATTCCCAGCACCCACATGGCAGCTCACACCGGTCTGTAACTGCAATTCCAGGGGATCTGACTTCCTCACACAGATGTTCATGCAGGCAAAACACCAATACACATAAAATAATATATATATATTTTTTTTATTTTAAAAAGGGAGGCATCTGGGCAGAGGGAGTTTCTGCCAGGGGCTTCCCTGCACCTGGCCTGGCCCTGGGGCTCCTTCCACAGGCCACTCCTATTTATATGCCAGGTGCAGCAGCCAAAACCCAAAGTCTGTTTCTCTTCCGAGTCAAGCCTAACCCATGCCACCCTCTCTGAAGAGCAAGGTCTTAGGGAAACTGAGGCTTTGGACCCATGCAAAGTCCCAGATTCTGAAGCTGAGGACCTATGGTCGAGGAAGCAGGAACTATAAAGTAATTGTGCAAGGTACCTTGGTGACCCTGGCCTCAGAAGCTACACCTCTCCATATAAGACCTAGGAGAATGTGTCCTTTGGAAAAATTGAGACAATCTAGGGTTCCAGGTATAGGAGGTGAGTGGGGGGTGGAGGAGTCATGGCCCTAAGGACAGTGTAGTTCAGCTGAGGAGTACATAATTAGAGGACAATTCCCACCACCAACAAAAAAATAGTTAGCAGAGTGCTTGCCTAACAGACAGAGCTCAGGCTTGATCTCAAACACCACATTAACCAGATGTGGTGGCACACGCCTTCAATCCCAACACTCGGGAAGCAGAGGCAGGCGGATCTCTGATTTTGAGGGCAGCCTGGTCTACAAAACAAGTTCTAAGCCAGCCAGGGTTATCCAGCAAGACCCTGTCTCAAAAACAAACATCTTGAAATAAAACTAAAAAGGGCAGGAAGATCTCTGGGAGCTGAGGCCAGCCTGGCCTACACAGTGAGATTTTGTCTCAAACAAAGAGAATACTTTCTGAGGTTATACAGTCCCCTTCCTAGGAAAGCCCCAAGGCCTGGTGAGAGACACTACCACCCTGACCCCATCCTCAGCCACCCTAGGAAGAAAAAGTGTGAAGTGGCTCAGGCCCCACATCTCACAGCCGGTGGCAGAGGCTGTAAGTTAGGGACCATGAAAGTTGAGGTGGGTAACAGCAGGGATCTGTTCAGACATGCCCAGGGCCTACCTAACCTTGGGGAACTCACTAACCCCACAGGAATGGTTCTGGAGTTAAGGGGAGGGCTGCTCTCAGCAAATCTAATGAATAGCACACACTTCACCATACACACACACAACATAGCCACAAGCAGTGTGGAACTTCAAATTAAGTCCCTTGAAGGGGCTTTGAAGGGTTAACCTGACTGGAGGGCCAGCCCAAGTCTGGATCAGGAAATATCACCAGGTTCAATCTGAGAAGAAAAGAAGGCTTCAGCACCCCAAGGGCTGCCAGCCACAACCCCCTCCCATGTAAATTCCCTAGAACCAACCACCAGGAACGGGGAGAGCCCAGCTGTCCCTCTACCCTGACAGAAGCCCTGGGCTCTGGTAATCAAAGGTTCTGGCTTATTGGAAGCAGGAAGCTTGGGAGCCCCTCAGCATGATCCTCTCAGGGCTTTACCAAAAGGTTGCCCTAGATGGAATACCCCACAAACCCTCTATTCTCTAAAAGACAAAAAAGAGGGGATCTGCCACCATAAGGCTACCTTTGTGGGCTACAGTACTTTACAAGCTTCCTCACAATGCAGTGTCTCCCCCCCCCCCACCTTGCCACCTCCCTGCTAACCTCATCCCTCTTTACTGAAGATCAGTTTACAGCTAAAAAGGGGGGTGTGGGGAAGAGACAGGAGACTCCGGATGCAAACAGGCTCTGGGAAGCAAGGCAGGCAAGGCCCTTGCTGAGCTTAGAAACCCAGCCCTCTCCAGGCCTCCTGCCCCTCTAACCTCCATCGAGCCTAGTCAGTGGCAAACAGTATTTGCTGGCTGAGAAAACTGGATGCTTGAGTCAGACCCTCTGTGTCAAGTAAGGGTCCTGGCTGACTAGCGAGCCTGAGCAGGTAAAGACACCTGTCTGTCGCCTGAATTCCAATCCCTAAAAGCCACATGGTAGAGAGAACCAATTCTTCCTGCAAATTTGAGCTCTGCGCTTGTGTGCTGGGGCGCGCACACAGTAATAAAAAGTAAAAGTTAATGTAGGGAGGCAAATTCAGCAGCTGTTGAGAACCTAACTGGTTCCCTCTGGGTTTCCAAGTTCAGCAAAGAACAGTAGAGGAAGCTGCACAGCTGTGTCGCGGCTAGAAAGGGGACAGATCGTACCTGCCCACAGCTCCCCCGACCCAAAGTGAAACCAGCTGGGTCACGACACCCCCCCCACCCCCCATCACACAGGTGGGAATCCGGAGCCTATACAAGAATTTTCCACAACCACGGGGCAACATGCGTCCTTTTGTCCTCCATCCCATGCAGAACAGGATTAATCACAGAGGCTGAGATGAGGGCAGAGGCACCGTGAGGTACAAGTACAGGATTGTTTAAGGGCTCCCTGCTGGGAGCTGGGGGTCAGGAGCCCGCAGAGCAAAGCAGACGTCTAATCCTCAACTCGGTGGTAGCTCAGGAAAGGCCTGTAGCAATTCCAGCTGCCTCTCTCTTGTCCCCCAACCACAGTTCCCAGGAAGAGAGAGCCAATAGCCGAATCAGGGAGAGGTGGGTGAGAGTCGCAGATCCCCTGCCCTGCCCTGCTCTACCGAGCACACCTTGAACCTCCGGGGGTGGGAGATGGGGCCAGGGTGCGACACCCATCCACCTCAAACTCCGCACCCTCCAAGAGTTCCAAAGTAGCCTTTTAACTCTCCTAATGTGGAAGGCGAAATGAATAAGAAAACTTCTCATGCATCAGGGATTCCTCCACGTTTTCCCTGCTGGAGCCGGCAGGAGCCGCGCTATGCCCAAAAGCAAGGAAAAGTTTTCGTTGTGGGAATCGGAAGCCAGCTCCGGCTGGGTGGACCGGAAGATCCTCGGCCAAGGGCAGGACAGGAATCCCCATCCTGTCGGAGACCCTAGCTGAGGGACAACACCCCCAAGAGCACCTCTGCCTGAGCCATGGGCAAAGGCAAAGTCTGCGGGCCCCCTCACCTTGCCTAGCTCCGGGACGCTGGGGCGGGGGCAGGTGATTCACTCCCCACCTCCAGGTGCCCGAGCTCCCCGTGGCCCCGAGATGACGGCTCTACACCTAGGGAGGCCGCAACCCCACCTGCTGCATTTCCTCCTTGTGAGTCATCCCTTGCTCAGAACACTTGACTTTGGGACTTCCTGTCTTCGCTCCTGGCCCTTAACCTGTCTACCTAACCTGGGAGTGCGGCTTGGCAAGGAGCGAAGGTGTGCGTTGTCAGGGCTGACCATTGGCGCTCCCTGTGCTGACTTCTGGAACCCGAGTAAAAATGGGGAGCGGGGCGCAGAGAAATCATCTTGGTTTGGGCCTCTGAGAAGCCTCCTCCCCAAAAACGCGGGGCCTACACCCAAATGCCTTCTGCACGAAATCGGGACAGATGGGTTAAGTAAACTAAGAAGCTGATCGCCCGGAAAAGTCCACGGAGACGCCTTCTTTCCTCCGGAGGACCCCGCGCGCTCTGCGGGGGTCGTGTTTCAGAAGCCGCCGCAAGGCTGCAACCGCGTGGCGGGCGCCGCGTCCTATTTTCCCTACGAGCCCCATCCTACATTTCTTAGTTCCAGAGTCCCTGGGACCGCAGGAGGCTGGGGTCCTCAAGATCGTCCCCGACCACAGCCCGCGCGCCCTACCGAACCCAGTGCGCCAAGACCCAGCAGCCACAAGTCAGTTTCCAAAAGTGCGCCACGGAGAGGGGCGTGGGGGCTCCACGGGGTCCCCGCTGGCTGCTGCCACCGCGCAGACACTCACCTTCCTTTCCCTGTGCCGCCGCGGCCGCCAGCCCGCAACCCCACAACAGCGCGAGGCAGAAGCCGGCTGCCCGGAGCTCCATGCCGTGCCTCTCGCTCCCCGCAATCTCTGCTCTTTGCACGCCGGCTTCGGTGCCCCGCTCTTGCCCGCCCGCCCGTCTGCCCGCCCGTCTGCCCGCCACGGACAGCCTCTTGCCCTCCTGCCCCAAGTGCTTAATGGAAGTTGGGTGAGAACCCGCTCCTGTTCATTCATGCCCCGCGCTGACGTCACCGAAACCACTCCCTCAGGAATGTCTTTAAAGGGGCCCGGCTGACACCCGGACGGGAGGGCGGGGGAAGTGAAGGCAGGGATTTGGGGAGGATTACAAGGGGCCTGTGCACGGGCTGGCGTCTCCCCATCCCCAAGCCTTGAGGGGTTTGCGGGATTGAAAGTGCTTCCAATGGTCAGTCCCCGGGGATCTGGTCTCTAAGCCCAAACGTGCCGAATGAATCTGTGCTGAACCGTCACTACTTTCGCCTCTTGCCCTTGGGCTTCAAGATCTGGGCAGAAAGGAGTTGTAAATCAAAGTAGAAGCCTCCTTAGCAACGCTCCTGGAGAAAGACTCCTGATAACACACACGCGCGCGCGCACACACTAGTTCCTGAGAACTCCAGAAAGTATGCCACACCAAGGAAAGTCCTCTGAGCTGTGTGCCAAGAGTCGTGCCTTTGGGAAGACGTCAGGTGTGCAGGTGTCTTCACCCGCACTTCGGAATGGAGAGAGTTTAAATTAAGGCTCCGAGGTTTTCTAGGATATGGCCGAAAGTTGCACAACTCACTAGCCATAGAGGCAGGGTTTGAATCTGGATCCGCTCCGTTTTAACCACTACTCCATTTGGGGACCCACCGCACAGCCTCATGGGTAACTCCTGACCTCTGCCTCCGAATTCCAACAGAACACCCTTGTCCCCTGATCCCTGGATGACAGAATGAGATGGTATGCTTTGATTCTCTGGAGACGCTTGCCTCCCACCTGCCCTTTCTCTGCCAAGGTTCTTCAGATCTGAGTTCATCTCTCCTTTCTTGACGAGCGAGCGTTAGTGATGGGACACGGAGTGAACTCAACAGCCAGCCCGCCCACCCACAACTCCCTGTTGCCCAGTTACCATTTGGCCAGTGGGAAAGGAACAGCTGTAGCAGGCTTGGTTCTCCATGAATCTTTCGACCCACTTTCTAATCCCTAGTCTTCCTCTCCTTGGCTCCCCTGGCCCTGCTCATTCTGGGTCATACTATACTATTCTGGTACCAGGTCCTCCTGGGGTCCTACCCACCAGCTTGGCCTTGGCGCCTGTTTTTGAGAAGCGGGTCCAGACATCTCCCCTGAAGGGGGAGAGAAAGGGTTAATTACAGGTGTTGGGGTTAATTAAAGCCTTTGATGGGGATGATGGGAAGAGGAGCCTATGACTTCTGAGACCATGAGTATGCAAGTGTCCTTGAGAATGGCTGAACAAGTTTGAATGTAGAGCTACTAATAAATACAAATGAGGGGTATAAAAGTTGGTGTATGGATGTCTGGTGTGGGGAAACTCATGAGTTCATTGTGTACAATATTGAGGGTGAATGTCTGCCAGTGCAAAGTGTGGATGTGCATGCAAGTGTGTGCTGGAGAAAGAGAGGATGTGTGTGTGCCTGCTTGCGCCACACTTCAAGGCAGTGGAAAACACAGACTGTGGAGGCAGCAATGAAGGTCTAGACAAGTCTCTTCACTCCTCTGAGCTCCCTGTGCTCCTTGGGGACACCAAGAATCTACTTGAGAGATTCATTGTGGAGATCAAATCAGGTCACGCATGGAAACAGCACAGACTGGGATGTGGAACATGCTAGTCAAGCTGAAGCTGTTATTACAGTTACATGCGGTTCAGCAAGAGGAAATGATATCTGGGGAGGCAGGGAATGTGGTGTGCCAAAGTCCTGTGGATACGCATGTGCTTGTGTATGTAGATGAGTGGAACATGCGTATGGCACACACATGGTATAGTTAAGTGTTCTTTCTGTTGGACACGCTAGGCTGGGGACACTGTGGTTTGTGTTAACTTCCTGTCGGTTGCTTTTGCTTTGTTTTGATTTTTTTTTTTCTTGCTATGTATGTGTTTCAGGTGCCTTGGAAGCCAGAACAGTGCACGGGATCCCCTGGAGTCAGAGTTACTGGTAGCTGTGAGCCAAAAGCTGTATGTACTTGGAACTGAGCTCAGGTCCTCTGTAGAAGAGAACATTCATAACCACTAAACCATCTCTACAATCTCCTGATGTGACTGTTGAAATACTGTCAGACAAGCCCAGGCTGGTCTGGCATTTACTGTGTATAGAGGCTGGCCTTGAACTCCTGAGCCTCCTTCCTCTCTACTTCCCAGGTACTAGGATTTCAGGTGTGCACCAACATATTCAGCCCTATGAGTTGTTTGTAAGATCCTATATGTGTGTGACATGACATTTGTAGGCTCTGTGTTTTCAGAATGGCACTAGAAAACATTGTGGGCCAGGAGTCACGATGCACATCTTTGATTCCAGTAACAGGGAGGCAGAGGCAAGCCTGGTTTATGCGAAGAACTCGGCTACATTCTAAGACCTGTTTTGAAAGAAGAAAGAGGAAGAGAAGAAGGAAGGAAGGGAGAGAGGGAAATACATGAGGAAAACAGGAGTCTTCATGGAAAAAGACAGTGCCCAGCATCCTAGTATTCATCAGAAAATTTTGGTTGAATGAAGGAAGTTGTAAGTCAATAGGGCATTGGCCAGTTCTCTGATGCATTAATTTTCTCTTTTGCCATGCCATATATGTGTTTTATGCATACCCCCCCCCCAATTGATCCCTCCACACTCAGGGTGCTGACAGGCCTCAATGTTAGGGCCATATGCTGAGAGGTATGTGCTGGAGTTGGAGGCTGAGCACCAGGCTGTGTTCTCACTCATTTACAACATGTAACAGGAGAGGAAGCTGGTGAGGAGAAATGCACAGTGGCAGGAGGCAGGGGCTTTAGTCACCCATTTGCTGGCACACCCTTCCCTTCTCCTGGCTGGCTCTGTGTGAATGAATACTGAGGGGGAAAGTTCCCTAGTGAGCCTCATAAATTGGCCCTGGAACGTGGTATTTATTGCGGCATAATCAGCTGTAATGAAGATGGAATTACCCTGTAAAGGCCCCAAGGCGCCCTGGGGGCCTGAGTGTCACTACAGCGGACAAGGCTTCCAGGACAGACAGGTGGAACCAGAGAGAAAGAGAGAGAGAGAAAGAGAGAGAATGCTTGTATGCCAGCTCACCTGCTGGCTCAGGTGCCCACTTTTGCTAGGGCTTTGCTTCAAGCTAGGCACAAGCAGACTACTCACAAGAATGTTCATGCCTCAGTTTCCCCACCCAGCTTTGATCTCCATCCGCTTTTGGCCAAGAGCCAGATATAATCAAAAAAAGATCATTGGAGCCAACTGTGTATAAAGGCCTTACTGCCTGCCAGGCTCAGTTCTAAGCACTCAGCCAAGCTGACCCCTAAAAGGTGGACAATCCTGCTCCCATTGTGCAGGGGGAAGGAATAACCTCAGGGAAGGTGGAGACAGCACCTCAGCCAGTTTGGATCCAGCACACACCCTTCGGTCTCTGAATTTCACAGTCCCTTATTGGAATGATGTGTCTGCAAGTAGGATTTCCAGGACAGTGTGATGACTGTCCTTTTAGTGGCTTCCGGGGGTGGGTCCTCTCCTAAGTCCTGGAACAATGAGGATCTTCATCTGAGCCAAAGGAATTCTTTCCCAGATTCCCCAGTCTCTGACAGTCTCCATGACCAGCCTGGCTAACTCTCTGAGACAGAGGTTGGCTATGATGTAGCTGCATTCCTGGGGCCAAGAGAAAGGTGGCCTGCATGCAAGAGTCATTCCATAGATGCTCATGTCTGATGGTAACATTCTGGATCAGTTCCCTTCATTTTCTTTTCACTTTTACACACACACACACATATGCACACACACATGGGAGGGGGGAGTGTGTTTGGAGAGAGTTTCTCTGTATAGCCCTGGCTGTCCTGGAACTCTATAGACGAGGCTAACCTCAGCCTCAGAGAGCTGCCTGCCTAGGCTTCCTAAGAGATGGGATTAAAGACTTGCATCACCTCCTGGCTTTTAGTTTTGAGACAGTGGGACTTGCTACATCCCCCAAGCAGGCCTTTAGCCCTTGATTCTTGTACGTCAGTCTCTCTGGTGCTGGCTACATGTGTGAGTCAACACACCCAAGGACACCATACACTTTTCTGCCTTCAGGTTGTCCAAGCTGTGTCCTCTCCATGGTGTTGTGGAAATTCCTACTCATTCTTCATGACTTGATGCACCAGAACATCATGTAGGTTGTGACCCCCATGGGGTCCCGTATCAGATATTTATATTTAGGATTTATAATAGTAGCAAAATTACAGTTACGAAGTAGCAACGAAATAATTTTATGGTTGGCGATATGAGGAACTGTATCAAAGGGTCGCAGCATTTGGAAGATTGAGAACCAGTGTGCTAGAGAATGGAGTTCTGAAGTGCAGAGGGAACCCAAGACAGATTTAGTATGTTGAATGGCTAGCTGAATGGATGAAGAATGGATGGATTCAGGAAGAGGTGGGTGGGTGAATAAATGGATGCTTAGATGGAGGTATGGTGGTCCAGCATATCTGTCTTCTGCTTCGAAGCGTACATGTGACTTAACTGTGTGGGTTATAGGGAGAAAAAAAAAGGCACAAGAATGGGTTTGTAACCTTCAGGGCAATGGCTAGGATTCCATGAGATCACAGCCAGTGTCCTTGGCAGCTCAAATGACAGTCAATGGACCTTAAATTTCAGCTACTCCTCCAGCTACTACAATCAAGTCACTTCTGAAGGCTGAATGAGCCAACTAAACATCCAAAGGTCAGAAACCCAAGGGCAGGTGTACTATACCACCTCCCTCTTGAGCAGGAAGGTCCTTGAGGGGCTGGGGCCTCATTCATTCCCTTTTTCTGGCCCCAGTGGTGCCTGGCATAAGCTAGGTGTTCAGCAAATATTTGTGGACCGCACACAGGCTTTTACAGAGCCTCCTTTTCAAAAGAACGCACTTTCCAAGCGCAGAGGAAAAATGAAATTGGCTAATCAGCTTTTCGGGTGAGGCTTTGGGGTGATCTAGGTAAAAGCTTTGCTGAGCACCGCTTCCTGCCCCACCCCCAACACACACACACACACACACACACACACACACACACACACACACACACACACACACACACACACACCGGGGGAATAAGGCAGTTTGGGGTGAGGGTCGTGGACTCACGTGTGGGCTCCCAGATTTTAAGGGGCTGGCACAAGAGGAAACCCTTGTGTAATTGTGGGGCTTCCCCCTCCCACCCTCAGAGCTGTATTAGAGGCTGCACCGCTTCCTCTGGGGCTTGCAAGCGCTTCCTGGGACCCTTTGAAGTGGGTTCTCCGCAAATCCTGCCCGCGGGGCCCGGGGCGGGGCCTCCGCTCCGCCCCCCTCCCCCCAGGGTCACCGGGGTGCCTTCCGCCCACCTCTAGTCAGGATTCTCAGCCCCCTCCTCCAGCCCCAACCCCTCATTCCGCTGGGCCTTCCCTCCCCCATTTGTCCACATCCTCCTGGCCTTCCAGCTGGGCTTAGATGTCTGATCCTTAACTTACTTCCCTGTCTAGCCTCAGAGTGTGTGCCTACAACGAAGTATTTATTTTAAAGCAAAGCAAGTCAGGTGTGGTGGCTCTGATTTGCAAATCCAGCAATTGGCACTCGGAGGCAGGAGAGGACTTGCCCCGAGTTCAAGGCCAGCCTGGGTTTCATAAAAGCAAAACCATGAGTTTATGAATCCTGCTGTGTGCCAGAGAAACGAAACAAAGTCAGTATGTGGCGCCCAGAGGCTCTGAGAACGAGAAATAGGAATTTCATCCCCATTTTACACATTAAAACACGAGTCCCACTTTAAAACTGACTTCCCACTCCCAAGCTCACCTCACTTCACCCCTGTATGGAATACAAGGAAACCTGGTTTTTTCTTTTTTCTTTCTTTTTTTTTTTTTTTTAACAAAAAAACCCCAAAAAACCAAAAAACCCAAGGGCTTAGTAAGTAGTTTTAGGTTGGCCTGAACTTGCTATGCAGACCAGGCTGGTCTCCAACTCATACAGATACCCCTACCTCTTTCCTCTGAGTGCTGAGATTAAAGGTACAGACCAGCACCCACCACAACCCTCTTATTTACTTTTGACATATACCTATTTTGTGGTGACCACTTTCCTCTGTGCCTGAGTGGAGGTTCTAGGTGACTTGGAACCGTTACCAGGTGGGTCACAGGGATGGAACCAACTGCCTTTACCTACTTAGCCATTTGTGGAAGAGCCAGGTCCACGGTGGGGGGAGGGGGGTAGCAGAAAATTCCAGAGCCACAGTGAAGACAGAAAACTGTAGCCTGACCTCAGAGCTGTGATCTCATCTTCTCAGATCTTCCCAGTGCAGCACCTAAAGGCTGTCAGCTCCAGGGAAAGGGTGTCATCGTTACCCCTATGCTAGAGCATTTGCTATATAGGCATAAATTTGGACCATGCTTCTCACTGGCTCTGGCACTTCCTGTTCTCTCTGCCTGGATCCCCCCCACCCCCCCACACACTTTCAGGGCTGCTTCCTGGGGTCAGCTCACCTGTGACACCTTTACCAGGCTACCCTGTTTAGTCACCCACCACAACCCTGCAGTCACTCCAACCCCCCACCCTCGTGAAGTGTGTGGGTCTTTGCTCTTTCCCCACATTTCACTCATGAGGACATTCAGGCTAACCATAGCTCACCCACTAAGAGACACATGAATTTGGCACAGGGATACCTACCACAAAGCCTGGCATCCTGCCTAGAGTCCCAAGGGAATTCTTCAGAGATTGTGGATAGTGGGGGATTCCCACTGCTACAGAGGTGGGGCAAAGGGGTCTCCAGGAAATGCCCCTACTTGAGTGCCAGAGTCCCCCACCTCTCTGACCCTGGGGCCTTCCATTCTAGGTACTTTCCCTACATTGTCTTATCTCATTATCGTTATGGCTCCATTTCACAGGCAAAAGAAACTGAGGTACACACCGATGAACTAACCTGCTCAAAGAAGCTGCACCGCACTGCTGTGACAAAGATCAAATCCATCTGATCCTATGGCTCTGGTTCAACTCTACTACCTAAGTGGTCTCCTGAGTCCTCTCAAGTCTGCTTCTCAAAGATGGAACCATGGCTGGCCCCCACTGACTGTGAGGAGGTCAAAGAGATTCATCTGAGCTCCAAGCTTCTTTTTTCCTATGTCAAATGTGGATAAAAATAATGCGGTATTCACCTTGTGGGGGTAGACACAAAGGTGTGAAAAGTTGGCACGATGCCTGGCACATGGCAGGTCCTCAGAACATCAGCTTTGCTTATTTTTATCACTGACACCCTATTTGGAGGCCCCAGGCTGGCAAGGGACTTGTCAAGTGCCACCCCATTCCTTTCCGACAGCTGGGCCAGTGGCCTGGGTGAAAGGAAGCTCAGAGGGGAGAAGAATGGAATGGTAAGGAAAGCCATACTATGGGTTTGGTGTCTCTGAGAACCCCTAAACCTGTCCCCTAACTCCATCCCTCTCCAGTCATAGGTAACCTGCTCCAGGCTCAGTAAGTTACTGGATTCAGCACAGGAGGTATTGGGGATCACAAAGGTACCTAAGGGTACACACATACCCTACCCTACATACTGAAAGGAGCCTCCACCAGGGAGCGTGTGAACGGTGACAAGAACCTGCAAGTGGCTTGCATGATGGATGGGCTAGTGGATAGATGGATGGATGGGCTCGGAGACAGATGGATGGATGGGCTGGTGGACAGGAGGTGACTACCTGGCAGGGAAGGACTGTCAGTAAGTTGATGGATGGGACATAGGGAGAGTTGAGAGAGATGGGGCCCAGCAGGGAAGGAAGGAAGGAAGAGTGGATGGATAGATGTACAGACAGACAGATTGACAGATGAGGGAAGCAGATAGCAAGAAGAGGGATGGGTAAGTGGAGGTCTGGATGAGTGATGGGAGGCCCTGCTGAGGAAGAGAGGGATCTTGCTGGGGTGGGTGTGGCTTTTAAAGACAAGACCCGGAGAGGAATGACTCCCCTGCTGGGACAGGTTGCAGATAGATGGATTCACACCTCACACCGGATGAATGGGCCACGGGGGTTCCCCTGAGACTAGCTGATAGAGAAAGACAGACAGATAGAGGGAAGTGGAACACGGACAGAAGAGGAGCCCAGGGCCCTGACCCAAGTAGGAAGTCCTAGGGATCCAGCCATTAGGAAAGTATCTCGCACGCGTCCCCATCCAACTGAGGTGCTCTGCTCTGACTGGGCACTGACCACTTCCCACAGTATGTGTGAGCTTGTGAGGAGGCAAGCCTGGTGATGAGGATTGGAGGGTGAAGACCCTCCCCTTCTCTCAAGGCTTAGGTAGGAACCTGGGTGGAACCTTGTTTGCGGACCCAGTGTGTTTGGAGACTAGGAACCTCCTGGGGCTATGTGCAAATGGCTAGTTTACTCTGTGTGCTTCCTGCATGTTGTTCCGGTGGGTTTCTCACCAGATCCATCAAAGGCCTCTTCAAAACAGCATACATAAATGGAGTGCGGTGGCTCACACCTGGAATCCCAGATGTTGGAACAGGAGGATTGCTGTGAGTTTGAGTCAGTTTGGGCTGCAAAGTGAGGCTGCTCTCAGCACACACTCACACTTTGGTGTGGTAATTTAGTCCTATAATCCCCGGCACTAGAGAAGTGTAGGCAAAAGGATGAAGATTTCAAGGCCAGCCTTGGCTACTTAGCAGAGTTGGCGGCGAGCCTGGGCTACATAAGGATCTGTCTAACCAAAAACAAAACAAAAACGGTAACCATAATTTTGAGATATTAAGCGGGGGCCCAGCAGTGCACAGGCAGGTGTGGGGTTCAGACAGCCTTGCTCTGGAAGACCAAGGCTAGCCCACAGCCCTGCCCAGGCCACTCACTGCCATCCACAGGCCTCTGAGCTCTCCCTGCTGCTGAGATATAAGCCAAGCAGCAACAAACTGGGGGAGGGGAGCCCACAGACTTTGGGTAGCCATCCCTCCCTGTCTCGCACCGGCTGCCCTTGCTTCCGACCCTGCAGGTGCGGCCTTTGAGAGTCGCTACGTGAGGTTTATGACACTGCCCCGTCTGCACCCCTGCAGAGAGGAACCAGCTCTGCGCCTCCGAAAGGGGGCCGCGGCCTTCCGAGCCTCTGCCTCCGTCGCCTTGGAAACAGGGCTCATCCCCCGCGGTGGGAGAGGCCAGTGGGACTGGCCTGGGGTCACCGACGCTCCCGCTGCGCTTCTGCATATCTCCACCAGCTCCTCCGGGTGGTCCCCGCTCCCCTGCAGCCCTTCTCCGCCCCTCTCTCCAAACGCCTTTGAGAGTCACCTCCTCCAGGAAGCCTTCAGACACAACCACCTGCAGGGGGCCGGGGTGGGGGACTGGTGCTTTCTCGCAAAGCCCACCAATGGTGTAGCTCGAGCTATGAACCTTGACCTCAAGCCTAGCACCAGGATGTCCTTTGCAAGCGCCATCTTTTGTCCTCATACCAGCCATGGGCCGGCTAGGCGGGAAAAAAAATCATCTGCCCTCAGTTTCCCCACCCGTGGTTTTCTAAGTTCGATGCTTGGAGCCCACGTGGTGAAAGAGAACAGATTCCCAATCTTTATCCGCTGACCTCCCCAAGCCTGCCTTTATGGCTATGCTGCAGGCGTGTGCAAATACAAAATAAATAAGGGCTGGGCATCGACATTTGACCCAAGCATTTGGGAGGCAGAAGCAAGGGGATCTCTGTGAGTTTGAAGTCAGCCTGGTGTATATAGCAAACTCCAGGCTAGCAAGGTTACAGAACGAGACTCTGTCTCCAAAATAAAAGTAATTTAAAAGATTATTTTAAAGAGAAGGGTCCAGTACCAGAATCACGCAATTCAATACCAAAGCAGGAAGGAGGCCAGGTGGCTGAAGGAAGGCTGAGTATGACATTTTGGATGGAACCCTTCACTGCGCTACATCCCATACCCAACCCTGGCTTCGAACACCTACAGATAGGGGATGCAGACTCCAGCTGGCCTTTGCTCCCAGTGCTGCTGCACCACACAGTGCCAGTGAGTGCCACCCATGCAGTCCTGATTGGGGCTCTCCAAGCTGTTGGTGAGGCTAGACATCTCTAAGGGACCTCCATCTCTCACATCCTGAAGAGTATTAGGTCATCAGGCATGATCTGTGATCCAGCCTTCTCAACCCGGCTGAGAGCCCCCACTCACAGACTTTTTCTGCATGCACAATACTAAGGACCAGGCCATCCCTCCCATTTGCCCAGGTCTGTCGTCATTAGAAATGCTCAAAGCCAGGCTGATGACAGCTGCCGTGTCTTGCCATGATCAGGCACATTCAGGAGTCCCTCTCAGTCTCCTCCCTGACCTTGAGACCTAGTGACTGACTCCAGGGCGACAGCCTTGGCCATACTCTGAGACCCTTCCAAACACAGGCTTAGAAGGAGAGGGGGAAGGCCCAGAGAAGACACCACTCCAGGATGGCAACCTATCATCCCCTCTGGCTGTGTGCCCTATCTCTTGAGTGTAGACAGCAGCTCAATCAAGTGGTAAATCCATACCCATTTTATAATGAGAAAACTGAGTCACAGTGGAACAGTCACTTAACAAATATTACCCCCTGGCAAGTGGCAATTCTGTTTCTTCACAAGCACCCTGCATCTCCAATGTGCCTTGCACTGACTCAAAACTGTCTACTGATGCATTCCTGGTGCAGAGTGAGCACCTTCAGGAAAGGGGAGGAACGGAGATTGATTTCCTTTGTTGTCAGTCTGAGGCTTCCATGTCCAGCTCAGGGCCTAAAACATGATAGGCTTGTTGAAGACAGACAGCAGTTATGTCTACTTGCAACTCCACAGAGATCCTGTCTTCCAGAGGCCACATAGCCAGCATGCGTTGCGCATCTGGCTTTGACCCCAGAACTTCATACACATCACACTATGGACCCTCCATGGGAATGTCTGAATGATTTGACTTAGCAATCAGAGCCAGGTCTGCGAAGCTCACAGGAAGTATGAACTCTTGTGGAGTTTGGCTGACCTGGGGTCTGCCCTGGAGATAGCAAACTGCTGGTGGAGGGGACTAAAGCTTCTCTCTGAGTGCTGGTCAGTTCTTCCGAATTGGAGACACATGGGTAGGGCCCTTGTGTGAAGGCACATGGCATGTGGGTCCTGAGGGCAGAGTTGAGAAAGGCTGTGGGGCCAGGTGAAAGTGTGGGGCCACACATGCATATACATCTGAGTGTTTAAAGAAAATGATTGGGACACAGAGAAACTGCATCAGACAGGCCGCTGTTAGTACTGTGCACAGAAACAGGCACTGAGAAATGAAAGGTTTGCTCAGTCATACCATCAAGGCTGGGGATGTAGCCCAGGTGGTTGAGTGCTTGCCTAATGTGCGAAAGCCCTGG
The DNA here is from genome assembly GCA_033318265.1 of Phyllotis vaccarum. Taxonomy (NCBI): domain Eukaryota; kingdom Metazoa; phylum Chordata; class Mammalia; order Rodentia; family Cricetidae; genus Phyllotis; species Phyllotis vaccarum. The sequence goes on along the minus strand of JARWLC010000003.1, from coordinate 56,081,538 downwards.
ATTCACTGGGCCCAAACTGGATGTCTGTGATGATGGGGTTCTGTGATCCCAGCATTTAGAAGGTGAGGGTGAAAGGCTTGCTGTGAGTTTCAGGTTAGCCCGGGCTACATAGTGAGTTCCAGGCCAGCCTGGGCTATAGAATGAGACCCTATCTCAGTAAATCAAACGGAAAAAAGCCAGATGTGAGGGACACGCTCTTGTTTTTTTTGGTTTGTTTGTTTTTAAGACAGGGTTTCTCTGTGTAGTATTGGAGCCTGTCCTGGAATTCACTCTGTAGACCAGGCTGGCCTGGAACTCAGAGAGATTCTCCTGTTTCTGTCTTCCAAATACTGGGATTAAAGGTGTGCACCGCCTCCACCCAGTGACAGACATACTTTTCTAATCCTACTTACTCCAGCGCAGAGAAAGGAGGATCCTTAGCCAGAGGTCATTCTTGGCTACCTGAGCACCTGTCTTTTCTTTAGATTTTGTATTTTATTTTTATAAGTATAGATGGTTAGCCTGCATGAATGTATGTGTACCACGAGTATGCCTAGTGCCCTCAGGAGCCAAAAGAGGACACTGGATCCCCTAGAACTAGAGTTACAGATGGTTGTGAGACTATGTAGGTGCTGTGAACAGAACCTGGGTCCTCTGGAAGAACAGCTAGTACTCTTAGCCCCTGAGCCCCCTCTTCAGCCCCAAGATCCTGTCTCTAAATAATGATAATTATAATTGGGGGGGTGAAGAAATAGTTCAGTTAACAAAATACTTGCCTTGCAAACATTAGGACCCGAATTCAATCCCCAGAGCCCCTACAAAAAGCCAGTTGTGATGGAAGACATTTACAATCCAGCACTGGGGAAGAGGGGGGAAAGGGCTAGCTTAGGCTACTTGCCAAGCTCCAGGTCAGTGAGTAACCCTATCTTAAACAAAAGGATATAAACCTGAGGATGGCCATCCCAGGTTGTCCTCTGCCCTCCACACATAAGCATCTGCACATTCATAAACACACACACACACACAGAGATAGAACGATAGAAGTGTCTTCCTGTGGTTGCACACACAGGGCAGTGTGTCTGTGTAGTAGGTATGTGGTGAGGAGCTGGGGAGGGAGGGAGGCTGCCTGGTGCTGCTCTGTAATAGACATTCTGTCTTGGCCCCCTCTCCTCTGGGAGCAATGCTAATAACTATTTTTGCAAGAGCATCTGCCTCCTGTGTATGTGTGTGTGTGTGTTATAACCTGAACATATGCCTCAGGTCCACCTGAAGGGACTCCTCTCCTGTGAACATGTCCTCATCCAGGCCTGACCCAGGGTCCTGAGGCCCCACCCTGCCTTCCTAACCTCCAGACTGGTCTACCACAGTCCTGCTGGCCTCCACCCTCTGCCTGTGAACTCCCCAAGGGGAGGGCAGTGTCCCTTCTGCAGAGCATAGGCATTTCTATGATGGAGCTTTTGGTCTCTCTGGAGCCCAGGCCCCAGGGCTGAGGCCAGCCTCATCAGACACTGTCAACCTCTCAGAGAAGGGGCATCAGCATGGCAGACGTTTGCCACATGTGGCCTTGACTCAAATCAACGTTATCTGTTCTGAGGGGGCCGCCAGGCAGGGGGCAGCACAGCCTCAGAATTAGACTAGACAACGGAGTAAGGGGTGCTTGGCTGCCTTATTTTTATATGTATAGATGGTTAGCCTGCATGAATGTATGTGTACCACGAGTGTGCCTGGTGCCCTCTGCTATTCCATTCTTATCAAAAGTCACCAAAACCAGCCATCGAAACTCCTGGCCACGTGACAGCTCCCACCCCCACCCCGCGCCTCATTCTGTCTGCTCCACCCTGGCACTCAGTGCCCACACCCTGCCCATTCTGCTGTCAGCAGGCCCAGAGGGACAAGATCTGGCCCTGAAAGCCAGCATCCCAGACTTCCGATCTGCCCCACAGTCTGTTTCTCCAGAGGGAGTCCTGTCTTACCCTCAGGATGCCAGGCTGGGGTGGAGAGGCAGCAGGCCAAGGTGCTGCCCATAAAGATAAGGAGAATCAGGCTGCAAGTGCTTCTGGAGGATCAAAGCCGGCCTGGGGAGAAGCCAGAGAGGAATATCATCTGTCCTCGGGATCCCTCAGGCATTTTCTTTCCTTGTTTCTGGGACTTAAGAGACCTTCTGTGAACCCTAGCCAGCTTGGGAAACTGAGGCCCAGAGGGAGAGGGCTAGTCCGGTCCTGGGATACATCTCAGTTTCCCCATGTGCAAAATCAAGGGTAAGGAATGACTGAGTCAGTTTTATTACATGAGATAAGAAAGTGGAACACAGCAGTCAGTTCGGCGCCGGTCATGGCCATCTGCAGGCACACAACAAAGTAATCCCTTTTCTCTGGGTCCAAAATCCTCATCTTGGTCCCTGAAACACACACACACAGTGGCCCCCAAGTTCTTACCACCCAGATTGGTGGGCCCAGCTTCTGCTGTTGATGGTCCCAGGTCTGAGCCTCCAGGCATCCCTCCCTCCCTCCTCCAGGGGAAGCTGACTGTTGAGCCACCTCCTGCCACTACCTAACTGGTGACTGTGTTTCCAGAGAATGATGGGCACCCAGCTTGCTGACTCAGCACCTGGAACTATAGCTTTACTTAGCAACCCGGCCAGGCCTTGGGCAAACAGGGTTGTGGGCAGCCACACCCCACCACAGGAATGCAGTAGCATTCCAGGGGGCTGCCACAGCAGTAGGGTTGGGACCTGGGGGGCAGGTAAGCCACCTCACCTTCCTTTCTCTGCCACTCTGGCACTGGGCAGAAGGGGGCCTCACCCTAGAGCCCAGAGGTCTGCAGCAGCCTTGGTTCTGGGTCCAGCGGCAATAGACCAATAGTAGGCCTAAGGGCAGGGGGCGGAAGTAAAGGTCAAGAGACTCAGAAATCTTTACAGTCTGTGTGATCTTGAACAAGGCCTGAAAGCCTGCTTCTCCGAAGACTCTGCTCATGAGGGGTACCTTCAGATTCCACACCCCCCATAAGAGGATGAGGGGAGACTTGAGTTTTTTGAGAGCCTGGAAAGAGGGGCTTCAGCTCAAAGAGAAATTTATTACAACCCACACACACACCTAACCCCCACCCCCAAGGTAGCACAGCTCAACCAGATTCCAGGACAAGGCTCTTGGGACAATCTTCCTCCATCTCCACATCTACCAGAGCCCCAGTACTTCCTGCTTTAGGCAAATTGGAACCTTTAGGCATGCCTGGTCCCCTCCAGGGATTGTTGAGGTAATGAAGTAAAGAAATCTCCTATCTTCCAGGAACTGTGCTCCAGTAGGGACCCTTCTTTTTCTACTAGAGAACCACCCTCCCTTTCTCCTTCCTCTGGGTCAGGCCCTCTCGTGCCTCCTCTTCCTCTGGCTGCCTTTGTCCTTTTCTGAGAAGGGACAGCTCTTTCAGGAATAGAAGCCTTGACACTGGACCAGGCCTTCTGGACTTGCTGGCTGCTTTGGTCCCTGTGATACTGAGTAGATCTCCTGTTTCTCGACCAGAACTATTTCAGATTTTAGAATATTTGTCTAGACTTTTTTTCAAGGCTGAGCATGCTTCTTCTGAAAATCTAAAATTTGAACTTGTTTGGGCATCCTGTGTTACTCCCAGATACTGAGATTTTGATGTCCCAATTAGAGGTACTTGAGATGTGTTACCAATACTGCAACAGAAGACAGGATGTCTTCTACCCAGCTCATTGTCCTTGGAAAAGCAGAGTCCATCCAGGTGTGCATCTCAACCCCTCACAGCCTCTGGTATGCCCACCTTTGCTTCCCCCTTAGGGTTCTGAGCAGGGTTCTGTAAAGTAAGCTAGGCCTTCCAGGCACCCTGAAGGAGTGGTCAACCTAGCCAAGGGTTGGCCAATCACTCACTCACCAATCACTGCTAAGCCTGAATCCATGGACCTTTTACCTTAGGATGAGCTGTTATTTGAGAAACCCCCTCCCAGAAGCCTGAGGGGATGCTGTGCCCCTTTTGGGTCCTGAAATAAGGAACTATATTCTGGGAACTGCCCTTTTCCCTGGGTGTGGGGCTGTGGTAGTCGAGCAACTAGAATCTGACTTCTTTTATTATTAGGAGACTGAGACATGGGTTTGACCCTGATATCCAACTTGAGAGTCACAAACTATACCCCGGAGTCAAGTCCTGCCACCTGTCCATAATAGGCCAGCTAAAAGTGGAAAGCAGGATGGGTAGTAGTGGTCACGCCTTTAATCCCAGCACCAGGGAGGCAGAGGCAGATGGATCTCTGAGTTCGAGGCCAGCCTGGTCTACAGAGTGAGTAGGACAGTCAGGGCTACACCCTGTCTTGAAAAACAGAGACAAAAAAAAGTGGAAGTAGAAAAAGGATATTTGTTCAGTGTGGTCAGATTGGGAATACGGACAAAGAGAGTTCACAGACTCCCCACATCTGGCCTGGGAAAGGGAAACAGGAAAGGGTATGCACATCTAAGCAGTCTGGTTGAGGTGCGGTCTTGCCCACCACAGCCCATCATTTTCTGGGGTTTAGCCTCATCCTGTAAGGTGTTCCAACAAGTTGTTAGAACTATGTGGGATCTCTTTCCAGAATACAAGCTCCTCCCAGCCCAGGTGGGGCCTTTTCCTTCTTCCATTATGAGATTCCTGGGGAAATTCCTGTTTATTTGGGGTCCACTGTTTCCACAGTCTGATAGTCACATTGAGAGACACAGGCATCTCTTCGGATTATTGTTGTCATTTCTGCCAGGCTGGTTTTAATGCCAGCGAGAGTCTGTCTCACTTCCCACTGAGATGGGACATGGTGGGCTGGTGAGATGGTTCTGGGTAAAGGTTCTGCTGCTAAAGTCTGGTGACTTGAGTTTGACCTATGGGGCCCTCATGGTGGATGGAGAAAAGAACTGATTCCATTCACAAAGTAGCACATATACACGTATGTGCTTCATTAGGACAACACGCACACACACTCACTAAATACAATGAATGGAGACGTGGTAATGGATGCCAACCAAGGGCAGGTTGACCAAAGCAAAGGTTGGGTCTGAATGCAGAACTTGCATATGTGCCTTGTGTACAGGTGTGATGGTTTCCAGTCAGAGCCAACCTGCTGCCACCCCTCTGCTTCCCCTAACACCTTCGCAATCTGGGAACACTCACCTTACTTCCAGCTGAGGACCCTGTGTCATGGTGCTGGGGGCTGTGTTCCTAGGGAGAAATGGAGACCTTGCCTGCCTGAGCTGCCCAAGCCCTGCTGATCAGACCCCAAGTTAAAGCAGAGAGCCCCAGCCTGTGCCTCTCAAAAGCGTCCAGCTGCAGCCTTTGCCTGGCTTTAGCCCCAGGCTTTCTGGGGGCTGGCTTCTCTCAACCAAGAAGGATCAACAGGTTCAACCGTGGGTCACCCTGGGCGGGGGGTGCATCTGAGACCATCAGGGCCTTCTCTGTTGGGGGGGGGTCTTTCTCCAGAAACCTTCAGGCCAGAGCTAGTATCAGGGGACAAGGTCCCCAAGTAGAGGAGGCTAAGGCAGACAACCATGATTTTATTTCCAGGCAAAGGGACAGAAGCCCCAAGGACACACTCCTGGGATACTGCCAACTATCAGTAGCAGGGACTTTAGGTCAGTGGTATCTAACAAAAGAACCCTGAGTGGAGACATGTGTCCCCCCATCACTGTCTCCTCTACTGGCTTTCCGGACCTTCCCTACTTTGTCCGTCTCTTCTCTCCCTATCTCAGCTGTCTCTTGGTTTTTCTGTCTCTCTCTCTATCTTTCTCTTTTGCCTCCAGGAGGTGAGTGTGACAACCTCCCTAGCCGAGGCACCTCTGCTCCTTAGCCCCAGGAGGGTGTCCTGCCCCTCACTGGAGGGGGCTTCCAGTCAAATCTGCTCCTTCATGTCTTTGCATCTAGAATGCAGTTCTGTAGCTGGAAACAAAATGGAGGAAGGGGGGCCCTGCACATCATCCTAACACCAATCAAATACAGTGTCTGGAGTTACCACTCCCATTTCCCATTCTGCAATCAAAGAGGGATACCAGGGCTGCTCATAGCTGTGTGGGAGTGAGAGGCAACATCAGGCAGACCCAGAACCTTATCACGAAGGGGAAGGTGTCTCCAGTCAGGACTTCAGATTACACTTGTCTCTGTGTGTCTTAGGTCCCTGGGTCTTCCAACAGGGAGTTAACTGTGCTTTCTAAGAAGTTGGCATCCCCTTCCTGAGGTTGTCACTTAGCACAAAGGACCCCCAAGGAAGTACCAGGCCTTGGCTGGACACCCTGCCCCTCCCAGGACAACCACATTGTAGCCTCTCCCTCAGCTCCGTGTTTCTTGTGCCAGGCAGTGGCAAGAGAGCTGGACAATTGAGGGAATGAGTCACAGGTCCTCCTGTGGCTTCGGACATGACCCTTGTCCTTCCTGGCTTCGGCTTCCCTATCTGTGTAAGTAAGGCTCGCCTCTGTACCGAGTACCATCTTCCTGTTCTAACACTTTATGCTTCCATCTCCTTCTGTGGAAGGAAGCTCTGAAACCCCTAGTCAGGAATGTAGTCTGCCTCCCAAAGCAAAGAGGCACCCCCCTCAGCCTGACTCAACCTCCCGACTTGAAGGACTTGCCCTCCGGGGTTTGCCAAGGACCTTGGATGCCATCATGGAGAGGAGGTGGTCACAGTGTATGAAGGAGCCCCATAAATGGACACTCTACTGACAAGGCTGAAATCCCTGGGAGCCCTGGAGTCATGGGAGGGTCAGGGCAGGTGTGTGTGTGTGTGTGTGTGTGTGTGTGTGTGTGTGTGTGTGTGTGTGTGTGAGCGCTCACGTGTAGGGGGACTTCTCCCCTCCCGAGAGCCAAGGTAAAGGGATATTGGTTCAGGGCAGTTCTTCTTTCCAGCCCCAACACAGCCTGTACCTGCTCTCTGCTTGACTTCTGAACAAGAGGGAAGGTGAGGGGGCCACGTGGACACCTCTGATGGACGCTCCTTCCCTCCTTTCCCCCTCCCTCCCTCCCTTCCCCTCCCTCCCTTCCCTCCCTCCCTTCCTCTCTCCTCTTTCCCTCCTTTCCTTCCCCCTCTCTCCTCCCCCTTCCCCTCCCTTCCCTCCTACTCCCCTCCCTCCCTCCCTCTCTCTCTCCTCTCTCTTTCCCTCCCTCCCTCTTCCTCCCTCCTTCCCTCCCTCTCTTCTTCATCCTCCCTCCCTCCTGGCTTCTCTTCTGGAGAGCCTAGTGTTAAACATTTACCAGCCCCTGGCTAGAGTCTACCACAGTGTCTCGCAGGGATCCCTCCTTAGAAAGTCTGTACTCGGACACATTGATCCCTGATCTCAGGTCACGTGACAGATCTGAGCCTGTAACCTAAAAAACCAAGGGAATGCATTTCTCCTCCTTGTCACTAAGAATTAACTTCTCTTTTGACTCCATTATGACAACTTCCTGTCCAGGGCAAGAAATGGTCCTGACTGTTCCTTTGGGACAGAGATGAAAGGGCTTACAGGTTCAGAGCTCCCGGACAGGACAGCAAGCCCCGTCCTATGACACGGTGTCATCAATTAAGTAAATATTTGCCAAGTACCTCATTTAACCTCTGGGGTCTGTTTCTTCATCTGCTCGATGGGGCTCATTTGACTGTATTCAGTGCTCACTCACTCACTCACTCACTCATTCACTCACTCATTCATTCCCCAGGTAGCCCCTAAGTGTCTAGGAAGATAGTGTTATCTAGATTTATGTTCTGAGTCCTGGCCCTGCCTTCCTATGTTCTCTTGACCTCTCAGCCTTTCTGCCTGTGTAACGGCATCATGCAAGAGAGCGTTTCCGTTCTTTCCCCATCTACCAGGTGTAACAAGGCCACAGCCTAGTCAGTCCAGCCAGAACTCAATAGGTCAGCAGTTCACACCCCGGGGAACAGAGCATGTGATCTGCACTAACAATGGTTCTCTTCTGACACGTGGAAAACCACAACTGCACATTTCAACGTGGCTAAAATGATTGGGTATGGTGGCTCACGCCGTAACCTTAGCCTTGAGGAGGCTGAAGCAGGAGGCTGGCAAGTTCAAGACCATCCTAGGCTACATAGCAAGACTCTGTCTCCAAAGAGAAAAACTAAAAAAAAAGATAGAAAGGGTCAGTTTTATACAGTGTCTTTTCTACCACAATAAAGACCCGAATGGGACTGGTGAATGGCTTGCTGAGCAATGGAGCTTGCTGCCAAGTGGGTTCTCCAGGCCCCACACAGTGGAAGGAGAGAGCTGAGTCCCTCAGATGGTCTTCTGACCTTCACACATGCCATGGCTTGCACACACACAGACACAAACACAGAGATACACACACACATACGTGTAATAAAAGGATTTTTTTAAAATTAAGAAATGTACCCAGGCAGTGGTAGTGCACACCTTTAATCCCAGCACTCAGATGGTGGGGGCAGGCAGGTCTCTGTGAGTTCAAGGTCAGCCTTATCTACAAGACAAGAGCTGTTACTCGGAGAAACCCTGACTCAAAAAAAAAAAAAAAAAAAAAAAGAATGAAATAGAGAAATGCACAGCTGGCCATGGTAGTACACATCTTTAGTTTCAGCACTCAGGGAGGTAGAGGCAGGAAGATCTCTGTGAGTTCAAGGTCAGCCTGGTCTACATAACAAGTTCCCGGTTTTTATATCTAGTTCCACACAGTAAGACCTCGTGGCCTACCCCCTCCCCCCCAAAAAAAAGAGAAAGAAAAAAAAGTGCTGTTAGCTGATTTCTAATTTTATTTTGAGGGTTTCCCTGGATGCCAAAACACAGCAATCAGGAAACCAGGCAGATATCCCTGGCTTTGTTGACAATCTGGAACAGTGTAATCCAGAGAGCTTTCTGGGTGGAAGGCCAGGTGGGTGGGTGTGTTCTGTAACTGCTTTGTACAACTCACTGGCCACTCATTTCCAGCATCCGTTACCACTCCGAAGGCAGCTACCATAAACAAAGAAAAACTGCCTTCAATTTTGTCCACTTCAATGGACTTAAAAAGAAACGGGACGGTACATGCCTGTAATCTCAGCACTCAGGAGGCAGAAGCAGGAGAATGATCACAAGGGGCTGGCCGGAGTTAACAGCAGTGAGACCTTGTTATTAAATCAATAAACAATAAACAGATGTTGAGGCACTGAGCTATAGCTCGGTTGGCCGAATAACTGCCCAGGAGACATAAGCCATGGATTCCATCCCCAGTGATGCATAAACTGGGTGTGATGGCACACACCTGCCATTCCAGCACTCAGAAGCTCGAGGCAGAGGTAGCAGAAGTTCAAGGTCATAGAATTATGTGTGTGTGTGTGGGGGGGGTGTGTGTGTTTGAGACAGGGTTTCTCTGCTTATCTCTGGTTGTCCTGGAACTTACTCTGTACACCAGGCTGGTCTCAAACTCACAGAGAGTCACCTGCTTCTGCCTCCTGAGTCCGAGGGTTAAAGGCCTGTGCATTTGCCATTTCAAGCTTCAGTTAATGCCCTTCGCCTTCTTGGAGATCCTACATTAGTCTTCTGGTAAAATGCAGATTTCCAGGCCTGGCTTAGACCCATAGAGTCAGCATCTGGGACACTAGGTTCCTGACTCTTGTCTGGCTCCCTCAGTGACTCTGACATGAGAGGTCTGGTCCCAGATCCACCACTCAGCTGCTCCTAAATTTCCTGCTGGGAAGAAATTGTGTATGCTTTATATACATATATATATTGGGGCTCCTGGTCCTGACTAGGTCATGCTTAGAGGCTGAGGGACATGACCCCCCCCCCCCCCAAGGGCTTTCTCAGCCCAATACACATAGGCTTGAAGACAGATAATTCTGGTCTTCAGCTCACAATTCCCTGCAAGCCTACACCATTCCCACAGAGCAAATGAATTGACATTACCATGTTGTCTCCAGGGGGCTTAAAGGGCTGCTGGGGGTTTCTCTCCCCCATCCCACCAGCCTCCCCCATCTCCCCAAATTGCCAGCTCAAGGCTCTCTGGCCCTAACTGCTGGACAGTGAGAGGGAGAGGCTTGGCCTGGTGCTCCACCCTATAGACCAGCCTGGTCAAGCAAATGAAGGAAGGAAGTAAAGGTAGGCCCAGAGCCAGCGGACTCCACTCCTGGTAGGGCTGACACAGGCCTCAGGAATTTGAAAACAAACATTGGGCCAGGGAAGGAAGAGGCTGCCCCTGGCTGCTGAGCCAGGGCTGGCCAGCCCTTCTCCGGGGCAGCAGTGAATTTCAGCCCTGCTGACTCTGGCCCAGGACAGGAGATTGTGTCTGGGGAGTTTCCACAGATCATGGCATGGTGGTGGTGAGGGACAGTAGGGGAGTCACCTCCTCTTCCACCAAACCTAAAACATCCTGGCTGGAATGAAGGAAAACAAAGAGCTAGGGGAGCAAAGACCAAAAGGTCTGGAGGGACCAGTACTAAGGGGATGCCCATTAAGCACTTATTGATTACCTATAGTGTCCCAAGAACTCATGGCTTGGGAGAACAGGGGAGTAAGCCAGAGGGAAGAGGATAAGGGGAGCCAGGTGTGGGGGCTGCCTTCAGAATCTAGACAGGGCTTCCCAGAGGAGGCAGCATCTAAGATGGGCCCCGAAGGGCTAACTCTAGCCAAGCAGGATGGAATGTTATTAATATCATAGCCATAGCCATAATAGTGAGCAGGTGACTTGGCAGGTGCCTGGAGACATGTAGAGTGGATAGAGGCGTGAATGATTGAAGTCTGAATATGCATCCATTGTCCCATCCCTTGTGTGTGTGTCTGTTCCTCAGGGTCCCAATTGGAGACTTTGGAGCTAGCCTGCCTGGGTCTAGTCCTCACTTGAAAACATCCAAGCTGTGTGACTGTGGGCAAATTACCTAACATCTCTGCGTTCCCATCCCTGAAATGAAAACAGTAATAGGTTTTTCTCCAGCTCAGTAAATTCAAATAAGAGCTTGGGACAATCCCAGGTGCTTAGTAAGATCCGTAAAAGCCTCCACTGATGTCATCATCTAAGTGATAGCTCACACACTCACATTCATTCATTCCCTCATTCACTGATTCACTTCCTCATTCAGTCTACCACTCCCATAGCCCTCTGTCCTTACCAGTCATACTTTGGGTAATCCCCAGGTACGCAGCCGGCTCCTGCCTCCCAGGACACTCTCCCATTCCCAACTGTGCCACCACACTGCTAATGACTCTTATAATTTTTTAATTCCTCCAAACCTCAAACAGTAAGGAGCTGCCTGCCTCAGGAGAACATGCTGAGACCAAAATTAGGGTGTGGGCTCTAAGCCCCTTGATGGATCCTCGGCCAGGGCCAACACAGGATCTGTGAGAGATGGCTGAACCCAGGGCCTCTAACATAGTGAATAGGCACTCTACCACTGAGTTACACACATCTCTCTCTCTATTCACTTTTAGTTTGGGACAGAGCCTCGCTAAGCTGCTCAGGCCAGCCTCAGATCATCCTGTGTCAGGTTCCTAGTAGCTAAAACTGTAAACCTCTGTCATCAGGTCTGGTTCTGCCTCCGTCACCCCTGCCTCTGCTGCCTGCCACAGCTGCCCGCCGCTGCTGCTGCCGCCACCACTATCTTCATTATTATCCTTCAACGGGATCTCATGGCCCTGAACTCTATATGGAACTGAGACCATTGAGCTTTTTTTTGGGGGGGGTTAGTTTTTCCAGGCAGGGTTTCTCTGTGTAGTCCTTCCTGTCCTGGAACTCTTTCCATAGACCAGGCTGGCCTCGAACTCAGAGACCCACCTGCCTCTGCCTCCCAGTGCTGGGATTATAGACATTAAACTCTTGGTCTCTCCTGATTTCAGCTCCCTCATGTAGGTGGTGTTGTGTCTCTTCCTAACTCTCTTGACACTCTCTACTCTGGGCCCTCTCCCTTCTCTCATTCCAGCTCTGGGATTTGGTGGGAGAGGTCCCCTCTTGGCCCTACATCAATGATCTCTCTAGTGGAATTCCCTGGACACTGGCTTATGCCCTGGACCACAGTCAGCACCATTTCATGAGGTGCTGGGATTTGAACTTGAGACTCTGTGTAGGCTAGGCAAGCAACTCTGCCAACTGAGCTACATCCCCACCCTTCTCTCATTTTCTGGATTCTCTGAAGCTTCCAATCCTATTTACTGCACCTCAGGCTTTAGAATGCCAAAGCCCCAGACCTGGTACTCAAGCCAGTTCTGCTGCATCTGGACAAGCACCGGCTGAGGGAGAGCCCAGTACACTTGGAGAGAACTGATTGACAGCTAGCAGCAGCACTGGGTAGAAAGTCTCACGCTCTGCTTCCTCCTTCCTTGCAGGCCCTTGGAGAACAGGTTTGGTTGGGGGAAGAAATGGATTCTGTAAGAGCCATTTCCTGAGTCCCCTCCTCATGCCCAGCACCATTACGAGACACTTAATATTCTTTCAATAACATTGCATGGTGGTTATCCTCTCATTTCCATGGAAACTGTGGCTCAGAGAAGTCAAGGGACTAACCTAAGACTGTACAGTAAGGAATCTTAGTCCTGCACTCAAACCCAAGTTTGACACCCCCGCCCACCCAGAGACAGCAGGATGCTATCTGGTGTTGGAGAGAAGCTGGGCTGGGCATGAGGTGATGATGGGGCCACAGGGTGGGTACTGAGGACAAGGGAGGGAGGAGGCAGGGCCAGGCACCTTTAGGAGCCATGGTACAGGGCGGGTAACGGGAATCTGGCCAGGCCAGGGCCCCTGGGCAGGCCCTGGAAGCAGCAGGCTTATCCTGTGGGGCCACCTGGGCAATACCAATTGTATGTGCTGACTCAGTGATTGCATTGACTTTTTCCTGGAAAACAGTGCAGCGGAGAAGGGGGCGTGTTTGCTGGGGAGGGAGGCACCTGTTAGGGGAGAAGGAGGTGTAGACACCCCTCCTGCCCTGCTAAGTTGGTGAGTTCTTGCCTGGCATACACACAGCCCTGAGTTCAATTCCCCCTTACTTCTCCACACACTCCAAGTGCCTTGGCACCTCCACTGCATACTCAGGTCCAGAACCACTGTGAACATCTGAGGGTTAGTGGAGCCTGGATGCCTACTCTAACCACACATCACAGCCTCTAGGGCATGCTCCCACTTGCCTTCTGAGAAGACTTATCTGGCCCCACCCGGAAGGGGGCGCAGTGTGGAAGGAATCTGTATGATAGGTCCCAAGTGCCCAACTCCTTAGGGACCTCAAATCTCTTCTGCAGTGGGAACCAACTTTAGGGACTCAAGGCCTCTGCAGAATTTGGCCCTAAGACACTCTACTGCCCAGCTGGGCCCAAGAACAGGGATGGAGTTCAAGAGCATCCCAGTACTCAGGCACCCGGAGGGCCAGTCACAGCCATTTGTCACACCTTGGAGGGGATAATGGGATCAGAGGCTGTGGCCTGCTGCAAATGATATTGGACTTCACACCCTGTTGGGGCCTGGGCAGAGGGAGGCAAAGGCATTCATGAGGGCCAGCTGAGTGACAGAAGCCAGGAGTGGGTGGAGGTGGGGGGGAGGGGACTGGGCTTCCCTGAACCATCAGCCTCCCATGCACAGCATGGAGGATTGTTGGAAACCTCTGGTGCAGGGTTGGGGCAGCATAGGGAAGCTGATTTCTCTGCCATGATATTCTCACCATGGCCAGTCTGCAGCATCATGTAACTCCCCAGCAAGGAATACTGGGCAGGGCTACTCTTGAGAGCCCATCTCTGGGGGGCCTCCGTTCAGCACTGGCAGCCTCCCTCCCATCCCCAGCTGCCAGCCGTACAAAGCTGTTGTGGGAACCCCATGCATACACTTTGAGAGTTAGGATTTGGGGAGGTGGGGGTGAGCTCATTATACGAGAGGGCTTTGGGCTAGGAGATGGCTCACTGGGTAAGAATGCTTGCTGTGTAAGCATGAAGACCTGAGCTTGGTGGCCAGGCACTCACGTAAAAAGCTGGCTGTGGTGGAGCTCCTGTGAGGAGCAGAGACAGAAGACTCTCAGGGGTTTCTGGCAAGGCAGTCTACCTGAAATGAGGGCTCCAGATTCAGTGAGAGGTCCTGTGTCAAGAAAATAAGGTGGAGAACAATAGCTCAGGATGTCTGTGGTCCCCACCACTCAACACCCTGTACAAAACACACACGCACACACACACACCCTAAATCCCATAAGCACACCATACCACACACTCACACACACTCTGTACACTTTCTCTTCTCTCTCACGCACAGTACACTTTATTCTCTCTCTGTCTGTCTGTCTGTCTGTCTGTCTCTCTCTCTCACACACACACACACCCTAAATCCCATATACATACTACACACTCCCACAAAAGCCTTCACATGGAAACTATTGGTCAGGTTGCTTGCTGTGTGAGCTCAGGCTAGACACAGCTCCTTTCTGAGATTTGGTTTCCTTACTTGGTCAGATTTGGACAATATAATAGAGCAGGCTTCTGAGGCTGCTGCTAAAGGAGGCAGTTTGGAAAACAGCCTGATAGGCTGGTAAACCACTGTCCATGTTGGCAACTGTTCTGCCAAGAACTTGGGCAAGCTGCTGGGGCAGCCCAGGCCATCGATCCTGGGGCATCAGGAAAAGCTTCTTCCAGACTTGGAGCTGAGGCCAATGTTGAGTACAGGCTCCTAATCTCAAAGGCTGTGCCTTCCCTCTCAGCCCCTGTCCAGCCTGCTGCAGCTGCCTCTACCCTACCCCACAACACAATTCAGCATCAGACTCCAACCACCAGCATAGAGAGACCACAGGGTGTGGCGCCCAGGTCCTCCAGCCCAGACCCAGCTTCTGCTACCCCCTGGTGGTTGCCTAGGAGAACTGCTGCTTCTAAAGAGATGCCCAGAAGAGCCTCATGGTCTTACCGTTTGTGGAATACTTCCTCCTCCAGTCTTAAAGGATGCACAGAGAAGGGGGCAGGATTCCGGTTGAAACCAGATAAGACCACTTCCATATTGTTTTGTGGCAGAGGTAGCATGCTTGTGGAGGTTAGAGATGACTTTGGGAGTCAGTTCTCTCCTTCCACGTGGGTTCCAGAGATTGAACTCAGGTGGTCAGACTTGGCAGCAAGCCCCTCTACACGCTGAGCCATCCCTTCAGCCCTCAGATGGGACATAATCAGAGCAAAATGTGGCCCTTGTCATTGTCACCTTTCAGAGCTTCAGTTAGCTGTAGAACGGGATGGTGAAAACATGGGGTAGGAAGGTTTAAGAGCCCCATGCTTGGCGCTGAGGTTGAGAGTCAGACAATATGGTACCCAAGAATTCCTGCTGTGAGTCCCTGAGACACCTCTCATTTGCATACCACTTTTTCAAGGTCTTACCCACATACTGTATGTATGATTTTTGTGCAAGTACAGGCACAGGTGTGCTACTGACTGTCCCGTTAGCTCCCAAATAATGGCACAGAGACTTCTTGTTAATTATGAAATCTTGGCCTTAGCTTAGGCTTGTCCCACTAGCTCTTATAACTTAAATTAACCCCCCCCCTTTTAAAATTAATCTACATTCTACCACATGGCTTTTATTCCTCTCCCATTCTGTGTGTCTCACTCATCCCACACCTCCATGGCATCTTTCACACCTACGTTCATCTCCTGCTTGCTCTCTCTGCCCGGAAGTCCTGCCAAACCTCCTGCCCTACTATTCAGCTCTTTATCAATAACAGCAATACATCTTCACATCGTGTACAAATATACCACAACACCACTGTATGACTGTCAGGTGTTGGTTCTCTCCTCTGTGTGTTCCAGGATCAAACTTTAAAGTGCTGAGTCGTCTTGCCAGTCTTATTTATTTATTCATTCATTCATTTATTATTCTATTTTAAATGTGTGTGTGTGTGCTTAGATATCCACAAAGGACAGGAAACCAGATGCCCGCATGGGCATCTGAACCTCGGTCCTCTGAAGAGCAAGTGCCCTTCACTGCTAAAGCCATCTCTCTAGCCTTCTCCTGTCTTTTTTTGAGACAGTCGAGGCTGACCTTGAACTGCTGATACTTTTAATGCCCAGATGCTGCAGGCATGTACTACCACATCTGGCTTTATTAACTGTTTTGAGGCAAGGTCTCACTGTATAACCCAGGCTGGCCTCCAGCTTCTCAGGGGCTGAGATTATAGGCATATACCATCACAACATTTGGCTGTCCTACTTTCAATCCACATTGTCACCCTCTTTAATATGTGAGGAAACAGGCCCAGAGAGGACATGACACGCTAAAGCAACTTGTTTGTCAGTCAAAGTCAGGGCTCAGGGTTCCCCATGCCCCACAGCAGCCATTTTATAGCCCAGCCTAGAACACCTCTTCACCACCACCCAGAGCCCTTGCCTTGCTCTCATGCCCATACCAAGCACTGACCACCAGGCCCTGCCCATGACCATTCTCAGCTCAGGGGCCAAAAGCAGTCAACATCTTACAATGGCCATTCTGCTCACTCCCCTGCACCCCGCCCAAGAAGATGACTGTACATCTCAGTTCTTCTCAATGTTTAGTGGTGAGAATTCCACAGCTCTACTTCCTCCACCCACCCAGCTGTTTGTGACGGTCCCCACAGTAGGTAAACCTTGCTGGTGTCAGACTAGGGTCCCTCCCGCTGCCATGTCACCACTTCCTTTTGTTCTTCCTCCCAAGAGTGTCAGAAATATGAGCTTGGGAGGACACTTGAGAACGGTATCTCGGAACAGGAAAGAGACACTCAGGAACAGGAAGTGAGTGCTCAGCCCAAGTTCAAACCCAGGTCAAAGTGGCCAGAGTGGCCGAGCTAGTCTCAGTGTCCAGGCTGCTCAGCCCAAATGGAACAGCTTCGCCCACAGCACGAGGATGCTCTTGCTATACTGGTAGCACAGTGCTCCTCAGAGAGCAGAGGCCTTGAGGGGTGGTGAGTGGCTCAGACTCAGGACTATGAAAGTTTGGATGTAACTCCTGGCTAGCCAGCTCTGGTCCACAGTTTCTTCTCCATGGAGGCTACATCACTGGAAGGCAGCCCAAGTTCATGCCCTCGTGGGTCTCACAGCCCAACAGGGAAAATGACAGTACATGAACCTACAAATGAGCCAACAGGGGACCTGTGGTGTTGGGGGGAGGCGGGGAATGTGCACGCGCCCAGCCATCAGGAGGTGAGCAGGTGGTACTCAGTGCCTGAACTGTGAGAAGTCTGTCTACAGGGAAGTTTACAGAAAGCATTTCTATTTAGTTAATTAATTAATTTATTGTTTGTTTGTTTGTTTTGAGGTAGGGTTTCTCGTGTAGCCTTAGCTGTCCTGGAACTCACTATGTAAACCAGGCTGGCCTCGAACTCACAGAGATCCACCTGCCTCTGCATCCCGAGTGCCGAGTGCCGGGATTAAAGGTGTGTGTCATCACCACTGCCACCCCAAAGCATTTTTAAACAGTGATTTTTGTCTGCAAGAATCGACAGATGATGATCATCCAAAATGAGACAGTTGCTGGGTAGAGGCCTTGTAGGTATCTTCCTGTGTAAGAAAATCATGGCTCTGTTGTGAATAGACATCAGCTCCAAGGACATCAGATCCCTCCTGCTGAACCTGCTGCTTATTATTAAATTAGGGATATTTATTTATTTATTTTGAAGCAGGGTCTTGTAATGTAGAGCAGGTTGAACCCACAAAGATTTGCCTGCCTCTGCCTCGTAAGTGCCACAAAATGTAGACCCCTCCCCCAAAAGCCAAAAACCAAAAAGCAAAAGCTTTAAAAGATGTTTGTTTAATAGCATGGCTCTGTGGCTAATGGTACCATCTCCAAGCCTGATGTCTCGACTCTAATCTCTAGGCTCTTGTTCTGGAAGAAGAGAATCGAATCTCATAATCCTCTGGTCTCTAGACATGCTGTAGCTTATGCTCACAAGAACACTCACCGCGGCTGGAAAGATGGCTCAGTGGTTAAGAGCACTGACCACTCTTCCAGGAGTCCTGGGTTCAATGTCCAGCCCCTAGATGGGAGCTCACAACTGTCTCTAAGCCCAAGATGTGACACCCTCTCACAGACATTCACGCAGGCAAAATACCAAGGCAAATGAAATTAAGTAAATTATTAAAAAAAATGCACGCCAAATAAATAAATGTAAAATATGGCAACAGTAATAATAACAATAATAAAAATAAAAGGATTGGAGAGTTGGCTCAGCAGTAACAAGCCTTGTTATTCTGAGGATCTAAGTGAAGTCGGTTCCCAGCGCTCGCACTAGGTGGCTCCTGACTGCCCTCCAGCTCCAGGACCAACGATGTCCTCTTCTGCCCTGTGGCACCTACACACACGGCACATAAACACATGTAGACATAAATAAAGGTAAAAATGAAGCTGGCTAGTGGCGGTGCACACTTTTACTCCCGGCACCTGGGAGGCAGAGGCAGACGGATCTCTGAGTTCAAGGCCAGCCTGGTCTATAAAGTGAGTTTCATAAGCCAGAGATGCACAGACGAGCTCTGTCTCAAAAATAAATGAATAAATAAATTAAAAAATAAAATAAAAATGATGAATCTTGAGAAAGAGAGAGAGGACAGCCTCTTAGTGTCTTATCACAGCTGGGAAGAACAGAAAAAGGAAGAGGCTGGGGTCACTGGATCTCCCTCAGGAGAGGCCACCAATGACTTATTAATGACAACTAACTTCCTCCCAGCAGGCTCCACCTCCCTGTAATGCAACAGGTTGGACAAAGGCCATTAGGAAACATTTCAGACCCAAAACATAGCAATTAGGAATTGGTTTTACTTACTTGTTTTTTAATTCCTTTTCCTGTATGTATGTGTGTGTGTGTACTATGTGCATACAGTACCCATGGCGGCCAGAAGAGGGCATCAGACCTGCTGGAACTGGAGTTTTTTGTGGACTACCATGTGGATGCTGGGGATTGAACCTGGAGTCTCTGTGAGAGCAGCCAGTGTTCTTCACAATAATCTTCTCTTGAGATAGGGTCTTGCTGCGTTGCTCATGCAGTTTTATGAACTCCTAAGAATGCCTCTCTGGGATCTGGGCTCTCTTGCATCCCGTCCCTGTCCTCATGTGCTTTATTCTCTGTGTTTTTCCTGTGTGACACCATAATTATCATCTCAGCATTGACAAGCATCTGGTAGTTTCTGCTATTTTGACAGTCAGTGGTTAGTATTGTGAACGAGAGTGTGGGGACATCTGGACCCTTTTTGGTTGGGTGTGTGCCAAGGAGGGCAGCAGACGCTGACACATGGGGAGGCACAGCCCAGAAGATGCAGTCAGCTGTTCTCTGAGCAGCCCTACATAGCTTCTCACAGGATATTCTTAGGAATATCCCCACTGCCTTCCAATCCTCAGGACAGTCTGGAGCCTCTGCACTTCCCTGTGTACCCAGCAGGGGGAGCCACAAAGGCTGAAGTTAAGAACTGAATATTCTGTCCTTAGAAATCACAAGTGGATAGAGAAAGAGACAGAAGAGAGACAAACAGAGACACACAGAGAAAGACAGAGAGAGAGAGACATAGAGACACGCAGAGACAGAAACACAGATATATGCAGAGACAGAAGTAGAGACAGAGACACAGAAAAGGGGGGCGTACACAGGGGTCTGTGCTGCCTGATGCTCTAGGGCAGTGGGTCTCAATCTTCCTAGTGCTGACTCTTTAATATAATTCTTCATGTTGTGGTGACCCCCCCAACCATACAACTATTTTATTGCTTCTCCAGAACTGCAAATTCGCTACTGTTGTGAATTATAATGTAAGTATCTGATATGCAGCCTCAAAGGGGTCATAACCCACAGGTTGAGAACCACTGCACTAGAGCCTCCAATGGCTAAGGCTAGACTCAGCGATTCTCAGAGGGGCCACGGGGTAATAGGGAAGTGGGCCAGGGTTTTTGTCATTGCTTTGTTTTATTTTTTCCTTAAAAAAAGTATTTATTTATTATGTATACAGTGTTCTGTCTGCACGTGTGCCTCTATGCCAGAAGAGGGCGCTAGATCTCAGTATAGGTGGTTGTGAGCCACCATGTGGTTGAAGGGAATTGAATCCAGGACCTTTGGAAGAGCAGCCAGTGCTCTTAACCTTGGAGCCATCTCCCCAGCTCCTTAATTTCTTTATTTGTGCATGCGTGCGTGCGTGCGTGCATGCGTATGAGAGACATAGGACAACTTACAGGAGTCAGCTTTTCTTTCCATCAGTAGGTCCAGGACACAGAACTTGTCACCAGACTTGGCAGCAAGTGCCTTTACCAGCAGAGCCATCTTGCTGGCCCTGTTTTTCATGAGGATTTTTTTTCCCGTAATTTTACTTGTTTATGTGTGTTCTTGTGTGTGGGTATGTGCACATGAGTGCAGGTACCAACAAAGGCCAGAAGGGGGCATCAAATACACTGAAGGTGGAATTTCAGGTCACTTCAGCTACTATTGCTGTGATCAAGGCACTTTAGAGAAGGCAGGATTTACTTGGGACTCATGGCTCCAGAGAGTTAGAGTCCACAGCAACGAAGCAGAGGCATCCGGCCTGGTGTCTGGAGCAGATGCTGAGAACCTCAGGAACAAACCAGAGAGAGTGTGCTGGCAATGGTGTATGGCTTGCTTGAAACCTCAAAGTGTCCCCACCCCCCCACACCCCCCAGTGATGCACTTCCTCAGGCAAAGCCACACATGTTAAAGCTACCCAAACAGTAGCACCAACTTGGGACCAAGCATTCCAGTATCTGAGTCTATGAGAGACATTCTCATTCAAACCAACGTGCAGCTGATTGTGAGTCACAAGACGTGGGGGCTGAGACCCAAACCGGTCCCCTCCTGCCACCGAGCTGTCTATCTCCCTAACTCCTTTAGTATGTTTTGATTTTTGAGGTGGGATCTGTGTAGTCTTGGCTGACCTGGAACGCACTAGAGTGACAATCTTCCTGCCTTTAACCTCCTGAGTGCACTAGCATGCCTGGCCAGAATGAACAGTTTTTATGTGCTCTCTATTCCCTTTGTTTGGGTGTGAAGCAGAGATGGAATCCAGGGCCTCCTGTGTGCTAAATGTGTGAACTCTAATATTCAATAAAGGATCTTTCCTAGTAGCCTCACTCAGGACAAAGCTTTCTGAAAATGAACTGAGTTTGGTGGTGACCAGGGAAGAGACATAGCAGCGGGTTCTTGGGTAAAAGCAGGAATACTGATGGAGCATAAGTACCAGCAACCTTTGAAGCCATCTCCTGAGGGCCAAGACCTGAATACCAGCTGGACAGACAGAGCTGGAGACAGACCTCTGCCCCCCGACCTGTCCTCCCCATGTCCTGTTCTACAGACAGCCTTTATACCTCCTGCAGCAAGCAGAGGCAGGGCTCTGGGTCCAAAGCCAAGGCTGGCTGCCAGGTCAGGGCTTCCTTGGCAGAGGCAGAAATCTCAGAGAGAGGTGCACCCTGAGATTTTGCCTGGAGGGAGCAGGTGGAGAGAGGAGAGATCTACAATACTGGTTGCTGCCTGGCTGCATGTGCCAGACCAGCCCAGGCTCTCAATGTGTAGCCTGGACCCTCTGCCAGCTGAGTCCAGATGTGCCAGGCAACCCAGATGCCAGGGAGCTTTCTTCCTTTATTTTCCCTCCAGAGATGGTTTCTCTGTGTCTTGCTTTATAGACCAGGCTGGCCTCGAACTCACAGATCCACCTACCTCTGTTCTGCTTCCCCAAAGCTGGGACTAAAGGCGTACACTACTGCCCCACATCCTCCTTTGCTTTTTGAAGACAGAATCTCACTGTATGGCTTTGGCTGGCATGGTACTCACTATGTAGACCAGGCCGGTTGAGAACTCACAGAGCTCTGCCTGCCTGTGCTGGGATTCTTCATATAGCACTGTGTGCAGCTTCTTTCTCTACTCTGAGAGAGGTACCAGCCTTGTCTGCCCCTGTGCAGTGAGGCTCAGGACTGGAGGATCTCAGAGGCCTGGTCCACACTTTAGGACTCCCACTCTTGCCTGAGTGTCTGGAGTCCTCAGGAGCTGGAGGGAAGGAAGCCCCGTGCTTTGGCCGGTAGCTCTAACAAAACTGCCCTTGTCTGTATGGTCTTCACAGCCTGTCACACACACCAGCTTTATCCCTCTGGGCTCTATCATTACCGCTGTTTAAAGCTGAAGGAGAAAGCCTTAAAGAGGCTTGATGCCTTCCTGGATTCATGGAAAGTGAATATGAAATATATGAATTTGGGCCAACAAGTTGGCTCAGCAGATAAAGGTGCTTGCCACCAAGACTGATGACCTGAGTTCAATCCCCAGAACCTACAGGTAGGAGAGAACCTGCTCCTCGCATTTGCCCTCTGACCCCCACACAAGCACTGTGGCATACACAGCCCCTCCCCATAAATAAATTAAAATATAATAAGTATGTGTAATGTATAGATGAATTTTCTCTGTGTGTGTGAGGACCAGAGGCTATAATAAACATACTTTTCTCTCTGAATTTTTTGTCCACACTTTGAAAAGAGCCACACTCCTTGACCAAGTCTCCACTGGGTAGGACTTGAGCCTGGAGCATCTTGTAGTGTGATCCCTCAGTGAATGCTGCACATATAGGACAGGATGAGCCCCAGAGAGCTCACAGTTAGGGTCTCTCATACAACCCATGACTGGCCTTGCATCAGAATGTGGTCAAAATGACCATAACTTGTCCCCTCTTCTCAGAGTGTCGGTGTTGCGGGTGCCATCCCAACCGCTTCATGCAGTACAGGAATCCAGCTCAGGGCCACGTCCACACTGGCCAGCACTCAGCTAAGCCAGCACTCAACTAAGTTATGTCCCTCCACAGTCCCAACCTCCCCCCCCCCTTTCAGATAGAAGGGTTTCACTATGTAGCTCAGGCTGGCCTCCTCACTGCCATCCTCCTGATTGAGCCCCTCACCCTTCCAAGGGGATGCTGGGATTACAGGTGTGCATCACCTCACCCCCCCCCCCCCCAGCTAGAACAAGGTGAGTTAAAGTAAAACCGGAGGATAATGGATCACAATCCAAAGGAGTCTAAGCCCTGAAGACATGACAGGCTGTCAGACTGAACGAGGTGGGGGGTGGGCCTGCAGGGCGGAAGAGTAGGAACAACACGGAGACACCTGCTCCAGGAGGGGCTTTTTCCTGGCTTGTGTGGGGCTCTGGGTTTTATCTTCAGCCCTAGAAAGGAAGAAAGGAAGGGAGGGAGGTGAGAGTCAAACATCTCTAGCATCTTCCTCCCAACTGGTTTTTGAACACGGCCTGTGACTGCATAGGTCTGTTATCAGAACACTCAGGAAGCGGAAGCAGGAAGATGAGGCTACATTGAGACTCTCTCTAAAACCTTTTTTTTTTTTTTTCCTTCAAATGAACTTCATCTGGACTTGGAGGCTCGTTCCTGACCTGACAGCACTTAGAAAAGGAAGAAGTCTGAGGATTGCCTTGAGTTCGAGGCTAGCCTGGGCTACCATGCTAAAAGAAAAAAAAAAAAGGAAAGAAAATAAACACCCGTGGTGAGCCATGTGGCTGTCACGTGCCTCCTGACTTCATGAGCTGAGGACTCTGTTTACCTCTGTGGTGTTCTTGCCCAAAGCCACACTAACTATTGCTTCGTCATGAGAAAAACATCGGATACACCCAAATTGCAGGATCGTCTACAAAATACCAACCAGAATGTCTCAAAATTGCCCAGGTCAGGAAAAACAAGGGAAAACTGAAAAGCTGAGTCCGACAGACAGGGAAGTGAGAGGGTGGTCAGGAGATGGCTCGTGTGGAAAAACATGAAACCTGGTCTGCGGGCACCAGGCAACTTGCAGTCACGTGGAGGCAGTAGGAGAGGAGGGAAGTCCACCTGGGCTCCAGGGAGGGTCCAAAAACTTACACAAAAACCAGTTCTGGGGCCAAATTGGGAGGGTTTGTCTCTTGCACAAAGCTGGGCCCACCCCTCCACCCCCCAACCTGGCACCACACGGACCTGATGTGGCAAGTACATCCCAGCTCTGGGAGGCGGGGGCAGGAGGTTCAGGAGTTCAGCCTCATCCTGGGCTATGTAAGGAGCAAGTCTGAGCCGGTAACCTCCCCCCCCCCCACGCAAAAAAATCAATAAAAACAAACTGAGGAAGGAACATTAGGGAGGTGTAGGCAAGAGGAAACAGAACTCCTCGGTTACACTGAGAGTTTGAGCTACCCTGGGCTACATAGTCCTGTCTAAAACCAAGACAGGGGTGTGGGCTCAGAGGTAGAGTGTATCTTTTGGAAACAGAATAGGAAAGACCTTATCCCACGTCATCCTAAACCTGGCTTTCTTCCCTGGCCATCCAGGGCTAGGGCCACTAACCTCTTCTGTTCCTCCTCTCTCCTTTTTGGGGGGAACAGAGTCTCACTATGTAGCTCTGGTTGTCCCGGAACTCACAGAGATCCACCTGCCTCTGTCTCTCTAGTGCTAGGGTTAAAGGTGTGCACCACCATGCCCGGGTCCCCTCTCTTTCTAAGCCCCCAAGAAGGCACCAAACTCCAACTGTTCACAGCTGATTTTCCTCAGGTGTTCCATCCTGTGGGTCAGCAGGGGTGCCCCAGCAGCGGGTTATACTCAGAGACTCATGGGACTCCAGGGTAGACCCTGCACAGCTTGGCTCTCAGGACTACGCTGTTTGCTTCTGAGTGTTCCCAGAGGCCAAGGTACTGAAGGGTCATAGCCTGACGCAGTGTTAGAGGTAGTGGGCATTGGCAAGTCTACCTGGGAGGATTAGGTCATTGGGGTCATGCCCTTGGAGGGCATAAAGAGAACCCCCCTCTCTTTGTCTGCCAGGCAGGCCCATGAGCTACTGGGCTGCCACAGGCCCAAAGCACCAGGGCCAAGTGACTCTGGAGTGAAACCTCTTGGGGACTCAAACTCTTCTACATAAGTTGATTATCTCTGTTTTTTTTTTTTTTTGTTTTTTTTTTTCTTTTTTTTTTTTTTCAGTGACAGAGAGCCACCACACTTAGTAGGACCTATCAGCACACAGCACTAGGCCTGGATCACTTCAGAAGAAACCATGGGACCCAAGCTGGCCCAATCACAGAGAATCTTATTAGCACTGACTGCACCTGGAAATCCTGACATTTTGTTCCATGCGGGCTCTGTAGAAGCCTGTGGAGAGAGTTAATAGTAAGATCTAGAATGGAGAAACAGGAAGAGATGAGTCTTCAGTGACAGCAATGAGCCACTTATCCGGCATTGTTTGAAGCTGTTTTCTCCCTCACTTCTGCAGAGATCGGTGATGGGCTGAAAAGTATCCACAATGTATGTTTATGTCCATATTCCAGGGACATAGAAATGCCATAACTTTTTTGGTGTGTATTGTTTGTTGTTTATGTTTCTTTTGAGACAGCATTTCTCTGTAGTCCTGGCTGGCCTGCCATCCCGTAGACTAGGCTGGCCTCGAACTCAGAGAGCTTCCTCCTCTGCCTCCCTAGTGCTGGAAATAAAGGCTGTGCCACCATCTCCTGGGAAATGCTACATACTTTAAAGTGGATGTTGGGGGCTGGAGAGGTGGCTCAAGGGTTAAGTGTATTGGCTGGGACCTGGGTTTGGTATCCAACACTCACATGGTAGCTCATGACCACCTCTAACTACAGTTTCAAGGGCTCTATTGCCATCTTCTGGCCTCCTCAGGTATTGCAGGTACGTGGGGCACATACCTATATGCAGGCAAAAGCTATACACATAAAATCACACACCTTTAATCCCAGCACTTGGGAGGAAGAAGCAGGTGGATCTGTGAGTTCAAGGTCAGCCTGGTCTACAGAGCCAGTCTACAGGACAGCCAGGGCTACACAGAGAAACCCTGTCTCAAAAAAGCCAAATAAATAAATACAATTAATTTTAAGAAATTGTTTTTAAATAGAAGAAACATGGGAGAAATGTGTCAGGAGATGGTTTTGCCAAGACTGTGATGGAAAGATGGTCTAAAATGAAGTCATAAGTTCCCAGTAGGAGGCAGGCAGAGGGCATCCTATGGGGCTGGGAATGGCTTCACGCACAGTGTACTGGCAGCCACCAAGCACAGAGAGGCAAAGAGCAATTCTCTCCTGAGACCCTGATGGGACCCAGCATGGCCTCCACCTGGAACTCAGAACAAGAGGCTGATTTTAGAGCCTGGCCTCTGAGCTGCAGTGAAATAGTTTCAAGACCTCCCCTCCCCCCAGTGGTGCTTTCATAGCATAAGCCACAAGAGGCCACTCCAAAACCTCATGGAGTCACTTTAATATTCAAGCCTGCTTGGATCTGACATTTGCTACTTGGAGGAGAAAGTAGCAGGTTGACACACAGCCCCTCTGCCCTCAGGGCACCTCTAGAGAGGTAAGAGCAAGAATAGCCAGCACCCTCCTGTTGGGGCGGGACTCTCCAGGCAGAGGAGCCAAGTGCAAAGGCCCTGGGGTCAGACTGCAAGCAGAGGCACCAGCGTGTATTTACAGAACTGTTACCACCCAGCACCTGCAAAGAAAACCCCAGATACACAGAAGCCCACAGCACAGGAATGGACCCAGTGGGGGGCCCCCAGGGGAGCATCAGGCAGGTATGTCCCCCAGCTTGCTGCTGGCATTGGTGACTCTCTTATTCTCTCGGAGGTTTCGAAGTCGAGCGCTGAGGCTGCTGATCTCCTCCACGTGGGCCTGTGGTACCCATCCCTTCTCACCATCAGCTAGACGCACGCCCTCCAGCCAGCCTAGGAATACAGCAGTCAGTATCAGTGGCATGGAAGGGCTGCAGGCCTGGGAAGGAACAACTGGGGACAGTGCTAGCCTGGAGCCAGATGACATTACCATAGGGTCACTAGCTCCCAGAAAGACTTTCCCACTCTCCTCCGTCACTCTCAGTTCTCAAGCAGGAAGTTCCTCCTCTGGTCTAGCTAGATTCTCAAATGCTACGGCTGATCTCCACTTTGCAATTTTCCCCTGTGACAGGTTGGGCACCCACCCCTCCTCCTTCTGCTCCTCAAAAGGGCTGTGAGGAAGGGCTGGCTCTCACCATCACTGGTCCGGGTCTTCACTGCCAGGATATCTGTCTTCTCCAAGGTCAACTCATCCGGCTGCAGGGCCTTGTAGGTCCTCACACATTGGACCTGGGGGTGGTCTGAGAGCCAAGAGAGGATCCAGGAGCCCCCAGGTCAGAGGTGAGGAGCAGTAAGAAGAATATAAATTAGAGGCAGGGCCACAATTGCTTCTCTGCCCATCCTCAGCACGAGCCTCCCTAACCTGAGGGAGGCTCTTGGCCAAGGACAGTGACCTTCCTATCTCATTGCAACACCTTGTGTTGACCTCTAGACTCTCACACAAAGCCCAGATGCCCACCAGACGCCCACCACATGCCCCTTGACAGTACTTTAAGTGTCTAAAGTTCCAAAGTACACAGGGAAACTGAGGCAGGAGGTTTTCTATGAATTCAAGGCCAGCCTAGGCTACACAGCAAGACTGTCTCAAAAGGGGAAGAAGGAAGGGAAGGAGGGAAGGGGGGGCGGAGAGAGGGAGGGGAACCAGACCTGGGCTGTGTGACCTTGGGCAAATTACTTAACTTTTCTGAACCTCAGTTTTCAGAGGTATGAAAAATGAAGCCCGAGTCTAGCTAATAGGATCTCACTACGAGGATTAAATAAAATGCGTGAAATTAGAGCTTAGATCCTGGCCTGACCCACAGCAAGTACCTGCTGGAGTGTGCCTTCTTGCCGCACCCCCAGACCTTATAACCCAATCCTGTGCCTCTGTTTAAACACCTTTCATGGCTACCTACTACCCACTGCCAAGATTCTGTCCAGCTAGACATAGCCAGCTTGCCAGCCTCATATCACACCCAAGGGAGCTGCGTCCATCCTAACTGAGCACCCACTTCCACCCTGCAACTACCTTCATTCTAACACCCCACCACCACCACCAGATACACACACTCTGAACACACCTGTCCTGTCTGCTTTGCAACTGATACAGACAGACAGACAGAGCTGTGGGCTCCAGATCCAGCTCTGTCTAGCCAGAAGGACCTAGACAAGGTACTTGGCCTCTCTAAATCTCTCTTTTCATAATCTGCAAGATGGGTTGCCTATTCATATGGGGCAGGCCTGTGTACCCTGCCTAGCCTCCAGCGCTCTTCAGAGCCACTCCAGAGGGTTCTGGGTCCTACCTTCTCCATCACAGGTGACCTCCTTGTCCTCCTGGGGGTTAGATGGGCGCAAGGCTGATATCCATCGTTGCTTCTCACTTCTACGGATGGAGAGATGTGGTCATAACAAGCAAGGTACAGTGGCCCAGAGTAGGGTTGGGAACCCAAACTGGGAGAGCTAGTGTTAGGTTCAGTCATCCTGAGCTCCATGCAAGGCTCCAGGCCTGTGTCCTCACTCCCACTGTTTATTCATGCCTCTGGCCACTCCAGCCTTATGCCACCTCCCTGATGGAAGGGCACAGTGGCTAGTGCCACCTGCTAGAATTCAGGCACTGCTCAGGCCATCCAGCCTCACTCTCCTCCCCACTGGTTCTGCAGGACCTTTGCTCAGGGTCTGGAGTGCTTACTCAGTACGTGCTCTCAGCAGCAGCTGGTGCCTGGCACGTTGCCCATGCAGCAGTCGGAGCAGGAACACATGACCTGGGATGCCCTGTAGCTTCAGGCTCAGGTCTCGAACCTGTAGCTCAGCCATATTGGCATGGACAAAAACAGCGAACTTCCCGAGCCTGGTTGACAGACAACAGGGCAAGGAGGGTCAACAGAGTTGGATCCCAGGTGAGCCAATGGAAGAAGGAGGAAGGATCGTTTGCTCTTCCAGGCCTGGCTTCCCTGGGCGCCATTTCACAATAACCAGTAAGGCTCCCCTGGGCATCCAAACAGAGCTTAGGGTGCAAAGGCAGAGGATTG
Source organism: Phyllotis vaccarum (assembly GCA_033318265.1). NCBI lineage: Eukaryota > Metazoa > Chordata > Mammalia > Rodentia > Cricetidae > Phyllotis > Phyllotis vaccarum. Next base: position 56,052,814 of record JARWLC010000003.1, on the reverse strand, counting down.
CTGTGAGTTTAATTGTCTGGGTTTGTATAATAGAAGACAGGCCCCTACTCCAGGTACACTCTCAATTTCTTTCCACATCCTTCCCTGGCTCCAGCTGGACTCCCAAGTGGCTTACATCAAGATGAGCTGTTTCTCAGCCCTGAAGTCAGAACCAGGGACTGCTCGGCCTGCAGGAGAAGAGGCTGGAAGGTGGGTGGGGCCCAGGGCTTGTTACCCTAGCAGAGAAAGATGGTCCAGCTCTCCTCCTGCAATACCACACTGTGCAGGAGGCTCCCCCATCATGTCCACTTCCCCACACACACACTAGAGGAAGCAGGTCCTTCCTCTGCCTTCCTGTTGCCACATCTTCTCATCCTGAAGCACTTACTACCCTCTTGGCTATCTATGCTCACCTGGATAAGAACTTCTGTATGCTGTGAATATGCTTGTGACTATTGGTTAATAAAGAAGCTGTTTTGACCTATGGCAAGGCAGCTTAGAGGTAGATGAGAAATCCAAGCAGAGATAAAAGAGAAGGGGAGAGTCAAGAGAAGCTTTCGTTTTTGTCTTTATAGGAAAACAGAAATACCCATCTTCAAGAAGTCAAAACACCTTAGATATCTAGACATTTAATACAGAAGGAATGGCTACACAGAAAAAATTTAAAAGCAAAGAAACATCTGACCTATTGGTACCAATATACTTTACCGAGTAAAATCTCACTGCCTAACATCTATATCTCCCTATTACTAAAAACAGACCCAGTTCAGTTATAAATTAAAGCTGACTTTGGAGCTGGAGTGTGGCTCTCTCCTTCTCCAAACCCTAGTATGCTTGTGTTAAAGGAAATATAAGCATTGTGTTTGTGTTTTGTTAAAGGAAAATGCAAAATCTCTATTTCACATCAGAAAAGCCACCTCCTATGGATGGAAGAATGACCAAAATTAAGGGTCTGTTCTACTGCTACTAATCCCACGATCCAGCCTCAGGGTCCCTCAAAGATTACCAGAGCCCTCAATCAACATGAAGTAGCCTAGAAAACTATGTCCACATTCCCCCCAAAATAGATTATGGATGTTGATCTTTGTTTAGAGGGCTTGATTATTGGTCATAGTCAATCTCTTTCTAAAATAAGAAAGGAGGTTATAGATGTGATAAGATGAAAGAGTAGATTACAGAATCCACTTTTAAAAGGCAACTACTTTTTTGAATACTTTATATTGACATGGATTTTAATTTATTGATATAAATCTAAGGTTAATTTTTTATATTGCATGTATATTTATACTCTTGTTTAAGGTATTATGTTTATTTAACTCATTTAAAATTGTAATGTACCATTAAAAATACAGATTAATAGTTATCTATGATAATCAAACCTATAGTTATGTTAGTCAAGCTTTTTAGATATACAAAGATATATTTCAATTAGATAGGTAATCTCCAAAAACTTCAAATACCTATGGAATATGACATTTAAAATGTATTAAGAACTTAGACTTTTCTCAAAAGTCAAACTTGTCTGCTCCTGGCAGTACCAATCTACTTCAAGAGGATGATGGGCACTGAAGAAGCTCCATATGGAGTTTACTTTCTTTGTGGCAAAAGTTAGCTACTGAAAACGAAAGTACTCTTGTCTCTACTGTTGATAGTATGAGGTCAAAACTGGATATGCAGGATCCATAGGAAAATGACCACTGAACTTTGCCAGAATAAGGCAAGATGGTCCTTTAGGGTCTTGCTTCTCAAAAAAGACTGCCAGACATTCTGCAGGACACAGAGAAAAGTGACTGTCAAACCTTGCCAAAATGGATCAAACAGTCCTTCAAATTTCCTGCCCCACTAAAAAGTCTGCCAGAGACTCTAGGTCTATAGACTGAAGATGGATGCCCCAAGGTTACAGAGGAACTTTGGGTAACTGTCCAGGCAGCCAGATGTCTCTGTCATTTCTAGAATTTTGTTTACTCAGATAATATTGTATCTTTCTGTGGTCTTCTATGGAACTGAAGACTAGATAGTTATAATTATTTTCCTTAGTTATAATAAAAGGTAAGTTAGATATAAAACTTTAGACTCATAACAATAAGATAGATGATAGAATATTGTCTTTAATTTTGCCAAATACAAATAGACTAGATATTGTAACTATAAGTCTTGCTTGATAACTGTTTTATTATATGTAATTTTACTATGTTAAAATTGAAAATTTCCTTTTTTGTTTAGATAGAAAAGGGGAAGTGATGTGGGACGTCCTTCTTTATGCTGGGAAATACCATTGAATAATAAAGGAACTGTTTTGGCCTATGGCAAAACATCTTATAGACAGGCAGAAAATTCAAGGAGAGATAAAGTAGGGTGGAGTCAAGGAGACATTGCAGTTGCCACCCAGAAAGCAAGATGTAATGGAACATAGGTAAAGCCACAGAGCTATGTGGCAATACATAGATTAATAAAAATGGGTTAAGTTATAAAAGCTAGTTACTAATGAGCTTGAGCCATAGGCCAAACAGTTTGTAATTAATATAAGCCTCTGAATAATTATTTTATAGGCGGCTGCAGGACCATGAGTGAGAAAGATTCTTCCAGACCACGGGCCCGGACAGGTCAGAAAAACTTCAGGTTACACCCTCCAAACTGGCCAGAAGCAGAATACCGCTCCTATGCATACCCCCACATGACCCTCAGAACAAGCCTAAACCTCTAATATGATTTCAAAATCTCCACTCCCTTCTCTTGGCCTTCTCTTTGATTTGCTTGTTTATTTATTTATGTGGAGACAAAGATCTCACTATAGAACCCTGTTCCCTGGAACTTGCTATGTACAAGGTGCCCCCCATCTGTCTCTGCCTCCCGAGTACCAAGACTAAGGGCATGTGCCACATTCCTGGCATTCTGCCCTTTCTCCTCTAGTCTACAACCTGGCTTCACCATCCCTCAGACACACACACTCTGATCTACCACAACTTTTCTGTCTTTTCCAAACCACTTCTCAGCATATGACTCTTATTGTTCAAAACCCAGCTCAAGGACTAGAGAAATGGCTCAGTGGTTAGGGGAACCCATTGCTCTTCCAGACAAAATGGGTTTAGAACCCAGCACCCACGTGGCAGCTCACAACTGTCTGTAACTACAGTTCTAGGGGATCTGATGCCCTCTTTTGGACTCTTTGAGGATTGCATGCTGCACATGATAGTGCACAGACATACATGTAGACAAAACACTCATGCATATAAAATAAATCACAACTAAAGAAACAAGTCCCAGCACTCTGGAGGCAGAGGCAGGAAGATCTCTGAGTTCAAGGCCAGCCTAGTCTACAGAGTGAATCCAGGACAGCAAGGGCTGCACAGAGAAACCCTGTCTCTTAAACAAAACAAAAACCAAATCAGCCCCAATATTTCTTCCTCTGGTAACTTTACTCATTCTACCATAGCTCATCTCGCCATTAAAACCCAGACCAGCGGGTGGGGTGGGGGGTCAGGAGTGGGAACAGGCAGTGGAGCTAGAAGGATGACTCAGTAGTTAAAAATACATATTGCTCCTTCAGAGGACCCAAGTTCAGGCCCCAGCACCTACACTGGGTGCTTACAATTACCTGTAACTCCAGCTCTGGGACAATCCTACACCCGAGGGCACCTGCCCATATCCACACACTGACATGTAATTAAAAGAAACAACACAACCAAATGGTAGCCCACCCTTGTAATTCCGACACCCAGGAGGCAGAGGCAGGCAGATCTGTGTGAGTTTGAGACAAACCTGGACTATGTAAAGGGTTTCAGGTCAGTTTGGAATACAGAATGAGACCCTGTCTTATAAACAACAAACGAATGACCCAGGCAGGGCTTGATGATACACACCTTTAATCTCAGTGTGTAGGAGGCAGAGGTAGGCAGATCTCTTTGAGTCCTTGGCAAGCCTGCTCTACATAGTGAGTTCCAGGCCAGCCAAGAGTTACTCAGTGAAATCCTATCTCAAAACTAAGACATACATCAATAAACAAAATATATAGCGACATGATTATGAAGGTGTGTGTATGTCCACTGGCCTGTTCCTGTGAACAGAGAGCAAATCTCATTCACATTTACATCCTCAGCATGTGCAACGCAGCAGTGTTACTGTCTGCACCAATCAGGAATAACCTTTTTCATTAGTTTAAGATAACTTGGGCTGGCAAGATGGCTCAGTGGGTAAAGATATTTGCTATCAACCCTGGTGACCTGGCTTTGATTCCCCGAGACCCACATGATAGAAGAAGTGACCCTACTTATGTGCACCATGGTGTCACACATACGCACACAAAATAAACTTGAATTTTTAAAAATTCTTTAAAAGATATCTGCTTTTTCACTCCCTCTCCAGTCGTACGCCCAACTCCAAACTCCTTCTCTTCATCCTTCTCATGAGTAAAATTATAGCTGTGGAGCACTCTCTATATAGAGAAATGCAGGACATGGCAAGGCCATGGGTAACAAGCTGATGTCTGGCCATCTCCTGGCTCCTTTACTCAATAGTGGCCTGACTTTGAGACAGACAAGAGACCTGCTTCTAAACAGTCCACTCAGTGTTCCAGCACAGGGAAGCTGCCAGGGACTTGGGGCAGAGCTGGGCCTGGCTGTGTGTCTCATCTTTGCCCTAGGCTCGGTGGCAAGCCCCCCAGGACACAGCCCACCCTCAACTCTGCCTGACAGATGGACTTGTATCACTGCTTTTGCAGACCTCCAAGGCCTGCATCTCAGCCTGGCACCAGCAGAGGCTCTGAGGTCCTCTGCATGGGAGATGAGGGATGGAGACTGCTCTCCCTGCCTCTCCCTCCTCACTCACTCTTTTCTCCTGGACAGCAGCAAGCAGTCATTGAAGAGGTGAAGGTACACAGCCTTGCTGGACAGCTTCAGCTTGGCAGGGGGTGCGGCGGGCACGGGAGCCAACTCCACGAGCTCCCCGTGACGCACGAGCCAGCGGGCCTGGGAGATCAGCGGAAAGATCTGAGGAAAAAGGTAGACAATACAGAGGGTGGGTGAGGCAGGGGGTGCTGGGTGAGTCCAGAGCAGGGAAGGAAGGCTTGTGCGGTAACTACTGGTCCCCTGCCCCAAGGGAAGGAGGAAGCAAGGGCTTTCCCCTACCTTGCCCTCGAAGTGGATCTTCTTACTCAAGTGAATGAGTTCCTCCGTCCTCTTCATGGACTGCACGCTGGCATTGCATTCCTGCACCAGCTGGGGATGGGATAGAGTTATTTGGACTCCCACTAGGGGAAGGGGAGCCTCTCAGGAGCCCACAGCTCTGACCCCTGCGCTCACCTCCTTGAGTGCACTGAAGGCCTTGGTGGCCATGTCCTCATCTTGGGAGCCCGGTGCTGTCCGCTTCAAGATGTTCTGGTGGGAGAGTAAGATGCGTCCTTTTTAATCTTTATTTTATTTATTATTATTATTTTTGGTCTTTTGTTTCTGAGACGGGGTTTCTCTGTCGCTTTGGAGCCTGTCCTGGAACTCTCTCTGTAGGCCAAGCTGGCCTTGAACTCACAGAGATCTGTCTGCCTCTGCCTCCAGAGTACTGGGATTAAAGGTTCGCACTACCACCGCCCTGAAAGAGACCTTCTTGAGTGCTGTAATCACTAGTAAAAGCACTCACGTTCCTGTAAATAGCCTCTTACTCTCCTTCCTATGAGTTGCCCTACTGAAACACATTGGGTTATATATATGAGAGAGAGAGAGAGAGAGAGAGAGAGAGAGAGAGAGAGAGAGAGAGAGAGAGAGAGAGAGAGAGAGAGAAAGAGAATAAAAGGAGGGGCCACCCCGGAAGAGGAAGGAGACAAGTGGGAGGGGACACCAGGGAAAGGGGGGTTGAGTATGGCCTACGCATGTATGGGAATGTCACAAGGAAGCCTGTTATGCATAATTAATATTTGCTAGTAAAAATAAAGACAGGTGATATAACATCAAAGAAGCCCCCCATGCCTTCCAGGAGTGAGCTACCTCCACCAGCATCTTGAGGCGGGTGACCCTCTGGAAGGGTAGGATGAGGAAGGAGGTGAGAGGCAGCCGCTGGCACACAGGAGACTCTTCTAGGCGAGCCAGGATGCTGGGGAACTTGGGGTTCTCTAGGCTAGACAGTGGGCAGGAACATGCTGTCAGAGATGGATCACTCAGCACGCCTGACCCATGAGGTGGGTCTCACTTATCCTTCACCTCCCAGATGGACCCTGCCTCACCTAGTCCTCTGCACCTACTCCTGCCCAAGCCCAGATGTGCCCCCCCTCCACGCACCCCCGCCCAGGGTGGAGCCCCTCCTACAGCAGGCGCTGGTAGGTGCGCTCCTGATAGGCCTGGTTGGTGACGTAGGGTAGGTAGACCCGGCGGAAGGCAGGGCAATGGTGCAAAACCACATCGCACACGCTGAAGCGCAGCACGTCGGCCTCTAGGCGCTGTTCCAGATCTTGGAGAAACCTGCCAGGTGAGCCAAGGTCAAGGACAGCGCCACTGTGGACCTCTGTTCCCACTCTTAGCCAGGCAAGGTCACTCCCTCACCTCTCACTGGTGCTCTTGACCTCGGGCAGTTTGGAAAATAGCCACTGCTTGTCCTGAGCCCCCAGACATTCGCTCAGCTCCACGGAGCCTAAGAAGTGACCCACGGCCACCGACAGGCTATGGATGTAGGAGGCTTCCGACGTGATCAGCTCAAATTTGGCCTGGGGGAGGGTGGAAGCCAGGTGGTAAGAGCAAAGTCAGGCCACCCGGGACCAGGGTCTCAAATCTTCCAACAGGATGAGGCCTCTGTAGACACCACTTCCCTGCCCCTTCTCAGCCCTACGAATAATCTGGCGCCAGGTGGGGCCTGGGCGCGCCCAAAGCGGCCAGCTGACAAGCTCAGCTACTTTAAGGCTTTCCTAAGATCCTGCACCACCCTTGGCGCTCGATTAAGTTTAGCACCTGCCTTTGACCACGCCCCTGATCCGGGAGAGTGCTCTCAATGGTCCGGCTCCAGTGTTGCCCCGCCCTGTTTTGATTTAGCCCTCTCCCCAGGCTTCGCCCTCTAGGGCTTCCAGGACCCTTACTTTCCCAGGTCCTCCTACCCACTCTCCACGTTAATAGTGCCTCACCCCTACCATGTCCCCATCATTTCCCTTTGTTCCCGCCCCTTATTAGGCTCCGCCCCTCCCATCCCTCTTCTGGCTCCCCAGCTAGCTTCTAGGAGCCTTACTTTCCCAGGTCTTTCCCCCTACCCTTCGCTTTAACGGTGCTGGGGCCCAATTGAGTCACCTGATCAACTACTTCTGGCCCAGCCCCTGTCATAGGCTCCTCCCTCCGTTTTAGCCTCTCAGGGCTCTACTCCTGGCTTCGCAGGTCCCTCACATCCCCACATCCCCACACCCCGTCATCCTACAAGTTGACAACCCTTCATCTTCCTAACCCATCACCTGCTTCTGGCCTCGCCCTATCTGCTCACCCCATTTTCTGGCTTCCCTGCTGGGTCCCCGAGTCTTTCCCCAGGTCCTTCCACTCTTTTCCACGTGGACAACCCCTAATTCCCCGAGGGTTCTCATCTAATGCCTCTAGCCCCACCCCTCACCTCTTGCAGTTTGCAGTCTGCGCGGCTCAGCGTGGCCAGGACGCCACTGCCGCGCACATCGGGGATGTCCTGCCACAGCGAGAAGGTGGAGCCTCGGGCCGAGCGTTGCGCGCGGAAGGAGCTGCTCGGGGAAAGGTTGGCGCGCGGTGGCCCGGGCCCCTCCTCCGCGCCCTCCGCCCCGTCCCCGGGGCCCTCCTCCTCTCGCTGCTGCCGCCTCAACTCGCGCGCGCTGGCCACGTCGCTGTACTCCTGGTAGAGGACAGCTGGGCGGGGCGGGGGGCGGGAGCTCATGTACCCATGCCAGAAACACTAGTTGGGCACCAATTGCATGCCAGCCCACCTGCTAGACCCCGGTACTGCAATTCTCTCCCTCGCACACTGCCTCTACCTCCAAACTCCCCAAAAGCAGACTCCCCAGATTCCAATACCCGGCCGCAGCTCTCCCAACCCCCTCGCAGCGACTCTGCACGTACAGTTAAGGAGGAAGCGGGACTGGCGCCGCTCGGTGGCGCTGCTGGGATCCTGAGAGGGTTTTTCGTGTGTGTCCAGCCTAGGAAAGAGTGTCAGGACCTTTTTGCATCCCTCCCCAAGCCGAGCCCCCAGGGAGAGGTGGGTACCTGGGCTCCAGGAGACCACCATGGACCTCATTTGGGTCTACAGGTACTGGCAGTGACACACTGTCCACCCTCATCTCTGCTCTTCGGGATTCCCTCCCAGGCAGTTTCCCTAGAGAAAGCAAGAGGTGGAGTGGGCGATCTAGAGAACGACGCGCGTGGAGCACCTCCGGGCCACCTGAAGATGTTAACCCGCGTGGGTAGGCAGTGCCCTATCCGCCTGGCTCAGGCTGCCCTTAGTGTCCGGGAGAATAGCGGGGTACCTTCCCGGGTGATCGGAGCTCTGGTGGCGGTGCGCCCCAGGCGCAGAGATGAGTGCAACCTTGTCATCAGTTCGGAGGCTGAGAATCGCCTTCGCTCCTGAGCGTCAAGGCCCCCTTTGGTGTTTCCGGAAAGCTCCTGTGGTCTGGGCTCTTCCACACACAGAGCCTGCTCTTGTGCAGCCTGGCCAGTCTCCAGAAGGCTCTTGGAGGTCTCGGTGCCACCAATGCCCTCTTCATTATGATACACTTGCATCTTGCGCCCTAGGAGCGGGGGCAAAATAACAGTTGTCACCCACTGTAGTTTGTCCCATCTTTCTCCTTGTTATGGTGGCATGACCCCGAGCCGCAGGGCAGTGGGATAGCAGAATCCCTGCAGACAGCAGAGAGCAAAGAACCGGGAACAGGGGCTGCCAAACTGGTTATGTAATGTTGGCAAATCATTGGATCCTATGAGCCATCTTTCCCTTGTCGTTAAAATTTGTCCTGTCTTTTGGGACATTCTGAAGTTTAAAGAGTTCAAAAAGAGTCACCAAATCCCTCCCCTAGCTGCTCCAAAAGGCTCACCCCCCCCACCAGGGTGACTCACAGGCTGACTTCTTCTCTGAGCCACCATGGCTGGCCCTGCGCTGGGGCTGTGTGTGTTGAGAGCTCCAGGGTCCCACCAGAGTTGAGGGCTGGGCCCCAGGACAATGGGGCCAGCTGCCAGCCCTGCTGGGTCTCATTCCTCCACTGGTGGAGATATGGGTATCTGGGCCTCCTAGGGATGGTGGCCATAACAGTCCTTGGAGAGGGGCAGGGGTTGCCAGGGACCAACGGCTACCAGGAGCTTGTAGCTCCTCTGGAGCAATGGGGTAAAGGTCCACGCACACAGGGTTTGGAGGCTGCAGGGTGGGCAGTTCCACAAAGGATAGGCTTTCCTGCTGACACACAGCTACTGGGCGGCGAGCAGTGCCAGGTGGTCCAGCCAGGTGAGGCTGGAGAGTTGCAGGTGGCCCACAGTCCATTCCCCCTTTGCTCTGCCACCTTCCTGGGCCTGTAGGGGAGAAGGGATCAGACCCAGATATAGTACAACATGGAGAGCTAGTGAGCCATCATGTCCTGGAGACCAGGACAAACCTTCTTGTATACATGTACACTGCTACACAAATACACTCACATGCCCATTTAGTAATCATCAGTATTAATCAGTACTATGAAATAAGTACGTGCCCACGTAGCACCTCATGTAGTCTCCACTGGCCTCCAGAACTAATACCATTATCCCCACTATGTATGTGAGGAGAGTGAGGTACAGTGGTTACACAGTAGAGCCATGATTCCCACGTAGCATCCCGACTTCCAATCTGCATTTTTGGCCACCTTGTACATTCTCTAACACACACTGACATGTGACCAGACATACAGATAATATTCATTGTCACATAAATTCATGTTCCAACAAAGAGCCACACATTTTCTTCCGGCACTACTTTCGTAGATAACGTGAGACAACCTAAACACAGATACTCATAATTTTGTTCTGTTTTGTTACACAGACTTAGAAACTTTCTCTTGGTGACACATACGGATCAATTGCCTCTCTCTCTCTCTCTCACACACACACATACATCAGGCTGCAGATATATACAAGCCCCAATGTCCTTGTTCTGAAGTTATCCACCTCCTTCCATACCCAGAGTTGAGGCCTTCATGCTGAGCAATTCCTACACCCTTGCCAGGCTGGCTGGAAGGTTCACAGACTGGCAAGCGGGCCACCACCCAGATTAGTCCCATCCAGAGAAGAAGCAAGGAGATGCCCAATGCCCAGTTTGGGATGACAGAGGGGTTTATCCCCATCCCAGGTCCCAGACACTAGATTAAGCCAGGCAGAATGTGCCGTTTCTGGGCAGGACGCCATCCCCAGGCAGTCTGCCAGCACCCCAGAACAGGATGATGAGCCCAGAGGTCCAAGCCCCTTCAGCCTCTGCCCTGGGGCCCTCTGTGGCCTCCCTCTTGCCCCTCACCTCTTCAGCAGAGACCAAAGCCTGTTGCTGCTGCTGCTGCTTGCCTGCTCCGGCAGGGGAAGCCCTCTCTCTGCCCAGCTGGCTGGGGGAGATCCCACCCAGACAAAGGGCTTGATTCATCAAACCCTGTGGTAAGGCGAGAAGAGGGAGGGAGCAGTCAGCGGGTTGGGGCTGGGCGGGGGCCTACACTTGCCTGGTTGCGTAGTGGGAAGTCTGGGCATTGAGGACCCCTACCGAGGCCCCTCGGGCCAAAGGGGCAGCGCCCAGTGTGACAGAAACAAGAGGGAGATCCAGAGAAATAGCGGCCTGGGAGACAACAGCTAGGGAACCAACTCTGAAACATTGAAGAAGACACCACAGAGGCTGAGAGGCTCGGGGCCCAGAGCCTGAGATAACTGAGGCACTGAGGATTTCCGAGGAGGGTCCAGATGCTCAGGCAAATGGAAATCCAGGAAACAAACAAACAAAAACCAGGAAGACAGATGAAATAAAAGCTCATGCCCAGTAGGGTTGCCAGTCTGGTGGGAGAGCCAGAAAACAAAAGCGGTTATAATCTGAGTTGGCAAGAAACAAAGCCACAGGCACTAACACAGTAGAGGCTGGGCCCAGCCCAATCTGAGTATGCCAGGAAGGCTTCCTGGAGGAGGTCCCAGCTCACAGTCCCAAAGTTAAAATCCTCAAGGGCCCAGTACAAAGAGATGAGGCAGTAATCCTGGCCCTGAACCAGAGACAGCATCTGGATGTACCTAGTAAAGGACAGTTGAGTCTCCCCATGGTACCCTCTCTGCAAGCTTCTCCTGGTACTCTTGGCTTGGGAGGCCTGGGGGAAAGGTTGGCTTAGGAGCCCTCCCCAAAACAAAACAACAGCTGTACCTCACCGACTCCCTTAAATCTATAGTTCCCACCTAGATAAGTCACCCTGAATCTGTTTCCTCAGCCAGCAAAGTAGGAGAGCTGGGATCAACTTCCTAACTGCTAGTACAAGGATTAAGACAGTGCACAGTAAGTGCCTCAGGCACAGGGCATGGTGGGGAACCTCATCAGTGTAAGCAGGCGAGTGTTGTTATTTTCTGTCTTTGGCAGGGGGTGGCTTGGTCCAGCATCCAGTGGTAAGCAAGTGGAAGGGACACAGCTTATGTCCACCACACAGGTCTCTTTTAGGTACCTAAAAGCCCCTGGAGAACAGAAAATGAGCCCACCCCTCTTCTGTGATTTATAAGGCTAAATAAGTAAAACATTGGAGCTTGAGGCAGGAACATCTTCAACTAAGTCCTCAGAGAAGGCTGGGGTAGCAGGGGCTATGCAGGGCTTTCTGGAATACAGGATAAAAATGTATGGCAGTGAGTGATAGAATTGTAGTCAGGCCCAGGGGCCATGGGAATAACCCAGGAAGCTGAAATGCCAGTCCAGTAGCTTCTCAGGCCTCATCCTACCCAGTCTTGATGTTTGGGATTGGGGTCCAGGGTGGGTTTAATATCATGCAGCACTTTTCTGTTTATAAAAGGTCAAGGAGTACTGGTCTCACGTGGCTGGCTCCAGATGTGACTCCAAGTCAAGACTAGTGTTCATGAGGCAAGGGTCACTCTGAAACCAGGTTGAAGGTTCCTGTGTTGACACTGACCAACCCTGTGAGGCTTTAAGTAAATTAGAAACCCTTCCTCGGGCCTTGGTATCCTTGTGTGTCAAGTGACCCTCAGGTCCCCCAGAAGCCTCCTCTGAGAAACCTGTGTCATAGGTGTGTCTGCAGGTTGAGAAGGATTGGTAGATGCCAAGGAGTGGTCTGTACAGGAACACTACTAGTTAGAGAGGGCGGCAGGTCTGTCTAGCGACTGTCAGAGCATCCCTAAATACTGCTGTTGTCTGGAACAGCACCTTTGGCGGGTTCCCAGCCTTTCTCTCCCTGCTTAGTACCCCTTGGCTCCCTGCTCAGAGGAACAGAGAACCTGCCAGAATTCCTTGCTCCTTAAGGGACAAAATCTAGTTGGAGGTTATGCCTGGAAAGGAAGTTCCAAGTCAAGCAGAGCCCCAGGAGGCTAAGAACGGATTGAAGCCAGTAGTTGCAGGCAGGCAACACAGCACAAAGGATTCCCTCCGGACACCGCAAGAGAAAGATGGGTTGCTGACCCAGGGCCCTACCTCAGCCAGGGAGCTCCTCCGTCCAGCGGCTGGTACAGTCCAGGGCTCCAGACCACCCTGGGGGCAATGGGGTTGTAGCCAAGTCCTCAGAGGACCATGCCAGCATGGCTCCAATGCTGGGCAATGCAAGCTCCTGGGTATTGTGTGGGGCAGGGAGGGGGGAGGCGAGGGTGAGGGAGCCTCGAAGAGGCAGGCGGCTGTCTCGACGTGCCTGCTCCCCGCCCCCCTTCCCCAGAACCGGTTTGGCCAGTCGGGTACAAGAGGGGGCTGGAACAATAGGAGTCCTATGCCTCCCAGAGACTCTGAAGGACCCCAGACAACTGCCTCAAGATGGGGTTAGCAGAGTTCTGCTCTTAAGAGGTGGGCCACCCCTCTTTGGAGCTTCCCAAATACCAGGGATAGGCAGGGACTTTGTAGGAAGAGAAGGACATCCTGGAAACTTTGCAAAGGAACTTTCAAACCTAGGATCCCTCTCAGGGGTCCTGAGAACTCCTCTGCCCCTCTCTGAACCTATTTCACACCTGTAAGGGACTGCATGGCTGGGAAACAGAAGTCAATTTTGAAAGTTAGTCATCTTCTGGATGGCCCTTCCAACTGTCACTTCTCACCAGCGACCCTTGCCTGCTGGAATGACCAGTCTCTAGGTCTCCAGAAGCTACCTTCCCAGTGGAGTTTTCCTACCAGCCTACCCGGAGGGAATTCTCAGTAAGATCAATGAGGCAGTTGAAGTCAAGGCATCCTCTATTAAAGGGGTGGGGGGCATGCTCTGTACCAGGCACACAACTTTGCCAAGCCTGTGGAAAGGTAAAGCTGTTCCCTCCCAGTGTATCCACCACATGTGTGAGCACCTCGTAATTGCCAATCAGGTTCTGTTCATAGGAGTGTTTAGGGTGGGTACAAATATGATGCACATGGGGTTAATAACCAGGACACTTCCTGCTTGCAAAGCGCTTCAGATGCATGGGTTTTCTTACTGTCCATCATGACCCTGTGAAGCCAATACTGTGCCTGCTACTGGTAGCAGGTGAGTACACATGAGCACTATACCATCTGTGAGGTTCCCCTCATCTTTTACAGATGATGACATTGAGGTTCTAAGGGCATCTATTAACCAGAACAACCAGGGGCTGGAGAGAGTATTTGCTGCTCTTGCAGAGTCAAACTCAATCCCCAGTTTCCATGTGGTGGCTGACAACCATGAGAAATTCCACTTTCAGATTATCTGACACCTGAATTTCATGGGCACTGGACATGTACATGGTACATATACTTACATACATGCAAGCAAGACACACACACACACACACACACAAATAAAAATGAATAGATCTAAAAAGAAAAGCCAGAATTGAGATGCAGGTCTGTCTGACTCAACTATATGCCTACATCCTTAACTACTGACTGTGTACGGGGAGATGCCCAGCATCCTTCCCGCCCCCCCCAAAAAACTTGGTGTATAGGTGAGGAGGATCTTGGGATGTTGAGCTTCCCGCCCCTACGTTTTGAGTTCTGGGATTACAGTGAGCACCACCACATCCAGTTTACACAGTGCAGGAGGTTGAATTCAGACCCTTTTACATGCCAGGCCTGCATCTCCAGACCCCCTATTGCTCTTCTACCAGGCCCTGTTGCACTTCATGCCCTGACCCCAATGAACTCTCCCCCAGAGTGGGTCCCTTAGCCCACTCTGGCTTTGATGACTTTAAATTCAGAGTGGAATCCTCTACTCCTGTCTGCCTTGCCCTCCCTTTACACAGTGAGGAGACATTGACCAAAGTGGATGGGGGAAGATAGGCTTGACACATTGCACAGAGAGTGGGCAGAAGGAGATGTGGAGAAAAGCTCCAACCGTCTCATCCCCCCAAGAGGCTCGGCCCTGTCGCCTCGCTGGAAACCAGAGAGCTCCGACCTTCAGGTGGGGTAGAGCAGGAATTCTAGAAAAGCTTATGGAGCTGTGTGCTTCTATTGCACCAACTCGGGTGAAGCGGGCAAACTCTCCTGAGCAGAGAACCTTCCCCCGCCCTCTGAGAGGTCAAGGTAAAAGGAGGCGGGTCGTGGGCAGGACCAAGCAGAAACTATTATCGGGAATCTGGCCAATCCCTGCTCCACTTCAGAAGGCGGGGCTTGAAAGGGCTGAGGCAGGTTAAGGGGCGTGGTCAGCCAGGCGCGGAGAGAGCCAGGGTCCACGCGAGGGTCTAGGGCCCTTTGGTGGACCGCCAGGAGCGCACTAGTACCTGGTAGGTGTCACTGCGGGCACATTCCACAGGCGGCGGACTAACAGACGCAGGGAGATCACCAGAGGCTGGGGAAAGAGAGACCAGAGAACAATTTTGGTAACAATCTTTTTCTTCAGTTTTCAGATTCTCTTATGCAGCTCAGGCTAGCCTCAAAATGACTATGTAGCCCCGGATGGCCTTGAACTCCGGGGTCTCTTTGCTTTCACCTTTTTCGAGAGCTTGAAGATGAGCATGCAGCTTGACAGTTAATTTTTTGAAAAATATTATTTGGGGCTGAAGAGATGGCTCCAAGGTTAAGAGAATTGGCCGCTCTTGCAGGGGACCGAGCCTAGGTTCAAAGGACCCACAACAACAGTTGCCTCACAACTGTCTATATCTCCAGTTCTAGGCGATCTGACACCCTCTTTTTGGCTTCTGTGGGCACCAGGCACACATGTGGTACACATTCAAGCAAAAACAAAAACAAAAACTCATACGCATAAAAAATAATAAAATAAAATTTTAAATAAAATTTATTTTACGTTACATGAGTGTTTGCGCGCATGCATGACTGTGCACCACATGCATGCTTGGTGCTCACTCACAAAAGCCTGATGAGGGTGTCAGATCCCCTGGAAAACTGTAGTTATCGAGGATTATAAGTCACCTCACCCGGCTCCTTGCAAGAACGGCCCCGCGCTCTAAACTGCTGAGCCATCTCTCCAGTTCCTTAACAGTGGATGTTCACAGCGACCTTCTTGTATACTGTATCTCCTTTTTCAGGAGGTTGGTCAGTGTCAGAGCCTGAACTCAACCATGTTTGCAGATCCTAGATCGGGGCTGAGCCTTCTTCCAAGGGGAGCATATGATCAGCATGTTCCCGTAGTTAAGGGTGAGTTCTCTGACTGGTACTTGTGGTGAAAGGCCTAGCACCTAGAGGCCCCAAGAGCCTCTTAGGTGTGGACTCCGAGCTCTGCACTTCTGTCCCTACCTGCCCCTAGAAGCTCGTCCTGCGGCTTCAACCCAGCATACTCTGAACAGCTAGCTGTGTACTAGACAGACTCGGCTTCCTGTGGCTCCAGCTAGGTTCCTCTCTAGTCGCCAGAGCCTCACCCCATCAGTGCTCATCGCTCCTCCTCTCCCAGGCTCGTTCACACCCCCCCCACCCAGGTTCAGCACCCCCGTCGTCCCCTTTAGACCCCTCCCCCTAAACTAGGCACCCCTCCAAGGTCCAAGGAGGCCCTGCCCCACCCAGCCACACTGCCCCCTCCCAGGCACGCCTGGTCCCACCCAGGTTTAGCGCAGTGCCCCTGCAGTCGCTCCCCACCCTCCTCCTCCGTGCCTGATGGGTCTTCCACCTGCAGGGTGTGTGCTTGCCCTGGATCAGGGCCAGATGAAGAGCAGGCACCAGCGTGAAATTGGCAAAGCCACTCTGCTGGCTTCGGCATTCTAACTGGTACAGAGGTGTAGCAAACAGTTGGAGGGAAGGCCTTCATGGACCAATCCACTTAGTTCACACACAACCCCTCTCAAGTACAAACCTATGCTTATACTAAGCTGTGTTTGACCTAAGATTTGGTGGGTCATGGGTCCTAGGGGAAAAGAAACTATTATTTGCTTAATGAACATAGCCATAAAATGACTGTTAAAGACACTGCTGTATCCACAGTGCTCAACCCTCATCCAAGAAACTTCTAGCAGTAGATGGGAATTAGTAGAGACCCACAATTCTCTGAAAGACTTTGCAGCACAGCCCTAAAAGAGAGATGTTTATCATACCCTCAGGCTCAGGGATCTATTCCAGAGAGAGGGTAGAGAGGCCATAAGAGCTAGAGGTGGTAGATGAATCCAAAAGAAACAGCATTTTTCAGACCCAACGGGACAGATGCATGTATGAACTCACAGGGACTGTGAGAGCATGCATAAGGCCTACACAAATTCAAGACAAAGATCCCAGCATGTGGAAGGTGAAGTGGGCACAAACTCCCGCCCCTAACCACGAGGTTGTTCGCAGTTGATACTGGCTAGGAAAGGGAAGATCAGTGGAGTGACAATAGCCTCATGCTCAGGAGTAGCTGACCAACGCAAATCTAACTCCAAGGTTTTGGGCTTGTGTTCTGTGACATGGGATGTCTCTCGGTACAGTGTAAATTATCATTAGATAATCATAATAAAAAGACTGTTTTGGCCAATGGCAGGCCAGCTTATAGAAATTCAAGCATAGGTAAAGGAAAAGGAGGCAGAGTCACTCAGAATCAAAATTCAGCCGCTCAAGAAGCAAAATATAATTGAGTACAGATAAACCACGAGCCATGTGGCAAAACAAATTAATAAAAGTAAGATGCAAGAGCTAGCTAACAATAAGCCTGAGCCATAGGCCAACAACATGTAATTAATATAAGCTTTTGTGTGATTATTTGGGACCAGGTGGGGCTGCAGGTCCAAACTGCAGACTAGGCCAGGCCACGGACAGGAGAGATTCATTTAGACTGTGGGGCTAGGCTGGGCCAAAAACTTCTAGCTACAGTTTTTGAATTTTTTCTAAGCCAAGTTTCTCTGTGTAGTCCTGGATATCCTGGAAGCCATTCTGTAGTCCAGGCTGGCCTTCAACTCAGAGATCTGTCTGCCTCTGTCTTCTGAGTCCTGGGATTAAAGGCGTGCACCACCACCGCCCAACATTGACAGACTAATTGAAAAATTGATTATTTTTTCTTTTTTAAATAAATAATTTATTTTTATTTTATGTGCACTGATTTTGTTTTTGCCTGTATGTATGTCTGTGTGAGGCTGTCAGATCTTGAAGTTACAAGCAGTTGTTAGCTGCCATGGGGGTGCTGGAAATTGAACCCAGGTCCTCTGGAAGAGCAGCCAGTGTTCTTAACCACTGAGACACCTCTATAGCCTCCTTGTTTTGTTTTTATGAGAGAGAGAAGGAAAACAAAGTCTGGTGCATACAGAGGGGGAGAGGATCTGGAAGAAGTTAGGGAGCAGAAAGAATATGAGCAAAATATACTCTATAAAATTCTCAAAGAATGAATATAATAGCTCTTAAAAACTACCTACTGTTTGTATAAATGTGCTTAGAGAACCCCATCGTGCGAGATACCTTGGTTACTAATGTATGTGGCGATATATTGTGTATTTAGTAAAATTAGTCTGGAATATCAGAGGACACAATCGCCCACAGCCAGCCAAACAAGACATGAAGATCAGGGATTGGTGACCCACAGCTTAATTCCATCCCTCGGGAGACAGATTCATCTGGATCTCTGTGACTTCAAGGCCTAATAGCCAGGCAGTAGGGCACATGCTGTTAGTCCCAGCACTTGCTAGGCAGAGGCAGAGGATCCCTGTGAGTTTGAAACCAGTCTAGTGTACAAAGCAAGTTCCAGGACAGCCAGAGCCAGAGCTGTTACACAGAAAACCCTGTCTCAAAAACAAACAAATAAAGAAAGAAAAAACCAAAACAAACCCAGATCTATCAGAAGACAGAGCCTTTTTTTTTTTTTTTTCCAAACAAACAGACAAACAAGCAAAAAGGCTGGAGAGATGGCTCTGTCTTCTGATATTCCAGGCTGATTTTATTAAATACACAACATATCATCACAAATGTATATTATGTACACAAACAGAACTAAAAATATTTAAGTAAATAAGCAACATTTTAAGGAAAAACAAAAAAAGCAGAGCTTTTGCAGATCAATAACCTGAATTTTTTTCCTCTTAGCACCCATTTTCATATATATATATATTCTTATGTATATATACAAATATATACATATACATATATTTTTAAATTCATGTGTATGGATGTTTTGCCTGCATGTGTGTCCGTGCATCACATGTGTGCAGTGCCTGTGGAGTTCAGAAAAGAGTGGCAGATCTCCTTGGAGTTACAGTAGGTTGTTGGAAGCTATGTGGATGCTGGGAATCCAATGTGAGTCCTCTGGCAGGGGTCAGGAACATGTTGTTGTTAGCTCAGAACTGGACAGTGCTATTGCATGAATCCTAATTGGTCTTTTAATAAAAACCTGGAGCCAGATATTGGAGGAAGAATGAGAGAGACAGAAGAACAAGCCACAGCCACTTCTCACCACTATTCAATCCTCAGAAAGGGGAAGATTCTGTCTCCACAAATCCTCAGACTGAAGAAGGGAAGCAAAGGGAACCACAAGTCTCCTGTGACAAATATGACAAATATTACAGTGACAAATATGACAAATATTTACAGTGTACAAGAGCATAGTCCCATAGCATCTAGGGCTAACTCTGTGGCTGGCTCTGTCCTCTGACCTTCAGGTAATCTTTATTAGATTACAATGTATCACCACACAATGCTGAGAAGGACACAGTAAATTATTATAGACACCAGAAAAACATCTGTGTGGGAAAATCTGAAGCAGCAGGGAGGGCTTTCATAACAAGAGGGTAGACCATTAGGGTCCCAGATGCCTGGAGGAGTCAGTCCTAAAACAAGAAACCAAAGCCTTCTCTCCATGACAAGTATCGTGGCAAAGCATTGTGGGAAGTAAGGATCCTTCAGGCCTGTTCACAGCATCATAGGCCACCCATGTGGCCGGTGAAATGGGCACTCCTGCTGGAAGGTCCAGAAGAAAACCACATCCTTGGGCAGAGAGGCTGATGTCTCAGCCTTTAGATGAGAGAAAGACCAGATTTAGCCTCATTTTTATTTTTCATTGTTGCTGTTTTTAGACAAGGTGTCTCAGGGCTTCCATTGCTGTGAAGAGACACCATGATCAAGGCAGCTCTTATAAGGAAAACATTTAATTGGGGTGGCTCCCTTACACTTACAAATTCAGTCCATTGTCCTAATGGCAGGGAGTGTGATGCTGGAGGAGCAGTTGAGAGTCCTCCATCTCGCAGGCAACAGAAAATGGACTGAGACACTGGGTGGTATCCAGAGCACAGGAAACCTCAACGACCACCCCCAACAGTGATACACTTTCTCCAATAAAGCCATATCCACTCCAACAAGCCACACCTCTTAAGAGTGCCACATGCTATTAGGTGATGGGGGACCAGTTACATTCTATACAGGATCACTATGTAGCCCTGGCTAGCCTGAAACTTTCTATATAAACCAAGATGGCCCCAAAATTCACACAGGTCTGCCTGTGTCTGCCTCCTTCATGCTGATACTAACGCTATATGTACTATGCTCAGCATCATCTTTGGCTTTGTATGGCTTTTCTCCTGAGGGCTACTTAAGAGTCTGCGGGGCAGGCAGTAGTGGTACAGATTTTTCATCCCAGCACTCAGGAGGCAGAAACAGGTGCATCTCTGTGGATAGATATATGGATGGACGGCAGATGGGTGGATGAATCGGATGAGTGGATAAATGCTAGGTGGATAGATGGCTACGTGTATGGGTGAGTTGGTAGACACATGAGTCCGTGGAGGTTAATCAATGGATGGATAGGTACTTGGATGGACAGATAAGTGGATGTGTGGGTTAGTGAAGGAGATGACCGATAGTTGTGTAAACAAAAAATAAATAATTGGATGAATATATGCAGAGGGCTAGGGAGACCAGTGCATGGCTAGGCAGGAGAAAGACACACAGGCAGCTGAACTGGATAATCAGTCAGTAGATCTCTTTAAGGGCATGACAAGTGTGGAAAGGACAGATGGGTGGGTGGATGAAGGAATGGGTGAAAGGCTAAACAGATGAAAGTCTGGTTGCATGGTTGGTGAATATGAGGATGAGTGGATGAGCAGGAAGGTTAATTTGGCAGTTTTACTATTGTTGGTTGACTTGCGTTACTCTGCAGTAGACACTGGGTACCCCACAATGAGCACACTAGACAAGGTCTAGGCACTCCTGGAAGCTGCAGGTTAGCTGGGGAGCTCAACATCGGAGGAGCAGAGATGAAGTTGGTAGGTCCTACTGAGGAAAACTTTCGTAGGGACACACAGCCACTGCAGGAATGACTGTTAGCTCAGACCTAGAACATAAAATGGTGCTAAGCAGAACAACACTGGGTGTGGGGGGTTGTGGGCAAGAACCAGGCCACTCTGAAAAGCCATGTGAGTTATGCACTGTGGCTCTAGACGGAACCATTGACATTGACATTGTTACTTCAATTCTCTTTCTGCTTTTCCAGTTTTTCTAACACTATTTTATCCAAACCTTATGTGAACTTCCCCATTAAAATAGTGGGTTTCCCTTTCTGACAACACTAACCATTGAATGGATTAGTGACAGATGCCTGGAGAGCTAAATTCATGGATTCATTCAACAACCATTTACTGAGCACCTTCTATAGTGGATTTATGATGTTACATTGTAAATAATTGTCCCACCTATGAGTTTAATAAAAAGTACTGACTGGCCAAAGGCAGACAGGAAGTGTGGGCAGGGCTACCAGACTAAGAAAACTCTAGGAACAGGAAGAACAGAGCAGAAATGCCACAGAGAAGCCAGAAGATGCAGGGGACAACTATGCTGCTCTGAGAAAAGGTACCGAGCCGCATGGCTGTACAGGATAAGAGTCATGGGTTAGTTTAGAGTAAAGAGTTAGCAAGTTATATGCCTGGGCCTTAGGCCGATCAGCCTAAAACTATTGTAAGCATCTGTGTGTCTCTGTGGGTCTGTGGGTCTGAGGGTCCAAACCTTGAGGCTAGGGCCGAAAGTCTGGGCCAGAAACCTCTTACTACAACCTTCTCCATGCTAAAGATTATTTTGGGCACCGGTGGTAAAGCAGTTGGCAGGACATACCAGGTCTCAGGTCTTGGGAGCTCATTCTAGGGGCAGAAGACAGACAACAAACTAGAATGATACATGTCATGACACAGCTCAGGGGACAGGGCCTCTAGGGATTACGTGGCTCAAGGAAGCCCTTATGAAGGTGGTGCTGATGCTGACACCTAAATCAAGATGAGCCTGAGTGGAGAGAATTCCAGCAGAAAACAGTCCCACAGTCCTGGGTGTAAGTGAATGGGTTCTACTCCAGGATCCAGTCTTGCCAGTCAGGGAGAACCTGTTGAGGCTAGACAGAACAGGGACTTGCAGGCTGCTGTAAAGTGTCTGGATGGCAATCAACTGTGTCCCATATGAGCACTCACAGCAAGGTCGTGAATGGGATGAAGTTATAATTTTTTAAATTATTATTATTCTTTTTATTTTTTGAGACAATTTCTCTGTGTAAAGTCCTAGCTGTCTTGGACTAGCTCCGTAGACCAGGCCGGTCTCAAATTCTTGGAGATCTGCCTGCCTCTGCCTCCCAGGTGCTGAAATTAAAGTCATGTACCACCACCACCCGGCTCAGCTATAGTTTTTTTGAAAAATAATTTTATTATTATTTTATGTATACAGTATTTGGGCTGCATGTATGTCTGTTCACACCATGTGTGCCCTCAGAAACCAAATCCCTCTGAACTAGAGTTACATACAGTGCCTGGTGCCCGAGGAAGCACCAGAAGAGGATGCTGGATCCCCTGGAACTGGAGTTACAGACCTTTCTGAGTTGCCATGTGGATGCTGAGAACCAAACCTGAGTCCTTTGGTGGTTCTTGACTACTGAGCCTGAAGAGACTCCATCCCTGAGGAGACTCCTCTTCCTGTAACATGCACATAGGCTCAGTGCCTAGCAGAACACTAGCAGGCTCCATGGCAGGGCCAGGATGGCCAAGAATATCTCTCTCAGCTGCGTTCCTGGGAAGCTGGACCAGGTCCCTCAGGACTAACCACTCCTGAGGTTAGTGGCAACAGAGGTTCTGCAGCATTCTTGGGGAGAGGAAAAGCTCAAGGTAGATTGTCTCTGGTGATTCTAGCCTTCTTGATAGAGTGTGTATGTGGGGTTGTCTCTCACCTAGAAGAAAATGCTGCCACTGGGGGATGGGACATGAGTTCCCCTGTGGTACCCAGAGACTGGGGTTTTGTTTGCAGGCCATCATTGCCACAAGCGGTGAATGTAGTGGGATTATGTTACATTTGTAAATAATCGTCCTGCCTACTGGTTTAATAAAAACACTGATTGGCCGAAGGCAGACAGGAAGTATGGGCAGGGCTTCCAGGCTGGGAAAACTCTGGGAACAGGAAGAACAGAGCAGAGACACACCAGAGAAGGAGATGCAGAGGACACCTATGCTGCTCTGAGAAAGAGTACTGAGCTGCATGACTGAACAGGGTAAGAATCATGGATTAGTTTAAGGGTAAAGAGTTAGCAAGTTATATGCAGGGCCCTAGACCGATCAGCATAAAATTAATTTAAGCATCTGTGTGTCTCTGCGAGCCTGTGGGTCCAAACTTCAAGGCTAAGCCAGAAAGTCCAGGCCAGAAACCTCATACAATAGGTGAAAAGGATGGGTGATCAGAGAAGGCAGATCTTCTGAAGCCGGGAGCTGCTCAAGCAGCCCAGCAGGACCACCCCTCCCTCCCTCTATTCACTGTCACTTACCTGAGCTAAAGATGGAATAAGGAGGGTCTCCTGGCAGACCTGAGTCCCTCCTCACTCCTCCCATGCTCTCAGCCTAAGAGTCACCTCAATTGTAAGAACGGCCTCTGCATTGGTGCCAGAGTGGCATGAAAATTTTGGAGTAATCTGCTAACCAATGGCTTTCTGATTGGATCTGAGGAGGAGGGATTTATGTCTGCTGCTGTAAGCCTGTTCTAAGGCTCTGGAGGTCATAGGCTCTAGCTGGGAGCCTTATATTGCTGTTTTATGAAATGAACATGTTGTCAAACTACTTTCTAAACATTTGTTTTCCTCTACAGGTTAGCGTCGCTCAACCCCCTTCTGCAGTGAGTGGCGGTTAACACAGAGTTTCATAACTCATCCAACTACAGAGAACAGGGGACAACACTGAGTGCTCAGGACTGAATAGGACACACATATATCACCCCCCAGCCCCCAGGCTCAAGGGACAACACAGAACAGAGGTCAGAAACAGTTAAGAACCAAAGGGTGAGGAAGAGGACTGTGAGATTGTCTCCTGGGCCTGGCGTGGCTGTGGCATTTAGAAACTCACTGTAACCATGGGTACCTGCACTAGACCAAGCCAATGAGATCAGTGACCATCAGGCAGCCCTGGTTGGACTCAGTGGGTTACAAAAAGGAAAGAACACGGTGAGATGGAGGTGGAGGTGGTCAGGGGAATGTAGGATGGGTAAGACCAAGATACGCTCCATACATGTGTAAAATGTCAATGGACAGAAGATATTCTTAAAACAAAACAAAACAAAAACCCAAGACCTCGGCAACAGTCAGCATCACAGCACCTATCTTGGTGTTGGGCAGGGCTGAACCTTCACCTGGGCAGAGTGCATGACTCCCTGGACAGGATGTCAGCTGAGCACACAGTGACCACTGCAATATCCAGTGCCATTCGGCTCTCCCTCATTTTCCTGCTGGACCACTCCTTAGGTAAGCCTCAGTTTCTCTCCTGTACTTTGTTCTAGAAGTTGGGCACTCACTCCCATAACACTGTCCCAGCCCCCATCCTTTATTTCACGCCCTGGTTTAGTCCTCTGTTGATTTGCCTTGACCCTTAGCCTCTAACTCTGGACCTGACTTGTGAATGTTAGGAGAGGTACAGGCTGGCCAGGGAGTAAGATCTAAAGCCTGGACAGAAAACACAGGCCTCACCCAGGACTTAGCCATGGTCTCCGGTGGGTGGGATAATGTTCTTGTGCACTGTAAAGATTTGTTACTCATATTGGTTTAATAAAACGCTGATTGGCCAGTGGCCAGGCAGGAAGTAGAGGCAGGGAGACCAGACTAGGAGGATTCTGGGAAGAGGAAAGGCCTCCAGACACCAGCCAGACACAGAGGAAGCAAGATGAGAATGGTGTACTGAGAAAAGGTACCAAGTCATGTGGCTAAACATAGATAGATACATGGGTCAACTTAAAGTATAAGAGCTAGCTAGTAACGTGCTTGGGCTACTGGCCCATCAGTTACTATAGTATTAAGTCTTTGAGTAATTGTTTAATAATTGGCTGCAGGACCAGCCTGGTTGGGACAGAGAAGACAGAGAAACTTCCAGCAACAATCTCCGAGGCATGCTCAGCAGCACGATCTGGTCCTGCATCCCAGTACCTGGCTGTGGATCCTCCCTGGCATCCTCAGATCAGGCTGCTCAACTGGTAAGAACTTGATTAGTGGTTCAGTATGGCCAAGGAGTAATTGGTGATAGGAGAAGAGGGAGCATGGGCAGAGGAAGAGCACAGGGACTGGAGTGGGGGTGGAGGCAGACCGATGGGAGGGTGGGGGGAGTGTGGGCAGAGGAAGAGAAAGGAGGAAGGAGCACAGGGATGGGGGGGGGGGAGAAGAGGAGGAGAGAAAGATGGGGGCAGGAAAGGAAAGGGAGGGAGGGAGTACCCAGCAAGGTATCTCCCTCCTGCAGGGTAGAAGCGAGATGGGCAAGAAAAGCCAGTGAGAAGCCTGACCCACTTGCATAAGGGCTGTTTGCATCTCTGAAAACTTGGCTGCCTGTTTCTCTTTGGGCTTCAGCCTCAGTGTATCTGTAGGATGTGAGCAGGCAAGAGAAGGGAGCTAGGGAGTCTTGGGTCTGGACCTGAATGGACATACATACATCCTTGCCCTCCTGCCCCACCCCTACTGGCTCTCTTCGGAGCTCCAAAGCCTGGAGGCTCAAGTTGTGAGAAGCCAGTGGCTCCTTTTTTTCTGCTAATCCTTCTAAGTCCAGGCCAACCCCTGATGCCACATGAGGTATGATCACCACCTTTGTCCTTCAGAGAACCTCAGTGTAAGTGCACAACAGCTTACCAAATGGTGGAAACCCAGCAGAGTGGTTCTGAGGGCCTGCGGCAATAAGGTGGCAGTGGAGCTGGGTAATCCCAGAGGGGTTCCCGTGACACCTGACAAAGGATGGATCCTTGGGACTAACATCTGCCATGTGGACCTTCAGCTCTGCCTCTTTCCCCCATCCTTCCTTTTGAAATGGAATTGTTGACTTGGTGTCATTGTAAATTAGATGTATTCTGGGATTTATTCTGGGACTGTTTGGACTACTGGAATTCTTGAAACTAGACAAAATGCAGCTTTTCAGGAGGAGATAGCCATGAGCCTATGTGGCAAGGCACAGAATGTAACAGCTCGGCTCTGCGCTGTCTCCCACAGGCTAAGTTGTCTAAATACCTTCTAAACAGAGATGCTGCTCTGGTGGTTGTGAACCTTTCTATCAGAAGCTGAGCCCTGGCTGTGTTTGTTTGTTTGAGACAGAGTTTCCCTGTGTAGCCCTAGCTACTGTTGAACTCACTACATAGACCAGGCTAGCCTTGAACTCCCAGAGATCCATCTGCCTCTGCCTCCAGACCAAAGGAGTGCACCACCACACCTGGCTGAACAGGGGGGTCTATGATATAGTTCTCACTGCTTCCTCCCTGTCACAGTGTGACAGGCACCTCATGCTTCCATCAACACAGGCTGAGCTCTTCACCACCTTGGGCTAAAGTCCCCTAAACCCCAAGCCCACATAAATCCTTCCAAGTTGCTTCTGCCGGTTTGTTACACTAACATAAAAGTTACTAAAATCCAGTGGGCAGTGGTGGCGATACCTTTAATCCCAGCACTCAAGAGACAGAGGCAGCTGGAGCCCTGAAACCTTGTCTCCAAAACCAACCGAACAAAAGCTACTAAAATCCACCCACATCCGCCTTCATTCAGTGTCTGTGACTGAGGGAGCTGGTGACACAAAGCTGAGTCGGCTCTGTTAGGGCCAAAGCAGCCGGCCAAAATTGATGCTGGTGACAGTGTCCAAACAGAATCCCTAAATTTGGGATTCCTCGGGAATCCCCTAAATTGGGTTTCTGCTAGCTAGGAAACCCCTTCATTTGCCCCAAAGGTCAACTACCTTGGGTATCTAGTATGGTGGGATTCAGGTGTCAGCTGATTAGGTCTGAAGACACCTATCCAGGGTTCCCGGCTTCGGAAGGGGGAGTGGCCAACCCTATTCATAAAAGGCTGCTGGAATCTTGGGGTCCATTCTCTCTCTCTCTCTTTTATTTTTTTGTTCCCTGACCGGGAATCGAACCCAGGCTGTGACGGTGAGAGCGCAGAATCTTAACCACTAGACAGAGAGAGAATGGGCCCCAAGATTCCAGCAGCCTTTTATGAATAGGGTTGGCCACTCCCCCTTCCAGAGCCCGGGACTCTGGATAGGCCTCTTCGGACCTAATCAGCTGACACCTGAATCCCACCACAATCTAGTTCCCAATTATTTGATCAGCTCAAAAATCCTAGCCTGCCAACTCTTATATAAAACCTGCTGGCTTTTCCACCATTTTGCTATCTTCTCTGCCCATCCCTCCACAGAGAGATAGCCTTGCCATTCTGATCCCAGTAAACCTTTCTTTCTACCCATGAAGTGGTTTAGATCAGTGGTTTCACTGTGCTCTTGCTGACACTCACCCTCCTCCCACACAGGAGAGCTAGCTCAGGCTACCTCATTCCTACCCCCTACTTAGTAAGGAGGGTCCTTGGCTCTGCCCAGGGGCATTCTCTAACTCCCAGGCAAAGCCCTTGTCTGAAGGTCAGTTACAGTTTCATTGTGGTCAAGGTCAAGAGTCACCAGAGAGAAGGGCTAGCTTCCTGGATGTGCAGGAGATCACTTCTCTCAGGCTCCTGTCTAGCACCATGTGACTGGGTCAATGCAGTGTGTCCACAGAAACCTCTGGTAGCCTTCTACACATCCACGTTCCATGTCTGTTGGTGGGATCCTAATAAACTAGGAACATGCCTCTGAGCAGGAAGAAAAAAAAAAAAAAAACAAAAAAAAAACCAAACCAAGTCTACAGAGTTCAGCCACGGAGAAGTCAGAGTTTATCTGTTAAAGCAAATGGTGTTACTTCAACCAATAATGTTCATGGCTGAAGCCAAGAGAGGTTCAGGGTCCTTCTGGGGTGCCGTCCACCATACCCTTGGTGGGTATTGCAGAAGGATGACGTACAGTGGGGCTTGGAGACCTTTCAGCTCTGGGGCCTTGTGTCCCCACCTTACCTCCAGGTGAGGGCCCTCCCCAGCCAATTCCGAGGACAAACAGTGTTCTTGCCCTAGGTCCCACCATCTGTCCTGGGTCACACAGGTAATGGGAACGGTGATCATCAGTTCCTGTCCCTACTCAGGATGCCATTGCCCTTCAGCCAGGAGCATTCTCTGGGGAGCTGGGGAGCAGGCCAGCTGCCACCTGGTCCTGGTGCCACAATTGTTCTGCAAGGCCATTGAGAATATGAGCAGTGTCAGCCAGCCCAGCTCGCCCATCCAGTGTACGCCCATCTGCTAGCCGCCGCCCTGGCACACTCTTCACCCGTAACAAGGGCAGTTCCCAGGTCTGCCTGAAGGCTGTGAGGTCTCGCTCTGGCACATCTGTGTGCATGTACTGGTCAAACCTGAGGGAAGGTTAAGGCTCCTAGCCAAGAGGCACTGCTTACCACCCCATCAGACCCAGCCTTGGCCTCCTCTCTAGAGGCCACACCCAGGAGCTGGTGTAGGTCCTGGACACCTTTTAAGGAAAACCTATGGGTTGGACCTCACAGGGTGACAGGTATCTTACCAGTAGAGCATCATAGGAGCTACTCAAAGGATACTTGGAGCCAATAACCATCTTGACAACCCCAGGAGCTTCGCTGGCTATGCGGGTCAACTGTCCAGGAAGGTCTTCAAAGGATGCACGGTCCGTGAAAGAAAAGAGAAACAGGAAAGCATCTGCATTCTCTTTGCAAGCCTGAGGACAGAGAAGCTGGCTTGTGGCACACGGACACGTGACCAAGTAACCCCATGGGACTAGAGGCTCCCAAGAAGGATCAGTAGCAACCCTTCTATTTCACAGACTGAGAAACTGAGACCAGAGCAGAGAGAGACGGGGATGGGGGTGTGTGTGGGAGTGTGTGGTGTGTCTCTGACAACCTCCACCCGCAAGGTGCCTAGGCCCACCTGCCCAGCTCACCGGTAACATGTGATCAAACTTCTTGAGGGCAGACTCCCCACAGTCCCAGAACTCAAAACGGAACATGACTACACGGTCACTGGCCTTTAGCTTGGCTGGCCAAAACACCACAGTGGTCTGAATACCTGAGAAGAATTGGGATTCAACATTCAGAAGTGGGATGGGGAGGGTGGGGCTTGGAAGGGTTATGAAGAAGAGTCACATCTCCACCACCCTGGCATGGAAGGCATGGTCTGCCCTGGGAGATTCCTCAGATCAGGAAGGAACAGAAGTCCTTGGTAAACCATGCAGAGTTGACCCACAAGAAAGCAGTCTCACGGCTTTTATAGGGAGACCTCAAAGGACCTGGGACATATGATGGATCAGAAAGAAACCACGGACCAGAGGATGGGCCGGCCCTGAGCATCTCCCTCTATACCAAGTAGACACAAGGCACTTAGCCAACACTGCCTCTAGTACCAGTCCAAGCAACCTGACTTCCCAAGGTCAGAGAGAAAATGGTGTTATTATGTATAAACTCCTCACTAATGCGGTCTGGGACCAGGTTCTTGCCTCCATCTCATGGAAGGCCACTGAGGATAGGCTGAGGCTTAGGTCACTCACCAGTGGTCTCATGGTGCACTACAGGCACTTCCAAGCCTGCCAGCTTCGCCACCAGTGCGGTCTTGCCTACACCACTCTTCCCGGACACAAAGATCTTGTAGCTGGCAGTATCAATGGCCACTGAAGGAGGTAACACTGGCCGTTCAAGCAACCCTGTAGCAAGGAGGGATTCAAGGAGCCGAGGAGTTGATTGTGCGTGCTCTTGCTCAGAACCTGGGAGAGACACCCTATATCTCAAACTAGTGTGCTTGGTTGTCAGCCTTCACTCAGCTCTATAGAGGCCTAGAATACATAGAGAAAGCCTAGGAGTTCACAGTTGATGTGTTCAAATTGTCAATTACTATAATTTTTTTCTGGAGACCTGGTGGCATACTTCTCTGGGTATGCTGTAAACACAGCCAAAACACTGGGTGTCTTCCTTGAGTGTATGTCTGTGTATTATATGCCTGGTACCTGCAGAATTCAGAAGCGGGTTTGGGATTCCCTGTGACTGGAGTTACAGACAGTTGTGAGCCACCATGTATACGCTGTAAATCAAACCTGGGTTCTTTGGAAGAGCATCCAGTGCTCTTAACTCCTGGGCTATCTCCAGCCCTTTATACTTTTTTGGTTTTTGAGACAGGAATTCTCTGTGTAGCCCTAACTATCTTGGAACTTGCTTTGTAGCCCAGACTGGCCTTGAACTCATTGAGATCTGCTGGCCTCTGCCTCTCAGTGCTGGGATTGAAGGTGTGTGCCACCACTACCTGGCTTTGAAATATTTTTTATCGACACTGTTACTACTCAATCTGTATTTCTCATACACAAAACATGGTATTTTATAATTTCTTCATTTATTATTCTTTATTTATTTTGTTACACATTTGTCTGTGTGAGGGAAATGGAATTACAGACAGCTATGAGCTGCCATGTGGGTGCTGGGAATAGATCCTGGATCCTCTGGAAGAGCAACCAGTGCTCTAAGCCACTGAGCCATCTCTCCAGCCCTTACAATTTCTTCTTTAATCAGGAAATATAAGCAAAACTGTTTATAGCTGCTATAAATAAATCCCATAAAGCCAACTCATTGAGAGCCTTTTGGGTTCTTAAAACTTGCACACAGGGGTTAGAGAGATTGCTCAGTGGTTAGAGCGCCAGCTGCTCTTCCAGACAACCCGAGTCACACCATCTGTAACTCCACCCTCAGGGGATCTGCCCTCCTCTTCTCATCCCTGAGGGCACTATATGCATGTGGGGCACATACATACACCAGGTAAAATACCCATAAAGAATATTTAATAACAAAAATTTGCACATAAAAAGTCAGAATGATATGTCATAGCCTAACGGTTTGAAGACCTAAGTTCTGGGCTGTCTTTGTTCTTGTCCTTTTTTGTGGCACTAGGGACAGAACAGACCCTGGCGTGCAAGTGACAGCTCCACCATTGAGCTATATCCTAGCCCCCATGAGACAGAATCTTGCTGTGTTGTCCAGGCAAGCCCTAAATTAGTGATCCTCCTGCCTCAGCCTCTCCAGTAGCTTTGGTCTAAAACCTGCTGGTACTGGATTTCAAAAGCAGAAGCCATGCCTCTTGGCCTGTTAACCAGGACCTTGCTTGGGTAATATGGCTTAATCCTGGGGCACCCCATACCACCCTAGAAAGCAAGACGCTAAAGGGTTTCTCCTTTTGTCATTAGGGCATGACCCTAAGCAAGTCTCTTGAATGTGCTGTTGAAAACGTTGAGGTGACACATGCCTAATCCCAGCGCTAGGAAGGCAGAGGCACGTGGATCTCTGAGTTTGAGGCCAGCCTGATTTATAGAATGAGTTCCAGGACAACCAGGGGCTAGTTGGAGAAACCCTATCTCAAAAAACCTCACACCCTGAAAAAATAAAAAGAGACAGACAGAAAGAAAGAAAAAGGAAAGGAGGGAAGGAAGAGAGAGGGAGGGAGGGAGGGGGAAGAGAGAGAGACAGAGAGAGAGAGAAAAGAGATGCCTTTAATCCCAGCACTTGGAAGACAAGAGGCAGGGGCATCTCTGTGATTTTGAGGTCTACATAATGAGTTCTGGTTACATAGTAAAATCCTGGGTTTTTGTTTTGTTTTGTTTTTTGTTTGTTTTTTTTTTGTTTTTTGTTTTTTGTTTTTTTTTTAAAAAAAAAAAAAAGGTTGCATAGGGGGCCACTGTGCAAAGTGCCCAGTAGAGGGTATGACCCCAGGTGAGAAGGGCTCAGTCAACAGCATCTCTGGTGACAGTTGCTGTTGGCAGGGATGGGCTGTTTCCATGTTCTTGGCTCTGTTGGTGGAATTAGCTCTAAGGAGATTTGGGGGAGGGAGCCCTAGAGAGATGGTATCCAGAAAACGTCCATGACGAGGACTGCTGTGGGGCAGGTCCCACTGTCCAGTTTCTGCCAAGCCAGAGACTGTCGAGTATGGCGTGTGGCGTGCGGTGTGATGCCAGGAGAGGCACTTACCAAACTCCCGCCGGCGATTCTTGCGCAGGATGCAGGCTAAGTACTCCTTGCCCTCGACGGTCTCATGCCAGTCTGGGACAATCACCGAACCGTGCATGGGAGGTCTGGCCATGGCTGAACATGCCAGCGAGGATAGGATGTAGCCGAATACTGGGCGTAGGAGTGAAGAGAGAGGCTAAGCATTATCCCAAGCCGTGGTTCCTCTTAATCTCTCTCTGGCTCTCCCCTGGAGCCTGGCTCCCCCACCTAAGGTGCATTTCTATAGCCCTAACTCCTCCACATCGCTCTCTGGGGAAATAGCCCATCCTCGTCCTGGGAAGGTTATTTCTACAAGCCTCTTCTGCCTTACGCCTTCCCAGGGTCTCACAGCCTTGCTTCACCACTGCTTTTTAGACTCCGGCTCCCGAGACCACCAACCTTCACAGTCTTGGCCAGCAGGCTGGGTGGAGGAGCGAAGAACCCTTTCAAAGCCCGCCCTGTGTTCTTGCCCTGCCCGCAGAGCCTGCTTCCGCCAAACCTAGACGCGGTCCGCGAAGCGCATGTGCAGAATGTTGCCATGGCGACGTAGGCGGAGGAGGGCCTCCTGAATTTAGGCCGGTTTCTGTGGGTTCTGCAAGGTCTGCAGTTCCTGTTTCCCTCAGCTGGGTCTTTGGCTTTACCAGCCTGGGCTCAGATTTTCCTTTTAAACGTGATCATCTCCCACAGGAAGGAGGCGTCCTTAGTTCCCTGTACCTCAGTTTCCTCTTCTACTACAAAGTGGACATTATTACTGTTATTATTATTTTGAGACTGTCTCACTATGTATCCCTGGTTAGGCTGGAACTTCCTATGCAGACAAGGCTGGCCTTGAACTCGCAGAGATCCTCCTTGCCTCTGCCTCTCTAGTGCTAGAATTAAAAGTATACACCATCAACGCCTGCCTTCCCCCCCTCCTCGCTATCCCCATAACGTGCTGGGCAACACAGCACAGCGGATTTAGTTATTATGCTGATGTTATTAAAGTCACGGCTCCATCAACCCTGCTCAGCAGGTTCAACATCAAACACCTCTGGATTGAGAAGTCAAGGGACTTTGTAAGAAGTCGGAATAAAGACTCATTTGTTTACTAATTGCTGTATTCATTCCTTTTATTCAACAGTGATCAAGCCCCAACTGTGCACTCAGAATCTAGTTGGTGTTGTGGAAGCAAGGGTGAGCTACAGTCCTGCCTAGGACTGGATGCTCCAGCCTGGGCCGGTGAGCAACCCAGAAGTTAGCTGCTCAGTAAATGCCTGTGGGTTGGACAGGATATCCAGGGCCACCTCTGAGAGGCATCTATGACCTTTCACTGTCACTGGCATTTTGCACAGTGTCTTCAAATAGGGCCAGCCATTGCTCTGAAATGAAGGAGCTAAGGGGCTTTGTGGGGGCTGCTGCACCAGGGTCTATGGCCATTATCTCCATAGAAACAGCATCATTTCTCTTCTATTACAGATGGAGAAACTCAGGAGTGATGTGACTTGTCTGAGGTTACACCCACCACACAGCTAGTCAGTGGAAAAACAGACTCAGGGGCCTGAGTTACCTGACTCTTTAAAAAAAAAAAAAAAAAAAAAAAAGGCCATCTATTTGGCCAGATTGGGTTTTGGGTTTTCAGTACTCCAGCCCTAGCACCTAGGAGGGCTAGTAGAGCTAATTTCAGGGAGAGGACCACAAACCCTCAAGAGGCAGAGAGA
Organism: Phyllotis vaccarum; assembly: GCA_033318265.1. Classification (NCBI taxonomy): domain Eukaryota; kingdom Metazoa; phylum Chordata; class Mammalia; order Rodentia; family Cricetidae; genus Phyllotis; species Phyllotis vaccarum. The sequence continues at coordinate 56,019,335 of JARWLC010000003.1, read as the reverse complement.
AGTTTGTGTCTCGCTGGGTACGGAGGGAGGAGGGTGTTTTCCCTAACTGGCTTTCACTTCATCGAGGCAGAAGGACAAGAGGAAACCACGTGTACAGGACTCTGTGGCTGGAACCCATTGCTCATGCTCCTGAGTCCCTGCTGTAATGCTTAGAGGTCTGCCCAGTCAGTGTTATCCATAGTTATGCATAGCTCTCTCTCCATGAGCCAGGAGTGCTCAGATCTGAGTTGTCTTTGGGCTTCTAGACTTCATATCCAGCCTTGCCCAGGTCTGGCTTGTGGGAGGAACAATGAGGAGATGAGAAAATGTAGCAAATTGGCAGAGTGAGCTGATGTTAATGGGGTGGGGGGGTGATGACTACTGAGACGTCGGGTCCTCTTGGGCACAGACAGGGAGGTTGGTGGTTAGAGGAGCTGGTGGCCAGAGGCTGAGGAGTTTAGTATTCGCTGCTTTGCCTAAGCTCAGGAAAAGATGCTTGATGCCCCAGCTTCACCTGAAAGATTCTGCATCAGGGCATGGGGGAGGGGGCTCTGAGTCTGTACTCAGATTTAATATATACTGTGCTATTCTAACAGTACCATAGACAGGGGACTCAAACAACAGAGAAGGATTTCTGCACATTTGGAGGCTGCATTCACTTCACTGCAGGTTTGGCTTTTGGTGCCCTAGCCTGTAGTATAAAATTTTGTGTTCTGACAAATAAAGCTTCTAGTGGATTTATGATGTTACATTGTAAATAATTGTCCAGCCTATGAGTTTAATAAAAAGCAATGATTGGCCAAAGGCAGACAGGAATTGTGGGCGGGGCTGCCAGCCTAAGAAAACTCTGGGAACAGGAAGAACGGAGCAGAAATGCCACAGAGACTCCAGAGTTGCCAGACAAGAAGCAGAGGAAAACTATGCTAATCTGAGAAAAGGTACCGAGCCCCATAGCTGAACAGGATAAGAATCATGGGTTAGTTTAAGGGTAAAGAGCTAGCAAGTTATATGCCTGGGCCTTCGGCCAATCAGCCTAAAATTAATGTAAGCATCTGTGTGTCTCTGCAGGTCTAAACCTTGAGTCTAGGCCCAGAAGTCTGGCCCAGAAACCTCTTACTACAAAAGCTTACCTGGAGATCAGAGGGCTTAGCTAGCCACGAGTTAACCATCGAGGTCAGGCAGTGGTGACACATGCCTTTGACCTCAGCACTCCTGAGGTGAAGACATGAATATAAGGTGGGTAGAAACAGGATCTCGGTGAACCCCTTTTCAGTCTGAAGATTCATAGAGGTCTCTAGTAGCTGCTGCTCTGCTTCTCTGTTATTTCAGCTTTCACCCTAATATCTGATTCCTGGTTTTTATTGATGAGACTGATTAGGATCACCATTCACCTGCCTTCCCCACATTTGGACATGGTCTCTTTGCTCCATACCCCATACCCTGCTGTTGTTTCCTTCTTTTTCGGAGATGAGCTCTCAATATGTAGCCCAGGTTGGCCTGGTCAAGTCCTGATCCTCTTGTCTCAGACTCTTCCGTGCTGGGATTACAAGTGTGCATTACCAGTCAGGCGGTGGTGGTGCACACTTTTAGTCCCAGCACTTGGGAGGCAGAGGCAGAGGGATCTCTGAGTCCCAGGACAGCCTGACTTGTAGAGTGAGTTCTAGGACGGCCAGAACTACACAGAGAAACCATGTCTCAAAAACCAGAAACAACGAAAAGCGAAGTGCGCACCACCACACCAGCTTCTGCTGCTCTTGCCCTTCCTTGGTCTCTGTTTCATTTTTTGCTACAGGGCATCACTATACAGGCTTGTGTAGTAGGAGGTTTCTGGTCCAGACTTTCGGGCCTAGCCTCAAGGTTTGGATCCACAACCCGCAGACCCACAGTCCCACAGAGACACACAGACACTTGTATGAATTGTACACTGACTGACCTGGGGCCCAGGCATGTAACTTGCTAGCTCTTGCTCTTAATCTAACCCATGACTCTTATCCTGTTCAGCCACGTAGCTCAGTGCCTTTTCTCAGAGCAGCATAGCTGTCCTCTGCTTCTTCTGCCTTCTCTGTGGCATTTCTGTGGTCTCTGTTCTTCCTGTTCCCAGAGTTTTCTTAGTCTGGTAGCTCTGCCTACATTTCCTGTCTGCCTTCAGCCAATCAGCGTTTTATTAAACCAGTAAGTGAGACAATTGTTTACAATGTTACATAATTCTACTACAGCCTTGGCTAGCCTGGAGCTTACTAAGTAGACCAGGCTGGCCTAGGACTCACAGAGATCAGCCTGCCTCTGCTGTCATGAGTGCTGAGATTACCATACAAGGACTCTATCTGGTTGGATTAGGGCCCCACCATTATGACCTGCTTTGAGCTTAACTGCCATCAGAAAGGCTCCATCTCCAAATAAAGTCTCATTAGAGTTAGGCCTCAGCCTCTGGACTTTGTAGAGACACAGGCAGTCCACAGTAGGTCCCCAGACCTTAATTCAATAAACACTGCTTGGGGACAGGGAGCCAACACAGGGGCTGAGAATGACAAGTTCAAAACTGTGCTTAAGGCTATCTTGGTTCCAATCCCCTGTATTATATAACCATTTTGTTGGCATTGCTCTTCCCCAGCTTCCATAAGTGGTTTCTCTCTTTAAGACCAAGGAAAAGCAGGTGAACCATCTCCCTAAGGGTCCTTTATTGAAGAACTATTCTCTTGCAATATATTATATAAAGAATTAATATTTATTAAAGGGTTATATAAACATCCACTGATACAAATTAAACCTTCTCGGAGAGTGGAGCTGTCCCATGCCAGACAGTCTGATCCACTCCCTGAGAACACAGGAACAAGACAGGAAGGAAGGGCAGGGTACCCTGAGTTTTCAATGGGGGCTGGCCATGCCCCATTCAGGGTCCTGAGACCCCAAAGCTATGCCTCTAGGTCTCCCTAAATAACACCTGAATCCCACTACAGTCTTTCTACTGTAGAGCTGATTTATCCACTGCCTTCCTCAGTTTGATATTCCCACACGTATTTATTGAAGCTCTCTGGAGAAGGGTACTCCTGGGGCAAGAGTCCTCAAGGCAGTTAGATATCACCCCCTGGAACAGATGGCACACAGAAACCTAAGCTGGGGTGATGTGAGGTTAAAAGCAAAAAAATGGAAAGCCCTGCCCGAGTATCCCGAGCATGGGGCAGCTAGGGATGAACCTCAAACCCTCTGCTGGCCCCAGTGCACGGATCTCGTCCCTTTGGTTCAAGGTGTGCTCATAAATGTGTGAGTCTTCATCCGACTCTTGCCTGGATTGCCTCCTACATGGCCTACCAGCCTCCTTCCAGTCACTCTCCAAACTGAAAGTATGGTCGGTACCAGCCTGACATCATGTCTCTCCAGCCCCATGGACAGTGGTTCCCCTGAGAGGGAAAGAATGTGCAGACCAGAGTATCAGAGGAAGAGTCTCTGAAAGAGGGTCAGGTGGACACTATCTGGAGATGACAACAGACAGTGGGGTGTAGGATGTGAGTGGCCCCGCCAGTTGGGCACTGTCAGACATATAGACAGACAGAGCAGGAACCTGGATGCCACCCAGTCATAACAATGACAAGCTTGGGCAGAGGAAGACTTCGGAGGCTGAGAAGTGGCCAGAGCTCATAGGAGAGCTAGGGGTCCAAGTGCCAGGTAGCTGAAAAGATGTGGCCACTCTTGGCAGGCTCTACCTGGGCACATGTGACTCCTGTGCAGTGAGTGTTTTCTCGGTGGATAAAGAATATCCTCACTCTGCTCCCTCACCTAGATCTGTGGGCCCACCAGCCCACCCTCCCCTCCCCCAGATAAGCAAGCCATGCCTTTTCCTCCTTCGGTGGTAGACTGCATACCACCCAGGGCCTTTGTGCCCAATGTCCCACCTATATGGCATCTTCTTCCTTCAAGATCTTCCCATGACCAGCTTCTTCCGTCAGCTCTCAGCTGAAACTTGTCTCTCCTGAAGCCTGCTGGGATGGGTCAGGCTTCATGGCATTGCAGGTAGGAGCACTTGCTGCCAAGCCTGATGACCTGAGCTTGATCCCTGGGGCCCACATGGTGGGAGGGGAAACTCCTGGGACTCTGATGATAGATGGAGAGAACCAACTCCCACAAGTTATCTTGACTGTGGTCCATGGTCATCTATGAAGGTACAGAGACACACTAACTTATTCTAACTTATACGGGGTGGGGGAGATCAGGATGGAGTAGCCCCCCTTTTCTGTTTTTTGAGGCAGGGTTCTCTGTATAACCCTGGCTGTCCTGAAACTCACTCTGTAGACTAGGCTGGCATCAAACTCACAGAGATCCTCCTGCCTCTGCCTCCTGAGTGCTGAGATTAAAGGGGCGTGCCATCAACCACTCAACCTATTGTCTCCTTTAACTCATTCCCGGATACCAGTCATTTCAGTTCAGTAATTTCCACGTAAACTCTAGTTCAGTGCTTGCTCACTTGCTCTCTCCCTCTTCCCCTTCATTACTGTTGCTGTTTTTTGAGACGGGGTCTCCCTACATAGTCCTGGCTGTCCTGGAACTATGTAGACAAGGCTGGTCTTGAACTCAAAGCTCTGCCTGCCTCTGTCACTCAAGTGCCCAGCCTCTTCTTTTTTTGAAATGTCCTGCTCCCCCCGCCTTGGGGCTTGTGTTCAGTGTTGGAAGAAGCTTATCCAAATGCCGGGGAAATGGTGGGGAGGGTCACCCACTCAGAGGCCATCATTCAAGGAGTTTGCTCCAGGGAGAGTACTGAGCCCTTCTGTGCCGATCTCATCTCCTCCTATTGAGGATTCAGGCTGTGATGGTTTCTGACACATTCAAGAGGATGAACTCAAGCCATCACATTGTCCTGGAACAGTGTGCCAACAGTAACAGCCATTACTAGCCTAATTAGAGTACCTGTGACTACAGAAAAGAGACCCCCCCCCCCCAAGATCAGGCATGCTGGCAGTCCCTCACAGGAGGCGTGAGAAGGGATGTTGACCTTCACCCAAGGTCCCAGCCACTCCCTCCTGCATCTCCACCCAATTGTATGTACTTGTGCGCCCCCCCCACCTGCATGTGGCCTCAGAAAGTAGGAAATATTGAAGGAAAGTTAACAAAAGGGTGAATGTCATTTCCAATTTGGAGGGGTTCATTACTCATGCTGCAGTGGGACTTTTCAGTGTAGTTGATTTTAGGGGTCTCCTATGCACCTGTATGTAAGCTCAACTGTTGTCTTTATTCTTTTGGGGGGGTTTGCCACCCAGCTCCCAAATAAGTGACGTGTGAAGGCTTGTTCTTAATTATAAATGCCCAGCGTTAGCTTGGCTTAGTTTCTAGCCAGCTTTTCTCAAATTATCCCATTTACCTTCTGCCTCTGGGCTTTCCCCTTTTCTTCTGTAAATCTTACTTTCACTCTTACTACATGGCTGGCTGTGTAACTCAGAGGCAGACCCCCAAAGAGATTTTTTAAAAAATGAACTTTTTGGCATACCAACATGGCTCTCAAATATCCCAAGAGCCTGAGAAAGCTGTAGAGCAGAGCATTTAGACAGTTTTTTAAACCCTAAATAAAGGGGTGGGGCGGCATAAAAATGCCTGTCACAGCATCAGTGTTCTAGAATTCTAGGAAAGTTGAATGAAGTTTTCAATAGGTTTGGCTTTCAGGACCTGAAAAGTGGGCAGAGCCAGCCAGAGAATCCACGTGTACCTTAGCAGTCTATAACGTTTGCTCATGCAGTCAGAAAAGACTAGAGATTTCATAGGCTTAAAAGAAAAAGGTCATAGAAAAAATAGTTAAAACATAAAATCTTTAAAGAGAGAAGTAAATAAAAGAAAGAATAAGCCACATAGAGATGGGAAATACACAGGGAGTCTGGATCCTATATTGTAGGGTAATTATGTTACATTGTAAATAATTGTCCCGCCTACTAATTTAATAAAAACGCTGATTTGTTGAAGGCAGACAGGAAGAGTAAACAGAGCTACCAGACTAAGAAAACTCTAGTAACAGGAAGAACAGAGCAGAGATGCCATAGAGATGCCAGACAAGCCAGAAGAAGCAGAGGACAACTATGCTGCTCTGAGAAAGGCACTGAGCCCCATGGCTGAACAGGATAAGAATCATGGGTTAGTTTACCGGTAAAGAGTTAGCAAGTTACATTCCTGGGCCCCAGGTCAATCAGGATAAAATTACTGTAGAATCTGTGTGTCTCTGTGGGACTATGGGATCGTGAGTCTGCAGGTCTGCACCTTGAAGCTAGACTAGAAAGTCCTAGCTAGAAACCTAATACAACACAAAATAGTATTGTGCTGACTTTGAATTTTTTGAATGCTGGTAAGCAAAAATTTGGACTGTAAAATTGAACCAATCTAGATACTTTAGAAATGCCTTAACTTTAAAAATGAAGTCAAAAAATATATTTGTCAAATGGAAATAACTCTTTGGAGGAGAGTTTTTGCTTTTGTTTCCACAGGAGATAAGAGGCTGTAGATTCCTTCAAGAATAATTTGGATCAGGTTTGATGGGTGGGGGACTCCTGAATCTTGACAGGTAATAGCTATTAACAAAGATTATAGCTGGTCTTCTCAGGACTTGGCCATTATCTCAAGTTTTATCTCTGGGACCCTAAAGATACTTCTCTCACAGATAGCAGGAAGCCATATGAAGAAAACTACATCCACATTCCCAAGAGCTGGGGGTGGGGGTGGTTTTGATTATTTGATGGATTATGAATGTTTATTCAGAGAAACATGGACATATAGGATAAAAGACAATCTCAGATATTTTGCAGTGGCATGGACTTTGGTATAGATAAAAATTTTAAAAGTTAATTTTATTACACTGTATAGATGTTTATACTTGTTTAGGGTACTGTACTTATGCAGTTCATTTAAAAATGCAATGTATAAATAAGAAATGAGGATAGTAGTTAATGTTTAAACATTAGGTATGTTTTCTAGGTTAAATAAATATATATACATATATATATATGATAGATAAATGGTTTAAAAACCCTTCAATATGTCAATTAAGGGGCTGAAGAGATGGCTCATTGGCTAAGAGCACTGGCTACTCTTTCCGAGGTCCTAAGTTCAATTCCCAGCACCCACATGGCGGCTCACAACCATCTATAATGAGACTGGTGTTCACTTCTGTCACTGCAGGCAGAACACTATATATATAATAAATAAATCTTAAAAAATATGGCACTCAAAATGTTTTGTTAAAGTTTTCCATGACAATGAGGCACATCTGCCCCTAGCAGTATCAATTTACTTTAGAGAAGATGATTGACATTGAAGAAACTAACTCCTTATGGAGTTTGCTTTCATCGTGGCAAGGTTAGCCACTGAGCAAAGAAACTGCTCTTGCCTTTGATTGCTGACAATGTGCTGTGCAGACTGGACATGCAGGATACATAGGAACAGAAAAAACCCGATGAACTTTGCCAAAAGAAAGCAGGATAGTTCTTCCAATTTCCTTTTCCACTGAAAAGTTGTCAGATATTCTGGGCCTGTAGGCTCAAGATGAATGCCCCAGCATTGCAGAGGAACTTTGGGTGACTGCTGAGGTAACCAAATGTCTCTGTTGCTAGATAATATCCTTCTGGGTCTTTCATGGAGTTGAAGACAAGATATAGCTACAGTTTTCCTTAGTTATGATAGAAAGTCAGTTAGGTGTAAAACTTTGGATTCACACAGATAGAATAGATAATGCATATTTTCTTTGAATATGCTAACAACAAATGGACAGAATATTGTAATTCCTAGTTGATAATTGTTTTTGTTGTCTATAGTTTTGCATGTCGAAGTTAAAACTTTCATTTTCTATTTAGACAAAAAGGGAGAAAATGTAGAGCATTATTTTAAGGTGAACTACTTTTGTTTATGCTGTGGAACATTTGTTTAATTATGTAAGATGTCTTACTTTGGTTTACACTGCATTTGTCTGTGAAGCTGTGTTACTTGCCTGTCTAAAACACCTGATGGTCTAATAAAATGCCGAACAGCCAATATGGAGGCAGAAGAGAGAAATAGGTGGGGTTGGCAGACAGAGTAACAATAGGAGAATCTGAGAGAAGAAACAGGCAGAGAAGGAGGACTCCAGGGGCCAGCCACCGCTACACAGCAAGCCATGGAGTAAGAGTTAAAGTGAGATTTGAAGGAAAAAGGGAGAAGCCCAGAGGCAAAAGAAAGATGATCTAAAAAAAGAGCTGGCAAGAAACAAGTCAAGCTAAGGTTGGGCATTAATAATTTAGAAGAAGCTTCCATGTGGGACTTATTTGGGAGCTGGGTGACAGCCCCTCCCCCCCCACCAGAGTAAAAAACAACAAACATCACCCAACAAATTCATTGTTCACTAAGCTGGGTTTGGATGGTTCCTTTGATCTCTTGCTGACTGTTGAGGTAAAGAAACATTTGTGAGTAAGGCAGAGGCTCCACCAGGGGTGAGCTTCTTTGGGTCACTAGTGTGTCCCGTTGCCTGGGAGTAAGGGTCTGTAAATGCTTGAGGGATGCTTGTTGAGAATCAAGGGTCCGACGGTCAGTGCCACCCTTTCTACAGGCAATGGGTATGCCTTCCTTCCAGCCCTCCTTTTCTCCTGCAGGGGTGGGCAGGTGGGGCCCTTGATTGGGAAAGAATGTGATGTTAGGACCTTTAAGGCACCAGCTTGGCTTTGTGTCGGTGGACAGCATCTGCAGCCCAGAGCCAGGATTCAGATACTGAGTTCCCCACGGCTGAGGGCCAGGGCGGACCCTGAAGCCGGGTCGTACTGTGCCTGCTCTGCTTTGCCTGGGGTTGGCACTCTGAAGTTGAAGCAGGCTAATTAAGGAAGGCCAACTAGGGCTGTGAAAGGGAACAGTAGGCAAGTCATCTTGTCTCTTTCCCTACAGCTTTGGACAGGGCACACAGAGGTGCATTCAAAGCCTTTCCTAGGGCTCCCCCAAGTGGCTGTTGGGGAAATCACATCCATTCAAAAGCTTAAGTCTTGCCTGGTTCCAGCTAAATTGCTATAGGGTGTCTTCCCAACACTGTCACTTTACCGACAAAGCTTGAGGATCGTAGAAGTGAGGTTTGACCCAGATCACCTCTGGTTGCAAGTCTATCTTGGTTCAAGGTCTGTATTATAACACCTCTCACTTCTTATTCCCTCTGCATCCAAAGAGCCAAGTTGTTTCAAGAGTTAAAGGGGCACAGGGAGCCCATTCCTGATCTGATGCATGAACCAGCTGTCACCTTTCTTCAGCAATAGTGGAATCACCCCCCACTCATCCCCTGGCAGTACTGTAGAAGGGTTGATATAGGTAGGAGATATTCTATGGGGTGCTCCAGGCCCACTGATTTTAGGGACCTTTCTCAGATTCCTAAAAGATAAAAGCATAGGCTCAGGGTGGTGACCTGGTCTCTTTTCCTGATCATTTATACTCAAATGAGCGAGGCCACCCTAGCTGGAAAGTACTGTGTTGGGCCCGCAGGGGCTTCCATAGGTGACAACTTACCACATGTAACAATGGTGTATGTACTTCCTCTACACCTGATCCCACAGGGTGGAAACAACTACCCCACAGATGGTAAGACCTGTTTTCCAGGGTAAAGGAGTAACGGGAAACAGCATCCAACCCTTGTTTTCTGTGTTGCCTCAAGACCCCATGTTCCTGTGCCCCACCTCTGCTTAGGTCATTGATGATGCAAAGCTATCCTGGTCCTGTGCATAACAGCCCTCACTTTCCTTGGGTCTCCATCTCAGGATGAGTCTGAAGGTCTGCAACATCAAGACCTTCAGGCATGGTGGAGACAAGGACAACATTCCCTCTTAGCATACACAGCCTTCCAACCAATGTGTTTCCTCCAACTTTCTTGTACTAATAAAACAGTTGACACAATTCAGTCCGTTTTTGTTTTATTTGTTAAACTGCTAAAAAGTCATCAGGGGAAAACATTAACAAAAATGAAATTGACAGATTTAAATATCCGTGGGTTCCATTTTCATTCTCAAACTGTGATGTGCCTAAAATGACTATCAGGGAGAGCCACCTGGCACCCCCCTGAGTTGTATGGGAAACATCACTCACAGCACCAGCTTCGCCAGAGCACAGTGGGTGTGCACTGACATGAGCCCTGGTCGGTAGGAGGGAGCAGAGCAAGCAGAGTTAGCACAGTGGAGCCAAAGAGGCTGGCTTTCATTCACATGGATGGCGTTGAGAGGCCACCTACTGGTGACAGCAGAACATGCCTTGCCCTGGTCCTTTCAGATCCTCCCCCACCATCTGAGCTGGTGAGACAAAAGGGTAACACAAAGCCGAGTACATCACTATGCTGGGGTCACCATGAGGACAAGGACAGACAGACAGCCCAAGCAGGTGATTCACTTTGAAGGAGGAGAAAAGCAAAGCAGAATGAACCCAGAAAGACATGGTGAAGGGAGGGAGGACCCCCTTGTTCCATTGCCAGTGACTTTAGTCCTTCAAAGTAGAGCCTTCCTGCAACGCTGCTTCCTCCTCTCCTCCCCTGTATTTTCAGGAGCTCCAAGACCTCTCTTCCACAGTTCTTGGCTTCAGTTCTTGCTATAGCTCAGACACTAAAATCAACCCACAGAGGACTAGGAGAAAGCAAGCCCTAGTGTTACCTTAAACACAACTGACATTTGTTTCTGCACCTTATTGGTGCTCCCAAAATGTGGGGGAGGTGGGATTGTGACACACTCACTCCAAGCAAGGAAGAAAGGCGGAAAGAGGGATGAAAATGAGCACTCTCTGCTGAGTGGTGTGTGGGATAATGAACAGGAAGCTCTGCAGGAGCAGCAGTGCCCAGAACCTCCCACGAGGCCAGCGAAATGACTGAAGGGCTATGACAAGGGCTCTCAAAGGCACACTTGCAGGATGGAAAGGGTTAAAGCTTCAAGTAGAAACAAGATGTATTTTAAATACTTAAATACTGATAAATATTTGCTTTAGGTGCTCCTGAGGGTTCAAACAAAATATTTTGTCTCATGTCTCTCAGCAAATTTTAAGACAAAATTGGTGTCAGGTCAAAAAAGGAGTTGTGGTTAAGTCTGAACTGACAGTGTGTGAGAATGCTAACCTCTGCAGAGACACCGGAAGTCCTGCCACAGTCTTGCCGGGCTGAGAAGACCACCATCTTCACCACTGAGTCCGTTCCCACAGCACACATCCAGTGCTCAGGGACTTCCAAGTCCTACACTGCGGGTGAAGGCAAGGCTCCTGTTTTCTCTGGAGGGATGGCAGGTACTTGGCTCTCGGCAGTGTGGACAGCCTCAGGAGCCCAGAGTTCAGAGGAACCCATTGCTGTTGTCTGCCTACTAGAGAAAAGCAGAAGAGTCAACAGCGGACAACCAGCTTAGGAAGGCCACAGGGAAAGAAAGTCTACAAAGTGGAGGTTCTGAACTTCCAAGTGTCCCAATTCTCAGCACTCAGTCCAGAGGCACCGTTCACATGCAAACACCACAGCCAGGGTTCAGGATGCCAGGCTGCTCATCTTCGAGCCTTGCCTCTAAGTCAGGACCCACAGGATCAGTTTCCACCAAAGGACTGGCAGAAGCCACAGAGCAGGAGCTGGAGTGGGGACACACAGGAAATAGGCACAGGGGTGTTCCCTTGGGAGCAGCTCCAGAGCACACACCTCTCCCCAAGAGCCGGCCCTTCCCTAGGCTTCCATGGGGATGTTCCTGCCAGGACCACCAGGACCACCAGAGCAAAGCTAATGGATAAGGGAAGACTGAGCATGAAGTAGGAGATACACACTTGTCAGACAGGTGGAGGGCTGGCATGAGCCAGGACACAGGGCCAGCAGCATAGCTTGTGCTCGTGAGAGGCTGACAAGAAAAAGGGAGAGTGGGGCTGGGAGACACGTTTTGTTTCAATTTCGGTTTTTAAAGGCAAAATGAAAATTCTTTACCACTGATGAGAAACCATCAAAATCCATAGTTGGATGGTCATTTAAAATAATCTTATTTTGATGTCTCCTATGTCCAGGCTATGGCTTAAAGACTAGTGATTTCCAGTGTCCTCTGAACAAAATAAACACTCTCCTGGGTGGCAGTACTTCATCTGGGAAATGAAGACAAAGCGCAAACCAAAGCCCTGTTTGGGGGACATAAGAACAAGACAACATGAGGGGTGGAGCTGCTTCCAGGTCAATGTGTATCATCAAGGCCAAGGAAATGATATTCAAACCAGTCATTTGTCAACAGCATAGCAGAAGGTGTGTCACAAGTGAGGAGATCCTTTCTGGAAGGAACTGTTCCCAGATTCCCTTTTAAGATCAACTCCTACATTTTATTAACAGGGATTGATCAGTGTGCCCAGTGTAATGTGGAGATGAAAGAAACACAGAAAAAAAGGAATCTTTTGACCTGGGCCTGGTGGCACATGCCTTTCCTTTGTTGGGAGGCAGAGACAAGAGGGTCTCTGTGAGCTATACAGCGAGACCCTGCTGGGCGCGCGCGGGGGGGGGGGTGTCTTTTGATGTTTCAGAGTTTGTTTGTTTGTTTGTTTTTTAATAATATTGGCATCTTAAATATTACTTTGTTGAGACACGCTAGCCCCACCATCCTGCCTGTGCCCCAGGATTAGGGTCGCAGCTGTGTACTCTGACATTGTGGTGGATACTGGCCCCTAGTGATGCCAGGGAAGGCTCAAGAACATATGACTTCTATAGACACTGGAGCTTTAAGAGAAGAGGGAACAACAGAAGCTCTGATGCTCTTTTAAATAGGCCAAATGCCCAAAACAAAACAAAAAGTAAAATAAAATATCCTAAGCCAAAGCAAACCACCAAAGGTCAGGGGAGCAGCCTACAGACAGAAGAGAGGCCTCTGAGGACCCAATTCTAAAAGGAAAACAATATGTTTTTTGGCAACTTGCAACCAAACCCGATTGTCAGAAAATCCCATAATCAGACACTGCATGTTTGCTGAGACGTGTAGGGAAACTCAAAAGACCAAGGACAGGAAGGAAGCAGATGGATGGCAGCTCCATAAAGACTGCTTCACTGGGACTCCAGCATGTGGGGAGCAGTATTCCTTGTTGGGTGACTTCTCTGGATCCAGAAGGGACCAGGCACACAGTGCTTCTGCAGAGCAGTCGCGGGTCCTCTGTGGGTAAACAAGGGGGCAAGAACTATTTTTTGTAAGTGACTTTGATCCTGCAGCGTGTGAAGCCTCTTCCTTGGTATCCTGTCTGAGAAGGCCACAGAAAGGTCACAGGGGGCTCTTCAGCTTGCTTCTTGTGGGAAGTTAGTCTGTTCCTAATTTCCTGGTCTGGTTATCAGCAGAGTAGAAAAGGCCAGCACAGCCTCTGCTCAGACAGCAATAGCTGATCTGAACCGACAGAGATCTCACCTTTACTTGTAAACAGAATTGGCTATATAATATCTCTGTATATATTTATATATAATCTTTTCCTTATTGGAGATGTGATCCCAGCCTGGAGTGAGTTGGGCATGGAATTGAAGTTTTGGTTTGTGGGAATCATGTTTTCCCAAGTTTCCGTCCAAACGCTTATACACTGGAAAATTCCAAATGAAAGCCACAGAAAGGGAAGGATTTTGAACACATTATCTCTTTGCTCGCACAAAGTACAAGGCGTTTGTTTTTGGATAGTACTTCACATTCTGCTTCTTGTCCATGAGCCCTCCGAATATGATAAGCTCTCCTCGGCCCTGTACCACTGTGTGCAGGCTGGTTTCAGGAGGTCCGACCACAGAACTGCTTGTAAATACCTTCCATTTCACCCGGCCTTTCTCCTTGGTGTCTTTAATGTCCAGCACATACATCTGCATGGGCTTACAGTTCATACTCTGATACAAGGGTTTGCCAACATTGAGAGACTGTGGAGGGTGGTGGCCCAGGCGGCGAGCAATGGGGGGTAAGGAATGACCATCTCCTTGGGCTGGTCCTGGGCGGGGGATGGGTACTGTTTCTCCACTACTCAGGTTCTGACTCCCAGGGGAGCTTGGAGAAGACCCAAGAGGAGGGCTTAGTGCAGCCGAGGCTGAGGGGCCTTTGGATGACATCGCTTTGATGGCTTCCAAACTCCGACGCAGGGCACTGGGGGACACAGCTCCTGCAAGGGCATTAGCCACATGTGGTGGCGTATGAACACCATTGGTCTGTTCTGAAGGGTGTCTCATACTCCCTGCAACTGTCCTGTTGTCTGTACCATCCACATGACTGCTATTGGATGCAGACTTCAGGTCCCAATTCAGGTCAATGGAACCTAACCTCAGGTCCTTCTGATCTGGTAGAGACCCTCGTCGGGGGGCTAGAGAAAGTCCCACTTTTAGGTCATATCCTTCAGAGGCAGATGGCGTGCTTGGAGATACTACCTGTACAGGGCTGTCTAAGGAAGCACCCCCGACAGCTGCTGTTCCTGGAGACAAAGTTCCACCATTAAGGATGGGAGAGCCATCTCCTCTGGCTGGGGAGAGGCTCCCTTCCCGGGAACCTGAGGGAGTCTGCCTTTGAGCCCTGGGCCTCAGGGTTCCCCAGCGGCCATTAACACAAGGTGCTTCATCCATACTCCTCACTGGGGACTGGGAACGGTACTCTCGGGTTTCAGGAACCAGGGCTGGAGGAGTGGCACTGATAGGTGATGGGCGAGAGTTCAGACTGGGACTGAGCGGTGCTCTCCCACTAGGAGCCTGGCTGAAGACCACCACACACTGTCCCACCTGGAAGAGAAAGGACTTGGGCTCACAGCCTTGCCTACAGTTCTGATCAAACTTTCTAACCCTGGATGGCCAGGTGTTTTGTAGGCTTGGGCTGTGTGAAGAAAGGATCAGTGGCCCTGGCTAGGAAGGCAGGGAGACAAGAATGACTGCTGCTCCAGTGTGAGGTGCTATCATCACCCACAGCTATGGGATAGGGGCATCTGTTTGAGGGTTTGGGGGACATTCTGTAGACAAACGGATCCTTAAAGCTAGAAGTGAAATGATGTGTGCCTATGTCCTCCTCCCAAGCAGCTCATGGACATGGGGAATACTAAAAGAGCACGTGACACCAAACTGTTCTACTTCTGTAAGTTTAACAAAATAATTCAGTTTCCAGTTTAGGGCATTTCCTGCTGGCTGCTCATTCCCTGCTTACCCGGCAGGCTGGATGGCACCACAGTTCTGGGGCACCGTGGTCTTCGTTTTCTACCTTGAGTGGCTGCCAGGCCCAGGGACCTGGGTGCATGTGCAGCAGCCAGGCATCTTTGAATAGCTGTAAGAGAAAGACCAAAGTGTTCCAACACACACAACCCCTGTCTCACAACTGTTCCACATTTATTCATCTATCCATCCATCTATCTATCGTGTGACAGAATTCTCATCTTAAAGCTGTGCTGCCTGGTTTAAAGTGTGTGGGCTTGTGGGACAGACATCCTAAGTCTTCAGTTACTCATATTCAGCTTTGTCTACATCTATGACTCCTGCCTCCATTCACTTATGATACATGGCTACTGTCTGTCCTGGTACATGAAATCGTTCTTGTGACCTTCACAGCAACTGTGTGTGTGTGTGTGTGCGCGCGTGCAGGGAAGACAACATATACCCATTAGCTACCCCAGTCTGCATTATTAAACAAACTCCATGTGCCCTTCAATTATCCATCTGTTTTCTACTCCACTGCCCCCTTTATTGGCAAACTTTATAGCTCAAAGAGAAAACAGAGGTAGAAAGAATTGAGAACTGAGTAAGAAACCAATGTTTCTGATGAAAAGCACCACTCATTCCACCCCTTGCCCCTGAAAAAAGAACAGAGAAAGAGCAGAAGATACAAAAACTATCTGCTCAAAGAGTCAGCATGCCTGGAGAGGACTCTGTCCTACTAAACAAGCAGGGCAAACATGTTTCCAGCTGAGGCAGAGTGTCGCTGCAGTACTCACAGCATTGGGGCCACCACAACCGCCAAGGATTAGGAGAGTTGCATCATCTATAACAATCTGGGAAGATGAAGAAATTTAAAATAAACCTACAAAGACATAGGCATCTGACTCATGATTCAGTGACATACACAAATGGCACGCCCAGCTCCCAAGTGAGTGTTCCAGCTACCCACTCTACCCAACCCACATCAGTACCAGCTCTTTGAACCAATGACCCTTGAACAGACATATTGTAACTTAGAAAAATATTAACGTGAGTGTTAATCACAGAAAATGAAGAAATCTCATTAAAAAAACAAAAGCAAACAAAAACAACTCACAAAGGCCACTGTAAGTAAAACAGCAATAGAGCTGAGAACAAACAACACAGAAAAAGAAAAATAAGGGAAAGAGAAATTTTCTCTGGCTCACTGCACAGGGCATCTCACCTCACGCCCATAAAGACACTAACTACAATGATTGCTCAATAGTTACTCTTTAGCACCTGAGACTGGCCACCTCGGGGATGAGGACCAGGGCCAGAGATGGTCGGCTTGGACCACGCCCACTGCTCCAGGTCAAGGACCCAGACTTCATTGCTCCTGTGAGAAAAGAACACAGCCATAAGTAAGTTGGAACACAGTGGTGCCTGGGAGTTTCTGGTGTCTGTTCTTCGATGGGGAAACTTACACCACTTTCATACACACAGCCTGCCTGGGCTGGAGGCTTCAGAGATGGTTTCCTCAGAGTAAAAGGGCTCCAGGAAAAAAAAAAAGACTGTGGCTGAACCCTAGTTTTACAGCCTAAGGAAACCTTTGGTTTCCTTTCCTATGAAAGACAAACACTGCTGATCTTCAGAACTGACTGAAACTAGGCACATGTCAGGTCTACAGAGTGAGTCTCAGGACAGTTAGAACTACACAGAGAAACCCTGTCAACACTGTCTGAGGAGGGTGGGGGGGGGGGAAGAACAGGAACACAGAGAGACTATCTACATTATAAAGGTGTCTCAGAGCGCACTGAACCCATACTGAGGCCATGTGGTCTTAGCTGGATTGAGTGTGCAGCCACAGGTTGGACCCAAAGTACAAGCAGGAGGCAGCTGGTCAAGTGACCACTTTCCAAAAACAAAAACTACAAGAGACCAAAAAAAAAAAAAAAAAAAAGCTCATTGATTATGACAACAGAGTATTTCATACTGGTTCATAAAAACTTTGGGTTCTTGTTTTTTGAGACAGGGTTTCTCTCTGTATAACCATTCTGGCTGTCCTGGAACTCACACCCGCTTCTGCCTCCTAAGTGCTTTTATCAGGAACCAACTGTAATATTCAACTCAAGAAGGCAGCAGTGCTGGGTGTGGTGGCAGAAACAGGCAGATAGTAGTAAGTTCAAGGTTAGCCTGATATGTACAAATTCTAGGTCAGTGAGAGAGACCCTGACTTAAACCACCAACTCTCCCTGCCAAAGGAAAAAATCAGTATGACCGTGGCATGGACATCCCTCACCACTGGAATCCTAGCATTCATAAGGTCAAGAATTGCATGAATTCAAGGCTAGACAGAGCAATAAGCAAGAAAAAAAAAAAAAAGGTAGGAAGGAAGGACAGAAGATGGAAGATGGAAGGAAGCAAGCACAGGCCTGGCTCCTGGCCCGAAGTCTCTAGTTTATGGTTACCTCTTTAGGTCTACTGATTACATACAATGATACAAAATATCTTAAAACACTAAACCCTCTCATCTGGAGGACAGTTCCTTTTGTTTCTCTCCATAAATATTTTATATTTAATTTACATTATTGTTTTGCTTTTATTTATTTTTTCTTAAGACAGATTCTCATATAGTGCAGGCTGGCTTCAAACATGCTATGTAGCCTAGGCTAACCCTGAACTCCTACATAACTTGTTTTTGTAAACAAGGCTGGTCTCTTTTTATAATTTATAATTTTATTTTATGTGCACTGTTTTAGCTGCATGTATACCTGTGTGAAGGTGTCAGAAATCCTGGAACTGGATTTACAGACAGTTCTGAGCTGCCTTGTGGGTGCTCGGAATTGAACCTGGGGCCTCTGGAAGAGCTGTCAGTGCTCTCAACCCCTGGACCATCTTTCCAATCCCTCCATAACTATTTTAAAACACAAAGACAAACCTTGGGTCTGCTTTCTTGATGGCTCATTAATTCCCCATCTCATTCAGGTCATAGAGAAAACTCCTGTGGTTCCTACTCACACCAGTAATAGTGCTCTGCTTGGGCTTCACAGGGTGGAAAGTAATAGGGAAGGCAGTGGTGGGGAGCAGCCTCCTTGAAAGTTTCATATTTCTAACTCACTTTCCTAATCTCCTATCCCATTTGGAGAGTGCATAATCTCTACCCATCCTGTGAATATACCTCTCTCCTTCTCCTGGGGGGCCTTCGCTGGGCAACAAGCATCCTGTTTCTTGGAAGTTGATCTTCTATAGACACAAGACAGTAGACAAGGGGGAGGCTTCACAAGAACCTGACCCCATTGGATTAAACAGAAAGAAATTCCACTTAACCTTACTTTATGGAGCACATTTTCCAACCTATTGATTTGTGATGGAGAGACAGAAGTACATGCTAGGGTAAGTAGCTAACTAGGGTAAGGAGAACTGTGCTCAGGGACATGGCTGTGTCTAGCTCACCTTTCTGACCTGTTATGCTCAGGAGTTTCTACCTGTACATTAGCATGAAGCAAATCAGAAATACTTACATTTGCCGGGATCCTAAAGAGCCACCAAAGACAATCATTTTATCACCTATCACACAGGAGGAATGACCAGCCATGGGAGGAGGTCCATGGGTGGTGACAATGCAGTTCCACCTAATGGGAAGCAGAGGGGAGGAAGCAAAAGTCAGAACCACTTAGTCCATTTTGAAAGCGTAAAGCACAAAGGAGTAGTCGCATCTACCAGGAAAGATAGCCTGTCACTTTTCTAGCAGAAATCTGACACTCTCACACAGACATACATGCAGGTAAAACACCAATGCAAATGAAAAAGACAGACAGACATGTCTGTCAGGTGTGGTGGTGCACACCTTTAATCCCAGCACTCAGGAGGCAGAAGCAGGATCTCTGTGACTTAGAGGCCAGCCTGGTCTACAATAATGAGTTCCAGGACAGTCAGGACTGTCTCAAAAAAAAACAAAACAAAAGAAGACATGTCTGAGAAACACCCTGTTTTGGTTCAAGAATGCAGTGGCACACAGGGGTCCCTATGCACACTGCCCCTGTGCTGTGCCCACTTTCCTCAGAAACCACGAGAGCTGTCTACTTCTCCTGGGGAAAGAGTGCTTGCAAAGCACCTCAGTCCAGAAGCAAGCTCCTGCTGTGTGCCCTCTGCCTGTACAGAACTTTTGTTTCCATAAAACTCTTCAAGGGTTTTTATTGTTTCATTAATAATTTTAAAAAATTTATGTTTATATTAATGTATGTATATGTGTGTGGGGGGGGTGCCCAGAGTCTAAAAGAGGTGCTGGAACCTCTAGAGCTGTGTATTGACTGGGAAGTGAGCTCTGGTCCTCTCTTGTTACCTATCCAGCCCCTCCAAGGGATTCTTGACACACACAAAAATAAAGAATCCATTGATTTAAACCTCATTTTGGGGCCAGAGAGAAAGCCTGATGGGCAAAAGCACTTGCCACCAAGCCTGATAACCTGAGTTTGAATCCCTAGGATTCACATAGTTAAATATAGTTAAAGGAGAAAAACGGCTCCTGGAGTTGTTTTCTGATCTCCACATACATGTTGTAACATACACACACACACACACACACACACACACACACACACACACACACACACACACACACACACACACACGAACACGCATAACTAAAATGTAATACAATGAAACTTATTTCTTCCAGATATAGAATGTATTATCATTGTGGCTTACCAATTTTTAGATGGTGAGTATGTGTGAATTTCATCAAAGAATCTCTCTGGTTGGTGCAAGGGATAGGGACTTGGCCTCGTCCAGCCACCAAACAGCACTAGCAAGTCCTTATACACAACTAGAGTGGCTCCAGCTTTGGGAGAAGGATAAGACCCTAGGAAAAGGGACAGCACCATGGTTAGGATTTAGGGACATACAATAGCCACCGGTCATCTTTCCTGGCTAGAAGCAAGCCAAGCTAAGAGCGAGTTTCATAAGAAAGAATAAATCTTCGTATTTATTTGGGAATCCTCTAGGATTTCAGCATCAGACTGAACAGCTGGCTTTAGGGCTCAACTGACAGTGTTCTCAGCTTCTCCACTGTCAGACTACACAGTCCCTATGGTGTAAGCCATTTTCATGAATCCCCTTGACTTTTTATTTTATCGTTTGTTTGTTTATTTATTTATTAAGTCCAGGTTCCTCTGTGTCCTGGAACTTGCTCTATAGACTAGCCAGATCTGCCTGTCTCTGCTTCCTCAGTGCTGGGCTTAAAGGGATGTGCTACTACACCTGGATAATATTATTATCCACACAAACTCATATTCACTCACCACCCCTTTCATGTGACTACCTGGACCCCTTTCATTTCAATAATGGAATAATGATAGAAATTCCAAATGGATTTCACTTTATAAATGTTCTGATTAAAGGATTACTAACATAAAATAAGATTTTCAATATACAAATATTTCTCTGGTCATTGAACTATATTCTACAAAATAAACAAAGACTTCCAGCCATACATGTGATTTGTTAATGGCTGACAATTTTCAAAATTTATCTAGGACTAGACGTTAGGGACATGTCAGAGGTAAAGTCTGAGAATGGAACTCAACAGCGTTCCCTGACTCCAAAAGAAAGGCAGCAGGCAAAAAAACCTGGCTCCCACGTGTTAACTGTTTGTGGTTTCTTTTTATCGAGAGAATGGTCTAAGATGCACTGTTCTCTTGGGGATGGAGAAATGTGCATTGTTTAAACTGCTCACCAGTCCTGCAAGGGACCAAGTTCAGTTCCCATTACACACACTGGCAGCAGCTCCCCATCCTGGGAATCGATGCCTTCTTTAGGTCTTTATGAGTGGCACTGCACTCATGTGGTCCTCGGGACATTGCAACACATTTCTGTCTGTGAGAGGTGTCACCTGTCACCTAATTTAACCCAATGATTTACTTATACACTGTGCTTAAATGACCTGCTCAGCATATCCTCCCAATAACAGACTATCCTGGAGCAGAGGGGGTATTTATTATGAGAACATTTGATGAACTGAAACCCATCATTGAAGCCTGCTGATAACCAGTCTCTCCTGTGCTGGGCTTCCTGAAATCATAACACAGCTCGGAGGCACTGGCTGCTATCTCAACATGATAAATCCAAACATATCTCCTTTTTATTTTTACTTATTTATTTTTGGGTTTTTGAGAAGAGCTTTCTCTATGTAGCCCTGGCTATTTTGGAACTCGATTTGTAAACCAGGCTGGCCCTGAATTCAGAGACCAGCCTACCTCTGCCTCAAGGATGTGTATTGCCACTTCTAGCTTGAAACATTTCTTAGTATAAACTTGTCCCCCCATTTCTATTTATTCCTACGTTTCAGCAAGATCAGATAGGTCATGAACTGATACAGAAACTCATTGACATTAGAGCTGGAGGACACCCACAAGGTTTCACTACGTGGCTTTGTTTTGAGATCTCCCCGCATGTTTTGTGAGCCAGAGAGACCTTCAATTTGCTTCTATCTTCTAGTCTCAGACTCTGAAGTGATGAAATTACAGGCATGTGCTGCCATGGCAAACTAAAGACAAACATGTTCACTCTTATACCCCACATCCATACCTTTAAAAACCATCCCTGTGCAGTTTATGGAATACCCCAATGGCAAGGACTTTAGTGCCTGCCATGAGAAGTAGACCAGAGCTATGAGCATAAAGGACTCCATGGTTGTTGTTCCCAGTGCCAACAAGCAAAGCCACACGAAAGACCTTACTAGCTAAAAATTAAAAGTGTGAAAAACAGTGAGGGCTCCTTGTCTGCACTGCAAGCTCTCTTTTGATGCAATTTCTAGGACAGGAGAGGTTGCCTCTGATAACTTGTTAATTGCAGCCCTAGTCAGGCACCTTTCAAGTGGCTCCATTCACAGTGAAGACAATGTTGCTAGTCATAGACCTCCCTGCCTGGAGGAAGCAGGAAAGGCCCACTAGCCCTGAAACATGCCAGTCTATTCCCTCTCCCCAGGAAGACCATTAACTGTTTTCCTTTGAGAGTTGCTGTGGTCATGGTGTCTCATCACAGAAACTTAACCAAGACAGCAGTTAAGAGCACTGGCTGTTCTTCCAGAGGACATGGGTTTGATTTCCAGCACTCACAGGGTGTCTCGCAACAGGCTGTAACTCCAGCTCCAGCAGATCCAACACCCTTTATGGTTTCCTTGGGTACTGGGTACACATGCAGTACAAAGACATTCATGTGGGCAAAACATCCACACACACACATATATTTTTTTAAATGGAGGGAAAGTCCACAAGCGGTTCCAATAGAAGTGTAACTTCTGCCCTTTAAAATGTCAACGTGGGTCCCAAATATGCAATGGCAAAAAATAGCTCTATGGGCCTGATGTGGGGCACATGCCTTTAACTCTAGTACTTGAGAGGCAGAGGCAGGTGGAAGTTTGATGCCAGTCTGACCTACATAGGCAGTTCCAGTACAGCCAGGAACATAAAAAAACCCTGTCTTTTTTTTTTTTTTTAAATTAAACACACACACACACACACATATCGTTAAAAAAAAAAAAAAAAAGACTAATTTGTATCTTAAATTAGACAATCACTCCTGGCTGCTAAGAGAGGAGAGATGGTTTGGTTGCTGTCCATGGTTCTTGCTCCTGGCTCAAGCCATAGAAACTAGAACTTCTGCTGGCCTACCTGAGGCACAGAAAATGTCCTCTACTGGAGCTGCCATGATGCTAAGGGACCAGGAAAACTGAACAGAGGTCTGGCTGGATTGCCCTTCAGCGTGTCAGCTTCACATATGCTAAAACATCGTATGAAAGCCCCAATCAAGTCTGAACCATCTGGTGGCCGAGCAGATGGGGAGGCTCCTGGAATACACAGACTCTCTGTGCTCCTTCCCACCTGTGCATCTTTTCTCACCTGCCTCCTTTGTAATACCCCTTTAAAACATTTTACCTTTGGTGTGTTTTCTCTGTCTGTGTATGTCTGTGTAGACTCCAGTGCTGGTGCCCAGAGGACAGAAATGCCCAGTCCCCTGAAAGTGCTACATGGGTGTCAGGAATCAAATCTGGATCCTCTGCTTTTAACTTTTACTGTTGAGCCATCTCGCCAGACCAAAAAACTCTCGGGGCTGGGGGTGGGGAAGCAGCACCAGCCAGGTATGGTGGTGCATGCCTCTAATCTCAGAGCTCCTGAAAAAAGACAGGTGGATCTCTGTGAACTCCAGGCCAGTCAGATCTACACAGTGAGATCCCGCCTCAAACAAAACAAAACAACCAATGTCAAACTGGCAGAGTGGTCTGTAAACATTTCCTCACTGCTGTTACATGACGCCATAGGCCATTTTAACTAGTAAACAATCATTAAATAAAATTTAAAAATCTTGGTGTGAGGTTTTCAAGAAGCCATTCTGAAGGACAAGCAAGACAATCATTGGGTAAAGATACTTGTTGTCAAGCCTGACAACTTGGGTTCAATCCATGGAATGAATCTAAGGAGGAAGGAGAACCAACTCAAAAACATTGGCCTCTGAGCTCCATACTTATGCATGTGCCTGAATGTGTGCAAGTGTGCATACACACACCACAAGTGTGAGATTTTTGTTTGTTTGTTTTTTTACTGAGGCTTCTATCAATTATTTTTCAAATTTATTTTTATTTTATGTGCACTGGTGTTTTGTCTGCATGTGTGTCTCTGTGAGGCTGTCAGATTCCCTGAAGCTGGAGTTACAAACAATTGTGAGCTACCATATGGGTGCTGGGAACTGAATCCACATCTTCTGGAAGAGCAGCCAATACTATCAACTGCTAAGCCAACTCTCCAGCCCCACGTGTGAGGTTTTCTTAAAGCAAGCATTCCTCACATAAAACACAGTCATGGTGTCACTGACACATGTCAATCAAATAGCAGTTTAAAATTTCACAAAGCTTATTTAAAATAGCAATGGTGACAGAAGAGAGAATACAGAGTAAAAGCCATCCTCAATATAAAGGTATTGGTAGAGATTGGGAGAGTTCCGGGTACTACTTAATTGAAAAGTAGACTCCTAGAATGTAGTTCAACCTCATTTCCCAAGGGCTGGGAGACAACTGGCTTCTGAGCTCTGAAGAATGAAGCAGTCTCTACCTAGAATTCAAGCTGGCACATGTAAGTCAGGAAATGACCAATCACAGTGCTCATTTGCCTAGCAAGAGCAGGTGACGACCTTTTCCACGACAGACTGTGAACAAAATCTTCAATTACACTAGCCTCAATCAAACCACCACACTGAGAAAGCATAAAAGTGACTCTGGATAAAACTTGTGTTTCCACAGTTAGAACTGGCTTTCTACAATTTCATCCAGGGAATAAAAGAAAGGTTAACATCTAGATGGCACTGGAGATAAAATATGAAATGAAGCTCATTGTGTCATAAACTGTTGTGGGATAGTTGTACACTGTGTGAGGATGTATTGCTGTGATTGGTGTAATAAAAAGCTGACCAGGCAATAGCTAGGCAGGAGGCGTAGGAGGGATTTCCAGGGAGAGAGGAAGAGGAGGAAAACTGAGGCACACAGGAGACAGGAGGTGGAAGATGGAAGAGAGGTAATGCTAGCATCCAAAGCCACGCCCTCCCCTGAGATCTTTAAGAGGAGTTCCTCTGCTCTGAATCTCTTGCCTTTGTTTTTCTTGGGAGTGGTCCTCTCTCTTTCTCCCCCTCCTTTCTTCCCCTCACTCTCCTCTCCCCCTGTTATCATAACCATATCTCTAACAATAAAGTCCTTTCACATAAAAACAGCTTCTAAGTGTCTCTTGCTACCTACCGCTGCTTTACCTTGTCCCCCATGAGACCTTTGAATTCATAGCAATCTGCCACCAGTCACCAGCCACCAGATAACCAGGTAATTTGTATTCGTACCATGCCAGATCCGCACAAAATCCTAACAGTAATACCACGTGATAGAACATAGATTAATGTAAGTTATAAGAACAATTAGTAAGAAGTCTCCATGTCATTATTTGAAGCTGGCTGGCGGGACAGAGAGTCTTGCTACAATAAACCATAGAGTTAGGAGATTCTATGGATCCTTGAGAGTAAACAGGCAGTGCTAGATGATTTTAGAGTGTTACTGTACAGGAAACCCAAGAGCAATTCCGGTGTAGACTTGAACGCTGCTGAGGATTCTGCTGACACTGTGGGATCTTCATTCAAATAAAAAAGATTTAAAAGGTACCTGAACTGGACCAAATGACTCAAGTCAAAGAATCAAAGACTTTCAGCCCAGAAGAAAAAGGCAATGACATCTGGCAATCAATGCAATTGGTAACCAAGGGAAAAACTAAAGGTACAATCAAGTCTTCTCATTCACAAGCAAAATAAAATAGAAAATAAAGCACTGACATTAAGGGCTGGAGAGATGCTCAGTGGTTTAGAGCACTGGCAGCTCTTCCAGAGGACTGGGTATGATTCCCAGCACCACATGGTGGCTCACAACTGTAACTCCAGTTCCCAAGGATCTGGCATCCTCACACAGACATACATGGGGCAAAACACCAACGCATATGATATAAAAATAAGTGAGCTCCTACCAACTGGGGGGGGGGGGCTTGAACAAATCCTGAGAAGGAAGGGGAGGCAGCATCAGATCCACTGGAACTAGAGTTACAAAGCATTGCATATGAGCATGTGTGCCTGAGTGTGTGTCTGCACCATGTGCATGCAGTGCCCACAGATCAGAAGAGCTAGAGAGGTTATGGTTATGAGCTGCCATGTGGGTGCTGGAAACCGAGCCCCAGGCCTCTGCAAGAGCAGCCAGTGCTCCTAACTGAGCCATCTTTCCGGGCCCCCATTGTCATTGTTTTTAAAAGCTGTTGTAAAAGTCACCTAAGGAGCTGGACAGATGGCTCAGCGGTTGAGAGCACTGGCTGCTCTTCCATGGCAGTTCACAACTGTCTACAATTCCTGTTCCAGGAGACCTGACTCCCTCACACAGACATACAGGAAAACACCAACACACATAAGATAAAAATAAATAATTTATTACTTTTTAAAAAGTATCATTTACATCAAAAAGGAAAACAGTGACCCTTTGGGCAGACTTTTTGGAGTGTTTCAGCACTTTTCAGCCTTGTGGCAACAGGTTTTTGTTTGTTTTCCACAGCATCTGCTGTAAATGATATTCTGACCCTGGCTCCAAAAGGAAACCAGCTCTGTGGGATACCCGGAGAGCTGAGAGGGCTAGAATGTTCTTTGAGAGCAGCTCTTCCTTCCACAGCAGCGTTCCTGATGGACAGTCAACACTTTCCCATGAAACAGCTCAGAAGACACACTATGCTGGTGACTTTAAGGTCTCTCAGACTGACCTTTCCGGGAAGGCATATCCCTGCTCCCTGTCCTTTGACTCTGACAACAAGCTAATAGCCAGATAATACAGTCATTCCCCTAAAAGTCAACAGAACACCAAGGGCCAAGGCCAAAAAAGGGAAAGACAGGAAAAGAATACACTCAAGTCGGATGGCTCAGCAGTAAAAGCACTCACTGTACAAACCTAACAGCCTGAATTGAGCCCTGGATCCCACAGAAGGAGATAACCAACTGTCTCTGTGGTTTTCTGACCTCCACACATGTATCATAGCACTCACATGTAACATACACATAATATTTAAAAATTAAACAGTTAAAATCCACACCTTTAATCCCAGCACCCAAGAGACAGAGGCAGGGAGTTCTCTGAGTTCAAGGCCAGCCTGGTCTACTGGCTACTGGACATCCAGGGCTATACAGAGACACCCTGTCTTAAAGGGGGGGGGGGACAAAAAGCCAAAAAAACACAAAAATGTTTTAAACTGGATACAGCAGTGCAGACCTGTAATCCCCAGTTTTGGGGCATCTGAAACAGAGAACAGTGAGTTCCAGCTTGGCTCGGGCTTTTACAACACTGTCTATACAGAGATGAAAGGGGAGGAAGAGATGACTTAGCAGATTAAAGCACAATCTTGGTGACTGGAAGTGGTCTTTTGACCTCACACAGTACTGTGATATCACACACCACCCCTTAATAATAAACAAGGAAAAATAAAACATAATATGAAATAACAAAAAAATACAACTACTGATAAAATGACTTGGTGGTGAGAACACAGTTAGAGATTAAATGCTGGGTTGTAATTCCTGCCCCCTCTTCTTGGTTGTGCAGTTTCATGTGAATCACCCCGCAGGCCCTCTGAGCTTCAGCTTCTGGGCTGCTAACATGGTGGTGCCATGTCACCCTCATCAACTTGGTATGAAGGTTAGAGTGTGTGTGATGAATGCAGACACCTGACAACTACCTCTAAAAAGCACCTCCAAGGACAGTGACCTGCTTGGGACTGAGGGGAGTGGTCATGTTGACTGTCAGCCCAAGAGAATTGAGAATGACTTAGGAGCCATGCTTCTGCGCATGTATGTGAGGCCTAAGGTGGAAAGCTCATGCTAACAGGGTGATATCATTTCGAGGTCTCAACCTGAATAAAGAGAAGACCGCTAGCTGGTCACCAGCATTCATCCATCCCTCTCTGCCTGCTCTACCATAAGGGACAACCTGCCAAGTGTGAGCCAGAATAAGCCCTTCCTTACTGCACGTGCTGGGGCTCTGGAATCAGAACTAAGTTGTGGGATGGAAGATAAGCAATCATGAAAGCAGAGCAGCTGCTCCTCATGACAGCTGAGGTGTCCCACTGAGCAGAGTCACCTACCTGTCACTGTGAAAACTCTGAGGAGACAACATGCTCCACATTGTACCAGAGGATTCCCAAATCCAACCACATTAAAGTGAACTGCCAGTGGCTGTACAGCACTTGAGAGGCAGAGGCAGGTAGAGATCTCAGTGAGGCCAGCTTGGTCTACAGAGAGAGTTCCAGGGCAGCCAGGACTGTTTCACAGAGAAACCCTGTCTCAAAAAACAAAAATACTCAAGTGGGATAGTTTTCTTCTTAAAACGATATTTCCTTGAGCTGGATGTGGTAGAACTCGCCTTTGATCTCAGCACTGAGGAGGCAGAGGCATGCAGATCGATGAACAGAGGGAGTTCCAGGGCTAACAGTGAGAAACCCTGCCTTAAAAAAAAAAAAAGGAAGGAAGGAAGGAAGGAAGGAAATAAGGGTGAGGGGAAGGGAAAGAAGGAAGGAATATATATATATATATATAGGGGGGGGGAGTTACATAGCTGGTCAGAGGGAAAGCTGAAACAATTACTTGTCTCCTTCTACCGTTCGGGTATTGGGGATCAAATTCAGGTCATCGGGCTTGGTATTACTGAGGTATCTATCTGGTCTGGTTTTCACTTCTAGAAGTACAGATCTGGGAAGCAGATGGCTCCATGGCTAAGAGCACTTGCTGTGGCAACTACAAGGACCTGAACTGGTATTCCAGCATCGATGTAATAATGAGCAATTAAAACCCTAGTACTGTGGAAGGTAGAGATAGGAAGATTACTGGGGTTTGCTGGATGCCAGCCTAGGCAAAAACAATTTGAGCTCCAGGCTCAGGGAGAGACTCTGACTCATAGGAATAGGGTAGAGAGTGATAGAGGACACCTGACACTCTCCCTTGGCTTCCACGTGTGCACACGCCTACACATACACCGACACATACAACACCCCACCCGCTAAACCCATCATCTACCCCCAACTCCACACATTAGAAAAGTGAGTCTCCGGGCTGGAGAGATGGCTCAGTGGTTAGGGGCACACTGGTTCTTCTTCTAGAGGTCCTGAGTTCAATTCCCAGCAACCACATGGTGGCTCTCAACCATCTGTAATGAGATCTGGCGCCCTCTTCTGTCCTGCAGGAATACATGTCAGCTATTGCTGCAGATCTTTGTCCTTTGTTAAGTTCTTCTAAAACAAGATTCTGAACCCACAAGCCAGTACCGGGAATTCCATGCAAAGGCACAGAAACTGGGAAGGGAAAAAAAAATCCTTGGGAGATTCTATGGGATAAAGTGGTGGGAAAATCAACTGAGCTCCAAGGCTATTTAAGACATGACAGGCTGAGCTCTGCTTTGTTAATATTTATAGACTCCATCGGTATTTAAAGCCACTTCTAACTGAGGAAATGTATTTCACCAGCTAAAATTCTTTACTGTTTTGCACATGAGAGTGGGGTAATCTTTAGGAAGTTTTAAAAAGCAGAACTACTAAATGCAAAATTAATAATTTTATCTTGACTTAAGCAGTTGAAAGGGCAGTATAACTTGCAATTGTTATTAAATAGGAGCTAAAATTAACGTCAGTTCAAATTAAGGGTAATTTATTTGAGAAACTGGTTTAAACATTAGTTTTTTGAAACACACATTCAAAGAATGGCTTATTTACTTTGGGAATTAAACACAAGCCGAGCCAAACAAACCTGATTGAGAATTAAGGTGCCATCTTTGTACAGTTCTAGAAGGTCAATTTCCTGGAACTGCTTGGCAAAGACTAGAACTATGTACATACGCATGTTCATTCATAAGTAGCCATAACTTCCACTGGCCTCTCTCCCATTCCACCCTCCATTAATTCAAGAGTGATAAAACAATCAGTAGGAAGCCTGCACCAGTCCCCACTGCCCAGCACCTGGTGTCATATACACCCTTATATCTATCAATGGTCAGGCACCTCCCATCTCTGCCGACTCCTGTACTTGATGACAATTGTCTCCTCTGTCTGACTCAGTCACTTCCTGCAGAAGATCACTGAAACTGGCATGCAAGCATGCTATAAAATTATAGCCACAGCTGGCCTAGAACTTACTATGCAGACCAGACTGGTCTCAAACTTGCAATGAGCAGGATCCTGCCTCTACTTGCCAAGTATGGGAATTACAGGTATTTACCATCACACTTGGAAAATACACTAGCTTAAAAATACAACTAACTCCCCAATGGACTTGGTGGCACACACCTTAATCCCGGCACTAGGGAAGGAGACATAAGTGGATCTCGGTGAGCTCAGGCCAGGCTGGTCTACACTGTGAGTTCTAGGTCAGCCCAGACTGCACAGTGAAACCCTATCTCAAAAAAGAAACTAAGACTAGAGAGAAAGCTCGGAGGCACTAACCATTCTTCCAGAGAACCTAAGTTCAGTTCTCAGCAGTGACATCAACCAGTTTGTTTATTTTATTTTTATTTTTTAATCACCTGTAACTCCAGCTTCAACATCTCTGGCCTCCTTGAGTACCAATATCTCTCTTATTCTGTCTAGACACCCGCCCTCCATGCTCTCTTCTGTTCACTCTAGCTCCTGTCTACTTGGGTCCTCAGTGGAATCCTGGTCTATCCGAAATACATTTCCACTTTTGGGTCTTTGCAATGCTTGAGATGACATCAAATTTGTTTAAAAAACAAAAACAGAAAAACCCATTAATTTTATGCTTACAAATGTTTGCTTAAATATATGTATATACACCACATGTATACCTGGTGCCTGGGGAAGCCAGAGAGGACATCAAATCCCCTGGATCTAGAGCTACAGATGGTAGTGAGGTGGATGCCAGGAAAAACCTGGGTCTTCTGTAAAAGCAGCTAGTGCTCTTAACCACTGAGCTGTTTTTCTAGTCCTGGAATTCAACAAGTGTTTTGTTTCAATGTTACCTTCTCCTTGATCCCCTTGTCATGATTTCCCTGGTATATATAGCCCTATACAACACCTGGTAGCTCTTTTTCTACTTAGAACTAACATTCTATATTACATATATTTGTTTTCTGTACTGTTGAAGAAAGACAGGATATTACTTTGTAACCCAGGCTGGCACTAAACTCATGATCTTTCTGCTTCAATTTCAGGACTACAGGTACACACAACATCCAGCTCCATATTTGTCATTTTCCACTCACTCATTTTTGGTTGTCTGTCTGCCTGCCTACCTCTCTCTCTCTCTGGTTTTTCAAAGCAGGGTTTCTTTGTCTAGCCCTGGCACTCATTCTGTAGATCAGGCTAGCCTTGAACTCAGAAACGTCTGCCTCTGCTTCCAAATTGTTGGGATTAAAGCCATTTGTTTGTTTGACTTTTTAAATGCCCTGGTTATGCCAGGTGGTGGTGGTGCAAGCACTTGGGAGGCAGAGGCAGCTGGGGAAGTCAGCCTGGTCTACAGAGCAAGTTCAAGGAAAGCAAAGGCCACACAGAAAAAACTGCCTCGAAAAAACCAAAACCAAAACAAAACACAAAGACCAAAACCCTCTCCCCTTATTTGAATTCATCCATTAGAATTGAGAGTTCTGTCTGCCACTGATTCACAAGCATCTTCACCTCAAGAGCAAGAGCACATCATGGGCAGCTCCTAAATATTTATTACTTGAAGAAAGGAAGAAAGTATAGGAAGATGGCTCAATGGGTCAAATTTCTACCACCCTAATATGTAAACTGAGTTTGGTTCTCTGACATTCATGTAAAAATCATGAGCCTGTAACCCAAGAATGAGAGTGAGGGGATGGGAAAAAATGTAGGCCCCTAGCCCAAGGACTTCCTGAGATGTGAAAAGCTGTTGTTCAAATAAGATAACAAGCCACATGTTTTCATTGCCCTAAACAAGCTTGGTTGACCCATCTGCACTGGATGCCTACTGCTTAATCACAAGTAGGCAGGAAGTAAGTTAGGATGTGTGCTTGCCCCTGATTGGACGAAAGCAGAAAAGTACTTAATCTCGAGAGTTTGCCTTTATAAGCACCTAATCATTTTCCGGGAACCTGGAATGGACCTGGCCAGAGTCCATCATCCTGGCCAGTATTTAATAAAAGCTTTGCTTCAAATTTGGTGGGTTTAACAGCACCTGTACTTAGCATACACAAGGATAAAATGTCCAAGTTCAACCTCTATCACAGGAATCAAGGTGAGCCTAGGCTACATGAGACCTTATCTCAAAAAAGTTAAATAATAAAACCTACACTTCTTTCCACTATGTATCCTATTCTTTAAAAGTCTCCACTTTGTATCTAGCTGCACAAGATGCAAACATGTACCTTGACTGACTCACCTAAACTCAATGTGAAAGTCAACCACTTCATCCTACCTCCATGCTAAGACTCTAGTCCAGGCCTTCATAATCTCTCATGCTCTTACTGAGATGGACCCTCTCCAGTCTCTTCTCCTCCTTGAGGAGGTGTGACCTTGTTGGAAGAAGTGTGTCAATGGCAGTGGTGGGCTTTGAGCCCATACCAGTCAGCCTGGTCTCTCTTGGCCTATGGATCAGGATGTAGCTCTCAGCTACTGCTCTGGTGCCATGAGTGTTGCCATGCTCCTCAATATGATGATAATGGACTAATCCTTTGAAACTGTAAGCAAACCCCCAATTAAATGTTTTATTTATGAGTTGTCTTGGTCATGGCATTTTCTCACAGCAATAGAAAAGGGGCTAAGACACTCATGATCCGACACTATACATCTTACTTTCAGCTCCTCTAGTATGCCTTCCTCTTTCTGCCCCAAGGTCTCTGCAAATGAATTCCCACTCATTTCTACTTCAGCTAGCATACCTGTTTGAAGTAGTCATCTCTTTTCAGGTTGTATTTTGTCGGTTGGTTATTTGCTGTGTAATTTTTACCTTTGCTTTTGCTTTACTACTCCAGTATAAGCTCCAAGAGTTTTTTTTCTGGAGAAGTCCAACAAATATCAACAGTGGTCTCTTTCCTCTGAGACCTGTCATCCAACCAACCCCAATCCAGCTGAACATTGCTGCCACCTCAGTCTGTAGGGCAGGGGGACCTGAAAACTTTGCTATGGCAGGCAAAGCTATGATGCTAGCCAGATCAAGACTGCCACAGGCTTGCATGTGACATACTTAACTGCTGTCAGACTATGCTTTTGTACACTGTAAATACGTATAGCTGTAAATATTCGTCACTATAAATTTTGGTTTAATAAAATGCTGATTGGCCAAAGGCTAGGTAGACACGAAGTATAAGCAGGGTGACCAGAAAAGAAGAATTCTGAGAAGGAGGAGGAGGAGAAAGGAGACATCAGCCAGACACAGAGCAAGACAAGAATGTCGCACTGAGAAAAGGTACCAAGCCATGTAGCTAAACATGGATCAGAATCATGGGTTAGTTTAAGAGTAAGAGTTAGCAAGTAATAAGCCTGAGCCATAGGCCAAACACCAACAGTTTATGATTAATATAAGCCTTTGTGTAATTATTTGTATAATTAATATAAGCCTTTGTGTAATTATTTGGGACTAAATGGCTTCGGGACCACCCAGGTGGGACTGAGAAACTTCTGATGGAAGAAGACACCTGCTATAGCAGTCACCACCAAGACCCCTCCCAATCAGAAGCGTTCTACTGCTTGTTTGAGATTTCACTCCTCTAGCAGCTCTGACTCTGAAGACTGAACACTGTACAAGCTACAATGGCACACACTCAAGCTCTACAAACTGCCACACAGCCAGGTGCTGGAAGAAGAGTGTAGCTCCCTCTTTCAACCTACCCTCCATGCATTAGAGCAGGTCAGTCAGACACAGAAGTACCTGCAAACAGCTTGTGTTTTGTTCAGAAAGACATCAATGTGTCAATTAGAAAGTGGTTTGGGTTGGGAGTCAAGAAAGTACATACAAACACCCTTTCACAGATTCATCCCAAGGAATTTCAGCCTAAATGAGAATTTCATAAGACTCCTTATTAAACTGTTGGTTTTTTTTTTTTTTTTTTTTTTTTTAAGTAGGTATCTCAAAACACTCATCTTTAAAAACTAGGCTATAATTGCAGGCTAGAGTGAGGTGACAACTAGATTCATTTAAGGCACTTCAAAAGAAAATGACTCTAAACACCCAGTAGCTTGTTTTAAAGAAAACAGACATAGTAGTGCATATCTGTAATCCTAGCACTTGTCAGAGGCAGGAAGATCAGGAGTTCAAGGCCAGCCTAAGTTACAAAAGACCCTGTCTGCATCATTCATCAGTCAACCTAAAGGGAATATTCTCAATGACTATTCTCTACAGAAATTCTGAATTGCCAAACCAGCTACTCCTCCAAGTCTACTATGGGGATTTCAAAGTATAGTGTTTAAACTTAGAGGTCTTACAGGTTGGAGAGATTGCTCAGCAAAAACGACATGTTCTGCTTATGCAGAAGACTCAATTATGGTTCCTAGCATCCATGCCAGTTGCAAAACTGCCTAAATTCCAGCTCAGCAGATTTAACATCCTTTTCTGGATTCTGCAAGAACCTTCCTCACACTACATAATTGGAAATAAAATTAATCTTTTTTTAACTTTTAATTTTATGTGCACTGGTATGAAGGTGTCTGATCCCCTGGAACTGGAGTTACAGACAGTTGTGAGCTGCCATGTGGGTGCTCCGATTAGGTACTCTTAATTGATAAGCCATCTTTCCAGTTCCCTAAAGTAAATCTTAAACAGTAATAGCAACAATAAAAACTTAGTGGTTTATTAAAAAAGGAAGTTTCATGTCTATCTTTGAGAAAGCTTCTATGAAGGTCCATAACCCAGAACTCTATTTGCAAAAGAAGGAACAATAAATATCCATGGCAGATTATCAAGGTGTGAAGTGAAGTTACAAGGCAGGGGCAGAACCAGCACTGTAACTGGGACAACTAAGGATGTTCTGAAATGGCATCTGGGCCAGGTACAGTGGCCACAGGGTACTGAAGCTGAAAAGATGCTGTGCATTTTAAATTCTGTTTATTTAATGTATGTGGGTGTTTCTTCTGCATATATGTGTCTGGTGCCTGTGGAAGCCAGAGAGTGTTGGTTCCTCTGGAACTGACAGTTGTGAGTCATATGCAGGTGCTGGGAACAGAACTTGTGTGCTCTGAAAGAGCAAATGCTCTTAACCACTGAGCCACCTCTCCAGCCTCAACGTTCTACATTTTAGAATCTGTAACTCACAGGGCTGGAGAGATGGCTCAGCAGTTAAGAACACTTGCTACTCTTGCAGAGGACTGGGGGAGGGGAGGTCTGCTATGGGATGGTCTTTCTGTCTGCTGTGAATCAGTGTTGCTACCATTGATTAATAAGGAAGCTGCTATGGCCTAGGCATGGAAGGACAGAGCAGGGTGGGGGAATTCAAGAGGGATTCAGGGAGGAGAAAAGAGGGGTCAGAGCAGACACTGTGAGCCACCGCCAGGGAAGCATGATGGAATGAAACAGGTGATGCTACGAAGCCACATGGCAAGACACAGACTAATAGAAATGGGCTGAGTTAAGTTGTAAGAGCTGGTTGCTAACGAGCCTGAGCCATAGGCAGAACAGTTTGTAACTATATAAGCCTCTGAGTAATTACCGTATAAGCGACTATGACACCACAGGTGGAAGAGATTTGTCTAGACTTCGGGGCTAGGCAAAACTGAGAAACTTCTGGCTCTAGGGTTCAATTCCCAGTGTCTACATGATGGCTCACAATCAACCATTTGGAAGCTCAGCTGGATCCAACAAACATGCACATAGTCACATACATGTGCGCAGGAGAACATGTAAAGTGAGTTTTTTTTTTTTTTTAAAAAAAAAAAGAATTTGTGACTGCAAATATTTATTAATCAATGCTTCACTGAAGGAATAGAGAACAAGAGGACTAAATAAGGAGACCTGCCTACGTATAAAATCCTGCGTCCTAGAACAATACTCTAAGTTTCTGTAAGATTAACAGTCAGTCATACTTTATTTATATATATATATAGTCTGTCTTGTTTTGATTTGAGAGACTGGGTTTCTCTGTGTAGCTTTGGAGCCTGTACTGGAACCCATAGACCAAGCTGAACTCAAACTCACACAGATCCACCTGCCTCTGCCGAGTGCTGGAGTTACAAGTGTGTGCCATCACTGCTTCCCAGCTGCTTTAAATACTTTTATATAGATCTGCACAAACCCCACCCCCTCCATGGGTACTCCAATAATCTTATCTGCATGTTCCTGCTCTATTTGTTTAAGCTGTGGAAACAGATCTCAGCCTCTGGGTTCAGCTTCACAAGAAGGTAAACACAGGGACCATGTGTGAACTACTGGCTTCCCTAACCTTTAAGGCAGGATCACCCAGTCCACACCTTTGAGAGGTGCAGTAACTAACAGTCACCGAGAACCGAGATCATGCCAGAAATTAAGATCCTGCCTCCTCACCAAGGCCTTTTCTAAAAGGTCAAGCTGACCTCAACCTAAGCCAATCAGTATAGGCCTAAGCAAATGGAAAGTGTCCAAGGAAAATGAAAATTCAAGTCTCCCTGGTGTTGAGACTGAGTTCCAACCTTGTAGAAACAAGTGAATAATGTTAGGAAAAGCCTGACAATGACTCTAGCAGAGGATTTTACACCCCAGGCACTTAATTTCTCCATGGCAAAAGCAGCTCCTATCTTATGACAGACACTTCAAATTGTCAGGACTCTCATGAGTGCAAAACCAACTAGTTTTGTTGTTGTTTGGTTTGGTTTTTAAGGAAAGATTAAATCAAAGGAGAATTATTTTCCAGCATAATCTGCCATCCTGAGACCGTGTAGGAATGTACCTACTATGGAATCTTCCCACACTCCGGAGTAACCAGCAGAGGCATGTCCCATACACTCCCGAATATCTGAGCTGGCAAGAACAAGTGTTATTCAAAGACCTCAGCCCTGGGACAATAGCTCCTGTCAGTCAACTATAGTTCTCACGACTCTGTTTCTGTGCTTCTACTTCACTCCAAACACAAATCACACCTGTGCAAGTACCTGAGAAAACCACACCAATGGATTCACACAGTGGCACAGTGATTTTAGACAGATACCAATACTAATACTAATTGATAAAACACATCTATCTATCTATCTATCTATCTATCTATCTATCTATCTATCTATCTATCTATCTATCTATCTATCTATTTAATTTTTGGAGACAGGGTTTCTTTATGTAGTCCTGGCTGTCCTAGAATTCTCTGTGTAGACCAGGATGGCCTCGAACTCACAGAGAACCACCTGCTTCTGCCTCCCAAATAATGATATTAAAGATATGCTTCACTAAACCCAGTTACTTTTTATTTTTAACGCAAAGACCTAGATGAGCATATGACCCTAGGCATTTTACACAGCAAATTGGACAAGGAACCTGAGACACCAGTAACATATGCTAGAGTCCATGCCAAGAAGGCCTCTGTGAGAAGGCAGAAGAAATCAGCAGTCCATCACTTACCTGAGGCCAAGGGTCGAATCCACTCTTTACTATTTAGGTCGAGCCTCCAGAGGTCATTAAAGGCAGCATTGCAACTGCTCTGGGTACAGCCTCCAAAGACATACATAGACTGATTGGCATCATAATAGCATGCACCTAAGGGGGCAGGGGAAGCAAGAAACAAGTGACTGCAGCTTAATTTAGAGGTATCTTCAACACCTTAACCACAACCCTATTTTTAAAAAACTCTAATATTCCACACATTCAACAACTCCTCTGTACCAGACACCAAATTCCTATCCCCAATATCTTTTCTTCAGATTGATCAATATCCTTGCAAAGAAAGCCCAGAAAAGACCTATGAACATTTATTTTAAATTAATATTTGTAATTTTTTAAAGATTTATTTATTTATAATGTACACAGTGTTCTGTCTGCATGTTTGCCTATAGGGCAGAAGAGGAACCAAATCTCATTACAGATAGTTGTGAGCCACCATGTGGTTGCTGGGAATTGAACTCAGTACTTTTGGAAGAGCAGCCAGTGCTCTTAACTTCTGAGCCATCTCTGAAGCTCAATATTTGTAAATTTTTTAAGATTTATTTTTGTTTTATTTTAGGGGTGTCTTTCTTGTATGGATATAATATAATGTACAGTACTCATGAAGGCCAGAAGAGGATGGTAGATCCCTGGACCTGGAGCACTAAACAATTAGCTGCTGTGTAGATGTTGGGAACTGAATCCGGATCTTCTGGAAGAGCAGCCAGTGCTCTAATAGACAAGCCATCTTTCCAGCCCTAAACATCTTATTTCTGAGCACTAAGCAAACTAACAATGACATCACAGGGCAAGATGGCAGAATTCCTGGAAGAGCAGCATTTGTTCTGATGGTGGCTGCTCAAAAGAAGGAAGCTTCTCTGAGCCCAGCTATGTCACCACCTAAACTTTATCCCGTGTCCTAGAGTAAGGCAAAGCCAGCGTCCACAGATGTCCTTTCTCTGTCTTCTCATGGACCTTTACAAACTATGACAACAACTGTAAGGACAGTTCTAACAATGCCATGAAAGCCACAAACAGCAATGTGACTAACGCGTGACAGGTTTCATTCGTGGGAGGAAAAAACGCAGCAAAGGAATGAGCAACTGGGAAAAGCAGAAAGCTCTGGCCTGTAGGCTGGTCAGTGTGGACTAAGTCGGGACAGTAGGAAACACCGAAGAGAACCACGGCCACATAAGAGCCACCATTACTAGTCAATTATACGCACATCACTGGAGCATTCCCGGGAAACAGGCAAAGAAAGAGCTCAGATGGGAGGTGGGAAAGCTGAGCTCTGCTGGCATCTCCCTGAAGGTTCATTCGGCTGCTGTCCCTAGGAAAAGGACAAGCAAACACAAGCCCTGCAGCCTCACACTTACCAACTGGGCTCCAGGAAGAGACTCTGTGTGTCTACATCATGCCACACAGGCTGGGGACAGTTACTCCTCATTTTTCATATGAAACCAACAGTTGGTGTCACACAAAAGGAAGGATAAAGAATAATTAAGGAAAGAAACCAGAGTTCTGAGACAGTAGGCTTAGCTGCAGGGGTCACCTGGCTACCTGCGCTGCAGTTCAGTCTCACAAACACTACTTTCAGGGCTCTTTTCAACTACAGTGCCACTCACTCAAGTCTGAAAGAGAAAAACACTCCCACGCTGCACTGTCAACAGCGGTTTGCACCAGCTCTGGGAAGTAACCAGTTCTCTCATCTCAATGAGCTACCAGCCTGAAAGCAAGCTCATTATGAAGGTCATGTCAGAAACTAGCTGAATATAGCTGTGAGCTTCATCAGTTGCCCCAGTAACCCCAGTAAATGAGAAATGACTGCAGATGTCACTACAGTAACAGCCAATGCAGTGCTGTCACAGATTCACTCAATGGCAGTGACATAGGGAGTCTCGCATGCCTGGCTGTCCTGGAACTTTGCTCTGTAGACCAGACTGGTTTAGACCTCAGAGTGTCACTTGCCTCTGCTTCCTAAGTGCTGGGATTAAAGGTGTGTGCCACCATGCACAGCCTTTGCACGTTGTTAGCCTATCTATAGATTCTGTTTTGGGTTTAAAAATAATTTTGTGGGGCTAGGGTAACAGTTCAGAAGTTAAAAGTCCTGGCTGTTTTTCAAGAGGACTAGGGTTCAATTCCTAGCACCCACATGGAGGCTCTTAACATCCATAATTCCAGTTCCAATAATTTAATACTCTCTTCTGCCATTTGAGGGCACTGACTGCACATGGCACAAAGAAATACACTCAGACAAAACATATAATAAAATATTTTTAAAATCTTTTAAAATAATAACTTGAATTTATATCTAAATGAGTTACTCTATCTTCACAACAAAGGTCTGTTTTAAAAGTAGAGTCTACAATGATCTACAAAGCAAGCTCCAGGCTAGTCAGGCCATGCTGTGAGCTCCTGTCTCAAAATAAAATAAGGTAAAGTAATATAAATAATAGAGTAAAAAGTAGAGTCTAGAAAAATCCTATTGCCCACATTTGCTAAGAAAGAGTTAGGTTAAAGAGCATGACAGGAATGAGGATGATTCCCGGCACTACACCTGGATCTCCATTAGAGAAAGTCACCAGCTCCAGGTCATTTTGGTCCCACAGAGGCAGGATCTCATCATATGGCCCAAGCTTGCCTTGAGCTTGTGGTGTGTCCTGCTGCAGCCTCCTAGTACTAGAACTACAGGTATGGATTATACACCTGGGTTCCCTCAGACTTTGGGTGAACTAATAATTCCAATGAAGGGGGCAATTATGAAGAACTAATAGTACTCTAGAACTTCTGAAATGTAACATTTATTACAATGATACCTGATAAAGCAAATCTGGGCCAGCAAGATGGATGGTTCAGCTGGTAAAGGAGCTTGTAGACAAGCCTGATGGCCTGGAAACCACATGGTAAGTGTGTGTGCTCATATACAAATACACAATAAATAAATAATACATGATAAGGCAAATCCCTGATTTCCTAACAGGATAGTCAAGGCTAATTTGTGGTGCCCCAAGTCTATTTACAAACTATTAGCAGCAGCTTTCTTCATGTAGCAAGAGCAGAGTGCCTTTATTTTTCAAACAGATAGCAAACATTCTTCTCCTCTATTTGGATTGAAAACTCAGCCAGTTGGGCCCCATGAGGTCCTTCACATGTATTTTAATCCTATACTAAAATAGGGCAGGCTGCATTTTCCTGTTTTTCTCTGAACAAACAAAGATTTGTGAAGCAGGAACACAGGGCCCAAAGCCATGGTACTGAGATCCAAGTGACACACAGTTGAGTTCAGTGACCATTGGTCAAGTATTAGTGAAGCCACCTTTAACTGCCTTTTACTCAAGTTTTCCACCCACATAGGTTTTCCTTCCAGACCATCTAGACCTCTGGAATGTCACAATACTTATAGTTCACAGAAGCATGAATACTGCACTGAGAGACTGGGTGTTCCCACTGTTAAATCTCCAAACCTGTCCCAAGTAGGTTTGCCTGTTCTGTGAACAGCTATCACAAAGAAAGACACCTATTTCAAATTGTCAACAGTCTCAATCCAAGACAAACAGCACAGCCACGATTTAACTGTATACACAGAAGCCAACAGTTCTTTGCAGACCAGATAGTTTTCTACTGAACCACAATCATCTCCGGTGCAAGATCTTCAGGAATCTGGATTTCTACAGTGCCTGGAACAATCCCTAAATGCTCCCCAAGTGAGCTGCACACTCTAACTTCCTGCACTTTCAGATATTAAACTCTTTTGTTTTTCCTGCTGTCACCAGGGAAAGGCCCTGAGGCATTTATCCCATGCAGAAAGAGACTAGGCTGTTAAATGTCTCCCATCTACAAGCTGGAACATATTTGATAAGGTCTGTAATTACATAACTCAGGACAGGCGAGGGTGGTGATCCAGCCTGGGCCTGCAGGCTCCTGCAGGTGCCAGATCAGCACTGTGTGGAACTCTGTGACTATATGAAAAGCCTAAAGACTTCAATGTTGGGAATTCTCTATAGTAATCTGACAAGGGTATCCTCCACTAACCAAGGCTGGCGTGATTAGACCTGTAGACATTCACCAAAGATTACAAAACTGGCCTTTTCACTTCACCTGCCTTTTCTATACCAGGCTTTTAACATAGGAAATATCTTGTACTGGAAATATATTTGTTGGGTCTATGGTTTTTTATTTTTATTTTTTAATTAATCGTTTGTGTGTATGTGTGTGTGTGTGTGTACACACACACGCACGCGCATGCCAAGGCAGGTGTGAGGAAGTCAGAGAACTTGCAGGTATCAGTTCTCTTTTCTGTGTGAGTTCTGGGAATTGAACTGAGGTCTTTAATCTTAGTGGTAGATGTCTTTCCCTGCTAAGCCATCTCACTGGCCCATATTTGTTGTGTTTAAGCCTAGAAATCTTGACAATTATTAAAATGTATTCATATTATTGTAGATTTTCAAATAGAACTGATTATAAAGAATTTGCTGGTAAATCAGATTAGGAAACATTAAGAACTTAGGGAGCTGCCTACTAAATACACTAAAGATAAGTAGTCTACTACCCAGGCCTCTTAGAGACAAGCACAATTTCGGATGTCAGGATGTTAATGTTCACTCATCAATATTAACTAAAACATTAGGCTTCACTCTCATAAGAAAAGAGGTAACCCTGACTTACAACCAGCCATTAACCATCTCCATATCAGCGCAAGGGGGCAACACAGGTTTATACCAATGTTAAGTCCTGGCCTACCATATGGCCCCTCAGTTCTCTTTTTGAAAAAAAGCATAATTCTGCCAGGTGAGTAAGATGATCCTGGGTAATAACTATTTGAAAAAGAATAACACTGGTTACTAAAAATAATTCTGGCAATATCTTTGCTGTGTAGATCTCCCATCTGCATAAGTGACCAGACTTGCAGTCTCCTGACTCTACTTAGATTGTTCAAAGTGAAATGTGGGGCCTGGACCTGAAAGAAATTTCAGGATGACAATGTACATGGGTTAGTTGGGTTAGGGTTAGGTTAGTCAGGGTTAGAGTTAGGGTTGCACAAGCCTAAGGTATATATAAGCTAGAAAAATCTATTTGAGGCTGGTTCCTCTTTGGGCATTAGCCAGAGCCCAGAATTCATTATATTAAAGAGCTTTTCCCCTTATTAATCTCTATGTACATGGAGTGATTTCTCATTGGAAAGACATATTAATTCTAAAACTAGCTATGAACTAGATGCTTAAAAAGTACACAGGTGTCTACAGTGTGGAGCCTGTGCTCAAGTACACAACCACCTGTGGAAAAGAGATTTTGATGTTTCTCAACTACATTTCTCGGCAACCTGTATCATAAACAGTATTTGCTATATACATTTTACAAATAAAGAAACTTGGTTCCCCAATGCAAAGGTCTTTGCTGTTGACAAAACTTCACTGACAGAGACAATGGTAATGAAGAAGGTACAAGTGTCAGAAGAACAGAGGGACAGTGAGTGGAGAGGTCAGGGTGGTCTTTGTAGGGAACAGGGTCTAGCTTTAGTTCCATCCAACTTGAGATGGAGAGAAGGAAAGAAGACACTTGGAAATGTATTAGGGGACAGGGAGTACTCAGTTCATGTTTGCTTTGCATGAGGCTCAGGGTTTAACATCCAGCATTATAAGAGGAGAAACAGGGAATGTATTATGATGGTGTTGAGATGTAATGATCACATTATGAATTAAGAGTGATATGAAAAAGAAAAGGCTAGAGGCAGAACAGAGACTTGGCTACTTGTTTTGTTTTACATAGAATCTTAGGTAGCCCAGGCAGATCTCAGACTCACTAAGTAGTCAGGGCTGGTCTCAAACTCCTGATCCTCTTGGTTCCACCACCAAAGTGCTGGGACTACAAGCATGCATCACCACATCTAGCTTGGATCCTGAGGGCAGGAACTGAAATGAATCCAATACCTAAAATCTGTGTATCTAAGATGATGGTGACATTCACTAAATTAAGGAAAAGAGAAAACTGGGACTAGGGGGCCACTGAGCTCTACTTTTAGCTAACTGAATATGAAATATCCAGTATCTCCATAGTAACATAAGTGAAGAATTAAAAATGCAGATCTTGAATCAACATGAATTAGGGATATGAAAGAAAACTGAGGGACCAAAAATAGCTATAGAGTAGAAAGAGGAAGGAGCCAAGGCGGAAAAAATTAAACCCTTAGTTTTCTTTTAATTTTAAAATCACATTTATTAGCCAGGTGGTGGTAACACGTCTTTAATCCCAGAAGAAGGCCAATCTCTATGAGTTCAAGGTCAGCCTGAGCTACAGAACAAGTTCAAAGATAGCCAAGGCTACAAACAGAAACCTAGTCTCAAAAAAAAAGAAAGAAAAAAATTCCGTGGGCTTATTTATTTATTCTGCACACCTGTGTGGGAACACATGTGCCGAGGTGCATGCGTGGGGGTGAGAGGACAATTGGGGGACTGGTTCTCTCCAGCCACAGTATAAGCGTCTGAATCACTTTTAGGGCCTGAGCAGCAGCGGGCAGCTAAGGGGTCTGGGGCTGCAGGTCTGTGGGACCAGGAAACCTTATTGCTACAGTCAGGTTTGGTTGCAAGCACCTCTGCCTGCTGAGCCGTCTCACCAGCCCTGGAATTCTTAGATTTTCATCTACTTTGCAGTTGTTCTTTTTTCTGTAACATCCTTTGTGTCTGTCAGTCGGCTACGCATATAGAGACACATGGAAACATAGACTAGGAAAAGAACAATGAGATAGAAACTTTTTTTTTTTTTTTTAAATTACCTTATGACTCCTGGATTTCAACAGCATGATGAGCCACCCTTGCCAGAGGCTCATAGTAACAGGCCTCTAATCTCTGGCTGGAATGTCCAGCAGTGAGGTAAGCAAACCTTTCCCTTTCGAAGCTGACTGCCTCCAGGACACTGCTGTGGTAACAGAAAGCTGACTAATACATCCAGACTCACTTTTCTCTTACTGGGGACAGTCTCAGGGCTGGGGACATAGCTCAGTGGTAAAGAGCTCCTCCTCAGCAAGAGGGCCTGACTTCCATCCCTAGCCTTGCAAACTCCAGGGCAACAGTCTTCAAATATCCTGTCAGCATCTCTTCCTCCATCGGCAGACTGAATCAAATATCTGATAGATAGAATGTCATCTAGTCTAGCCATTCTGAATCATTATCTGCAAACTCCAGAACAGTTGAGACCTTTTCAAAACTCATTCAATAACAGCAGTAACAATGATGTCACTTGCCTTCTGCTTCTGAGACAGGATTCTGCCTGATAGTCCAGCTGATCTTGAAACCCTCCTGTCCCTGCTGCCAGGTATGCATGCCACTTCTCAACAAACACCTCAGAAGCTCGGGTGTTTCAGCATGGGTCAAGGCAGAAGTACTGAAGTTCTCTTTTTTTCTCGTTACATTTATTACTGATTCACTGTGCGAAAGGGACACCTTGCAGTTAAAGGAATAACTAGCAGGAGTCGATTCTCCTCCACCATGTGGGTCCTAGAAATGGGACAGCATGTAACCGCTAGGCGGTGAGTTCCTTTACACACTAAGCCAACTCACCTGTCCTCAACTACTCTTATAAATCCAGTGTCTTCCCACTGTCACACACTCACAGTCTGACTTCAGTGAGTCCCACAGAGGTCTCAAGGACATCCTCCTTCAAACAGGATAAAGCAGCACAAGTATAAAAGTAGCTCCTGAGAGCTGCATGCAGCACTTTCTCTGTGCCTTTGGTCTGTTGTCATCCAACCCCACAGCAATGAACAAGGGTGATGCTTG
This sequence comes from Phyllotis vaccarum, assembly GCA_033318265.1. Taxonomy (NCBI): domain Eukaryota; kingdom Metazoa; phylum Chordata; class Mammalia; order Rodentia; family Cricetidae; genus Phyllotis; species Phyllotis vaccarum. The sequence goes on along the minus strand of JARWLC010000003.1, from coordinate 55,974,425 downwards.
AAAGAAAATGCCCCCCAAAAGGAATGGCACTATTAGGAGGTGTGGCCTTGATGGAGGAAGTGGGTCACTGTGGGGACAGGCGTTGGGGTCTCTTTTTCTCATGCTTCCCTCAGTGTGACAGTCAGTTGATTTTCTGTTGCCTGCAAGATATAGCAGTCTCAGCTCCAGCACCATGTCTGCCTGCACACTGTCACGCTTCCCTTCATGATAACGGATTGAACCTCTGTAGCTGTAAGGGAGCCACCCAATTATATGTTTTCCTTTATAAGAGTTGCCATGGTCATGGTGTCTCCTCACAGCAACAGAAAACCCTAAGACAATGAGTCACACTATTTCTGAACATCTCCAGATATAAGCATAGAAAACAATCTGGGGGCAAGGGGCTCCAAAGGATCTTCACCTCCTGGTGTTTAGAACCCCTACCAATCCTTATGTGACCAAGAGAATAGAAAGGAAGAGGTGTACTCACTTCAGAAAAAATACTCTGGCTCAGTTCCATCTTGGGTACCCTATCACCATCTGCTACAGTAAGCACTTGACAGTGTGGCTGTCAGGGGTTCATGTAATAAGAAACTGAGGCCTCCTTTGAAGATGTTGCCCAAGCCCAAGTCTAAGTCAGGACAGTGAAACTCTGGGTAGCAATGATGGCAACTCTATGAAACACTCCTAAACCAGAGCTCAGCACACCACCTCCAAATCCCACACCTTCAAGAACAGGTAAGAAATGCTGTTTTAAGCTGCTCAGTTTTGGGATCACATTTTTATGACACAGGTAACAAATACATGCTCTTTACTACCAAAAGCTCAAAATACAGTCAGGTATGGTGGCACGTGTCTGAAATCCTCCTCTTCAGGGCTGGGGGAAAATCAAATGAAGCAATATATAAAATTAACAAGCCCCAGCAATTCATCTGTTGAGGAGTCAGGGACTGAACCCTGGTCCTTGCCTAGGCAAACACTCTACCACTGAGTTCCACGTCAGCTTTTATGATATGTTTAGACTCACTTTTCCCTAATTCTGTTAGAAACTCTCATTTTGCATTCTCTTTATTAAAAATCAGACAAAATGCATGCCTCCAAAATAGTTTCCAGAAACACACACACAGGGAGCATGGGACCTGCTTTCCCTATGTGGATACTCACTGTGGGAGAACCGTTGAGTGATGGGGGTTCCAGGATAAGGGTAAGTCCTGCTCTCCCACTGAATGTTTCCTTCCTGGACAGCCTTCATGAAACCATGGTAACACTGGTGGGCTACACCTAAAGATGGAAAAACCAAAGGCATCTTAGATACCTAACTTGTGGGAGGAAAAATCACTAAAGTCCTATCTTTTAACTGTTTTATCACTTGTATAAGTCATAAGTGTTTTGAATAAGTCCAAATTTCTCATTTTATTCAAAGAAAGGAAACAGAATCAATGAATGTCAAAATTAAAAGAACTATTTCTTACCAAAGTACAGGAGGTTCAGAGATGTGTACAAGGTTACTAAATCAGCTAACATGATAACCCTATCTACTTTCAGTTTTATCACATAGCAATAAAGGAAGCTAGTAGCATTTACTACAAAGCAAAAGGGTGGAAAGTAATTTAACTCTGTGAAGGAATACGATAAAGCACTGTCTGTAATGAAATAGCTGCTCCAAAAGCTCTGCAGTTAGAGCACAGCAATCAGGAATTCTCCAGTAAGGCAAGAACACAGAAGTACATTATTATATAATAGATTATGAAATGTTGAATGTGTGTCTAGTGTCTTAAACATTAAGAGCTTGGTGGGCTGGAATGGTGGTAAAGTGGTTAAGAGCAGCACTTGGCTGCTCTTCTGGAGGATCTACGTTCACTTCCCAGCACCTACATAGAGGCTCAGAAGTTTGTAACTCCAGCTCCAGGGAATCTAACTTACACTTCTGGCCTCAGTGGACACCTGGCATTTGTGTTAATAGACATATATGCAGGTTAAACACCCATGCACATAAGATAAACAGATAAAAATTAAGAGTGTTGGAGAGTTGGTGCAGCAGTTAAGAGCACTTATTGCCCCTGCAGAAGACCCAGGTTCAGTTCCCAGCATGTTAGGTCGATTAAACTGCTTGTAACTCCAGTTCCAGAGGTTCCAATGCCCTCTTCTGGCCTCCAGAGACACCTGCACATACATACATGTAAGTCACATGCACATACATATAAAATTAATAAATAACTTTTTTTAAAAGCCAACAGCTTTCCAAGCATAGTGGTATATACCTTTAGTTCTAAGATTTAGGAGGGCAGAGGCAGGTGGGTCACTTTGAGTTTGAGGCCAGCTAGACTGCATGGTGAGACCCTATCTCATAAAAATAAAAACAAAACTAGGTTAAGAGCTTTACTCCAATGGTAAATGTGTGACATTATATATTTGTTTAAATTTATAGAGTGGACACCACCAAGACTGAACCCTAAGATAAATGATGGCCTCTGAGTGATGAGGTCTAACATCACTTCACCTGCAACAAGACACCACTATGGGGGGCAGTGGTGACAAGAGAGGAGGCTATTAGCGTGCAGGAACATGGTGGGTAACAAATTCTGTGCCTGTCACTATTGACAGTGAACCTAAAATTCTTTTAAAAACAGAGTATTAGGCCAGTCTGAGACAAAGGACCATGAGGTCAAGTCCAGCTTGGACTATACACAAGGAGACCTTGTTTCAAAGAGTATTATGTGTCTATTAGTAAATTTTAAAAAGTAAAAACTGCATGCTTCTGGAAAAATCTATTTTTCTAATACATTTACTCTAATGACTACTTTTATTAAAGTCACATTGTGTTTGCTTTTACTTTTGTTTTTTGTGTGCATGCCTGGTGCTTGGGAAAGCCAGAGAGTAAGACGCCATGGAACCGGAGCTTTACTTGGTGGTGAACCATGAGTGTACTAGGACTCCAACTTGTCCTCTGCAAGAGCAGCAGCACTGTGCTTTAGATGCAGATGGTTGCCAGGTGATGGGGGAGCACACCTCTCAGCACTTGGGAAACAGGCAGATAGATCTCTGAGTTTGAGGCCGGCCTGGTCTACAGAGTGAGTTCCAGGACAGACAGGGATACACAGAGAAATTCTACCGTGAAACACCAAAAAGGAGGGGGGAAATGTATTGTGTGTGAGTATGCATGTGGAACTCTGGGGAAATCTGACACCTCCGGCCTCTTGAAGACACCCACACACCTGGTGTACAGTCTCATAGACACACACTCACCCACAATTTTAAAATAAAATCCTAAGAGAGCTCGAGAATACCAAGTACTCAGACACTGAGAGCACAAGTATACCCATGTGTGGGCCAGGTGCAAGGGAGCTCCACCTTTATTTTTTTGAGAAAGGGTCTCACTGTGTAGCCCTTGGCTGACTTTGAACTCACAGAGACCTGCCTCTGCCTCCTGAGTGTTGAAGATCCTCTGGAAGAGCAACTGCAGAACCATCTCTCCAGTACACCTTTCTTTCTCCTTCCTTTATGTTTAAGCATATATTAAAATAGCGCTATTATCCCCCACTTCTGCTGCATTTAAAAAAAAAAAAAAGATTTAAAAAAATAAGGGTCAAGAGCAATTGAGGAAAGACACTGAAGTCAGCCTCTGGCCGCCACCTCCATGTACTCACATATCTACACCCACACTAACAAGCACATACAACACATACACAGATACTAACAGATGCACCAGGCCTATAACTGTCTATAATTCCAGTACAAGAGATATGATACCCTCTCCTGACCTTAACAGGCACCAGGCATTGCACATAGAGCACAGACAATCCATGCAGACAAAACACTCATACACGTGAAAAATAAATAAATCTTTTTGTTGTTTGGTTTTTCGAGGCAGGTTTCTCTGTGTAACAGCTCTGCTATCCTAGAATTAACTCGGTAGACCAGGTTAGCCTCCAACTCAAGAGATCCCTCTGCCTCTGCCTCCAGAGTGTTTGGGTTACAGGAGTGCATTCAGCCAAATAAATCAATCTTTAAAACAAAACAAAAACCCTGTCATTTTGAAACTGCAAATGAATTAAATACTATTACTATTACTATAACTGTATTATATATTAGTGTTCTAACTGTTTATAAAATTAACTAAGATAAGAAAAATGTGTTAATTCACCTAATAATTTTTACACCCATAATGTCTTTAAGGAAGAAAAGAAAGGAGAGTCTAAGAGCTCTCTTCAATGGACTTATATTCAGGCTGTTAATTAACTTTTTGGGGTATGGGGATAGGAGTTGTCACAGAAGCTTTCTACGGCCCTCTTTTCTCAGCCGTGAGTCTGCAGTAATCAATACCACCGCAAAGGTAGCTTCCTTACCCTTTACAGTCAGCAGGAGCACAGATCATAGACTTCCAGACTTTCTACAAACAGTAAGGATCATAAACCTCAGCATGGTCTCTAGTGGCAATACAGACCATGTATACCAACACAAAGATCAAAGAGAACTCCTAAAAGCTGTAACAAGGATGCTGAAGTGCAGCTCTCCACAGTTTATGGCTTCTGGTGAGGGTGTGAATGAGGAAGGACTCAGCTGTCTGTAAGGGGCTGGCCTGTGGGAGTCTGACAATGCTCCAGTAAGTATATGGTCAACACAAATTGCAAGTTTTTATTTTGTTGGTTTTTTTTCTTCTTCTTTTTACTTTTTAGGAGGGGGGAGTAGATCATAAAGGTGGAGAGGCAGCCGTTGGAGAATAAAAAAGTGAAGAAGCATGATGTGAAATCCCCAAATAGTCAACAATCAAAAATACCTATGTTGAAAACAAATTACAAATAAAAAGAAAGAAAAAGAAGGCTTGGTATTGAAGGAGGAGAAGTGGGAAGAATCTAGGAGGAGACGCTATAGGGAAATCAGGACCAGAATGCACTGTATAAGTTTTCAATTACCAAAAATAAATATCAATTTTAAAAGGTGGGATCTAATACTCATTTACTCGATAAAAGCTGACTTAACAAGATTCTTCATTTAGGAGCTCTTGCTGCTCTTCCAGGACTGACTTCAACTCCAGCTCCCACATTAGATAGCTCACAAACTTCTATAACTCAAGTTCCAGGGGATCTGATGCTATCTTTTGGCCTCCAGGCACCGGCACACATGTAGCATATAGTATATACATACATAGACAAACAAACCATTAGGCAGGCAGGAGCGCTCGCATGCACACACAGACACACCACACACAAAGAAAGAACTATCTCTTTAAAAGACTTGAATAACCTCTGTCTTTTCCATAGTACCTTTGATAAGCCGATACCACTGCTTGCAGACCAGGGCTGCAGTTTTATGTTCCTGATACGGGGAAAGGAAGGAAAGGATATACTCCAAAACCTCTTCTGGCAGCTCAGACATGGATCTATTATGTCTCGGCTCTTCAACTTCCAACACTGGACGGGGTTCCTCATCTTGCTCCATTGTCCCTTCCAGCACAGTTTCTTCTTGGTCCACAGCCATGAAACTGTCATCTTCACTGTCCGAGGAGCTGGCCATGACATCCCACTTGAAGCTATAGCGGGTAAGAAATGAACATTAGTATACAACTTTCAGAAGCACAGAAGCAACTGAGCACCCAAGCTGCTCATAAACTTTCCCACACACCATGAAATTGCTCCAGCACTTTCCCTCACTAGTTGGAACCATCTTAACTTGACAGAGTTCAAATGCCAGGTCCATCACAACCTCCTTCTCCCTAGAATGGCACTCAAGTTCTAGTGTAACCTTAAAACAAGGAAACTGGGGCTAGAGAGAAGGCTCAGCAGTTAAGAGCACTCCACAGACGAAGCCCAGGTTTGGTTCCCAGTACCATACAGGCTCACAATAGCCTGAACTCCAATTCCAGGGAACTTAGAGCCATCCTCTGGCCTTTATGGGAACTGCACACGTGTGTTGATACACAGACCATACATACTCAAGCACATTAAAAACAAATAAAAAACACCACCAAGTCAGCATGGTAACAACATCTTTAGTTCTAGCACTTGGGAAGCAAAGGCAGGTAGATCTCTGTGATTCTGAGGCCAGTCTAAAGTCTACATAGTGAGTTCTAGGCCAACCAAGACTACATAGTGAGACCTTGTCTCAAACAAACAAAAACAACCTGGAAAACCTGTCCTTCCTAATTCCTTTAACTCAGAGATCTGACAAATACATGATTCAGGAAACAGCCTCAAAACCTCCCACTGACAAGGAAAAACTAACTCTGTCACACAAAAGAGCAGAAGAACACTGGGAAGGTCTGAGTTAAGAAACAGCAGTTTGCTCTTTCCTCCACCTTTCTGCGCCATCACCATGGTGCACATGAATGTCTTGGCTGATGCTCTCAAGAGCATCCACAATGCTGAGAAAAGAAGCAAATACCAAGTTCTCATCAGGCCCTACTCCAAAGTCATCGTCTGGTTTCTGACCGCGATGATGAAGCATGATTACATTGGTGAACTTGGAATCATTAATGACCACAGAGCTGGGAAAATTGTGGTGAACCTCATAGGCAGGTAGAACAAGTGTGGAGTGATAGGCCTTAGATTTGATGTACAACTCAAAGACCTGGAAAAATGGCAGAACAATCTGCTCCCATCCTGTCAGTTTGGCTTTATTGTACTGACGAACTCGGCTGGCATCATGGACCATAAAGAAGCCAAGATGAAAACACACAAGGGGATAAAGAAAAAGAAAACAGTAGTTTAAGTGGGGTGGTGGGGTGGCACACACTTTTAATCTCAGCTCTCAGGAGTCACAGGCGGGTGAATCTGAGCTGAAGCTCAGCCTGGTCTACAAAGGGAGCTCTAGGACAGCCAGGACTCTACACAGAAACCCAGGGTCAAAAAACAAAACCAACCAATAAACCAAAAACAAAGCAGCTTTAAGACAGTATATAGTGGCACACAGCTGCGATCCCAGTACTTGGGAGGCCGAAGAAGGAGCTGATTGCTAGCCTAGGTACATAATGCAGGTGGGGGCAGGATTACATACATACATACACACATACACATGTATGTGTGTGTGTATGTATGTATGTATGTATGTATGTATGTATGTGTGTGTGTGTGTGTGTGTGTGTGTGTGTGTGTGTATCAGTTTAAAAGGCGGTATGGTTTAACATTAGATGCATGTTTAGAGTGCTTGCCCTTACACAGGATGATTCATTCAATCAGAGAATAATGACTATTCTAAGAACAGGCTTAGTTTGCTAAACTGCCAACTCTAAAGCACTATGAACAACAGAAAACATGATCAATAAAAATAAAAACCCAAATGCCTAACAACAGAATCAATAGTGTGAACTGTCATTTACAATGGAAACCCATGAAGTCAAGAATGATAAGTACATATCACACATCTCTCAGAAGCAACACTCAGCAAAGAGGGCAGAATGAATATGTTCAAAGTTAATATGTATATTTTTAAGCGAGGACTGTGATTAACATACAAAGTTCCAAAAGTGCTGGTAAAACTCTGTTCCTGATTGGGAACAAAAGTGTTCTGTGAAAAAGTCATGGGTTGAATACTCTTGTACTTCTCAAGAACTGACCAGAATATGCTTGTCAGTAGTTATAAGATAGCATAAATAATTTAAATTTCCTTTTGTGCTTAGCTTTATTCCCAGAAATTTCTAGAAGGAAAATTTTAAATCATACACAAAAGCAAACAAGACATTTGCACATGCAAAGCCTGAGGTAAAAACGTAAAATTAAGGAAATGTTATTTATTTAAGAAAAGGTATAGTGGTATACATTTTTAATCTCAGCACTTGAGGGGTAGAGAGGCAGAAGGATCTGAGTTCAAGGCTAGCCAGGATTACCCAATGAGATCATCTCAAAAAGAGAATTATATCCCAGTTAGACTGAAAGCAGAAGGTGCTGAGCACAATTAGGACAGAAAGGGTTTAGTGGGGAGTAAATTCTTCAAGGAATGTGGGAGAAGCTGGGATCAGACAAGAAACACAGACCATGATGCCAAGATGACCAAACCTGTCACAAAGACCTAAGACAGTCAGAAGGACCTGGTGAAGGATGGACAGGGTGCAGCTCCTCTATCACTAATTGGCTAAGGTACTGTCTAGGGACCTCTCCAAGAAGAGTTGGCTGCAAAGTTGTGGCAGACTTTTAAGAGTCAAATAACTTAGCTGTGTTCTTCACAAGAAATATAGCTTTTTTATTTTCTTTCTTGGGGGTAGGAAAGGCAGGCTGTTTTTTGACACAGAATTTCTCTGTATAACAGTCCTGGCTGTCCTAGAACTCACTCTGTAGACCAGGCTGGCCTTGAACTCAGAGATCTGCCTGCCTCTGCCTGGGATTAAAGGAATGCTTCCGAGCCATCTCTATCCCTATTGTTTGCTTTTTGTTTGTTTGTTTTTGTTTAAGGCATCCTGTAGCCCAGACTGTCTTTGAACTCACAATTATCCTCCTGCCTCAGCTTTCCAGGGTTATAAAGTGTGAGGCATCATGCCTGACTTCTATATCCGTGTCTGCAGGTCCATGGTGTACTTTGAGCTTACTCTCCCACTCACTCCCCTTCCCGTCCCCTCAGATCCCTAAAGAGTTTGCTCCTATTTTCACTGCTGCATACACACAACTGATGCCCTTTCCCTAATTTAGAGTTACAGTAACCTCACTCTGCTCTAAACTCACCAAAGAAAAAAGCCCAAGAAATAAAGCCATTGGGTGAGGCCATTGTTCACATCTACTTCAAATATATCAGCCAGCCCCAGCACAACACTGACAGTGAGCCCAGGCTGGCCTCACTGAATCAGAGGAGGCTATGGAAGGTCCTTTACATTTCGATTTTTCCCTGTCTGATTCAAGAAAACAATGTACTTCCTGTCCAACACTTCTAAAAGCACAATTAGTAGATCTGTGTAGCAGCATTCTCACTGCCTCTGTAAGTTGTGGGGAGTTTTCACTGTCAACCTTGCATGGTTTACTGAAACATCAGTCCGTGCCCTAAGGACTCCCTTGCTAGCTGACACACTATCTGCCTGCACCAATTCACACAGTGCTTCCTTTTCACTTCCATGATCAAATATCACAGCCCCTGAGGATAGAGAGGCATTTTGATGATATGAATTTTGTTTTGTTCTGTTTTCATTTGGCCTAAAGCATTTCCCACATAAAAATGCATTAACTCAAGGAATGTGGTTTTCATGAAGCTCTTTAAAAAGACTAGTTCTCATCCTCCTCAGCGGTATCAGACCTTTCCATTTTCCCAAGGTAGGATGGGTCTTTGGGAAAACTCACAATCTGAAATCAACTCAATAGACCCAGAATGCAAAAACCGACTGTTTAACTGGGCTTCTTTGCGTTTCATAAGGCATCCCAATGAGCCTGAGGTTTCTAGATATTTCCCTTCCATCTTAGAGTTTCTACTGTTGTGGAGAGAAATCATGACCACAGCAACTTTTTTTTTCATAATTTATTTTTATTTTATGTGCATTGGTGTTTTGCCTGCATGTCTGTCTGTGTGAGGGAATGGAGTTACAGACAGTTCTGAGCTGCCATGTGGGTGCTGGGAACTGAACCTGGGTCCTCTGGAAGAGCAGTCAGTGCTCTTAACCCGAGTCATTTCTCCAAACCCCGACGATGGCAACTTTTATGCAAGAAAACATTTGAGGTGGCAGCTACAGTTTCTGAGAGGAATATGATAGCATGCAGGCAGACATGGTCCTGGAGAGGGTGCTGAGAATTCTACATTTGATCCAAAGGCAACAGGAAGTGAACTGAGACACTGGGTGTGGCTTGAGCATATTTGAGACCTTATCTCAAAGCCCATTCCCACAGTGACACACTTCCTCCAACAAGGCCATACCTACTCCAACAGAACCACACTTTGTAATACTGCCTCTCTCCACAAGCTTGTGGGAACCAACTACATTCAACTACCACATCCTCAGAGCACCTGTATGTGGACCTTGCATCACTTTATAGCAGAAACCAAATCACATCACAACAAACCCTCCTTTTAAGTCCCTGAATGCTAAAGTAGTCTGATGGCCAAAACTAACATGCTTTTGTGTCCCTTAAGTTTTGAACTTTTGTTTTGTTTTTAAAAAGGGAAGCAGAAAGAGTAGGATTTTTGTTTGTTTGTTGTTGGGGTTTTTGGTTTTTTTGCTTGTTTATTTTTTGAGAATGCCAATTTTTATTTGCCAAGAGGTTGCTAACTGGCCACACCAGTTACACCACTGAATTCCAGCTTGAGTGGGAGGCTCTGTCTCAAATAAGGTTAAAAGGTAGGAGATGGCTCAGTGAGTAGACACTTTACCCAAAGCCTGATAACCTCAGTCCAATCCCCAGAACCCACAAGGTAGAAGGAAAAGAGCCAGTTACCCCATATTTCTCTCCCATCTCCAACATGCACCAAAGAACATGCACTGACAGACAGAACTGAAATTCAGTTGATTCACTTAAAATGCAGTTGAAGATTTAGAATAGAATCCAGCTGGCTCTTCATAACTTCAAAGGCTTTTTACCATTATAACACAGATGCTGTTAGAAGCTAGGAAGTTCAGAGGTCCCAGTGTGACCTAAAGACAGTGCAGTTCCTGGCAATACAAACACTGCCAGTTGAGGAATCTATACATAATCATAACAGCTCACCCAAAGATTATACTAACCCTTAAGATTATACTGCCATTATTACCCTTATCTTTGTACCAAGTCCAATGAAAAGTATAAAGATTATAAAGGATAGCATTTTGCCATGTTTTGTGCAGTCAACAAATATCATGTATGTAACATGTACATGGACCAAAATAGTATATTCAGAACCGGGGAGATGGTGAAAGCACTTGCCATATAAAGCTGACAACTTGAATTCCATTCCTGGGTGCCAAGGTGGAAGGAGAGAGCCAACTCTCAAAAGTTACCCCCTCGCATCCACTATGGCATGCACATATTGGGACACACACACATAAATAAAATTTCAATTATTAAAATACTGTTTGGATCTCACAGAAGGTACAGAAAGAGAATGAACTCAGTAATAGCTAATAACATATATGAGCAATAGCACAGAGCACTGTATGATACATTAGGCATAGTATCAAGCTTGAACAGCTCAAAGGAGTCAAGGACCTCACCCACTGTGGTAAGATGTTAGAGAGATGTGCTAAACTCCACTTGGCTAACAGGTGGGAATTCAGAGCATCAAAAGGAAAATGGGGATAGAAGGGTTTCACATTACTAGCTCTTAAACTGATAGTTTGCCAGTTAGAAAAACAAACTAGAGAAGAGGATAAAACCCATTCAGTACTCAAACAGATGTTCTGACCACACTCATGATATTAATATCTTATCTATAGTAACAGACGCTCCTATTTGGGAGGCTCCTTCATTCCTGGCAGACTATGATTTAATAACAACAACAAAAGTGCAGAAATAGTGGCTTCTATAAAGCATCCCACATTTAATAACAGATGTCAGCAAGAATGGTTTTTTCCCAGTGGTTAACATGTCTGTTACCCAATTAAGATTCCCTTTAATAAAATAGGAAAATAAAGTTATGTCTTCACATCACCTGTCTATATCACTATATTACCCATCATTACCTATATTCTTTTTGTTTAGAGATACAGTCTTCTGACATAGTCCAGCCCTAGAATTCTCTATGGAGCTTAAACTGTCCTCAAACTTGTGATCCTCCTGCCTCAGCCTCCAAAGTGCTGGAGTTTCAAGCAAGTGGCACTATGCTCAAATCATACTTTAAATATGTGTGTGTATGTATGTATATATTATCTACAGGGTATATATGTGTACCATTTGTGTGCCTGGTGCCCCTGGAGGTCAGAAGAGAGTGTTAGTTATAGTGTGCTGCTGCCATGTGGGTGCTAAAAATGGAACCCTGGTCCTCTAGGAAGCAACCACCGCTTTTTAAGCATATAACTATCTCTCCAGTCCCAAAACATACTATTCTTTACAATGGTCAATATTAAAGAAAAGTATCTGAGGACTTAGACTTAAGTACTTAGTACTTTAGGCCATAGAAATGGGCCAGCCTCAGTTACTCACCCTCCTGTCTGTATGTAGCAAATTTGCTACTGCCAAGCACATGCTGATATAAAGTGCACTGGTTTCAACAGTCAATGGAGATACTCAAGGTCCCCAATTTTTCTTATGAAAAAAACGTGTTCTAGACTCAGCTTTCCACACTTTGTAGAAAAGCATAAACAAACTGAAATGCTCAAACTTTTTGTTGTTGTTATTTTGGTTTGGTTTGGTTTTTCGAGGTAGGGTTTCTCTGTATAGCCCTAACTGTCCCAGAGTTTGCTCTGTAGATCAGACTGGCCTGGACCTTACAGAGACTGCCTGCTTCTACCTCCCAAGTGCTGGGATTAAAGGCGTGTTCCACCACTGTGACTCTAACTTCTATTTTTTGAGACCTGCATATTTCACCTTATGCAGTGCTGGGGACTGAACTTGGAACTTTGTACATACTAAGTAACTACCACTAAGCAAGCCACATCTTTAGACAAAAATGGAGACACTGGCTCTCCACTTTTGTTGTTGTTGTTAAGACAGGGTCTCATATAGCCCAAGTCAGTCTGGAACCTATGATCCTATTGACTTAGCTGCCAGAGGGCTGTGATTACAGGTTTGTGTCACCACACCTGAGACCTGAATTTTCCTTCTAATATTGATGGGGGAGGTCCACATGTGTGGAGATGAGAAGACAACTCTCCTTCCACCTATGAAGGCTGAGGGCTGCAGAGACTGAACTCAAGATGCCAGGCTTGTGCAGTAGACACCTTTACCTGAGTAGCCATCTCATTAGTTCTGAGTTTCTATATCTAAGAAAAACATGGTACAAACATGCAAAGTATAGGATAACTATGCTTATAATAATTTGTTATATAGGGGCTCCAGAGAGAGGGCTCAGCAGTTAAGAGCATTGACTGTTCTTGCAGAGGACCCAGGTTCAGTTCCCAGCAACCACACAGCAGCTTACAGTCTGTAACTCTAGTCCAAGGGATCTAATAACTTTACACCAATACACATAAAATAAAGTTAAATAAATTATTAAAATATATAAAAATAATAATTTCTTATATAACTATAACTTTAAGCAGAAGGCTTTGGCTGTAAAATACAGTACAAATCAAAGGGGAAGTTATGAAAGTGTCATATATATATATATATGTATATATATATATATATATATATATATATATATATATATATATATTCCCCCCCCCGTCCCGTCCCTGTCCCGTGTCTCCTCCCCCACTCCCCGATTTGGTCTCTGTCCAGTCCAGGTTAGTCTTGAACTTGTAATCTTCCTGCCTCAGCTTCCTGATTGCCTATGTCACCATGTCCAGCTCTCTCACTACATTATTCAGGTCTAGATTATTAATAAGATTTAACTACCTAACACTGTATCTTACTTTTATCTAATAAACTCCAATTGATTATATCAGTGAAACTTTATTACAGTCAAGTCTTAGAGTTTTATAAACTTATTCCACAGGCTTGGTGTTTTACTAATAGATTCTCACATGATATTAGTTTAATGCCACTGAAGAAAAAGTGCAAACCTTATTCCAAAGTTATACTGGCCAGAAAACTCATGCTGGGAGGAATGTGTGACATGATAAGTTCACCACTTCATGGCTTCAGTTTAGGAGGAGCAGAGCAGCTCACTCATCCACAGCAGGTTTGTGTCCATACAAGGACAGCTATACTAGCTTAATTCACTGTGCTCTGTACACCAGTTCTGCAGAGTGAATGTTCTTTCCTAACATTTCCTAGAGCTGCATCTGCAAATGCCATGCAGTATTTCTGCTACTACACAGGCTTTTGGAAAACAGGGCAAAAAGGTTTAAGCACTTCATTTGGCAACATTTATCATATAAATATGTAAACAAGGGAGGGAGTTTGAATGAGCAAGGTAATTTTCAGGCATCTTTCCACTGCAAACAGTCATATACACACAGCACATGTGCAAGGTGCTTCAAGCACTTTCCTTGTAATAATTAAAACTTTCAAAAATAATAGGAGAAGCAATGCTCTAACTGGGTCACAAAGCTTTGGTTGTCCTAGCCTAGAACTCAGTACAGTAGTCAACTGGCCTCAACTATCCCTTTTGCTATCTACATAACTTAAACTGGTATCAGGTGGAGCTGAGTGGGCTCCACAGACATCTAAATAAAACACTCCTCCACAAGGAACTTTGGCTTACAAGGGTTTATTAGCCTTTGCTACTCTCCAATGGATATCACAAGTAAGACTGCTTGTTTCTAAAATCTCACCTCCCTAGTATACTAATAGGTATTTATCAATATCAATATTTTGCTTTCTTGTAGTGTTGGGGATCATACCCATAGCAAGCACTCCATCAAGCAATTTCACTGCCAGGCAATCTTAACACCTTTTTGTTGTGGTTTCATGACCTTGTTTTTTGTGTATGAGTGTTTTGCCTGCATATGTATTTGTGCATCACTCGTACCTGGTGCCTGTGGAGGTCAGGAGAGGAAATTGGATCTCCTGGAATGGAGTTACAGACAGTTGTAAGCCACCGTGTGAGTGCAGGGAAGCAAACCCAGGTCCTCTGCAAGAGCAGCCAGTGCTCCTAACTGCTGAGCCATCTCAACAGGCCCTGTGTTTCGTTTTTAAGGCAGGAACTTGATATGTAGTGAGGCTGGCCACAAATTTACATTGATCTGCCTGTCTCCGCCTCACTGGGGCTGAGATCATTGGCACGTACTACCATGCCAGGCTGTCAATACTCTAATGAATGACCATAAAGTCCTTTACTGACAAAGTTAATGTTAATGATTGGTTGTAAAATATAAACTTGAAATGCTGAATGCTAAGGATTCCTGTGTGACTGCGATCATTGTGAAATATATAATTGGCCTTTCTTCTGTTTCCTGGCACACAACTCCCCAAAACTAGAGAATTTCCAAAGTAGAATCTTTCTATACTAATAAGTTGACTTACAACTTGCAGACCCAGGAGCTTCAGGATTGAGCTTAATCACAGAAAAGAATAAAGCATGATTAGAAGGTGAGCACAATGACCCACCTTCCAACTGCTAACTTGATCACCAATGGCCAATGATTTAATCAATCAAACTCAAAAAGGCACTAGGCATGGTAGTACAAGCCTGTAATCCCAACTCTCAGGAGGCTGAGGAATTAGGATCAGGAACTCAAAGTCATGCTCATCTATAATAGAGAGTTTGAGGCCAGCTGGGGCTATACAATATTCTGCCTCAAAAAAATGAAGGAATGAATGAATGACTACAGATGTGAAATGAAATCTGGTTTGAAGAAATTCCAGACTACAGAATATCTAGAGGGTGGTGCCCAGGGGGGATATGGTGATTCTGTGCACTTCCCACATGACTCATTGTAGGCAATTCCATTTATCTATACCCTTAGTGTTATGATTCAAAGGGTAAACCAAACATGGCAGAACACGGTGTAAGGAGGGCACACCCGAGGCATGGCTAAGTAAATCTGCACCCACCCGCCCTCTTAAAGGAGCTGCCAGCCACATGACTATCTCTCTTTCTATCTCCCCCCCCTCTTCCCTCCCCCAGTAACTCCCCTGAATAAACTCTCCTGTGGCATCTGGCAATGTATACGTCTATCTCTCATGCTCGAAACTAACACTTAGTGTTTGGGTGTGTGTGCTTGTGTGTGGCTTGTGCATAGACATGGAGCCAGAGGAGATTTCTCCTCTATCATTCTCCCTTATTCCTCTGAGGCAGGGTCCCTCACTGACCTTGGCCAGCAAACTCCAGCAATCTTCCTGCCAGGCCATGTTCAGTGCTGTGAGATGTGATCCTGGGTGAGATCACATCTAGTTTGTTACGTGGGACCCAATGCAGATCCTCATGCTAGAATAGTCATCTAGCAATTCAGCAGCCCATTGCTATCTTTATAATAAAAGTAGAATATGTGTGTTTATAGAGGTTCTGTGAGTCCAAAGGAGTCATGAAAAACTGGATTTACAGTTGGCATTGAAGTACGGAATGGGGTCACCCTGGCAGTCCTGAACCCTCAACCTTGGTATTTGAAACTACCACTACTTCCAGGCAGTGTCAGAATTAAATGACTGAATTAGAGGATACCTAATTGGTGTATTCTGCTGCTTGGTTATGTGGAGTAGGGAGATGGACTCCTGTGATCTCAGCAGCATGTGACAAGAGGATCTTAAGTTCTAGGCCAACCTGAGGACACACAGCAAGTGTAAAGTCAGCCTATGTTATATGGAGAAACACAGACTCAAAACAAAAATTAGAATGATCAGACAGTATCTACCATGTTGTGTCCATGGAGTTATCAGTGAGATTAGTGGCCTTTCTTACAGATTTCACTTCAGCCACTTCAGGATGTTCCTCTGACATCCTCAGATCTTTTTTGAATCTCTGGCTTTTGTTCTTGAGGCCATCCCTCTCCATTTGGAGTGTGGCAGGACCCTCAGCTAGTGAGGTTCTCCTTCTGACAGCTATCTCTCACACAGGAGCTGTCATTGTCTTAAAGCTGTGCGAACACTTAAGTGAGGTGGCCTAAAAGACCAAAGACAATTCAGACAACCATGCAGCGAGCTTCTTTTCACCACCTCACAAGTTAAGAGTCTACCTCACTAATCACCTAACTAAAACCTACATTTCATTTCTCATTGCCATGGTTTCCATAGAAGTGGAGACAAAGACAATAAATTGGGAGATAATAAGATGTAACATGCACAGCCAGAATTTTGCTCTAAGGTAGCAAGTAATACAGACTCTGGCCAGTTGGTGGTCACTCCTTTAATCTCAGCACTTGGGAGACAGGGACAGGTGAATCTCTGTGGTTTGAGGCCAGACTGGTCTACACAATGAGTTCCAGGACAGCCAGGGGTACATATGAGACCATCTCAAAACAGAATAAACGGAAAGAGGAACTGTCCAGCCATGGCTCATACTGGAATCCCCAAGTTCAAGGCCAGCTTTGTCTACATAGCACATTCCAGCCCAACTGGGGCTACAGAAGGAGACGACCTCAAAAACCAAAGGAAATCGTGCCCAGATACAAGGAAAGTGCCTTTACAGATTGTCCTCAAGTTTCTGTGTTGCCCCATAACGTACCCCACGGGTGAGAAAGTAGAGATAGCTGTATTAGCAACACTGCAATTCAGGTTCAAGTCAGTATTTAAAGGACAGAGTAAGAAATGTTCACTTCCCTCTTGCTGGCCAGTTTCTATGTTAACAGCAAATCAAGAGTCATTTGACAACCAAGCCCAATGGCTGAGTTCTATCAACAGGATCCACATGGTGGAAGAGAAATAATTCCCACAGGTTGTACCATGTCATCCCCACACTTAAAAAATGTAGCATAGTCAGGTGTGGCAGTATATGCTTTTAATCCCAGCACTAGGGGCCTGTGAGTTTGAGGCCAGCCTGATCTCCAGATCAAGTTCCAGGACATCTAAGGTTGTTATACAGATAAACCCTGTCTTGAAAAACCAAATAAAATAAAATAAAACAAAAATAAAAAGTAACAAATTTTAGAAATAAATATTTGGAAGAAAGACAAATATGAGAAGTAAAATGATACATATGTATGAAAATGTCAAAATGAAATCCAGTTCTTTATATGCCATCTAAAAACTTAAGAAAAAAAATAAAGCACTTACCTATGCAAAGGGCCCTGACAGACAGGCAGAGAGACATGATACATTCTTTAAAAGAACCCATGAGTAAGAATATTCCGTACTATAATAAGTACTCCTAATTTCACTCACTTCACTTACTACACTGGATCAGTTTACAAATTCTAAAGTATCACTGGCACACCGCAACAAACAGCATTCCATACAAGAGAAGGACCATACCTAGGTTCCAGGGACTCCGCTGTCCTGTTACTGTTAATTTTTTTTCTGAGATAGGGTCTGTGAAACCAAGGGTAACCAGTGACTTTCCATACCCTGCCTCCACCTCTCAGGTGCTGGAATTACAGGTATGACACCATATTTAATCTGTTACTTCATTAAAGCTACAAACCATAAAACTTGAAATGGGATGGGGTTTAAGTGAGCGATGCTAGGAAACAGTGCATCAATGTGGGTTGTACTGGCAAACAAATAGAAGCACTCCAAATTCTTAATTGTATCCTTTCGTTTTCTTTTTCAATGCTGGGGAATCAATCTTGGACATGCTATGCCATGCCATGCTATGCCGTGCCATGCCAGCTCTCCATGACTGAGTGATATAGCCCAGAAGAGCCAATCCTCCTGTTTCAGCCAGTGAGTGCTCAGATCATCCTCCTATGAAGCACTGTTGTTAAATGACTCCACTAGGTATTTCACACTGAAGAAGTTAATACAAAAACAAATACATTGAACTGACACATGAACAGATATAGATCCGTGAGGATAGTGTTTGCTCATTCCTTCCTTTCAGTAGAGATTCCCCAGAAATTGATGAACCCTGGCATGACGGAAAGAGTGGGAGTGAAACAGGGTTACTTTGTAGCCCAGCTGGCCTCAAACTAACAGCAATCCTCCTGCCTTAACCTTCAGGCTGCTGAGATTACAAATATGAGATGCTGGGCTGGCAAGATGGCTCAAAGGTTAAAAGCAGGGACAGCTCTTCCAAAGGTCCTGAGTTCAACTCCCAAGAACCATATGGTGGCTCACAACCATCTATAATGAGGTTTGGTACCTCTTCTGGCCTGCAGACATACATGTAGGAAGAACACTATGTACATAGTAAATAAATAAATCTTTTTTTAAAAAAATGAGATGCCAGCTGTGTATGGTGGTACATGCCTTTATCTTAGCACTTGAGAGGCAGAGGCACACGGATCTCTGAGTTCAAGACCAGCCTGATCTATATAGAGAGTTCCAGGCTGGAAGATATATAGTGAGACCCTGTCTTTAAAAAAAAAAAAAAAAAGAAAGAAAGAAAGAAAGTTCAAGGATCATCCTGGGCTATGACCTTCCAGGCCATCCACACTGAGCAAGAAGTAAGAAGACATCTCAAATAAACAGCCCTCTGAACACTTGTTCTTTAAATCAAAAGGCCATTAGCATGACATTTTATTAAGATTTGTTTTTAAGTGCTGGGGCTGGAGTTACAGGTGGTTGTGAGCTGCCCAATATGGGTGCTGGGAACTGAACCCCAGTCCTCTGCAAGAGCACTATGCACTCTTTACTGCTGAGTCATCTCTCCAGCGCTGACATGTTGTTTTATATATTTTTCAGAGAGGAGGGTACTGAGGATTGAACCCAACCAGGGCCTTGTTTGTGCTAAACAAATACTCTGCCACTGAGTTTTACCCCCAGATCTGTTTAAAAACTTCCTTACATTAGCCCAGCAGTGGTAGATAGAGCATGTCTTTAGTCCCAATGCTGGGAAGGAAGTCTGATGAAGGTGAATCTATGAGTTCAAGGTCAACCTGGTCTACAGAGTGAGTTCCAGAACAGCCAGGGATAAATGAAGAAATCCTGTCTCCAAAAACCAAATCAGAGAAACTTTCTTAGATTTATTTTTATTTATTTTATGTGAATTAACATGCTGCCTACATGTATATCTGTATACTACTTGTATACTACTCAGTGGCCAGAAGAGATTGGGTCCCCTAGAACTGAAGTTACAGACAATTGTCAGCCATCTTTTGGGTGCTAGGAACTGAACCTAGCTCTTCTGGAAGAGCAACAGCCAAATGTTCTTAACTGCTAAGGCATTTCTTCAGTCTGCCTCTCCTGTCCTATTTAAACTTTTTCTTATAATAAACAATTCCACTCAGTACTGTTGTGAAGTGCAGTTTGGTGGCATTAACTCCTTTTACTAATTGTGCAATAACCCATCTCAAACAGTCCACACTCATCACTGTACATTCACCATTCTCCTCTGTCCCAGCTTCTGGATACTATAGACAGCTGTAACATTCTTAAAGTATATGCCAGGTGACTTACACAGCCGTACTTCTAGAAATGTCATAATTTCTAAGACTTGCAATATCACAGGAACAATTTCAGAAATAACATGTATTATGCACTCAGTTCTAGGTAATTTTTGAATGACACATACATATGTACACACACACACATACATAGCCATCCATATCCTACTTCCATTTAACAAACTGTCACAATACAGAATAACAAGTGGCTGGGTATGTGGCTCAGCTGGTAGAGTGCTTGTCTAGCATGTACACACACCAAATAAATCCTCAGCACCAAAAAAACCAGGCTTGGTAGTACAGCCTATAATACCAGTACTAGGAAGGTAAAGGCAAGAGGATCAGAAATCCCAGGTCATCTTCTGCTACACAGTGAGTTCAAGGCCAATGAGAATATATAATGCTGGGCTTGATGAACATATCTGTAATCCCAAATCTATGGAGTAGGAGACCAGAAGATGGCAGGCTCCAGGGCAGCTTGGGACTAACTAAACATGTCTCAAAAAAAAAAAAAAAAATAAAATACAATAAAACAGGAAGAGAAAGGCCTGGAGAGATGTCTCAGCAACAATTAAGAGCATCCCCTGCTTGTTCAGACCTGAACCAGCATCACATGGCAGCTCAAAACTTTCTGCAATTCCATTGGATTACAGGATCCAATCCCCTCTTCCAACTACTGTGGGATGTACATAGTGTGCACAAGCATACATATAGGCAAAAGACCCATACACACTGAAAAATAAAAACATAAAACAGAGCTGGGAATGTAGTTCAGTGCTTTGTGTTTGCACTCATCATCATCATCATCATCATCATCATCATCATCATCACCACCCCATTCCTGTAGCAGCAACTAAAACACAGTGCTCACATGGTAGTTTTTGCAAAAAATTAAAATAAAAAGTGTCACTCTGAAGTTTCCTCATTCAGAATCTGAGGGACATTCGCTGAGGGGAATGCTTCCTGCCTGTGCCTGTGACTCACTCAAAAGGCTCTCCCAATACTGCTGGATCTTTGACAATTCAGAAAGCCTAACTGGGGCAGGCTGTGTAGGAAGCATCATGACAGTGAATGAATAAAAGGGGAAACAACCTCAAGACAAAAAAGTAAAATTAAATTAAGTTTTCCTAAGCTCCGTGTGGCAGTCCACATCTAGAATCCCAGCCCTAGGAAAGGCAGGAGGAGGATGGTGAGGACCTGGGCTAACACAGGCTGCATACTAAAACAAGAAAAAGATAAACAAATCCCAGAGCTGAAGAGATGTCTTGATGGTCAAGAGAAGCAGCTACTCTTCCAGAAGACAACATTGGATTCACAGCCACCCACCACTCCAGTTTTGGGGAATCCATACCCTCTTCTAAACTGAGGGCACCAAACAAGCACATGGTGAACACACAAACATTCCGAAAAACTCATACCCATAAAATAAGTCTAAAAAAATATTTAAAGAAATAAATGATTAACAGAATAGGCAAGGCTGGAGAAAATCACCCTCAGTTCTGAGAACCTCCCTTCCCTCCTCAGGTTGGCCAAGTGCATTTACTGTACTAAAATAAGCAACTGGTTTTCTAGTCTGGCTTTCCAACCAGGTTCTAGGCAACTTTTAGACAAAAAGCTTCCTTAGAATGATTAGCCTCTTTCCTCAAGATCCCAACACATAGAGGGGCTTTCAATAGGTGTTCTATTGGAGAGAGACTCTTCTATTTCCCTTGTATTGTATTTTTTTAAGCCAGGTCTCATTATGAAACCCTGACTATCCTGGGATTCAGTACATGGACCAGGCTGACCTAGAACACACAGAAATCCACCTACCTATGCTTCATGAATGCTGGAATCAATGGTCTGCACTGTTGTAACCAACTATTTTACATATTTCAAAGCACATCAGAACACTTTTGCAAACATTATCTCCTTTTATCTCCATTATGATCTTATAAGGTAGGAATACCATTATTGAACCAAGGGACTTTGGGTTGTATAAAGAATTGTTAGTTCACTAATTAAAACACCCTGAAAACATATACTCTTCATCCCAAGAGCAGCCTCCAGACTTCAGCATGCTTATAACTCTTTCTTTGCCTGCTCTTTACAGAAGGTAGCTATCACATAGCTACAAAGATGATATTCAATAAAGCCCTTCCAGAAATTAACATTAAGAAGCATCTTAGAGCTAGAGAGATGGCTGAGTGTTTAAAAGTGCTTATTGCTCCTGCAGATCCAAGTTCAACACCTAGCACCCACACCAGATGGCTCACAACCACCTGTAACTCCAGCTCCAGAGGATCTAATGCCTCTGCTAACACATGGATCTCTCCTTCTCCACCCCTCTCTTTCTCCCTTTCTCTCTCATGCTCAGGCACCCACACACATTTTTTTTTAAATAATAAAAATAAATCTTAAAAAAAAAAATCATCCAGGGGCTGGAGAGATGACTTGGTGATTAAGAGCAATGGCTGCTCCTCTAGAGGGCCTGGGTTCATTTCCCAGTACCAACACAGCAGCTCACAACTGTCTATATAACTCCAGTTCCAGACATGCACATGGTGCACATAAATGTGCATGCAAACAAAATACCTATGTAGCTTTCTCTTTTTGTACCTGAGAAAGGTAAGGAAATAAAGGTGAGTTGCTGCAGAGTGAATGATGTCACGGAGTTAGGTCAACACCTGATGATCATGTAGCACAACATAACAGAAGATGCCAAGAAGCATGATGTCAAACCACTGCTGATTCCATGACCCTCTATTAGCAAATTAACACGCAAAACGGCCAATTTCCAACTCTTGGTTCAAGTCTACACCTTTAGCAAAGACACTAGGAGATCTACACAGTTCAATAGAAAACGCTGATTAAGAAAGAGGAAAAACAGGCCAAAGAACTAGCTAATATTAAAAATGAAGCAGTTGTCATTTTTAACTTAATAGTTGTCATTAAAAGCTGGCTGAAGTGCAAAAGAAGCAAACAAACAAGCAAAAAAAACCCCTCATGGGTCAATGTAGAATGACTGCTCTATTAAATTGAGTTCATCTAAAGCAAACAGCTATAGAATATAAACTGAGCAATATGCAAGAGAAAAGACACAAACCACACTAGACAAATAAATTCAGGAATTTGACAGGGAGCATCTCTGTCCAGCTTAAGGGCTACAGACTGAATTCTAAGGGATGGTGTTTCTTCGGGAATTTCCCTTGTCCCTTTAAACCCATGATGTCATCATTCTTAAAGCACAAGCAAAGGCCGATTTGTTACAAAAGACGTTTGGTGTGTCCAAGCAAAAGAGATGATCCCAACAACTCACAACCCCAATTCCAACTGAAACCATTCTTCCTCAATGAAAAGGCCACCAGGCACCAAACTGTCTTCCCTAAACCCTGAAATCACTCAGTTACTAGCATTTCAACAACAATTAACAAAAAGTTGTTTCAAGGGGGGGGGGGGAAGAACAGTAACAAAATAACAAAATAGTACTGTGCTGCCTTCAGCAAGTGAAACCACTTACGTGACTGGTTCTACACCTAGATCCACCGAAACGCTACCACAGAAAAGTCCAAAACGTTTTGGCCATTGAGAGACGGAATGTTTATTTTCCTATTAAAACTCAGAAGATCCAACAGACAAAGCAATCAGTTGTTCCAAAGGTTTCGAACCAACTCCATCATCTGAAGTTTCTCTGCTGGGACTACCAGGATCTCACTCAATTGCATTCTCCATGACTTACAAACTCGTTCCCACCCTCCACAGATCTCTGAACAGACAATTCTCATCAGGGCAAACCTTCCTCCGTCACGACGTGGACTGCTGTCTCTAGCAAAGAGAGCTTGCAGTTCCCACTCCTAAGAGAACCCTCAAACGGCTAGGGGTCAAGAAAGGAACTGCTTGCGTTTCAATTCGTCAGCCACTTCCAAAAAAAAAATCATCTTTGTGGCTTCAGCTTCCAAGATGCTGGCCCCTCGCCGCAGCCCCAGTTCGGGAGGACAGCAGTCTCCCGCTCTTCTCCGAGGATTTAAGGGCTTCAGGGGGCGGGGTGAGGCTCGATGACACCTGGAAAGACATTCTTGCCCTGGTCACGCATCCTCTCCTGGCCCGGTGAGGACCAGAATCACCCTGCTGAGGAGATGGCATAGGTCTACACCCATCCCGAGGGCTGCAAAGGGGCGCCTGTCCCCACCTCAACCAGGGGAACCGAGGATGACGCCAGCAAGACCCCAGGCCCGCCAAGACCCACGCCCGTGCAGTACACCGGGCCCGCGCCGGACTCGGGGTGCTCCGGGGTCCCCGGGCATAAAGCGCAGGAGACGTCGGCGTCTGGCTGCGGCCCCGCAACGGGGGAGGCCTCACCTGGCCCAGCCCGCTCCGCGCTCTCGGCTTCACGTCTCCGGCGACGATGGCGAAGAAGCCAGGGCCAGGGCCAGAGCACGGTCGCTCTGCCTCAGGCTGGTACTTGCCGTGCTCAAGGAATCTTCACAGCTGGCGAGACCCGGGGCTACCCGGAGCCGCCATCTTTCTCCACTCAAACGACGCCGCGGCCGCCGCTACCGCCGCCGTTCCTGATGATGCCGCCGCCGCCGCCGCCGCCGCCACCGCCGCCGCCACCGAGGCTGCTTAGGCTGAGAAGACAGTGCGCAGTGCGCATGCGCCGGGGCGGGGCGCAGAGGAAGCGCGCGCACACATACGTCAGCGCGGGCGGCCTGCGGGCGGTGACCGCTGGGCGGCGCCATATTGAGAAGGGTCGAAGGGAACGAGCTTTCCAGGACTCTGTCTGCATTTAGTGCGGATACCTGGGCTATTTTCTTGTTGGATTGAGACTAAGACTTAAATCAGACTGAGTCATTTGCGCCCCATGGCACCCACTGAGCACAGGGAAGGGCAGTAGCGAATGGAAGTGCTTTTAGGATATCGCCAGTCATTGGAAATTGTAGCAATAGCTATATTGCTAACACTTTATTATTATTAAATAAACGAGGAAACGCAGGCTCAGAGCTGCCCCGCGTAGAGGAAACGCACCGCTGTGTTTCTCTGTCCTTCCCACTGTGGCCATCACTGGAGTGTGTGGTCCCACAAAGCCTCACTTCAAGAAAGCTCTGAGTTGAGTGGTGGTGGTACCGCATGCCTTTAATCCCAGGTTGGTCCACATAGTGAGTTCCAGGACAGCCAGAACTACATAATAGACATCCTGTCTCAAAAGAAAAAGTAAATAAAATAAAAGCTACTTTATTAAAAACAGATAATAAAAATAGCCAGGCGGTGGTGGCTCATGTCTTTTAATCTCAGAGGGAGAGAGGCAGACAGATCTCTAAATCCGAGGACAGCCTGGCCTACAGAGTGAATTCCAGGTCCTGGAAGGCTTTCCTAGAGAAATTCTGTCTCAAAAAGAAGAAGAGAAAGAAGAAGTAATTTAAATTAAAAAAAAAAAAAAAAAAGCTGTGTGTAGATGAGAACCTTCTAGAATCTATTTCTACAGGTTTGGTTTAAGTGCAGAGGGCTCAAGGGCTTCACCCTTGTGCAACTGGAGCATCCTGAAACACCAAGAAAATTGCTCTGAGATAAAATAGACTTGGTAGGCTAGCTCTTGGGACATAAGACTGGATCAGAAGCCAAGAACCACAAGGCTTGATGACATTCCTTTAAGACCAAGCAATGCAAAAGGATTAAGGGCAAGAATTACTTGATCCCCAGAGTTCGACTACCTTGAGGAGCCTCATTCTATAAAACATTAATGTTTCTTAAATGAGTATTACAAATCCCCAGTCATAGCTTATGTAAGAAACTGATTTAAGAAATTAACTCCCTAATCTGGCATGGTAGTTCACTGTTAATCTCAGGACTCAGGAGGCAGGGGTAGGTAGATTTCTGAGTTTAAGACCAGGTGGTTTAAATAATGAGACCCTGTGTCCAAAAAAGAAGTCTTGGTCTGCAAAATGCCCCAAGCTTGAAGACCAGGACCCACATGGTAGAGGAAGAAGATCAACCCACAGGTTACACACAACCACCATTCTCAAACAATGACACTTGTGAGCCTGGGCACGTGTGCATGCACAAATAAATATATGTGTGTCTGAGTGTATTCTGTGCACCATGTGTGTGGGGTGTCAGATCCCCTGGGGCTGAAATTTCAGGAAATGGGGTGCTAAGAATCGAAAAATGCCACTGACTCATCTTGCCTGCCCCACAGTCATGTAACTTTAGAAATCTGTACTAGTTACCTTTCTCATTTTGACAAAATGTCTGATGAGCAACTTAAGGAAGCAAGGCTTTACCTTGGATCACAGTTTGAAGGAATACAGTCCAACATCACAGGGAGGCCACAGCATGAGGTCGTATTACATTCATAGTCAGAAAATAGAAATAAATGTTAGTGTTTCTTCTCTTTCCTCTTTTAACTCATTCCACAGTTTGCTATTTCCCACATTCAGGGTGGATCTCCCTTTATCAGCTGCACATCAACACATACACACATACACACATACATACACACAAAGAGACGCCCAGAAGTCTGTCATTTAAATGACTTCACATCCAGTCAAACTGACCATCATGCCCCTCTACCACAAACTATAGTATTGACTCCTTTTTAAAATGTAGGTTCCAGAAGCTGGAGAGATGGTTAAGCTCTTTCTAAGGACCCTGACTAAATTCCAACCACTCATTACAAAGAAGGTCAACTGTGCATGGAGTTTCTCTGATGTCCATAATCTTCTCTGATGTAGATTGGTGCTGCCAGGAACAGTTGTCTCATTGTTATAAAAATAGTAAGAACCTATGTTATTAAATGCCATATTCTATAGATCTCTGAAGTGTTTGAAGAAGACCTGTTCATCTAAAATATAGTTGTTTGATCTTGATATTGATATAGTCATATCTAATATGACTATGTTTGAGTGTAATGTCTAACTACTAACTTGCATTACTTTATATTATAATTATTTGGTAATAAAAACTTTCATGACTAGCAATTTGTATTACATTGTTAGATGAACTGAATAAGTATAATTCCTTGAACAAGCATAGAGGTATATGTACAGTAACAAAATTAAATCTCCACATTATGTCAGTCTACATAATTTGTATAAAATATACAAAAAAAATCCAATGTAAAATGTTTAAAGCTTGTAATTCCTTTTCAAAATTAGATTCAATAATCTACCCTATATCCTATCATATCTGTATCCCCTTTTTTATTTTTTTAAATAAGAACTCAGAATCTAATCTCTATTGTTTAGTTTTTTTCTAACCATAACCATTAACAATTTTTTAACCAATTAACCTAAGCAATGACAATCATCCATAACCCATTGAAGGGCCAAAAACAACACACCCCACCTCTTGGGAATGTGGGCACCATGTTCTTCCATTTACCTCCTGCTATCTGGGGCAATGGCATCTTTAGGGTATCCAAAAAAAAAGTTTTGTTAATTGTCAATTCGTGAAATAAGTAGCTGTATCATATGTTGTCCAGTCTCTGCATAACAGGAAAGTCCATAGCTTGTCTCAAGTCCTGTCTATAATAGTCTGAAGCTGGTTCATTTCAGCAAGCTGCCTCGAGATTGTCCTGAGAAGTTTGTAGTCCAAATCTGATCTTTGGTTGGTGTTTGTTAACCTAGTGGATTTGTCATGTGAAAGTCCATATGAAATCATCGTCATGGGGCCCTGTCTACCTTTTGGGTACTTCAAGTTTGCAGTTAGGCCTTGTCATTGATCACTGCAGAAAAATGATAAGAGACTAAAACCCAACACAATGAACAGGAAGCTAAATATGTAAGTATTTATTCAGCACAGGATTAGTAACAATAAAATAGTTTCTTATTTTTAGTTATTCTGTCCCATATCAGGTGGACCTTCTCATATGATACAGAGATTTTGCATTTTCCTATAACAAGTATGCTTGAGTTTAGACAAGGAGAGAGCCACACTCCAAATCTAAAGCCAGTTTATGTTCATTGTATAAGAATTGCCTTTCAATATCAGCATAATCTCATTCCCCAAGAAGTTGGTCTCAGAAGACTTCTATGCCTCTGGCCTGCTTCTTTGTTCTATTTTTAACCTCCTCCTTCCACCATGATTTCCACTGTAAAAGTGGCTCTGCCTCTAAAACAGCAGTAGCCATATCTAACCAATCTTTAGAAGTGATCCAGTTATGTGATGACCAGTTATTTAGCATTTGTTTTACAAATGGTGAGTGCATCCCATGTGTCACAATTGCTTCTTTTACTCTCCTTAATTCTAGCATTGATACTGGAGCCCAACTAGCTTCTGTATTATCTTTATCATTGTGCAATTTTTTTAAAGGTTACTGGATATATTAATGTTGTCTGTTTTTGTATAATGTTAGAAGACTTTGCTGAAATTAGTTTTTTATATTCTTCTGTTTAGGTTTGAATATCTTTGTGTTCTCTCTTAATAGGCTTTTCTAAGACTTTTTTCTTGGCATTTATGTTAATTGACTTTTTAAATGATAAAACAAAAATCAAACAAAAAATATTCATAATAAACAATATGATGAACATTATGATAGTTCCATCTACTTTGTTTATGTTTTCCTTTACTGGTTCCAATATCAAATTGTCTAAAGAAAGATCATAGAAAAACCAAACACCCTCCATTGCCTTAAACAAATTCCCCTTTAAAAAAAAAAATCCAATTTACTCGCCAATCGAGTTGTCCGTGACAATTCAAATGACTGTGAAATGGAGCAGCTACCTAGTGTGATAGCAGCCCAAAAAGAAAAAAAAAAAAAAAAAAAAAAAAAAAAAAAAAAAAAAAAAAAAAAAAAACACAACCCAGAACCCACCAGGAGAAAGAGGCCACTGTCTGAAAAACTTACCCAGATGAGAGTGAAACGGAAACACGTGTGGCCGCTCTGCCTAAGACTGGAGGCTAACTCAGAACAGAAAGCCTAGCCAGCCAGTAATTACTCCTCCGGCCAAGTATTGCTCTGGCCAGCAAGCGGCTTTTTTCTTGGGGGGGAGGGGTGGAGATTCATGCCCCAAAATTGGATGTCAAGTGTTGTATGAATAAAGGAAACTCAGAGCCAGATCTCAGGGAAATGCTGAAGTATCAGAGAGAGGAAACACCACAGTCAAATCTCACTCAGCTATCTTCCAGCTTCCTCAGCCTCGCTCCTCCTGGCTTCTACTGCCTCCTCTGTCTTTCTATGCCTGCCTTAAATACCCTCTTCACTCAGTTGTTTCACATCCTGGTTAAGATTAAAGGCTTGGGCTACTATTATTTGGTAGTTATCCTTGAACTCACAGAAACACAGAAAGATCTCCTCTGTCTCTGGAGTTATGGGATTAAAGGCTTGTCACCACCACTGCCTACCTGGGAGCCTGGAACTCCCTCTCTAAACCAAGCTGGCCTCAAACTCAGATCTTCTGAGATTAAAGGCATAGGTCATCACTCCCGGATATTCCCTGTGCTGGGATTAAAGGTGTAAATTACCACTCTCCGATCCTTCTGGATCTACTGTGGGTAAATCTCTTCTCTGATATTTCAGACTGTTTTTTTTTTTTTTTAATTAAATGTGAAACATATCACCACATGCCATTGCCTGGCATACCTTCTTTAATGCATTTTTTATTTTGATTAATTTTTGAGACAGGATTTCTCTGTGTAGCCTTAGCTGTCCTGAAACTTGTTCTGTAGGCCAGGCTGGATTCAAACTCAAAGATCTGTCTGCCATTGCCTCCCCAGTGCGGGATCAAAGGCATGTGACACCACTGCCCACCTCATTCCTTTTTTAATTTTTAATTTTTATCTAAAATATGTGTTTCTGCCAGGTATGGTTACATACACCTTTAATTCCAGCACTTGGGAGATAGAGGTAAATGGATCCCTGAGTTTGAGGTCAGTCTTGTCTACAGAAAGAGTTTTAGGACAGCCAGAACTACATAGAGAAACCCAGTCTCAGATAGATAGATAGATAGATAGATAGATAGATAGATAGATAGATAGATAGATAGGTAGGTAGGTAGGTAGGTAGGTAGGTAGGTAGGTAGGTAGGTAGGTAGGTAGGTAGGTAGGTAGATAATGATACAAATCAATAATACAGGGGCCTGGAGAGATGCTTCAGAGGTTAAGAGCACTGGCTGCTCTTCCAGATGTCCTAAATTCCGTTTCCCAGCAACCACATGGTGGCTCAGAGCATCTAGGATGAGGTCTGGCGCCCTCTTCTGGTGTGAATGTGGAACACTATATACATAATAAATCTTTTAAAAAATTAAATAATAAAAATAAATTAAAATGTAGGTTCCAGCCAGGTATGGTGGTACACTAGCATTTAGGAGGCAGAGACAGGTAAATTTCTGTGAGTTCAAGACCAGCCTGGTCTAATGAATTCCAGGCTAGGGGCCTAGCTAAGTGCCGAAGTACTTGCCTCGAGTGTGTACAAACCTTGGGTTCCATCTGCAGCACAGAAGGAAAAACTGTTAACAGTAACAAAAAAGTCAGACCAGCAAGAAAACTAAGTTTAAGGCCTCTGTGGGCTGTCTCAAGGTCACCGATGCTCAGTAAGGTTATAACAGCCGGTATGTTAGAATAGGTTCAAATACAGAGCCATTGCACCCTGAGCGCAAAGATGGCAGGGAGCTTGTTTGCTTTGATGCTGTTTGTTTTGGTTTTTTTCAAGACAGTGTTTCTCTGCAGCTATGGGGTCTGTCCTGGAACTCGCTCTGTCGACCAGGCTGACCTGGAATTTACAGAGATCTGTCTGCCTCTGCCTCTAAGTGCTGGGATTAAAGGCCTGCAGTGCCCCCTCCTGGCGAGCTTTGTTGTTTCTCATCAACATCTAGCCCATATAGACTGACACACCGTAGTGGGTAGAGTGAGTTTCTGGCCCTACATAGCTCTGCAGTCTGAACCTGCTTGCAGCTGCTTTTCTCCCTCAAAATGACTCAGGCACCTCTATTAATTGCATGCTTTTTGGCCTATGGCTCAGGCATATTGTTGCTAGCTAGCTCCTGCATCTTAATTCAACCCATTTCCATTGATCTGTCTTGCCATGTGGCCCATTGCTTACCTATGTTACTTTTACGTGTTGATTATTGGGTGGCTGGATGGCATCTCCTTTGACTCCACTCTCCATCCCCTATCTATGCTCAGATTTGATTTTCCTGCCTGCTTCTAAGATGCCTGCCATAGGCCAAGACAGTTTTTTTTTTTTTAATTAAGAATGATATTCGCAGCTTACAGAAAGACATCTGTGGGGATATAATAAAACATTCAGAGATGTCAGAGGGATCTACCCACAGTCGATCTAGGAGGTTCAGAGATGGTGATTCATACCTTTAATCCCAGCACAGGGAATATCTGGGAGTGGTGACCTACGCCCTTAATCTAAACTGAGTTCGAGGTCATTTTAGTTTAAAGAAGGAGTTCCAGACTCCCAGGCAGGCAGTGGTGGGGCCATGCCTTAGCTGAGCAAAGAGAGTATTTAAGGCAGATGTAGAAAGACCTAGAGGCTGAAGAAGCCACAGCTCACACTGTTAGTCCCAGCACTTGGGAAGCAGAGGCAAGAGAATCTCTGTGAGTTCAAAGCCAGCCTGGTCTTCAAAGCAAGTTCCAGGACAGCCAGGACTGTTACACAGAAAACTCTGTCTGGAAAAAAACAAACAAACAAACAAAAAAACAAAGACTAGAGGAGGTGGATCTGTCCTCTGATATTTCCGACTGTTTTATTATATCCCCACAGACATCCCACATCAGTAGGGTCTCGCTGAATATTTGTTGAATAAAAGAATGAGCTTAGAATTTGAGAACTATAAGGGGATTCAAGAAATGCACATTTAGTGAGTACCTACTATGCACCAGAGTATGTGACGTGTCTTTTTGTTTAGGTTTTTAGTTTATTTGCGATGGGGTCTCACCATGTAGTCCTAGTTTGCCTGGAGCTCTCTTTGTAGACCAGAATGGCTTCAGACTCATAGGGCTCTGTCATCTCCACCTCCCAGGTGATGAGAACAAAGTGCTGCCATCATGCCCAGGCCATTTGGAGGGTTTTTGACAAGAAGTCATATGTTGTAAAACAGGCTAGCCTGACACTTGCTCTATGGTGCAGGCTGGCTTTGAACTGAAAAGTGTTCCTTCTACCTCTGCCTACCAAGTACTAGGATTATAAGCATGAGCCAGCATGCCAGGCCCTGAGATACACACGCACACAAACACACACACGCGCACACACGTATATGTATAATGTAAATATATATCAACATTTTAACCTTTATTTCTGAGAGTTTATGTGAAGGGATGTGTATGGAAGGCAGAGGACAACCCACAGCAGTTGGCTGCCTCCTTCTATCATGTGGCTCCAGGGATCAAACTGAGGTTATCAGGAATGGAAACTAGTACCAGCCAGTAACATAAGTAAAGCTAATAAGGTCCCTGATTTGTATAGATAAAGAGCTCTTACATGAAAATAAATATATGTTCATATTAATTGCAATATAAAGAAGTGTTATTAAAGCAAATTATTTAATAGTAATCATAATTCACATCTCCTGATAGTTTTTATTTTTCTGATGTGTGGGAAAGGGTGTGTGTGTGTTTGCATGCATGCTTCTGCTATGTGTGTAGAAATCAGAGGACAACGTCAGGTGTCTGAACTATCCTGCCTTCCACCTCATTTGAGACAGGGTTTCTTTGTCTTCCCGTGTGGAGTACTTCAGGCTAGCTGGTCTATAAGCATCCAGGATTCTCCTGTCTCACTGTTGGTACATTGGGACTACAAATACCTGCCACTTTGCACATATTTATGTAGGTTCCAGGAATTCAAACCCTAGTCCACATGCTTATGCTAGAAGCACTTTCCCAATGAGCCATCTCCCCATCTTCATTTACTGATAATTTTATTAGGTACCCAACACTAGTACATGGGTGCCACAGTTGGGCTCATCCTGCCCTCGGAGAAACAGGCTTTTCAAGGTTAAGTAACTTCACCAAAGCAACAGGACTCGAACCCAGATGCTCTTGTCACATCAAAGCCTAGGCTCTTGAACTCCGCAGACTGGAGACAGACTGGAGTCTAAGACTAATTACATGTGACCTGGACCATCAGGAAGAAGATTGGCTGTCATCTCTATTGTTATGGAGGCTGGAAAGATTTACCTGAAATTTATTCAGAATTGTCTAAGCTCCCGAAAGCTGGGGATGGATAATGGGGAACAGGACTGGAGACAGGGATGAGACTGGATGAAAGATGTGGCTCAGATCTTTCCAGTAAGTTTAAACATGTTTTCCTTAGACTCTGAGGAATTGCTGAAACACATTTTATGGTTCTAGTTATTTATGATATATACCCATAGTACAACATTCAAAACCACAGAAGAAGCATAGCAAAGCATTAATTGGAGTTAAGGGCATAACTCAGTGCTACAGAGCCTGCCTAGAACCCTCAGATCTGCAGATATTAAAAAGTCTTAGAACTATCCCCTCGGCTACTTGGTGGACACCCTCCCACACACTAAGTCACCCTCTGTCACAACCCCTTTGGGTCAACACAGTCCCACACATCAAATCAACCTCTGTGACACCCCTTATATCTTTCTAGAGGTTTACAAATGCAAATAAATGAAGAGAAAAAACAATCTTGTATACATTTCTTTAAGGTCACTCAATGTCTGCCAGGCAGTAGTGGTGCATGCCTTTAATCCCAGTACTGGGGGTGGGGAACAGAGGCAGGTGGATCTCTGTGAGTTCAAGACCAGCCTGGTCTACAGAGTGAATTCTAGGCTAGCCAGGACTACACAGAGAAACCCTGTCTCGACAACCCCCCCCCCCCCTCCACACACACACACATCGCTCAGTGTTACCATTTTTATCTTGCTGAAACAGTCTCTCCATAATGCTGGCTGTTCTGGAACTTGTTATGTAGATTAAGCTGGCCTCAAACTCACACCTATCTGCCTTCCTTTGCCTGAATTGTGCTGGAATCAAAGGCACCAGTACACCCCTTTTTAACTAACCTTCCTAATATAAAAGCCAAGCATGAACTGTGGCTAAGAATATTTCCCAAGAAACAGAAGCATATGTCTTAGGGTTTCTGCCAATACACAAATCTTGCCACCGTATCAACTTTTGGGGCTTCCCCTTGGAAAATAAAACTGCCCTCACAGTCTAAACTGTGAAGCTTTCTGTCCCATCTCTCATTTTGTAGAGAAACAAAAACAGACCAAGAAAGAAAAGGACTCGTCCAAGGTCTCAAGGGGCTGCTATGATTAATTAGGGTTGGCCTCTTGGTTGCCTACTTAGTGAAACATCCTCAAATCGTTCCCAAGATTTAGTTAGATCTTTCTGGTTCTCTTGAAAACCATGGTTAATGATTGTCTTGCTTTTAAGGTTACCTACCACAGAGGAATTGTAAGAAACTGTCTCCCTCTGATGGCAGGACTCCATAACTACAAGGCTAAAAATTACTGAGAATCTGTAAAAGGGCCTGTCAAGGTCTTTTTTTATGATGTTTGAGAGGCACAGGAGAATTCACTTAAAAAAAAAAAAAATCAGAACCTCAAAAGATCGTGTAAGTTCACGCGAGTCTGTGGAATTGAGAGGCAGAGGCACCCCAAGGATGAGTTTTTAGCCTTCTTTCTTAACTGCAGGGGAGATTCATGTCTATATACTGTAGCTTGGTAAAAGGCCCCTTTATTGATCTTTAATTTATACCTCTTAGCAAGTTAATCTTTCACACCCAACACCTCTCATCTAAGCTTCCAAAAGGGCCAATGCCAAATGCAAATTCTTAGCTTAGAATACTTGTGTTCTTCACCAACCAAATCTGCATAGGCTTTGGACTTTCAGAAAAACTCACATTCACAGAGAGGTAGCAATCACAAAAGGCTGATTAAGGCTAGGTACAAACACTCAGGAGCCAAACTAGATTAGCACTGTGGGAATTCTGCCAACACAAGACATAAGGAAATTCACTTCGGAAAAATGAATTCAGAGGTTGGAGAGATGATTCACTTGGTAAGGAACTTGCTGTGTAAGTGTGAAGACTGGAGTTCCAGATCCCCAGCACCATATAAATGACAGTGGGGACAAACTTGTAATGCCTGAGCAGTCCAGAACTGGGGACAGAGCATCCTCAGGGTTCAAGTGAGACATCCTGACACAATATATAATGTGGAGAGCAGGCAAGGAAGACACTTATCATGCAGTCTCTGGCCTCCACACACATGTTCATATATGAAAAGGCACACACACACACATTTAAAAACTAGTAACATTTTACCAACTTGATTGCAATTATAATCACTAAGAATAGAAACTGCAAAATGTCACAACAGGAAGCTGTTATTCTCTTAAGATTAGTGGCACTCTAATAAAATAGGAGGGGAAGAAACACATTCCAAGTCAGT
Source organism: Phyllotis vaccarum (assembly GCA_033318265.1). Lineage (NCBI taxonomy): Eukaryota > Metazoa > Chordata > Mammalia > Rodentia > Cricetidae > Phyllotis > Phyllotis vaccarum. Next base: position 55,939,193 of record JARWLC010000003.1, on the reverse strand, counting down.
TAACTTGGTTATAGCAGCCGAATACTGCCCTGCATAACAGCAGGTTTTTAAAAAAGTAAACTACAGGAGCAGTCCCTGAAATGAAAACACCACATGGTATGGCTCCTCCTCCTCTGTGTTTGGGGAAAGGATTAGAGATATGAGGATAATAAATCTTCCTCAGACAGGCAAGACACTCCTCCTTCCCAAGTCACAACCCTTAGAAGTTTTATGGTCTGACACTGTTTAGGACTCTTCAGTACAATAAGGCATGGTATTAAACTTAGGCTTTGGTCCCAGGACTTTAGGAGGAAGAAGCATGCAGAGTTTTGTGAGTCCAAGGCCAGCTTGGTCTACAGATCAAGTTCTAGGACACTTGGAGAAACCCTGTCTCAAAAAGACAAAAACAAAAAAACCTCCCCAAAACTAAGCCAACCAACCAACCAACCACCTTATGTTTCCTGCATGTTAGACAAATGCTCTACCACTGAGTTATGTCTTCAGCTCTCAGCATAGTGACTTGACATAGGTTTGAAGTAGCTACGATTACTTCTATTTTTTTATACTTAGGGAAGCTGAGGCACAGAAACTTTACGTAAGTTTCATAGGAGTTGTTCAAACTCCAGGTGTTAATAGAAGTTCACTTTAAAAAAACTTTTATTTTGTGGGCATTAATGTTTTGCCTCCATGTGTGTCTGTGTGGGTAAGTCAGATTCCCTTGAACTGGAGCTACAGACAATTGTGAGCTGCTATGTGGGTATTGGGAATTGAACAGAGGTCCTTGAAATAGCATGCAGTATTCTTAACCACTGAGCTATTGCTTTAGCCCTGGTAGGAGCCCACTTATATACCAAAGAAAAAATAATACAGGAACACTATTCAGGAACCAACACAGTTGTTTTGGTTTTGAGACAGGGTTTCTCTGTATAACTGAAACTCAATTTGTAAAGCAGGCTGGCCTTAAACTCTGCCTCCCAAGCACTGGAATTAAAGGTGTGCATTGCCACTGCCCAGCACAAGCACAGTATTTTTTATGGGACCCTATGGGTAGAACTCAGAGCATTTGCACATGCGCACGCTAAGCAAGCACTCTACCACTCTGGGGTTGGAGAAATGGCTCCATATTTAAGAGCACTTGTTGCTCTTGTAGAAGACCTGGATTCAGCTCTCGAGGATCCATCAACTCCAGTTTCCGGGATCTGGCCCCCACTTGATCTGCATGTACCAGGTATGCCCAGCAAAATATCCATATAAAACTTTTTTTAATTTAAAATATGTCCAATGATTTTAAAATATAGTTTAATATACTTATCTGGCATTAAAGGCTCAGAACAACTTCAGTAGCTGGGAATTTTGCTTGTCTGTGTTTATATGTAATATGAACATTTTTTGGAGACGTGGTCTCACTATATTCTCCAGACTGACCTGATATTTACAGAAATCTGCCTGCTTCTACCTCATGAGGCCTGGCCTAACTAACATTATTTTTCTTAGATAAACTCATTTATCTGACACATTAAATTATGCAAAGAAAAATATATGCAGTGCATAAAAAAGAGCCATGTTTTCTCATATGACACACACAGCAAGTAGCCAAAAATAATGAATTTAGAATGGAGTCCAGGACTTAATGGAAAAACAAAACAAAACACCCTGAACTGAAAAATGTCAGGCTTCTAACTTCTCTGAACAGTAGTATTTCATGTACTTCTCTATACTCCTCAACTTCTCCCAAGTCTTTTCCACTTTTTGATATCTGCTGGAGATGAGTCCGTGCAGACTCTAGCCGGAGCTGACACTCTGGGGTCATCATCCCGGACTCTTGTAGGCCTGTTTCTTAATGACTTAATCTTTGCCATCTTCAGCTGTCATTTTTTGTTTGTTTGTTTTTAATCAATCACTGCACCACATCTGTCTGTCTTGATCAACTTCAGTTGCTTTGCCTTGGTCCTTAGAGGGCCAAACTAAAAATTTTATCATTGTGCACCATGTGCATGCTTGGCACTCACAGCGGCCAGAAGAGGGTATCTGGTCCCCTAGAACCGGAGGATCAGATGGTTTTGAGCTGACTCTGGGTCCTCTGCAAAAGGAGCCAGAGCTGAGTCCAGCCCCTAGAATATTGTTTTGCTTTTTAAATAATTTTTACAAAAATTTATGTGCATTGGTGTTTTGCCTGCATATGTGTGTGTGTGTGTGTGAGGGTGTCAGATCTTGGAATGACAGTTGTGAGCTGCCATGTCGGTGCTGGAAATTGAACCTGGGTTCTATGGATGAACAGTCAGTGCTTATAACCGCTGAGTTATCTTTCTAGCGCCAGAATCATGTTTTATGAGTAAAACCTATTGTAAAAATTCCACCTTACCAAATAGAAACAATATAATGTTTTATTTATTTGTTTGTTTGTTTTGGTTTTTCAAGGCAGGGTTTCTCTGTGTAATCCTGGCTTTCCAGGAACTTGCTCTGTAGGCCAGGCTGGCATCGAACTCAGAGATTCAGATTAAAGGCGTGCGCCAGCACTGCCCGACTAATACACTGTTTTATGTGTAAGAGATATTTTAAATCCTGATGAAGTACAGCAATGCTTTCAAGAATGTTGTTGAACAAAACACATTACCTGTAGCTTGGAAACACTTAGGCTCACTTTTTTTCGAGATTCAAATTTTGAGAAAAAACATGTTTATCCAATAACTGCCCGGTCTTAGAAAAGATGGTTCCAAAGTACACAGTTCTCGAACTCAAGCAGGTAACTTCACTTGAACGCTCATTCGGTAAAGGAGCGGAAAAAATGTTGACCTCAAGAAAGATGGACGCTCTGTCACTTCGCTGCCCTCTTCCAAGATGGAAGACCAGGTTCGCTCAGGGCTTGGCCTGGAGCCTCTTCCGGGTTGGGTGAGGGGGCGTGGTCCATTGAGGAAAGCCCTGCGTGCCTCCGCCCGCGACCGCGACCCAGACGCGGCTTCAAGGCGCAGGCGCGGGGAGGGGTTGGGGGAGGAGGGAAAGCGGCGAGTAAGATGGAAGATGAGGAGGTCGCTGAGAGCTGGGAGGAGGCGGCAGACAGCGGGGTAAGGAGGAGCTGCGTCTCCGTGGCAGGGCCGGGTGGATCTGGCGTGAGGGAAGCCTCCGGGGAGCGGGTCTGGGGATAGTTTTCCCCAAGGAAGGTTCCCACTCACCCGGCCGGAGGTAGAAGAGAGATCCCCGGTCCCGGAGCGCCGTGAAGGCCTCTTAAAGGGGCCGCGTTCCATTTCTCCCTCTACCTTTGCTGGGTGCCTCTCCGCCCCGCGGTGTGCTCGTCGTTCAGGGCGCCCCACCCTTTACTCCGGGCCACAGTCTCTGGTCTCCGCGCCCCAGGGACCATTTTAAAGTTCTTGTACTCTGTCTAATAAAGGAGAGACTCGGTGGCGTGCCTGGTGCGGAGGTAGAGCGGGAGGAGGCCCCCAGGCAGCGGGGACAAGTAACCATGTGTCCCTCTGGGACTACTGGGCACTAAGCCGAAATCCCCCGCCGCTCTCTCTGCACCTTCCGCCTCGGTGGGCGAGCCTGTGTTTGTTTTTTGTTTTTTTTTATTCCTCTCAGTTTTACTCCGAGAGTCCGAGGCCGTTGGGTTTCTTGGGGGATCTCAGCAGAACTCCCCTAAACTCATTCAGCAAGCATCCGCCCTTTCCCGAGACCCACCCAAAGATCTGTGCAGTGGGGAGGATCTCGGAGTATGTTCGCCTGTCCGGGTGGAGGGAAGGGAAGGAAGGGTGTGATTTGTAAGATAGCCCCATGCCTGCGAGAAGGGGAGATTACCGATCGGAACGATTTGGGAGGTTTTGCTTGCCTCTAAAAGTTACACGGGGGAAAACAATTAGCCCAAGTAGGAAGTCTTCTGCTAGGTTCGTGATTAATGTGATTATTTCAGGGTTTGAGGTTCGACGGTAATCCTCCTGGAGACAGAAATGTCTCTCTGGTGACCATGTGTCCGTGTCTGTGCCGTGCTGGGCTCCGGTGACATCCGTCTCAAAGCTTATGTGTGAGGAGTCACTTACACTGGGGTAAAAGAGCTAGGTCTGTCTGTCCCTGGTGCTTCGGATCAGTGCAGCAGTGGGTGTATCTTCACAGGAATGTTGAAACTTGGCTTCGAAGTGGTTCCCCCCCCCCCCACGCTGGTTCAGCATTTCTCGAAAGATTGGTGATGTTTTCCCATTTAATCGAGCATTTGAGGGAGTGCTTGGTTCAGAGATTTAGAAGTTTTAAAGCTACCTTTCAGCTTGAATCAAAAAAAATCAAGTTAAAAGGTTTTTGTTGGTTTTGGTTTTGGTTTTTGAGACAAGGTCTCTTTATGTAGCCCTGGCTGTCCTGCAACTCACCATGTAGACTAACCAGACTGTCCTCGAATTCACAAAGGTCTGTTTGCTTCTGCCTCCTGAGTGTCGGGATTAAAGGCACCTATCACACCTAGCAAGTTTAAGATATTTTTAGAGAGCAGCAGGTGTCGTTTGGGTATTTATTCATTCCATAAATATTTCTCAGTGTGTGCTGTGTATTAGGAAGTGTACGCAATTGAGACTTCTGCCAGAAAATGCACAATTTCCGGTAGAGGCATTTATGGGCTGCTACTTAGGAGTGAGTCACCCAGACACCCTCATGTCACACACTCCCAAATTTAAAACTAAGAGAAAAAAATTGTTTATTTCCAATTATTTATCTATTTGAGACAGGATTTCAAAGCCCTGGATTTTACAGGTTTCTTGTATCACTAGCTATCTTGAAACTTGCTTTGTAGACTATTCTATCCTGGAACTCAAAGATCCACTTACTTTGGCCTCCCACGTGCTGGGATTGAAGGCATGTGGCATAATTTATGTGTATCTTTTTATTCAGTTTTGAAACAAACTGCTTGGAAATTGCTCTGTTTTTAAAGACCGGATATTGAGGTTTTGGGCTTTTGACTCAAAGACTGATTTCAAGATGAATTTCCTTTTCTACCGTTTTACTACCTTCTTGCCTTGTAAAGACTCAAGTTGGGCATTACCTGTTTATGTACTTCTTTTTATTTTTCCATGTTGTTTGTTGGTCATATTCCCAGGCTTCAGGCTGTCCTTGGTATATATGTAGGTTATTCCCCAGACCTCCAGGCGTTTTTGTTTTTTCCTTTTGGGACATGGTCTCACTGTGTGTTCCATGCTGGCCTGGAACTTACAGAGATCTGCCTGCCTTGCTTTGAGAGGCGTGCTGGGATCCCAGCCTCCTTCTTTTTTTAAAAAAAAATTTGTTATGTATACAGTGTCCTGTGTGCATGTATGCCTGCACACTAGAGGACACCATATGGGTGATGAGAATTGAACCTCTGGAAGAGCAACTAGTGCTCTTAACCACATGAGCTACTTCTCCAGCCCCGCCCCCCCAGCCTTCTTTTTAAGATTTATTTTTAGTTGAAGAATTGAGAGTGTGCATGGTTGTGCTCATGAATGTGTAGCTGCATGAGGATGACAGAAGTCATAGGCTCCCCCTGGCCATTGTGAGCCTTTTGATGGGAGTGCTGGAGTGGAACTCTTTCTTCTGCAAGAGGAGCAGGCTCTTCCTAACCCCTGAAGCGTCTCTCCAACTATTGGCTTTCATTTTTAATATGTTTGCTTTGTTTTTGAGACATAGTGTCTTACTGTCCTTTCATTGTGAAAGGACATGACCAAGGGAGCTCTCATAAAAGAAAGCATTAAAGTTTGGTAGGGTTAGTCCCTAGCCATCATGATGGGGGCCGTGATGGCTGGCAGACATGGTGCTGGAGCTAAGAGTATAAAATCTGATCCTTATGCAGCAGACAAAAAACAAGACATTGACTCAGGCCACACCTCCTAATCCTTCCTGAACAGTCCTACTCGCTGGGGTCAAACATTCAAACATAGGAGTCTATGTAACCATTCTTTTTCAAAGCACCACATAAGGTTTCAATGTGTAGCTCTGGCTGGCCTGGAATTCACTATATAGATCTGGCTATTCTTAAACTCTTAGAGATCCACCTTCCTCTCCCTCTCAAGTGCCTGGCCTCAGGTGTTTATTTGAAGATTTTATTTGTTTGTGAATGTCCACCTTTCACACTAGTTCAGGCTGGTTCCATTTGCAGTGGCATGTCAGCTTTCCAAATGCTGGGCCACCCCACATGGCCTCTAAAGTCTGTTTGAATTTGATTCCCTTAAATACACACCTTTGAAGGAGAAGGGTGGCAGGAGGGAAGCCTGTTAACATCACTGCATCCAGTTGACTTCCCATGTTTTTCAAATGCAGGCAGTTGCTGGTATGAAAATTCTGAGTTAGAGGCTACCCAGTCCCCCTACTGGCAATGAGTTTGAATGTGGCCAACCTCCAAAAAAGAAAAAAGCCAAAACAAAGAAGCAGAACAAAATGTGGGTGGAAACATAGAGAATATGAGCAAATGGGAGCTGACTGTAAAAGTGAGCATCCAGACTCCATGGATTCAGAGGCACTGTTATCCTTGGGATCTCTGCCCTCCGACACTACAAAGTCGAGTGGTGCTAGGATTTCTTTCCCCTGTGTCAGGATCTGAAGTCATTTTTTCCCTTCTTGAGTGTCTCCGGAATACCCAGTATAGAGTGTGGTTATTCCACTGATGGAAGGGCCTACTTAAAGAATCATCTCAGATATTTTGTTAACAGGCTGCAGCTCATCTGTGGAGGCTTCCCTTCTGTACAGTTTGTTCCTTGGAATATTTCTTTCAGAGAGGTGATAGCCACAATCTAAAGACAATTCAGAGGATGTAACTCACTTGTCGCTAAAGAAATGCTTCTTTAGGTGAAATGTAGAACTGAGTCACTGTTAATTCAGACCTTATTAGTAGAGGATACTGTAAAGAGATGATTCTCTCCTGCCCACCTGTTCCCAAATAACCACTCAGAGGCTTATATTAATTATAACTGTTTGGCCAGTGGCTCAGGCTTATTACTTGCTAGTGTTTACATTTAAATTAATTCATTTCTATTAATCTGTGAATTGCCAGGTGGCCTTGGCTTACAGGTTCTTTCACATCTTGCTTCTTGGGCAGCTGCTGGCATGTGCCCCAGCTCCACCCTTCCTCATCTCTGTTCTTGGTTTGAATGTGCTGCCTAACCTTACTCTGCCTGGCTAGCGGCCACACATTTATTATCAGCTAATGAGAGCAACACATATTTACAATATCCAGAAAGACCATTCCACATAAGTGCCCTGAGGATTAAACCAGGGCCTTTCCCACAAATAAGCACAAGCACTACCCATATGGTATACCTCACCCCTGCTTCAAATTTTGAATTGTGTCTTCTGTCTTCAGCAAACCTTAAATGTCAGTGAGAGCAGTTTGTAAGTGGAAGAAGACATCTTCCCGGTCCAGAAACTAGATCTGCATTTGTCTTTCAAGACAGGCTTTCTCTGTGTACTGAAACTCACCCTGTTGACCAGCGGGCCTAGAACTCAGAGAGATCCACCTGCCTCTGCTGGAATTAAAGATGAGCATCATCATGCCCAGCCTCATTTCTGATGATTTGAAGCTAGCTTATATACACCAGTTGTTTAGACAAAAGAAATACATAAAATATGGCATAACTATATTGGTGATAAGCCCCCTTAACTAGGGAAAGATGGGTGAGAGTTTTAGATTGTAAGTTATAAAGCATTGCCATCCTCTTGTTTCCCTAGATCCTTAAAGTTTTCTTTGATTTTTTTTCCTCAAATTAAGCTAGTGGGAAGAAAATGTATATTCTTTTCACTTTTATTTATTGTGGAGGGGAGTTTGTAGTGGAGGTCAGAAAATAACATGCAAGAGTTGGTTTACTTTCTACCATGTGAGTTACCAGAGTTTAACTCAGGGTATCAAGCACCTTTACCACTCAGTGTACAAGTTTTGTTTTTCTTTTGTTTTTTTTGTTTTTTTTGTTTTTTTTTTTTTTTTAAGCAAAGTCTTTTTGGAGCCCTTAAACTCAAGAATCCTCCTGCCTCTAGGATTATAGATGTGGCATTCACATCAAGCTTTCCCAAATACCTTTTTTATTGGCTGTACCAAGAATGAAACCCAGAGCCTCATGTGTCCCAGCAAGAACTCTACTGCTGAGCTCGTTTCCAAGCTCAAGAAAATGTATTGTGCAAGTTAAAGGATAAGTAGATAACTGGTGTTAGGGATTGAGACTTCAGATGTATATTTACTTTATACCCCAGTGAGCTGGTCATCCGGACATTGTCCCATCAGAGATGCTTAGTGGTGTGAAAGCCTATAAGAAAATGTCCATAAACGTATCAGTTGTGTGTCAGACACTGGGGCCCTTCTAGTGAGTGAGAGGAACAGCCATGCTTTGTAGAAGCACAGATGGGCTGTGACTGGTACCAGAGAAGGCCTTGTGTGGTAGCTTATGCTTCCACGAGCCTTGAGCAACCAAGAGCCAAGAATATCTGTGCTCCCTGTAATCCCAAGGCTCAGGAAGCTGTCCTCATGAGTTTGAGTCCGGCCTGGGTAACCCAGGGAGATTGGGAAAAAGCGGAACAGTAAAAGGAGATTAGAGGGTTGAGCTGAGCAGAGCCGTGCTGTCTGGTCACTGGACAGGTGGATGAAACCATGGATGAAGCAGTGCGAGAGAGTTGGGAGCACTGCAAGTATTTCCTTGTGGCTGGAGGCACTAAGGTTGGCACGGCTCAGTGGAAAAAGATGGAGCCAGAGAGGTTTGCAGGGGCGCTTTGAAGTTGCTTCTGGGAGCTGCAACTCTGTCCTTAAAGCAGTGGAAAATTTTTAATAGCTGCCTCCCCACTGCTCCTTCCTTCAGTAGAGGCAAAATTTAGTTGGAATAGTTGGATTTTCATTTAAGAAATTAAATGTTTACCTTTTCTTTGGAGGAGTGGCCATATTCTGCAAGGTGTGGCTGCAGTCATTTGGGGGGCTGCTCCTGTACTGGGCAGAAAACAACAGAAGAGTTAGTGGCCTGTCGTGCTGAGTGTCTTTTACGGTGAAGAAGACACCCAGGTCTGCCAGCCTGGGGTTTCTCAGCAGTTCCTCATCTTTTCAGGATGCCCTGAGCCCTGGGGCGGGCAGTATTCTCAAAAGGGACTTTCTGCAGAGCTCTTGGCCAGTTTAGGCATGATGGCTCTGAGACAGCTGTCCCTGAACTCTGGAAAGAGATCCACTTTCCCATTCTAAGACAAAGAAAGATAAAGATTTTCAGCAGTGGCTCTCAGCTCTTCACTGGGCTGTCTAAGGGGCCTTTCCCAGCGTTCTCTGGGCACTTGAGGGGGCTGCCAAGCTTGCAGTAGACTTTGGGCCTTGCCTTTCCTTCTGCAGGAGAGAATTGTGTCTCTAAAACTGTTGGTGAAGTCCTATAAGAGAAAGTTGATATTATGGAGATGTATTAACCTAGACATATTCTCAGGGCCAGCCCTCTTAACAGTCCAATCCTCTAGAGGACATTGGCCATCCATCAGTCCCCAGCTGGGTCAGGTGGCTGGCCTCCACAAAGCACAGTGTGTTTTCTTAATGTTTCCCTCACTGATATAGTGTAATAATAACATAGGTTATTTATTTCTCCTGCAAAGACAGACTGACTTGTTGGTTTGCTGGGAGGAAGTTATATTTATACATTTTACCTGCCAAGGTACAGAATTTTCTTTGTTTTGTCTTGGCTTTTTTGTTTTTCAGGACAGAGTTTCTCTTCATAGCCCTGGCTATCCCAGAACTTGCTCTGTAGACTGGGCTGGCCTAGAACTCACAGAGATCTGCCTGCTTCTGCCTCCCAAGTGCTGGAATTAAAGGTTTGCATCACATCTACCTGGCCAAAGTACAGAATTTTTTAAAGTTTAATTTATTATTTATTTTTGTGGTAGTAGGGATTGAATTTGTGCAAAGTAGCCTAAGTATCACTAAGTTTACAGCCAAAACCCTCTGCTGTTGTTTGTAGGTAATGGGGGGATGGCTGAGACTGTGGCTCCGAGAAAGTACTGCCTGGCATGCCATCAGAAGCACTGCTGGTGCCAGGCAGTAGTGGTGCATGACTTTAATCCCAGCACTTGAGAGTCAGAAGCAGGCAGATCTCAGTGAGTTCGAGGTCAGCCTGGTCTACAAAGTGAGTTCCAGGACAACCAGGACTGTTACACAGAGAAACCGTGCCTTGAAAAGCCAAAATCTCAAAAAAAGCAGTTAGTAACTTCAAAGATTTCAATACACAAATAGTTTTAACTCTGTTAGACTCTCACACGCAGCTTCCTAACATCTTGTTCCTGCAGGATGTTGATCCAAATATTAATATTTTTAAAAAAACATAGGAATTAGGAACAAATCCCATCAGTGGATTGTATTATCTTGTCCTGAGACCTCTCCTCTGTACACAGGAAGCAGGTCATTCTGTTCCCAAAAGTGCAGGAAATGCAGACAGTAGTAGAGACATTGGTGCTTGGATGAGTTGTGTGGGGTCTGCAGAAGTCATGGTTGTTGTGCTTCTTCCTTTCTCTGTAGACCAGGCTAGCCTCAAACTCAGATCTGTCTGCCTCTGCCTCCTGAGAGCTGGGTTAAAGGCCTGTGCCGCCACTGCCAGGCACCCCCTGCAATGGCGGGGCCTCATGCATCAATCACTAATTAAGAACATACCTTACAGCTGGATGTTAGGGAGGCATTTTCTCAAGTGAGGTTCTCTTCTCTCTGATGATTCTAGCTTGGGACATAAATCCAGCCAGTACAGAAAGCATTGGGGATCCTCCAGCTGTCGGTTCTTTTTCTGTTGTCTGTTTGCACAGCTCACCTCTCAGATCGTACAGGCTCTTTCTGGAAAGGCTTGTGAGACACTAAGGTGAGCTCTCACTACACCTTATGTTCATTGTCACTGACCTCTAGGGTAGAAGTTGGTCTGCCCCTGCTGCTCTGCTCAGTTCCACCCCCGTTGGTCGTCTGATTCTAGTTGTTTATATTTGAGTGTCACCAGGTAATTAACTAATAAGTGCTTTAGCATGCTTTCTGTTTGTTCCTTTGGTCTCCATGCTCTCTCCTTGGCTTGACCTGCTTCTGTAACAGGGGGAGCTAAGATTTAGCGCTGAAGAGTCCACTTTAACACCCAGACAGCCATTGCCAGTGAGGCGCTGCTGGCTGATGGAAATCTTTTTTTCTTTTTAAGATTTATTTGTTATGTATACAGCATCCAGCCTGCATTATTATAGATGATTATGAGCCACCATGTGGTTGCTGGGAATTGAACACAGAACCTCTTGAAAAGCAGCCAGTGCTCTTAATTTCTGAGCCGTCCGTCTCTCCAGCCCCGTGACTGATGAAAATTTTAAACAAACCATTCCCTCCTTTATTTTGTCTCACTGTAGTTCACGTAGGTCTTGAACTTGTGATCTCCCTGCTCACCTTCCCTTCTTCGTCTAGTTTGAAGTAACTTTAACACTTGGCCAGACAAAAGAGACTGTAAATGGTTTTGTTGAGGATTCTTGGGTGAGTGCCTTCACTTGTCCTGGTTGCTCTCCCCTCCTGGGCTCTCTGTGTATTTGTGTTCTCTTCTCCCTGTGAGTGCCGCTGACTGATTCAGACTAGACTTTGATAAGAGCACCCTTGGCTGTTCTAATAGAGTTGATTAGTCCTCCAAAGCCAGCCCACTTGGGAATTTCTTTGGAGAAGTGGCAAGGTGCCTTCATTAGGAAGAATGGGCTGCCTTACTGTTTCTTCCTTGTGTGGCCCTAGAAGTCTGCCTCTGGGGCAGCTAGCTTCTTACCTTTCTCTCAGCTCCACTTTCATTTGTAAAACTTAATTGACAGATTTGATGAGGGGGGTGGAGGCTAGGGTGAGAGCTGTGCTCCCTGTGGGTGTTAGAGCCACTGCCCTCCAGCCCCTGGCAGCACAGCCTGAGGGCTCACGGGTTCTAAGACTCCCCGGGGTCTCTTGATTGCCCTCTCTGTTTCTTCTGTACAAGTCATGCTCAGTGTGTGTGAAAACCAAGTGGTAAAACAATTTTAAAACGCTCACAAAGTGGAGTGCTATAGACTTTGCCCTGATTTATTTGCCTGCGTGGATTCCCTCCCACACTAAGACTGGCGAAGTGTCCAAAGCCAAGCATTCCATTGTGTCTGGGCTGCAATTTTCAGTGTCTGGGGCCCTTTCTGCTGTGGTCCCTTTAAATTGCTGGGTCTGGTTTCTGCTGAAGAGCTTATTCCCTATTGTAGTCTGCCTGCTGACCACAACATCACCCTGCCTGGGTGCAGAAACTGGTTGGTTTCATTACTAGTTGTGTGTCCTTTGTTAAATCACCACCTGAAGATGCGCAAGGCTGATTCCACCCCATGGTGGCAGAGATTGGACATGGTGACCAGAGAAGATGTGAGAGAATGCCCATCCTGCTGTCTCACTAGAAATACATTACAGAATTCCACACACAGTGGAGGGTATGGAACCAAGTCTCACCTTGCCGGTGTTCTGCCTCTGAACTGCACCCCCAGCCAACCTTAGCTCTAGTTTAAATGTGTGTAATCGCCCTCCTTGGACACTGACACACCAAGTTGATGATGAGATCCTGGTTCCAGTCCATACTGGAATGTGGTTGTGATATAACCTCAGCATTGGTTATTTTCCATCTGTAAACTGGGACAGATCTAAACAATTGTTCCATTAGGACTGTTAACAGATTGGTGGGTTGAGTATTGTTTTAGGCTCTTGGGCCAAGTGTGGTGCATGAAGCATCTGCTCTCAAGGCTCCGAGTGGGAAAGATGGCTGGTATGTGTGAAGACAAATGGATTCAGGGCATAGAAAGTATTAATGATTGGGCAGAATGCATTTTGTAAACCTGGGTTTGAGAGGCCAAAGGCAACAGCTGGCATGATGGCTCTACACGTCTAATTCCAGTTTGGGGAGCTGGAAGCAGGAGTGCTCTAAGTTCCAGGGACAGGGAGAGCACTTAAATTTGAGGCTAGCCGGGTCTACATAGTGAGTTTTAGCCAAGGCTATGTAGAAAGACCTTGTTCCCCCCCACCCCCCAAAATCAAAACCAAACCCAAAAATACCAGCAGAGAGTAAAAGATGAGCCACAGTGGTTCAGGAACCACTGTGCAAACCTACCAGGGCACTCCAGGGGGAACAGTGAATGCATGGGCCTTCGGGGCAGATTGGAAATGCTTTTGCCTGAAGAACAGTGGAGGCCAGTGTGCTGGCTAGTGGGGAGGGAAGGTGGCCCATGAGGTTGGAGGCACTGGGAGCCAGATTTGGTGGAAACATTGGATGTCATTACCTTACAGTAGGAAACCCTGGTTGGTTTTAAGTCTCACTCTGATTGCTGTGGGAAATAAAAGTGGACCGGGGAAGAACCAGGGGATGTTGGTGATGTGAACCGCCATTGGGAAGAAAGTTTAAAAAGTCTGTATTTTGAAAGCAAGGCCAACCCCGAGCTGTTGAGGTGGCCTGTAAACAGGTGTCAGTGTCTTTGGCCTGAGGAGTCTGTGTGGTAGATGAAGCAGTATTGAGACTTCTTTTTTTTTTTTTTTTTCTTTTTTTCTTTTTAAGATTTATTTTATTTTGTATACACACATACCAGAAGAGGGCACCAGAACTCATCACAGTAAGTTCTGAGGCACCACTTAGTTGCTGGGAACCAAACACAGGACCTCCTGAAGGGCAGACAGTACTCCCAACCTTTGAGCCATCTCTCCAGCTCTTGTTGATACTTCTTAAAGTACAAGTGAGTCAGTTTGACACCTAAGTATATATTGTTTGTAAAGCTGTGGGCCTGCATGAGGTATAGTGGTATGCCAGAGGGTATTATTCCATCGTGTACTCCACGTTAAAGAGTTTTAAATATGGAGCTGGAGAGATGGCCCAGTGGTTAGAGCACTTGTTGCTTTTACAGAGGACCTGGGTTCAGATTCTAGCATTTATGTGGTAGCTCACAGCAGCCTGTAACTCCAGTTCCAGGGGATCTGATGCTGTCTTCACAGGCAGCAAACACATAGATGGTACATACATACATGCAGGTGGACTCACACACGTACAATACAATAAATAAAGTTAATTTTTTAATCATTAAAAGATTGTAACTATGCTATTTTGCACTCTGAATTGAGTGGGAACTCTGGTGTACAGACTTGAAAGGTGCACGGCTAGAGCAGAGGGGTGTCAAGAGGGCTCTTCAGTACTGGGCCAGCCCAGGTAACCTGAGAGCTGAATGCTTGGTGGGAAGGGAGGTTTGGGGGAACTTTTTATTGCCTGGAGGCACTGCCCTCTAGGAATCTTCTTTTCTTCTTAACTGCTATTAATCTTCTCATCTTTTCCTCTTTCTTGGTCCCCTTTCTCCTTGTTTTTGTCTACCCCACATTTCCTGCGCTCCACAGCACTGTTTACACAACACACCATTCTGTGCTTCGCTCATGTCTCCCACTGTCTGGGTTCTGCCCACCAGTACAGCTGGCCTGCTCATCTCTAGACCCCAGAGGTGAGGACATCTGCTCTGCTCTCCAGCTTTCTCCCCTCCTTTGTGAAGAAGCAGCAGAATGGATGTGAAGACCTCTGACAAAGCCTAGGCTTCCTCAGAGGGAGTCAGAGTCGGATCCTGTACCCTGTGGTGTCCCACTTAATTAAAGTGGAATGTTTTCCCTCACTGTGGGAGCAACAAAGGAGGGAGGGATGTTTTGTGGGAAGTGGAATGGAAAACAGGCTTTTCCAAATCTGTATTGAAAGGCCTTTAGAGGGCCAGTGGCCCCAGCCTCTTAGAGAATGTCTCTCTCAACCCTTCAAGTTGTGGCTTTTTGTAACTTAGCTCATATGTAGTTTAATTTTTTTTTTCAGGTTTACTTTTATAATTTTTTAAAGGCATCAAAAGCACATATACCAGTATTTAATTTGAACTATCTTGGAGATTTGTCTAATTTTTGAACCTAGGGTGCCAGAATTTTGGGTACTTTCTTAAGGATGAGGTTGTCAGGAGTAGAGTGAGCAGGAATGGCCAGTCACAGCCACTGTCCCTGCTGCCGGCCAACATAGAAAACTGCAGGGCTGCAGCACAGGCACAGAAATGGGCTCTGCAGGCATTTGGAGGGAGACCTTTGTGGATTGCGAGTCTGCACTAGAGATGGTCCTTTACAGGTGCCAGAACTTTTTCCTAGTTGTTCTGTTATGCTGTAGATCAGACTTGGTTGTTATAAATTGCTTCTCCTTATGAAGCTCTTGGTCTTTTGTTGGAACAAAGTCTCACCTGATGCCCATGTTGGCATCAACTTCTAAGTACTCCTCCTGCCTCAGAGACCCTCAATAGCTGGAAGTACAGCCATGAGCTACCATGCTTGTCTTATGAATCCCTCTGTGTTGTCCCTAAGTGAAATGAAGGACTTCAGGGAGAGCCAGCATCTTGGCCAGAACCCCAACTCTGCTTGATTGCAACACTGGCCACTCTGAACCAGGGACATGGCTACCAGTGTCTGTTGTGGGTCTGGAACTAGCTATATAGACCAGAGTGACCTATAGCACACTGAGGCCTGCCTGTCTCTACTTCTCCAGTGCTGGGATTAAAGGTGTGCCAGGTGACATTGAGCCAGCCCTGTTGTTACTTTGCACCTTTCCCCACACTCAGTTTGGAGACTTGGCTTCCTGCACAACCAGCTGGGGAACATACTCACTTTTAGGAAGCTCAGAATCAGTTGTTATTCATCGACCATGAGAGAAAAGTCAGAAACTGGCAAAGACTGATAGAAGTTACCTGAGGAAAGCTACTTGCTATGTTGCCAATAAAAAGGGGACATTTTCCCATCTAGAGCCAGACCCTCATTGAAAGCAGCTTGTTGGACTCTAAGAGTTAGTCGGTTGCAGTAATCACAAAGAGGTCCTGTTGGCTTCGATGGTGGGATGGTGGAATGGGAGAGCTCACAATCCCCTTGGCTGGATACTTCGGGGGGTGTGTGTGTGTGTGTGTGTGTGTGTGTGTGTGTGTGTGTGTGTGTTGATTCCCACCTTTGTAGAGTTTCTGTCTCATCCACTTTTTAATGTGGTGGTGGGTGGTTTTTTTGGGGGGGGAGTTGGGGATTTGTGTATTTGTTTTAGACTTTTTAAAGATGTATTTATTTTATGTATACAAATGTTTTCTCTGCATGTGTGTCTGCACACAGAAGAGAGCATTGAATCCCATGGGACCACAGTTACAGATGGTTCTGAGCGGCCATGTGGGTGCTGGGAATTGAATCCATGACCTGAAAGAATAGCCAGTGCTCTTAACTGAGTTAGTCTCCAGCCCCAATTTTTTTCAAGGATCTATTTTATATTTGTGTATATCTGTATACAAGTATGTACACATGCATGCAGATGCCTGCCAAGGCCAAAAGAGAGCTTAGACCCCCTGGAGCTATAGGCAGTTGTGAACCACCTGATGTTGGTACTAGAACTCAGGGCCTCTGCAAAAGCAGCAAGCACTCTTAACCAGCAAACAAGCAGTATCCATCTTGCTTTGAATGTTTGGAGGTGAGGTCTTGCCATGTAACCTAGTTGGCTGGGAATTTGTAGCAATTCTTTCTCATCCTCCCACATGCTGGAAATATAAGTGTGTGCCACCAGGTCTGGCCCATATCTTTGTGTCTGTAGTGACTCACCTACCTATGCATGCAAATTTGGAGGTGAGTGGTTGATTTTTTGGAGGGGGGGTCATTAACTAACTCTGGAGCTCAGCATTTCAGCTAGGCTAGCTGACCAGCAAGCCCTAGGACCTGGCCATCTCCACCCTCAGTACTGGGGTATAGAGGCTTGTATACTGTGCTTAGCTTTTACTTGGGTGCTAGGGATCAGAACTCAGGCCCTCAGTTTACCCATTGAGCCGTCGCTCCAGCTCATTGTTTTTTTTTCTGACTTGGTCTCATTCTGTAATCCAGGTTGACCTGGAACTTAACATGTGGTCTAGACTGACTTACAGTGAATCTCCAGCCTCGGCCTCTCTCAGGTGTTGGGATCACAGGCTTAAGCTATCATATCTCTGAATGTCACAGGAGTAAACCTTTGGCTATAATTGTCCTTGTCTTTCACACACACCCCTGTCCTTTTTGTCTCTCTTGCCCTTCACAGGTTATGACAGTTTCATAACTGGGGAGATGGTTAAGTGAGTAAAGGCTCCTGCCTGACCCACATGGCAGAAGGAGAGAGCCAACTCCTGAAAGATAACCTCTGTCTTTCAGATATGCACCGTGACAAGCATATTCATTCACACAGTAAATGTAAACTTTAAAAATCTATTTATTTATTGAAACAAAGTCTTACTATAGAGAGAGAGAGAGCTTTGGGTGCCCTGGAACTAAAAGTGTGCACTGCCCTGCCAAGTTTATTATTTCTTTAATTTTTAATATATGTGGGTGTTTTATCTGAGTGTGTGTTGTATGCACACCTAGTGCCTGTGGACACCAGAAGAGAACGTCAGATCCCCTGGGACCAGAGATACAGATAGTTGGGACCTGTCATATAGGTGCTGAGAATTGAACCTGGGCACTCAGGAAGGACAACCAGTGCTCCTAACAGGAGACTCGTCGTCTCTCTAGCCCCTTTTCTGGCTTCTGCATGCAATACACATGATACATGCAGGCAAAACATGTAAAAAGATTTTTGTAATAAAGTAGGCTATTTGAAGAATGACTTTGCCCCACCCTACTCTTGGCCTCCACCACAGCTGAGGGTAAGGGCATCAGCAGCCAGTGAAACTGTTTCCCTTCAGGTGAATTAGCTTGGAACTGCTGGTGTCTGCTTTGACTCACCCAGGGGTATAGACACTCCTTTACTTCCCAAAGGACCAGCCTGTCAAACTTCACCCATCCCATGGTTTCTTTTTCAGGTCTTGGTATTCTTCAGACCAAGAAGCCTATGTCTTGTCAGTTTTATTTGTCTTTTAAGACTGGGTTGCTCTGTGAAGGCTGGATTCTTTCTAGATTCGTTCTGCCTTATGAAGTCTTTTGCTTTAGCTGTAAGGGAAGTTGGAAGCTCTAAGAAAAGCCAGAATTCATCTACTTCAGCCTTCGTGCACTGTATCATAGGCATGCTATTACCAGCCATGCCCAGTGGAGCATGTGATAGTTAGGTTTGGAAGCTGATCTTTTACATGGAGTTGGACCAGAGAAAGGAATCCATTCTACTTACCAGAACACACTGTCATCTTCTGTCACCAGAGACCTCTCTAGGGGAGGCTCTGTGTGCCCAGATAACACACAGCTGCCCACGGAGTATTTATGTCGCCTTTTGCCCCATGTCTACCCAGAACAGTGTCAGGGCTTTAGTGCTTTGTCCTAGCCATCGAGTTTGATAACACCATCAAAGCTCTGGGCATCTTTGTGTTTTTGTTTTTAAATAAGTAACTTGATGTTTATTTGAAGCTGGAATCTCTAAGCTGATGCTTCTCTGTGTAACACAGCAATGTAGGCCTGTGTGGTCCCTGGAGAAGACTCCTGTTTTCCTTGGAGTCTGTCCTGTGAGAGAATTATAACTGAGCTCAGTTTCTCAGATTGAGCCTGGGAGCAAATGAATTTCGAGAACTGTGCGCAGAGCCAATGGACTGACTCAATACCTGATTCAGGGCCCTCTCCAGCTGCTGGAGAATGGTCTCCCTTCCACTTGCTGTTCTAAGCACTCTGCAGACAGCCAGCTCTGTTCCACCAAAGCTGCTTGGCTTTGTGTCTCATTTTGTGACCTTACAGGAGACCTTCCTCGGCTTTTGTAAAGTCGCCCTGCCTGGCAGGATGGCTGGCATGGCAGTTGTAATTTTTGCAATGCTAGTGATGTGCTTGGGAGATGACAGTATCATATCCAAAGGTTTTCTCAGTGCCTCACCTCAGTATCAGGTGTTATTTTCAAGAAACATTACGATGACATGCCACATTTACTGTTCAGGGGACAGAAGCGTGTTTATTCAGGTGCTTCTTGTGTCCTTTTGAAGGGTTCTTTCACCCTGCTCCATGTGCAGGTACCGGGCTAATGGTTTTCCCTTTAGCCCTAGAGAAGGAAGCTCAGATTCCACCAGTGTGTCAGGGCAGCTTGCCCCAGTCTGTGCCCTTTGACCCTTGCAGAGATAGGAAAGTAAGAATCCACATGATGATTTTTTTTCCCCTGTAAAAATTATGAATTGGAAAATTTTGAAAAAAGCACACCCCTCTTTTCAGCCAAATGTTGGTCGTGGCCCGTCCCTGTCTTTAGCTGGAGCGGTGATCTTTAGAGGCCTGCCATCCCTTTGCTGCCCTGGATATGTCCCTGCATATATAAACTTGGTTCCTTCCTCAGGTGGGGCAGGTGCTAGGTGTAAATCCTGTTTGAAAGTGCTGAAATCTCACAGATGCTAAAAATGTATTAAGATGGAGAAGCTGGAATCAGCAGTGGGGAACTTAATAAAGAGAGGGCTTGGGACTGGGGAGATGGCTCAGAGTTCAAATCCCAGCACCCACATAGGCAGCTCACAAACATATGGAACTCTAGCTGCAAGGGATCTGATGCCTTCTGGTCTTCAGGGGTGCCACACAGGCCCACGCATACACTCAGACACACCTGCACACTCAGAGGCTGCTGTGTAAGTTATTGCATTTGCCCTTGGCATGACACTGCATTAGGGTAAATTCCTAGACTTAATACCATTTTGACAGGAGCTGTGCTTACTGTAGAGTCTGTCAGAAACATTCTCGATACCGTTACTGTTTTCTGTGCATTGGCTGTTCCGTGGAGCACAACTGTATTCCAGCTGGATTGGAAGGTTTTCTGGCCTTTCCAGGTGCCCCAGAGACTTGATGGTACCTCCTAAGCACAGTATATTATGTTGCCTGAAATGAGTGGCAGTGTTTGTATTTGAATCTACCTTCTGATAGTAGAATTTTGTATTGTTTGTAAGAGATACAAATTAGAAATTGTAGAAAACACCATTAGAGAAAGTTTTCCTAATTGTACTACTCAACCAGTGGATTAAAGACCAAGGTTACTTCAAGACTGTTATCACCTGTTGAGTTGGGTGAATCTGTGAACTTTAGATGATTCAGATTTGAACTGTTTCCCGACTTGTAGAGCACAGCTCTTCTTAGGATATTTGCATACTGGGTGGTGAACAGAGCACCGCAGGTTGGTGTCCGTATTATCCCCAGCCTCCATTGTGTGTGTGTGTGTGTGTGTGTGTGTGTGCGATTTATTTATTATGTATACAGTGTTCTTTCTGCCTGCATGTGTGTCTGCAGGCCAGAAGAGGCACCAGATTTCATTACAGATGTTTGTGAGCCACCATGTGGTTGCTGAGAATTGAACCCAGTTCTCCAGAAGAGCAGCCAGTGCATCTTAACCTCTGACCCTCTGGGATTGGGTGTGTGTGCCAAGACGCCAGCTCTTTTGTGTCTTAGAAACAGGGTCTGCAGCATGGGTACCATTGACTTGGGGAGCTGTTCCTTACCATGGAGGCTACCCTATATTGCAGGACACTTAGCAGTACCCAGTCTCCACCCAGTAGCAGCCCGCACTTCTTCCCCCAACACAGTTACAATCAAAAATGTCTTGACTTTACCAGATGCCCTCAGGCAAAATCACTTGTGGCTGAGAGCCCTCACCAGAAAACACTTGTTGAGTACGTAGTTCCTCCCTCTCAGTAGCTGGTCCTTAGTCAGTGGGACACACAGCGTGGAGGTTGGGCCTTAGTTCTGTGTCTGCCCCCACTTAACATGGAGGTATCTAGAATCCCTGGTACTAAGTACAGAGGGCTCCCCCAGACTGAGGCCATAAATGTGTGGGATGATAGTCTCACCTGCTCATTCACAGGCTCTTTCTTACCCTTTTCTACAATGCTGGCTTTGTGGTGATCATGTTTGTGAGAAATCTTCCCTTTGATTCACCACCCTCAGATTCCCTGGGTCCACATTGGAGACAAACAGCAGACTTCTCTCTCACCCCCTTTCTGGCCACAGAAAGCTCGTGTCAGTGCAAACTAGATTATGAGCTAGTTGCTGTGCAGAGCTGTAAAAGGGAGAGTCAAAACTAGGAGCAGGCGCTCAGTGCACTGCTGGGATCAAAAGACTGCGAGAGAGAGGAGGCACCTGGGTTATGCAGGCTAAATGGGGTGTACAGGGGCTGAGGATGTTGCAGGCAAGGGGGCACAGCTCATTGGGTTCTGGGGACTGGTAGCTCATTTCTGTTCTAGAGCAAAACAGGAGCAGTAGATTACAGGTATGGGAGAGGCAGAGCTCAGATGTGGTCCTTCGAGCAGTTGAGTGGGGGCATGATGTGGTTAGATATGTGTTGAGAAAGTTGGAGTGGTTGGAGAGACTCTGAAGGATAGAGCAGGAGCTGGGCTGGAGGCTCTGCAAAGATCCCAGTCTAATGGTGAAGTCCAGAACTATTGTTATGGTTATGGGGCTAAAGGGAGGTGGACCTGTAGAGAGAACCAGGTCCCCAGACCTCAAGTCTAGTTGGAGGACACAGCCATGTCCCTGGCTAGAGAGGACACTGTCCCTAGCTTTAAAAAAAAAAAAAAAAAAAAAAAATAGAGACTTAAAGTTTTATTTGAGAGAGATTTTTTTCCACTTTTATATACATTTTTTTCCTCTAGGAAATAGACAGACGGTTGGAAAAAAAACTGAAGATCACACAAAAGGAGAGGTAAGGCTGATGTCTGGCGTGAGGGCTCATGCTCTCTGCCGCTGGAGAGCTGGGCAGGCGGTGTTCTCCAGCTGGCTGGTAGGTTAGATTGAGGCTTTGGGATGAGGCTAGGTTTGCCCTGTGTGAGGTAAGAGGGAGGGTGACAAGTTGCAAGGTTTGGGTTTAGGCATGATGGCTTTGAGGCGTAAAGTGAATTGTTTCTCCCTCTGGACATTGTAATGAAGAGTTTGGACAGATGATTCCTCTGTGACTTTGGTGACTTGCAGTTTTAGGGTATTATGAGGGGATCTGGAAAGATAAGATTCTAGGACAGTCTCAAGAGACCTTTAAGAATCGCTTTCTCGCATCCATGGGAAGTAGGTTTCAGAGTGGATAACTCTGGGCTTAGGTAACCAGGGACAAGCAACAGAGTAGAACCGGCTACATTCACTCCCCCAGGGGATTCTGGGAGGACCGTGCTCCCACATTGACTTTCTAGACTCCCTGCTGTTGTGATCAGACTCTGGATCCCTTACTTTCCCCAGGAGCTTATTCCTGTTCCCTGCTACCCCTACCCACCCAGGTCCTTTCCCCGCAACTCTGAGTATGGACCTTCCACCCTTCCTGACAACCCAGGCTCTGGCAAAGGTCTCAGTGGTTGTGAGCAAGAACTGCTTGACAGGTCTGGGTTGTCCCGGGTGGCTTTGGATGTTCACCCTACCTTGCTCCTGTTCTCATCTGTGGCTTGTCCCCTCTCCATGTTGTTGGCCTCCTTGTGTTTGGGAGATTTCACCTCTGCTTGTGGCCACCTGGCATTGATGTGCACATCCACTAACCATGACAATGCTTCTCTTTTGAGCATTGCCAAGCACTATTTCTAGGATCGGCCTTTGGCCTAGCCCCGCCGCTGCCCAACAGAGCAGAGCACCTGATAAGGGAGATTTCTCTGCTCAAAGGCTCTTGTGTGGAGGTGACTTGCTTGTCTGGTGCAGCTTGTCTCTGAGAGGCACAGGTCACTGGCTGGAAGGCTGAGAGAGTTTGGTAAATCCTGTCTTGCTTGTTACCAGATAGGGTGGCATAGCAGGTGCCTGTGTATTGTCTTATTTTGAGAGCACGATGTGGGAGACCCGGACAGAGGGGCTCTAGCTCAGCAGCCTCTCATACTCTGGTCTGTGTTTGGAAGCTGGGGTTTTCATCAAAGTTGTTAATTTGGGGTGTGGAATGTTTTGGCCACAAGGGCCAAACAGTGTGTTTGCTGGACCTGTTCTGCATATTTAGAGAAAGCCTCAGGACACAAGGTGGTGAGCTGGCCCCTGCAGTGAGATCTGTGGAGCAGTTTCTGTGCCCTGCAGAGCTGATGGCAAGGCTAATGTCCTACTTGAGGAGAGTGCAATTGTTTGTTCATGGGCCAGGTGAATAGTTAGTGGAAAGTAGTGAGGAGAGTGGGGGACTTGAATGGGCTTTCTGGTCATTGTGGGATTTGTAAAGCTTTATTTGCTCTTTGTCAGCAGGAAATCCAAATCTCCTCCCAAAGTGCCCATTGTGATTCAAGACGATAGCCTTCCCACGGGGCCCCCTCCACAGATCCGCATCCTCAAGAGGCCCACCAGCAACGGTGTGGTCAGCAGCCCCAACTCTACCAGCAGGCCAGCCCTTCCTGTCAAGTCCCTAGCACAACGGGAGGCAGAGTATGCCGAAGCACGGAGACGGATACTAGGAAGTGCCAGTCCTGAGGAGGAGCAGGAGAAACCCATCCTTGACAGGTGAGTGTGGCTGCCAGCAGTAGCAGAGCAGTGGGAGGAACAGGTAGAATGTGCCCCGGACCAGCCTGCTGGGTACCTTGATGTGGGCTCTGGGACTCAGTTTGAGAGGCAAGCACTGTACCTGGGGGTGCTGTCCAGTGTTATGTTATGTGTGTTTGGCTGATGAACCACAGTGTACAGGCACCAGGAAGCAGGCTGCATAGAGAGGAGAGGATGGGCTTTGAGTCGAGCTCTGTCAGCCACACACGTTACAGCTACTTAACCTGATGATTGATCAGGTTAAGCAGGGTAATAGTCATGCCTACCTTACCAGAGAGCAAATGGCCATGAGGTGCTGAGTTCTCCCCAGAATTCCCCAAAAGCCCAGTGGTGCTGCTTGGGTCTCCAGCAGCCCCATATGAGTTTTTGCTGAAATTTTAATATTTTCACTTGTCTTTTTTTAATTTTAGATTTGTATTATGTGTGTTGCTTTCTGATAACACAGCATTTGTTAAAACACCTTTAATCTCAACTCTGGGAAGTCAGAGGCAGGAGGATCTCTGTGAGTTTTAAGGCCGGCCTAGTTTACAGAATGATTCCGAGACAGCCAAAGTTACACAGAGGAAATTCTTGTCTTAAGAGAAACACAGAAATCCAAAATAAAACAAAAAAATTGTCTTAGGAGACTTGACTTAGGCTGGAGCCTTGGCTCAGTCAGTAGAGTGCATGCAGTACAAACATGGGGAACCTGAGTTTGGATCCCTAGCACCATGTAAAAGCTGGGTATAGGTTGCTGAGATGGCTCAGCTGACCCGCCTGCTTGCCAGTCTCTGGAACCCTCACAGTCAGGAAGATCCAGCCCCAGCAGGTTTCCTCTGACACGTCCATGCTCATGCTCTGGGTTGCACATAGACACTTGTGTACATACCCATAATATGTTTAAGATTTTTTAAAGAAGAAAATATGGTTGAAGATTGAGGGAAATATCAAATGGCATACATATGCATACACGAACACATAAAAGCCTATTTTGGAGACAGGGTCTCCTGTAGCTCAGGCTAGCCTCAAAGTCATTACTGTATAAAGGATAGCCTTGAATGCTGGTCCTTCTGTCTCCACATACCCCCACCCTCACCCCAACCCCCGCCCAGGCATGTACCACCTCACCTGGTTTATACGGAACTGGAATCGAACCTAGGGCTTCATACATGCTAGGCTCTGCTAAGACATATGTCCAGCCCATAATTTTTTCTTTTGAGAGTTTTACCCTGTAGCCTAGGTTGACCTGGCGGTCCTGCCTCAGCCTCCCCAGTGTTGGGCCTGCACCTTTGGCCTCCAAGCTTGGCCCAGGTCCCCCACCCTGAGGCCATCTTTGGCTTGCTATTCTGGGCTTGGACAGTTGATTGAGCTCCTTGTCTGTTCCATTCTTGGTGATTTGCTTCACCTTTTGGCTTTTTGAACCCAGGTTCTCACTATTGCTGGCATATAATCCAGGGTAGCCAGCCTTGTGCTCAAGGTGGTCCTTCTGCCTCCCTCACACTGTCACAGACGTGTACTGCCATGGCCAGTGCTGTCTGTTTTGAGGGAACATCCATTCTGTTTTCTCCTCTTAGCCTACACCTGTCTGGAGTGGGAAAAGTCCATTTCCTTCTGTCTTCTCTAGTACTAGGAGTCAGCAGCTAGCCTCGTGCTTTGGAGGGAAGCAGGAGGCAGACAGGTGGGTGCCAGCTCGCTCCTGAGTGCATAGCTAGGGGTCCAGCACTGGAACAGTCTTTGTTAGCTGGTTAGTGCAGCTGTGCTGCTCCTCCCTCCATGGGATGGGCACACTCCCTCTGCTTAGGGATAAATAATGGTAATGAAAAGGGACCATTACCTCCTTCCCACAGGAGCTGCCAAAGTAGAAAAAAGTCCCTAGTCTGCTTGCCAAAATAGGCTCAGTACTTCCAGTTGGCTGGTAACCAAACCTCAGCTGTGGGTTGATTTTTTTTTTTTTTTTTTTTAAGGTTGGGGACTTCAGCCTAGGAGGGGCTCAATTGGTATTAGTGATGCAGCCCAAGCATGAGGATCCCAGTTTGAATCCCCAGAGCCCACATAAAAGCCAAACAAATCTATAAGTGACTATAACCCCACACTGGGTGGGGCAGAGGGGTGTGGACAGTTAAATGGATCCCTGGAGCTCTTTTGGCCAGCCAGCCTAGTCAGTAGGTGAGTTTTCAGGTTCAGTGGACAGTAGAGGAGGACACCTGACAGTCAGTCTTTGGCCAGACACACGCGACAGATGACACACACAAAAGAATTGTTTGGGAATCTTTTATATGTTCAAGGTCTTCCTCTTATCTTCCTTCAGGCCAACCAGGATTTCCCAACCTGAAGACAGCAGGCAGCCCAGTAATGTGATCAGACAGCCTTTGGGTCCTGATGGGTCACAAGGCTTCAAACAGCGCAGATAAATGCAGGCAAGGATGCTGCTGCCACCGCCGCTGCCACCATCGCCTCCTGGATTGTCTGTCATGGGTCGCACTGCCGTGGCAGACATCTGGACTTGAGCAGAGGGAACGACCTGACTTACTTGCACTGTGATCCCCCTTGCTCCGCCCACTGTGACCTTGAACCCCATGCACTGTGACCTCTGCCTCCCCCCCTTCCCACTGTGATTGGCATGTTGACAAGGGCTGTCCCAAGTCAATAGAAAGGGAAAGGGTGGGGATGAGGGGAGGGTTGGGGGAACCTACCAAGGACTCAGAGTAGAGGGTCAGACAGTGCCACTTGGCCACTTGGGGTAAAGCCAGTGCCAGCAATAACAGTTTATCATGCTCATTAATTTGGGATTTCAAAACACAAATGAGAACTTCCCCCACCCACCCCAAGTGCATGTCACCATCACTTAAAAGTAAGTTCCATTGAAAATATCCTTTCCTTTTTTTTTCCTTCCTATTTTTGTTTGTTTATACAAATATCTGATTTGCAAGAAAAAGTGCATGGAAGGGGTTTTAGCAGTTTAATGAATTTTTAATTGAGAAAGGGTAGTTTGGTAGTTACTTAAAGATGTTTCTAGGAAATTTGCTAGAAACAGTAACCAATAGGATTTTGGTGAGCTTAGCTTCTGTATTCCTACTGCCGCCCAGAAAAGGCAGGGCTCTGGGGCCCCCAGAAGATGAGCACTGTGCCTATATTGCCTTTCTCCAGCTAAGTCCCAGCTAAGTTGCCTAGAGACAGCTCAGAGAGCCTGGGGGAGGGTGCCAACCCCACCTCTAGTATTATGGGAGATGGGGAAAGAGATAGACTTCCCCATCCCATACCCCTCAGGGTGGCTCCCTACAGCCAGGTTTGCTGTTTGTAGAGGCAGGCAAGGCAGGGTGCATCAGGGAGGAGAAGGCCCCGGGCTCAGAAGCAGGCAGTGGTGGCACTGGTCCAGTGTCTGCTGTCAGCACAAGCCAAGGAGAGTCTGGCTCAGAACTCCAGGCCTCTGCTGGTGTGGTCCCTTCCAGTAAGACTGGACCGCTTAAGCACCTGTGGTGTGCCCCGTCTGTTGATGGCCCTGACTCAGAAACTATACGTGGTCCATTTCCTGGGGGAAATGAGTACCATGGGAGTAGAGCAGTTGGAGAATTGGGAAGGAAAACTTTGCATGGCAGAGGCAGATGGTCCACAGGTTTCTCAGGCCTTGGCTGCCCTTTCCTTTCTTATCGGAGCAAGGCTGGTGTGAAGGCCATTTCTGTCCCCAAGTGGAGGTTTGCCTTGGCTCTCGATGGGGAGAGGCATGAGAGGGCAGCTGTCCCACCAGGTGCTCTCAGGCTTCGCAGTCTTTCCCTTGTACTTCGCCTTATCCCTCAGCCACCCTGACGGCCTCCCCTCCTGGCCAGCACACAGTTTGGGAGTGGGTAGTGTGGTGTGGGATGAGGGAAGCTATGGTCACCAAGGTGATGACCTGAGTCTTGCAGAATCCCACCACCTTCGGTTCCCTTGGCTTATGCCCTGTAGCAGTGGCCACACATCTTCCCCTTAGGAAGAGTCTCTTCTATAACACAGCCCTACCTGCCTGAAACCAGGGCCTTCTGAGAGCAAGCTGAAGTAGCTGGCAGCAAGAGGGTTGGCTACCCCCAAGAGTGGGTAGGAAGGGAGTTGGCTGCTAGCTTATAGTCTAGGGCCCGCCCACAGGGGCTAGTGGTTTCTGGTTGAAGGACAGATATTTCTTTGGAAAGGGATGCACAAATCCTGCTTGCCCCCGCCCCTCTAGCGGGAGCTAAGGGCAGCTGGTGTCTGCTTGTTGAGAGCTTTCAGGAGTGGCTCTCCCATCTCCCTCTGGCCCAAGAAGGCCCCGCCCACAGTATGCTTGTGCCTGCCTACCAGCAGTCTTGCAGTTGACCTCCTAGATGGAGAGGTGGCTGGCATTAGAGAAGGAAGAAAGGAAAACAGACTGGTGTTGGGGAGGTGGGGGGCATAGGAGACGGTTTGGATTTTGTGTGTGTGTGTGTGTGTGTAGGGTTTTTTGTTTTGTTTTGTTTTTATTGTTTTGGTTTGTGTGTGTGTGTGTGGTTTATTTTTTGCTTTTTTTCCTCCCCATTTTTTGTAGTTGTCTATAACTCCATAAGTGCTTTCTTTCTTCTTTCTTTCTTCTTTCTTTCTTTCTAAGTTGCAGGCTTTGGCTTGGAAATCCCCAGGGGGATGAGGGGCAGGAACCTGAGGCTGCTGCCCCTTTGTCTGCCTTCATGGTACTGTCCCTTCCCTCCAGCTCTTCCTGGACCCCGTGAGCCAGGCCTCAGCCCTTCCAGCTAACCGCTTCCCATGAGCCACTACTCTGATGTCAGCCTATAACCAAAGGAGCTGGGGGTCCAGGTCTGGTGACCAGCCCTTCTCAGTCCCCTCAATCAGGGTGCTCCCCACCTGCAGGCAGGAGGCAACACCCTATCTGCTGCCATTGGCCCCTTCCAGAGCCCACATGTCCCGCCCAGCCCTGTCCTGCCCTGCCATACCCTGCTCTGCCCCATCTAGGGGTGCTCTGCTCAGGGATGGGCCGGCAGGGCTGCATCCAGTCTCCCTGGTGAGCAGAGACTCGAGAAAACCTCTGGGATCCTACTTCTGGTCATGTGACCCCAGGGGACCCTTGGGCATCTGTACAGAAGGGACTGGGAGGGAGGGCCACACCCTGCAGTCTCGCTCTGCTGGTGTAGCAGGCAGCTCCCCCCTAACCCTCACCGCGGGCTCCTGAGTCGGCAGATTAAGCATTTTATAAATTGTATTTTAAATACATGTTTTAAACTTGTCAGACATTTGTCCTCATTTCTAGCTTCCCATCTTGTGCTGTGGTTGCTTGTCCAGCCCGGGGGTCATGCTCTTTCAGAGGACACTCAGCTTTCTGGGGTACTGGCTTAAGTCCACCACTGTAGGGCTCTCAGGTGAGGAGACAGGCAGTTGCAGTGGGAAGCTCCAACTCCCCCAGAGTTTCAATGAGTCCTGCCTCAGACTCAGACCTGGGGACTTGCTGCACCTTTTTAAGTCATACAGGGGAAGGTGGGGAAAACTGGGTCTTCATTGACATCACATACAGAGGCTGAGGTTCTTGGTGTTTATTGGCTTACCAGGCCATGAAAGCAAACTCCCAAAGCCAAGCCCCGCCCTACGGCCCAGCTGTCTATAAGCCTTGAACTTCTGGAGCCAGGATTCCAGATGATCAGTGGGTTCGGGCTGGCACGGAGCTAAGCCACTTTCTGCTGTCAGAGTTGTGTTCCCTGGGGAGGAGAGGTGGGCAGAAAGATGAGCATCTTCGGCCCCTTCCCATAGTCCTGCCAGGTTCCCCCAGCCATCCATGTACTCATGGCAGAGGTGGCTTCTAGAAGCAGTGAAGCCAGAAGTTGGGCTTGGAGGCTGATACCATGTCCTCGGGACTCTGAAGGGAACATCTCTTTCCCAGTTTCTAAGCTTTCCATACTTAAGAGCCAAGCCAAGGGATTCCCATGCTTGAGAAATGGGAAGCAACAACATCCTAAGAAGGATGATAGGTTCAGGACTTCTTAATGCTCGGGATTTTGTGAAATTGTCTCTCTGCTACCCAGACTTTCAGCAAAGGTTACTTTCTTTCCTGCTGTCTGTCCATCCATCCTCCCTGGAGCAAGCAGTTTCCTAACATAGTCTCTTAGAAAGATGGATTCCCCAGTTATTAGGCCTGGAGCCTCTTCAAGATAAATAATAGATGGTCCTGACAGGCCCTGGCCCACAATACCCACCTGCTTCCTTGCTGTCCTGACTGAAAGAAGAGACCATGGAGATCAGGGCCCAGGTTCGTGGAGACACACTGATCCAGCACAGGATGGTTATGGCTACCTTGCTTTCGACGGACCGTCTTCTTCTCCAGCCTTGGGCAGAGTGGGATGCAGGGCACCTGGGCATAGGGGCTCTGCAGATTGGCACCTGAGATAGGAGGGAACAGGAGGATTGGAAGCATGACCAGACTGGTGAAACCCTAGGTTTTTCACATTAATAAGCAAAGTGAGTTTAGGCAAATCTTTAATGTCTGAGCCTCTTAAGATGGAAGGGTATTGGTACCCACCACATAGTAGATGACAAGGATGATGTGTAGGATGCTAAAGGCTGGCCATAACTTAAAAAGTTTGCCTGCAAGAATGGTCAAGCACACAATTTGGGGATAAATGTCATTTAAGTGCAAACTGCCCTTGCCAGTGTACTAGCTGGGGAAGTCACTGAAATTTCCTTGGTTCCCATTTATATCAAGTAGGGTGATTTTAGGCCACATCTATAAAGGGCCTTACAGGGGTGGGCTCTCTCAGTAGTTCTTGGGACAGCCTTGGCTCAGTGATAAGGTAGGAAGGTAGAGTCCAAGCACAGAGCTGGATGGTGGTTGGTGTGTTCAGGGATCTGTTTGCTAGCCCAGGCTGCTCACTGGCCCTTACCATAGTTCTGCTGCTTCAACCGGCTCAGGATCCTGAGGACCCTTCTTTCTGGGATCTCTAAGCTGTCTGCTTGCTGAGCACCGTAAGAAAGCTTCTTCCTTGATCGCAGCCCACCCATAGTGGGATCCATCTCTCGGGTCTTAGAAGTGCCTTCCTTCAGCTTCTTCTGATAGTAGCTGAGGAGGCAATACCAGGCAGCTCATCCTAGCTGTGGTTAATTCACCCCTTCCTCCTGACCCCCCTTGTTGCATGAATTCTGCTTGTGTTAAAGGAAACTCAGAACCAGATATCACAGGAAGGCTGAAATATCAAAGAGAGCAAACACCACAGTTGAATCTCACCCAGCTGTCTTCCAGCTTCCACAGCCTCACTCCTCATGGAGTCTACTGTATAATTAATCTATCTTTCTATGCCTACCATAAATACCCTCTTTGCCCAGTTGTTTCACATCCAGGTTAAGATTAAAGGCGTGGGCTACTACTATTTGGTAGTTAGCCTTGAACTCACAGAAACACAGAAAGATCTCTGTCTCTGGAGTTATAGGACTAAAGACCTGGCACCACCACTGCCTGCCTGGGAGTCTGGAACTCCCTCTGTAAACCAAGCTGGCCTCAAACTCACATCTGCTAGGATTAAAGGCAGAGGTCACCACTCCTGGTCTTTCCCCCTGTGCGTTACCACTCTCTGATCCTCCTGGGTTGACTGTGGGCAGATCTCTGATATTTCAGACTTTTTTTTATTAAATATGAAACATCACCACAACCCCTGTTCTAGCTGGCCAGTTATATAGCAGGACTGAAGCCTGGGGGTGTCAAGAGACACAGTCCCCCCTACAAGGAAATTCTGTCTGCCCTGTCGAAGCAAGTCACTTGATTTGTGAGGTTAGCTCTCTCTTAAACTGCAAAAATGGGGGCTAAATGTGCATTTGGCTTGTATGTGAGATGAGACTCATCCCGGCACCAGCCATGTAGAGATTGGTATGTATTACACACCATTTCTGTTACTTAGATACAGAAATGAATTTAAAGTGTAAAGCAGCAAGCAGCTCGGTTGCTAGCATGCTTGCCTAGCATGCAGAAAGCCTTGGTAACCCACTACACTGAGCTTGGTGGCACGTGTCTGTAATCCTAGCACTCAGGAGGTAGATGTGGGAGGCTCAGAAATTCACAGTCATCCTTGCTACTCCCTGAGTTCTAGGCCATCCTGGAATATTTGAAGTCCTTGTCTTGAAACAATCATCTAAGCTGCCACTCAAGACTGTGTCAGAAAGTTTGCATACTTGCTAGCCTCCCACTCCAAGCTTGTTTGCTTGCCTCTTATCTCTATTTGGAGACAGGTCTTGCTGTATATATAGCTTGGCTGTCTGGGAACTGCTATATGTAGGCCCAGGTTGGCCTCAAACTCATGGTGATCCTTTGACCTCTTGCCTCCTACATGCTGACATTACATGCATGAGCCACCTGCTCCGTGTTAACCTTAACTCATCACTTGCCTTCCGGTTGCCTCAACCACCTACCAGGACATGGAATGGCAGAGAATGGCAGAGTCAGACCATATTCAAATGTAAAGATGCTGTGTCAGGAGTGATGGACACTCAGGGAAAGGAAAGTTTGAGAGTAGTGAGAAGGGGCTGTCTGTGTGCTCATGGTGATAGGCAGAAGTACCAGATGAGCAGCCCAGCCGTCTGGAGGAAGAGCCTTCGAGCCTTCATGGCCAAGGAATGAAAGGAACAAACGCCGGAAGGTAAGGAGGAGCCAAGAGGGGCCGGAGCCTGGTGACTGCTGGCTGCTATGTTCCTCAGTTCCCCCCATCCCTTGTGGAAGGTGGGATGAGTTTCGACACTAGAAAGTCTATTTCACAGTTGCCTGTAGTCAGAGGTTGAGTCTCTCTCTTCTGTGAAATCAAGGCTGCTACTCCCAGAACAACACACGGAGAGAAGAGGTCACTTTGGCACTGGAGCTGAGAAGGCAGGACTGTAGTTGGCTCATTCACAAGAAAAGTAATGTCGCTGGTTCCTCCTGCTTCCCTGTGACTCACCTAGGAAACCTAGGGTGCCTGGCCAGCTTTGTCTCCCTCCTTGCTGCTTCTAGTCCAAAAATATCGTGAACTGGTACAAATTGTAGCGAGCTAGAGGCCTGTTCCTTAGCTGACATGCCCCATCGGTTTCTATACTGGCTAGACCACCCAGTGTACCCGTGAACAAAGAGTAAGCACATTGGCACTGGTGACGAGACAGTTCCAAACCACCTGTGCGTTGTTTCTCACGGAGCTTTCATCTGGCACAAACCAAAAAAAAAAGGTGTGCCCATGGAAAATGAGCACTAATGGAGGAGGGACTAGGGTACCAGGATAGAGCTGGAGAGGTGGCTCCTCCAGTTCTTCCAGAGAATCCAAGTTCAGTCCCCAGCACTCACGTCAGACGGCTTAAAACTAAATCCAGCCACAGAGCACCTGACACCTTGTGCTGGCTTCTTGGGGCTAACCCCCGCCACACACACACAAATACAGAGAACTGCCTCTGAAAGGGGCCTGATGCACACCACAGACGGGGATCTTTTGAAGACTCTCAAAGCCAAAGGGTGAGAAGTTCAAGAAAATAACATGTTGGGCTGTGCTGTAGCTCAGTAGAAAGGACTTACAAAGTAACAGGAATTAATGTGAGCAAAGTGGAGATAAATCTTTTTTGTTTTTTTGTTGTTTTCTGTGTAGCCCTGACTGTCTTGGAACTCACTCAATAGACTAGGCTGGCCTGAAACTCAGAAATCTGCCTGCCTCTGCCTCCTGAGTGCTGGGACTAAGGGCATGTGACACCACTGCCCAGCTGGGAGTCCATCTTTGTGTTGGCATCTGTGTGGAATCCACAGAAACAATGAGTCGTGGGTCAAAGAAATCACCAATCTGTAAGAGTCATTGAGCTTTAGGACGAGCTCATTTGGAATATTGCAGGATATTTGATCACATTTTGTGAAGATGAGTCTCTGTTTTACTCACCTGCCTAAGGCATCTTATAATTGGTTGATAAAGAGCTGAACAGCCAATAGCTAGGCAGGAGAGGATAGACGGGAACTCTGGGAAGAGCCTGATTGATGTATGGGGGAGTAGCGAAACTTGTTGGAAGTTGGATGTACAGTACGGAAAAGTGATGAGACATGGCAGAATGTGGATTAATATAAATGGGTTAATTTTAAGTTTTAAGAACTTTGGGAACAAGCCTAAGCTAAAGTCAAGTTTTCATAATTAATAAAAAGTCTCCATGTCATTCAGGAGCTGGTGGTCCAAAGAAAGTCCAACTATATATGTGTGGTGGGGTGGTTGGTCAGGTGATAAAAGTGCTTGGCCAGCATCCATGAATCCCTGGATTTGGCCCGTGCACCAAATTAACCAATCATGGTTGTTTACACCAGTAATCCTAGCACTCAGACGGGAGCATCAGAACTTGAGGTCATCCTCAGCTATATCAAATTGGACTCTAGCCTGAGCTACATGTGCCCTTAGTGAAATTTGAATATTTTATTTTTTTGAGACACAGTCTCACTATGCAGCCTGATGGCCTGGAATTCACTGCATAGACCAGCTTGATCTCAAACTCAGGGATCCCTTGCCTCTGCCTCCTGAGTACTGGGATTAAAAGCATGGACTACCACACCCAGCCAATTTAAAATGATCAGTCTTTGGGAGCTGGGTGCAGTGAAGTGTGCTAATAGCCCTAATGTTTGAGGGTGAAGCCAGAAGATCTCCAGTCTCAGCCCAGCTGGGAAAACGCAGATCCTGACACAAAAAAGGAAGAAAAATTCTTACATTTTACCCTGGGACCCAGCCTTTTACGACCTGTAGGTGTTTTGTAAAGGTCTTCTTTCTCAAGTAAAAGTACTTTTACTTAGCTGGGAGCTAAGCAGCCACCTTCCATCATAGAAAGAAGCATAAATTCCTGGGCTCAGTGATAGAGTGTAAAGGAAGAAGGAACTGCAGGGGAAGGGAAGGGTAATCCAAGAGCTTTGGGATCTGAGACAGGAGGACTGCCACCCTGGGCAACATGGGACCCCGTCTCACCAGAATAGGAGGAAATGGGAGGAAGACAATGTTATTTATCCTGAGGTATTTGATAGCCATTTTCTCAAAAATGAGTGATGCTAAAAGACCACCTCAGATTAAACCTATGACAGCCCTGGCCGTATACAAAGGAAGATGTCTTCGGCAATGCTGTTAACTCCTCTCTGTACAAGAAAGGGCACAATGAGGGAGGAAAAGCCTGAAGAGTGGAAGAGACTCTGGGCCTGCAGTACATCTGTGAGTGGTATCCATAATATATAGAGAACCCAAAGCCAAGCAGTGGTGCGCACACCTTAATCACTGGCACTCAGGAAGCAGAGGCAGGCAGATCGCTGAGTTCAAGGCCAGCTGGTCTACAGAGTGAGTTCCAGAACAGCCAGGGCTACACAGAGAAACCCTGTCCCAGAAAACCAAACTAAAAGAACCAAACAACTAACAGAGTCAAGAAATTAAACCACCCAGTTAAAAACCAGGCTAAGGCTGTAAACAGTTCTCAAAAGAAACAGATGGCCAGAAAGACCTCAAAGTGTGTTCAGCCGCAGCAGCAATTAGGTTCACTTTGAGACAACTTTTGAGATTTTATCTCAGCCCTAGTCAGAATAGCGGAGATCAAGGAAACAGCTGGCAGCAGATGCTGGCGGTGATGTGGGTAAAGGAGAGCCCTCACCCAGTGTTGGTGGCGCTGAAAACTGATGCAGCATCCCTGGAAATCAGTGTGGAGGATTCTCAAAAGGTTACAAATAAATCTACCATATGACCCAGCAAGTATTTAAAAAATGCTCATTCAGACAGGAAACAGAGGGCAAGCGAGGTCCAGAGATCAGCTGGGCCTTCCGGCTCCATCCATCCCTTTTAGCCTGAAAGCCGTTATGTTTATTTAGCCTGAGACTGAGCCTCCCACTACCTGCCCATCACCCTTCCTGCAAGAATCCTTTTCTAAGAGTGTTCAGGTGCTCTGGAAGGATCTCTGTAGTCCCTAGTGCAGCTGCTGAACCAGGGGGTCAGTGATCGTGGGGCTGCCATTACCACCCTTACCCTGGGAGAGCCTGGCTGAGCTTGAAGCCAGCACCCTGAGAGGGAGAGAAAGAAAGCTTTCCTGGTATCATCCAGTTTCCTGGATCCAGCCATTCCTGAGGCCCTAGCTGATTGTTTGATCAAGGCATTCCTTTTCCGCTTAAACCAGTTTAATTGGGGTTTTCTTTGGGTTGCAACAATCATCTTCAGCTGCTGAAGCCCTAGGCTCTGCCTGACATCCTCTGCCCTCAGCAAACCAGCCCCTCTTACTTTGTGATCTCTTCCAGGGCCACCTCCGGCAGGGCCAGCATCTCCACGAACAGAGAGAGGATCTCAAAGAACAGTGTGTAGGGGTTCGGAGACAACGTATCCATCAGGAAATTCTGTTCTGGGGACACAGAATAATGGCTACTCTCAGGTGGCCTCTGATGGACCCCATCAGCCTCCAGTTCTGACTGTCCTGGACCGACATGGTCACCCCTCACCCCCGCTCACCCACAGAGCAGAAGAAGCGTTTGGTGTCTGTCATCACTGCCAAGAAGTCTTTGAAATCCACATGACCATCTCCTGCAGTGTCAGAGAAATAACAGTGTGAACAGGGGCCCTTGGCAGCAGGCCCGGATACTGCAAGCCAAGTGTGTCTCCCCCCACCTCACTTTCCCAGGAGCGAGGGCAGATTGTAACAGCAGGCTGAATCAGCAGAAAATGTGGAGAGGAAAAGCCAAAAATTAGAATCTTCTGGTTAGACGCTATTGGGCCAAGACAGGGCTCATAGCTCAGGTGGTAGAGTGTTTGCCTAGCATACTTAAAGCACGGGGTTCAATTCCCCAGTACCACATAAACCTGGAGATGGAGAGAGGAAGGTTAATACTTCAGAATCATCCTCAGCTACCTAGCCAGCTCCATGCCAGCCTTAGATATACAAGAGACTGTTGAGGAATATAAGAAACTGCTGGACCTTGAATTTTTTTAAATTTATTTGTATTTATTTTATATGAACTGGTGTTTTGCCATGGGTGTCTGGTCCCTGCCACGCAGACGCTAGGAACTAAACCTGGGTCTTCTGGAAGAACAGTCAGTGCTCTTAACCACTGAGCCATCTCTCCAGTTCCTGGACCTCACATTCTTGAGACAGCAGTGTGAGTTCAAAACCCAAGTCCACCACTTCCCATTCATGTGACCTGGGTCAAGTTTCTGAGCCCCAGGAAGGTTTAGTTCTCTCACTGAACGGGGACAGTCATCACAGGGCTGCATGCACAGCACATGCCCATTGAAGGCCAGCAACTATCATTACTGAGTTCTGGTCTCTGCATAGGAATATGTACCTTCAGAATTCTAGCTAGATTTCAGGGCTCTGCAGGAGTCACCAGAGCCCATCAATAGTCAATATTCTCATCTCATGCCAGGCTCCCCAGCAGTAAAGTTATTTTCCCAGAAGGCCACATTCTTTCCATTGAAGGTCTTTGTGTGTGCTGCTCCCTGGTCACAGGTGTCTTCCTCTTACGTTTCCTCATTATTACATTTATTTATTTTATGGGAGGGAAGGCGATATGCTTGTCACATCACAGGTATGGAGGTGAGAATACATCTTTTGGGAACTGGTTTTCTCCACCATGTGAGTCACAGAGATCAAACTCAGGTCATGTCTAGTAACAAGCATATTTACAGCTGAGCCATGCCCCCTCCCTTTTCTCAGAGGCTCAAACGGGGTCACATCCCTCACCAGACTGCCTAAAGCTCCCGTCACACAGGTGACACCTGGATGGACAAGGACTGTATATGTTGTCCCATGATGTGCCTCAGGGCTCAAGCCAGTGGGAACTCCGTGGATGTTCTCTGAGCTGCTTGACAATGGTCAGGGGCATAAAGATGGGTGGGATGGTGCATAGGACTTACCCCTGGCTGCAGCTGGGGCTCAAGCTCTTGTTCCCATTCACATTAGGTAGAGCTAGGTTAGCTAGGTGTGTGAAGAGTTGCAGTGGCAAAGGGGAGCAGTCGTGAACAGTGGTCAGGACACAGGTCCTGCATGGTCCTGTGCTTCCCTGTGTCAGACCATAGCCCGCCATATTGCAAGTGCATCATGCCCACTTCTCAGGGACTACTACTTCGATTCTTGTCTACTTCGGCACCACTTGGCAAGAGTGCACCTCCTCCAGGAAGCCTTCCTTCCTGACCCCTATCTTCCAAGCTGCTGTAACTGTTGTTTCCATTTGCTTTGCTTAATTTCTGGGTCAACCCTTGCCCTGTGGCTGCAAGTGTCTGGGAACCCTTGAGGACAGCAGGGCTCATGTGTCTGACACATCTCTATTCTTGGTGTCCTGCACAGGAACACCCACAGAAGGCATTCCATACTTGTTGCATGGGTAATGCTAACAGCTGCTGTCTCCTGACCCACAGATTCTGCCCCACCCTTTGCCTAGCTCACCCCATTTTATCTTACAGAACTTAATGAGGAGGTGGCTATTAATAACTCCATTTTATGGACAGAGAAACTGAGGCCTAGCAAACTATAGTGACTTGACCGAAGCCATAAAGCTGGTAAACGAAATGAATGCAAGGGTCATAGAGGAACACTTGATGTGCAGAGCCTCCTGAGGTCACATACATCAGGAGGTAGGTGCTGGTTGGTCACCTCTAGATCCCCAGAAGGTGGCATTGCACAGTGGTTCAGGGAACATTAACTTCTAAAATGAGAGCCAGCTTGCTAAAGTCTTTGTGAGACCCAGGGTGGAAGAAAAATTCATACACAACGGGTCAAGCTGTTAGGGCACTGTACTCTAACCCAGAGCTTTATGCCAAGCAGGGATCCTTCCAGCAAGGAGCCCACTACATGGATGCAGCCTCTATCTGGGACTCAGAAGACCCCCCTTGCTCACCATTGACATCAGCACTCATCAGGGCTTCTTCCACCTGGCCTGGGGTAAGGGTGAAGCCAATTAGGAGCAAGATGTTCTTGAGGCTCTGTGCATCCACCTCGCCAGGACCATTGAAGATCTCAAAGTAACTGCGGAAGGCTATCAAGGGAGGCAGGGTTACCAAGTTACCCCTTCATTTCTCCTTTTTCTTTTAATTTTTGTGTGGTATGTGTGTAATATGTATGGTAGCTTGGTGCATGTGTGTGCATGTCATGAGGAAGACAGAGGTGTCCAGCAGTATTATTGTTTTATTCCCTTGGGTCAGTGAAAACATTCTGGAAAACCCAAGGAAAGAAGGCACTACGGTCAAGAAGATTCTAGACCTTAGGAAGGAGTATGATTCAGTTTTTAAATTAAATCTCAATCTCAATTTTATAAATGAAGACTCAGGAGTCAGGTTCTGGAGTGAAAACCTGCTAGCTCAGAGAGGCTGGGGAGCAACCAGCTACCCTTCCTCCCTCAGCCAGCATCTCAGAAAGAGCTTCTCTTTTGCCGTCCCAAACCAAAAAGGCCACTGAACTCAAAGTCCCTCCTCACCACTCTCTGTGCACTTCTCTGTTTTCCAGACTCTCTCTCTTATTCTCTGTGGCTACTTCCTGTTAACTAGTTGCTGGCTCTACCTATTGGGGCCAGGTTGATCTTATTTATTAACATGATCTTGGGGTTCACAGTGTGATCAAATATCCCACAACAGTACCTATCCATTCTTCTAGGGCAAGCCCAGCCTGAGAAAGTAGGGCCAGGGGGCATCCTCCAGGACCATAGGCATAGCACCTCACCCAGGGTAAGGAGTTCAGCACTGTTCAATTTTGTTAGTAGGGTAAGGTAGGATGGGACTTAGGGATGTGTTCAGGGCTTGTGGCCTTGTTAAATGGAGAGGGATTATTTAGTCCTTCTCCAAGAGGCCTCTGAGGACTGGTGGAGTGGCTTGGAGTGGGGGAAGTGGCCCACCTCCTCTTCTGTGCTTTAAACCAGGTGCAATTGATCCCCCCTTCCCAGGACACTGCTTGGTGTGATGAGACAGTGAGTCAGCAGGGCAGTGTTGTGATGGTGCTCACCTTCCTCCTGCTTCAGGGTGAGGTGCTCCTCAGAGCGATCCTCCCAGCTCTGATACAGTTTGAGGAGGGCATGTTCTTCTGACTCCTGCCTGCAGGACAAAGGGACCAGGATAGTTTGCCGCCACCTCCTGCCTGCCTCTGCCTTTTCCCCTGCCAAGGCTATCCAAGGGCAGGGGAGAGGAAGCCAGGGCAGCAAAGGTTAGGGAAATTTCCCTGAGGAACTTTGGTGGTAAGAGGCCATGAGTGACAGAGACAGACCCTAAGAGGCCACAGGTGGTTCATTTGGTGCTGGTGGTAGGAGCAGGGGCACCGAGTGGGGGGACTAGGGTGCAGTACAGAGGTTGAGTATTTAGTGTGTGTGTGAAGCCCTACACCCCGCACCAGGAAGAAGACAAAGGAGAGGAAGGGTGAAAAAGGGACCTGGAATTTGGGGAGCCCCTGTGGGGAGCACAAAGGAGGCAAAGGTGAGAGAGGGGCTCATGAGGGGATGAGCAAGGGCAAGGACAGGAGTATAGAATGGAGACGTGGAGATGAGAGGGTCCACATTGGAAACAGACTGTAAGTGAGGGACCCTGCTGAGATGGTGGGTTAGTGGAGATGGCTCCTACCGTGTCTTGCCATAGTTGAGGTTTCTCTCACTGTTCTGAGGTAAGAACTCTGGCCATCTCCAGTTCAGGTCCTGAGTGGGAGCTGACAGCACTGAACCGGGGGATCCTACTGAGGCAGGGGCTTGCCCAGGGGCTGGTAGTCTGACCCACTGTGGAACAGTAGCTGGAGCTGAGGTGGAGGGCTCAGGCCGGGTCAGAGGCAAGGTTGGGACTGAGCTGTTGATGGGGCCTGAGGTGGAGACAGAAGCCAGAGTCCTGGGAGACCTCCTGGTTGTCAGCGTCCGGGCTTTCAGAGTCCTCCGATGGGTGGCTTCCTCCTGTTCCTCCACCTCCAGTAGGCACTTCATGAAGCCCCGACGGGGGTTCCCAGGGCCTTGGGTACCTGCAGCTGCCGAAGCCTGCTGCCGTTGCTTCTGGCCTTGGCCCAGCTCCTTCTTCTCAACAATGTCTCTTTCCTCCTGAGGGCAGGTAAGGACATGTGGGCTACCTCCAACCAGTCAGCCAGACTGGCCAACAGAGCTTCTAGCCTTCTGCAGAGCCTCTGGAGATGTTTAAAATGTCCCTTCTACCCCAGGACCCATGTGGTGGGCCTACAAGTGACTCACCATCTTCCACCTGCAAACTGTGTTCCTGAGTGAGTGAATTTCCTTCATTGCAGCCCACACAACTGGCAGTGACCTTGCCTCAGGACACTTCATTCCATAGAGCCATCCATGCCTACATCTGGTCCCTTCCATTCTGGGATCAGCCTACCTGCATCACTTACTCCCATCAGCATCCTCTTCTTGGTACTAAGGATGAAACCTGAGGCCTTGATGATGACAGGAGCACTTTTAGGTGCATCCCTAACCCTCACTTCCTTTTGTAAAAGCAAAGCAAGGCTGGGCATGGTGCTACACGCTTTTAATCCCAGCTCCTACCCGGCGGCTCTTAATTTGTAACTCTAGTTCCTGGGGATTCGTTGCCCTATTCTGGCTTCCTTGGGAATTGCATACATGTGGTGCACAGACTTACTTGCGGGCAAACACTGTACCCCTACCCAACAAAATATGATATTTATGATAGAGGATCCATGGCTGATGAGAGGTTGGGTGGTCAGGGAAAAACTCTGCTGAGAGAGTGACATTCAAGTTGAAGCCTAAAGGGCATTGTGGAGTTAGTCATGGCAGCATCTATGGGGAGACAGGCATATGAGGCAGCATATGAGGTCCTGAGGGGATATAAACTTGACACACCTATAGGACAGAAATCTCACCAGAGTAGCTAGACATGGGGGGGCGGTGAAAATCTGGGGACTTACTCTGCAGGGAAGAAGCTTGGCCTAGGTGATAGGGTTTGGGAAGGGATGGATTCAGAAATGACTGTGGGGAGGATTGCTGATTCACAGAGTGTGGAGGGGTCACACAGAGATAAGAGGAGTGGGAGCCGTTTTGAGCTGACTCGTATAAGCCTCTGGGTTAAGGGTTAGGGGGTTCTTTGCTAAGGCTGGGTCAGGAGTGGGGGGGAAGCAGGGTGCTGTAGAATATTACTTTAAGATGTGTCACATTTGCTTATGCTGTGGAACATTTGTTTAGATGCAAAGATGCCTTGCCTTCTTTTATATTGCATGCGTTTAACTCTGTGAAGCCGTGTTCCTGTGCCTGTCTAAAACACCTGATTGGTCTAGTAAAGAGCTGAACGGCCAATAGGAAGGCAGGGGAGGAATAGGTGGAGCTGCCAGGTAGAGAGGATAATCATCTAGGCTCATAAGAGGAGCAAGGAGTGAGAAATGAAGGGGGGAGGAAGACTCCAGGGGTCAGCCACCCAGCCATCCAGTATCCACAGAGTAAGGAGGAAAGGTGTACAGAAGAAAGGTGAACATTCCAGGCAAAATGTAGTTCAAGACAAATGGGATAATTTAAGTGAGAAAAGCTGGCTACAGACAAGCCAAGCTAAGGCTGGGCATTCATTAAGTAAAAATAAGTCTCCATGTGTTTATGTGGGAGGTGGAAGGTGGGCTCCTTAAGAGTAAGAAGCAAACACAACTACAATGAAGGCCACAAAACCCTGCTCTGGACTAGAGTGTGAGGAGTGAACTCACTCCATCTGAGCTGGGAGTTTCAAGATGAAGTCTGTCACGGAGGTGTGGATTTGGGAGGCAGCAGTCAGTCCTCCTAGCAGAGGAAACAACAGAGCCAGGGAGGGAGGGTGGGCGAGCCTTGAGCCCCAACATGTGTATGGGAAGGAGAAAGGAGCTTCAGTGAAGTAACTTCCCAAAGTCCATGTGGCAGGAGGTGGGTATGGTCATGTGTGTACCATGTAGTACATGGGCGGTCAGAGGACAGCTTGGGGGTCAGCTGTCTGCTTCCATCATGAGTCCTGGGGGTCAAACTCGGGTCGTGCATTCTTCTGGCCTTTTCTTTTAATTACATGTATTTTTTAATGCATGAATTGATTTTGAGACATGGTCTCACTGTGTAGCCATGATTGGTCTTAAACTCTACGTAGACGGGGCTGTCCTTGAATTCTGTATCTGCCTCTTGAGTCCTGCACTTAAAGGCATGCACCACCACGCCAGGTTAAATGTCAGATTATATTTGTCAGTTTATGGATTCACATGAAGCAGGTCTGATGCTGTGGTGTCTGAGTGAAAGCCGGGGACAAGTAGTTGGCTTTCTCCTTCCAACCTATGGGTCCCTCTGAAGGAACTAAGCTTGTTGGGCTTGTAGACAAGAACATTTACCTGCAGAAACATCTCCCCTCCGCCAGCGCACACACGTTTAATAAGCAAAACAGAATCTTTAGCTTGAACTGGCCTTGACTCCTTATGTAGATGAGAATGACCTTGAATTTCTGTTTTCTTCACCTGGCTCCCAGTGCTGGGATCACTGTGTGAGTCACCAAGCAAACTATCAACTGAGACTCATCCCTTCTAACTTCATGGCTGTTTGTTTTGAGACCTCAGGGTTTCTGCATAGCCCTGACTTTCCTGGAACTCTCTGTAGACCAGGTTGGCCTAGAACCTGCCTCCAGAGTGCCGGGGTCAAGAGTGTGCACCACCACTACCTGGCTTATGACTGTTCTTTCTTTTCTCTCTTTTGACAAAGTCTTTCTATGTAGCCCAGGCTAGCTTCCCATTCACAGTATTCCTGCTCTCTGCTTCCTGAGTGCTAAGATTACAGATGAGTACCCTCCACTGTCCCCTGCTCTGTTGTCACCTCTTAAGGCAGGCACTGAAAAGACAGTGTGTCTCCCTTTGGTTTAGTTCAGTGGAGACAGGTGAGACAAGCCGGTTAACAACAAGAGTGTGAACACAGAAAGGCATGGCTGGAGAGATGGCTCAGTGATTAGAGCACCTAGGGCACCCACTGCTCTTGCAGAGGACACAGGTTCTAGTCCCAGCACCCACATGGAAGCTCACAACCATCTCCAGCTCTAGAGGATTTGACATCTTGTTGTGGCCTCTGAGAGCACCAGGCAGGCACATGGCACACAAACAGACAGACAGAACACCCAGACACAAAAACCAAATAAACCTAAAAAGGATATACACCATCCAGTATGAGGAGTGTGTGGAGTTCTTTGAAGCTCCCTTAGGAAGAAGATGGAAGTGGCCATGGATACTAAGAGGGTACTGGCTAGATACTGTGAATGGGAGGCTACAGAAATGGGAGGCTGGCGTGTGGAGGGGAAGGATCTG
The DNA here is from genome assembly GCA_033318265.1 of Phyllotis vaccarum. NCBI lineage: Eukaryota > Metazoa > Chordata > Mammalia > Rodentia > Cricetidae > Phyllotis > Phyllotis vaccarum. Next base: position 55,895,701 of record JARWLC010000003.1, on the reverse strand, counting down.
ATACAGATCAGTAGGGATGGCTGTTAATGGGCAGGAAGAGGCTGGATGTTCTCTTTTTGCTTTTTCTGACACAGAGTTTCTCTGTGTAGCCCTGGCTGTCCTGGAAAACTCTGTAGACCAGGCTGGCCTTGAACACAGACAGATCCATCTGCCTCTGCCTCTCAAGTGCTGGGATTAAAGGTCTGGCTGAGGCTGGACTCTTTTTTTTTTCTTTCTTTCTTTTTAAAAAATAGTTTATTTACTTTTATTTGGTGTGTGCATTGGTGTTTTCCTGCATGGCTGTCTCTGTGAAGTGTTGGATCCTGGAGTTGTGAGCTACCCTGTGGTTGTTGGGAATTGAACCTTGGCCTCTGGAAGCACATCAGTGCTCTAACCACTGAGAAATCCTTTCATCCTGTTCCTTCAGTGGTACTTGTGGAGTGGAGGTAGAGGGTGACGTTGCTGGGCATCAGCTAAGTAAATTACACAGACACTTCAAAGAGAAGCCTGTGGTAAGCCCTTGCATCAAGGTGTGCCTGCCTGGAATGTTCAGGGTTGGGGTGTGGCTGGAGATGTGGCATGAAGATAGGCAGGTATGTTAAAAACTGGAGGATGATGGCAGCCTGGGAATTCTAAGCTTGCAAGTCAACTCAAGAGACCAGAAAGGGTTGGAGCTGGTGGCATGGGGCTAGCTGGAAGCTATCAGATATTCCGGAGAAGCTGTGGATTGGAACGAGAACAAAGGGCAGAAGAGATCCATGCTGATGTGGAGTGGTCCTAGGATGGACTGTTTTTGACTACCCATTCCAAGCAGACCCACCAGGCCCAATAGCACACACACACACTTTCCAGCATCTGGGAGGCAAAGGCCAGAGGGGTCAGGGTTTGGAATCATTTTCAGTTACAGAGGGAGCTTTAGGCACAGCCTGGTTTACAGGAGACCCATCCCCAAAACTCATAATTTGACTTCGAAATGGTTCAGTAGGTAGAGACACGTGTCACCTACCCTGACCTGAGTTTGATTCCCAGGGTTCACATGGTGGAAAGAGAGACCCAACACTCCAGTGGCATGGTACATGTGGTGTTCCTGTGCATACCAATAGTACATGTAATTTTTAAAAATTAAAGAGGATGAAATGTAAATCAAACACACACACAGGTTTATACTCACACTTTCTCCAGTCTGCCTGGAAATGTTTCTGTTTCTACCATTTCCTGCCCAGATCTCTCTCTATTCCCCTCCCAGGTCTCCCAACCCCCACGCTGACTCAACTTACAGGTGGAGGAAGAGACCTTGGTGCTGCCTTGGCCTCCACAGAGTCGCCTCTAAACAGAGAAGAAAACCCCCTGGGGGGGGGCAGAGTTTCAGGGCAGGGAACCCGCAAAACGCACTTGCATCATCCCTTAAATGCACCTCAGGGTCCTCTCATTGCCTTCCTTGCAGACAGACTCACAGACCAAAGACGGAGGAGTATTGAGGCCTAGCAGCATGGAACTTAACCAAGGTGTTTCCGTAGGCCAGAAACACGAGTGATGTGGATGTCTATAATCTCTGAATAAAGGACTGTTTTGGCCATGGCAGGCACTGTAGAAGCAGGCAGGAAAATCAGAGCATGGGTAAAAGGAGGGCGGAGTCAAAGGAGCTGCCCGGAAATCAACACAGGTGAGCCACGGTCCACGTGACAGACAGATTAATGGAATGAGTTAAATTAAGATGAAGGAGCTAGCTAGCCATGTGCCTGAGCCAGCCAAACAGCATGAGATTAATATAAACAGCTGAGTCATTTGGGGGGCCTAAACGGCAGTGGGCGATCCAAATTACAGGGCTAGTCTGGACCAAAAACTGTGGGGCTAATCCAGGCCGGAAACCCCTTTCTACCAGCCCCACTGTTTTGTATTTGTAGTTTATTTTTTTTTTTAAAGTTACATTTGTTTGGGGCTGGAGAGATGGCTCAGTAGTTAAGAGTGCTGGCTGCTCTTCCAAAGGACTCAGGTTCAGTCTCCAGCACCCACATGGCAGCTCACAAGTTGTCTATAACTCCAGTTCCAGGGAATCTGACACCCTCACACAGACGAATTTGCACATAAAGTTAAAAGAAAGAAAAAGAGTGTATCTGTTTATTCATTTTGTCTTAGTACACAAGCTGACAGGACAGTGTGTAGGAATCAGTGAGTCTGTGGGATATCAAATTCAGATCACCATGCTTGGTGGCAGGCCTCTTTCCCTGCTGAGCCACCTCACTGGCCCAGTTATTTGTCTTTGTATGTGTTTGTGTGTGTGTGTGTGTGTGTGTGTGTGTGTGTGTGTGTGTGTGTGTGTGTGTGTGTGTACAGAAAACAACTTGGTGCAAATCGGTTCCATCCTTCCATTGTGAAAGTCCCTGAGGATTGAACTTAAGTCTTCAGGTTAACAGCAAGCATCTTTACCCACTGCACCATCTCCTCGGCCTCCATGTTGTTTTGAGATATGGCCTCCCCTTGGCCTGGAACTGGCTAGGCTAGCTGACCAATCATGGTCCCAGGAGCTACCTGTTGCCATCTGTCTAATGCTGGGGATACAAGCATGTGCCTCTATGCCCAGTTTTTTACCTGGAAAATTAATCTCGGGTCCTCATGCTTGTAGAGTAAGCCCTTTACCAACTGAGCCGGCTCCCTGTACCTATCTCCAGTGTTACTTAGCTGAAAAGCTACCCACTAGTCCCATGCTGCTAGGCCTCCATTTTTCCCCATCTTTAGTCTGGTCTTTCTGCAAGGAAGGCAATGAGGTAGAGGGAGCAGTGAGCGGGGTAGAGGTGGCCCTGGAGGATGACTTACCCCTCTTTGTGTGTTTGAGGTCCTGGTGAAGATGGCAAGAGGGGAGGGGCCTTCTTTTCTTCTGGAGTCACCATGGGTTTGGGGGGCACCGCCTCCTGGGGGCTGTCCTTGTGTGTCCCGGAGCTGGGTGTTGGCATGGGCTCCTGCAGCCTGACCTGTGGGAGGTCTGCTTCACTGGCAGAGTTATTCTCCCGTGGCTGACTCCTGGTGTCTGAGGTGCATGGCTTTTCCAGATGATGCTCTGTGTTACCCTGAGAGGAGAGAGTCAGAGCTGAAATTAAGAAGATGGAAAGATGGCCTTACAAGAGCTGATTCTGACTTCCCAAGGAGAGTTTCAAAGGACAGAACTCCACACACTTCTATTATATGGAATATTATTTTTTTCTAATTTTTTTTTGGGAGGGGGATTTTGAGACAGGATTTCTCTGTACAGCCTTGGCTCTTCTGGAATTTGCTCTGTAGACCAAGCTGGCCTCGAACTCACAGAGATCCGCGTACCTCTGCCTCCCAAGTGCTGGGATTAAAGGCATGTGCCAACGCTGCGCCAACGCTGCACCAATGCTGTTCAACCTAAACCTAAAGATGTATTTTATTGGTGTGTATATATTTTTGTGAATGTGGTTTTATACATATGTGTGTGTTTTGTACTCTAACACATATCTTGTTCATTTTGATTTTTTCTTGCTTTGAGAACGGCTCTTTCTATGTAACCCTTCCTTGCTGACCTGGATTCACTATGTAGACCAGGTTACCCTCAAACTCAAGAGATATGCCTGCCTCTGCCTCCCAAGGGTTGCAATTAAAGATGTTTGTCATCACCACCCAGTGAGACTCTGTCTTTAAAAAGGGATTATGTTAATTTGGGATTTGGAGCTAGGTTTCAGTATGAAGAAAAACTAAGAATATAAGCCTTTGGAAGGCTGAGGCAGGTGGATCTCTGAGTGAGGTGTAGGACAGTCAGGGCTACACTGAGAAAGTCTGTCTGAGAAAGAGAGACAGACAGAATAAAGAAAAGAAACCCCAAGAATGTTGTATTGGGCTCTGCTACATTATTTTCTTTTGTAAATGAATGTAGAAATGAAAAAAAAAAGTAAAAATGAAAAGTCTGTTCTAGTAAATAAAATTTGGAAAGGCCAGCATGTCTTTCAAAGGCTCAGTGGCCATGGGCTGGGAGGTATCACAACCACTCTCAAGCCCATCACCTCCCAGCATCATATCATACAACCCTTGCCCCAGCCCTGTCCACAGGACACCCAGAGGGCCTCCCTTTGATTCCAACTCCCAGAACCTCCCAGGAGCCCATGGGAGACTAAGCACCAGCTCTAGCACATCCTCCACCAACACAAGGGGCCCCTTTACCCTCCATGTGATGCCCATGCCCTTCTTCCCGATCTCCCAGGGTTACCTGGCAGCTCTCAGTGGGATGAATCTCTTTGGCCTTGGCACTCTGCCATCTCTCCTGTTGATCCTTGGTCTGCACGGTTGGCTGTGGCTGTTCTCCGGAGGTCACACACTCCTTGCCAGGTTGGGCTTGCTCCTGGCCAGCTTGCAGATTCCTCTGTCCTTCCTTGGTTGTCCAAGATGACTGATTCCTTGTGGAAAGAACCGACAACAGACCCTTCATCCCTGCCTGGGTGTGGCTCTCCCAGAACACCTGTCCAGGACTAGGCAGTTTAAGGGTGCATACTTATTGCCTGGGAGAATAAATGAAAAATTAACACAAGTTTCAAGTACTTTGATGTGAATGTTGAGGTAGTTAGAGTCTAACCCTTTTAGTGCTGATTATTTGTTCAGAAAGAGAGGGGGGGTGCTGGGGGTGCTCACCTGCAGTACTAAGGAGACAGGGGAGTGTCAAGAGTTGAAGATCAGTCTCAGCTACATAGTAAGTTCAAAGCCAGCTGGAGCTACATGGGACCCCATGTTGAGAGGGGGGTGCGGGAGGAATGGTGAGGGGGGAGAGGAAGAGAGAGGAGGAAAGAGGAAGGAGGGGTTGGGCTGGGGATATAGTTTGTTTAAAAAATACTTTGCCTGGCGTGTATGAGGCTCTGTGATCAATTGCCTTTGCCAGTAAAACACACACACACACAACACACACACACATCACACACACACATACACACAACACACACACACACACACACACACACACACACACACACACACACACACACACATACACACACATACCACACCAGAACAATCAGAAAGAATTGGGATTCAGGAAGGTTGAGATCCTTGGGAACCGGGGTCATAAGGCTAAAGATATCAGGAGGATTGGAATCTGTGTGTGTCTAGTCTCTTTAATCCCAGCTTCTCTTTGTCTCTACCCCCTCCCTCCCTCCCTCCCTCCCTCCCTCCCTCCCATAGACAGGGTTTTTCTCCATTGCCTAGCCTCGCTGGCCTCAATCTATTAGCTCTCCTGCCTTAGCCGGCTCTGTGCTGGTGCCACCGCTTGCCTGGGGCTTTCCTTGAGGTTTTCTCAAGGATTGATTAAATGGCTATGTTCACATGACTTTATATTCTACATATTCATAATGCATAATTAGCATGCTAAAAGCATTCATATGCGTACTTTTTATGTTCTCTTAGTAAATGTTCATTGCAATGGGTTTCATTATGACATCTATACATGGATATAAAATATTGTGATATTTCCTTATTACCTTCTCTTGCCTCTTCACTCCTTCTGACCCCCTCCCTCTTCCCAACTAGCCTGCCTTTTTATTTCATATATTTCATACAGTTTTTTTTTAATTAGTGTTTATGACTGACTGAGTTTCATGAGAGTTGCCAACAGGAGCACAAATGTCACACAGGCACCTTAGCATCAGCTACACAACTGAAGAAATAGTCTTACTTGGGGCTGAAGAGATGGCTCAGAGGTTAAAAGCACTAGCTGCTCTTTCCAGAGGTGCTGAGTTCAATTCCCAGCAACCACATGGCTCACAACCATCTATAATGTGATCTGGTGCCCTCTTCTGGAATATAGGCATATATGCAGGCAGACCACCATAATCATAATAAATAAATAAAATCTTCACTTTCTCCCTTCTTGGCAACCATTGACTGGGAGGGGTGGAGTGTTGTAGAATATCCTTTTAAGGTGTGTTACTTTTGTTTAACTCTGTGTTACTTTGTCTGGCTAATAAAGAGCTGAACAGCCAATAGCAAGGCAGGAGAAAGGATAGGCGGGGCTGGCGGGCAGAGTGTATAAATAGGAGAAATCTGGGAGAAAAGATCAAGAAATGAGAGAAGGAGAAGAACACAAAGGACTAGCCACCCAACCAGCCACAGAGTAAGAGTAAGGTTTACAGAGATAAGAGAAAAGCCCAGAGGCAAAATGTAGATGGGATAATTTAAGAAAAGCTGGCAAGAAACAAGCCAAGCTAAGGCCCAACATTTACAAATAAGCCTCTGTGGTTGATGTGTTTGGGAGCTGTGGGGAGTAACAAGTAACAACAGTGAGGACTCACAAATCTTTCCTCCCTGCAATAAATACACTTTTGAGTGAGCATATAAAATTCCATATCATAGATGTGTGTGGTGGCGCACACCTTTAATTCCAGCACTTGGGAGGCAGAGGCAGGTGGATCTCTGTGAGCTCAAGGTCAGCCTGGTCTACAAATGACTTGCAGGACAGACAGGGCTGTTATACAGATATGCAACATGTGTGGGCAGAGCCCAAGGAGGCCAGAAGAGGGCACTGATTCCCCTGGAGATGGAGTTATATGTGGTTGTGAGTCACCATGTGGATGTTGGGAACTTAACACAGGTCTTCTGGAAGAGCAGCCAGTGTTCTTAACCTCTGAGCTATCTATTCAGCCTAATTAAATTAATCTCTAACAAAATTCTGAAGGATCATGAAGATAGCTCAGCAGCTGAAGGTTCTTCCTACTGACCCTGACATCCTCAACCAGGGTTCAAATCCCAGGACTTACATGTGGAAAGAAAGAGCTCAGCTAGATCTCCACAGGACACCACACATATAAATGAATGTAACAATTGTTTTGTTTGTTTTCAAGATAGGATGTCTGTCCTGGAACATGCTCTGTAGACCAGGCTGGCCTTGAACTCAGAGAGCTTGCTGGGAGTAAAGGCATGTGCCACTACTGCCAGACACATTTAACAATTTTTAAAAAATTAACATTTGTTTGGGGATGGGTAGGTGGAGAGAGGGTGGTGAGCTCACATGCCAAGGTGTAAATTCAAGGTTAGAAGACAAATTTCAGAAACTGGGTCTCTCTCTCTCCTTCAATCATGTAACTCCCAGGGATCAAACCTTGACACATCGAGAGATCTCACTGGCTCTATGGTATAAGTTTTATCTATGTTGTTATTTATTTTTTGAAGCAGTGTCTTGTGTGCCCTAAGCTGCCCTGGAACTTACTATGTAGCTATGTAGCACAAATCCTAATTGGTCCTCATAAAGACCCGGAGGCAGATAACAGGGTAAGTGTTGAAAGAGCAGAGAAAGGGAACAGCCAGCCACCAGAGTTCTGACCTCTCCCAAATCCTCAGGCCAAAAAGACTGAGCTGTTTTCCTCCTGCTTTATATTCCTCTCTCTGCCCAGCTATACATCACTTACTGTCTCTGCCTCCCAGTGCTGGGATTAAAGGTGTGTGCCACCACTGCCTGACCTCGGTGGCTAACTAGTGGCTGGCTTTCCCCTTCATCTTCAGGAAAGCTTTATTTGTTAGAGAATATACAAAATATCACAGAGCTGAAGCTAGCCCTGGATTACCTATCCTTCTGCCTCTACCTACCAAGAGCAGGGATTATAGGAGGCTATGACTCCAGGCCCAGCCCACTGACTGTTTTCCTTGGTTCATTCTTCTATTGATTTAGCGAATCAGTGTCTATTGGGCATCTGCTATTCGTGAGCCCAGCTGGTACCCCAAAGAGGTACTAAGCTGAACAACAGACATAAAGTCCCTTGAGTAAGCCCTGTAGAATAAGGCTGCGGACCTGGTAGGAGTGAGTAGACGACGGATAAATATAAATAATTTAGAGCCAGGCAGTGGTGGCACACGCCTTTAGTCCCAGCACTTGGGAAGCAGAGGCAGGTGCATATCTATGAGTCTGAGGTCATCCTGGTCTACAGAGTGAGCTCCAGGGCAGCCAGGGCCACACAGAGAAACTTTAAGAAAAGAAGGAGGAGGAAGAGGAAGGAGGAAGAAGAGGAAGAATAATCATTATTATTTAGTTTGATTAGTGCTCTGAACTGGGTTCAGGGAACAGTTGCCAAGCTAGCATCTTCAAGGTCCTGGGTTTGATCCTCCACAGGGGTGAGTAGGGGAGAGAGGAGGGGAGGAAGCATGGACTGCTGTAGATCTGTCTTAGCCTGGAAGTTCTCAGTTCTCTCTAGGGACTTCCTGGGAAGTCCACAACTCACCCTGGTCTTACTGAGGGCCTCTGCTCCTGGGTCTCAAGCTCCCCAGACCCCTCCTGGGGTGACTCTATGTGTTGGAGCTCCATCTCTGGTCCTCTGGGAGCAACAGGCTGCAGTCCGCTGTCCTTTTCCTTGGCGTCTGCAAGCTGAGCCTGAAATAGAGATGTGCCTGGGCTGGCTCAAAGACGGACCTTGAGCCAGGTACTTGGGCCCTTCTCCTGATCCTCCTTGCCTATCCTCCTGTGTTTGCCCATATTGGGGAGGTGCTGGAGAGTGATGAAGAGAAAGACCAGGCAGTGGCCTGGAGGTAGGTGATGGGCCTGGCCCTGCTGCTTAGTACTAAATTCTGACATAAAACTGGAGGCCAACTGGAATATGAACCAAAGGATTATGTGCAGGACTGTGTGGTCGAGGAGAGCTGCCTTCCATATAGTATAGTACCATCATCCCATGGCCCAGATGCTGCACTTTATTATTATTATTATTATTATTATTATTATTATTATTATTATTATTATTATTATACAGGGTTTTATGTATCCTAGGCTGTCCCAGAACTTGCCCTTTAGACCAGGCTAGCCTTGAACTTAGAAACCCACCTGCCTCTGTTTGAGCTGAGATTAAAGGTGTGTGCCACCACTGCTCAGGCGTTTTTTAGTTTAAGTTATGGTATATAGTATGGCTTTGCACGTAACATCTTCCTGCATTAGCCTGAATCCTAAGGCAACAGGTATGTTCCACCATAACCCACTCCTGGATTTTTGATTTTTAATATTCATCTTGGCCATCAGTTGTCAGTAGGGTGGACCTTAAGCCAACATGGCTCTCAACTTCAGAGGTCAGCAAACACCACGTAGCTCATTAACTAAAAAATAGTGGGGGTTTTTTTGTTTTTAGATTTATTATGTACAATGTTCTGCCTGCATATATCCCTACAGGCCATTAGAGGGCGCCAGATCTCATTACAGATGGTTGTGAGCCACCATGTGGTCGCTGGGAATTGAACTCAGGACCCCTGGAAGAGCAGCCAATGCTCTCGATCTCTGAGCCATCTCTCCAGCCCTGGATGAAGCTGTTTGTTTTGTTGTTGGGTTTTTGTTTTTTGTTTTTTTTTTTTTTTAACAGAAGATTCTGGTAGGAGCCGCCTCTAACGGGTTACTACCACGAGACAGGGCCTCCACATCATTCAGGTAATTCTTATCATGACACATAAAGACTGAAGGGCCACAAAGATGTCCCGAGGTCACAGAGCTTATTAAGCAGCAAGATTGGGGACCTATGTCGTCTTGCTGAGAAAATGAATGGGAGGCAGTAAAGAGGCCCAGAATGCTTTCCTTTAAAGGATTGAGCATGAGTGAAATATCCTCACAGACTCACGTTTTGAGGGACTGGTTACCAGCTCGTTGGTTTTAAGAAAGTGACTGAATCATGAGGACTCTGCTTCCCCTCGGGGATTCATCTCTTCCTAGGAAATTAATATGGTGGCTTTGTCAGGAGGTGGTGGGTTGTTCTAGGCTAGGAGCATGCTTGGTGTCAGTTGTGATTGTGGTCAGCTGTGACTGTCAATTAAATGCCTGGAGAGTTGATGGGATGCTTCATGTCTTTAATGCCAACTGTGTTTGAGGCCAGCCTAGTTTATAGAGAGATAATTCTAGCACAGCCAGAGAAGCCATGTCTTGAAAAATGAAACAGCAGGGAAAGAGGGGCTGGAGAGAGGCTGCTCTTCCAGAGATTTTAAGTTTAATTCCCAGCAACCACATGGTGGTTCACAATGATTTGTAATGAGATTCGGCACCCTCTTCTGGCCTGCAGGCATACATGCAGACAGAACACTATATACATATTTAAAAAAAAAAAAAAAAAAAAAAAAAAAAAAGTCTATGATGACAGTTAGGGTGGTCACCAGTCTAATTATCAGGGTAGGCCAGCTCAGGAGCCTCTCCACTGTTGCTAGGAGCCTTAGCTGGGGTCATCCTTGTGGATTCCTAGGAACTTCCCCAGCACCAGGTTTCTCCCTAACTGCACGATGTCTCCCTCTACCAGGATGTCTCTTTCATTGCTCTCCTGCTCTGTCCCTGTTTCAACTCAGTCCCCTTGTTCCCTTATGTTCTCATCCCCCACCCCCACCCCAAAGTACTCAGGAGATCCCATCTATTTCTCCTTCCCAGGTCAATCCATGCCTCTCTTAGGGTCCTCCTTGTTAGCTAGCTTGTCATCATAGAGCCTTTATCTGATGGAAGCAGATGCAGAGACCCACAAGCCCAGCACCAGGCCGAGCTCTGGGAGTCCAGTCAGAGAGGGGGAAGAGAGATCATTTGGTCAGACTGGAAGTGTGTGGGGGGAGGCGTCAAGATTATGATGGGGAAATCTACAGAGACAACTGAACCAAGCTAGCGGGATCTCATGCACTTTAGACAGACAGCTGTAGAGCCTGCATGGACTGGGCCTCTACATAGGAGGAGGTTGTTTTAGCTTGGTCCTTTTAAGAGGCCTTTGGCACAGGAGTCAGGATCTATTCCTGATGCATGAGCTGGCTTTTTTGGGAGCCCATTACCTAGGGAGGACACCTTGCACAGCTCTAATAGGGGGTGGGGTGGTGGTAGTGCTTGGACCTGTCTCAACTGACTGTACCAGGCTTTGCTGACTCCCCATGGAAGGCTTTACTTTCTCCAAGGAGGTGATAGGGGGTGGGGGAGACTGGGGCGGGGGTGGGGTGGGGATGAGAGGGAGATCTGTGGTTAGTATGTAAAATGAATTAAAAAAAAAAAAAAAAAAAAAAAAAAGGAAAAGAGGAGACCAGTCCTAGGACCGGAGATGAGAATGGAAAGTGAAGGTCGGCCCACCTGACTGATTGACACAGTGGGCTCCAAATCAGACTCCTTTTTGGTGGAACTCAGGCCAGGACTTGATTGAATCACTGGAGCGTCCTTGTTTTCTGGGTGTATCTGGGTGTTTCTGTTTTCCATTGTTCTGGAGCCAGCAAGATTCCCAAGCAAGGGGCATCAGCTGCTGTTACCAAGAAGAAACCCAGTCAAGCTCCCGTCAGGCCCAGGAAGTGCTACCCGTGAGCCAGTCTGGACTTCGAGAAGCAGGGCCAGGCTGTCAAGAGGGAGCCTGCACTTCATTAGGAACCAGTCCTGTGCAGCAAGAGCTCATCCAACTCTTTAAGGAGCCTGAGGAAGAGGCTCGGGAAACTCAGGAACAAGCCCAAGGTCTAGTGCAGGCTTGAACTTTTCTGACTGGTGCAAATGACAGATCTTTGCTTCTTCCCCACAGTGCGATCCTATTCCATCCCCAAGCCTGCCTAAGTATCTAGAGGAAATGGAATGCCGGCCTCATCAAAATGAAACATAGTGTCTTGCAGGACATTTAGAGCTCTTAAAACACTGGTGTACATTTGAAAGAGAGCCCATTAGTGGCTGGGGTATGGCTAAATTGGTAGTGTGCTTGCTTACACAAGTACCACATAAAACCAGGTGTGGTAGCCCAGGCTCATGATTCCAGAAAATGGAGTCAGGGGATATTAAGAGTTCAAGGTCATTGTGATTTTGAGGCCAGCCTGGGCTACATGAGACGAGAGAGAGAGAGAGAGAGAGAGAGAGAGAGAGAGAGAGAGAGAGAGAGAGAGAGAGAGAGAGAACTCCATTTTTTTAAAAAACAAACATCAGCGGCATACCCCCACCCCAAAAGCCCTTCAGGGAGAGCCTGTGACCTGGAGGATCTCAGAGGCCTTCCCTTCAAAGCCACAGCAGGCCAGCTACTGTGTGTCCATGAAATGACCTCCTCGCTGCTGGAAGTTCTTAAGCTGTATTCTCTTCACAGCCCTGTGAGGTATGGGCTCAGCCCTTCCTGTTGTAGAGAAAACCAAATAGTAGCTCAGAGTTGCCCAACATCTTCCTGAATACCACATGGCTCATTTCCAAAGGTTAAAATTCAGATCTGTTCAGCTCCACGGATGGCACTCCTCACAGGGTGGTCCTGCCTCTTGAAAGCAAGGGCCTCTTATTTACCATTGCAGGGCAACCAAGCCAGACCTTGGGGACACCCTGGATCCCCTCACCCCAGGGGTAGAGATAATTTCTGCTGACCCAGATCCCAAAGTTTCTTTTCCTGCCCCTCCGAACTCCACTGTTATCTCACCTACCTCCCCACAGTGAGCCGGACCCTGGCCCCCAGCTCCTATGCAACCCAGGCTCTCAAATGGCAGGAGAAGTTGTAGCTGTGACTGAGACTCCCTTCCTTCCCCTGGCTTGTCACTTCCCCCCACCTCTTTCCCATTAAGGATCCCCTAACCATCCCTCCTCCCTGGAGCCTTCCTCCTCCAGAGGGGGCTGACCCGTTCTGGGAAAAATCTCCTCAGGCCCCTGAGACACACCTTTCTTTGTCAGCTGTCACCATATCAACAATGGAATCTTCAGTGGTTAGTGTTCTTCAAACCACAGTTTTAAAGGAACACAAGTCCCCAAGGAAGACCAGGCCCCTCTGTAGCTGGCTGACAGATTAGTCAAGGAGGAGAACCCCTGGCCAAACCGAGGGACACAGACTCCAGGGACAGAACTGCGGTGGGGGTAGCAGGGACAGGCTTCATCCTCCTTCAGAGCACCTGACCTCATTTTTTGTTATTAATTTTCTTTGAGCTATACCTCACATACCATATAGTATGGTTATTGAAATTCCTTCTATCCGGTTGGCAAGATGGCTCAGTGTGCTGTGACACACACACACACAAATAATATATCTGTATATATACATACATACATACATACACACATATATATATATATTTTTTTTTTAAGAGAGTCCTGTAGGGGTATTGTGTTGTTTCATGGTAAATAATTTTATTAAACCACCCACTGGTTTAATAAAAAGCGCTGATGGGCCAAAGCAGACAGGAAGTGTGGGCGGGGCTACCAGACTAAGAAAACTCTTGAGAACAGGAAGCACAGAATAGAATGCCAGAGAGAAGCCGGAAGAAGCAGAGGACAACCATGCTGCTCTGAGAAAAGGTACCGAGCAGCCTGGCTGAACAGGAAGAATCATGGGTTAGATGAAGAGTAGAGAGTTAGCAAGTGATATGCCTGGGCCTTAGGTCGATCAGCCTAAAACTATAGTAAGCCTCTGTGTGTCTCTGTGGGACTGTGGGACTGCAGGACAGCAGGTCTGTGGGTCCAAAACCTTGAGGTTAGGCCTGAAAGTCAGGGCCAGAAACCTCCTACTACAGAGTCCTTTTGTCACTTGGTGGTTATTAGTACAGTCACAGGGTTGAGTGCCCTGTGTTACAACTCCATGACATTTATCTCAGCCCATAAAGGAATCCCACCCCCTTGGCCATTACCATCAACCAACCTTCTGGACTCCAGCCCTTGGCAACTATCTTGTTTTATGAACTTGCCATTCTGGGATTTTTACAGAAACATGCTCATATAACTTAGTGTCCTCATGGTTCATCTGTGTGACGGCAAGCATCCAAATAATGCTTCCTTAAAAACAATTAATTTTTAAGTTGTGTGTGAGAGAGAGAGTGTCTGTATGTGTGTGTGTGTGTGAGTTTGTATGTGTGAGTGTATGTGTGTGTGAGTGTGTATTGTGTGTGTGTGAGAGTGTTGTGTGTGAGTGTGTATGAGTGTGTGTGGGTGTGTGTGAGTGTGTGTGAGTGTGTATGTGTATATGAGTGTGTGGGGGTGTGTGTGAGTGTGTATGAATGCAGGTGTCAAAGAGGAACTGAAGCCCTGGAGCTGGAGCTACAGATGATTGTGAGCTGTAGAGGTGCTGGAACCTGAACGCTGGTCCTCTGCAGTATCAGCCAGTGCTCTTAGCTGCTGAGGCATCTCTCAAGCCCCTCACTCCCTCCTCTTACACCTTGGCTATGTTTGCTTTGGTTCTGCATCTGCCAAGATGCAGACTCACTGTGTTTGATTACATAACCTCTCTGGAGAAAACGTGGTCAGACTTTCTTTGTCCATTTATATGTTTTTACTCTCATTCCATACTGAGTGTGCCCTAGGCTTTATACCAGTGGTTCTCAACCTGTGGGTCGTGACTCCTTGGGGGGGGGGGGATATCAGATATCCTGAATACCAGATATTTATTTACATCACGATTTGTAACAGTAGTAAAATTACAGTTATGTAGTAGTAAAATACTTTTATGATTGGGGGTCACAACATGAGGAACCGTATTTAAGGGTCACGGCATTAGGAAGGTTGAGAATCACTGCTCTATGTATTCTAGACACAAGTCTCATGCTCTGTATGGATCACATTGACTCCCTTTATTTGGAATGTTTTATTTCCACTGTCTTAAGTTGATCGTTTTGGGTTTTTGTTTTTTGAGACAGCCCTGGCTGTCCTGGAACTCACGGAGATCTGCCTGCCTCTGCCTCCTGAGTGTTGGGAATAAAGGCGAGGCTGCAGCAGCCGACCCCCCCCCCCCCCCAGTGCTGTCTAATTTCTTCTTCTCCCTCTCTAACTCACTTTGGAGACCAGGCTGACCTTGAACTCACATGTAGTCAATGATGGCTTTGAATTCTGCACCCTCCTGCTGATACTTCCCAGGAGCTGGATTAAAGGTCGGCATCCAATGCCAGGCTCTTTTTTCCTTCAGTTGCTTGTGTTTTTAGTGTCATATCTAAGAATATATCTGATTCTTAGAACATAAATCCCCAAATGTGAAGACGTACCTTTCTTTCCTTCTCTGAGCTGTGTGGTTTACCTCTACATTTAATCCTATGTCCCTGTGAGTTATGGTTTGTGATCTGAGACAAAAATCCAAAGGCTTTCTTTCAAAAAGAAAAAAAAATTTTTTTGTTAGAAATAAAACTGGCTAGATGCCTCTAGCCAGCTTAGATCTAGCTACAAATGAGTAGAAATGAGCTAGAAAATACTAGCAAGGCCTGGTGGCACACACCTTTGATCCCTGCACTCAGGAGGTAGAGGCAGTCAGCTCTCTGTGAGTTTGAGGCCAGCCTGGTCTATAAAGTGAGTTTTAGGATATCCAGGGCTATATAGTGTTATGAAATATCTAAGATTTATTGCGGGCATTATGCTGTAGGATATTTGTTAATGATGCAAAGCTGTGCTTTCTTTTATGGTGCATTTGTTTAACTCTGTGAAGCTGTGTTACTGTGCCTGCCTGAAACATCTGATTGGTCTAATAAAGAGCTGAACAGCCAATAACAAGGCAGAGAAATATAGTGGTGGGCAGAGAGAATAAGAACGAGAAGTCTAGAGAAGAGAAAGGACTGGGAGGGGAGAGGAGAACATTAGGGTCCAGCCACACAGTCAGCTACGGAGTAAGAAGGAAAGAAAGACAGAATAAAGGTAAAAACCCCAGAGACAAAACATAGTTAAAGAGAAACGAGATACTTTAAATTAGAAAAACTCTAAAGAAACAAGCCAAGCTAAGGCTGAGCATTTATACATAAGAATAAATCCCTGTGTGTTTATTTGGGAGCTGAGTGGCAGGCCCCCAAAGAGTAAAATAACCAGTTACAATGCAGAGAGACCTTGTCTTGGGCGTTGTGGAGAGTGAGAAAGGAGAAAACTCCTTAGCAATTTTTAAAGATGTAACTTGAGAGCTGGAGAGACAGCTCAGAGGTTAAGAGCACTGACTGCTCTCCCAGAGATCCTGAGTTCAATTTCCAGCAACCACATTACTGCTTACAACCATCTATAATGAGATCTGATGCCTTCTTCTGGTGTGTAGACAAAACACTGTATACACTAATAAATACATCTTTTTTAAAAAAAGATGTAACTTGAGAGCAACCAAAATGTCCTGTATGACTAATGAAATGACTATTACTTGAGGGGTCCACACCCAAGCATGGGTATTGATGTGTCCTGGTCATGAGACCCCCAAAGAGACCACCAGAGACCCCCCCCAAAGAGACTACCAGAGACCCCCAAAGAGACCACCAGAGACGCATACTCTCTGAAATGCAAAAGCAAGTTTTATTGAAAAATGCAAGTAAGTGAGCCGGAGGAGGTACCTACTTCTCTGCAAGCTGGGTTTTTAAAGGCAAAAACCACAAGGATGCACATCAACTAGGGGTCTTAGTATGGATACAATTCTGATTAGCTCATTTGGGGGGACTTTCCAGATTTCCTGTTCTCTTAACCTGCTGTACTTTTGCTCAAAAATGGAGGCACTTCTCTGGTTCTTCAGTATGGCTTAGTCTGTGATGATAAATGGTATAACCAATTAAGTTTCCTGGAAATCAGAGGACAGAACCACCCACACAGTTAGCTATCCCAGCATTCAGGAAGGAGGCAGAGATTCATCTGGGTCTCTTTGAGTTCAAGGCCAAACAGAGCCAGGCAGGTGGTGGTGGCACACACCTTTAATCCCAGCACTGGGAAAGTTGAACCAGGAAATGAGATAGCTGGGTGGGAGGAGGCAGGAGTTGAGCCCTTTGCCTGTGACCCCCCTTTCCCTTTCAACTGAGGACTCAGTCTGAGAATTCTTGAGGAGTGGCTAGGTGAGAAGTGGCTGTGGCTTGTTCCTCCATCTTTTTGCTCTTTCAGATTTTCCCCAATAACTGGCTCTGGGTTTGTTATAAGACCAAGTAGAATCTGTGTAATATTAATCTCTTATGCTTTGAAAGGCTTTTGTCATGCTTCCTTAGTGGCCCCAATAACCTTCCCTTCGATGTCTCTTCTAGTGTCTAGGCATCATCTTTGCTTCTGTGTTGAAATTCTTGGGTTATAGTCAACAAGAAACAGAAATCATGCTGGGCGGTGTGGCACACAACTTAAATCCTGCCCTCAGGAGGCAGAGGCAGGTGGATCTCTGTGAGTTCAAGTCCAGCCTGGTTTACAGAGTGAATTCCAGGATAGCTGGGTCTACATAGAGAGAAACCTTGTCTTGAAATACAAAACAACAAAGAAACAGAAATCACATCCAGAGGGGTGAGGCTCTCTTTTCTTCCTTATATATTTTTCGGTCTTTCTTCTCTGCCTCAGCATGTACATAAAATCGGATATTAATCAGCGAATGAAAAGAATGGAATTCAGCTACATGTTATAACACGGATGAGTCTTAGAAGCATCATGGGAAATGGTATACAGCAGCCATGTAGACAAGAGTTGTGTGATGTGGTTTATGTGAGCTGCCTAGAGCAGGAAAGTGCTCAGGCCCAGAAAGCAGGATGGAGGTTACTGACAGCTGAAGAAGGGGACAGGGAACCATTACTTAATGCATAAAGTGTCCCTGTTGTGAAACTTGTGGCATGATTACACAGCACCATGCTTAGTTCCAAATAATCACACAAAGGCTTATATTAATTACAAGCTGTTTTGTCTTTGGCTTATTCTCATTACCAACTAGCTCTTATAACAACCCATTTCTGTTAATCTATGTCTTGCCACTTGGCTAGTGGCTTATGGATACTTTCACATTTTGCTTCCTGGGAGGCTGGATTGTGTCTCCCTGTGACTCTACCCTTCTTATCCTTTATCTATGCTTGGATTTCCTGCCTCTCTCTAATCTGCCTTGCCATAGGCCAAAACAGCTTCTTTATTAATCAGTGGCAATAAGCATATTCACAATGTATAGAATGACACAATGTATAGACTCCACCTATGATTAATTGCATTGAATGGCACATTTAAGATGCTGAAAATGGCCACAGTGCAGCTGAGAAGTAGTGCATAGACGCCTGAAGTCCTGGAGGGTCAATACCCAGTAAGGGGGAAATAAGGTCAAGTTGTCTTATGAAGGGCTGGAGAGATAGCTCAGCAGTTAAAGTCACTGGCTGCTCTTCCAGAGGACCCAGGTTCAGTTGCCAGCACCCATGGCTGGCTCACAACCATATGTAGCTCCAATCTCAAGGGATCTGACACCTTCTTCTGGCTCCTTTGGGCTCTGCAAGCATGGGATACATGTGTGTACACATAGGCAAAACATCTATCCATACACATAAAATAAATTTTAAAATTACAAAAATTAGTATATACATTTTGCCTCAATTAAAAATTAGGGGTGGACATGAAGCTCACTTGGTAGAGCGCTTGCCTAGAACACACAGTCTTCAGACTGTATAAACTGGACATGGTGGTGCATGCCTGAATCCTAGCACTGGGATGGCAGGAAGATTAGAAGTTCAAGGCCTACCTTTGCTACAATATACTGGGAGAAGACCAACCTGAGCTACACAAGATGCTGGCCCCTCTCCCCTTTCCAATCAAATGGGAATTTGACTCAGTGTCTTGGACAAGTGCTGGGCCATAGTTGAGTTCTTAGCAACCCCTCCTCCGATAAGTTAGGTTATGTTATTCCTATTATCTAGAACTTAAATAATGCCTAACACGGTGCACATGCCTTTAATCCCAGCACTTGAGAGGCAGAGGCAGGTGGATCTCTGTGAGTTCAAGGCCAGCCCTGCCTACAGAGGGGATTCTAAGACAGCCAGGGCTACACAAGTATTTTCTAAGCCTTGTCTCTGAAAAACCAAACAACAACAACAGTAGAAAACTTAGACTCTTTGCCAAAAATGTGTAGTATGAGGTTTCTGGCCTTGACTTTCGAGCCTAACCTCAAGGTTTAAGACTCACAGACCCACAGACAGACAGATGCTTACTATACTTTTAGGCTGATCAGCCTCAGGCCCAGGCATATAGCTTGCTAGCTCTCTATTCTTCATCTAACCCATGATTCTTCCTGTTCAGCCATGCAGCTTGGTACCTTTCTTTAGAGCAGCATGGTTGTCCTCTGCTTCTTCTGGCTTCTCTCTGGCATTCTGCTCTGTGCTTCCTGTTCTCAGAGTTTTTCTTAGTCTGGTAGCCCCGCCCACACTTTCTGCCTGCCTTTGGCCAATGAGTGCTTTTTATTAAACCAGTGAGTGGGACAATTATTTACCATGAAACAAGACAATCCCCTACAAAAATGTGGTTGAGGGGAGCAAGGGGGGCTGAGGGTATTTAGGAAATCTCTGTGCAGTTAGATTACCACAGAGAAGATCTGGTACACTGTAGATGCACAATGAAAATAGAGAAAAAGATAGAAAAGGGGTTTGAGAATTTGACATCATGTTCCTGAGAGTAGTGAACAAGAAATCCAACTTAAAGCCAGAGGTGGTACACTCCTGAACTCCCAGAACCTGGGAACAGGGACAGAAGGCACAGGTGTTTAAGGCCATCCTGAGATACATGGGACCCTGCTTAGCCCTGGAACTAAGTTATGGCAGAAGTTCTTTTTATGTTTTGTTTAAGAGAGGATCTTACTGTGTAGTTCCTGCCTGACCTTGAACTTGCTACACAGACAAGACTGAGGCAGGACAAAAGGGGACATGAGACAAAGAAAGGGACCCCTTGGGTGGAAACCAGCTGAAGCTTCTCACTGACAGAGAAACAATAATCCCAGTTACAATCCCAATGCTTAAGGGCTTGCTCCCTTCCCGGCTGTAAAGCAGTTTTCTAGGAATCTCTCCGGAAACCCCCAATAATGGGAAAAGGATATGTACACAGCCCCTTGTGCTGCCAGAGCGAATTCTGGCTTCATCCCCTCAGATAATAACCCTGCCCAAGGCATAGTCACAGCCATTCTCCAGTCTCACCCAAAGAGAGAGAAAGGAAAATAAATGGTTTGGACAGATGGCCCTGTGTTTAAGAGTATTTGCTGTCCTTTTTTTTTTTTTTTTTAAAAAAAATTAGATTTACTTATGTGTTTTGTCTACATGATATATGTGTACCACCTTTGAACCACCAAATCAGTGCTAGAAATTGAATCCATGTCCCCTGCCAGAGCTTCAAGTGTTCTAAGCCACTGAGTCATATCTCCAGTACCCAAAATGCTGCTCTGACAGGGAACCCAAATTCAATTCCCAGAAGCCACAGGTCTACTCATGGCTTTTAAGAAGCCCTCAGGTCTCATTCTGTCTCCCAACCCTTGTCCTTAAGCCTATATCAAAATGCCTTTAATAAATCTCCAACTTCACTCAATATACCAGCTAGTTCAAAATTCTTTCTAGTGCTGAAGTCACAAACCATAATTTGAGCTGAGCTGAGGTCCCTAAAAGTTTAGGGGAACTCTTAGAGATGTTGAAGGTGACACTATGAAGCTCCATCTCTGTCCCTCACTACTGAGAAGGATGCTTAGGACATGCAGCCATCTGTCTGCCTCTGTGTCCCCATCACGGGACGACAGGCATGCTCTACCACATCCAACTGGGAATTCTTTTTAAATGACTCATTTTTCTACACTTCACTTTCTAGACTCTGAAATTCAACTCTCACCTCAATGAGAATAAGAAATTGTTTGTTTTGGAGCCAAATGAGTGACCACAGCTCAGGAACAAAGACTAAAGTTACCCAAATACATGTTCCAGGTGTGGTAGCAGGTTCATGAAAATTTTATGGAGACTGTCTTTTTTGTTTGTTTTGAAACAAGGTTTCTCTGTGTAGCCTGGAACCCACTATGTAGACCAGGCTGCCCTTGAACTCTGAGATCTGCCTGCCTCTGCTTCCTGAGTGCTGGGATATTGTGGAATAGTACTTTTACAAGGCAAAAATGTGTTACATTTGCTTATGCTGCATTTGTTTAATTATGTAAAGATGCGTTGCTGTTTCACCTTGTCTGCCTGAGGCACCTGATTGGTCTAATAAACAGCTGAATGGCCAATTGATAGGCAGGAGAGGGATAGGTGGGGCTGGCAGACAGAGAGAATAAGTAGGAGGAGGAATGTAGGCTGGGGGAGAGAGCCAGGGCAGGCAAGGCAGGCAACCAACCATGGGCCAACTAGACATGGAAGTAGCCAAAAAAAAAAAAAAAAAAAATAGTACATACAGAATGAAAGGTAAAAAGTTCCAAGGCAAAACGTGGATGAAAAGAAACAGTTTAAGTTATAAGAGCGATTGGAACAAGCATAAGATAAAGCTGAGCATTCATAACTAATATTAAGTCTCCATGTCTTTATTTAGGAGCTGGTTGGTGGCCCAAAAGAAAGTCTGAGACTGGGATTAAAGGTGTTGTGCCACTACCGCGGGGTTTTGGTGACACCATGGCCACAGCAACTCTTATAAAAAGAGAGCATTTAATTGGGGCTTCCTTAGGCTTTCAGAGGTTTAGTCCGTCTTCATCATGGTGGCATGCAGGCAGGCACGGTGCTGGAGAAGTGTTTCCTTGATCACAGTGTCTCTTCACAGCAATAGAACACCCAGGAACTTCTCGTTCACAACTTTGATTTCAACTCCTCTTGAGCTACTGGGCACATAGTAGGTTATTAAAAGTACATAGGGTGGTGGAGCAATGCGATTTCTCCGGAAGCCTCTGAGAACTTTCTGGGCTTAGTAGGGTAGCCTATCAGCCGGCCTGGCCCAAGGTTTGAACCACAACCAGATCTGTATTAAGCCCTAAGTCTGCACCGCAGGTTTTCCAAGGCTACTGCAGCATCCAGGGATCCCTCGTCCCACTTCGGATCCACGGCGTCCAGGAGAGGGCACTCGACGAGGAACCAACTACTGCCGGGAGCCGCTGCTCTAGACAGAGCAGGTCATCGAGCGGAGCGCGTCACTTCCGGCCCCGAGGGGGCGGGGAAGAAGCCGGAAGTCGGATGCGCTCTGGCGATCGTGATGGAGGAGGGCGAGTACGAGTCGGTTTTGTGTGTCAAGCCAGAGGTCCATGTCTACCGCATCCCGCCGCGGGCCACCAACCGTGGCTACAGGTGACCGTTCCTGGCTTAACCTTTCCCCCTTCCGCCCCGGTATGCACTGAGGGCGTCGAAGACGGGCTGTCGCGTTTAGGGAAGGAAGGGCCGGACCCAGGAGGGGTCGCTGGTCGGGAGCTGTCAGCGGGATGCGGGCAGGTGTCACAGCCAGCTCCCGGGGACCCGAGT
Source organism: Phyllotis vaccarum (assembly GCA_033318265.1). Lineage (NCBI taxonomy): Eukaryota > Metazoa > Chordata > Mammalia > Rodentia > Cricetidae > Phyllotis > Phyllotis vaccarum. Next base: position 55,873,687 of record JARWLC010000003.1, on the reverse strand, counting down.
GGGCTGCGGGGTCTACGGGTCGTGTGACAGCGTGAACCGATGGCCTTGAAGGGATCCTTGGAGACCCGGCCACTCGCGGCAATCCCCACCGGGAGGGAACCCGACTCTGAGGGGCCGGTCCCCATCTTCGGCTTTCTTGGCCCCAGTTTCTCCCCTGATCACAACAAGCCGCAGCTGGGAGGATCCTCCTGCGCTTGCCTTGAGTAAGCATCATTGAGGCAAACACAAGTGTCAGTAAACATACGGAGTTTCTCTAGACACTCTAGAAGGTAACCCAGGACTGCTCTTGGACAGGACACCCAAAGTTGGACAGCCATTATTATATACCTCTCTTACTGTTTGCATTTCCTATCCAAACAAGATGAAATTTTTTTAAAAAAAGATATTGCTGATATATATGATGTGACCTGTACCCTGTGATGGGTGGGGAGTTGTTACTACTTAGGAAGAATATATCTCTCTCTCCTTAGCTCTCTCTCTTCGAGACAGGGTTTTTCTGAATAGATCTGTCTCTCCTGGAACTGTCTCTAGAGGAGGTTGGCCTCTTATCTCATGGGGATAGCCTGCCTCTGCCTCCCAAGTGCTGGGATTAAAGGGGACCATCAACCCTGTCTGGTAAGGGTGGTGCTCGAAAGCAGTGTCTAAGTCATTTGGAAATAGGAGAGATAGTCTGTACCACGAGTATGTTGGAATGTAGACTTATCTGTCCTTTGCAGGTGCGTGACACAGGCACATAGCCAATTTTCTGAACGAGAATCTTACTGAACAATTCCTGTGTCGGTTAGATGATTTTAAAGTAGCATGAGAATAACAAGAACAGAGGTCATCCAGCAATAAGTGTCTGGGCTTTCTTTGGGTGTGCGCTGGCATGATGTGGGAGTGCCCCAGTGCCCATGTGCACACATGCAGAAGCCTAAGGAAAACCAGCCAGCATCTTGCCTTCCTACTGTCTTTGTTATTCTCTTGAGATGGACTCTCAGTGGAACCTAGAATTTGCTATTGCATCTCTACCAGCTGTTCAGCGCACCCCCCCCCCCCCCCGCAGTGATCCTTCCCCTGTCATCCCGCATAGTGGAGGATTTACAGGTGCCTGCAACCACATAAGATCCAAACCCAGGTCCTCAAGCTTGCTCAGCACATGTTCATCCCCACTCAGTCATCTCCCCAGCAGGAACCCTGCCCTTTCTACCGTTAAACTGGAGATCAGCCGCGAAAGCAGAGGTGGCTGTCTCCCCAGATCTATTGGGTCTTCATCCAGTCGGTGAGGGTTGACTCCTTGGTTCTGCAGGGGGCAGGGTCACCAGGCTGGCTTGATAGAGAAGAAACTGCCAGCCTTGCACTTAACCTTTAGGGCTCTCCTTAGCTTGGGTCTGAAGCCTACTGTGTCCGTAAGAGGAACAGAAACCGAGTCTGCTGTGTTAGCTTCCAGTCTGCCTTTGTGTGGCCCTGCAGCAGCTGATGCCAGGAGTCTTAGAGAGCTGCCATTTGCTAAGGAACTTCCCAGAAAGGTCTTCTGGAAATACCCGTGCTGCTGCAACTCAAATGTGACGCTGTTGTCCCCCGCCCCTTGCTTTTTTGCTTCTTGTTTTTCAGACAGGGTTTCTCTATGTAGTCCTGGCTATCCTAGAACTCACCCTGTAGACCAGACTGACTTCAAATTTAGAGACCTGCTTCCTGAGTACTGGGATTAAAAACATTCACCACCACCGCCCATCTACATTATTCTTTTGTGCGAGTGTGTGTGTGTGTGTGTGGTTTTTCGAGATTGGGTTCCTCAGTGTAACAGACTTGGTTCTCCTGGCATATGCCCTATAGACCAGGCTGGCTTTGAACTTACAGAGATCCACTGCTTCTGCCTCCCAAGTGCTAGGATTAAAGGCCATACCACCGTGCCCAGCTACACTATTGTTTTTTAAAGGAGCCAAAGAGGGGCATCAATGAGGGACCTCGTTTCCTTATGTTTCCTCCTGCCTGGAATACATTTGCAACTATGTTTCCTAACCACCTGTTTCTCTCCTGTACGCTTTTACTCTCACCCTACCAGAGATTGTACCCCTCTGTACTTTTTCCAATATGGTCTCGGGGTCCCAGCTCGTCAGTTTGGCCAGCTTGGCATTACAGTGTCTTACCAGAAACAATAGGCCCCTAGCTGCTTCCTCTGCAGAAAGGAAGCTAGGAAGGAAGTGTCACTTGGGAGAAGGTCTGTGTTCTTTAGAGTGTGGGCCAGCAAGTTACACTGCCTGTGGTTTTGAATGCCCACAAGCTAAGAGTGTTTTTTACAATTTTAAATGATTGGAGATTTTTGAAGACTGTTTCATAATGTAAAAATTTTGAGTTCCAGATTTCAGTGTCTGTGTAGTTTCTGAGATACAGCCATATACAGAAGGTACTTGCTAAAAATAGATCTTAGCTTTTTTGTTTTATTTTTCGAGACAGAGTTTCGCTGTGTAGTTCTGGATGTTCTGGAACTTACTTTGTAGACCAGGCTGGGCTTGAACTCAGAGATCCTCCTTCCTCTGCCTCTTGAGTGCTGGGATTAAAGGCATGCCCCCCTTTTAGCCTTTTATATTAGCTCATATAGTTTTTATTTTTAAATTTATTTTTTGTATGTATCTGGGTGCTTTGTCTGTGTGTATGTCTTGGTACCATATGTGTGCCTGGTGCCTGAGGAAACAAGAAGGGATTCCCAAGACTCAAGTTACAGACCCTGGAGCTGCCATGTGGGTGCTGGGAATTGAACTTGGGTCCTTAAGTAAAGTAGCTAGTGCCCTTAACCACTGGGCCCTCTTACAAGTTTTTGGCTTTTGTTTTTTAAGTGCATTTACTCATTGATTGTATGTATGTGTGGGGGACATGCCTGTCATAACATGTATGTGGAGAAGACACCACGGGCGAGTTGGTTCTCTTCATCCACCATGCAGGTCCCATGCACTTGGGAAGCAGAGGCAGATGGATCTCTGAGTTGACGGGCAGCCTAGTCTACAAAGGGAGTTCCAGGCTAGCCAAGGCCACACATTGAGGACCCCCCCCATCTCAGACAATATCGTTTTAATTTTAATCACAATTATTTGTGTTTGTCTGCATGCGTGCTGCTATGCATATGGCCATCAGAGGACAATCTGTAGGAGCTGGTTCTCTCTTGCCGTGGGGAGTCCCCGGGGTCAAAGCAGGTTGTCAGGCTTGGCAATGCTTGCCTTTACCTGCTAAGCCATCCCAGCAGCCCCTGTATGTGATAGAGCATCAGCTGTGCACATGTTGTGTGCCTGTTTCCCTCTACATCTTACGAAGCTGTGTGTCCTTCGGAGACATTAGTTACTCCCTGCTAGCTGCGCTCTTGAACAAGCAGCTTCCCATTTTCTTCTCCAGTCCTGGAGGGGTGAGTGAAGCAGGAGGCTCAGGGCTTTTTGTCCTCATAGGGCATCAGAATGGCAGCTGGACCAGCCATCGTGGAGTGGCCGGCTGCGGGTCACCGCAAAAGGGAAGGTGGCCTACATCAAGCTGGAGGACAGGACCTCAGGTAAAGGCATGGGACAGGGTGGGTTAAGGTGCCTGAGCTTCCTTCCACCTGTGGAAGAGAGCCATTGCTGTAAGATAAAGGCCTTCAGGTGCATCTAAATGCCAGAGTGCTGAAGGGCGGACTGAGTTGACAAGAACCTGCAGGCTCTAGGGCCATCAGTTTTTATCTTGGTCGTCTTTGGTAACCCAGCTGCTTCTAAAGCACTGGATGTAACCAGCACTGGGTCATACCTGTCATCCCGGGACATGGGGAGGGCCTTCTCCAACAACCAAACAAGAGTGTTCTCAATCAGACCCTGAGGGCACTGATAGAGTGCCTTTGAGCTTAGAGCCCAACGGAAAGGCCCCTGGATTTGTGGTCTTTGCTGCAGCTGCAGGAACCTGGAGTTAATAAGAGGACACTACACAAGCTGCCTTTTCTCATGTAGCCCAGCTGCCATGGAACTGACTGCATAGCAGAGGATGACCTTGAACTTCTGATCCTTCCCTGCTTCCTGCAGGGTTTACTGGCTCCTCCTACAGTCTTTCCTTGGTGTTAGGCCTTTCTGAGGTGTGACAGACCTGTGCTGGGCCCATCACTTCCAATCCTTGAGCAGACCATACAAAAAGAATAAGCTGCTGGGCTGGGTGGTAGCAGCCCCACCCTGGAGTTACTATGTGGGGCCCACCATAGGTAGAACTTTTAATGTTTAAGAAAAGTCAAGCCATATGCCTTTAAGTCCATCTGGAGGCAGAAGCAGGTGAATCTTTGTGAGTTTGAGGCCAACCTGGTCTATGTAAGTGAGTTCCGGGACAGCCAGGCCTACACAGTGAGACCCTATCTCAAACCCCCCCCCCCCCAAAGCCCCAGAAATGTGGATATTTTAAAACAGTCTGTTTTTGAAATGCTTGCCATTTAAGTAAAAACTGTTGGACTGGAGCGATGGCTCAGAGGTTAAGAGCACTGGCTGTTCTTCCAAAAGTCCTGAGTTCAATTCCCATCACCCACATGGTGGCTCACAACCATCTGTAATGAGATCTAGTGCCCTCTTCTGTCCTGCAGCCATACGTGCAGACATAACACTGTATACATAATAAATCTTAAAAGTTGGTAAACATGACTAGGAAGCTACTTGTAACTGCTTTTCTCTTCATCTCTTGCTGGCATTGTTCCTTGAGCAAGCATAGATTTGATGGACTCCTGGAGTAGGCTTTGCCCATCTGCACAGCCCTCCTGGTACGGCTCAGGAAAGTCCCAGGGTACAGGACACCGCAGCTCACCTCTTCCCTGCACTTACAGGAGAGCTCTTTGCGCAGGCCCCAGTGGACCAGTTTCCTGGCACAGCTGTGGAGAGTGTGACTGACTCCAGCAGGTACTTCGTTGTCCGCATTGAAGATGGAAATGGTATGTGTGGTCTGGGGGGCTCTTCTGAGCAGAATCCTTGCCTCCAGAAACATGACAGTGATGGCTGTCATCCCCCCTAGGGCGACGAGCTTTTATTGGGATTGGCTTTGGGGACCGAGGAGACGCCTTTGACTTCAACGTGGCTTTACAAGATCATTTCAAGTGAGTACCTCTTGGGGCACATATTCTGTCTCTTCCTTCTCCTCCTTTCCTTCCAAGACAGAACCGTTCTCCCTGGTTACAGAGTTCAGTGACTGCTTTGTCCGTGAGCAGCCTGTCAGCCCTCCAGGTGCCTTCTCTGGCTATGTGCCACCTATGTCAGCTGGCCCAGCCTTTTCAGTGTCCTGACTTCCTCAGCAGCCCCTGAGCTGCCAGAGTCCTTGTCAGGCTTCTGTGGCTCTAAGGCTTTGCTCCTTTATAATGTCACAGTGGGACTAACATTTCCAGGTCACCTCGCAGATGCTTTGGTGTCCTTTGTGAAAAGACGGGGCTTCATCAGGGCTCTGCCTCTGACTGATGGTAGCTGGGGTAGTGCCTGGCCATTTGTGTGGACACTCCTGTCCCAGGTGGCTGCTAGCAGCATTGTAGGTTAGGCAGCATCATGCTGCCCTTTGCTTTTAGGCATCTGTTCTGTCTCAGAATATAGGAGAGTCCAGGGGGAGCCAGAGGCACAGGCTGTACAGGGACAGAGGGAGAGCTCAGGCTCTTGTCCCTCCTGGGTACTGTGTGTGAATGAGCTTATCCAGCTCTCAGAGCAGAGTTAGACCTTAGTGTCTAAACCAGAGGTTCTCAGCTCCCCGATGCTCCAACTGTAGCCCTTTAATATATACAGCTCCTCATGTTATGACCACAACCAGAAAACTATTTTTGTTGCTACTTCATAACTAAATTTGCTAATATTCTGGATCATAAATATCTGATATGCAACCCCTGTTGAGACCACTGGTCTAAAATATCCATGCAGCAGCTTAATAGTTGTAGATCTGGGATCTGAGCTACTGATTGGGGAGTTGGCCTCAGCATGGGCCACCTGAACAAAAGGCATTGTGGGTAAATGCAGGGCAACTGCTGCCCCTGCCTCACCATTCTTTCCTGGTCCTCCTCAGGTGGGTCAAACAGCAGTGTGAGTTTGCAAAGCAAGCCCAGAACCCAGATGAAGGCCCCAAACTGGACCTTGGCTTCAAGGAGGGTCAGACCATCAAGATCAACATTGCAGTGAGTCCAACCCTCACTTGACTGTGTGGGCCATGGTTTGTGACTCTTGAAGCCACCCAGCCCAAAGCCTTCCAACCCCCCAAACCCTTCATACTTCAGTTCACTGTTGGTCAAGCAGCTTGGCCTTATGCCAGTTTGAGCCCAGGGTACCAGGCTGCTGCTCCTATGGCTTTCCAAGTTGAGCTGGCCATGCACACTGTGGCTGCAGAATGGCAGGAGAGACTCTATGACTAGAGCAGCCCTCGTTCTAGGGCTTCTGGAGGGAAAACATGTGGCCCATAATGCAGGGATCCATGGAAGGCTTCTTGGAAAGAGTGACCTGTGGGCAAAGCATGAGGGATCAGAGGGTAGCCACTCAGTACCAGTGCTGGTGTTTCTGTGTTGGCTGTTGGAGTGGATCAGGAGGTTACCTCAAGCTGTACCTTGGCCTCCTGCCTGATTGAGAAAGGTTTGGGAGCACCCTGGGCTGGAGAGCATTGAGGGTGTTGGGAGTCGTGGGCAGCTTTAGCTGGTGGTATTGTCTTCTTCCTGTGTGGCTTTGCATCCAGCATCCCCTGCCAGCTCTTGTTGAATGGAAACAGGTCAGAGAGGACTGGGTGCCCAGGCATGATGTCTCCCTGGCTGCTGGAGTGGAGGAGCAGTGGAGCTGGGAGGCTTTGGGGGAATCAAGGACCAAATGGGTCTGTTTAGAGAAAGCGTGTGACTCTGAAATAATGCTTTCCCTCCTTACCTTTACCATTTCTTTCTCTTTCCTGCTTCATGCTGGTGATGCTTTGGGACCTTGAAGTTGGCCAGCTGGCCCTTGAGAGAAAATGCAAGTCCAATCCAGGGACTGGTGGCACTGTGATTCTTTCTCTTGCTTGGAAGAAACTAACATTTAATGAGCATCAGCTGTGGGCCAGGTAGTGTTTACAGGCGTTTCTCATACAACTCCAGGATCTCCCTTTGTAAAAGATTAAAGATAGAGATGGGGGTTGGGGGACCTTGGCCAGGATAGGAGAGCTAGAAACAGCTGGCACAACTGGATGCATGTGGAGGATGCTAGGCTTCTGACTTAGCTACTGCTGTGCTCACATGCAGAGACTGCTGTCTTCATCAACCTGGCTTGGGCTGGTTTTTAGCTCACGCTTGGTGCTCACTGCTTTATTGTGTTGTATTGAAGTGTCACATATAGAAAAGTGCCCAGATTATAAATGTAGATCAGAATGAATTTTTCAAAACCAAACAAGAGCTGGGAAAATAGATGATGTGGTAAAGTGCTTGCTGGCCTTGCAAACATGAGAATCTAAATTCAGGATCCACATTTAAAAAAAAAAAAAAAAAAAAGCTGGGTATGGGTAGCACATGCTGTAACCCAGTGTTAGGGAGACAGACCAGAGGATCCCTGATGCTCACTGGCCAGCCATCCTCCCCTAAGTGCTAAGGTCCAGGTCAGTGAGAGATGCAGACTCAAGGAGGGGGTGGGGTTTCTAAAGACCATGCTAGGGGTTGACTTCTAGCGGGCAGACTCACATGCATCCTCAGTTACATGTATGAACACACACACACACACACACACACACACACACACACACACACAACTTTAAAGCACGAGACTTCCCTAGGTTGAGAAATAAAAGACTGAGCTCTTTAGGAGCCCTTATCCCTGCCCACTTCCTGTAGCTTCCTGCCCTGACTTCAGAGACCCTGAACTGGGTCTGTGCTTCACTTCTGTGAGTTGTGTAGGAGACTTAATCCCTTTCATATATGATCTCCCTCATTCATGTTATGTTGTAAGAATTACTTGTATTGTTGCCTGTGGTTGTTTGTCCTCTGTGATGGCACATGCCATTGAGTGTGCATTTCTGGTTCATGTGTTTGGCTGAGGATAGACATTGAGGGGACTCCATCTGGATTAGCTCCAGATGGTGCTGCTGTGAGTGTCCAAGCTCATGTCTTTGTTGCCCACACATGTGGGACTGCAGAATCCTGTGATGCGCTTAGTGGATCCTTTGGATGCTTCGGCAGAGCGCTCTGACCGGCTTCCCTTGCCCCACCATGCATGAATGTCCTGGCTGCTCTGTCCTAGTCAGTACTCTGTAGTCGGTATCAGGCTGTTTTCGTGGGCAGAATGGTAATTGGTGTGTACCTTCCTGATGAGAAGTGAGATCAGGTGCTGGGCTTTAACACTGACCGCATTCGTGCTAGATGGAGAATTAGGGCGGCTTGGCTATCGCTCATGCTGCTTTTGCTGTACAGATGTTGAAGACTGGAGGTCTCCATGGTTTCCAGTACATGACGACTCTGGCATGACTGATTGCACCTTTCTCTTCTCTTTAGAACATAAGAAAGAAGGAAGGAGCAACTGGGATGCCAAGAACCAGGCCTGCCAGCACAGGAGGGCTGAGCCTGCTGCCCCCTCCTCCAGGAGGCAAGACCTCTACCCTCATCCCTCCCCCTGGGGAGCAGTTGTCTGTGGGGGGCTCTCCAGTCCAGCCAGCAGTTCTTTCTGGTTCAGGTGAGTGCTGTGGTGACCATTGTGTCAGTACCAGGCAGCTTCATCCTCAGAGGTGATCTCATTGCCTCCCTTCCTCACACTGTGTGTGTGAGTGAGTGAGAGAGAGAGAGAGAGAGAGAGAGAGAGAGAGAGAGAGAGAGAGAGAGAGACTGATTAGATGGTAGCATCAGAGTGTGTTTTGTATACATTTGAAGTTCTTCTGTTCCCTCTGTTTCCTGGCCTTTCTCCTTCCCCTTCAGGACAGTTGTCTTGTCCTGGTAGACAGTGACTGTGAAGTTGTCAGTTTACAGGTGCCTGGGCCTCTGTGTGTTATCAAGTGGTCTGTGATCAGATGTTGTGGGAAAGGTGCACAGCCCAGATGTATCAGGCCCAGATCACTAGGGCCAGCAACATCCCCTTTTGGGGAGACTGTCCAGAAGAGCTTGGACTATGAAGGAAGCCCACTGAGGCAGGGGTATTGGCATTCTAGGTAGAGAGAGGAACAAGACGAAGGCTCAGATTTTGAGAAGTACTGTTCTTAGAGAGGTAGATGCGGTTATTGTGCCGCTGTGAGCAGGAGGTGCCATGGGGGAGACCTGGTGTTGGCTCTTTGGTGCACCGTCAGGAGCTGGGAAGCTGAGAGGCTGCCCCCAGCGGCCAGTGCTGGGGGCCCTTTTCCTCTACCCCCTCCCCCCCCACCAGGCTGGGATTGTCACCAGCCCTTTCACACAGTGCTGTCAACAGGTTTGGAGTGATGCACCCAGGCAGGGAGTCTTCCTATGCTCCTGAGATTCTTAGAGTCTCTGACATTGGCTCCTCTCTGGAGGTCAGGCTCCAGCCTCAGCAATGTGAGGTTGTCCAGGAGAGTGCCAGATTGAACCAGCCTTTGCCTGGCATCAGGAAATCATTCTTCTGTCATTACGTTCAGAGTGTCCTCACAGAACACTAGCTGTGGCATTGGCAGGGATAGGAGCAGCAGTCTGCATCCTAGGACATTCTTGTGTATATCTCAGCTTCCCGGGTTTGTGGGCCCTGTTTGAGTACATGTGGAAGATACCATAGTACAAGTATTCCTTGACTGGGATGGATGGAGTAACATTCTGATAAACGGCGGAACATGCATTTAACACCTTTCTAAACCATATTAAAGCTGAAAAACCAAATCCACCATCTCTAAGTCAAGACCTTTTGCACAGTGGAGTCCTTGTTCTCTGTGGTCTCCATTCTAGTGCTCACAGCCTGCAGTAAACACATTCACACACAAGATGGTGTCAGACAGTAGGCCCCTGCCATCTGCTGATTAGGTCTGCTCTGGAGCCACTGTGGCAGACTCTAGACTAGCTCATTGTCCTTGAGCTCCTATTGGCCTGCATCTCCCTCTCTATTTTTTCATCTGTAGAATGAGGTAGTGGTGATCTTATAGTGAAGATCACCAGAGCTAAGCCATGTGCTCCTTGGAGTATGCTGACCACTGTAAAGGTGCTCACTGCGTGTCAGCCTGGGTTTACTCCTTGGCATTTTAGTGGCACTGTGTTGCGTGGGCCTGAGCTGAGCATGCCAGCTATGAGCTCAGCCTTCTCTGTGAAATTACCTTGTCAGCTGAATGAGAGATCAGAAAGGTGAGATGTGCACAGCTAATCCTGGCCTGACCTCCCTTAGGTGTTGTGAGGTTCAGATGAGATAGATAATGCATGCATAGCACTTATTGAACTGTGAAGTGGATCTTGGTTTTATCTGGTTTTCCAGCCCAGGGCGGATAAGAAATGGCAATGTGGCCATTGGCAGCACAGGAAAGTTGCCAGGAAGCCAGGAGTAGGCCTGTCCCAGAAGAGAGGGGTGCAAGGCTAGTTTCTATATGGCCTCAGCTGGAAGGCTCTCCCTGGCAGTGTGTGATCTGTAGTGTAGCTGGTTGATTCACACAGTACTGCAGGCTTTTTGGTAGGGGCTCTGGGTTTGGGGAGGCATTCCCACTCCAGAAGCCAGGGCAAAACACAGGTGTGAGTCATGTTTCTTATGCTGTATGTGGCTCCTGCTTTCTATCTAGGGGCTACAAGGACCCACAAAAAAGGTGCTAGAAATGTGGCTCTCTCTGGAGTCATTTGTCCCCAAAACACATCTCACTGTATCTCGGCTGCCTGGGGTCATGTGACTGACCACTAGATTCCAAATTTAGTAACTGGGAGCAGCAGAAAGATGTCTCTGACTTCCCTGTCTCTTTTCTTCCTCACTGGACTTGGGAACATCACTAGGAGGTGCTGCAGAACCCTGGCCACAGCCTAAGCCTGCTGCCACTGCCACTGCCGATGTCTGGGGTGACTTCACCAAATCCACAGGGTGAGGAGGCTAGCTTTTGGGGCTGGGTGGGGCCAGAACTGTTCCCTGAGTTCCCTGGAATTGCTGGGTCAACCTGCTAGGAGAGCCACTCTGGTTGGACGTTTTTATGGTAAACATGGGACAGAGACCCTGCCTTGGGTGGTGTACTGCCCTTCTTCCTCAGTAAAGGCTTTTCACTCTTTCCCACTGCCCGAGACCACCTTCTGCAAACTGGTCAGGTCCCCACCAACTGCTGCCTTGGCTCAGGAATCAAGACCTAGATTTTAGGTCTGGATCATCTTTACAGGACCTCTGAGGCAAGGCATCTCCTGAGCTTTACAGCCTGCTCTTGGAATCAGTGTGGAAAGATGCCAGATTCCTGTCATGGGGCATATGGGAGGCTCTGGAACCGTGAGCGCAGGTCTATCTTCTGTAAAGAAACGGACAGCTAAATTCCACACATGGGCCAAATTGGACCCTTGAGTCACATTTGCTGCCTGCTGCTCTAGGCCCTTCAGGGACTGCCTGCTCAGAGCTCCTTCAGCCTGAAAAGATGCCCACTGTATCTTTTCTCCAACAGCTAGATAATGCCATCTTCCTTGTCTTCCCTTCACAGGTCGCCTTCCAGCCAGTCTCAGCCAGGTACTGGCTGGGTCCAGTTTTGATGCACAACTTTTTCTTCATGACTTCTGGGAAGGAGCTGACTCATCCAGGCTCACAGAAGGAGGCAAAGCGCTTCCTAGATGGCCCCTGGACCATCACTGTCCTCTCCTTGCCAGACTTTCTCGAGAGCCTGAGTACAAGAAGCGAAAAAGTGGTACCATGCCACACTTGCTGGAGTTCAGGTGCTGCACAGCCAAAAGACAGAAGCAAACACTCCAGGGCCCACTAGCCCATCCTTCCTCCTCATGGGAGGGACCCAGACCTCCTTCTTCTATGAAGTGATCCTTATTAAACACAGCCCCTAAAGCACAGAATGGGTTGAGTTTGTGGCCTGGGTTCAGCTCTGCCCCTCGGGTTGGCAGATGTCCCAGATTCACTGTTGGGTCAGGGACTCACTCTGTGCACTGTTTCCATAGTAGCCATTGTCAGGTGCCTTCCAGAGGAGTCCTTCCTTCTGGTTGCTAGCCAGCTTTTGAGCTGCAGCTTGAGTGGGCTGTCGGGGACACTGGAAGGATTAAGCAGCTTTTTGAGAATATTAATACATTGCTCTGCTAATATGCTGACTAGCACTAACGTACCTTTGTGAGGAACCTACCTTGGCAAGGGCTTCTCACATACCCTTCTCCCTGCCCTAAGCCCCAGAGGCAGCAGTGGGAGTCAGCCTGCATTACCTTGCTTTCCTTGTGGGAAACCTGGACACCTGCTGGGCAATGCTGTGGGGAAGTTGAAGCATCACAGACTGGGCCAGCCTGCCCGTCTCCTGGTTCAGCTCTTAGCTCACAGGTTCATGATATAGCTGGTTTTTCCCTGGTGGCTTCTGAAGGGACATATTTGTAGATAGCCTCCTTTTTTTCCTTCAGAGACTGTGCCAGAAGGAGTGCTCTGTCATCTGGAAAGCCCCTGCCATCAGGAGTAGTGAATTATAAGAAATTATTGTCTCCTCATATCTCTGAGGTTTCTTTATAGACTTAACCTTACCTTCAGTTGAAATGTTTCTTTTTTGAAAGGTCAAGACTGTGAACTGAAAGAAGATTTGATCTTATGGAACAGAGTTTTAAAGATGAAAAAAAAATAAATGTTTTTACTTCTGTAGTATATGTCAGATGGATGTGTTTTTGGCAGTGTGGCTGCTCAGTTCTCAGGTGTCATGGCATCATGTCATCCAGAGAACCTGATCCTTTTGCTCTAAAGACAGCACATCTTAACATATCTAGAGGAGTCTTCCCGTCCTATGACAGTTGGAGTCACTAGTGGACAAAGCTATGGAGAACCTTGTCTCTATAGACCCACTGCATAAGCCCAAGTGTGGAAGAATGTGTGTACACAGAGGCTAGGCAGAAAAAAGTTTGTGTTTTATTTTTTAATTTTTTTAAGATGCTGCTTATGCCTGAAGGTTCTGGACAAAAGGCTGCAGGATCCTGCCCACTGAAAACAGAGGGCTGTGTAAAAAGGGCCTTACTTCTGCATCACATTGCTGCCCATCTAAGTGAATGCCCTCTATGTACATGGAGGCTGAAAATTGGAATGCCAAAAATGCATAGGGTTCCCTTAAAGTCTACCAGATGATGGTACCTACCTGTGTGTAGTTCCAGTTCTCAGGAAGTGGAGGGAATATGGAGGGCTGGAGAGATGGCTCAGCATTTAAGTGTGGGTACTGCTCTTGCAAAGGTCCCAAGTTTGATTTCTAGCACCCAGGCCAGCAGCTCACAGCTGCCTCCAACTCCAACTCCAACTCCAGAGGGATCCAATGCTTCTGGTTTCCTCAACACCTGCACTCATGTCCACACACGCAGTTTTCTATGTATTTTTATGTTTATGGGTATTTCCCTGAATCTATATGCGTATATACCACATGTGTGCCTGGTGCCCCCAGGTGAGAGAGGGTCGGACCTCCAGAGACTAGAGTTACAGATAGCCATGAACCATCAAGTGGGTCATGGAAATTGAACCATGGTCCTCTGAAAGACCTGTTAGTGCTCTTAACTACTGAGACATCTCTCCAGTCCTACTTAATTTTTAAAGTATTCTGAGGTCAGTACTTGGCTTCTGGGCTTTGGATCTAGGATGTCCCTTTGTTCCCAGTGTGAGCACTGCGCTTTTTTTTTTTCTTTGTATATGCGTGTTTTTCCTTCATGTCTGTCTGAGCACCACTTGTGTGCCTGGTACCTGCAGAGTGTAGGCGATTGTATTGTTTCATGGTAAATAATTGTCCCACCCACTGGTTTAATAAAAAGCGCTGATTGGCCAAAGGCAGGCAGGAAGTGTGAGCGGGGCTACCAGACCAAGAAAACTCTTGAGAACAGGAAGCACAGAGCAGAATGCCAGAGCGAAGTGGGAAGAAGCAGAGGACAACTATGCTGCTCTAGAAGGTGCTGAGCCGCATGGCTGAACAGGATGAGTCATGGGTTAGATGAAGGGTAGAGAGCTAGCAAGCTATATGCCTGGGTCTTAGGCTGATCAGCTGAAAACCATTGTAAATATCTGTGTGTCTCTGTTCTGCAGGACTGCGGGTCTGTGGATCTTAAACCTTGAGGTTAGGCCCGAAAGTCTGGGCCAGAAACCTACTACAGCAGAGGCCAGCAGATGACATCAGATCTTGCTCAAGGCCTCACTTGGATGAGCTGTATTAGAGCATTAGCAGGTGGCCACCTTGACAAGATGTTGCATGACTATGTCTTATGAGATTGCAGCATTTCACTTGGGACAGGGTGATACAAGTGGGCAAATTTCTGAGTTTAAGGCTAGGGCAATCTGCATAGCTCTAGGCCATCCAAAGTTACACAATGAAGATCTCTCTCACACACAAATTCGTGTACTTGTTTATTTTTTATAACCTCTCTTGCTGAGAAAATTTAAATTCTTTTGTTGGCCTTGAAGAAGCATATTATGAGCGTGCTTTAGAGAGGGTCCGGTAGGAGGAACTGGCAGTCAGTGATAGCCAAACATGGTTCACCAGCATTCTAAGAGTAGTGCTAACAGCCACTGAGATTGGAGGGGTCTTCCTAGTTAAACTGCTGAGAATACTTTGCAGCCTTACAGAGGATCCAGAAAGCTGGCCCTGTGCTTACTTGTGGAAGTGAGACAGTGTTTATAGCTGGACTATGGCTATTGCATGATAGGAGTTGGGGTCTGGAGTTCTAGCTGCTGTACTACAAAGAGGCAGGCATAAGAGATTTGTGGTTCAGCTAGGAGAAGGCTTGCCAAGCACTCTACCATGCATAAAGCCCTGGGTTTGAGCCTCGGCACTTACAACTACTATATAATGGTATATATATAGTCCGTAATCTTAGCCTCTGGGAGATAGAGACAGGAAGATCAGGAATTCAAGGCATTTTCAGCACATAAGGAGTTGGAAACTAGCGGAGGCTACAGAAGATACTGCTAAGAAGCAGCAGAAGCAGCAGGTGTGATGCACATTTATTATCCCAGCACTTGGGAGGCTGACAGGTGGACTACTCAAGTTTAAGTAGTCCAGAGGTACATAGGGATTTCAGGCCAGCCTGGAATAGACCATGTCTCCCAAACAACAGCAGAAAGCAAGCCTTGCTGCTTTCTTCCTTCCAAGAGCTCTAGGTGGCCTCAGGGACCAGAATCCTTGCATACAGCTTCTGGTGGCTTGGTTTGTGACAGTACAATGGTAGTCTCTGCTTCTTTTTGCATGGCATTCTCTCTCTGTCTTGGTGTCCCTTCTTGTTGGCACACTCATCATTGGACTTAATACCCTTAGGAATCTGGAGTTCCATCTTGAAATCTTTAACTAATTACAGCTGCTAAGTAAGGCCCTGTTCCTAAACAAGTTCACACAGGCAAGTCCCGGGGGTTAGGGCTTGAATATAAAATTTGAAGGGTACTGTTTGGTACTCTATGTCTAATGACTAATGTTTGCTGAGAAGTTACATAAATATGCATATATCCAGTGGCTCACTAGGTCCCTGGAAGAAATGAATAGAGGGCAGGCAGCTAGGATAAAGGGATAGAGTACAGAATGGAACTCAGTGTAGAGTGCCTAACTAGCATGTGCAAGGCTCTGGGGTCAAGCCAGCACTGACAAAGCTTAAAATACATAAATAATATGTGCTTCTTTGCACAAAAATGGGAGGGGAAAGATGGGAACTTTTCCTTAAAGAGACATAAGAAACCACCTCATAGGTTACCTGCAGAGTGACAGGTGTCTAGAGATAGACACAGCTGGACAGACATAAGCTGTGCAAGGTAAGGCAGAGGCAGGAGGATTGAGGCAAGGTTAAAGTCAACTTGGGCTATATAATTTCAGGCCAGCCTAGACTGCAATGTGAGACCATGTCTCAAAGCAAAAACAAAAACAACAAAACAAAACAAAACAAAAACAACTAAGAGCAAGTTCCAGGACAGGCTCCAAAGCTACAAAGGAAACCCTAGCTCAAAAACAAAACAAAAAAGACATTTTTATTATTTCACTTCTGAAGTCATTGGTCTTAGGTCTTTATTGCTGTAAGAAGACATCACGGCCACTGCAACTCTTATAAAGGAAAACATTTAATTGGGGCTGCCTTACAGTTTTCAGAGGTTTTATCCACTTTTGCCATGGCAGGAAGTATGGGGTGTGCAGGCAGACACAGTGCTGGAGAAGGAGCTGAGAGCTCTACATCCTGATCCTCAGGCAGCAGGAGGAGATTGTCTCACTGGGCAGAGCTTGAGCATATGAGAACTCAAAGCCCGCCCCCACAGTGGAACACTTCCTCCAACAAGACCACACCTAATATTGCATTCAATGAGTCTATGGGGGCCTTTCCTATTCAAGCCACCACACTGGTCAATCCGCCATCTTTTTAAATAAATAAAATCCACACTTAGGAGCTGAACTATCCTACCCATACCTAAAGATAGAGCATAGTTAATATTTTTAAATAACATTTAATAAAGATCTGTTTAGGTGGGCAGTGGTGGTGCATTCCTTTAATCCCAGCACTCCGGAGGCAGAGGCAGGAAGATCTCTGTGAGTTTGGGGCCAGGCTCGTGTACAAAATGAGTTCCAGGACAGCCAGGGCTGTTACAAAAAGAAACCAAAGGAAAACCTTTGGATGCCAGCTGAGGAATCTATTTATTTGGAATATCAGTGAATGTACTCACACTATTTTCTTTAGTTCATTTTTGTTGGCACAATGTCTACAACAGTTCAGGCACAGGCTTATATACTCATGCAGGCAGTGATTTTTTTGACAAGGCAATGCAGGGTTTGAGTTTCTCAGGGTCACAAACAGGGTGTTAAGGTTTACACATGGCCAGTATCTCTCAGATTTCATTTATGGCACAAGGTGAGAACGGCTAGTAAAATTTTTTCTGGTGGGGGTCAGCTAAAGATTAAATTATCAGAGCAATCTAAAATGGGGGGAAATCGTGTGCACCAACTACACTCCTATATGTAGCTGGGCATAAGGTTAATGGCAGCAATCAGGGCATCACCATTTTTTTTTTTCAAACAGATTTATTCTTTTATATGTTTGTGTTTTGCCTTTATGTGTGTGGGTGCTGGGAATAAAATACAGAGCAACAAACGTTCTTAACCACTAAGGCAAGTTCCGCACCACCATTTTACAGGTGAGCACATAGAAGGCAGAGTGCTCAGCAGAACCGTTCCATCATCAGGAAAGCAGTTTCTCCCAGGGGTCACATCATTAAAGCCTCGGCCCTGCTCCTGTGACCCTGAGGACGGGCAGGAATGCAACCCACCCTACCTCACAGCCTATCTTGGGCCAGAGATTTCGCACCTCTGCAGCTGGGCGTGCAGGGCGGCCCATAGCTTCACGAAGGAGCTGGTGCAAAATTGCTATAACCCAGCTAACCGGGAGGGCCTTTCTCCGCGGAGCCCCACATGCTCCGCCTTGGCCACGCCCCCCGCATGAGCCAGGCCTCCTATCCTCGCTGCCTGGCGCCTTTTTCTACCCGGAGGACTTTGCCTCAGACACGCCCCTTCAGTCTAGGGCGCATGCTCTGTTTTAGCCTTTCCCGCCGCTCCGCGGTGTAGCGCCTTTCTCCACCAGGAGGCGCTCACTCCACCTCAGCCCCGCCCCCGCCCGTTGGCGCCACCTCTTAAGAATCCCCCCCTCCCACCCCCCCCCCACCTCCGCCTCTCCCTCCCTACTCCGTGCGGCCCAGGCCTTTCTCTTTGGTCTCGCCTATTCGCCGTCCTATCCCCGCCCCCTACGTCGCCACGCCCTCTTTACGCCCCCCAAACGCACGCCCCGCCCCCTCGGCTTTGGCCGCTGGGCCACGGCGCGCGAAGGTAGGAGCTCTCGCCGCGCGTGCGCGGGGCGGGGACGGGGCGGGTGCGCCGTGCTGAGGAGGCGGGTTGGAGTTGTGTGGGTGTCCTGGGGTCTCCAAGCGCCTCGGGCGACCTCGCCGGGCTGGACGAGGCCAGGTCTAGGTGGGAGGGGACCGCACTCGTGGTGCGTACCCACTGCAGTCTTCCCGTCGGGGGCTCGGGGCCTGTGGCCATGTAGGCTCTCACTCGGCTGGGCGCAGCCGTCGAGGACGACGGTCACCCAGAGTCCGGCCCTCGGTCCCCCCAGTGGGGGGAGGGCTTCATAGTGCGCTCGAGCGAACTGGGGCCCACGGCGCTCACTGGGAAGCGTGGTGAGGCCGCAGAAACCTCAGCGGAGAGGTTTGGGCTTCCATCCGGGCGTTCTCAGGATGGGTCCAACCAGTGCCTCAGGAATTGGCTCGTGGAGAGAGCTCTCAGGCTTTTGCAAACCCAAGTCTGAAGGGATGTCTGTTCCTCCCACCCCGTATCTGCCTGTCCTTCTGGGACCGAACTTGTCTGGAGAGTTAGGACCCTTCGGGAAGGGCGTTGGAAATAACCGCTATTTACTTCACATTTCCTGTTTTCCTGTTGAGCTCACAAATAACCCCAAGAGTTGCAGAGGCTACGGTTCCCAACAGGCGTTCTCTTCATTTGCCCCCGCCCACGCAAGTCATGCAGACTGAGTGGGCCTTCGGAGGATGGGTACTCTTAACCCTCTTAGGGGCATTGCCTGGCCTGGATCCCTGGCGCTGAACGTGGGTCTTATCCCTGGCTGTGTGACATGGCTGAGATTTATGCAGCCCCCTAACCAAAGTTAAGAGGATTGATTATTCACACACACACACCCCATTTAATTTCCTGTTCAAGTTAAATATTCCAAAAATCCTTCATTTAAAACAATTTTTTAAAGCTGGGTGGTGTGGTGCATGCCTTTAGTCCCAGCACTTGGGAGGCAGAGCCAGGTGGATTTCTATGAGTTCGAGGCTAGCCTGGTCTACGGAGTGAATTCCAGGACAGGTTCCAAAGCTGCACAGAGAAACCCTGCCTCGAAAAACCAGAAATAGATAAATAGATAAATAAATAAAAGCAGTTTATTAGAGCCAGGTGGTGGTGGCAGTGCAGGCTTTTCAACACTTGGGTGACAGAGGCAGATAGATATCTGAGTTGGATGCCAGCCTGGTCTACAGAGTGAGTTCCAGGACAGCCAGGGCTACACAGGGAAACTCTGTCTCAAAAATCCCCAAAACAAAACAAACTTAAAAAATCAAATTTTAAGATATTTACATATCTTAATATTTACATAAAAATACTAGAGAGGACAGGACCCAAATCAAGACAAAATCACTTGTGCTTTCTACTTCAATTATCCACATAGCCTGCAGTTGTACACGTCTTTGGTGTAATCAGTCACAGGAAGTTAGGTATGGGCCACTTGGGGCATTGATCTGAAGGTTTATATTTTCAGATTAGAGATGCTCAGTCTGTTTAGTTGCTCATCTCAGTGTTCGTTTGTTCATTCGTTCGTTCATTCGTTCATTCATTCATTCATTCATTCATTCAAGAACTATTTGTAGAGCTTTGGGCCCTAGGCACCATGGAGGTGGTAGTGCTATGCAAGCAGTGAATCTCTATTGTGGGGGACCACTTTAGCCGGGGATGGGGGGGTGGGGGGGGTGTTGGGGGTGTCGGGGCGTATCCATCTGGCTCTCGAAGAAGGTGATGCTGTTGAGCCAAGATCTGATCTCCCCAGCAGCACTTACTTCATGTTGTACAAAGGAGAAAGAGGCTCTCAGGTAGAGAAGATGGCAGGAACAAAAGCCAGAGGTGGACCATGGCTGGTATATGTGAAGAACCAAGGTCAGTGTAACTGAGTAGTGGAGTAAGAGGAGGAGTTGAGGAGGGACAGGTAGGCTGGCTTAAGGCTAGGAAAGACTATGAACTTCATTTTAGTTGTGACAAAAGCTAGTGGGGAGCTTTGAGCAGAGAAGGACAGTGTATGGAGGAGAGTGGAGTTGGGAGGCCGGAGAGGAAGCAGGTGACCCTGGGGAACCACCTTAGCAGTTCATGTGAAGCAGTGGCTTAGAGGATATACATTAGAGGCCAGGATGTGTCTGGCACACTACATAGAGGCAGCTGTTGCTGTTACTCCTTAAAACTTTGAAATATAAGGGATGTGGCTCAAGGGGCTAGAGAGATGGCTCAGCTGTTAAGAGCCCTTGGCTGCTCTTCCAGAGTTCCTGAGTTCAATTCCCAGCAACCACATGGAGACTCACAACCATCTATAATAATAGGATCTAATGTCCTCTTCTGGTGTGCAGGCATTTGTACAGACAGAACAATCATATATATCATTTATATATCATATATATATAATTTTTTTAAAAGGGGGATGTGGCTCAGTTGGTAGAGCACTTGCCTGATATGCACAAAGCCCTGGGTTGGATCCCCAGCATTGATAAACTGGGTGGCATGTGGTGGGATCAGGCACTATTCAGCAAGACCTAGAGAATGGCTTGGGTCCTAGCACTTGGAAGGTGGAGGTAGGATGGTCAGAAGCAGAAGCTCAAGGCATCCTCTGCTAAATAGCGAGTTGAATGCCATCCTGGGATACTTCAGACCTTGTCTTGAAAAACCCAAACTAAAACAAAACAACTTTGAGACCAGACTGACCTGGTCTCTGTTGTGGCTTCAACTCCTCATAGCTGGTGAATCTGAGCAAATGATTTACCTTCACTGAGTTGTAGGTCATCATCTGTGATGTGGGTAGAACAGTAGCTCCTGATGAGACATTTGGGGCACAGAGCCTGGATCACGGTTGGGTTGGTTCAATATTTCTGATTCAGTAACTAGAGAAAATAGGAGGTAAGTGGTAGGAAAAGCTAGTATGTGTGGCACTGCTGGGCAGTTGTTGGGGAGCTTTTTGGCAAGGTGTGGCAAATAGTACCAAGCAAGAGTAGGTAAGGGAGTGAGTGCACAGAATCTGCTTATCCTCCGGACAGTGCTGAGGGTCAGGAAGTGAGGCACAAGGACTAGAGTGGGCACGGGAACAGCCAGTGTCTACAAAGAAGGGGTGATTAGTACAACAGCGGCAAGAATAGGCTACACCTGTCCCTGTGGAACTGCAGGAGTAACTAAGGTTATACCAGCTCATGGAATGTGTGACGCTCATACCTCGGATGTTAACACAAGAGAGATTTACAAATGATGTCCTGCTTAGTGTTTGTCAGGGGGCTATCTATGGAGTGAGCCAAGGACTTAAAGCCTTCCATCTTGTGGTTCTGGCATTCTCTGAGATCCTGGAGTTATTTCCTTTCAGTTGGCAGACAGGGAAGGAGAGAAGCAGTTTCTTAGGAAGGTTTTATGGGTCACTTCACATTCTCTGTGTCTTAATTTGATTGGTAGAACTAGACATATGGCCATATCTGGCCACAGTTTTTGGCATATGTATACAGGTATACAGCTTATTTCACCCTCCTGGTAGAAATAGGCACCAATAGCACCCCATTCTACAGAAATGAACATAGACTCAGGGTGAAGAGCTGTGATGTCACTGGTATAAAGTGACCAAGCCCATGAGGAGGCCTGGCTAAGATTAGTGTTAAGGTAGTCACTTGCTGTCAGAGTTCATTTTGTTGCTATAATGAAATGATAAGGTCAGTTCAGAAAAGAAAGAACTGACAAAACTGGATAAATTTTTTTAAATTCATTTTATTTTACTTGTATAAGAGTTCGTCTGCATGTATGTATATGTACTGTGTGTGTGCTTGATGTCTACAGAGCCAGAAGAGGGTGTCCGATCTCCTGGAAATACCTACCACGTGTGTGCTGGAAACAGAGCCCGAGCCCCCTGCAAGAGCAGCAAGGGCTCTTAACCACTGAACCACTAGATGAGGTAATTTATAAATGAAAGGGCTCATTAATTCATACTGAAGGATAGTAGTTCCATGGATGGTCATATCTGGCAAGGACCTCATGCAAACAACGTTGTGGGAAGACAGAATGCAAGCCAGCAGGTGGGAGGTGGTGGCTGAGCTCAACCTACAACAGCCACTTGATTTAAAAACAAGAAACTGGGGAAAGGCTCAGTTGTTAAAGTCTAGGCTCATCCAAAAACAAGAGTTTGGTTCCCAGGATCCATGCTGTCCCAAACCAAACAAACATGTGTGTGCCTCTGCAGTCACCTTTCACTTAGTATATTGAGGCAGGGTCTCCTGCTGAACCAGAGCTCAGGGATTTGTCTGATCTAGCTATGCTGCTTGATCTGAGGATTCCATCTCTGCCTCCTGAGTGCTTGGATTAGAGGTGGGCAGACAAACCCAGTCTTAGTCAAGGTTACTATTGCTGTGATGAAACATCATGAGCAAAGCAGCCCTGGGAGGAAAGGGTTCATTTGACTTGCACTTCCATATCTATGGTCCATCACTGAAAGAAACTGGGACAGGAACCCAAGCAGGGCAGGAACCTGGAGGCTGGAGCTTGATGCAGAGTCCAGGGAGGGGTGCTGCTTACTGGCTTGCTCCTCATGGCATGCTCAGTGTGCTTTCTTATAGAACACAGGACCAACAGGCCAGGGGTGGCTCCCCCCACAGTGGGCAGAGCCCTCCCCATCAATCACTAATTAATAAAATGCCCACAGATCTCATGGAGGCATTTTCTCAGTTGAGGTTCTCTTCTTTCAGATGGCTCTAACTTGTGTCAAGTTGGCATAAACTAGTCAGCCTACCCACCCTGTATTTATATAGGTGCCAGGGATCAGAAGTCGTGCTTTTGTGGTTAGTGCTTTGCCTACGGAAGCACTCCCATTTTGATTTCTTCATTTCATGTGTATAAGTGCTTCATTCGTGTGCATGTATGTCTGCATACCATGTGAATACCTGGTACCTGCAAAAATCAGAAAAAGGCATCAGATCCCCCTGGAACTGTAATTAGGTAGGTTCTCGGAATCGAACTCAGGTCCTTTGGAAGAGCAACCAGTGTTAACTGCTGCACCATCCCTAATGTAGCTCAGATTGGCCTCAAACACAAGATTCTTCTGCCTTACTTCCAAAGTGCTGACATTACAGACCTGATATAAGTAAACCACAGTGTTGAGAAAGGCATTAATCCCTCTGACCTAATCCCCTCTTAAAGGTCCCATCACCTCTCAACTCTTTTCACCATGAGTTTGGGAAGGGTCAAACCACATTAGAACCCCAGAAGGTAATGCTGTAGCAATCAGATTCCTATAATGAATTTGGTCTTCCTCCCTTCCTCCTTCCCTACCTGCCTACCTACTTGAGACTTGGAAGGAAGCTGCAGATATCAGGGCAGTGCACACCCACAGAGTTTACCAATGTTGTCTTAGGATCCATCGGAGAGAGAGAATTTTTTTGTAGAGCCAAGGGTTGGTTATTACCAGTGTCCAGGGTCTAGCATCTTGCCCCTTTCACTCAGTCTCTTAGGACCCTGGCTTAGGGCACTGTGGAAGACACAGACTAATTCTGTTTCATTTTCTAAGTGCATCTGTGATCTCATCCGTGCTGAGCTGGGCATCCTAGCCCAGGGATCAAGGCTCTTCTTGGCCAGATTATGGGTGCTGCAGTCGGGAGGCTCAGGACAGGGCTGACTGGCTCATAGGTTTAGTTTTGCTGAAATCTGAATGTTTGCCATAGCAGCTTGGTGGCACTTACCCTCTTGGTCTGGTATACCTTGTTTCCTATGTTTCTTACTTGATTCCTTAACAGATTCCTTAGTTTGGAAGGAGAGATCCAGTCTGGATTGATGTGCATTTATACAACATCCACTGCATCCCTGAGTCTGACCTAGATATAGCCATAGGTCAGGCCTGGCTTTGCCTTTCAGGCATTTTGGAAAGGCTGCTTGGTCTAAGTGGGGTGCAGCCTTACAGGTTTGCACAGTGTTTCCACCTTGAATATGTGAGACACCCCCAGCCTTGTTTTGCTTATTTGTAAATGGGTTGATGTGAGGATTTGATGAGCTCTAGTAGACCTGCCCTAGAACCTGGAGAGCAGGAGCTGGCATATGGTATTAATGTGAGTTGTGAGCTCACCTGCCTTGCCTTGTGTATTCTGAGGCCCTCCCTGCTTTCAGCACATTTTAATTCCCACAGTTACCATTTTTCTGTTTCAAAGGAGGAAATAGCCAAGAAAAGGTAATTTGCCCAGGGCCATACTGCTAAAACATGGTGCCAGCAACTCCAGGCTCTCACTGGTATGCCATACAACCTCCTTGCTGCAGGGAGGAAAATTGCTCTCGGACCTAAGCCCAGGGACTGTGTGTGTTGAGTTTTTCTATAGGTGAAAACAGTGTTTACCCAGTGTTCATTGTGTGAACTAGTGTGTTTTGTTCAGTGTGAACTGATGCCCTGCTTTGTGCTGCTGATGGGCAGAGTTTTGCTCCAGACAGCTCTAGAGGAACACTAATAGCATTAGCTCTTACACAGGAGGATGCTGGGACACAGACAGGGGTGGGACTTGGAGGGGCTCAGTTCATAGCGTTGTCTGAGCCCCTGCTTTCTTTGCAGCTAACTGGTAGTGCACAAACATTTGTCCAGTGGACTGTGAATGTGTTCTGATCTGAGCAAGCCATGTGAGGCCGTTCTGGGTCATGGGAGATGCACTATAGACTGGGGACTCTGGCCTTTCCTGCCTCCTGCAACTGGGCTTGGAAGGTTCCAGGATCCGCAGCCTGGGAAGGATGGATGGTGTGGGGGGATACTGTCCCCTCCCTTCCCGCCTTCCATTCATGTATTCCTCTTTGCTCTCCTTTGCTCTCTTCTGGTCTCTGTGCTGGCCAGGCTCTAGGGCTGCTTCTGCCCACTCCTTTTCTGTATCTGTGCTTCTGTCTGTTCTTCCTTCTCCTCTCCCATCTGAGCCCCTCCCACTCCCTGCATTGGTCACGTGGGGGCACCACGGGATTTAAGCTTAATCTGCTGGGTGCTCAAGTAGCCTGGCGCTGTTAGTGTGTTAGTGCTTTGGTGCGCATAGCTGAGCTGATCTTGGTACTTTGGGGGGGGGGGCTGTGGGATACCCACAGACCCCCCTCCATGAACCTAGGGCTGGCAGAATCCCTGCAGCCCCAGCTGGCATTGGAGATTGTGATCCAGGTGGGTCCTGAGGTCTGTGTCTACCCAGTCCAGGGCAAGGCAGAGCAGGGTAAGCCACTCCATAGAGCAGTGAGAGAGGTAGCTAAGCAGAGGGAGGTGTGGGGCTGACATACAGCGGCCACAACTTGCAGCTCTTGGGGCTACACTGGCCAATTGCTAAGACTCTCTAATTTCTGTGCACAGTAGTTGGGGAAGGACCCTCATGGACTTTAGGAATTACTGGCCTCTGACATAGCAAGATCTTCCTTTCCTGCCATGGGAGCTGGACTGGAGCTTCCACTGTGTTGCCTGAGTTACTGTGGGCTTGGTTTACTTCTCTGTGCTCAGGTCCTGCCTGGAGCACCGACCTAGGGGAGACTCCTAGCAGGAGCTCTTTGCAGTTTACCCTTCAGGCATCATTAGCTTCATCTCCCAAGCCCAACCCTCGGTCCAGGAAGCTGGGGTCCCTGAAAGTGCTCTCCTCTCATAGACACTGGAGAGCTGTGTCCAGAGACCAGACCAAGAGAAGAGCCTGAGTGTGCAGAGCCCAGCCCAGGGTGCCAGTCTGCCAGTCTGTATCAGGGAGATCATCACCCGCAACCTCTCTCAGCCTGAGAGCCCAGGTGCTACCTCCCTGTCCTGTCCAGGGTCCCTTCTCACTTCTCTCCTCAGCAGCAATAGATAGATAGTGCTGTGTATGTGCCCATGTGTGTGCCTGTGTGTGTGTATATGCATGTGTGTGTGTACATTCATGTGTGTATGTGTATTGTGTGTGTGAACATGCATGCACATATATGTGTAGATGCATTTCCTGTGAACACAAAGACATCAAAGGTGGACACTGGGTTCCTGCAGTGTCACTCTCCACCTATCCCAGTACAGCAGGGTCTCTCACTCATTCTGGCACTAGGCTGGCAGCCAGCAAGAACTGCTGATTCTTCTGTCTCTTCCCCACATAGCTCTGGGGTTATAGGTGTCTAAGGGGCCATGCCCAGCTTTGTACATGGGTGCTGGGATTTGAACTTAGATACTCAGTCTTGTGTACAAGTGCTCTTATGCACTGAGCTGTGTCCCCAGCCCCGTCAGTTATATCTTCTTGAATACACATAGCTCTTGGGATGGATGGATAGGCACAGAGGAGGAAATGGAGGCTGAGATGTAATCTGCCCAAACTTATTTATTCCCCACGTAGCACAGCTAGAGGGGGTGGGCAAACCTTCCCTGTTCACTGCTTCAGATCTGAACACCAAATACTGCGTTTCCTACCATGATGGTGTAAGCTCTCTGAGGCTGAGATTACATGGGGGGGGGGGGCAGCTCAGTTCAGACCAGGCTCCTGCAAAGGCCTGATGGCTGTGGTTCCTTTTGGTGTGTTACATGCATGACCTGGTTATGCAGCCTGCCTGAGTGCCTGGCCATGAGGTCAGCTGTTAGCTGGTGGTGTAGGTGCTGGCAGCTCTTCTGCTGGTGCTTTTTGAATCTCTGCTACAATCTGCTTCCAATTCCAGATCAGGGCTGGACGGTGTCTTTGAGGAGACTGGGGGTGCTGAGGCTTCCCAGAGTTGGAAGACTTAATGAACCACTTCAAGGCTAGAAGGCCTGCAATGTGTGTCCATATCTTTGATTGTCACAGTAGAGCCCACAGGGAGGGGGTGGGTTTCTTCTCTGGCCTTTGCTCCCCTCTTCTTCCTCTTCCCATGATAAGTTCACTGTCTTAAACCCTGGATATGAGAGAAGGAGGCATGATGGTGCTTGTCTGAAATCTCAGCACTTGAGGGTCAGAGGGAGAGGATCTTGGGTTCAACCCAGCCTGGGATACCTTATTTCACAAAAACAAGGAAGCAAGGCAGCTATGAGAGGAAGCCCTGACTTCGAGTAAGGCTTAACCACTTTCTTGGCATGGTCCGATTATTATTCACCTATTTAACAGATAGGTAAAATTGAGGTCCTGAGGAGACTAGTCCTCAGAAAAGGAGGGAGTGAGAATTTAGAACTTCCAGTCCCCAGGAGGGTGGGAACAAAAGATGTTCTCTCCATGCCTAGCTGGAGCCTCCCTCCTGCATGTTCTGGGGATGTGGTCCTATTAGCTGTGGTTGTTCCTACACAACTCTAGCTCCTGGCTTCTCTTGCCAACTTTCTTGCTCCTTGGCTGCCTTGGACCCCAGGTGCTTTAGTCATACACACCCAGGATCCTCCCGAGCCCTGCCCGCCATCTTGTTCCAGGAATGAGTAGAACACCTGTTTGGATTGGTGCCCTTCTGTACTAGACAAAAGTCAACTTCAGTTCTTTGTCCCTTGTCAGCCCCTCTCCAGGGCCCAGATATGGCTTCGCTGCTGTCACTGCAGGAGGAGAACCAGCTGCTGCAGCAGGAGCTATCCCGTGTGGAGGATCTGCTGGCCCAGAGCCGTGCTGAGCGAGATGAGCTTGCTATCAAGTACAATGCTGTCAGTGAGAGGGTGGGTGCTGCTGCAGCTGGGCTTGGGCTGGGGTAGGGAGATGTCCTGACCATGCCTACTGGTCAGCTGGAATGTCCTTGAACTCATGGTGACCTTGAGGGATTGCTGGTGGTGGGAGGTTGAAAAGAGGTGAGGAGTGAGGAAATGGTTGTAATAGTAGCTTCTGTTGGCAGAGCGAGGTAGAGCATGCCTTTGAATCTCAACACTCAGGAGGTAGAGGCAGGCAGATCCTTGTGAGCTTGAGGCCAGCCTGTTCCAGGATAGCCAGGGTTACACAAAGAAATCCTGTCTTGAAAAACAAAAAACAAAAAGGTAGCTACCATTAATGGAATGCATACTATGTGCCAAAAATATATTTAATGTACCAAAGTGTGTACCGTCATAATACCCATTTAACCAAGGAGAAAACAGAGGCTCAGAGAGAGAAAGCACCGCACCTCTTGTCTCAGCCATTCAAGACCAGCCTCCCGATGTCCTTGTTCCCAGGCAAGGACTATGTATTGTTTTTGTTTCGGGTGTGTGCAGAGAGCTTGCTGACTCCTACAACATCCACTGTGTGCTGGTGGGGCCATGTTTGTATGGAGCTCTGAGGATTGTCTTGTGTGTTTTCCTGTGCACCCTCTGACTGGAGTGTGTCCTGGTACTGCCTGCTCAAACAAGCCTCTGACTTGTCAGAGCTTGCCAAGGAGCAGAGTGAGGGTCCCATGGTGGTCCCCAAGCTTTGAGGACACTACAGAATTCATTTCCTGGGGGACTTAGGGGTGCAGAGACAGGGTCGCAGGAATACTAGATTGGTACTGTTGATGGGCCAGAACCAGGTGGTTAGACTCTTCTTGGCCCAGGGCACAGTGCCAGTCCCTTGGGGACTACCTCTTAGGTGCCAGCTTCAGCAACTGAAACTCACACTGCCCCTTGATTGACAAGGAATGGAAGAAGAGGTGTGTGGGTGGGTAGCAGGTCCCTTCTCTTCTAGGACATAGATCCTGGGGGCAGGTCTGCAGTGGGGGCTGAGGGGCTGTGTCCATCTAGACCTTCCCTTCATATATTGGCACAAATTATCTGGATTTTTAACTGTTCCATGTCTGAGAGAGTTTTGGTGAGACCCCCACCTGGAGGCAGAGATTGGATGAAAATGACCTTGAGGCCTTTCTCCCTTTCCTGGAGGAGGAGAGTCCACAGAGAGCATAAGAGCCCAGCAATCACCTTATTATAGATGGAGAAACTGAGGTCTGCATAGAAGCATGCCAGGCCCAAGCTTAGCAGTGAAGCTGGACGGGGACCACTGGTCTAGGGTTGTGGTTGTATGGCATACTCCCTGATACTCATTTCAACCTGTGCCTGCAGGTGACAGGTGCCCTGTGCCCTGTGGCCACACTGGCATGGTGGACTAGGTTGGGGCAGTTAGTGAAGTTGTTCTAATCTTCAAACCTCACATTCCCCTGGGATAGGAGTGGAATAAGAGTCAAAATTCATGCTGTGTTCATTGGATATCCTATGGAGAAACTGAGGCAGGACTCCCAGAGGCTACCTCCCGAGTCATAGTGTATGTCAGTATCCCCAAGATACAGGGGTAGGGTGAGCTACAAGGGAAAGAGACAATGGAGTAATATTATCCTTGGCTCTAGAGAACAGATTCACCACGGGTTCTCCCAGTGTCCATGGCAACCTGGGTTTAGTGAGCTAATGGGGCAGGAGAGCAACAGTTTCTAAGGAGACAATAAACTATGTTCATCCATTCTTGTAACCTCCTTTCCATTGGAATTGCAAGTCACATTGAAAGGCTGTTTTGTAAAGGGCAGTTTGTGAAGAGGGGTTAGATATGGCCTGCAGTAGCCGGCACCGAGCTCTGGGGAAGTGAGTCCCTAGTAACTGGCCAAAACCCTTCCACATCACAGAAGCCAGTATCACAGGGGTCTCATGGATGTAGAAAATACACCCAATGCAGGCTACAAATAGACCCCACATAGAACATAACATATAGAAACAAGCCCACACTATGGATACACACAAACTCACAGACTATGTAGCCAGACACCACACAGTCCTCCTGCCCTGCTGCAGAGCAACACCCTGGTGAACAATCACAGCACCTCTGCATACAGTAACCAACTGTTGCACAGTGCACTGTGTGCATCTCCTGGCTGCACACAGACAGCAAAAGGACAGGACCAGCAAGAGCCATCTGTCAGCCCACAAAGGCACACACATGCTCAAGTGCATTCACTCCATTACTTGTGACCCAAGGCTCCCAGTTTATATCATGCCCATGCCTCATTAGCATACACAGACACACAAGCACATGTCCTGACACATACAGATGGACATAATGTCTGTACAATCCCATAAACCATGTCTATATGCACCTCACCCTGGAGCATGAGAAGGCCTGGATACCAAATGTCAACACACACTCAATGTACCCAAGGCATGCAGAGTCCTATGTGGAGACATGGCTACTATACCTCACTCTCTGTGAGGCACACTCACTGATGTCAGGGCTATGTGACAGATGTGGACACTGTTTACTTCTCTACTTGCTTGGGCTTTATATAGACGTTTGCTAAGACTAAAAATTCCTACTGACACTCCCTTGGCAGCCTTAGCCTGTGTTCTTCAACTCACATCACAGCCCCATGTGGCTGTGCTGACTCTTCTCTGTTGGTGTTATCCCTATTGGCACCATCACCCTACCTACCAGCTCTAAGAGAATCTACCAGGTACACTGGGCTAGTACAGGCCTGGAGGGCCACTGACCTGGCCTGAACCCCAGGTTAGTGTGGGTAAGAAAAGCCTTCTCTCCCCTTTCCTGTGCCTGGTGGCCTACACTTGTGTGTATGTTTGAGGGCCTGCTGGTCAGCCTGGGAGCTTGGGAGATGGATGGTAAGTCTGGGTAGGCATCAGTCAGCCAGGCTGGGGTTCAGTGTCCTCAGTCCCAGTGTGTGTCCATGTCCCTAAGTCTCATCTTCTTCAGTCCTTCCCTCAACCCCTTTCTCTGACAGCCAGAGGCTGAGGGACTCCAGGAAGAGTAGCCAGGAGGGCTAGTCGGCAGGCCTCCTCTGTGTGCCCATGGGGTCTGAGGGTGGCACACTGCATGGTATCTGGAGTGGAGGAAGCTGGTTGGGGGAAGAGTTCTATGAGGTGAGGGAGGAGGGTTAGAGGGGCAGCACAGTGCTTACATACGGATCTTACGGCTCTGTGCTTGTTGGGGGCTCCTGTGTCACTCTGGGACCTCATGTGTGCCCTCTGTATACTTGGGTCATATGCATATCAACACCTCTGTTATGAATAGATTCACTATGCACTTACATTGTTAGTTCACTGGTCTCAAATATTCTTTGGGTATGAGCCAGGCCACCCCACAGCCAGTGTTCTAGGTTTTCAAATCCAATGGGAAACAAAAATCCAGGCTTTTCTGAGCTTGCCTTGGGGAAGGAAAAGGGTTGGGGAGACATGGTAGAAGACTCAGGCATAAACCATAGTGGGTGGACTCAATGTTCTGAAGTAGTGGCAGAGAATGCACAGAGCAGGGTGGGTACTTCTGCAGTCTGCCTCTAAGGCATATGTCTGCAGATGTATGCTGGTAGGCTTACCTATACATGTACATGCTTGTCTCTTCTGTGTGCCTATTTGCCTGTCTGTGTGCTCATACCTACCCATACCCACCCAACATATATTCATTCCCATGTCTGCACTGTGTGCCCATTCTTGCCCTGTGTGTTCAAGCATGTCCCATCTATGTGCCCATCCCCACCTCACATACATCCCCAGGCATTGTGTGCCCATGCCCACTCCACATATATCTTGTGTGCCCGTCCTATGTATCCAAGAATGTCCCATCTATGTGCCCATTTCAGCCTTGTGTGTCTAAGAATGTCCCATCTGTGTACCCACACTAGCCCATGCCTGCCCTGTGTACCCACGCATGTCCTATTTCTGTATGCCTATGGCCCTGTCTGGTGTATATGCCTACTTCATCTGTATGTTCATGTATTATACACATATGCACTGCATCCTGGGCTTACCTGCCTGTGACTGCTCCTTGGAGTGCTGTCAGCTTGCAATGCATTGTGCATCTGAGCTCAGGATGGTGTCTCCTGAAGGGACCTAGGCCTGCTTGAAGCACAGGACTCTCACCCAGGGTCCTTTCCTGCAGCTGGAGCAGGCTGTGCGGCTGGAGACTGGGGAGCTGGAGGCCCAAGAGCCCAAGGGGCTGGTGCGGCAGAGCGTGGAACTGCGAAGGCAGCTGCAGGAGGAGCAGGCCTCCTACCGGCGCAAGCTGCAGGCCTACCAGGAGGGCCAGCAGCGGCAAGCCCAGCTAGTGCAGCGCCTGCAGGCCAAGGTCAGGGATGTCCTGTCCACCCCCATCCCTGCCCTCACTATGCTTCACTCAGCCCTCACTCCTGGGCTCACACCGCTTCCTGCACATTGCCAGATTCTTCAGTACAAGAAACAATGCTCAGAGCTGGAGAAGCAGCTGCTGGAGAAGTCCACTGATCTGGAGCAACAGCGCCTGAGGGTGGGTGCCAGGGTGGGGCAGGCACAGGCCTCCCTCCTCTGCCTGTCCTGACCCTTCTCTCTTCCTCACCTAGGACACAGAACACAGCCAGGACCTGGACAGTGCCCTTCTGCGCCTGGAGGAGGAGCAGCAGAGGTGAGTGTGGGGCATAGCCAGTGGGCGGCCTCTTGGACAAGTGAGCAAGTGCTCACTGACCCCATCTGCCTCTCCCAGAAGTGCCAGCCTCGCCCAGGTGAATGCCATGCTGAGAGAGCAGCTGGATCAAGCAAGCTTGGCCAACCAGACTCTGAGCGAGGACATTCGCAAGGTAACCAGTGACTGGACCCACAGCTGCAAGGAGCTGGAGCAGAAGGAGGCAGCATGGAGGCATGAGGAAGAGGTAAGTGGGATGACAGTGGGGGGGTCTTGCAGAGGGTTGGATCAAGTCTGGAGAAGGACTGGGAACTGACCATGTGAGCACAGTAGTAGTGGTCACGGGCATCAGGAAAGAACTAGGCTGGTACAGCCCTGGGCCAAGTTCTCACATTTCTTTTATTCCTCATGATATGTGGGGCTGTCATTGTGTCATGTAGAAAGTTCAGTAACCAGCTCATGGTTGTGGTCACACACTGCCAGCTGGGAGGCCATGCTGGTGAGTCAGTGTCCCCAGTGCCTCATGTATCTGTCTCCACAGTCCTTCAACACCTACTTCAGCAGAGAGCACAGCCGCCTGCTCCTCCTCTGGAGGCAGGTCATGGGACTCCGACGGCTGGTCAGCGAGGTGAAGATGGGCACGGAGAGGTGAGGCCTGACTCCTGAGAAGCATGGGGTGTATCCTTCCATGGGCTGCCACTGGGGATGCAAAGGCAGTCAGCCTTGTTGAGGTTCAGATGGACTATGCTCTTTCTATGATATTTAATCTAGTATTCAGTGCCTCTCTGAGGCAGGAATTGCCATATTCCCCATTTCACACCAAAGATCAGAGAGGCTGAGTGACCTCAGATCACACAGCAGAGAATAGCTGTGCAGTTGGACTTTCCTGTGGGCTGCCAGCTCAAAAATAATGACATGGAGATGTATTATTAATTATGAAAGCTCGGCCTTGGCTTAGGTTTGTCCCACTAGCTCTTATAACATAAATTAACCTGTTTCTATCAATCTACATTCTGCCACATGGCTTAGTTACTTCTCCTGTATACTGTATGTCCAACTTCTTCAGTGTCTAGCTGGTGTCTCTTACCCCTAGATTCATCCCGAGTTCTCTTAGCTTGGAAGTCCCGCCTATTCTCTCCTGCCTAGCTATTGGCTATGCAGCTCTACCGAACTAATCACAGTGACACATCTTCACACAGTGTAAACACATACTCCATATTTCTCCTCTTTTTGTCTAAAAAAGAAAGGGTTTAACTCCAACACAGTAAAAACTATATATAATTAGAACAATTATCAGGCAAGAATTACATTCACAATGTCCAGTTTGTTTGTATGAGAGAATATTGTTTTATCTTGAAGAGTCCAAAATTTTATACCTAAACCACTTTCTATCATAACTTGAATTACCAACCTAGAAATATTGTTTTAGACTTTAAAACATTTTTTTAGATAAACAACTTAAGCTTTTATGTCTTTAAACCTTATGCCCTTTATCTCTTTAATTTTTTTCCTCCTTTTTAAATTTTTTTCAAGACAAGTTTTCTCTTTGTAACAGTGCTGGCTGTCCACTGTCCACTTGCTTTGTAGATCAGGCTGGCCTCACTGAGATCTGCCTGTTCTGCATCCTGAGTGCCAGGATTAAAGGCGTGCACCACTGCCCAGCCACTTTACATCTCTATTGTGAGGGTTTTTTTTTTTTTTTGTTTGTCTGTCTGTTTGTTTTGTTTTGTTAATAAGGAAAACTGTATAACTATCTGGTCAACACTATTAGAGACTATACTGATATATTGTGTGTACTTTAAAGAAATAAAGTTTGCCTGAAGATCAGAGGACACAGCCAGCCACAGAGTTATCCATAGAGGTCAGGCAGTGGTGGCATACACCTTTAATCCCAGCACTTGGGATTCCATGACTCTGCTTCCAGTACTTGGGAAACACACACACCTTTAATTCTAGTACTAGGAAGGAAGTGTTATGACTGGGCAGAGAAAGGAATATAAGCAGAGGAGACAGAGTTCAGCCATTCCATTTCGGTCTGCATCTGCAGTTCCCTTGCTTCCCCTATTCAGTCTGAAGATTTATGGAGACAGGCTCTACCCACTTTGGCCTGAGGAGTTGGCTAGGTGAGAAGTGGCTATGGCTTGTTCTTCTGTCTCTCAGATCATTCAGCTTTTCCCCAATATCTGACTTTGGATTTTTATTAAAAGACAAATTAGGATTTGTGTAAGAAGAGACCCACGAAGGATATGATATTACCGAAGTAAACAGTAAGTGCAGAGCAAACAACTTCCCAAACTATAGAAATTATAGAGACATCTGGCTGCCTGGACAGTCATCTAAGGTTCTTCTATCTTCAACCTACAGGCCTAAGATATCTGACAGACTTTTCTGTGAAGCAAGAGTTTTGAAGGACTGTCCTACCTAGTCTTGGCAAAGTTTGGTAGTCACCTTTTTTGTGTGTGTCCTGCTTGTCCAGTTTGTACAGCATATTGTTTGCAGTCGAGGCAAGGGTAGTTTCTTGTCCAGTAGCTCTGCCACATAGAATACAAACTCCATATGGATGTTCTTCAATGCTTATCATCCTTTTTTGAAGTAGATTGGTGCTATCAGGAGCAGAATTGTCTCTATGTCATGAAAAGTCTTATGTTATTAAAACATCTTAAATACCATATTCTGTAGATCACTGTTGACCATCTTTCTAAAGTTTATCTTTGTTTGACCTTAAAAATGTACCTAACAGGATTACAAATTTGATTGTTGTAGATGAGTAACTGCTAATCTATATATTATATTTATTTATTTTTAGTAACCTATATTTTAAATTTTATTTTAAATAGTTTATAGTAATA
Organism: Phyllotis vaccarum; assembly: GCA_033318265.1. Classification (NCBI taxonomy): domain Eukaryota; kingdom Metazoa; phylum Chordata; class Mammalia; order Rodentia; family Cricetidae; genus Phyllotis; species Phyllotis vaccarum. The sequence continues at coordinate 55,838,802 of JARWLC010000003.1, read as the reverse complement.
ACTTTAAAAAACTAGAACTTTACATTATTTTCTTTTTTTTTTTTTTGAGGGGGGTGGTTGAAGACAGGGTTTCTCTGTGTAACAGTCCTGGCTGTCCTGGAACTCACCCTGTAGACCAGGCTGATACCTTGAACTCACAGAGATTTACCTACCTCTGCCACCCATCCCCCCCAAGGGGGGAGGAGGTCTGGGATTAAAGGCATGAACCATCATTGCCTGGCTGAGCTTTACATTGTTAAGTAAGCTGTAATATGTACAATACCTTAAAGAAGAGTAGAAACATATATACAGTATGTTAAAACAAAAGTAATCTTAAATTTGTATCAGTATACAATGTAAAATATTTGAGATTAATAGTTGTTTTTAGTTTAAAAGTAGGTTCTGTAATTTATCCGTTTACCCTATCATTCCTATATCCCCCTTTTTTTCAGAAAGTTTCTTGAATTCGACCTCCCTCATTTAGTTTCCTCCTTTACCATGACCAGTAACAGTTTGCAACCAACCCCCTAAACAATAGCAAACATTCATAACCCACTGAACTACCACAAGCTATCTACCGCTCCTCTTGGGAATGTGGGTGTTGTGTTTTCTAGATTGCTTTCTATTGTCTGGGGGTGATGGGGACCCTGAGAAAATTGTGATAATGGTCAAGTCCTGGCAGAACTAGCTGTTTTAGTTTTTTGTTTAGTCTGTGTGTGATGGGAAAGTGTAGAGCTTTTCTGAAATCCTGGCTGGAGCAGTCTGTGAGGCTGGCTCAACTCAGCAGCAACTTTGAAGTTGTTCTGGACACAGAATTTTGAGGAAACTAACAGAAGCATTCTGAGAGGCTGGATCACCTGGACTGCTTGCTTCATTGATATTGGTCCTTTTCTTTTTCTGAAGATATACAAACTTTTAGAGGTAACATATATCTGTGTTAACACAAGTATGGAATGTGTGGTGTGGACAAGTCAGCTTAAGATGATTTCTTGTTTTATGTTTGAAAAGGTAAACGGCATCTGTCAACTTTATAAGTCTATTTGGATTGTGTAACAAAATTGTAATATGAATCTCTAACCCTGTCATATGAGAGGATGACATGTAATAATAAGTCATGAGGACTCTGTAGCCAACAGGATTTATCATGTCTCATCCATGTCAGGAGATCAGCATATACGTCACCTGTCTTGTAGTCTCTCTTCATTTCTTCTTTTATGTTTTTAGTCAAGATTTTTAGGACCCCCCATCAAATCTGATTTTTATTAATTTTGATTAGAACCATAGCTCTTTGTTTCCTGTGGAAACAAAGGCATACATAACCTCCCCCTCCCCACAACATGTTTCCCGACTTCCACTCTGAAGTTCAGACATCCCAAAAATATATAAGCTGGTTTACTTTAGTGTTTTCACAATTCATTGTTTGCCCTCCACTAAAGTCAACAAAGCACCATACAGGATCCAAATGCCCTGCATATTTCTCATTCTTATGTGGCATATTTTTAATATTATTTTATTCTTTTATAAAGTCTTTATTTTGTTAAACTATTTTATTTATTATAATGATATATACTCATTTTGCTTTCCTTTTTTGCTTCTAAGTAAATTTCAAACATACTGTACTTGTTCAGAAGTTTTGGGGGGGTAGTAAGAGGTTTCTGGCCCGGACATTCTGGCCTAGCCTCAAGGCTTAGGCCCCCAGACCCACAGACCCACAGACCCACAGAGACACACAGATTCTTACAATAGTTTTAGGCTGATCAGCCTAAGGCCCAGGCATATAACTTGCTAACTCTTTACCCTTAAACTAACCCATGACTCTTATCAGGTTCAGCCATGCGGCTCGGTACCTTTTCTCAGAGCAGCATAGTTGTCCTCTGTTTCTTCTGGCTTCTCTCTGGCGTTCTGCTCTGTTCCGCCTGTTCCTAGAGCCTTCCTAGTCTGGTAGCCCCGCCTACACTTCCTGTCTGCCTTTGGCCAATCAGTGCTTTTTATTAAACTCATAGGCGGGGACAATTACTTACAATGGAATAATACAATCCCCTACAGGTTTTGTTTGCTTATCTGACTTTCTGTGTATCTATAACCTTTTCTGAGTATATGGCACTGGCAGCTGGCTCTGCCCACTTTGGATCCAAAGTGGGTGGCAGGAACCGCATCTAACTGTTCCAAGTCTGGGAAGTTGTTGTGCCCACTTTCCAGAACCTCAGTGAGCATCAGCCAACTGTTGTGAGTGTTCCTGGAGAGGCCCAGGTGTCAACTGTGGCAGTTCCAGCAGATGTGACTTTTTCATTCCTGTAGTGAGCCCCATGTTGGGCGCTAGATGTAGTCAGACTTTTCTTTGGGCTGCCAGCTTACAAATAATGACACAGAGACTTATTATTAATTATGAAATCTTGGCATTTAGCTTTAGCTTGTTCCACTAACTCTTATAACAGAAACCTATTTCTATTAATCTATTTTTTTGCCACATGGCTCAGTTACCTCTCCTCTGTATTGTATGTCCGACTTCAATGTCTAGCTAAGTCTTTCTCGTGCCTAGATTCATCCCAAGTTCCTTTCTCTGCCCAGAACAGTCCCATCTGTTCTCTCATGACTAGCTATTGACCACTGAGTTCTTTATTAGACCAACTACGGTGACACATCTTTACAGTATAAACAAATATTCTGCAGCGTGGCTGAGTTTGAAGCCTGCCTCCCTTTGTCTTTATAGTTTGAGTCAGGAGCCATAGATATTCACAAAATAGGACTTTTTTTTTTTTTTTTTTTTTGAGACAGCATCTTACTTTGCAGCTCTGGCTAGCCTCCAATTCAGCGATCCATCTGCCTCTGCTACTTGAGTGCTGGGATTAAAGATGTGCATTACTATGCCCAGCAGATTTTTAATTTTTTAAATCTTTTTTCTTTCTTAGAGTCATATATACTCCAGGCTGTCGTGGAACTCACTATACAGGATGATGGCCTTGAGTGCTGGAATTACAGGCATGTGCTACCATACCAAGTTTATGTATTGCTAGGGATTGAACCTAGGATTTGGCATGTATTAGGCAAGCACTTTATCTACTGATCCATGATCCCAGCCCAGCACTTGGACCTTTTTCTTCCAACTGCTGGGAATACAGGTCTGTGTCACCCACTATACCTGGCTAAACTTTTTTCTTCTTTTGGTACCTTAAGTCTCTTAATTGTTCACGGAATGGCTAGCTATTCTCAGGGATTCTTGGAGTCTAGCTATTGCTGTCTTGTGTTTGCATGAGCCTGCACAGATCTGTGGTTAGAGCTACAGATTGCTGTTTCCTTGGCAAGACTCGGATCCCAGTAGTTCAGTGTTCCCCCACAGGAGGCTTCTTGGTCTGGGGCATGTGTCTGCAGCCTGTGATAGCATTTCTAGGTCAATGCCAGGATGAAAACTGTATCAGAAGTGTTTGATACTATGTTTGACCTACTGTGTGTTACCTAGAATTCTGTGAGGCACTCTGCTGCTGTTAGATGCTCAGCACTGCAGTTCAGAGTGAGTGAACCCACATTAAGGCTTTAAAGTGGGCCTTGATTTTAATTAATTTGAGAAAGGATCTCATTATGGCCTTGATCTCTGGGGCCTTGAGCTTGAGCTGTAGACCAGGCTGGTCTCAAACTCACAGAGAATCCTACTCTGCCTTTCAAATTCTGTAGTTAAAGGCACACACCACTAACTAGTTGGTGCTAGTGGCAGCGCAGGTCTTTAGTCTCAGCACTCAGAAGGCACAGTCTTTTGGGCATACACTGTTATAATTTCATCTTTGATTCTCTTTTCATCATCTTCTTCCACTGCGTGTGTGTACGTGTGTGTGTGTGTGTGTGTGTGTGTGTGTGTGTGTGTGTGTACATAAATGTGTGGTGACCAAGAACAACTTTGGGGTCACTTCTCTCTTTCCACCATGTAGGTCTCCAAAATGAAACCCAGGTCATCAGACTCTACAGCAGGCACCTTTACCCCTACGCCATCTCAGTTCCTAACACCTGTTTGTGGATGAGATCTTAGATTAGCTTGGAATGCTGTCCTCCTACTGTGGCCGTCTGAGAAGTTTGATGGCAACTGTGTGCTTCCATCTGGCTCAACTTTGCTTTTTGTTGTTGTTGAAGACAGGGTTTCTGTATCAACAGCCCTGACTGGTTTTGAACTCAAGTGATTCACCTATCTCTGCCTCTCAAGTGCTGGGGTTGAGGTGTGTGCCACCGTTGCTCAGCTGCTTTGGAGTATCTACCCTTCTGGCTTTTCTTGGCTGTAGGATCCACTGATTGTATCTACCATTGTTTATTTAATAGTGATCTCCCTTTTAGTGGATGTTTGCTATCTCCAGGATTTCCACACATGCTATGATACCATTAGTCATCTGTCATTGCCTTGTGCTGAGCCTATCTGGAAGATGCCATCTTAGATGCCCAGGTGTTCATACCTTTCAGGGCTCTTCCTGACTGTCTTCCCCTGTGGCTCTGCCCATTTGCCCTTCATCAGCTGTATAGGGATGGCCACTTTCTCCACAGCCTCACCCATGTTGGGCATAATGTGACTTTGTTTCTATAACCTGATAGTGACAGATGGTGCTACTGTGTAGTTTTGATTTGTGCTTGGGGACCGTCCCCACACTCTATTATCCTGCTCTCTCTCAGGGACCTACTACAGCTGGGAGGAGAGCTAGTCCGGACATCCCGGACTGTCCAGGAGGTGGGCCTGGGACTGAATGCCAGCCTGCAGCGGGCTGAGAGCCGGGCTGAGGCGGCTCTGGAGAAGCAAACACTGCTGCAGGCCCAACTGGAGGAGCAGCTACGGGCCAAGCTGCTCCGGGAGAAGGATCTGGCCCAGCTGCAGGTGCAGAGTGACCTGGATAAGGCCAACCTTAGTGCCAGGTAGGTGGCAGCAGGCCAGTCTGTGGTCACCTGGAAACAGAGGCTATATGCTGGTGAATCTGAGAGGCTGAGGCAGGTCCTCATTCACCTCTTTTTCTCTTTCCTCTAGAGTGACAGAGTTGGCCCTGTCTGTAGAGCACCTTCAGAACCAGAACACAGAGAAGGATCAGGTCAACAGGACCCTCTCTGACAAGTTGGAGGCTCTGGTGAGATGTGGCAGTGTGATGTGATGTGGCACCAGCCCGATGGACAGCTATTGGCTGAGGGCCAGGCTGCTTGGGCCATGTTGAATGTCCCATCCAGACTGGGTGCTGTTCTCAGTGCATGCCAGACTTAGCACGGTGGCAGTCACCTCCTCTGTGTAGTCAGAGATTTCTGGTCCATCTGGCCCAAGGTCCAGCCCTCAAGTCCTGCTGCTGCTTAGCCCCAAATAACCACACAAAGGCTTATATTAATTACAGACTATTTAGTCTATGACTCAGGCTTCTTGTTAGCTAGCTCTTTCAACTTAACCCAGTTTCACTAATCTGTGTTTTGCTGCACAGCTAGTGGCTGACCTGTGTTTCTTTCTTTACATCTTGCTTTCTTGGATGGCAGTTCAAAGTGTCTCTCTCTGATTTCGCCTTCTTTCTCCTTTATCTCTGCTTGGATTTCCTGCCTTTCCATAAGCTGGCTGGCCATAGGCCAAACAGTTCATTTATTATCCAATGGTAATTCATAGAAAGATATCCACATCACCTCTGTGCCCTTCCACCCTCCCTGCGGCAAGCCAGTTGAGGAAGTCAAAGCCCAAAGGTCTCCAGTTCAGTAGGTAGAGAGTCAGGACTTCGACCCTCTCTTGAACTCACAGGGGAATGCCTGTGCATTGCCTGGGTTCCACATCTCCTTTGTGGGGCAGGGTTTGGGGCTCTTCTTCACTAGATCATGTGACTGGGACAGGGCACTGTATTTTTCTGGGCCTTATCTGTTCATGGAGGAAAGATGGCCTGTGGGTATGGCCATAACTGCTACTCCAGAGGGGCAGGAAGAAGTGACTTCATACTTGGCAGAACTGTGACCAACCTTTCTTGTGACTAGGAGTCTCTGCGGCTCCAGGAGCAGGCAGCCCTGGACACTGAGGATGGAGAGGGGCTGCAGCAGATGCTGAGGGACCTGGCACAGGTTTGGTTATAGCCCACACAGCTCACCAGACAATTCTGAGTCCCCTACCACACCCTTGGGAGCTTTAAGATGAACTGGAAGTGGGTGTGGCCTATTCATCCTGGCCACTGTAGACCTCTGCTGGCTCACCCACCCTTTCCCCATAGAGATCCTGTGAGGACACTAAAGGACAGTGAATGGGTAGGCCTTGCCTGGAGGGCTGCTCTCTGGCAGAGATGGATTCGTGAAGGCGCCTTGCGAGAAGGAAGGAGCATGTGGGAAGTTTCACGCAGCCTGTGACTAGCTAACCCCCAACTCCCTTTTTCTTCCCCGCAAGGCTGCCCTATCGGACACAGAGAGTGGTGTGCAGCTCGGCAGCTCAGGGCACACTGCGGACACCTCTGATGGCAGCCTGCGGGGGCTCTCTGGCCCACGGACCCCGACCCCACCCCGGCACTCCTCCCCGGGTCGAGGCCGGTCTCCGCGCCGAGGTCTGTCCCCAGCCTGCTATGACTCCTCCATGCTCATGCTGATCCATTCCGCTCTGCACAAGCGCCAGCTGCAGGTCCAGGTATGAACCAGCCAGAGTCTGCTGCAGCTAGGAACCCTGAGGGCAGGGCTAGGGCCCTGAGAAACAGCTGCTGATGGAGAGTTCTAGATAGACTGAGCCCGGAGTGCTTGGATGGCTGAGATTGCCTCAAAAAGGGGGCTGGAGTCCTCAGAAAAGGAGATAAAACTTGGGGCCAGGACCCTAAAACAAGTCTGGGGGGAAGAATCTGAACCTAGGAACCTTGGGAACCAGGGTCAGGTAGGAGGGAGGAAATGAGGGGGCGGGCCCTGGGCCTGGTGGGTGGAGTCAGCAGCTAGGGGCCTGGTGTTCCTGAGTGGTTTTCCTTGTGTGACTCTAGGGTCCCTGGTTAGAGTTGCCCTTGTCAGGGAGGTGAGGGCACAGGAGCGGAGGGCTGCCCGCTGCTGCCTCAGGCATTGTCCAGTGTTATGGAGCTGTTAGGAGAGAGTGAGTGGGCACTTCCAGACCCCATCACCCCCGTACCCCAGGACATGCGTGGACGCTATGAAGCCAGCCAAGACCTGCTGGGCACCGTGCGCAAACAGCTCAGTGACAGCGAGGGTGAGCGACGAGGCCTGGAGGAACAGCTGCAGCGCCTGCAGGACCAGACAGCCGTCACAGCCCAGGCCCAAGAGGATGCTCTGCGTGAGGCCCAGCGGCTGCGCAGTGCCAATGAGCTCCTGAGCAGGTGTGGGGCCTACGGGCTAGCAAGAGGCTTTGGGCCTAGCCAGTTAGGCCTTTTAGCCAGTGGGTGCCCACCATCCGTTTGAAAAAATTGACAGTTTTCAGGGAAGTAAAAATTAAGTTGTTAACCCCATTCACTTTTCAAGTGCCTTCATTGCCACTTGTGAACTTATGAACATTCTAGAATTCTGCTTTTAGTGCTGTTCTGAACTGTTTCCTGTTGGTTGGTTGCCTCCTGTTGGGAATGAACACAAGCCTGGTGCATGCCAGGGAATTACTCTATCCCTGAGCTAGATCCTAGCCAAACTAGAGATAGTCTTTTGTTGTTTGTTTATTATTATTTGAGTTTTACTTTTTAAAGACAAAGCCTTATATAGCCCTGGACAGCTTGGAACTGCTATGTAGTCCGTGCTGACCTCAAACTTGGGGCAATCCTCCTGCCTCAGTGTCCGTGCTGGATTTTGGATGTAAGCTACCAGTTCCTGCTTTTCTTAGAGACTTACTTGCTTTTTACACAGGGTCTCACTATATAGCACTGGTTGACCTATGTAGACCAGATTGGCCTTGAACTCCCAGAGATCTACCTGTCCCTGCTGAGATTAAAGGTGTATACCACCATGCCCAGCTCTGGTAGGGACTTTAAAAAAAAATTTATTATTATTAGCATGTGGGCATGTGCCCTCTAGAAGCCAGGGCTGTCAGTTAGATCCCTGTGGATCTGGAGTTTGAGGTAACTGTGAGGGTGGATACCGAGAACCAAACTGGTCTTCTGCAAGAGCAGCGTGTGCTCAAGAGAACTGATTTCAGGAATTCTATCCTCAGATCTTCACTCATGTGTCATGGCACACCCACACACAGAACCACAACAACAAAATAATTTAAAATGTTATAAAAGTTCTTTTAAAGAGACACAAGTTATCCCCTCTTGGCTACCTGGTAGGCTCTGGTGTTTTTGTTGTTGCTTTTTCATTTTCTTTTCCTAAATTAAAACACCAAAGCTAGGCATGGTGGTGGCTCACACCTTTAATCCCATCACCTGGGAGGCAGAGGCAGGCAGATCTCTGTGAGTTCCAGGCCAGCCAGGGTTACCTAGTTAATGTGGACAGTGAGAGGCAGCTCCCATGATCCACCCCAGAGTAATAAAAGGAATGCCTCAGAGTAGCAAGGGATAAGAAATTTTTATCTGAGGATAAATTAAGAATAAGTCAAATAAAGAAACATGCACGCCTTCTGATGGTAACTTTATCTTCTACTTCTAAAAAATGGTCTCTGACTCTGTCTCCATTAAGCTGCATCTCTCTCACATTGCTGCATTCTATACATACAACTACATCTTACTTTACATACATACGGCCATTCATCTCTATACAGTTAGGTCATTTTTCACATATGTACACATCTTTCTTTTACATACATTTCTACATCTTTTTTTATGTAGCTTCTGTCTTGCCTGTACAGTTAAAATTCTCCACACAGCCATAGCTGTTCATCTACACACAGCCCTCTCACCAAATAACACTTATACTATTCTTGCTCTCACACAGCTCTTTCTCACAGCTTTATCCCTCACACACTCGCACATATCTGCTTTTCTACATCATTCACTCACTCACTGTCTCTTCATTCCCTCCCATGTCTCTCACCCTCATTAGGATTCTCCTTCATCTCTGACTCAGCACAACTCACACTCTGCATCCTCAGCCCTCCATCGCTGCTGCTCTTACACACTCACCCCTCCTCTTCTCTCCCCTCTACATTGCTCCTGCTTCCCACATCCTTAGCCAAACTTTGGACAATGATATGTTACATTTTCAGGGTCCGACCCATTCTCATAACATGAAGTTACACAGTTTTGTTGTTGGTTTTTTTTTTTTAAGGCTAGTAAGGTCACAAAGACTAGCCAGTGTAAATGCTCTGCCTTGCATGTGACTTCTCCCCAGAAACAGAATGACATTGAGATTCAGGACTTAATAACAGTAGTAGGTTGAACCTTAAGTGGTGAGGGTATGTGCAGAAAATCGGCTATTACAAGGGGGTAATCTCAAGACAGCCTGGCCTTGATTTAGCAATGAAAAACACCTGGGAATTAGTCTGTGTATTTTCTGCAGGAGCAGTTTAGTCTTTTGAATTTGTTCTGAAGCCTAAAATTAGTTGTCTTTGAGACTGAAAATACTATTTGTTACTTTTCTGTGTCAGTGAAGAGGACTATTTTGGTATCTTTATACATCAGAATTATATAGCTTAAACAGAAATTATCTTTCCTGACTATCCACAACTATAAGTGTGCCCAAAGATTTAAAACACACTACCAATGAGCTGTGAAAGGCACCCTACAGCTGTTCTTACTAGGGAGGCATAGCAGTGGCATCTGAGAAAGTTACAGTCAGTGACCCCATAGCTCTGCCAGATGGGGTTTCCCGTCAGGGAATTATACATCTGGTGGGTCAACTTGTCAAACACTAGTTGTCACCTGCTGTATACTCCCATGGCCCTCGGCACCTAGTGGAACCTGTCTCAAACAAACAAGTCTCTAAGAAAAGCAGAAACTGGTAGCTCACATCGCTCACTTCTGCAATCCAGCACTTAGGACACTGAGACAGGAGAATTATCCCAAGTTTGAGGTCAGGCCAGGCTATATAGCAGTTCCAAGCCAGCCAGGGCTACATAGTAAAACCAGCCTGGTCTGCAAAGCAAGTTCCAGGACAAGCAGGGTTTTACTGAAAAATCCCATCTAGAAAAGCAGAAACAAAGTGGGGGGGCATAATGGGGAGAGGGAGAGAAACATGAGCAGGTGAATAAAAGTTCAGCCCCCACAACTCCCAGCCTCACCTGCTCACCTCAACCCTGGCCCAGTCCTGGTTTTGCCTTCCATAGTCTTGGCTGTATGGAAGCACAATAGGTGTGCTTGTGTGCATTTACATACCTGCTGTGTTCCAGGCTGTGTGGCAAATGCTCTTCCCTTGTTGTCTCACGTTTATGTGACTCTGTCAGAGCTGTCATCGCACAGTTGGGCAAAGACTCCTGCTCTGAGTGTGGAGGGAAGTGGCAGTGTGGCTCATTGGAGACCAAGCTTTTGATTTCCTTGTGTGGGAGGGAACAGGACCTTTTAAATGGTTGTGTTCTTGGTGAGAGACCCATTTTGCCTTCTGCTGTCTTAATATCATGCCACAAGCTGTTTTTCACCTCGGTATTTAGTATATTTGGGGGTTGCCACTCTATAGTTAAGAAGTGGGTAACTCTTATCCTGATCTCTAAACTCCAGCTGACAAGGGAGCCTCCAACCTCTGTGCAGGACCATTGGAGCTGGGGATGATGGCAGCTCTCTGAAAGCCATGGGCTTTCCCAGTGGCTTTCTCCTTTCTCTGTGGCACACTAGGTGCATGCTGCTGCTCTGTGCAGTGTGAAGCTCTGGGATCCAGACAGATCCAGCTCTGTCCAGCTTGCCAGGATTGAGGGTGATAGATGATGGTTGTTTCCTGGCCACACAGTTTAGAACTGGCATCCACAATGCCTGTATGTCCTAGGAGTCTGGCTCTGGCCTCTCCTACTGCTGGGGTACTTGCAGTCGTCTGGGCCTTTAGGTATGCAAATTGGGGAAGAGAGCCATTCTCAGTGCTGGGTGGTGTGAGGGAGATGAGTCAGCTGTGAAAAGCATCAGGGAAGGCTTCCTGGAGGCAGTGTCCTGGAGAACAGAGATGTGGTCAGAGTAGTCAGTCCAACCACCTTTCCTGGTGGAGAGCAGCATCAGAAAAGCCCCCTCTTCTCCTTGCTTGTCTTCTAGGGAGAAGGGCAGCCTGGCCCACAGCCTGCAGGTGTCTCAGCAGCAGGCTGAGGAGCTGCGCCAGGAGCTGGAAAAGTTGCAGGCTGCCCAGGAGGAGCTGAGGCGTCAGCACACCCAGTTGGAGGATGAGCAAGAGGACACGGTGCAGGAGGGTGCCCGGGCTCGCAGAGAACTAGAGCGCAGGTAGCCCCTGCTCACCTAGAATTCTTCCAGTGCACCTCTTGGGAATGTGGGCATCATGTTCTCTAGACTGCTTCCTGTAAATTAAGATAATGGTCAATCCTGGGAAAGCTAGCTACTGTCTAGTCTTCATGTGATGGGAAAGTGCAGAGCTTATCTGAAGTCTGGCTGGAGTAGCCTGTGAGGCTGGACCATCTCAGCCAGCAGCCTTGAAGCTGCAAGGAAACTGCAGCAGAGTCACTCTGAGAGGCTGGGTCACCTGTTTTCCTTGGTGTCTGGTCCCCTTGCTTTTGGAAACACACAAACTTTCAAAGGTAACATACATATCCATATTTACACAAGTATGGACTGGGTATTGTATACAAACCTGTCAAGGATGTTTGTGTTTTGTTTTGTGTTTTATGAGCAGGTAAAATATATGTCATTTGTCTTATGGTTTTTCTAGGTTTATTTCTTTATGGCTCTAGCCAAGAATTTTCAGGGAGTCTTTCCTGAACAAACCTGACTGATTTTCTTTAACCTTGAAAAAAATCTATAGCCTTTGGTTTTCTGTGGAAACAAAAGCATAACCTCTTTTCCAAAGCAGTATTTTTTCTGACTTCCATTTTAAAGTTAAGGCATTCCTAAGGTATCTAGGCTGGTTCAATACAGCAGTTCCTCTTACAATCTAATGTCTCTCAACAGCTGTCATTCATTAGCATTCAAAAAATTTAAAATTAGCAAAGCACCATATAAATTCTAAACTCCCTATGTTATACTTTCCATCTTTACATGGCTTATTTTTTTATTTTACTCTTTTTAAATACTTTAATATTTATAAACTTTTTTCTATGACTATACTTATTTTTTTTCTTTAGCATCTAAGCACATTTTAAAACATTATACATTTTTAGAAGTTTTCTGTGTCTGGATCTGGCCTCACAAATCATCTGCACCATTTTTTGATAGTGTGAGACAAATCTTAAACTGCTGTGTCAACCACCAGTGTAGTTAGCTTAGCTCCTGGTGCTGGCGCTAGTGGCTGGCGCCAGCTCTCAGGTAGTCTCTGCTTGTGGAGCCTACCCAAGAGACTTTGATCACCAGGAAGTGGTGCCAGGAAGTGCCTTTGACTCTGTGTTCCAAGCCTTTTTTTTTTTTTTTAAGCTATATGTGGATATATATATATATCTGGCTGGCCAGACCTTGGGTGCCATATGTGGACTTTTCTTTTGGGGCCACCAGCTCAATGAGGGGCTGCAGAGATGGCTCAGCAGTTAAGAGCACTGTCTACTCTTGCAGAGAACCTGGGTTCAATTCACAGCACCCACATGTCGTCAGCTCAGAACTGTTTGTAACTCCACTTCCAGGGATTCTGACACCTTTATACAGACATAAACACAGGCAAAACACCAATGAACATAAAATAAAAATATTAAAAATGACAGAGACTTATTATTAATTATGAAAGCTTGGATTTATCTTAGGCTTGTTTCTAACTAGCTGGGTTTTTTTTGTTTTTTTTTTTAAGATTTATTTATATATTACGTATACAGTGTCTTGCCGTGTGTGGTTGTGAGCCACATGTGGGTGCTGGAATGGAACTTAGGACCCTTGGAAGAGCAGCCAGTGCTCTTAACCCTGAACCATCTCTCCAGCTCCTATCTAGCTCTTATAACTTAAATTAACCCATACCTCCCTCCCTCCCCCTCCCTTTCTTTTTTGTTTTCTGTTTTGTTGTTTTCATTTTGAGACAGGGCTTCTCATATAGCCCCAGTTGTCCTGGAACTTGCTCTGTAGACCAGCTGGCCTTGAATTTGGAATTATGCCTGCCTCTGCCTCCTAAGCGCTGGGATTAAAGGCATGAGCCACCACCACCTCTTCCCCCACACTAGTTACCTCATCTCTATTATGCCCATGCTGGTTATTCTCCGTCTGGCTGGCTGCTCTGCCTTCCGCCTTCCTTCTTCCCAGAGCTCTCTGTCAGAAGCCCCTGCTATGCCTCCTGCCCAGCTGTTGGCCGTTTAGCTTTTTATTAAACCAATCACAGTGACATGTTTTCACACATATAAAGGGATATTTCTCAACAGTCCTCTGCCCCACAGCCACAGGCAACTGGAACATCTGGAAGTGAAGCGCTCAGGGCTGGCTAAGGAGCTGGTGGAGGTGCGGGAGGCACTGAGCTGTGCCATACTGCAGAGGGATGTGCTGCAGGCAGAGAAGGCAGAGGTGGCCGAGGCACTGAGCAAGGTGAGTCCTGTCAACCTGTACAACTCATGATTCTTTGACTGACTACAGACTGACCCTACTCAGGCTACCGTCTGAACATGTCACTGAACTCTTCCTCTGGGTATAGACTGACTTTTTATTGATTTATTTATTTGGTGCTGTGTTTTAAACACACAGCCCCTTTCTCCCTGCTGTGTTTGCATGCATGCGTGTGGGCAGGAGCACATGTGCTGTAGTGATTGGAAGTCAGGACAGCCTTGGTGTCCATTCACACCTTCCACCTTATTTATTGTTTATCATCGTTCCCTGCTGTGTATACTACACTAGCTGGATCTTGAGCTTCAGTGAACTTTCCTGTCTGCCTCCCTTGTTGCTATAGGAATGCTGAGATTATACTTGTTAACTTCTGCATACACCTTGTACATGGATTCTGGGGATTTGAACTCATGTCCTTGAGCTTAAGCATTAAGAATTTACCCACTGAGCCATCTTCCTAGCCTCTGACTTTTGACCCAGGCCACAGATCCCTGCTTTTCTCCTTGGCCGTGACCCAGTCTGTAAGGGTCTGCTTCCCTGGATCTCCCACTGCAGGCTGAGGCTGGCCGTGCACAGCTAGAGCTCTCCCTGACCAAGCTGAGGACAGAGGAGGCCTCCCTGCGAGACTCCCTGTCCAAGATGAGTGCCCTCAATGAGAGTCTCGCACAGGACAAGCTGGAGTTAAACCGCCTCATGGCTCAGGTACACCTCATGTGCACCAGCCACATGCCTCATCCACCGCTGGGACTCCCACCCTTATCCTTCTGTCCTTCTGTCTCTGTTTTGTGTGTCGTAGAAGGATGCCTTGGGGCCTGCCCTATTTTTGGTACTTTGTTCTCAGCACCATGGACATTGTTCCTTCAGCTTAGGGAGCCTCCCCTGGGCTGGCTGTGACCGCTGGTGGGAATGGAGGGGGCATTCCTAGTCCTGGGAGGGTCCCCTTGCTCCCTCAGACCTTTATTCATACCCTACAGCTAGAGGAAGAAAAGGCAGCGCTCCTGGGCCGACAGCAGCAGGCTGAACATGCCACTACATTGGCTCTGGAGGAGCAGGACCGGTTGGAGCAGCTGAGGCTGGAGCAGGAGGTGGAGCGGCAGGGCCTGGAGGGCTCCCTGTGTGTGGCTGAGCAGGCCCGGGAGGCACTGGAGCAGCAGCTCCTTACATTGCGCAGTGAACGCAGTCATCTGCAGGAGCAGTTGGCCCAGGTAGGCAGAGTCCCCATGAAGATGTATGGGCCACTCCCACGCTATTCTAGGATAAGTCACAAGCTCAGGTGCTTGCCCCTAGGTTCATATGCACCTCACATTTTTTAGCTAAGAGCCTTGAACAAGCTACCATACTCTATATGCCTCTGCCATCCCGTCTGTCTCTGAGGCTATTTGAGGCTAAAATATTCTGTCACTTAGAGGATGTGCAGGTTCTGAGCCAGCCTTGGTAACGATCTATCTTATGAAGAGAGTAGAAATTTGGGGAACTGGAGCCACACAGCTGGAAGGCAGCTTAGGGTTTCAAGGCTCCAGGCCTGTACTGCAGCCTGTGTCCTGATGTCTGGGTTCCTGTGAGGAAGGTGTAACTCCAGCTCCTTCCAGCAGCCTGCCTGCAGGGCTGTTTTCCTTGCCTTGCTGTTTGCTGCGTTCAGCTTCTCAGAAAGTTTTGGGCACAGGACAGAGTGAATGACTTTTTTTTACATGTGTGCATTTGCAGGTGTAGAAAAGGCTAGGGTTTGCCTCAGCAAATATACACCAGTATAGAGCCTGTACTCACCCCTTAGCCTCCTGCTGCCAGGCCAGGGCTGGACTAGACCCCATGTTAAAGTTCTGCATAGTGAACCAGCCAGGGCTTCTCATAATCCCTGGGTTGGCCAGCTCTCCCGGCAGCTGAATGGAAGGGACCAGGAGCTGGAGCAGGCCCTGCGGGAGTCCCAGCGGCAGGCAGAGGCACTGGAGCGCACGGCCCGGGAGAAGGAAGCACTAGCCAAGGAGCGGGCTGGTCTGGCTGTGCAGCTGGCCTCAGCAGAGCGCGAGGGCCGAACCCTGTCAGAGGAGGCCATTCGCCTACGGTAAGATGTGGGCTTTGTCCAATTCCCAGCAGGGGGCGTCCCTGGGGCCATTACCTGACCAGCCACGCCCTGGAGGTAACCCAGAGGAGCAGCAGTTACTTAGGAGCCATGCTTACCAGTGTAGCCTAGCTCAGGTGCAATCTTCCTGGGGAGCCCTGCTTTAGTTGGGCAGATAGGCTGGCATTTGGCCCATACCAGCCACACACTGAGACCCACAGCCCTGGGGCAGTGAGGCTGAGTCCTAAGGCCTTGAGGCTGGTGTGCTACAGCTTGGAGAAGGAAGCCTTGGAGAGCAGCCTGTTTGATGTGCAGAAGCAGCTGGCTCAGCTTGAGGCCCGCCGGGAGCAGTTAGAAGCTGATGGTCAAGCCCTGCTTCTAGCCAAGGAAACCCTGACAGGTATGAGTTTCTGGGTCCTGGGGAACACTAGGCTCCATGCTAGACTTCACTTGTGGATACTGGAGTCTCAAAGAGGTTATGAGCCCTAGGTGAGGTATGTGGCAGACCTGGATTCCTGTCCTGAGCTGTTGCCAGGATGAGGTGAAGGAGCTCCTGAAGGCTTTGGCAAAGTGCCTGACTCAGCCAACTGTGGCTGCTCTTTCTTCGTCATCAGGGAGGCTGGAGAGTTCTAAGGTCCCTGTAGAACAAACCATTAGTTGCTTCCATGAATCAGCTCCGCAGTCCCATCCCAGGGTCCCCACCTGCTTCCCACTCTTCAAATTCAATCTTTCTAGCTCAGCAGGTAAAGCTCAGTAAGTTATGGGAATTGACCTTTCTGAGTCAGACACTCAGAGAGGGCAGTGCTGCTGGGCTTCCCAGCTGGCAGTACACGTACTGGCCAGGTGGGACACACCTCCCACTTTGTCCCTCAGTGAGGGCTGGTGTTGTCACTAATGGAGTGGTTACTGGTACTGGAGCATCATCCTTGACAAGGAAGAGGTTAAATAACAAGGCACATCTTTTAAATGCTGTGACATGCTGGGTTGTATGGACCCAGCAAGCATGTCAATAATGGTGTCACTGCATTTTGATAGCCTTCCCTTCTGTGTATCACTTCAGCATTTTATCTTTACATATGAGGGGAACAGAGCTGGTGAGCCCATATGGCAGGTGGGAAACTGGTATCCAGAGAGGTGAACTACTTCTCCAAGAACTTAGCTAAGGTGCCAGACAAGTGCTCTTCTGGCTGATTTTGCCCATGTGGCTCATCTGACCCAAATCTGTTGTCCCAGAGGGAGATTGTGACTCAGCCTTGTCTTCCTGCAATCCCTCTTGTGCAGGGGAGCTGGCAGGCCTGAGGCAGCAGGTTACAGTCACTGAAGAGAAAGCAGCCTTGGACAAGGAGCTGATGACCCAGAAGCTGGTGCAGGCTGAGCGGGAGGCTCAGGCATCTCTGCGGGAGCAGCGGGCAGCCCATGAGGAAGACCTTCAGAGACTCCAGCATGAGAAGGTTTGGTCAGCTGGGGAGGACTCTGAGCCTCACTGTCTTTGTGCTCTGGGGAGGCATCTGTCTCGCTCTGCCTCAGTTTCTACACCTGTGAAGCAGGACTTCATGTCTGCTATTGAGGCTGTGGGGACAGCTAGGAATATCTGTGGGAGTGAGTTCTCATCAGATGTGCAGAGTTTCAGGCCTCAAATTAGTCCAATCCTAGTGAACCTGTTGGAGACCCACAGCCATACCAGAGCAAGGCCAGTATAACATATAGCAGAAAGCAGGCTGGGCATGGTGGTGCATATCTGTAATTTTATCATTCAAAAAGCAGAGACATATAGATTCTGAGAGTTTGAGGCCAGCCTGGCCTACATACTTCAGAACAGCCAGGGCTATGTGATGAGACCTTGTCTCAAAACAAAGCAAACAAGCATAGTAAAAAGCTACATTCATTTGCTCAGGCATGCCAGGGAAGTCACTTGACCACTGATTCTATGCTTCCATCTGATCTTGGTCTCTGATCTTGGTCTCACTCCAATGATGCTACATTGTTCCTTCATTTTTTCCACCCATAGATGGAGATGGTTTGCTATGGGGTCTTGGAAGTGAAGGGGTTAGTATAGTGACCGGAACTTAGTAAATCTCCTGTCAGTTCCTGTTCTTGGGGTGCTCTCCAGACTTCTCTGCAGGACAGCCGCCTCTAGTTTCATGTTCTTCTGGCAGGGCTTCCATAAAGTGGTGTGAGAGATGCCCCTGAGCCTCCATGAATTAAGGTGAAAATCACCACATTTAGCCAGTAGGTGGCAGGGTAGCACCTAAAGAAGGCCTCACCCACCACCCTTCAGCAAGTTCTAGGGGATAGGCAATGTGCCCTCACCCCAAGAAAGCAGGTCCTTCTTCCTGGGCTGGGCAATGTTCTCAGGGAGCCATGCTCTGATCCCTGGTCCTGTCGGTCTGGGCCTCATCTGTACTCCCAAGTCTGCATTCTTTCCAGCTTCCCTGTCAGTCTGGTCCCCAGAGCTCCATCACTACTTGTAACCAGCCCTATTCTGTTCGACACAACCCTCTCGCTGCCTGCACAAAGCTGGAGAGATGGCCCAGCGGTTAAGAGCGACCTGGGTTAGGTCCCAGCACCCACATCGTGACACACAATCATGTATAACTTCTCCATAATTTTAGTTCTAGGGAATCTAACACCATCTTCTAACCTTGAGGGGCATCAGGCATGCACATGAGGCATGGACATATATGCTGATAAAACACTCATAAACATAAAGTAAATCTTAAAGAAAGTTTAAAAAAATAAAATTCAGATTGCCTTTGTCACCTTGGCTTGGGGGTCCCTATTGTCCAAGAGCTGTGCCTATGGCTTTGGCTCACTGTCACCATGTCCCTGAGGATTCCTGAGGTTCCAGCCTGTTGTTCCCTCGATATCTCAGGCTACAGTCCTGGCCTAGTTCTCTTCTGCCTGGATGGCTGCTGCTCCACCCTTCCCCAGCCCAGGCAACCATGCCTCCTGATGGGGTCTGCTTGCCCATCCGGTCTTTTAGCTATGGGGTACTTGGGCCTAAGGGACTTGCTGGGCCCCGCCTAGTGTATCACACCGCCTGGCTCTGGCTCTCAGGAGGCTGCATGGCGGGAACTGCAGGCAGAGCGGACCCAGCTTCAGGGCCAGCTGCAGCAGGAGCGAGAGGAGCTGCTGGCACGGATGGAGGCCGAGAAGGAGGAACTGAGCGAGGAGATCGCTGCGCTGCAGCAGGAGCGGGATGAAGGCCTGCTCCTGGCCGAGAGCGAGAAGCAGCAGGTCTGTGAGTCTGGGCGCTTCCTGGGGTTCTTCTGCCTCCACCCAGCAGCTGGGGCTGAGGAATCAGCCAGTTTCCTCCTGGGCCTTACCCTCAACCGCAGTGACAGTGACAGGTGACATAGGCAAGTTGTCTCACATTCTCTGTCTCAGCTTACCTCAGGCTGGATGCCTCCGGGCTGTACCTACAGGTACTCACTGACCCTTCCTAGTGTCAATTCTTGATTTCCAAAGCAGACTGTAGCCATCTTCTGCTGTGTCACCCTGGCAAATGACATTCCCCCTCTCTTGTAACATGGCAGTCTCTTCACCCTGGGGTAATGAGGCCTTAGTTAAGTCAGTAGATCACGTCCACATGCAGGCTCCTGCTGCTGCTTCTGAACCCTATCTATCACAGGACTGCAGAGTGAACAGGCACCTCCACCCTGGGTGGGCCAGTGCTGCCGTGAGCACCGGGAGGGGACTAAGAGGAAGAACAGGTGCTCACTGAGCACGTCTTTCTGACCTCTGCCTAGGCCTTGTCCCTGAAGGAGTCTGAGAAGACAGCCCTGTCTGAGAAGTTGATGGGAACCCGCCATAGTCTGGCAGCCATCTCTTTGGAGATGGAACGGCAGAAGCGGGATGCCCAGAACCGGCAGGAACAGGACCGGGTAGGTAGGCAGCCAGGCCTTTATCCAAGGGGGAAACAGCTTGCCCAGAGGGACCTGTCTGTGGGAAGCCCTGGTTTTGCCTTGGGGATGCTTCCAGGTTGTGGGAAAGGTCCAACCCTTCCTTCAGGACTTCTACTGAGGGAGGTGGCCATTTGCTCTACCCTGGTGAGACCACAAGTGTAGAGAGGCCAGCTTCAAGGCCAGCCCCTGCTTGAAGAATGATCAGGGTGTGGTGAGCCTCTGGGAGGCACTACATTTCAGCCAGAGGGGTAGGACAGTGTAATGGCTGCTGTTAGGGATTCATGTCAGGACTAAGTGTGAGGATTCTGATTGTCTTCAGAACACAGTGAATGCCCTGACATCTGAACTTCGAGACCTCAAGGCCCAGCTGGAGGAGACCACTGCAGCCCATGCCCAGCAGGTGAAGGAGCTCCAGGAGCAGACTGGGCTCTTGGGCAGGCAGCGGGAATCCTGCATGCGTGAGGTGAGCTAACACCGCTTTCCTGACAGCATGTGGAGCACTGTTGCATGTGTGCTGGGACTGATCCTTACATCCTCCTGCAGTGAGAGCAGACAGTAGCTAACCCAGATAGGATGGAAGCATTTATCAAGCACCTGATGTTTGCAAGCGTGATTTGGGGGATTCATTCACTGTATAGTCCTGATGGCGATTGTTTCAGGTTCATGTGCTGCTACTGAGTCCAGTGTTCCCTGTCCAATACCATAACTGAGGTCAACCACCCACCTCAGATTAATGGTACAGTTTTGGGACCATGCATCTCCTAGCCAGGAAGGGAAGTGGCATACAAGCCTATTCCTGCCATGGCTTTACCTTGAGGGGTCTCTCACCCCATTCTGGACCCACAGGCAGAAGAACTGAGGACTCAGCTGCGCCTGTTGGAGGATACCCGGGATGGGCTGCGGAGGGAGCTGCTGGAGGCTCAGCGCAAGGTGCGGGACAGCCAGGAGGGCTGTGAGGCCCATCGCCAGGAGGCCAGCGAACTGCGGCGCAGTTTGAGTGAGGGCACCAAGGAGCGTGAGGCCCTGCGGCGTTCCAACGAGGAGCTGAGGACTGCTGTGAAGAAGGCTGAGGGTGAGCGCATCAGGTAAGAGCTGCAGATGACTGGCCAGCCAGCCAAACCCCATCCTCTAGTAGTCAAGAGCCTAACTCAGTCATGGATTAGGGGACCATATAGATGGTGAGCTTTGGTCAGTAAGCACAGCCTAGCAAGGAGGTCAGTTTGGTGCCTTGTCTGCCACAGAAAATGGACAGGTGACAGCAGAGAGGGTTGGGTCACTCTCAGGCCTCACCTGTGCCATTAACCTTGTAAACTAAGCCTTTTCCTGGAGTCACTCATGTGCCTCTCCATGCCAGGTGCTTTCCCACACCTGTACTGGGTCAGTCCAAGAACAGCTATGTGGGCAGGCAGCACTTAGGCCATCTTGGGGCAAGATGGGGCCAGACCCACTAGAGCCAGGGGAGACCTTGTGCACCAAGATGCAGATGACTGTCCCAGGACTCAGCCTCTGCTTCTGTTCTCTCCAGCCTGAAACTTGCCAATGAAGACAAGGAGCAGAAACTAGCTCTCCTGGAGGAGGCTCGAGTATCTGTAGGCAAGGAGGCTGGAGAGCTGCGGGCCTCGCTGCAGGAGGTGGAGCGGTCCAGGCTGGAGGCTCGACGGGAACTGCAGGAGCTCAGGCGACAGGTGAAGCCCTGGCTCTTGCCCTTCCACTTGCTCTGGCCAGCAGGGTTCCTTAGGAGACCAGTTCCACTGTGTTACATCAAGGCCTGAGCTGCATCTGAGGAGATGCAACACACACTCACACACACATACCGCACACCCCCCCACCCCCACCCCCACCCACATACACACCCACACACACCCCCACCCCCACACACACCCCCACCCACCACCCACACACCCACACAAACCACACCCACCCCCACACACACTTCTGCGTGGAATATCAACAGGTGGGGATGTGTTCCAGTCAACTTTTGTGAGCTACCAGGTGGTGGTGCTCAACTTTAATCCCAGAGGCAGAGGCAGGTGGATCTGTGAGTTCAAGGCCAGCCTGGTCTATGAGCAAGTTCCAGGACAGGCACCAAAGCTACACAGAGAAACTCTGTCTTGAAAAATTAATAAAGACAATGGAAGAGCTGTCCTTGCCTTAGTAGAAGCGGGAGATGGCTGAACTTGTCAGCAGACCACTAACTAGATCACTACCCCTGTTACCAGCAAGCACTGATCAGGCACCTGCTATATACCGGGTACTGCCTGTGCACTGGAAAGTTCAGGCTTTTGCACTCTAAAAGGCCAAGGAACAGGAAACAGCCCTGGTGGCCACAATGGAGACAGCATGTGATAGCCAGAGACATGCTCCAAGATGGGTAGCATTCCTGAAAACAATGCCTTCTCACCTCAGTCTCTCCCCCAGGAGCTGGCATCATGTGCTAGGTTCTGCTGGAGAGCATGGTGAAGGCTGATCTGTCAGCCCTGTTATAGTCCTGTGGGGTGGGTGGGTGCTCCTCTTCCCACCTGCTCCTGGGAGGAGCAGGCTTAGAATGTTCCCCTTGCCTGGGATCATTTCCCAGTCTGCTGCTTGTGGGCTGTGTAGTAGGAAAGTCATTCAGTTCTCGGGCCTGTTTTCCATTAAATCAGAGTTAAACATATAGGGACATATGAAGGTTAATTCAGTTGGTCTAAGTGCTTATAACAGTTGGGTACACAAGAAGCACTCTTAACTACCTCTGTAGAGGTGAACAGACCTTGGGGGCTGTGGTTCCCAGCTGTAGTTGCTAGGTTGGTTGGATGTCAACTCACTGTCTTCCCTGTGTCCCCACCCCTACCTCCCTGACCCCCACGCCACATTAAGTGGCCACTGGGGCCAGGTACTTGGTATAACCTGAATTCAGTGAGTTCACCAGGCCAGGGTCCCCATGGATTTGGAGTATTCAGTTGATGTTATCCTAGGTCAGTCCATCCCAAGTGCTTCCTGGACTGGGCAGAACTGTAGGGCCCAGCTGACCTCTCCCTGCCTGCTCTCCTTCACAGATGAAGATACTGGACAGTGACAATGCCAGGCTGGGCCGGGAGCTGGCAGACCTGAAGGGCCGCTTGACCCTGGGTGAGCGAGCAGAGAAGGAGAGCCGGCGAGAGGTGCTGGGCCTGCGGCAGAAGTTGCTAAAAGGCGAGAGCAGCCTGGAGGCCTTGAAGCAGGAGGTAACTGGGCAATGGGTGGGTTGACCAGAGGAGAGTACCAAACCCACTACCTCAGGGACTCTTCTTCACGTGTATTAATACTAACAAGCAAAAGAAACTATAGGCCTAAAAGTGCAGATACCAAAGGTCATGGAGAGGCTCTGAAGATGGCCATGTTTGATTTTTTCCATAGCCTGCCCATGAGGTAGGCAATGTCAATCCCATTTTACTAGGAGAACCAGACAGGCTCTGAAAGGTCAAGGCACCTGCCCAGGGAAGATAGGGTGAGAGGAGGGGGCAGGTGCAGGTCCTAGTGTCCTGGTACTCTGTGGAGGGGTTTTCCTGTGGCACTGATGACTGAGAGGTGGCCCCTTCTCTTCACTAGAAGGCAGCTTTTTGTGTGTAGCAGGCCTGTAATGGATATCCCCCCACCTCCCCGTGTGCCCTTGGTGCCTCTTACTAATTGCACATTACATAGAAACAGCAGGGACAAATAAGTAAATTTAAATTATCCCTCTCTCTAGGGATGTTCTTACCCCTCCTCCCAGAGTGGAGACCACTGAAGGCACAGGTGTGGTCCCTGAAGTTGCAGGAACCCCTCATGACTGTATCTCCTGGCTTCACCTCCTCCCCAGCTCCAGGGATCCCAGAGGAAGCTGCAGGAGCAAGAGGCCGAGTTCCGGGCACGAGAGCGAGGCCTGCTGGGCTCCCTGGAGGAGGCACGCAGCACTGAGAAGAAGCAGCTGGATGTTGCCCGGGGCCTGGAACTGAGGCTAGAAGCAGTGCGGATTGAGACCTCAGAGCTGGGGCTGCGACTGAGTGCAGCCGAAGGACGGGCGCAGGGCCTGGAGGCCGAGCTTAGTCGAGTGGAGGCGCAGAGGCGGGTGGCTGAGGCCCAGCTGGGTGGCCTGCGCTCTGCTCTGCGCAGGGGTCTGGGCCTAGGCCGAGTGTCCAGCTCCCCAGCCCGCGAGGCACCAGCAGCAGGTAAGTAAAGCCATGGGCGGTAGATGGCTCTCTGAAATCTCACCCCTTAGGATGCCACGCCCCTTGACTGTCCTGGGTTTCTGGGTAACTTTGTTAAGGAGGGCTTCCTAGGGTCCCCTTTTCTGAATCTTTGAACCCCATCTTCTTTGTTTTATTTTATGTGTTTGTGAGATTACCTGCATGTGCGTGCATGTGTTTGCGTGTGTGTGTGTGCATCACGTACATGCCTAGTGCTGGAAAAGGTCAGAAAATGACATTAGATCTCCTGAAGTTGGAGTTACAGATGGTTGTGAATTGCCATAGGAATGCCGGGACTCAAACCTAGGTCCTCTGCAAGAATAGCCAGTGTTCTTAATTCCTGAACCATCTCTTCAGCCTGGGGCCTCCATCCTGGCGTCTCAGCTCCACACCAGGCCTGAGATCCTGAAGTCTCCCTTTTGGTAGGCACAGCCAGGCCTGACCTTCCAGGGTAGCATTGATCCATTCACATACTCAGTACTTACCAAGTACCTAGTGTGTCCAGCACATACCTAGAACAGAGCAGGACACAGGTGACAAGCAGATCTCTTAGGAAGCTGAGAGTCTAGCTGTACGAAGAACTGTATGAAGGGGACAGAGGATGTATTGGCCTGTGGTCTAGGTACAGTAGGAAGCAAATAAAGGGAGAAGAGACTGCTGTTCAGGGTGGCTGCTGTGGGAAATAGCTTAACAGTTCCAAGAAGTTAATGACAGGCAAGCCAACATTTCTGCTCTTCAGTGTACAGCTAAAAGAGCCGAAAACAGGCATGTGGTATGCATTTGTATAAAAAGTCTATTGCAGAATTGTGCCCAAGAGACAAATAGCAGTGATATCCCAAATATCCATCAACATAAATAGATAAGCAAAAGTGTGGTAATCCATCCTGTGGAGTAGCATTCAGCCATGAAAAGGAATGGCAGTGGTACACAGGCCGCAGTGCAGGCCAGCCCTGAACATTGCACTTCTGAGCAGGCAGTGATGCAGTGATAGGAAGACAATGCCGATGAGTTCTAGCACAGACAAGTCTGTGGACTGAGTCGGCAGGTTAAGGTACCTAGATCTGGAGAGGAGGGTTTCTTCTGGTTGTCTTTGTTGTCGTGGAAGATGCAGACTCCCTGTCTCTCCACATCCAAGGATACCTATGTCTGCTTTGTGAAACTGCAGTGTTTCTGTTACCTGCACATGTCTACCTAGTCACCATCAGTCTCTGGAGCACCATGCTAGCTAATGCACATATAAATCATGTAAACCATTCTCCTTTGGAAAATATTGATGGAGAAAGTCTGCACGGGCTCAGTACAGCTTCAGTGTTCACATTGTTTTGCCTCAGTTTTTTAGATAGGGTCTCAGTCTAGGCTGTCCCGGAACTCGCTGCATAGCCTAAGTTGGTTTTGTACTCAGAGTAGTCTTCTGGTCTCAGTTTCCCAAATGCGAGGCATACAGGCATGTGCCACCATGCCTGACTGTTTTGAGATATTTTCATATGCATTTGATGCATCTGGTAGATTTCTTAGGGACAGTGGGCCAGCTGTCATATACTTAGCAGCTTAACAAACAGAAATGTGTGTTTGACTGTCTCAAAGGCTAGAAATCTGAGGACCACACTCCCTCTGAAGGTACTGAGTGGGGTGTGTGCATGGCAACATAACTCTACTGGTCACATGACATCTGGTTCTCCCTTTTATAAGGATAGCAGTTGGGGTTGGGGTCCACCATTCCAGTGTGACCTAGTCTACAGCTGTCTGTGTCCATATAAAGTCATGTTCAACATGAGGAGATACAGGATTGATGAAAAAGATTTGAGGTGGCCAGTGTACACTAGCAGGAATGTAATTCATACCCCCAGATTATATTCTTAAAAATGGTTAGGGTTGGTTGATGGTGGTGCATGCCTTTTTTTAATCCGGCACTTGGGATACAGAAGCAGGCAGATCTCTGAGTTTGAGTCAGCCTGGTCTACAGAGTGAGTTCCAGGACAGGCTCCAAAGCTGCACAGAGAAACCCTGTCTAAAAAGGTTAAGGTGGGTGGGACATAGCTCAGTTAGTACATCACTTGCCTGATCTATTCAGAGGCCTGGGCTTGATCCAATACTGCAAAAATTTGGACATGGTAGTGCATGCCTACAATCCTCACTCTCAGGAGAGTGAGGCAGGAAGATTGTGAGTCAGGTCCAGCCTGTGCTACATAATGAGTCCCACTCCTGTCTCAAAAAAGGAGGTTTTGTGGATCTCGGTTGCAGGTGCACTAGCACGCCCAAGACCCGACTCACCCGTAGTAACCAGAGCAAAGGTAAACTAAGTTTAAAGTGGTACATTTCAAATAATACATATTTGGTCAAAACACAAAAGCAAAACATAAATGCAAAGGAAGTAGGGCTGATGTGAGGACCAGTGTGTCATAGAGGTATCTGAGTTCAGTTCCCAGCACTCATATAGCAGCTCACAACTGTCTTTAACTCCAGTTTCAGGGGGTCTAATGCCTCTTCTGGCTCTATGGACAGAAACACACTTGTGGTCCACACAGATATGCAGGCAAAACATCTATATGCATAAAGTAAAAGTCAGGTGGGGGTGCAGGCCTTTAGTCCCAGCAATGAGGAGGCAGGTCTCTGTGAGTCTGAGGTTAGCTTGGTCTACATAGTGAACTCTAGGACAGCCAGAGCTACAGAAGAGAGAGAAGCCATCACAAAATAAAATAAAAAGAATTACTTTATTAAAAGTAGTAGTAGTAGTTGGGCTTGATTGAGGAATGTGAGTACATCTGGCAAAGGGTTTTAGGCAAGAAGATAGCCTAGCTCACTTTGTGTGCTAATGGGTGCTGTAATTTAGGAGGTACCTTGAGAGCCTACATCATTTAGGAGGTGGCATCCAGTGGCTGCCATGTCCCTGACTATATCTTCCTTTCCAGGAAGTGGGGATGGTCTTAGCAGCAGCCCCAGTCCTTTGGAATATAGCCCTCGGTCCCAGCCACCATCCCCAGGGCCTGTTGCCTCCCCAGCACCTCCAGACTTGGACCCAGAAGTGGTGCGCAATGCCCTCCAAGACTTTCTGCAAGAGCTTCGGAGTACTCAGCGGGAGCGGGTGAGTCTAGTGGAGATGGCTAGGAGGGAAACCCAGGGCTCAGGAGAAAAGGAGCTATGGTGGTCAGAGCAGAGGTCTCCTTTCCTCTGTTGGGGCTGCAGGATGAACTTAAGGTCCAGACCAGCACTCTCAGTCAACAGCTGACTGAGATGGAAGCAGAGAGAGACCGTGCAACTTCAAGAGCCAGGCAGCTGCAGAAGGCGGTGTCTGAGAGCGAGGAAGGTGAGAACCCTTCTGCCCTCTTAGGCTCCCAGCAGGTGAGGTGGGAGGCCAGGGAGTTGGTGTCAGCAGCTCTTATGCCCAATCCTGACCTATCTGACTCAGGACTGGTTTCCCCAGGAGACCTTCCCTGGGCAGCCCCAAGGGGCCCAAATCTACTGATCCTCTGTGGTCCAGGCAGGGCTTGGAGAGGGTGGGGTACAGGTCAGACTTTGGCCTGGTTCAGGTGCTGGGTTTGACTGATAAAACTGGGTGGTGCCCACAGCCTGGCGCAGTGCAGACAGGCGGCTGAGTGGGGCCCAGGCAGAGCTGGCACTTCAGGAAGAGAGTGTGCGTCGCAGCAAGCGGGAGTGCAGAGCCACATTGGACCAGATGGCAGTGCTGGAGAGGAGCCTGCAGGCCACTGAGAGCGAGCTCCGGGCCAGCCAGGTGGGCAGGAGTGGAGGGCCCATGAGAGCAGGCAGGCCCCGGGGTTCTCTAGTTCTCTGCCTGAGTCACAGCCTATAGGGACAGCCTTTGGCTCTTTCCATTGAGCAATTTCAGTCCACTGTTGCATGTTCATGTGCTTCAGGGAGAAGGGCTCGGGCCTGAATCAGACAGAGGGGTTCATATGTGGCCTGGAACTGCCACCCTTTGGGTGGGGGTTACCCATAATTGCTACATGCAGTACCCATAAGCTTTTGGCCAGGGCCTCTGTCTGAATATCTGCTTGAGTGGCGGTGCAGTGCATGATGTGTAGTTTCTGTGTGTCTGTGTGTCTGGGGCAGGAAGCTCAGGCCTTGGGTGATGACAGTCCAGCCAGCCTCTCAGCTGAAGCCCCTTGCCCTCTCCAGCTGTCCCCACCTCCCCACCCTACCTCTGGCTGGGAACAAACTAGAGCTGAATTGTTGTGTCTGCGGCTTCAGCTCTGGCTTTGGGCCCAGCAGCCCCCGGGGCCTGGGAGAAGGCCAGGAACAAAGCTGGGAGGGAGCCAGAGTGGGCCCCCCTCTTCCCTGCAGGCCAGGCAGAGCAGGGAGGGGCTTGAAGAAGCATGAGGCAGGGAGGCTTTAGTGACACCCAGGATCCACTGGCTCTGGGGCACCCTGGTGGACTGAATGAGCCCAAGATCTTCCTGCCCCATGTCTATTTTGCAAACCCCTTCATTGTGTGAGTCCTGAGCTGCGGTTGGAACTAGCTCTTAGAACTGAGCAGTGCCCTGCTCCTCAGTAGCAGCTGCCAGGTTCAGCTCGGGTTTCATTTGTGTTTCCAGCCATTTCTGGAAAGCCCTTTTGTAGGGCAGGGAAGGGTCCCGCGTCTACGTTCTGCAGTCCCGTTTCTTCCCCGCCCCAGGGATCTGATGAGTCCCCAGGTAGTGGCACCTCTAGACCAGTCCTTCTGGTACAGACATGAAACAGCAGAGTGGGGAAAGTGCATCCTGGCTCACATAACAGATTCAGCCTGAACAAGACAGCTCTAGGATCCTTAGATCTGCTTAGTCTGACAAATGGGGAAACTGAAGCCCCATCAGTCACAGGCTGGCCCTAGGTCACAGTCCCTCAGGTTGATCCTGCTTTGTCCCAGTGGTGCAGAGGAGTGTGAGGAGGGGTGAGCAGGCATTGGGGCTGAGTCTTGCTACCCACAGGAGAAAGTCAGTAAGATGAAAGCCACTGAGGTAAAACTGGAGAGTGACAAGCGCAGGCTGAAAGAGGTGCTGGATGCTTCTGAGAGTCGCTCCATCAAGCTTGAGCTGCAGCGGCGTGCTCTTGAAGGGGAGCTGCAACGCAGCCGCCTTGGCCTGGGGGATCGTGAGGCCCATGCTCAGGCCCTCCAGGATCGAGTCGATTCCCTGCAGAGACAGGTGGGTCCCGCTTCTTCCTGGTCACACCTGCATGCTCTGTGCCAGTCTCTGTCCAGGCATTGTGCAACTGCCAATTCTGTGAGAAATCTTTACCGTCAGGTTTCAAAGATAGACAGGTGTCCTTACCTGTCACATAGCTGAGTTGACGGGGCTCTGGACAGGGTGGTTTACACACAGTAGAGTGAGGCCAGAGAGAGAGCAAGACCACAGGGGTATGGGAGAGGCCCAGAGAGAGGTGAGAGGAGCGTGGTCAGTGGGAAGGGAGCCTCTGACAATCTTCTTTCTTTCTGCCAGGTGGCAGACAGTGAGGTGAAAGCAGGGACCTTGCAGCTAACAGTGGAGCGGCTGAATGGGGCACTGGCCAAGGTGGAGGAGAGTGAGGGGACCCTGCGGAGCAAGGTGCAGAGCCTGACGGATGCCCTGGCCCAGAGCAGTGCCGGCCTCACCAGTGCTCAGGACAAGAATCTGCACCTGCAGAAGACCCTGAGTACCTGTGAACATGACCGCCAAGTGCTCCAGGTCTCGCGGGAGGGAGAGAGGGCTCCAGGGTCTGCCATCACTCTCTTCAGGAAAGAGTTCAATAGAATCAACTGAAAAGAGCAGGTGTAGAGGGAGCTGAAAACCAATGGGTTGTCAGTCAGGAATTCTGGGGAGCCAATGAGAACAGGCCTTGAGGCAGGAGTGGGGTCAACAGAACTAGCCAATCATGCGGCTTAGAGGGGGATGCTGCCCAGAGAGAAGAGACCTGCTAGTATGGGACCTAAGTTAAGCTTGGGATATGAGTGACTGTCATCATCAGCCCATGTCAGTGGACAGGACCGGCAACAGGCAGACCAGTTAAGCATTTCACCCAAAGGGAAGCCTTTTGCCCAAGGCTGGCAGTCTGGCTTGGCACCATCAGCCTCTGTCCCCCAGGAACGGCTGGATGCTGCCAGACAGGCATTGTCTGAAGCACGAAGGCAAAGCAGCTCCCTGGGTGAGCAGGTGCAGACTTTGCGGGGCGAACTAGCCAACGTGGAGCTGCAGCGGGGTGATGCTGAAGGCCAGCTGCAGCAGCTGCAGCAGGTGAGGCCTGGAGGGCCTCTATCTATAAGGGTGCCCTGTGTGATCCTTGGCATGGGGTAGGGAACTCATCTTTAACTTTCACCCCAAACCTTGACCCGGTTTGTTTATCTGACCCACACTCCCAGCATCAGCTGTTTCCTTACGTGGGCCTTGAGGTTGCCTACTACATGAGTGGGCACAGTGGCCCAGCACCTTTGTCCCCAAGTTTCAGATGGTCATCCTGAAGTGCAGTGGGCTGAGGGACTACTGGCTTGTGCTACAGGTGCTGCGACAGCGGCAGGAAGGTGAGGCTGCAGCTCTGCGCTCTGTCCAGAAGCTACAGGAAGAGCGGCGGCTGTTGCAGGAGCGCCTGGGCAGTCTACAGCGAGCTCTGGCCCAGCTGGAAGCTGAGAAACATGAGGTGGAACGGTCAGCACTGCGGCTCGACAAGGACCGTGCAGCACTCAGGAAGACATTGGATAAGGTGGCCTGCTCTGCTGGAGCCTTCCTAGGCTTCCTGTCTCTTCAATGTGCTGCTTCACCTGCTGTCAGATTATCCTCCAGGGGCTCCGTTGAGCCCCTGTTGAGCCCCCTCCCCTCCATATCTACCCAGGTGGAGCGGGAGAAGCTTCGAAGCCATGAGGACACACTGAGGTTGAATGCAGAGAAGGGCCGCCTGGACCGCACACTCACAGGGGCTGAGCTGGATCTGGCTGAGGCCCAACAGCAGATCCAGCAGTTGGAGGTCAGCTCTGCCCTTCCCCTAGCCTGGTCCCCAGTGTCATTTCC
The DNA here is from genome assembly GCA_033318265.1 of Phyllotis vaccarum. Taxonomy (NCBI): domain Eukaryota; kingdom Metazoa; phylum Chordata; class Mammalia; order Rodentia; family Cricetidae; genus Phyllotis; species Phyllotis vaccarum. The sequence goes on along the minus strand of JARWLC010000003.1, from coordinate 55,808,229 downwards.
ATGCTGAGCCCAAGAAGTCCTGGGGGTACCTATGGCTGAGCCAGCACAGAAGCCAAGAGCCTTTGGGAGGATGTTCTCATTGGATTATAGAGCAGGGGTTTCTCCATGGTGGAAATATTGAGGCTCATTGGCATTCAAGCCCGTGAATCCTTTTGCTGTGGATATATAGAAACCTAGGTGACTGTAGGAGCTTGCTCATGGGTACAGCTTGATTCTCAGGTGGCCTGTGGCCTGAGTCCATGGAGATGTTTGGCTACTGTGCTTTTGTGCCCATGTGTGCTATACAAACATGTTCGCTTTTATTCCTGTGCATGTGTAGGCCAGGCACTGTTTGAGTATTTTTGTATGTGCATGCCTGCTTGAGTGGGCTTCACTGGGGATCCTAACCCAGGATTGGAAGGTACACTGTCAGGGCCAGTAAGATACAGGATAAACCCATGTGAACACATTGGATTAGAACCCTGATTGGCAGCTGCTATCTGTAGGCACAAGTGGTAGCCCTGGAACAGAACCACAGTCCGGTCCAGCTGGAGGCCGATGAGCAGCAACTGGAACTGCAACAGGAGGTTGAGCGCCTGCGCAGTGCCCAGGTGCAGACAGAGCGCACACTGGAGGCACGAGAGAGGGCCCACCGCCAGCGAGTGTCAGGATTGGAGGAGCAGGTACAAGTCCCTTGGAGAAGATGGAGCTGGGATGGAGGTGTGGGACTGGAGGAGAGGACTGGTCATGACCTCTATAACTTGAAAAGGGCCAAGTAGATCAATGCTGGTGCCAGACACAGGTGGGGTGATACTGCCTGGCCTCAGTCTTCTGGCTTGGGTCTCACTGTCTGCCTCAAGTCATCAGACCTCTCCCTACAAAGCGTGGTCCCAGCAACCTAGGATCCCAGTGGAGAAGGGGCTCTTTCCCAGGAATTACTAGTAAGAGCCCAAGAAATGGTTCTTCCTGGAAAGAGAGGTCACTTATGTCCCTTCTGGCTGTGCTTAGAGAAAGCTTAGCTGCTTAGATGGACCCATCCTAGTCACACAAACATTCCTGCTAGTCAGGCCCAACCAGGTCTTCCATGCCCCTCTCTGGTCCTCATTGGCACAGATTCCCCTCTGGATAGTGCCAGGGTTCATAGACAGTAACGGCAGGGCTGGGAGGACACAGCTCTGAGTGATACTAGCAGAGCTGCTTCACACGGCCGAGTCTCTGAAAGGAGAAGGATGCCAAACATAAGAAATCTAGCTGTCCCAGGGTCTAAATGGGGAGTGGAGGCTCTCCCTCTTAGGCAGTAGCCCTTCTCTGCAGCAGATGACATGCTACCCTTCTTCAGCTCCCATTCTCTGAAGTCAGCTGTGACCTGGGCTGCTGGGCTCTTCTCTTCTCCAGGTGTCCATGCTGAAGGCACAGCTGCAGAAGGAGCTTCGAAGGAGCTCAGCACCCGTCTCCCCACCCTCTGGCACCCCAGAGCAATGAGTCCCTTCTAGCCAGCATCCTGAGAGTCATCTTGGTAACATAGACTGCTCGGGGCCTGGGCATCAGTGTGTGGAGGGAGGGAGCTGGGGTGACAGATGAGGGTGGCAGTGTGACTGTAACACCCATGTGGCTTCTCAAAGTTGCTACACCACCTGTACTACTCCAGGCCCCTCTCCTAGAAGAGCCTCTGATGACCAAGGCTCTTTTGTGGCTGAGCCAGCCAGGGGTCAGAGAGAGCCACCAGCCACAGACCAGAGCTTCCCCAGGAGGGAATGAATGCCAAGCCAGAGCAGCACCGGGACACTCCCCCTTGGCTCCTTGTGTCAGGAAGCTCTTAGTGATCCCAGAGCCCTTGTATTTTTGTACCTTTTTTATAATGTTAACTATAGAGAACTGTTGTGCTTTTTGTAACATGACCTGTTTTCTAGAATCATTGGTACACATTTCCTCTACCTGGGGATTGTTTGGGGGAGTTGAGGCACAGGCTTGTTAACTGAACTCAGCAACCTCACAGGGCACGATGGACCTCTCTCTCCATCTAGCTGCTAGCAGATGATGCTGTGCTCACCATACAAGCTCAAGTCTCCCTCTGGACAGTGCCTGGGCTCATAAACATCCTGGTATCAGGGCAGGGCCTGGAGTAGACAGTGCTGCCTTGGCTCTGTTAAGTGATTGGGCTGATTGGGCAGAGCTGCTTTGTGTGGCAGAATGTGTGCTCTTGTGTTAAGTGGGAACACATACAGTGACAGTGAGGCTCACAGAGTGCTCAGCATCTCCAAGATCGCCATACTCATTCCCTTCTCTTAAAGTCACATAGCCAAGCCTGCCCCTGGCACCTACTGCTATGGGCCTCTGGGCGGTCACTTAACATTGTCATTTGAGGACAGTGATTTTAACCACTGTGTCGACCTGTCAGTAGAACTAACCAGGGAGCATGGGGAGCATTGCACAGCTCTCCATGCTTCTCACTTACAAGAACCAAAATGACCTGTCTGTTTCTGCATGCACATGCGAGGAGTTGCATTTTGGGAAGAAGTATCAGGGCCCCTTCCTCTGGGTGAGTCACAGATGAAGCTAGGTCTGGAGTAGGTAGGGGTGGGATAAAGAAAGAAAGCTATCTGACACTCTCTTCTAAGGACCAGCAGTATCGGTGGCACATCGGTTGACCCCAGCCCCAAAAGTGACTCTGGATATTTTGTAGAAACTTTATTATTTTGTATAAAACAAAGGTGGTCCATGCCTGGGGGCATAGGAAGTCCAAGCAGACCAGCTGGGTAAGGGGCACAGCCTACCTAAGGAGACTGAAAAGGGAGAAATGCCCCCAAGGCACTGAGAAGGCACATTGAGAGCTCTAGACCCCAAAAGAGGCCTTGGATGAACCCCATCTAGGGGATGGAGACTGGACAGCCAGGAGCCCTAACTGCTCAGGGATGGCCACAGGCTGGAGGGAGGGGCCAGTGCAGCTGTGACCACACTCCCCAGAGCAGCAGCCAAGTGATATCCAGGATGGAAGGAAGGGCAGGATGGGAGAAAGCACCAGGTCAGGTGGGGCCTGAGGTAGATCCGAGCTCAGTTCAGGGCTCGGATCCCACACCAGCTCCACTCTAGCAGCCCCCACAGCTCCTGGCACAGGAGGCAGCCACAGATTGGCACAGGCCACTGACAGCCATCACACCACACTTGGAGAACTTGTCCCTGCACAGGTCAGCTGTTGGAGGGAGGGGAAGTCAGGTGGGACCCTGCCATCCCCTATTAATGAGGATAGAGGGAGGGGGCTTGCAGCATCCTACAAGTGGGCCTGGGTACATATTCCATGCCAAATCTTGCAGGTGGGACATGACCAGGGAATTAAGTGGGTGGTGGATGCTGCCAGGACAAGGGGTGGAGGTTTTCCTACCTCGGAGAAATTCCTCATGGGCACAGACTGTGCGGACACATATCTCCTTGTTAACGACATACACCCGTCGAAGGCTGTGGGATGAGCCAGGGATGCTCTCAACCATACCCTCACGCACTCCCATTGGGAGAGCCAAGGGTCCAGGCCCACCCTCTTCAGTGCCTGCCCCTAGGGGCCCTCCCTCCTAGCCCTCACCTGTAGAAGCAGACCTCATTGAGACACTGTTTACAAGGCTTGTGGATAGAGTAGAGGCGGGTGCACGGGTACTGCTCCTCGCGGCAGTCTAGGAACAGATGGGGTCAGTCTGGAGGCTCAGAGTTCAAGTGGCAGGCTCACAAAGTCTGGGTCCCTAAGCAGCCTGAGGCCCTGCCCGGGTACCCACACAAACCCAGCACCCAGGCAGCACATACTGCCCAACCTTATATGACACATAAAGTCACAACCCATTTGGAAATATAAATTGGAACACAAATTCACAGCTAATCCATTTGGTCACTGAGACATCACACTTGCTCACAAGCTGCTCTTAGAAACCCACTTTGTAACCAACTCAACACACACAGGCTGGGCTTCTCCAGGCTCCTCCTCTCAGGCTCTAGGTTAAGTAGCACTCAGCTGGGCTAGGCTTGCTGGGTTCAGGCTATCCCACAGCTGCTGAGGGGCATATCTGTCAGCTCCCTCACCTAGTATCCCACCATTGCTTACCCCTATGAATTCCACCAAGGGCCTCAACCTCTCAAACCATGCCTGCTCTCTCCAGCTTTCAGGAGATTCTTACCAAGAGGCCCGGGCTCCGTGGGCTCAGTCTCCAGGTCTCCTGCGGCTGGCAGTTCTGTGTAGGAAGACAACTATGGGTCACTGAGTGGTATTTAGGGCAAAGGACACCTGTCTCAGCGCTGAGCCAGACCCCCATCCTGAGGCACACAAGAAGCTGGGCCAAGGGAGACAGACAGCATTACCTGGAGTGGGGGCTGGGATGACCTCCTGTGGGACTTGCTGCTGAGACTGGAACTGTTCCTCAGGAGGTCGAGGACTCCCTTCTGTATCGGGGTGGGTGACAAGGCATCTGCTCACTTTCCCCAAATCTCCCAACCAGGTTGCTGGCCCCACCCATCCTACCCCAGACTGTTACCTTGGTAGTCATAGTAGTTATCTACGTTGTCTGAAAGTGAGAAGGGAACATAATGGTGGGTCAGGCTAGCCTTTTCCCCAGGAGAACAGGGCAGAGTCACAAATGGGCCAGGGACCACCCCCCTCCAAATGGGTGCCTGGCTGATTGTGTATATGGGGTGGGCAGCACTGAGCACTTCAGGGACTGTCTTACCAATCTGGTCGCCGTAGTGGTTGTACTGGACATGGTCGGGGTATGGGGGGAGAGGATCCAGGTCATATTGGCCCTGAGCCAGCAGGCCTGCTGAGGGGAGGGGTCACATGTGGGCACCCCACAGAAGAAGGACAAAGATAAAGCAGGTAGTAGCCCTAAGCCAGGGACCTACAACTAGGCTCAGACTCAACAAAGTCCAAACTGGGTCTTGGGTCGGTTTCCTGCCCCTGCCCTAGCCTAGCTCCTCTGCTGGCCTCCTGCCTGCCTTGGAGCAGCATTTCCACAGACTCTCCCCAGGCCTTCTCCAGGTCTCAGCTAACACTTTAGCTTTGCTTGGGCTATTCCTGACTTACCTTCCCTACTGTGTATTTCTCATAGTACTCAACCCAATCTGAAATTCACCAGTATTTGCCTCTTCCCTAAGCCTGGTCACATGGTGGGGGCCAGGTGTGTCTGCCTAATTCACAACTGTGTCTCCGGTACTTAGCTTACAGTAAACATCGACCAAGACATGTTCAGTGGGTGGATGAATGACTCCTAGATCTGCCAGAACCTTCCTTTGCAGTCCCTCCTGAGACCTCCTTATGTGATGGATAAGTACCCCCTCAAGACTGTAGAGAACACAACGGTAGGGTCCAGTGCCTGGACTCCGCCTGAAGCAGAGCAAGGAGCCGGGCAAGAGTTCTGGCCAGGAGGTGTGCGACCCCCACCCTGCCTAGCAGCTGCTTACCAGGCAGGAACAGCAGAAAGAGGCAGGTGGCTCTCATGGCCATGGACTGAGGCGGCTGTGGTGGCCTTGAGGACAGCTAGAGGGGGAGGAAGAGAGAGTGCTAGCTCAGGATGGCAGAACATATTTCTGTCCCTGAGCTCCGTCTCCAGGGGACAGTCAGAGCCAGGTATCTGGAGGCAGGGAGGGACATCTTCAGACCTTGCTTGGGCTAGGGTGAAGGCTTTAAATCAGGTTCCAGGGCTGACTTGGGTGTCTTAAAGACTGGGACTCATGTAGCCCAGGCTAGTTTCAACTTACCATGCAGAGGAAGCTCTTAACAAATGGACAGACATTACCTTGTCCTACTCACTAAGGCGACATCTCTAATAGCCACTCACCCCACCCTGACTGTATCCACATCTGGCCCACCGCCTCCCTCAGTTTCTGATGTACAGTGTGAATTCCAATGATCTCAGGCACATCCTTAGGGTACCAGACCTTGCCCAACCAACACTACAGTCAGACACTAGCTCAGCAGCATTTGCCAGGCCTGCCACCTGCTCCCAATTAGCCCCTGGGCCCTAAGCATGCTGCTCAGCAGGAAAACCACATGCATACAGGCCCCAGGAGCCCCCAGAAAGGCCAGGGCTGGGCAGGACTCCCAGCTCCAAGAAGATGCCTGCCAGTTTCAGGCCTCCCAAGACCTGGCTGTCTTTATTACAGATGCACAGTCATGCACGAGACTGAGGTCTGTTTGTCTGCAACAGCAGGAAGCATGGGGGGGGGGGGGCTGAGGAGGTGAGGGGACCTCTGGCTCTCAGCATGCCTTGGCCCAGGAATTCAGAACCCTTGACATGACCCTGGATGACAGAGTATAGTTTTGGTACTGGCACTGGTCCAGGGCTTGCACCAAGTTCCCAATTAACCACAACTCCTGGGCTAGTCCAACCTTCAGTGCTGTCTACAGAGTCAGCTGGCTATGCCTTAATCAGTGAATGATGACTTCTAGATTCTGCCCTTAGGCTCATCCATCCAGAGGGCTCCCTACCCCACCATGGGAAGTTCTTTCATACAACTTGAACCCCAACCCTGATGTAGGACTCCCTGGAAATCTAGGGAGAGAGCAAGGGAAAGGCAAACAGTTTTCTCAACCCTGAGGTTTTTTGATACCTTGCCCATCTCAGACATCTCAAGTGGGGGTCAAAGGCCCCCTGCTAGTTTATATCCATAGGGACCACCTCTCTAGGATCCTCACATTCCCATGTTTTAAACTCTGGGCAGCCTTGTGGTAGGGGGGCACCAGCTCCATACAGACTGAAGATTGACTGGAGTCCCTGTGCATTAGGAGGTACCGAGTGGCTGCCAATGTATGTCAGAGCATTCTTCCCACACCCAAGTCCAGGTTTATGGCAGGGAATTGGGCTCACTGACTAGCCCAGCATGTAGAAGAGAATGATGAGTTGCTCCTGGGGGACCCAGGCAAGCTCTTCAAAACTTGAGGCCAGGAGCTGTCGGGGTGGCTGATCCACTCCAACTCTGGCTCTTTCCACAACTTCGGCCTCCCCTAACCCCTCGGCACCTCCGTGATTCTTGGGGGCCAGCACTGAGAGCCCCCTCGCTGGCTCAGATCTGAAGGGGGCCCCACCAGATGCTGCAGCACCGCTGTACAGCTGGGAACAATCAGGCGGCGGAAACTTGCTAAGGCACTCGCTGGCTCTACACCTCGGTCTCTCTTTGTCTGTGTCCGACCCCTGCCCCGCCCTCTACATCCCAAACGCTGGGGGTACAGCCGCCCTGTCCCCCAGCACCCCCACCTCTGATTACCACTAAGTTCCAGCCTATCCTATCTAGCGCCCAACCACTTGCCAGGTTCCCCCTCAACATCCGCTCCAAATCGAAGGGTCGGGGTCTCCGCACCCTCACCCCACCAGGGACAAAGTGTGGAGCTTGGCACCCCCGACACCCCTGGGCGCGCCCAGCCCGCGCCTACCTGTTGGGGCCCGGGTGCGGTCCTCTAGTGAGGCTGAAAGTGCCCGCCCGCCGCCCGCAGCCTGAGCCCCCTACGGCCCCCAAGGCCCACGCCCGCCCCTAGCCCGGAGTCGCTGGGTCCTAGAGAGCGCCGTCGCCACGCCGCAATCTCGAGGCTCCAGCCCCTCCCCAAAGCCGCTGGGCCTGGGCTTGGGCCGTGCCTGGGCCTGAGCCTGGACCTGGTACTAGTCAGGCCAGCCGACAGATCACCCCCTATCACAGAGGGACCCCAGCCTGTCCACCCAGAGTGCAGGGGTCACTGGGCTGGAAATGAAGCTTGCTTCCTGCCATCTCTCCCTTCCTTCCCTCTTTTTCCTTCCTTACTTCCTGGCCAGATGACCTAAGGGCAGATCAAATTCAAGTCCAATTTCACAACCCCCCCCCCCCCCCCAATGCTTGCTTTCTGACCTTAGTCCAGGGAAGCCCCACCATTCTTCCCTTAGCCTCAGTCTGCTTCAGTGCCCCATTCCTGGCACTTCCTTTCCTTTTTAAAAAGATTTAATTTTATGTTCTTTGGTGTTTTGCCTGCATGTGTGTCTATGTGAGGAGCCAGATTTTCTGGAACTGGAGTTTGTCATGAGCCACTATATGGGTGTTGGGAATTGAACCTAGGTCCTCTGGAAGAACATCCAGTGCTTCCAACCACCCAGCCATCTCTCCAGCCCCTGGTACTAATTCTTGTCCTGGGAGTTCAAGTTCTGCTCCCATAGGACTAAGTAAGTCTGTGCTGTGTATTTCTTGTCCCTGGATTACTGAGTGGCCTGCATTGCCTTGCTGTGTTGCTCTTGCAATGTAGCAGAGGCTTCTGTCACCCAGGAACCAGGGGGCCCCTAGGGTTAGCCAGCCTAATCCCACTTAGCAGGAAAGGAGCCTATCTGGCAGAAATGCTGCCTCTATACTTGACAAAGGGGGAAACTAAAGACCCACAGCCGGCAACTCCAAGGTTCTGTGGCTGCTCCTGCCTGCTCTCCTGGCCCTGAGGATCCGGGCAGAGCAGCCACTGTCTGGGGAGGGGAGAAAGTGTTGAGCTTTGTGATTTCTGCTTGTAGATAGTTTCCCTACCCCACCAGCTTTACCCATAGTTAGGAGCTGCATTCAAGCGAGGCTGACTTCACTCTTTGCTTTGGCCCTTAGGCCTGGCACACGCCCTCCCAGTGGATCCATGGAGCAAAGCCTATCCAACCTTGCCATCCTGACTATGGTGATCTTAATGAAAGTGGCCCCCATTGGGCCGAAGGGAGTAGTACTATTAGGATGTGTGGACTTGTTGGAGGTAGTGTGTCACTGGGAGTGGGCCATGAGGTTTTAGAAGCTCAAGGCAGGCCAGAGTCTCTCTTCCTGCTGCTAGTCATTGATCCAGATATAGAACTCTCGGCTCCTTCTCCAGCACTATGCATGCTTCCTGTCATAATAGACTAAATCTCTGAACCTGTAAGCTAGCCCCAATTTACCATGGTCATAGTGTCTCCTCACAACAGAGCACTCAGCCCAGACACATCTAGGTGCCAATATATGCCTGATACCTTTTCACTGCAGCCTGACCCAACACTTCCTGAGCTTCGAGTGGACTGTGGAAGCCACCAGGGCTTTCAGTAACAGGCTGGAGAAGGCCTAGGAAGAGGAATTAGCCTTTCTTTCCTGTCTTCCTGCTCAGGAGTCAAGCCAACTTGTATCTCCAGAGCAGAGGAGTCTGGCCAGCAGCCCACTAGTGGGTGAAGTCAGATGCATCCGCCCTTCCCAGGGGGATAGGGCTTGTGGTTCTGGCTGGGAGACTTGGCCTTAGAGCCTGGCTTTATCTGAGGAACCAGATCATAAACATATCCAAAGATGTGGAAGTGGCAGGCTGGCCCCTAACGAGATTGCGCCCAGGCACAGGCTCTACCAAGCCCCAGCTTGAGGCAAGCCTGTGGCTTCTCCCTCCTGCTGGGGGTAGGAGGGTTAGAAATAGTGAGCCTCAGGTCAGGGTTGTTGTGACCTCAAACCTCATATTAGCCATCACCATCTATAAGACGGGGTTGGACTCATTAGTTGTAGGGCACAAGATGGTATGAATAAGAAGCTAAGTTGTATGTATGCATCATGTATCCCACCTATACTAGTGAAATAGACACTGGAGAGAGGTGTCCAGTGTGACCACAAACTTGGATGGTAGGACACCACAATGCTCAGATCCAAGACCAGTGTTGCCAAGGCAGGAGAATCACTTTATTTGCTCCATTGACAGCAGCTCCGGATGGAGTTTGTAGCTGCTGTCTCTACACAGGATGGTCTAAAATGGGGACAACAATCAGCTCTTCCCCAGGTGGGTTCAGGGAAGACTGGGCCAGGCAGTGTCCGGGCAGGAATGTGACAACAGCCAACTTTGGAGCTGTGGGAAGTGATGGGTGCCATCTCTAGAGATGGGTCCAGTTACAGCTCAGGGTCAGGGGGATCCAGTGCTCAGCATGCCCTCCAGGCTTGCACTACCTCACAGAGCTGATGGGCAGTGTGGGCCAGGGCTGTTCAGCTAGTTCCCGTTCTAGCCGCTTGAATTGCTTCTTGGAGGCTCGTTTAGGCCGTAACCACCGCAGGCAGGCAGGGAGGCACTGGTCCAGCACACTCTGCAGAGGGCAAGGGAATGGTGTGGAGGGGCAGCTGGGTCTGGGTCCTCCACATCACTCCCTAGTGTCCATCAGTGTGGGCCTTACCTCAAGCATGAAGGCTCCCACAAAGTTGAAGGCGACCAGGCCCAGCAGCAGTAACTTGAAGGAGCTGTCCCCAATGTTCCTCAGTCCTAGTGGCCCCTGCAGGAGGCCGGGGACCAGGATGAGGCCCACCAGGACAGAGCCCAAGAGCGACAGGGCCACGAGGAAGGACACTGGGGGTGGGGGAGTCTGTCAGCAATGGCATTGCGCCCTGGGATGCATGCACACATGCGCGCGCACATACACACACACACACACACACACACACACACACACACACACACACACACGCACGCACGCACGCACGCACGCACGCACGCACACCCTCTACTTAGGGTCCCTTCTCCATTCCAGCTGCCACCCTTCAGCCCAGCACTCCCACCCCACCATGAGGCAGCACCGTTGGTGTAGAGTGGCTGGCGGAAAGGTGCCCCCTTAGACATGGCTGCAGCCAGGATGAGGTACTGGAAGCTAGATAAAGAGAAGACCACTGTGTTCTCATAGTTGGGAAGGTTGTCGGGTGCGGGCACTGTTCTGTTCAGAGGCACAAACCTAGGGACCAGGGTGGTGTGGTTAGATTAAGAGTGAGGGGTGTCAAAGGCCAGGACAGTGTTGGTGCAAGGGATTCTGCTCCTTACCAGGGCTGGGTGATGACCAAAAAGTAGCCCCCCAGCTGGATGCCAGCCACCAAGGCCACCTGCAACAGCAAACTGCCAAGTACAGGCACGCTCAGTAGTGCCCCCAATGGCCGTGCTCGCACTAACACCAGTGCAGGGCCTGTGCGGCTCATGAGCACGGCGACTGTGGTGGTGATGACGAGATCGATGGTCAAGAATTGTAGGTCTCCCAGGTTGGTATTGATCTGTGGCAGGCAAGAGGACAGAAGGAGAAGCTGAGGACCAGCTCCTGCAGAGCAACAGGGTGTCCCCTGTCCTCACGAAGCCTGGAGAAGAATCCTTCCTGCCTGCCATCTGACCAGCATCCTCACCTAACACTGGTGGACCTCAAGCCCGATGGAAGATGTGCCCAATGATCTACGGCCCAGTGTGATACACGACACACTGTCCTGCCCCTTAGTCTGACATTGTGGAAGGCTGCTTTAACCCCAGCCTGATGGGGGCCACACCGTCTCTGCTCTAGAGAAACTCAGGTGGACCTAGATGTGGCCCATTGTACCTCTGTAGTCAGAGAGGGCAAATGGCATGCTCTTGAGTAGGGGAAGGGCAGGGGAGGCAGACCCAGGCTCTGCCTTATTCTCCCCTGCAGACTGGGAGCTTTAGGAGTTAGAGATAGCTATTAGTATACACCCACAGCCCCACTTCTGGGGACCCATGTCCAGTGGTTTTGAACGACATGAGCTTCACTGCCTAAGCCATGCAGGCGGATGGCAGTCACACTGCCCCGACTTCTCCCTGGTGGGACAAGGGTAGAATGTAGGCTTGGGGTCTGGGACTCTGCTAATGCTTACTGTGTAGAGAATCAGTACTGAGATGAACTGGGTCAGGCTGTATAGGGCCATGTACTTGAAGACGCTGAATGAAGTGTCCAGAGAACAGCGGCCCTCTCTAGGAGGCAAAGACAGACATCAGGGGCTCAGGCTGCTGACAGGCCGTGCCTCAGCCTCACCCACAAGCCCTGCATGCCTTACCTGATGACAGTGGGAACACACTCAATACTGGTCATGCTGGAGGTGAAGGGAGAGACCACTGAAGCCTCTGCCTGGGATAGCGAGATGCCCACATCAGCTGCCTTCAGGGCCCCACAGTCATTGGCTCCATCCCCGCACATGCCCACACAGTACCTGACAGAGGTTGAGCAGACAGGGCCTGTGAAATAACTGCATGTCCCAGGGTGAGTCTAGCCTAGTGATCAGCTGGTGCTTGGTAAATAGATGTCATTTTTGGCATGACAGAGGAGTCTGCTTGGGTACTTCTGAGTTTTTTTTTTTGACCATGCTTGGGATAGACCCAAGTGTCTCTTAAATGCCAGGTAGGTACTTTATTGAGATAGAGCCTTGTTGGGTACCCCTGGCTGGCCTGGAACTCACTAAGCCAAATCAGCCCTGGATTTTGGCTTGCTTGTTTGATACAGTCTCCCTACATTGGCCTTGAACTAGCAGCAATCTTCATGCCTCTGCTTTCCAAGTGCTGGGATTATAGGACTTGGAGATTATATGCCCGGCTCCTGGGTGCTTCTGGTAGGAAAGGGGTCACTAATGCCTGAGGAGGAGACTGGGACAGATGGACATGCTCATTCCCACTGGCCCTCTGGTGCACCACCACACAGCACTCACTGAAGCTTCTGCAGCTCACACACTAGCTCTGTCTTCTGCTCTGGGGCCATGCGCGCAAAGACAGTGGCCTGCACCAGGACCTGGGGTGTGACAGGAGGGAACTGTAGCATCACCTGGGGTGCAGAGGCAAGCAGCACAGAGCCCTCCCTGTACAGCTCTACCTTGGGCAGCAGCTTGGGGAAGTGCTTCTGAAGGACAGCAAAAGTGGACCCACTGAGGGCCAAATGACGAGACTGGGGTTCCAGCTGCACGGGATAGCCTGTGGCCTGGACAGGATCCTAGGGATCACAAAACTCAACTTAGTAATGCTTTCCCTCCCACTAGAGCTGGGCCTGGTCAGGTGACATGGAATGGGTACCATGCAGCCATAGTTGGGGATCTGCCTCACCTTAGTCCCATTCATGACTGCAGAGGACTCAGGGGGCAGGAATTCAAGGGAGGCAGGCTGGCCCTGCTCAGGGTGGGTGGCATGGATGATAAGTAAGTGCTCCTGGGTGCCCACCATGCCACAGCCTCGGGCCACAGTGACTGCCGTCTGCAGGTTGTCCCCTAGGAGTGTGAGGCACGGTCAGAATCTAATACTGTCCAGGGACCTTGTCATCCCGATCCTTACAGGTGGACCATCCACAAGTGCTGTTGACCATGGCTGATCTTGGCAATCTAGCTGTGTCCCTAGACCTCTTTCTTCCGTGTATGTCAGAGGAGCAACTGTGCTGGACCCCAGCTCTGCATTTTGCATGCTGCTGCATGGCTGGGCATGACACATGCTTATGAGTGAGAGCAGGGCCAGGGTGTGTGAGAAAGACAGATGCTAGCCAAGGTCCTTTTACTCCGGTAGGTGTGTCCTCTAGCCTGACACCACTATCCCACATACAAAAGGGACCTGGTAACTTCCTGGTGATCCAACAGGTGAAGGGCTTGGTTGTAACCCAGACTGACACCCCATTTGACTCTTAGGAACTCATGTGTCCTCATCTGTCAAACATGGGTGACAATGACATGTATAACAGATACTGTGAAAAGCTGGGAAAGGGCCTGGCTCCAAAAAGATGCTGCAGCAAAGAATGCTGGGAAACTGTCTTTTTGCTCAGGACAGGGCAGGCTGTGCCCTCCTCACAGGTCCCCTGGGCCATAATACCTGTCACCATAATGGTGCGGATGCCCGTCTTCCTCAGAGTCTGTATAACTGGGGTTGTCTGTGGCTTCAGCAGGTTCCGCATGACCAGCAGCCCGAGGAGGCTCAGCTCCTCCTCCACTGTGTCCCTAGAGGGTTAGCAGCCCTAGGTCAGAGGTCAGGCAGGAATCCATGTTTCCCTCCCAAGTGTCTGGATGGGGCACTTGCCTGGGCTTAGCACCTCCCTCTGCATACCCTGGGGATGGGTTCACCTTGTCAGCTGCTGAGCGGCCTCAAGGCTGGGTGCAATAGGCAGTGGCTTGCCAGCCAGGGCCACAACACGGTAGCCAGCAGCTGTGTAGCTCTGCAACACCTGGGTAAAGTTGCTGGGTACTGTGGGGATAAAGAATGTCATCAGAGCATGGGTGTGTGTGTGTGTGTGTGTGTGTGTGTGTGTGTGTGTGTGTGTGTGTGAGATGTCAGAGGCTGGAACCCACCCCATTCTATGCTCACACCCAACAGTGGACTCTGGGCCTGCCTCTTCACCTGTCTCAGGGCTGCAGAGGCTGGCCACGAGCTCTGGGGAGCCTTTGACATAGGCCTCAGGCTGGGTGGCCCCAGGCCATGCCACTACCACATCCATACGCTGCAAGGCAGAGGAGAAGGGGAAGCGGCAGAGGATGCTGACTGGCTCCGGTGGCTCTTCCTGTGGGTGAGAGAAGAGCCGAGGGGCTGACTGTGGGACCTACTCCTGAGGCCCCAAACCTCCGTCACCCTGTAGCTTACCGTTCCCTGTTGACGGGGCCCCTGGGGTGGGGGTCTCATCACTGCCAAGACCTGGGTCCCAGGTGCTGAGTTTGCAGCTGGACTTTCCTCTAGGACCTGGTTTGGGGCAAACAAAGGAGTTTGGGAACCAGGGCCTTGACGAACAGAGGGGCAGAAGGACAACTCATGAAAGACTTCATGACTGGAAGAGGTGGAAGTTTAATGGGCTTTGGATCTGTGCAGACTCAAATCCACACTTTGGCTGTCCCACTGGTAAGCTGCTTGGAAATCTTGGGCAAGTTGTTAAAATCTCCATGAAGCACAATTCAAACTTATGCTACCTCAGTGGTAGTGAACGAGAAAAGGCAGGCAGAGCGGGGTGACAGGACATAGCAGGCGCTCAGCACAAGGCTCTCCCATGACTGATAGTGACTACAGATGTGACAGAGACCACTAGGGGAGTTATGAGGTAACATTCCTTAGGCCCAACTGCCCTGAGGCATGGTCCTGGCCTTCTTGGCCTCCTCACCCAGCCTGTAGACTCCACCATCTTGAGATCCATAGGGTCGCCCACTGGGGTGTCACGTAGCTGGCTGAGGGCATGGCAAGTGGCCAGTGCTCGGAGAAGGGGCCCCAGGGGCAGGTGGCGGGGCTCTGTGACCAGTGGTAGCAACATCTGTCCCTTTAGGGGCACCACCCCCATTACGTCCAAGCCGTCCTCCGTGAGGGTGCCTGTCTGCAGGGGGACAGTGCCGAGTCCTCTGTTGAGTCAGGCCTTGCTGAGCTGGTCCCCACACCCAGGCCAGGTGAGTCCCACAGGAACCAGAGCAAGGGCTACAGGAGGCCTGTTCTAGACCTGCTGGAGTCAGCCTCTACAATCCTATTTGAATATGACCATCTCACATGAGGCCTCTGCTCACCACTTGCTGCCCACCTGGTCCTTCCCTGCTGTCACCACTGCTCAGTGTATCCCAGGTTCACTGTGTCCTTAAACAACCACACAGACTTGTTCCTCCCCACCTGGTCTGCCACTCTCTCCATGGGAGTGTCAGAGAGAAACTGATCATGTCCCATCAAGGTAGTTCTAGGCTCTCCTAATAACCACTGTGGACACACAGTGTGCTGCTGGTGTGCTCACTTGCTGGATACATACATACACACACATACACACACACACACACAGTGCCCCTGTGCTGGTCCCTACTGAACTCCAGGGCTGTGTGCTTACCCGGTACAGAAGGCCCAAAATGGTTCTTAAACAATTAAATACACAATTTCAGGCATTTTATCTACCAGGCATGAGATGGAATGGGCAGATGGTTGTGGAGGGTGGCCCCTGAATGTTCCCATGTGTGGATTGGGTCTAGGTCCAGCAGGTTGTCTACTGAAGTGCCCAGTCCCCCAAATCTTGCCAGCTAGGCCCCCACCTTGTCGAAGCACATGAGCCGCAGCTTGCCCCCCAAGTTGATGCGCAGTGGGTGAATGCAGAAGATTCCCTGTGTGCGCAGCCGACTCTGGGCATACAGCGTGCACACCGTCATGGCAGCCGGTAGGGCAGGCGGTACCACCACTGTCACCAAGTCCAGAGCTCGGATCACGATCTCGTTCACAGGCACCTGGCAGGAGGCACTGTGACCACAGAGCCGGGCTGGATAGGCCCTGCAAGCTGGCAGCCCCATCTGGCCTCTGGCTTACCCGATTACGGAAGAGAATGAAGGTGCTGTAGACTGTGCCAAGCAGAGCTGGGGAGACAGCAAGGGGTAAGCGGGATTCCAGACTTAGGCTGAGGCTGTCAGAGTGAGGTACGTAGCCCACTTACCCAGGACAGAGAGCGCGGCCACGAACTTCATGCTGTGTTTGTAGAACTTGAAGTTGATGGGCCTCGGGTGCAGGATGGAACTCACCAAGCCCCCTTTGGCTGTGCAGAACCCTGAGGGCAGAAAACCAAGGAAGGGAGAAGGGGCTAGGACGAGCTCCTCCCACCCCCTTGTACACCGCCTGCACCCTGGGGTGATGACATTTTCAGGGTCAGCCACCATCTGGACCGGGGTCACAGGTAACAATGCACAAGACTTGCCCAGCCCCATTTTTTTTTTTTTTTCCAATTATTTTCTTTCTGAGGTCCTGGGAACCGTCATCCTGCGAGCGAATGTTCTGAATACCTTCTTACTTTTATTCAGAGGGTCTCGCTAAATTGCCCAGGCTAGACCTCAACTTGTTAAGTCTCAGCTGCCACCTCCCCAGTGGCTGTGGTTTTAAGTGTGTATCCTCCATAGGATTTTATTTTAGACAGGGTCTCACTATTTAGCCCCTGCTGGCTTGGAATTAGCTATGTAGACCAGGCTGGCCTCAAACTCACAAAGACCCACCCACCTCTGCCATTCTAGGGCTGGGATTAAAGGTGAGCCACCAGTTCCCCCACAGGAATTTTAAAAGTGGAGAGGACAGCCTCTCAAGTGGGTGGTTTCATTTACAGCACAGAGGCCTAGGTCCTTTTCCCTCCCACAGGAGGCCCCTTGCTGCTGCCTTCAAACATTGCAAAGCTTGCTTACAGTCTGCCGAGACGGATCACAGGCTAACAGCCATCTAGCTGATCTTCCAAAGGACCCAAGCTCATTTCCCAGCACCCACATGCCGATTCACAACTATTTGTAACTCCAGTTCCGAGGGATCAACATCCCCTTCTGGCCTCTGTAGGCACCAGGCTTGCATATGCTCAGACAAACATACAGCAATGCACCCACACACATAAAACTAAAGAAAAAAAGAAGGTTGGGACATAAAGGCCCAACTGGGTGGGACTAGTCAGGATCTCACAGTGGCAGAGATGTGGCGGGGCCCAGAGCTCCAGGCCCTGTCCTGCCCTGGGTCACGCCTCCGACATCTGCTGAGTTCAGCACTCCTCCCCACCTCCAGATATGTACCTGTCCGGGTCACCACTGCTAAGACACGGGGTCCCAGGTAGGCCCGGGCCTGCAGAATGAGGGTCCCACAGAAGACTGTGTGCCGCCGATGGGTCTCTGGGCAGTAGGGCCTGGGCCCCTCTGGCAGGGCTGTCTTCAGCACTGGGATGCTTTCCCCTGAGAGGGACATGGTGTGAGGTCCATTAGGGGTCCTCAAGGTGGTCCTTCCTACCTTCAGAGCTAAGAGCTGCCCACAACTATTCCAAAATCACACTTAACTCTGCAACTGGGTAGGTAACGAGAGAAGCAGGCCAGAAATGGCAGAGGACTTGAGATTGTGAGGCGGTCCTGAGGGGAGGCATCCAGCACCAGGGTAGTTGGACCAGCCACTGCCAGCATGTATACATATTGGTGGCCAGGGTTTGGGAAGCTTGTCTCCTGTTGGAGTTAGTTTGCCACATCTTATTTTTGTGGATTTTTGATAGGTCTTGCTATGTAACGAGGTTGGCTGCCAACTTGTGATCTTCCTGACTCAGCTTTTAAGGGTCCTGGAAGAAATTGCTGGTGTGAGCTACCACAATCGATCACAACTTACTTTTTGTGTTGTTTTAATTTGAGACAAGGTCTCAAGTGTTGGGATTAAGGATGTGCCATCACACCAAGTTCACAGCTAAGGAATGTCTATCACTCTACAGAGCCCTGGGCAGGAGGAGGCTGTCTGCCAAAGGAGAATCCATTATTGAGTTTCTGTGAGGACAGAATTATTGGGTAACTACAGCACGCATATTTCTAGGGGGACTCAGTAGCCCAGGCTCTGTGTCCCTAAGATAAGGCAGGTGTGGGATAGCCCATGGAGGGCCAGAATTTTTGTATCTAGTTCTTCAAGTAACCCAGGCTAGCCTTCAACTTACAAAGTAGTCAATGACCTTGAACTCCTGACCCCCCCCTACTCCAACAGTGCAGGGATTACCAATGTGTACCACATGCCTAGTCCTCTTGTTTCTGAGACAGGGTTTCTCTGTGTAGCCCTGGCTGCCCTAGAATTAGACCAGGCTGCTCTTTAGACCATGCTGGCCTGGAACTCTCAGAGCACTCCCTGCCTCTGCCTCCCCAATGCTGGGCTTGAAGGCATGTGCCACCACTGCCTGGTACCTTCTGCTGTTTTTTGAGGGTTTTTCAGATGTTATTGTTTTGAGATGGAGTCTCACTATGTAGACCAGGCTGGACTCTAACTTGGGGTGACCCTGCTTCTGCATCCTGAGTGCTGGTCTTACAACTATGTCTGCTTTCATTAGCTTATTGTACAGGTAAAACCCAAAGCTGGGCCTAGGGGTGCAGTGCTGTACTCCTAGCTTTTCAGGAGGCTGAGGCAGGAGGATTACAAGTTTGAAGTCTTCTGGGACTTCAGAGTGAATTCAAAGCCAACCCGGGCAACTTGGTGACAACTCTGACTTGAAAACGAAGTGAAAACGAAGGAGTGGGAGAGTAGCTTAGTGGTGGACCACGCCTGACTTGCTGTGGTAGCCTGAATATCTGGTCTCCAGGTAGACTGATAAGGATTAGGAGGTGTGGCCTTGTTGGAGGAGGCATGTCAATGGAGGTGGGTTTTGAGGCTTCAGAAGCCTCCAGCCATTCCCAGTTAGCTCTCTCTTCCTCCTACTTGTGGATCAAGATATGAGCTCTTGGGTTGGAGAGATGGCTCAGAGGTTAAGAGCACTGGCTGCTCTTCCAAAGGTCCCGAGTTCAATTCCCAGCAACCACATGTGGCTCACGACCATCTATGAGATCTGGTGCCCTCTTCTGTGTGCAAGCATGTATGCAGACAGAACAGTATATGCATAATAAACAAAAAGAATCTTAAAAAAAAAAAAAAGATATGAGTGTTCGTCTGTACTTGCCACCATGTCTTTGTTCCATCATCACGGACTCTAATCCTCTGGAACTGTAAGCTTAAAGGAACACTTCTCTTTACAACTGGCTTGGTCATAGTGTTTTGTCCCATTACTGGAAAAGTAACTAAGAGTCAGGTGAAGTAGCAGATGCCTTTAATCCCAGTACTCGGGAGGCAGAGGCAGAGGCAGGCAGATCTAGTTCGAGACTAGCCTGGTCTACAGAGCAAGTTCTAGAGCAGCCAAGATCACACAAAGAAACCCTGCCTCGACAGCAAAAACCAAAAACTAAAGAAAAGTAACTAATACTAAGATACAGGACAAAGTAAAGTCCCAGACGCCAACAACCAGCACCATATGCCACAAACAAACACAGAAACAACAGGAAACCTCAAGCCAGAACTTTTCCTTGAAACAACCAGCTACTTTCTTCATACTTTTAACTCCGGCTGGCCTGCACCTAGGCTAGGCATCCTCGTGCCTCAAATTCCTGAGTGCTGGGATCGCAGGTGTGAGCCCCTGTGACAGGCTCTTGCACAGATCTCATAAATACTGAGAGACACAGGAAAGGCTGCTCTGGGCAGCACGACCTGCATGGAGACTCGGGAGTACATCAGTCACCGCCCACTTGTACCATGGTTTCCTAGGCAACATGTGGCATGCTACATACATACGGACAAGCATCCAGGGCACACGGACCAAACTAAACCAGAATCATGAGCCCATGTACCCAGCTGAAGATGGCGCAGTGGTGGTGTGCACATGAGCAAGAGGTATGGGACACAAGCAGGGACTCCGGTCATGTGCCACACTCTGCACGGCTTAGAGTCTAAGACGTCTAGCAGATGCTGACATAGGGGGTCTATGTACACCCTATCCAGAGTCACTGGCAACCTTTTACAGGTGAGGACACTGAGGCATTGAGTCTTTAAAGGCTTATGGTTAACAAGTGCTGAAGCCAGGACTGTTACTTGAAAGAAAAAAAAAAAATCAACTAAAACTTCTGGTGAGAGGCAGAGGGTTGGATGGCAGGGAAGGGCTCTGGGCCTTGAGCAGGCCAGACTCACCTGTCAAGGAGCTCTCGTTGACTACACACTCGCCAGCCACCAGAGCAGCATCGCATGGCATCACCCCACCCTCCTGGGGTAGCACCAGGCAATCTCCAGGCACCAGCTCGCTGGAGTCCACCCACTCCTCCTCTGTGGGCAGATGGGATCCAGTGAGGGTCGGCTGACATGCTGCCTCCTATGTCCAGCCTCCCTCCTGCCTGCTCCTCACCTCCTCCAGGCCGGCACACCTGCACCCGCACAGACAGCTTGACCATGTCCCTCAGTGTCACACTTTGCTGTGGGACAGAGGGATGACAAGAGTGTCTGGCAGCCCCTTGGTGATACCCTGCTCAGCCCTGCCAGGCCACTCCCTCCCTCTCACCTTTCTGGTCTTGTACAGAGCCAGGCAGATGGAGATGGCTGAGATCAGGAAGATACAGAGGGCATACCAGTAGTAGCGGTCAGCCAGCCACAGGGCGATGCTGAAGGCCTGGAATCCGTAGTAGGGGTTCAGTACCTGGAGGAGGAGGGAGACCTAACACTGCATCCCTGGGCAACCCGGTTACCGGAGACAGCTGGGTGGCTGTCCTGAGCAAAGCCAAGTGGCCTCCTGCCCAGCCCGCTCCCAGCTCCTTCTACCTCACATCCCCCAAGATGCCACGAGGAGGGCACAGCATCTGTCCATGGACATGTCAGACCCCTACTCCACCTTCTAAGAGACAGACATTCAATAGTGAGGACAATCCCATAGGTGAAGCCACCCACCGGCAGCAGAGACAGAGACACCCGAGGGTTAAGTCACTGGCCTGAAACCACGCAGTGCGGTGTCAAAGGCTAGGACATGACTTCCAAGTAGAGGTGATCCCTTTGGCTATGTGTGACCGTGTTCATGTCCTGCCCTGAGGTCTGGGTTCCTCCTGAGAGGACTTACTGTATCGTCCTTATCCTTATTCACAGGGCTGACAGGCAGCAAGAGGACAGAGGGGCCCTGGGGCAACTCTAATGCTGGCCTCCTCGTCCAAGGCTGTGCTTGACTCTGTGGTTCTGCCACGGCCTTCTGTGGGCTATACACTGCATCAGCCCTCCTCATCCTCAACCTGGGCTCTCAGGCTGAACAGACTGGAGTCTGGGGCTGCCCGTCACTGACCCCTACTCAGAACAAGGATCAGCTGGACACCAGCTCTTTACCTCATCCACCAGCAGCTGCAGATAGGACTTGACAGGAACGCCGATCACATTGGGGCCGTAAATGGTCTTCCTGTAAGAAGGGAGGTCACCAAGCTATCCCAGGGTGTCAGCAACTCCACTTTCCACTGGGGAAACCAAGGCCTCAAGAAGGTCCAACTGGAAGTCAGGAGTGTGGAATGGAGAAACAGGTGGGCCCCAGGGGCCGGGACAGTACATACCTCACAGCTTGGTCCTGGAGGCTGAGGCCTGATTGGGAGCAGTGGATGTCATCACAGGTGCGGCCATGGTCCAGCAAGCTGGGGAGGGTGGGGAAGAGACACTGTAAGGGTGACAGGGCCTGAGCTCTGCACCTCATCCTCTGCAGACTGAGAACTTGGGGCTCCAGGACTATCCGGTTCCTTCAGTCACACTAAGCCCTGAGGAGTGAACTCAGATTACCCACTACTGTGACTAGGCCACAAAGCTCACCTCACTAAGGAAGGTAAACAATGGGGATGGGTATGCTATGATCAGTGATAAAAACATTATTTACACCAATGATACCACAGGGAAGTCACCTAATCTTTCTGTGCCACTGTTTTCTCATCTGCGAAATGGGGGCAGTAGACACACCCACCTCATTGGGCTATGGGTAGCTGAGAAGATATCAATGCTAAGTGACAAGCATGCTGGTGACAATGTTTTTATTGCTACCTTGCAGCAAAGACTGGGGGAGCCCCAGCTTCCCCTGCAAACACCTAAGTTTACCCAAGGATTGCCCTGGCTTTGTGAGCATACGGTAGAGGACAGGCAAAAAGACTCCAGCGTGGCTGAACCCACCTTCCCAGGTGCAGCTCACAGCCTTTACAGCTGGGAACAGAAGGGTCGTGTCTCTGTCACTCCTGAGATGTGCGCTCCACACTGCTCAATAGGATCCCTGGTATTCTTGGTAGTAACAAGGTCTGGCACCCTCCCCTGGCCCTTCCCCAGGGCTCTCTGGGGCCCTCTTAAATAGTAATTCCTCCTTCACCCTTGTCTGGAACTTCACTTTTAAGTGATCAACCTCAGCACACCAGAAGTCAGAGCCTGGGGTATGGTGCCTGGTAGATGCACCTTCAAAATGACCCTATGAGATGAGACATACCCTTGCCACCCCCCACCCCCAAATTAAGCTACAAGATTATACAAGATTATAAGAGACAGCTAAGAGAGGCTTAGTGAAATGCAACCTAGAGTATCCCGGGCTAGGCCGGCCCCATCATGCCCTGGAGCCCAAACCCACCCTGCTGGAGATGGCATGGCATGCCTGTGGCCTCTACCTGACTTGGCAGAAGGCTTGCTGGGTCTCTATCCAGACATAGCGTTGGCCTTGGAGGAGGTAATAGCGCAGTACCTGTTTCTAGTGGGAGAGGAGAGGCCAGTGGGAGGTGGTCTGGCATCAAGGAGCATCCATATGCAGAAGGTGGGGAGGGTACAGGGACAGCATCACAGGAAAAGAGAAACTTGGAAGTCTGATAGCATCCCAGCCCTTTGGGACCACAGAGAGCCAGAGGGACACAGAGAACCTTAGTCCTGTCCTCCCACATGTGACCCAGATGCCCTGAGAAGTGCAAGGCCAGGTCGAGCCCAGCTGGTCACTCACTGCCTCTTTTTGTCTGTGGAGCTGGGTGGTGTCCTCCTGTGTGTCCTCCGGTACCACCCCCACAGCCGTCTGACTCCGGCCATCCTCTGCCTGGGCCTGTTGGGGCAGCTCCAGGCTGGGGAGGGTTGGGAGTTACTCCACAGCTCCAAGGGCTGCCCAAACCTCCCGTGCCTCTCTGCTGTCTCACCTGCCCTCACCAACAGCCTCAGTCTGCACCTGGACTGTGAAGAGCTGCCTGGAGCTACCCTGGAAAACAGAGGTGTAACTTCAGCCTTGAGAAAGTCCCCATCCATCCAGAGCAGTCCCACAGCCAGGTGGCCTTGAGCTAAAGTCAGAGAAAGGTCTCTCCATTTACACAGTGCACTGTATCCAGTCGCCTTTATGTGAGCATGTGTACATGCACAGGTATGTGGTAGTACACCTGTGCGCACACAGACACCAGGGGAGATCAGGTACGGTGCTCACTTCCTGAGACAGGGTCACTCCTGGACCCTGAAGGACCCTGGAGGTCAGCAAGCCCCTGGCACTAAGGTTATAAGCACTTGGGCAACCATACCCAGGTTTTTACAACGGAGGCTAGAGATTCGAACTCAGGTCCTCCTGTGTGTGTAACAGATGCCCTTATCCATTGTTCTGGCTAGGGTCATTTGAGATGTGGGGACCTAGATGGAGAAAAATGCCCCTAGTAGACTGACTTGTGGGCAAGCCTGTGGAACATTTTCTTGATTAATGGATTAATGATTGTATGGGAGAACCCAGCACGCGGGGCCTGTGGTCCTTGATGGAGCAGACTGAGCTGAACAAGCCATGGGGTCCAAGCCAGCAAGCAGGGTTCCTCCACAGCTTCTGCTTCAGTTCTTGGCTCCAGGTTCCTTCCTTGAGACTGATTTCCTTTGATGCTGGACTGTGATGTGGAAGTGAGATAAGCCGTGTCCCCCCTCCCCAAGTTGCCTTTTGGTCCTGATATTTATCCGAGCAGGAGAGACCCTAACTAAAGCTCCCATTTAGAGCCATCGCCTGCTCTAGGTAAGGCCTTAGATTTGTGGGTTTGATTTCAGAAAATACGGAAGGTATTTTCTAAGGAAAAAAAAGCTACAAGATTATAAGAGAGAGCCCAGCGAGACACACCTGGCCTGCCTCTGTCTACTGCCTCACTAGGATGCGGAGGTGCAGACAGAAAGATGAAGCTTGTCTCCTTTCCACCCCAGAGGTGGTTAGACTCAGCATCCCGCTACCCTTTCTAGACCCCGGCGGGCGGTCTCACTCACCTCTTTGTCTCTTATTTCTATAACGAGTGTTTCGGCGTGGGCCAGGCTGCATGGCCTCAGGCGCAGGCGCACGCCCCACAAGGGCTTCCAGCGGAATAGCAGCCAAGGGATCCCGGCCAGCATCCAGACCGCGGCGTGATAGCCGATGGCCCTCCATGGACTGCCACAGTAGCCGCTGAGCCTCTGTGGATGCAGGTGACAGGGATGGTGAGGCAGGGGCCAGGAGGCACAGGAAAGAAACCAGAGCACTGGGGGCAGGCTGGTGTGTCACTCCACCCACCGCCACTACCTACCACGGATGAAACTGAGGAGCTGAGGGGATCGATTGATGTCCCTGTCATCAGGGTCCCATAGCTGGGGGGCGTGCTGCCCATGAGCGGGCTGCTGTCTGTGGACAGAAAGGAGAAAGGTCACAGAAGGGAGGAATCTTCTCTTTTTCTGGTTTTCAGTGCTAGGGATGGACCCAGGCCCTCAAAGAGCCAGGCCAGCGACTCCAGAACCAGGCCACACCCCAGGCCTCTTCCTTCCAAGGCTGGCAAGCTTGGTCACTGTATCCAGGCCTTTTGGACCTGTGAACCGATTGGCCCATTGGTTCGTAAGAGTGTCTCACTCCCTCGTGTGTCCAGCCAGAGCTGAAGAGAGGCCTGTGAACACCTGTGTTTTCATGAGGCACTGCATTTCATCCTCCATGCCACCTGCAGGCAGGGGTCGGGGCTGTTCTTACTGTCTGGTGCCCAGCTCAGACAGAGTCAGGGTCCATGTGTCAAGTATACACTGACGGTGTCAGGAGCAAGGAGCTCACACCGGCTGCTGGGGGTGGAACCCCTTCTTTCCCACCTTCCCGTCTTCAGAGCAGGAGTCTTTCTAGATGTTTCTACCCAACCAGCCTGACCTTCCCCCTCATGACTGCTGCAGTCACAGCACCCCATGTCTCTTGGCTGCTCCGTCCTTCTCAGGCTGAGGCTTCTGCAGTTTCTCCTGGTCTGTTAAAGAATCCTGACTTGTCAGGCTGGGTTTATGGTTCAGAGGCAGACACAGCCCTCCCATGCTTGAGGCTTGGTGGTTAACCATGTGTGGTCCTCTGTTTCCAGCCCTTTTTACATGGTTATCATAATAATTCTGTCAAGTATATCTTTTTCTTTTTTAAAAGATTATTTATTTGTTGATTGACTATGTATACAGTATACAGAAGATCTCATTACAGATGGTTGTGATCTGCCATGTGGGTGCTGGAAACTGAACTCAGGTCCTCTGGAAGAGCAGTCAGTGCTCTTAACTTCTGAACCATCACTCCAGCCCTCCATTTTATTTTTCATTATTTATGTGTAGGTGTGTTTGTGTGTGCATATGCTCAAGTGCATTCTCTTCCCCCCCCCCCCCC
This sequence comes from Phyllotis vaccarum, assembly GCA_033318265.1. Lineage (NCBI taxonomy): Eukaryota > Metazoa > Chordata > Mammalia > Rodentia > Cricetidae > Phyllotis > Phyllotis vaccarum. Next base: position 55,782,655 of record JARWLC010000003.1, on the reverse strand, counting down.
CTGGAAACTGACACTGGGAACCTTACTCTGTTATCCTCCTTCTTATTTCCCTGAACTTGGAGCTCACCGATTAGTCTAGGCTGGCTGGCCAGAGAGTGCCTCCAGGATCCACCTGTCTGTGCCCCCACAACACTGGAATATCAGATATGTGCCACTGTGCCCAGCTTTTACGTTGGTGCAGGGGATCCAAACTCTGATCCTCATGCTTCTATAGCAAGCTTTTAACCCGCTGACCAATCTTCTCAGCCTCCTCTCTCCATCTTAAAGGAAAGGGAGAGGTTAAGTAACTTGCTCATGATCACACAGCAAGGATCTGGGAGCAGCAGGAGGCATGCCCGAGCAGGCTGGTTTCAGACTGGATTTGTTTTTGTTATTAAACAATGGATTTATTGGTCTTGTACAAAGACTAATCTGGGTGAGGCAACCAGGACTGAAGGAAGAGTTCACTTCCCACGTGCCAGACTGTTCTTAATCATCCTAGGATGGATGGCACATTGGGTCCTGGGGTTAGGGCATGAAAGCCTGCAGAGCCAGGAGGCCTGAGCCTGAGCCCTGGGCTTTCACACCTACAAGGAACAGTCAGGAACCAATGTGTACTTCATTACCTGAGGCTTCCTTAACCCAGAAAACAGCCGAACCAGAGGCTCACAGTTGGCCCTCGCCCACCTTTCACAGAAAATGAATGACTGGAGATGTTGTGTGCTCCAGGAAGGGATGGACAGAGGGACAGACAGACCCTAGCATGACAGTGGAGTCAGCCAGAAAGAACATCATTTTGTCCCTTGGCCTCAAGGAGCAGCCTGGCTCTCAGAGGGGATCTAAACTCAGGAGGTTCTCAGGTTCTCAGTCACAGGAACTACAGGCTTTCCTGCCAGAGTCTTCTGTTGCAGTGTCAGGTCTGGAGGCTCACCTGCCCTCCGGGTGGCTGGGAAACAGCACCTCAGGGTCTCAAAGGGCCGATCAAGGCTATACAATCACCTGCTTCTTCCTCTCCAAACAGGTGTGGGGAAGTACATGCCCAAGAACCATATTTAATGTCCCTATCATCAACTGCACTCTGCCAAGCTGTGATTCATAAAGCAGGTGACCCAGCCTCTCTGGGCTTCCATTTCCAATCTCTAAGGTGATAGTGTGTGTAACGACGCACTGTGCAGCTGGCCACAGAAAAAGAGAGGATGTCTGAAGTCTTTGAGGCTGGTGCAGGCAGGCAGCTTCCCACCAGGGCATGTGGATGCCCCTGTGACCTATTTCCCAGGCTGGCCTCTCCTTTCTCGTCACCAAGCCAGAAAGAAATCTGGCCTCCAGGCTTGAACATCGACTCCTTCCTGTGGCCTGAGGACGTTGGGGCACCAGCTGGATGGGGCTCAGATTGATAAAAGAAGCCACTGAGCCAACACGGAGTGGATCATCTGACCCGGATCCACCCACCGAGTGTCGAGGGACAGCCTCTGACTGTGGTTTACAGATGGAAGTGCTGGGCCTGCCACAGCCATTCTGCCAAGGGCTTGTCTTCCTCAAAATCCGACTCTCCCACAGTCAGCCACCTTCATTGGTTTCTGGACTACTCACAGTGCCTGCTGCTGCAGCCAGCACTGAGTGAGTGAGTGAGTGAGTGAATGAATGAATGAATGAATGAATGGACACACACCCACACACTGCAGAGCAGGGAGTCCTCAGTCCCCTTATGCCTCTTCCACCCATCTAGTCTCTTCCTTAAAGAGCCCTTTACCATCAGCCCCCAGGATTTAATCTGGTTAGTTCCTTTCCAGTATTTATCACACATCCATGATTTCACAAGGATGCTCACAACCAGCTCGGCATAGGCAAAGCAGCTTGCCAAAGGAGGAAGTCACATCTGAGGAAGCCTCCAGAGTACCCAAAAGGGTCACACCCAGTGCACTATCTGGCAGGAACACAGGACATCTTCAAAGCACTTGGCTAGGCTTAGCCACAGCTCACCTGTCAAGGGAAGGTGTCCCAGAGCTCACCAGTCAGGCAGCCTCAAGCTGGCTCGGAACAGGCCGTGGGCTCTGTGAATGTCCCTACTCTCCTGTGTAAGCCAAGGCAGCCTGAGGGCCTTCAGGCAACAATGGCCCTCTGAGGGAGAGACTGCTGAAATGTTCCCCTCAAAGATGGGGAAACTGAGGAACAGAGCTGTTAAGATTCAGCTTCCCCATTTGAGGCCATGTGATTTGGCCCTGATAAGCAGGGCCTTTAATTCACTCTCACAGCCAGCTGCCTTGAAAGGCATAGATTAGGAGTCTAATTTAAAATGGGGGAGGGGCAGTGGTGGCAATGGTTCCTCAGGCACTGGCCGCACAAGCCCAGTGCCCTGAATTCCATGCCTGGAATCCACAGTGGAGAAGTCCTCTGACTGCACACACAGGCTGTGGCACATGTGGGTGAACATACACATAAAATTTATAAAATGTTTAAAATAAGAGCTAAATTTAGTGGCCCATGATTGTAATCCCAGGATTGAAGAGACAGAGGCAGAGGATAAGTAGTTCAAGGTCATGCTCGACCACACATTGCATTTAAGACCAGTCTGGGCTACCGGGAGACCCCAATCTCAAAAAATAAAAATAACAGGGGTTGGAGAGAGGCTCAGCAATTAAGAGGATAGTCTGTTCTTCTAGAGAGTTCTTCTCAGCACTAACATCAGGTGGCTCACAATCTTCTGTAACCACCACCCTACCACACTATTAAACAAACAAACAAACAACAAACAAAAATTCTAAAAGATAAAAAATAAATGGCTCAAAGATTGCAAATATATCTCAGGAGTAGAGCACAGGCCTGGATTTGCTATCCAGCACCATAAACACAAAGCCCAAGAAAAGGCAGACCAAGAGACTTGACAGGCTAAACAAAGTCACACAGCCATAAACGCTAGAGAGAGGCCTTGGGGAGAGTTCACAGACCTGAGGCGTTCACAGACCTGAGGCAGTGGCACCAGCACCGGAGAGCAGAGGGCCCAGAGTCAAAGCCATTTGAGAACCTCTTATTTCCTGCGGAAGACTCAGCTTCCTGCTGCGGACCTACCAATGACCCAGGGCACCACCATCTACTTCTGGTGGCTCCCGCAAGACTAGGAGCCCCTGGCCTCCATCAGGCTGGAAGGTCTTTGGCTAAACTCTAGAATTTAGAGATTTTGCTCAGGCGCAGAACCAGGTGCATGATGGGCAGGCGTTCTTATCACAAGCTGCTCCCTCGCGCCCTCCCCCATTCTTTTCTCTCTCTCACCTAAGGCACTGTGGAATGGGCCGCTGTGGACCAGGCCAGAGATGTGCTGGGAGAAACAGAGATTGGGAGCTGGGCACGCTAGCAAGCACCTAGAGGGTAGCAACAGTAAGCTTCTAGGTAAGCACCTAGAAGCCTTAACTGCATCAGGTGGGTTTTCGGTTCCAGCCTAAGACAGTCAGCCTGGCATGGGGGCATGCAGGGTGTGGTCGTAGGACCTCACCACTGACAAGCTTTCTCTGGGGGCCTGAGGTTGGAGATCAGGAGTGCATCTGTGCCTCAGGTCTCCCATGCAAGCCCTGCAAAGAGCTGGCATCTCTAACGATGTACATGCAGCACACATGAGTGACTGCTCAGAGGCCCCAGGGCGGTGCACCGCGTCCCTCACCTGGACCTGTCACTCAGGGTCGAATGTATTCAGAGGGGGTGGGGATGGCAGGCCCCCGGGCCCTAGAAACCCTCTGTCCCAGGGTGTGCGCAGTAGCATCCCAAATCTTGCTCTCTGGGAGCCTGAGGACGAATCCCGAAGGGAGGGCCGGGCCACCGCTCACCTGCGCTCATTTCGGCTCCTCGAGCTCATCGCCGGCCGCTGTGGCCCGCGGCCTGGGCTCGGCGTGCGAGGCCCCGGGGCACGGTCGGGGGCGCCTGCTGCGGCGGGGCCGGGCTGGGCAGCACCTGCACGACAAGACAGGGTTTCGACCGGTGCCGCAGTCGGTCTGCGGCCGTCAAGCCCCGCCCCTCCGTGGCGCCCACGTCCGCCACGGCCGCGCAGGCTGCCGGGACTTGTAGTCCGCAGTTTGGCCTCCGCCGGGAGCTCGCCTGAAATCCTGATTCTGGGGGGTGCATGGATGGAGACGGGAGTTGGGGGATGGGAAGCGGTGGAGGTGGGGAGAGGTGGGGGGAGGGCACAGTCCCCAGACAGGCGGAAATGGACAGGCTGGGAGACAGGCAGAAGGCAGGGAGACAAAACAGGCAGATGGGGCGGGGTTGGGGAGAGCGGGATGTTGGGAGACACAGGTGGGACGGTCCCTGGACATAACAGAGAGAAATCGGACAGGATGGGAGACAGGCAGGCAGACAACATACGTAGAGGCAGAGATGACAGACAGGCAGACGGAGAGAGACGCTGGGACACCCAGGTGGGACAGCACCTAGATAAAACAGCCTCACAGTAAACAGTAGGTAGACAAACAGACATACAGATAGGCAGGCAGGCAGCGTGGGAGGCTGGGAGATACAGGTGAGACAATACCCAGACAGAACAGATAAACATTGACAAAAAGACAGGCAGGCAGATGGGCAGGCAGAAGGGCATGCTGGGAGACACAGGTGGAATAGACTTGAGACAAAGCAGATGAATGGAAAATGGACCAGCAGAAAGAGGCAGACAGAAGGGAAACCATCCACACACAGCCCCAGATGCACACCGCAGCAGTAGTTAATTAAGCCTTCGGCAGGCGGACTCAAGCTTGCCTTCATCTCTTCCAGGCTGTGTTACTGTGGATTTATCAGTTAACCTCCCCGGGTCTCTTTTTCTTTTCTTAAAAACAAAATATTTATTAGTGTGTATTTTGTGTATTGTGGGCGTGGGTCATGTGTGAAGATCAGAGAACAGTTTCAGGAATCAGTTTTATTCTTCTGCCCTGTGGTCTTGGAGATTGAACGCTTTACTCCGTGAGCCATCTCAGTGGGCTTCGATCTCTTTTTCTGACCTGTGCAATGACAAATAGCAGCAATGCTTGCTCGTTATAAGTACTGCGTGAGAATACTTATCTGAAGAACCTGATACTAATAAATATCAGGAAAACCACACTTGCCTTAGACACCTATGGGGCAGATGGATGATAAAGGTGCCCGCACTCACGCTGGTTGTGATGATACACAGCAGGCCTTAGAAAGGCCCAAGAGACTATAGGGCTCAGCGCAGAAGCTGGGAAGCATGACCTGCGCACTCCTGCACAGGTGGGACAAATGAAGGCTTTGAGAAGCCTAGATTTGTCTACAGCATTTACTACACTGCTCCATAGTGACATACAAGTTAAGATGTCCCCTGTCCCTGGGGTCACTGACCTCTGAACAGGAGTTACAGAGGTAGAGGGTGTATCAGAAATCTGGGGTAAGCCCAGGAAAGTTGGGGCCAGAATAGACCCGGGCCTGCAGCATCTGCCATTTGTGCCTATGAACTCATGGAAGCTAAGGAGAGTTCTAGGACCTGGAATAGGCTCTGTCCACTGATGACTGCTGTCAATCAGCACAAGAGCAGCTAAGCAAAGCAACTGGCTGCAGGAAGTGCTAGAAGAGTGCAGGGCTATGATGTATGTGTAGGGGGGGGGAGTCCTTTGTGGGGACAGTAGAAAGCTATGACAGCGACATTGGCTGTGTGGGTAGGACTTGATGACCAGATATGTGGGTGTGGAAATGTGAAACTCAGACATGCTCAGAGGTATGGCTTGGGCAGCTGGGGACAGTGAAGCCACTGAGCTGGGGCAGGATGCTGGTGGAACAGCTCAGAGGGCATTCCTATTGGCCATGTGGAGTATGGAACTAACTTCACTAGGTCTGGTGAGACTTTATTAGCAGATGACATTTCCAGAGAACCTGGACAGCCTGGGTGATAGTAGTGGTTTAGGTTTGGACTTGGCTGGCACAGAGGCCCTTGCAGAGAGAGGCCCTGTGATAAAGTGGCTGGCCTAGGCAAGAGAAAGACATGCCACATTCGTTGTTGACTAGCTATTCAAACATTTCTTGATTTATTTATTAAGACAAGGCTAGCTATGTAGCCTTGGCTGGCCTTGGACTCCTAGAGAGCCATCTGCCCCAGTCTTTCCAAGTACTAGATAAAAGTCATTTTCCCTCTCTGAGCCTCTCCTCAGAGCCCAGATATGTTCACGAGATCCTCAAGCTGAGTTAGAAGCTTTGAAATGTTAGGGGGTATAGGGACAGATGGCCTTTTCAGGTTGCCTGCCACATACATATCATGAGAAGCCACTTGACACTACACGGGCTCCATCCCAAGCTATCTGTGAGAAGGTCAAGCTGGTGGTAGCTTAACCCTTCTCCTCCAGTGGGGGAAGTGCCAGGGAATGCATTCTTCTAAGCCACAGAGGATGTAGCAGTTACCACTCACCTACCAGAATCACTTGTTGGGAAGTGACCTCACTGGTGGCCTTGTGGATAGGGTTCCCTCCCAAATACCAGATTGAAGTTTCTAGTCATATGAGCCAGGGCTGATTCAACAGCTTCCATCTAGGGCAACTGTTCTTCAGGAGCCGCTCATGGGGGTGTCTCCTGCCTGGTTCCCATTGCAGAAGTCTGTGAAACCATTGACACTGACCAGTTTACCCCAGAGCACAGCCTCACTTCTCAATTTCTTTAGTTTCGATGGATTTTTTTTGCAACAAAGGGGTGTTTTCTCAACTAGTGACATCCCCCAAAGTGAGACATGGCTGACTACACTCCCAGAAAAGTGACCTTTACGCAGCTGATCTTATAGGAAAAGACCTAGAGAAATTCCAAACAAAGGTGTCTGTGGCCCCTCCACTGCCAGTGAAGGGAGAGAGGAGAACATTCTTAGCTTGCAAACAAAGGTGCAAATTTGAAGTCAGGCCATAGGGCCTCATGCCCAGTAATTCTAGCACTCAGAAGGCTGAGGTGGGAGAATCGAGTCTAGCCTGGGCTACATAGTGAGATCCTATTGAAAAAAAAAATATAGGCTGGGAATGTATCTCCATTGATCAGCTGCATAAGCAGGTGGTTTGATCTTTAGCACGGTGGAAACCAGGTGTTGCAGTACGTGCCTGCCACTTAAGAGACAGGCAAGAGGTTCAGGAGTTGAAGGCCATTCTCAGCTATGTAGTGAGTTTGAGGCCACCGTGGGGATTTCAGACCAGTAAGCTACACTGACATGTTTGTGCTACTGTAAAGCAAGATGTCTTGGTGTTTATTCTTAGATCCCAGTCACATTCTGAATACCATCCATTCCCATTTTACAGATAGCAAAAGAGAGGCACAGATGCTCAACAACTGCCCAAAGATCAGCAGAAGAGCTGGGTGGGCCAGTCCTAAGGAAACTTGAAGCTTTCCATGATATTGATTTGTAAATTTTATAGACACATGAGACAAAATCCTGCTTGAGACTTAGTTTAATTAAAAGTCTTGCTGAGCAGAGACGGTGGTGGTGGTGGTTGCAGCAGCATACATCTTTAGTCCCAGCACTCAAGAGGCAGAGGCAGGCAGAGCTCTGTGAGTTCAAGGCCTGGTCTTCAAAGCAAGTTCCAGGACAGCCAGAGATGTTACAGAGAGAAACCCTGTCTCAGAAATCAAACAACAACAGTCTTACTCTCAACTCTTGGGAATGTGAAAGCTGGAGGATTGTGCATTCAAGGCCAGCCAGAGCTATACAGCCAGACTCATCTCAAAATATCAAAGAGAAGGGCCTAGAAAGATGGCTCAGCAGTCTGCTGCTTTTGCAGACTTTGTTTCCCAGCATCTGCATTGGGCTGCACACAACCTCTTATAGCTCTGGCTCCAGAGGAGCTGGTGAATTTCTGACCTCCCCAGACACTGCATGCATGTGCACAAAAATAGACAGATAGGCAGACAGACACACACATTAAAAAATATTCCAAAAAAAAAGTCTCACTTGACATGGTGGTTTATGTGTGTAATCCCATGTCTGGGGAGGCAGAAGCAGGAGATTGCACAGTGGGTTCTATGTGTGCTTGAGCTGCATATCCTCGGACCCTGCCTCAAACTGCTGCCACCACTGCCACCACCACCGTAGCCACCACCACCGTAGCCACCACCACCTCAGCCACCACAGCCACCACAGCCACGACAGCCACCTCAGCCACCTCATCCACCTCAGCCACCTCAGCCACCACAGCCACAGCCACCACAGCCACCATTACCACCACCAGCTCAAAGCTTTCACAACTGGTGAAATATAACATTTCCCCTACCCAGTGGCAGATTAAGCAGCATTTACTCTTTAGCTTCTGAGTCATGTCACCCTTGAAATTCAACTCTTGGCAGCAGCCAGGCTACACAGCTCATCCTTATGTGCCACTCAGCTATTTATGAGAACAACCCACCTTTCCCTGCAGATCAAGATATCAGAAACAAAGTCTGATTACCCATGAACCTCAGGAATGTGACCTTCTGGGCCTGATAAAGGGCCATTAGGGTTCAATTAATCTCTGTCCACCTCTCAGGTGCTGGCCTTGGAGTGGCCTCATATTTCAGTTGTCACTTGGGGTGCTAAGTGTTAAGCTTGTCTGTGTTCAGAAGTCAGGGACTCAGATGCTGAGAGGGAAAACACTTTTCTCTGAATTTGTTTATGTGTTTATGTTTTGTGTGATCAGATCAGGGATTTGGGCATGCTCTAAGTGTTCAACTAATCAACGTTCCCCTTTAATTCGTGGCCTCGGGTGGCCAGAAACAAATGTGCATTTTACCTTACTTCCCACATACCTGGTGATACTATTACCTGCTACATGTAAATTCCCTCTATCCCTTTCTCTTATTTATTATTATTTGATTTTTTTTTTCCTTAGACAGGGTTTCTCTGTGTAGCTCTGGCTGTGCTGGAACTGGCTTTATAGATCAGGCTGGCCTTGAACTCACAAGGATCCTGCTGTCCCTGCCTCCAGAGTGCTGGGATTAAAGGCATATGCTACCACCACCAGGCTCTCCTTTTCTCTTAAAGACAGGGTCTCATTGTGTAGCTGGAGCTGATCATGAACTAAGTAACCCAGGCTGGCCTTGAACTCCTACCTCAGCCTCAGGAGTGTGCCACAAAGCTTGGTTAACATCGTTACTCTCCTCCACCTGTGGTGGGATTCAGGTGTTAGTTGATAAGGCTGGAGCATGTATCCAGAGTCCCAGGCAGCTGAAGGGGGTGTAGCCAGCCCGGTTCAAAAGGGGCTGCTGGGATCTTGGGCAGCCCATTTTTTTCCTGCCTTCTTGAGAGATTGGATCAGCATCCATCGCCTGGACCATCAGATTGCTATCTTCTTAAGATGTAACCTGTGACTGTGAGTGTTAAATTACTTTCCAATAAATACTAATCCTGTATTTGGTATATTGCAAGTGAGATTTATTGTGATATCTGGTGTCCCTGGGTGGGCTGGGCATCTAGCCCGCCGGCATATCAGGCTAGAGAGCCCATCCGTGCCTTAAACACTGCCAAAAAACAAAAGTCAAGCAAAGTGTTCAGCCTTGAGAGTCTGCACTCCTGTGTGTGGCCTAAAAGCTCCACCCCTCACTCCTATCACTCCTGCCCCTGAGTCAGGTCTGCACCCGGTTTCTGTGCCTGCCCGTGGAAGCTGGGTTGAGTTAAGATGAAAGAGCTAGCTAGCATGTACCTGAGCCCAGACCAAACAGCATGAAGTTAGTATAAGTGTCTGAGTCATTTTGGGGGCCTGAGCAGCAGCAGGCAGCTAAGGGGTCTGTGGTGGCAGGTCTGTGGGTCTGGGACTTCTGGATGGGGCCAGAAACATTATTTTAACACCCATCCACATTTTGTAAGTACCTTTTGTTTTTTGAGAGGTCTCATGGAGCCCAGGGTGCCTAGAACTTTATCCCCCACCTTCTGGGATTACAATTGTGCCACCACAAACAGCATTTCCTTTTTCTTATTTTTTTTTAAAGCAGGGTCGCTGGTTGCTCAGGCTGGCCTAGAATTATGTAGCCCAGGTTAATAAGAGAAATCATAATCCTTCTGCCTCTGCCTCCAATGGCTAGGATCACAGATGAGTGTCCCACAACCAGTTCAGAAATCCTCTAAGGCTTTCTCTGGGATGTCAGACATTTTCTTAGCTACCTGCTTTATGATATAAAAACCCTTGTTTCTGGGATGGTCTGAGTTTCTAGCTACAGCTTAAAATGTAGTCCTAGAGCACCCTTTCCCTTTATAGCGTTAGGGTGGCACCCAGGCTTAGACAAGCTAGGCAATTGTACCACCACTGAACTTTATTTTTATTTAGGGTCAGGTTCTCATCTAGGCTGGCCTAGACCTCTTATACACAGAGCTCACAAGCACAGACCACCATGCCTAGTAGCTTTTATAGAGCCAAGGGATCTGTCATTCCATAAAGAGTTAACAGTACCACCAGGCCAAATGGGAGTTCCTTCTGAAGCTGAACATCTCTCCTCTGTTGGACTACTCAGGGTCGCCATTCTTGTAAGGTGGGGCCAGGAGACAGAGCAATAGAAAGTGGCTACCTAGAGACTATCAGCTGATCACTACTGTTACTGTCAGGATGACCAATGGTTTTGTCAATCAAAACAAGTCTGTCTGGGAAAATTAACCATTTTTTTCTCTGGCCTAACCAGGTCAGAAAAACATCTGGTAGGTCTAAGTGTTATGGAACTTTGACATGAGTGATTCCATTTTGATTTCTAGTCTGTTGAGGCTCAGTGCAGAAACTTAGTCAGAAAATGATGGCTGCCTGTAACTTTTAACACTGGAATGGTTACATCTGTTATGCAGTAGCTGCTAATGCTGGGGTGGATGGTAATGCTCGACACACTGGCTAGAACCATCATTGCCATCACTTCTTCTGGACTAAGAATACTAATGGCCTGGCTTAAGGGAAGTTTTGGATAAGGTTGTACATTTAGGAAACAAGGACAATTTGAAGACCTTTCACTTCCTATTTCCTTCCTTGATCAGATACTATGTAGCTCAGGCTGGCCAGGAACTTACTATGTAGCCCAGGTTGGCCTGGAACTTACCATCTTCCTGCCTCTGCTGATGTACTTCCCATCTATTTTATATTTTTTGCTCAGCATAAGACCTGTGTGGTAAACAGCAGGGCCAGGGCAGCTGCTGTGGGGAACTCAGGCTTGCAGTCTGAAGTCTCTCAAGGGAATCTGTGGAGCCAACCAACCTGCAGCTGGTTAGGGTCACTGCTGTTGAGTTGGAAGAAGCTCAAACCTTGCTTCATGATGTGGAGAGACTGACGTATGTAGACCTGCAATGGGGTGTGCACATGGGTGTGAGCTGACACTACCGAGACAGGAATACATGGTAGGTGAGGCAGGTCTTTACTAGTCCTGTTTACAGAACGGTGAGGTGAGTGCAATGCTGTGTACATGCCCCAGCCCTGGTCCCCCTGGATCTTCACCAGAGCTCAGGTCTGGAGCCCTGCTCACGTCTACAAGGACAAAGATTTCCCTGGCACCTCTCCAGTCCTATGCAGCTAGGCAAATAAACAAGACTGCTTTTGCTAATAGTGCAGAGCAGAGCAACACCTACTTATTTCTTAAAATGTTTATTATACATCCTGTTTTCCTGGAGAATCCAGGTGCTTGAAGGGATCCGATCGGAGCTGACAGACACACTCAGGATGGAGAAGGTTAGGCCAATGCCCTCTTCTCCTTGTACGTGGCCATCATCTTCTTGATTTCAGCAATGGCTCTCCCTGGATTCAGACCCTGGAGGAAAGAGAAGAGTGGCAGTTAACAGGTATGATGGAGGGAACAGAGCCAGCCAAGCCCCTTTCCAGGAGGAGTGTGTATAGATCCAGCCCTCAAAAGCCAGCAAGCCTGGGAAGGGCAACTCTGCCTACAGCTGTGATATTTCCAGGAGCCTCTTGCTCTGACTTCTGGCATGGCTCACTCCATCAGGCAAACATGCCCAAGGCAGGCAGCATTCCCTGACTGCTCCACACACCTAGGATGGCATCTCTTCTGGACAGGCTAAGGTCAGTATTCACCAGCCGCCATTACTGCTGTCAGAAACAACCGTGGGAACACGCTGTATCTGATCTGACTGACCAATACTAGCATCCCTGACCGCAGCATGGCCCCACAGCTGTAACAACTGTTCTTGCAGAAATGGTAAGTACCCTATTAAATGCCAGCCTCATAAAAGCTGGGAGGAAAATGGTAGGTAGCTGGCAAGGTTAGACCTATCTGAGATTGGGAAGGACCTCTTATGTTAGAATAACCCAGAAACCAAAGCTCTGAAGAAACAAAGGGGGAAAAGATGAGAAGAGCCCGAAGCAGGAGAGAGGCTCTGCACACAGCGACCCAGAGCAGTCTCCAAAGTGCACAAAAGGACAGAGATGGCCGAGGAAAGGCGGGATGGACACATGTGCACACCACACAGCTGCAGTCAGCATCAGGTTCACAGGAAGATGCTCTCCTGCACAGCCACAGCCTGCCCTGCTGAAAGGTTGGGTCCCTGGAGCAGAGGTCTCCAATACGACATGCTGGAAATCTCCTTAAACAGCTTTCTATCTAGCTGCCCTGTTCCCGCTTGAAAGGCAACCAGGGTCATACCTCACAGATCCATGACTGGCACCATATCAGAGGGCAGCCAACTTAAAACTGGCCACACCCACTGTAGGGCTGTGTGAGGCAGAGCTAGATCACAAGTTCCTTCTCAGGAATGAGAGGCAGAGGCAGGTGGATCTCTGTGAGTTCATGAGTTCAAGGCCAGCTTAGTTTACACAGTTCTACAGAGAAACCCTGCCTCACAACAAGTAAGACAAAACTACAAAAGAAGTGTGAGGCCTGGGGTGTGGCCTAAGCCGAGGAGGCTGAAAGCACAGCAAACGAGAGGGTGACCAGGGAGGCCAAAGCTCTGTGTTACAGATCTGCCACACTGGCTAACGCAGACCAGAGGCCAGGCAGATGAGGAATCCCGCTCCCACGGGCCTCCTGTTTGCCACAGCACCAGCTTCTGGTGTAGGTTCATTCCCACACCCTACATCTCCTGCTGCCTCACTGGGGACCTGGAGTCTGTGAGCCCCAACAGAGAAAACGGGCATCCTAGCTCCTTCCCATCAAGTGACCGTGCTGCTCCTGCCCCTACCTTGGGGCAGGTCTGGGTACAGTTCATGATGGTGTGGCAGCGGTAGAGAGAGAAGGGGTCCTGCAGCTTGGCCAGGCGCTCCTCTGTGAAGTCATCTCTGGAGTCGATCATCCAGCGATAGGCCTGGGAGGGCAGGATGGGTTACACGAATCAGCTGCTGGCCTAGACAGGCTTGGCTCAGGGGGGCGGAGCCTTGCCACTGCACTGCAGCTCTTGCTGCTTGCAGGAAGGCCCCTGGCTCTTAACTGTGTCCATGATCGTCAGGAGCCTTTGATCCACCCTGTGCTTGGTACCTTGGCGCTTAATTATATGGTACTGGGCGTCGGCTCATTTCATGCTGCTCCAGGTTCTAATTAGTGAAGGTGGGCCATGCTAAATGCCATTCCTCAGTATAGCACCAGCCTGTGCTAGAACCAGTCACTGAATAAATGAATGCTTCATTTGGGACAGGCTCTTACTAGCCCTAGCTGGCCTGGAACTCAGGGATCTGCCTGTCTCTGCCTCCTGAGTGCTTGACTTACAGGGATGTACCACCATGCCTGGCTTATGTTACTTTAAGGCTTGCCTGTCCTTGAGCTCATAACTTTCCTGCCTCAACCTCTCAGGGCCTGAGGATTACAGGCATAATGAGCTATCATTATGATGGGTACATCATGGACAGTTTGTCTGTTTTCTGTCAATCAACACATGCTCTGAGCTCGTGAACTCACAATTGTTTACCACAGAACTCTGGAGCTGTTCCAGCTGTGTTACTGAGACCTGTGTGGTTTCCAACAACTGAGATCCTGGGGAACAAGTGACATGGTAAGTGGACCTGACTGAAGGCCACACTACTCTGTGGTCACAGCCTTTAACTTCCTTCTTAATGGGAAAATGAGAAACAGGAAGTTGTCTTTTGACTTCTTTCAGTCTCTGAAAAGCACTGACCACAAATCTGAAAAGTAGGCCTCCTTCCTGCCTTCCAACGTGCAGCTACCCCACAAGATGCTTCTTCCCACCATACAACCCATAGCCCAGGGACCTAGTTTATATTGGCTGGACAGTGGGTCCCGCTCTTTGGGGTGATTCTCCTGCTACATAGGTGCAGCAAGACCAAACCTCAGGTTTGTATTCGAGCAATGCTCTGGATGTACTTTATGTCAGTGGACACCATCCCTCTGCAGACAGCGGCCTGCAGCAGTTAGGGAGCCGCACCTGCATCAGAACTGCAGGCCCCAGGTACTTGTCGCCATTCCACCAATAGCTGGGACAACTGGTACTGCAGCAGGCACACAGGATGCATTCGTACAATCCGTCCTGTGGAGAGAGAAAGGAAGTCAGAGACCACATGACAAAGGGCCAGCCTGATGTGTGCTTTCTGGGTGAAACCCAAGGGTGGTTTGTGGTGTAATAGATTCATAATAAAAAATGAAACAAAAATCCCTTTAATGAAACGAAAACCTTTGCTGAATCAGAGCCCAGGCCCTTAAGTCCAACAACAGTGCACTTAGATTTGATAATCAATAATCCCCACTGACCTAAAAAAGCCACAAACCAGTTCAAGTTCCCAGCCAGCATGCAGTCTGCCTTAGTGTCTGTCCAGCTGGACAGTCCTCAGGTTTCCAATGGGGACTCAGTAACATTGTAGGCTGCCCTCCACATTTCACACACAGAGCCTTGAACTCCAGGGAAGGTAGAAGGGGGGCCAACTACAGCACCTGAGTCCCAAGCTCATCCTGATTATTTTTTGTGGTTGATTTTTTGAGGCAGGGCCTCTCTGTGTAGTCCTAGCTGTCCTGGAACTCATTCTATAGACCAGGCTGGCTTGAACTCATAGAGATCCTCCTGCCTCTGCCTCCTGAGAGCTGGGATTAAAGGTCTGGCATTACTTCCCAGCTTGGCATTCTGTTCTTATACATGCCATACACCCTCAAGAAATTCTCCATGCCTAACAAGTTGGACTTTCTAATTCTGGCAACAAGAAGCAAACCACAGAGATCTGCTTGCATAGGGGCAGCCGGTGAAGACAGGGCACCCAAACACTATGAGCCTGATCCAAACAGATGACTGGCTGCCTAGACTGGGTTTATGGTGAGAAGTCAGCCACACTGTCATTATTCAACAGTAGAAGGATGGCTTTATAGCACATATGGAAGAAACAGCAGGAAATTCATACAGTGCATGCATGTATGAGGTCTAAGACTCACCTCAAGCACCACACTCCCTACCCCCAAATAAATGCAAAAAATTAAAAGTAGTTCATTGTATTTTGAATTATTTGTTCAACAGCATACTAATTTAAAGAACCAAACAAATGCCATACAAATGTTTATTATGTTTTCTATGGTGCTAGGGTTAGAACTCTGGGCCTGTGCAAACTAGGCAAGACCCCTACCATGGAGCTATAACCCTGCCTTCATGCTGGTATGTGTATATCTTGTGTGTATATATTTATTTTGGGCTGACCCAGAACTTACTCTGTAGCCCAGGCTGGCCTTGAACTCATGAGAATCTTCCTGGCTCAGCCTCCCAAGTACTAAGATTATAGGCATGAATTACCATGGCTAGCTCCCAAGTAAGTATTTAAATAAGGAAACCTTTATTACTGGGAATTTATGTTCAGAGGCCTTCATTTCCTATTAAAGCTGCCTCAAGGCAATGCTCTCTAGCTGTGAGGCAAGCATGCCCAGCCTGAACTGGAATGTGCAAGACTATGTGGGAAGCAGAAATGGTGACAAGCAGACTGATGTCCCCATGAACACTTTCCGCTGTTTCCATGGTGGACTAGCATGTTCTCTATGACTTTAATGTGGTTAAGTAGGAGGAATATGTAAGGGCACTCACACACTAACACTAGTGAAATATCCAGCATGAGAGTCTAGGGGCCCAGAAAGGAAGGAGGTAATTAAAATGTGCTCGCTCCACTAGACGGAGTCTGTGTACCAATCAGAGAGGAAAGAAGATGGAAGGCTTGATGCTAAATCCTCCACTTAAGGGTTTGTAATCCAGGACTGGGATTGGGGCTCAGTTGGCAGAGTGCTTGTTACATAAGCACGAGGCTCTGGGCTGGAACCCTCTGCAGAGGATGTGGAGGCAGGTGGACCAGCCCGTGATATAGCTAGCCCTGCCTCAAAAAAACAAAACAAAAAGCAAAAAACAAATCATTGCCTGAACTGAAGAGCAACTCTAGGAGGTCAGTACCAACCAGACCAGTCAGACACAGCACTGTGGGAACACAGCAAGGCCCCAACCCTCCCTCTGCTATCTGAAGTAGTGGTGGAGACTGAATGGCCAGTATGCACTAATCTTCCCCTCCCCTGTGAGAGCAGCTTGGTTTTAGTCACCAGCTTTTAAAGAGCAGGCATCTTCTGGCAATAGAGTATTCATTTGCACTGGAGGTAGGCAGCACTCAGCTGTGCCAGCTCCGTGGTCTGCTATGGGACTTCCCAGCCATGTGCTGACTACCCGGTCCTGAGTGGAGGGTGCCCAACCCCTGGGTCAGCTGCTCTATTTCCCTTCCATTTCAGGCACGGGGATGGACTGCGGGGCCTGAGCACACCAGATAAGCACCCTAACATAGCCTGCTAACTTTTTTCCAGGTCAAATAGTCCCCAGTTTCTTTCAGAGCACATGGAATGTTCTGCATCACCCTATTGCTCTCCTACTTCTGGAGAGCACCCTTGCCAACCATGACAATAGTTTAAGTAATGACCAGCTTCTCCCGGTCCTCGATGGACTGCAGATACTGCTGCTTGCCCTCCTGGGACTCATCCTTCTTCTTCAGATAGGGCTCGATGGATTTGTACTGTGCATAGAAGTTATTCAGATCCTGAGGGACAGAAAAGGGCAACAGGAAGGGGTCAGCTTCTACGGGGCCTTCAGCTTGGCTTATGTTAGTTCACAGACACTGCACACTTTCCCTCCCCATGACAGTCAGAGGCTGAGACAAAGGTTCCGAAGGAGACAGGGTCAGCACCAGCCACACCAGTGGAGGACAAGGCCATTGCAGCTCTCTCCTGCTGCTCCAGGTCAGGGAAGGCAGCAGGGAAGAGAGCTCAGAGTCTGACTACTGCTGCTTTCCACTTCCCTCCCTCAGACTCCACAGTTATGGGCAAATCCTTCTGAACTCCAAACTCCTATTTTCTGAGCTTCAGAGGACTGATTTCCAGGCATGTCACCTGTTATTCAGATTCTTCAAACACACACAGGTCACACGGCACCCTGGTGAGGACCCGGGAAGGGGGCTTTCCCTAATGTCTCTGGGGATACTGTGGAATTCCCTTTGCCAGGATCAGAGGGAGTGTTGGCTGATAATATCTACCTCAGGACCTAGCCTGCTCCAGAGAACAGAGGGCAGGGCATGGCAGGCTCTCCCACCCCTGCAGGACACACTTGTACCACCCCCTGCAACAGGTGGGAGAGCCACAGACACTCACAGGGACTAGATCCTTGATCACATACATATGCGGAAGAGGGTAAATTTTTGAGACTTTGTTGAGGTCCGTGTCGATCCTGCGAGTGCACGCCAGAGTGTTGCCTCCGTTGATGTTCATGGCACAAGAGCCACAGATCCCTGAGAGAGAGAGACAGCAGCTGACTCAGCTTCCCCCCTTTCTTCTGGGCCCCGCTGACCACCATTAGTGGTTGCACTAATAAGGTATGTCCTTTCTCCCTTCTTTCTCCCTGCCTGGACCTCAAACTTGAACCAGGCAAGCACTCTACCCACTAAGCTAAACTCTCAGTTCCTTGAAGCCCCCAAGCTGGCTTCTTCCATCTTTGATTATCCCTGGTGGCAGTGAGCAGCCAGCACAGACATGGAGACTGCCTCTGTGGCTGACTTCTAGTTCCCAACTCACGTCAGGTCCTTGCAGAGCCCATCTGCCTGCTGTATCCTAAGTCCACAGTCACCCACCCACCTTATGTGAAGACACAACAGCTCTGTTGCACAGACTGCCTTCATGGCTACAAGGGCCAGGCAGCCCTCAAGGCACTGTGTGATTTTTGCCTTGAATTTATTACTATTATTACATTAATTTTAGTTTTACTTTAAATTATATTTTAAAACATTATTACTTTTGTTACCCCACCTGCTTTCTTTCTGAGGCAGGGTTTCTCTGTGTAGCTTTAGCTTTAGCTGTCCTGGAACTCAGATTCTCCTGCTTCTGGAGTGCTGGAAGTAAAAGTGTGTACCACCACTGCCCTGCTTTTCTCTTTCTTTTTTGAGATAGGATCTCACTGTGTAGCCTTGGCTGGCCCTGAACTTGTATGTAGAGATGTGTAGACTGGGCTGGCTTTAAAATTCACAGAGGGGGATGGACAGCTGGCTCAGAAGTCAAGAGAACTAGACGTTTTTCCAGAGGTTCTGAGTTCAATTCCTACCAACCACATGGTGGCTCACAACCATCTGTGATGAGATCCAGTGCCCTCTTCTGGCCTTCAGGCACACATGCAGGCAGGACACTGTACCCAATCTTTGTGGTGCTCAGAGATTATCCTGCCTCCGCCACCCTCAGCTACATATTTTCTGATACACAGAATAAACGCATGGCTACTAGAGTAGGAAATTGTCTCTAGTGTCTCAACAGCTCAGCATCAGCACATCACCCTGTGACAAGTCAAGTCTGGAGAGGCCTCAGCAACAAACTCCTACTTCTTGATAAACAAAGAGCTCATACGGCAAATGCCAGCTGACCTGTCCTCACTGTGTGGCAAGCTCACAGAGCTAACAGGAACCACCAGACAAAGGAACCTTGGGGCAAAGCTCCCAGGGGAAATCAGAACTTGCATCACAGTTCATTTTGGAAGCCATTTCCCAAGAAAAAGAGGGTGGCATATCTATCTTTATTCTCTTGTTGCCCAATCAGGGTAATCCCTACAGCGGTACTAGTCAGCAGCAAGGTCACCGAGCAGTGCTGAACTGTTCCTCAGGGTGTCCCCATCAGTGGTAGTCAAGACTCTCTGGAGTCAGAACCCCAGCAGAGGCCTCACCTTCTCTACATGATCTTCGGAAGGTCAAAGTGGAATCGATTTCATTCTTAATCTTGATTAAAGCATCCAACACCATAGGTCCACACCTGGCAGAGAGAAGGACCAGCTTCTGATTCGAGGTTAGCATCCTTGATTCACTACTGTCCAATGATCAGGGCACTTGGATGCATGATCCATTCAGACTCACACTAGCACCTGATTTTCCCCCTACAGTTTCATTTTTTACTTGCTTATTCCCTCCCCTCCCTTTTTTGTTTTTTTGAGACAGGGTTTCTCTGTGTAGCCCTGGCTGTCCTGGAACCAGCTCTGTAGATAGACCAGGCTGGCCTTGAACTCAGAGATCCATCTGCTTCTGTCTCTCAAGTGCTGGGATTAAAGGTGTGCACCACCACCTGGCTTGCCTAAAGGTTTAACTACTGCATAGTTATTTGTCTATTCTTTTCTGTGTGTGTAATGTATGCATATATATACACATGTGCATGCAGGCGCACGCGCACACACACACACACGCACACGCGCACACACACACACGCACACGCATGTGGAAGCCAGGAGACTATCTTACTCCCTAGAGACAGGGTCTTTCACTGAACCTGGACCTGCTGCTTTTCAGCTAGGTTGATGGTCAGCAAGCTCCAGATCTGGATCGGCCTGTGTTTGCTCCCCTACCCCAGTGCTATGATTACAGGAAAGCACTGCCTGGCTTGCTTTGTGGGTGCTGGGATCTAAACTCACACTTGCACAGCTACCACTGCTACCTACTTAGTCGTTTTCTCAGCCTGCTTTTTTCTCATTTTTTGAGATGATGTCTCACTATGTAGTTCAGGCTGGCCTTGAACTCAAGATCCTGATTTCAAAATTAAAAACAATACATAGCCACCACAGGAAATATGGTAAAGATGATAGAAGTTAAGAGCACATGCTGTTCTTGCAGATGTTCAGCTACCATGTTGGGTAGCTCATAGCTGCCTGTAACTCAGCTCCAGGGGATCTAACATCCCTGGCCCTGCATGTACACATAGAAACACACTCACCCACCCACAATTAGTAATAAATCTTAAAACAGAAAGAAATCAAATCACTCATATGGCACAAGGTGCCCTAGTCCAGATCTGGTGAGTGACCTGCTGCTGGCAGAGCATCTTACGGGCGTCAAGATGAACTGTACTTTTCAGGGGCTTAGCTTACGTATCAAAACTGTTAAATGTCTGAGCAGAACAATAATCTAACATTTACAAGATCTGAAGTAACAACTCATTTCTATCTTTTATTTACATGCATACATGTGTGTCTGTCTGTGAGTAATGTGCCTGCAGAGAGGCCTGCAGAGGTCAGATCCCCTCAAGGTGAAGCTGAAGGCTGTGGGGAGCTGCCTGGCATGGGTGTAGAAAACTGAACTATAATCCCCTAAAATCTTAACTGCTGGGCCACCTTTCCAGTCCCCTTAAAATTTTGTGTGTGTATGTTCAGGTGAGTATATGTGCACATGAGCCTTGTTCTGTTGAGATGGGGCCTTCTACAGCTCACCAAGAACCAGGCTGGCTGGCCAGGTATGGATCTTTGTGCCTCTGCTTCTCTAGTGCCAGAACAGCAGGGGCATGTTAACCGTACCCCACTTTTTACTAGCTGAGCCATCTCTTCAGCCCCCAAATGTGTTTTTGTTTGTTTCTTTGTTTGCTTGAGACAAGGTCTCATGTAGTCCTGGCTGGCACTGAATGTGAAATGTAGCTGAGGATAACCTTGAAATTTCTGGTCCTGCCTCTACTGACTTAGTGATGGGATTATGGGTTTGTGTTATAATAGCTAGCAAGTCTGCTTCCTTCATTGTTTCCTTGTATAATTAGCAATCCAGGCTCATACTAGATTTGACTGAGGTATGTTAATTAATGTTTTAATGTTTTTAGCAGGTGATCAACATGACAGATTAAGCACTGGAGAGGCTGTTGAGAGAATTTGGGACTGCTCCTCAGTTCTTTCCAAGACCCCAACACTTCTGCTTTCCCTAGATTTAGCCTTTCAGCTGCTGTGCAGGCTGGACCTGACCTCATGGAGAACTATGTAGCTCACTCACAGAATCCCCATTCTCCCAAATGTCTGTTCACTGCTGGTCACTTTCCAATGCCTTTAGGTCACTCCATATGCTCCCTGGGCTCAGTCTGATGAAAGCCTATTCTATCATTACTGGAAGGAAACCTAGTGACAACTTAAAAAATTTGACATTTTTAGCTATATAATACTGAGGTGTGTTTTTGTTTGTTTTATTATTGTTATTGCTATTTATTTGTCTATTTATTTACTTAAGACAGGGTCCCACTATGTAGCTCTGAATGTCCTGTTGCTCATGCAGACCAGGCTGGCCAGGAACTCATAGAGATCTACTTGCCTTTGTCTCCTGATGCTGGGATTAAAGGTGTGCACCACCATGCCTAGCTTACTAAATTTTGATTTGCAAAATTTATCTTCTAATTATCAAACAATATTTTTATTTTTTTTTCCTTAATAAAACAGTTATCTATGAGTGTGATTTGGGCTGAGGATATAGCTCAGTGGGCAGAGTGCTTTTATAGCACTCATGAAACTATGGGTTCAATCTCCAGCACCTCACACCCTTTAATCCCAGAATTTGGGAGGTATAGGGAGGAAGATCCGAAGTTTGAGGTCTTCCTCAGCTATACAGTGGGTTCAAGGCCAGCCTGGGCTACAAGACTGTCTCAAAGGGAAAAAGAAAAAAAAGAAAGAAAGAAAAGAAAAAGAAATTGGGAGAACACAGGAAGAAATTTTTCAGTGGTTGATTTCTGGTATTTCTTTCTCAATTAGACATCTATTAGATTTTAAAAACAGAAGACAGATTCCAAAACATTAGAGAATCAAGTTTTTATATCTCTTAAGACCTGAAAAATATGTCCCCACATCAAATTATAAGTTGTCCTTATGAAGGGGACATAGCTTAGTGGTAAATAGTATGCTCAACATGCATGAGGTCCTGGGTTCATTCCCTAGCACCACAAATCAGACCAAACCATGAAACAAGCACACCTTCTCACCCTCTACTTACCAAGCACCTGGCTGGAACAGACACTTACTTATTCAGATCAACTTCGTAAGTCTGCATTCGAGGTTTCTCTCCAGTCTTGTCTGGGTCCCATCGGTAAATGGCAAACTTTTTGACTCGGGGAGCGGCAGCAGCAGCTGTCTGTGCCCCTCGACAGGCCTGGAACTTGAAAAGGCCCAGAAAAAGAAAAAAAAACATTTTTAAAAAAACATTAAGCTACTTCTTTCTACTTAGCTGGTATGATAAATATGTTACTGAGTAAAACATGCTAATACACAGGTTCCTTGAAAGGTGCAGTCACCAACACCAACAGATGCTAATAACCCATATATAATGATGGTCCTAGGGCATAGTGACAAGAGCTTAGTAAAACAAATCTTTGTTTTTACAGATAGAACTTATTTTTTGGTGACAGACAAAAACATGCCATGAGAAAGTACAGAGTGACCCTGAGGAGGTGAAGCTAGCATCCCAAGAGGGCAAGAGGTCACAGGATGCCCTGACTGGGATTTAAGCTGGAGCCTTAGAAAACAGCACATGTGAGGGTATGTAGTGGAGAATATCTATGAGGCACAGTCTGCTAGGATGCAGGAGGCTTGAGCAAGGATGGGGACGTGGCTGCTATGAGGATCGTGTTGTGGAATATTCCTTTACACTGTGTGAAGATGTGTTACTGTGATTGGTTTAATAAAAAATGGCCAAAAGCTGCAGGAGGTATAGATGGGACTTCTGACAGAGAGCTCTGGGAAGAAGGCAGAGCTGCCAGCCAGATGGAAAGGAAGCAGCAGAAACAGTACAGAGTACAGGTAATAAAGTCACGAGACAAAAAGCAGATTGATAAAAATGGGCTAATCTAAGTTGTAAGAGCTAGTTAGTAACAAGCCTACGCTATTGGCTGAGCCTTTATAATAAATAACGCTCTGTGTCATTATTTATGATCTCATTGAGGTGGGTTCATTTAATCTGAGAACATGGGAGGCAGTATCATTTGAGACAGGGTCGCACATACAGTCCAGGCTGGAGTCCAACTTTTCAATCTTGCTGTCTCAGCCTTCTAAAGGCTGGGATTACAGGTGTGTGAAACAACCACCAGCCAACACAATTTGTAAACCATGGTGGTGACATAATGTTGTGTTTGGGTGTATGTGAATTAACAGTTAAAAAGACTTATTACATGAGATCTGAAGAAACCAGTCAGAAAGCTACTTCAGTTATCAGAACAACAGGCTTTAGTCAATGGGATGGCTCAGAGGCACCAAGTGCTCCTCCATCCCCGGAACCCACATGAAGGTGGAGGAGATAACTGACTGCAGTGTTATCACTTGTTTCCATATCCACAATGTGGAATGATTAATATAACCCCAACTCAGGAGGCAGAGGCAATGGATCTCTGTGAGTTGGATGCCAACCTGACCTACAGAGCAAGTTCCAGGACACAGAGAAACCCTGTCTCAAAAACAAAACAAACAAAAACAAAACCCAACAACAATAATTGTGAGGAAATAGGATAAAGAGTGTCTAAATTTAGGGGACACACAAGTTCTAATCTGTGATGACTCTACTACACCTCTCGCCACCCAGACAGCCTCACACCCCCCTCTCCCTGGCTGGCTGGAAACACAGGAAGATGACCCTTAACTCAGACCGACTCCCCATGTTGGGACTGCAGGTGTGCCCCACAATACTTGGTTTATGTGGTGCTGGTGGCTGATACAGACTGATACAGACTCGCACCATCCTACTCAGGTCATGCCCAGCTTTGACTTGGGTTCTGGGAGCTGAACTCAGGTGCTAAGGCTTATAAAGTACATTACTGCTCTTACGCTCCCCGACCCCTTTAGTTTTAGAAACAGGTTTTCATGTGACCCTGAATGACCTTGTGGCACATGCAGTGTTGGGACTAGAACTCAGGACCTCATGCATGGTAAGTGAGCACTCTACCCACTGAGCTACATCCCAGCCTTGTTCTTTCTCTATGCCAGTTACATCTTAACCTCTCAGCATGCCATGTTCAGGCCTCTGCACAGCTTGTGATACATGCCTATCAAAGACTGAAGCTGCACATGAAACTGACAGAGTATGGCTCATTAAACACACAGGCTGCTTCAGTGCACATCACCTGGGAGCTAATCATAGTCCCTGAGGCCCTGTCCCCTCTAAGCAGGTGAAATGAGGCGGAGTCCACAGCTTTTTTGTGGTCCTCTTATTGGGAGGGAGGAGGGATTTGTTGGTGCCAATACCAATTATAAATCAGTTTGTCTACGGAATGGTACACGACATATCTCAGGGCATTTATGATTTGCAGGCTAAAAAATGTTCCACTACCTGAAGGTGAAAATTATTTACAGGCCTCATATGGTCATTTGCCTGTGACTCCAGAGCTTGGGAGGTGGAGGCAGAAGGATCAGGAGTTCAGGGCCAACCTGGGCTACAAGAGACTGTTTCATCACCACCACCCCTAAGAAAAAAGAAAGTAAACATGAAATTATGTCTCACCTCCTCGTCAATCTGCCTAGGAACCAAGGAAAGTTGTTTCTGGGAAGGATCCCAGCCTCACTCTACCCTCACTTGCTGGAAGACACTCTTGGCTAATGTCCCCTGGTATATTTCTTTATTTGTTCATTTGAGATGGACTCCCTGTGTAGTCTAGGCCTCAAATTAAAAATCCTCTTGCATCTCCAGGGCTGGGATTCCAGGCCTGTGCCACACCTCCAACTATCCTGTGGTATTTCAGGGGAAGTGAAGAAGGGAGGTCACTGGAAAAGTGTGCCCCAATCAATCTTTGCTTGCTTAATCACCTTGTTTTTTTAAATTTTATTTTGTTTGTCATGTAGGACATAAATCATCACAATTTAGTCACTGGGTAAACATATAAGTTTATGAGTTTTAACAAAGTAGTATTACCATAATCAAAGTATTTTCACCCATCCAAAATGGTCTCTTGATCATCATCCCACGCCCAATTTTTCACTCAACATAAATAATTTTGGAGCTGCTGAGCAGTGGTGGTACATGTCTTTAATAGCATCACTTGGGAAGCAGGAGCTGGTAGATCTCTGAGTTTGAGGCTAGCCTGGTCTAAAAAGCAAGCTCCAGGACAGCCAAGGCTACCCAGAGAAACTCTTGAAAAATCCTTGGAGTCACAAGTTACGAGTATGTGCATAGTTGTCTACCTTTAAAAATTAATCTGGGACAGCTGAATGTAATGGTGCACACCTTTAATCTGGAGACAGGTAGGTGGATCTCTGAGTTGGAGGCCAGCCTGGTTTACATAGTGAGTTCCAGGACAGCCAGAGCTACAATGTAAGACCCCGCGCCAAACACACAAACACATACACCCCTGGGGACTGGAGAGATGGCTTATCTTTAGGGGATCTTACACCCTCTTCTGGACTGTACAGGTAATTGCAATGACATGTTATACACATAACTAAAAATAAAATAAGAACAGATTAGCAAGATGGCCCAGTAGGAAAAGGCACTTGCCTGGCACCAAGCCTGACAACCTCAGTTATATGCTTAGAATCCACAGAAAGGTGGAGAGAACTGACTCCTACAGGTTGTCCTCTGATCTCCACATGCACACCTAGGCATGTGTATACCTCCACACATCAAATAGAGAACACATGATAATCTTACTTTGGAAGAACTATGAACCACATGTATGTGCAGCAGCATTGAGAATCCTCCTTGAAGACACATCTGGACGTCCATCCATCACAACCACTCTCCATCCTCACTCTCTAGTGCCCAGCAACCATCATCTGCTTGTGCCACTGTAAGTTACCACCTCCGCATTATATAAACCACCTAATAACAGCCAGGGACCAGCTGCTTCTGTTTTACACTTGGGCTGGACCACACTCACTAGGTTGCTGAGAATGACCTAGTGTTCTTACCCCCAACATTTACCTCCCAAGTCACAGGATTATCGGTGGGCATCTTTATGCCTGGCCTTGGCTGCTTTGCGTGTGTGTGTGGGGAGATGTTTCTTTTTGAGATAGTATGTTATTATGCAGCCCAGGATGGCTTTGAACTCGTGGCAAGCCTGTTGCTTCTGCTTCTGAGTGCTAAGACAATACTACTAACACATCCCAGCTATGGTCCCATAGTATAGATGGCTAATTTAGCAGTATCCTCAGAAGATGTAAGAGCCCACCATGCTCAGCTGATTTCCTCTAGATCTGTTGAATTGACAGGTTATCTTCAACTGAGCTTCACATCACCTTTCTCTCATTTAAATATTTGTTTCTACAAAGACTTATCAGGCACACTTTTCAAAAGGGGCTAGGTTTAGAAAGAAATTGATTTAGGGTGTTTAGTTGTATTTATTTGTTTGAGATAAGGCTTCACATAAATTTGAATCAGGCCTCAAATTTAAGATGTAGCCAAAATGATCTTAAACCCCCGAACTTCAAGCCTCCACTTTCCATGTATATCACCACCCTCGGCTA
Organism: Phyllotis vaccarum; assembly: GCA_033318265.1. Lineage (NCBI taxonomy): Eukaryota > Metazoa > Chordata > Mammalia > Rodentia > Cricetidae > Phyllotis > Phyllotis vaccarum. The sequence continues at coordinate 55,756,116 of JARWLC010000003.1, read as the reverse complement.
AGAGTCAGATAGAATCCTGTTGCTTTGAGACAAGGTCTCACATGTAGACCTGGCTGTCCTGGAACTTGCTAGTAGACCATGCTGGCTTCAAACTCACAGATATCTGACTATATCAGCCTTCTGAATGCTGGGATTAAAGTCATACCATCATGCTAGCTTATTTTATCTTCATTCATGTGTATGCAGCATGTGTGTCTTGAGTATATATCACATGAGTGCAGGGACTATGGAGGCCAGAAGAGGGCACTGGACCTGACAAAGCTGGAATTATAGGTGGCTGTGAACGACAGAACATGCATTCTAGGAACTGTGTAAGTGTTTTTGAGAGCGGAGCCATCCCTCTAGGCCTGGAGTTGTGGTTTTCAGAAGATAGGATAAAATGCACATGCTTGTGTGTTGAGCATAATGATGTTGACAGAGCACAAACCAACTACGTATCAATGAGGGGAAAATTAGTAGAGGGCCCTGATGGACACGTGAGGAAGAAAAGGATGGACATCAGCACATCACTACATGCTGGCCAGAGGCATCTTCCTAGCCCCATCCCGATCCCACAGCAATAGGAAGGAGAATATGGGTAACTCTCTTGAAAAGCCTCTACCCACTCAAGGGTGTTTGCTTTTTAAACTCTTCTCCCCTATGTCTGTGCCTAAATCTATGTTAAAACTTAAAAAACAAACGAACAAAAAAACCCCTTTTATTTATTATGATTGTGTGCAGTCAGTGGTGAGGTTGTGCTGTCATGTGGTGGTCAGAAATGCTCTGTGCGGTAAGTTCCCTCTTTCCGCTTTCACATGAGTTCTGGGAATGGGACTCAGGTCACCAGGCCTGAGCAACATGCATTTTCACCCAATGAACCATCTCCTTGGCTCTTAAGAGCCTTTCCTAAGAAACTCCACCTTTGCTTTTAGAGAAGACTGTGTGGACAGGGAAGTGGGCCAAGGCAACTTACACTCCAAGTCTCCCATGGGAGTGGTGATACAAACACATTTCACCTCAATCTCTGCCTCCATGGCTCATGACTGCAGCAAGGTAATGATGATGGGCAGATATAAAGACAAGAGAGAATTCCAGCCACACTGAAGGGCTGCTGTTAAGTTCTCCAGCTTCCTTAGGGCAGGCCTGAAACTAGACAAATTACACTGCCACAGAAGGGAAGGAGGGCAAAGGTAGGAAGGTCATGAGGCTCATAGGCGGTCAAAATGGAAACGGAAGGAACAGGCTGGTGTCTGAAATGTATCAGTGGGGCTGTCACCTTCGTGCTGTGTGTTCTTAAAAGAACTACTCAGCCATTCTGATCCCACTTCCTCCTCTGCAAAGGGGAGGGTGGGATTGATACCTACGTCACATCGGTGAGTCAAACTCCAGGCATAGCTCAGGAAATAGCTGTGTTTCAAGCAGCATTTTCAGGCCTCTGATTACTCTGTCTGGAAGATGAACACTGTAAGCCTTGCCAGTCCCAGGAGCAAAGAGCTGTAAAAGGCGGCTTTGCCCTCTTGGAGTCCACAGTCCAGATGAAGAAATGAGTGCCATTAACAGTTAACTCATCACAGTTCCACACTTGGGCAGAGCTGCAGTCCAGGGGTGCAAACCATGCAAGGGTGCAAACCTGAACCTACAGCCGGCGGCAACACAGCAAGCTCCTTACTGGGTTCTCAGGAATATAAATACACTTTCCCACAGGGAAGACGCCTCTCTCACTCTTACTGCCCCGGGGAAAGTGAGAAAAGGGCTCTCTTGAAATCCTAACAAGGACTGTAAAACCAGCATTTTCTGCAGTTCATTCCAGGAAGCCAGCCCAAGCCTAGAACTTACTCCTAGTGGTGGAGCTCTGACAACCCCTGCCTCAGCAACATGGAAAGGGGCTGATGCACAAGGTCACTGAGAATCATTAACTGGTAAACCTATCAGAGGCTCCTTCCTTGAGAAAACTGATGCACTCCTTCTCGGCAGCCACAAATTGTCTGTAGCTCTTCAATTAGAGGTGAGGCCTCTTGGAATTTCCCGGTATGTGTTGGCATGTGAACTGGTGTTGTCATGTATCCAATCCCATGTTGTCAACACTAAACACATGTATGTATAAGCAACACTAAACGGATTCAAGAGATTGTGTATCTATATATAAACTTAGCAATGATGACGTCATGAATTTGGAGGCGGAAGCATGAGAGAAGAGGGAGGGGTGGAAATGATGTAAATACAGCACTCACGTCTGAAATTCTCAACAACAAAAATAGAATCATTAACTGAATACTCGGAACATCAGCCTGAGGCTCTGATAGGCACTGTTTTTATTGTTCTTTGAGACAGGGTCCCAAGTAGCCCAGGTTGGCCTCCCACTCCATAAGCAGTTGAGAATGTCCTTGAACTCCTGAGTGCTGGGATAATAGGTGTGTGCCAGTGCACCTGATTCTGCAACCTTCCTATTCAGAAAGAGATGCATAGGTAGGCAGTGGGGTGCATGCCTTTAATCCCAGCAGAGGCAGGTGGATCTCTTGAGTTCAAGGCTAGCCTGGTCTACAGAATTCCAGGACAGCCCGGGCTACACGGAGAAACCCTGTCTCAAAGCAAACAAGCAAGAAAGAGAAATGTAGAGTTAAACTTTGTTGGGCTCATACCCAGCAGGTTAGAGAGCCGGGACTATAGAATGATGAGTGTGTACTGTATCAGGAAACCCCAGCAGGCACTTAAGATGAGACAGATGGAGTAAATTCAAGAAAAGGACTCATATTCCTATACACTGACTACAAGCCAGGATCTGTGGCAAGGCCAGGCCAGGCATAGTGGCACACATCTTTAATCCCAGCATGTGGGAGGCTGAGGCAGGGAAAATTTCTTGAGTTCTAGGAGCTTCAGGGCAGTCAGGGCTGCTAAGAGACCCAGTTCAAAAGCAAAGCAAAACTAAACAAAACCAACAAGGCTGGAGATACGTCTTAGCAGTTTGGAGGGGAGCAGGGTTCAGTTCCAGCATTCTCCTGAAGTCTCAGAACCACCTGTAACTCCTGTTCCAGGGAATCGAGCTCCCTCTTCTGATCTTCCTGGACCCCAGAGAGGCACATAGTGCCCCTACATAGATGTAAGCAAACATTCATACACATACATTTTAAAAAATCTTAACAAATCAAAACAGAGGGCTGATGGAGAGACTCAAGTTTTCAATTCTCTAAGGAGATCAGAGTTCCTGCTGTCCACCTTTAAAGGGCTGTCCAGGAGTCCAGAAGAGCCAACAGCCTGAAAAAGGATTAAGTAAGCAGAGGCCGTTTCTTTTGCCCTTCAAAATGCTCCCATTGAGAAAGCACACTTTCAGGGTGCAGAACCCCGAGGATACAGGGCATGTGGGAGACTTATGATGGCTACTATAGTAGTATAAACAGAAGCAGCTCCAGGCTCTGCCTGTCATCTCATGCCAACTGTATGAGATCAGTGCCGCTACACCACTCTTGAATAAACGCGCTTTAGGGAGCCGGCTTTTGCCTGCGGGCTTCCATAGGCCGGGGTCCGCATCATTCCAGGGTTAGGGTGTTTTTTCCATCTCTCCTTTCCCCTGAGGGTCAGGGGCACTGCTCACCGACCTTACATACCCAGATCAGCCTATTCTGGAAGTGCGACCTGTCCGGCCGGGTCCCACCCCAAGCATTCCACACAGGGCTGAGCGAGTCCAAAGACCTGGATTCCAACAACCAGTTGCTTGTCTTGTGACCTTGAACCTCCCTGACCTCTCTGTCTTTCCCCTGATTTTTTCCAACCGCCGCCAGGCCGTGACTTCCCGGTCGTGGTGAGACGCGGGATGGCTACCTGGTAGGATGGATGCTCCGGGACTGGGGGCAGGCGGGATGCCCTCCGCCGAGGTCTGGACCCGGACTCCCTCCGCCTCTCCGCGGCTTCCCCACTCCCGGCAGCCTCGGTGACGCGCACGGCTCCCCCCTGAACCACGGTCCCCCGGGGCTCACCTGCAGGCAGACTCTGCCGAGAGCCGTAGCCGTGAAGCCGCGCTTCAAGGAGACCCCAACCACCGCCGCCGCCATCTTGGTTCCTGACGTCAGCCCCACCCCTTACCCTCCGGCATCCCGTCGAACACCGCGGTGGAAACCCGCTTCTCGCCCCGAAGGTCCGCTAGCCGCTCAAGAGCCAACGAATGGGAGGCGGCTTCCGGCTTCCTGAGCGAGCCGACGGAAAGCGCGCGTGCGCAATAGCGGCCAGCAGGGCGCATGTCCGCTGGGCCTCCTACACGCCTAGGGTGACCTCTGGAGTCTGAGGGGCGGAGTAAAGACCAGGAGGGGCGTGGCCTTCCAATGTTGCTCAAGGCTGTGATTTTTGACCCCTCTCCACTTGCAAGGGTGTCTGTCAATCATCGTTGACACTTGTAGGGTGTCTGTCAATCATCGTTGACTCTTATCTGATCATTTTATTCGCTGACTGTAGAAAACCGCTCAGCCCCTAACTAATTGGAACAATTGGTGAGTGATTGAGATCAAAAAAGTATTGACAGAGGTGTCACTTATTCATTTATCCATAAAAATGTACATAACCTGCATGTCTGAGTCCTAGCAATTGGCAAGTGGAGGCAGGAGGGAATCAAGGTCATCTTTGGCTATGCAGTGAGGTGGAGGCCAGTCTGGGATACGTGAGACCATGCCTCAAAGCATAAAAGAAACAAAACCACGAGGCAATCAAAGTAAAGGGCACCTGCTATGTGGTTGGGGCCAGGCTCTGGGATGCCATGGTGAGAGAGCCAGACACCTAATTCCTTTATAACAGTGGAGGTAGGCAAGTGAGGAAATGATATTACAAAAGATGGGTGATGTAGCATAGGATGTCCACTAAGGAGAATGACCTTGAATTTCAGATCTTCCTACAGGCAAAGAGTTGCTGAAGCTGGCATTACAGATGTGTGCCACCATGCCTGATTGTGCATGCCAGACAAGCACATTATCAACTCGGCTGTGTCCCCAGAGTTTTTTTTTTAATAAGTTTCTTTTAGTCATCCAAACTGTTTTCTCGAGCACCTTTTAAAAATTCTTCCAGAGTCTTTCTGACTTGGGATTTGACTACCTTGGGCAGGTATGATCTTGGTGTCCCAAGTCACTTGACCCCTTTGGGCACCCAGTGATTTTGCTGTTCCCGTTTCCAGAAGGAATGATATCATTTTCCTCCACTCACTTTTGGCAAAGGAAGAACACTGTTTACAGTCTTTGGTTTCCTCACGCTGATAGTTTGGATGCCACTGGAGAAATTTAGATGCCAGAAGGAACGGTGGCTAGATGGAGCCAAGTTTCTGAGACCTTTACCTGAACCTGGCTTCTCTGCCAGGTGGCCTCATTAATAGGGGTGTAGTGAGGTCTGAGCCCCAGGAGGTTGCCTTAGCTGCCCCCCTTAAGGCCATGTGACCTTGGACAAGTCCTTTTTTCCAACCTCCAACCTATAGTGTCTTGACATGAGTCAGCAGGGGGTTGGGCCAGCAGATTTAAGATTCTGTGATTGACATGGGTGTCTTGTGCAATAGATATCAAGACAGAGACCACCTTGCCTTTCCAGAAGCTGGTTCAACACTGGAATAGGCCCTTCCAGGCTACCCCAGTGGACCTTTTGGGACACCCACATTGCCTGAAGTTGTAGGAAGACTGTCTTTTTCTTTGCAACTCCCTCAGAACGTCAATAGGTGATATTTCTAGAGAACTGGCCCCCTTACCCACTTTCAGGCATTATGTCAAAGACAGTGTCATCCCTACATGATGAGTGGCTACCCTTTAACTTTTCCCAGGTCACCTTGGCAAAGTGCGGCCAGCAAAAGTGAGACCTTGATTTATGGAGAGGCTCTTGGTGCCAGTGTGTCCACACACTCTGCAGTCACATCATTCCTGGGTTTCATGGGGATTTGGGAAGCTCAATGTTATGGATAGATAATAAATTCCTTGGAGGCTCTACCTCCGCCCTGAGCTTTGGGCTTCTGGAAAGGCACAGATGCCATAGGACTTAAAGGTCTTTATGGTCTACTCCCGACTTCTGTTCCCAAGGTGTCCTTGCCATAAGACAGTAGGGGTTGGTTGGATGCCATCCATGTAGAGAGTGATGTATTGCTTTTCATCAGACATTATGATGGGCACCCTGTGCTTATACAGAGCCTCACCTCATCACTTGCAAATGTGTTTACATCAACAGTCTCCTCTGGTTCTCCTGACAACCCAGTTGATGGGAATTACTGCCCCATTTACAGAGAGTCTTTGAATACTAGGAAATGCGGGCAGCCTAGGGTTGGACCTCTGCTTGAGGAACTCTTTCCTCCACCAGGGCTAGAAATTGAGTCCAGAAGCAAAAATGAATAACAAGCTGGGTTTGGTAGCTAAAGAGTACATTCTAAGCACTCAAGAGGCAGAGTCAGGATTGCTAGTGTCAGGGCAACCTGGGTCACGTAGTGAGAACCTGTCCCAAAAAGAAAAAGAAGGCTAGGAGGTGATGGCACACACTTTTAGTCCCAGCAGTCAGGAGAGGGAGGCAGGTGAATCTCTGAGTTTGAGGTCAGCCAGGGCTACACAGAGAAACTCTGTGTCGAAAAACCAAAGAGGAAAAAAAAGAAAGAAAGAAAGAAAGAAAGGAAGGAAGAAAGGAAGAAAGGAAGAAAGAAAGAAAAAGGCTTCCCCTTCCTCTTTAAACTTAGCCTCAAAAGATTCCTCCTATCTGTCGCCCTGAGATCTCCACCTATCTCTCTCATCAGCACCACCATCCATCAGCATCTATCTAGAAAGCCAGCATCATCCCCAATCCCACCTTTTCCAGTAATCACCCATTGCCACCATAGCCTCAAGGCCCCTGGGACCCCTCTAGTCACATCTTTTCACCCATCCCCTCTGTTCACCTGTTTCTCTTACGTTCCTTGTCTTTGATCTAGAATGTCCTATTATTTATCTATTGACAAGTTCCCATTATTAGCCCACGCTGGTCTGGAATTCTCAAGCCACCCAAGTTCTGGGGTTACAGATGAGGGTCACCTGTCTGCTCCTTCCTCCTTCACAGCCAACTTGCTCCTTCCTTAGAAAGTAAGTCCTTGACTACTCCAATCAGAGTATCCTCTACACAGACCATCAGGACAACGTACACCTTTGATAATGTTCTGCTTCCACACCTGTAGGCCCAACTGGAGACATTTTAAAGGTCTGACCTCCTCACTCTGTTTTATTTTCTTTATTGCTGACTTCAAGACCATTTCCAGATGTGTTCTTTCTTTTTGGTTTTGTCAGGGGACAGAATCTGACTGTACCTCAAACTTGTGATCGCCTGCCTTGTTAGCAGGGAATCATATAGCCTGTTTTGGATTCTCTTTGGCTTTCGAACTCCTTATGACTATATTGATTGCGAGAAGCTTTCAAGCCAAAGGTGAGGGTGTATCTATTGTTCATGGCCACATCCAGAGCCTCGCTCAGTGGCCTGCACCACAGCAGTTGACTAACAATTACTCAGTGAATGAACAAATTCACCTTCATTTCCGAAGTGCCTGGCTTGGGATGCAGCACACAGTAGGTATGCAGTCAAGTGGCTTGGCTGAGGGAAGAAATGGGAATAAGAGAGGCAAGCTGTTTCCTTGTAGCAGTGAAAGGAGAGGCTGAGGGACAGGTGGGTATTTTGGAGAGCAGGGAGCCACATGGAGACTCGGGGATGAGAAGGATAAATAATGTTTTTAAAAGTTTATCATAGCTAGGCCATAGTGGTACACGCCTTTAGTCCCAGCACTAGGGAGGCAGAGGCAGGCAGATCTCTGGGAGTACAAAGCCAGCCTGGTCTACAAAATGAGTTCCGAGACAGCCAGGGCCACACAGAGAGACCTTGTCTCAAACAAAACAAACAAAATGTTCATTATGAAGGGGCTGGAGTGACAGACAGTTCAGCAGTTAAGAACACTTGCTGGTTTATGAGGACCTGGGTTTGGTTCTCAGCACCTACCTGGTGGCTCACAATCATCTATAATTCCAGCTCCAGGAGCTCTGATGCCGTCTTCTTGACCTCCAAGGACACCAGGCATGCACTTAGTGCACATACGTATATGCAGGCAGAACATTCACACACATAAAAATAAAGTAAATAAAACTAATTTTCTTTAAAAGTTCATAGTAAATAAAATAGGTACGTTTTGAGTAGAGACGCCATTCTCTAGGACTACTGTAGTCAACACAGGGACCTGTGGCAGGCTGGTACTCTACCAGTGAGCCATATCCCGAAGCCTCTCTCTTGACTTCTTTGTTGGCCTCCCTGCAGTCCACAGGAGGAAGTTCATGGTACATCAGGGCACTGGGTGCCTCTTTGGGAAACAGAATAGAAGGAAAGAGAGCCTGGATGGTCAGGGAGGGAGAAAAAGCAAGGCTGTGAGATCAGCCAACCAGCATCTAGGCCTTCATCTGACTCAGAACATGCCCTACTCCTCCTCCCCCGACCCATGAAGCAGGGTACCCCTGCCTTACGGAGAGGCTGGACACAGTCTCTCTTCTGCCCTGGAGTCTCCCTCCGCCCACTGCAGAAGGAACCCTTTCTATGGCTCAAGCACGCCTGTGGCTTCTGAGCTTGGCAAGAGGCTGGACTTTTTGAGGAGCATTTCTGCTCTCTGGAAGGGGTACTTTACCTTCAGGGTACACTCATTATGTGTCCTGGGCTCTAGAGAGAGGCTGAGATAAAAGCTGGCAATTCCAGAATCAGTTGGCATGGCATAGCAAATGTCAACCACACCATTTCCTGTCCCTATCCTGTCCCTACTTTTTTCGGTTCTCAGAGAAGCCATTTTTCTTCTGGTCACTAAATGGCGTCCCTGCCAGGCTCATGATGCTGGTGCTGTGAGGCTGTGGCTGCAGATGATGACAGCGCCCACCCTTGTAGCATTTCCCAGGTGCTGAGCTCTAATCAATTCCTTCGGCTACATTTACTCCTTAATTATTACACCAAACCGACAAGGTGAGAGTTATGGGTCTCCATTTGTTTATTGAGACTTCTGAGCCCCCGAAAAGGTCAACTACTCATCTAGATCACATAGCTGGATGGGCAACATCTTGTGTGGCTCTATGTCTGGATTGTGGGCTCAGTGTCCATGAAGGAAAAGTGGTGGCTGAAGTTACTCTAGTCCACCGCCAGGGGGCACCCTTGACCCACAGCATTGCCCAGCACTCTTACCAGCTGTTGCCAACTTGCCCTTAGAGGAGGCTTATCTAAACCCCTTCCTTTTATCCTGTACAAACCCCTCCATATAATTGGACTTCTCAAAATATGCTCTTCGAGTGGGAGTGAGGCAATAGGGCTACAGGCTTCTCCCATTTCACAAGCAGTCTCTATGGAATTAACTCTCGGAGCAAAGAGTCACGGGCCACCCCTGCTCCAGCTGGACCTGGGCTTCACATAGCTTAGGTCAACTCAGCTGCTGGGACTTAGCTAGTGGCCCAGGGCCTTCTGGGGATATTGTAATCCCCCCTAAGCACCAAGCACACACACACACATTTAGAACCCATCCACTCTGCCCCCCCCCCCCCCACTTTCACACTCCCACTTGCTTGCCGCTCCAGCATAGTCTCAGAGTTCATTTGATCTTCCAGGTAAATGCAGACATTCACATTGTGGACACCGTGCATGGCACTGCACCAGTCTCCTCCCATTGGAACCTGCAGTTTTGAATGTTCTTAAAAATCAGAGATAGAACCCTGCAAGTGAAATATAATTGTGAACATTGGTGAGTATCCTCATGGTGGTTGGGTGTCAGAGGCAGAAACAAGCCAGTGAGGTGCAGAAGGTCAAGATCAGGTCGGCCTTTTAGGGAGAGTAAGTGTAGGTTTGGGAGTTCAAGCTGACTCCATGTCATTGAGTAAGTCACTGAACCTTTCCGAGTGTTAGTAAAATGAACAGACCTCTGCCAAGGAGGAGGATTAATTCCTAAAGGAGTTCTCCATATGAAGTGGTGGCAGAAAAGCCGGCTAAGCAAAAAGAAGAGCGCCACGTATCACCAGGGGAAATGGATTATGTTAATGGTGGGAAGGTTTGAATGGAAATAATATGCCACGAATTCAGCCAGTTTTAGCAATCATTAAAAAGTACATATAGCAGACTGGTGGGGTGGTTAGTGGGTAATATGCACAAGCGTAAGAACTTGAGTTTGGATCAATACTCATCTGTAGCCCCAGCACTGCGGGGGGGGGGGACTGAGACAGGTAGATCTTGGGGTGCTGGACAGCCAGTCTAGCAGAAGCAGCCCCTCCCAGATCAGTCAGAGACTGTCTCAAAGTCAGAAGGTCAGCAAGATAGATGGTTCAGACTATAAAGGTGCTCGCTGTCAAGTCTGAAGAAGACCTGACTTGAACAGAGGCTCTTCTTTGGCCCTCACCAACACACCCCTACACACACAAAATGAATAAATGAATGTGATTAAAAAATAAGGCCAAGAATCAATTGAGGAAGCCATTCAGACATCAACCTCTGACCTTCACACACACATGCGTGGGCAAGCACACCGGTAAACACCACACACACCCAGAATACATATCATTCAGTTCTTGATGTGTAAAGAAATTCAAGCAATATAGACAAAGTTTAAGTCCCCTTGGTCACATTTCTTTTTCAGGAGGTGACTGCTGTCACCAGCATGGAGCACATATGTAGTGTCTACAGCTGCCCATGACAGTTTGCACACAGAGCAGTCTGTCACCTTTCTGTTCCTCACTGGGTCTTGGGGTTTTGTGATGCTATACAAAGACTGAGTTCACTGTATGTATTTCAAAATAATTAAATGATACATACCATGGTTTTATCATTTCCCAGATGGTTTCTTTTTGTCTTTTTTCTTTCGGGGGGGGGGTTTAAGACAGGGTTTCTCTGCGTAGCCCTAGCTGTCATAGAACTCATTTTGTAGACCAGGCTGGCCTTGAACTCACAGAGATCAGTCTGTCTCTGCCTTCCAAGTGCTGGGATTAAAGGAGTGTGCCACCACGCTTGGTCCAAGATGGTTTCTTTAAAATTAACTTTTTGGGGCTGGGCAATGACCCAGTCAGTAACTTTTGCCATTCAAGTATGATGACCAGAGTTGGACCCCCAGCACCTGGTAGCACATGCTTAGAATCCTGGCCCTCAGGAGATGCAGAAATAGGAAGATCCTTGGGGCTCATATACCAGCCAGCACAGCCTACTTGGCCAGTTTCCAGTGAGAGAGCCTGCCTCAGTCAAAAAGCTGGTGGGTAGCTGCTGAGGAAATGACGGAGGCTGACCGTGACCTCTATGTTCAGACACCTGCACATACATAATACATACAAACATATGTTGTTGGGTCCCAAAATTGCACAAATAACAAGGAACAGAATGCCGAAGCCTAAAACCCAGAAACAACATTTATATAAAAACTACCACCGCAGGCAAAAATTCTAACTAGTCAGTGCTACAGAGAATAATTTGACCCTGTAGCCCCAAGGAAGAGTTAAAAGCTTCTTTTTATAGTCAAAGGTTATGCATAGGGCAGAGAGTAAATATTGGGATTTATGGCATTTGGGTGTCTCGGTGTCTGAGACCTGAGCTATCAGTTTCTTCTCCATGCCCCTCCGAGACGGAGGAGGATCCAGGAATTACAATTTCTGATTACAGAGTGTTAGTTTAAAATGTTTACATAGTCCCGAGCTTATTTAAATTTCCTTTCTCCTGCCTGGGAAAATGCAGGGCAAAGGATCAAAGTGGCCATCAGTTTTAATACACTCAGAAATATACATATAGGCTACAAGTGTACATTTCCCCCCATATTCTTGGGCTCTTCAATGTAACCCCACCCCAAAATGGGTTCCCTATAAACACTGACAACATTGAAATTGACATTACTGTGTAATCCCATTGACTATGTGATTACAGCTACCTCAAATTTTAAAGGATATCCTGTGCTTGGATCCTGGGATCTTCCACATGGCTGAAATTTATATTGTAGGAGCAAAGGATGAGTTCCTTTTAATAAACAGACAAAGGCAGTGTGTCTGGAGAAAAGGCTGATAGGTTGATTCATTGCACAGAGGCAATTACACAGTGATTGCCAACTAGTTTTACTAACTTGTGCTGTTCTTGTGTGAACATATGCACAGGCAGTGTGTGTAATCTCACAGCTGTCCTGTTCCATTCATTCTTTAATTTGGCACAAATTTGCCTGGTGCCTCTGCCACCAGCCTGTCTCTCTGCTCATGTTTGTCTGGATCCTTTAAGAATGAGTTTATGCCTTTAATCCCAGAACATGGGAGGCAAAGGCAGGAGGATCTCTGAGAGTGCCAAGCTAGCATGATCTACAAAGTGAGTTCCAGAACAACCAGAGTTGTTACACAGAGAAACCCTGTCTTGAAAAAAAAAGATGAGTTCATATCTCATGCTCCTGAGAGCAGACATCTGGATTTTTGTGAGAAGTGATCTATGGTCCAGGTCTTGCTTTGGATGAAAAATCAGATCCAGGTTCTGGCTATGTACACAAAAGATGTGTAGCAAGTGTTGAGGAAGAAAGCATGACTGGATTGAAATGACTCTCATAGCTAAAAGATGCCACCTGTCCCTGGACACATGCTGAGCTATGCAGAGCTGCTTTGCTTCTGGCTCGGCTGCCCTCTAAGACCTCAGAGGTATCTCCTTTGCAAACAACGTTCCAATAGGGCATACCAAAACAGAACAGGGCAAACCTCTAAATACAATGAGGAAGAAGAACTGAAAGTTGGAGGCCAGCCTGGGCTATGTAGTGAGACCCTAATTCAAGAAGGAAAAGTGTTTAAGAAGTGTTTGGGGTTGGGGATGTGGCTAGCATCCATGGGCCCAGGAGAGAGCCTGACCGAGTCACGCACCAAAATGTTGGTTTCGCAGGTGAGACCAGCCACACACTACCAGATGCCACATGAGAGTTTATTCAGGGAAGTTGCTGGCCCGGTAGAGGGGAGGGAAGCAGAAAAGAGAAAAAGAGGGGCCAGCTTTCTCATGGCGGCTCCTTTTAAGAGAGCGAGTGGGCACAGATTGATGTAGCCATGCCTACTGGCACATGTTAGGTTTACCACACAGGGAGTACATGCTGAAAATCCTTATGTCAGTTTTCAATTTTGCATTAACTGGGCATGGTGGTACATGCCTTTAATTTCAGTTCCTGAGAGGTGGAGGCAGGGGCATCGGAAGTTCAAGATCATTCTTGGCCACATAGGGAGCTTAAGACTGGTCTGGGCTAGAGCTCCTGTCTCAGAAGCAAGAAGAAAAGGAAAGAGGTTGGATGAAGGGGTGTCACTTAGTGTGAAGCCTTTGTTCAGTCTCCAATACCAAAAAAGAAAATAGGAAAATAAAGCATAGTTCTTTCTCAATTTTCCTACTAACTCTGTGTTTGGCCTGTAAAAATAAATAATATATGAATAGACAAAAAGACAGAAAATAAGTGATGAGCCAGCTTGTCTATAATTAGGCTTAAAAGCTATCTTATAGTTAAGACAAACTAGGCTCATTCCCGTTTATGATTAAACCTCCATTTCTCAAGGGTTGGGCTATTCCCCGCCTGTAACCTTAACTCCAAATGGTGTTGGACTGCCTGTTCCAGGAAACAGCTACTATGCCTTGTAGCCAGACCTTTCTGGTCTGACCCCGAGGTCTGGACCTGCAGTTCTGCAGCCACTTAGTCCCAAATAATCACACAAAGGCTTATATTAACTACAGACTGTTCAGCCTACGGCTCAGGCTCATGACCAACCAGCTCTTACAACTTAACCCATTTTTATACATCTGTGTATTGCCACGTGGCTCTGTGGCTTTACCCATGTCCCATTATGTCTTGCTTCCTTGGGTGGCAGCTTACAGCTTCTGTTTGACTCTGCCCTTCTTTATTTTCTAGTAAAATTTCCGCCTGCCTCCAAGCTGCCTTACCATAGGCCAACACAGTCTCTTTATTAACAAATGGCAGTAAAGCACATTCACAGTATTCAGAAAGACATCCCACGTCAATGCATTTTTTCAAAAGGCTGTAATGACCATCTGGCATTCTACCTTTGGTTCAAGAGGTTATTAGGACTACTTTCTGTTATGACTCTCTTATCAGGAGTACCTTGTTATGACTACCTTGCAATCAATTCTTTGTTTCAAAACCTTGTTATGATCAACTTATCACACTTATATCCTGCTCCTATAAACATGCCTATTTTCCCCCATTTGGAAACCCCCTACTCCTGAGCTATAAAAACCTTGTCTTCCAATGATGACCTCTTAAACACCACCTTAGGGAGAGACGTCCCATGTACATGCATTTTTAAAAGCTTGCTTTAATTAATTGCTTGCTTGAGTTAATTTGGCCATGATGTTGCTTGGTTGCCTCTCATTGCCTGAACATGATCAGGATCTCCAACAGGGCCTGTTGCTAGGCTCTCAGGCAGACTCCACTCGATCAGGAGTGTTGGACAGAGGCTGTTGCTAAGGCCTCAGGTAGACTCCAGGTTGGCTCATAAGTATGTTATGTGCGTGCCTTGGTTACTGGTCTGAACCAATTTTCTTGACCCCATGGGCCTGTCTTAATAGCAATTCAGATGTACTTTGTGAGCAAAGACCAAATGCCTGGAATTTCAATCCACAAGAAACAGACAGGCAAAGACATCCAATTCATCCTTCTGGAACAAGTAGCCTGTGGAAGGAAGGGGTCTTGTCATGTGGACCTGAAACTGTTGAGGATCTCTCAGATCAGGCTAGGGGTGTCATAAAGACAGCCTTGGGGCTGGAGAGATGGCAAGTTAGAGTCCCAGCATCTACATGGTAGCTCACAAGTGTCTGTAACTCAGTTCCAGGAGACCCAACTCTCTCTTCGTGCCTGTGTGCACAGACATACATGCAGATGAAGCATCCATGATGAGAAGGAAGATTGAGAACAAGGGTCTGCTCTTCCCTGCAAGACAAGCCTTGACGTTAAAACACAGAGTCAAGTTATATTCCGGACAGATGAGGAGAAACGGCAGAGATGAAAAGTCCTGCTTTTTCTTTCCACGAGACAGGGTGGGTTTCCATCCTGACAGAGGACAACAGCAACCCAGCCAAAGGCACACGCCCTCCCCAATTTCCTGAGAGAGAGACTGGTCTTGCTAACACGGTGATGGCCATGGCTTAGGGCAAGAGGACTTTCTGGATGAAAAAGGGCGGATGTTCACTTTGCATTTTGCTTTTCTGTGTTATAGTAATCAGCTTTGATTAGCTCTGGCAATCAGACTAACTGAACTCTGTGGGACATGTCTCATATTTAATAAAAACCAGTCTGAAACATCACAGAGATCTACTCACAGTCAATCCAGGAGGATCAGAGAGTGGTGATTTACACCTTTAATCCCAGCACAGGGACTATCCGGGAGTGGTGACCTACGCCCTTAGTCCCAGAAGATCTGAGTTTGAGGCCAATTTGGTTTACAGAAGGAGTTCCAGGCTCCCAGGCAGGCAGTGGTGGTGCCAGGACTTTAATCCCATAACTCCAGAGACAGAGGAGATCTATCTCTGTTTCTGTGAGTTCAAGGCTAACTACCAAATAGTAGTAGCCCACACCTTTAATCTTAACCTAGATGTGAAACAACTGAGTGAAGAATGTATTTAAGGCAGGCATAGAAAGACAGAGCAGGCAGTAGAAGCCAGGAGGAGCGAGGCTGAGGAAGCTGGAAGACAGCTGGGTGAGATCTGACTGTGGTGTTTCCTCTCTGATATCTCAGCCTTTCCCAGAGATCTGGCCCTGAGTTTCTTTTATTTATGCAACAGACCTCCAGGGATTTAATAAAAGCATCTCTTTCCATAATTAGGGCTAAGCTTGGAGGAGAGGATTCTAGAACTATGCCTTCCAATATGTAGACACTTGTAGCCAGTGATCACTTAGGTGTTGTGACTTTGTTCATTGGTGCATTTATTTATTTATTTGAGACAGGGACTCACTTTTTAGCGCTGGTTGGTCTGGAACTAATTTGTTACATAGACCAGGCTAGCCTTGAACTCACAGACATCTACCTGCCTCTGCCTCTGGTGTGCACTATCACTACCCAGCCAATTCTTTATTATTATTATTATTATTATTATTATTATTATTATTATTATTATTGTTGTTGTTATTGTTGTTGTTGTTGTTATTATTACTGAGCATGTAGACACATATGTCATGGCATGCATGTGGAGGTCAGAGTGTGGCGATATATTTTATATTTAATAAAATCAGTCTGGAATACCAGAGAACAGATCCACCCACAGTAGCCAGGAGGGTCAGAGAGTGGTAACTCATACCTTTAATCTCAGCACAGGAAAGACCAAGTGGTGACCTACGCCTTTAATCCCATAACTCCAGAGACAGAGGAAATCTTTCTGTGCTCCTGTGAGTTCAAGGCCTAACTACCAAACAGTAGTAGCCCACACCTTTAATCTTAACTCCAGAATTATGATGCAGAGTTGAACCCAGTAGTAAAACTGGGTGGAGAAGATATTTAAGGAGGCATAGGCAGACGGTATTCGGTAGAAGCGACAAGCCAGGCTGAGGACTTTGGAAGATAGCTGAGTGAGAATTGACTGTGGTCTGTTTCCTCTCTCTGAAATTCCAGCCGTCTCCCCAATATCTGACTCTGAGTTTTCATTTAATAACAACTAGAATTCATGTTTCATCAGAGGACAACTATGTATAGCCCGTTCTTTCCTTCCATTTTTACAGTTATGTCAGAGACAACATTCAGTAATTTAGAGGCACTTGCAGTAAGCACCTCTACCTGGTGAGCTATCTTACTGGTTTCATTTCATTGTTTTTAAGGACAAATTTATCATATGTACCTGTGTACATATGCGTGTAGGTACCTACAGAGGCCCAAAGTGGTGGGTGGTAAGCCACCTTATGCGGGTGCTGGGAACCAAACCCAGGTCTTCAGGAAGAGTAGCAAGTGCGTTTAACCACTGAGTCCCTGTGGGTTAGGTGCAGAGGGACCTGGGATTCATGGGGATCAGCTTCCAGGGGCCATTGGCGTGCTAGAGCTCATAGGGAGTATTGGGATGTCCATCCCCTGAAATTACACCTTTGCTTGCTTCTTTCCTTTTAATGTCCCCTTCTCCTGATTCCTGGACCCATTTCTCCTGGAGGTAGTTTTCTAGACATTGGCTCTTAAATGCTTGTCTCATCATCTGCATCTAGGAAAGCTCACCTTTAAAACATGATTACATCACTGTGGATCTTGGTCATGACTTTGGGTAGTGACTGACCATGTGACATGTAGACCTGAACAGTAGGTATTTTATGACCACATGTGATCCAGGTGATCCAGATCGCTTGTGATCATGTATAGGAAGGTTGAAAAGAATATCACGGCCCAGAGCCATGGATAATTCATTTTATTGCTCTTTATTTTGGCTCTTCCCCAAACACTTTCCAGTCTTCGTCTTGGCTTTTATTCCAGGAAGTCGAAACTGCCTGGTTTCCACCATCTTCATGCCATCCCTCTCTGCCTATCACAGAATATTTCAAAATCGACACTGAAATAGGAACTGATCCGGCCCAGAAGCATCTAGGCCTATGTTCAAGAAGTGGGGTGGGGAAGAGCAAGGGGTCCACAGGGAGGCATCACACTGGGGGTGTCACACTGGGGGGGAGTCACACTGGATGGGTGAGTGTGATGGGACAGGCAGTGTCTGAGTCCTGGAGTTCCAGAAATTTCTGAAACAACCATTGCTGCCAGGGAGAATCATAGCATAATTTACAAAGACAAGCGGCCTCTGGGAGAGAATCGCTCACTTCCTCTTAACATAGATAAATAAAAGCCACAATGCCACACTAACTGAACACCACATATGACAAAGTCCACATCCCCAGATCAACGCCCTCAGAGAGGTTTTCCGCTCTGGAGCTGGAGACAGTGTTTGGAGCTTTACCCTCAAAGGCAGGGACCACTGTCTCCAGAGGCAGAGGATGACAGCTTTGGAGGTTTGGTTGCTTGACCTGACATGGTGCTGTGGCCCAGCTGGATGGAAGGATGGCCCAGCTGTTTACAGAAGAAACACCTTTATTTCTTATTTTTTTTAAGGCAGCAACTGGTATCCTGGCTTGCTTTTTTTTTTTTTTTCTTTCTTTTAATACTCTGGGTAGTATTTCTAAAGAGCCCACCACAGCAAGAGCAAAAGGTTTAAGTGTGAATTTTGCCTGCTGGGGTCAAGCCAAGTCTATGGCTAGCTTGTGCTGTCAGAGCCTAAGTCTGTGCCTGCTGCTCAGAAGCATGCAACCCATGTTGATTGCATAGCTGAGGAAATTATCCAGGGCAAAAATTCTGTTCCCCTAAAAGTGTAAGCCTGTAGCCTTTTCGTTGGTTATATAAAATGGGACTGTTTAACCCTTCAAAGTAGAATTAATATTTTCCATATTCCTGGTCATAAAGGACCTTCTTTATTTAAATAATTTCATTCTTTATTTTTTAAATATTATGTTACTTGTATATGTGTGTGCCTGAGTGTATGTATATGTGCCATCCATATGCAGAAGTT
Source organism: Phyllotis vaccarum (assembly GCA_033318265.1). NCBI lineage: Eukaryota > Metazoa > Chordata > Mammalia > Rodentia > Cricetidae > Phyllotis > Phyllotis vaccarum. The sequence goes on along the minus strand of JARWLC010000003.1, from coordinate 55,737,648 downwards.
CACGGAGGTCAGAAGAGAGCATTAGTTACCCTGGAACTAGAATTATAGATGGTTGTGAGTCACCACGTGGGTGCTGGGAACTGAACCCAGGTCTCTGCAAAAGCAACAAGTGCTCTAACCACTGGGAAATATCTCCATAAATTTTTAATTATGTATATGGGTATGTGCACATGTGTGCAGTGCCCTCAGGGGACAGAAAGGGCACTGGATCCTTTGCCTCTGGAGTTACAGACGATTGTGGGTATTGGGAACCAAAGTTGGGTCCTCTTCCAGAGCAGCAAACACTCCTAATTATGGAGTTCTCTGGCTCCTGAGGGCTTTTTTAACTGAAGCAGAGGGGATGCATTTGCCTGCATCTGGATGGAAGGACTTTAAAAAGTGTATGTGTGTGTGTGGGGGGGTTCACCTCTTGAACTGTAGCTGGCTGAGAACTAAGAGCGGAGGCTGGAGCCTGGCCAGCATCCTTGGATGTTGCAGCCAGCATCCAAGAGGAGGGATAGGCTTTAGGGAAGTCCAAATCTGGCTGGCAGCAAAGAAACTATATAGCTGTTTGGAGGAAACAGTGTCCAGAACAGGAAGTATGGTGGGAGGAGGGGCCCAAGGATTGGCCAGGCACACAAGTGAGGACCAGGCAAGAGAAAAGGTGTAGTGTTGACTGGTGAGGGTATCTTTACATACTGAACTTTGGACCACAGATACTAGTCTGGGAAGAGAGCCCCCCCCCCCCAAATTTGGGCAGTCTGCATCCACAGAGAGTGAAGAACTCTCTTTGGCTAAGATCTATTTCCATAAGATTCTAAGTGGAACAATTGGACCCTCGGGGAGCAGAGATTCTGTGTGTACAGGGAACTGGGAGAGGGTGAAAGATGTAAGGAATGAGTGGTTGGAGGGAGCCCAGAGGGGGGTGAATGTGAAATAATGGTACTGTTCAAGGTAAACCAGGACTCTGGTTCCGTCCTTCTGGTCTACCAGAAGGTAGACCGTAGACTGGGCCGGAGAACTTTGTATGGTAGAGTGGTGTTGAAGAGCCAGTGATCTCAGAGTTTCTCTTCTTTCTCCTTTCATGCTGATCTAGAATAGAGGCCGAGAATTCCTGAGAAAGGTCTGCCTACATGAAGTCTGGTTTTCCCTACGGAGCTCTGCACACTAACCATGTGTCCAGCTATTTTTAGGGGGTATGGTTGAGCTTATTGGGGATGACTCCAGTGGACACTGAGACCCTCATCCAGGGATAGCAAGGTACAAGTATCCTCCCAATCCCACCCACTTCTTGAAAGGGAAGGACTTGGGGACACAGGAAGGACCTGGAGATTACAGGGGAGGAGGGAGGGCCAGGGCCCCTGCCAGTCAGGACCCCTGCCAGTCAGGGCACCATATGCCACCATTTGAAGGCGAAGGGCTTCCTGCGCACGTTGGTGCCGCAGTGAACCTCTCCCAGGAACTTGTGGTAGGCAGAGATGTCATCGATGAAAGTGCAGGCAAGGCCTAGGGGCTCCAGCAGGCTTCGAACCTGTGTCTCCAGGCAGCACTCTTCCTCAATCTGGGGCCCAAAAGGCTTAGGGATGCCCAGGTCCTTGTCTAGCACAATCATGTTCACCTGGGAGGAGAGTAAGTGTTAGGGAGCAGTCACTGTCGGCCTGCAGTGTTAATCCCTCAGATTCCCGTTACTGTCCTATGTAGGTTGTGTTATGAGGTGGGGAAACTGAGGCTCAGATTGGATTAAACCTGGCTTGTGCTACAACCTTTTGCAAAGCACTTGCTCTGGGGACCCTTAGTGAGAAAGCAAGGTTAAGTGTATCACCACTAGCAGGGAATGAAGGACCCCAGAGAGGTCAAAGTTTCAGAGGTAAGGTCACACAGCAACTCAGCGGGGCCTTTCCGGAACTGGTTGCACCCTGCTGGGTGTAGCATGAGGGGCTGGGGCTGGAGGGTCTCACCATGTTAGGGAAGAAAGCCCTGGCCTGGCGGTCTTCGTCCATTTTGAACAGAGCCGGCAGGTCAATGATGTCCCTCTCAGTCAGCGCCAGCTCCTTCTTGAGGATGTCACGGTTCCAATCCAGGCAGCGCTAGAGGGAGAAAAGAAGTACCTTAGAGCTTAGGGCCACACACCTGTCACTTTGCCTGCATTCCAGAGACTCTTGCTTAGCCGGTGACCCTGTCACCTCTCCAGCATCTCTCCATCTTGGCTAAGGGACAATCCTAATTTGTGTGTCTGTGAGATATGGTCTTTTTGTATAGACTGGGCAATCCTGAAACTCTCTTTCTAGACCAGGCTGCCTTTGAATTTACAAAGATCTGATTGCCTCTTCGGGTGCTTGAATTAAAGATGTGCACTTATGTCCGCCTTAATGGTTCATTTTCAAAATTGACTTGAGGTCCAGCTACAGATTAACAGGAAACACTAGACTCATGATAATGCTTGCTAGTTAGTCTAGCTACTCCCCAAAGCTCTATTAGTCTACTTCCCCCAACTTAAATTTTACAGTAGAAAATTGCTAACAACCAAGCTTGTCTGACAATGGACAGATGTAACAGTCATGTTACTGACAAAGTGTAAAATAAACAGGGTGTAAAATGCAGACTGAAATCCATACAGTTCTTCCTGAAAATCAGGCAGAGATCCGGGTGACCCTGTAGGGTTGCGTCCCCTTGATTACTCATCTAATGAGGAAAGTGAGGAGGGGCTAGCCTGAGGGTTGAAAAGCTCTCTCTGCCATCCCTGCACCTGCCCTCTGGGCTTTGCAAAGCTGTAAGATAAACTGCCTGGCTTCTGTTACAGTGTCTCTGTCTCCAGAGCTCTTATTACAGAGTGTGGGTGTGGGTATCTTTGTTTCTCACAGGGATCATGGAGGGAATAGTCAGAGGTCAGCACCCGAGTAGCCACTGAGGCATTGGCTCAACTTTATTGGGTCCTGTGTAGCTCCCCTAAGACTCTGTTGTCCCACCATGTCCCCTCCCTCCCCCCACTTCCACTGCGGAGCATGGCTGGGCTGTACCAGATTCTCTGACCTTCAGGTGAGGGCTAATTGGTAACCCCTTGCCACTTCCTCTCACCTCAGCGATTAGGCCAGGGGTGAACAGTGACTCAGGAGTAAGCAAATTGGTGCTTGGAAACTCTCTGTCCACAGTGATCAGTTCAGGTTGACCCAAGTCAGAGTAAGATCAAGCTCTTGTTCAAATGCTGTGGGACATCTAAGTCTTTATGGATGGTGTGTAGTAGTTCCATGAGGCTTTGACCTTCTATAGCCATGAGGGCACCCATACATACCCACAGAGAGCTAGAAGAGCCAGAGCCCTGATCAGCCTGTGCCTGAGAATCACACATTTGTAGGATTTTTGTGTTGGAATAAACTTTAAACAAACTGCCTGATGCTGACCAAGGCCCTATGTTGAAACTGCAGCCCCTCCCGCCTCACTGCTATTGCCCAACTCAGTTGCCCACTATGATCCACATCCTGATAGCTCTCCAGGGCAAGACATTCTAAAGATAAAACTGTCTTGTCTGAGTTTGCACATGACCTCAAAGTTGCATTTAACTCCTCATCCCTCAAACCTCCTATATAAGCCCCAAGCCTCCCCTTCCGCAGATACCCCTTCCTCCTCTGTCTGCCCCTCACTGTTTGAAACAGTTTTCTGGCTCTTTAAATGGTCTCAGAAATATAACACCTGGCACTCTTTGTTTTTTCAAGACAGGGTTTCTATGTGTAGCCCTGGCTGTCCTGGAACTTGCTCTGTAAACCAGGCTGGCCTCAAACTCAGAGATCCACCTGCCTCTGGTTTATAGGTTACGCCAATCGAGTTTGTATGGTGCTGGGGATTGAATCCAAGGCTTTCTGTGTAAGGCAAGCACTCTTTATTCTAACACAAAATCCTACGGATGTGTGGCTCCCGGGCATAGGCTGATCAGGGCTCTGGCTCTTTTAGATCTCTGTGGGTATCTATGGGTGCCCTCATGGCTGTAGAAGGTCAAAGCCTCAACGTAAATACTGCACACCATCCATGAAGACTTAGATGTCTCACAGCATTTGAACAAGAGCTTGATCTTACTCTGACTTGGGTCAACCTGTGGACAGGGAGTTTCCAAGCACTAGTGGACTACATCTCTGGATCTGGGGTCTTTTTCTGATGCAACTTTTAAGTCTTGGGCACTCAGAGTGTCACCCCTAGATCCAGCCCTTCAGGGATGTGCTCAGGCCAGCATTGTCCTAGACGGCAGTCTGAAGCTTTAGGGAATTTTAAGGGGAGTGTCTTCTGTGAGCTCTTGTCTAATAGAACACAGGTGCTCTGAACCTGTGCCCACCTGAATGGTTCATTTTCAAAAATGACTTGAGGCCCAGCTATAAATGAACAGGAAACACTAGACTCCAGATAACACCTCCTTTACTCTCTAAAGCTCTATTAGCTTTCCTTCCCCCAACTTAAACTTTACAGTGGAAAATTGCTAGCAACCAAGCTTGTCTGACAATGGGCAGATGTGACAGTCATGTTACTGACAAAATTGTAAAATAAACAACAGAACACAGAGAGTGGCGTTGGCACAATCCTTACTGCTTTCCCAAGTCTCCTGCTGAGATCTCAGCACCCTGAGCCCTCTGCCCCTGTCAGCAGGGAGCCAGCAAGCAGATCCATTATGGAGGCCCCTCTGGGCCAGAAGCCCCACGCCCCTGACCTTTCTTTATGGAACCAACCCTCCCAACCCCTCCCAACCCCCCCCACCCCACCCCACCCCCGCCCCGTAGCAGACATGTGTCTGGCCCCTCCCACCCCATTCCTGCACCTGGAAGTACTGGTTTTCTTGTGTGAGGCTCTCATTGGACAGGATCTTGTTGATGGTGATGCGCTTGCTGCTCATGCCCCCCAGGCCTGCGGGAATCAGAGGGTGACAGGGGATCAGCTACCTGGCTGGGTGTTCCATCTGAGCTACCTGCTGTCAGGGATGGGGTGGAGTGGGGTGCAGAGGGATTGATCTCCTACCCAGGAAGCAGCATACATTTCTCTCTCCATATTCACCATGTCCCTAAGCCAGGAAGGGGGTATTCCCTCTTGCAAGAGGGGCAGACACCCAGGGGCTCCATTAGAATGTTAGTAGCTGATTACCATAGCCTGATGAGAGCCTGTCTTTGACTCCCGGCTCCACAGTCCAGAGGCTTTAGTGACACCCTCGTGCCTTTGATCTGCTCTCAGGTCCCAATGCTTGGGATGGAACCTGGGATCTCATAAACACCAGATAAGCATTCTGCCAAAGTATGACATCTCCCAGCCAAAAAAAGCATTTTTTTGAAAGTTCGACGTGGCTTAATTTAGCAGTATCCCCAATACTGTGACCCTATGAGATAGCTGATACCATTAAAGGTTAGGAGAATGAGGCATAGAGGTTCTGATTCTTAAAAGTTCCTTCTACATGATAACTGGCTACATGGGCAGCCTGACTACAGGACTCCTGGCCTCATATATATATGTGTTGGTGTTTTTGAGACAGGGTTTATCTGTGTAGTCCTGGCTGTCCTGGAACTTGCTCTGTAGACCAAGCTGGCCTCGAACTCAGAAAGATCCACCTGTCTCTGCCTCTGGAGTGCTGGGATTAAAGGTGTGCACCACCACCATTTGTGTTAGTACCTCTAATCATGGGATGTGTGGGAAGCATTTGAGGCAAGTTTAAGATAGAAAGGAAGCTTCTAGAAGGCCAAGCCTCACGCCCGGCAACCCAGAAAAAACTTGCCATTAGGTTGCTAGCATGAAAGGATGGTGGTTTTAAGTGGGTCTATCCTTGACACCGGCAACACTCAGTGGCATTCCTCAGACAAGGAGGACATTAATAGCATAAGCATTAGCCAGTAGACTTTAAATGTCTGGATATTAGCCTAAAATGTGGCAAAAAGTAATTTAAGGAAAAAAATTATCCAAATGGGACAGAGACAATAGAGGTTATTATTCAATGCTGTAATATATTGGATTCTGCGTGGTGAGGATGATGAATAGATTGTGTCTATTCAGTAAGAATACAGAGGAGTTATGGCCTCCCTCACCCTGCTGCCTGGTGGGTTTCTCAGCCTATTCTCTTTTTCATGATTAATTGAAGCACAGAGCTCATTCTCTGGGCTGCTCCACTTAGGAGGGAGATGGAGTCTCACTCCAGGCCCTGCAGCTGATGTCAGCTAAAACCACTTCCCTTCCTGTGCCTCCAGCACCAGCAGGGTTTTCTCCCCCTCTTTACATTTCTGGGGGTGGGGGTGGAGGGATGTGGCTTAGCAGTACAGCACATGACCATCAAGGGTGGTCCTGGCTTCCATCCTATATTTTTGAAAATGCAAGCTCCTGGGTACAGATCACAGGGCAGTCTGGGGTCCCTTTGCCCTCTCTAGGTTTATACCCTTTCAAGGACTGGTTCTGAGGATATGCTTTACCCTTCTCCCCTTTGGGATGACTTTGAAGTTAGGATCCTTCTGTCTCCACCCCAGGAGAGCTAGGATTACAGGTGTGCACCACCACACTTGGGTTATGCACTGCTGGGGACTGAACCCAGGACTTTGTGCATGCTAGGCAAGCACTCTACTATCTCTGCATCCCCAGTGATGCGTGATTTTTGGTGGTAGAGCTGGGTACTCAGAGACAAGGTCCTCTTGACGGCCCCCTGCGGCTTCTGGCTAAAGGCCTGTGATCACTCACTGGGGTAGTTTGAATGTAATTGGCCCCCATAGTCTCATAGGGAGTGGCACTATTAGGAGGTGTGGCTTTGTTGGAATGGGTATGGCCTTGTTGGAGGAAATATGCCACTGTGGGGGTGGGCTTTGAGGTTTCCTATGCTCAATATACTGCCCAATAAATCAGTTGACTTCCTGTTGCAAGATGTAGGACTCTCAGCTACACCTGCAGCACCATGTCTTCCTGTACACCACCATGCTCCCCATCATGAACCTCTGTAACTGTTAGGGAGCCACCTCAATGAAATGTTTTTTTTTTTTTTTTTTTAAGTAAGAGTTTCCATGGTCATGGTGTCTGTTCAGAGCAATAGGAACCCTAAGACAGGGTTGGTACCAGGGACTGGGGTATTACTGTGATGGGCCTGACCATGCTTTTGTTTGAAGGAATTTTGATCTTGGATTATAAAAGCAGTTGAATTCTTTAAGTGTGGCTTAATGGGCCATCCTAGCAGGCACATTTAAGACAGTGGAGTTGAGTGAGTGTGATTTGTTGAACTGTGGGGCCTGGTTCAGGGGGTTTCAGAGGAAAGTGTTAATATGTGGCCTGAAGATCATTCTTGTGATATTTTGGAGCATGCTTTTTGCCATGGTCCAAAGAGTCTGCCTGAGGCCCAAGTGGAGAGTTTTGGATTAATTACACTGGCAGAGGAAGTCTCAAGACAGCCTATTATAGATTGTGTTTTGTGGTTACTCATGTTAACTCTAATGAAGATTTATATTGAAAAGGAGCGAGCTGGGCAGAGTGAATTACAAAATGTAAAATTTGGGGAGACAAAGGGTACTATAGAAAGGAGCCAAATCCTGTGTTCAAGGAATGTAACTAAACAAAGGGGCCATGATCCAGCCCTAGCAAGCAGAGGACTTGGCAGTTTGGCCACATGGTGCTGAATTTGGAGTGAAGAATAGAAGAAAAGAGTTATAGAATAAAGCCGCTGAGGCCAGGCATGTGTCAGGTTGAAGCCTGGATTGCCTTGGAGAACCCAAGATGTTAGAGATGCCAGAGTCCTGGGATACCTGCTGAGAAGAGCTGCTAACAGGGCGAGGAAGCAGCCCAAGAGAAACAAGTGTGTTCAACAAAGGTGAACAGAGTATCTGAAGAACATTTTGACATCAGGCATGAAGATGCAGAGTGTGGAATTTGCCTAGCTACTTTTGAATCTTGTTTGGTTCAGTACTTCCTCACTATCCCCCCTTCCCTATGCTTTGGAATAGTAATGTATATCCTGTAACATTATTTGTTAAAAGTGTATGATGTTTTTTGATTTTGATTTTTATAGGGGATTATAGTTATGAGATTGTATGCATCTCAGAAAAACTTTGAACTTTGGATTTTGTTGAGACTGTGATACACTATGGGAACTTTTGAAGTTGGACGAAGTGCATTTTGCATTAAGATACTGTTACAAGCTCGTGGTGGGCAGGAGTGGAATGTGGAAGTTTGAATGTAATTGGTTTCCACAATCTCATAGGGAGTGGCACTGTTAGGAGGTGTAGCTTTGTTGGAATGGGTATGGCTTGTTGAAGGAAGTGTGTGGGGGTGGGCTTAGTGGTTTCCTATGCTCAAGATACTTCCCAGTGTGTCAGTCAACTTCCTATTGTCTGCAAGATGTAGGCTTCTCAGCTACTCCTGCAATACCACATCTACCTGCACACGACCATGCTCCCTGCCATGATGATAACAACCTATGAACTGTAAGCAAGCCACCCCAATTAAATGTTTTCTTATAAAAATTGCTGTGATCATGGGGTTTCTTCACAGCCTCAATAGTCCTAACTAAGACACTCACCCTTGAACATAATGGCTTCCCCATGGCCTTCTTTCTGCTTTTCTCGGAAGAGCTGGTAGCAGGCTGAGGTGCTGGCCATGAGCAGCCGAAATTCCTGTAAGAGATACCCCAGGGGATGGCACTGTTAGGGAGGAAAAGTAGCCAGGATGCCAGAGGGACTAGGGCCCTGGCTGCAAAGCCCCTTATGCCTCCCACGCTGAGTGTTTCTGGGAGGGTCTGTTTATCTTCAGACTGTGTCTCATTTTTCATCTATCCTGAGCAACATCAGATCACAGTACAAACCCAAAAGTGACCTGAGATGGCAGGAAAGGACTTCTCCAAAGTGCTAGGCAGTTTGCAGAGAATTCAGGGGTGCACAGTGGCAGATATTCCTTTTATTTCAAAAAGGAAAGACTTCCCAAGAGCCTTAGGTCCAACCCCATTCCCTAGAGTGTTTTGACCAATTAGCCATTATTTGGGTGTAACTGCTGAGCACGTGGATGGGTAGTCCAAATCAAGATGGACTGTAAAGAGCAGAATGCTTGCCCTACAAGAATGAGAACCTGAGTTTGGGTCCTCAGTATTCACATTTTTTTTTTGGAGGGACCAGGCACTATCGTGTAATCTCAGCACAGGGCAGGGGTAGGGTGGCAGAGGGGAGGGTGGTTTGAAAAAGAATGGCCCCCATAGACTCATATATTTGAATGTGGGGAGTGGAATTCTTTGATAGGAGTAGGAGTTGTGGCCTTGTAAAGGAAATGTGTCACTGGAGGCTTCAAAAGTCCTCACCACCCCTGCACACCAGAATGTTGTTCTGTTCAGCTACTGTTCCAGTACCATGTGTGGCACAAAGCTTCCTGCCATGATGAGCATGGACTAAGCCTCTGACACTGTAAGTCATCCTCCAATTAAATGCTCTATTTCATAAGAGCTGCCTTGGTCACGGTGCCTCTTCACGGTAGAACAGTGACTAAGACAGAGGTTGGAGGAGAAGAGGCAAGTAAATCCCTGGGGTCATTGGTCAGCCGCCTCAGCCAACTGCGGAGCTCTAAGGTTAGTGAGAGACTCAAAATATCAAAAAAGACATGGGACATCAACCTCTGACCTGTATACCCACACTCACACACATGCACACACCCATGGGAACATGTACACACTACACACAATCATATAACTTCTCATGTGGAATATTCCTTTACACTGTGTGAATATATGTCACTGTGATTGGTTTAATAAAGAAGCATACTGGCCAATAGCTATACAGGATAAGGTTAGGCAGGAGAGCCAGACTGAGAATTCTAGGGGGTGGGTGGGAAAGAAGGGTGGAGTTGGAGGAGTAGTGGGCAGACATGGAGAGAAGCAAGGTGGACAGGCCATTCTGAGAAAAGGTACCAAGCCATGTGGTACCAAGGCAAAGTGTAGATAAAAATATGGGTTAATTGAAAATATAAGAGTTAGATAGTAATAAGCCTGAGCTATTGGCCAAGCATTTATGTAGGTTTCTGGGAACTGGTGAGTGGGAAAGAAAAGTCTGCCTGCATTTTCATATTGCTTACATGTGGAAATATTGATATTTTAGATTTGTGGGTTAAAAATGGCCTGGCATGGCTACAACATTACAAACCCTACTTCTTCTTTTAATCCCATCTTCTTCTGGCAAGGCCTGGCAGTGCATGAATTCTTGGTTATACAATTCACTCTGGTCTTGGGGATCAGCTTACCTTTGTGCCTGGGATGGGGACAAAGGTCATAAACTCATCTACGTGGCCTACAGTCAGCCAGTCAGAGTAGAGCTCCACAGGTGCCTGCACTTGTTGGGCCTGTAGAAAGTCACGCACCACCTTGGTCATCCTCCGGCCTCCGGACCTAGGGCAGGGTTGGAGAAGAGGAGCCTTTAGCAGGTTATCCTTGTGCACCTGCAGGACCAGATGTTCAGCATCTGGAACTCACACTGATCTGGGTAGTACCAGCAAGGGCACAGATGGGATCCTGAGCTGTGGTGCAGACAGAAGGTGCTGGAGCCCCAGAGAGGAAGAAGGTGCATCGGCCACAATCAAACCCATGTGGAGTTCTTAGAGCTCAGCCTTTGCTCCAGTTTGCCAGTGAGCAACTGAGGTCAGCTTCCATGCTTAGCATGGAATCGACATGTCTGTGTCTTTCATCTTCTCTGAGGCACAGGAAGTAGCTCCTGAGCAGATGAGTGTCTACCAAATTAGGGGACAGTGGACCATTACCCATGTCCCCTAGATAGTAGAGCATTCCGTGGGTTAGAGGGACTTAATATTCAAATCCTGGGTGACTTCGGGTTCGAGTTAGCTCTTAAGAAGTGAGTACCCAGGGTGTTCACTTTCTCCTAACAACTGTCTGGGTCAAGGTAGAATCTGACTTTTCATTGGCTGGGCAGAGAGCACGGTTATCGTGGAAGGCCAAAGGAGCTAGGTATTCACACCTGTGAGGCGGGGGCATGCCTTGTCTCTCTTTCCCCTTTTATCTCCAGGCCGCCTTCATTCTCCCACTCTCTTCATTAGGCCCCCCGCCCCTTCCCTACCTGCCTACATCTCACCACATACTCTCCCATTTGTAGAAGTCGATTATTGGCTTGCATGTTAGATCTTAATTCATATTAAGGTGTAAAGGCTAACTTGCGTTCTTTCCATGATGTCTATTGATTTACAGTGCCCTGGGGTAGGGGATATTTCTCCCTTACGTTCCCTCTAGGCACACACCCCCCAGGCTCACCCCAGGTTATCTTACAAAGGGAAACTGCTCCCGATGAGGATCCGGCCAAGAGGGTATGTCTTGCCATTCACTGTCACTGGAGGACTGACCTCCAGATTCCCAAAGGAGTCAAGGCTGGTGACGTTCTCAAAGAGAGGCTCCCGGGTCACATAGCCGAAATCTGGACCCTGGGCAGAGAGGGAACCCACCTGCCTTTAGCCTCCGATAGCCAGGAGCCCTTTCCCCAGCAGCCAGCCTATGGAGTCATCATGTACCACCTACAGCCTGGTGCTCTGGATTCTCAGCCCCGAGGATGGCTGTTACCTGAGGCTAGCTTATTGCCATTAGGAAGTCTATGAGAGTGCTGACACAGTGTGGGAGTCAGTGTGGGTCTGTGATGTGTGTGTACCCCATCTCTACCTGGGCCCTGCCCCCTATGCACAGGCACACAATGTGATATCAAGATCTGGCCTCACAGGTTCTGTTGACCTTCTCGGCCATCTCAGAATTTCTCTGGCCCTTGGTTTCCATTTCTGTGAGAGGTGTCTTCAGCGATGAGGCCAGAGGCAAGGTGGTAAACTGGTTATCAGTAGGGATAATCTGGGCTAGACTGGCCCAGAAAGCAAATTGTGCATCTTGTCCCACTATGAACGACTTTTGGCATCTCCCCACAAGGAACTCAGGGTCACATGACTTGCTCTGGTCAATGAAGGATGAGTAGGAGAGGAGGCTGGCAGAGCCCACTTTCTCTTCTCACACTAGGGGAATAGCAGTTCTTGGCCAGGCTGTAGCTGTAGAATGAAGGCCTGAAGACACAGCCAGCCATCAGTTCAGGTGGTGAGCCGCAGGAGAGATTAGATACTGTCCGTCACTAGGGTCTGGGGCTTTTCTATCACTGCAGCCTTAGCTAGTGACAGCTGATAGATAGTTACCCATCTCATATGGCACTTGTCCCACAGCTGGCCTCAGGGTCCTTAGTACTTTTGCAAACTGGATTTTGTAAAAATAAATAAATAAAAAGAAAGACGGGAAGATCCTCCTGTCCCTGGATTTTAAGATTCCTTTTATATGTTTATTCTTTTTTGAGAAAATGTTGGGATCACTTTTGGGAGTTTGTATTAGAACAGGGAGTAACTTGCTTGACCCAAAAAAAACCAAACCAGCCAGCAGAAAGACCCCATGTGGTAGGCAGATATTACAATGCCTCAGCCAAGAGGCTCAAGGGACAGGCATGCCTGGTGGGTGGATGGCAGCAGCTTAGCACTTTCTCGCCTGGGGGCCCTTGTTGGCCATGTGTGAGCTGGCCACAGGTGGCAGCTGGGACTTTACAGTATCACACAGGCAGGCAGGCACGCAGCACAAAGCCAGGTCTGGCCCGGCCTTTGGGAACAATGCAGCTGGACCTTGGTACCAGGCCAGCCTGGAGCAATAGAGACAGTTAGAGCCCAGGGGAAGAGAAAGGACAGGGAAGGGATGGGAGCTTGGCTCTTGTCCCTGCTGCCTGTGGTAGCCCTGGGGTGGTCAATTTGATGGCCCTGTCCCCAGTATCAGGGAAAATGGACAGTACCCACATGGAGGGCCACTGAGGGCAGACTCCAGGCAGGGGCAATGAAATCACTGATGAGGCATAGCGTTGATGCCTTCTGCGTGCCTTGACTGAGTAACAATCTTGGGTGACATCTTCCTATTTTACAGAAGGACACACTGAGGCTCGAGAAAGTTCAAAAGCCTGCCTGACGTCCTTTTTCTGACATAGGGGTGCTGTTCAAGACCAGGTTCCTCTGTCATCCCAGAGTGTGGCTCACATACTGCTTCTGCCATTTCTCCAAAGGGTACTTGGGAAGGGTTGCCTCTGAGCATTCTGACAACTGTAACAGAATCTGTCCTTCATGTGACCATGGGAAAACCAGATCTTCGGTGTCTCTGCAACACGCTGCACACGGGCTGCTAGCTCAGTGTGAGGAGCAAGGATGTAGAGAGGCACATTTTAGTCCTCCACACGGCTTGAGGTCACAAAGTGGGGGTGACAATGGCTTCCCAGGATGCGGAGGAGTCTAATTGCTTTAATAGACCCCAGTGCACTGAGATTCATATCCACAAAGTCCTGATGAGCCCACATCTGTGGACTTCCTCCCTACCTCTTTGAAACTTACTTAGCTATAAGCTGGAAAGTTGGGGTGCCAGTAGAAGTCAAGACCTCTGCTCTGCCTCTCAGGATTCTCATTACCCACAAGGCAACTCTCCCAGGCTGCACTGGACCTAAGGGCCCACTAACCCATCTTGCAGATGAGAAAACACAGGCCCTGAGTGGAAGACTAGTTATTCTTGGGTGTCCCACATCTCCTGACTGTGCTGTCCTCTCAGGGTCCCCACTGTCACTCCAGGTAGCCCTCGGCATCTCACCAGGAGCTGCTTAATTGGAAAGTCCTTCAGGTTTCCATCTCGGGGGGAGTCCAGCACCACTGGAAAGCCTTTGTGAGGTGCCTCAATGTAGCCAAACTCGATTTCGTCCTGCAGAGGAGAATAAGGAAGGATTTCATCAGTAGTGGTACCCAGGGGGTCTGGAGTTAAGGTGGATGGTAGTGCAATCCCAGATCTCAGGAGGTGGTGGCTGGAGAGTATGAAGCCAGCCTGGGCTACATATTGAGACCTTGGTTTAAAAATCTCAAAGCTCAAGGGGCTGGGAATATAACCCAAGTGGTAGAGTGCTCAGCTAACATACATGTAGTCCTGGGTTCAAGCCCCAGTGACATACATACGCTGAGCATGGTGGCACATGCTTATGTAATCTTAGTACTTGGGAGGAGAATGCAGGAGGATCAGAATGTCAAGGTCATTCTCTATTACATAGTGAGTTCAAGGCCAGCCTGGGATATGAGAGACCTTGTTTTAGAAGAAGCAAGCAAGGTGTGGCAGGCAGTGTACAACTATCATCAGAATGCAGAAGGCAGAGGCCAGGCATTCAAGAGTGTAAGGTTAGCCTGCGCTACGATGTGAGCACCTGGCTCAAAAATCAGAACAAAAGTAGAGCCCGTGAGATGGCTCAGCAGAACTGACTGTCAAGCCTGAGGTCCTGAGTTCAGTTCCCAGGACTCACATGATGGACAGAAAGAACCAAGAGCTTCAAGCTGTCCTCTGACCTCCTCCATGTGTGGGTTGTGGTGTGTGAAGCACCCCAACAAATCAATGTAATAAGAAGATTCAACACAAAATGAACACAAATGAGGCTAGCTTGGGAAGTGTGTCTTGTTCATAGCCTGCCTCCGGTCCCCAACTCACTTAATAAGCAAATGATATCAGGGCATCTATCCACAGATTGCCTCAGCCCATCACAAAAACTCAAGTATACTCTGTGTTTTTAGTCAAAGACTGGCCTTTTTCTTTCTAACTGCCACACACTACTCCCTGTGAGGCCATCACCAGCCCCCAAGGATGGATACAGATTATTTCAGTCTTGGCCGACACTAGAAGCCACACTGAGCAGACAGGAATCCCCCTCCCCCAATGACCTCCCACAGGCAGCTGGGTACCAGGGCATCCACAGCAAGCCTCTTGGGCCGGAGCCCTTACTGTATCCTTCTTCTGGGCCCCGCCCCTCACCTGGATCCAGCGGTCTCCACGATTCATGTACTGGAAACAAACTTTCAGCTCACACTTGGTTTTCTCCACGAGGTTCTTCACCTCTTTCAGGAACAGGTAATTGTCCTTCATGCTGGGGAGCACCAGGAAGAAACTGAGAGGAGGACTGAGGGGACAAGCGCTGCCCGTTTTGGGTGGTCACAGCTGCTGGCATTTTGGACTGAGTTGTGGTGATGAAGCCCCGTCTGTGTCCACGATCACTTTGTAAAGGCCACTGGGGTCATGGGCCACTTAACCCCACCCGCGTAGGCACTTTTTGTCAAAGTCACATGGACAAATGACAGGAAAGGGACCTACTACCCGCACATGCTCTCTGACTCCCCAGATTTTAGAAGTGCTATGCCTGGGATATCAGGGGTCCTGGTATGAAGGGTAGGGGTCGGCTGAGGGTCCCTCCTGGAGCTGCTAGTCACACACATGTAAATGCTTCTTTCTCATCCTGACTGTCTTGCTATGCTAACCAAGCATACATTAGACACAGTAAAAATCTGCAGTGAGTAAGCAAAATGAGCTGGGAACCTAGCCCCACACAGTAGAGGACTGAGGGAAAAAGAGAAACATGGCCTTGGGGGCACACAGGAGGACCCAGGATAAATGCATAGCTGCAGAGTCGTCATCTCAGTCCTCATAGCAAGCCTGTGGTAAGTGCATTTCAGAGAAACTGAGGCACAGAGAGACCACGTGAACTGCTGCAGGTCGTATAACTACTAAGTGGTGGAGACAGGAATTAGATTTAAGTCAGTCTGATCCTGAAGCCCAGCTCTTGGACCACATTGCCTTGTGAACAATGCCTTCCCCTTACCAGCACACAAACACTGAGACAGGAGGCAGGATGTTGGGGGTCATAATCCATGGTGCAATCCGGAACATCACAGTGTCTGTGAAGATGGGTGTCAATGGGATGCCCTGGGTGTTGGAGAGAAGAGGGGCACCAGTGAGCCACATGGGGGTACCTAAGGTCCCCGCTTTCATCTTGGTGGGTGAGACATACAACAATGCATTTACTGAGAACTTCCTGTTTGCTAGGCACTGTGCCAAGTATTGTTTTCATGTGTGTGTGCGGGGGTTTGTGTTCTGTGTATGTGCATGTGTGTGCAATGCCCATGGTGGCCAGAAGGCATCAGATTCCCCCTAGAGCTGGAGTTACAGGCAGTTGTGAGCTGTCCATCACTTGAGAGCCAGGAGATGAACACTGCTCTTTTGGAAGAAGACGGCTGAGCCATCTCTCCAGCTCCATATGCCAAATATTTTTGCCTGTATCAACTCTTTCCCAGGGGGTAGATGCTACTATAATCCTTACTTTTCAGATGAAGAAACTAGGAACTATAGAGTTACATGGTTAGAAAGGCCTCACTCCCATCCTTCACTCACATAGTTACCAGGTCTGAGCCAGGAACATCATTGCACAGGGGAGGCCTGTGGTTCTCACCTCAGCCATATACTCCAGCAGACTGACGTGGATGGAAACCAGGCCCGAGAAGCTCTCATCGGGGAAACGGAGGCCTTCCACGAAGAACAGCAACTCCGCAGAACCACCCGTGTACTTCACCACGTGATAGAGCTTTTGCCGGCCCAGGATGTGAATGTAGCGCTGGCCGAAGAATGGGTCTGTAGGGGGTGAACCCATGTTAGGACTCTTTCCCATCAGGAGGTCAGGGAGCTCTCTGATGGGCAAGGGGCAGAGTGAATTGTTCTTTAGACACCGAGACACACAAGTGGAAAATATCACAGAATAGTACAAACTGGTCATTACCATAGCCTGGGGCATGCTGTGTGCCAGCTGGTTTCTGGCTTCCTCATCTGAAAAATGAGTTGTCTGGGGGAGTAACATGGCTAGCAGAGCAGTATGGGGTGTTATTACCATTTTATAGAGGAGGAAGCAGGCTCAGACAACAGAAATGGCTAGCAGGGCCTCCAATTCATGTCTAATTCCAAATGCCAAGTTCCTATTCTCTTTGTATGAATAAAACATGAGTGTGCCATCTGTCTGAGAAATTCTTCCCTGTATTGTGGAAGCTCTGCTGTGTGGATCATGGGTGTGAAGGAAGGCACTCTTGCCCCATGAAACTTCCAGCCCTTTACAGTGCTGTTCCCTCTCTCTGGAAGACTGGTGTCTTTAATTCTTTCAGGGAGTCCTTTGGGGATTCCCAAAGAGCAAGCCAGGGTCCACACAGACCTTCCACATTACAGCCTTTACAAATGCATGCTGCCAATGTGAGAGCCACCCTGCCAGGTGGCACACGGTCATGTTTAATAAGCGTCCATTGAATGAAGCAATTGGTTCCTTTCAGTCCTTGTGGGAGAGGCCCACGGGGGACTTCAGGGCTTGTTCAGAGCTCATGAATTGAATTATTTGGGCCAGCATTGGCAAAGACCTTCAGGGAGCCAAAGGCCATGGTGCAGTCTCTGTGTCTAAGAGTGATGCTCAGCCAATGATAAGAGAGCAGATGTGGGAAGTGTCACGATGGAGATCTTGTCTGTTACTCAGGGTGAGGAAGGGCAGGGAGGCAGGGGAAACTTCTGAGCAGAGGGAAGTGGCTTTGATGCCCTTGTGGGGCAGCAGGGTGCCTGTAAGGATATGGAGGAAAAGAGATACTTGCATTGGCAAAGGCCTGGAGATAGGACCCTACACAGTTCCAGAAACACCTTCTTTAGGCCCGGTAAAGCTGGAAGGGCAGATTAGGCTCAGCTTAGCATTTCCAATGATAATACATTGGTTAATGACCAGCTGTCCAAGGGTTAGAACATGGATCATGACTATTCCCAGTACATAGGTCCCAAAACTGTCAAGTCTAATGTACCCTGAAATGCAGGCTTGAGACAGCATCTGCTTTAGGAACAGTATGTTCACGTGGACCCTGATAATGAATGGCACCATGAACAGGTGACCTTCTTGACTTCCCAAGGGACCTTAGGTCAGGCATCATCTGGACTTTGAAAGTTCAATACCTTTTATGAACTCTGTTAACCTCTTAAATAGGTCACTCAATTGCTAAGTGGAGTGTAGGAACCCCTGTGTCACAGGGTCATTACAGATGACACAGCATCCATTCAGTAACCTTGGGGACACAGCTGGAACCTAAAGGTACTGGGAGGAGAATCTGGGTGTGGCTAGAATGCCCTTTGCTGCATTACTTACCACTTTGCCTTCCAGATAGGAGAAACCGAGGCCCTAGGGGCCCAGTCTCTGCTTGGATCCAGTTGGATTTATCTATAGTGGCTCCCCTTCCCTACCCTCCACATCTACATGGCACAGCTGCACTTCAGCTGGGAATGCCATCAAACACAGAAGCCACCCTGATCTCACAGAAGCCATAGATATGAAGTTTCTCTAGGCTCTCATGGGCAGAGGGGATGTGGCAGAGGGAGGTGGTCTGGTGGGAGGGTGTGTTCTGCACAGTGGCTGGCAGCTGGTGGCTTTCTTTTTGCCATGTAGCCTATGCTTCGTGATTCACAATGCATCTTTATTTGGGGCAGTTAGTACCAGCGCCAGGCAGATTGAATCTCATGCAGGAACAATAGAGCCCTTGTTTCAAAGATCCTCAGTTGCTGTTCACAGTCCTCAGCATGGTGCAGATTCTGCCACCCCCGGCATGGCTGGCTGTCCTTGATGGCACAGACAATGCACTTCTATTGAGTGTCCCCCCCCCCCCAGCCTTGGGCTGAACCTGCCAGCCACCCCTGGCCTCTCCTGAGCTTCAGTCATCAGCCCTGGCTGGCCGGCGCATGGCCTGATTTGGCACAACCTTTCCAGTTGCAAAGAAACAGATAATGTGACCGTCTGTCTCAGCTTGCTTGTGATGGAAGGGTTGGCATGACAGACCTCCAGTGCTAAAAACCAGGGAGGTGCTGGACAAATGGGGACAAGTTGTGTCCTTGGAGAAGGTAAGTCTTCAGTTTGGGGGGCTCTGGGGAGACCTGAGACTGGGGGAGTAAGATTTTTAGATCCTCCAAGGAGCACTGGAGAATTCTGTCATAATAATCACCAGTTCACATAATTCCAACCAAGCTTTAGCTACTGTTTTATAGAGAGCTTTCCATGGGCCAGCGTGACAGTGGGTCCCAAGTGCAGTCCATGCCACTTGGGACATGGGGCCCTAGGGGATCCCAGAGCCTGGCTCCTGACTGTGTGGGGGACTGGACTGTCTCTCCTAGAATGCCAGTCATGACACTGAAGTAACACGACACATTACACACAAAGTACTTAGATTCTGACAAAACCCCCTATTGGCCCCTATGAAATAAAAGAATATTGGATCAAAGAGTAAGATTAATTGTCCCTGTTGCTGGGCCCTCTGAGTCAGAGTATTCCCATAGGCAATTGTCTATTTGATACAATGTAGACTCATTTGAGAACGGAAGTCTCAGTGAGCAACTGTCTAGATGGGGTTGGCCTGTGAGCATGCCTATCTTTTTCTTAACTGAGGTGAGTTAGTATGTTGACACCATTTCATGGGCTGGACCCTGGACCGAATGGAAAGAAGAAAGATCAGCTTCTACCATGGCCTCCCTGCTGTGATGGGTTGTAACCTGTAACTGTGAGATGGAATAACCCCTTTTCAGCTAAGCTGTTTTGCCGAGTATCAAGAAGTGCAACTAAGAATCCATATCTACAGGGAACTGACTAGGGAGGCGTCCCCGACCTAGCAGCTGTCCTCCTTGTAGGATGGTGGCTCAGCTAAGACATCCAGGGGACACTCTCGACCCCCTCACAGTGAGAGCTCTTTCTTGCCTGCTCAGGACCCATCTCAGACGGCCAGTGAAGTGGGTAGGTGAGAATGAAGCTAGGCCTGAGTTAGCAAAGTGAAAAAGCATCTAGAGAATGCCTGGATGTCAATATTAGCCACAGGCCAATGCCAAGGCTGAGTCAAAGCCCAGACTGGGTCCTCCTGGTCCCCTTCTATATGGTGACTCTCATCCGGACCATGCAAACATCAACTTCTCAGCTCCTTGAGGCAGCAAAACCAGCCTGACTTAAATCATCTGTCAGAGTCCAGATAGGAGTATCATGGGGCTCTGTCCACTAGTGTTCCAGCTAAGTCCTTCCTTGAGGTGACTGCCTGTTTCTAGTAGGTCTGTCCAGAAGGGGTCCCAAGGTAAGGCCCAAGTCTTTGGCTTCCAGACAGCAGATCCTATAACACCTGACAGACTGCAAGATGCTTTACAGACTCTTTTCATAAGTAGAAGATCTTAGCTCTGCCCCAAACCCTCTGAGGGCTTGGATGAGGCTCATGTGTAGAGTGCTTGCTCAGTGTATACCAGGCTCTGGTTAACACCACATTATGGGGCATCAGGGTGATGAGTGGCCGTAATCCCAGCATTTGGGAGGTGGTTGCAGGAGGGTCAGATGGTCAAGGTCGCCCTCCCTTTCCTACATACAGAGTTAGAGACCTTTGGACCCTGTCTCAACAAACAAAACCCCTGAGGTGACTCTCTACTGTGCTCAGAATAAAACACAAACCCTGTCTTTCTTCCCTCTGGCCCTTCCTGCCTTTGGGCTGACCTCAACTCTCTAAGCACCCTCCTCCCCAGCTTGGTCTTTCTGTTTCTCTGAAGCACTGAACCAGTCCCCTCTCCTGTGCTTGCTGTTGTACACTGTGCACACTCCTTAGCTCACTTCTCCCCAGCTCCTCCCCCAGCTCCTCCCTAGCCACTCCCTGGCTCCTCCCCCAGCTCCTCCCTAACCCTCCCTGGCTCCTCCCCCAGCTCCTCCTCAGCCCCTCCCTGGCTCCTCCCCCAGCTCCTCCCTAACCCTCCCTGGCTCCTCCCTCAGCCCCTCCCTAGCCCTGCCCCCAGCTCTCCCTGGCTCCTCCCTCAGACCCTTCTCACTTTTCCCTTTAGTCTCATCTCAAATGTCACTCCCCAGAGAAGCCTCTCTGGACCACCTAGCCAGCTCAGCCTCTGTGCTAACGTACCCTAGGTCCTGATCTGTTCCACTTCTGACCTGTCTTCCTCGCTCAGAGGTGGCTCCTCCAGTGCAGAGGGAGGAAAGCTATGTTCACTGCACTGGTACCCGAGTGCCTCTGACACACAAACAGATTAGATGAACAGCTCCAAGGTAGAGTATAGTTCTTCCATAGTGGCATCCAGGATACCCTGTCACCACCAGGAGGAAGAAGGGCAGCCATGGCATCAGTTTCAGGGACCTTTGAAAGTCAGAAATGCCAGACAATACCTGGAGGAAGTGCCTATCTGGTCTCAGGTATCATGAAAGCAAAGGACTCTGACTTCAAAGGCCCTTCCTCTCCTGGCCTCTAGCGAGAAGCGTGTGGACACAGGCTATTGAATCTCCTTGTGGGAGGAGAGATGTGTATCAGTGTGTCACTCCATGGATTCCATAACCTGGGGCAGCCATGTAGAGAAAAGGGCAGTGGCCACAAGGGCTTTGCCAGGGGTTGGGGTGAGGTCAATGATCACTCACTCTCCACGTAGAACACGCCCACTTTGTCCGAGTCCGACATGGAAATGTAGAGTACTATTTCATATCCAGCAGGCAAGCGGTCAGGCCCTTTGGTCCGCAGGATCATCTGAGACATGTCCTTGAGGTCTGTGGGTAGATAAAAAAGGTTCAGAGGAGGGTCTGTGGGAGTTGGTTTGCCACTGAACTCTTCCCACCAGGACAAGGCCCCTCCCTCACGCATGCATCTACCCGGAAGCCAGAAAAAGAACTTCTCCCCTTCCTGGAAGAACTGGTCAGTTCTTTGGGGATTTCCTTTTCTCTAGGGTGCTTTTTCCGCCCCTCCTCATATAGATTAGCTGGCCTGGAACTCACTGTGTAGAACAGGCTGGCCTTGAACTTACAGAGATCTGCCTGCCTCATTTATTTATTTATTTATTTATCTATCTATCTATCTATCTATCTATCTATCTATCTATCTATCTATCTATTATCTATCTATCTATCTCTCTATCTATTTGTGTGTGTATGTATGTATGCATGCCATGGTATGTGTATGTGTGTGTGTCGGGGGTCAGAGAACAGCTTGCTGGAATCTATTCTCTCTCTATCATGTGCATTCCAGAAGTGAATTCAAGTCATTGGCTTGGTGGCATATGCCTTTGCCTGCTGAGCCATCTTGCTGGCCCCTCCAGGTTTTCCTCTACCCATGCATGTACAGGTGCAGTTGAACTGTATTTACAGTTATGACTTTTGAGCATTAAACATTTGAATCATTCTCTTCCTGCCTCACCCTCCCTCCGCCCTGCCCAGGACAGAACATACATGTTCCCACTGTCCCCCAGTGTGGCCCACAGGCACCTTGCTTGCTGTAGACCTTCTCATCACTACAGTCTTCCATGGGCAGCCAGGGTGTGTCTCGGTCACAGTTCACCAGCAGGATGGCCCCCTGGCCCTCAGGACCCCAGGTCCAGGATGCCTGCAAAGGCAGAAACACAGGTCAATGCCTTCCCTAGCTCCATTCAAGTACAGCTTCTGAGGGATATATGTAAGGAATAGTCCTATCCACTGTGACAGCAGGCAGGACCTGGAAGGCTTGAAGTGTCGCCCAGAAAGGACCCATATGATCACCCAAGTTCAAGACGAGAGAGACAGGGAGGCTGAATAGAGCATGTGGGCCTCAGCTCTGGTGTGAGGTGACCATGCCTGGCAGAGATGGTGGCAGGAACTAGCATTCTAGGACAGGCTTGAGGTGACTGATTCCAGACACGCTCTGAGTGCTCCCAAGGGGGCCACCACCTTGCTCTGCTTTCTATCCTGCAGCAACAGTGCCAGAGCAGACACCAACTGGATCATACCGCTTCCCTGCTTGAAGCTCTCACTGTTGCCTCAGATAATCGTGGATTCTCTGATCTTCCATGAGGTTGGTGAGATCCACGGCCTCTGTTCCCAGTCTCTTCCACCCATTCTGTTCTAGTCACATAAATGTCCTTCTGCACCCTATCAGACTTTTGCCTTGCTGGTCCCTCCTACCCAATCAACCCCATCACACTCCTCTGACTCAGTGAACCTGGTCCTCCTTGAAGGAGCCCTTCTGATCTCCAGGGCAGCTGCCCTGCTCCGGACAGGGTCCCCTTTGATTGACATGCCTTCATAGGAGGGTTACAGTGTAGCCACCTCTTCCTTGAACTTTGGTTTCTCTAGAATTTTTTGTTGTTCCCTGGACCTGATATGGTCCTAGAATATGAGAGATGAATTTCTTGTTTTGAGACAAGGTCTCACATAGCTCAGGCTGGCCTCTGATTCTCCATGTAGCAGAGGATGGTCTTGAACTCCTGACCTTCCTGCCCCTACCTCCTGAAGTTCGGGATTCTTGGCATGCACCACCATTCCTAGCTATCATAAAAGGTATTTATAGAGTGGGCAAAGACATTGTGACAATTTTGCTGGTCCAGGTATGAAATTATCACTAATTCAAATCTATAGGGACTGGATGATTTTGCTGTGACTGCCCCAGGATTGCTGCTGGGGATCACATCAAGGGCTTCCTGCATTTAAGGCAAGCAATCTTACCAACTGAGCCACATTCTCAGCCTCCCGAGGACCTTGTGCAGGACCGTCAAGACCTACAATCTGTTTTTAAGAGCTCTATCTATAAAGCATTTATTTTTTTCTTTCTTTCTCTCTTTTTTTTTTAAATGGGGTCTGTTTAGGTTGGCCATGACTCTCTTTTGGCTGCACCCTCTGAATGCTGAGATGACAGGTATGAGCCACCTCTTTAAGTTTCCTTTAACATCTTGTCTGGATTTTTGAGCCAGGGTCTCACTACATAGCCTTGGCTGGCCTAGAGCTCTCTATGTAGAACAGGCCTGCCTGGGATTAAGGGTGTGTGCTTCCACAACCCCCACTCCTTTAATTAAAACAAACAAACAAAAAAAAGAGGTGAAATGGTAGCTGACCACTGTGGTAGACAGCTCAGGCCAAATGCACCACCCTTGCAGTCCCTGCAACACCCTGGAAGTCTCACCACCTCTACCCCCATGTTAGGGTCAGGACAGCTTATACCCTCAGCCCTGGAAGTGCCCCTCTCTTCCCCACCCCCCGCCCCATGTTAGAGTTGGGACCCCTTCCACCCTCAAGGCCAGTAACCTTTTTAGGATTGTTCTTTTCCACCTCGCCATCCCGGTCTGCATCCACATCCAGCGAGATCTCTGCAGGCAAGAAACAAGGGTGAGTGGAAAAGCCAGCCAGAGAGCTTGAGGTTGGAGGAACCCAGGGGGAAATGGGCAGCTCTCCCACCCCATCCTCTGTTCATTTGGCTGCTGTGAGAGGGCCTTGCTGAGGTAGTCATCTCTTATGCTACCACCTCCAGAGAACCTCAGCAGACACATAGAGCTTTGGAAAGGGGCGGGTCCCTGTAAACCCTGGTGCAGGTGGGAGGCTGATCCTCACTGTGCATGTGTGAGACTCACATGCCCAGTCACAAGGTGGTATTAGTAGAATCAAGGGCCACAATATTTAGAATTCCCTCTTGGGCCTTTCTCATTGGGACACACACATGCCTGCCTACCTGTCTGTCTGTGTTTCTGTCTCTGGCTTTCTCTCTTTTCCCTCTCTCCTTATTTTTGTTGAGAAGTCATATGTCTAGCCCCTGTCCATCTAAGAGAACCTGTGATGCCAGCTTCAGAGAGGTGACCCAGGTCCCTGCTGACCCTTTCTCTTGGGGACTTTCAGCATTCCAGAACCTCTCATGGGGAGACTCTGTGGAGTCTGTAGGGCTCATGGGGAGGCTCTGTGGAGTCTGTGGGGCAGAGAGGAGGTTCAACCTGAGATGGTTTTAGGTTGGCACTCCGGTTGTCTGGTCATGAGTTATGTGACTTTGGGCAGGTTACACAGCCTCTCTCTGCTCCTGTTCCCTCACCTGCAGCATGGGGTTCTGGTTTAGCAGTTGTACCTACAGAATCAGTGGTGCTCATGAGTTTCTGAGCCTTATAACTCTGTGTATGTGTAGGGTATTTAGTGGCATCCCTGGCCACCACCTGCAAGATGCCAGGAACATTTCTCATGCCTCCAGCAGCTGTCAAACAGCCTGAGGAGGTAAAACTGTCACAGTTTAGTGATTGGAAGGAGGAGGGAACATGTTGTTCTAGAGGTATGGGAGCACACCCACCAGGAGATATGCTGTTTCTAGAGCCTGAGCTGACCCAGTGAGCTTGTCTCATGCTATGACTTCAACCATAGTGAAAGCTTGGTGGGAAGGAATGCACCCCAGTCAGTTCCTTTGGTGGGGGATACCCCTTCTCTGGGTGTAAGTAGGGTCCTGACACAGGGAGGGTGCTGATGGTACCCACCCCTAGTTGCATCTGCCCAACAGGGTCCAGAGTCCCATTCAGGGGCCTCTTTTGTCCACAGTTCAATTTCCACTGACCCGGTTATCACTTTTGTGGGCGCAGAAGGAAATGGGAAGACCATGAGGTACTGGGAAGAGGCACTTTCTGGTTTCCTATCCTCTTGGACCTGCCATGAGCCCCATGCAACAAGGCATCCCACTGATAATGGCTATGCAAGGCACCTTACTAAAGTACCTGCTGCAACTTGGTACCAGGCAAGTGACATACAGCAAGTGTTTCCAGGAACCTGTGGCCCCGGAGAGAATTACAATCACACCCATTTCAGAAAGGAACAAACTCAGGCTTTGAAGATCCCACTCAGCAGCCGCCTATGTGGCTCATGAGTGAGGCTGGGCTGGCAGAGGATTCCAGTGTAGAGTGGAGGCACACTAACCACAGTGAGAGGCTGAGGTGCAGGGACAATGTTGACTTTGGCTCCCAACTTCACCAACTTTCCAGCTTGCCACGCCCCACTCAACGACAGTGCTCTGCCAACTGCGACACTCTCCAGGGCTCTTCTCCCTCTCAGAGCTCCAGGAAGGAGACCCACATTACCATGCAAACCAGGAGTATGAGGCCACTGAGGATGGAGGTGACATCGCACATACTCAAGTTCTTAGAGTGCAGGGTGGTCCTGACTCCAGGCATATGTTCTGTGCTACACCCCTCACTGATCCAGTTGACCCCTGGCTGAGCAGGCTGATATCATTCCTGGATAGTGTCCAAAAGCCAATCTCACCATCTCCTAAGTCCCAACATTTGTTCCCCTGAAGGTCATTGGCCACATCCTCACAGTGGAACCTTGTGGTTTCATTTCTAGGCCAGAAGAGAACACTGAACTTCCCTTATGGTGGATCTTCTGTGTCTTTCATGCAGTATGGGAGATGATGAAGCATTTCAGGCCATAATGAAAGGCAGTCTCTCTCTCTCTTTCTCTCTCTTCTCCCCCCATCCTTTTTTTAAAACTTGTTTTTGTAGTCCTGGTTATCCTGAAACTCACTATGTAGACCAAGCTGGCCCGGAAGTTGCTATGTAGACCAGACTAGACTTGAGCTCCCAGCTACTTGCCTCTGTTTCCTTAGTTCCTTAGAGAAGAAATCGAGGTGTGCACTTCCACATCCAGATACTTTTTTTTTTTTAAAGCTTAAATTTATGTGTATGGGTGTTCTGCCTAAATGTATGTCTGTGCCTGGTGCCTGGGATGGCCAGAAGGCATTGGATCTCCTGGATCTGAATTACAGATGGTTGTGGGCCATCATATGGGTGCTGGGAATTGATTCTTTGAAAAGACAGCCAGTGTTCTAAACTGCTGAGCCATCTTTCCAGCCCCATGTCCCTTTCTGATAGGAGCTGGCTATGTAGCCTAGGCTAGCCTTCAATGCTCCATCCTCCTGTCTCAGTACTTCTGAGTACTGGGATTGCAGATGTGCTCCATTAAGCCCAGTTGAATTACTAACTTAAAAAAATTAACACACACACACACACACACACAGACGGAGACAGAGACAGAGACAGAGACAGAGACAGGGGGAGGGGGAGGGGTAGGGGGAGGGGGAGGAAGGGAGAGGGAGGGGAGAGGGAGGGGGAGGGGGAGGGGGGAGGGGGAGGGAGAGGAAGGGAGAGGGAGGGGGAGAGGAAGGGGGAGAGGGAGAGGGAGAGGGAGAGGGAGAGGGAGAGGGAGAGGGAGAGGGAGAGGGAGAGGGAGAGGGAGAGGGAGAGGGAGAGGGAGAAGCCAGAGAACAACTTTTAAGAGTTGGGAGACCAAAGTCAGGATGTCACGCTTGGTGGCTAGCACCCTTGCCTATTGAGCCATTTTTTTCCAGCTTCTTTGAGCTCTGGGCTCACAAGTGCTGGGTAGGTGTTCTATACCCACTGGCAGCTCTGTCCCCAGCATTAAGATCTTTATCAGAGTGGTGCTTAACTAAGCACAAAGCACTTCAGGGCAGTCTCCTCCCCTCCCTACAGTCTCCTCCCTCCCTCCCTCCCTCCCTCCCTCCCTCCCTCCTTCCCTCCCTCCCTCCCTCCCTCCCTCCCTTCCTCCTCCCCTTCCCCCTCTCTCCTTCCTTCTGAGGGAGAGTCTCACCGTGTAGCTCTGGCTGTCCTGGAACTCACTCAGCAGACCAGACTAGCCTTAAATTCTCGGTCTCCAGCTGCCTCTGCCTCCTGAGTTCTGGGATTAATAGTGTGCACCACCACACCCAGCCGTGTCCTGATTTATTACTCTTTGATGGCTTTGCCATCTTCCATGCTGAAGTTTGTGCTTTCGAAGTTTTAATCCTGACCGCCCCCTCTCCACCCTTCCACAGGACCTTCTCAATCTCTAGGACCTGTTACTGTCCCCACAGTCAACTGACTTCTCCACTGCCCCCCAGCCTCCTCCTGGGACCTTCTCCCTGGTTCTGATGGGGCGTTATCTATAAACCAAGAAGGAGATGCTGGAACAGCCCTCCTGAGCTCTGCTGTCCCCAACGGGGAGGGGAACACACCTGTTTCACAGCCTCTGGACTCCAGACATTTCCCAGAGGCTCTGGGTCCTGCCTCAGCTACCCAGAATAGCCCTAAGGTGTCAGGTGGCACCCGGGTGCTGGGGTGTGGGGCAGTCTCATGGGAAATGTCACTAAGATTGAGTTTGAAGCTATTGCCCTGTGAACCTAGACACAGAATCTGTAGCAGCATTTTGGCTGGCTGCCAGCCCCGTGGACTGTGGCTATGCTGGCCTGGCCTGACTTGTCTGTCCCAGGAGCTTGGAATGCAGTGTGAGGAAGTTTCTGGGGATCAGTAGAGATCCTGTAGTAGATGCTGAGCGATCCAGAGCAGGAGCTCTGGAGGGGAGCTCAGGTATGTGGAACATTTCCCCAAGGTACAAAGTGGAAGAAAAGCACCAAGACTACAGATGTGTCCCCAGCAGGAAGTATGACTTCCCTCCCACCTCTCCACCCCCCCACCTCCACTGTTCTCTAAAATGTCCTAATGGGAATCTCAAAGGTTCTTAGAGATTAGCTCAAAACCTCATTCTA
Source organism: Phyllotis vaccarum (assembly GCA_033318265.1). Lineage (NCBI taxonomy): Eukaryota > Metazoa > Chordata > Mammalia > Rodentia > Cricetidae > Phyllotis > Phyllotis vaccarum. The sequence continues at coordinate 55,709,520 of JARWLC010000003.1, read as the reverse complement.
TAACTGGGAAAAGTGAAGCCCAGAGAGGATGATCTATTCATCGGGGCCATACAGCAGGGTCAGACAGGGTCTGATTTGGCCAGGGGCTCCATAGGCTTGTTCCCATATCCAAGGATGAAGTCCCTCCAAGTAGAGAGTAAGAGAAAGCAGGAGGGAACCTCTGCTCAGCATCTGTTGTACCATGGCACTGGCCCTTTGCCCATGTCACTCCCCTGAGTCCTCGGAGGCAGTGTGCTAGAACGCTCTGCAAAGCCCCCTTTTGCAGATGGAGAAACTGAGGCTGAAGGTGATGGAGCTGGTGCAAGATCACCATGAGGTGGACAGAGGAGGCCAAGTCATAGTTTATCCTGAGGCTCCTGCTGTTCAGTGTGGGCTGGGGCAGTCCCAGTGAGGTACATGCAGAATCGCTCCTGTGGGGTAAGGTCTAGGGGTGCTTAGGGGGTCCCTGCCTTTTGGGTGCTGCCTCTCATCACTCAGAGTGGAGATGGTGAGGAGGAGAAGGGAAGGTGTGACACAGACCACGGGTGGGCCACTGGTTCCTGCTGTGGAACGGAAAAGGGATTTGAGCGGGTTTCATACAGCCTGATTTTTACAATCTGGGAGGATGTCCTGCCTGGGGGAAGTGCTCTACTGCAGAACTATTGCTTAGCCCCTCCTCCTTTTCCTTTACTTTTGGAGACAGTGGTTAGGTGTCTTCTTAGGCCATTGGCCTGGAACTCTGTTCTTATCTCAGACAGACACTGGGTTTTGTCTCCTGTCTCAGCCTCTGTGTGTAGCTGGGATGACAGGCATGTGTCACCAGGCCCTGCTTCCCTTTCTGCTGGTTTGCTTGTTTGTGTTTTTCAAGACAGAGTTTCTCGGTATAGCCCTGGCTGTCCTGGAACTCCCTCTGTAGATCAGGCTGGTTTTAAACTCACAGAGATGCATCTGTCTCTGCCTCCCAAGTGCTGGGATTAAAGGTGTGTGCCACCACCATCCAGCCTCTCTGCTTTATAAATGTTACTCACACACACACATTAAGATAGGGTCTTATGAAGTCCATGGTGGCCTCAAATTTTCTATGAAACCAAGGCTGGCCTTGTAATCCTGATCCTTCTGCACCTGCCATCCAAACCCTGGGATTACTAGCATGTGCCACGACACCCAACCCTTCCTGCTTACTGTGTAGGGGATGGAGCTGGGGAACAGCTTTGGGCATTGCTCATGTCTCTGGGAGGGCCAAGGGACATTTTACTGTCCCATGAATATAAATGCCTCATGGAAATTAAGTAGCTGTCCCACACTATGAAGGACCGGCAGCTTCTTGTCTAGGGCGTTTATGTGTCACCAGGACCAAACCTGAGCTATCCTGAGCCTGGAGCTCAGCCTTGAGTCTGAGGTGAAGGAGAAGCCTGGCCTACCTCCTTCATTTACCATCTGCCTGTCCTGTCTCGTCTGCCACCCCCACCCCCTCTTCCTGCCTCTCTTTGGTTTTTAGAGACCGGGTTTCTCTGTGTAACCTTAGCTGTCCTGGAACTCACTCTGTAGACCATGCTGGCCTCAAACTCACAGAGATCCACCTGCCTCTGCCTCTCTAGTGATGGAATTGAAGGTGTGTGCCGCCACCACCTGGCTGCCTGCCTTTCTTTAGTGCACATCCTGAGGGTACTCCAGCCTGGGTCACCTTCTCTGACAGGCCTCTCGCCGCTGCCCTTCCTGCCTTTGTCCTCAGGTATCCCTGCCTCTGTGGGATTGGGTTTCCTGGGGGCAGTCATCTGAGACAAGTGGGGACTGTGTGTTTACATGCCCCGCTCAGTCACATGCCAGGGCTTAGCATGATAGGTATCAGGCTACCATCTCCCAAGCCTACCTCCTTCCCCCACCATGCCAAGGACCCCTCACTTCTGGGCTAAGGAGCCCCTGGTGCAGACAGAGGGACAGGGTAATAGTACCCAGGCCCCTGGGGAGATTAGCTGGGACGATATCACTGCCTCCAGCCTCTGAAGGGTCACAGGAACCTGAAGAGAAGGCAGGGTCCTCCTGGAGCTGCTATTTTTAGGGGAGATTCATGACTCTTAGAAAATGTGATAACTGATGTGACTTGGTGCCTTACTAATCATTTCTAGGTGTAACCCAGGCAATTTTGTTTTGCTTTTTCTAAGCCTCAGTTTCCCCATCTGCTTAATGGGCACAGTCCTGGTGCCTCTCCTTGTAACAGCTGAAAGGGTAGATTGAAGTTATGGTGGGTAGATAGCCAGTCTACTGGCATATTGTAGGTGCTCGATAAATGTCCCAAGCTTATAGGCCTCCTCTTCCTCTTCTATTTCCTTCTCATCAAAACACCTAGTGTAGACCTAGACATAGCTCGGTGTACTGTGAGTGGGGACACGGCTCCCATCCTGTCAATGTTTAACTACAGCTGCATGGACTGAATGAAGCTTTGGATTCCTTCTAGCATGAAAACATCAGTAACAGCCACAAAAATTAAAGGAAATCTCTGCAGCAGGGACTAAGTGTTCAGAAGGTCACACCCCTGGGTTCTGCTCAGCCTCCTGTGTCCTTGACACCCAGAATAGGGTCCTGCAGGGGAAGAAGCCAGTGAATCACCTCCAGTTTGGGACTCTGCCTGCCACTCTGTTGCTGTGTGACTGTGAATGAGTTTCTTAACCCTTTCTGGACCACATCATCCTCTGTTGACCAAATGAAGAACATGGACTGGATGAGTTAAGAAGCCCAGGATACAGCTCTGTGCCCAGAACATCTGGGATAGTACGGAGGATTTTCAGGGGCGATGGGAGCTCCTGTAGTATCCAGGCTGTAGGATGCATGTGCACATGCATGTGCATGTGTGTGTGCATGTGTGTGTCTGAGAAAGAGAGAGAGAGAGAGTCTTTGCTCTCTCTTTCTTTGCTTTTTGCATGTGAGAGAAAGAAGTGGGGGGGGCTTTGCTCTTTCTCTCTATAGGCCACAGAGCCTGTGAAGGGGACTCCAGGGATAATAGGAGTACCCCAATCCTGAATGAAAGTCCCAGGACGCGCATACACCACTCCAAACTTGGCATTTACCATCTGCCTGTCCTGTCTCTTCTGCTCCTGTAGTCTCCAGGCTGTAGGGTGTGCGTGTGTGCGTGCGTGCGTGCGGCCTCCCACTCTGAAACCTGCCCAGAAAATTTTCCCAGTATCCCCCTCCCTAAGGTGAAGGCACCCAAACCCCAATACCAACTCACCAATGGCCGTGAGGAAGAGCCCAGCCTGGTCGATGGGGGCATTGCCCTCTTCCTCATAGTAGTTGACAGTGACCTTGACGGGGAAGGGCACATGGGGACAAAGGAAAGGGCAGAGGTTCACAGGTTATAGTAAAAAACAAAACAAAAAATGAAAAACAGAAGTAAGCCCCTGTCTCTCAGCTGTCTCTAAACAGAGGGCCTCCTCTTCCAGGAAGCACCCCTGGGCTGCTCAAATGCCTCGCACAGATGATCTAACAGGGCTTCCTCTCTCTCTGCTGTGTGCCCAGCTCCAGCTAAGCCCCCGGGGCTATGTTCTTCCTTTGGATAGTGCCTGGTGCCAACACAGCAATAAGCCTAGGGCAATGTTCATGAGAGCTCAGAGTGGGGACTGTCTGGCTTTGGCTATCTCCCCTGGGCCAATCACTTTACCCCTGACTGCTCAGCACCCCACCTTACAGCCAGGTCTGGGTTCCTAGGGCTATCATCTCCAATCATTCTATGAGGCTAAGAAGTTGTTGTTTTTTGGTTTTTTTTGTTAAAACAAGCAAAATGAAGCAGCAAACCCAGGACTCGCTATAAGTCCCAGGCTGACTTCAACACAGTGGTGCTCCTGACTCTTAAGTGCTGAGATTACAAGTGTGTCCCCAAGTCCTGGCTTCTCTTTGCATATGTGCATTTCCAACTGCTCTCACCACTCTGGCTAGCCTGGTACTAAGGAGCTAAGGCTGGTCTTAAACTTGCAGCAATCCCCCTGCCTCAGCTTTTGTTTTCTTTATCTCTCTTGGTCTTCCTTCCTTTCTTCCTGTACTAGGAATTGAACTCAGGGCTTCACGTATGTGAGATACACAACTATTGAGCATTAGTCTCCATTAAAATAATTCTTTTATGTGTATGAGGTTTGGGCTGCATGTATTTCTGTGTGTTCCCCATGCACGCCTGGTGCTTTTGAAGGCTAGGAGAGGGTGTCGGATCCCCTGGAACTAGAGTTACAGAGGGTTGTGAGCTACTGTAGGTGTTGGGAATTGAACCAGGTTCTTCAGAAAGAGCAGACAGTGCTCTTAACTGTGGAGCCACCTCCCTGGCCTCCAGTTCTCACTTTTTGAGGCAGGGTCTCATATGTTCTGTGCTGGCCAAAGCAGGCTTTGAACTCTTGATCCTTCTGCTACCTCTTCAGCCCTGGGGGGTGCACCGCTCCATGCCTGGCCATTTTTCTTCCCCCATTTCACTCTGCTGATGTCACTGTTGGGAACTGGAGAGGACTCTATGGCTCTCAATGTTTTTATGGCTCAGGCTAGTGCCTCTTTCCTCTCCCTCTCACCCCAAGACTCCAACGTGGCCCTGAGCTCCTTCAGTTCTGGATATTGACTTTCTGGCCACAGTACCTTGTCGCTGCTGGGCTCTGTGCTGGCCTGTGCCATGCTGAGCCGCAAAGTGGTGCTGGGCGAGAGGGCCCAGCGCTGCTTGCCATTTGTGACCACCTCCTCGGCCTCACCATCGCGTACCACCTCCACCTTAACACTCTCTGAGTGCTTCAGGCTGAAGGTTTTGGCCCCAGCGGGGGCTGCGCTGTAGGGAGAAAGAACAGAGGGTTGGAGGGAGCCTGGGGATCAGAGGGAGTCTGGACTGGGTGGGACAGGAGCCTCAGCAAGAGAGCCCCAGAGAGGTAGGACTCCCAGGTTGTATGGACTGAGGGACCCAGGCTGACTTAGCTGTGATGTGGTGACTTGCTGGGGGCAGGAGATTGTGAAGGGCACAGAGTCCTGGGCTAATCTTGTACCTGCTAAATTCAGGGACTCCAAATCTCTCTCTCTTTTTCTCTCAATCTCTGTCTGCCTGCCTGTCTATCTGCCTGCCTGCCTGCCTGCCTGTCTGTCTGTCTGTCTCTCTCTCTCTCTCCCTCTCTCTGATATGCTAGGCAAGTTCTCTGCCACTCAACAAGCCCTTCAGTCTTAGGACCGGAATTTTTTTTTCTTGTTAGATAGGATATTTTCATGCCACCCACACTGGTCCCAACATTATCGTCCCCTACCTCACCCTCCCTAGTGCTGGGATTATCAGCCACGTAGCACCACACTTGACTTAAGTTCCAGTTATTCATTGGCTTATCTAGTATCGAGGCTGACCTCACATTTGCTATGTAGGTGAGGATAGCATTAAAACTTTGATTCTCCCACATCCACCTCTATAGGCTGAATTATGAACTTATGTTTATGTCATACTGGGAACTGAATGCAGAGCCTTGGCTATATCAGGCAAGCCTTTACCAACTGAGCTGCACCCCCATTTTAGGCCTTGAGTTCTTACTGTTTTTTTGATGCCTCTGCAGATGGGTGAGGAGCTTTGGGAGCACGGGGCTCTCTAGGGTGGATGACAAGCCTAGACAGAAGCAGAGCTGGCCCTGGATCCCTGCTTGCTGTCACTGGGGACTTAACAGGATGAAATTAGGCCCTGTAGGGGACAGATCTCTGAATCAAAGATTCCTGGGCCTGGAATTCCTCACCACTGAAGGCCATCTCTAGGGACTCATGCATGGGTTCCTGCTAAGGGGGAATGGTTTGGGAACTGTAAGGCCTCACCAAGGCTTAGGGCAGGGAGGGCACTGGCTCGCACTGGCTATTAGGTATTGGAATTTATGTTCCCCTAAATTCATATGCTGACTTCTAGCAGGGTGGCATCTGGAGACCTTTAGGAGATGGTGGAGGTTACATGGGGGCATCAGGGGTTCTGATTCGTTCATCAGGCACCAATATGGACGGTGGCCTTTTAAGAAGTGAGAGAGGAAACAGACGAATAAGTGCAGGACAGCAGGTGCCAGGGCTGGCAGCTTAGGTAAACCCAGTCTTGAAGGTTCCTAAGATCACAGTGGGTCAAGGGGCACTGGAAGGATTCTTGTGGGATTTGAGAATATGACAGTAGCTGATGATCTGGGGACCAGTGCTCCAAGTTCCAGGAACAGCTCGGAAACATTGGGGTGCTGCTGAAAATTTCAGGGTATTTTCCTCCCCTCCCCTCCCCTCTCTTCTTTCCTTCCTTCTTTATTTCCTCTTCCTCCTCTTCTTTTTCTAGACACAGGGTCTCCATGTGTAGCTTTGCCTAGAATTCATTATTTAGACCAGGCTGGCCTTGAACCCGCAACCATCTTCTTGCCTCTGCTGGGATCATAAGCTTGCACTACAGTGCCTGGATTTAAATCTTCAGAGCATTTCTTTTTCTCTTTTATGTTTCCCCCCTATGCTTACAGACTTAGGGGCCCCATCCCCTAAGAGGCTGTCTGTCTGGGCCAGGTGAGACAGGGGTAGCTGGCAATGAAGCAGGGACCCAGCTGGACAAGAGGCTTAAGCTTGTGACTCTCAAAATCAGCGGCAGTGGGGGAGGGGGTGGCGGAGGCGGTGGCAGAGGCGGATGTGGTGGCAGTGGCAGCAGCCACTTTGGTATGGCAGCAGCAGTGGTAGCAGCTAGAGGCTTTGTCCAGACAGACTGCTGGGTCCTAAGAATGTACGTTCTAGAAACTACCGAGGCCATAGTTGAGAATCACTGTTGTAACTAACCTTCAGCAGTGAGGTCTGGTAGTACTAGCCCAGGGGTGATCTATAGAGAGGCTGCCAAGCAATCCATTCTTGGTCTTTTGGCTAACATCAAGTGGAGGGTGCTAGAGCCCTGCCCTCCTGAACTAAGACCCCTCCAACCTGCTTTCTACATCAAGCTTTTAAATGCAGTTTTTCTGAGATAATGACACTTTACACACCACATTGAAAGCACGATCCCCTGGGTTCGGTCAGTCCCCGTGCCAGCGCCTGCCTTCATCCCTCTAAGCCAGCAAGAAACCAAAGAAAGGAGCGTCTAGTGGGTTAGGGTTAACCCTGGGCCACATCAGAGCTCCTGGCCCCAGGCCTCCCACAACCCCACACCAGTCCGGCTTGAGGCTGAGCAAACAGCTATTCTTGGAGCAGCCCTGGCAGAGGCCACAAAGACACCATTGTCCCATGTGGATCTTGTTGGCCGCCTCCTCCCTGGGGAAGATCCTGTTAGAATCCCCTGCAAAACCCCAAAAGCCTGGGACTACAGATAGCCTGGGGTCCCTAGAGGCTGTGGGACAGTATCAAGGGAGAGAAAGGAATGGGGTGGGGTGGCTATGTCCTCCTGGCTTACTGGAAAGAGTCTAAAGAGAGCACACATGGGACAGGAGGCTGGCCCTAAGGACAGGTCTGCACTGTGTCCTGCACCCAGGACACGACAATAAATAAATGGATAATTGCTTCCTGATTGGCTTTGCAAGCTGGCATCAGAGAATTTTTTTTTTAATGTTTATTAATTTAGTGTGTGTGTGTGTGTGTGTGTGTGTGTGTGTGTGTGTGTGTGTGTGTGTGTGTGTGTGTGTGTTTGTGAAGACCAAAGGTGAATGCTAAATGTTTTCCTGTATTGATATCCACCTTAGCTCTTGGCTAAACTGGCTGGCCAGCGAGCCCCTGGGATCCACAGGATTACAGACCTATGCTGCTGCACCTGGCTTTATGCTGGTACTGGGGATCTGAATTCACATCCTCATGTTTGCACACAGTCCTTTACCTCTGAGCTGTCTCCCAGCCTCTCACTGTGCACCATTTTTCCTAATACCCATAATGCCACTCCCTGATTCTCTGCCTGCCAAATGCCCACCTCTTGATGAGTGGATTTACGCCTGTGTTCATTTTTCCCACAGCGGGCTCTATCTTAATCCTCATTTTGTTTCATCCCTGGCCTATTCCAGGCACAAGTAAGTAAAAAAAAAATTGCTAGAGATGGAGTTTGGAGGAGGAGAGTTTGTTCACACAGTCATTTATTTACTCAACACATAGCTCCTCAGCATTTACTCATGTATGTACCAGGCAGAGTTCTGGGTGCCAGAGAAAGACTGGCTAAAAAAATAACACATTTTTGACTCATGGAACTTATAGTTTAGTGAGAGGGTAAGGCTTTTTTATAGATTATGCATTATTTTTATACTACTATTATAGATTAACTGTGTTATCAACTGAGACAAGAGAGGTTTGAGTTGCCAGGCTGGGGGCGTAGCTCAGGGTAGTGTACATGCCTAACATGTGCAAAGTCTTGGGTTCTGAAAATATGGGTGCCTGGTACCTGTGGTTCTCAGGTGATTCCCTGAGGAAATAGTATTTAAGAGTCTAAACTTTATTTTCTAAAGAATCAGTTAAGCCCATGGGTCTGGAACTCCAGCATCAGCTACAGGGTGACGCACTTCTGTCTCAAGAGGATTTCTTTCAAGCTCAATGCTGCCCTGATGCTGTGGAGCCAGGAAGGCCTGACAGAGAAACAAGAAGGTGGGAGTGGTTGATTATCTCTCTCTCTCTCTCTCTCTCTCTCTCTCTCTCTCTCTCTCTCTCTCTCTGTGTGTGTGTGTGTGTGTGTGTGTGTGTGTGTGTGTGTACATGAGTACGCATGTGCGCATGTGCACATGGATAGGGATAGTCATGATTGAGGGAGAGGTCCCAGACATGGTAGAGCTAACCTTTCTCCTGAGGTAGGGAAGTCACCTAGGGCTTGCCAGCAAGGTGGGATTTCAGAAGAAAATTAATGGAAATGTGTGGAGTGAACAGGTGAAGGAGGTGATGGTAGCTGCCATGTGTGTGGTGACCATGGAAAGAAATGGCTAAGCAGACCTGTGGCCAGCTCCTCAAATACTGTGTGGCCTCTGGGCCTATCTTATCTTAGACAGAGAGCCTATCTTATCTTAGTCAGAGAAGGAAGGTCTTGAGCACAGCCTGGCAGAGCCAGGAAGGCCCACACAGCCTCACACTTGAAGGTGTGATGTGCCTGGTCTTTGCTGGCCCCTGGCTCTCATCTTGTCCATCTGGCTCGGACCTCATAAACACCAGCCGGGGCTCATCCTTGGAGTGACCCCAGCTCCTGGCAGCTGGGGTGTGACATCCTGCCCTCAGGTCTTTGAAGGAGTTGGAAGGAGGAGATGTGGGTGCTAGCCTGGTGAGCATCCTCAGGGACAGGTGAGGGGAGGGGGGAAGATCCTGCCGGTCCAAGCCTCACACTCAGTGCTCACTATAGTGGCCAGTCCTGAGGGCGGGCACTGGCCAAGGCAGGGCTGGTAGAGGTAAACCTTGGTATGTATGTATGTATAGCTGACCATCTGTACCTGGAGGCCTCAGCAGCCCCCATTACAGGGTAGTGTGCCTCTGACAGGCCGAGGCTCCTCTACATGGAAGAAACAATTTAATCTCTGGCAATTCCTTTCCTCAGAAGCCTTCCAGAACACCTTTCTACTACAGAATGGCATCCAGCCCCTGAGCAAAGGCTTCAAAGGCCCAATTCTTGCCCTCTGGCTCACGCCTTATAATCCAGGCCACTGAAATGACTTCCTTCCTGCCAGGTGGGTTTGCTCCCACAGACATTATTCTCAGTTTTGTGCTGAACCTTTGTCTTCCAAGACCCCAGCTCACTTGCCACTTCTTCCAGAAAGTCTTCCCTAACCCCATCAGCCAGGTCACCTCCCTTCCTTCCTTCCTTCATCAGGGCCTCAAACGCTAACTTTTGTTCAATATGTCTCTCTCATGAGTCTCACGAGCACTTTGAAGGCAATAATCATAGTTCATCGTGATGGACGATACAATATACAATAATAAATCAAATCTGAGTCACAGCAATGACTTTGGGAGCCTATATAAGGTACCAGCCTGCAAATCATAGGCTCTCAATCCATACTTTACACGACTCAACGAGGCCTGCCCGACCCATCCCATCTCACAGATGAGCATACCGAGAGATCCATATACACAAGAATGAGTGAGTCCTTGCTCCAAAGAGGTCTCAGGACCCTCATGGCAGGGTGTGAATGAATTACGATTCACGAGTCCCAGACCTGAAAGAGTCTACCAGCCCTCAGCATGGTCTTCTAGGTAAGGACCCAGAGAAGAGGATCAAGAGAGAGGTTCTTAGGGACCTCAAGACACCCACCCCATACATACTCTTATTTGCAGATAAGGGTCAGAGGACCAGAGAGGGGACAGCCAAGGGTGGCTTCATGTTTTGGACCCCTGGGTGAATGACTGGAATGAGCAGCTTGGGCCTGTCCAAGCCTGTGGCTTAGGGTCCAGTATAGCTATGACTGGTCACAAAAGGGTCACTCCTAAACATTGGTGTTTGGAGGTGTGAGACCCTGCGAATACATTATTATCCCAACTCAGGGACCTTTGGTTAGTAAAGAAGAGCTTCATGGACCCCCACTACAGGAAGGGACTGTAGGCTTGGCACACACAGTGCTAGGCCTTTCCTTAGTCCTGGGCATTAGCCTGAAACCTGAGTCCCAAGCAGCTCCTGGCAGCGCCTCCTGTCCGGAGCCCAGGGCTCTGGGTGTTGTTCTAATTTATGGGGCCACGGGACCTGGCCTGATGTCTTCCTTCGTCACTCTCTCGGTGACAAGTGTTGCTGCTCTGCCAAGCTCTGCCACATACCCTTGACCTTCCATGGACCCATCCAACAGGGTCTGTCTTTTGAGGTTGGAGGTGGGAAGTACAGCCCCTGCTAGACGGCCTGTAGTTATCAATGTTGTGCTCACTCGCTTGCCCACCCACTACACAGCCTATAATGATTATGCAAGGAAACGAGCAGGGAGAAGCCACGCCCCAAACAGGAGTCTCAGGAAGACAGGTTGAGAGAGCCCCAGCAGCGTGGGCCTTGTTTCCTTCAGTACTCCATGGTCTGTTGCTAGGTTCCCCGTGGGTGAAAGGGACTACAATGGCACCTATATCATGAAGTCGGTATGAGGGCAGGGTGTATGCAAATGATTACATGCATATGAAATGAGCATGTAAATATAAGGAAGGCTGCTGAATGCTCAATAAATGTTAGGGATCTCTCTCTCTCTCTCTCTCTCTCTCTCTCTCTCTCTCTCTCTCTCTCTCTCTCTCTCTCTCTCTGGTGGATATGCACATATGCATGCAGGTGCATATATCCACCTGCCTCCCTTCCATGTACTGGGATTAAAGGAATAAGCCCTGTCTCTTTCTTTGAGTTAGGGTCTCTCATTGACCTCGGAGCTAGGCTACTAGCCAGTTAGCCCCAGTGAGCCTCCTGTGTCTGCTCCCTCAGCATTGGGCTTACAGTGATTTTTATGTGGGTGCTGGCATTTAAATCAGGTCCCACCCACTGTGCCATCTCTCCAGCCTGATAAGACGATCTTTAAAAACCAAACTAAACCAAAACAAAAAAAACCCTTATATTTCTACTGTGCCAACAGCTTCTAAGTTTCTCAAAGCTGATGCCACCCAGAGACCACTCACCTCACATGAAAAAATGGTAGGACCTGGCATCAGACTGGCAGGGCCGTTTCTATCAGGGCCACAAGGTTCACCTTCCCCTTCAGCTCCTGTTGCGGGAGTGAAGCTTGTTCATTCCCCTTTGTTACTTAATGAAATAATGAGGGGCCCCCACTCTCCCACTCTCCTACATAACTCTGTGAACTACCTACAGGCCTTGCTGTGTGGAAACTACTCAGAGTCCTAGGGGTGACAGCATCACTTGGGATCCTGAGCCAGGACCTGTGTCCCAGCCAGGTAGGACTTGGTGAGAAGTAGAAGGCTGAGTGGGGGTGGTAACATTTCAGGGGCAGAGGACTCCCATCCAGAGTGGAGGGTGGCCAGAGGTCACATAGGATGAAGTGGAGGAAGACGCATGAGCTCTGAGCTGGATGGACAGACAGACACCTGGGTCCTGGTTGTCACCAGGCAAATGGCTTCCTCTTTCTAAGCCTTATTTTCTTCCTCAGCAAAGCAGGATGCTCAAAGAGCATCTTCCAGGTCTCACGCAGAACAAAGGGGGCGGTGCATTGCTTCCTAGCATTAAGCGGTCATTGACCCCTCTTGCTCCTGTCTGCCTGAGAGGAATTCTGTCTCTGCAGATGCTGGACATGTTCTGATGGAGGAGTCTCCTTTCTGCCTGACACATGATCTCAGCTGACAGTGACTTTGCTTCCCTGGATACCGCTAACATTGTCTGGAGGCATTTTGGGCTGTCATATTGTCATGATAGTGGGAGACAGCTTCTGACATTGGGTAAGCTGAGTCAGGAATAACACTCACCATGCTGCACAGAACAGTTCCCCTCAGAAAGAATTACCCAGAGAGGTTGTGGGTCTCCAGGACGGTGACCACCAGCATAGGTGACCACAAAGCCCTTGCAAGGTGACCAGACTCCCCACTCCAGATAAACCTTGAGTGTAACAAAGTCTGACAGGGGAAAGAATGTAAACTTTCTTATGAACCATTTTTCTATTACCATGTATCCCAATGATGGTATTTTGGATATGTTGGGTTAAACAAAATACAGCATTAGCATCAATTACATCTCTCCAACCTTTGTGTGTGTGTTGTGCATGCACATATGTGTAATAGGGGTATGGGGGGTGACTGCTCTTGAATGCCGGAGGAGGGTGTTGGTCAGCCTGCTCTGACACTCTCAGCCTGGGTCTCTCGCTGAACCTGACTAGGCTGGTGATGGGCAAGCCCACAGTGACCCTCGTCTCTACCCTCCGCAGAGCACAGGGGCACACAGCCACACCTGGATTTTTTATGTGGGACCTGAGGATTCGAACTGAGGTCCTCATGCTTGTGAAGCAACACTTTTCTTATTCTCAGATCTAACTTCTCTTTTTGTTGTTTTGAAACGGGCTCTTAATATGTAGCCCTGACTGGCCCGGAAGTTGCCACATGGACCAGGCTGGTCTCAAACTCACAGAGGCCCATACTTACCTCTTCTTCTCAAGTGCTGAGATTAAAGTATTAAAGGCATGTACAGCTACTCTCAGCTTCCAGCCCTAACCTATTTTTTTTTTTTTTACTTTTTATTAGATTTTATTTTGATTCTTTTTTGTTTTGTTTTGGAGACAGGGCCTCTGTGTAGCCTTGGCTGTCTGGAACATGCTATGTAGGACAGGCTGGTCTTGAACACATATAGATCCTTCTGTCTCTGCCTGTGCTGAGATTAGAGGCCATTTTTAATTTATTAATTTACTTTTTATTTTTAAGGTGTGCATGCATGCGTTGGGGGAAGGTTGAGAACAGATCATGCTGGTAGCTGAAGCTGACCCAGAACTCACTATGTAGTCTAAGTGAGCCTTGGACTCATGGTTCTCTGGTGCTGGGATTACAGGTGTGAACCATCAACCCCATATCTGGTTAACTTATTTTAAAATACAGACTACAGCAGCATTTAAACTGACAACTGTTGCCTGTGCTCATCTCTTTTGGGCAGGTCTAGGCTGTGCTGACCCTAGGTGTTGGGGAACTCTCAATACCATCAACTGTGAGTCCTGGCTGAAGCTAACATCTGCCTTCTCATCCCCACCAGGCTGGGCTTCTCTCTGATGGAGTGAGAGCCACCGAAAGGACTTGGGCATGGGCCCCTTTTGCTCCCTAGTCCCCAGCAGAGGCAGCATGCCAGCCTTTCAGACAGTACCCAGAGTGCCCCAGCAAGTAGATGGGTATGGTGACAACTGTGGCTTAGGGACCTGAGCGCCCTGGATCCTGGCTTACCCCTTGGCAGTGCCCAATTCAGAGGTAGGAAGGGGGAGAGATGGGCACTCTCCCAGGCTACTGGTGCCTAGACTGTACTGCACTACTGAGTTACAATTCTCAGGGTCCATCCAGTCCTCCTGTGGGGTCTATATGCAGGACCATTGAGGTCCAGGCCCAGGTGACATAGAAGCTGGGGCAGAGGGCTGGGAGTAATGAGAGAGGAGGCCCTGGTTACAGGCTTGCTGGGATCAGCAGGGCCAGTGCCTCCTATGGAACTGGCTAGGCAGCTGGGAGGGAACTGGAGTCGGGAGGGGGCCTTAAGAGGAGACACAGAGGTGGGCTTGGGAGGGCTTGGGAAAGCTGGGTGCTGTAGTATCAGAATGATTTGGGAACAACAAAGTTCACAGAAGGCACCACCCAGGTCACCAGCACAGGGTCTCACCTCATAGTCCTGCATGGCCCTCCGTTCAACATGAAGCCCTCCCACCGTAGCAATGGAGAACACTTGCAGCAGAGAACAGAAACTTCAGTGTGGTCTCCCAAGCTGCTCAACCCACTCCTTCCTCCCAACATGTTTCCTAGGTCCACACTACACTCTACCCGTTTCTTTGGGGGTGTAGGTCAGGGTTAGCACCATTTCAAGACAAGTACCCTGTGTCTTGGGTACTTCAATCTCCATCAAGTGTGTGGACAGAGAAGCTGGGAAGGGGGAACAGATCCTGGCTCCTAGGACACCAGAAGGTGGAAAGTGACCCCTCTCTAATCTCAGGGTGAAGTCAGGAAAGGCATTTGGTGACACAGCTCACAGCCAGTGCCTGGGGACAGGCAACCACCAGCAGCCCCTGGCAGGGTGAAATCGGATAGGTCCTAGGCCAGATTCCACCTGGGCAGCTCCCCTTCAAGCAAGCCAGTCCTCGGCACATCCCAGGGAGTTTCTCCTTGCTGGGTGTAGGAGGTCCACTGGTGGAGGAGGCTGGGGTGAAAGTTGAGTCAGGGAGGTAGGGAAAGTGAGGAGAGCAGGAAGAGAGTCTGTATGTGCTGAGGTAGAGGCAGAAGACTAGGGTGAAGAGGAGCAATCTCGGAAAGGGGTGAGGAGGAGGCTGCGACTGGGTGTCTTGAAGGGCCTCAGGACTGGTTGCAAGTGGACACTGGCCTGGGCATTACCAGGTTTCTAGGAGTTCTTGGGATTTGTAAGGATCTCCAGGGCCTCAGGGTTTGGGAAGGGTTGGTGAGTTGGAGGGGGTGACTCGCCCACTCAACTCACCTGTAGACATCGGTCCAGAGCTGCGTGCCCAGCACGTACACCGCCTCCACGCGGCTCCCGTACAGCAGCCTCACTGTTCGCTCCCGCAGCATCTTGTCACCCTTGCAGAGCCCGCTGACTTCCCTGCTGCTCCCGGGACTGAGCACCTGCCACAGGTGAGCCAGCCGTTGCGCCTGCGCCTGCAATTGTGCCGCTGACCGCCTTAAACTACAGCTGGAGGGCGGGGCTAGGTGGGACTGTCCACCAGACTCCTCTTGGAGTGGGCCTGCGGCCCGTCCATCAGGCCTGGCCCCGCCCCCTAGCGCCCCTAACCGCAAGCTGTCAATTCCTTCTTTTCTTGTTTGGCTTGCCCGTTCTTTAATTTCATAAATCCCCTTTGCTGGACCTACAGGGGCAGATAATGCAAGCAGGGGCAACCGAAGGGACAGTGCAGGAGAGGGCTGGAGCACAGAGGATGCTACCAAACCCAGTCTGGGACCGGGAAGGCTTCTCGGAGAGGACCTTTGAGGTCTCTTAAAGATCTTGCCTCCAGAACCGCTTCGGGAAGCTGGGTACCCCCACATCAGATCTACATTCTGTGGGAAATAGGGTGTGGGAGGAATCTTGCCCCTGGCATGGACCAGAACGTTAAGGCTAGTCATGAGAGGGTTTGCATAAGCCTGGAATGACTCTTCCTCAGGGGTGATCTGGCTGCAGGCTGAGCTGGGGCCAGCAGCGAAGACCCCGGTTGGAACGTGACAGGGCTGGAAAGGGGAGGATTGATCCCAGGAGTGTTTATGGATGGAGATTTGGGTGGAGCTAAGAGATTGTGCCTGTTTGAAGAACAGGGACCGGTAGAGGATTAGGACTCCAAGTCTGGGACACCAAAAGGTGTGCCAAGGTAGAGGTCAGTGTGTGTCCTGGAAGGCCAGGGTGCATGTGACATCTAGTGTGTGTGTGGGGTCTGAACAATCCTTAACTCCATCCAGTCCCTTTTTCTCTGAAGCCAAGCCTGGGGCTATGCAGTAAAGAGCAGCATTTGAGGATGTGACATCAAATCAAAAGAGTGCAAACTGAAAGGTGGGTGGAGGGGATGCACACTGGGGAGGGAGGTGGGCTGATGGGAGACCAGGGGTGTGTGTGTGTGCACCTAATTAAATAGGGCTGCTTATAAGTACTTAATGCCCAGGCTACACCCAGCTAGCTCTTGATTCCAATCTTCTCCAGATGCCCAAATTAGGAGATGGTAAGAACCCCAGCTGTTCCTGGGTGTCCGGGATCTGGGAGGAATGTGAGTGAAGAAGGGAGAGGGACAGAGTTCTTGCCAGAGGGGTTGCTGACCCCAAAGGCTTCCTGTTCAGGTCCCGAGAGAGCTAGTAACTTCTGATTGGTCCCTGGCAGAGCTTTCTCCAATCAGGAGGCAGCATGTGGAGGGCCACCTGCCTAAGTGGGAAATGAATCCAGGTGGCACCAAACCGACAGAACCCCTCCCCTTTAGAGGCGAGCCGGTCTGAGTACCCTCTGCATGTAAGCCGGAGAGGGTGCTTCCCACCTCCAAGAGGGACAGAATACGAACGAGTCTTTTATACCACTCACTCCCACCAAATAAGTGGAGTCCAGTGTGGGGCAAGGATACCATCTCTCAACCAAGTCCCAAATGGGTCACAACAGAGCCAGGCTTGTGATGACATCAGGCAAAGACCATGGTTACCCGGCTGAGCAGAAGTAACAGTGTGGCCTCATTGCTTGTGCAGTTTCTGCGCCCCCACGCTGTTCCAAAGTGGCACTTGTTTTTTATCTTTTCAGGAACCCTGACACTTTGGAGAAGAAAGCACAGAGAGGGTGATAACTTGACCTGGGGGTGCACAGCCTCTGGCAGTGGCAGACAAGACCTGGGTGTGGACACAGGGTGTGTAGGCGGGGCTTAGTGGGCGAGGGCGGCACATCCTACCTCTGGTAAGCTCATAGGTAATCCCTCAGCACGATGGAAGATATAAAATGATATTAAACGAACAGAAAATGCTGACAGAGTCTGGTCCAAGGCTCAGGACACAAAGCCCCCTCCCCTTATGTAATCCTCTGTCTGGCCACCCACACTCAGGCCTCTGACCTGGTTCTGGCTCACCCCATTGGGCCCAGTGCCTGGCTTGTTGGGGTAGGAGCTTTTGGAGCCCAAGGGTTTAAAATAGCTGAAGTGGTCACAGCTGTTGGTGGATTGAGGGCCGGAGGTCTCACACATTACGGCTGCCCCTGCTGCTCCCACGGAGCCTAGAAAATCCACATGGCATCTCTCCGTGCCTTTTGGAGAGTGCCAGCAAAGGGTAGGCTCAGATCTGATCAGTTCCCAGCACTGATGGTCCTGGACCCCTCCTCCAATAGAACCCCTGCCAAACACGAGGCCAGAGAGCCTGAGCCTGGAGGGGCCTCCTCTGCCAGGTGCTCTGCTCTGTTGTGGGGTTGCTCTGTGTCTGACTTTGGGGATCTTGGCTGGGAGGTGACTTAAAACATTCATGAGCCTACTTTGAGATGGGCAGTTCACCAAGGGCAGGGAAAAAGGAAAGAAATAAAGAAGGAAGGAAGGAAAAAGGAAAAAAGCTGGTTACTGGGGAAAACTAAAAAATCATGACTATCCAGAACCTAGCAGCAAAGATCAGTGTGGACATTTGTTTTGGTAGGAGCCCCGCTCCCTTTCAGGTGTGTGCACGTGTTTATGTGGATGTGAAGGCCAGAGTCAATGCCAGGTACCTTCCTGTATCACCTTCTACCTTAATTTTTAAAGTTTACATGTTATGTGTATGGGTGTTTTGCTTGCATGTATGTCTGTGCACTATGTGTATGCCTGGTGTCCTGGGAGGCCAGAAGTGGGCATCAGTCCTCTGGAACTAGGGTTACAAACAGCTTGAGCCACCATGTGGGTGCTGGTCCTCTGGAAGATTAGCCATTGCTGTTAACCACAGACATAATTGTGTTTCTGTTCCAGCCCTTCCTCCTTAGTTTTTGAGGCACAGTCTCTCCCTGAACCTGTAAGTCAACATTTTAGCAAGAGAAGGGGACCAGTAAGCCCTTTACTGTGTTTTGTGTCTCATCCTGCAGGTCTTGCTCAGGGGCAACAGCCATGACGTAGGGTCCCAAGGCTGTGCCAGGAACTGCACTAACATTTTCTCACATTTGAGCTCACTTCACCCTCCACAATAGCCCTGGGCACTATTGTCACCCCTCCCCCATTTGAAGAGAGGCCCCCTTCTCCCCCTAGCAGAAAAGATGTAGGCCTTTGGATTTGGCAGATTTGGGTCTGCTGGGGCTCGTGGTACCCAGCCTACATGATTGCAGATGTTAAAAAATGATGGGTGGCGAATTACTCGACCTATGGTGGCCTGCACAGAGCCAAGTCCCACTAGCTCATAGTTATTCTCACTGCAGATGACCCTTGTCTGAAGGTCTTGCAAGAGGACCTTCTAACTGTGCTATTTTATTAGACACTCTGAAATGTCCACAGAGCGAGGGACAGCCTGGCTCTGCCTTGTGAGTCCTGTGAAAGGACTTGGGCTCTATCTTTAGGTCATGGGAAGCCATGGAGAGCTCCAGAATGTGATGATGGCATGACCTCAATTGAGGAGACTCCCTGTGGAGACAGGAATCCTGGCAGGAGACCTGAGCAGACTTGAGATGAGGCTGGCGCCCTCCTGCTCTGTGGCTGTGCCATGGGACGGGCAGGCCTGGCCTTGCCTCATTCCTTCACATCCCCCCCTCCCTAGAAGAGTGCTGCTTCTTCTCTTTCTTAGGAATGGGTAGCTGCTGGCTGATGAAAGAGGGCCAGCTGGGATGGTGGTGAGGGTGAAGAGAATGATAAATTTGGAATGAGCCAAATTCTGCAGTTCACAGGCATACACGGCCAGAAGATACCCTCATATTCCATTGACAGCTGAAAGAGGTGATGGCCACAAGGTGGCACCAGATCCCCATTTTCCAGACACAAGGACTCTTCTTAAGTGTGGTTGAGTCATTGAGTTTTCCAACTGCTGTCCAAGCTCCCTTAGCACCTTCCTTTAGCACCCAGGACTCTCTTGCTCCCTAGAGTTTGGATTGTGATTCAGGGACGCCACTTACATCAATCTGGCCAGGTCAATGGTGAGACAGGCTGTCTGGTCAGAGAAACAACTGAGAATCCAGACCAGGGCCCCAGTGACCTGGCTGACATCACATAGCACTTAAGGCAGTAGGGTCAGGTCCTCTAGGCCCATCTTACTACTTAAATGTATTTGTCCTGTGAGCCTGGGGTATCAATGAATTTTTGAAGTTTAATGAGCTTTTTAAAATTTTGTATTTGTGTGTGGATATACACATGTGTGTCTGGGTGTCCACAGGAGACAGAGGTGCCCAGTTGCTCTGAAGCTAAAGTCACAGGTGATGGTCAACCACCGATATACAGGTGGGAGGTGGTGCTTCAGGGGACAGGGGCCACATGTACCAGTTGGACGAATTTACAGAGATGGCGTGGAAACGAAAGAACTTTCTGGAACAGTTCCTGGAGACTGAAGCCCTCCACTAAGCAGAAGCTTTAGGCAAGTACCATGGACCTCGCTGCCAGCAGGAGTCGCCAGGAACCCAAGGAACTCAGCCTAAGCCCTTAAAAGGCCAGAGGAAGGAAGGCCTTCTGGGAACAGGATAATCACAGGGATTCCTGCCTCAGAGACATAGAAGCAGAGCTTAAGACCCAGCGGGATGCTGTCTAGGATCCAAAGTCAAAAGAGCCTGGATTTGAAGCCCTGGGCCAAATGTGCCTTTTTGTGTCTCCATTTTCCCACTTATAAAGGTGAGTGGTGAAAGTTCTGTACCTGATTTTTACAAGAATGAAGTGAGCAAGCATAGTTGTGCATGCTTTTAGTCCCAGTGCTTGGGAGGAAATATAAGACTCATAGACAGCAAGTAGGAACAACATGCTAGGGGCAAAGAAATCAGTTCCATGAAGACAGCATTTGGTGTTGCTATTTCCTCCCCTCCTTCTCCTCCTCTTCCTCCTCCTCCTCTTCCTCTTCTTTTTAAGACAGGGTTTCTCTGTGTAGCCCTAGCTGTCCTGGAACCAGGCTGGCCTGGCCTCTGACTCTCGGGTGCTGGGTCTAAAGGCATATGCCACTACCATCCAGCTGTATTCGCTTCTTCAAGATAAAAATAGTTCTTGGATGGTTGGTAGCAATGGTCGCACAATAAAGCTCTTGAACTACACCATCACAAACAGTTGAGGTAGTAAAATGTATGCTGTGTGCATGTACGTGGGCATACGTGTCCTTTTATGTGTGTGTACATTTGTGTGTGTGCGTGCATGTGTGTAGAGACCAGAAGTTGACGTCATCTATCTGCCTCAAGCTCTCTACCTTGGTTTTTAAAATTTTATTTTAGTTTTGGTTTTTCAAGACAGGGCTTCTCTGTGTAGCTTGGCTGTCCTGGAACTCTCTCTGTAGACCAGGCTGGCTGTGAACTCAGAGATCCACCTGCCTCTGCTTCCTGAGTGCTGGGATTAAAGGTGTGCACCACCATCGCCTGGCCACCTTGCTTTTTTTATTTATTCATTTATTTGCTTGTTTGTTTAGACAAATTGGAGCTCACTACTTTAATCATTTTGCTGGCCATTGAGCTCCAAGCTCCCGTTTCTACCTCTCTGGCGTTGAGGATGTATATTAGGTCATGTGCCCGACTTTTATGTGGGGATGGAACTCTGGTTGCCAGGGTTGGTGATTGCTTTCACCCACCGTGTTGGCTCCACCCTTGGTTTTTAAAGCAGGGTTTCTCTTTGGCATGTGAAACTCTCCTGATTATGCTAGGTTGGCCCAGTGAGCCTCAGAGAGCCTTCTGACAGGCTCCACTTCCTCAATGTTGGGATTACAAGCACTCGATACCATGCTCAGCTTTTCACATGGGTGCTGGTTAGCCAAACTCAAGTCTAAATTCATATTTGTATGGCAAGCACTTTATTAGCTGAGCTGTGTCTCCAGGCCCTGTTTAATTTTGAGACAGGGTCTCACTATGAATGAAGCCCAGGCTGGCCTGGAAGGTTAGAGGTTGGAGCTTTCTGCCTTGGTCTCTGGTATGTTCAGATTACAGACAAGTACCAAAATTCCCTGCCAACTCCATTTTTAAAAAATACTGAATAATACTGCGATATTGAGATGAAACACTCTCCTTCCCAAATACTCCATAGAGAAAATGTCAACGTGGGGTCGGACAGACATATCGATTAAGGGCACTGTCTGCTCTTGCAGAGGACCTGGGTTTGATTCCCAGCATACACATGGCAGCTCACAACTGTCTGTGACTCCAGTCCCAGGAGAGCGGCTACCCTCATACAGACATGTATGCTGGCAAAACACCAATGCACATAAAAATAAATAGACCTTAAACAATTAATTTAAAAAAGAGACAAAATGTCAACATAATTATGCTGAAAGTAAGCTATAGTGGATTCACAGCCTGTCAACCAAAATTTCGAAGATTGATGGGGAGTCCATGGAATCAGTCACTACTTATGCACCTCATTATCTTTACTAGACACTTTTTGTGTGACTGTGCATGCAGTGCATGCAGGTGCCTGTGGAGGCCAGAAGAGGGCGTCAGATCCCTGAAGCTGGAGTTACAGGCAGTTGTGAGTTTCCTGACTTGGGTGCTAGAAACCAAAGACTCCTGGAAAAGCAGAAAGAGCTTTTAACCACAGTGCCGTCTCTCCAGCCCCATGGTACTTAGTACCCCTTCTTTCCTTCCTTCCTTCCTTCCTTCCTTCCTTCCTTCCTTCCTTCCTTCCTTCCTTCCTTCCTTCCTTCCTTCCTTCCTTCCTTCCTTCCTTCCTTCCTTCCTTCGTCCCTCCCTCCCTCCTTCCCTCTCTCCCTCCCTCCCTCCCTCCTTCCCTCCCTCCCTCCTTCCCTCTCTCTCTTCTCTCCCTTCCATTCTTTCCCTTCCCTCCCTCTTTCTTTCTCTCTCTCCCTCTCCCCCACCCTCTCTTTCTTTCTGTTTTGGAGACAGTTTCACTCTGTAGCCCAAGCCTGAAATTGTGATCTGCTTTCCCGTGCTGAGCTTACAGGTAGGTATGTGCCACCACACCTACCAGAAGTTTCCTTTTTTTTATGGTCCTGGGAATACACCCAGGGTCTTGTGTATATTAGGAAAATGCTCTGCCACTGAGATGCTTCCCAGTCGCACATGTCTGTTCTTGAAAAGCCAGTTTCAGAGAGTCTTGGGCGGATTGTAGAGGCTTCTCCTGAACCATAGCTTAAGCATGTTGTTATTGAAGAAGTTCTGTCCAGGTGTGGCTGGCCCATTTAACTCCCTACCCATGAATGCTGCCAGAACACCAGAACTCCTGCATGTACTCATTGGGTACTGTGTGGGATCCTAGGAGCAGGTTCTGTCATCAAGGAGTGCCAGGTTTTGTGGGGACGCTCCTACAAGGCTCCAGTATCATACCCCTTAGAACACAGAAGCCGTGCTGGGAGCAAGCAGTCAAGACCAGATATTGAACAGCTTCTGGATATGAGTTCCATCTCTGGGTCACATATGGTGGAAAGGGGTGACCTTTGAACTGGGTCCTGAAGGCCAGATAGAAGTAAGCCGGATGGGAGACACAGAAGGATGCTGTTGGGGTTGAAGAGACGGCTCAGCTGTTAAAAAGCTTTTGTTGGGCTATGGTAGCCCACACCTTTAACTCAGCACTTGGGAGGCAGAGGCAGGTGAGTTCAAGGCCAGCCTGGTCTACAGAATGAGTTCCAGGGCAGCCAAGACTATAAAGCCCTGTCTCAGGAAACCAAAAAGAAAACTAAACTAAAATTAAGCAAACAAACAAACGAGTCTGATTGGTTGTATTGGCTGATCATTGCTGTCCTGAGGATTGGCCTTCAGCAGCTCAGGGATAGAGGGGAATCCATAGAGTCAGCAAAGTAATCACTCAACTTGACTTTTCTGAGGGTGTAAAACTTAATTCTCTGGGGCCAGTGAAAAAGGGAAACACATACTCTCTCTCTCTCTCTCTCTCTCTCTCTCTCTCTCTCTCTCTCTCACACACACACACACACACACACACACACACACACACACACACACACACACACCCTTGGGGTCTCTAACATCTCTCATCTCTGTTCTTTTTTCAACCTCTATTCAGATGCCCCCACCCTCTCTCGATGTCTTCCTTCTAGCTAACTTTATTTTTTCCTCTTACAGCTTATATACCTCAATAAAATCTTTCAAGTGGTATAAAAATTACAATGTGGGTGTAGTCTGTTTTTTAAGTGGGCGATTACAATGACAATAAGTAAAGACAACGTTGTTCCATCTCCCTCACACGATTAAACACTTCACACATTACAGGTAAAAACAAATGTCCCAAGATCCCACAAACATTTCATACTCAAGCAACTTGTTATGGATGAGCAGAGTGTGAGCAAGCAAGGTGTTCTTCCCCTCCAGCTCTTTTGCTGGAAGGCCGCGTTTTGTGGTTACAAAGAACGGACCACCCATTTTATTATTTATCTCAAAAGGCAACCTTATAAGAATTCTTAGAACTGCAGATCGAAACTATTCTATATGAAAAACAACAGTCAGGGTGCCTACTCATTCATCAACAGTGTTTTCTATCAGGAAGCTGAGGGCAGAAATGGGTACAAGGCATTAATCATTACCTTTGATCACCCACCCATCCTGGCAAGAAAGACATGTCAGCTAATAATAACCGGTGGCTTTGTTCTTGTTCCCAGACCGCAACAAATCTCTCACTCAGCTACTCGCCTTCTAAACTTAAGACTGTTTTCTCAGGTTTTTTCACCTCAAAGCTATTAACAAAAACATTTTAATCTAACCTCAAGTCATTTTAAAAGCTTTGTTTTAGCTATGATGCACACTGAAACCTGTGAACACATCTCTCAACATTAAGATTAAAAGGACTTGAGCCAACTTAGCTTCTGAGACACAATTGTTTTTCTTAATCATTAACTTAAGGCGCAGTCTATATGGCTCCTCAAGAGAAACCAGCTGTGTTACATTTCCTTGTTATTATTATTATTTCCTTTGTGGTGATATAGT
Organism: Phyllotis vaccarum; assembly: GCA_033318265.1. Classification (NCBI taxonomy): domain Eukaryota; kingdom Metazoa; phylum Chordata; class Mammalia; order Rodentia; family Cricetidae; genus Phyllotis; species Phyllotis vaccarum. The sequence continues at coordinate 55,685,489 of JARWLC010000003.1, read as the reverse complement.
GTTTGTAATCTAAGAAATTAAGCTTGTTGGAAGAACAGAGGACAGAGTCAGCTACAGAGTTAGCCACAGGGGTCAGGCATTTGGGAGGCAGAGATCTGTCTGGTCTCCGTGAGTTCAAGGCCACCCTGGACCACATGAGATTAATCTAGCCAAGCAGTGGTGGCACTAGGAAGGTTGAGACAGGAAGTGATAAGGCTGGTCAGAGAAAGGAATGTGAGGGGGAGGAGATAGGAGTTCCGACCTGAGCTCCCCTTCCCTCCCTCCTTTCTGCTAAGGACTCAGAGGCATTCAGTCTAAGGACTCCTGGAGACAGGATCTTCCCCTTTAAGCTGGGGAGTGGCTGGGTGAGAAGTGGCTGTGGCTTGTTCCTCTGCCTCTCTCATCTTTCTTTCAGCTTTTTCCCCAATATCTGGCTCCAGGATTTTATTATAAGACCAATTAGAATCCATATAACAATCCTCTGCAGCCCCTGTTTTATCAGGGGTGGGGGCAACACCGTATTTTGCTTTTACCTATATTAGTTTTCCTGCTAAGCTAACCTCTATCATAATCTCCTACTAAATCTATTAAAGACTCTCAAGCATCACAATCCTATTTAAACACCATTATTGTTTAAAATCATTACTCAGTTAAATAGTACACCTTAGGAGGAAATCATCTCCATAATTATCCACAGGTAAAAATGCCCAGTAGAACAGGCTATTTTCAAGGATAGTCACACTATATTAGAGGAATGGGGATCTCCCCACACCCATTCACACCATGCCAGCTACCAGGGAAAGATGGCTGTGACAAACATGTAAGGGCACAGCAGTAGCAAAGGACATTCTGGGGCCAGAGTCCTGAGAGCCTTGCCTATCTGAGATTCCTCCATCAAAGCCTGGCTTCTTGGTGGACCAACCTCCTGGACTTCAATTAGCACCTGCTGCTCCTCTGACTTAGCCACCAGCAGTTGACAATGATGGAACACTTAAGGAAAGCCCATACTCTTTGAATTCTGATTGGTGAAAAATTATAATTATAGCTTAGCACAGTTGTTTGTGATTTTTGTGCTTAAATACTTGTTTCAACTGACATTCAGGGCCACAGTTCAGCTCCTGGGGCTGTTCTGAAGCCCTGATTGATCAGTAGCAGTTTGATTACAATATATTTTTTGTCATCTGCATTGACTTGGTGTATGAGTTGTGTGGGTTCCAAACAGACCCCATAACACAAATCATCAGAATTCACCCTATCATCCAGGCCTTGAAATACAAAGCCCAGAAACTGTCCATCTACAAAGCTATGGAAGAAATGCCTCTATGCTCATGACCTGACTTTGTCTTTGGCTTACAGTGAGACTGTGCTGAGAATTACCCAAACAGTTCTGTGGCTAGAAGAGTGCACCCAGGTTACCTTCCTCTGGTTTCATAATAGAATCCTATTGTGGAATGTTACATTAACTAGACAAAGATGTGTTACATTTGCTTCTGCTGTGTTTGTTTAATTATGTAAAGATGTGTTGCTGTTTCACCTTGCCTGCCTAAGGCACCCGATTGGTCTAATAAAAAAGCTGAGCAGCCAATAGCTGGGCAAGAGAGGGATAGGAGGGGCTGGTGGGTGGAGAGAATGAGTGAGAAAGAGAAGGACCAGAAGCCAGGCATCCACCAGCCGGCTAGACACAGGAAGCAGTGAAAGTAAAATATATACAGAAAGGAAAGGAAAGAAAGGTAAAAACCCTGAGGCAAAAGGTAGATGAAGAGAAACAGGCTAAGTTATAAGAGCTAGTTGGACAAGCATAAGATAAGGCTGAGCACTCATAACTAATGAGAAGTTTTGGAGCTGGTTGGTAACCTAAAAGAAAGCCTGATACATTTGGCATTCCAACCTGGAGCTGAATTTCCACCTAGGGCTTGAGATAGCTGGAAGAAAAACCCACCAGTATATTAAATATAAACAAAAAAGTAAGTAAAAATACCTGCCACAGAGCAGGGTACCAGCTTCCTCAAGCAGGGGCAGTTAGATGCAGTTCCCAGCTGAAGGCAGCTCTTTCCAGGCTCAGGGCATAAAGCTCCACTTTTACAGTCCACCCACCATGCAAAGCTTCTTAGAAGTTTAAAGTTTGGCTCAGGCATCAGAGAACGCTGCAAGTACACTGCTTCAGACACTTAGGAAAAAACCTCTAAACAGGTTCCAGTGTGTGTAAAAAGTGCATAGGCTTAAGAAAGAAACAAAAAAGGCTGTAGATAGTCATAGAAAGATAGTTTTAAAATAATAATGTCTTTAAAGAAAGAGTAAAGTAATATAGAAAAAAAGGCCATGTAAAGATGAAAATATATACACAGCAAATCTGAATTCTGTATGGTGTTGGGTTCATTTTGAATTTTTTGAACGCTGGTAAGTGAACAGCAGCTGTTGAGAGACGTGGGATTGTAAGAGGTACTGCTGAGTTAAACCAGGCTAGACACTTTAGGAACACCTTAACTTTAGAATGGAAATCAGAAAATGTATTACAGTGGGGAGGAGGTTATGTTTTTCTTTCCACTGGAAATGAAAGGTTGTGGATTTATCCAAGGTTGATAGAGATTGGGTTTGATCAGAGGAACCCCCTGAAAAATCTTGGCTACAGACATAAAGAAATAAACCTAGAAAACCAGGACATGTGAGGTATATATTTACCTCAACATAACAAACATAAAACATAAAACAAAAAAATCATCTTTGTCAGGTGTACAATACATATCCATAATTGTGTTAATGCAGATACACGTTACCTTTGAAAGTTTGTGTGTTTTCAAAGCAAGGGGACCAGACACCAAAGAAAACAGGTGATTCAGCCTCTCAGAGCACCTCTGCTGCAGTTTCCTCAGAGTTCTGCATCTAGAACAGCTTTCAAGGCTGTTGACTGAGATGGTCCAGCCTCACAGACTATTCTATCCAGGACTTCAGATAAGCCTTATACTATCCCATTACACAGAGACTGAACAACAAATGTTGTGGCTGGTTTTCCCAGGACTTGATCATTATCTCAATTTTCTCAGGTTCTGCAAAGATGCTATTGCCCACAAACAACAGGAAGCAGTCTAGAGAACACAATGCTCACATTCCTAAGAAGTGAAGTGGATGGTTTTGGTAATAAGGTGAGTTATGGATGCTTGCCATCGTTTATGGGGGATATAGGAATATAGAGCAAAAAGGCAACTGTTAACCTCAAATATTTTAAATTGCTATGGACTTTAGAATATTAAAGTTATTTTTGTTATACTGTATATATATTTCCACTCTTGTTTAAGGTATTGTACTTATGTAGCTCATTTAAACATGTTGTATAATTAAGAAATGAAGGTTAGTAGTAGTTAGTCATCTATAATAAACTTGTAGTCATATTAGGTATGTTTACAAGGTTAAGAAGTTATATTTAGATAGATAGACGGTCTTCAAACACTTCAAAGACCCACAGAATATGGCATTTAAGACATTTAATAACCTAAGGCTTTTTATGACAGTGAGACACGTCTGCTTCTGGCAGCACCATCCTTTATAAAAGGATGGGCATCGAAGAAGCTCCATATGAAGTTTGCTGTCACTGTGGCAAAGCTAGCCATTTGGGTAAGAAATTGTCTTTGCCTCAACTTCTGATAGTATACCATCCAAATTGGACCAGAAAGACACAAAGGAAAGTGATTGCCAAACTTTACCAAGACAGGGGCAGGTCAGTCCTTAAGAATTCCTGCTTCACAGAACAGTCTGCCAGACATTCTAGGCCTGTAGGTCAAAGATGGATGCCCCGGTGTTGCAGAGGAACCTTGGGTGACTGTCCGGGCAGCCAGATGTCTGTCATTTCTATAGTTTTGGGAGTGGCTTGCACTGGATTCTCTGTTTACTCAGGTAACATATCCTTCTGGGATCTTTGAAGAAGCTGAAGACTAGATAGCTGTAGTTACAGTTTTTCTTAGTTATAAGAGAAGGTAACTTATCTACAAAACTTTGAACTCAGGAATTTGCCAAATACAAATGGAATGGATACTGCAAATGTAATTCTTGATAATGTTCTTATTGTATACAGTCTGTCATGTTTAAGTCAAAACCTTTCTTTTTATTCAGACGAAAGGGGGAAATGTTGTGGAATATTGCGTTAACTAAGCAAGGATGTGTTACCTGTGTTTATGCTGTGGAATATTACGTTAACTTTGTGAAAGTGTTACATTTGCTCTATTATGTATTTGCATAATTATTTGTTTAAGACACCTGATTGGTCTAATAAAAAGCTGAATGGCCAATAGCTGGGCAGGAGAGGGATGGCCAGGACTAGCAGGCATAGAGAATAAATAGGAGGAAAAATTTAGGAAAGAGAAGGAGGGAGAAAGAAGGGGCATGCCCAGGGCCAGAGGCCAGGAGGCTGCCATCAAGCCAGACATGAGAAGCCATGAAAATAAGATCTACAAAAAGAAAGAAAAGCCTTGAGGTAAAATGTAGACGAAGAGAAACAGGTTACGTTATAAGAGCTATTGGGACAAGCATAAGATAAGGTCGAGCATCATAACTAATGAGAAGTCTCTGTCGTGATTTGGGAGCTGGTTGGTAGCCTAAAAGGAAAGGCCTATGACAGATTTCTTCTTGATGAGGCTGTCATGGCTACAACATAGTAGCAGGTGGTTTTGGTGAAGATACCGAAGGTACAAAACATAAATGTCTTCGTCATCCTTTTTACTGCTGTGATAAGACACCATGACCAAGGCAACTTACGGAAGAGTTTATTTGGGGTATAGGGTTTCAGAGGGTAAGTCCATGACCATTGTGGCAGGGAGCATGGCGGTAGAAAGGCGTGCTGTAACTCAGAGCTTACTTTTTTGAGACATAGGTACCAGGAAGAGAGGGAGAGGGGGAGGGCAGGGGGAGGGGAGGGAAGGGAGAGAGGGAGAGAGGGAGAGACAGAGAGAGAGAGAGACTGGGAATTGCTAATAAAGCCACACCTCCTAATCCTTCCCAAACAGTTCAACCAAATGGAGATAACTATTCAAACATGTGAGCCTGTGGGACGTTCTCAATCAAATCATCACAATAAAGATATATGATTTATTAAAACATGCTGTGTGTGAAGTGTAAGTATAAATGTAGACTCAGAGAGTAGAAGGAGAAAGGCAGAGGGAGGAAGAGAGAAGGAAAGGGAGTGGAGAGGGCAAACATGAAAGGGATAGAGAGGAAGGGAGAGAAAGAAAGTTGATCTTAGAATCTGGAGGTGGGAGTGGTGGTAACTGGGAAGCTGTGGTATGATTCTTGCACTTTGGAGTGCATCCAAAACTCTTCCAGGAAAGACTTTACGGCTAAGTATAGACATAATCATCCTACTCATTACTATTTTGCAGTGGGTGCTAGGAACTGAACCCAGAGCTCTTTCATTCAAGAGAATGGCTATACCATGGAACCACGCCCCCAGGTCTGCCTCACTGAACCACGCCCCCAGGTCTGCCTCACTGAACCATGCCCCCAGGTCTGCCCCACTGAACCATGCCCCCAGGTCTGCCCCACTGAACCATGCCCCCAGGTCTGCCCCACTGAACCACACCCCAGAGTCTGTGCCAAGTGCTGTCCCCAGCTCTGTTCCATTAATTCATTCTCCCAGGGTCTATTCCATTAAGCCACACCCCAAATCCTGAGCCTCTTCTCCGGGGTCTGGGCTGTGTCTGCATTTCTCCCTTTGTATAAGCAGGGATATGCGGTTGGCCAGGGCTCGATGGGCTGGAACCTCCTGTGCTTAGAAACTCCAGGGAGGGAAGGCCGGCTGTTTCTAGCTGATGAGAGAGAGCACTTCAAGGAGCAGGACACAGGAGTGATGATGAGTTCTAGGGCAGGCACAGCCTCAGCAGACGTGGGCAGGGGAGCCACTTTAGGCAAGTGGAGCAGATGAAGGAGAGAAGTGTTGGGAAGATGTCCTCTGCACCCAGTCAGGAGGTTTGCAGAGAAACAGGCCAAAATCAACCGTGTGTGTGTATCTGTGTTTATCTATGTGTCTGTGTGTATCTACATGTCTGTGTATCTGTGTGTCTGTGTGTTTGTGTGTATGTGTGTATCTGTGTGTGTCTGTGTATATCTGTGTGTATCTGTGTGAATCTGTGTCTATCTGTGTGTGTCTGTGTATATCTGTGTGTATCTGTGTGAATCTGTGTGAATCTGTGTGTATCTGTGTGTGTCTGTGTATATTTGTGTGTATCTGTGTGAATCTGTGTATATCTGTTTGTATCTCTGTATGTCTGTGTATATTTGTGTGTATCTGTGTGTCTGTGTGTATCTGGGTCTGTGTGTCTGTGTATATTTGTGTGTCTATATGTATTTGTGTGTTTATCTATGTATGTGTATCTGTGTGTCTGTGTGTATCTACGTGTCTGTGTGTCTGTGTGTGTGGATAATTCAGAAGAGAAACTGGTGATGCCTGAGAGAGCAGGCACAAGAGAGAGAGAGTGCCACATTCTCCTTAGGTAACCCCGACCAATCCTGTGGTGACACTCTCCCTAAGCACCAGGCACCCTACCACAGCAGCTCCTGTCACATTCATAAGCCTGCGTGTCCCATATCACCTTGCCAATTGTCACTGTATTCTCAAGAACAAAAATCCCACAAAACTGTCCCTGCTTCCAACGAGACCCCACAGCTTTGGATAGCACAGTCCTCAGTTTCCTCACCTGTTCAATGGGGACAATCAGAGGAACCCCCCTTTCAGTGTCTGTGAGGGTTCTGAGTAAGAATGCTTGTACAGCAGTGGTGCAGGCCTGGAAGGTTACTCCCCAGGGACCACATAACAGGTTAAAGAGAGACTTTGGACTGACTATTTGGAGAATGTGTGCATGTGTGTATTTGTGGGTGTGTACACATGTATGTGCACATGTATATACTACTGGTATCTGGTGAGTAAGAGACCGGGGACAGTGCTCAGTATCCTACAGTATACAGAAATGGTCTCCTCACCCTCAGAGCTCTACTGGACTCTAAGATGTGTGTGGTGGTGTACAGTGGCTATCCCAGCACTTGGACAGAGGCAAGAGGATCATGAGTTCAAGGCTGGCCTAAGCTCATAGCAGGATTCTGTCTTAAAAGAAAGAAGAAAGAGGAGGAGGAGGAAGAGGAGGAGGAGGAAGAGGAGGAGGAGGAAGGGGAGGAGGAGGAGGAAGGGGAGGAGGAGAGGTGTTGACTTTTGCTGACCTGTGCAGATGTGTCTGGGAGACCTGGGATTTGAGGGATTAAAAAATGGGGTGGACTACAGTCCAATGTAGACAACTTTTCTTTTACACATGAATATAACAAAGAAAGCAGTGATCCAAGGCAGGTTGTTTGAGTTCAGAAAAATATGATCAGAAAAACATGTAAACAAATGGCAGTAAGCACGTACTAAGTATTAACAGAGCAGCCCTGTCTAAGAGCTTTCTCAGGAGGGACCAGTTTACACATAATTGTCTGACACATACTATAGATTATATCTGGAAAATCATGAAAGCAAGCAAGGCAGAGGGCCACGTGCAGAGTCAGGGCACATTGACCAGATTGGGTTCTATGGCTGATCTGATATCCAACAAGAATAAACATGCCTTATAAATTGAATGTAAATGTTTGTCACAGGAGGCATGGAATCACAAGAACAATCCAGAGAACAACATGCATTTGAGGTAAAAGCTCTCTGGTCCCTACCCCCAGCATCTCTCACAGTTTCCCAAAGCATTAAGGCACTGTTCACCATGGATCATTCTTCTGACTGACAGAAGGGAAGGAGAGAGGAGAGAGGGGGAGGGAGAGATCACTCCTTAGTAGAGAGAGATGCTGCTGTCAGCATGGCCAGCTCAGAGGGAACTCTTGGCGGGTGTGAGCTCCACTGGTAACCCTGGCCCTATAGGCTTGGAGCCGACCAGACACGGGAAGGGTCAAGTCAGTGATATTCAGTGTAGTTACAGGACCATGGCACCAAAAACCCTCTTTAGAGATGCAGCTCAATCAGCCTGAAACAAAGCACAGACCTCGCTCGGTCCAGCCTTTCTTGGATAGATGTTGTACCATCTCATCTCTTTAAGTTGGAAACAAGGATGATGTCTGCATCTCATAGGAATAAACACAATATGCAGACAAATTGCCAGCCCAGGGCTCATATGGAAAATAGATTTCATGTCCCAAAGTAAGAGCAAAAGAAAGACTTAAGGGGATTGAGAGACATCCCAGCAGTTTAGAATACAGACTGCTCTTACATAGGACTTGAGTTCAGTTCCCAGCACAGGTGAGCAGGCTCACAGCCCCCTGTAAATCCTGTTCCAGGGCATCTGATGCCCTCTTCTGGTCACCATGGGTATTGCACTCACAAAGTGTGCATACCCACATACCTATATACATAATAAAAATTAAAAAATCCATTTTTTTATAAAAATGAAAATGAGTTTTAGAAACACCAAGAGCTGTAGAGCCTGCTACAAATTCCACAATATTCTACCCCTCACTTTTAAGTCTTTAGAACACAATCTTTTTCTATTTCACCAGTTTATCATAGGTTTTGTATTGTTCTTCAAAGAGCCCGCTTCATTTATTTGACACTCAGTGAATGTTGTGATCTAGGCACAAGCCTAAATTGTAAGGCATGCATTCGGTCCCTAGAACATCCCTTTAGTCTCTAGAAAAAGAGGGGGAACAGCCAGACATTCAACTCTCCCAAGCTTCTGCAGGGAGACCAGCTCTGCCAACTGCAGGGAAGTTCCTTCTTACAAGGCCTTGGTTTTTCTCCACATGACCCTGGAATGATGTCATTCTCGTTCTGGCATAGTGTGGGTGGGGGTGGGGCCTCCCTTCTGAAGTCCTAGGACTTGGGAAGGGGATTCGTTTGATGTGAGTGGGACAAGTCATGCGCACCTGGCCCTCTAGTGACTGTGACGATCACCAGTGGCGTGAGCTGGCGGTGGCACTTAGAGGGGATTAAGGGGATCAAGGCTGGCTGTGAGGTTGGTAATGACTAATGCCATCATTCTAGTCTAGGGCAGGGACATGTAAGAGAGAAGGCTTGCACGACAGTGGACCTCTGGGGAATGCTGTGCTTCCCAGTCCCACCCCACCCCCCAACCACCAACCCATGGGTGGTACAGCCATCCTACACAGACTCTGGTTCCAACCACTTCCATCCCCTGGCCTCCACAAATTGAACTCTCCAAGTCCCAGCTTCCTTACACGATCCAAGTAAGTCGCATCTTTCAGCATAACTGTCATAGAGTCGGGGTAGAGTAAAGGAGCACCTGTCCTGTATTTACAAGGTCCCTGGGTTTGGTCCTCCAGCTCTACCAGGAAGTGAGGCTGAGTAGTTAACAGGCTCAGTGGAGCGCCTGGGCACTCCAACAAGTGTGATTCTCCAAGGACCAGCATCCTGAATCCCCACAGTTACCCAGCTGGAGGTGCAGCCTCAGGAGCCCTGAGAGACCTGTAGAGCCAGACTATATCTTACCCAGAACCCCAAGGCTGAGGAGTCCAGTGTGCATGCTGGAGTCCCAAGTCCCAGGCTCTGCCTTCTGACGCCTAAAGGGTTAGTCTGGGTCATGTTGGGGTGTGGCTTCCTCCTTTGGAAAGTAGAGATCAATAGTAGTTTGAACATGCATCTGTTTGTGTGTGGGGGCGAGCGCGTAAGCTGATGGGCTAATACAGCCTAAAATTGGAAAAACTATAAACAGTGTTTGGTCCAAAGTAGGGACTTCATGAATAACTCTGAGACCAAGGGGCCCTGATCACCAAGCCCTGTTCAACCTTCTTTCCTGTCCCTCTGGGCCTCGGCCGCTACCACCCCCGACCCCCCCCCCCCCCCCCCCCCCCCGGTTCTGGTGGCCAAGGCAGAGAAAGCACTAGTGTATGCTAGGACTTTTACACGGTACAGAGTGGTCACAGCGGTGACAGTTGGAGTGGACTTTTGGAGCTGATGATAGCCTTCCTGGGGTCCTTAGCACACTCCTGGCTCACTAACCCTTAATAACTTTTTTCTTTTCCTTTTTGTACAGGGTTTCTCTGTGTTGTCCCAACTGTCCTGGAACTTTCTTTGTAGACCAGGCTGGCCTCGAACTCTCAGAGATCTGCTTGCTGCTATCTCCCAAGGTGTGTGCCACCACGTCCAGCCCTCGATCACTATTTTATGGGATTGTTCACCTGGTGTTTCATGAACAGCTCTGGAAGGTAAGCACTCTCTTACTCTATTTTCAGCCACGAGGAAGCAGGGGAGGGAGGAGAGAGAGAGAGAGAGAGAGAGAGAGAGAGAGAGAGAGAGAGAGAGAGAGAGAGAGAGAGAGAGAGAGAGCACTTATACTGCAATAATATCTCTAATACCAGATGGCTCTGCAATGCTTCTCCCTAAGGCTGGACCTCGCTGCCTCTATGGATCCCACAGCCAAAGTGGATGGTGCCCACTGAATTATTCCTTGAAGAGCTCATTTCTGCCCTACCAGTGGAACCGCCCTGGCTGGAATGAAAATATGATTGTCCCCAAGAACTTCAAATCTCCCTTGGCAGTTTCACACCAGGAGAAGGGAAAGGCTAAAGGCTGGTGCAGGCAGGAGTTAGCTCTTGCCTCCTAGGAAAGCGATTCGACACCCTCTGACAATGTTAGACCTCCTTACAAGACGACAAGTGGAGACGTTCAGTGAGGCAGGGCCACATCCTGATCCTGACTAGGATTTAAGTTGTGCATCTCTCTGTCCCTCTATTTAAATGACACACACTCAGGCCACCCACATACATGTGAGGGTCAGAGGACAATTTGGGAGGATTAGTTCTCCCAGTATTAAAAATCAAACTCGGGCTGTCCAGCTGGGTGGCAAGGGCCAGAGTCACCTCTCTGCACTCCCCTCTATTTATACCTGTTTGGAACTGAAAATGGATTAAGACTTTTTCATTCCTCTCCTCAAAGTGGTCACATGGAATAAATTTCCTTTCTCTGCCTTACCTTGCTGCTTCTTTGTTTAATTAGCATACTGGGGACAAATGGCTGAGCCTAGCTTGTTAGGGCTTGGCTCAGGCTCTGATTCTGACGGTTCCAGGTATCCCAGCTGCAGGTGGCATCTTGCCTGCCCTCGTTCCTTCCAGGCCCTGTCAGAGCTCTCTTAATCTTTACTGTTTCTACCTGGCTTGAGATCAGGGTCCAAGGAAGGAATGAGGAGGTCCTGGGTTCCTTGGCTGATTGGGGAGCAGGCAGAAGCACCTGTTAGAAGCCTGGATTTGAACTTGAGACTTGGTGGAGTTGGAACTGAGTTCACAAGGACCCTGTAGGATTCCATGGTGGTTGGTAAAGGTCTCCTTTTTCTCAAGTGAGGGAGGCCAGGCTGGTTACCCGTCTTGGTTTCTCTGGTTGTTGTAATAAGTAACTACAAATTTTCTGGCTCTGTAGTAGTTCTGGAGGTCAGAATTCCATCTGGGGCCTCTCTGGGTTATTAAAATCACTATGTTCCTCCAAGCAGGTCCCTTCTCTCTGTCCCTAGAGACCCCTCCTCCCCTGATGTGGAGCCCCTGCCCCCCTGGTCTCAGAGTGAACACAGCTGAGTCTCACTCATTCCCACCATGCAATTGACACTCTACCACACCCGGAAAGGGTCTTGGCTTTCAAAGCCTGCTGTGGTCAGGTTTGCACCCTCTTGGTGATCTCTCCTGCACCAAGGTTTGTTTGTTTGTTTGTTCCAGACAGGTTTTCTCTATATAGCCCTGACTATCCCGTAACTCACTTTATAGATCAGGTTGGCCTCAAACTCAGAGATCTATCTGCCTCTGCTTCTGGAGTGCTAGTATCAAAGATGTGTGCCATCACCATCTGGCTAAGGAACTAGAGTCTTAATCCCAATTATAAAACCCTCTTTGCAGACCTCAAAGATTCTAGGAATTAGGAGGTAGACAGTTTTTTTTAGGGGGTGGGGAGAGGTGGAAAGCAGGATTTCATGTAGCCCAGGTTGGCCTTAAATTCCATATGTAACCAAGGATGATCTTGAACTCTTGATCTTTCCACTGGTACCTCCCATACTCTGACATCTTGTGGCATGGGCTACCAGGTCTAGTAGAAGTACTGCTGAGGTTCCATCCCGGGGCTTCATTTATGCCAGGCACAAATTAGATGGGTCGTTATTCTGCCTAGGACAGAGAGGTTAAGCAACCCCCTCACCCGCCCCCCAGACACACACACACACACACACACACACACACACACACACACACACACACACACACACACACACACACACGAGGCCAGAAGCACTATTGACAGGCAGCCCCTTCCCCCATGTTCTTCCCTTCTGGCTCTGATACCTACAGACTGGGTCAGGGCTCAGGGGAAAGCAGTCATGTTTGTCTACTAACCTGACAGTTAAATTTTCAAAAACTGAGACATCATCATAGGTATCGTGGAGATAAGACAGACATACTGAAGACAGAGAGGAGCTTGGCTGCCTGAGAGCTGCAGAAAGTCTGTTTCTAGCAGGCTAGCTAAGGGCAGGAGGTCCTTTGTGAGAGAGAAGCAGCTCCCTGAAGATGGCAGTGGAAAGCCTGGCCCCGCCTCCACAGCCAGGGTGCTCACTCTCACCTGGCTGCCCGGGGTGGGGGTGGGGGCTTTGGACTTTGGCATCTGAGGTGTGACCTTGAAGTTGTTGCTCTGAGTTGTGTAGAGAGGTGACAGTGTAAATGGAGTTGGCCAGAAAGGGGATCCCCCCTTTTTTTTTTAACCTTTTGCTCAGACAATAAGAGGAATCTTGAGACCCCACAAGACCTCTGCGTTTAGGGGAGATGGCCCAGGAGCTTTGTTAGGATATGTTCAGCAATGCCCAGGTTCAGAAGACCCTGCTCAGCTTGTAGGGGCTATTTAATGTCTCATACTACTGACAAGCCAGACAGGTTTTCAGGCACAGCTTGAGCCAGAAGCTCATCCAGACCCAGTTTTATGGTTTTAACATCAGCTTTTTTTCCTTGGGAAGACCCTCCTCTTAGGTTCCTAAGATGGCTACAAGAAGCTTTGAGACTCCATCTCTGCATTCACATTAAAAAAAAAAAAAAAAAAAAAAAAAAAAAGCTTTAGTGACTGGAATGAGACCATGTTGGTCCTATTGACCCTGTGTCCTGCCTCAGGATACCTGTTCATTTCCCAATGCCTGTCTCCAGAAGGACTGGGATATGTGGGTTGAGGAATGGTTTCACTCCTCACAAAGCACAAAGACCTGTGAATTCAGGATCCGATAAGACAGAATGGGTGGGTGGGTGGCTGTGTGTCCTTCCAGCCATCATTTCTGAAGTCATCCAGATTTGCTCCTTCTGAGCAGGGAAATTCTGGATGATGAATGTCACCTAATGCTTGTGTGCTGACAGCTTGGTTTCTAGGATGATACTGTTGGGATGAGTTCTTTGGGTCTTCAGGTCGTGTCACCTGCAGCCACATAGGTCCTTCCTTCTGTTGGGATTTTGTGTGTATTTGGTATGGTTATCTGGTGGTGGATTTCTATGGATGCACGTGGGAATGCAGCAGAAGGCAGTAGCAGATAACAGGAGACGCTTAACGCTGTTTCTGTGTAGAAAAGAGCATTATTGTCAGATGAATATGGTTATGACTAGCAGAGGGGTTATGATTATAATAGCAGAGAAGGCAAGAGGAAGGATAAAAGGAGAAGGAGATGGAGCTCCCAAGAGAAACAAAGAAGAAAGAGAGAGAGAGAGAAAGAGAGAGAGAGAGAGAAAGAGAGAGAGAGAGAGAGAGAGAGAGAGAGAGAGAGAGAGAGAGAGAGAGAGAGAGGCAGAAGCAGGAATCCTGCTTTAAATGGGGCTTGATGCCAGAGCTCAGGGGAGGATGTGGCTTTGGAGGGTAACACCTTCCTCTTCATGAGTGGTTTTCTTGGCTTCTTGATTATGAGACCAGACTGACAGAACCTGTGGACACCGGCTGGTGAGTTCAGAGAGTAAGGAAATCGGGGAGGGAACAGTGGCCGAGGGAGAGCCAGTTCACAGCTGACTAGCCATGTTCACGTCTGGACTGAACCAACTCCCTCATCTGTAGAATGAGAATTCAAATCCCCGGAGTGTGAAGCCAAGAGGAGAGTTTGTGAATAGAAGCAAACAGCTGATCAATCATTCAACTCCATTTCTTAAGGTGCCTACTGTGTGCCAGGCCTCATCCCGAGGACCCAGTGATAGGCCAGGTGGATACAGGTCCTTGTATCTGGGGACCTAAAGGGATTGTCACAGTAACTGAAAGACAGAGCATCTGCAGCTGCCACCGCCTTCCCAAAGATGCTTAAAGGTGGAGAACCTGGAACCTGAAGAGTCGAGAAGCCCCAAGGGCCCTTGGGTGTGTCCCAGAGCCTTCACACACAGTAGCTGCCTCCTGGTTAAAGGCTGCACATCCTTGTGGTTTTCCTTTGAAGTTGCTCTTCCTGGCTCCAGGAGGAACAAGCCCTTCCTAAATTGCTCCTGGTAATTGGCGCAGAGAATGAGTCAGGGCTCTCCGGATCCACTTTCCCTTCCAGATGCCCGAGTACCTTCCAGGGAGGCAGGCAGAGGATAAGGGCCACATAATGATTTTTGCGTTCTAAGATGAAGCCACAAGGAAATGAAAGGTGTTGCATAAATTCTACTTGGTCTTCTAATAAAAACCCAGGGCCAGACATTGGGGAAAAGTTGAAATATCAGAGAGACAGAGTAAAAAGGCACAGCCAATTCTCACCCAGCCAACTCCTCAGGCCAAATCGGGTAGATCCTGTGTCCAGGAACCCGCTGACTGACTGAATCCGAGTCCTAAGCTTAAAGGAGAGTCCTAAGCTTAAAGGAGATGGGATCACAGGCCAAGGGCTGAATTCTTCTTTCTCCACCCAGATATCTTACTTCCGCCTTCAACTTTTCCTAGTGCCAGGGTCAAAGGTGTGTGCCGCCACCACCTGGCTCTGTTCGACCTTGAACTCAGAGATGCTCTGATCTCTGCTTCCCAAGTACTGGGGTTAAAGATGTGGGTCACCCCTGACCTTTGTGGCTCAGTGCTATACTCTGATTTTCAGACAGACTTCATTGAGTATATAATATGTCACCACAGAGAGGCCAGGATTACTGTGCCTGTTTCCTTCTGTGACATGCTGTCTGGGCAGGTGTGTGTAAGAGGGTCTGTGACCTCACTCCACTGTGCCCCAACCTCTCTAAGGCTGAGCTCCCCCTTTCTGGGCCTTAGTTTCCCTCTCTGGATGGGGGGGTGCTGGAGGGGAAATCTTTGCTCCATTTATTCCTTAACTTCCATACGAGGAAGATGTTTGCTAATACCGAAGAACAGAAAGGTAAAATGTGATGCAGGACAGGGTGGGGACACCCTGGGGGCAGATGGCCACAAGGTTCAGGTGCAGACGCCTCTGGTTTGGTTCCAGCTGTCTATCCCCAGTTCAAGGCACATGACTGTAAGAACAGTGTGAGAATCCAGCTGCCAACCGGCAGCCCTTCCTTCTCACCGACACTGACAGGCACCTATGAGACACCACCTGTGTGTCCTGGGGGTTGGGGCGACAGGGTCTCTCTTCTGGGAAGTGAGTTTATAGCAAAGTGAGTATTGATGGACACACACTGTGCTCCCTACTCCTTTCCTGCATCCTACCTGAGAACTGGAGGGCCTGGCTGTGAAACCTCCTCTATTCTCAGAAGAGACCCTCCACCCCACACCCACACCTACTTCTGCCATGTGGACCCCACTTTCCTTTTCTCAGAGCCCTTACCACGCTGTCTATCATGACATTAACAACCCCCCTCTAGCCCAAACAACTGCATCAGTGACACCCCCCCCCCTTTGGTTTTTCAAGACAGAGTTTCTCTGTGTAGTCTTGGCTGTCCCGGAACTCACTTTGTAGACCAGGCTGGCCCTGAGCTTGCAGAGATCTGTCTACATCTGCCTCTCCAGTGCTGAGAATAAAGGCATGTACCACCAATGTCCAGCCATCAGTGTCCTCTTAAAACCTGCATCTGAGACCTTTCAATGGCTTGGATTTTGACTCTTTGGGCTTTAGTTTCCTCATATGCAAAATGTAAAGATGAAGAAAGCAGTATTATGTCAAGTCTAAGACCCACCAGTCTACAGAAAACACTATTTTAAGTCCTACAAGTAAGGAAGCCAGCTTGGGATGCAGCTCAGGTAGTAGAGAAATTGCCTATCATTCACTGGGGTTTAGTCCACATGGTGGTGTGTGCCTGTGATCCCAGCACTCAGGGGTGGAAGCAGGAAGATCAAGGTTATCCTTGGCTATGTAGTCATTTTGGGCCAGCCTGGGCTACATGATGTGTTATAGCTCTGAAGGAAAATGTATCCTGGCAGTCAGAAGCCAAGAAATGTGTACAGTTCTGCAGGGAATGGTGTCCCAACAGCTGTTTAACAGCTCTGTTTCAATGGGGACGGTCTCTCCAGCAAAGTGTTGAAGTCTTTGCCTCTGGGAAAGGTCTCCGTAATCCAAGAGTGTAACAATTCTGTTCCAGCAGCAAAGGATTCCCCCAATGAGATTGTTACAGCTCCGTTCCCCTCTGCTCAGAAGAAATGTTACAGGCTCCTTCTCTCCCGCTGCTCCACCTACCTTATACTTGGCTGGTACCTCATGATCTAAAACGGCTGCCCAGGTCCCTTTGTCACATATGCTAATGAGAAGGGAGAAAAGGGGCAAGATGAAGTGTCTTCCCTTCTCTCTTCCTTTCTTGGACACAACAGTGAAACTACTTGACGCTTCCTCTCTACAACTTGGAACACACTGGTTACGCCAGTTACCACAGATGTGGGAGGAAGGTTCTCAGCGGAATAGCCGTGTGTGTGTGTGTGTGTGTGTGTGTGTGTGTGTGTGTGTGTGTGTGTGTGTGTGTGGTGTGTGTGTGTGTGTGTGTTCCTTTGTGTTGACCCCCTCTAGGGGAAGGGCAGCTCTGGAGGCAGTCTTAGATGTGAATGGGGTCTTTGTTGGAGTCCCCATGCTGGCTTCCTCCTCCACCCACCCGAGCTGTTCCCCATGTCTCTTTCGGTGATGAATTCTGAATACACCTACCAATTAATTTCCTTCTCATTATCTTCCAGGATCCTAGGCTGACACCCAGCTCTCTCCATCTGACAATATTGTCACAGTCAGAAACATGACATTTTCAGTCAAACACACAGCACAGACCAGGCGCTCAGCATCTTGTGAACACCTACGCGGAAGGTGGCTGGGTCTGGTTGCTATTCTCCCATTTCACAGATGAGGTGGAGTAACGTGTTCCAGGTACCCTGCTTGTAAGGATCGGGTGTAATACAGACCTGCCACTTGCTGGATTGGGAGCAGGACCCTATGCCAGGCCAGGAGTGTGTGTCTTTGGAGTCTGCAGAGAGCCACCTCATAGGCCTCCTCAAGGCTCTCCCATGATCTACACTGTGCTTTGTAAACTAGAGTGCTAGGCACTGAGGTGTGGTCCTCTCTGCTGATTCCTTTTTAATGATGATAACAGCGCCCATTTGAGGGCCACTCACCAGGGGCCAGCCCTAGTTAAACACTCCACAGACATTCCATCACGTACTCCTTGCCAGCCCCTCAGGGCTCTGGATGTGGGTGGGGTGGTGGTAGCTGATTGCTTGGGGTCCCACAATTGAGAGTCAGTTTGCCCCTGGCCTTGTGCCCTGCAGCTGTCTCCATGGTGATTCCAAACAGGAGAAGCTTATCTAGTGTCTCAGGGCAGGAGCCTAGAAGGCTCTTGGTGTTATGGGGGGCAGGTCTTCTCTGAGGGTCAGCTCCCTCATGGGTGGGCAGAACTCTGGGGTGCCAGTATAGATCAATCCCGCCTGGGAGTGGCCCCTCTAGCCTGGATCCTGGGCCCTGTTCTAGTGAGAAAAATGAAAATGGGGGTGGTGGATGGGGTGGAGGTGCCGTCAGTGGGAGGGTGAGTGGGGAGGGAGACAAGGTCCAGGCCTACTGCCTTCCTCCACTGCTCAGACCTCTAACTAGACAGTGAGTAAGTTGCTTAGTTGCTAAGTGGCTGGTCACCAGGATGTGATGGGGCCTCATAAGAAAGCCACATGGGGCTCCTGGGGGAATGACTTGTGACTCAGCACTACCCAGCAGCACTGTGCCTGGGGGTGGAGGGTCATTCATCAGGGACTGGAGCTATTTCTCCATGCCTCTTGTTGTGTGGCCCAGACCACTCCTTCTCAGGCTCCTGGAGGATGCTGTCAAAGCCACAGTCCCTCCTGGACCTAACAGAGGCTTTGATCTCATGACCTGTGTCCTCCTTGGGTTAACGGTGTGTGCTCTAGGTTCCCAGTGTCAATTCTTACACACTGTCACCGTCTTTATGATGGCAGGGCTCCAGGGGTGAGGACACTCGGCTGGACTCAGCTGTCTCTCCCAGCCACCCGTGGGGTTTTCCTTGGGCTCAGTCCGGATAATGGACAGGACAGGTCACTCAGATGAGTCGGGATGCCTTCTTTAGGTCTGGACCACATTCCATCATGAGTGAGGCCTTCGAGTTAAGGATCCGGGGTATTGTGTACATCTCATAGGTTTTTGTCCTGGGTTCCAAACCATGGCATCATAGGTCTTCAGTGAATATCTATGGCCTGAGAATACCTGCATGATGGAACTGCTGCCTTGGGCATCTTTGTGTATACAGAAAGCCCATGGGTAGGGGAGGGAGAAGTGCTGGGTGGGTCAGGACCAACTTCTGCCTGTCTGCTGTTGTCTGAATTGACTGTTGTCTGGCAGGACAGAGTGGCAGAAACTCACGTCTTTGCCTGACTGGATTCTGTGGGTCTTGATTCTGACCACATCCATAGTCCTTCACTGAAGGAAGTCAGGACAGAAACTCAAACAGGGCAGGAACCTGGAGGCAAGAGCTGGCACAAAGGCCGTGGAGGGCTGCTGTTTCCTGGCCTGCTTAGCCTGCTTTCGTATAGAACCTTGAGTGCAGACCAGCATCTGTCAGACTCCCTAGTTCCCTGAGGACTTGTGGGCCCCCAGGACTATCATTCAGTGTCTACCAGAGTCATGGAGAGCGGGGACTCCACCCCAAAGAACAAAGCTGTGCAGGACTTAACCTCTCGGCAAGTCCTGGAGCCTGGCCAGTGACTGGCGGTGACGTGATTTCTACTGAGCAGTGGCTGTGTGCCGTCTGGGAGGGATTCCCTTTGGCTGAGAGAGGACTCTGCCTGTGTAGCCCAGAGTCAGCCAGACTTGATGTTAACTCCAGACCTGACGACCGTGGAAAAATCTGTTTAACTAGAGCCTCAGTCTCTCCAAGGGGCAAGGTGCCCAGGAAGACAATGAGGGGATGCCTCCAGAGAGGGTCACAGCACTTCATGCTCATGAGTGGCCTACTGGCCCACCCGTGGAGTGTCTGGAAAGCAGTGCCCAGCCCTATGCTTCGTTATAAGGTTGGTTTCGATCCTGAAGGAACTCACAGGACACTTGAGAGCTGGACCAGCAGGAAAGGAAGCGAGGTCTGCCACTACCATTACAATACAGGTCCCGAATGAGGGAGGCAGGGATAGATAGGCCAGCAGCTCATCTGGGTGGGCCTGACATGTTAGGCGGTGTGTGTGTGCTGGGGGTTCCCTGAGGACAATGTCTCTGAGAGGATCTCTGGAGGGGCATGAACTGACAGAGAACTGAGAGCCTGTGGGAGAGGAAGGGGCATCGTGAATGCTGAGGAAATAGCATGCCGAGCCTGGGAACAGTATGAGGTGGTGTGTGTGGGGAGGTCTGGAGGTATGACAAAAGGCAGTACCCATGCCTTTTTTTGGGGTGTGGGGAGCTGCTGAGGACTTGGTTTGGGGGAAGGTTTATCGTTCCCCCACCTGGTTGGACTAGACTATAACTCAGCAGCTCAGGACGAGAGGACAGGGCTTTCACCCCTGCACAGACTTCAGAATGCAGCTCTAGCCCTCCCACCTGGTGGGGCCCTTTGGTACCAGTCTCTCCCATTCTTTAAACCAAGCATCCTGCCCAATCCCCCAAGTTTTACTGGAATCCACCCAAAGCACCTCAATACCCACTTACCTCATGTTCCTCCTCACAGGGAAAACTGTGAATCCCTGAGGCTGGGCTAACAGCCTCCACCTAATGACTTCCCCTGTCTATACAGAAGGTAGACATACTGTTCCTCAGGGGTCCAGACAACTCCTGCCCAGAGCCAGCTGAGCACATTAGCTCAAATAACTGGTCAGAAGACCTCAGATGACCTGCTAAATTTCCCTATTTCCTCATCTATAAACCAGGGTACATAATGGTGCCTGCCTTGAATGGGTTGACACTTGTAAGCTCTTAGGAGAATGCCTGCTTTGCACTAAGTAAGAATATTACCCATTATTAAAGCAATTACTCTTACCTCATACAGCTGGCATGGGGATTGGTGTCAGGGGATTAGTACCTTGTTAGGATCATGGTAAGCACTCACAGAGGCAGCATGACTTCCCCTTGTCACTATCACCAGCCCCCTCTCCACCCTCACCTTCCTCACTATCATCCTTCTTTCCATGTGGGAACCCTGGGGGCAGAGCTGTGCCTGCTTCTTTGCCCTCGGAGGCAAGCTCCGCTGAGTTCAGGAGAATTAAGGCAGCAGGTAGTGGAGGAGAAAGATGGGGTGAATTTTTGATTGTCACCTCTGTGGCTGGAGGGACATCAAACTCTCCCTAATCTGGGGACAAGACCAGAAATTCCAGCCTTCACAAAGGTCTCACATAGCCTGGGCTGGTCTTCAGTTTGCTTTGTAGTAGAGGGTGACTTTGAACTTCTGATCCTCTTGCCTCTACTTCCTGAGTCCTGGGATGGCAGGCGTGGTCCCTCGTGCCCAGTTCATACAGTCTGGAGTCAGAACCTAGGGGTTCCTGATGTGAAGCAAGCCCTCTGCTAGGGCATCTGTGGAAAATAGGGCCCCTCTGGAGCTAGCTTGTCCTAAACCACTGATCCTAGGCATTTTCTCCAATCTTGGGTTCCACCCTCAGTTGAAGCTATTAGTCCTGTAGTTGGGAGAGTGTTGTTGGGCAATAGGGTGTGTGAAGCTCTGGGAGAGTCTCCTCTATGGGCAGGGGGTGGGAGAATTAGGGAGGACTTCTTGGAAGAGGCGGTTAGAGCTAGGAAATTAATGTGGTGGAGACCCAGTGTCGCTGATGCGCATCAGGATTAAAGGAGGAGCCTTGGTTTGTCATGCACATGACCTCTCATCTCATGCCACCTCACTGCCCCTCACCCTATCCCAGCTTCTGTCAGGCCACCAGGACCCCTGTATCTCCCTCTTTCCTGCCCTCCCCCTCAGCATCCACTCCCTGCAAAGTGCCCTGCTCCCTGGAGGTCAAATTTCGGGGCTCAGCTGGGGAGGGGTGAGCCTTACTCTCCTCTCCTTCATAGTCTCTGGGGCTTCATGTGTCCCCTAAAGCCTCAAGATCCGTTTCAACCTTGAGACCTGTCTATGTACTCTTCTTACCACATGGGCACAGTTCCTGACACCATCTGGGCTTCTTCCCCACAAGGCTTCGGCTTTCTCCAGGTCTCTCTATCTGTGTCTTTCACAGACCACATTGTAATTTGAAATTGAATTTCCTGCTTTAAATTGAACCCCTTCCCCTCTCTACTGGAACAGGGTCCTGTTCCTGCTGCGCAACCAAGGCCTCTGTACATAGAAATGAGAAGGGGGGGGGTCAGGGAGGATTCTCTGGAGGAGGCATTATATGTGGAAAGCAAAATTGGAGGGAAGGGAGGCTAGCAGTGAGGAGGGGGTGGGTAGCAATGAGAGGGGTCGGGTAACCGTGAGGAGGGGGCAATGGTGCTCAGAGCCCTGTTCTGTCCTTTCTGTGAACCAGAGTCTTGGAGTCTTGGTTTAAAATCATGGCCAGATTTACATGTGGGAGGGACACAGGGTAGCCAACAACCACATCCTTGTAATACTTTTTTTTCTATCTAGGGCTAGAAACTTCTATCAGAGATTTTTAGCTTCCGGCAGACTGTCCTGTGAGGTTTTAGACCACAGCATACCCATTTTGCAACCTAGCAGCAGTGTGACTCTGGACAGGTCCCTTATTAGCACCCTGGTTACCACACCGATTATGTGGGTGGGGGTGGGCTAATGATAATGGCGGCAGGTGCTAAGTGCCTTTTACACAGTGGCTAATTGGACCTTCCCATTGCCCCCAGGAGACAGGTGAGGCCCAGAGCTGTCTGCCTGGTCAGTCCTAAGAGTGAGGGCTTGGCTCCATCCTTGTCTTCAAGAACGCCCCATCTGGTCAGCTGCCAGTGAAACTGGAGTTGTGGACTTTGTTCTCTGGCATAGACCTGAGTCCCTGTGGATACTGACTAGGCCTGAGTCCCTGTGGATGCTGACTAGGCCTGAGTCCCTGTGGATACTGACTAGGCCTGAGTCCCTGTGGATGCTGACTAGGCCTGAGTCCCTGTGGATGCTGACTAGGCCTGAGTCCCTGTGGATGCTGACTAGGCCTGAGTCCCTGTGGATGCTGAGTAGGACTGAGTCAAGCCCTTTCTCAAAGATTCAACCTCAATGATGCCCATGCTAGAACATCTTTAGATCTTCTGGGCTCTCTCAGGAGCCTGACCAGCCACAGGCCCCCTGGTCCACACCTGCTGCTTCCCAGCCGTGTAATGAGTCACGGGATACCACCTCTCTGCCTATGGGCCCAGCTGGCTGCCTTCTGTGCATCACATTTTTATACCAACTAATTATGTCTATTAGTGTCACTCAGAAAAGTGATGTGATCTCCAGGAAGTTGGGAAGCAGCTATGTCTAGAGGCCTAAAGGGGGAAGGCTCCTTTTTACCCACCGTTTTCTCTTTGAGGTTCCTGATGACATTTACCCGGTTGGCTTAGAACTTTGTACAAAGTGTCTCAATATGCGTGACTAGGCAGGCAGGAGAGCAGAGGCAGGAGAACAGAGGCACGTTCACAGTGTGCCTGTGCGCGCACACACATAACTACATGCACACACAGGAATGCATGTCCAAATAGAGAGAGGTAAATGAAACCTGGGCTGGAAGCTGCCTCCTCCTTCCTGTGAGCCAGCCCTTGCTGTTTAAACACGGTCAATTTACATAGAATAGAACCACTTCTTCCAGAATAAAATTCTTTGAGGATTTGTCTCTTTTATTGTTATTATTTGTTTGAGATAGGGCCTCATAGCCCTGACTGGTTTCAGCTTCCCTTCATAGCCCACCCCAAGACCCTCCTGCCTCCACATCCTTAGTTCTGGGATTACATCTGTGACCACCTAGATTGTTTTATGCAGTACTGGGGATGGGACCTATGGCTTTGTGCAAGCCAGGCAAAATCTCTACCAACCGGGTGACAACCTCAGCCTCCCTGCCTCCAACTTTTGACCAGGACTACCCATTACCACAACTAAGGTGGTTCCCCTCCCCCAACCTGTTTCCCTACATGTTTGTAGCCCCTCGCCTTCTTGGCTCCAGCCTTGTCAGATACCTACTCTGCCTTCCTGCTTTGCCTTTTCTAGGATTCTATATAAATGGATCTTGACAGCTTCCCCTCTTTGGAACCTGGTTCTCAGTGAACCAGCTACTCTTCCATGATCTGTGTTTGTGTGCTTTGGTACTTCATGGATGGATGGTGGTGTGATCTGTGCATTTGATGAAGGATGTGTGTGTCTGTGTGTGTGTGTTTGTGTGTGTGTTGGAGGAGGGGTCGTTCCCTGTTTCTAGGGTGTGTGAGAACACAATGTTCACACTTGGGTGAGCGTGGGTTAATAGTTAGTTGGGAGATTACTGAGTTTCCTGGGAAGCTTTGGTTTGACATCAGAAGAAACTGCCAGGTTGGTTCCTAAACTTCCTTCTCTCATGATAATGGAGCTTCACTTTTAGGAGATGAACACGGGATAGGATGGTGGTTCAGACCCAAGAGAAAGTCACCTGAGGCCTCTCTTGTATGAATTAGTTTCCTTGTTGCTATGAGGAAACACCTAACAGAAGCAACTTGAGCCTGAAGCCAATGGTAATTTTATTGATTTATTTATGCACTTTATTTATGGGTGAGTTTTTCCCTGTATGTACATTTGCACACCAGAAAAGGCTATTAGATAGCATAGGAGTATAGTTACAGATGGCCGTGAGCCACTGTGTAGGTGCTGGGAATCGGACTCGTGGCCCCTGGAAGAGTAGCCAGTGCTCTTAATCACGGAGCCATCCCTCCAATGGCTTGGTGTATTAAAGGAATCCCTCCCTGCATCTCCTTAATTTTCCCAGTCTTTCTATCCAATTTCGGTACCACAAAAAGACTCACAAACATACATTTGACAAGTTTGATGAAATGAGCTAATTTCTCAAAAGACACAACACACACACACTAAAATGTAATAAAAAGATAAATAAATGAAACTAAAATTGACTGGTCCAGAATAGTGAGGAGGAGATAATAGGTAGTTTATGTGTCTCGATAGCTTCCCTAAACCATAGAAGCTAAGTAACAAGATGCTCCAAGGGGGGAGGGGGATGCATGATCTCACTGCAAAGCAGAAACAGAATAGACATTGCTGGTGGACAGGGGAGGGGTATGGGAGGTGGGGGGGGTGAGAATGGAAGGGATCAGGGCAGGGGAGGATGGAGAGAGTGCTGGGAAAGATAACCAGAATCAAAGGCATCTCTGGGATGAGCTAGAAATCTAGAGCAATGGAAACGCCCAGGAATCTGTGAGGATGACCTTAGCTAAGACTCCTAGCAATGGAGATATGGAGCCTGACCCAGCCATCTCCTGAGACCAGGCAAGACTTCCAGTGGAGGGATTGGGACACCAACCCGGCCACACAGTTTTTCAGCTACAGTTTGTCCTGCCTATAAGATGAGCTGACACTGCCTGCAGGGCTGGGACCCCGAGGCTGGACAGCCCAGAGACCTAGGAT
This sequence comes from Phyllotis vaccarum, assembly GCA_033318265.1. Taxonomy (NCBI): domain Eukaryota; kingdom Metazoa; phylum Chordata; class Mammalia; order Rodentia; family Cricetidae; genus Phyllotis; species Phyllotis vaccarum. The sequence goes on along the minus strand of JARWLC010000003.1, from coordinate 55,660,658 downwards.
AGAACCAAACATGACTGGACACAAAAATTTCCGGTTTCTAATGATATTCTGCTACATTCGGAATGGTGCCTAGCTCAACTGTTAGCAGAGGGGCTTCACTCAGCAACTGATGGAAACAGAAGCAGAGACCCACAGCTAAACATTAGATGGAACTGGGGGAATCCTAAGGAAGATGGGGGGAGTATTTTAGGAGGGGGGGTCAAGGACACCACAAGAAAACACCAAGAAACCACTAACCTAGGCTCATAGATATGAACCAACAACCAGGGAGCCTGCATGGGTCTCAGCACATGTGTTACAGCTGTGTGGCTTGATCTTCTTGTAGGACTCCTAATAAGGACTGTCTTTGACTCTGTTGCTTGCTTTTGGGACACTTTCCTCCTACCTGGTTGCCTGCCAGCCTTAATGGGAGAGAAGGTGTCTAGTCTCAACACAACTTCATATACAGTGTTTAGTTGATAACTAGGGAGGCCTGTCCTTTTCTGAAAAGAAAGGAGGAATAGTAGACGGGGAGATGGGAGAGGTAGGGGTGGGGTGGGTTGGGGGGACCGGGAGGAGAGGAGGGAGGAAAAATTGCAGTAAGGATGTAAAAACAATAAATAAATAAACACAGAACAACAGTGAAGTTATCACCAAAAGATTTGATGGACACTGGTAATAATTCCTACCCAGTCAACACGAAGGGGACTCAGCTTCAGCCATGAGCAGGGCAAGGGACAGCCTTGAAAGCCAAAGCAAGTTTCAACAAAACTGAAATAAATCATGTCATCCCGACCACATCCTCTGATGAAAATAGCCTGGAGCTCCGAGGGATTGCAAGAAAGCCCATTCACCCCAAAACATCAAAAGCAACCTTTAAAATAACTCACTCATCAAAAAAGACAGCAGGATGGAAATTACGGACTGAGCAGTGGTAAGGAGCCAGCAGGGAAGCCACAGACTCAACTAACAGAACAGAAGGGGGTGCGGATGCTCACCAGAGCAGAGCAGACAGGGCGGAAAGAAAGGAAAGAGTCTGGGAAGACAGGGAAACCGGAAGATGAACCCGGAGAAGGATGGATAGTTGTCAAATAGAAATTGGTGGGGTGAAGGTTTTGGGATTTTGTGTGCTGGTTTGTAGGTTGTTTTCACATTTTAGGAAGGATTTGGTGAAACCGATGAGTTGTTCTATTAGCAATAAAGATTCTGGAGTCAGATATTGGGATGGAAATCAGATAAATCAAAGAATTGGTGGAAGAGAAACCCATGACCTTCTCTCCACACTTCCTAGACCAAAAGGGAAGGACCCAAATTCCAAGAATCTGCAAATCCCTCCTTCCTACTCTATCTGTGTCCTCCTATCCTCTATGGCTAAATCTGGTCAACTAGTTGCTTGTTCCAGTCCATGATTTAAGATTAACTTTAATATAGTCTCGGGGTGTCAAAGTGCAATCAAATATCCCAAAACGTCACCCCCTTCTTGTCTAAATAAAAAGAAAAGGTTTTAACTCTAACACAGTAAAATTATAGACAATAAGAACAATTATCAGGTATTGTATAAGTAAAAAGGAAAGGTTTTAACTTTAACAAAGAAAAAGCTGGCTGCCTGGACAGTCACCCAAGGTTTCTCTGTAATGTTGGGGCATCCATCTTTGGCTGTAAGCATAGAATATCTGACAGGCTTTCTTGTGTAGCAGGAATTTTAAAGGACTTTCCTACCTTGTCGTGGTAAAGTTTGGCAATCACTTTCCTTTGTGTCCAATTTGGACAGCATACTGTCAGCAGTTGAGGCAAGGACAGTTTCTTGCCCAGTGGCTAGCTTTGAAGCATCAAAAGTAAACTCCATATGGAGGATCTTTGACGTCCATCATCTTCTCTGAAGTAGATTGGTGCTGCCAGCAGCAGATGTATCTCACTGTCATGAAAAGTCTTATGTTATTAAAATACCTTAAATGGCATATTCTGTAAATCTCTTAAGTAGTTGATATATCCAAAATACAGAAGGCTAAATAGAGCTTTTTTCCCTGTCTACGTCTAAATCCTTAATAAAAGTTAGATTGTTATCTTGGTTATCCTAAACAGTTTGTAATAGTAGCTTACCAGAACTTCACATTACAATTTTAAATGAGTTTTATACAAACCTTATGGTATGTTGTAACAAAAATAGCCTTAAATTTACATCAGTATCCAAAAATCAATACTAATATAAAGTATTTGAGACTAGTAGTTTATTTTTAATCTAAAAGTGACTCAAAAATCTATTCTTTAATCCTATCATCCCTATATACCCCATTTTCTCTTTTTATAAAGAGATCCATAAATCTAACCTCTTTTGCTTAGCTTCCTCCCTGACCTTGACCAATGACAACTTGCAACTGACCCCTAAACAATGACAAACATCCATAATCCATTAAATGGCCACCCCACCTCTTAGGGATGTGGGTGTCATGTTCTTAAAATTACTTCCTATTGTCTGGGGGTGACAGTATCTTTAGGGGACCCTGAAAAAATTGGGATAATAGTCAAGTCCTAGGAAAGCTAGTTGTATCATTTGTTGTCCAGTCTCTGTGTGATGTAAAAGTGCAGAGTTTATCTGAAGTCCTGCCTGGAGTAGTCTATGAGACTGGACCACCTTAACTGTGTTGGAGTTGTCTTGAGCAGTTTGTAGTCTGAAGCTGATAAGTGGTGTTTGTCAGCTTAGTGGTATTATCATAATCTAGGTAGATCCATTGATTCAGGGCCCCATCATCTTCTTGAAGACCTCATAGGTCACTGCTATGAATGGTCACATTTCACTGCAAAAAAACTTAAAGTTTTTAAAAGTCATGCAAAAAGTAGTCTGAGATGTTAAAGAACCACTGTGGTGATATATATATAACAAAAGAGCCTGAACTATCAGAGATTCAATCACAAAGCCATGAAGTTAAGTTAGACCAAGATGATGATAGAGAAATTGGAAGCTGGAGGATTCAGTTGGAGGATTCAAAGACAAGGGCCAGAGGAATCCACTCTGCTTGCTGTGATAAAGGAGTTGGCTGCATAAGAAGTGGCTGGTTTATCTTTCTGTTATTTCAGCTTTTCCTCAATATCTAGCTCTGGGTTTACATTAATTCATACAATATTTGGCACCCAATGTGTGAATAAATTGGGATTTCATAAACAGAGGAGTTAGTATAAGATGCAGAGAGAGTTTTTTCCACCTTAAAAATGGGAAACAGTGTTATGATTGGAGGTATTTGGTCTTTTTTTGATAATACACTACAGGGTATAAAGATGGAACAATTAAAGGAGAGCATAATTAATGTAGATAAAATTAGTTTCTGTGAGTGCCAAGTTGGCTGATATGAGTGGCAAGATACAAGTATTAAAAATATTGTTAAACAGATCACAGAGATGCATAGATAGAGATAAAAGAATTTAAAGGAGAACCAATTTCAACATTGCCTTATAAGGTTACAGAGAAACAGCCCAAGGCTTTCAAACAGCCAACCTTAATATATCCAGGAGCCTTGCAGAAACTTCCAAATGATAGAAACTGTGCAGAAGCTGAATGAACACTGATACCAATGTTAGATTTAAGGAAATTCAAGGAAGCAATGGTCACTTATGGTACACATTAACCATTTATAAAGCAAATGTTAAGTTCTTGGTCAGCTTATAATAGAATTATCCCTAAAGACTAGTCAGATATGGTTACGGCTGTCTTTGAGGTTGAGCATCATTTACAGTGGAAGACCTGGTGGAAAGATAAAGTTAAGATCATTGAAAAATGAAGTAGGACTAAAGGTATTGAAATCTCCCAAGACCAACTTCTTGAGAAGGCAGATTATGCTAATGAAGAAAACAAATCTTTATATGACAATAATATCCTGAATTTATGCCGAATGACAGCCTTGAATGCTTGGGATAGAACTGAAGAAATAGGAAAAAATAAATCCTTTATAAAAGTTATTCAAAGGACAAAAGAAACCCTTACAGATATTTTTGTTTTACAAATATTGAGTGCAGCACTAAATAGAATGGTACCAAATTCATATGCTAGGCAAATAATAATTGACTCTCTGGCTTTTGAAAGGCTAACTCACAATAAAAAATGATAATTAGGCCATTAAAGACAAGGTTAGCATCATTGGAGATTGGATTTATGATACAATTAATATGGAGTCTTATAACTTTGGTGATAATTGGGTGGGAGAGGTTATTTCTAGAAATTTAAAGAAAAATCAGAATATTAAATGTTAAAACTGTGGAAGACAAGGTAATATAAAACATTACTATGAACAAAGCCTTTGCTAATAATAACCCACACAGATATATGACCAACAGAACACCACTAATTTCTGAAGTATGCAGAAGTTGTGGCAAGGACAGACATTAGACCAATGCATACAGGTCAACAAGGGACAGACAAAGTAATTTTTTGCTTTGTTTTACAGGAAACACCCTGAGGGGGCTTTAGCAGCTCCTCCCATCAAATCCAGTTCATTATTATCCTCTCATCATGGAAGAAAAGTCTTTCCAGAGCAATTAAAGAACCTAAAGCCTATTCTAAAAAAACCCACACTGCTCTGGACAATAGAACAGCTGTAGAAAAGAGAAGACACATTTCAGGGAAAACCATAAAGTAAATATTTTGGCAAATGTCTATAAATGAACAAAGGCCAAAATCATAAATACAAATAAATAATGTTGTCATTAAAGGAGGTAAATTCAGCCTTTGGGAATTGGAATGTTACACCAGGTAAAACAGAGTACAAGATGACTCAAATGTATAGGGCCAGAGAGAAAAATTAAAGCTATATGTGGCTAACATTTCTATGAATTTATGGGGACAAGACAGTATTACAACAATGGAATACTAAGACAAACATTCCTCCAATCTCAGAAATAAACCATAAGTTAATGTATGTTTCTGGGGGAAAATACTACAAAGTATTATGAGAGACAGTCACCAACTATTCAGATTATATGAAAACAAGGTAAAATAGCTGCTTATCTTTCAAAGACACCCATAGTGCTATCTTTAAAATAGTTAACAGATAAGCCCACATGGGTTTAGCATTGACCTTTAACAAAAGAGAAGTTGAGGCTTCTGGTTATTTTGCCCTCTAAGTATTCTCTTACAGAAATTTTAATGCAAAGGGAAAAATATTATATTGGAATGGGTACTTCTACCAGGTAAACCAAGTAAGAAATTAAAGACATATGTGGAAAATATTTCTGATTTTTAAAGAAAAATTAAGACTCCATTAACTGACTGGAATGGACCCAGCAGAAATTGTTGTACCTTTAACTAATGAAGAAATTGACCAGTTATGGGCAGAAAGTGAACCTTGGCAAAGAACCTGCAGAAAGTTTTTGGGAAATATTAACAACAGATACCCTTAAAGCAAAAAGATTCAATTTATAAAGGGAACTAACTAGATTCTTCCTCATGTTGTATGGGAAACACCAATATCTGGAGCCTTAACATTTTATACTGATGCAAGTAAATCAGGAAAGCCAGGTTACAAATCAGAAAATGTAAGTAAAATGGCTTAAAGCCCTTATAATTCTGTTCATAAGTCAGAATTACATGCTTTTATGATAGTATAATGGAGTTACAGAACCTCGTAACATAGTCACTGACTCTCAGTATGCAGAAAGAGTTGTTCTACACATTGAAACTGCTGATTTTATTAAGGATGAGTCAGAATTAACTTGATTATTTATTCTGTTATAAGAAATAATCAGGACTAGGAATCATCCCTTCTATATAACACACATTCAATCCCATATGAGTCTGCCAGGCATATGAGTCTGCCAGGTCCTTTAGGTAATGATGAAATTGATAAATTATTAATAGGAAATGTACTAGATGCTTCAGAGTTTTATAAAAAAAGCATCACATCAATAGCAAAGGATTAAAAATAAGATTTCTCTATCACTTGGCAGCAAGCCAAAGAAATCATAAAAAGATGTCTTACCTATTTCTTCTATAACCAAAATCCATTACCAACAGGAAGTAATCCTAAAGGTATACATAGAAATAAAAGCTGGCAGTTGAATGTGTTTCATGTTACAGAATTTGGAAAATTAAAATATATACAGTCATACAATAAATACGTTTTCAGGATTTCAATGGGCAACAGCACTGAGTTCCGGCACATGTCTCTAGTGAAATGAAAAAGGGTTATTTGGGTTTTTTTTTTTTTTGCTTATTACAATATAAAGCATATTACAGGTATACCACACAGGGAAAACAGTCATAGATCAAATAGAACACTAAAGGATATGCTAAATACCTAGAAAGAAGTAACAAAGAAATAGACTACAGAAGGCTTTATTAACTTTGAATTTTCTCAATGCTAATGAGAAAGGAATAACAGCTGCTGAAAGGCACTGGACTATAGAAAAACTACTGAGTTAAATCAGGCTGTTTACTTCAAAGATGTCTTGACCTCAGAATGGAAGCCAGGATATATGCTACTCTGGGGAAGGGGTTTTGCTTTTGTTTCTGTAGGTAAAGAAAAGCTATAGATACCATCAAAAATAATAAAAACTTGACTGAAACTGGAGAAACTTTTTGGTAAGAAGAAATGATGGCCCATCTACCCATGTGACAATTCTATAAGTTGTAAGAAATCTCAAGAAACAAGGTTTGGGGCAGAGTTTTTGCTTTTGTCTTTACAGAAAACTAGAAATACCCATCTTCAAGAAGTCAAAAGACCTTGGACATCTAGACCCACAGACTCCTGGCCCACAGCAGACTAAGAGGTGAGTGACACCCTGCCCAGGCCAAGCAGAGACCACAGTCTCTGAAACCCCACCTGGAGACACAGCCCTTGGAGCCCCACCCCCACCCAACTCCACCTTAAATCCAAGCCAGCAGGGGAACCCCTGCAGCCCAAACCCCCAGTAAAACCCAGCCTGTTGGACACCCAGTGTCAAAACCCCGCCCCATTCCCAATTCATGCCATCACACAGTGACCTCAGCAACCTCTCTGACAACCAGAAACCCGCAGACCCCTGGCCCACAGCAGACCAAGAGCAGACAAAGAGTGAACCAAGGGAGCAATGGGCAGACACCAGTACATATAACAACCTAAAGATCAACATGGCACTTCCAGAAGAATCTGGTGGTTCTACAACATCAAGACTTGAGCATGGCAATGCAGAAGAAGCAGGTGGAAATGACCTTAAAACAACTCTATGAAGATAATAGAAGCCTTAAAAGAGGATATAAAAAAATCCCTTAAAGAAATAGAAGAAAATACAAACAAAAATGGGAAGAGATGAACAAACCCCTGAAAGAAAATAAAGAAAACCAAGAAAAAGAAAACAAACAGGTGAAGAAAACACATGAAGATTTGAAAATTGAAATAGAAACAATAAAGAAGACGCAAACTGAGGCTGGAAATAGAAAATCTGAAGAAATGAACCGGAACTATAGTTGCAGCATAACCAACAGAGTGCAAGAGGTAGAAGAGGTCGAAGAGAGAATCTCCGCAGTGGAAGATTCAATAGTGGAATTAGATATGTCAGTCAGAGAAAACACGAAAACCAAGAAAATCATGACCTAGGACATCTAGACATCTAAAGCAGAAGGGAAGGTTATTCAGAAAAAAATTATAAGCAAAGGAATATTGAATCTATTGGTTCTAATATACTGTACAGGCTAAAATCTCATTGCCTAACATCTATATCTCTTTATTTTTAAGAAAAGTTGATGTCCCAATCCAATTACAAATTAAAGCTGGCTCTGGAGTTTGAATATGGCTCTCTCCTTCTCTAAACCTAAGCATGCTTGTTAAAGAAAAGTGCAAAATCTTTATATCATATCAGAGGAGCCATCTGATATGGAACAGAAGAAAAACAAAAATTAAGGGACTACTCTATCACTACTAATCTGTTGCAATGGGGTTTCTTGGTCCCGGGCAGCCAGAGGCCCAGACTCTGCTGTGCCAGACCCCTTAGCCACCCGCCGCTGCTGCTCAGGCCCCCAGAAATGACTCAGATGCTTATATTAACTTCATGCTGTTTGGCCTATGGCTCAGGCACATTGCTAGCTAGCTCTTACATCTTAAATCAACCCATTTCTATTAATCTGTCTGCCACGTGGCCCGTGGCTCACCTGTGTTCCTCACATTTTGCTCCTTGGGTAGCTTGCTCAATCTGCCCCTGACTCTGCCCTTCCTTTCCTACCTATTCTGATTTCTCTGCCTACTTTTTCTACGGTGCCTGTCAAGGGCCAAAACAGCTCCTTTATTTAAAGATTGAGATTCACAGCATACAGAAAGGCATTTCCACATCACCAATCTCATGATCTTTTGGTTTTATTTTGACTATTAACAGTTTTAATGTATAAATTTTACATAAGATTTATAAGAATGATTAATATGTATGTTTTAAACACTTTGTTGTGATATTAATGTTAACATAGAGTTCTAATTAATTATAGAAAAAGGCTTTACCTTGCTTCCTGACATGGTTTTAGGTTTGAGTCTCTTATTAGTTATCTGCAGTGAACCATGATGATGCCTAACTATGACCTTTGAAGTCTCCAAAAGGAAGATGGGGCCCCACAATGATGACTTCACATGGACGATGACAATGCCACTAGGCTGATAAACACACCAGAAATTGGATTTAGACTACAAATTGCTTGGGGAATTTTTGAGGTGGCTAGCTGAAGTGAACAGAGACTGCTCTAATCAGGTCTTGAGACAAGCCCTACCCTTTCCCATTATGCAGAGATTGGACAACAAATGATACAGCTACTTATCTCAGGGCTTGACAATTAACAAAATTTATCTTTTCAGGATCCTCAAAAGATGCCATTGCCCCCAGACAGAAGCAAGTAAATTTAAGAACACAAAACACATTCCCAGAAAGGTGGGGTGGATGTTTGTGGGTCTTTCAATGGGTCATGGATGGTTATCATTATTTAGGATGATTGGTTACAAATTGTTATTGGTTATGGTTAGGAAGAAAGCTTAACAAGAAAGATTAGATTCAGGGTTCTTGTATGAAAAGAAGAAAGGAAAGAGGGGCTGGAGAGATGGCTCAGAGGTTAAGAGCACTGGCTGCTCTTCCAGAGGTCCTGAGTTCAATTCCTAGTAACCAAATGGTGGCTCACAACCATTTGTAATGAGATCTGTCATTCTCTTCTGGCCTTTGGGTATACATGCAGATAGACAGTATAATAAATAAATAAATTTTTAGTCCTTGAAAGTTATTATTACAAATTAATTAGAATATAGGAAATGTAAGTTAGCAGTTAGACATTAAAATCAAACTTATAGTCATATTAGATATATTTCAAGGTCAAACAGATATATTTTGGATGGACAGGTCATCTTCAAGCGCTTCAGAGATCTACAGAATATGGCATTTAATATATCTTAATGACATAGGTTCTTTTTATTTTTATGACAATGAGATATGTCTGGTCCTGGCAACATCAATCTACTTTAGAGAAGATAATGGGCATTGAAGAAACTCCATATGGTGTTGACTTTCTTTGTGGCAAAAGTTAGTCACTGGTCGATAAAGTGCCCTCGCCTTAACTGCTGACCATATGATATCCAAAATGGACAAGCAGAATACACATGAAAGAACTGCCAAATCTTGTCAGGAAAAGGTAGGAAGGTGTTTAAGAATATTCTGCTTCACACAGAAGTCTATCAGATATGCTAGGCCTGTAGGCCAAAGATGGCTGCTCCAATGCTGCAGAGGAACCTTGGGTGACTGTCCAGGCAGCCAGTTTCATTTTTCACATTTTTTTGGAAGCTGCTTGCTTGTACTTTCTGTTCAGTTAATATTATTTCCTCTTGACTCTCTGAGGGAGTTGAAAATGAGATAGTTTCTTAGTGACAGTTTTAGAAAAGAAAGTCACTAAGAGGTTGAAGTGTGTAAATCTGAGACATGAAAAGATAGTTCTCAGTTAGAAATACAAGTTAGATGGGAAGCAAATTAAGTGCAACCCTTTGGATTATACTTAATCAGGATAAATAATAGAATATTTTCTTTGTGCATGTATTTGCTGTGCATATTGCATATAGTTTTTCTTATATTAGTTAAAACCCTTTTTATTTTTGTCAGAAAGGGGGATATGTGGTGATATATGTGCAATAAAAATAGCCCGAGATATCAGTCAACCACAGAGCCAAGTCATGAAGGTCAGTTAGACCAAGCTGAGGAGAGAGAGAGACCAACAGCTGTAGGATTCAAAGAGAGAGAGGCCAGAGGACCCTGCTCACTGCAGCAGACATTGGCTGGGTGAGAAGTGGCTGTGGCTTATCTCTCTGATATTTCAGGCCCCCCTCCCCCCGATATCTGGCTCTGGGCTTACATTAATTCATACAATAAATCACAATCTGTTAAAACATATGGGGTACACAAACTTATTTCCTGCTTCAGACTCAAGCCTGGAATTACATACAGGCAGCTGGATGAAGCCTATTTCTAGAATTAGTTAATATCATGACAGAAAGTTGTGTGTGTGAGTGTGTAAAATCTTATAAATTTTGAGAGAACATTAATACCTTAAGAAGAGTTTTAAAGAATCTAATGGAAACCGAAGATCATAAGATTAATGGCAATAAGCTAGTCCCATACATTTTGTTTTCTTCTGTCCCACACCAGGTAGCTCTTCGGATGTGAGACAGATAGTTTGGATTTTCCTTTATCAAGCATGGATGGGTTTAGAGCTGGAGAGAGCCACACTCTAACGCCAAAGCCAGCTTTACATTTTTAATTAAATCGATACCATAAAAAGACCACTTGCCTTATGTGTCTGAGGAGAGCAGCAGGAGCAAACATTTGGGAAGATTTATGAAATTCTATGCTGTTGGAAATGTGAGATACCATTAGGCAAGTTTCCTCCTTTTCTTGGGGCATTTTCTCTGGATGGTTTGTCCTTTGTCTTCAGATTCCTCACTTGGATGCTCTTATTCTCCTGAAAAGACAAAACCAAAACCCAGCCCTAACTTAAGTCCAGAGGATTTTTTTTTTTGGCAGGTTTTATCTTTGTTAAGACAAAATGGTTTTTGGCAACAGAAAAAGTATTATCTTTCAATAATTAAAAAAAAACTTATACCTTGTTACATTAGGTTTTCTGGCCCAGGGCACCAAAGGTCCAGACCCACAGACCAGCAGTCCCAGACCCCTTAGCTGCCCGCTGCTTCTTAGTCCCCCCAAAATGATTCAGACACTTATATTAACTTCATGCTGTTTGGCCTATGGCTTAGGCACCTTGCTAGCTAGCTCTTACATCTTAACCCATTTTCATTAACCTGTCTTGCCACGTGGCTTGTGGCTCACCTGTGTTCCTTACATGTTTCCTAATGGGCAGCTGGTTCAATCTGTTCTGACTCCACCCTGCTTCTCCTACCTCTGCTGTGATTTCCCCTCCTAATTTTTCTATGGTGCCTGTCATGGGCCAAAACAGCTCCTTATTTAAAGATTGATATTCACAGCATACAGAAAGACAGTCCCACGTCAATACCTGATCAAATGAAAGGAATTTGTTAGTCTTTTAGGTTAGTTTGAAATGAATGACCAAGCTGTCTGATGAACCATCACTTTTCCTTATTCAGAAGGTCTCTCTTGTTCAAACATAATCTTTATCAGTCTTGATGATGTCCATAGCTTTCCTTCTCCCCTGGAAACAAAAGCAAAACCTCTTCCCCAACATAGCACATATCCTAGTTTCCATTCTGAAATCAACACATCTTTAAAATATGCAGGCTGATTTAATTCAGCAGATTTTTCTATTATCAAATCCCTCTCCACAGCCATTGTCCCCTTTTCATTCGCGTTTAAAAAATTTAAAACTCAATAACGTACTGTGTGATCTATCTCTGGGGGACTTTATTAACTCTTTCTATTTATTAAACACTTTTTTAAAACTGTGATTAGACTTTTCTATAACTGCTTGTCCTGTAGGAGTGGGTGGTATACATATAATATGTTTTATGTTGTAATATGCGAAAAACTGTTTAATTTTACTAGAGACATATGATGGAGTATTACCAATTTTAATTTGTACAGGTATTCTCATAATGGCCACAACTTCTAATAAATTTGAAATTACAGAATCCGCCCTTTCAGTACTTAAAGCCATTTCCCATTAAAGTATTTATAATTTATAATTTTATATTTATTTATATTTATATTATATTTATAATTCATTCATTTATTGGTGCTTATCTTGCCTTTAAAGGCCTAATCACCCCTTTGCCTTTTAAACTGGTATTTTATCTGTCTGATTTGTGGATCTGATATATTCTATTTATAGCTGAAGACAATCTTTGCAAAAAAATTTAGTAAATGCTTCTTTTGGGCCTTGTATAATTTTAGTAAATGATACAGTCCTTTTTCCTGGTTCTTCAGCCTTGTCTCAAAAATTAAAAGATGTTAAAAAAAACCCAACAAGATTTGATCATCAAATTCAATTGTCTTCGCAGTTCAGCATATTGGCCTTCATCAAGAAGCTGGTCTTGGGAGATATCAATACCTCTAGCCCCATTTCATTGGTCTATGGCCCCAGCTTCCTCTTCTCACCATGCTCTCATTGTAACTGAGGACCAGCTTCCAGTCTTGGGGAATAAGTCTGAGTTGCCCATTAACTTAGCATCTACTTCATACAGGGTGAATGTACACCATATGGAATGAGCACTTCCTTTAATTTCCTCGAGTATAACAGTTCTACAGGCTTCCCTCTGACTTCTGCATAACCTTGTGAATACATATCATCTGGTGGTTGTTCTTGTATGGCAACTAGATAGACTAAGGTTGATATTCTAATAACCTTGGGCTGCCTGTCTTGAGTTTATCGAGCAGTGGTACAGTTAATTCTGGCCTAAATTCTCTGTGTCTGAGGGGTTTTTTGTATTTTCATTAGTAGGTCTTTCTAAGGGCTTATCTGTTTTTTTTTATATATATATTTAGCACTGCTATCAAACTTTTTAAATAATAAAATATGAATGACCAAATTAATAGTCATTGTAATCAGCATTATGTCATCTAAGTCAGTTATCCATTCATTTTTTTTTTTTCGTTTTCAAGCCATCCATAGTTGCATTATACAGAGACCTAACTCTCTGCATCATGATGACAGGAAAGGTTTTTCTTTGGACTTTCTAGGTATCTTACCAAACCTGCTAGCTTTCAGTTTGTCCACATCAGTGGCAGCTGTGATGGTGATGATGAGTGATACAATTGATGGATGACCCGGCGGGGGTGTGTGGCAGAGTACTAAGTGGCTGGGCTGGCACAGCAGGTACTCAGGGCATGGCAGGTGTCAAACTCCCTGAATGGCAGAGCAGGAAGTGGGAAGCTTTGGGTGAGGTGTCTGCAGAAGCAGACAGGAACAGAGTGTCCTGTGTGTGCCTGTGGAGGATTAGCAGCAGCAGAAGCCAGAGCAGGATCTGAAGTGCAAGCAATTGTCATATGGCTGGTACACACGGTGTCCACTCAAGGACCATGGTAAGGGGAGATCATGATCTGCAGGGAGGGAGGTGGTATCAGGAGAAGTGGCCTGAGCAGTGGCTGCAGCATCGAGGAGAAGTCCTCGTGCCCCACATTGGGCACTGATTGTTGTGTTTATCTGAGTTGCTCTATTACCAATAAAGACTCATGAATCAGATATTAGGGTAAAAGGCTGATGGATCAAAAAACCAGTCAGTAGAGTTCTCCACACTTCTCAGACCAAACAAATCAAGTCCCTCCCTCCTCCCTGTGTATCTCTATTTGTATCCTGGATCCTCCAGATCCTCTATGGCTAATTCTTGTCAACTAGTCACTGGCTCTGCCCTGAGATTCAGAGTTGATTTTATTCACACAGTCTCAGAGTGTCACAGTGTGATCAGATTTCCCACACTAGCTGCTCTTGCAGAGGTCCTGGGTTCTGGTCCCATGAAAGCCCAGGTCCAGGGTATTCAGTGCCCTCTTCTGAACTCCTCAGGCACCGGGCATGCAAGTACAGCATAGGCATGAATGCAAACGAAATATTCTTACACAGAAGATAAAATATATAATCTAAAAAAAAGAAAGTAACAACTACAAGAAAACTCCCTCGGAGCTAGGGGTATGGCTCACTTGGTGGAGTGCATGTCTACCATGCATGAAGTTCTCTCCCTGGAACTTTATAAAACACTGGGGGTGATGGCACATTGTCATTCCTGCACTTGGGATTTCAAGGTTACCCTTAGCTACACTGTGAATTCCAGGCCAACCTGGGACATACGAGGCTGGGAGAAAGGGAAAGGGTAGGTTATAAAGACACGAAACTGAGAGATAAAAGAACTGGTCATGTGTAGTGATGTCTTGTGTAGCTAATAAAGCTTGCCTGAAGATCGGAGGACAGAGCGAGCCACAGAGCTAGCCTTAGAGGTTGGGGACTGGGGACACATGCCTTTAACGCCAGCACTTGGGAGGCAGAGGTCCTCTGGATTTCTGTGAGTTCAAATCCAAACAGATCCAGGTGGTGATGGCACTCACTTTTAATCCTAGCTCTAAGAATGTTGGACCAGGAAGTGAGATAGCAGGGCAGAGAAAGAAAGATAAGGCAGGAGAAGGCAGAAGTTCAGCCCTTCACTCATGATCCCCTTTCCTCTCAGCTCAGGACTCAGAGGCATCTGTCAGAGGATTTATGGGGAGTCGGTGAGGTGAAGACTGTCTGTGGCTTGTTCCTCTCAGCTCTTTCGGTTTTTCCCCAATATTTGGCTCCAGGTTTTAATTATAAGACCAAATAAAATTCGTGCAATAGTGCTGCCTGTTGGGACCAGAGTCACTTCAGTTTGACCCAAAGACACATTTGTGAAGGTTCCCAGGGATGTTTAGCTGAAGAAGGAGGACCCACCCTCCCATCCCATGGGCTGGGGTCCTGGGCTGAATAAAAAGCATAAAGCGAGCTGAGGCCCAGCATTCACTCATCTTTCCCATCAGCAACTTTCCCACCTTCCACACCCTCAGCCATGAGGCAGACAAACAGAAGTTGGTACCCGGGATGGGGTCCTGCTGCCGTGGCCTCAGCATGTTTTTGTTTGGAAGAAACTGGACTTTGGTACTTTGGGCTAGGAAAGCAGTGGAGTGATTTAAGAACAGGTTTAATGGGTCACGCTAGCAGGAGCATGGAAGACAGTGAGTGGTGCTGAGAACATGTTGGACTGTGGGGATCGAGATGTTTCAGAGGAGAAGAACGTTATTGTGTGGACTAGAGATCGATATTTTGGTGAAGAATGCGGCTGCTTTTCGCCCTTGTCTGAAAAGTCTGCCTGTAGGGGTATTGTATTGTTTCATGGTAAATAATTGTCCCACCCACTGGTTTAATAAAAAGAGCTGATTGGCCAAAGGCAGGCAGGAAGTGTAGGCGGGGCTACCAGACTAAGAAAATCTCTGAGAGCAGAATGCCAGACAGAGCACCAGAGAGAAGCTGCAGGATACAGAGGACAACTATGCAGCTTTAAAGAAAGGTACCGAGCCGCATGGCTGAACAAGAGACATGGGATAGCTTAAGGGTAGAGAGTTAGCAAGCTATATGCCTGGGCCTAAGGCTGATCAGCCTAAAACTATTGGAAGCATCTGTGTGTCTCTGTGTCTCTGCAGGTCTGCGGGTCTGCGGTCTGTGAGCCTAGACCTTGAGGTTAGGCCCAAAAGTCTGGGCCAGAAACCTCATACTACATCTGCATGAGGCTAAAGTGAAGAGTTTTGCATTAATTCCATCGGCAGAGGAAATCTTATAACAGCCTAGTACAGACTCTGCTGTGTGGCTATTAGTGTTAACTCTGGTGAGGATAACCAAGTTTAAGCAATGAAGGAAAGCAGAAGATTGGCAAAGGTGTAATTAAACAAGGGGACCATATTTCAGCCCCAGAAACCAACATAACTTGATGGCTTGGCCACGTGGTTCTAGAGTTAACGATAGAAGGAAGGGGCTGTGAGATTTGTCTCTGTGCATTTGTCCCCTGAGGCTAGACATGTGTCAGGGGTGTTCGTGAATGGAGGTCCAGAGAGGCCATTTCATAAAATTGTAAAGTTGAAGCCTCCATTGCCTTGGAGACTTCAAAATGTTGGAGATGCCAGAACTGTGGGATACCTGTCAAAGAGAGCTGCTAACAGGGAATAGAACCAGCTCCCCAAAAGAAGTGTGCTGCAGTCCACAAAGCTAGAGAGAGTTGGAGATCGTTAGAGTATTTTGACATTAGGCATGGAGATGCAGAGTTTGGAGTTTCCCAGCTGGTTTTCAGCCTTGCTTTGCTTCAATATTTTGTCACTGTGCTCCCCTCCTTACATTTTGGAATTGTGTATCTTGTATAAGTTGGAAGCATGCGATCTGCTTTAGTTTTTTAATTTTATAGGATATTACAGTTAAGAGATTGCCATGAATCTCAGAAAAGGCTTTTTACTTTAAAACAAGTTTGAGACTGTTATAAATTATGGGGACTTTTAAAGTTGGACTGAATGCATTTTTGCATTATGACATGCCTACAGGCCTTTAGGGACCAGGAAGTGGAATTTGGTGGTTTGATAGAAAATATCCCCCAAAGGGAGTGGTGATGTGGAATATCTTTCTGTGTGCTGTGTATATCACTGGTTAATAAAGAGACTGTTTTGGCCTATGACAGGTCATCTTAGAAGCAGGCAGGAAATCTGAGCATAGATAAAGGGGAAGGAGGGTGGAGTCAAGAGAGATGTGATCCAGCTGCCCAAGGAGTGAAATGTAAAAAAGTAAGTGAGCCACGGGCCACGAGGCAGGATGGATGAATGGAAATGGGTTAAGATGCAAGAGCAAGCTAGCAATGTGCCTGAGCCATAGACCAAGCAGCATATAATTAATATAAGCATCTGAGTCATTTCTGGGGGGCTAAGCAGCTGCTGATGGGCCCGGACTGCAGGGCTAGGCCAGGCTGGAAACTTCATACAACAGACTAGTGCTAGTAAGAGGTGTAGCTTTATTGGAGTAGATATGCCCGTGTTAGAGAAAGTGTGTCACTGTGAAGGTAGGCTTTGGGGACTTATATATGTTCAAGCTTTGCTCAATGTGACACTCAGACCACTTTTTGTTGCCTACAAGATGTAAGATTCTCAGCTACTTCTCTAGCACCGTGTCTGCCTGCACACCACCATGTCCCATCATGATGACAACGGACTGAGCCTCTGAACTGTAAACCAGCCCCAATTAAATGTTTTCATTTATAAGAGTTGCTGTGATATCAGGTGGTAGGCGGATCTTTGTGAGTTCAAGACCAGCCTGGTCTACAGAGTGAGTTCCAGGACAGCCAGGGCTGTTACACAGAGAAATCCTGTCTCAAAAAACCTAAAAGGAAACAAAGGGGAAAAAGAGTTGATGTGGTCAAGGTGTGTCATCACAATGGAAACCCTAAGACACCCTCCCTCTCTCCATTCCTTCCTCCCTCTCTCCCACCCTCCCTCCCTCCTTTTCTCCCTCCCTCCCTCCGTTCAGTTGCTGTTGTCAAGCATTTTTCTGCAGTAATAATAAAAGAAACAAATACACATGGACACACTTCTAGAAAAGCACCTGCACACATCCAGGGAGGTTTGGTAAATGCTTAACATTAGCGTCTAAGACAACCAGCCCAATGCACAGAGATCTACCCCGATGTGTGGTGCTAACCAGTTTCCGTGTGTCAACACTCTCACCACAACAGGTTCTAGCTACCCGTGTGCCTTTTCTGTGTTTGATGGTAAGAAGCAATAGACATGGTTGGCTCTCCAGAGCATGCTCCTGCATGCTGGTGGACTGTGTCACAAAATTGGAGACTTTAGATTCTCTCTCTCTCTCTCTCTCTCTCTCTCTCTCTCTCTCACACACACACACACACACACACACACAC
The DNA here is from genome assembly GCA_033318265.1 of Phyllotis vaccarum. NCBI lineage: Eukaryota > Metazoa > Chordata > Mammalia > Rodentia > Cricetidae > Phyllotis > Phyllotis vaccarum. The sequence goes on along the minus strand of JARWLC010000003.1, from coordinate 55,642,839 downwards.
ACACACACACACACACACACACACACACGAGGCAGAATCTCACTCACCTGGCCAAAGATGATCATGGCCTTCTTAGCCCTTTGCCTCTGCTTTCCAAAAGCTGGGATTTCAAGCATGTGCCATCAGGCCCAGTCTATACGATGTTTGGGGTTCAAACTCAGAGATTTATGTGTGCTAGCCAAGCATTCTGCCAGCCAAGCTACATCCCCAGGTCTTGTTCCTGTAGCTCCTGAGCTTCAAACATCTCTGTCTTTCTGTAGGAAAGACCCCCACCAAGCTGTCTTCTACTCTGGGAGAGTAGCTAATGCTGCAACTGGGGATATCATAAGTTTGGCCCAGCTCTCTTCCTGTCTACTCTTTTCAATTTTTAAAATTTCATTCGTTTATTTGAAAAAATAATCATAGGGTCTCACCATGTACCCTAGGCTGGTCTAGAACTTGTAATCCTACTGCTTCTGCCTCCCAGTACTGGGATTTCAGGGGCGGGCTTTTAAGTCAAATGTCTTCCCTTGCTGGGAACAGGTAGGGAAGGCTCAGAGAGCATAATGACATCCAAAGTCACACAGCAGATAAGCCAAATATCTGGCCTGTGCATTCTGGCCCACGAATTACCCCCTCTCTTACAATCCTTCCTGCTGCCCTGAGCCTCCCTGGGAATTTCAGTGACTCACGAAAACCCCAGAGTTAAGTGCATCTCTATCTGTCCCATTATTCTCAGGGGGTCTCGGAAGAAGGTGCATTTTTGGGCAAGGCCAGCTGTGAGAATCTGCCTCTGCAGGATCGGACCAGTGAGTGGATGACAGGGTACTTGGAGCCCTCTGTGGAGGTCCAGGCAGCCCCAGGGGGAGGAGGGAGCTAAGGGAGAGATGGGAAAATAAAAGTGGGCTTTGGAAGCAGACAGGAGTGCTCACCTCTCCATGTAGGTGCTATTCAGCCTTGGGCGAGTGTCTGAGCATCTTTGAACCACCTTGTCCCCTTGTAAAGCTGCATAGTCTCTAAGCAACTGCAGACTTTAGAAGTTGATGGGTGATGTATTCCTATATTCCATGGCTGTGTCCAGAGGGGCTCAGTATGTATTAGGGTCCTTCTATTTCCAACATACCACAACTAAACCATCTTAGGGGATCCTGGAGACTGGTTAAAGGGGTGGTGTGCTTGATCCTCTATGTCCCCCAAACCCTGCCTTGCCAAGCCCATGAAGCTGCTTCATACAGAACCAGGAATTCAGCCCCATAAAAAGTAAAGCCCATAATGTCCTCAGTACAGATCTTGCCAATATCCTGAGTTGATCCTGTCAGCATGACAACCTATCCCCACCTAGCTTTGGCACTGTGCAAGCTCTGGACAGAGGCCAGGGGAAGAATATGAGGGCCAAGTTCTGATACTGGTGTGCTGAATGACCTCAGTATGTTGCTACCTGTCTCTGGTCCTTCCTGTTCCCTTTATATGCTGACTCATCCTAACCTTGGCTTTCAGAGAAGCTGAAATCAGAGCCCAGGTTGTACCTAAGTGAATACTTTTGTTGGCACATGCCAAAGCTGCGCCCCAGGCTCCCTAGACCAGACCCATAAACTAGGTTCATAGACTCCTGATGAGGCAGCAAGGCCTCCCTCAAATAAAAAGCATTTTCCAAACAGGGTTGGGAAAGGCTGGCTCTGGGCAGCCTGAGGCAGGCCATCTTGAGGGCACTGAGGCAGAGGGTGCCTGGCAGCCTAAGCCTTCTGAGCCAAATGCATGGGGAACCAGCATCCTGAGTCACTGGCTGCTTCTCCTCACCTCCCTGTTGTACTAAAATTGGGCCCCAGTCTGGCTTGGTGTGTGGCCTTGGCTTTGTATCTTCTCCTTTGAGACCTGGTTCCTCTGCCATGGAACTGGAAAGTGAATGTCTGGCTGGCCATGTGCATGGTAGCCAGCAAGCAGAGCTGGGAGAGCAGGGGACAAATGGCTGTGCATTTTGGGAGGGGACCTTCTGTCTTGCAGGTAGCCACTCGCATACCTCCCATGGCAACTCTGGTTGCACTTGCCCCCACCCCTAACCACACTTGTCCAGAGGGAACCTGCAGGTGTGGATAGGGACAGCCTGGATCATGGCTGCCTAGACCTGACCCCCTGCTGTGTAACCATCTCCTCTAAATCAACTAGGAGGCTTCCAAAGGGCCAGGTCTGAGTTCTGTCCATCAGATCAGGTATCTCAAGGGCAATGGGTCTGTGTTACCTCAGAGAGAAGAAGGCTCTTATGCCTGGACGCTCAGCCTGCGACCTTACATTGGCTCTGCCTTTACCATTAGGCTCCCACTCTTCCCCATCTGTGAGAACAGCACACAGGAGGCTTGCACTACTCTGTAGATGGCTGGTACTAGGGAACATCACTTGTGTATCTGAAGGAAGGAAGCTACACGTACTCTGGAGGAAGTGGGACAGGAAGCAGTAATTCTGAACCAGGTGCTGCCCTGTTCTGCCAGGCCGGCAACCCCAGCTCCAGGCCTGGAGGCCAAGATCAGGTGGAGTGATTCAGGCCTGGGTTGGGCTGTGGGTGCTCAGATCTACTCCCAATCTGACTGGCTTTATTCTGGAGAGTGGTGCTGAGGCTGGGGTGCTGCCTTGGTCTCATGGAGTCAAAACCGGACAGGCCTCAGCACTAGCTATCGAATGCTTCCTGGCAGAGTCAAGGAAAGACAGGGCTAAGGAGAGAGAGCCAGAGGACCCCAGCAGTTCGTAGGGTCCTCATACTGGGACCCAAATCTCCCTATATTCTGCCCAGCTACCTCTTGGAGAGACAGTTCGTCCTGAAAGATCCTCTTCCAGTCTGGGGGTTCATAGAATCCTTCCCTTCCAACCCTAGTCAGTCAGCTTCCCATTGCTGTGATAAACTACCATTCAGGGCTCTGGGGGTTTCACCCCTTAATTACCTCAATTATCACAGGCTGGGAACATGTGACCAAGCTAGCTTCTGTCTCTCCAGGCTGGCTGGGAAGCAAAGAGAGAAAATGGAAGCCAGGACAACTGTCCCCATTCAAATGCACACTCCCAGTGGCCTACTTCCTTCAGCTGAGGCTCCACCTCCTGAAACCTCCACTGCCTCCCTTTAATCCATAAATGGATTAATCAATCAACTATGTAGGGCTCTCAATGATCCATCACCCCAGAGGAGGAGCTTTTAGAGAACACCAGGAGATGTGGCTGAGAGAGGCTAGCTGCAAACTTAGAATCACATTGCCAGCCCCCCCACCCCCCACTTAAAGCCCTGTGCACTTTAGCTGGGCAGTGGTGGCACAAGTCTTTAATCCCAGAAGTAGGCAGATCTCTGGGAGTTCAAGGCCAGCCTGGCTTTCAGAGCGAGTTCCAGGACAGCCAGAATCAGTGAATCCCGTGAAAGAAAAACAAAGCCCTCTGAATCTCTCCCTGCAGTGCACCATACAGGATGCTCTGAATGGTAGAGCGGGTTGCTTACAGCATACAGGTATTCGAGGTAGAGTTAGGGTGATCTTCCTGTCTGAACTGGTCTTGCCTCCTAGATCAGAGGGTTCACTTGCCCACCCCGCCACCCTGTAAGCCGACATCTTCAGAACTCAGAGGAGCTGAGAAGCCTTTACATGTAGTGAGTTCTATTTACCTGCTGTTTTCCTTAACTTGGGGAACAGAGACTGGCCCCACAGGGCCTGGTGGAAGCCTTAGCTGCAGAACCTGATGTCTGGGGCTCAGTGAGGCTATCAAAAGATCTGGGGAGCCTGGGGGCTTTGCTGAGGGTGCAGCAGGCCCTGCCTGTGAGGACTCTAAGGAGCCAGGACATGCCCAGCTCAGTTGAAGGCAGAACCCACTTTGAACCCCTGTGAACTCAGGAGATTTGAGCCATATGGGGCACAGAGGTCAGACACATTGACTGTGCAATGCCAGACAGGATGGCCTTTGTGGATGGCCTGTTTGGGATCCAGGCTCAGGCCAGTCAGAAACTGAGCAGCAAGGATCTTGACAGATAGGGAGGCAGGAACATTTACATAGAGAGCACCTGGAGCCATGAACCCCAGGGTTCTTGTCTGTCCCTTTCCTAGTGAGCCAATGCCTCTAACTCCCTTCTAGATGCCAAATGTCTCCCATCTGGTAGACCGGGTGTCACTCAAAGACTATAGTTTACTGAAGAGGGAGGCATTTGGGACACATAACCTTGAGCACCCCGAGGGAGAACAGAGAAACAAGAAGCGTATCTGACCTAGGTCATAAACCCTCTCTTGCTCAGGCTACCATCCCACAGAAAGGCCCCGCCCTGAGCAGGACCTGGCACCCCCTCTCCATGCATGCCTATGGTGAGTTATCTTAAAGCTGTGTGTCTGCAACAGGTCACCAGATCCTGTTCTTGGGTATACCCAGTCCTTCTCCTTCTGGGGTCAGGAGAGTTAGGCAGGTCCCAACACCCTTGCCTGGATGACCTCTTCCCCTCAGGAATGTTGTCTCTGGATGCCTGACTCTTGAAGGAGAGAAGGGAGGTCTCTGAGCCCAGCAAGGCGAAGGGCAAGGGAGGCTAGTTTGTGACTCTGAGGGCATCAAGGCTCCCCATGTCTGACAGGACATTGCTAGAGAGTCCCTGTGAGCCTGGTGTACCTCGGGTCTGGCTATATTTGGAGGGGAGGGACTTAAGGTTGGCAACCTCACAGATTATTCCAGGAGAGTGCCAGAGACACAGTGAACCTGGGCAGATGCCTAAGGCAGGTCAGACCCCCTCTGCCTCCAGAAGGCAGGAGCTTGAAGCTGAAGACATCCCGCTGACACAGGCGGGACTCTCACCATCTCTGCACTGTGGGCTAGCTTGGACAGTAGGGGGTGGGGAGGTATCATTGCCACGAGCTGGGGACCCAGCTCCAGATTCACAGGGAGAGGACATGTTTGGGCAGTCCTCAGCTGCCTATTCCAGAAGTGAGTGGAGGGAGGCAGGAGGCAGAGGAGGAGGATCACAGACAGGAAGTGTTGACAGATCCAGGGTGTTGGCCATCACCCATCTGATAAGATGTTGCCAGAGACTTAATGAGGTTTACTTTGTTTTCGCTGAAGCCAGGCATTGAGCCAGGGGAGGTGGCCCTGCAACTGCCTGCTGTGTGACCCAGGGCCGGTCACTACCTGTCTCTGGGCCTCACTATTCCTGTCATGACTTTCCAGCTATTGTCTGCCTCTGCCTTGCTCACGCTCTTTCTTCTTCGTCAAGCTCTGAGCATCCCTCATTTCCACCTTGGTTTTCCCGTCTGTCCAGCCACCTGTTCCCTTGTCCTTCTGTCCTTTCCTCTCCACACCCATTACCACTAGGAGCAGGGCCAGGAGAGGTAGGGCTATGTTTAGAGTTCCCAGCTTACGGGTAACGCTGCTCCCCAAGAGCCACTGGCCAGGGCACGGGGGGACCCCGGGGACTCTGTCCATCAAGGGCAGTGGCTGCTGCCCATTTGTTAGCTGATGGCTCAGAAAACCCTCGAAACTGTAAATTATGAGGGTAAAGACTGAGTCCATGATTGTCCACGGAAGCAATCTTTATTTTGGGGTGCACTCGGGACTGGTCAGTCCGGCGGCCTCTCCCTAAGGTGGGATTTTAGAGAACAGCCCCAACTGGCCTCTTGAGGCTCTTTTTATATAAGAAATAGGTTTTTACAGTGGCGAGAGATTTGGCTGTTACACACTGTTAGAAAAATACAGTGGAAGGGAACAAGGAAAAGGTTGTACATCATAAAAATGGGGTTGTGAGTTTAGCATAGGTTGAAAAACATGTTTTACAGTTTGCATCAGATCCAAGAAACAGGAACTTATTCCTACTTACAAACAGAAACCTTAACTTGCCAGGACTTACACAGGAAAAACTTCATTCTTAACTGTCTTCACTACAAACATAACCCTTAACCTGTAAAGTTTATTGTTCCTGTTTTGGACCCACAATACGTGGAGTTTAAGACTTCCTTCACATAAGCCAGCTTTGTCTGAGCTGTCCATGTCCCTCTGTGGAGTGTGAATCTTGCCAGAACGACAAGAGAAGGGGGCTGGAGTCAGCTTTTTCCATAGCAGAGCTGATGGGTGTGGCTTCAAGAACAGAATACTTCCTGAGAGCCGGAAATAGCTGGGAAGGCTTCCTGGGGGAGGTGGCCCTTAGTTCCTCATCCTGTGCCTTTGTGCCCTCCTCTCTTTGGGTATGGGAGAAAGGGAATGTGCTGTGTGGCCATGGATTAACTTCTCACCTTCTCTTGGCCTTCTTAGCAGTGCCAAATCAATCATGGCCTTTTTAGAGGACCCTGAAAGGGTCATGGGGACCATGGGTGGGGGAGGGATCTCTGCCAGGCTTAGTCCTGACTTCCTGTTCTTTTGTTTGTAGGGGAAATGGATTGCATGGCTGGTGCCTGGACAATAGGCCCCTGGGATCAGCGTCTTTGTGCCTTCCTGTTGTAACCGGAAAGGCGGGACTCCAGAAAAGACCAATGGTTTGAGGGGCAGCATGGTAGAAGAGAGAGAACTATAGTTAAGATGCCTCGGAAGATGAACAGTCAAACACCCTTATGGGCAGCCTAATGTAAGCATAAGTCCATTATACTTTCCTGACCCCATGTGTGGGAGTGGGAGAGAGCGATGGGGTACAGGTGAGGACAGTGGGCTGTACCTGCTGTGTGTTACATCATGGTGTATAGTCTTGTGGCTTTCAGGCTGTGGCTGCTCTGGGTTATGTTTTACAAAGCAATGATTTGTTGTGACGTACTCCATGTTGGGTGCAGGTGCCAAGCCAGAAGGGCTCCGCCTTGTTTATCTAAGCAAACAGCTGCCATCTGCACAGCAGGAGCTACAAACTGATAAACGGTTTATCTATGCCAATAGACATCGCCTGTGAGCACATCAAATCACACAGAGATGCCAGTCATGAGGGCTTATCCATGTACTGGGTGTCACCCCACATGAGGACTATCAAGGAACACCATAAGACTGCCATGTGACCTTGCATACAAGTCTTCACTCAATCACCTCTCAGGAAAATCATCATCTAAGCAGAGAAATGTGCCTAATGATCTCTGTCTGTTGGCAGCTTCAGCTCAGGTGGCATGTATCCTTGAAGGTGACATGTAGGACACAAGGTCCACTTTAGACTGATAGCTGAAGCTGCCACCCAGTCTGTATTGACATATTCGTGTCCAGGTTGGTATATTTCTCATTGGGAGGAGCTCAGCCGTCTGAACCCTGAAGCTCCTTGAACACTGTCCTGGTCATTCTGTAGCCTGAGTATCAGGACATGACATGTGCAATGTGAGACATGTGAAACATGTGACATGTGAAACATGTGATACGGAATTTGAGGGTATTCAATGTTAGTAATTATAGTGGGAACCGAATTTAAAAGACGCTGTGATTGCCCACAGTTATGATTTCCAAGTGCATCGGTCACTCTCCATGTCGCTATGACCAGATACTTACCAAGAAGCCACTTTAAGAAGGGAGTCTCAGCCTGACATGGTGATCTCAGCACTCGGCAGGCAGAGGAAGGCAGACTTCTGAGTTCATGGCCAGCCTGACAACCAGGGCTACACAGAAAAACTCTGTCTTAGAAAACCAACATGCCCCCCAACAACAAGCAAACAAACAAATCACGAAAAGAGAAGAAAGGGGAACGTTATTTCAGCTCGTACTCTGTGGGTTCATTCCTTCATGTACCCTCAGAGCTGGCAGCTGAAAGGTGAGGCAGCTGTCATGTTGCATCTGAGCAAGGAAAAGCCAAGGAAAGGAAAATGATGCTCACCCAGCTCACTTTCTCCGTTTCATTCAGTCTGAGACTCAGTCAGAGAACTGTGACACCTACACTCCCAGTGTAACTATCCTGATCTAGCCCCTCACAGACAGGCTGGTAATATATGAGCACAATGAGCCAAATCTGGAGTAGCTGGTGACATTGGCAAAGCTTGTGGATTTTTCTGACGCTATAGTCACAGACGAGTGTGTCCAGACTTTCATAGTGTTTGGATGACAAAAGCCCAGACCTCAACTGGAAGTCTCCACTAGGCAGAACCACCCCTGAGGAGCCTAGTATATGGGCTGCAGGAATGGAACCCAGGCCTTTATGCATCCTAGGCAAGTGCTCTGCCAACTGGGCCATATGCCCAGTTTCCTTGGTGTATTGTTTATGGCAAGTCACACAGTACTTCTGTGTTTATGTGGCCCGTGAGGCAGGTGGGGCAAGTTTCACAGAAGGACCAGGTGAGACCTGAAGCCTTGTGTTGGAGGGGTGCAAAGCAGAGAGGCTGTGACTCCTCAAAGGATGGCCTTGCTCTGAGAGTCCGTGAGAGGGGCTGGACCTAGGCTAATGTTTCGGGGGGGATTTCCCTGGAGCCTAGGCCTCTTCCCCAGCAGTTTCAAGGAAGAGCCAACTTCAGGACACACTCCAGAATCCCTGCCATATTCTCTTTACTCAAAAGTTTGCTTAAAACACAAACTCTCAGAGAAGAGTTTAACAGAGGCAGAACATGTACGTCTATAGATACTGTGCTCCAGATAAGCCTGGGGTTCCAGCCAGATGCAACTGTACAACTCCCATGAAATACATGGTTCAGGAATCTTCCTTTGAGACATTTATTCAACTTCACCCAGAGTTAGTCCTCTGGGTCAAGAAGAGTTGGGCTTCTCTGCCTCAACTGGCTTAGTTTTACCTTGTGATTCATGATTCCATGATTTATGAAACTCATGATACTTTCTCTTTTTCCTGCTCTACTAGGAAACTCATAGCTAAATCTACCATACACATTATTTCCCTAACAGTCTCTTCCCCTTTGACTTAATATTCTCACTTGGGGAAGGGAAAAAGCCCTGGTGTGGCAATTCTTGACCTGTTGATCACAACTCCTTGGGGAGAGGGGGCGATTTACATGTTAGTTATTTATATTACAATTCATAACAGTGGCAATTCAATAATTCTCTGGTTGAGGGTCACCACAACACGAAGAACTGTATCCACTGCCCTAGAGGGTGTATTAATTATGCAGGTATTCTCAAAGCACTTTTCCCAGGATGTAAGTGTGAACCCACTGAGGTAATGCTGAGTCCTCTGGGATGTGTGAAGGGCTGAGAGATGGAGATAAGGAAGTACTAGGGACCAGAAGGCATGAAACTCATGGAAACCTCAGGTCAGGAAGTAGGTCCCCAGTGGGAGCCGCAGGAAGGCCCAGAGTGAATCAGAGGAGGTACCCAGCCAGGAGGGTCATTGAGGGGATCGGTGTTGGGGGCCTTGAATGCCAAGTCAAGCTTGTGTTCCCGATTTCCTGAGCACCAACTGCAAGCCCACTTCTAATTAATGTGTATCTCTAAACTTGGAGATTTTAAAAATTAGAAGACTGGGAAATTTAGAAGATTAGGAACCCTGGGGAAGTCCAGTCATGCGCCCAGGATCTTGGCTTGGCCAAGCCCAGGTCGGAACACAAGGGTCAGGTCCCAATCTCTTTGCTTCCCACTCAGCCACCTTGGGGTTCTTTTTTTTTTTTTTTTTTTTTTTTTTTTTTTTTTTTTTTTTTTTTAATGCTTGTTCATTTTGTTGAGATAGGGACTCATGGGGCCCAGGCTAGTCTTAAATTCCCTGTGTAGCTGAGAACGCACTCCTGTTCCCCCTGGGAGCTGAGATTGCAGGTGCACACCACTATACCATATTTATCCGATGCTGGGGATTGAACCTAGGATCTCAGGCATGCCAGGCGAGCATTCTACCAGCTGACCCACATCTGAAGCTATGCAGAAGACTTCCAGGAGAGGAATGACATGATTGGACTGCAGCGAACCAGGGCCTGGGATACCAAGAGCTGCCGAGGTCTCCAAAGAGAGACAGCGGCGTCTGGGTCAGGCACGTGGTGATGGCGGAGAAGGTATGAAATGAATGGCTCTGATCAAAAGAAAATGGGAGGCAGAGAAGATGAACCGGAGAATGAATAACAGCTTAGAGTCTGAGACCAAGAAAAGCAGAGACTGAAGATGTGGCCGAAAGGTCCCTCATGCATCATTTTTAGAGATGTGGAGGCCAAGCATGTGGAGGACAGGGCTGTTTGGTCTGAGGTCACTGTGATGGCCACCTGTGGGTGGCACTCTTGAACCTAAGGCCCTGAGGGCAGTATCCTCGTGCCTGGTCAGCTGGTGCCCAAGCCTGACCCAGCCCTAGTAAAGGTATCATTTAGCACTGCTCATACCGTTGCGTGGGCCTCAGGTGTCCTTCAACAGAGAGCTGGGCCTGGGCTTTGGTCTCTGTGGGAACAGGGCTGGACAGGATCATGTGGCGTGTGGCCCTTACCCCCTCCTGCCATTATAACCACTGTACTCAGGGAATTGGTGGGTACTCAGCTTTCTCATGACGGGAGAGTCAGAACATCTGAGGACACTCCCCAGTCACTAGCAAGCCCTGAATTCTGCCTCTGGTGGTGGTGCAGAAAGAGGTTGGAGGGTATCTGGAAGACCCCAAGAAGAGTTGAGACCACTCACCCACTGTCTAAAACTTTGGGTTTTAGAATGATACCTGGAAACAGCAAGTTTCCTCTAGATGTTTGCTGAATGAATGAATGAATGAATGAATGAATGAATGAATAAAAGCACTGGGTTTGGGCTTGGCTTCCTGTGATTTCTCCCTTGTCTCCTTGGGTAAGACATTGATTGCTTCCTTCAAGCTTTAGCTAGCCTCACTGGAAAACGAAACCCAGAGACTGTGACCCTCTGATGGTGACAAAATCTTTCTGGAGCAAAGTACAGTCACAGGAAGCAAGTGAGACTGTCCCTGAAATTCCCTCATTCCCTCGGGTCCTGGAAAAGAAGGTGGCGATGGGAGAGTCTGGAGCCAGGGGTCACTGGCTGCAGGCTGCCCTGTACAAGCACAGCCAGGGCTGTGACCCTCAGGCTGGAGAGCCATATCTGGGGTTGGCAGTGGCCAGGCAGCCTTGGGATCCCTCAGATTTGTCACAGGCTCAGGCTGGCCATTCCTATGTCTTGCTGGTTACCAGAGCTCCCCTGGCCTAGATGCCCAACCCTCAAACATCCAGTGACTTCCCCTTATCCTTACCCAGAGCCCACATCACGGGGCAGTGTCTCGGGGTTTTGTTCTTAGGGAATAACAACTTTCAGTCAGCCCAGGCAGGCTGTGTCCCTCAGCCACACAGTAGCCACTCAGCCATATCATCTCACTCTGGTAACTCTTCTTTGAGCAGCCTGCCTGACCCCTGAAGGGTGAAAATTCTGATCTAGTGCCACTCATGGAAAACCTGGGGACCTAGAGGGGACAGGAATCTTAAGTCTCTGAACTCAGCAGCACCCTGGAATATACTAAGATTGTACGTGTGTGTGTGTGTGTGAGTGTGTGTGTATGTGTGCATGTGTGTATGTGCATATATATGTGTGTATGTGTGTATATATGTGTGTATGTGTGTGTGCATGTGTGTCATTTGTATGTACATATATATATATATATATATATATATATATATATATATATATATATATGTATCTGTGTGTGTGTCTATGTTGTTTTCTGATTTACCTCCAAGTCATTTGTATAGCCAAGCCTCCTCTGATCATATCCCTCCATATAATGTTCCCCACCCCTTTCGGTCTTCACCGCCCCTAGCTTGTTGCTGGCTGTCACTGTGTACACATCTTGACACTGTCTGTGTCCCACAGGAGTGAGGTCTTGCTACCTGACTCCTCATTGTACCCTGACACAAAGAAAAATGATCAGCCTCCTCAAGCTAGTGAAAATATAAGATATATAATATATAAAATGTCAGAGCCCAACCCTAGACACTTGCCCTGCTGCTGTATCCCTGGCCTGTTCACGGGGCATGCTGGAAGAATCGCTCAGTCCTCCAGCTCCTGGGCAGCTGTCCTCTGTAGAGAATTGTCCTTTTGGCTGCCCAGCCAGGGAAGGAATGCTGAGCTGAATTAATCCATCTGTGAAGGGGGTGGTGAGGTCATCCAGCTCCCACCCCCGCTGCTGCTCCCAGGTCTGACCCATCAAGCCTGGAGTCACAAGTTCAAAGAGACCACAGCCTGGACGTGCAGGATGTGACTTTGTGAGTTATGGGTAGGGCAGGGGCCTGGGCAGGTCATGATGTCTCCCAGGAAATGTTCTCAGGTAGAAACAAAGGAAGAGAAGTGAAGAGGGTTCACCACAGAGGGGACTGAAGAGCAGACATGTGGGTTTCCTTCTACGGGAAAATAATGGCAGCACATGACTCTTCAAATTGCTCATGAAGCCTATTTGAGCAACAGGGAAGTCTGCGGAAGGAGCTGAGCATCTAATGCTCCCCTGGCAGGGACCTGTGGATGCTTGGGAGCCTGGGGAAAGGCAAGGTGGTCTGCATGCCGAAAGCTGGCCTTGGGAGTTTGTCTTAGCTTCGGCGTCCCCCGGCGTCGGTTCCTACCTCTGTAAAATAGACGGATATCCTAGGGTACCCCTACCCATTCCTCTACAGCCCTCTTTGCCTCCCTTCTTTTCCCTCAAGCCCGAGAGTGATCCCTTGGAGAAGTCAGATCCGGCTGCTCCGGCTCTCCCCACAGTCAGTCCTGGATCTTCTGGTTTAGGAAAAGGGGAGTGGAAAGGCCACCCCTGAAGGGTTGTTTTGCTGGTTCTGTATTTGGGGGTGGGGGGGGATAAACTGAGCCATAGCCTTGATGATTTTTTTCTTCTGTTTTTTAAGACAGGGCTCTTCTGTTTGGCCCTGGATGTCCTGGAACGCACTCTGTAGGCTATCCTGCTCTCAAACTCACAGAGATCTGCCTGCCTCTGCCTCCCAGATGCTGGGATCAAAGACATACACCACCACTGCTCAGTGTATAATGAACTTTTAAGACCAGAAATATTACACTCAGACATGCTGACAGAAAGAAGATCATCCTAGGAAGAGAAACCAATTAAAATATATGCCATTTTTCTTTGTTTGTGTCCTGGCTTCCTAACCAGGCTAGAGGTTCCTGGAGGCAAGAACCTCCATTGGCTGTTAAGAAGCCCTCTTGCAGGGGATGTTTCTCTCCTACCTGTCTTTGCTGTCTCCTCCCTGTGGAGAGGACTCTTAGCTGTGTGTTTGCTGCCTAGGAGGCATGCCCTGACTGTCATCAAGAAGGGACCCTATCCAGTCAGCAGTCCTATGGCCTCTTCATGTTTGCAACAAAACAGGCAATCCCTAAACCCACACCCAGCCTTCTCCATCCATCTAACCAGATACCTCGAGGCCCCAAACACTATGGCCATCCTTGTGGCCACCCTTCCTCCTATGTCACTTTGCCCACAGATGTCATTGGCTGCATTGTCTTCAAGATGTGTTCAAAATCCTTTTCCTCTGTCCTCTGACATCTCAGGACCAAGGCACCATCACCTCTGCCCAGAGGATGGAGAACCTGCAACCCTCTACCTCTTGGCTCTGGGATGGGTCTATTTCCCAAACCATCAAGTCCTTGGAGCAACGAGCCTGGTCTCTCTCGCATCTCCTAGGGTGTTGAGCATCTAGGAGCCCCACAACACCAGTGTGAGCACAGGGTATCCCAGTAACCATCACCACACAGGTCCAGAACCTGCCTCCTGAGCTCAGAAGAGTTTTTCTATATGCTTTTCCCTTCCTTTCTTCCCTCTATTCCCCCTCCCTGCTTCCCTCCTTCCCTCCATCTTTTCTGTGAAAATAGTGAATTTTATAAATGCTGACAGTATTTTATGAAGAAACAAAATAAAAGGACGGAGATTTTGGCTGCATGGTAGCGTTGCTTACTTAGTCTGAACTAAGGCCCTGGGATTGATCCCAAGTACCAAATAGCTGGGCGTCGTGGCAGTGAACACTTTCAGTGGCAGCAGGATGATGCTGCGGAGTGTAGGGTCATCCTGAGCTGCAGAGTGAAGAGAGCCAAATTACAAAGCCAATTCAATCATCTCCGCATCTGGGCTTCTATCTGTCTGTCTCCCTTACACACAGATACACATACATGGGTCAAAATTAACCAACAGGTCTATGTAACTTTTATTTTCTTCATGTTTCCCCACAGATTATCTTCAACCTTAAAGATATAAATTTCCTTGAATACGAAAACAATATTTGGGACAGTGCATAGGCAGGTTTGTGTAGACCCCAGTCACATGACACTATCTCTGGTCCTAGCTTTGCTTATGGGAAGGCTGGGCAGGACAGCTGAGAAAATCTCCATTCTCCACAATAACACGGGGACAGTTCAGACTCTCCTCACAGGGCCATTGTGGGAATGAAAGGGATGCTAGGGATGGTGGCTAACACTCTGAAGCCCTGGTCAAGTCCTGTCCCTTGTGGCTGGGCAAAGGTGCTCACTCACTGACTTGTACCCTCTGAATTCTGGGCACCAGGGCATCACCTCACCATGTGGTGTGTAGGTCAGGTGGAACTGTCTGCAGGCAGCTCTGCCACTTATAGTAATGTGCTAGAAACCTAAATAGACACCAGCACGTCTTTTAGGCCTGAACTCTTATCCTGTCGGTCTTCTGTTACAACAGCTGTTACACACAAAGGGTAAACCGAGTCACACAGAGCTTAAGTGGCCCTATCCCCTCAGTGGTTTTTGAGTGTCAGGGCTGGGATTTGAACCACACAATACTCATCCACCAGTCTGACCCTGAAGACTGAATTGCCACACATAGGAGACAGGATCTACAAATAGCTTAGCATGGAGCCCCCAGAAAGACTGTCAAAGTATGGATTCAGGCACAAGAGCCTAAGAGACAAATGGCTAGACCCTCTGGGTTTCCTGTTGGCAGCTGAACCTGGCTGTTCCCAGGTCCCTTCCTACCCCACAGAGAGCTTCAGACACCTCCCTCCCAGCCTTCTAGATTGACAACCCATGACTTAGGTGACTGGGCACGGAGCCAGGAGGTGGGGACCAGGCTCAGGCAGGCTCCCCAGGTTGCAGGGTGGAATTAAAAGGGAGGAGAGAACACCAGCCCATTAGAACGCATGCTCCTATCGGCAGCCAGGTGTCCCCAAGAAGAGCCGGGGAGCCAGGGAGGCAGCTGGGGCTTGTGGCTCCTGGGCACCCAAGATAGCCCAACCAGAAGGCTGGGAGCTGGGCACAGGATGGCCCCACAGAGAGCTGTGCAACTATCTCTGAGGAAGCCCACTCATGCCGTGTGTGTAGTGGGTGTGGAGACGTTGGTAGATGTCTACAGGTGAGAGCTGGGGCACTTTCCTGTGCTTAGGTGGGGGAGCCTCTGGGGCAAAGAGTATGCAGGAGGGTACAGACAGAATGATATTTGGATACTAGAGAAGGTGAAGCTGGCACCAGAGCTTGGGAGGGAAAGGAAAAGGGTCTGCACAGGTGCTCTGGGGTTAGGACATTAGGTCCAGTCCCTGGATGAGGATGGCCTCAGTAGATTACTGAGTCCTGGTACCAAGCTCTCTCTGGGTTCTATATGCCAGTCTTCAAGTGGAGCAGTAGAAGGAACTGGGGCTTAGCCAGGGAAGAGGGTTGAGCCCCTTCCCTCCCTCTGTATCTTGCCAATTTTCCACCTCACTGTTGTTAGGGATGTGCATGTGACATCTTGACCCTTGGAGGCCAGCCAGGAACAACCAGAGTGACTGGGATTAAGAGGGAGGGGCCAAGGGATAACTCAATGACTTAATTTAAGAAGTGATCTGGAGCAAAGCCTGGGACTTGGGCTGGCAAGAGATGATGGTGGTGTTGCTAATGATGGAGATGGTCATGACAAGTGTCACAGTGGCCTTGATGGTGGCTGTAGTAGAGATGATAGAGACATCTGAATTGGAGAGCCACGACAGCAGTTTCCTCCATTGACCCAAATCTTCCCTGTCGTGGCTCTGTTTAGACAGAGATGCAGGGACCCAATAATGCCTCAGTTCTTGTTGGGAAACTTGGCTATGGTGATGTCTGGACCTCTGGAGCTCTGGGTGGGGCACCTTTCATAAGGAGCTGAGAGCTGGGGGTTCTCAGGAACTATCTGAACTCAGATACCCTTGGAGCTCAGTCTCTGTGCTTGCCTAGCCAGGAGGGTAAATGCTGTGTTGTATGCCTTCCTGAATTCCACTGATGCCTTGTCTAACTGTCCCCTCTCAAGTAGTGGAGTAGGACCCCAGTGACAGGGATGGGGAAAAAATAAACAAAAACTCTGGAGGCCAGATTTTGACTACCTACTGCTTGGGATTTGGCAGGGCAGGGGTTGGGGAGGGAGACAAAGACAGAGACAGAGGGACAGCACTTTTTGGTACTTCCCGGGGCCTTTACATAAGCTGGTCACATGTTCTATCCTGGGGCTGGGCCCCAGGAAATTTTAGCATGGGATATCATATCCAGGAGCCTGCAGTTTAGTCAAAGCTCACCTGAGACTAACCTTCCTGTACTGCATCTCACGGTCCTGGTTAACAGGGATGCCAGGGAAGAGCCCATGAGTCCCATATGCCTGATCCCAGGCCCCTGCTCTCACCTAGGGACATGGTTGTTTCTACAAGGTTCTTTCGAACTTCAGGCTTGCGTTATTTTACTAAGGTACTTGTCAGGGAGCCAGGCCTGCCTTCCCTCACCATTATCTCTGACTCTTCTCTATGTGTGCTGAACGGCTGACTGGATGCTCCCTCTGAAGCTCAGCATGGGAGTTACGTGTGCAGCAGGTGCATTCTGGTCCTTTTGGTCCCTGGCTGTATGAGTTTGGGCATGTCACTGCCTCTGATAGTCAATGGGAATGCAACAGTACCACCACCATGGGTTGGGGGTAAATGAGATGTGCACGTGCAGAACTGGTAGGCCATGCCAGCTGTGGGCACCCCCACATCTGTTCTTCCCATTGTTTCTCAGAGGTCGGAGGGGACAATAAGGTGGAGTATGTGGTGAGACACCAAGCCCTTAGCATCCTTCAGTGTTGCAGGCACAGAGGAAACTGCCTCGGCTGTGGTGTCACTTGGAGGGACTGAAGTGTAACTGTGCACCCTGAGTGGTGACCAGTGTCACAACTACCCAGAGTTTACAGGGGAGCGCAGGAGTTTTCTCTGCCACACTGAGGCTGTGGCATCAGGAAAAGGTGCTTTGGGTGGGTAAGCCAGTGGGGCTTCCAGGAGCCTGATGTTCCCCCAGGGGCTGGTGGGAGCCAGGCCACACTTAATGATGAGTGACGAACTTGGGGCTCCTTTACCCCTTTGCTTGGTGATTGCTTCCAGCTGAGGCCAAGGGACTTAGAACTCGTCTTGCTTGCTGATAAGCCTGGGAAGCCCCCCCCCCCCAGTGGTCGGTATGCCAGTCATCTGAGTGGCCCAGAGTCTAAGCCTCCAGGTGATGGTGGTTAAGGTGACATCAGAGGAAGTGATTAATTCCCCAGGGGCTGCATGGCCTGGCTATCTGAAAAAAATGTGTAGAGGGTGAATTGTGTCATGGGGTGACCAGACTCATCAGGTGCTGTAGACTGCCCTGCAATTGGGCTAGCTCAGCACCCTTACCCCCAATATCCTCATGTGGTATCTGAGCACCTTGATGCCTCTTCCCCAGTAGGCTGTGACTCCCATCCCCAGTGGGCTCCTTCAACACTCTCACCTCCCTTTCAACAAGGCAAAATAGGGACTTCAGGCTCTGTAGCTCTGAGGTTTGGGATGCAAGAGTATGAAGCGCTGTGATCCTCTCAGGTGAGCCACAGGGAGGATCATGCCTGAGCATCTCCTGGGCTTCCTGAAGTCCAAAACTAACAATGTCCTGTAGTGTGTCTGTCTGACTGTTTCTGCAGCCGTCTGTAGATAAACACTCTCAGCACTTACGGGAGCATGGGTAAACTGGGCTGGGCTGCCAGGGAAGTAATTATGGGATTGATGGGATCCTAATTCAAGGGACTGACTGGGCTGTAGGCGCCACTGGGACCAGGATGGGCTCCTTCTCTCCCTCTCTCACTGCTACAGCCTATCCTTTGCCTACAGAGGGAAGAGTGCCCTTATTTGGAGGTTATATTCAAATGCTTACACTTTTGAGTTCCTAGGCCATGTGAGGCCACTGAGAAAGGCCATGTTCGGATTTCATGGTGGCCTAAGGATCATCAGATGTGGGATAGAGAGTGGACACTGGGCATCCTCACAGCATAGTGTCGGCACCAGGCAGCATTAAAGGGCACACACTTATCATTCCACCACTTAGGAGGTTGAGGCAGGAGAATTGCAAGTCCAAGGCCAGACTGGGCAAACGAGTGAAACCCTGTCTCAAAATGTAAAAAAGAGACCTGGGTGTGTAGCTCAGGGGAAGAGTGCTTATCTAGTGTGCAGGAGACCCTGGTTTAATCATCAGTATCGTCAAAATGGAAGACCTGATATTGCTATTGTCCTCAGAAGTCCATTCCCTCAATTCTACAGATATGGTTTCTTGGTACCAGCTGCCTAGCTGAGCTATGGGGATCCATCCATTTGGCATCCTCAAGGCCTCTTCTGCCTGCCACTTGGATTTTGGTGTGTGAATTGTTCCTTGGGTCCTGTTCTCCTGGGTTCTCAGCAGCTTCACATTCAAATCTTGATTCTTTTTTTCTTCCTTGGCCCCAAATCCTTCTGCTCACTTGGGGCCAAGGAGGAGAAGGGCTGTGGCTAGCCAGGTCCAGTACTCGCTGTTCTGAGGGGTGACTGCCTGGGGGTAGATGCTTCCCCATCTTTGGAATGCATCCTTTTTGAGGTGTGTACCCTCCTTCACTGTTCCCGTACCTGTGGCCCTGGCCTCCAGGACGTGTGGCGTGAGGACATGCCACACTGGATTAGGCCTAGACACCTGGATGGGGCCAGGGATGGGTACCGGCTACAAGTGGAAGAGGCAAGGAGGATTCCAAAGCACCCAAGTCCGGGGTTGGCACTGAGAAATCTGGGACTTGTGGACATGGGCTAACCTGGCCTCGTAGAAGACACAGATCTGTGTTTGGGCCTCTGAGTGTACCCAGAGCAAGGCCCCATCATTCTCTGTTAGCGTTCAAGGCCACTTGAAACACTATTAGCAAGTGCTTCCAACAAGCCCTTGGGGCCATACTTCTGTTCAAAGTTCCTGGCTCAGGTCTCGGGCATAGTGCTATTTAGGCGGGACAGAAGACAGGTCACAACTCCACAGGGGACTCTGCAGAGGGGGAGCAGGTATCCTGTGATCCAGGTTGGCCACCAAAGCTCCAGGCATGGATGGGTGTGGGCCCAACCTCTGGACTTAGTGAGGGGAGAGGAGGCCTAGATCCTCCCCTCCCCCATCCCAACAATACCCACCTGGTATAGGAGGAGGAACCCAGAGGTGGCCAATTTGGTGGCCTTTCAGAACAGAATAGCCGAGGGATCACAGTGGTCCTTGCAGGCTGTGCGACCTTGGGCCAGTCACTTAGTCCCTCTGAGCTTTCTCTCTCTCAGGCTAGCTAGGTGGAAGTGATGTTATCTATTGTGTACTGTACAGTTGACATCCCTGGTTCTCGCTCCCATTTTACTAATGAGGAATTTCACCACCCACAGGTCTCAGATATACTTTGAGGAGATAAACATGACTCATCGTGCTGATTTTAAATCAGGGCCCTTTCTCTCGGGCGGGGGGGGGGGGGGGGTCCCGGGTTTTAATCTTCCTCTGCTTCGAAGAATAGGGAGTGACTGCTGCCACCTGGGCCCCTGTATCACTGGGGGTAGGCCTGCCTGTCTCTGGCCATCCTCCAGGACTTGCTAGGCAGACCACGCTGAGCAATGACAGGGCGTTGCAAGGCGCCCGTGAGCCACCGATCACTTTGGAAAGGAGAGACACGCCCAATATGGTGTAGAGCTTAAGGAAATGTGCACATCTGGTTGGAGCAGCCATGGCCCTCCATGACCCCTGCCAGCCGTAGACAAGCTAAAGAGAGACAGAGGGAGAAAGTCAAGGCTAGCTGGTGTCTGAGTGGTTCTTCCTTAGCTGAGTGGCTCCCTCCACTTGGCTGAAGAGCCCCCTGCTAACTCCCCCCCCCATCACTCAGTACACACTCACACCTACTTTGTTGGGTTCTGGTGCATTGAGTCGGCCTGCTGAGGGGAACACACTGGGAGACAGCGTGCTGGATGTTCTGTTCTTGTTTTTAAATATGCTTCCCCCCTCTCTCTTTCTCTTTGTGTGTCTCTCTGTGTGTGTCTTTGTGTGTGTGTGTGTGTGTGTGTGTGTGTGTGTGTGTGTGTGTTGGTGCCCCTGGAGGTGCCTCTGTGTGTATTTCTTCAAGAGCCATCCACCCTGGCTTTTTTTTTTTTTTTTTAAGACAGGGACCTGGGGCTTGCCTATTAGAATAGACTCTCAGGAAAGTGATCTCTAGGGGTCCTCCTGTGAGGCTAATTAGACTTACTCAGTAAAAGCCCAGAGTCAGATATCCAGTGTAAAAGCCGAAAGTTCAGAGAAGCGGAGCAGGCAGCCACCAGAAAGTTCTTACCTCTATGAAAGAATCTTCAAGACTGAATGAGGTGAAAGATTCTGTCTCCACCCCCTTATATTCCACCTCCCTGGTGCTGAGATTAAAGGCGTGAGCCTCCCAAGTGCTGGAATTAAAGGTGTGTGCCACCACTGCCTGGTCTCTATGGTTAACTAGACTGGCTCTGCCTTCTGATCTCCAGGCCAGCTTTGTCAGAGCACATTCAAAATATCATACAACACTCCTATCAAGTCCTTCTTTGTGCATGAGCTACCACACTCAGGTTTTTATTTTATTTCTTATGAGTGCTTTGTCTTTCTGTGTGTGTGTGTGTCTCTGTGTGTCTGTGTGTGTATGTTTGTGTGTGTGTATGTGTGTGTGTACACACATGCATTTGTGTTTGAATATACACTAGATGCATGCAGTGCTCAGAAGAAGGCATCAGATCACTCAGAAATGGAGTTACAGATAGTTGTGAGCTTGTCATGTGGATGCTGGGAATTGAACCCGGGTCCTCTGCATGAACAGTCAGCACTGGGCCATCACTCCAGCCCACAGCCAGGTTTCTGTTTTGTTTTGTTTTAATGTGAGTTTGAGGCATTGAATTCAGACCCTTATACTTCAAAGGATTTACCAGTGGAGCTATTTCCCCAGACCATAGTTTTGCTCATTATTTTAAGATGGTTCTTGCTACATAATTCAGGCTGACCTTGAACTCCTAATCCTCCTGTCTCTGCTTCTTGCATACTGGCATCTTAGATATCAGTCACTGATGTAGATGCTGGTTTGTATGGTGGTCCAACTGGTCTGTTTCCTCGGTCTGCTGAGAGTGAAGGGGTCATAGCAGCATCCTCATTCACGGGTCCCTTCTCTCTTCCTGTGTGGCGCCAACCCCTCATGCCTCTCAGACTCCTGTCTCTGTTCCTGTGTGGTGCCGATCCCTCATGCCTCTCAGGCACTCTTTATAGCAGTGTGGTCATGGCTGCTGGGAGTGCTTCCCACAACACTCCTATTAACCCTCACAGAAAGCATGCATGGCACAGATCACTACAATCTCCATTTTGCAAAGAAACTAAGACATAGAAAAATTGAGAGATTTTCTGAAGTCCATAGAGCCTACAACTTCTGGGGCTGAGATTTGAACCTCAGTCTACCTGATTCCAGATTCTGTAATCTCTACCTCAAGGGAGCCCGATCTCTGGAAATTTGCTATATTATGGGGTCTATGTGAGTGATGGGGTGAGGCCTGGACAGTGGGCTTGAATCTCATTTCTGCACAGTATAGCCCTACATGACTGCTCGGGGCTTCCTCTCTGCTCTGTGTACCCTGGTATCACCACTGTTCTTCAGGTGACTGGCTGACAATAGAGTCAAAGAGCGGGGACCGTGGTGCCTCTTCTGGATGCCTTCTTCACTGTCCCATGGTGCCTTCACCATGCAGTACAGCAAGGGTACTCAGGCTGAGCCCAAAGCAGACACAATAGCAGCTCCATTGGCTCTCAGGGACAAAGACCTGGGGGGAACAGCTGTGTGGCAGAGTTTGACCTGCCACTAGTCCTCAGTTCCCAGCCACCTGGATCTGTGGCCTCCCCTGCTTCAGCCCATGAGACAGTATTCACCTCTTGTTTCTGCTGGACCAAAGCCCAGTCCAAGCCCTTCCTACCCAGCTCCTGCCCAAGTTGTTGGTAATGCCCAAGTTTTGTGTGGCACAAAGGTCTTCCTCCTCCTCCACCTCCTCTTCCTCCCCCCTTCCTCCTCCTGAGACCCTGTGGCAAGCTTCCTAGCTACAGGGCTGCATGCAGCCCAGCAGGAAATATAACTACAGAGAATGGGTGTGGGGAGCTGCCTGTCATGGGAAGTGCTAATGCTGTGTCCTGTTGGGGTGGGAGCTGGCCAAGATGAGCTCTGGGCCCCTGTAACCCCAGATGACATATGAAGTGCTCACTGTTCTCAGTACCAGAAAGTCATGGACACGGTGTTCTGGCCTGCACTAACCTTAAGAAGATCAGGTGGAGAAGTTGAGGACAGAGACAGGGATGGTGGCTTTACTCCTTGGTTCCAGGCTTCCTCATAAGGAAACCGTCTACGAGGAGATTGTATGGAAGTTTGCCATTGTCATGTCCATCCTACAACCTCCCGTGTGATCTCCTGCCTCCCTTCAGCAGGACATGCCCCGATCACACACTCCTTATAATATCAGCTCACATGAGAGATGAGAGAAAATGTGTGGCTCTCTGCTGTGTGGTCTGAGGAAAGTTACTTCTCTCTGAGAAGACGTCTTCATCTATTAAATAGAGAGAAACGCCCACTTGAGAGGTTCGTGATGAGAAGAGATGGGGTCAAGAGTGTACAAACTAAGTAAGCTAAATGAGGTGCTGGCAGTCCAGACAGATGTCCCTTAGCAGCCAGGCACGCAGGCGCCATGACTGAGTGAGCAGGCAGACAGGATGGCTTGGGCTCAGCCTCCATCTTGTACTCTCTCCAGCCCTTGGTGTTTTTTTCTAAGGACTTCTATGACCGGGTGGCCTCCACTGCTGCTGGTTAGGCTGGCCCTCCTCCAGTCACCAGGCAGGACACCCTACAGGACAAACCAGGCTGACACCCCTGCTCTCCAGCATACAGGCAGACCTGAAGGGACCCCCAGCATTGCAGGCTGCAGAGGATGAGGGGACAGTGGTACTCAGCCAGGGCAGGTGGCATAGGCTGAGAAGCAGCCACCAAACATAGCACACTCTTTTTTTTTTTTTTTTTTTTTTTTTTTTTTTTTTTTTTTTTTACAGCATCTCCAGATCCTCACCAGGCCAGGAAGTGGATCTGTAGATGTGCCCATTTTATGGAGAAAAATCAAGGCTGAGTGGGCCAGGGCCCAGAGGTCACACTCTGTGGAGTCTTCCCCTTGCTCTGGGGATAAAGTGGCATTTGAGGTGGGTCTTGAAGAAGCAAAAGACCACATGGCCCTGCCCCAGCAGAGATGAGGTGGGGCCCTTGGGAGACTTCTCAGGCTGACAATGGACACTAAGATAGAGATGAGCTCTTGGGTTGAAGAACATTGGAAGTGACTGTGGCCCTGTTCTAATTCGTTTCTATCGCTATGATAATAGACCACAGCTAAAGAATCTTGGGGAGGCAAGGGCTTATTTGCCACAGCTTTGCAAAAAAACAAAAACAAAACTGTTTTCTAATTACAGGGAAGAGTGTGAGAAACTGCCTACAGAGTGCTAGTAGCCAAGGCCATGCTCTATCACTGAGGGAAGTCAGGGCAGGGACCTGGAGGCAGGAGCTGATGCCCAGGCCGTGGAGGGATGCTGCTTACTGGCTTTCTCTCCATGACTTGCTCAGTCTGCTTTCTTAAAGAACCCAGGACCTCTAGCCTAGGGGTGGCATTTCCCACAGGAATCTAGCGCCACCCCCTCATCAATCATTAATCAAGAAAATGTCCCCACACTTGTCTGCAGGGCAACCTAGTACAGGCATTTTCTGAAAAGAAGTTTCCTCTTTCCAAATAGCCCTCCCTTATGACAAAACTGACTGGTATGCCCCTTTGGTACCTCCTCCATTATTTTTGAGATGGAGTTTTACTAAGTAACCCCAGCTTGCCTGGAGCTGGCTATGTAAGCCGGGTTGACCTTAAACTCACAGAGATCTGCATGCCTCTACCTCTCTAGTACTTGGATTAGGGGACCACACCACCAGTCCTGTCCCTTCATTTTAGAGAGGAGGTTTTCTTAGACTGTGAGTCTTGGAAACTTTGCAGTCAGGAGCTTCCCAGCAAGATACCCCACAGAGAGGCAGCATGGGGAGGCATCTAGTGGCATGGCAATGTTTGCCAGCAGATCCATCTGTGGATTTCCTGGGCTTACCTCAACGCCCACACCTACCTGTCACTTAATTCCTGGCCCACCCACAGACCTGTAGTGCCAGTCAAGTGCCTGAGGCTCTAGGAGGGGTAGGGCCAGAATGCCAAGGGAGTGAGAATCTGAGGACACATAGCACCCTCCTGTCAAAATCTGCCTCTCTTAGGTACCACAGAGATAGCTATGACTCCACTGTCACCCTGGGACCTTGCTGAGCACCCACTACTGATATGCAGAGGGTGAGCATGGTCAGAGCCTTGAAGGCAGAAGGATTTGGTTGGACAGGGCCCTCCATGCCCCAGGGAAGGGCCTGGAAGGCCTGCTCTGCTTATAGCTGCTTCTCAAGGGAAGCCACAACTGGTTCCTACCTGTGAGGGTGGCTGGATGGGGATGTGGTACCTTCACATCTGTGACAAAGCATCATGACCAAGGAAACTTATACAAGAAAACATTTAATTTGGGACTCACTGTTTCAGAAGGTTGGAGTCCATGGCCGTTATGGAAAGGTGCATGGCAGTGAACAAGCAGGCCAGATGCTGGAACTTCCATCTACTAGCAGAGACACAGTGAGAGAGCTAAGGGGCAACCTCCAAGCCCACCCCCAGGGCTTCATCTCCTCCAAAGCCACACTCCTAATCCTTCCACCAACCGGGGATCAAGACTTCAAATATACAACCCCACGGGGGCATTATCATTCAAACCATCACACCTTCCTGCCCTGACTCTGGGATGTGCTAGGTGCACACACACCCTCATGTCACACACATCTCAAGCCACAGTCAAATCACCCACCAGATTCAATGACAACATCATTATTGCTGAGATAATGATTATTCTGGGACAGACATCACTGTCTTGTCAAATTATGGTACGAGATGTCCCCAAGCCATGAGGAGAAATAGGTTCTACCAACTTTACTAGGCTCTCACCAATAAGGAGGAACATGCAATGTGACAGTCATAGGCTATACCTTGCTTATGTTAATAGGCTTTAACATAAATGTGTTTGCAGATGTGTGCTCCCCCTCCCCCCAAAGCTGTTAAACCTGGGGCTGGGGTAGCAAAAGATGTACTGATGGAGCTGAGTGGAAGGAAAGGAAGTGGAGCCCAGGCTCACAGTCAGTTTCAAGCAATAGGAGAAAAGGGTGCTGGGTCTGGGGACTCAGTGATTCTGGTGGCCTGGGTAGAGGAGGAAGGCTGAGACCTGTGTGGAGGTGTGCTCCAGAGACCACGGGAGTGGGGAGGGGGCAGGAGCTGTTTTATGGAGGGTAATCGACAGCCTGGTGACAGTGAAGTGAGTGGGGGATCAAGATGGGTGACATTTGCAGTACACATGAGTTGGGTATGAGGGAGAAGAGAAGGTGTAGGTGTAGATGTCCAGGCCAGAGACAGGCTTATGGGAGGCTAAGAGACAGGTGTCATAGGGTACAGATGATATGCAGGTGGCCTGTCCTGGAGAGAAGAAGAAGGTGACAATAGTTTCCAGAGAGAGTGTGCACAACATTCAGGCAGTATCCAAGGTCATATTCAAGGTCAGCAACCACAGACCCAGACAATCCATTGTCTCTAGTGCAGCCCAGGAACTGAGTGGAGAGCTGGCCTTGGCAGCTACGGGAACTAAGCCAGGTAGTTGGCAGAGGAAAGGATGGACCAAAAATGTCCCAGGGCCAGAGCTTTGAAGGCTGAGAGGGTCAGGCACAGAAAAAGAGCTAGGGGATTGAGGCCTGATGGGAAGTGTCAGGATTCAGAAGAGGTCCTGTGGGTGCTGACAGGACAGTCCACAGCCGGAAGCACAGGGTGGGGGTGAGATGTCAGGAGCTGGTGCCCTTGATAACAAGTAAAACCTGGGGATGGCAGACTGCAGAGTGCTGGGAGCTGGTGCCCTCCAGGAGCAGGGGCAGAGTGATGACAGCAGGGAGAAAGAGGCCTTGTACATGCTGATGTCTGAACAATTCACTTCAAGGGCTGAGGAAGCAGAAATTCAAGGTCATTCTTGGTTATATAGTGAATTTAAGGCCAGTCTGGGACAGCGAGAAGGAAGGGACAGCTGGGGCCCCAAGCCATGTGGGCAGAATGGCAGTTGCCATGGGGAGAAGGCTTCAGGAAGGCATGCGACTGTGGGGTAAGTGGGTCCCTGCTGGTCAGTGGAACTCTAAATGAAATGTGTGGGGTTTCCACGGCAATGGGAATGCAGAGCAAAGGAAGCTCTGAGGATGGGTCAGGGGAGGCCTGTGGTGCTCTGGGGACCCCTCCCCTCTGCTTCTTCCTCATTGATAAAGTGAGACTATGGTGAGCCATAGGGGTGTGACTGAAGGAACTATGACCATCCGCACCGTCGTCAATGAAGACAGTCACTTGGCGGGGGCAGGGTGACTATGAAGGGTATAAAGGAGGGATTTTTACAGAGGTGTGCTTGGATGGATTCTCAGGTCCATGGAAGGGCAGATGCAGGAGGATATGAGGAAAGCCCTCACAGCTAGCTGGGGGACCTCTGTAAGTGGACCTGTCTTCAGTGACCTCATCAGCTGGAGACGTTATGGTAGAAAGCCCCAGCACTGATGGGTTGGGGAGAGAGCAATGCATGTGTGGCTCCTCTTCTAGTGTCTCCTCAGGGCAGCAGCTCCTCAAGGAGGTGGGATTTGGGGGCCTGAGGCCAAGCTAGAGCCTGACACAGAGGTAGGCAACATGTATCCATCAGTCAAAAGACAATATATCTCCCCGGGACCCTGCTGGCTTGACTCTGGGTGTACCATAGCCTGAGTCCACCCCATCTGAAACTGTGATTGCAGAAGGACCCAAGCAGGTGGTCCAGCAGCTGAGGGGCCCAGAAAATTGATGGCTGCCTCTCTCTTCAGAACCAAGAGCTATGGAGCTTCAGTTGGGTGTCAGGTGAACAGAGCAAGGCTGTTGTGTGATGGAGCCCACATCAGTGGGTACTGTTGCCCCACTCCAGTGCAGATGGACTTGAGGGAACCCTGGGGTTGGCAGAAAGTGAGAATCCATTTCTTCCTTCCCACGTGTCTGCTCGGTGTCCCCACACTCTTTGAGGATCCAGCAGCAAGCTGGACAAACTGGCTGCCCTCTGGAACTAAGCTAGCAGGACAGCTGGACTATTGCACAGATTCTATTTGGTATTAGAATAAAAAACCTGGAGCCAGATATTGGGGAAAACCTGAAATATCACAGCGATAAACAAACCAGCCAACTCCTCAGCCTGTCTTCACGAATCCTCTGACTGACTGGGCGTGCAGGCAAAGAAGAGAGATTCTGCTTTCTTTGCTCAGCTCAAATCCTAGAGCTGGGATTAAAGGCATGCACCACCACCACGGGGCTCTGTTCAGCCTTGAACCCAGAGAGAACCAGAGGATGTCTGCCTCCCAAGTGATGGGATTAAAAGTGTGGGTCACCACTCCCTGACCTTCTCAGCTTGGCTCTGTGGGTGACTTTGTCCTCTGATATTCCGGGCTATTTTTATTAAATATACAATATATCACCACACTGGACAGTGGTGCGCACTGTTGATAATGCAGGGAAGGGCTGGTGCATGGGAGGTGATGTAGCTGTGGTTGGCGGGATGGAGTGGGTGCCTCAATTTCTCTTCCCATTTGCTGTGATAAAACATAATAAACCCACTGAAAGGAGCTGGGGCTTATTTTGATCCCCAATCCGAAGTGCATCCCATCATAGTGAGGAGCCAAGGCAGCAAGAGCCAGAAGCAGCTGGCCATGTCTGCAGAGTCAGAAGGGCAGAGGGAGGGATGGACAGAAGTATTGCTTCTCTCGGGTTCCCTTCTGACCACTAGTTCCCTGCACTGGAAATGGCCACGCCCATAATTAAGACGAGCATGCGCGCACAAATTAATGAATTACTTTAAACTATTTATGTGTATGCAGGTGCATGTGTGGAGGTCAGAGAGATTTGGGTCTTTCATTCTGCCATTAGAGCCTGGTGGGTGTAACTCAGATTGCCAGGCTTGGTGTCAAGCCCCTTGCCCACTGAACCATCTCACTAACCTGTTTGCAACATTTACTGCAATCAAGACAGTCTGTCATAGGCACTCTCTGAGTCCCAGACTCCCAGATAATTCTAGGTGATGTCAATTAACCCTTACCATCTGAGTGGAAAGGGGAATTTAAACAGAGCCCTTGAGGGAGTGAGCCTTGTGGATGTTGGGAGAGGGGAACATTCTGCTATCCGAAGCTCCTGACACAGAAAAGCTTGGTGTTTTCATGAACAGCAGGAAGAAGTTTGTGTCTAGAACAGAGAGACTTGGGAGCAGGGGCCCCCAGTCCCACTAGTAAGGGTGCCTCCTAAACAGCTGACATCCCAGCCTCTACCACATGGCCACTCTACAAACCCCTCAGCCTCTCCTCTCACCTTTCCTTAGTGATGTGCCCAAGGGTGCCAACACCTTTGGGGTGTCTGGAAGCTCTGAGGTGAAGATCTACATGGTCTATGATCCTGCACGAGTGGCAGAGCCCACAGGCCGGGCCCACTGGCCCCTGGACGCCAACGTGGATGTGGTGGTGGTGTCGGACACAGTCAGTAAGGACTTAAATGACCTCAAGGTAAGCACTACTTGGTCTCCCTTATATCCCATCCTGAGTTATCTTGGACACATTTCCACACTGACCCAGACTTCATGAACCACAACACCACAGAGTGCAGGGGAACAACCTGGTCACCCCTCAGATTCACACAGCTCTATGTTACTCCCTCCGATTGCCCACAAACCTCTGTGCACCCCCCAATACCCACACTCATACACACTCATACAGGGCCAGCACACCCGCTCAAGACTCCATATGCACCCAGCAAGCCACCTCCAGCTGACCCCTCCCTACTGACCCTAGTGTGTCCCATGTACCATGTCCCCTCAACATCTGGCCCAGTGCTTTCTTCAGAATGGGACAAGCTAGGACCTATCTGCGGATCTGCACACAGCGACCTGAGGGAACCTTCCCTGGAAGGGACCCTGTCATATGGATCAAGCAGAGTTCGGTGGAGTCTGGATTTTGGCAAAGTCCTGAGACTCACTGAGATCACGGGACCAGGTCATTCCCTCAGTACAGCGAATGAACAATGCCAAGGGAGGTCAAGCTTCCGGGGCCATCAGGGACAGTGGCCCCTCTCTGTCTGTCCGTCTCATATCCCAGCATGTCTTGGAATCACCATATTCCTCTTCCTTTCTCTTCAAATGGCTTCTGGTGCCCCGGAACAGCATCCCAAATCATAACCGCCAGAGAGCTCGTCTCCTCTTTAAAACAGTGCACTAGGTGTAGCCCCCATGTCCCCTGCCTGGACTTCTCTTAGAACTGACTTCCTTTCCCAGGTGAAGGTGTCATACTTTGAGTCACAAGAGGCTGATGCCCTGGGCCACAGCGTGCTCTACCTCACTAGTGTTGGTGAGTCTTGCTTCTGCCTGACTGTGGACATGGTAGCTATTGGAATGTGGTGAAGGTGACTGAGAGTTGTGGAGCCTTGGAGGGGAAGGTCTCAGCCAGCCGCCTCTCCCCTTTGCCTCCTGAGAACATCAGACATCTCCAGCATGACAGGGATTGGGAGCCAGCCATGCTTAGGGCCGATGTCACCGCTACCAGCTTGAGTCACAGTGCTTCCCCATGGGAGTCCCACGTCCTGGATCCCCGAAACCCAACCTAGAACTGTAGCCAGAAGTTTTATGACCCATCCAGGCCCGTGGTCCAGAGGAATCTCTCCCACCCATGTTCCCACAGCCACTTATAATTACTTCGAGGCTTATTAATTACAAACTGTTTAGCCTATGGTTCTGGCTCATTACCAACTGGCTCTTATAACTTAACTCAACCCACTTTTACTAATCTATTGTATTGCCATGTGTTGTGTGGCTTTACCTGTGCTCCATTACATCTTGCTTTCCGGGCGACAGCTTGAAGCTTCTCCCCTGTCTCCGCCCTCCTTCATCTTTCTCTCTGCTTCGATTTCCCACCTGCCTCTAAGTTGCCTTGCCACAGGCCAAAATAACTTCTTTATTAATAAATGCTAATAAAGCATATTCTCAGCATACAGAAAGATATCCCACATCAGAGAATCACAAAGAGACACATGTCTCTTTCATTCAGAGCCCACAGCAGCCTCCTATGACAACAGATCCTGACAAAGGGTCCCCAGTGGCGACAGTTAAGGGCCTCCTGCATGTGGCATAGAAACCCAGGACCCCTGAGACATAGTCACCCATCGCACATGGCCAAGGCAGCGACCTGTATGCCTCCAACACCAGAACTACCAGGGTCATTCCAGCCAGAGCCCCAGGGCCAGCACATGGTCTCCTGGATGTCGAGTCTCCTGAGCTAGGCTTCTGGGTCCTCTTCAGTTGGGGTGGGAGCCAAAATGGCTGGGCCTGCCTTCACAGGTACAGAGGCAGGTGACCTGTCTGCCCTTTGCAGATGTGTCCCTGGATGCTGACACAGACCGCACAGGCAAAGTGAAGAAAGGCAAAGGTGACAAGGTGAGATGCTGGGTACCCCGAGACTGTGTATCTGACCAGGCAGACCTGGGTGAGCTCAGCAACATAAGAGTGGCCAGTTCCAGAGTCTGTCCTATTCATGAAAGGGTAGCCAAATGAGCTTAAGTGAGCAGTAGCTTATTATGCCGTGTGACAGTTGGGAAAACACCCTTTCTGGTCTGTCTTATTCTGGTTACTGCAGTTTCTGCTCAGGAGGTTGTGTCTGAACCTCGCAACATGGCAGATGCTTCAGAGAATGCTGCTGAGTACCTGGATGATTTCTTTCTGGTAGAAGGAGATATGGCATTCAGCTACAGCTGGGCCATGAAATATGAAGGAGAATGGAGTTGTCCCATGGGAAGCAGGAAGCTCACACAGGGGCAGGAGGTAGTTTGTAGGATAGACCTCGAGATGCAGCTTGGATCTCAAGGCTTCGAGGACAGGGTGGGGCAGGTTATTCACTGCACAAGGTTGCTTCAGGGGGTTGTAGGTGGGGCTACAATGAAAACCATGGTGTGGGACCTAGCACAGGGTTGTGTCTACTCCGAGGGGTGAGCAAGAGGCCATGGAAACAAGCAGTAGACCCGTACAGTCCTCCAAGACCCTAGTGAATGTTAGGCCCAGTCAAGAGAATGCTGGAATGAGGGAGTCTTCATAGAGATCAAGGTGAGGCGGTTTCTGTTTTAGGTAGTGCAAAAACGTGGGCATTTCTGTATGTGGTGACACCACCCTGCTCCTCCACTGTGAGTGCTGAGGGCCAGGGCACTATGTATGGTTGCAAGGTTGCTCACTGCACAAGATTGACAGTTTCGGGGTCTGAGCCCTGCTGAAGGGTTCTGTTCCCCATGTCCATGGCCCCTCTCTAAATCTTTAAGTGAACCCAGAATATGAAAGTGTCTGAGCTAACTGCTGAGCTGACCCAGGCCGTGTCTGGTCCCAGAACCCCTAGGCTTGACTAACTCAACCCTTCCTATGTGCCACAGAAAACCTGGCGTTGGGGCTCCGGGGGCTCTGGGGCCATCCTGTTGGTAAACTGTGACAGAGACGTCCCTGGGTCCAGGGAAGACCTGCATGCCAGACATTTGAGGTCACTGGCGGGTGAGTGATGTGGCAGGCACGGGAGGTGACAAGGGAGGGAAAGAGGGGAGCTTTGTTTTGGGCCACCAAACAGATCTCAGATCATGACACAAAGACTTCTTATTAGTCATGAATGCTCAGCCTTAGCTTAGGCTCGTTCCTGGCTAGCTCTTAGAATTACCCTGTTTCTCTTCATCTACATTTTACTTTGGGGATTTTTATCTTTCCTTCTGTATGTTTTTACATTCACTGCTTCTCACATCTGGCTGGCGGTTGTCTGGCTTCTGGTCCCAGGCATGCCCCCCTCTTTCTCCCTCATTCTCTCTTCCTTCTTCTCTCTAGATTTCTCCTCCTACTTATTCTCTCTGTCCACCAGCCCTGCCTGTCCCTCTCCTGCCCAGCTATTGGCCATTCAGCTTTTTATTAGACCATTCAGGTGCCTTAGGCAGGCAGGTGCAACAAATGTCACACATCTTTACATAGTTACTCCAGAGCAGAAACAAATGTAACACATAGTTGCATTAAGGTTTCTTGGTCCAGGGATGGCCAGAGGTCTAGATCCACAGACCTGCAGCCCCAGACCCCTTAGCCGCCCTCCGCTGCTCAGGCCCCAGAAATGACTCAGACACTTATATTAAGTTCATGCTGTTTGGCCTATGGCTGAGGCAGATTGCTAGCTAGCTCCTTCATCCTAACTCAACCCATTTCCATTAATCTGTCTGCCACGTGGACCGTGGCTCACCTATGTCCTTTACATGTTTCTTCTTGGGCGTCTGGCTCAGTCTGTCCCTGACTCCGCCCTTCCTTTCCTACCTATTCTGATTCCCCACCTACTTTTTCTATGGTGCCTGTCATGGGCCAAAACAGTTCCTCTCTTTAAAGATTGATATTCACAGCATACAGAAAGACATTACCACATCAGCACATCTTTGCCTATATAATAATATTCCACAAGTCTTGAGGTGGGTGCATTTGTCTCAGAAGTGACTCTCCCAGACCTGCAGGATATGTCCCCAATGGTCCTGAGCTGCAGTGGCCCCGATGAGGTCTTTGAAAGCCACAAGCTGGTCTTGAAGGCATCTATGCCCGATTCCAGGAGACTGAGGGTCTTCTGTGCTCGAGGTGAGTGGTGGTCTGGGTCACCCCCTCTTCCTTCCATGGTTCTCTGCCTCCATCACCTTTTTGTCGCTTTGTGGTTTGTGTGACTACTCCATCGGGGAACAGTCTGACAGCTAAGGATAGGCCCAACTGCTGGTCCCATTGCACAGAAGGAGAAACTGAAGCCCAGACACAAACTCACTGCCACGCAGCCAAGTGAGGTGGAGTGAATGGTCTTCCCCTGACTCCGCGTGACTTGTTGGCCAGCACTGAACTCTTACTGTCTGGTGGCCTCACCCAAGTGGGCAAGGAGGAGCAAGGGACCTTGGAGGCTGAGGTCTAGGGCCTGGGTTCAAATTCTGGCTGAAATCCTAAATTTTTCTAATCAGAATCTGCAGCTGTAGGGGGCCGGAGTGCAATTTAATAGTGATATATTTAATCACTCCAATAAAAATCCAACCACTTCAGAAGCCACTCCCATCTGTCACCACTAATGAGATTCATTTATTATGTGATACACACGATAACTTCATTCCTTTTGGCGGGTGTGTAACAGCCCATCTATGAATGTACTTTATTTGGCATAATTTGTTTATAAGAACTATGGATGGATATTTGTGCCATCATCACATGCTTTTCTCTAGTTGTCTGCTCTACAGGTCCCCTGAGGCTCAGAGAGGTTGAGTCATTGAGTCCAGGTCACAAAGCTTGGGCATCATTGTAGAGCTGAAAGGAAACTCAGGCAGAGATCCCCAGAAGTGAGGAGTGGCCCAGATTCCAGCCACAGATTCCCTGCCTTCCTATGCCACCAGCCCCAACCCTGTCCCCATATTGGCCTGACCCTGTTCTCCTTAGGTGGGACCTCCCTCTCCAACTACAAGCAGGTGCTAGGACCCTATAATGAGGCCTATGAGGTGGAGCGGCGTCCTGGGGAGAGCAATATCCAATTCTATGTGGAAGGACTCGCCTTCCCTGACACCAATTTCTCAGGGCTGGTCTCTCTCAGTGTCAGCCTGGTAGACACAGAGGTGAGTACTAGATGAGGGGTGTAGGGGACGTGGGCAGCCTGGAGCTCACAGAGCCACTGAGCACTCCTCTCCCCCAGGCCCTCCCCGAGGTGTCACTCTTCACAGACAATGTGACCTTCCGAGTGGCCCCCTGGATCATGACCCCCAACACCCAGCCACCTCTGGAGCTATATGTGTGCAGGTGAGCCCCCCCCCCCCGTCAGTCCCACCTCACCAAAATCAGAAGAATAAGCAATAATGCTGGCCAGTCCTCACTCAGGGATGGTGTCACAGTCCTCAGCTGTCACAGCCCTCACCTGCCATAGGACTGCAGTAGAGGTCTGGCCATGGTCACCAGCACCAGCTCCCTACCTGTTACGGAGGCCCAGACACCGTGAATTCAGTCTGGGTAGTGAGGTCAGGTATGGTGGTACAGGCCTGTAATTCCTCATTTAGGAGGTTAAAGGAGACAGATGGGGAGTTCAAATCCAACCTCTGCTCCGTGAAACCCTGTCTCAAAACAAAACAAAATCAGGGTTGTGAGGCTAAGCCCTGCATGTGTGCCAGGACTGTAGGGATCTGACTTCACTCTTCCACAGTCACTTTCAAAGCTTCTGAGGACCTAGGGACCCAGCCACATGACCCATGTGAGTCTTGTCCATCCTGGGTATCCTGGTCCTTTTACTATACATTGAGCACCCTCTGCTGGTCAACCCTTGAAATACCATGGGTGGGAATGGAGGACAAGTCCAGCTGAGCCAAATACAAATTCATAGCAGGAAGATGTAGCCATTCAGGGTTATCTGTTCACCTGGATCCAGGGGTGTTCCAGCCTCCTGTCTACTCAGAGACTTCACCTAGCCCACTTACTGCCACCTCCATCAGTGGCATGAGCCCCAGGTCACCCCATAGCCACCCTAGACTTGTTCAGGCACCCTGCCTCTGGGCTCCACAGCCTGTCTTTGCCCTGTTCATGCACGAGTCACCTGATGTGATCTACAGGCATAACCCCTACCCCTCAGCCTTCCAGCCTGTCTAGGGTAGGGATGGATCCTGAAGCTCAGCACCCAGGGACACAAGGCCTGGGGCAGCTGGATTGTGGTCCCAGTCATTGCCCTTTGCAGTGTGACAGATTCCCATGGTCGAAATGACAAGTTCTTGGAGGAAATGGCCCACCTGGCAATCAAGGCCAACTGCAAACTAGTGGTCTGTCCCCGGGTGGAGAATCGCAATGATCGCTGGATCCAGGTGGGTACAAGGCTGATCCAAAGAACCGGGTGGGGGTGGGTGACTAGGATTACGGGAGCTTAGTCACATCTACCTGCCAAGCATGGAGACATGGGCCTGCCTGGCCCAAGATGGAGCGGCCTGGCCCAAGACTGAGGGCCACACTCCAACAGGAACAATGTCTCCTGTCTCCTCTAGACGCCCTGACTCTGGGCTGGGTCTTCTGGATGGAGCCCTAGAGGCCTCCCTCATGTCCTCCCCAGGTCTTGGGTGATGTCATTGTCTGGGGTCATCTTTCCTGAAACCCCCTGAGGAGGCCTGCTGTAGATCTTTCTTCCTCACACAGGATGAGATGGAATTTGGCTACATTGAAGCGCCTCACAAACTCTTCCCTGTGGTCTTTGACTCCCCTCGAAACAGGGGCCTGAGGGACTTCGCCCTTAAGAAGATCCTGGTATGTGGCCAAGTACATGGGGGCTGGGAGTGGGGCTTTGGTGGCTCCTCTCCTGGGAGCCCTGGTGGAGCCTCATCTGGTCTTTTAGGGTCCAGAGACTGGTGGGGGTGGTGACTAGCGGGTAGACAGTGCCATCGAGAATGCAAATGATATGCAAATTAAATGCAAATAGACACCGGGTTCCATTACACCTTCATCCCGGGGAGAGACAGAACAGAATGGCAGTTCTCTTGGTCAGGGGTCATTCTCAATGGGGAGTCTACATAAACAGCAACCCTAGAAACCAAACTGCCTTGAGGGGCAGTGTACCCTTAGTGAGCATGCCAGGGACTGTGGTATTCTCTATACCAGGATGGCAACAGCAGGTACTGTCACTGGTGAGTTCTGGACACTGATGCCTCGTTTTTTATGGCTTCCCACATTCAGTCCACAAGATGCTCTGCCCTATCTATTATTAATAATTGTTATTTATAAAGTTTTCATTTTACTGCCAAGGAAACTGAGGCTCGGGGAGGTAAGCAACTTGTCCAAGGTAGGGAGCCAGTGGGGCACCCATGCACAACCCCAACTGGGACCTACAATGGCCCCTGTACCTGACAGTTGGCTGCACCTTCTCCCAAGGTAGTTCCGTTTCTGTGGGTTTGTGGGCCCCGAGTCCCTTCCTGTTGAGACAATGTGAACCCAGGAGGGATTTGGGGATAGGGTGTCTTAAGGCAGTAACTAACAGACCTGGATGGGGGTGGAGGTGAATATAACGAGTCTTTCTCTGTTCCACCAACCAGCTCCCAAATAACTACATGGAGACTTCTTATTCGTTATGAAAGCTCGGCCTTAGCTTAGGCTTGTCCCACTAGCTCTTATAACCTAAATTAGCCCATTTCTATTAATGACTCATGGCTTTTACCTCTCCTCTTGTGTGTTCCATTTCCGTGTCTGGCTGATGACTCTGCCTTTTTTCCTGAGTCCTCTCTGTCCCCAGAAGTCCCGCCTGACCTCTTCCTGCCTAGCTATTGGCCATTCAGCTTTTGATTAAATCAATCACAGAGACACATCTTCATACAGTGTAAAGGAATATTATGCAGTGTGTGTGTGTGTGGGGGGGAATCCTGCAGGGAGAGTGTGTATGTGGAGACCAGAGCACCCTCTGCTCCTTTTAGGTTCATGGCGTTCCTTTCTTCTTGCCTTACTGTGCTCACAAGTTTAATGTGTGGGGTATGCGTGTGTGTGTATGTGTGTGTGTGCGTGTGCATGTGCGTGCGTGTGCGTGTGTGTGCGTGCGCGTGTGCATGTGTGTGCCTGTGTGCATGCACATACATATGGAGATCAAAGGTCACCCTTGGATGTCACGCCTCAAGAGCTGTCCCTCCCCCCCTTTTGAGATAGTATCTCCATTGGCTAGGACTTGCCACTTAGATTTGGCTAGCTGACCAGTAAGCCCCTGGGTTCCATTTTATCTGCTCTGCCTCCCAGTGTTGGAATTCCAAGTGTGTGCTACCACACCAGGCTTTTATGTGGGTGTCAGGGATCAAACTCAGGCCCTCATCCTTGTGTTTCTGTACCCCCTGAGCCATCTGCCCAGCCCTGATGTGCTCCGCTCTTTCTTCATTTCCTACCCATGCTCTCTCTTCCATGTCTGTCCGTCCACAAGTCCTTTAGACATATGCTGCTTGATCAAGGGCCTGAGACTCTCTGCTCATCTCTCTGTACTGACATAATCTTAACTGCTCGGTGTATAGAGGGAGGGACTTGTTAGGAATGGATAGACGCAGGCTTTCAGTGGAAAGCCAGGGAGCAAGCCTCCAGTGTCTTCTTCTTCCCTAACCCTGTCTCTCCTCTCTGCCCCCACCTGTGGGTGCTCTGATGGTGCCTCTCTAGGGTCCTGACTTTGGATACGTGACCCGGGAGATCCAGTATGCAGGTGCCTCTGGCCTGGATTCCTTCGGTAACCTGGATGTGAGCCCACCAGTGAGGGTGGGCAACAAGGAGTACCCACTCGGCAGAATCCTCATTGGTGGCAACTTCCCCAAGTGAGTGGCCTGGAAGGTGTGGGAGGATGTAATGACCTTCTCCATGGGGCTCTCCAGACTGGGAGGTACTCACAAGAGCTATGGGAATGACTGTCCCAGACCTTGGATTGGAGGGTGCCCTTCAAAGCCCTTGGGGAATGATTGTCACAGAGTCCAGACTGGGAGGTGCTCTCCAGAGCCCATGGAATCACTGTCACAGATATCATAAGGTCTTAAGGTCAAATTAGTGGCCCAGAGTCTGATAAAGGTAATCATCACATTAAACCAGCGTGTCAGAGGCTGGCTTAAGCTCAGTTGACAGGGACTTGCCTACCATGCATGAGTCCCTCCCTGGGTTTGATCTCCAGCTTACAGTAAATAAGCCAGGAGTGGTGGTTCAGAGTTGAGGCCCCAGAACTTAGGTGGGTAGAAGTAGGAGAATCAGAAGTTCAAGGTCATCTTCAGCCACATGAAGAACTCAAGGCCTGTCTGGGCTAAGGAGACCTGTCTGAAGTCAGCCAAGCCGGAAGGTGACATGCCCTCTCCCACATAAATAGAGACGGGCTCTGTGCATGGGAAGCCAAAGGTGCTGGTGTCCTGTCTTGAAAGGGTCCAGAGGCAGGACAGGCAGCTGGAACCCTTATGACAGAGCAACTCAGTGACCCCACGCTGACCAAATGATGGCGCAGAGAGCAGGGTGTTTAGGGCTCAGTTAATGCTCAGACAGGCGCAGATGCAGGCTCCTGCAGTAAGATTTCTCCTTGCCCCTGGGTAGCCAGATGAGGACGTGCCCCTCGAAGTCCACAGGCGTCACCCTTCACAAACCCTGGATGCCCCTTTCATTTGTAGAAGTTGCTATGGAGTCTGGGTGTGCCCCAACTTGTCCTCTGAGCCCCAGCTGGCTACACAGCCTCAGGTAGAGAGCCTGGGGCTACTGAATCAGACAAGGTGGGATATCCTGGTACCAAGTAAGGCACAGGGTTGGGTGCCTGGCCCTGCTGCACTGGCTGAGGCTGGCCAGGAGATGGACAGAGGCCCTGCTGACCACCCACCTCAGATAGTGCATCGGGGCTGGGTTTCAGGCCTGGAGGTCCTCAGGGAGTGGCCTGTGAGTCTCCAGGATCTGATGGACATTGATGTAGGCTGTACCACTCAGCCAGTGCTCACCAGGGTGGCTGGCAAATAGTCGGTACCCAATTTGTCCATTCAAATCAGGGTTATGTGGCAGGCATGGGTTAAAGTATTGTGGGTGCTAAACATTGGTACAACTCACTAACTCCAGGAAGCTGAGGCAGGTAGATCATGAGTTCAAGGCCATCCTTGGCTATAGAGTGAGGCTCTGTCTCCAAAATCAGAAACCCAAACAAAACAAAACCGACAAACGGGAAGGTGAAGGAACACACAGAAAAAAGAGCCAACATAGAGAAAAGGGGATTCTAGGGATATGCAGTGAGCAATACGGCTGCATTTTCAATAAATATTTTTTTTTCTATTTCAATCCTCATTTTTTTCAGCTGTAAAACAGGCTTGATAAAAAGCCCTCTCCCACTGGGCAGTGGTGGCGCACACCTTTAATCCCAGCACTCAGGAGGCAGAGACAGGCAAATCAGTGTGAGTTCAAGACCAGCCTGGTCTACACATTGAGTTCAGGACAGTCAGGGCTACACAGAAAACCTCTGTCTCAAACCAGCCCCCCCAAAGGAAAACTTTTCTCTGGGATTAAAGGCGGTGCTGGCGCATGCCTTTGACCCTAGCACTCAGACTCCAGAGGCAAGTGAGTTCAAGGCCAGCTTGGTCTAGAGAGGGAGTTCCAGGACAGTCAGGGCTACACAGAGAAACCCTATTTTGAAAAACAAACAAAAGCCTCTCTCTTGGGGCTGACTTGAGGGCTTAGTGGGTAAAGCGCCTGCTTCCTGAGCGTGAAGGTCTGAGGTTGGAGCCTCAGCACCCTTGTAAAAAGCTGAGCATAGCAGCCCACGTTTGTAGTCCCAGCTCTAGGGACAGAAATAAGAGGAGGATCCCAGAGCTCAGTGGGCAGCTGGCCTACCGGAAACAATAGGTCCCAAATTGAGTGAGAGACCCTGTCCACAAAACTAAGGCGGAGGGCACTAATGAGGGAAACAACTGATGTAAACACACACACACACACACACACACACACACAGGGTTGGAGTGGAGGTTAAGAGGGTAGATCTGTCCTAGCCAGAATACTTTTCCACACACAAGCTGCGGAGACCCCCTCTGGAGTCTCTAGGTTCATGTCAAGGGCCTGCAGGATTCCCAGGTGCCCGCTGGCTGTGACCCACCAAGGAGATGTGCATCAGCCCTTGGTCTGTTAAAAACCAGGAATGAGACCCTTAGTGGAAGACGAGCCTTGGTGCCCAGAGAGGGACAGCCACCCATCTAGAGCCACACAGGATTAATGATGCTGTCAGAATCCAGGTGTCCTCTCTGAACCTGTCCTCGGCCATGAACAGAGTAGGAAGCCATCAAGATCCCAGCAAATAGTGTCCATCTTTAACTAACATTCAAGGAGGCAGAGGCAGGCAGATCTCTGTGAGTTTCAGGCTAGCCTGGTCTATATAGCCAGATACAGGTTTAGCTAAGGTTACACAGTAAGACCTTGTCAGTAAAAACAAAATCTCAGTAGCTTTTCAGAGCCACGGTGTCTATGTCTATAAAATGGGGACAGTGCCAGCCCCAACCTCATGGGGCTGCTGGGTAATT
The DNA here is from genome assembly GCA_033318265.1 of Phyllotis vaccarum. Classification (NCBI taxonomy): domain Eukaryota; kingdom Metazoa; phylum Chordata; class Mammalia; order Rodentia; family Cricetidae; genus Phyllotis; species Phyllotis vaccarum. The sequence goes on along the minus strand of JARWLC010000003.1, from coordinate 55,602,568 downwards.
AGACATGGCCCTGGTAAATGATTCCACACATGGCACATAGTCTGTAGATAGTACCTGTCCCTCAGTCTTGATAAGAATCTGACAGATGTCTGGAATGAAGTTACAAGCCTGACTGCTTGGAAGAATGTTCTGGGAAAAAACAAGAAAGGTGTTTGTGCAGCTCAGATGGAAAGAGATCCTGGCAGTCAGAAGCCCAGGAATACCAAGTGTTACAGCTCGATGGGAAGGTATTCGGGCAGTTGGGAGCCAATGAACACCACAGGCCACAGTAGGCATAGGTTACACTGTAACTGTATGTACACTGTAAGCACATCTTACAGCCCTGCTTCATGGAAAGGCTTCTCCAGTGCTAACAGCTCTGCCCCAGGACTGTAAAGTCCTGCTCTAGTTTCTGGAATGTAACTACTCTGTTTGGCTGGGGGAAGGTTCCCTCAGCCAGAGTGTTCAGCTCCCCTCAGCTGTTCTCTGTCCAGGCTTCATCACTGCTCTGGAGGAAGATCTTCACTCAGACCTCATTCAAGAGATTTATTGGGAGGGAAGGGTCCAGGAGAGTGTGGCTGCCTCAGCCTGGGGTGGGAGACAGCAGCAGGGGAAGGGCTGCAGGAGCAGGGTTTATATAGGGCCTCTTGGGGGTGGAGCTTTTCAGAGAGAAGATTTCCAGGGTGGGGATTGGTCAGATTTTTAACCCCTGATTTGGGTCAAAATGTTTCTTTCACTGGCTCTTTTGGGCTTTGGAGCTCTACTTCAGGGTCAGGGCACATTCCTTTCACTGGCTCTGATTCTAGAGCCAAAGTGTGTTTCTCTGGTGCTTGTTTCAGAGTCAGGGCATGTTTCTTTGATTCTGGATTCGGGGATAAACTGTTTCTTTTACTGGCACAGGTCTCAGATCCAGGGTGGGTTCCTTTCACTGGCTCTGGGATCAGGGCTAAGGTGGGTTCTCTTTCATTGGCTCTGGGTTTCAGAGCTAGGGTGGGTTTCTTTGGCTGGCCCCTTTTCCCTATAACAAGAGCATTTGTAAAGGCCCTGAGGTAGGAGCATGCAGGAGGCATTTAGAGGTCTGGGAGGAGGCCAGTGGGCAGTGGCTGAAGCTGAGGAAGAAAGAGGGAGCCCGTGAGGCACACAATAAGGGAAAAAGCAGAGTGACCCCCAGGTGGTGACATTGCTAATACTCATTCACCCTGGGATGATCTTTTTAGGTTTGTTTCCAAGATAAGAGTTTCTCTGTGTAGCCCTGTCTGTCCTGGAACTCACTCTGTAGACCAGACTGGCCTCGAATTTGGAGATCCTTATGCCTTCGCTGGGATTAAAGTTGTGCTCAGAATGATCTTGAGGATTAAAAAGGACTGTGCGCCTAAGCCAAACATGTAGTAGGTACCCAACAAACCAGATTTTGGTGACTGCCTTGGGGGTCTCCGCTCATTGTATTTGGATCATTGAACAATTCTGCCCCCTGGTGGTAGCTTTGGAGATGATGCAGAGACAATCTGCCCTCCCCTGGAGCTAAGACCATCTCCTCCTTGCCCCAGCCTCCAGAAAGGGGGATGGAAGGGAGTCCCAAGGAGTGACTTCTCGCAGTTCCAACCACGGGTTTCCTTTGTGTCTTTGTCAAGCTTGTATGTGGAACGCTCTAGTTTCTATAAATTACGAACTTTTCTTTTCTGGCTGACTTTAAACTCAAAATACCGCCAAGGATTCTCCCACCTCTGCCTCTGCTTCCCAGATGCTGTAATGGCCAGTGTGTGCCACCACAGTCGGGGATTGAACTCAGGACCTCATGCATGGCAGGCAAGCACTGTACAGACTGAGCTACCCCTGAAGCCTCTGGGTCTTAATTGTTACTCAGCTTCTCCAACGCATTTGCATCATTCACTAGTGTTTCTGAATCATATATTATGTGAGAGGGGCTGGGGCTTCAGCAGAAAACAGCTTAGAACAGCCCCTGCCCTGTAGAGTGTGGATGGGGGAGGGGGTGAGACCCAGAGACGCTATGAAGGAGGAAGGGTGGGACACACTGCCATTTGTCAAAACCTCGAAGAAAGAAGTCAAGATTTGAGTTACTCCTGGAAGAGAAAAGAGAGGAGCCAGGGGACCATGGGAAGAGGTCTGTGACTCCAGCACGAGGGTAGAGTGGGTCCAAAGGTCCTGAGACAGCAGGAGTGTAGTATGAGTGGAGAGAAGAGGGTCAGGGCGAGGGTGGGAGCTAAGCGGACCACGGGCCATGGGGAAATCAGGAGGAGGTCAGTAGGGACTGTGCAGTTTCTAGAGGTGACATGGGAGTGACTCCAGAGTTTCAACCAGAAGAGAGGTACATAGTGTGACTTTTAAAATTTTCCTTCGGGGGGGGGATTCAATGAGAAGGGAATAAAGGTTTATTTATTTTTTTAAATAAAATTCTCCCTCTGGATGGATCATAAGAGATCAAACTTGAAATGGGAATCAGGGGAAAGGACAGGCCACTGGCCACCTGGAGAGGAAGTCTCCTGTTGGTCAGAGAAGGGCTGGCCTCACTCTTTGGGGCAGCTTCTCCACACTCACTGGAAGCCAGTCTGAGAGCTTGTGGGTGGCGCGGCCTTAAGCTGGATGGTTGGTTGGGAACAGGATCTTTTTATACACAATAACCCTCTGAGTGGGTCCTCCTTGGGCCACACAGCCTGGGCCACATAGCTGAGAAAGGTCAGGGCCAGACCTTATTGATTCCCTGAGATTTGAAGCCCAAGCTGAGACCAGGGCCTGGGGATGTAGCCCACTGGTGCACACTGCTGCTCTATGTCCCCAGGTTTAACTCCTCCACCCCATGCCCATACCTATAAACTGTTGAGGTCTAGCACTTGTGAACTCAGCATTTGGGAGCTAGAAGCAGGAGGTTCAGGGGTTCAAAGTCATCCTCAGCTATATGGGAGGTGGTGGTAGGTGCATCCTGTTGTATTCTCCTGAGAGAGAGGTACTTAGGAAATGCTAGATTTTCATCTCAGGAACTTCTAGGGGTTGGAGAACGGGGAACCCCAAATCCCTGAGGCAGTGTGTGATTCTCACACTCTGTTATGGGTAAGTAAGACAGCCTTTCCTCAACATGTGGAGGCCTCAGACCCCACAGGGTCTGGCTTGCATCTGCTGTGCCCATCTGTCTCCTGACCTACGGTATCTGCCTCTCTCTTTCTGGTTCATTCTCCCACACTCTGTTCCCAGTGGCTTCAAATCTCTGGGCATGTAATTGGTGGAGCCTGGCTCTGACCTTCTCAGCAGCATGGCTCAGGCTTCATCACCTTAGTTCACTAAGCCTCAGTTTCTCCTCTGGTTAGGAGGAGGGTTGTGAGGGCATAGAAGATGTGTTGGGAGGGGGCCCAAGGTGATTGACCAAGCCTTTCTCTCTACCAGGTCCAGCGGGCGGCGGATGGCCAGGGTCGTGCGTGACTTCCTGCACGCCCAGCAGGTGCAGGCCCCCATAGAACTCTACTCTGACTGGCTTTCTGTGGGCCACGTGGATGAGTTTCTGAGCTTTGTGCCCACCTCTGACCAAAAGGTGTGTCCCCTGCTTTGCCATCCCACAGCCTTCCTGTTAAGTCACCTCTCTGCCTCCACCTGACCTGATGGGATAGCACAGTCTTAAGGAGTCAGCATGCCCTGGGGTTTAGGCTTGTGTCAATCAGGGAGGGCTTCTTGGAGGAGTAAAAATAAAAATAAAAAAGCCTCGGGCCAGGAGACCAGTGCTTCCTGCTGGTCTTTTCACTCAGAACACTCCAAGAGTCAGGAATGACACTGGTAGGGAGTTAAGGGGTTCAAAGTCATCCTCAGCTATATGGGAGGTGGTGGTAGGCGCATCCTGTTGTATTCTCCTGAGGGAGAAGTGCTTAGGAGATGCTAGATTTTCATCTCAGGAACTTCTAGGGGTTGGAGAATGGGGAACCCCAAAATCCCTGAGGCATATGACTCAAGCATCTATATATGCCACACACACACACACACACACACACACACACACACACACACACACACACTTTTAGCCAGGTAACCCTCCAAGAAGCCCGTGCATACCTCCCTCCATTTAAGGAAATCGAGGCTCAGGAGGGTTCTGCACGCCCAGGTCTCTATAACCTAGAGGTGGCTGGCAAGGATTTTAATCAGGATGTGGACTCTGGTCTCTATGTTGTCCCAGTATCTTGTAGAAAGGGCCAGGAAAAAAGTGACCCTCAGCCCTTGTGGGGAAAACCACCTAGAGAGAGGGGCTTCCTAGTGGCCAGTGATTGTGGTCCAGCGTGGTGAGAGTCCTGAGGGAGGCAATGACCAGCTGCAGCAGGGACACACCCGGATTAGGAGGAAGGCAGGCAAAGTGAGCAGGACTCCAAGTAGTGAGATAGGTGTGGAAAATGGCTTGTAGTTTGGACCCACTTATGTGGGAGGTAGCGTGGACAGGGATGGGGAGAACGGAGCCCAGTGTGCGTCTGGCTCCTGAACTCAGCAGTTCTTGGAGATCTCTGGCATCTAATGGACCCATGCTTTGAGACATTTGCTCCCCTCTGTGGCAGGGCTTCCGGCTGCTCCTGGCCAGCCCCAGTGCCTGCCTCCAGCTATTCCAGGAGAAGAAGGAGGAAGGTTATGGGGAGGCGGCACAGTTTGATGGTGAGTGCCCAGTGACTCTGTTGCTTGTCACCTCATGGCCAACTTCTGCCCTTCCATCACCCCTGGGGATGTTCCCACTGCTGTCCCGGGGTGAGGAGGGAAAATTAAGGGACCAGGGAGTCACTTTGATGGTGGTGTGGTCCTACACTGTACCTTGAGAGAGATGCAGGGGTCCCATCTGGGGTCAAATTGTAGCCTCAACACTTACTTGCAGCCAACCAAGGCTGTGCCCTGCATCTTAGAACCTCCATTTCCCTTCTCTGAATTGGAAATGATAATCACCCTCCCTAGAATGCCTTAAAGATAGCAAGAATTAAGCTGCCCCCAGCAGGTGTAGAAGGTCAGTGCTGGGAGCAATGAGGGACCCTAAGGTCTTTCCCCAGAATCTCAGATTCTTCTCCAGGTTGTATCTGTAGCGAAACCAGCCTTCCAACATTCTCTTCCATCATCCTGCTTGTGACATTGTCCAGCCTGCATTGTGCTGCTTCAGGCCTGAGGGCTCCAGGCAGTGTTCCTGAACTCATACGTTGTCTGTGTCCCTGAACAGGCCTCAAGCCCAAGGCAAAGAGAAGTATCAACGATATCTTAGCCGACAGATACCTCAGGAGGGACAGTATGCATGTGCAGGTGAGAGAGAGCACGGAACAGTGGTGACCCAGCCTCGGTTTTTCCTGTAGGTTTCTGAGGGTGTGACGGTGTGGGAGTCTGCTTTATCCTCAGGGACTGGCAGACTGGGGGGGGGCGGGGGGGGGGGGACGGGACAGGCCGGTTGCCCTCAAGCCACAGCAGGCACCTGGAGTTGCAGTGCACTTCCCTTCCACAGAAGACCTCCCCCGGGGAGTGTGAATGTGAGATGCAGTGATATGGGGTCCTCAGGGGCCCTGAGCAGAAAGCAGGTGGGACAGGTCTGGGAAGAAATAGGGTTCACCAAAGACAGTGCCTGCCTGCCCTGTGTGTGATGCTGGGGTCAGTGAAGGAAGGAGGCCCCCTGGTCCTGCTGCACCAAACCAAGGACTTTACCTAGATGGCTGGGGTAGAGCAGAAGCGGTTGGGACAGTATGTTAAGTGACAGGGGTCATCAACGTGACTCAGCAGGTAAAGGCTCGTGCTGCCTGAGAAGCTGAGTTTGATCCTGGAATTCATAATGAAAGGAAAGGATTGGCTAACCTCCACATGTGCCTATATTGTGTGTGCATGCACACACACACACACACACACACACACACACACACACACACACACACACACACACACACGCCACAATTTAAAAAAACATAATCAGGGGCTAAAGAGAGGACTCAGCAGTTAAGAACACTGAGTCTTTCAGAAGGCCCAGGTTCAATTCCCAGCACCCACATGGCAGCTCACAACCATCTGTTACTCCAGTTCGAGGCTATCCAATGCCCTCTTTTGGCCTCTATTGACACCTGGCATATATATCACAGGCATATATGCATGCAAAACATCCATATACATAAAATGAAATAATTTTTTTAAAGTTATAATCAAATGACAGGATCATTTGGAACCAAATCTCAACTTTCCCTAGCTCTGTGCAGTTGGGCAAGCTGTCCTGAGCCTCAGTTTCCCCACTTAAGACAACTGTGAATCCTTTTGAGAGGCTCCGAGTCACCCACAGGTGCTCAGGGCTGCACTCAAGCACAGTGCACAGTTCTGTCTGGGGGCACGTCTTCCCTTCTCCGCAGAAATGCATCGACTGGAACAGGGAGGTGCTGAAGCGGGAGCTGGGCCTATCTGAGAGTGACATCATTGACATCCCGCAGCTCTTCTTCCTAAAGGGAGCCTACGCTGAAGCCTTCTTTCCTGACATGGTGAGAGTGGATTCGAGGACAGGTAGACACCCCACAGTGGGGAGGCTAGCCCCACTCAAAGGAGCTTTCATTTTCTAAATGCAAAGGTGGACTGGATGTTTCTGCCTTCTGTCTGGAGGCTCACTGGCTTGCCCGGTTCCTACCTTAGCCTTTACTAGAGGCTTTCCCAGGGAGCTTTTCTGTAGGTTTTCCCGGTAGGCAGAAGAAATAGTAGCCACTAGGCAGCTGAGAGCCAATGAGACTAAGAGCCCTTGGTCAGGAGGGGTCTGAGTAATGCTATCATATCAGCGGGTCCATAAGCCCATTTCCTGCCAGGAAAGGAGATGGAGTAGGGGCCTCAGTGAGAGGTGGGCTCCGGAGCAGGAAGGGACCCTCCTTTTCTATAGTGCCCTTAGCTTGGGTACTTCTCCTAGGACAAGACCAGAGTAGTACCAAGTTAGGGGAAAGGGTGTGCAGGGTGGAGTGAAGGGGTGCCTAGTTCCTGGCTGTCCCCAAGGTCTAGCCTCCAGTTTGGCAGGGTGAGGATCCCCAAGGCCAAGGAGCTTTCCACCTGAGCCTCCTGCTGCTGGGCACCGCAGGTGTTTAAGGGCATCTCTGGCCTCCTCTAACAACGACGATACCTGGCAGAGATTAAATATGTAAGAAACTTGTTACAATAGGCAATTGTCTGAGAGATGGAAAAATAAGGAGGATGATTGTCATTGGTACAGAGTTAACCAATACCTGCTATTGACCAAGGAACCACTCTACCACTAAGCTACATCCCCAGCACTCCTGCCATTTTCAAATGTTGAGAGATGTTTTATTCATGCAGCTCAGGCTGGCCTCAAAGCTGTCATCTTCATGTTTATGGCTCATACCGTACCTCCCATCTCAGACTCTAGTTCCTGACCCACTCCTGGTCCTGCTAAGGATGGATCAGCAGAACAAGAGCTCAGAAAGAGCCTGGGGGCAGTATTCATGGCCATTTGGGCTCTTCTCTCTTGCAGGTCAACATGGTGGTCCTAGGCAAGCACCTGGGCATCCCCAAGCCCTTTGGGCCCCGCATCAATGGCCGCTGCTGTCTGGAGGAAAAGGTGCGCTCTTTGCTGGAGCCGCTGGGTCTGCACTGTACCTTCATCGATGACTTCCTGTTTTATCACCAGCTGCTTGGAGAGATTCACTGTGGCACCAATGTGCGAAGGAAACCTTTCACCTTCCGGTGGTGGAACTCAGTGCCCTGAGCCTGCCCAGCCACCACCCTGGCTGCCCTGTTTATGGGAGTGCCAGGACAAGAGTGAGGGACACAAACCAGCCTCCGTCCTCCTGGGGCCTGAAAGTAGGCTGACTACTGCGGTCAGCTGGACTCCAGGGGAACACCACACTTCTTCGTCTCTGGAGCGGTCTGTCCTGCCCAGGGAGACTATTGTCATACTTCTTTCCCGTTCCCAGCCACAGCTCCCAAGGGTCAAGTTCAGCAGCTGAGCCTGTTAAAAGCATCACTGTGACCACTTCAGGTTGCTCCTCTCTCTTTGGACATCTCTCTGGAGCCAGAGAAAAATGGCTTTGGGGCTGTTTCAGAAATGCCACCATGCCTAGACCTTGGGGTCAGAGCACCATGGTCCCATATGACTCCTGGATTGTCTAAGATGAAAAGGACTATTTGGGGCATCCTTTTTCCTAAAGGACCTCAGGTCATGACCCACACGCACCCTTCAGTTCTACGTAGGCAAGCAAGGATGGGAAATCCTGGTGGCCAGGCAACTTTTTTTAAAAAAGAAAGCAAGCAGGCACCAAAGCCCCTTTAATGCTCTGTTCCATCCACTCCTTCCTCCTCAGGATGCTTGTTAGTTATTGGATCAGCCTTTAATTATGAACCTGGTGCTTCCGGTTGGAAGACGCTGGGGGGCATAGGGAGGCCCTTGGAAGTCTGCAGTAGAGGTGGGAGGTAGGGAAGGGCAGACAGGAAGGTCCAAACAGGAAGTCAAATAGGTTGGCCCATCTTGGGGTGGGGAACCTGGAAGCCTGGGACTCTTGGCTGGGCATTTGGGGCCTCTGAATCTGAAGGCTGCTGGCTGGTCCAAATATGCAGGGGGTGGGGCCCGAGGTGTTAGGAGAGGGTGAGGCAGGCCATTAAGTTACATCTGGAGGTGAGGCTTAATTTCCTCTAATAGTCTCTAATTACTCCCCAACCTGCTGCGGGCAGTGGGAGGGGAGGGCCCACACTCCCCCAGCAGCCTGGTACCCTGCACACTTGCATTGCCCTAATAAACCCCATGGCAGCCTGTATCCCCCTCCCACGGTAGGACAGACAGATGCCCTGGAGGCTAATAGTACTGAGTGAGGTCACAGAGGCATGTGTAGGCAAGCAGGCAGACAGACCCAGCCGCAGGGCATGGCTGGTAGAGGGGGTGCCTGCTTCTTTCCTCCTCTGGTCAAGGAGCCCCCCGCCCCCCCAGCCGCCAGCCCCTGGATTCTGTCTTGGCAATTTTAGCAGTTTCTGGTGCAATCCCAGACTTGAAACAGCCGCTGTGACTTTATAGCAAAGGCTTCCGTGGAACTGTTAGCATGGACATGACCAGGTACGGATTGGCTCCTCCCCTCTAGAAGGTTCTATGGAATTGGAACTCCATTTGTATGCTCCCATGACACTAACACCGTCCTCTATGATTATGACCCAGCTGAGGCTGAGCCATGGAGAAAGAGAAGGAGGAGGGGCAGGGCCTGGCTTCTGATGGGGGACTGCAGAGCATTCGACCATGGGAGCGAGCCCTCAGAGCCTCATGAGGGGGCTCTGGAGTTGCTGCCCAGGCTGTCTGGGGTCCTGGGTGACTGGCCACCCACTTTATGATCAATAAAAACATCGTTGTGCATTCGTTAAGACATGCTTCATTTGTCCCTGGGCTGCCAGAGGAAAGTGTGGGGCCCCACTTCCCTGTTCTACACACCCTGCCACAAGTCCGTGGGCTCAGCAGGCCGCAGGCAGCCTCTGTCAGCTGAACAGCTTCCTGGGCTAAGGCAGGTGGGGGCCGCGTAGCAGCTGATTCAACAGGATGCTTGGCACATACCCATTTTCACCCTGCAGCCTGCTTGAGACACTATCTGGAGGAGGAACCTCCCTCTTCCTCTCCATTTCTTGACTCTATGTTTATTTAGGGAGGATGAAAGGAGGCAGGGAGGCTCTGGTCCTGCTAGAGGAGGGAGATGTTGCTCCGGATGATGCTCCTCTGGGCCCAGGGCAAACATAGGCCAATGCAGTTCTGTAGCCCCAATTCACAATGCTGAGTTGCCAGCCGCGATGGTCTGATCTCAGGAGCCTGGAACTACTTTTTTCTTATCTTATGTGCTTGCTATGACCTCAGGCCTTTGACACGAAGTTATTTTAGCTTTTTTTTTATGCACTAAAAGTCTGTCCACCGATCATTGACATCTAAAAGCCTGAGTCAACCATGGGGCTGTTTCTAAGAGTTGGTACTGGGCTAGCTAAATGGCTGAGTGAGTAAAGGTCCTGGGTGCCAATCCTGATCACCTGAGTTCAATTCCCAGGACCCACACTGTAGAAGGAGAAAATAGACCCACACAAATTGGCCTTTCACCTCCATATATGCACCATGGCATGCATATGTCTATATACAAAAATAAATGAATACAGGTACTGTAATAGAATGCAGTTTAAAAGCTGGTGCCAGGAGCTGGAGAGGTTGTTCAGTGGTTAGAGCATTGACTGCTCTCCTAGAGGACTCAGGTTCATTCCCAGCACCCACATGGCTGATAGCAACTGTCTGTAACTCCAAGAGCTGACACCCTCACTCAGACATACAAGCAGGCAAAATACCAATGCACATAAAATAAAAACATTAAGTGCGGGGGCGGGGGAGCCAGACAGATTTGATGGCAGGGATCTACTTCCAAAGGGAGATATGGACTCTGGCCATGAGACTCATCGTGTGCCCAGCACAGTGTGTCAACATCCTTGGAGGGGATTTCCTCCACTCTTTCCACTCATTCCCCACAGTTAGGGAGGCTGTCTGGGACGTTTTCCAGAATTCTGGTGAAGCTGTCCGTGGGTCCTGGCTACTTTAGGGAATGCCTTTCCAAGACACTGAACTCCTGCAGAGGGACAGTCATAGGCTGAAAAATGTCATCATCTGACCAGTGCAAATGGGGGGCCCTGGGAAATGGATCCTGGTCCCGGCCCTGCCCTGGAGGGAAGCGGCCATGGGAGGGGGAAAGGGCCTCTACTCAGCACTTCTGAGCCTCCACAGCCATTATCTCTGCCAGCGCAGGTGACTGGCCACATTTTCTACACATGAGGAAACCGAGGCCCCAGAAGAAGAGATGCAGTCTCATCAGTACCTGCAGCCTGGTCCGGACAAGCCCAAGACTCCTCTTCCCAGAGACCTCGTTCTTGATATTCCAGACACCTCTCTGCCTCAGTTTCCCTGACTACAAGTGGGCCTTCTACTTTGACATGTTTTGGCTCCTGATGACAAGGGATGAGCAACATTCTTTTCTGCATGATTTATCCCCTTGAGAGGTTTTGACCTCCAACAGCATCAGAACTTCCCATCATTATTCCTTCAACCTCACGACAGCCATTGCTCACGGGGTGTGTGTGGGGGGGGGAGCTCCAACAGGAAGCCCCCGAGGCAACCCAGTTTCGTCTTACAACTCAAGCTTTTAATTAAGAACGTCAGAAGACCAACAAGATGGCCTGGCGGGGTAAAGGTGTTTGCCACTAAACCTGACAACCTGAGTTCTACTCTGAAACGTACACAGTGAAAGGAAAGGTCCAGCTTCTCTGGCCTCCACATGTGTACCTTGGTACACATGTGCACTGCCTCCTCCATAAATGCATTAACGGAAAAAAATCATTTATATATGAAGAAAGAAAAAAAAAGGCCAGTGGAAGCTGGAGATAGGGCTCAGTTGGTAGAGTGCTTGTGCCTGCCTGCCACACACAAACCTCTTGTTTTGATCCCCAGCACCAGATAAAACTGAATAGTGCACATCTGTAATCCCAGCACTTGGGAGGCAGAAGGATCGATCAGAAATTCATGACCATCTTCAGCCTTATAGTGTCTTAACATATCGCTGTTGAAGACCTTGTCAAAATATATATATATATATATATATATATATATATATATATATATATATATATATATATATATATATATATATATATATATAGCTGGGTGGTGCATGCCTTTAATCCCAACATTTGAGAGGCAGAGGCAGGTGGATCTCTGGGAGTTTTAAACCAGCCTGGTCTACAGGGTAAGTTCCAGGACAGCCAGGGCTACACAGAGAAACCCTGTCTCAAAATGAATAAATAAATAAATAAATGAATAAATAAATAAATAAATAAATGAGTGAGTGAATGAATGAATGAATGAATAAATAAATAAATAAAATTAATTCATTAATTAATTGGAAAGGAAAGGAAAGGTGGGGAAGTGGGTGCGGAGAAGGGGGAGGTGGAGGAGGAAAAAGAGCCAAGACTAGTATTTCTCACAAGTTTGCACAAAGAATCCAGTTGCCTGCCCCAGGTTGCCCTGGGTTGGAGCAGGCCTGGGAAGCTGCCTTCTCTACAGTACTTCCAGCAGTATAGAGAAAGGAACAGAAGACTGAAGGACCCGGGCAAAGCCCCGCCTGCCCTCCCTCTGCCCCCTCCATCCCAGCTGTGCTGGCCAAGTGCCTGTGGGAACTTGCTTTCCTTCCATCTTAGAAATTAACCGAGTGCCCTGGGGTGGGAGCTATGGGTTCATATGCAAATATAAAAGCCCTTCCAGCCAATTCCGAAGAGGGGGTTGGCTCTTTGGCCTCTGAGAAGAAGCTGGGCTTCTAGGACTGGAACCAATGAGCTTGCACCCTGGGTTGGAGGGGTGGGGCTGGGTGCTTTTAAACCCCATCCTGGGGGACCTCTGGCTAGTGCTGGGTTTGGTGGCCAAAGCCCCCATCCTAGGCTAGTATGTCTCTGCAGAGGATCGTGCGTGTGTCCCTGGAACACCCCACCAGTGCTGTGTGTGTGGCAGGTGTTGAGACCATCGTGGACATTTATGGGTAAGAGTTGGCTCGGGAGGGTCTGGGTTCTTCATACAGATTCTCTAGAAGCTGTGTGGGTGTTCCTCAGGGCACAGGCTGGTCTTGGCTGCCTAGTTCCTGGCCTTAACCTTGGAACACCTGCCCACAGGGAGAAGCTTGGGTCCTTACTGTCAGCTAGGTTCCCAGCTGGGTTCTTGAACCAAGGAGGTGAGATGTGCAAAGCTGAGCTCCATCCAGGGGCTTAAAGGGTTCTGGGGCCATGGGCTCATTTCTTTCTTCAGGGGGTGCTCAGGAGAAGCTGGACAGCCTGTCACTGGTCCACAAGGAAAGGGAGGGATGTGTCCCTTTGTCCTAACAGCCCCTGGGCTTATGGGCATGGGAAGAATTAAGTCATTTCTTCAAAGGCCACAGCGGCTTCCCAGAGTTGGTCAGACTTCTCAGATGCCACTGTGACAAGAGTGTCAAGCCTGCATAACCAAGTCTGGATGAACTGCATACTAGGGGCTAAAGTCTGGCTGAGTGTAGTTGGGCTATGAGATGTGCAGGGGGCAGGCCGTGGTCTCCAAAGAATCAGGCAGAACGGTGTGGGGGGGGGTGGATGCTGCCTGGCGCCATGGCCTGCTCCAGAGCTGCGTACCCATGGGGGTGACTCACTGCCCAGATGCCTTGTGCCCGTTGGGTAGATATGTCTCTGGTTTGACCCGTTTAGGGAGCTGGGGATGGCTTCTCCTCCTCCCGTCAGAGGTGCCTTCAAGAGTGGGGGATGGGTTGGGTAAGAGGCAGGGCAGCTGGTTGGGGGTGACTTAAGTGATAAGGAGCAATGGTGAGGATTTGCCTAGAAGACTGGGATGGGACAGCCATGGGTGGTGGTAGGGCTTTGGTGTCTTCCAAGATGAGAAATGAAGTGCCTCATTTATTCACACACTCATCCTGGTCTTTGAGCATTAATGTAGGTCTGGCCCTGGGGACACTCCGGAGTGGAAGACTCCATTTCTACTTGGCCAGGTTCTATCATAGGCCAGGTTGCTGTTCAGCGAAAGCTGCAGAAGTATCTTGGGAGGGGAGAATGAGACCAGACATCTTGGAGGGATCTTTCTTGTGCGAGGCCCTTGCCCGCAAACCAGGATCAGCAGGGTGGTGGCTCAACCCTGGCTCTGGCCCTTCCCTCAACTTGGGAAACTCTTTCCCTGTGGACTCTGCTTCTAGCTCTGCGAAGTGGTGGGCCAGTGATGTGAACGGGCATCAGGCTTTCCACGTACTTTCCCAAGATAACTGAGCTTACCACAGCCGAAGGGTGTAAGCTGTCCTCACCACTTCATAGATGAGGAAAGTGAGACCCAGAGAGGTTAACTAACCTGTCAAAGGTCACACAGCCGGTTGATAGAGATGCAAGAGGCTATCTGAATGTTTGGTCCTTCCTTCAAAGAGATGGTAGGAGGAGGGTATAGACAGCATGCAGAATATAGAGTGCAGAGACAAAGTTAGCATCAGAGAACATTTTATTATGATCTCCATAACCATCATTATAATTGCCATCATCTTCTGGCTCTGCACTGATCCTGGGGAAAGTCTTAAGTGTTCCCAAACCTGCCCTGTACCAGCTGGTTAGGAACAGCTTCTGAGCCACGAGATGGAGGAGGAATTAGCATGACTTGAGCTATCAGAGTGGGCTTCCTGGAGGAAGAGCCTGAAGGCTGAGGGGAGAGACCACTCAGCTGAGCTTGACTGGCAGGGGAGGGAGGCAAGACTCTGGGCCTTATCTGTACCTATAGACCTCCATTTCACGTGTGCATGAGGAGGCTCAGGGACATGAGTTGGCCCGGTCTATGCTGTGAGGCACAGGAGCCTGAGGACCCTTCTTAAGGCCGAGATATAAGGCTGAGACTTCAGCCTTGGAAGCAGAGAAAGTTTATTTCACATTGGCTAGAGGAGGTTCTAGAACAGCTGGTTGGCTTACCTGTGGCCACAGTCGCAGGCTGCAGTGAGGCAGGAAGCCAGGCTGAAAGCAACCATCAGCCATTCCCCTACCATGTGACTCACTTCTAGGTGTCTGTCCCATGGGGATGCTTGTCTGGGAAGCTGTCATCTTTATGACATGTCACATCTGAGTGTGGAAAGTAGTCTCTAGGCTTGCCCATTGGTGGCCTCTGGAGCTTACTCACTTTTTCTTCTAAATAGGGAAACTGAGGCCTGGGGTGGGTGAAAGGACTTACTCAGGTATAGAAAACAGGCTAAGATAGAAACTAGGTCTTGAGATACTCAAACAGCCCATGACAACTGGTGGTAGTCACCCAGTTCCTAAGGTCCTATGGGACTGGTGGCACCTTAGGGCTCCACTTGTATTCAGGTAAAGAGTCGGGTCTGGTCTGCATGGCCGAAGTGGGGTATAACCATAGGGGGCTGCGTGCTTCTTGGCCTCTCTTGAACCAGCCCAGGTGCCTTGACCTTCAGGTAGATCTCAGACTCCTTGGAGAGAGCCCCAGAAGCAACTTCTTGAAAAAGCCATAGGGTGGGGAGGCCATGACTGAGATTAGGGAGGTCTCCATCAACGGGAAGCTGCCCTAGGTTCCCTAAGGGAGCTTTTCTCTACAAGCAAGTATCTCTTAAGGGACCACACCTGGTGATGAGGTGGCACCCTCCTCTCTTGCAGTGGAGTGTCTCTACTTTGAGTCACGTGGGCCTTTAAAAAGTACAGCCAGGGTGGCTCTCAGTTGATAGAAGGCTTACTTGGCACGGACAAAGCCTTGGGTTTCATTTCTAAGATCATAAAAGCCAGATATGGTGGCATATGGTTTATAATCCCAGCACTTAGGAGGTAGAAGCAATAGGTGCAGAAGTTCAAGGTCATCCTTGGTTCCATAAATTCAAGACCAACCTGGCCTACACAAGACCCTCTTAAAAAATGAGACCATATCCAAAAAAAGAAAAAAAAAGTGTTGACTAACCTAGCTCATCTGGGGTATATCTGGGGGTCCCTTGCAAGGGGAAAGCACATGCTTAGTGTGTTTGAGGTTCATGGTTTTATCCCCACCCCCCACCTCCGTTGCAGTTTGGGTCTCTTTTTTAAAAAGACAAAAAAGCTGTTCCTGCTCATTTATTGAAAGGCTTGGACTCTGCTCCCTTACTTGGGAGGGCAGAATAACTCATGGCGCTGATGAGTTTGGGTTCTAGGTGTCTCCAATACTATGTCATCCTGAACAACAGGCTCCTCCTCCCTAGGCAAGAGTTTAGCTTAGAAAGTGCCTTTGGGGGCTGGAGAGATGGCTCAGAGGTATGAGCACTGACTACTCTTCCAGAAGTCTTGAGTTCGATTCCCAGCAACCACATGATGGCTCACAACCATCTGTAATGAGATCTGGCGCCCTCTTCTGGCCTGCAGGCAATGCAGGTAGAACGATGTACACATAATAAATAAATAAACCTTTAAAGAAGAAAAAGGAAGTGCCTTTTGAGATCTGCTCTGAGAGCTCAGAGCCTCCGGGACTAACAGAGCAGGCGCCTCTGTCCACGTGGGGGTTCTGAGTTCTGATTTAGGAGCTCTGAGTACCCTGTGCAAGGAGCTGAGTCAAGGGTCTCAAAGACACTCAGTCTTGGGTCAGTGTGGCCACAACTGTCCAGGGCCAGAGCAGAGTGGTTGGGATGTGGGGTCAGATGGGCCCAGAGTTTCCTGGGCCTAGCTCTGTGAGCAAAACTAGTGCTGTAGGGGAATCTGAGGGTCTTGTTAATTGAAAATGCCACTCAAAGCCTGTGCTGTTTGGACTGTGGTCAATGTCCCTATGGGCCAGCACTGAGGAGACATTGTCTGGGTTTTGGGGGCTTTTGGGGTTTTTTTTTTTTCCTGTTTTCTGTTTTAATCACCAGAACTTATCAGCAGTTTTCTTTAGAGGCCAGAACCTTAGCCCAAGAGGGAGGCATCAGGACAGCTAAGCTGCAGGATATGGAGTTGTTGGTTAGCAACCGCTTGACTGTGGACAACCTCTGAGCCTCAGTTTCCCCGAAGTGAGATGATAATGTGCATATCATACTGGGGCAGCTACCAGTCTCATCCTCTCTGTGGTCAGGGGGACAAGAGCACAGAGGACAAGATGGCTGTGGATTCCCAGGATGGGGTGGTCTCCCCCAAGTCATCCTTGTGCTCCTGGCAGAGACTTAGGGCCAACACTTCTAAGCAGTCTCTTTGCCATGAGGCTTAGGCATCAGTATCCACCAGAAGGGCTTGATGGCCGGGTCCATGCAGTACCTCTGACACTGGAGCTTTGTCACCAAGGTTCCAGGGACTGGCCACCTATAGGAAAAATAGCTGCCTCCATTTCCAAGGACTGCCCAATTTTAAAAAAATTATTATATGTATTTGTTTATTTGTGTGTGGGGGTGTGGAGGAAGTAACATAGGGTGCAGGTGGAGGCCAGAGGACATTGTTCAGAAGTTAGCTCTCCTTCTACCAGATAGGTCCAAGGATCAAAGTCCAGTCATCAATCTTGATGGAAAGCAGCTTTACTGGCTGAACCATCTCACCAGCCCTTGCCTAGGTTTTAGCTCTGGATGTTCTATGTCCCAGACAACATGCCTTATTCCTGAAAGGCTGGTCACTTTACTGTGCTCATGGCCGCCGTGCACCCAGGCTACCGAGGAGGGCTGTGAGTAGGCTCAGTTGGGTTAGAAGAATGGCCTAGAGCCACCTGGCATCAGCCCTGGATGAGGCCTGGAGTATTACCTCTTGGCTGCCTCAGTTTTCCTGGCAGTAAACTGACATTATGTGCTGAGGGATATTTAATGGCAACCATGAAACCCTGCTAAGAAAATCAACCTTGGATCAAGGGGCGGAGCCAGCGACTAGTTGACAAGAATTGGCCACAGAGAGGATGGAAGGCCCCCAGATAGCTGCACAGGAAGGAGTAGGGAGGGACTTGGAGATTCTTGGCCTTTGGGGTTTGGAGCAGATGGAGAGATGCCTCTCTTACTGGGTCTCTGGCCAAAAAGGAAGGTTGGCTGGTTGCTTCTTGGTCTCTCTGATCTAGCAGGTTTTCACCCCAACATCTGATTCCTGGGTCTTTATTGGTAAATAGAATGATAGAGACTTAGTTAAAACTACATTTGTGGCTGCAGCTGAGCCAGTGCCGGTGGACTAGAAATCCTGCTGGGCCTTCGTCCAAGCGTGGGGATGCTGACTGCAGGGCTGTGGGGTGCACATGGTAAAGTATCAGTAGAAAAATAGCAGTTATAACTTTCACTCATTCTGAGAGCTTTACAGCCACACCCACCCATGCCTTCCAGCTCTTTGTCATCCCAACTGGATAGAGTAGTGGGCTGGATTTGAACCCCGGGCTTCTGACTGCAGGGACCACGGGTTTAATCACCTCAAGAACCTTCTCTGGTTCCGTACTTCCTATGGATAAAATAGGAATCAACCCATCACAGTCTAAATTGACCTCCTGAGTCTCCAGCATGAAGCCTCCTTCTCCTCAGATGAATCTCAGTCACCTCAGCTGCAGCTGGCCCATAATTCAACTTAATAGCACCTTCCTTATCTTGGCCAGGGATGTTCCAAGCTTCTCATGGCTATTAATACACTTGAGCCTCCTGATTTCCCAAGAGGCTGGCCAAGTGGGTGTCATTATCCCACGCTCTAGGTGATTTAGTCAAGGTCACCTGGCTGAAATGGGACCCAGCTAGATATCCACCAGACTGCAGATTGTGGCCTTGGCCTCACTGTGCCCTTGACTCTGCCAAGGCTGCAGCCACCACCTTTGAGTGTCCCTTCTGGTCAGGCTGTCTCCAGCTTCCCTAGGGACTCCCAGGGGTGCTGAGCTGAGGTGACTGGGGTCTTTGAGTCAAAGAGCTTCACACCAGGAAGGTGTCAAGGCACCTTGGCCAACCCTAACCCTAACCCTAACCCTAACCCTAACCCTTCCTGGTGCACCCAGGACCAAGGATGGTGGTAGGGCCTGCTGTAGATATCTGACTAGCTTCCTGGGTTACTGGAGGCCAGCTGCCTCTAAGAGTGGGGTGCTACCTGGGGTGCAAGAGAGAGCCCCTCCTCCCTGGCTCAAGTGCCTACCAATGTCTGCGCTTTTTTTCTCTTTAATTGTTTTGTTTTTTGAGACAAGGTCTCACTATGTAGTTCTAGTGTCCTAGAACCTAGCTCTGTAGACTAGGTTGGCCTCAAACTCACAGAGATCTGTCTGTCTCTGCCTCCCAAGTGCTGAGATTAAAGGCATGTGCCACTGTGCCCAGCCCATGTCCATCTCTTTGAGTGTGTGTGTGTGTGTGTGTGTGTGTGTGTGTGATCACCAGCATCAGTACCAAATGAGCCGGATGGTGGTAAGATATTTGATCTCAGCACTTAGTTACAAGAGTGTGGTACCTACCTAGTCTCTGCTTCCCAGAGTTTGCTGTGAGCTGCCTGGACAGTTGAGGAAGGCTTCCTGGAGGAGGCAAGAGGCTTGAGCTCACATGTCTGAGTAAGTTTTACTCACATTGCCCATGGTCTCCTGCTCTACTCAGGTCGGTTCCGGAGGGCACAGCCATGTTTGAGGTCTATGGAACACCTGGGGTGGACATCTATGTGTCACCCAGCATCGAAAGGAGCCGAGAGAGAGCTGATACCCGGCGGTGGTGCTTCAATGAGGGACTGGAGATCATCGTGGTCATGAACTCACCTAGCAATCACCTCAATGACAGTCATGTGAGCTCACCCTGGTCCTGCATCTCATCCTTCTGTAGAGTGCCATGGTTCCACGGGGGAAGCACTGAGGCAGAGAACCACCCTGCTGGGTGTGAATCTCTATTCTGCAACTCACAAGTCCAGGCTGTATTTCCTCAGACTCTGTGTGTCAGTCTGTAGGGTGGGACCACTACAGTCCTGATCCTAGGCTGGGGGGGGATGGACCCTAAGCGTTTTCTTCTAATTAGCCAGCCCCATGGGGGAGGAGTTAGCATAGCCTTTCTGTGTTGGACCTCAGATTCCCCATCTGTAAGGAAGAGCTTGGTTAGGGGGTTTCTGCTGCTCTGAATGGGGGAGAGGGATGGTCCAGGGATGGGGAGCGAAGCTGATGCCCCGGAGCTGACAGTTCCCTGATGGATCTCACCTCCCTCCCATCCACTCTCTTTCTGTCCCCATTTAAAAGTTAGGAGAGATTTAAAACAGAAGAAATGGGTGGCCTTTGAGCTGGTGACTGGCGATATTCTCTTGAAAGACTGATGAGGACCAGGAGTTGTCATGAAGGAGACATTCCTACGTCAAAGGCAATGTTTTGGGGAGCTAGCCCTTTAAGGAGCACTGATAGTTACCAAGCCCTAAGTAGCCCATACATCATGGGCTGGCTCTTCCCCTGTGAAAATCACTGTCAGGGGGACCACTCAGCGAGGAAACAGAAGCTCCCTCCCTTCCCATCTCCACCCTGAATCGGCTTCTGCTCTAAGCTCAATGAACCCATTTTTCAGAGGAAGAAACTGAGGCTGAGAAGGGATGTGGCTCATCTGAGCCACAAGTCCTAGTAAGTAGCTGAGTGGTGAGGACCACAGAGTCCCTAGGGCCAGACCACAAACAGGACCTGCCAGGCTGTGGAGGCCTCACCTGGTGCTTTGCAAGTTGAGGCTGTATGGATACCTTCCCATCCTGAGCCTAAGGCTCACAGGCCAACTGAGGAAGACACTCCTCCCTTCCCTCAACTTTGAGATCCTGGTGCAGAATTTTGGGACTCCCAGACTGAGGGGTAGGTGGGTTCCATGAGGTCCTGACATGATGACCCAGATGAAGGAGGATGTCAGAGCCAGGTGACATGGCACAGGTGTCTGCAGGGCATGCCCCGGGGAGAGGAACAGGTCAATGGGTCAGTGACAGAGCTGCTGCCCCCACCACCAGCTTCTCAACATAGTTACCTCTGTCCTTACCCTTAATGGTGGCTGTGAGCTGAGCCTGGGACAGCTGTGATGAACCCCCACATGCTCTGCCCCTTTAATCCACTGGGCTGTAACCCATCCTACGGGGTAGAAACCATTATTATCCCCCACTTTATGGTTGAGGAAATTAAGGCCCAGAGAAGGTCAGAAACTGTCTCAGGAAATTCATGTTGAGCAAGTGTAAGATCTGAGACCAGGCCACCCGGCAGAGTCCATAGGCAGTGTGATTCTATGATTTATGAGTGGCAAACACAAGCCGGTCAAATGCAGGGCTCTTGAGTTTTCTTACCTGCCAAATGGGCACCCATGCAGGTCCCAACCTCAAAGGATCTTCAGTTTTGATCAGAAAGGGTGGGGAAACTGAGGTAGCTCAAATGGGCCTCGTCAGACCTTGGCCAAGACATGCTGAGCTTAAGTTCAGGTACTCATTGGTAGGACTAGAAACCAGATCCCCATGGATTCAGGATGTGGGTCCAAGGATGTGGGCACATTTACAGATGTGCCACGGGATAGAAAGAAATGGCCCTGAAGAGCTTAAAGAGGAGCTAGCACAGGGATAGAGATGGCTGAGGGTCCTGTCCCTGCCCACCAGGTCCCATGGGCCTGTCCATATGCCATATGTGTGACACCAAACATGTCTCTCTGCAGGTTCAGATAGCCTACCACTCCAGTCATGAGCAGTTGCCCCTGGCCTATGCAGTACTCTACCTCACCTGTGTGGGTAAGCTGGGAAGGGCAGAGGATGTGGCTGGAGAGCCCTGTGAGAGCTTCGGATGACCTTTATTTTAAAAGAAGAGTTGGAGCTGGGCATGAAGTTCTATAATAGAATTCACTCCTGGCCTTTGCAAGCATGAGTTTGGTCCCAGGAAAAACACACACACACAAACACACACACACACACACACACACACACACACACACACACACACACGGGTTTATTATTATTATTTAAATTGAAAAAGAAAACACACATTAGAAAATTCAGACAGGGGATGAAGAGCCTGAGGAGATGTGTATAAATGTTTGCTGAACAAGCATAAGGACCTGAGTTCAAATCCCCAGCACCCAGATAAAAGCAGAGAGCGTGGTGGCCTGTTCTTGTCATCTGAGAAATGGGAGGGGAAAACAGAACCCAGGAGTCTTGCTGGCTAACCAGGCTAGCTAAATCGTTGAGCTCCAGGTTCAGCGAGAAACCTTGCCTTAAAAGGTAAAATGGAAGCCAGATGTAATGGCACCAGCTTTTAATTCCACCACTGAGAGGGAGAGGCAGGGGGATCTCTGTAAGTTCCAGGCCAGTCTGATCTACATAGAAGTTCTAGGCCAGCCAGGGCTACATAGTGAGACCCTGTCTCAAAAACAAAACAAAATCACTACACACACCCAACTGCACATTAAATGCAGTTACAAACCAAGGGCCTGACACAGCAGTCACTGAGTCAGGGTGGGAACAGCTCCCAGAGCCACCCACCCAGTGATCCTGACACTGTCTTCTTCTGTGATCCCTTTATCTTCCATATGGTTTATAACTGAGCATATGTAGCAAAGCATGTAGTCTGTCGGTTTTCTATGGCTGAAACCCCTCCTCACCTGTTCTTCTGTGTGGGGCTCTTTCCACCCACATAATGTTGGTGAGATTCTACCATTCTTTTTATTATTAATGTTATTAAAGATTTATTTATTTGTATACATGCCTACATGCCAGAAGAGGGCACCATAATGGTTGTGAGCCACCATGTGGTTGCTGGGAATTGAACTCAGGACCTCTGGAAGAGCAGCCAGTGCACTTAACCCCTGAGCCATGTCTTCAGCCCTGAGATTCTACCATTCTTGTCACAGTGATTGGTGAATAAAAGCACCCAAGCTCTCTCTCCCTCTCCCTTCCCCTCCCTTCCCATCCCTTTGAGTACTAAGTGGGTTCTGTAGGCTGAGTCTGACCCCCTTAGGCATTGTGAGCACTGCACTATTAGCTTTGTAAGAGCCCTCTTATTTCCATAAAAAGAGACTGGAAATGTCCTGGGGTAGGAGAGAGGTGCCAAAGTAGCATTCCCCCAGCTGTGCAGCGAGGTGGCCCAGCCCACCTTCTACCCCTGTCCTTCTGAGCACGTGCTACTCCATCCAGTGGAGCTGAGACAGCTTCATGTAGATGGAGACTGTCCCCAGCCACTTGGGCTCAGTGCCCCTGCACACCACGCCCCCAGCAAGGGTCCTGGGCTTCAGAACATGTTACCTTTATGGAAAGCTCCCTGCCCCTGCAGCCTTTGCTCTGACCCTCATTCCTTCCCCAAATCCCTCCCCTTGCCCAAGGATGGGAAGCTCCAGGGCCCCAACCTCTGGGTGTCTCCTGGGGATGGCACCCATCTACCTGGCCCCAGTTGACTGAGATGGATGTCATGGTCTATCACGGAGACTCACCTGCTGCTGCCTCCCAACAGACATCACCCTGGACTGTGACATGAATTGTGAGGGCCGACAGGACAGGAGCTTCGTGAATAAGGTGGGCTTCCGGTTGAGCCTTAGACAGGGGCATCAAGTGACGTTCCTGTGCTTCAGATCAGAGGGGTGAGGCCATGAGTGTCCCTCCTTCCTCCCGGTTGACTCAAGGTTGAGGTAGCCAGACAGGGACCACGGTTGGAGTCATCACAAATGTGACCATAACATGGGTTCCCAGTCCTGAGCTATTCTTAGTTGATGAGAAAAAAGTTCTAGGTTTATAAAGTAGGACAAGGGTTACAAAACTTAAAGATAGATGATAGAGAGATAGATAGATAGATAGATAGATAGATAGATAGATAGATAGATAGATAGATAGATGCCTCGTCAAGCACACTTTTGACCCTACTACTCAGGAGGCAGAGGCATGTAGATCTCTGAGTTTGAGGCCAGTCTGGTCTACAGAATGAGTTCTGAGACAGCTAGGAGAACACAGGGAAACACTGTCCCCCCACTCCAATAAATGAATAAATAATATCCAGACTGTAAATGCTTTAGTCCTTGTGACCTGTACTACTTTGAAACAACCAGTAGTTAATTCATAAACTGGGAAAACTTTATTGACAAAGCAGGGACTGAGCAGATTTGTTCTACAGGTTATAAATGTGACGGCCCAGATCTGGGCAGAAAGAGCCAGCGTACTGAACAAAACACTATTAAAGGTCTTTGATGCAGTCTTGGTAGTGCTGATGCATTGGGGGTTTAGGAGAGGCCAAGAAGGGTTAGGAGAACTTCAAGGAAGGAATGCTTAAACTGGGTTGGGAAGAGATTCCATTAGCCAGAACAGGACTTGAGCTGGAAAGATGAGTCAAGAAGTTACCCATAAAGAAAGGGGGCCATGGCCGGGGGTGGGGGCCCCTTACCTCCAGCCACGATGGACAGCCTTGTGGATTGGACTCAAAGGTATAAACACTAGGGCTCTGTTGCTGTTTCTGGAGCAGGGGCTGTTTTGGTGAAAGCGGACTTCTAACGGGATAGGGTAAAGGCTGAGGAAGCTGGCCAGGGAGTCCTGCCCCGACTCTGGCTGGAGCTCCTGTTGCTGTGTTTTCTTATCAACAGAGGCAGTGGGTATGGGGGCCTGATGGCTATGGAGCCATCTTGCTGGTGAACTGTGATCGGGATGACATGGGCTGTAATACCCAAGATAACTGTGACCAACATGTGAACTGCCTGCAAGGTGAGCATGCTGGGGCATCCCAGTCTCTGGGAATCCAGGGTTCCTCTTCAGTTACCCCACAGGGCTTCCTACCCCCAGGAGGGGCTCTGAAGGAGGGCAGGGGAGAGTCAGAGTTCACCATGGGATTCTTCAGAACCTATCCCAGGCTGCCTCTCTGCAGTCAGCTTGTAGCACTCAGCTGGGCACCCAGCATTCTCTTCCTGTAGGAGAGAAGGGGCTGCTAGCATTGCTGGAGTACCTACTGTGTGCAAGGTCCTCCCCCCCCCCTTTTTTTTAATCATCCAAGAGGGTGTCGCTACCTCAGTTTAAAAAGGGGAGGGCTGAGGCTCACAAATAGGGAGGGTCTCCCAAACGGCACATCCAGCTGGTGGGCTGCCAACCCCACATCCAAACCCCTTCTCACTTGATCTCTGATATGTGTTAGAGTGAGGCCCTGCATTATGCTCATAAGAGCTGCCTTTTAAAGTGAGCATCCCCTGGAGATAAAAAGGGGTGTGACTTGCCTAGTTAGATGCCCAGGTGGCCTTCAACTCTGCTCTGGGCATCTGAGGATACATGGGCCATAAAGAGGACATGGAGTGCGGCAGTGTCACGTGTGTACACATGCCTCTCCCATTCACATCTATGGATTCTAATGTCTCCCTGAGCTGAGGCTGGAATCCCCAGCCCTTGACACCCGGTGCCCTTGGGAAGTGGCTGTCAGCAGCACCCTCTGTTTGGCTTTACAGATCTGGAAGACATGTCCATCATGGTCCTGCGGACCCAGGGACCTGAGGCTCTCTTTGATGACCACAAACTCATCCTCCACACCTCCAGCTGTGATGCAGAGCGGGCGCGGGTCTTCCACGTCTGTGGTAAGTGAATGCTGGGCACCCATCCGGGACCCTCTTCTGTCTCCCTGCGTGGGCAGATGTGCATCTCAGCTCAGGTCCTAGCAATGCCCTGGTATCAGAGCAACTAGAAATATGGGCTGTTTATTTTTATTTAGTGTGTGTGTGTGTGTGTGTGTGTGTGTGTGTGTGTGTGTGTGTGTGTGTGTGTGTGTAGCCCACAGGACAACCTCAGGTGTCCTTCCTCAGGTACTGTCTTATTTTGGTTTTGAGTCAGAGCCCCTCTCCAGCTTTTGGAACATGAGTTTGGGGCACAGAATTTAGGTGGGTTCTCATGCTCACACATCAAGCACTTTATTGACCGAGGCACTTCTCTACCAGACCCCTGAAGTGGTTTTTTTGCTTGATTGGTTGTGTTGTATGAGGTTTCTGGCCCGGACTTTCGGGCCTAGCCTCAAGGTTTGGATCCACAGACCCGCAGACCCACAGTCCCACAGAGACACACAGATGCTTACATTAATTGTCTGCTGATTGACCTGGGGCCCAGGCATATAGCTTGCTAACTCTTTACTCTTAAACTAACTCATGATTCTTATCCTGTTCAGCCATGAGGCTCGGTACCTTTTATCAGAGAAGCATAGTTGTCGTCTGCATCTTCTGGCTTCTCTGGCATTTCTGCTCTGTTTTTCCTGGTCCCAGAGTTTTCTTAGTCCAGTAGCCCTGCCCACACTTCCTGTCTGCCTTTGGCCAATCAGCATTTTTATTAAACCAGTGGGTGGGACAATTATTTACAGTGTAACAACATAATTCCCCTTTGGTTTGGTTTTGGTATTTAGAGACAGGATTTTTCTGTGAGCCCTCACTATCCTGGAATTTGCTCTGTAAATCAGGCTGGCCTCATTGAGCTCACAGAGATCCTCCTGCCTCTGCTTCCCTAGTGCTAGGATTAAAGGCATATGCCACCACCACCACCTAGTTAAAGTGGAGCTTCTTAATACAATTTGCAATCATATATTTTTAGAGTTATTTTTATTTATGTACATGGGGAGGGCATTGGACATTTATGCAGGTGTTCATGGAGGCCAGGAGAGGGTACCAGATCCCCTGGAGCTGTAGTTACAGGTGGTCATGAGCCTTCCAACCCTGGGTCCTCTGCAAGAGCAGCTAACCACTGAGCTGTCTCTCCAGCCCTTGTCTGCATGTCTGCATATCCTTGCAGGAAAGATGGTGAGAGACAGCATGCTGGGTTAGGGTAAACATTACCTTATCTCTTAGAAAAGAATGCCTTTCTCTGCTGTGATGCCTGCCTCACCCATCACCTAAATGAGCATCAAATTGAGCAAGGGCCTGGAGATTAAGAGACACAGAGATGCAGGCCACTCTTGAATGAAGAATGCTATTTATTGAAGCTCAGGGGAACCTCATATACCAGGGTTGCCTTATTCACTTTGAGTAATCTTGGCAGCTCACAAGGAACACTTGGCCTGGGTCAACTTCTCTATCCTCTGCTAACTTCTTGATTCCCTACTTGCAGCACCTACTTGGGCAATGTTCTGATAATGGAAATGGATCAATTGGTTCCAGTAAACACTGTAGGCTGCTAAATAGTGCTAAGCCCTGGGTGCTGCAGGCCGACCTCCACACTTTGCCATGCCCATAGGTGTGTCTTCTTTTCTCCTTTGATGGGATAGGAGAGAAAGGGTGTTGTTGAAGGGCTGTTGACCCTGCACCTGGGCGAGACTGCTCAACTCTCCTGAGACAGCTATATTCCCTGAGCAGCCCAAGAGTCACAGCCACCCTCTTCTCATAGGTCCTGAGGATTCCTGTGAGGCCTATAGGTGTGTCCTGGGCCCAGACAGGATGTCCTATGAAGTACCCCGTCTCAATGGTGATGAGGAACGCTTTTTTGTGGAGGGTCTCTCCTTCCCTGATGCGGGCTTCCCAGGGCTCATATCCTTCCATGTCACCCTGCTGGATGACTCCAATGAGGTAAGGGTGGCCTGGCAGAGGGTGGGACAAATGTTCCTGGAAGATGTGGACATCACTGGAGTTAAAAAGTCCCTCACTATTTTCCCCAACATTCTCTAGAGAAGCTAAGAAACATTCTGTCTTGAGACAGGGTCTCTTGTAGCCCAGCTTGCTCTTAAGCTCACTATATAAACAAAGATGACCTTGAACTTCTAACCGTCCATCTTCACCTCCACAAGTGCTAAGATTTTAGGCGTGCACTGCCACGCTCCCTTTTATTCAGTGGTGGGTCTAGATCCCAGGGATGCTAGGCAAGCACTCTTCCAGAGGAACTACATCCATAGCCCAAACCAGGGGCTTTCTTGAGGATCCTAGGGGAAAGGCTTCAGAGAACCCGAAGTCTTGTCCAGCCCCTGGACTCTTGAGTCCAGCTTTCCTTTTCTTGGTCCTCCTGTGAAGGACTTCTCCGAGACCCCAATCTTCACTGACACTGTGGTGTTCCGGGTGGCACCCTGGATCATGACACCCAGCACCCTGCCGCCCCTGGAGGTGTACGTGTGCCGGTGAGTCTGGGTGGAGTCCTAGCCTTGACGTTGGCGCTGTTCCTGGGCCCTGGCTCTGAGTTCCTTCTTCCTCCTGGATTGCGTACAGGGTGAGGAATAACACATGCTTTGTGGAAGCCGTGGAGGAGCTGGCCAGGAAGGCCGGCTGCAAGCTCACAATCTGTCCTCAAGCAGAGAATCGCAATGACCGCTGGATCCAGGTGAGCAGGGTCAGAAGCAGCCCCACCAGAAAGAATACCCTACAAGGAAATACCCAGGAGGACTCAGGGCTCCCTGGCTCTTGATGTAGGGTCTTCATTCCAAAATTTCTCCGATAGGCAGACCTCTAGGTAAGAGGGCAGAGGTCATACACTCCAACTCACAGAGGCTGGGCTGAAAGGCAGTTTGTCCCTCCAGGGAGCGTTAGGTAGCATCTGGAGACATTGTGGTTGTCACACAGGGTGCGGAGAGGGACTCGCCTTTAGCACCTAGAATCCTATAGTGTTGCTAAAATGCCAATGCCAAGGTAAGTCCCACAGGGAACAGTCTGGTCTGATGTGTCAACAGCGTGGGGCTGGGAAGCCCCCTGAGGTGAATGACTGTTTCAGAACCCCTAGATTCCAGGATATAAAGGGATACCAGGGTGCCAGAGATGGCTGACCAGAGGAAGCCTTACCGTTTCTTCTGGAGAAATGGATGGATGGGGGGGATCTAAGGGGTGAGACTTCTGGTAGAGAGCCCTGAGGGAGGTTCCTCTAAGGAAAAGCTGAGGAGGGAAGGGCCTGGGAAAGGGGCCACTGTGTAAGCTGAACTAGATCCCACAGACTGGGACTGTGGGGATTTATTTGTGGCTGTTCCCCAGGCACTTCCCCTACAGGCCTTGCATAGTGTCACCTCATCTTCTCTGGCCTCTTGTAATCATACCTGGGTGTTTGCTGATGAGCTCATGCAATGAACACCCAGCCACTGTGCTGACAAAGGCTGGGATCTGGTCTGCCAGCCATCAGGTGGGATGGGATGGGAGGTCCTGACAGAGGACTAGCATGTGCCAAGGCCCCGAGGCTGGAGATTTAACCTAATTTGCTCCCTGGGCCAGGGCAGTGGAATGCCTTGGATGTCAAGCTATGGAGCTTCCAGTTCAGCCAGAAATTAGGTTTAGTTCCGTGAGGTGACTCTGAGAAGGATCTTAGAGTATGACAGCTAGAGTTTAGGTTCTTGTCATTGGCAGGCTGTGTGCCCTTGGACAAACAGCTAGCCTTCTCTGTTCCTCTCTGCCCTCATGTATCATATGAGCGATAACCATGTCTTCTAGAGATGAGTCATGGAGATAAATGGAGTTGGTGTTCATAAAGAGCTCAGGGCCTGGCACACAGCAGGTCTCTCTCATTGGCTGTGCCATCATAAATTCTGGGCCATTAAGAGCTCTAAAGAGGAGGCATCCCTGTCTCCGGCCCCTCAGCACTGCTGCCAACCTTTCATGACCAAGTATGGAGGCCATAGGAGTGAGTGCATACTTAGTGGGGAGCCTGTATGTTGAACTCGGGGCATGAGGTGCCTCTCTGAACCCACCCTGGCCTGCCCCAGCACAGGCACACCCCAAAGTCTGTTCTCCTTTATTCCTATGCGACTCTCAGGTAACCAAGCCCCGTCCCCCCATCCCCTTCTCTTTGCTGACCCACACCTAGGAGCCGCCCTCCCCAAGAGCTCAGTGACCAGCACTTGGGGGCGCTGCTGACTGTCCAAAGCTATGGTCTCTCTCCTCATCTGCAGGATGAGATGGAGCTGGGCTATGTGCAGGCGCCACACAAGACCTTGCCCGTGGTCTTTGATTCCCCAAGGAATGGAGAACTGCAGGGTTTTCCTTACAAAAGGATTCTGGTGAGTAGCGGGCCAATGCAGCCCTGGGGACTGAGATGACATCCTCAGGGACACCCAGGTATAGAGAGAGTAGCACCTGAAACCTTGTTCTGTAGGAGCAACAGCTGGCCAGTGTATGAAAAGCAGGCCAGTGACATTTGTAAAGAGGCGATCCGTTTTTGGTATAAGCCCATCCCACATTTAATATGAGATAGATTTATGCTAAAATGTGTGTGTATCTGTGCCTCAAATGTGACAGAGTACTGTGTGTTTTTATTTGCTGAAGAGCAGGCGAAGGTGGGTTGCACCACAGGCAAAACCTAAGGGGCTTTGGTGTCATCTACGTGCTGTATGATATTGTCAGACTTACATCTCTCTCGGAGCCTCTGTTTCCTCAGTGGCAGAAAAATCTTCATAGGTGTTTGTAAAGATTGTCATTGTCACAGTGACAATGCTTAGTGGGTAGCCCGCTATGCCTTCCAGGAAGGTTGTTTGATCAGGGTACAGAGTCACTGGGCCCTACACCTATCTGTTGTCTGTGACTGGCAAAATGACCCCAGCCTGAAAGGTTCACCACAGGCCTGGGGACTGAATATTTCCAACTTTGGCCTCTTTGCACCTGTGACATAAAACCAGAACAGATACCAATTTCTGGCTCAGTATTTCCACCTGAAGAATGGGAGACTGCTTCCTATCTTTTAGGAGCTCAGAGCCCATCACATGAGTTCAGGCTCTTCCTAGTATCTGCCCCTGCCTGACTCAGTTTCCCCTACCAGGGTCTAGATTTCGGCTATGTGACTCGGGAACCGCCAGACAGCTCTGTAAGTGGCCTGGATTCCTTTGGCAACCTGGAGGTCAGCCCGCCTGTGGTGGCCAATGGGAAGGAGTACCCCTTGGGGAGGATCCTCATCGGAGGCAACCTGCCTGGGTGAGAGGCTCTGGGTGGTAATGGAGTGTGGTGGGGGTGTGGGGGGGAGCAGAGAAGTCTGGAGTGGAGTGGGCTGCTTATCCTGAGAAGTCAGATAGTACCTGTATAGCAGGCTAGAGTGAGAAGGGACCTAAGAGTTCATTAAGTCCAACCCTTTCCTTTCATAAGAGGGCTCAGAGAGACTGAGTCTCTCACACACAATACATTCCAGCTAGACTGAGGTCCTGTGACTGTGAAGTAAATATATAGTCATATAAGGTGGCAGTTGAGAGTGTAGAGAAAAACAGCCTTTAAGTCAACTCTTGTTCATACTATTGTGGAAATGACTAACATAGGGTCTTTTTCTGAGAGCAGGAGAGGGTTTAAGTAATATGTGAGTTGAGATGACCATAGCTTTAATGTACACACACACACACACACACACACACACACACACACACAGGGTATTCACATATGACACAGATTGATGATGGTAACCGAATAATATTTACAGTCAGTTAAGCAAAGCCACGAGAATGGATGAGATCAGATAATAGATGAATCTAGAATCAAGTTCAAGAGAAGACGTCGAAACCATGATATAGGTGTTTTTCCAGAAAGCAGAGGGATGGATTGTAAATGTATGAACAGAAAGTTCCAGGACTGTGAGATCCGCTGAGGCGATCTTGCTGACCTCTCCCACTGACATCTGGGAAACTGAGGCTGTAAGAGAGGTATAAACTAAGTCTAGGAAAAGCTACTCAGCTGTGTGAGACTCAAGACAAGCATGGGAGTGAGGTGATGCAGTGTCCTGGAGAACATGCTTCTGAGGACTCACCTGTGCGTTGTGTCATTGCTTACCAAGACTAGCTCAGGGTTAGTCGGAACCCACTCTGAGTGGAATATTAAAATACATTTACTGTCTTTCCTGTTTGTAAAGTAATATGTTATTTTAAGATTAAAGTTTTATATCCAGGGCTAGCCTTGAACTTGCAACCCTCCTGCCTCAACTTCCCAAATGCTGGAATGCTAGGTCTGTGCCACTATGCCTAGGAGCACATTTTGGAGTCAGATACTGTTGTTTCTTCTAAAGTGTGTGTTTAGTCTGGTGTATTTTCCTAACCCTGGGCCAGGTCGAGAGGCCGCAGAGTCACCCAGGTGGTTCGAGACTTCCTCCATGCCCAGAAGGTGCAGCCCCTGGTAGAGCTCTTTGTGGACTGGCTGGCTGTGGGCCATGTGGATGAGTTTCTGAGCTTCGTCCCTGCACCAGACGGGAAGGTAAGGACTTGTGGGCATGTCTTGGCAGCTATGAGAGTGTAGGGCTGGGGCTGAGCTGGGGCTGGTGGGCACATAAGGCCATCAATTCAACTGTGCCTGCTCTCCACACACAGGGCTTCCGGCTCCTCCTGGCTAGTCCCGCTGCCTGCTTCAGGCTGTTCCAGGAAAAGCAGAAATGGGGCCATGGCAGAGCCCTCCTTTTTGAGGGGGTCATTGGTGAGTAAAGGTGTCAAGTCCCCTCAAAAACAGCATATCATCACTCCTGAATTGAGTACCCCATGACTTTGGAAAGAAGTGAGCATTTGAAAGCCAATGGTACCCCAAAATTCAGGACTGCTTCCTCCTGACATGGCATACCCTGTGTCACTAGTGATCACTGCATGTGGTGGGTGCAGGGCAAAGGGTGTGGAGAAGAAGGTGTGGGCAGGTGTGCCCAGAAGTGTCCCATCATGCCTTCACTCAGAAGGGCCCAGAGCCCAGGTTTAGTGTTCTTTGATCGCTGGTTTGAAATCCAGATGATTTTTTAAGTGATATCTAACAGGTCTACAAACCCCAGAACCTCCATCTGTCTTCTGTCTCTCTGTGGGGCTCTCTGCAACCCTCTACCCTGCTCTGAAGCTCCAGCTACCATGCCTTTTATCCCTGGTCATTATAGGATGTAGTTTTGCCCTCACCTGCAACAGGGCCTGGGTTTGGGGAGGAACCCACTGCCCTTGCCCTTCGGGGGCAGCTAAAGGGCAGCATGGTAGAAGAAACCTCTTGCCAGGAGGCTGTGGCACTCTGGTCACCTCCAGTGGTGGCTCCTTGAGGTGTTGAGCCTGTGGAAAGGAAGGTGCCTGGTTCAGTGAGTCACCGCATGCCAGCAGAGTCTGTCTCTCATGCAGACACATCACAGCCAGGCCTTGGGGAGTGTGAAGGTCCACACTACCCCCATGGATAGATACCCTGTCAAAAAACAAATTTTAAACACTATGCTGAGTCAAAGAGACTTTGAGACAAGTATTTTCTGTTTACATGTGTTTAGTGAGGCCCCCCATCCCCCATTTTTGAATAAGGAGCCTGTGCTTTCATTATTTAATGAAGTGGTTTGAATGGGCAGAGATGGCTAGATTGTAGCTGGGCATGGTGCAGGCCTGTAACTCCAACACTCAGGATGCAGTCAGGACAAGTATGGGTGTGAGGCTAGCCTGTGCTACAAAGTGAGAGCCTGACTCAATAAACATAAAATAAAATAAAGCCCTTTTGGGTACCAACATCCTAGATTTCCTTGCCTACATGGGACGTAGAGAATGTCCTGGCCCAGATCTGCTTCCATGTCCCCTGCTTGGCTTGTTGGAGCTCCCTGCTCCAAGCATAGCACTGGGACCCAGAAAATAAAACAGAGATGTCGTTCCCTAAACCATTGCTCTAAAGGGACCCTAGTGAGATTTCTTTGAACCCAAACCCAATCTTAAGAACAAACAAAACCCCTTAAACCCAGATTTTGTACCAGATAGGGATACAGGAGGGCTTGGTTATTCCCTGCGGACTGTTTTTACAGTGAGCAACAGGTGGGCCAGGGTTAGTCCAGCCTGCCCAGCTGGGAAGAGCAAGTAGAGGGGCTTGCCGATGTCAGTATATGTAGCAGCCACCCCATCCCACCCCCAGTTGCCAACAAGCCAGGCTTATTAGAGCCTAGGAGTGTCAGGCCCCAGGTATGGGATACCACAAGCATTAGCCTAATGATCCTGACAGGCCCAGGGTGGGGGTGGAGGTTGAGGGGAATCTACTGTTAGCTGAGGTTTAGAGGGAGAAGGTACTGATGAAGGATGTCACAGAGCTGTCCTGTAATGAGACTGTCTGCCTCCAGGTGGGGACATGGAACCTACAGCTATGTGTGTAGTTTGAAGAGTCCTTCTTTGCCCCTCCTTACCCTAAGGTGCTCACACCCTTAGTTTTCTCAGAAGAAAGGAGGATCTAGAAGCCTTTTGTGAGCACGTGGCTCCCGGGCTCCCCAAGCCCTTGCTGTGTGCCCTTGAGTAAGTCACCTGAGTACTTAGAGCCTCAGTTCCCTTGTTAGTCCGGGTGGTGGCAATGCCCACCCCCTTGCAGAGTACAGGGGAATGAGGTGCTTTCTTTCGGTCTCATGGTCAGGGTTTGGTTAGCTGGCAGCTGGGAAGCCTGCAAACTCTGCTCCCCTGGCCAGTCCTGTCTCCATGGGGCAGGCAGAAAAGCCAGGCCTGAGGCCGCTCCTAAAAAGCAAGCCCAAGCCTGTTGGTATTGGACTCCTAAGACTTGCTGGAACAGGCTGGTTCACTGCCTAGAGAACCCATAAACCCCCATGCTGGGGTGAGGGGCATCAACAGACCCAGCTTCTCCCCTAGTGCTGAAGAGGAATCACTTCAGGTGCCCGAGGCAGCTGTTAATCCCAATTAGTCATTACCACCTCCAGTAAATTCAAATAAAACTCTGCGGTTCATTGCAACCCTGGCAACCAGGCTGCTCTGATCCCTCTTCTTCCTCCAGATGTGCCCATTGACCAGGCTAAGCTCCCATAGATGTTGCCCATCCCCTGCCCAGGAGAGTCTAGGAGCCACTGACTCAGCCAGACCAGGAGCTATGAACTTGACCTCTGGTCTCCGGAGCAGGAGGCCCTCACACTGCCTTGTACTAGCACCCCCAGGCCTCTCTGTCTCTTTTACAGGTGACAGGCGGGTGAAGACCATCTCCATCAATCAAGTCCTTTCCAACCAGAACCTTATCAACTTTAACAAGTTTGCACAGGTACATAGGCCATGGGACTCTGGGTGGATGTGGGTGTGGATAGGGCTGGGGTCGGGGCCAGGGCAGACATCTGAGACCCACAGTTCACAAAAGGTCAGTCAGGTTGAAACAGGTCTAGATCCTCCTTTAACCAGGGGGGAAGTGTCTGAGAAATACAGGCAGGGCCATGAGCACTCAGTGCTGTAAGCAATGAGATAGATAGATATAAATCGACCCCCAGGAAGAACATGGGGTCTACAGCAAGGGTATGGTCTGTTATGTCCCTGAAGTAGAGACTGTGTGAAGACATAAATCAGTGGGCAAAGGCCAGAAGACAGCGTTCAAGGGGAGGTAACAAAGCTGTTGAGAAGGGGGCAGACAGGGACAGAATGAAATGGCCCGGTTAGGAGATGTGGGAATAACAGCAGGCTTGTAGCCACTACAGCCCAGGGTAGGGTGGTCATATGCATAGAACTGAAGACCTTGGGGAAGTCAAAATTATGAATACATTTTTGGCCTGGGGATCTGATGCCCTCTTTCAGCCTCCAAGGTACTGCATTCAGATGTGACACACACACACACAATGATAACATACATCTTAAACCATGCATTGAATGAGATCTCCTGAATTTGGATTTAGGATGGCGTGTTCTCAGTGTTTGCTCAGAATAGCAGGACACAGAGGGTGGTATCAGGCAGGTGAGGTTTGTATAGTTGCTGTTGGGCACTTGAGCTCCTGCCTCAGCCACACTGGCAAGGTCTCTCCAGTTTAGTCCCTTGCCCATCTGCAGAGCTGTATTGACTGGAACCGTGAGGTGCTGAAGAGGGAGCTGGGCCTGACTGACTGCGACATCATTGACATCCCTCAGCTCTTCAAGACGGAGAGGAGGAAGGCTGTAGCTTTCTTCCCTGACTTGGTGAGTTCCCCAGCTGGATTTCTCAGATGAGGCTCCAAAGTTCTGGGGGGACATTCTATTGCCTTCATGTGTGGAACTGCTCTGTGTGTGTGTGTGTGTGTGTGTGTGAGAGAGAGAGAGAGAGAGAGAGAGAGAGAGAGAGAGAGAGAGAGAGAGAGAGAGAGAGAAGAATCAGGGATCAGGGAGGGTCTGGGATGCCCAGGCTGACACTGGCTTCCTGTGGCTGCCTATAGAGGAAGAGACCTAGTTCACATCTGTGGCATGAAGAAAAGTTACATAGGATCATGTGTGAAGGGCACATGACATCACCCGGGAACTGAGGGCTCAGCCCTGATTCTGCTGACATCACCCCACAGGGGATTGGATGTCTCATGGGGGACAGAGATGATTAAGAATGGTCCCTGTTCCCTGTAGAGGAGACACTCTCCCCACCATTCTGGGGGCCTGTCCCAGCCATCTACCCTGTATGGTGAAGGGATAAGGAATCAGATCACAGACAAGATAAAGTGAGATAGATCCCAGGGGGCTTCAGGGGAAAATGCCTTTGATGGACCGATAGGTAGCTTTGCTCTGCTGTTGCTAAGCCTTGAGTGCCCATCTCAGACACCTGACACCTGGAGCTTCCCTCAAGTGTCCTGACTGAGTGGGTCTGAGGGAGGGTCATGGAATGTGGCTGCCTTCTAACACACTGCGGGGGGGGGGGGGTGTTCCTGTTGCCCTGGTCACCAGCGTTCTCTTCACTTGCCATCCTCAGAGCATGTATTCACTAACCCTAACCCAGTCCTTCTTCGCTTCCTTCTCTGGCTTTTCGCCCTTGCTTACAAAAGCCTTTTTCCGCTCCCCTTCCTTCCTGTATGCTTGGGAGGAGGCCTTGTAATTAATCCACGTGTTCCCGGAAGCTTGTGCAAGGGTTGAGGTTCTCATATTGGCTAGAGGCTCAGCCACGAGGAGACTTGACACAAGGGCACTGTGACATCTGAGGGTGGGGATAGCTGTAGCATGCCCTTGACGTGGCCTGCAACTCTCCTGCAGACGAGATACAAATGTCTTTGTTACTTCTGTTGTGACAAAGCACCATGACCAAGGTAGTGTACAGAAAAAAACATTTAGTAGCAGCTTACAGTTTTCGAGACCCTTATCTCCAGGACAAGGCACAAAGCAGGAGGCAGACAGGCATGGCACTGGAACAGTAACTGAAAGCTTACCTTTGGTCCACAAGTGCAAGACAGACGGAGTTAACTGGGAATGGTGTGGGCTTTTTGAAACCTCAAAACCCACCCTGAGTGACACACCTCTTCCAACAAGGCCCTACTTCTTGATCCTTCCAAACAATTCCAAAAGCTGGAGACCAAGCATTCACACATATGAGGCTATGGGGACCATTCTTATTCAAACCACCGTGATGAACATGGCTATGAGATGCAGGACCTGTATAGACAAAGACTACAGAGACTCTCCCTGTATCAACGCTAACTTTCTAGGAGAGAGACTCTGCTTAGCTCATGTTGGTTTAACTTAGTCCAATCAGAGATGACCTGGGAGATTGGCTTCCTATTGCACAAACAGGGCAGCCACTGCAGTCTACCATGAGAACAGTGGCTGGAGACCTGACAGATCTTTCTGTAGGTATTGAATTCCCTGACTCTCTCCAGCCACCACTGCACAGGAATGAGAGAACACATTCAAGGCTGCCTGGAAGTAACCCCAGATTCTCCTGGGGCTGCCAGGGTGAGAAGGTGATGTTGAAGTCCCGCCTCTGATCTGGGCCCCCATCTCCTCGCAGGTCAACATGCTGGTGCTGGGCAAGCACCTGGGCATCCCCAAGCCCTTTGGGCCCATCATCAATGGTCGCTGCTGTCTGGAGGAGAAGGTGCGCTCCCTGCTGGAGCCACTGGGTCTGCACTGTACCTTCATCGATGACTTCACACCGTACCACATGCTGCATGGAGAGGTTCACTGTGGCACCAATGTGCGCCGGGAACCCTTTGCTTTCAAGTGGTGGCATATGATCCCCTGAGCAACTACCCATCTCCCATCCTTCCCCTGGGATGGGGCATCCACCCAGGAGATGGAGACTGAGACAGACCCCTGAGCAGCAAGTACCAAGAGACCCCCAGTTTCTAGATGGAATGCCCAGGGTGACCCATTCCCCCTCAGAAGACTTTTCTCTTGAAGTGTCTGCATTTGTTTGCAGCCCTTTCGGTTCTTAGGCATGAATCTTCTTGGTGCCTTCCAAAGAAGGGCCTTGTGTTAATGGACTCTCATGTAGATCAACATGACCCATGGGACTCCCCTAAATACCATCCCCACACAGTCCGAGACTTCTCTGTGGGTGAATACCCTTGGGTGCCTAGAAGCACTAACACAGTATCTTGTCAGCAGCTTTGCATGTGCTTCCTATGGGTGAAGGCCCCGGGGTTTGTTTTGGCTGATTGCCTCCTGTCCTACTATTCCACATAAGGACGTGAGAGATTCTACCCACCACACCCCCCCCCAGGAAACACCTGGGGGTCCATTTAGGTCAAAATGTGATCATCATCCATTCCCACTGCAAGCTCCTGGCCAGGACCTATCTCTATTCCAACAGCCTAAGCTGTTCAGCTGGTACCTCTGTGAGCTGCCCCACAATGGGTACCTCTAGGTGCTTTGGAAATGCCAGGGGTCATCTTTAGCTCTACACACTCACCATCACCTGACGTTTGAGAATCTGGTTGTCCAAATCCTCTTGGAGGTAAAGTGACTGGAGGGCAGTGGATTAGGAAGATTGGATTCCGGGTGAAGAGTGTCTTTCCTAAAACACAGGATTGACGATGGTGGTCTCACTGTCTGGAGGAGGAAGGTCAACTGGCCTGGGGGCTCTTTGCAAGAGACGAGACCACTGGCTGACCTAGCCCTACACTTTCTACCAATATACCCATCCTACAGGAGAGGCCCAGTGAGCCCCACCCCAGGCGCCATCAAGGCAGGACTCAGTGGGACAGATGAACCTCTCATACAGGGAGAGGGGAGGAGCTTGGATGTCTAAGATGTGTGTTCTGTGGATCCAGATAGCCAATAAATCAGCAGAAGCACAAATGCCCTGGGACTAATGTTGCCTTCCTTTGGTGATTATGTTGAGGGTATTCCTCACAATGGAGGCATTTACTTGCCTGACTGCTCCTCGGGAATTTGAGGTTTGATAACCTCAATTTGGGTAATCTGGTGAGAATGCTTTGTCTTGGCTACAGGATGAACTGGGGGTTCATGAGTTCGTTGATGGTTATAGACAAGGAAAAACAAGCCTATGGGTAGAATGCTGGACTCAGGGATTGAGCAAGCTGCCAGGTACCTGGTTCTGCCGGGGCTGAGCCTGGAGGCCACATTGTTGGGGCAGAAGTCATGAGTGCTTGGAAGTGCCAGTTGCAAAGGGGCAGAAACACAGCTCCACACTGTCACTCTCAACAACCTGAGGAGTCCCCCTAACTTTTAAGGATCTTGGCTCAGATCAAACCAGGATTCATAGCTTTGGTGCAGAAAGGAATTTCAGGAGTAGTCGATTTAAAAGAAAGTTTAAGGTTTTATTAAAGATAAACTTAATACATGCTGAAAGCATGAGAGAGAAGAGGGGCTCAGAACCATACCCAAGGGCTGAGGAAATGGCACTGCAGTTTAAGAGTGTATATTGCTACTCCAGAGAACCAGGGTTTAACTTCCAGCATCCTCTACCATGTCTAGTAACTCCAGCTCCAGGAGATCTGACGCCCCCTTCTGGTCTCTGAAGGCCCCTGCACACACATAGCACACACACACACACACACATACGTACACATACATATCTTTATTTTATCTTTGTTTTTTTGAAACAAGGCTTCTCTGTGTAGCTCTGGCTGTCCTGAAACTTACTCTGTAGAACAAGGTGGCCTTAAACGCACAGAGATCCACTCTGCCTCTTGAGTGCTAGGATTAAAGGCATCCGACACCATCATCTGACTTACATATTTTTTTTAAACAAAGAACTAAAAGACACCCCAAAGTGTGGGTGTGGTTATAGGTTTCCAAGGAAGTGGCACAGGAAGTAAGATGTCCCCAAATGTGGTACGAGCAATTCCAGAGAGAGTAGCAATTCATTGTTTTAGTGATAGAGTGAGAACAGAGCAGCTGGGCAGGAAGAGAAGCTCCTGGCAGAGTGGGCTTCTCAGTGAAGTCTACAGACAGGCTGTGAGTTCATCTCAGGAGGAGACCCCTACAAACCAGTGGGAGACTTCCCAATGAACTCTGTACTAACAGCAATGCAGAGATGGGACCTAAAGTCTGTAAAACCATCCCCAACACTGTGCATTTCACTCAGAGGCTGTCGTTTTAAAAGGCTCTGACTCACTAAGGTAATAATGGCTGACGGCCAGCCACCCTGCTTTCCCATTTCCTGGTCCCTCCTTTCTTCTTCCTCCTTGAAATTTCTTAGTGGGTCCTCTCTCCCCCATCCTGTTCCCACCTCACCCCACATCCATCCAACTCAGCCAAACAGGAATCTCTGAGCTGACTCTCTAGTTTACGTATAGGCCCAAGCCGATTAGGCTCCTGGTTGTAAAATGGAATCAGGAGCTGGGCCGGCAACACACCTTCAAATCCGTTCCTCTGTGGGAAGTTGCTTTCTGATTCAGTGAAGCCCTTTGCTTGCTTTTATACTGACCTTGCTCATCTCAGGTTCCACAGACCTGAGAGACACTGGCTTGGAGAGACATGAGTAGCCATTGGACTCTGGGACCCTTGTTCTATGGGCCAAGCCCATCTGAGCCAGGAAATGGATTCCAATGCTCTGCTCTCGGGATCACAGAAACATTAGCATTATCCATGTACACCGCTCCCTGGCCTCTTTCGTGATCTGGTGTCTGTGGAGAGGCCTTCGGTGGGTCTATCAGGCAGTAAGAGCCTGTTTACAAGACAATGAGATCCTTTCCTGTAACAGGGTTTCTCACAATATTTCTAGGTGTAGATCTTAGGTTTATAATTGGGAAGGCAGAAAGGTGAGGGGCTCCTTCGTGTCCCCATAATCTTTCCTGTCTTTCTACCCTGTCTCAGAGGTGTGTCTTCTGCACTACTGGGTCCAGTCAGGCATGCGTAAGGCACCCCAAACCAAAACAAAATGAAATTTCTTTCAACATTGGGTGTGGTTCCTGGGATACATCCTTTCAAATCTTGCTAGAATACATATCAAGCTCCTCAGCTTTATTGAAAGGCAGGACGATTGCTCCAAGGTTGGGTATAAAAGTGAATAGGTATGAGGGAAGTAAGTATCCACCCGGAAGGCCAGCTCCTCCAGAGACACTGGAAAGCATAGATAGACAAACCCAACCATTATAGACATACCTCTCTTGCTCAAGTCTACAATCAAGGGTGGTTCAGGGGTTAAAGGATCGGCTCAGCTGGCTCAAGCTGTACATACCTGACAACTAGCTGATCACTGGAGCCCACACAAAAATGAAAAGAACTCACCCCACAAGGTTGTCCTCTGGCCTCCACCTTCATGCTGAGGCATATACCTCACTCATACTGACACTACTAAATAGTGTGAATAGGCCTGAATAGTGAGCAGCACACTGTGTGTCAAGGTTGGATGGGACAGCTCCACTCCACACGGCCCTTCAGAGACCCCAGCTGGTGAGAGGTCTTCCAAGTGTGGATTCCAAAGTCACCTTGAACTTGACCCTGAGAAAACAGAAAGAAGACAGAAGGCAAACCTGCTTATTGATCACCTCAGATCAAAGGGATGCACAACATTGCCCTTGGCTATGTTTGGGTGCAAGGAACTCTGGGAAATGTAGTCCTTGCTGGACAGCCACCTCCCAGAGTCAAGTCAGAGAATGAAGAACTGCGCACACTCCCAGGAGAAAGCAAACAAAACAGAACCAAAAAAAAATGGGGTAGGAAAAAAATCTTTCTTGCAAGCTAAGGATGCAGCTCCCTGGCTTATATAGCAAGCAGAAAGGCCTGGCTTCCGTCCCTAATACCACACTAACCAGGCGTGGTACTGTACTCCTGCAATCCTGGCACTCAAATGCAAGAGGGTCAGAAGTTCAAGGTCATCCTTGGCTAGATAGCAAGTTCAGCCTGGAATACATTAGGACTGTCTCTCTCTATATGAATGTTCATTAATATATATATTCATTCACATGGCGGTGTTGGCAGCTGGGTCCCAGCCTTCCATCTTCAGCACGTTTTATTTGCTTCATGTTAGGATGTCCTCACAGGTTTACAGTCCCCTCTTCTGTAGTCAAGCAGACCCAGCCCAGGCCTGCCGCCTCCTGTCTTGCTTTGCACTCCACTGACCATGGCACCTGTCAGTGTTCAGTGTCCTAGAGAGAGCCACGAGTCAAGAATGAGGCGGGTGATGGCTCCTTGGTTAAAGCAATTGCCACAAATGCATGAGAACCAGAATTTAGGTCCCTCAAACTCAGATTAAAGCCAGGAGACACAGGCACGCTGTCTGGGATACAGGGGGATTCCCAGAGCAAACTGGTAGCAAGATTAGCCATTTGGCAAACTCCGGGTTTGATGGAGAGACCCTGCCTCCAAGAGTGAGATAGAAGAGCAGTTGGGGATGAATTCTGACATTAGCCTTGGGCCTCCACAAGCGTGTGTATGCATGTAGAAGAAAAAGCACATCCATGAAACATGCATACCACACACACACAATGGAGAAAAGAGGGGAAAATGGTTTCTTATGTGTAAAATGCAAAGCAGAACCAATTAAAAGAAAAGTGTAAGAGCTTGAAGACAAGCTAGCATCAGTCTGGGGGTGTGGCTCTTCCTGTTTATGAGAGAGGAAGTGACTGATGTGCAAATGCACTTGGTGGAGGTTTTGTTTGCTATCCTGTGCCTGCTACTTGCTCTGTTGACGAGAACCAGGAGCCTTGGGTCCATACTGTCTTTATTCATTAGCTGTATATTAAGGGCCCGCTGTTGTATCCTGAATAGTAAGTGGCCAGGCCAGTGACACAGATCACATGGTGCCAGGACACATATCCTGGCTTTGCCATTTGCTAGCTGTGTGATCTGGGCAAGCCACTTACTCCCTCTGGAATTTACTCTCCTTGTTAAGATGATACAGTGTCTTAGTAACATGGATACATCTGTCTCCAGGGGAGGCGGGGAGCAGCTAAGCAGTTGCCATGCCGGCTCCTTCCGGTCAATGAACCATGAGATGGGGAAGGAAGCAACTTGGAGAACTAAAGAACCAGAAGAGGAAGAGGAAGATGGGGAGGAGGGGGAGGAAGAGGAGAAGGAGGAAGAAGAGGACATGGTGACTTACACTTTTAAACCCAGCACTCAGGAGACAGAAGCAGGTAAATCCCTGTGATTTCAAATCTAACCTGCTTTACACAGTGAGTTCCAGGCTAACCCGGGCCACATAGTGAGACCTTGTCAGCAGTAAACAAACAAACAAACAAAAACCAGCCAACCAACCAACAAACAAAAAGCAAAACAAATCTAAACAAAACCATAAAAACAATTGGTTGGGGACAGTGATTAAAAGCACTGGCTGCTCTGGCTGAAGACCCAGGTTTGGTTCCCAGCCCTGGGTATACACGGTGACTCACAGCCCTCTGTAACTCCAGTCCCAGGGCATCTGACACCTTTATTTGGCCTCTATAGACACTGCACACATGTGGTGTATACTTACATTATGGCAAACACACACACACACCACCACCACCACCATCACACCACACCACACTACACCCACCTTTTTTAAATCCTAAAAAAATTTAAGTAAAAAAACCATAAAGTCAGATGTGTTTGGCTCCGCAAGCTACTTTTCTGCACGGTCATACAAGGAGTCTCTTAGCCCCTTTTTCTTGATGTTTAATTTCTTTTGAATGTCAGCTCTCTGTCTACAGTAATCCGAGTACAGCAGAGTCTGGATGGCAAAGTGGGTCTCTGTGTTTCCTGCTGCCTGCAGGATGCCAGAGCTGTTCCCTCCTCCGTCTAAAAACATCTTCCACTCCCGGGCCCCCAACCAGGTCTCCTGAGTTTTACTGTTCTCTGGTGGCAGGGATTTGACATGGCTCTGTTGGGATGCCAGGGACAAGCTCTCACTCAGGCTTCCTCTGTGGCAATGCCAGTGTGTTCCTCTAGAGGCATGGACTCCTAATCCAAAATGTTGTCCTGTGAAGCCAGCTCTGAAGCCACATTGCCTTTGAAGATCTTAGGACCAGCCTGAAAGGCAGATCTAGACCCCAGCAGGGTCCTTAAATGAATCCTGGCTATCTGCAAATCTGAAGCTCAACGTTAATTACCTTAACCTACCACGTAGGACCACAGGCTTAAGCTGCCCTGGGCAGTTCCTAGGACTGCGGCTCCTGCATACAAAGGCTTGTGCAGTTCAGCAGGAGACTG
Organism: Phyllotis vaccarum; assembly: GCA_033318265.1. Classification (NCBI taxonomy): domain Eukaryota; kingdom Metazoa; phylum Chordata; class Mammalia; order Rodentia; family Cricetidae; genus Phyllotis; species Phyllotis vaccarum. The sequence continues at coordinate 55,559,106 of JARWLC010000003.1, read as the reverse complement.
CCTTTGAGTAAGCCTGCTTCTGGGGAGGGGTGGGCACCATGACATTCATGCATTTTTCTTTTTATTTAATTTCTATTCTGTCGGTGCACAAAGAACCGAGGCAACTAAAAAGGTGCATTCTGCAAATGTGGTTAGAGACAACAGTAACATAAGGATTCCAAGTGGGAAAAACATCCAGGAAATGAAAGGTCAGGGGGAAAGGGGATGAACAGAGATAAGCATGAGACCCAGACAGCCACAAAGCTCAGAAATAGATTCTTTTCCTGTACCCCATTTTTAAATTTTATTTTACATCGGACCACAGTCTCCCCTCCTGCCTCTTCTCGCGGTCCCTCCCTCTACCTTCCCTATGCCCCGCCCCACTCTGAGTTGCCCAGCAGCCCTTGTGAGGAAGGAGCCAGAACTGATCTTCCAACCTTGTTTTCAGCAGGGAGGCAAAGCACCAAGGAGATTCTCAGCGACTTCCAGCAGGGGAACCGTGAAATCCAGTCCTTAGCTACCACTCTGCAGCTGTGGCTTTGATGACAAGTCCTGTGTCCTTGCCTTTCTTCATCTGAAAGGTGTGAGGGACACTAGTCAGTGTTCTTTAAAGAGCATGGTTGCCTGGCAGTCACTAAAGACTCCGCATATTTATTTCTTATTTCCTACACCCAGCCGATTTCATGCTCTGCCCCCTCCCAGGCAGCTGTTCCATCTCCTAACTATTATGGACATAGTTCCCCACTCTGTGACAGCTCGGTGAGAAAGCCTGGGAATTTATTTGTTTGTTTATTCATTCATTCATTCATTCATTCATTTAACCATAGGGTTTCATAGAACTCAGCTTGGCCCCCAACTTGCTATGTAGCTGAGGATAACCTTGAACTTCTGAACCTCCCAAGGGCTGTGATTACAGGCATGCACCATCATACCTGTTTTCAAAGTGCTGGGGATGGAAGCCAGGGCTTTGTACATCTTAGTCCAGCACTCAGTCAACTCTAGCTATTCATATTCTGACTGGTCCTCTAAGCCACTGTAGTGCTCTTGATCTTTGAGAACCACTGATCTACAAGAAACCAGTGTTACCAAACTGAGTCCATTACTCACTGCTCAAACAGGCCCCAAGGGGGCTGGCAAGGAGTCAAAGTGCTTTGCCCCTGAACCTGGTGACCTGAGCTCTGTCACTAGAACCCATGTGGTCGAAGGAGAGAATTCACTCCTGAAAACTGTACCCCCTCCAACCTCCCACACATCACACACAGGACACAAACACATAAATGTTTAACTAGGAATTTATGCTAGTCCCTGGCTTCAGAGAAGATAAGCAGCCACACACAGCAGCAGCAGAGGTTAGCAAGAACATGGGGCAGAGTCTCACGGCTACTGATGAGATGCGACCATACAACCATGAAAAACAGCCTGTTGCTACCCAGTTGGGTTGGCAGTGACCACACCCCACTCCGGAAATGCAACTCAGGAGTGTAACTAGAAAAACTCTAAAGGTGTGCTCCAGGGCACATGAATAAGCCCAGAAACAACAGTCACATTAACCATGAACTTGAACACCTACTGCTCCTAGGATGTGTAACTACATTACTAACTCTGCATGGGTTGGAATGCCAGACAGTAATGACCGTGGGCCATCTGTGCCCCACACAGTCATGTGGATGAATCCCCTTAACAGCATAGTGTTAAAGAAACAAGTCACGGTGGCATACAATATCCATCCTTCAACACAAAGGAAAAACCCTAACAATAATGTAAAACCCATAAGGAAAAACAAGAGAATAATAATTGTAAAAGGTGTATAGTTGCACTAGGGGGAGGGGTGTAGTCAGGTATAACTATGAACATCGAAAGGTTCTGTGTACGGCATTTGCCAGGTTTCACTTTAATATTCTTTAAGATTCCCGTATGTTTGCACATCCTCCTGTTAGTATATTGTAGGTTTAGAGATGATAACTAAGAAGAATATGAAATGCGTATGAGAGCAGATCAAGCCTAGCTTGTGGCAGGTAGTGAAGCCACTGGGAAGCTCTCAGAGAGGGGTGCTGGGGTTGGACTGACAGGGGACCAGCTGCCTGAAATTCCCAGAAGAACAAGGTTGTGTTCTAACAATCACACTGCATGCCAAGGCCAGAAGTGCCCTTAAGTGTGTGGGTGTCAATAAACTTCACCCACCCTGGTGAGGGTAAGTGGACTGAAGCGGGAAAGACGGAGGCTGAGTCACATTGGAAGAGTCTAGTCTAGACAGAGTTCTTACTCCAAACTCCTCAGCTCAATTCCAGGGTCCAATGAGCCCATTAAGTATGTACAGAATACCCCCATCCCCACCCCCTGTCTCTCTCTCACACACACAGACACATACACAAATATTTTTTTATTTCTTAAATACAATTTATGTGTTGGTGTATATGTGTCTTGGGGTTTCTATTGCCGTGATAAAACACTAGACCAAAAGCAAGTTGAGGAAAAAGGGTTTATTAGATATACACTTCTATATCACTGTTCACTACTGAAGGAAGTCAGGACAGGAACTTGGGGCATGAACTTTGAGCAGGAGCTGATGCGGAGGCCATGGAGGGGTGCTGCTTACTGGCTTGCTCATGTGACTTGCTCAGCCTGCTTTTTTATAGAACCAAGGACCACTAACCCAGGGTTGACCCCACCCGCAATGGGCTGGACCCTTCCCCACCAACCGCTAATTTAAAAAAAATGCTTTACAGCTGGATCTTACAGAGCCATTTTGTCAATTAAGGTTCCCTCATTTCAGATAACTATTTTGTGTCAGGCTGACATCAAACTAGCCCGCATCATGTGCCGTCATGAGTCTATATGCACCCCATATGTACAGGTGTCCATAGAGGCCAGAGTGCATCAGCTTCCCTGGAGTTGCAGAGCTGGAATAAAGTTACTTAGTGCTATCTTTAGTGCCTGTAATGAATAACCACTCTCATCCACCAGGGTCTGACCTGATCCCTGTGGCTGTCACCGAGATCTTTGGGGATGTAACTTAAATTGGCAGCGTCTACCAACTCATGCTCGGAATGACATTAGACAGCATCTGAGGTTTCCAGCAGGGCTCCCCTTGTTTCTGTAATCTGGTGTTCCCACCAGTATACCTGAAAAGCCTTGATTTATTCATTTATTTGTTTTTTGAAACAGACTAGCCCTGGCTGGTCTAAAACTTGATTTGTAGCCCAAACTGACCTCAAATTCAGAGATCCACCTGCCTCTGCCCTCCCAAGCACTGGGATTAATGGCATGCGCCACCATGTACTACTGGGTTGTAACTTTTTTTAGTTCTATTACTGTTAAAAAAAAAAAAAAAAAAAACCTTTATGTAACTGTTATTATCGCACCAGACCATAATGTTGAGGGTGAGCTGAATGTCACCAAGTCATACCCAATCATACAATAGTCTTTAGAATAATCTCTTATTCCCTTTGAGGTGAGAGCCATGTTTACGTGCTAACAAGGCTTAGCTGTTAAGTCTTCACGGTCAAATCTGGGCAGTCTGAGCAACAGCTGGAATTTTACTGTACATTCTTACTGTTGACCCTTTCTCTCCAGCAGGTAAGAGGTTCACCCAGAGCTCAGGGTACAGCCAATAGCCCTTGAAAGTCCTCTGCACGTAGGGGCCACATATGCACCATCAAAATGGCCTGAAAGAGCTGAGAATATTTTAAAAGACACTGTGTTCCTCCATCTTCAGTACTCCCTATTAGACTATTGAAACACTGTATCACCCCAACATTGGAATCCCCCTCAGGTATCTCATGGTAAAGACGGAAAAGGCTAAAACTAGGCATCAGCTGGAGGTTCAACTTGCCTCCTGGGAAGAGACTTCCCACAATGCCAAGAGCTTACCAGACTGCCCTTTGGAAGAAACTGGAGCCCAGACATTTACAGGTCAGCAGTGGGCGGGAGCATGCCTTGACCATGCTTAGGCATGCAGATCCCTGGCCCTCTACTCAAATGTTAAAGACCTTTTAGGCTTTATTTTTATTTATGTGCATGTGTGTCTCTGTGTGTGTGCTCCCACAACGGCCCCGAAAGGGCTTTGGATTCCCTGCAACTGAAAGTACAGATGGTTATAAACTGCCATGTGGGTGCTGGGAACCGAACTCCAGTCCTCTGCAAGAGCATTAAGCTCTCTTATTCACGGGGCCATCTCTCCAGCTTGCTATTTAAATTTCAGTCTCCCTTCAGGACCCTGAAGATGGACTTGAACTTGAGAGGGTCACAGTATCTTTGTCCCTCTTCCCAATGTGGCCATGTGAACTAAATTTCCTTTTTCTGGTCTTTGCTGTTCCGTGGTTGTTTTAATTGGCTTCTTGAGATTGAGCAGCTCCTCCTGGCTTCTTGGGTCACAGACTATGACCTCAAAGCCAATAACAATAACATCCCAAAGAAGCCAAGGCCTGGATCCTTGGGACATGGAAGACAATGTCCCTTCCAGTCGTGAGAGCACAATACACAAACAGCTGCTGCCACTGGGAGAGCGGGACACCGTTCAGGGGAGTGAGCATGCGCCATGGCCACTTAGGACTTCTATATCAGACCCTTGTTCATGCAAAACCACAGGACCCTTGAGCGACAGCTGAAGATGATGAGTGGCCCTGTTTCATCACTGGGGAGATCTGGAAGACAGAGGACAGAAGCATTGAAGAGCTAACAGCAGCTAAGGAGCCTGAGGCAGCTCTGACCACACCTGGCCACTGTGCAGCCCAGCCCTGCCTGGCAGCCTTCCGCTGGGTGTGAATCCACTGGGCAGACAAACATGTCCAGAAAGAGCATGGCCCACACTAGACTGAGGAAAGTGCAGGTGTCTGTGTTATTTTAAACCTGCCTCAGGTTCAAGTTCAGATGTCAATGTTATTTCTGAAGGCTGCTGGATCAGCCCTTAAGTTGCTGTGGGAGAGATGCAATCGCGGTCCTGACAGCCAAAACACAGGGTTGACGTTTCAACTCATCAAGAAGCGCCTGCAAGGCCCATCCTGATTAATGCTGGATGCCCTACATCAATGGCATCTGTCCATCTCATCAGCAGTGATATCAATAGGAAATGACATGATGAAAACAGAGACCCTACAAGCAGGAATGAGGCAGTGATGACCAGGAGTGGGTTTAGGGAGTTGTGGTTTGATAAAAATCATCCGGAAAGCAGTTGTCTGGCTCTGCAATCTTACTTCCGTGGATGTAGATGAATAAATCAGTATTTGGAAGAGAGGCTAGGCTTCCGGCATGGCAGTGCTGTGCAAGATCATCACGATATGAAAAGAATCTAAGTCCCACCAACAGGGACGGGCTAAGACAATGTGACACAAACACATTCCCTATGTGAGGAGATGGATATGTTAGTTACTTGAGTGTCACCACCATTTATTTGGCAATGGCTACCTTGGGTCAGCAAGGTGACTCGGTGGGTAAAGGAACCTGGCGACCTGAGTTTGATCCCCAGAACCTATGTAAAGGTGGAAGGGGTGAACAGAGCCACAGATTTGTGGTTTGACCTCCATGCATGCCCCCATCACATAATAATAGTAGTAATAGTAATTAATAATAATAATAATAATAATAATAATAATAATAATTTAACAACAACAAAAATAACCCACAACATACTGTGCATCTTAAATACATACACATCTCAATAATCAGTGGGTAACATCCGGGGAGATGGCTTCATCAGTGAAGTGCTTGCCTTGCAAACATGAGGACCTGAGTCTGGATTCCCAGAACCCACATAAAAAGCAGCAGCCTGGCACCGGCAAATCCAGCCAGTTGGCAAGTAACTCTCTCAAGAGAGAGAGAGAGTAATCAAGGAAGAAACCAACATCCCTGGGGCTTCTACCCACACGGTTCCTTACACCCTCACACATGGGCACAGGTGCAGAACACAAGGCCAGAGGTGAGGCCCACACTTGAATCCGGGCATTGAGGAGGCAGAGAGACAGCCCGGGGATCTTTGGAAGCCAGCAGAGCATACGTAGTAGGGTTCTGACCAATGAGAAAACCTGTCTCAAAAATCAAGTTGGGGACCAGAGAAATGGCTCAACAGGTGTTTGCCATAAAGCTAGGACTTAAAAGGAGAGAGAGAGAGAGAGAGAAAGAGAGAGAGAGAGAGAGAGAGAGAGAGAGAGAGAGAGAGAGAGAGAGAGAGAGAGAGAGAGAAAGAGAGAGGAAGCTATTCCAGGGAGACTTTGGGTACATTCTTGCCCTCCCACCAACTTGCTGTGTGACCATGGACCTATCAATCCCATCTCTGTGCTCTTTTACTATGAGGGTCAGATCTTGTGCTCCCTTAGGGCTCCATCTGGCCATTGGAGGACTTCTAATCACATGACTGGCCCCACACACTAGACTCATATTTGGGTCTACTGTGAGCAAGGTTATATAGAGCACCAGGCCTGGCCAAATGCTCTGGAGGACAGGAAGTGACCCTGGCCCTAGCTCCTGTTAAGGGATTGCTGGGCCTGTGAGATTTTCTTGGCTTCTCAGGGCCCCAGTGGCCTCCTCCAGGCTCTGGAGACGCTGGCAATGAGGCGGTGTGCTCAGATCTGCCTAATCCTGTAGCTGGCCAGTCTCTCATGAGACAGTCTTTGATTTGAAGCCAATGAGAAGATGAAAAGTCCAATTCCCCAGCCCCCACCCCAGCACCCTGCATTCACGGCAGCTTCCTGCTGAGACTTGTCCATCCTCCACCTCTCCACACCCCCCCTCCTGTTTACCCCAGACAGACCTGGCACCAGGTACAGCGTCCATGAGAGCCCCGGGGCAGCTATGGCCCACACCTGCACCATCTAGTCTTATTGGGGAGGCCCCCTAGAGGCAGACACCCAGAGTATACAGCAAACCTCACTCCTGGTCAAGCAACTCAGTTTTCCCTCCCAGTCCTGCCACAGATGACCCATGGTCCCCAAGACAAGTGTCCTTTCCTTCCCTGAGCCTCAGTTTTCTCTTCTATAAAATGGGCTGACAGTCCTTGGGCGCTTGGTGTTACGGTGAGAGGTTGCTGGGCTAAGTTCTGAAAAGATCATGTCACAGGGATCAGCTGCTAATAAAGGCCCTACCCTGTGGTGACGCCTCTGTTCAAATCCTGACTGGCCATGAAGCCTCCCTGTGCCTCAGTTTCTTCCTCTGGAAGTGGGCGTGGTAATGTGTACTGACTTCAGAGTTGCTTCAAGGATGAGGTGGAGGAGGTGAACCATAACAGCACAAGCTTCACCGGCTGTCCTGAGAACATTCCTGTAACAGCAGAGAGAATGATCCAATGACCCTGGGGATACCCCCCCCACCCCTATCTCCCATCTTTCCAGTGCCCTATTAATGCTTCAGCAAGACAATCCAATCCAGTACTGGCCCAGGCAAGGATGGTGAAGGGCAGGGGTTATTCTCTCCCTCCCCAGGTTTCAGAGCACTTTGCTCTTCTATGGTCACCAAGCCCTCTGTGGGCACCCACCCGGGAGTCCTGAATAGCCCAGGGCAGAGGAGCCTCTGCAGCCCACTAGGGCACCTGAATGGAGAGGAGCTGGGCCTCTGGGGCAGGGCAGGTGCTGACTCATGGCAGGCTGGCACTATAAAGGAACCAGCCCAGGGGTTTCCTGCTGCCTGCTGACCGAGGATGGCCCAGGGCGCTGTGATCCATGTGGCCCCGGAGCAGCCCACCCACGCTGTGTGTGTGGTGGGCACCCCGACCCCGCTGGATGTCTGTGGGTGAGAACCCCTGAGCCTGTGGGGGTGGGGCAAGGTGGCAATGCTAGCAAGGGCAGGGTGCTGCTGGCATGGCTCAGGCTCTGGGCAAGAGATCTGCTAGGGAGATAAGCCGGGAGGTGTGGGACCCACCACAGCCAGTTCCCTGTGAGGAGGGATAAATACTGCCGCTAAGCCCTGCTGTAGGCTGACAGATGGGAGGCTAATGGACAACAGCAGCTGAGCCTCAGTTTACCTACCCAGTGAAATGACTCTGAAGATTAAGTGTGACATTTGCAAATATGTTTGTTAGGTACTCCCCGGTGCTATTAGTTAAGTGCTCCACAGTGCTGTTTGTTAGGTGCTCTGCACAGTACCAGGCAGATCCCCAACGGTTATTATTTACTCGTTTTTCCGTCCCCTTGTTTAATCGGCAAATATAGGCTGAGTACCTACTAAGCACTGACAGACACCTTTGCCAGGTTCTAGGTCACTCAGGACAGTGGAGGAAGCCTCTGAGTAGAGTCTGGTGTCGCCCTTCATGTGAAAATTGCTGCAGCTTCCCACACAGAGCTGTGGCCTCAGTGGTGCTTATAAAAGGCTCTGGGAAGTGCCCACAGTCAGAGGCCAGCAGACCCCAGCAGCAGGAAAACACGGGGGCGGGGTGTCCCCAGGCCACCAGCAAGACACTGGAATACAGGCAAAAGAAAGCCTGGTGTCATCAGAGAATGAGCTGCTTGAAGTGGGGTGTAGAGATGACAGGAGCCAGAGCTAGCCCAATGTCCTTGCTGGGATCGCAGGCTAGCCTTCCCTAGGTGAAGGTTACTGCACATCTTTTGTACGTGTCTGTGGGTGTGTACAAAGTTGTAGATTCAGGTGTGGGGGAGTATGTGGAGGCCAGGACAAAGTCAGGTGTCGTTCCTCAGGCTCTGTTCAGAGATCAGAAGACAGAATAGAACTCACCTCATCAGGCTTGGCAGCAAGCACCTCTACTCACTGAACTGTATAACTGATCCTAATTGTCATTTTCAAATGATCAGAGCAGCAACATTTGATCAGGCAGTGGTATTGATGACCATGTAGATGTTTGTTTGTCCCCCGGGAAGAGCAAAGGACCAGAGGCAGGGGTATGCCCAGTCAGTGCAAGAAGACAAGAGTGGGATGGGTGCCCTGGCAGGGGCAGCATCCTGTGTAGCTTGGGTGGGGCATTGGAAAGACTTCTGCTCTTCTCAAGGCTTGGTTTGTTTGCGTGAACCACCATGGAGGTGTATTGGGCAATCAAATAATGTGTGAATTTGGTTAAACCCTAACATGGGTTGTCATGTGAGAACAGAATGAGAAAGAAGGCAGGAGATGTCAGGGTCAGGTCATGGGATGGTCATGGTGATGGCCATCTTGACAGGATCTCTCACTGTCCTGGAGCTCACCAGGTAGGCTGGTTGACCCAGGGATCATGGGAATTGTAAGCATGCACCACCATGATTAGCCTTTTTTTTTTTTCTTCTTTTTTTGAGACAGGGTTTCTCTGTGTAGCCTTGACTGTCCTGGAACTCAAACTGTAGACCAGGCAGGCTTTGAACTCACAGAGATCAGTCTGCCTCTGCCTCTTGAGTGCCGGAATTAAAGGCATATACACCACACTCAAGTACCATGCTTAGCTTTTGTACATGGGTTCTGGGTATCAAACTCGGGTCCTTGTGCCTTTCACTTGGTCATGACCAGAATGTAAAAAAAATAATAAATAAATAAGTCATTTTAATTGCCCCTAGCAGGCAGTACTTTCTGAGCAAATCCTTACCCAGGGCTACTGGTTAAAGCAGACACACTGGCCTCTGTGGCCCAGTGAATCAGGTACCCAGACCTAGAGGTAGCACCCTGCTCCCTGATCCCACAAGCATGGGAACCAGGTGAGGATGTCCTCACTCATGTTCAAAGGACAGAGGCACATGAGGGGAACGAGATGAGTGGTGTTGAATGATGTCCCTGTTTGGGACACTGGAAGGTCCACAATGGGACCACAGGGCCATGCTGGGAGTGAGTACTATGGATTAGACAAATAATTACTCCATGAGTGTGTGTATGTGTGTCTGAACATGCGCGTGCTTGCACACTTCAATGTGCACACAGAGAGGGCCAGGATTCACACGTAGTAGTGTTCCGTTTTGCTGAGTGCACAAGATGAGGTCTTATTGATTCTCAGTCACTTTCTGAGAAAGAGAAGGGGGAAAGACAGACAGGCAGAAAAAAGGAGGGAGGGACAGAGGGATGGAGGGGGGAGGGAATGAAAGAAAGAAAGAAAAAATACACTACAAAAAATAAAAACCTTTGGCTGTTCATTCCCCTCTGACCAGCGCAGGCCCCTAAGTCATTTCCCAGCCTTTTCCCACAATCTTCCAGAAAAGTCTCTGCCTTCTTTGCTCACACATCTCTGACCTGGAGTGTAGTGTAGATTCAAAAGATGGGAATGAGGAAAAGAGAAAGGAGAGAGAATGTTCCAGAAATCAGGCTCCTCCACACCTGCCCTGTGACCTTGTAAAAGAGAAGCTTCCTCCTTCACTGACCTCACTGTGACTGTCTCTGTCACTCGCTTCTACCACGACCCACACTGGTTCCCCTTTACCCATGTTCTGTGTTGTGCCCTGACTGCCGCTGACCCAAGCTGGCAACTGCCCCCTGCCCGTACCTCCCCAGCTTCACCTCAGAGTCTCTTGAGAAAGAAACCTGGGCGTTGCTTTTCCCCTGTCCAGCAGGTTCTGTTGACTTTGAAGTAAAACAATTGCCTCATAAAATAATAATAATAAATCATAATAAAATAAAAACAGGTTTTCTCAGCCACCAGCTTCATCTGTGCTTTGTTGAGCCTGGGCTCCCATCCACTTCCGCTCGCTTGGGTAACTCAGCAGCTGTTTATCAGTAGCTTCCTGGGTGTGGTTCTCATGTCTGAGGGTTCGCAGGCCTCTAAAGAGTGCATACAGGAAAGGCGTGTCCCTGGAGACCATCCTAAACTTGGTGGTGCCCTTTGACCTGGGCTGGCAGTAGGTCATTCTTCAGTGACAGGGGCCCAAGGGGGAGGGCTGGAGATGAGAAAATAATAAAGATGGGAGAGTTGAGACCAGATCTCGCCTAAACTGATGGTTTGTGCTAAGCAAGCTTATTGAGAAGTACAGCATCCTCTACACGCTTAACGGGGGAGGGGAAGACAGAGTCAGCAGATGGCATCATACAATGGGACAAAGTCAGCGGAAGCTGGTCAAACAGTGTTGCACAAAGGGACCACATTGTATCTCCAGTGCATCACAGACCAAGCACACAGTAGCCCTGGGATGGATAGCTCCAATCTCTTCAGGAGGAAAGAGTCAGGTGTCCACAAACTGAAGCCTTCTCCCCAGAGGGACTCAAGTCCACCCCTGAGCAAGGACACAGAACTAAGGTTCCCATTGTCCTTTGATCAGGACCTCTGAGAAAGCCTTGGGTCAGCCTGGCTCCCAACAACTTTTTATTTTGAGAATTCCATACATGAGTGCTGCGCTGACGTCATTCCTCCCTACCTCTCCGGCCTCCATCCGTCCCTCACCCACTCCCTCTCAAATTCACAAGGTGCTTTTAAAGTGTATCTCACCCTGGAGTGTTTTGTTAGGGGCTACACTTCAAGAATATCTATGTGTTCTGCCTCCAGGCAGTGGAGGCGCACACCTTTAATCCCAGTGCTTAGAAGGTAGAGGCTGGCAGAGCTCTGTGAGTTTGAGATCAGCCTGGTCTACATATCAAATTCCACGGCAGCCAGGGCTATATAGTAAGACCTTGTCTCAAAAAAAAAAAAAAAAGATTATTTGTTCTCCAAAAAGAATTATTTGTTCTGCCACGATTCCAGAAATCTATGTGATTTTGTTTTGGTTGCTGCTGTGTGGGATTTGGGGGGGGGGGGTGTATTCTGAGCCCTCTCTCCAGCCCCATGTGTGTGTGATTCTTTATATGCACACAGTCCTTGGTATGCCCACTACTGAAGGTCCCTGTGTGCACAAGGCCCTGAGGGTGTGTAGGAGGTGCCTTGGCACTACACCTTCCTCAGCTGTCTCTCTAGGTCAAGAGTAAGGCCTCCAGGCAGAGGACTCTCTGTTTTCTCGTTCCCTCATGGAAGTCTTACCCCATGAACCCAGAGGTGGCCTGGGTTTCTTCAAGCTAGGAAAAGAATGATTTCAGGGGCTAATACTGTGGTAGGCCAGACTTTCTCATCATTGGTGCCTCTGCTGGCCCCTGTCACTCCACAGCTCCGCTCCTAAGGATTGCACATCCTTTGTCGTCACGGCCTCCCCAGGAGTGGTCATAGATGTCTCCCACAGTCCTCCAGCCAAGAAGAATACCACTGGTGCCTCCAAATGGCCTCTGGACCCCGAGCTGGAGGTGACCCTACAGGTGAAAGCAGCCAGTAATAGCACAGATGACCAAAAGGTGGGTGTGATGACTGGGGTGAGGGTGGGACCTGCTGGGTGGGATGGGGTGGGGGACTGATGGGTGAGGTGGGTGGCTGGGGGGGGGCTGAGGGTGGGAGATTTCAACCCCACAGCTGCTACACAGTCTGTTTGCTTCAGTGCAGAGGGCCTACCTTGGAAAGTCTCCTTCCTCGGGCCAAGTTCTCAGTGACTCATTCTTCTGTGTGTCTGAATAGATGGCACATCCATTCTTGTCCTCATTACTGGGATCAAATACACATAGACACAAGCTTGGGGACAACAGGGCTTATTGTGACACACATCTTAGGGCACAGTCCATCATGGTGGGAAGGCACAGTGGCAGGTACCTGAGGCAGCTAGTCAGGGTCACATGGCATCTGCAATCAGGAAGCAGGGAGAGATGGAGGCTGATACTCAGCTCACTTTCTCCCTTCATTCTATCTCAACTCTAGCCAACCAGACTGGGCCACCACATCCAGAGTGGGGACTTCCCTCTCTGGTAAACCCTCACAAGTACACCCAGAGGTGGGTCTCCCAACTCTAATGCAATCAAGGTCACAATGAAGCTTGCAGGGGTTTGTGAAGGTCGGCATCTGGATCAAGTCCATTCACTTAGCAACTGTTCAATAAACACCATCTCATGCAGAAATGAGCAAGGGGCTGGGGTGGGAAGCCACAGTCCTTGGGGACACTGGGCAACAGATAGACAAACTTTAACTGTGGCCCTGAGGCCTCTGAAGGTCACAGGCGGAGCCACCAGGAACACTTTCTGTGGCCGAGTGTACTTTCCAGTGGCCGCTGCAGCAGATCACCATACCTGCTTACAGATTTAGAAGGCAGAGATGGGAGCAGGTGCGACCCTCTGTGGTTCCCTCTGAGGGTCTCTCTCGGATTCTCCTAGCTCCTGTCATGTGGCAGTCAGCATTCCCTGATATGTGGTACTCACTCTAGTCATTCATCATCCTCCCCTTCTGTGTGCTTCTTTTGGAAGGACACCTGCCACTGGACCTAATTCCAAGGTCACCCTTAACGTCTGTCCTTACCAACTTTGTTCCCGCTATCTTGATTGTGAGTCCCAGAAATGAAGATGGGACCTATCTATATAGTTCCCCTTCTCCATGTTCCTCCCTTGAGGGGCAAAACCAGTTTGCATTTTCCTGGGGACCAAATTCTGTGGGCTTCCCTGGAACACAGAGCTAGGGTGTTCATCAGGTGCAGTCAGGGAATACTTCCCAAAAGAAGTGACAAGTTGAAGGGGGGAACCATAGGACGGCCTGGGAGAGAGCTGGGATGTAGCACGAATGAATGAGACTCAGGGATGGATCTCTGAAGAAGTTGGAGATACTAGAGGGAATAAACACCACAGTCAGATTTTACCCAGCTGTCTTCCAGCTTCCTCAGCCTTGCTTCCCTTGGAATGGCTTCTCTGTGTTTCAATCCTGTCTTAAGTACCCTTTCATAAATTAAGGTGTGGCCCCACCACTGCCTGCTTGGGAGCCTGGAATTCCTTCTATAATCTGAAGTGACCTTGACTCAGTTGGGATTAAGGGTGTAGGTCACCACTCCCAGGATACTCCCTGTGCTGGGATTAAAGGTTTGAATCACCACTCTCTGATTCTCCTAGACTGACTGGTTAGAGCTCTGGGACTTCTGGAGCTTTTACTAACCCCCCACATAGACTGTGGGTAGAGTCCCTTTGATATCTCCAAAACTTCTGGAACTTTTATTGAATCCCCACACTGGGATACCTATCAGCTCCAACTCTCAATCCCTCTGACTCAGGCTTCTCCAGTGCTGGGATAAGACACGTGCCATCACACAAGGCTAGGAACCCCTTTTCTGGAAGCCAGAGAAAAGTTCCTCGCGAAGGTGTTACAAAGGCTAGTGCAAAGCAAGTATCTTGCACTTAGGGAGCAGCCTGGAGACGGGGAGGCTGGACAGAAACAGACGCCAGGGTCCAGAGGAGAGACCATGATGCTGTCATTGTGTGTTCTCAGGATAACCACTGTCTAAAGGAGAGGACCCGGCACCTCAGTGTGTTCCCTCAGGGCTCTTCCATGTGGCCTGTCAGTGTGGCCCGTCAGTGTGTCTCCTCAAAGATTTCTGTGTGTCCCCTCAGAGAGTGTGTCCTCTCGGGGTACCACCTTTGTAGCTCTTTGGTTGATTTTGGTTTCCCAGTTTATGTCACTTAGATTTCTCACTCCCAATGCCCCGCCCTCCTTGGCAGCTGGACCAATCAGGTTTCTCTCTCTGGGTTTTTATTTTTCTTGTTCATTCCCGGTTTTGTTGGGCAGAGGGACTGTGCTGAGCCCAGAGTTTCATGTGTCCTGAACGCCCTTCACCACTGAGCTGCAACCCCCCACTCCCTGCTCCCACCATCACCCCCACACCACCCACCCCCCAGCCTCCTTCCCCCGACCCTATCCCCACAAATTACACACACACACACACCATCTACCCTCAACTTTCTCCCTCCCCCTCCCCACCTGCACACAGCACACAGCAGGGCTCAGTCTGTGTTTGTTGAATGACTAAGAGAAATCATGAATGGTGTGCTACTGTCTTATAGGTTCAAATTTCATATTATGGCTCGAAGACTTCACCGATCCAAGCCCTGCTTTACATCACTGGGGTGGGTAAGTGATGACCAGGATCCCAAAGAGCTGCCCATGGTGCACACCTTTAATCCTTACACTTGGAGGCAGAAGCAGGCATAGCTCTGTGAGTTCAAGGCCAGCCAGGGCTAAATAGTAAGATCCTGCCTTAAAAAGAAAGAAAGAGAGAGAGAGAGAGGAACCCCCGAGCTCCCTCTGTCTCCACACAGCACACACTCTCTCAGCAGGACATCTCTCCAAGACACAACCTGACTACATCTTACTTTAGAGTAAGATAAATTATCATCTCTGGCTAGCCATATATCTACTAATTCATAAATACCCCTTCCCCCGAGAATGAACACAAAGAAACACAGATGAGGGGCTGGGGATGAGGGTAGAGTGTTTGCCTATTTGATCCCAGTACTACATAAACCAGTTATGGGGTGCACATCTATACTCCCAGCCCTTGGTAGGTAGAGGCAGAAGGGTCAGAGGCTCAAGGTCACCCTTAGCTGCAGGTGAATTTCCAGCTACATGGAACTCTGACAATTAATCAGTTAATGTAAGTGCAGGTGAGTCTCACATTGCAGTGTAAAAACTAACTTAGGCTAGGAAATAGGTGCCTGGATTCTATGTGCAAGTCTCTATACCTTTTTAACGCTTTACATTTTATATATATCATATAATTCTGTGTTCTCCAGATCCCATTATTGCTTCATTTTTATCATATCAATAACCTATTTATGCACATGTACTTGTATTACTATTCTTTAATATTCATCTTTAATTAGAACCTATTAGTATGGCTCAAGAGAAGGCTCAGTGGTTAAGAGCATGTACTACTTCAGCAGAGGACTGGAGTTTGTCTCCTAAGTACCCACATTAGGTGGCTCACAACCACCTGTAACTCTAGCTCCAGAGGAGCCAATACCCTCTTCTGGCCTCCAAGAAGAACTATGCCCATCCATATACCCCCACTATATACACACATAATTAAAAATGTTTTTAAATAAAATCTTTTTTAAAATTCATTCTTAGAATCACAGAGTTCAGGAGCTAGAGGCTAGCCTGGACAACATAGTGAGACCTTGTATCTAAGTTTTTAAAAATTCAATTAATTTTTAATGAGATTTTAACCTGAACAACATTCTCTTTTTATTTAAGTGTGTATTAAATATATAAAAAGCATGTGAAATCTCCAGGTGTCATTTTATTGATGAATTTCATTTATGAGTATACACTTAAGTAAAATGGGGCTTACTCTAACGCTAGGCTGTGCTGAGATGTTGCATTTAATTCTTATAATAATCCAGTGAATTTGGCCCCATGATCCCATTTCATGGATCAGGAAAATGAGGCTCAAAAAATGAACACATTTGATCAAAGAACCACTTCCTGAGAAGTGGGGAAGCCCAGGGCCACTGTGACTCTAATGCTATATTCCTATTCACTAATGTGCATATTACTATGCCATACTACTATGGCACTGTAATAAAAGATCATATTGTCCCCCTCATGTAGGCCATGGGTCCCTGTGTCACACTGTGAGGTACATGGGTCTATAGAAGCAACTGTGGTCACACATTCTAATAAAGGGAAAGGAATTCACAGACATGCCTGTTCCTTGCTTATCCATTTGCACAGGGTAGGTTTGGGGACTGTGAGTTTTTTCCCTGACACGGACACATGTGTAACAAAGTGGGCTGAGGCTCAGGGGACCAGAGTTTTTGAAGATGTTGGCAGGGTGACATGGCAGGGATATGGAGGCTTCACTGGGGTGGCTAGGAATTTGCTTTGGTACCAGTCATGGCTCCCCAGGAAGGCAGAATGCTCGGAAGACCTGGCTTTGTTCTCTGAATCAGTGTGGCTTCTTAGGGACAGAAGGGTGGAACACCTTCCCCTCTGAGGCTCCCATCCATGGGCTCGACCTGTCCATCAAAACTTTCCCCTCTCATGCCCATTTCAGAGGTCTCCCTGAGCACAGATGTCACCCGAACTGGCAAAGTGAAGCGGGCCCGGACTAAGAAGGATCAGGTAAGGCTCAAATGTCAGTCAACACAGGCTTCAGAGCCACGGGGGCCTCCTAGTGTGCCTCCGGGTGGTGACGGGCTGCATCTCATGCTAACTCCTAAGTCACTTACCAGGAAATCACTGGTGACCTTTCGGCTTAGTATATTCAGTCTCTTTACAAGATCATGTTTACAACCAATTGAGGGTTCAGAAACGGTGTTAGCCTACAACCCTGGATCTTCTGGAGTCAACTAGGTAACAGGGAAAAAAAATGCATAGATGGGTCTCAGCTGTGGCTCAGAAATGCTCCCTGGCTGATGAGTTTCCCATGGAGCTGTGTACAGGGATGAGTGGAGGCGAGGCATAGAGAAAAGAAACGAGGGGGGAGAGAGAAACAAGGTATGGCAGGAAGTGAAAGTTGCAGAAAGATGGTTGGTAGGAATAACAAGGAAGACTGTCAGCCCAGGGTCTGTGCTCAAATTCCAGAGTGTTCTTGAACTTCAGAACTGCCTACATGGCTTTGTGTTGGTGGTTAGGAAACTTCAGATGGGACCCTTTATGGGGAATGAAGGGGAAGGGTATGGCTTGGAGTTCTTGTATAGCATTGCAATTTATCCAATATTGTATAATGTATCATATTATAATACATCTCTACAGGCTAGGCCACCCAGAGTTAATTCATCATTAGGCAGATCGTGCCTGGTACCCCGAGTAGCATTCACATCAGGAAGGCATGATTTATGTGGTCCCGTGAGAGTGGCTGAGTGGATTAGAATCTTGATATGTATTTGACTCTATTTGTTTACGCCAATTTTTTTTTTACTTTTAAAGTATATTTTACTATCCTGTTCTTTTTTTAAAACTGGATGAATTGAGGTTGAAGACGTAACTTAGTTGGTAGAGGACTTGCCCAGCACGCAGAAGTCGTGATTTTGATGACCCGCACCACACAGACTGGTGTGGTGGCACAGGCCTGTAATCTCAGCTCTCAGAGGTGGGGACCAAAGCATTAGAAGTTGAACCTAGCCTTGGCTAGAGGAGGTGCCATCTTTAACAAACCACACAAACACCAATGAATCATATTCAGATTAGGTTATATTTGAAGCCATCAAAACTCCATTCTTTGGGCTCACAAATTGCTGGATGGGACAAAGAGGGAGGGAGAGAAAACAAGCTATTTGTCTCCCAAGGGCTGATGGGATCTGAGAAAGTTTCTGACAGTATCTTTTGTCCTCCTGATTTTCCCAGAGCACCTGGACCTGGGGCCCGTATGGCCATGGCGCCATCTTGTTGGTCAATTGTGACAAAGAGAACCCCATGTCTTCCAAAATGGACTTTGAGGATGACAAGGTCTTGGACAACAAAGGTAAAGAATAAAGACTGTGGCCCTCTCTGGGGACAAAGGCCATGCCAGGTCCCAGGACACGGACGGATGGGCTTTACTCATCAACAAGGCTCGTTTGCCCATGTGGTTTTGTAACGAAGCCCCTGAGTTTGGGTTTAGTGCAAGTATGTTTGTGTTAGCATTACCATGTTACAGACGAAGGAATGGAAAGTGTCTCAAGAGATTAAGTGACCCACCAAAGTCACACAGCCATCAGAAGAGACCAGTGTGGGCTCCTGATGCCTCAAGCAGCTCCACTTTCCATGCTGGCTCCTGTCCAGCCCACACATCTGGGCTTGGCTCAGACATGGGTCCCAAATTAAATAAAGAAATATTTGTTCCCAAATATTACACAAGACCCCAGTGCCTGAGGGATTGGGGGAACTAAAACACAGACGTTAAGAAGTCAAGCTTATCTAAGTTACATAGCTACTAAGTTGCAGTCAGTATTTGAGGCCCAGGCAACCTGACTCCGTGGTGGGTTTAAGAGGTTCAAGGATGGAAGCTGGAGAGATGGCTCAGCGGTTAAGAGCACTGGCTGCTGTTCCAGAGGACTTGGTTCAATTCCCAGGACCCACATTGAAGCTTACCACTGTCTGCAACTCTAGTTCCAGAGGGTCTGACACCTTCCACACCAATGTCCATAAAAGTTAAATAAATTATATAAAACTAATTTTAAAAAGAGGCTTAAGGATGGTAGTGGGAGCATTAGGGTCTCAGTGGGTACTCATCTGAGACTCTGGGGTAAGCAAGGGATGGAACGGGATGCTACAGCTGCTGGACCAGGGCTAAGTAAGTCATGGGACCATGTAGGATCACCTATGTGTCTAATGTGCACAGCTGGCCAGGGCTGACACCAGGGACATCCCTGAAGGATAGTCATTAACTATGACCTTGGGGGCACTCCCAGGACTCCGGACAACAGCTCCTTTTTACACTCTCCACCCTTTGACATTCTGTCTGCCCCCGTTTACTGATGGAGAAACTGAGGCACTGAGAGCTGAAGGATTCCCCCAAGCTCACCCAGGTTGAGCACAGGCCCTTGCCTCCCTCACTGTGGCCCAGCCATCAGCAGAGACCACTTGGCATATCCCCATCACCCCAATACACAAATCTGTGCTGTCCATCACCATGCACTGTCACTCTTCTGTGCTCTCTGTGAATTTGAGTGCTGGGGTCACAGCAAGAAGTGAAACAGACATAAGACCACATTGCTCTGAGTTTCTATCCTTAGCTCCCCTTTTGGAGACATCTGCAGATTAACCTCTTTATATGCTGAAGGGAATAGAGACGGGTTGGTGAGATGCCTCAGTGGGTAGGGTTGCTTACTGACAAGTCTGATGACCTGAGTCCAATAATTGGGTCCAGGATGGTAAAAGAGAATGACCGATACAAGTTGTCCCCTGGCCTTCACACATGTACCCCTCCCATGCACGCATGCAATAAATAACTGCAGGCTGGGGCTGGGCGGCAGAGTTCTTGACTTGTACACATACATAAGCCTCCAAGTTCAGCCCTCAGTGCTATGAAACAGAAAAGACAGTAAGTAAATGTAATTTTTAAAAATGAGCAAAGAGAACACCATTTTTTTTAATGCAAAGAAAACCAGGTTCCTTTGTGGCAGGATGTGGAGGAGTGTAGCCTCCGCCAGGAGGTGGCTGGAGGGAGAGGAACACTGGGGACATAGCAGTCTTGGACCACATGCTTCTTGTTTCAGACCTTCAGGACATGTCCCCAATGACCCTAAGCACAAAGACTCCTAAAGACTTCTTTGCCAAATATCAGCTGATGCTGCACGTGTCCAAGGCCAAGATGAGCAAAGTGAGGGTGTTCCAGGCCACACGTGAGTCGCCTGGCCCTTCCCTTTTTATCTCTGATGCTGCCCCCGCCAGATAGGGCACTGCCCTGTCACACTCTTCGCTGGCAAGTAGCTCCCATGTAGCTGTGATGAGCTTGGTTCTGAGCCCAGGCCCCAGGCCTCTGCCCTCTGCCTCCAGACGAGATGACTTGAGGGGCGGTCAATAGATGCCACATTCCTGCTGGGAACAAGGACTTGCTTCCTCCAGTGAACTCCCACCTCTTTCCCACCTCTTTCCCTTCTTGCTGCCTTTCCTTCCTCCCTTCCTCCCCCCTCCTTCTTCCCCTCCCTCCTCCCCTCCCTCCTCCCCTCCCTCCCTCCTTCCCTCCCTCTCTTTTCATTCTTCTCTTTCTTTTTGTCTCTCTTCTCCCATCCCCTCTCTTTCTCCTCCGACCCTTCCCACCATGGCCATCCTCTTGCAGCTCAGACATCAGTGGCTTTGCAGCCCCTCCCACTTGCTGACCAGGAGTGGCAGTCTGTGCCCTGTGTCACTTTTCATCCTAGTGGGATAGGAAGGGTGGCAAGTAAGAGAATTAGGAACAGCGGTGTGGGGAGTGAAGCCGGGGTAGAGAGGGGGGAAGGTCAGAGGAGACTTTGGGTGCTCTAAGGAAGAAGAGCCTGAACAGAGGGACAGCAGGGACAGAGGCCCTGAGGTGGAATGGGGGGGGTGCAGAGTGGTCATTGTGAGGTGTTCAGGGCTAAAATGATGAATGGAGGCCCAAGGGGAGGGACGTGCACCATGTCTCCACTCTCCCAGGGACAGTGGCAATAGAGGGCTTTCCAAGGCTCACCTTGTTCCCACTCCCTTCTATCCTAGATGAACCAACCAAGCTGATGGAGTGATGACTAATTTTGCGCCTCCATCTGGGCACTGTCGCACACAGGAAGCCTCCCACTTACCTCTACCATTGCTTTATTGTGTCTGCTGGATGTAACGGCCTTTGCTCCTCCATAGTCACCCAAGAGACAGTGCAGTGTGCTTGGGGATACATGAGTGAATGAATGAAGGAATGAATGATGGGAAGTTAGGAATGGCAATGGCATCTGTCATGTCCTTCTTGGACCCCCTCTAATCAGCGGAACAATGTCCCAACTGGAGTTTTGATGTTTGCCCCCTAAACATCTCCAGGGACCCTTGGGTAGTGACACACAGGGACCCAGGGCATCTCTGCTCCAAGAAGAGGAAATCAGAGCTGCATAGGCATGCTAGGGCTAAGCGTACTTTGCCTTTGTCTAGGGGGCAAACTGCCATCCAAGTACAAGGTGGTCCTGGGACCACAGCAGTTCTCACACTGCCTGGAGCTGCCAAGCGGCCAGCACAGCACCAACTTCTACGTGGAGGGTCTCGCTTTCCCTGACGCCGATTTCCAGGGGCTCATTCCCCTCACTGTCTCCCTGCTGGACAAATCTAACCCGGTAGGCCTCAGTCTGGGGGCAGGTAGGGAGAAGAAGATGGACCCTGATTGACTCATGCCCCTTCTCATCTCCACTCCAGGATCTCCCTGAGGCCTTGGTGTTCCAAGACAGTGTGACATTTCGTGTGGCCCCCTGGATCATGACCCCTAACACTCAGCCCCCCCAGGAGGTATACGTATGCAGGTGAAGCTCTGGGTGTGGGGAGGTGAGGTCTGTGTGCACCGGGGAGAGCCCTGAATTCTGGGTGCTATGTTTGCTGGGAATGGAAAAAACAAGTCCCTTGCCCTGAGACGCCAGAAGCCATAATTTGCAGAGGACCCTGGAGAGAGGGGCAAATTGTTATCTGTGGCCTCTGTGGTCACGAGAGCTAATGTTCGTAGGTTTTCTGAAAATGAAGACTTCCTAAAGTCACTAACCGCTCTGACCAAGAAAGCTAAGTGCAAGCTGACTGTGTGTCCAGAGGAGGAGAATTTGGAAGACCAGTGGATGCAGGTATATGGCCCTGTCTACCTGAGGACAAGGGACAGACGCAGGCCTTGGGCTTCTGGGGCATAGCCTAGAGCTTGGGGGCATCCTTCCTGAGATAGACTGAGAGGGAGGAGCCTCAGAAGGTCCTCACACCAGAGGGCTCAAGCTGAGGGTTCATCTGACGTAGACTGTGAGCCACTGCGCCTGGCCCATCTTCAGGCCCTTCCCCTGAGTCTTACCTGGTACCCTGTGCCAGCATAAAGGCTGCTCCTCCGAGCATGCCATCCCTCCGATGGGACTACATCCCTCTTTCCATGTGCTAAGACCCACCCTTGCATACAACCTCCGTGATGCAGACTGATCCCCCAGAAGCTGCAGGCAGGCCCCCATCTTTCACCTGAAGGAAAGGAAACAACCAAGGTTTCCATCCTGTAGTGTTGTAGTGACTGTCCCCCACACCCTGCCTGTGGGAGAGGGAAGGTCCTCACCAGATTCATTTCTAAAAACTTGGACACATACCTAAAGTTCCAGGTGGGCCTCCTGCCTGCTCCTGTGAGGGCTGCCCTAGCCTTCCCACTGAAGCCTCTACTTAGCTCAGCCATATTGAAAGCCCTCTGGGTACCCCAACACCCCCTTAGCATCCCTAGTCACCCCAACATTGGATGTTCACTGTCCTCAAGGACCTCCCCCCAGAGTCAGGGTCTCTGTCATAATAATTTTCCCAGCAGGCTGTGCAGGACACAGGTGTGGATCCTCAGAGCCATGCTCTGGACTCAGGTGTCCCACACAGTTTGTTCTTGATAGCAGCGGTTAGTAGGTGAGGTGCGTCCACACCACATCAGGCATAAAGACTTTGTGACACATACAGCAACCTCTCTCTGCAACTCCTCCAGGATGAAATGGAGATTGGCTACATCCAGGCTCCCCACAAGACGCTGCCTGTGGTCTTTGACTCCCCGAGGGACAGAGGCCTGAAGGAGTTCCCCATCAAAAGAGTCATGGTAGGGATCCTGTAGACCTGGCCAAGATCCAGCCACCCACCCCTGAGCAGCCTGGTCCCCAAAGCTGAATTCCTGGTCCACTGGGGAATCAATGGGTGGTACCTGCTGTTTCAGCTATTACCCTGATAAGATCTGGTGTCTCAGAGCCTCATCATGAGTAAGCTTATCTGATCCTTAGAATAACTTGTGAGGGGTATCCTGGGCTACCTCAAGATGCTCTTACCACAAGGCAGGAGTTCCATTTCTTGGGTGTGGTTTGTCCTTTGGGGGCTCAACTGGGGCTGTGTTGGGGCTTCAGGATCATCCAGGCTTTATGAGCCCTAGTCAACACATTCAGAAGTGGGAAGTGACATGTTGGTGAGTCACACTGGCCTGGCCTGGCAGATGGATGCCCACTCAGCATAGGTCATCACTACCATAAATAAAAATAATAGTATGTTTACTGAGACCGCATGCTTTCAGCCAAGGTGCTGACTTCTCCATGGGCACTGACTCACTTCATGTGGCAACCATTGACAGAGATAGTGTCAATGGGCCCATTTCACAGCGGTAAAAACTGAGACTCTGCGAAGAAATCATGTCTCCCATGCTGTCTTCCTGCCCTCCCAGGAAGACCCTAGCCTGCACTGGGGCTTGGAACCCTCAGACAAAGGAGAGACAAGGCTTGCAACTGGGAGTTATTTTAGCCCGCCTCAGGCCAGAGGCTTGGATGGAAATGTCCATCTCATCAACAGTTTCTTCGCTTCTTCCGGCCGCACCCTGTGCCTGTGGCTGAGCTGTAGTTGGGCTCTCTGTGTGGGCTAATGGTAGAGGCAGCTCATCCATCCCCTTTGGAGGTGGGAGCACCAGCCTACTGTTGCCAAGTCCTTGCCCCCCCCCCCCTGGTTCCCATCCTGCCTGCAATGGTTACATCTTACCACTTCGATAATCCAAAGGCCAGCTTCCTTGTTACAAGCCAGACCTCCAGCATCTGGTGACACACAGACCCTCAGCACAGCACAGGAGTCTCCCATCTGCCTCATCCAGCCTTGGGTAGAAGGAGGCCACAGCAGACCCTTAGCTGGGTACATGTGTAACACCTGACTCTTCTGTGTGGAAAGAACCAGAGTAAACAAGAAAACAGTCACCAGGCTTCCCACAAATGTCATCATGGGACCAATCTCCCTGTCCCTTCCCTGCCTCCAGCCCGCCGGTTCATCCACCATCTTGGCATATGCCATATACTATTTCCTCTGCCAGGAATGCATTTCCTTATTCTGCTGCTAGGTGACTCTCAGCTTTCAGGTCTCTGTGTCAGTGTCTTTCCCAGGAGGGCCAGCCCAGTGTCATGGTTTGCTTCTGTTGCTGGGATAAAACCTGACCAAAAGCAACTTGGAGAGGAAAGGGTTTATTTGCTTTACAAGGCAGGAGAGGATGCAGAGGTCATGGAGAAGTACTGCTTCGTGGCGTGCTCCTCATGACTTGCTCAGCCTGCCTTCTAATAGCATCAACACCCAGGACCACCTGCCTGCAGTGGGCTGGGCCCTTCCATATCAATCATTAATCAAGAAAATGCCCCACAGACGTGCCTGAAGGCCAAATGGATGGAAACATCTCAATTAGAGTTCATTCTCTCCAGATGATCATCTGTCAGGTTGAAAAAAAAAACTAACCAGCCTTTCGTGCTAGACACTCTCCCCAACTCATTTCCTCGGCTAGACACCCTCCCCAGCTCCAGCTCATATCCTCGGCTAGACACCCTCCCCAGCTCCAGCTCATATCCTCGGCTAGACACCCTCCCCAGCTCCAGCTCATATCCTCGGCTAGAAACCCTTCCCAGCTCCAGCTCATATCCTCCGCTAGACACCCTCCCCAGCTCCAGCTCATATCCTCGGCTAGACACCCTCTCCAGCTCTTGCCCCAGAGCATTTTGCTACATTATATCCACCATGTTCATTTAATTCTCATCTGCCTGGCCAGGGTGTGGGGCTACCCTGCTTCTGCTGCAGGTGGGCAGAGCTGTGGGCTCTGCTGTCGCTGTAGGTGGGCAGTGGTTTGGGCCCTGCTTCTGCTGCAGGTGGGCAGTGGTGTGGGCCCTGCTTCTGCTGCAGGTGGACAGTGCTGTGGGCTCTGCTGTCGCTGTAAGTGGGCAGTGCTGTGGGCTCTGCTGTCGCTGTAGGTGGGCAGTGCTGTGGGCTCTGCTGTTGCTGTAGGTGGGCAGAGCTGTGGGCTCTGCTGTCGCTGTCAGTGGGCAGTGCTGTGGGCTCTGCTGTCGCTGTCAGTGGGCAGTGCTGTGGGCTCTGCTGTCGCTGTCAGTGGGCAGTGCTGTGGGCTCTGCTGTTGCTGTAGGTGGGCAGCAGCATATGACCTGCAGGGTACTGGTCTTTCAGTAAGATGCTGGGAGATTTTACATCACCAGGCATGATGTGCCCACACTCTTAGGACTTGGGAAGCAGAATCTGAGGCTATTCTGTGCTATACAGAAAGACCTTGTCTTTAAAAAAAGAAAGAAAGAAAAAAGAGACAGAGGACTGGGAAGCAGTTCCGGTTTTTCTCTTTCTCTTTTTGTTGTGTGTTATTTTGTTTTCTTTTTACACAGTATCTTGCTATGTATCTCTGGCTGGCCTGGAACTGGCTTATGTAGAAGTCATAGAGATCTACCTGCTTCTGCCTCCCAAGTACCCTAAGGCATACACCACCGCACTGGGGCTCTTTCCATCTTAAGAGAGCATTTGCTGCTTTTGTAGAGGATCCAGGTTCGGTTCTCAGCACCCACATAATGACTCATAACCACCTGTAAATCTGGGAGATCTGGTGCCCTCTGCTGGCTCCCGTGGGCTCCAGCACACATGTGGCACATATAAACTCAGAGAGAGAGAGAGAGAGAGAGAGAGAGAGAGAGAGAGAGAGAGAGAGAAGCAAAGTCACTGAGCTGCTTGTCATCGTTTAGAATCTGGGGCCGTCAGTTTAAAATCTGAAAAATAGGGGATCTTTGTACATTTTAAGGCAGGGAAGATGTGTCCTGTTTATGTTACAAAGAGATTAGACTAGGGCAGGGCAGAGTGGAAAGGACCAGGATTGATGAGGGGCAATGACTGGCCCTGTGGGGAGTGGTCACACTCAGAGGAGCTCTGCAAGACCGGGCCAGCAGGATTTTCTGGCTATCGAGGCAAAAGGCAGCCTCCGGGCTGGGCCCTAGGAAGAGAGGCCATGGGAAGGTGGCAGGTTGATGAGGACTCTCCAGCTCTCTGGGAAGGACAAGTGGGAAGCCAATCAGGCACTGACGTCTCCCTGGCATCTGGTGCCCAGTGTCTAGGGATGAGAGGTGACTGGAGGTGTAATGTGGGTGGTGGACTCAGCTCACAGATGGGATTCCAGATGATGGCAAGGCCACCTGGCCAGCCACCAGCATCAGGAATGGGAGGCACAGCTGGGCCTGCCCCCCCCCCCCCACAGCAAGCTAGGGAAGGACCACAGTGAGGAGGCAGAAAAGGCCACTACAGGCAGCAGCATCCAGCACAGGACATTTTCTCTCTCTGGGGCCTCCGTGAGGCCACACTTTGACTCCAACCTGTGATAAGTAACTTGAGGCCTTTATGTGGGGATATGTTTCAAATTTAATAAAAATAGTCTGAGATATCAGAGGGATCTACCCACAGTCAGTCTAGGAGGATCAGACAGTGGCAACTCACACCTTTAATCTCAGCCACAGGTAATGCCTGGGAGTGAATCCCAGCAAATCTGAATTTGAAGTCATCTAGTTTATAGAAGGAGTTCCAGGCTCCCAGGCAGGCAGTGGTAGTGCCACGCCTTTAATCTTAACCTGGATATGAAACAACTGAGCAAAGAAGGTATTTAAGGCAGGCATAGAAAGACAGAGGAGGCAGTAGAAGCCAGGAGAAGTGAGGCTGAGGAAGCTGGAAGACGGCTGGGTAAGATCTGACTGTGGTGTTTATTCTCTGATATCTCAGATTGTTTTTATTAAATTTGCAACATATCCCCACACCTTTAGATATATAACCAGGGTTATATTAAAAGCCACTGTCTTGGTGATGATTAATGGGTGTCCTCTGGTAAAGACTCACATAGGGATGTCACAGGCGCTCTCTGTAAAGGCCATTTCAGGCAAAGGCCAGGATGGGGACATGCTGTGGACCAAGTGCTGGCCACGGGGGTGGCTTGGGCTCCTGTCCCTCTTCAAACTGGCTGAAGAGTCCCTATCTCCACTCACTCCCTGTCCCTAGCCTGTAAAGAGAGAGCAGACAGAATACTTTGAGGTGCTGTTCTGGGCATGTTCTGAGGACTCAGCAAGCCCCGTCCCTTTCAAGGACCACAGACTTAATCCTACCCTGCACAGCCATCAGCTTCTTCTCCGGCAGTACAGAAGTCCTTCCTGTGACCAAATCAGCCTTAAACCTACAGCCACTGTTTCCACCTGAAGACAATTGTCCCGAATTCTCAATTTCTTCTCTCATTTTAGGGTCCAAATTTTGGCTATGTGACCCGAAGCCTCTATACATCAGAAGTCACAGGGTTGGATGCCTTTGGGAACCTGGAGGTGAGTCCCCCAGTCACCGTCAGAGGAAAGGAATATCCACTGGGCAGGATTCTCATCGGGAACAGTGGCTACTCCAGGTAAGGAAGAACATGAGCGGTGGTCAGGTCCCAGGTGCTGGGGGAAGGGACAGTGACAAAGCCACAGTGGAGCATCCCTTACCTTCTCCAAACCTAGGAGGTCAGCAGACATTGAGAGGAACCCACAGGTAGAGTGAGGAATCTCCAGAGCCTACCTCTGCACACTTACAGTCAATGACTATTAACTGAGCATCTACTATGTGCCAGAAGCTGAGGGTGGGGCAGTGAACATGGCAGACACGTCCCAAGAAAATGAGCAGGTAAGGGAGAGCACAGAAGAGGTGTTCTGGAATTGAGTGTCCTGGCATAGGAAAGAGCATGTGCAAAGGTCCTGAGACATGAGTGAGAGCCCAGATGGCTAGAACAATTGGGGGGAGGGGAAGGAAAAGAAGAATCTGACCCGTGTAAGAAGGCCTCACAGAGAAGACCGGTCTCAGGGAAACAAAGGAGCGTTCCTGAGGCCACATGACAAAAGATTGGCCGCATGATCTGACTGGCTCTGAGACCCAAACTCCTTTATCAGACAGGCATCTAGGCTGAGTCAGTGGACAATGCTTTCTGTGATTTGATCCTATGTACCCCAGTGGCTGTGCCTCAGTTTCCCCCCAAGGAAGCTGCAGTAACAAAGCCTAAATTGCTCAGAAACCAGTGCCACAATAGCAGCAGCCCAGGCTCCATGATCCCTTCTGTAGGTGGGCGGAGCCTTGCATCCTCTGCCAGCTCACTGACCCTGGACATCTCCCCATGGCCACGCCCACTGAATGGACTTTTCCAGATAGGATCAATAACTGATCAAAGTAATCGTTTTCCTAAGGCCCAACTTGGGGGTGGATTGGACTTACACTGAGCATGGGCGGGGGGTTGCTGTCAGGTAGGGGGTGACTATGAAGCATCATTAAGGTCTCACCCCAGCCTGGACCTCCCCTCCCCCGCTTTAGCCAACCTTCCTCCCACACTCTAGCACAGTGGCTCTCAACTTCCTAACACTGTGACCGTTTTATACATTCCTCATGTCGTGGTGACCCCCAACCCTAAAATTGTTTCTGTTGCTACTTCATAATCTTGCTACAGTTGTGAATCGCAATGTAAATATCTATGTTTTCCCATAGTCTTAGGTGGCCCCTGTGAAAAGGTGGTTCAACCCGACAGGGTCATGACCCACAGGTTGAGAACTACTGTTCTAACACTTCTTGAGCGCACAGGACAATATGTCATCAGCACAGAGTCACATATAGCTACAAGGGGTATGGGCAGGTGCAAGAATCTCACAGGAGGGTCCAATGACCCTCCCCACTCCCTCGTCTATGATGGAAAGTCAACAGACCCAATCCCAAAGCCACTTGTGAGTAGTCACTGTGTCTTTTGACAATGTTGGTAGCTGTCATAACTTTTTATCCCTGTGAGTACAGTGACGAGAGCCGGGACATGCACCAAGCCCTGCAGGACTTCCTGTGTGCCCAGCAAGTGCAGGCTCCTGTGAAGCTGTTCTCTGACTGGCTCTTTGTGGGTCACATCGACGAGTTCTTAAGTTTCATCCCAGCACCCGACAGGCAGGTGCGTAGTCCTTCTGCGTGGGTTTCCAAGCCAGCTCTCCTCTGTGGGGACAGGAAGGTTATGGGGGGGGGTGCCATATCCTTTCCTGGGAACCCCATGTGGGGGCAAAGCTGCCCTCTGACTCGAGTGTTTCCCAGCAGGGCTTTCGGCTGCTGATGTCCAGCCCTAGAGCCTGCTACCAGCTGTTTCAGGAACAGCAGAGTCTGGGCCATGGTGACACACTGTTGTTCGATGGCATCAAGAGTAAGTTGACCATGGCTGTCACTAGTCTCCACTGCTCCGTGAGATCCTGGAGCTGACAGATTTGTGTACCTACTGTGTGAGGGGCATCATGTTTGGTGCTGGGCCCCCAAGCTCCCAGTGAGCTACTAAGACACAGCAAAAGGTATTTTGGGGGTGCCTGTGTCGGTCCGACTCAGGGAAGGCTTTCTGGAGATGGCAGCGCATGAGCAGGGATTAGCAGGATGGAAAGGGCCATGATGTGACCAAGAGGCAAAATTATGGACAGGAAACTAAAAAAGGGTCAGGGGCAGCAGAGAGAAAGCTGAGCGAAGTCTGTGGGATGGGACGTTTTCGGTAAATGCAAAAGGTGGGTCAGAACCCTCTGGGGCTCAAGAGTTTTCTCTAAATACCTTTGAATGTAGACAAGCAAACAAGCTCCACCCCCTTTGCCTGCTTGCTTTCCTTGCCTTGCCTCTCTGTGTGTTGCTGGGAATGAAGTTCAGGGTCTCATGCATGCCCACACCCACGCAAGTCTCCCCTTTTCCTAACAGCATCTGGAGCTGGGGCTGGAGACATAGGTCAGATGGGAAAATAATTACCAAAGCATCAGCCCCATACTATCCTCAGCAACCGTAAACCAGACATGGTGGTGCACACCTATAATCCCAGCACTCGGGAGGCTGAGGACCAGGAGTCATCCTTGGCTACATAACAAATTTGAGGCTAGCCTGGGCTATGTGAGAGGCTGTCTCAAAAGTACATGTAGGAAATGGAGAGATAGCTCAGCAGTTATGGGCACTTGCTACTCTTGCAGAGGACCTGAGTTTAGCTCCCAGTGTTCACATGACGATTTCCAACTACCTGTAACTCCAGTTCCAGGGCATCAGACATGTGTGTGGTGCACAAATATATACATTACAAAGTTTTTAAAATAATAGATATAAATAGGCTCTGATAGCAAGGATTAAAGCTTCGAAATTGGAAAAGCACAGACCACCAGGATCCCACTCATTTCTCTAGTTCTGACTCACCCCACATAAACAGCCTTCCTCAAGCAGCTCTCCTCTCCAGGTGGCCAGTGCCACCTCCTGGGGACATTGACACAGCAGCCTCATTTATTAGTGCCGGGGCCACGACAGTTGGTATGTCTGGATTCCACAGTTGGAGGCTGGCACTGGAACGGAGTTCATTGGCTTGACTGGTTGACTCTGCCACGATTCTGCCTCTCAAGTGGGCTTTGCCCCGTCTGCAGGCTCCTCTGTTCAATGGCCATCTTTCTCATACTCTGTGTCATATGAGGTTCAGTGAAGTCACTCAGCCATCCCTGCTGATTTGACTCTGCACCAATCCTGGTCCTAGAATGCGCCAAGTTTCACCATTAAAGACACCATTTCTGGAAACAGTCTTCCAAAACAAATCGGATCTCCTTGGAGATGGCTGTACTGTGGGGAGCAAGTGCATCTTAAATCAGAGTATATCCATTAAGGAGATGGAGACCCTGGGTCCAGCTCACGGGAGGGTAGCCTGCCTCCTAAATTGGGTTTGTCTTTTCTCTCCCTTCCTTCATAACAGGAAAAAAACGACAGACCATCAATGACATTTTGGCCAACAAGAAATTGAGAGACCAGAATGCCTATGCAGAGGTATTCAGCCCAGCTGTCCTGGACACAGTGGGTGCCTGGCTACCTGCCCATGATTAGATGCATGGTGTGGGGTCAGGTGGAATGGGGTGGAGACCTCTCAGGGCTGCTCTTTACCCGCGGGCTTGGCTACCAGCCCAGGGTCTAAAGCCAAGGGACAGGCACAGAGTAGGAGGGGGAATGTGTGAGGTCTCTGGGACCCTGGTTCTTACCCACTCCTGCCGTTATCCCACACTTTCTCCTTCCCTAATGCATGCCCTTGGCCTCCTCATCAGAGCTGTATTGACTGGAACCGGATGGTATTGAAGCAGGAGCTGGGCCTGACGGAGGGCGACATCATTGACATCCCGCAGCTCTTCAAGCTCGTGAGAAACTCGAGAGGGAATCTAAAGGCTGAGGCCTTCTTCCCAAACATGGTAAGGTGACAGCCACCACCCAACTTCATCTCACTCAAATAGCTTAAACCTCAGGATACAACCAGGAGAAGCCTAGCGTGGGATGAACGGGGGTGCTGGTGGCTCTTCCTTCACCCTTTGAGGCTCATGTGGCCCTCGTGGCACCCGGAGCTGCTTCTGACCCTTGCAACAATGTCAGGAGTGAGTGGATTCTCTTATTGCTTTGCTTTTCAGAGGCAGTTCAAAGAGGTTAGGTCTCTAGCACAAAAACACACAGCAGGTAAGAGATGGCAAAGCTGGGGTCTGGTTTCAACAGTTGCCACTACTGCCTCCAGGTTCTATACAGGAGTCAGGGACTGGCAGACATGGGCCATAAACAAAGTGTTCTAGGGTGGCATTCATTGTCAGGAAGGAAGCCCATGTGGAACATGACCCCATAGTAAGTGGTGGTATGCCCTCCCATAGTGTGGGGCCCTATTTGACCTTTCAGAGCATGAATACCTTTGTTACTTAACTCTGACCCCAAGTGCATCTTCTCACCTCCCACAAAGTTTTTGCCAGCCTTCGCCAAAGAAAGCCCATGGGCCAGGTAGAGACTCACTCAGCTGTAGGGCTGGGGGCTTCTGTTTAGGAAGGAGCCAGTAATGTTTATCTGCCCAGTCATTTTCAAACTGAGCTCCCTGCTCTGGGGTTCCAAGGTAGTGTGCAAATCTGGCCATTGAGGTGTCTTCTCCACCGAGAAGAGGTATGGAGAAGAGGTGTCTTCTGCAGAACTGCTGCAGAAGATCCCGTTTAGTGGGTGAATGGGTCTCCATCTCTCCCTGAGGTCCATACATTGATGTTCACTGTGGTCCCAGCTTCTCATGAGCTTAGACCACGTGTGACATTTTACCCATAAGGTTTGTTACAAGAAAACACAGAGGGCTAAGGAGATGGCTCAGAAATTAACACGAAGTGGGGAGAGTGCAGGGTGGGGAGATGGCTCTAGATGGTTCACTGGCTGCTCTTTCAGAGGTCTTGAGTTCAATTCCCAGCCACCACATTGTGACTCACAACCATCTATAACACAATCTGGCATGCAGACATACGTGCAAGCAGACCACTGTATATATAATAAATAAATAAAAGAAAATACAATGTTAAAGTGTGCCCAGCACATGAGAGATTGGGGGAGGCAGGAGAGTCAGGAGTTCACAGTCAGCCTCAACTACACAGTAACATATGGACTACATGAGACCCTGCTCTAAAAAGGGATGTGTGGGCTGGAGAGAGACAAGAGAAGTCAAGAGAAATCGCTGCTCTTCTAGAGGACCCAACTTCAAGTGGGGTGGGCTTCCAACTGCTCTAGAGAATCTGATGGTGTCTTTCTGCATTCCTTTGGGCACCTGGACATACTCGGCAGACACAGACCGCATGAGCAAACATAAAACTTGAGGGGGCGGGAGGTATGGACAGATGGTTCAGTGGCTAAGAGTACTTTCTGTATAGTCATGAGGACCAAAGCTCAGATCCCAGGTGACAAGCTGGGTGTCATCCGCATGCTTGTAATCCCGGCTCTGAGGGAGGAAGAGATAGAAAACTATCTGGGGCGTGTTGGCTTCCCATCTACCTGGGAAAACAGGACCTCCGAGTTCAGGGAGAGACCATGCTTCAAAGGAATACAAGGGAAGTAACAGGGGAGCCCTCCTTGGCCCTCTCTGTGCACCCCCGCCTAAACAAACACACACAGATACATACAAGTAATTAAAGGGGCTAGAAAGATAGTTCAGTGGTTAAGAGCACTGGCTGCTCTTCCAGAGGACCTGGGTTCAATTCCCAGCACCCACGTGGCAGCTCACAAGCTGCCTGTAACTGCTGTTTTAATGGATCCAACACCCTCACACAGACATACATGTAGGCAAAAAATATCAATGCTTGTAAAATAAATTTTAAAAGACTTTTTAAAAATCACAGGCCTAGTCCATTAGACCTGTGGATCCCCACTAGCTGCTGTCTCCTCTGATCTGGGCCCCCACTTCCCCACAGGTGAACATGCTGGTGCTGGGCAAGCACCTGGGCATCCCCAAGCCCTTTGGGCCCATCATCAATGGCCGCTGCTGCCTGGAGGAGAAGGTGCGCTCCCTGCTGGAGCCGCTGGGTCTGCACTGTACCTTCATCGATGACTTCACACCGTACCACATGTACCACGGAGAGGTGCACTGTGGCACTAATGTGCGCAGGAAGCCCTTCACCTTCAAGTGGTGGCACATGGTGCCCTGAGCTGTCACCTCTGACAGCCTCCTTCAAAGACTGCCCTGGCCAGGGGTTGCTGGCCCCCTCCAGGAACAGATCTGGAGATGTTTGGGCTTCCCCAGGGGTGGCCACCCCTCCCTGATGTGGCTTGCTTGCTCACCTATGTCAGGCTTCTTCTTCTATCTTTGCATCTCCTAAAATGGTCTTTGCAAAGCAAATTCAGTTCTGCTTAGAGATGTTGTAATAAAGATATGATTTTGTGTCTTTACCGCTGAGTTTCCCTCCAACCCTATCCTCTGAAAAGCACATTGAAATCACCCATGAGGCGAATAACTTCAGGTATAGCTTTTGACTTTTAATTTGTGTCTTTTTCTTTTTTTGAAGTAGTGCTGAAGATGGAACGTGGGACCTCATGGGTGCTCTACCAATCACCTACACCCTCAGCCCTTAAAAATACTTGTCTTGGAGCCAAGGGTAGTGATTCATGCCTTTAATCCCAGCACTTGGAGGCAGAAGCAGTAAATCTGTGTATTCAAGCCCAGCGTGGCCTCTATATTGAGTTCCAGACTAGCAGGGGCAATATAGTGAGACCCAGGCTCAACTAATTAACTAAAAATAAATAAATAGAAACACATTCCTCGGGCCAGTGAGATGGCTCAGTGGGTAAAGGCAGCTGAGTGCAAGGCTGACAACCCGTGTTGAGTACCCAGAACCCATGTAAAGATAGAGAAAACGGACTCCTGTGACAGTAGGTGGCACTTATACACTCTATGTGCTAATGAGAAAACGCATTCCTTCAGAAGCTGTGGGGATGGTTCTGTGAGATAAAGCACGCACTGACGAGCACAGAGGCTTGAGTTCAGCTCTCCAGCACCCATGTTAAAACAATAATGCCTGCCATCCCAGCTGGAAAAAGTAGAGATAAATCAGTGGGGAAGGGGGCTCCCCAGCCAGCCAGTCAATACACAAGTTCAATGGGCTACTTTGCCTCCAATAATGAGGTATTGTTTGTTGGGATGCCAGGCTGCCTGGAACAGGGCTGGGGACACCTTGGAAAAGATGGAATTTTGTGCAGTGAAATATAGAATAAGTGTTGGCACAGGCTCTAAAGACTTATGTTTAGGACCAGCAAGATGGGTACAACCTGAAGACCTGAGTTCAACCTCTGAGACCCACATGATTGGAGAACCAACTTCTATACATTGTCCTCTGATAGCCACATGCATGATGTATTCACACACATATATAAATTATATATACAAGTGTATTATATATATGTATATTTAATTTTTTAAAAAACATCAGATTCAGACAGGCTTGAAGATGAACATTTATAATCCCAGCATTCTGGAGGATTATTGTGAATTAAAGGTAGCCTAGGCTAGATAGTGAGATTTGTTCCAGAATAGGATTCTTTCCTAAAATCTCTGCCCTGCCCACAAGAAAGGGATGAATAAAACCTGAGTCCAACTGTGAGACAGAGCAGCTGCTCTCCTGCCTAGAATGTTCTGGATCAAAGCAGCTTTCCTGTGGCCCAGGGAGACTGGGGTCTGTGGGAAGCCATGGAGTAGACAGAGCCCTGCTGGTGTGGGGGTGGGGTGGGGTGGGGTGTCTGTCTGTCTGTCTGTCTGTCTGTGTCTGTGTCTGTGTGTGGAAAGCAGCCCTGAACTGCAGGGAGCTGTCTCCAAGAGAGCCAGAACAAAACACAAAGTGACCTCATGAGTTGCTCATTGGCTAAAGTAAATTAAAATGGAAGCCAGGTGTGTTGACCAGCTTCTCACTGTGGCCTGGTGGCACACCCCTGCAACCCCAGCACTGACAAAGTAGAAGCAAGAAGAAGAGGCATTCAAGGCCATATTCAGATCAGGTCAGAGCTACGTGAGACCCTGACTCAAAGAAGGAGAGCGAACGGATATAATTTTAAAAGAGGAAAGATTAGGTCCCTTTAAGCTCTGCCCTGTACCACTGTCTTTTGGGATAGGCTGGAGAAGCATGTAGAGAATCCCCTTAATTAGCCCAGGCTGGCATCCTACTCTGGACCCTTGACCTCAGCCTACCAAGTTCTGGGATTGTAGATAGGAGCCACCATGCTCAGCTTTTAGAGAGTCTCCCCCCTGCACCCAACTGTATACTATAGAATGCAATATAATATTTTGTGGTGTTTTGAAACAGGGTCTCATTCTGCAACTAACCCAGACTGGTCTGAAGCTCACAGAAATCCTCCTGCCTCAACCTGAGTGCTGAGACAATTGACAGGCAGGAACCAGGGCATGTGGCTTAGTCGTTTGGCCTATGTATGCATTTCCTGAAAGAGACCGTGAAACTCACTGATGTACTGGCCATTTCCATGCTTATGACAGGGCATGAGACTGTTGACCCCTCTCTTTTAGCAATTTTGAAATATACAATAATTATAAATTTTCCTCTCTGCTTTGTGGGCCTAGATGGACAACAGCTGTAAGCAAGGCCCCACACAGGTTTACTCCATGCACCAATGGGTGCTGCCCATCACCCACCCCACCTCCAACTCAACCCTGTGCTAGCAGAAGACAAAACATTTCTTCACCTTTATCACCAAAAAAAGGATGCAGTTTGTCAAGACCATGAGTTTGCAAAGCTGACCAGCGTCCCCACCTGTGACCTTAGCACTTTGACAAGCTCCTCCCCATCTATTGCCAAGTAACATACATCCTGCCTAATGCTGAGTGACCCTTTAATACAGTTCCTCATATTGTGGTGACCCCCAACCATAAAATTATTTTGTTGATACTTCCTAACTGTAATTTTGCTACTGGTATGAATTGTAAATATGTAATATGTAGGATATCTGATATGTGACCCAAAGGGGTCGAAACCCACAAGATGACAACTTCTGTCCTACAACCGTCCTGGAGACCTACGCCCTAGCAGCTCTAGCAGGGTCTGCTAGCATCTTGGTCCACGCAGGTACCAACTTCCCAGAGTGATTAGTCTCTAATTGCCCAGGGCTGTAGGATCCACAGGGAGCAGCTGCAAAACACTAATACTGACTGAGAGGGTCCTGCCGTACCCTTCCTCCCCCCCCATGCCCCTCCCACAGCTATTAGGAAGAAAAGCAGACTCACCTGGGTGGGATTGCAGCCATGAGCCCTTAACAGGGGGGTGGACTTGGTCTTTCCTTACACTACTAAAGAGGAAGGGAAGAGGGAACGAAAGCCCTCGGTGGTTACTCCGCTAGGTAAGGGCTGCACCCAAGAGTGGCTGGCTTGGAGGCCTTGCCATGTCTTTCCAGAGTACTCTTCGCCTGTCCCTGGACACCCCCACCCATGCTGTTTGCGTGCTGGGCATGGAAATCAGCTTGGACATCAGTGGGTGAGGCCTGGAGGTGTCTGAAGGGGGGGGTACCTATAAGGGGTGGTCTGGAGAGTAGTCCCTGTGCCCAGGATTCCCAGGTTAATCCTCTCAGCTGATCTGGCCAGCCTCCAGGAAGCTGGTTTGGTGTCCAGGGAGCCTCTAGTCCCACCAATAAAAGGCTGACTTACACTTCTTCTGCTTCTTGCTCCTAAAAGTCCCCTGAGCTCTGCCGTAGTTATGAAGAGTAGAGAGAGGATTGTTTCCCTGTTTCTCACATTTGCTCACTCCCTTCTTGGATGGGAGCTGGGACCTGTATGTAAAATGATTACGTGTGAGGCATTGGTGGGAGGGTGAGTTTGGGGCTGGAAATCGTCAGAAAGAGTGAAGGTCCCAGGGTAGGGGATAGTAAGAAAGCTGAAGACATTAGGGACCCCCCCAACTTCACTGACCAAGGAGGCCACTTCCTCAACCCCCGAAGATGGATGAAGATAGGATGTCCTCCAACCCTGCTGCCTCCTAGGCTAGTAAGTCCCGGTGCCTCTAATGTGCTTTATCTCTGGCAAATCAGATGTGCACCCAAGAACTGCCAGTCCTTCACCATCCGTGGCTCCCCCAGGATCTTGATCCACATCTCCAGCACGGTCATTACTGGGAAGGAAGACGCCGTAGTCTGGCGACCAATGGCCCAACCCACGGAAGCACTGGTGAGAATGGTGTCACCCAGCCCCACTGTGGATGAGGACAAGGTGAGCCAGGGATGGGGGAGGGAGAATAACCCTTAACCTACTCGGGTGATCCCAGTGTGGAAACCCGCAAGCCTAGCTGAAGCCACTTGGCGATAGGCCAGCGGCAGCACAACAGGATAGGGCAGGCAACAAGAAGCAGTGTGGGATTGGTGTGTGGGTGGAATCAGCCCAGTTGTGTGTCTAGGGTGCTCAGTTTCCTAAGGTTGGTGGCTCACTTGGGTAAGCACTGTGGCTTGAGTAGACCAGAACCAAGATTTGTAGACTGGTGTGTGCTTATTAAACCTGGTTAACCTTGAGGATTAAAAGTGAAAGATCTGAGTTGCAAAATAAGTTCAAGGCCAGCATTAGCAACTTCAGTGAGACACTCTTAAAAGTCTTAAGTAGTCAAGTCCCTGGGGTCAGCTCACAGTGGTGAGCTCAGATGCTTAAGCACAAAGCCCAGGTCAAATGCTCAGACCTAGTCTACGGCTCTGGCACTGGGCTCTTGTTCTGTCTCGAAGATTCTCCATGCTGTCTCCACAGGTGTTGGTCTCCTACTACTGTCCTGACAAAGAGGTCCCCACGGCCACAGCTGTACTGTACCTCACCGGCATTGGTGAGTCTTGCTCCTTCTCGGAGCTGAAGCCCATCCAGCCCTCCTCTGGACGGGCATTGCCAAGCTAGGGAAGAGGCTCTTCATATATAAAATGTCTCCTATTGGTCCTGAGGCATTCACACACATGTTTGTCAGAGTTCAGTCACTCCTTCCTTAACTTCCTTAACTTCCAGAGGATAAAAGCAGCCAGAATCTGCATGGACTTAGCTGCCTCCTTCCCCACGCTCTTCACTGATGGGACTGACCGGTGTGGTCCAAAATTCCTATGTCATCTCACTGTGGATCTCTACCCTTAACAATTTACATTTCTAAGAAGGCCTTACTCTGAGTGCGCACCAGGCCAGGGGGCACAAGTGCCCCTAGACTGGAGTTTCAGGTGGCTGTGAACTGTCTGATGCATGCTGGGAGCCAAATTTGGATCTTCTAGAGAAGCAGTAAAAGTGTTCACAGCTGAGCCATCTCTCCGGCCCCATCCCCCAGCTGCTTTGTAAGAACCAGGTGGCCTCTGTCTTCTCTGCCTTGACATAGTGGTATTAAACACACCTGAAACATATTGAGATGGCTCTCTGATCTTTCCAGGGGCCCTGTACAGAGTCCTTCACACACACACACACACACACACACACACACACCCGTGGCTGTCAAGTGTTTCGGGCTCATGTAACTTCTCTATAGACAACACCAGTTCTGCCCAGGCAGCCCCATAGATATGAGGTATTGCCTTCCCAACATAGCTTATTTGTCTAACTTAATGGATCCTAAACAAATTGATTTTCCTCTACCCTGATCCAAGCCTGTTTCTTAAATTCCGTATGTGTGTTTAGTTCATGCGCATCACATGGTCGAGACAGTCCTTGAAGGTCAGAAGGGTGTCTGATCATGTCGAACTCTGGAGTTGGTGGCAGGGGTAGTTGTGAGCTTTCATGTGGATGCTGGGAATTGAAATCGGGGCTTCTGCATGAGCAGTAAATGTTAACTCTGTCTCCTGAACATCTGTCTCCTGAGGCCATCCTGAACATCTGTCTCCTGAGGCCAGCCTTCATCCTTCAGGTGTGTCCGCTCCTTGGTGTTGTCCCTTGTCCTCTTAAACCTACATGTCAGTCTAAATTAATCTTTATTATGTACTTATTATATATACCGTGTTCTACCTGAATGTATCTCTTGCATGCCAGAAGAGGGCATCAGATCTCATTATAGATGGTTGTGAGTCACTGTGTAGTTGCTGGGAATTGAACTCATAACCTTTGGAAGAATAGCCAGTACTCTTAACCCTCTGAACCATTTCTCCAGCCCTGAATCTTAGACACTCTAGACTTATCTCCAATGAGACTCCCAGCACTTGCCATTCCATAGGTCCAGTTTTGATTTCCACAACTAGAGTGAAGTCTTTAGCAAGACATCAGTCGAGAGTCCCTGGGTTCCCAGACTTTGAGCTTCTGTAGTACCCAAATCAAATCCAAAGTCACAACTGCCCACAAGCCCTCCATGAGTAACCCAGCTACCTCCAATGTACCTCTGACACTTGAGTCTGTTTTTCTCGCCCCATTCTATTTTTGGCATTAGAGGCTGCTTTGACACTTGAACTTGTCACCTTCTGGTACCTTTTACTCCAGATACTAGGGATCTTTTTGCCTCTTTCAAGTCTTTAAGATGTCAATTTATAAGGCTCCCTTGACAACCTAAAGACAACATCATTCCCTCGTCCCTGCATCCCCTGGCCCATGTTACTGTCAACAAGCATATATAATATGATCTTCTCCAGCCGACTTTTGTGCATACTTTAACGCTGCAAACTCCCAAATGGCAGGTTTTACATAGTGCTATACCCGAAGCACTCAGTCTCACTGTGGGCAGTTGGTGTGCTGAGGGTACAGCAGCAAGCCGGGGCCAGGGTTGTGGTCCTGACCCTCTAGGCAGGAAGTGACACTTCACACAAGATCTAGAGGGGGGGGGATAAGGTAAACTTGAAGGGAGCTGAGCTGTGTGAGAAGGGGGGTGGGCAGTCAGATGCCTCAAGAAGGGTAGTCTTCCACGAAGACTTTGGCCAGAAGCCTGGATCCCTAAATTCCCAAGGGATCTTCTGTATTGATCCTTGTGTATCTTAAAGTTCAAAGACTTTTCTAGATGAATAGGAAAGTAGGTTTCCTGTTGGAATTGGCTTGGATGGAAGCTGGAAGGATGAGGTCATATCATGATCTATGAGTTCTGGAGTGTGGACAGGAGGGGGGCACAGCTCCCTCTGACTTATTCATGGGAAATCTGTATGCCTTTGAGGACACTATCTCACTGGGAGTGTCTAACCTGTGGCCCAATATAGCTATGGATATATCCCAATATAAAATCGCACACTCATGAAAATTGAGGGGTGGAGTTTTTTTGGTGAGTGTGCGTGTGTAACTTATTCTGACTCCTCCTATGGGTCTCCAGCATAAATTTTGAAGATGCTGAACTTCTTGACAATGAGATGCTAAAGCACCTTTCAACAGTGTCAGAGGCTGGGCTTGCCCTCTGGGGACCACTGGGGCTTCTGGACCCCATTAGTGGTCCAGGTGTCTAAGATCATCCTCCTTCCTTTCAGAGGTCTCCCTGGAGGCAGACATCTACCGAGATGGACAACTTGACATGCCAAGTGACAAGCAGGCTAAGGTGAGGCTTGCCTGTTGAGGGTGCAAGGCAGGACCCAGGGAAGCCATCCCTGAGCCCCCAGGCCCATTTATCTGACCTCCAGGGTGTCTTTTAAGTTTCACTGTTTAACAAGTCAAGATCAATAAAAATCAATTTCTGACTTACTGAAAAATCGCCAGGTATGGTTAAATGTGCCTTTCCAGAATACCACGAAGTAGAAGCAGAAAGATCAGGCATTAAAGACCATTCCCAGGTACACAGGGGATTTCAAGATAGTCTGGGCTATAGTAGATCCTGCCTCAAAACCAAACAGAGCCAGAAATGATGGCACCCGCCTGTCATCCCAGTACTGGGATCACAAGGGCAGGATGGTGAGTTTGGATGCCATCCTATGCTTACATACAAGACCTTGTCTCAAAACATAGCCAAAATAGCCAGATATGCAGAGGCACTGGCCAGACTCTATAGCCAGCTATAGCAAGAGTTAGCTCGCCACCTCTGAACCTCTGGTGGGACACATCTTTTGGAGCATGCCTCTGCGCCTACATTCCTGAAACCAGGCAGCAACTGTAACCTGTATATAGCTTTTACTCACACAGTAATTCTCAAACTGTGTCCCCTGGGTCTCCAGGGACTGTGAGGACAAAGCTCTGCATATGAGAAGCAGAGGGTTTGCTTGTCTCTTTCGTGCCTCAATGTCCCTGTCATTTACAGAGAAGATGGGTGTGGGGCCCAAATGGCTGGGGAGCCATCCTGCTTGTGAACTGTAATTCTGGTGACACGGAAGAGCTTGATGACCAGCCCAGTGATCAGGAGGTCTCCAAAGGTACACCTTTCAATGTTCCCACATCTATTAAGCTCTGGCCTTCCTCATATGCAATGCAAACCACACCAGATTCTCTTTTTTGTAGGTTGGGAGTGTATTGTTCCATAAGAGAGCACTGGCTTAACTTGTACAAAAGCTCTGGGTGACATTACTGGCATGCCAAAGGGTTTTATGCCTGGAGGCTGTATAATGAGAGGCCATATGGTTTCACACAAAGATGTGTGTATAGCTTTTAAAAGAATTATTTATAAACCAGGCATGGTGACACACTTCTTTAATCCCAGCACTTGAGAAGCAGCAGCAGGCAGATCTGAGTTCAAGACCAGCCTGGGAGAGTTCAGGACAGCCAGGGCTACAGAGAAACCCTGTCTCAAAAACAAAAACAAAAACAAAATTCATTACGTGTGTGTCTGTCTACATAAGTTTTGTGTACCATGTGTGCTCGAGTCCTTGAAGTCAGGGGGCAGCAATCTCCTGGAACTGGAGTTTACAATTGGTTGTAAGCCACATGAAATAGATGCTGGGAGCCAAAGCCAGGTTCTCTGGAAGAGCAGCAAGTGCTCTTAACCACCGAGCTAAGTCTTAGCTCTTCTGCATGTGTGTTAAGACAAAGATCTCATGTAGCCCAGGCTGGTCTTGAACTTCTGATTATCTTGTGTCTAGATCCTGGTTTACAAA
The DNA here is from genome assembly GCA_033318265.1 of Phyllotis vaccarum. Classification (NCBI taxonomy): domain Eukaryota; kingdom Metazoa; phylum Chordata; class Mammalia; order Rodentia; family Cricetidae; genus Phyllotis; species Phyllotis vaccarum. The sequence continues at coordinate 55,516,787 of JARWLC010000003.1, read as the reverse complement.
TGTGTTTCCTCACACCATTTATATGTAGTGCTAGGGATTGGAAACTCCCCTTCCCCAGAGCTTTGTGCAAGCTAGACAAGCAATCTACCAGCTGAGCTACAGCCTCAGGCCCCATGAAGAGTCTTAATATCAGACAACTCATTACTTCCTGGCTGTGAATGAGCCTCATTTTGCCATCTAGGGGGTAGAGATGGGATGTTGACCTCACAAGGTGGTGAGAACTCTTGATCCTATAAAAGGGATATAGGAACCTCTCTCCAGTGAAGAGGTGCCTTCAGGCTGGGGAACCTGGAGTATCCCAGGAAGCCAGCAGATCTCAGATAAACCTTAAAGCCAGATATGGTGTCTCACATCTGTCATCCAGCAGCTGGGAAAGGAGGCTGGGGCAGGGGAATCATTGGGCTGGGCCAGCCTGGTCTACTCAAGACAACTCCCACCCCTATCCCTGCTGCCCATGTTCCCATCACAGAGCCTGGCCTGAGCCTGTGTGCATCCTCTTGCCCAGAAATACAGAACCTGTCCCAGATGACTCTGACTGTGGAGGGCCCCCGCTCTGTTCTTAAGAACTACTGCCTGATCCTCCATACCTCCCTGGAAGAGGCAAGCAAGGCTAAAGTCTACTGGTCCCAGAGTAAGTCCCAGCCCTGCACCACCTCTAACAAGGTGCCCAGAATCTAGAGTTGCAGGTCACAGACTGTGTGGCCAGATCTATGTTGCAGAGGGTGTCTGGCTACCACCTTTACCAGAGAGCTAATATACACACCACGGGTTAGCCACGCCACCTATGTCTATGTACTATGTATGCCTGGTGACTGCAGAGGCCCACAAGAGGGTGTGAGGTTCCCTGAAACTGGAGTTAGATGGTTGAGAGCCTGCAACACAGGTGCTGGCAATCCAACCTGGTCCTCTGGAATGTGGCCAATACTCTTAATCACTGAGCTATCTTTCTAGATGGCTTCTTAACCCAAGCCCTCAATTTAGCTTCCCCAGCTGTGGGGTTCCATATGCAAGCCGCACCTCACCTAGATTTAAGCGTGTGCTGGCTTCTGAACTTGGAGAATTTGTGATTACAAGTGCTTTACTGACCGAATTACAGACACGTCATGGACCTTTAGAATCCAGTGGCTCAGTCATCATAGTGCATCCATGTGGCACCCCATCCCTTGCTCACTCCCCAGAAGGCAAGTGGCATATGCTGTTTGCTGTCTAGGTTGATTGAAGGCCTGGCCAAAAGAAGTTGATGGGGGTAGTGTGGGGATGCTGGTTTTGACTTCCCATAACTAGCCTGCTTTAACGGGTCTAGGACCAGTGAGAAGGACCTGGGTGGTCAGTGATGCCAGGAAGAAGCTTGGTAGCTCAGTTGTCAGATGGTTTACAATCAGAACGACAGATTTGGAGTCTAGCTACTATATAAAGGCAACCTGATGATATATGGCCACCTGCCTCCAGGGTCTCACCTGTTTTTTGTTTGGTTTTGTTTTTTCTTGATCTAAAACTGAAAAAGGCTTTTGTGGTGGTGGTGGCAGCAGGGCACAAAAACTCTAGGTCCTTCCAGGGGTCATCCCTCCACTATATGAGTAGCCAACATCCTGGTGGGATGTTAAGTCCATCTTTGCGCACTGAGTGTTCTCTTCCCAAAGGTCGGACCTACCTCATAAAAAGTGAACGGCCACGTATAGATTCTCTAGCTGAGTCCTGACTCCTAACATGGCTGTCCTAGGCTTTCAAAAGGATGTTGGTGCTAAGGCTGGGGAGGTAGCTTAGAAAAGCACTTGTAATCATGAATTTCCTGAGTTCAGAAGCCAGCACGCACTTAAATCTAGGCGAGGTGTGGCTTGCACAGATGGGAAGGTGGGTAGCAGATTCCTTTGGCTTCTTGATCAGTCACTCTAATCGAAGCTGTAAGCTCCTGGTTTAGTGAAGGGAACCTTGTCTTAGAGTTACTGGGGACACCTATGTCAGCCTCTCTGACCTCCACATGCATGTGGACATAGACGCAAACAAATACAGAATGATGGTTCATTAAGTGACCTTTAACGGTGCTGGCAATCTCGGAGCCCTCAGCTCTGAAGTTAAGATAAATCACAAGACTGCCGTGTGCTTGACCCAGCAACAGCAATCAAACAGCTCTAGTAGCTGATTCACCCCCTCCTCTCTCCTAGAAAGCAACCCCGGGACCTATGAGCTGGTAGTAGGACCCGGAAAGCCCGTCCACGTTCTGGCTCCCTTTGAAAACCGAGGGAAAGAGACCTTCTACACAGAAGCCATAGAGTTCCCGTCTCCCAGCTTCCCAGGCCTAATTTCCTTCTCTGTCTCCCTAGTGGAAAAATCTCATGACCAGGTATGGCGCTGGGTCAGTGAGACTCTGGGCTCGGTGGAGGGAGAATATAGTGCTAGGCAGGACACCCAAGTATGACTCTCGGTATAGCTGGGGGATGATACAGATAGCTGTGGAAGGTAGCGGGGTGTCAGTGATGGGTTAATATGAATAGCTGTAGACCCCAGGAGTGCAAGGGGAAAGAGGCAGATGGAGCTAGGTCTCCATGGAGACCTGTAATACATTGCAGTCAATCCCGGAGATGCCGCTATACAAAGATACAGTGATGTTCCGGGTTGCTCCTTACATCTTCACTCCCAGTACTCAGCTACCTATCGAGGTTTACCTGTGTAGGTAAGAGTGCCTGAGGCTACGTGGGGGAGGGCGTGTCACTAGCATCCTCCCCCCCCCCCCATGCTAGCTGGGAATGCCAAGAAAGGAAGTTTTTGGAGAGTCGAATAGGATGCCAACATAAGCATTGGACTTGAGACTGGACTAGAATCTTGTTGAGGACACTTCCCAATTGTGACTTGCTGGTACAGTCAGCTCTTGAGAGTCCAGTTGTTAAATTGGATGTCTTGACATCACCTTCGAATGTCACTTTATGCCCAAGGATAGGATGTCCACTGGATTCTAAAGATCCATCACCACAAGTGATTGTGCTCTGTATGAAAACATTAAAATCCCAAGTTTTTCCAAGTATGATGTGATGCACACCTTGAACCCCCAGCATTCAGGTGACGGAGGTAGGTCAGTCTGAGTCTGGGGCCAGCCTGATCTGCAAAGCAAGTGCCAGGATACTGTAGTAATGAGACCCTGTCTCAGAAAACTAACATAGGTATCCGGTTGTCCCCATAATTCCCACACCCCACATATGGGTGACCCCTCACTGGCCATCTTGAGCTGCCTACTTTCTGGTCCTCTCTTGGGGAGCAGACAGTCATCCAATAGTCTGAGCAGAGGAGCCCCATACAAGCTTATAATAAACCATGTGTGTGCATGGAGACGATCAAAAAGTGTGAACAGGGTTGGACCATCACCAGTTCCCAGCACGGTCTAGGCAAAAGTTCAAGCCAGTGACCTATACTGACGTAAGGGGACAGTGGCTCCATTCACCTTATGGGCGGGACATGGAGTTGAGGACTTGAAGAAATCACAGTGGGCTTCTCTTGTGGCAGGGAGCTGCAGCTGCAGGGCTTTGTGGACATGGTGACAAGGCTGAGTGAGAAGAGCAATGTGCAGGTGGCATCTGTCTATGAGGACCCCAGTCGCCAGGGCAAATGGCTCCAGGTAACAGACACCTCACCTGGGGTGTTCTAGCTGTGAAGGAAAGGCAAGGGAGGCTTGGCACATGCCGTGAGATGACCTTAACACCCAGCATACCACCAAGGCTTGTCGATAACTCCAGAGTCCAGTTCCCTTGGTCCAGATGCCAGAGCATGTTTCAAGGTCAGTTCAAGACCTCAGTTGGAACTGGGTTATAAAGCTGGGCTTGTACCTGGCCTAGCATCAGGGCCAGAGCTAGCTCTGCTTTGGTTCTAGAGAATTCTCCAAGAACATCTGAGCACTTACCAGAGGCTGGCATTACCACCAGGGGCTAGAGATGAATAAGGACAGATACTCTCTGAGGCCAGAGCTAAGTGCTGAGAAAAAAAAATGGGAACAGACCCGAGAGCCTTAAGCAGGTAGCTGAAAAAAAACCTGCAAATGGGTCATAAACCAGGTGCTACTGGAGCTGTGATGGGAGTGGGGGGCCAGTTCTTCTGTTGGCAGTGCTGTTGGAGGTTGCAATGTGAGGTGTGCTTAGAAGAATGAGGTGTGATGGGGACAGGTAGGAATTGCACCATGGAATAAGAGACACTTTCATCAAAGTATGGAAGCCAACTCAAGGCAAGGTGGAACTGACACTTGATAGGTTCAAGTCAGAACTGACTGTGAAAGGTCAAGGGCTAGAGATGTGCTTGCCTATTGTGGAGTCCCAAGTTCAATTCCCAGCATTGTGTAAACTGGGGTATGAGGTGGTGCATACCTGTAATCTCCGGTACTCCAAGACAGAGTAGGAAGGGTCAAGAATTCAAAGTCAGCCCTCAGCTACATAATAACTTTAAAGGCTACATGAGATTCTGTCTCGACACACAACATCTACACCAAAAACCAGTCTTTTGTCAGAGATGCAGGGAACTCTGGTGAGAGATCTGGCTAGAAGGTATCACAGGGCAGATTGGAGATCACAGTGACTGCCTCCAGGTACTAGAAACAATTGACTTGCTTTGTAAGTAGAACTTGACAAGACCTGTTAATGGACGGGGGAGAGGAATTTCAGTCTTAAACTGGAAGGTGGAATATGTTGGGTAAAGCCTCTGGGAAGGTTTTGAGGGTGAGCAGGAGCTAGCCAGAAGGCTTCTGGCTACTCCCAGGGAGCAGTGTAGCAGATAAAGCAAATTAACCACCATCTTTCTCTCCCCCAGGATGAGATGGCTTTCTGCTACACTCAGGCTCCCCACAAGACAGTGTCCTTGATTCTGGACACCCCTAGGGTTTCCAAGCTGGAAGATTTCCCCATGAAATACTCATTGGTGCGGCACTGGGTTTTGTCTTCTGATTTATAGTGAACTTTTAAGGCCTGGTATTGAGCCAGGATGATGGGATGCTGGGGGCAGGAATCCCAGGTGGCCTCTGGGAAAAGGGAAATGTGCATGTACCTGACAGTCCTTCCTATATAACACTCCTCTCCCTATGGGGTCTCTTCCTAGAGCCCCGGTATTGGCTACCTGACCCACCAAACCAAGGACCACAGAGTGGCTAGCCTGGATTCCATCGGGAACCTGATAGTATCCCCACCTGTCAAGGCTCAAGGCAAAGATTACCCACTTGGCAGGGTCCTCATTGGTGGCAGCTTTTATCCCAGGTGAGCTGGGGGACCAGATGGCAAATAATCAGCTGTCTTAAGTGGGAGAGGCATCACCCTGGCCCCAGTGAAGTCTCAGTTCCCCTCAGGATACCTGCTCTGCATTCTTTTTTGAAACTGAAGGGTACTTGAGCCTTAGGTTTGTATAAAAGACTGGAATTAGAAAAAGCAGGCTTGGGGGTGGGGCTGGGGATGTGGCCGTTTGGAGTACTTGCCTAACAAGCAGAAGGTCCTAGGTCCAGTTTAATCCTTGATTCATACCTTTATGGATTTGGGACCCTGTCTCAAAGTTAAAAACTTCCATAAAACTTGATTTCCTGGGTTTAAATCCAACTAGGTTGTTGTTTGCCCCAAAGACATGACTTTTACAAAACATGGATTTGGGTCGGTAATACTAACTCTAAAACCAGGAGATCCTGTAGGCCAAGGCTCAGTCAATTTGTATCATGTGATTTGAACTGGGTCACAGTAAGCCTACCACAAACACACACCTCTAAGTTTTGTGTAGCTGAGTACCACAGTTACACGCTACACTAGGAAAACCTATAAATCAGTTGTCTATGTGGGTCCTAGGGATTAATCCAGGTCACCAGGTTTCATTGGCTCAGAGTAAGGAATTTTTTTTAAAAGCTGTCCTACCCATTGGCAAAAGCAGTCCAGCCTGGAGGTGGCCTGATTCTCAGAGGGATACTGTGCAGCTGTCCTGAGCATGGCCCAAGCCACAGCATCTCAAAGGTTGCTCTTTTGCATCTTCTAGCTTAGAGGGCCGGGACATGAGCAAAGCGCTGCGAGACTTCGTAAGTGCCCAGCAGGTGCAGGCTCCTGTGGAGCTCTTCTCAGACTGGCTGATGACTGGCCACGTGGATGAGTTCATGTGCTTCGTCCCCGTAAATGACAAGAACGATGATACAAAGGTTTGTGTTAGGGGCTGGAGAGGGTGAATCCGCTAAGGACCCCCGCAGCAGGTGACTCTGGTCTCCCTTCCCAGGGTTTCCGCCTACTGCTGGCCAGCCCCAATGCCTGCTATGAGCTGTTTAGACAAAAACAGAAGGAAGGCTTTGGGGATGTGACACTATTTGAAGATGTCAGAACAGAACAGCTCCTTTCTAATGGTAAGGTGACTTTCTTTACCTCAGACTTGGTTTTCGAGACAGGGTTTCTCTGTGTAACCCTGGCTGTCTTGGAACTTCACTTTGCAGACCAGGCTGACTTCGAACTCAGATCTGCCTGTCTCTACCTCCTGAGTATTGGGATTAAAAGCATGAACCACCACCACTTGGCCACCTTGTCTAGTGCCTTCTGGAGCAATTCACAACCCATGGGTCGAGACAGGAGTGGGAGTGGGTTGGGAGGGTTGTAACCTTTTCACGGAAGTCACATATCAGATATCCTGCATCAGATATTTACATTATTTTTCCTAATGGTAGCAAAACTACATTAATGAAGTAGCTACACAGAGTTAGGAAGGTTGAGAACCATGGCCCTGGGTCTTTGTCTTCTTTGGTAGGGAGGGCATAGGAAATCCTAAGAGGTGGAAGATAGCCATTGTTGGGATATCTCATACCAGGAGGGGCACCCTACTATCCAGGCAGACCTGAGGTTCTAGGCCTCAGTAAAATGGCTCCCTTGGCCCCAACTGGTGATGCTGTATGACCTCCACGAGGAGCCACAGGACTTAGTGGCACTTCCAAATCTCCCTTAAGGAAACACAGGGGACAAGCAAAGGTGAGCCCCAGACTACCTTCTAACCTAAACGTGAGGAAAACACAGGATTTTCTTCAATACGGAGATGGGGGCATCGGGATGTTCTCTTCAACCTGGGTTAGAAACTTGAGATACTACCCCTCTCCTGAGAAATATTCTGTGGTAGGGTCCAGAAATACTTTCTTTTTAAAGGTTGAGAGGTTATGGGATACATAACCAGAAGGCAAAAGCTGTGTCATCTCTGGTCTGGAACCTGAGGAACAGTTGAGCTGTTGATCACAGATAGAAGGCTTCTGATATATATTTGGGGGGGGGGTGCCTATAGTATGAAGCACAACCATACGGAGGGTTGAGGTATGTCCAGCTGAGTTGAGTCAGGGTTGATGTCATCGCACTGACGTACTCTGAGCATGTTTTCCCTAGAGCCACAGACAGCAGCTAGTAGCAGTGAATCTTGCCTGGGTTTTCTGGTGTTGTGTATTTTGGTCAATACCAGATGTAAGATATTAGACCCAGGTGTGCTCCTTGAGACTGACAACACATTAAGTCACTGGTCTGAGGATGCTCCAGTGGCTGATCTGCCCCTGCCTTGGCCTCTTCCCTTACAGGGAGGGAGGCCAGAACCATCTCCCAAATCCTGGCTGATGAGAACTTGAGGAAACAGAATGAGTATGTGGAGGTAAAGGCCTTGGGGTAGGGGACTGTCGTCAAGAAGGCATTGGTTCTGCAGGTTTTACAGAGGCCCTAATCCCAAATAGAGTTTGAGGGTACAGTAGGGTGCCCTGTTCATAGTCCTTAACTACTCTTAGACCAAGAACATCCTGTGCTATGGTATACCCTGGTGCCCTGGCCTCTGCAGAACCAGTGTGGGCCACCTACCCTGGCAGTGTGGGTACCAGATGGGTCTAGGGCAGGTGGTTTGATCGTTATTTCAAGATGGAAGTTGGTTAACAAGGGTGTTGACATCAGCAGGGAAGTGTCCAAAGTGGGTGAGCTGAGGAGACAGAAATGGCTGCTTAGATCTGAGGAAAGAACCTGAAGACTTCTGTGTGCCCCACCCCCACTCTGCCCGTGTACCCCTCACCATGCTCACCTGAAGGACAAGGAAGCTTTGTTGACATGTGGCCACCCAGCCACTAGTGAGGGACCTCAGCCTTGGCTCTGAATTCATTGAACCTTATGTATTAAGGAAATACACTATGTATTAAGGAAAGGCTCCCATGGCCTGTGAGGCAGATAGAAGCCCCTCCAAGGCCTTTTCTGGATTTGGGCAGAAACAGTAGAGATCTGTTCCTTTCTGATAATAATGATCCCATCCCTGCTGCCTCTGCCCGCCTTCCCTGTTGTACAGAAATGCATTAGCCTCAACCGCACCCTCCTAAAGAAGGAACTGGGCCTGGCAGATCAGGACATCATTGCCATCCCACAGCTGTTCTGCCTGGAGCTGCTAACTAACGTCCCCTCCAACCAGCAGACCTCAAAACTCTTCGCAAGGCCATACTTCCCTGACATGGTGAGGTCTCCTGGGCATGCTTAGTTCAAGCACAGTCTGCTCAGTGCACACTGCTGGTGCCTTGCAGGCCATGGGGCTGGACTGTATCAGATGGGTGTGACCTGAGATGGGAGCCTGATGTGTAGCCCCAGGTTCATGTGCATAGTACCAAAGCTATGAATGGGCTAAAGATGGGCATCCATGAATCTGAGCATGAAAAAGTTTGAATTACTGGAGCAGTCTTAGAGTTGGCAGGGATAGGATACACAAATAAGGCCAGAGCAACAAATCCAGAGATAAAGATATGGTAAACCACCAAGGTTAGCTGCTGGTCAAAATTCATGTTTTTCAAGAAACATTGGCAGACACTGGAAAACTAAGAAAAATAGATTTGATTTCACTGAGATTTGATTAGTTATGCCTACATGGACACGGACACAAGCTTGTTTGGTTAGCTCTAAGAAGGGACGTGTGCCCCCCCCCCGTATCTAAGTATATGTGCCCCCACCACACAACCCCATGAAGGGCAAGGATAGCTTATTTCAGGGTTCCGATCCTGCCTGACCCTATTTCTGTCTTAACAGCTGCAGATGATCGTGCTTGGCAAGAATCTGGGGATCCCCAAACCCTTTGGGCCCCAAATCAAGGGCACCTGTTGCCTAGAAGAGAAAGTCTGTGACTTGCTGGAGCCCCTGGGTCTCAAGTGTACCTTCATTGATGACTTCGACTGTTACCTGACCAACATAGGAGATTCCTGTGCCTGTGCTATTGTCCGCAGGGTGCCGTTTGCATTCAAATGGTGGAAGATGATCCCTTAAGCCCTGGGCCCCAGAGCTGCTAAAGTGAATGACCTTTACCATAAAGCAATAGCTGCATGTGTGATTCTTGGTGTGTTGGGCTGAAGGGAATGGAGAGTTGGGGCCCCCCAGATCTACCAGCGTGATGCCCCTGGGAGGAAAAGAAAATGGGATAGGAACAGTCTTCGGACAAACTTAACTGCAGACCAAATAAAACAGGTGTTGTGAATGCATCTTAGGGAATCTACCTTACTTTGTGAGGAAGGGGCTGCTGAGGGAACTTGTGCCACTTTGAGGGGATGTGGCCCCTAGTTGCTGTTCTGAGTTAACAGTGGGAAATACAGCTGAACTTAGCAAATGCTTTGGATTGAAGCAGCTAAGCCTGTGTTAGAGGAGACAGGCCTAAGGTGGAGTTGGCATCCTGTTGGCAGGCAGCTGGCTCCAGCAGATGGAAGCTCTGGTCTCATTATCTGTCCAGTGGCATGAGGAATAGAGCTGGTTGGGCCTGCAGACCCCACTAAAGTGTCTTGTCTCACTGCTCACTGTTAACAGCAGGAGTTCTCAGGTCTGATACCCTCTGGGCCCTTACCGTGCTCAGCATTGGACCCCTTGAATCCTTGGCAAGCCTGAAAACAGTACTAATCCCATGTGAGTCGGAGGCAGAGCTGGGTCTGGAGCCAGCAATGACCCCCAGCACACCTACCTCCATGCTCACAAGGGCTGCAGTAGGCAGCAGGGGTACAAAGCCTTGCTAGTCTGATGGAGCAGTGAGAGCAGGGCCTTATCCCACGCTGGCCTGAAGCTTCCTGCCCCACATCCCTATCCTACAGTTAGGTGTGGCAGAATGGCTTTGGCCTGGGGGGTACCACTTGGCAACCTCAACCTATTAAGGCTCTATTGTCTCACAGATCTACTGAGGGCTATAGACTTGAACTTGCCCGCTCTTTTGGCCTTGACACAGTTATCTTGCTCAATTTATATTCATTGGATCCAAGTTTACATAGAGGGCTTTGTGGCTGTGGCTCTAATCTGAGCCCTGACAAGACAGTAACTTCCAAAGATGACAGCATAGATCTGAGAGGGTAAAGGTTCCCATGAGAGTCCTGCTTGCATTTCTGGATAGTCGGCTGTAGATCGTCTCTAGAGTCGAAAGGCCTGGGCTCAGGCAGGAAAGAGCACTTACCTGCCCGGGCAAGGTTCTTTACTGGAGAACTCACCTCTACTAAGGGCCCTGACCGACCCAGCTTGACTGTCAGCCCCTGGACTGCAGCAGCATGGCCTTTGGGACATTGGCCAGAAGCCATCTACCACGGCTTTTCTTCAGACACCCACAGGCATGGATTCTCAAAACTGGATACGAGCAGTTCCTAAGTGTCTCAGGTTTGGCTTATGAACGGCCAATTCTGACCAGCCCAGTGCTCACTTGGCATCATACTTACATTTTCTTAGTGAAGAATGCACCCTGCACCTGCCTAAAGGCTCTGTGCCAAGACCTCACCAGACTGCCCAACTTGAGGGTGGTATGGATGAGAAAATTGAGGCTTGATTATCCAAAACTAATGTGACCTTCACCCAACTCTGGAAGGCTTTTTTGAGACAGGATCTTCATGTTGCCCAGGCTAGTCTTATGAGATGGCTCAGAAGATAAATCTTACGTTAGATCCCTGGGACCCACATAGTGCACTGACAGATTCCCACATCTTCATGGGTTATTCTACCAAATGCATGTAGGCACACACTGGCAAATGAAAACACTTTGAAATCCTGATCCTCCTTCCTCCTCCTTAAGTGCTGACATGTGTATAACTATAGTTAACAGTAGAAACATAGCCAGGTGGTGGTAACAGCGCATGCCTTCTAGAACTCGGGAGGCAAAGACAGGTGGATCCTTAAGAGCTGGAGTCAACCTGGTCTACAAAGCAAGTGTCAGGACAGAAACCCTGAGAAAACTAACATGGTGGGAATTAACACCGTTCTCTGGCCTGCTGAACAAGCATGCCAACCGAAGGACAGACCTAGCACAGTCTCTCACAAAGCCCAGGCCCTGGGACTTCTTTCCTGGAGACATTTAGGGTGTGACTGGAAGTGTGTAGTTAAGAACACTGGCTGATCTTCCAGAGGATCCAGGTTAAGTCTCCGGACCCAAATGGTGGCTCCTGACTTTAAATCTAACCCCAGGGCCTTCATCTTCTGGCTTCTGGGCATGAAGGCAAAGCATCTGTCTATATTGCAATGTAATCTTAAACTTAGGTCCACTGGGAACCAGTGTTTTGTATGACCCCACAACACCTCCTTTCCCAACAGGGACAAGTCTGTGGTGGCAGGTCATCTGGGGGCTCAGGTCCTCATCCTAAAGAGCTCATGACAAGGAGAGCTATGGAGAGCTGGTCTCCCCAGATAGCTTCTCTACCAGCAATCAACATAGCCTGCCTTGCCAGGGCAGCTTGTCGGGGGTCTCGGCTCTGCAGCAAATTTCCCAAAGGTCTTTCCTGAAGAATGGCAGGCAGAAATGATGGCAGCCTTTCAGCAGAGGCTCCTAGCACATACCTGCCCAGCACCCCCTCCTCTGTGACCAAGCTCATCACATGACTACAGCTCCTTTCCTCTATAACAGGAACAATGACCCGGCTGTTGGTGTGTGCTGTGACAGCCAGATGAGCCATAGCACTCAGGGACCTTAGACTTCAGTCCAGTGCAGTCCTGTGGTATGAAATAAAAGGCTCTTAGCGCCCCCTTGTGGGTAGCTGACCAAACTGAAATGGCTAGGTACCCCCAGATCTCGTATGAAGTTAGGGAGTTCTGTGTGCGATTTACAGAGGCTCTTAGGTGGAGTTGCATTCTGACAGACCTCTCTCATAGAGCTAAGGGTGGATGAGACTCACTGTGAGGGCACTTGCTCAGGCCAGAGAGAGCTCAATCTCAAAAACCAAGCCCACATTTAACACTCCTAACCCCAAGAATATCAACAGCTAGGCACCTTCATGCTCAGCATGCTCCCACTAACCAAGGCCTGGGTAAGATTTACAGTGAGGGCTAACACCTCAACATATGCTAGGCACCTGAAAGGTGGGGGCAGGAAGCCAGCTGGAGCTACATGAGACCATGTCCCATCCACAAAATAACTCTTGAGCAGGATCACATGTGTTCCAGGACACTTCTGTAGCTACCCCTGGTAAGGAAGCCTTGTCAACACTGGCCCTTGGCCATCATCCCTTAGGGATCTCTGCATCTCTCTAGCCCAGAAGCTTCCTTCAGGCTACTTTCACTCTCTTTAGCCATTTAAAAAAAAAAAGAAAAAAATTTATGTATAGTGTTCTGCCTGCATGTATTCCTGCAGGTCAGAAGAAGGCACCAGAACACATTACAGATGCGTTATGAGCCACCATGTGGTTGCTGGGAATTGAACTGAGGACCTCTGGAAGAGCAACCAGTGCTCTTAACCTCTGAGGCGCGTCCCCAGCCCTCTTTGGACACTCCCATAGGGCATGTGCACAGGCAGGGCTGAGGGTGTGGTCCCCGTACTCAAGAGGAAACACAAGAGCCGAGGCAGAGTAAACAATGATGCCATTTATTTAAAATGTTTACTCCAAGAAATATATATATAAAAAAAACAATTAACAGCACTAAACCAGGCACCTTCAGCTGAACCCCATCCTCATTCCCTTTATGCCACCCTCTCACTGGCGACTGGAAGACTTCAGGAGCCCATGGGCAGCCAGAGCACTTCCCACCATCCCCTTCTCAAAGAGCTCGGGTGGACATTTCAGCCTAAAGGGGTCATGGCTGGGCTCAGGATCCCTCCCCAGAAGACACTGCCCACTCCCCTTCCCTCCCCTCCCTGGAAGGTGAGCCCAGCGCAGCCCAGGGCTATCCCCTCAGTCCTTGGTGACCACACAACTCCAGATCTCCAGGAAAGGGGGAACGGACAGCGGCACTAGCCAGAGGGACCAGGGAAGGCTCGGGTGGCATGTGGAAGCGAGGGCTGGTGTCTGGGGTGACCTGGACAAGACAAGTTAGTTTTGCAGAAGCATGGCCACTGCAGAAGCTTGTCCCCAGACTGACTATAGTTGGACACATGATGGGAGACAGTGGGGGACTCGGATCCCGCCAGGCCATGGCACTGGCTGAGACAAACACACCTTGCAAAGCCAGAAGCTGCTGTGGAGCGTTGGGGCAGGAAAAAGCAACGACTCAATCATTTTTGGCATTTTAACATAGAGACAGTAACAAGTGTCACAACAGCAGAAGCAAAATTTGAAGACCAGAATTACCTTTCCCATCCACCCAGCCTCACACTTCAATCCTTCTCTCCATCTCCCCCAGAGCACCACTGAACTATAAACCTAGGTAAAGCAGCCCAGACCCTCTGGACACCAGGGGCCCCCCGCCCAAGCTGCCACACTCGGGTCCAGTTGAGGAGGGATCCGGGAAAGGCACCTCGGAACTCAGCCGCAAAGTCAATACCAGGACGGGCTCGGGCAGAGGGCACTTGTGGGGATATGGGTGGCAGTCACAGCATCTGCGCTGACACGCGGGGCAGGGGATTTCATCAGGAATCCCAACTATTTGGTACCAGAGCCAAGCAAATGCAAGCAGCCAAAGAGCATTGGGACCAGCAAAGGAATGGCCGAGTCTCAGAACAGGATGGCCATCCCAGGCAGGGGGGACAGCAGGAGCAGACAGGTGAAGCAGGCGGGGGACAGCAGGTGGGTGACAGCAGGCGGGTGACAGAGGACTGAAAACACACTTGACTGCTGGCTGATCTAACTGGCAAGCACAGCCTGGGCTCCGCAGGGAACCATAAAACCAGGCCCTTCAACAACACGAAAGTTCCCCACCTCGCCCACCCCCATATCCCATGGTCCCCAATTGTCATTTGGACTTGAGAGCTAAAGTAAATGTAAATATAAATGGCTAAACAGAGACCCCAGAGCCCCCACCAGGGGGGAAGACGGCTGTTTCTACAAATGCTTCAGCCAAAAGACAGTGGGCCTTGCAGACAGCGAGCCAGCAACAGCTACTGGGGGAGGTAAGGGCAGGCAGGAGGGCCCGCAAGCAAGTGACTAGGTCTCCCAAAGAGGGCAGGCGGGAGTCTGGGTGGAGACCGACCACTGGGGATTTCTTGGCCTAGAGGCTGCTGGTTCCTGGAAGGGCCGTTTCTGTCTGGGAAAGTGGCGATTCCTCTCCCACGTGGCACCCACTCGGATCACAATGCTAATTATGGCTGGAATGGTAGGGCTGGACAAGGATACTCAGGAGGGGGAGAAAAGAAATAAAACTTTAAAAAAAAAAAAAAAAAGTAACCTAAATTGCTCAGGGTCCCTGCTTGTCTTGTAGAAAGGCAAGCCGGCTATGAGCAAATGCTTTAATCAGACATTGAGGGAAAACACTTTGGAACGCATACAGAAAAAGGTAGTTAATGTTGAATTGCTTGGAAACGGAACCGCAGGGAGGCTGACCCAATGCGCCTTCGGTCAACTTTTGCTTCCTAAATTCCTTGTCTGACTTCTGGTCCCAGTGCATGTGGAAATGACGCTGCCACGAGGGGGTGCCAGGCTGCCTCAGAGGGTGCGTGGGGTGTACTCGGGCAGTCGCTTAAGCTTCTCTTTCTCCGCCTCGCTCTCATCTCGTGCTATCACCAAGGAGTGTGAATAGCCCATGGCCACCTGGACAACAAGCCAGTGTCAGCATCGCACAGGCACCCACATCACACAGATCGGGTGTCCATGTGCCAGGGATTTAAAAGGGGTCAGAAACTGGGCTGGGCCCTGGGAAAGCAATGACATCTTTCCCTCCTCCCTGGTGTCACAGGACCGAGACCATCCAGGGCTCACCCTCCCAGGCGTGCAGGAGCCCCTGTGCAAAGGGTCCAGGGTGCAGCTCCACATTGTGCTTGCCGCTTGGCCCCCGCTCCCCCAACACACACACATATCACAGGTCAAAATGTATTATCTGCTCAGAGGACTAGTCCCTGACTGACTCACTCCAGCTGAGGAATGTACTCTTCAAACACTCAACATAAGGACAGGAAAGCCAGTCATGGGATATTACACAGCTCAGCAGACTGCTGACAGCTGTGACACCACAGGCCCCACTCACCTGCTCTGAGAAGATGCCATCCAGGGTCTTTACCTCCTGAGCTGCAGTGGAAGATTTGGGCTTGTGGTCCCCATATCCCTAAGATAAAAACACAAACCGTGGCAAGGTCTAACAAAGGAAAAGGTGTTTTCCAGGTTCTCTCTCAGCCAAGTAAGAGCTAAGTACCCAGCTGCTGTGACTATGGGACAAAAACGTGCAGAACGGTGACGTACGTGGCCTACACAACCAACCACACCCGCCAGCCATGACCCCTGACAAGGAGAAAGGAACAGATTGTCAGTGGTAACTTCAGACACCAGAGGTTAATAGGAAGTGGCCAAGGGCTGTTGGAGAGCGCTGGGCCAGGGGCAATTCTCCCTGAGGCTTCTCCCACATCCTGGTTTCAGCTTCCAGGCGGACCACCCATCTTCCCAAATTTGAGGTAAGCCCTCTGAAGGTACACTTCCCTGGCCAGCAGGCTTTCCAAGCCCACTGGTATCAAGACACAAAGTTGTATTTAGAAGGATTTTTTTCATTATTATTTTAAATTTTCTGTTTGGGTATTTTGCCTGCATACATGTATGCCCATGGGCATGTTCCACTTATGTGCCAGGTAATTAAGTCATCTGTGTGGCTGGCCTGACAACATTAATCCATGAGCACAAACCAAGAGCCCTGGCTGCCTACTAAGCAGAACATCTGAAGGCCACTGGAGCCAGGAAGACACTGCCTCTTGTGAATGTGGGCAACGGATCCCAACAGCAGCACAATGTCAGTCACTATAACCTCACAGGTCTGAAGCTTCCCACCCATTCTCCAGCATGAATGGCAAGCAGCCTCACTATCAACCAGCCAGGACAGTTAAGAACTTAAAAGGCAAATGTGACCCAATGTTACACAGAAGGACAAGGAAACACACCCATCTTCCTCATGCCCATTTTCAGACCTGTCTGGACTAGTCCAGCTCTTCCCAGACCCTAGTCAGGGCTCACCAGTTCCCCGAAGGTTGGCGATGGACCCCAGCTGATGGTACTTTCATCGGCTGCCACAATGATGCTGCTCTTCCTGCAAACAGGCAGAAGCTGTCACCACTCACCTGAGGCCAGGACACCTTGCAGGACCACCTATGCCATTCACTGACCTGTGTCAAGGACACCCCTTAACATAGCCACCTCCATACTGCAAGCTCAGTAAGAGGTGAGAAGCTCCTCCTGGCCAGGGACGGTCCACATTTGTGGGTCAATACCAGAGCCAGGACTTCAGAGGAAGAGAGCCCTTTGGGAGAAACACTAAGGGAGGCCACATAAAGACAAAGTGACAGTCTATCCTCAAGGGAGAGTTAACAAGAGGACCCCTGGGGCAGGGGTGGAGGACAGACACAGGTACCAAGGAGCCAAAGGCTCAGAGCCAAGATAACCCATATAGGTATGCAATCATCATCTCTAAGTACTGAGTAAATGAGTGGGTTCCCTTCAATGAGAATACCAAATTAAAGTCCCCGCCCCAACTCCTGCTGTGTTGAGAAATTAAAACCCTACATTTGCAAGCTGAGAGAAAACTGACAAAAATTTTCAAAATTATTTTCCATGAAGGAAGGAGCCGAGCCACCTGTCCTAGCCACCAGGATTCTCTCCCTTCTCTCACATTTGGGGGGAAGAGGGGTTGTTGTCTCTGCCTTGTCCAGTCAGAAAGACCCCAAGTCAGCAGGCACAGAAAAACTTTCCTAAGGACACAAGCACAGACACCACACGCCCGGGGTATAGCCACTTGCCCACAGGCGAGGCTCCGGATCCGCCAGCCACAGAGGTCCTGCACTGCTTTCGGGTACATGGTAGACTCACGAGATGTATTGGTGGCCCCCCAGAAAAACAGGCCACCTAGAAAAAAGCAAAGCACAGTAGTGTCACAAGCAAGCAACTCAGGACAGCAAGGTGATAGACATCTGCTTAAAAGGTCACTGCAGAGAGAAAAGCCAGGGACAGACATGGCTGTGGGTCCTGTGGGAAGTTGGGCTGGGGAAACAGACACTGACCCACTTCGCTGACAGCAAAGGAGCAGGTGTAGCCTGCGTAGATCTGGGTCGCACCACGTCCTGGGAAGTCAAACAGCTTCACCAGGCGAGGCACCATCTCATCCTTCTGCTCTGCATGACCCAGTCGGCCATAGCCACCGAAGCCCCAGGAGAAGACTCGCTTCTGTGAGTCCAGGACCAGCTGCAGAGAGAGGAGGCACAGGCTAAGACACATGGGTCACGGTTTCTGTCCAGGAGGATCTGGGACAGCAGCAGATGACAAACTTCATAGCCTATAAGGCAGGCAGGAGTAAGATCCACAGGGACAGCCAGGGCCAGTGTGCACTTTCTTTATGAGGATGTGATTATTCTTTTTCTATCTTTAAATTCCCTTTCCTCAGCAGAAGCCAAATGCCCACCTGTAGAAACACTTTCGAGTTCCTACTATGACACTGTCTAAACCACAGGCGCACACAGGTGAGGCAGGCACAGATATGCCAGCTGTTTACAATCTGCCTTTTCTGCATCTTTGAAGGTTCACATCTAAATCCCATAGAGGTTGTACAGTTCAGGGCCAGAGGACTTGACCATATACAAAAAGTCCAGGCTCCATACCCGATATTGTAAAACATGTAACATGGGTTATTCCAGCAAAGGTCAAAAACAGCATCCTAGTTTAAGGACTTTCAGGCTCGAGACACCTATTTTACCACTTAGCACCACCAAACCTGGCAGAAAGTAGCCCTGGGACTCAACTCTGGGCTCCCTTCCTACTGACAAAGCAAAAGCCCCAGAGTAGATGAGCCTACTCCCAGCAGAGATCAAGAAGGCGGGACAGGTCACAGCTTTCATCCCAGCCCCTGGGAGGCTGAGGCAGCTGAGATCAGCCTGGTCACAAACCCCTCAGGGAAAGAGAGCCAGCAGGATGGCTCAGCAGGTGGAATCACTTGCCAGGCCAGACTGATGACCAGTCAACTCAGCCTCCTGACTTTCATACTCCATCAGTGCCGTGTACTGCTAAAGGCAGCAAGTGCACATATATATTATTCTACCATGGTTATTCTGCTAAAATGGCCTTTAAGAGACACCCTCAATAGTTAGCCATTAACACTCTAGCAAAAGTAACTGTCTATCATAGTGACAGCATGCTGTGTGTATATGTGTATGTGGGGGGGGGGGAGTAGGGGTGCAGACACAAACCTGGATGTTCAGAAGATCATGATGGGAAAGTCACCCAGCCAAATGACATAAGCCCAGGTAAGGCAGAGATACCCACCCCAGAACCAGTATATAACAGCATGGCTTTTGAACAGTTAACAAAGAAGCAAGACTTACAGTGTGGTTAGCGCCACAGGCTACATCCCGAACCACCACATTTGGGACAGGCAAGATCTGCCCATCCTTGGTCTTCTCGATGAAGATGGCCACCCGCCGAGGTACCAGCTCACAGTCATATTCTATCCGCTGTGCCCGGGCGATGAACTTCCCATCTGAGTTGTGCCCTGTGGTAACCAAAGCTGGCTATCAGTGACAGCAAAAGGTACAGGGCACGGAGGCATTCTGCTACATTTGTTTGTACTGCCACAGGCTCAGGGGACCACTCTGTCCCCAGCCAGAGACCCAGCCCCCCAGCAAGTCATGAGCTTGTTTGTGGGTAACACAGGCCATGCTTTTAAAGTGCATATAAAACAAGGGTACCCTATGCAGTAGGGCCATTACTTGGGTAAAACCCTACATACACTCTGGGAGGCAAAGGAAAATGTGTCCCCTGGAGCTGAGATCACAAAGGTGGGTAGCTCTCATGCTAAAGACAATCTACCAAGCACCAAGTGGAGAGTTCTGAGGACCTCCAGAAGGGAAAAGGTAAAAGTGATTGTTCAGTGCAAGATTCTTTATTTCTGTCTACAGATTAGCATTAATTTAAACATACTGAAAAGGACATAAAAACCTGGAATTCACAAACCTGCAAGAAGTCAAAAGGGTCAGTATTGGCTTTACTGGTGAAGGACATGCCTGGCACATATCAGGCATGCACTAAATTCAAATGTCTGTGGCCCTCCAACCCAGCATTTTCTGGCTTACACTGGTGAACTATCCCAGCACTTAGGAGGCGAAGGCAGGAAGATGAGGTAAAAGCCAACCTCATTTACACAGGGAATTTCAATCCAGCCTAGGCTACATTAAGTCTGTCTCAAAAACAAACATAACAAACAAGTAAGGCTTGGTGGTAGCCCATGCCTTTCATCTCAGCACTCAGAGGCAATGGATCTGAGTTTGAAGCCATCTGGTTTACACTGCAAATTCTAGGCTAGCCAGAGATAATACAGTGAGGCCTGGCCCTCCCAGAAAAGTGTAAATAAAACTATAAAACAAATGACGAGGAGGCTGGTCCCCAGCGGGGTGCTGTTCCGCTCACCAGAACCTTATAGGTGGGCATGTGTGGGTCCTGTGCTACAGAAATACCCCTAGACCACTACCTAATCATGCACAGCAGGACGCTGGGCTCAGCTTGGAGGTACTTCTGTAAGCAGTTCAGATCACCCTCACACATCCTGGGAGGTGCCAGGCAGTTGAAAAGCCTGAGGCCACCATGAACCTCCCCATCTTTCTAACATGCTCCCTTCAGCAGGCAGCATCTTGTCCTGTCCAAGTGTTGACCACTGAAGCAGACCTGTCCCCAGAGCAGACGGCAGATCCTGTTCTTCCTCCCACGTCCTTTAAGGAAAGCTGCACTTGGCACCTGCTGTTGTCAGAGCGCAGGCAACACTTCCTCTAGGAAGATGACATGGGGGCAGCTACCTTTTCCCCATAGAGTATTCAGTGTCCTTCCCTAGCTAGCCAGTCACTGAAGCAGAACAGGAGAAGTGTAGCCCGTGAGCCCTCCTGAAACTGGCTCCATTCTAAAAGTAATGTCGGCACCGAGGTCAAGACAAGAGCAAAACTGGGGATTAGGCTGTCTTGTTTTTGGAAACAGCTTTCATTATGCAGCCCTGGCCTGTAACCCATGTAACTATGCCAACCTCAAACTCGATGCAATCCCCTGCCCCTGCTTCTCAGCTGCTGGGAGCAGAGGTGTGAGCTAGCACACCGGGCTCTGAGTAAGAACATGTTTGAGATGAACTACTGAGAGTTCTGCAGACACAGGTGAGTGGAGCCAGGTTCCTAACTGCACAGTGTCTAACTGTCCTCCAGAACCACCCCACGAATGCCAATCTTACTGCAAGGATCAAGTTGCTTAAGGCAAACAGGCAGGCTCCACCAAGACACTTGTCTAAAGGTGGCAGGGAAGATGCACACATAATATAGGAGAAAGCACAGAAACACTACACAGTTCCTGTGCTGGGCCTGGGTATGGCAGGAGGGCCCGGCCGTGGCCATGGAAACCATTTATCCAACAGCCGGAGAACTCCCTGGCAACCAGCACGAATGTACGTTAAGGGGCTGGTCCCTGTTATTCACTTCTGACTCGGGGTATATTTAGTTTCACAGAGTCACTGTTCCCTGTAGTCTAAGGCCAGTGTGATGCTCTGCTTCTATTTATACTCTCCCATCTGCGCACTTCTAATGACGCTGGGACCCAGCAACCCAGATCCCGGGCTGCTGCAGGTTGTTCAGACACCAGCAGAGGGCGCCCACACCTCGCTTCCTGCTCAGGACTGAAGAAGGCACCAGGAAGCCACTTTGGAGTTACAGGGGAAAGGAAAATGGAGACCTTGCAAAATTCTGAGTGTCGAGCTTTATCGGCTCTAAAGACAGTTGCTGATCACCTCCTCTCTTCTGCTCTGTAAAGTGCACTGCAGTGAGGGATAAGCTGAAGACAGCCAGCTGCTCATCCAGCCAAATTTTCAGACCCTCACTCTTACGTAATTATAAATGCACATTTATATATACATAAAACTGGCTGAGGGTGGCTTAGCTTTATTGTCCTTTCTGTCTGAGACTCTCAGACAAATAGATTTTCAAACCAAAGAAAAAGCTTCTTTGCCAGACTCGGTCCTGAGGTTTTCACTGAGGCAAAGCATTGAGACCTTTGTAACCTGTGAGTTAACAGCAGGCTGTTCTACAGAGCGTGAGACGCACTTAGCGGGGAGCAGCTACCTTCTGGATCAATTACCCACACTTGTACCATGTGTGCGCAGCCTCACACTGCCTTCTGGCTCTACATTTACAGTTAGATTACAGAGCTTTTAAGAAAGAGACTCCTTACCCAGCTGGCCATATTCAGGGCACCCAAAGGAATAGAGGTTTCCTTTGCAGTCCATCAGCATGCTGAACTCAGCCCCGCAGGCCATCTTGGTAATTGGCTGCCCATTGTACATGATCTAAAAAGAAAAGGACAGCCAGCTTTTAGCTCTTTGATCCTCTTCCTCATTTCGTCCTGGTGCGAACAACAGTGAGCTCTCAACCAGGGTTGACCCTGGTTCCTAAGGCCTCCACTTGAGCACACCCGTTATCACAAAGCTGATGCCCACCCTCCCAGGACATCGGAGAATGCTAACTCCTCCTCATGGGCTTTATACTCCGGTCTCCCAGCAGCAACCCCCATCACCTGGCTCAAGCCCAGGGGCCAGGGAAGGCTGGAGGCAACAAGGCCTTGCTTGCAGTAACCCCAAAAGCTCACTTTTGGTACTGCTATCAACCCCAAACAGGGAAATAACAAGCAGGGCTTCCATGCTGTCACACCCCCCCAATGAACTGTTTTGTTGCAGAGTTCAGTCAGGCCTCAATGAAGGTGTGAGCCTAACACAAAATGGCTCACATAAGGATACTCAAAGATAGCAAGTGATAGGCTGGTCCCACAGCATAGAGACAGAAACCAAGAGCAGAACCTGACAAATGCCCAACAAAAGGAACAATATTTAATCCCTAATGGTGCAAACACGGAGCCCAGGCTCATTCCATCCATACCCACTCTAACTATCCAACCTCACTCCAGAACTCACAGCTAACAAAACAAGAGCCGTTCATTATTTCTCAAACCCTACAGTATAGTCATGAGGTCTTCTAACAAACACACCCCTAGCTAAGCCAGGGGCTGGCAGTCAACACAATTTTCCAGGGAGGAACTTCGGCCCCATGCTGAGCACCTGAGAAGACAACTATATGCAGTCAAAACTCATCTTGCCAGGCAGTGGTGGTGCAGGCCTCTAATCCTAGCACTTGGAAGCAGAGGCAGGCTGAACTCTGTGAATGTGAGGCTAGCCTGATTTTCAGAGTGAGTTCTGGGTTCCAGGACAGCCAGACTACACAGAGAAACCTTGTGTGTGTGTGTGTTGGGGGAGGGGGGTGGCAAACAAAAAACCGCCCACAGTGAATGCAGATGAAGAGACCCTTGCATCACACAGTAGGGGTGACCCAACATATCTTCTCTCCACCACACTTTTCTTGCAAAGTATCTCTGTTCTCAAACCAAAGCTGCCCTAAGCCCACAATTTTGCTTGTACCTGGGCAGGGCTTGGGACGGCATCTGTCTGGTTTCCAAGGCCTAGCTGTCCCATCTTATTCTCTCCAAAGGCAAACACGGAGCCAGTGTCTGGAAGGAGGGAAAAACAGAAGAGGCTGTAAAGGCGATCACTTCAATTAGACTTGAGTAATTCACCAAGCCGAGCATGAGAAAGAGCTTCAGTGAGAACCATTGTGTGTACATCCATCCTTATCCTTCCCAAGGACAGCAAGGGGGCAGAACAGAGCTGAGTCCTGCCACACACAGAAACTGGTCTGGGCTCCCAGGGCCACTATAGAGCTCTCGCTACCTTCAGAAAGACACCCACCAAACCAAGGCATCACCTTCCTTTTGGCACTGTCCCAGAGTCACTCAGCAACTCCACTCCAGAGAAACCATCTTTGTGGCCCTTGGCCTCAGTTAGAAGGTAAAGGCCACGTTCTTACCTGTCAACGCCAGGGTGTGGTTGCGCCCACATGCTGCCAGCACGATTGTCTCGTGACTGAGGGCCTCAATGAGTCTAGGGGCTTCAACCCTCTTGGTATCACCATGGCCCAGCTGGCCCTTTTCATTCCGGCCTGTGAGGAGATCATGGCTGGCTAGGTAAGCAATGCAAGGACATGCCTGGAGATAATGCCCACTCTCACCCCCCAAAACCTTCAACAAATTCCTGGAGAGCAGGATGAACCCAGCTACTCTCCCTAGTAGAATTGGCCCCAGTGAGAAGGGTCACCTTGAATATATTCCAACAGGAAGTGGCCAGCTACAGAACCATCCCAGTGCACCTCCAGGTCTGTTGCACCAGAAAATGCTTGGTGTGGCCTGGATGCTACAGACATCAAGCTCTAGGAACACAGTTCCCACTCCTTATGGACAAGGGACACCACCACTGTCCCTTCCTTCTCAGGGAGGGTCTGATACACCTACTGTTGACTTTCATTTATTCTTAGCTGCACCCCCCCACCCTATTATAAAATCTCAGCTCCAGGGCTGGAGAGATTGCTCAGAGGTACAAAGGACACAGGCTGAACTCCCAACACCCACATGGCAGCTCACTACTATCTGTAATTCCAGTTCCAAGTGATGTGACACCCTCATACAGACATACATGCAGGCAAAGCCCAGCCCCATGTATCCTCAGGACAAGGAGCACTTCCTTCTGGATAGTTGTGTTATATCCGTGGGTGTGTGAAGGCCAAGCAGAGACGAATCCCTGTGAAAGGCTTAGTAATGAACACACAGCTCCTCCAGGGAGCCTGACTCAGCTTAGGTGAATTCCAGGACAGCTGGAAGCCCTGAAATCCTACCTAGGTTCCAACACAGATCCAAAACAGAACCGGAGGGAGAGGACTCCAGGACCATCTCTCTGTCAGAAGCACATCGGTAGTCAGGGTAGAAACTATAAAGGCTGGAAAGCCGGAGGCAGGGGGGGGTTACACTCATCTTCCCCTTCTGGTTGGTTCAGTCATGAGGCAGGTGAGTAGCCTTCCTCACTCACAAGGGGAACCCTCCCAGGAGATGGGCATCAACTAAAGGGCTAACTTCAGGGCCAACGCCGGACAGATGCCGTCTTCAAGAGGCACTTGCCATGCCCAAGTTCAGTGAAAGGCAGACTGGATGCCGCTCATAGGTCTGACACAGAACAGCAGCACCATCCCTCCTGCTCAGGATGCCTCTTTCAGTCAAGTGTCTCAGTGGTCTCATGACCTGCTGGCAGGTCTCCACAACCCTGCTGCTGTTCCAGGGAGCCCCCTCTCTTGCACAGAGGAAATCTCTCCATCACAGGGTCTGCCCTGAGATGCAATCTAGAACCTGAGTGCTGGAGAAACTCAGCAAGGAGATCAAAGAGAAGTTACTGAGGCTGGGAACACTAACCTAAATGGCCTTGGCCAGTGTTTAGGGCAAAGCAGCGGGGGAATGGGGGAGGGGCCCTATACCAATCAGAGAAAACAGAAATTGGGGCAGATGTTGGCGTGTCACCCAGAGCCTGGGAGGATAAATTTGGGCCACACACACTTGTTAGACTTTTTTTCAAGAGAAAATTATAAAATTAGCGAGTGCAGGGAAGATGACAGATGTTAATATATTTGGACTCTGGTACAGCAGCTCATGAAATCACCAAAAAATGGCTCAAACAGACCAAAATAAAAACATCATATGGATTAGAAGCCAAAGGCTAGAAACAAATGAAGCCAGCTCCTTCATCTGCACAAGCCCAGGCAGTACCTCCTGGCCTATCTGGAAAAATATAATAGTTGGGAGTCACAGAACGGCCTGGCATAAGGAAGGCTGGGATAGAAGGAAGATGTAGGCAATGACCCTAAATCAGACTTGAGGCCAGGAGCCACAAGGACTCAGTCATGGGGGCCTTTTAACAAGATGTGTTAGCTGCAAAAGCCACGGAGTGGCATTTAAACTGGTGGGAACACAGCCCTCATGCCACATGGTGCCACAAAGCAGGACAAGGGCTAGTCGGAGGGATGGCAGCATCAGAAAGATCACGCTTGTCTCAAGTTCAGGCAAACATTTTCCAAGAAGGATCCAAAGACAGGATCTAGTGAGGTGTCTCAGCAGATAAAGAACTTGCCACACAAGCCAAAGACTTGGGTTCAATTGCCAGGACCCACATAAACATAGGTGAGAACTGACTTCCCAGTTGTCCTCTGACTCCCTCTATCCCCCCCCACACACATCCAGACAAAAGAGAGGCCCTCTTTTGGGTGATGTTAAGTCACACTTCAGAGTGTGAATGTATAACGCATATCCAACTTACCCCAGCTCCACAGCTTCCCTTCTGTGGTGATGAGAAGACTATGGGCAGCACATGAACCAGAAACCACAGTCCGCACCCGGACTCCTGACAGGCACCCATACCTATGGGGACCCCACAAATTCTGACCAAGGTTGCGGTAAGCAGCTGCAAAGTAAAAGAACACAAATCAAGACCCTGTGAGCACAGCTGGACAGGTAAAGACACCCATCCTATCAGAGCGTCATACAAAACTAGACCTGCCTGGTATCAATGGCCATCTCTATAGTGATGGCACCAAGACCTCTCCTCAGACCCACACAGCTACTGGGCTCAACTCTACTACAGGGCAGGGCTGGCCTTCCTGCCCCCCCATCTGGAGCAATACAGGCTCATCTTTGGGCCTATCTTCCTCCTGCATCCAAGGCCTCCCTAGTGGGGTTTCGTGTCCCAATCCTCCTCAGACCCCTTGCTTCCTTGGAGGGAGGTCCACTCAGCTTCACCCATACCCAGGAACCTCAGCCTGTCACCTGACATGCCCACCAACTCATTTCCCTAAGCATGTCTTCTAGGGCTCTTACTGTCCTTTAAGCTTTCTGGTAAACCCACCTCTGACTTTGCACTGTACCCCTTATTTAACATGTACCCTGCCCCAAGCATCCCACCTGTCACAGGCAGCAGGGACCAGGCCACAGATCTGTCCTTGCCAGGCCTCACACCTGGCATGCTGGGCATACCCCTAGGGGCTGCCATCCCCTTCCTGAGATAGTATGCAACTGTCTTTTACCTCCAGGACAATAGTGGTTATCTTGAGAAACTAGTCAGTCCAGGTGGCTCAGACACAGCCCTGCTGGCAAGTAATGGAAAGGTTTCCCATTTGTCACCCATGCAATAGTACAGGGCACTAGAGGGAATCAGGAATACAGCAGAAAATAGCCTGGTCCAGGCAGAGCCTGGGTCCCTGGCACCCCACCAATGCCTCTTTCCCTGAAGAGGGTGCCACCATCAGCCACAAGAACACAGGGGCAATCTCCTTATCCCAGACATTCCCTCCCCCATTCGAGAGAAGCCAAACTCAGTCACAAAGTGGCAGTGGCCCCGGCTTCAGAGCCAGGCTGGTAATTAACCCAACTGTTTCCAGCCCCTCAGGACCCAGTCCTCACCACAGGCTACTGCTAAGACCACCACGCTGTCACATAAACCAGGGCATATTAAGGGTGGGGAGCTGAAAATACCCAAGAGTCAGGGTGGGTAGGTAGGTGTCCCCTCCTCTACCTGCAGGTTGGTGGGAGAAACCTTGCCTAACAGCTCTAGTTACAGTCAGCCTAGACATACCTAGGTGTCTACAGTTAACTAAGTGAAACTACACAAACCTGACTTTGGAGACAGAAGGGCCAGGAAGCACCAGTGAAGGTGGGGTAGGAGGCTCCCTGCAATGTGTGGGCAGGCAACACTAGCCTGGTCTGCTTTGGACTCATGACACAGCTTCTGGGCCACAGAGGGCACAGGAGGCAGAGGTGACAGTCAGGTCAAGGTACCCTTGCCATATCTGCAGGGCAAGAGACACACTGGAGAGCAGGGACTGTGTGCACCATAGTTGCAGTGGCCACTCTGTTCACTCATGAGGACTGGTAGGTACCCAGGACTGTGTTGAAGGATGAGTATCTTCCACAAGAAGCCTCATCCTGTCAGCTCCATCCATACCATGCAGAATACCCTACCATCTTCCTGGGGCAGAATGATGGCCAAGGCCCCTGGGTTTGGGTGTTGGGTATGCCAGTGTTCAAATATTTGTTCACAGACAAAGCAGTGCTGGGAAGCACTTTGGGCGTGTTTCCAAATGAAATCAAGAGCCATCAAGTGTGGCACTGAGCCAGCCTTCTTCTCCAAGAGGCCCCTGAGGTAGGGACCCATCTTCTACAGGCAGCTGGACATGGCTGCTCGTGGGACCATGCCTACGCTGCGTTGTTCTAACAAGCCAGTAAGTGTCCTGTCCATCTCCGTCCATCACACCTGTCAAATGTCTGGGGTCTCATGGCACCTCAGAACAGGTGCAGTGAAAGGCAATCTCGAGGAGGCATTCTCCTGAGTAATCTGAGTGTTTAATACAGGACTGTGAAGGCACAACACGTGGCAGACCAGGTTCAGCACAAACACAGCACCTGACCACAGCGGCGTTGTGGCCTCCAGTCACTCGTTGTCCTCTCTGCACATGCCCACAAGCACAGAGAACACCTACCTGATGGGCAGGTCAAGCACTCCACTGGCTGCCTGGCTTTTAGGAAGCAGTCGATCATCTTTCAGATAGACTCTTACCTTGCTGTTTAGGCACTTCCTTCCGTCCAATCAAGTCCCAGTTGGTTGCCCCAAAAATCAAAAGCTGCCCTTTGCACTTGGACCCTTCAAGTTTCTAACAAGAGAGAGAGAGAAGGCTAAGAATTAGCTTGGTAAGACTGCCTGCTGCTGGCCCTCCACAGCTGCCGTATGAAATAGAAAAGTGAGGCCTCTCTTTGCAGCCCAGACTAACCTTGAACTCACATACATCTTCCAGCCTTAGCCATGTGGGCTACAAATGTGCAAGCATCGTTGTACTCTGATTGAAAACATTCTTTGCTGGTGCTTTCACACTGGCCAGAGGTTCCACCCAGTAACCCTATGCTCCAAAGTAGCAACCCCAAGCCTATCCCCTTCACACTGGCCAGAGGTTCCACCCAGTAACCCTATGCTCCAAAGTAGCAACCCCAAGCCTATCCACAGAAGTCTCAAGTTTGAGCTCAACACTAATGCTAACCCAAAAGAGAGCTCTGTTCTCCCCCATTTTGTGCGATGAACTACAGAGACTTGCACAAGACTAGCCCCCAAATATGGAAACTCAGGAACCACGCCCTGAGGCCAGCTACATATTCCCTACAAGCATTATGGCGCACTAACAGCCTTCACACGTCAAGCCCTGCATGACTTCTGCATGGTCACCATGACATCAGTCCTGTGTGCTGCCCACAGTAGCAAGAGATGTTTAACAAGAAGTAAGGAAGGGGAAAGAACAGCCATGTACCAAACGTCAAGGGAGACAGAAATATGCAGGGCTCCATTTTGGTAGAGCAGCAGGGTCTGATAGAGATGCCTTCCATGGAGCATTCGATGGCACCCACAAGCGGGGACCAGTGGTGAAAGGGACCATCTCAGTAGTGCTCCTAGATAAGAACATGACTCCCTGCCTTCTCCAAGTTTAGAGATAAGATGTTGCTCTGTAGTTCTGACTGGCTCTCAATTTCAGCTCCTAGCACCAGGAGTATAGATATGTACGTACCACGGTACCTGCCCAGCCATCTTAAACACAAAACCCAACAGGGCTACTAAGCCCCCAACCATACAGAGCCAGCATTTTAAAAGGTCACTACACAATTATGAGCTGTCCCCAGAACTCTCTTTGCCTTCTTAAACGTAAAATTACATTATTATTCTTTCCTTCCACAGTGTACTTGGGGGCTGGCTGTTGGTGGCTCAGTGAGGTAGAAGGGACTCATCACACAAATCTGATGATCCGAGTTCAAATCCTCAGGAGCCATGGCCTGTCTCTCCCCCTCCCGCACACACCTCACATACACATAAACAATAAATAAAATGCATGCCTTTGAAGAAAATGCACTTTTGCTTTGTTTGAAACAGTCTCACTATGTGGTCCAGGCTGGCCTCCATTTATATAATCTTCCTGCATCAGCCTTCCAAATGCTGTGATTACACCTAGTTTCCTCACTCTGTAAGGCTCAAGAAATGCCTCAGTGGTTAAGAACGTTACTGCTCTTGCAGAGGATTCAGATTAAGTTCCTAGCACCCAGATCTGGTGGTGAAAGCAGGTACACACACACAAAAAAATAAAAATTAATAAACAAAAAAATACTCTTTGAAAGATACTTTGTAGGTTGATGTGTTGCTCAGTGGTACACACTAGCATGAGCAAAGTCTTGGACTTTATCCCCAGTATAATAAGCAAATACATGATAAATAAAAGCAATTATATAGAATGGGTTGTTGGGTTCAGTTTATGTACCTACCCCTCCACCTCTGTCCCTGACTAAGAAAAAGACCCATTCTGGAGCCTTCTGGAGGCCTAGAACCAGAACTGAGTGGCAGCAGCAGTTCAATACCTCCAGGTCCACAGAGGCCCCAGGTCAGAGGTCTTTGACAAGACACTCCACCGGTCCCCCAGAAGGCACATTTTATTTTGGGGGAATCTGACCTTCCAGCTGTCCCCAGTATCATGTACCCCTACTTCCAGTCAGGTCCCGGAGGCAGATGGCAGGGACCAAGCTTCAAGACTGGCTCTGCAGGCTCAGGCCTCACAGGAATGGAGTGGCCTCCCTGTTCAATTATTCAGGAGTGTGGAGTGTGGGGGCAGCCTTCCAGGGCATGACTCAAGTTACCAAGGGCCCACTTTCCCTTCCCTCTCCTTTGTTGAAAGGCAGGTGTGGCTGGAATACTCTACAAGCCTCAGCCCACAGCACTGGGTCCTCTTTAAGGCCATTCACTTGTGTATACTCTACCATTCTTCAGGTCAGGACTTAAGGGGCCCAAAAATAGAGGGGAGAGGCCTCAAAACCAGCATGTCTTCCCAAGTGGAGATGTTCAAGGGTTCCCAAGCGCAGCCCTCACTCAGATGTATTCATTCACATAGCAAAGCTTCCTAAGTGCTGTGGCGACCCCAAGCCCTGAGTTCCACCAAGCCAAGAGCTGGTGACCAGTATCTACTGGCATCCCTGGGGCCCTGAAAGTCTTTCACACCAGCTAGCATGTATGTAAAAGTCCTGCCCTTCTAAAAAGCTGTCTGTGTGCAACCAGGCAAGGCTGGCCCACACAGAAAACATAACCTGTCAGCCTGGTCCAGTTTCACATCATGAACCGTGTGTTCTCACAGAAGATGAGCGATTGTGTCCACTGCTGATACCTACACAACTGTCTACTAACAATTCAACAGTTCATCTCTCAAGAGCTTAACCCTTCCCTTCTATGGAATACAAATTTTAACTAGTGCCGTTCATACTGCCCTTTCAATCAAAGACTCTATCAGAAAACCCCAGCCATAGATTTGCAACAACCTATCCCATAAGCCTGCTGGTTCTATCCAGGGGATCCCAGAGAGCAAATGGATGTGAGAGGGCTTGGGGGGGTGGAAGCCTGTGCTTATGAGCCCTGGGTCCAGTCTCAAGCATCAAAGGAAGGGGGAGGGGAGGGAAGGAAAGTCAGGAAGGAAGGAAAAAGAACAAGCCAGCGGTTTTGCTGTTCTCCAAAGGCTAACCCACCTTACAATGTGACTGCAGAGTCTAGAGGCCCAGCAAGCCAGGAGGGGTGAACTCCATCTCACCTACCTCTCCCCATGGGTGTCACAAACATGACCTGGGCCCAAAGACCTGGGCAGAAAATACATGAGTATCTTCAATCAACAAAATGAGAATTCCAGGCCACAGCAGTTTCTGAATTACTGTCCAAGTACACTTTGCAAGCTGAGAGTCAACCTTTTCACAAGAGACTTTTTAGAGGACTAATGCTCTGGGACAGGAGGATGAAGGAGCAAGATGCTGGTAACAGTCCCTGACAGCTACCAAACCTCCCCACTTAAGAATAAACAATGTCTCAGGGTCTATGAAACCTTAGTATGCGCGCGCGCGCGCACACACGCTCCACAACCCCACACAGGCCAGATGGTGGTGATGCACACCTTTAATCCCAGCATTGGGGAGGCAGAGGCTAGCCTGGTCCAGAGTTAAGTTCCAGGACAGACAGGTCTACACAGAGAAAAACCCTGTCGTGAAAAATAAGACAAAACAAACCACACAAGACTGGGCACCTATGCTACTCACCAGTCTTGAGGACTCAGGTAAGACTACTGGGGATGATCAACCAACCTCTTCCTCGGAGAGACAAAATATCCATCCTACACAACAACCTATGAGCTTCTGATCCTTAACTGACATAGGACACATCCATAAAGGGCTTTCTTGTCTTTCCTAGCACACCTAACTCCTGCAGGACAACTCTGCCCCTTATCAACAGAAGTATGTGCCTTATCTTCCTCAAGCCCAATACAACTGCAGGTTCAAGATAAGAGAAGGTGAGTTCCAGAGGCTCAGACACTAGCAGCAGAGCCTCCTTCCAGCAAGCCACAGGGGAGAGGCTTGTGTTTGCTCAGTGAATTAACTTCTAAAAAATCAAGAGACTGTTCACCTATTGCAGCAAACAGTCCCTGATCTGCGAAGCAGAGAGACCACAGACCACAATGGCCCTTAGGCTAAGAGACACTGGGCAGCCCGCTAGCCTAGGCACGTGAGAATGAATGCAAGACTGTGCTCTTGACTTTGAGCCAAACTCCCCAATCCTAAGGGAAAAAGAAATTCAAGGCACACACTTCAAGATGCAACAGTGTATCACTTCTGAATCCCCATAGGCTCCCAGGCTTCACCCATCCTATGGCCCTGTACTGACCAGTCCCGGGATCCTACAGTAGTCTTTAAGGAGCTCTAAGACACACCTTCTAAGCTCCTGTTTCTAGACATATACGGGAAATTAGCTGTACACATAAAACAAGCACAAACTGCAGAGGGCTACTTCACTGAGAAATGGCATCTCCCAGTAAAACAAGAAGGTGCCAATTCAAATACGGGACTAGTGGAGGGAGGTAGAGGCAGACCTCTGAGTCCCTCCTACACTCTACTCCTTAATGTGAATCCCTGCGTGGGTTAAGAATCTCTTTCCGGACCACAGAACTCACTACTCTTGCAGTAAACTACAGAAGTATAGCTGCTAGCCCAGAAACACAAAATCCAAAACCACATTGCATTTCCAAACTTTCGAAAATCGCATACAACAACCCCATCCTGCTTAACTTTTTAATTTCATTCTAACCTGCTGAGTGGGCAGCTTATGAGTGCCTCTTCCAATACACTGGCTAAAATCACATTATCTGGTCAAGTCTACCTCAGGCAGGGTTTCCCTGCATGCCTAGCCAGACCCTTACTCCCACTATAGGATTGTTTGTGAAGTATGTTCACTCCCGACACGATCTGCAGAGTTAAGGGGCTCTCTATTAATCCTTCTAGTGTGCCTGGTCCCTTTATCCTTGGTCACCTCTCCAGAGCACCCTTTGAAACAAGGGTGACATCCTCCAAGGGTCAAGCCCCCTCTCTTTCTTAGGGCTAACAGAGAATGTGGTCTCCGGCTGGGGCAGATGGGAAAGGTGTACCAAAGAAAACTTTCTGAGAAAGTTCCAGTGGGGACGCAGCAGACCCTGCCTGGGCCGGACTCTCACCAGCGCTGCCGTGCGTTTTCTAAAAGCTAAAGTTGGATGGCCAGGATCAGAACCTGCAGACAGGCCGAACCTACCGGCCCCACGCCCCCACGCCGCGGCCACCCGAGGCAAACAAAGCCCTGCGCCACTCTGCGGGGGGTCGTGGGTGGGAGGAGGAGAGCCCCTGGGCGGGGGAGGGCCTCCGAGGAGCATGCGCGCTCACACCCGCGAGGCCCCCACCATGCCCCGCGCGCACCGGCCGGCCGACAGTGCAGAGTACTCAAGGAGCATGCGCGCCGCGCGCCAGGCCCCGCCCCCCCGGGGCGCCCGAGCCGCAGCGGCGGGAACCTCAAAGCCCCGGTGCGAGCTGGCAGTTCCCGGCGGGTTGCCCATCCCCGGAGAAAGAGACGCGGGGGAGGGGGGCGGGGAAGGAGCGAAAGTACCCACGAAGAGAGCGGCAGCCCCCGCGTGGCCAAGCACGCCCTGTTCCCCCGGCCCGGGACCAGCTCCCCCGAGTTCCCCGCGCGGCGTGGGGGAGGGGCGGGGCGTGACCCCGCGGCGCCCCTCCCCCCAACCGCCCGCTCCCCCGCCCCACTCACGACGCGCTCCTTCGTGTGTTCGGGCTCCGTGATCACCGCGGCCGCGCCGCCCGCCTTGCCCGCCGCCGCCGGCCTGGCCGCGCGCTTGCCGCCACCGGGAGCCCCATCCAGCTCCGGGCCGTCTTCGTCGCCGCTGCTGCCGCCGCCGCTGCTACTGCTGCAGCGCTCGGGCCGCTCGCGCTTCCTGCCCGCGGGGCCGCCGCGCCTCCGAGGCCCCGCGCGCGCCGTGCCGTTGCCCGAACTCGGCTCCTCCCAGGCCGCCCCCTTCTTCCTGGGCATGGTCGCGGGCTGCGGAGACACGGACGCACAATGCACGGGCTGGCTGCAGGGCGGGGGAGGGGAACGCGGGGCGGCGTGGGCCGCCCCACCTGCTGCTCCCTCGCCCCTCCCCGCGCCGCGCGCCACGCTGGGACCCCCCCTCACTTCAGTCCGGCCCTAAGCACCTGCGAGCACGCGCGGAAAGAGGAACTTTCGTGGGCCCCCTGCCCGGCCCCCCGCTGCCCCGCACTCGCCCGTCTGCTTTTTTTTTTTTTTATTGATTTTGAACAATGGGATCTCTGTCTGTCTCCGATTAAACCACGTGGATCCGCCTTCCTTCCCCTTCTTATTCATTCTGTTCCCCAACCCCCCCTCCCCAGCGTTGTTTTTTTTTTAACCTTTCGCGTGGTGGGGGGGAGGGAGAAAAAAAAAAAAAGAGGAAAAAAAAAAAAACTTTCCCAGACCCTGCAAACTGATCCCGGTCGGTTCCCAGCCCCTACCTGGTTAGAGTAATGAGAAAAGGGAAGTAGAGCGATTGAAAGACGGGTCGACGGTTTCTTCTCTCCTCGGCCGGGACGAGGGCTCCAGCCCACTCACCAGATACACTTAAAATGTAAATACGAGCTTCCAGAACAAATGCTACAACACAAAACAGAAACACATGTGCGGCCCGGCGGCAAGCGAGCGCGCGCAGGGCGGTCGGCGAAGGGCCCGGGGCGCGTGCGCCCCCTACCGGCCGGAGGACCCCGCCGGCCGAGCCGCCCACCCGAACCTGCGTCCCGGGCACCCGGCGCCACGCTGCAAGCCCCGCTGGGCCTGCTGCTGTGCGCTCCGCACGCCCTTCCACGCAGCGCGGCCTGCGCGTCACAGGCGTCTTTGGGGCTCCGGAGAGTGTCAGATTCTCTTGTTTTTTCCCTCTGAGCGTCTAGACAGGTCACCTGAGGACAGTCGCTGGAAAAATAGTTGCTTTGCTCACGCAGCAGCCAACGAGGGACGTGCCCTAATTGAGTGATTGGAATGAAACATGAATACAATTTGAATAATTTTCTTCTATGCAGATAGAGGCTAGATTTTATTTGCCGGGGATGTGTCCCCCGGATGCAGCCGGGTGCTGTTACATGGTCAAGTTACATAAAGGTTTGATAAACTAACAAATTAGTAATTAGTGGAGTGTATAGATGGAAACTGCTTGTGGTGGGAAGTTTTTCTCTTTCTGTTAACATATTTACTGCGCCCCCAGTACAAGCCAGACAAGATGCTAGCTAGGGTGCTAGACGCTTAGCAAGATCGCTGTCCTACTGGAAGGTGGGGTAAGGAGAAAGATTAAGAAATAATTGAAAGCATGGTGCTTACCCCATTCCAGGATCAAGAAAGGCGTTTCCTGGGCAAGCTGAATTGAACAATTTAAAGAATCAGATCTGCCAGAAAAGGGGTATAAAGCATTCTCCCAGCCCCATGCGTTAGCGCAGAGCCCAGGGAACCCGGAAGGGAAGTGGCCAGAGGTGCTGGGGTGAGATTAAAGTGGCAAGCTGAGGAGTCGACAGGGGCCAGCTTCAGAACCCGGCGAACAACGTGCACGATTGCCGATTGAAGGAAGATCGCCTTGGCTGGTACTAGAGAAACGCTTGCCGATCCGTTTCACTTTCTCTTCTATCAAATGTTTCTACCACCATGTAGCTCAGACTGGCATCGAACTTGATAACCTTCCTCCCCCTCCCAAGTGCCGGAGTTACTAGTGTGAAAGTTTCTTTTTTGGCAACCTCCTCGGTTGGCTAGAGAGTTCTACGATCTTTGCGGATTCACTTTTATATGGGGGGGGGGGTCCACAAATATCTAAAGGCAGAGACCCCAAGAGAACCAAATCTAAGTTATTTGCTAAAGTCACAAATCTGTGTGTCCTCGGAGCCAGAAGCACTTAGTAAAAACTCCGAAAATAAGCAACACCTGGTACATTTCGGAGATATTCAGGTCAGGACCACATAGGAGCACCGTTTGAAAGCCTCTTAATAAGGCCAGGCATTCGAAAAGATTGAAGAGATTAAACCTTGAGGCTTTGATATAAAACATTAGAGCCAACCAGAAAAGAATTCTGCTTTAAGTGTGCCGTCAAGTCCCGGTTTCAGGAAACGGCATGCTGAAGCTTGTCCGGGGGAGGTGGCTGGTTGGGCGTTTATCTTCCCGACAACACCCTGTGTGGCCAATTAGAAACGCTGAGGGCGCCTTTAAAAGGCTTTCAGGCAGCGAACGTCTCTTTTCTTTCTCCTGCCCCATTATACTGCTTTCTGCCGGCGTAAAAGGCACATGCGTCAGAACCGCTGATGCAACCCGACGCTAATATCACGTTGCATCATCTGACCCAAGGTGTGGTGCTCCCAAAACTGGTTTTTCCTGAGGCTTTGCTGGAGAAGAGTACTGGGGGATAACACCCCCCCCCCAACTGGCCCTCCTTGGCGGATGATAAAAGTGTTTTCTGCCACATGCCTCAGTTCCACTCGATTTCAGACCCAGGGAAAGCCCGAGTGACTCCCCTGGCTGAGATGGTGGTGCAGACGCACACACTCATCAGCGAGACATGTCGGCTGCTATTCACTTATGTAACCAGGGTGACAGAGTGAGGTGCACCTATGGGGCGAGGTGGGAGCTCCTTCCAACC
This sequence comes from Phyllotis vaccarum, assembly GCA_033318265.1. Classification (NCBI taxonomy): domain Eukaryota; kingdom Metazoa; phylum Chordata; class Mammalia; order Rodentia; family Cricetidae; genus Phyllotis; species Phyllotis vaccarum. Next base: position 55,480,496 of record JARWLC010000003.1, on the reverse strand, counting down.
CTCACTTAAGCTTGGGAATTTTACTTCATTTTAGTTGAACAACTGTTCGGAACAGAAAATTTAGAGCATAATCATAGGAGAGGGGACTGAGACTTCTAGATTCTTCTCTCTGGGCATAAGTGACTGGCCCCCGTTTGTATATGAAAATATGGGTGATCTTGCTCCTTAATAAAGACTGGACTCTCCTCCCAGATGTGCAATTCTATCCAGCTGGACCACAGAAAACTCCCCTGAGAGTCCCAAGGGTCTCTGTTCTCATTTTTATAAAAATGAAGCCAGCCACTGGTGGTGGAAATGTATTCCAGGCTGCCCTTGAACTCACAAAGTAGCCAAGGATGACATTCAACAGTTGTTTTGATTCACCTGCCTCACCTCTGGAGTGTTGAGATACAGACATGGACCACTATAGTCCATATGGTGTTGGGAATCGAATCCAGCTTCATACCTTTTAGGCAAACATTCTACCCATCAGTCCACACCCCCAGCTCCAGACAGAAATGAATTCTGATGGTCTGGGTAGGTACAATTGGACCACAATGGGATGATACACAATCTGCTCGGCCTGTGTTGTTGAACCAGAACGCTGGGAAGCTACTCTGAACACTTGACTATGGCAGGTCTATGTTGTAAGTATGCTCTAGCATAAACACACTGGACTTGTTTCCTTTGGGGCTTTTTAGTTTTGTTATTTTGGTGGTGGTGATAGTGGTGATGATTTTTCCTTTGTTCTTGAAACAAGGTTTCACAGTGTAGCCCACCCTGGCTACTGCCTCACCTCCAGCTGAGCAATTTAAAGAATCCGATCTGCCAGAAAAGGGGTATAAAGCATTCTTCCAGCCCCATGCATTAGTGCAGAGCCCAGGGAACCCGGAAGGGAAGTAGCCAGAGGTTCTGGCTTGTCCGGGCTTGTACCTCTATTTCCAGCTCACTACCGTTGAAGACTCAAAAGCAAAACAGAACAAAATCTCCTGAACAAAGCAACCCATGACAGATCTCACGAAACAGTTGCATTATATTAATGTGAGCACAATGCTATGTAGCTACGTAGTCCCAATTATTTCGGAAACTGAGGCAAGGAGGATCCTAAGTTTGAAACTAACTTGGGCAACACATAGGGACCTCATATAAAAGCAAATAGAGTTGGGGATACAGCTCAGCAGTAGAGCACTTGCCAGCATGTTAGCCACTCTGGGTTCAATCCAGGGTACACCTGGCAGTAAAGGGTAAGCCTGATGTGGGAACACACACCTGTAATCCTACCACTCGGAAGGCCAGCCTGGGCTACATTAGTGAATCTCAGACCACCCTGATATATATACTCAGAACCTGTCTCCAAAGCAAACTGACTGGAGAGTTTGGTTCCCAGCACCCCATGCAGCAGCGCACAATTGCTACTTTTTGTCTAGCTGCATGCAAACACAAATTAAAACCAGGAGACCGGAGAGATGGCTCAGCAGTTAAGAGCACCAACTGCTCTTCCAGAGGTCCTGAGTTCAATTCCCAGCACCACATGGTGGCTTACAACCATCTATCATGAGATCTGATGCCCTCTTATATATCCCCATAACAGGTCACTCATATACATAAGATAAATATTTTTTAAAAAATCAATCTGTAACACTATTAAAAACAACAAAAATGGAGCAGGCGAGATGGTTTAACAGGTTAAATCCCTTGCCATCCAGCAATACAACCATGATGACCTGACTCTTGGAACCGGAGTGAAACATGTTTATTCACTCACATCATACATGCACCCACAATAATAAATTTTAAAATGTAAAATCAAATAAATATTTAAATAACATATTGACTCCATGTTAAAATGATATTTTCTTTCTTACTTTTGTTGCTTTTTTTTTTTTTTTTTTGAGACAAGGTTTCTTTATGTATCCCTGGCTGTCCTAGAACTCACTCTGTAGACCAGGCTGGCCTCTAACTCACAGAGATCTTCCTGCCTCTGCCTCCTGAGTGCTTGAATTACAGTCCTGAGACTAGACCAGACTTACATTTTTTAAAATTGGAGTTTGGGGCATACCAAGGGGTTCCTGTGGAGAACGACTTGAAGGATACAGGAGCTGGGTCTCTCCTGCCATGCCTCTCATTCCCAGGAATAGACCTTAGGGCTTCAGGCCTGAAGGCAAGGGCTGTAACCCACTGAGCCTCCTTACCTGCTCTGGCATTTCATTCCAATTGAGCTACACTGCCTTTGCAAGTACAACTGGAAAGCCAATAGATGAATGAAAAAAAATGAGATAAAAGGAAGAAGACGTATGGACATTGTATTGTGTATACAAAGAGGAAACAGGCAAAGGGAAGAGTCCTGGCAGAACATGGCCAGTAGATTGAGGAGACAGGGAGTACAAGAGAGGAACCTATGACCAGGAGGCAGCCAAGAGGCAAAAGGGCCGAAAGGGCCGGATTATATGGGGAAGAGCAGTTGGGGGAAGGCCAGACCCAGTTGGCGAAGTTTAGGATGTGAGTGGGGTGTGTCTTCCAGGAGGACCCTACAACAGGTATAACTGAGGGGTGCTAGGGGAACCTGGAGGCCAGATCCACTTTGAGGTGTTAACAAGCATCTTGGCCCTTATTTTTCCAGGGTTTGAGACCAAGCACTGCTTTTGCAAGAACTGGAAAACTGGTTGGTTGATCTATAGTTAATACTTTCTGCTTCCTGTCTGTCTGTAAGATAGCAACATTGATCTGGAATTCCCTCTGAGTTTAATATTTCCTCATATCTACGTCTGTAATTATCGGCATCCCTGTCCTAATACTTAAGAGGTTTCCTGAGAAGGAAAGATCCTGTTCCAGGGGCTGGAGAGATTGCCTGACAACTCTTCTAGAGGACTTGGGTTTGATTCACATCACCACATAGTGACTCAAAATTGTAACTCCAGTTCCAGGTGATCCAACACCCTCTTCTGGCCTCCTTGGGCACCAGAAATGCATTCCACATGATGCACAGGCCCACATATAGGCAAAACACCATACACATAAAAATAATTTAATTAAAAAGAAAAAAAAAAGTTCTATTTTTAACAGCGAGTCACAGAATTTTAGAATCCAAAAGGTCTTTAAATGTTACAGCTGGGTCTCTAAGTCCCCAGCCTGGCAGCTATCCTGGGCTCAGCCTGTGGTTTTTCTCGACATTATCTAGTGAGCAGCCAGGGCAGCTGGCATGCAGAAAGCTGTCTACATTTGCTTGCTGACCTAAATAACATCCAGAAGACAAATCGAAGCTCAGAGAAGCTAGTTTGGGGCTGCACAGCTGGCTGACAAGACAGACAGGAAGAATCAAGCTTCTCAGCCCAGGTCAGGAAGCTGTGAGGTGACCCTGGGACCAGCAGCATCAGCATCCCTTGGGAGTTTCTTAGAAACTAACTTACTTTACTGAAACAGAAACTACAGGGACAGGAGAGATGGTACAGCAGTTAAAAGCATGCATTGCTCTTAACCATACCTGCAGTACCCACATAGTGGCTGCCCCTTGCAGGTGGTACACCCATACCCAAGGGGGCAAAAACCCATGCATGTAAACTAAAGTTAATAAGGAGATGTTTGAAAAACTGTGGATTTTTTTTGTTTGTTTCATTATTTATTTGTTTATTTATTTGTGTTTGAGACAGGGTCTCACTGTGCATCCTTGGCTGGCCCGGGACTAACTTTGAAGAACAGGTAGGCCTTTTACTCACAGAAAATCTGCCTGCCTCTGCCTCCTGAATGTTAGAATTAAAGGCATGTGCTACTGTACCTGGCTGCTTATTATGATTATAATTATGATTTTAGTCAGGCTGGGCATGATAACACACAGTTCTTTACTCCCACACTTGGGAGGCAGACGTAGGCTAATCTCTGGGAGTTTGAGGCCAGCCTAATCTACAAAGTGAATTCTGGGATAGCCAGAGCTGTTACAGAGAGAAATCCTGGAGGTGGGGGTGGGGGGGATCCAAAGTCATATCCCATCCCCCCCCAGCTACAAGGCACACTTGAAGCCAACCTGTCTAAAACAGTAAAAGCAAGCTGAGGCATAGAAGTGCATGTTTTAATCCCAGCATGCAAGAGGCAGAGGCAGGTGGATCTCTGTGAGTTCCAGACCAGTCCTCTGAAAGAGCGATGAGTGATCATAACTGCTAAGCCATCTTTCCAGCTCCCTCCTCATTGTTTACCTTTTTAATCAAATGCACAACTCTAGGCTGACTCCAGTTCACCAAGGAGGCAAATGTCACCTCCAACTCCTGATCCTCTTGACTTTACCCCCCAACTGCTGGGATGATGGGTGTGCATTGACACGCTTAGCTTGATTTTATTTTCACATTTGCAGTGATGGGGAGATCCTACACCGGGACAGGAACATTTTAAACATTCAGTATTAGCTGGATACTACGATGCCTTCCTGTAATCCTTGTACTTAGGGGAGTAAGGAGAATCAGGGGTTTGAGGTCATCCTTGGCTACATACATTCTGAGCTACTTGAGGCCCTATCTCAAAAATAAAAACAACAAAGAGAAAAAAAAAAAAAAAGCAAAAGGAAATGGTAATAAACTGGAGAGATGGCTCCGAGGTTAGGTTAGGAGCACTGGCTGCTTTTCCAGAGGTCCTGAGTTCAATTCCCAGCAGCCACGTGATGGCTCACAACCATCTGTAATGAAATCTGTTGTCTTCTTCTGGCCTGCCGGCAGGCATACATGCAAACAGAACACTGTATACATGATAAATAAATAAATCTAAAAAATTAAAAAAAGGAAATCATGAAACAAAGGCTGTACACAACCACTGAGCTATGCTGAGACAGGAAAATGCATCTTAAACAGATGCCAGGAGCCTTTTCTGCATCCAAAAGCTGAGAAGTGACATCTGCTGGTCCACTTTCCTCAAGAAAGGGCCCACTGTCTATTTTCATCTTTGGGATATTCACCCCTAGTTTGTGGAGAGGAGCTCTCAGCTAAAGGGCATAGGACCCACGAAGCTGGCCCAATGAGGACTATGGTGTAAACCAATTCAATGAGGATTTGAGCGCATTCTGCCTCCTGCCTGAGCCACATCCTGTTTTGAAGGTAAGGAAACTCCCGAGGGCTGGAGAGGGCTCTTGTAGCCCCGACACCTAGTCTTCAAGGATTAAGCAAGCACTTAGCAATTGTGCCCTGACAGGTTTTACCGTTTCTCTTTTAACAGAAGAGAGGCCCAAAGAAATGAGAAATGAGAATGGGCTCATCTGGGGAATCAAATGTAATTTCTCCAATCCGGGAAAAACCTGGATCGAAATCAATTTAATCAACATATGTGGTTAGTTTGCAGCCACCAGTGGCTCCCCATCCTGTGCGTGTTTGTATTCATGGCAGAGCCACAGACTGCAGAATTGGCCTCTAATCAATAGCTCGAAGACCATCTCTCGATCAAGCTTACAGGTAAAGGCTGAGTCTATTTTCCAGTACAGATACTGGGTTTTTTTGTTTGTTTGGTTTTTCTGTTTTGTTTGTTTTAAAATAATGTATTTGACTTTATTTTATCTGCATTGGTGTGAAGGTGTCAGATCTCCTGAAATTGGAGTTACAATTTTCAGCTGCCATATGGGTGCTGGGAATTGAACCTGTGTCCTCTGGAAGAACAGCCAGTGCCTCTAACCCCTGAACCATCTCTCTAGCCTCTGTTTGTTTGTTTGTTTGAGACAGGGTTTATCTGTATAGTCCTGGATGTCCTGGAATTTACTCTGTGACCAGGCTGGCCTCGAACTCGGAGATCCACCTGCCTCTGTGACTAAAGGTGTGTACCACCAGGCCCAGCTGGTTTTGTGTTTTTGAGACAGGATTTCATTCATGCCAAGGTGGCCTCCAGTTCACTATATAACCAAGGATAGTCTTGACCTTGTGGTCTTCCTGTGTCCACCTCCTAAATTCTGGGATTACAGGCCAGTGCTACCACAGCCAAGTTGGTTTTACACATTCGAAACAGGAGAAAGATCAGCTAGGCTCTGGTGGCTCAAACCTGTATTCTCATCATTCTGGAAGCAGAGGGGAGATCAGGAATTCTAGGCTAGCCTAGGCTACAAAGTGAGTCTCAGATCAGTCCAAGCTATATTAGCAAGACCTACTGAGGTTGTGGAGGGAACAAGGTAAAGGGATTGTGGGATGTCTTACAAACATCCACCCGACTGTGAAATGAGCTGAGGGAGCCAAGTGCCTTTCTGGTGAGGTTGAGATCCAACTGGAATTTGAATAGACAAGAAAAACAGGGCTTTATCCCAGCACCAAGTCAGGTCATTCCCCTCAAGTTTACCTACAAAACAGTTGTTTAAGGCATTCTGGTGGCCTTGGTGACTCTGGCAGAGCCCTGGTAGCTAGGAGCTCTTGTATTGCAAGCTATATTATGTCATACAAAACTATAATCCTTTCAAAGTGGAAAAAAAAATGTTGCTGCGATGTCACTCGGGCAGTAGACTGTGCCTAACGTGCAGGAAGCCCTGGCTTCCATCCCTGTCACAATGGAAGTGGCACACGCCTGTAATCCCAGCACCCTGGAAGTGAAGGATGGAAAACCAAAAAAAAAAAAAAAAAATCCAAGCTCAGATGGGTGCGGTGGTACACACCTTTATTTGATTCCAGCTCTCAGGAAAAGAAGGTCCCTATGACTTAGAGGCCAGCCCTGGTCTGTCAGGGCTGTTACACAAAGAAATCCTGTCTTGGGGGCCGGTGGGGTAGGGTTGGGACCCAAGGTCATATCCCATTCCCTAGCTACAAAACACAAAACTTGAGGCCAGCCTATCTAAAAAAGTAAAAGTAAACTGAGGCATGGCAGTGCATGGTTTTAATCCCAGCATGCAAGAGGCAGAGGCAAGTGGATCCTTGTGAGTTCCAGGCCAGTCTTGTTCACATAGCAAGTTCCTGGCCACCAGCCCTGGCTACGTAGTGAAACTATGGCAAAAAAAAAAAAAAAAAAAAAAAAAAAAAAAGGAAAGGAAAAGAAAAAGGGGGTGGGGTGGGGAGAATAACACCTATTATTAATTTCATGGGAAGGGGAAGTTCCCACAATTCCAAATATCCAGACTAATTCTAAAGTCCACTAAATAGCCAAATGAAAGAGAAAGGGCATTCCTACATTTGTTCTCAAAACACTGAACTTTTTACTGTGTGCTGGACATGACAAGGCTTGTTTCAGTTGAGGGTGTGGCTCTGTGGTACAGTGCATGCCCTGGGCTCCATCCCCAGCACTGTCAAGAAAAAAAAAAAATACGAAGAGGAAAATTCATCTACACCCTGATATGGTTGTGGTCCCACTACGAGTTTGCTTAGAGCTAACCCAACAGAATAACATGGGACCAGTTCAGTACATAACAAGTAAGGCATCCATCCATCCCTAGTATAGCCAAGAAAAAATCAGAAAGTAAAAAAGAGAGAGAGAAAAAAAAAAGGAGCTGGAGGGATGACTGAGCAGTGAAGGGCCCTTGCTGCTTCTCCAGAGGATGCTTGTTCAAATACCCAACATCCACTTTGGGTGGTTTGCAACCACCTCTAACTCCAGCTCCAGGACAATGACAGCTTCTTTTGGATTTCTTGAATATTGCACTCACATGCACACCCCCCAACGTGTACATACAACTTAGGGTAAAGGAAATAAAATATCTAAAGTAGATATTTTAATATTTATTTTTCATTGTATGTGATGGGTGTTTTGCCTACATATATGTCTCTATATTATATGTGTGAGTGCCCAAAAAGGCCAGAAGAGGGTGCTGGAGCTGGAGTTTCAGATGGTTGTGAGGAGCCACCTGGTGCTGTGGTTAAGAGCACTGGCTGCTCTTCCAGGTCCTGAGTTCAATTCCCAGCGACCACATGGTGGCTCACAGCCTTCTGTAATGAGATCTAGTGCCCTCTTCTGGTGTGCAGGCAGAATACTGTATACATAATAAACAAACACAAATTTATTTATTTATTTATTTTTGGAGGCAGGGTTTCTCTGTTTCGCAGCCCTAGCTGAAACTAACTTTTGTAGACCAGGTTGACCTTGAACTTACAGAAATCAACACACATACACACTAAAAATTTAAAACTAAAAACAGACACATCCATCATGATGGGGAGTTAGAAAGAGTCAAAAGACCGCCTATTTACACAGGGACTCACACAGACCTGCACCTGATCCAGATCCATAGAAAACCTGTTGGCTGGGTTAGCACACAGCCTGTCACACCCCAGCATGCTGGGAGGCCTCAGGAGCCTCAGCAATGGGAAACTGACCTGGCTTCTCTAGTGCGTGCTTGTGAAGTAAGGCTGGTCATTTGGAAAAGTTATCTTTCTAGCTGGAATCCAGCCCCCCCCCCCCCCCCTCTGAGGGACAAAACCTCAGAGAAGCCCTGCTGGCTCCAGTGAGCCTGGAGAAGGACCATGTGTCCGTCCACTCCCTGGAGCCTGAAGCTCAGTGCCCTCCACTCTGCCAGCTACAGCTGGCATTATTATTATTATTTTTAATCTGCTGGATACTTTAAATAGCTGTTATTACCCACACAGTGTTCAAAAGAGTACGTTTATTACCAAACCTCATTAAAACGGCCTGTGGAGGACTGTGGTTTGACACTGAAGTGTCCCCTCCACAAATCACCACCCAGAACACTTGGCCTGCTGGGGAGGATCCCAGTGTCACTCAGCAGGGGTGAGTACAGGTGAAGCTGAGATCAGAAGGGTAATAAGTACAGGACACAGAGGGCACAGCCTCAGTTCCCTGGCTCACACTCTGCCTCTGCATTTGGCTTGTGTTCTTCAAGTTAAGCCGATTCTTCGTGTCTCGGTTCCCTCCTCTCTGTGGACTAATCAACCAAGAGGTCTTCAAAAAAATAAAAAATAAAACAGAATAATCTAGGTATTACACAAAAGCAAGAAAAAGAAATGTACCACATGAGGTCAAAGTAGCTTCCCTTTTATCCTGATGTAGGTGGGTGGGGACCACATCTCAAGCTTCCCATATGAGTCTTCTGGTATCATCATAAAGGGGAAAGAGAGTTAAAAAAAAAAAAAAAAAAAAAAGTGGAGTGGGCTGGAGAAGATGATGCAGCCTTTAAAACCTCTGGCTGCATGTGGCTGCTCTTTCAGACGTTCAATTCCCAGTACCCACTGGTCGTTCCCAACCACTGGAATCTGAGGCCCTCTTCTGGCCTCCCCGGCTCCAGGCATGCACTTACATTCAAGCAGGAAAAAAAAAAGTCCAGGCAAAATGGTACAAGCCTTTATTTAATTCCAGCACATAGGGAGCAGAGGGAGGTGGATTTCAAGGCTAGCCTGCCCTCCACAGTGAGATCCCATCTCAAAAGCTAGCTAAACCTACTGTGGGTAGTTTTTTGCCACCTCCTGATCCACAGGGTCTCCTCCCCAGCTCTTTTGTGTGAGGGTGTGGGGTGGGGGGACTCCTTTGAGTGAAGTAATTTCTTTTCTTTTCTTTCAGAAATGACACACTAGGTGAGGTCTGAGACCGAGGGAGTGGAGCCTGGAAGTACCCTGAAGAGAAGCAACCGATAGCTTAGCTTGCCGCTTGGAGGAGGAGGGAGGGGCAGAGGCGTAGGAGGAGTCCACCAGGAGAGAAAAGCCTGCTGGCCTTGGAAGGAAGCTCCAAACTGGGGACACTCAATGGTTATACCACCCATGGGGGCTCCTCTTGGTTCTTTTGATGCCAGAAGAGGATGCAGTTCCAGAAGATGGAGAATTTGCAGAAGGCATGAGCCCCTCCACCCAAATCCACCAAAACTCTTCAGAGGTGGCTCAGTGTGCAGACCAACGATGGAAGTTCTCAGCCCTTTCTCAGTTCCCTCCTGGAGTAACCGGTTGGTGTTGTCAAATCCACAGAGTCAAATGTTGGGAAGCTGACTCTAGGCATGCCCAGGGGAGGTTATTTTAATTATGTTAATTGAGGAGGGAAAACCAACCACTGTGAATAGCTTTATTCCTTAGGCTCAGTGAACAGAGAGGGGGGCAGGGCAGCATTTCCTCTCTCCCCCCTCTCTCTCTCAGCTTCCTGACTACAGGTCTGCCTTGGACCAGCTGCTTCAGGCTCTTGCTGCTGTGACTTCCCACCATGATGGACTGCATCCTTGCATCCTTGAACTGTGAGCCATTACAACTCCCTCTCAAGCTGTTTTTTGTCTATTTTATCATAGTAGAAATGGGTGGGCGGCGGTGGTGGGGGAGACGATAAACAAAAGTCCCAAGATGTTCCTTTCTATGATGAGCCATATTGTTCACATGCGTTTGTTGTACAAGCTAAGGCCCCACAGCATGTCTGGAATTTCCTCCCTTGTCTCAGAAACTCTAAAATGCTTACTGTTTGCATCCTCAAAGAAGAAACTTCTAGAGTTTTATAGCTAGTCTGAGCTTATTGCCAATTTTAAGACAGTGTGGTGGGGACAGCTATCGGAGGCAAGTTTGGGATTGAGGCTCTCACACCATATATCCCTGACATGCATGGGGCTAGATATATCAGTATTTCAGGCTAGAGGGTCATTGAGGATAGACAGACCCTTTCCTCCTAAACAGTAGTTTTAAAACCAGAAAAGGAAGCCTCTGCTCCCCTGCTGCCCTGATTGTGCTAAGGAGAATCATCCTTCAGGCAAAACTGCAGGTGGCTGGTAACACGCCTGCACCCAAGGGCAGGAAGCTGACCTTCCTTGTATACACCTGTATATAATCTGAGCATTTGGGAGGTGGAGGCAGGGGGATTTCCAAGGGTTCAAGGCTAGCCCGTCCTACAAAATATTTCCTTGCCTCAAAACAAAACAGTAGAGTCACATGCTTATAATCCCAGAATTTGGGAAGCAGAGGCAGGAGGACCAGAAATTCAAGGTTATTTTAGAATACATTGGGACTTTGAGGCCAGCCTGAGCTACAAGAGACTAAGAGAAAAACCCCAAACAATAGACAGGCATGGTGATACATGCCTTTAATTCGAACACTCAGCAGGCAAAGGCAGCCAGCTCTCTGTGTTTAAGGTCAACTTGGTCTACATAGAGGGCTCCAAGCCAAAAGCAACAAAGGTAACTATAAAAGCCAAGAGGTGGGGACTTTGGAGGCAAGCAGGCCTGCTCAGGGGAGGCTGAACATCACCCCCAAACACACCAAAACATAGACCTGGTCCAGCTAGGCCATGACTTTCACCATGCCTTGCATTAGAGAATAGGGCCATTCCAAACCGTTTTCGTGAGTACACTCCAAGCACCCGAGTAAAGGATTTAGGAATATTTTTTTCCCAGGCTAGCTTCCCAGAAGTTAAAATGTCTGGGATAAAGCATGGGACTTCTCTTTAGTGTAGGACTCTCAGGGTGTGGCCTGGGTTGCCCCTGAGGTTGGGTTCTATCGCCTTGGTTTCCCAAGTGCTGGGATTACATTTGTGTGTGTGTGTGTGTGTGTGTGTGTGTGTGTGTGTGTGTGTGTGTGTGCCCTAACATATACTGCCGAAAGACTGGATTGTTCTTTCTTTTTCTTTTTTTTGCATGCAGGAAGCCCTGACTGTATACAGCACAGGATAAACCAGACATGGAAACACACACCTGTCGTCTCAGGGAGGCAGGCACGGGAGAATCAGAATTCCAAGGTTGCCCTCAGCTAGAAAAGGAGTTCAAACCTAGCTGGGACTACAGGAGACTGTCTCAAAAATATCAAACTAGAAAACCCCCAGCAAAAAAGATGCTGCATGCTGGTCTTGGAGTTAGCACTGGCTAAGAGAATGAGCCAGGCACACTATTCCACGGAGGCTTTGAAGATAGCATCTCCTGTATGACAGGAGATATTATCTCTCTTAATACTTGAGTGCTCCCTTTGAAGGTTGAAATTTATGATCTTCCTCCTAAAGACAGGGAAGTGAGACATAGCTTGTCTGAAATTTACATGGTTAATGTGCTGCATCTGACTTGTTTATTCTCACCTGTGTTCCTAAATCCATTAGTCTAATTCTCAGGGTCCAAGCCCGTGGATCTAAGAAAGGCACACGCCAGGCACACTATCTTCCTCTTGCTCCAAGTTCTAAGGGGTACCTACCCCTTCCTAGCTGGTGCAAGCTCTTCCACTTATACCGGGCCTGGACAAGCTTTTCACAGAGGTGCACATCTCCCAGTCTATATAATGGTGCAGAGCTCAGGTGGTATAATGCTTGACCATGCACAAAAACCTGGATTCTGTTCTCAGTACCTTTTAAAACCAGGCTTGGTGGTGCATGCCTATACTCTTAGCACTGTGGAGGTGGAGGCAGGAGAATCAGAAGGTCTAGGTCATCCTTGTTGAAGCAGTGAGTTTTAGGCCAGAATAGTATATACAGGTTTCAAAAGTAAAAGTGGGACAGGGTGGGCGTGTAGCGTGGTGGGGCTGCATCTTGGGTTTTCCTCCGTTCCTCTGGGTCCAGCTTTAGGAAGTGGCTGCCTTCTTGGTTTTTTGCCTGTGGCTCCCGGGCTCCAGTCACTTGGCCAGATGACTCTTACAGGGTGGGCATCCTGCTTTGATGGGTGAGCGGTTCTGGCACAGTCAAGGGCAGCTTTGCCCACGCACATCCCTTTACAAGCCCTCACAAGCCTGACTAAGGTCTGTAAGGACCTGCAGAAAGAAACAACAGCTTTCTATGTGAGCTCCTGCCTCTGTGCTTGCTCACCAAGAGGAGTTGTAACTGAGGGTCATCCTCCTGCCTCCACCTTCCCAGTGCTAGGATTACAGGCCTGCCCAAACATGCCCTGTTACAGCCAGCCCCGAAACCCAAGGCTTCACACGTGCCAGGCAGGTACTTTACTTTTTTTTTTTCCTTTTTAACTTTATTTTGAGCTGAGTTTTGCTTTGTAACCCAAGATAGCCTCCATCTCACAATCCCTCTGCCTCCCCCTTGGTAAAATCACAGGCATTCTATTCTTACAATATTTCTGCTGTTCATTTTAGGTTCTCTGGCTTGGTTCCTATAGATTGTACTGTTATTAAAAAAAAAAAAAAAAAAAAAAAAAAAAAAAAAAAGATAAGGGCTGGAGATGGCTCAGCAGTTAACAGCAGCTCTTGCAGAGGACCCAGGCTCAATTCCTTGTACTCACAGGGTAGTCCCAATCATCCTAACTCTAGTTCAGAAACTCTGACCTCTGCGGGGGACCAGGTATACATGTTAAATACATGCTGGCAAAAGATTCCTACACATAAATAAATCTTTAAAAAAAATAGTATTTTGGGGAGGGGGTAGAGCACACTTTTACACTTTTAATGCTAACACTTGGGAAGCAGAGGTAGGCTGATCTTTATGAGTCTGAGGCCAGCCTGGTCTACAGAGCGAGTTCCAGGACAGCCAAGGCTATCTATACAGAGAAACCCTGTCTCAAAACAAAACAGGAAAAGTGTAGAAAGAAAATGCCTTAACAGGAGAAAACCCTGTATGTTAATATTTTTTAGATTTATTTTATTTTATCTTATGCATACAAGTGTTTTGCCTGCATATATGCAAGTGATTGGTGCCTGTGGGTCCGGTACCCAGGCAAGAACAGCAAATGTATCTCTCCATCAGTGAGGGCACAGATGCTAGATGTATGCCTTTTACCACCACAGGAGGACACCCAGAATGAACACCCCAAAGGCTTAGTTAGCATTTGGGCTATAGTAGCCAAAGAATGAGGCATTTTTCAGTGAGATAGGTCAAGGCTGGAGAGATGGCTCAGTGGCTTCGATTCCCAGCATCCACAGGGTAGCTCACTACTGTCTGCTACTGCTAGGCAGGCAGAGGCAGGAAGATTGGAGTGAGTTTGAGACCAGCATGGTCTACGGAGTGAGCTCTTGTATTTTTAGCACTGGCCTGGCATATGTGGGGCTTGAACTTAGTCTTTAGTACTGCTGAGGGAAAAAAAAAATCATATATATATTTGGCTTGAAACACACCCTTAGTTCCAATGCTTGGAAGGCAGAAACAGGCAGGTCTCTGTGAGTTCGAGGCCGCCTGGTCTACACAGTGAGCTTCTAGGACAGCCAGAGCTACACAGTGAGATCCGTCTCTTAAACAATCTATTTGTTTACTCTGTGTATGAACATGTGTGGAGGTCAGAGGTCAACTTTGTAGGGTTGCTTCTCTGGACCTGTATAAATTCTGGGGGTCAAGCTCAGGTCATCAGGACTGCAGGGAAGTACCCTATCTGCTGAACTGTCTTGATTTTTTTTTTTTTTTTTTTAATTGTGACTGGGTTTCCGGTATCCCAGCTGGGTTTTGAGTTACGTAGCTGAGGACAACCTTACATTTCTTTCATTTTTTATTTTCATCTATTTTAGGTTTTTCAAGACAAGGTTTCTCTGTAGCTTTGGAGGCTGTCCTGGAGCTCTCTCTGTAAATCAGGCTGGGTTTGAACTCCCAGAGATCTGCCTGCTTCTTCCTCCAGAGCGCTGAGATAAAAGACCTTTGCCACCACCGCTCAGCAACCTTCAATTTCTAATCCTGCCTCTGCCTCTTGAGTGCTGGGATGCTGGGATGCAAGGTATAAGCCTCCATGAGAAGTTTATCTGTCAGGGCTGGAGAGATAGCCCAGTGGTTAGGAACACTTACTCTTTTTCTTCTGGAAGACAAGGGTTAGCTTCCCAGCACCCAGATGGCAGCTTACTACAGTAAGTCACTATCTCCAGCTCTGTGGAATCCAGCATCTTCTACCTGCTATCCAGGAACACCAGGTGTACCCATGGCGAAACAGCTTGTGCAAATTAAAAATTAAAAGTTGCTGGGGTCCTGAGGCAGAAACCCTAGGCCTCAGTCATGCTAAGCCAACAGACTGCTAACAGCCCCATCCCTCGCCCTGACACCTGTCCTGGCTTTAATTGGGGAAACAGCAAGAGAGAAGAGAAAATGTGTTTTGTTTTTGGCTAGGAACAGAAGCGAGAGAGGCCGAGGTTCACTTTTTCACTTCCCCGGTTGGGATTTTTCCAGAAGCTGGGTAAAAGTAGAGGGAGAGGCTGAGAAAGGAGAGGGTGGTCACGTTTCCCGGGAATGGTCTTTTTCAGGAGTTTGGGCACAGCCTCTTCCCTGCTTTTCTGGTTCTGTTCAGTCATCACCCTGGCAATTCTTGGCAATTGTCATCCCTCTTGGCACTTGGGGAAGGATGTCCTTGAGTGTGTAGATAGGGTTTTCTTTTTTCTGATTCAAGGTTTCTCCATGTAGCCCTGGCTGTCCTGGAATTTATGTAGACCAAGCTGGCCTCGAACTCACAAAGAGAACTGCCTGCTTCTGCTTCCTGAGTGTGCCATTATACTTGGCCTGGGATTTAAATTTTTTTTTTTTTAAGACAAGGTTTTACTATAGTTGGGCTGGGCCAGCCTTGAATGCCAGCAATCTGAGACTAAGCAAAGAATTACAAGCATGTGATCCACTGAGGCTTGTTTTGTAGATGAGGCTGAGGGTGGAGGTGTCTGGCAGTCTGTTAGGTCACTAGGATTAGGCCAGAGATAGTCAGATAGTAGATCTGGAGAAGGGAGGCTTTATAAGTGGCCAAGACTGTCCTTGAAGAAGTAACTTTCCTCAGGCAGGACACTGGAGCCTCAGTAAGTGTATAAGTTCCCCAGGCTCCACCCAGTGCCCAAGCTAATGGTGGTTGTGCACACTGCCTGGCCTCATTGAGACTCCACATTGGTCCACAGACTGCTGGTAGAGGGGGAATGTCCATAATCTCCCTTAATATAACTCTCCTGCCTACTATACATGAGCTAATTCAGGGTTTCTCAGGCAACCCCTTTGTATTTTTTTTAATGATGTATTTTTATTTTATGTACACTGGTTTAGTGTCAGATCCCCTGGAACTGGAGTTGCAGGAGAGCCGTGAGCTGTCATGTGGGTGCTGGGAATTGAACCAGGGTCCTCTAGAAGAACAGCTAACACTCCCAACCACCGAGCCATAGCCATATCTCCAATCCCCACCACCTTTTGTATTTTTATTTAAAAAAAATAGAGTGGGTGGGTCTCCATAAAGGCCAGAAGTATTGGATCCCTGGAGCTAGAGTTCCAGGCAGTTTTGAGCTGCCCTACCGGGGTGCTGGGAACTGAACTCTGTCCTCTGCAAGACCAGCCAGAGCTCCCAACCACTGAGCCACCTCTCCAGCCCTTCGGGTCCCTTTTTCTGGGCCATGGAGGCACACACCTTCAATCCCACTGTTTAGGAAGCAGAGATTCCTATGAGTCTTGAGTTTCTGCTTCTTCCTGTCTCTGCCTCCCCAGGGCTGGGATTAAAGGCATGTGCCATCATCATTCCTGGAGTGACCATTTCCTAGGACTTCTTGTATGCTAGGCAAGCCTCCACCAACTAGGCTGCATTCTAGCCTCTCCTCCCCCATAGAAATGATTTACATTTCTTTATTCATTTGTTAGTTTGATGTGTGTGGTTGTCCAAGCTTACCCTGTGGGAATCCCCTTTTTACCCCATGAATTTCAGAACTTGAACTCAGGACAATCTTGGCAGCAAGGCTTTCTATTCACTGGACTATCTTGAAGGCCCTTTTTTTGTTGTTGTTTTTTTTGTTTGTTTGTTTGTTTGTTTTTTCCAAGATAGGTTTTTACTATGTAACTCTGGATAGCCTGGAACTTTCTTGACTTTCTTTTCTTACCTATTTCTTTTTTTTCTTTTTCAAGACAAGGTTTCTCTGTGTAACAGTCTTGGCTGTTCTAGAACTTGCTTGGTAGACCAGGCTGGCCTGGAATCATAGAGATCCACCTACCACTGCCTCCTGAGTGCTGGGATTAAAGGCTGCTCCACCACTGCCTGGATAGCTGGAACTTTCTATTTGGATCAGGCTAGCTTTGTTCTTGCAGTGATCCTCCTGCTTCAGTGCTGGGATCATAGGTATGTGCCACCACACTGGCTTCCCAGGTACCACTGACATGCCATCCTGAACAGTGCTTGGGAAATCCATTTGGTAAGTAGTTTTTCCTAATTCATGGGATGTCTGTGGCCAAATGTCTTCCGTTAGCCCACTGGCCCAATCATTAGATCCAAGATGGATCCAGACTGATGATGGTCAGACAACTTCTAATCAACCTTATTACAATGCCAGCTGCATGTTAAGTGACACCACAGGGACACAACAGTTGACAATTGTCATAGTGAGGAAAAACCATAAAAAGAGGGAACTGGCTGCATGGCACTACAATTCCCGGGAAAGCGGTGAATATCCCAGCATCCCTTCCCTTCAGCATCTCATCCCAATCCTCATTTCTTTTGCCCTGTATCTTAGTTCCATCCACAGGATGAGGGGGATGGAAAGAGAACAAACAGGCTGTCCTCTGATCCCACACACACATGTGCGTGTGTCCATGTGTGCACACAGGCACACACACATACACACATATATATACACACATACACACACATATATACATACACACACATACATATATACACACATACACACATATATATACACACACACATATATATACACACACATGCATACTTGTACACACACATACACACATATATACACACATACACACACATATATACATACACACATACACACACATATATATACATACATACACACACATATATACATACAACATATATACACACATATATACACAGATACACATACATATATATACACACATATATACACACATATACACACTCATACACACATATACACACATACACACATATATCCATAATACACACATATGTACACATACACACATATATACACGCACACATACACATATATACACACATATGTACACACATACACACACATATATACACATATACACACATAAACACATATATACACTCATACACACATATACACACATACACATATACACACACATATACATAATACACACACATGTACACACATATACACACATGTGCACACATATACACATATATACATGCACACATACACACATATATACACAATACACACAGACACATATACACACATACACACATATATACATACACATACACACATACATACATATATATACATACATACACACACCGCGCACCACTCAATGCACTGACATTCACATATCACACCCATGCACAAACACACATATACAGGCACACACATAGACACAAACACACATATATACAAATACAGACACACAGATACAGACAGACACACATACATAGAAACACGTACACATATACTTAGACACACACACAGAAGGGTCATTTTCTGTGGTGATACCACCCTCTGCCCTGAGCAAACGAAACTGAAGTTCTCTGAAGAAGCTGCATTTGTCTTCAAGAGCATGCCACCCTCTTGACCTTGGCTGAGTAGAACATGGCACTTTGAGAAAGATGAAGGGTATAGGTCGAGAGTGCGATTATCCCAGCTGTCTTCAGTGCCATGTAATAACCATTTACTACCCACTTCTCCTATGACCTAACATCCTCTTGACTTTTAGAAGACATTCTTGACACACAGGGTGTAGCTTCCATCAACCATTACACTAAGAACTCAGTTAAATAGGTTTCTCAGCCAAGGATGCTGTGCTTGCCTCTAGTATGCGGGAAGCTGACATTTCATTCCTGGCACATTATAAAGCAGGATTCAATACACACCTGCAATCTCAGTGTTTGGGAGGTGGAGGCAGGAGGATCAGAAGTTCAGACCATCTTTTGGTCACATAGAGTTCAAGGCTAGTCTGGACTATATGAAGTCTTGTCTCCTGGTTGCTTAATTCAGCACTCTGGAGGCAGAGGCAGGTGGATCTCTGAGTTCATCTACCTAAAGGTCGCACCAAAGCATTCTGGTTTTGTTTTGGAACAGGGTTTCATGTGTCTCAGGCTGGCTTACAACTCAATATACAGGTGAGGGTGACCTCGAACTCCTGATCCTCTGCTTCCTCTATGCTGGAATTACAGACATGCCCCCACCGGTCTATGCAGTGCTGGGGACTGAACCTTTGGCTTTGTGTACTAGGTGAGTAATTGAGCCACATCCCTAGCCCCTCCGTCTTCTATAATTTGCAATGACTCACGACTTTTCTTTTGTCCTATGACTAAACAGGTTAATGTTACTTTTCCCAAGCGTCATTTCCACATGTCAATCCAGCTGACTTGAACTTGAACTTACTCTTGGTCAAGAGAATGGAATTTGTGACCTGGGTGGAAACCTAATGCTCCAGCTGGTTCACTCACTTTGTGTAAGGACCATCCCATTCATCTTATGCCCTGGGAAGAAATGGGTGGAATAATTAATTGTTTAGTGAGATACTAGAGTCTCCTTCCAGAGGCTTTTTGTCACAGCCACATAAACTGGTCCGTCTCTTTGGAAAGCTTCATTGTACCTTACCTTCTATCTCTTGTCAGAGTATGTTCATCAACATTTTGGGCTTTCTTACACTTTCTCTAAAGCCTTTCTCCACATCATGTGGCTGCTTGTCAGCCATGTGTTTGACGCCTGCCCCTGCTAGTTTAGATGGTGTGGCCCTTTTCCTTTTTCCATTCCCCTCTGGGCAGCTGATGTTTACAGCTTGCCTGCCCTGGGGGTGGGGGGTTTCTTTTAAAACGCTAATAAAATTGTCCTTGGGTCTCCAATTGAGTTTCTTCTTAAAAATTTTTAATCAATGAGGCTAAGAACCTCAAGAGGGGACCCCGGTTTTCCCACACGCCTTCAGCAGAGCTGGTGTTTGCCATCAGTGACAGCAGCTGGCTCAGCGCTCTCCGGATCCCCCACCTCCCGAATGCCAGCGGTTCCTCTCTTCCATCTACAAGATCCAGAAATATTTCCTGACATTGACAGATGTTCTGTGGGAGCAATTGCTGTCCCCTTCCCAATGGAGAGCCATGGAATTGCTGGAAAAAATTACCTTCCCATGTGCCGGGGCTCTGGCTGGGGCCCCTCCAGGGGTAGGGATGTCAGAACCAGATGCCTCACTTTGATCCTAACAGCCTAACAGACTGCTTAGCCATGTGTTTCCTATCTGCTGGGGGACTCCAAGACCTCATTGTCCTGGAGTCTATGGGAATTACCAGGCTCCCTCAGGGACACTAGAAGGGGTAACATGTCAGTGATGTCTTTGTTAATGAAGAAACATATCATTCTGTGAAGGGAACGATAACAGAAGTTGATATGGGGCTACATGTGATTCCTGCACTTGGGAGGTAGAGGCAGGGGAACTTCAAGTTTAAGACTAGCCTGGGTTACATATCAAGTCCTAGCCTCAAATAAATAAGTAAATCAATGAGGTGTTGGAGAGATCAGCAGTCAAGAACATGTACTGCTGTTGTAGCGGCTGTGGGGTAACTTGAAACCATGAGGAAAGCCAGCTCCGGGGACCTGATGTTTCGGCCTCTGTGAGCCCATGCACTCATGTACTTACTCTTACACGTAATTTAAAAAAAAAAAAGTCTCAAAAATAATGAACAAAATACTTAAAGAAATGTGGAACTGGAGAGATGGGTCAGCAAGTAAAGTAGCCACTGTGTGAGCATGAAGATCTGAGTTCTGATCCCAAGAACCCACAGAAGAGCCAACTGTGCCTTTAATCCTAGAGCCTGGGAGATGGAGGATCCCTGGAGCTCTCTGGACTGCTAGCCTTGCAGAATTGGTGGACTCTGTGTTCAGGGGGAGAACATGCCTCAAAAAATAAGTTGGAGACTTTGAGGAGATCGCTCAGTGGTAAAGGTGCTCGCGAAGCAAACATGAGGTCCTGGGTTGGGATCTCCAAACCCCACACAAACGCTAGGCAGGTGTGATGGTCCACCTGTCATCCCAGCTCTTGGGAAGCAGAGAGATTCCCAAGGCAAGTAAGTCATCTAGCTAGACCAGCTGAGTTGGTGGGTTCAACTGGATGGCCTGGCCTTGATCTATAAGGTGAGGAATGATCAAAGGAGACACTTGACATTAGTCTTTTGTTTCCACACACATACCCCCCAACACATGTAACTAGGAATACCACACCCAATGTCAGATGGAGAACTGAGGAAGACACCTGCATGCTTACAGCACGTTTACATGCACGTGTACACTCTTGCACCTCACAAATGTATATACATATCCACAATACCCACACAATAAGAAGTGACTAAGGGGTTGGATCTTGGCAGGTGTGGAAGACTGTGTGACCTCAGGCAAGTCCCTTAACCTCTCTGGGTTGGGAAGATCAAGTGCTGTGGGTTAGAAAGGTGTCCAGAGCCTCTGTGGCCTTCAGCTGGCCCTGCCCTATGAATGCAGAGTACATGTTTTCACTCTTGAGGTGCAAGCAGGGGTGGGTTGTTACGGAAGTTGCCTAAACATTTCCTGAAAATGTAAAGCTGCAGAGTCCTGTCCCACAATCTTGCCATTTTAAACCCTGAGAGCCAGCGTGGGGTCTGTGTCTAGAAAGGATACAAGTCAAAGGGTTGGGAGAGACTTTGAGGTGGGCGGTTTCTTTATTGGCCTTTTGTTTGGGGCTGACTGGGATCTGATATTCTTAGAAAGTTTGAGTTTTCTTGATCTCACTTGAGGGGGCTAGAGAGATGGCTCAAGGCTAAGGACACTTTCCTCTCATCTGGAGGACCCAAGTTCAGCTTCCAGCACTCATACCAGGTGGCTCTTACCTGCTTGCGACCCCAGGTGTAGGAAATGGATTCCCTCTTCTGGCCTCTGTGGGCACCTGCCTTTAATGCAGATCTCTGTGAATTCAAGGCTGATTTGGTCTACAAAATGAGTTATGGACAGCCAGGGATACAAAATGAGACCCTGTCTCAAAACAAACAAACAAATATTATATATACATACACACGTATATTAAAAACAGAGTTTCTCTGTGTAGCCCTGGCTGTCCTGAAACTCACTCTGTAGAACAGACTGACCTTGAACTCTGAGATCCTCCTGCCTCTGCCTCCTGAGTGCTGGAATTAAAGGTGTGCACCACCATGCCTGGGTTGTAAGATAAAAGTCAAAAAAACCCAAACCAAATCAAAACAACAACAAAAAGCCTCCTAAGGATATTAAAGAAACTTCCATGGAGGTGATGATCGAAGGCTTAAGAGAAGTTAATTAAAATTACAGAGCATGAAGAGATGGCTCTGTGGTTAAGAGCACTTGCTCTTCCAGAGCACACTAGTTCAATTCCCAGTACCCACATGCCAACTCACAGCTGTCCATAACTTTAATCCCAGCGGATCTGATGCTCTCCTCTGGCTTCCTTGGGCACAAGACACAGATGTGGTACAGACATACATGTAGGCAAAACACCACTACATATAATAGATAGATAAAATGATAGATAGATGATTGATAGATGATAGATATATAGGTAGATAGATAGATAGATAGATAGATAGGTAGGTAGATAGATAGATAGGTAGGTAGGTAGGTAGATAGATGATAGATAGATGATAGATAGATAGATAGATAGATAGATAGGAATCCATTGTTTTGAACTAATCCTCAAACGGCTCTAAGCAGCCAGGCTAAAAACCAGGCCAGACTTGGTTCCCGACCTTTCTAATGAGCTGCGTCTGGCCTAGAGAAGTGAAGACAAGACAATATTTTCCAGCTGAATTTCTCAGGCAGGTCACTTCATTGACAGCTAAAGGCAGTACGTAAAAGTTCTCTGGTGTTTCAAGATGTGTCCTCACCCTATTGTTTGGTTCCCTTGACAAAGCTTTCTACAGAGAAGATTCTGACAGTTCAACGCATCCGAGTACCTATTGTGTTTCTTGGCATTCTAGACTAAGTCTATAAAATAATTGTATAACAACTAAAGGCTAATAAAGATTAAGGTAGGGCTGGGGTGTGGCTCAGTGGTGGCTTAATTTGTTTAGCTTGCTTGAGGACCTGGGCTCCTCAGCACTATATAGAGGCAGGAAGCAGGGCTGGGATGTGCTTTAGTTGGTATAGTGCCTGATATCAAAGCATGAAGCCCCAGCATCCCACAAAGTAGGGGTGGAGGTGCACCCTGCCAGGGAGGAGGTATAAGTGGACTCCTGGGCAGACAGAGAAGTCTGGGATGAAGAAGGCATGAACAGTACAGAGAAACGAGGTAATGAGCCACCTGACAAAATGTAGATGAAAGTAAATGGGTTAATTTTAGTTATAAGAGCTAGTGGGACAAGCCTAAGCTATAGGCTGAGCTTTTATAATTAATAATACATCTTCACATGGGTTATTTGTGAGCTGGCAGCCTTAAAAAAAAAATCCAACTGCAGGTCATTTTCAGCTACAAAGAAAATGTGAGGCCTGGACTACTTAAGTCCGTATGTAAAAATACAAGCTGGACTTTTGTTTTGTTTGTTTTTCTATGGATTTATTTATTTTTTGTGTGTATATGTGTATGTTCATTTTTGTGCACCACACATGTGCCTGTTGGACCCTCCAGAACTGGGTATATAGATGGTTTTAAGGCCACCATATGGGGCTGGGGAATCAAACCCAGGTTACCTTACCTCTGAGTCATCTTTCCAGCCCCTGGAATTTTGTTCTTTGACCTTCCTCTTCCTCCTGGGTTCGTTCTTTCTTTCTTTCCTTCTTTCCTTTCTTTCTTTTCTTCCTTTCTTCCTTCCTTCCTTTCTTCCTTCCTTCCTTCCTTCCTTCCTTCCTCCCTCCTCCCTCCCTCCCTCCCTCCCTCCCTCCCTCCCTCCCTCCCTCCCTCCCTCCCTCCCTCCCTCCTTTCTTTCTTTCTTTCTTTCTTTTCTTTCTTTTCTTTCTTTCTTTCTTCTTCTTTCTTTCTTTCTTTCTTTCTTTCTTCTTCTTCTTCTTTCTTTCTTTCTTTCTTTCTTCTTTCTTTCTTTCTTCTTCTTTCTTTCTTTTCTTTCTTTCTTTCTTTCTTTTAAATAGAGTTTTTCTGTGTAGCCCTGGCTGCCCTGATCTCAAACTCACAGAGATCTGCCTGCCTCTGCCTTCTGAGTGTTGGGACTAAAAAAGTGGGCCACGACTGCAGGGTTGGGATCTGTGTTTTTCTCAGTACCAGCCCCATGACACACCCGCCCCCGGACAACCCCTCCCAAACAAAACTACATTGCAATGATGCAGTGCGGTGGGGGGCCTCCAGGCCAGGAGATGGCACTGTGACCGAGTCAAGATGGTAGATGCTTTGCAAAATTATCAGAGAAGGAAAAAGAGAAAGGGGGAAAAGGTAGACTCTTTTTGTTGTAGCCTGTAGCACACCAGGAAGTTGTTAGGGTCTCTGTGGTATGTGAGGTGTGTGTGGGGGCCCATGCATATATACACACAGACACACATACAAACACAGCCCTCCCTCCCCCTCCTGTGTTCCTCCCTTGTTCACTATCCTACACACTCAGCTTTCCCTGGCGCACTGTCTCCCTCTGCTGCTCAGACACAACGTGTCCTCATCACCTTTGGCTCTCTCACCACAAACCCAGAAGAGGAGGAAAATCGTGGATACTTAAGTTTTACCAACAGACATTGCTTCTCTTTTTCTGTTTTGAGATGTGGTCTCACTCTGTAGCTCAGTTGGCCTTGAACCCCTGACCTCCTGGCTCCATCTTCCCTGTGCTGAGATTATGTGTGTGTGCCACCACACAATCCTTTCTTTTCCTCCCCTCCCCTTCCTCCCCTCTTCTCTCAGACAGGGTTTCACTATGTAGCCCCAGCTAGCATGCAAATCACAGAGAGCTGCCTCTGCCTCTCGAATGCTGGGATTAAAGGCACTGGCCAACATGTTCCGCTGTCTTCAGCTTTTCTTAATATCAAAGGGTGGCCTGTGCCAATCGCCCTGGTCTAGTAGACACAAATTATTATCCGGAACCCCAAGAACTGAGCTCCTGAATCAGGCATCTGTCACCGAACGCAGGTCACCTCCTCCAGGCTGGCAGAGTGGGCCAGGTGAGTTTCCTTGGCTCTGTGCTGGGGCCCTTTTTCAGAAATGATTGATTTCCTTTGAAGAGAGCACAAGCCTTTCACGGCTTAAATGCTGCAGTTAAGGTAGACCCTGAAAGGCCAGAGGTAGAGGAAGCAAGTGTAGCCCTCTTGGCGTTGTTCTCGCTGCCACCAGTAGGGGGTGCTGGAGCCCCACATTTCTGCACAGAGGAGCCCTGTTGGAGGGGAAGGGGACATAGGTGAGGGCTCTCTCCTCAGAATCAGGTCACTCTGTCAGGCTGTGAAGTACCTGGGGGTTTGGGCCCAGGACATCCCACCTGGAACTTTGTGCCTTCCTACCTGACCTTTGTAATTAATAAAGTAAGGATGGGCCAGGCAGAGCTCTGAGCCTGGTGTAGTGCCTCATGTAGTGCAGGCTGGCCCTGAATATGCTATGTAGCCAAGGCTATCCTTGGACCTCTGATATTTCTTCTTTCCAGTGATGGGACTACAGGTTCGCACCATCATACCTGGATCTTAGGCTGACAATGGTCTCACCCAAAAGCTAGGTGGAGAGAATGGTGGACAGCAGGGACCTGGTTTTTCTATCCATGTTTGGAGGACAATAATCATGTCCATGTCAATTTTTGTGTTTTGTTCTTTTATTGAGATGAGGTCTCATGTATTCCAGGCTGGCCTTGAACTTTATGTAGCTAAGGCTGGCTCAATTGTCCACAGTTGTCTCTGGATGCTGAAGGTAGGAGACATCAGCAGATACTGACCCACCAATCCTTCTGCCTCCATCTTGAAAGTGTTGGATGATGGGTATGCCCTCCTACACCTGCCCACATCTCTCTTTTGTGGGCTAAGTGGTCTTATAGACCCCCTTTCTTTCACCCTTCCTCCTTCCCTCCCTCCCTCCCTTCTCTCACCTCCTCTTCCTCTTTCTTCTGACTTGCTATGTAGCTCTGGCTGGCCTGAACCTTACTATGTAGACCAGGCTGGCCTTGAACTCAGAGAGACCTGCCTGCCTCTTCCTTCCAAGTGCTGGCATTAAAGGCATGTACCATCATGCTTCTAACCCACTTTTCAATATACTGGAGACTGAACTAAGGGCCTCACACAGGCTAGACACTGTGCAACTGAGTTTTGTCAACCACTCATTTTTATTATTAGTTGGGCTTCTTGTTGTAAAATTACTTTTACGTGTAGGGCGTCATGGCACATACCTTTAATCCTAGTACTGGGGAGGCAGAGGAAGTCAGATCTCTGTGAATTCAAGGCCAGTCTGGTCCACATAGCAAGTTCCAGGTTAGCCAGGACTATGTTTCAGTTTTTGTTTTTTAGGAGCTAGAGATATAGGTCAGAGGTTAAAAACACTTCCTGGTTTCCAGAAGATCCAAATTCTGTTCTTAGCATTCAAAGAACAGCTCACATCCCTCTATACTCCAGTTCCCGGGGAAACACCACCATTTTTTGTCCTCTGAGGGCACTAGGCACCCACTTAGGATATATGTATGTATTTACAGGTAAATTACTCAGAAACATAAAATAAAAATAAGTAAATCCTTAAAAAGAAATAAAATTGAAATTTTATTTTATAATTAAGACTTTTTTTTGAGACAGATTTTTTTTGTGTAGCCCTGGCTGTCCTGGAACTCACTCTACAGACCAGGCTAGCTCAGAGGTCCACCTGCCTCTGCCTCTAAGTGCTAAGTTAAAGGTTTACCCACCACTGCCCAGCTGGAGTCTGTATTTTTACTTCAGTGTTCTGGAACTTGCTATGTAGAACAAGTTGGTCCTGGGTTTTTCAAGACCTTCTGCCTCTATGTCCTGGATAGTTTTATGTCAACTTAACACAAGCTAGAGTTGCCTAAAGGGGGGGGTCTCACTTGAGAAAATGTCTCCACAAGAGACAAGCCTGTAGGGCATTTTAAAATTAGTGATTGATGCAGGAAGGCCCAGACACTACCGGTGGTGTCATCCCTGGGCCGGTGGTCCTGGGTTCTATAAGAAGGCAGGCTGAGCAAGCTAATAAGCAGCGCCCTCCATGACCTCTGCATCAGTTCCTGCCTGCAGGTTCCTGCCTTGTTTGAGTTCCTGTCCTGACCTTTGCTTCAACATTAAACAGAAATTGGAAGTGTAAGCGGACAAAAGCTTTTCCTCTATAACTTACTTTGGTTCATGGTGTTTCACCGCAGCAATAGGGACCCTAAATAGGTCCCTGCCTTCACAATCCCTGGTGTTCCGGGACCTATGTTACTACACTTGACTCCATTATTAAATTTGAAACAGGATCTACAAGTTGCTCATGCTGGCCCAGAACTTCTCTCTTTAGCCTCTTTAGCAACTGGGATAACAGACTTGTCTATCAGCAAATCTTCCTAGAATTTGCTGCAGAGGAAAAGTCCACATTCTACCTGTAACCAGCTCATTTGGCATTGACTCTCATGCCTATGATGGCTCATGCGACACTGAGCAGGTGACTTCCTGACTGCAGCTCAGTGTCTGCAATGTCCCCGGATGCTGCATGCAGCAGGTACTATGTGGGTGTCCTGCACACGAGTGCTTCCCCTTGCTGCAGTTATTAACATTGGAAATCAAGTCATCTTTGGTTATGCAGGAGGAACTTGAGGAGAGAGGGTCAGGAATTATTCTCAGCTATCTAGCAAGTTCGAGGCCAGCCTGGGCTTCATGGAAGTCCCATTCCAAAAAGCCAAAACAGGGTCTGGGGAGTTGGCTCAATAGGTAAAGTGCTTGCTTCACAAGCATGAAGACTGGCATTCAGATCCTCAGCACACATTAAAAAAAAATCTAGTCATGGCAGCCCGTGTCTCTAAGAGAGAGTGGAGACCGGCTTACCAGGTGCTTCCTGGCCATCCATTTTAGCCACAATGGAGAACTTCATATTTAGTGAGAGACCTTGTCTCAAGACATAAGGTGAAAGTGGTGTGGAGGTGCACACCTCTTGTCCCAGCATTCAGGAGGCAAAGGCAGATCTCTGTGTTTGAGACCAGCTTGGGCCTTGGGCTACATAGTGAGTTCTAGGATAGCCAGGGTTATATCACCTGTTCTTTAAAACAAACCAATTAAAAAATAAGGTGTCTCATATAGAGAATGTGAATGAAAAGTGAATGAGTTTGAAGGAGAATGCCCCGTTAGGTCCCTATATTTGAATTCGTGGTCCTTAGCTAGTGGAACTGTCTGGGAAGGATTAGGGGGTGTGGCCCATGTTTGAGGAGGTGTGTCACTGGGAACAGGCTTGTAGACTTCAAAAGCCCATGCTGTTCTCGTTAGCTCTCTCTCTCTCTCTGCTTCATGCTTATGGATCAGGATGTGAGCTCTCAGCTCCTGCTCTAGCACCATCCCTGCCTGCTTGCTACCATGCTGCCTGCCATGATAGCCATGGACTCCACTCCTCTGCAATGGGGGATTTCCAGATTTCGTGCTTTTTTTATATATATATATTCATTGCTTTGGTCGTGGTGTTTTGTCATAGAAATAGAAAGTAACTAAGACAGAGCAAGAGCAAGACACCCAGCATCATCCTCTGGCCTCCAAATTTTCATGAACAAGGAAACACAGCTGCACATACAACATATGTAACACACACACACACACACACACACACACACACACACACACACACACACACACCAACCTGAAAAAATAAGGTCAAGATCACACATCCAAACTAATGCCACAAGACAAACCTTGGGCTGGTCCCCAAACTTTAGATATCTTCTTGGACATGCTCCTGTCTCTAAATGGAGAGAAGTGGTGGTGGTACTGTTTCAAGGATACCCTAAGGCTTTATACACAGGTCACTTTATAGAGTCTTCAGAGTGCTGGTTAGAACATTGTCCCAATATACAGATAGAGAAACTGAGGCTCTAGGAAGATGATAGGCTTTTTTTAAGAGCCATACCCCAAAGACTAGTGGGCTAGGGGCTGGTTTGACCCTGAACAAGGGCTTGAGGTTTCTCTCACTGTACTCCTCATAGTGTAGCCTGCGTGCATTGTCTATGCAAACTCCCTTGGGTGCTATGTTCCAACAGGACTTCTTGTGAACACAGCCCCCAGGATTATCCCTCAGAGTCCTGTGCTGCAGTTGTAGCCAGCTACAAGTGTCCAGGGAGACATACAGTGTCCAGTATTGATTGGCTTCCTTGACTACCCTACTCCAATTCATTTTCCATTCATGCAATGTATTGTGTGTATTTATTGGCCTCTGCTATGAATAAGACTTCCAGGTGTTCCTGTCGTTGAAGGATAACAGATGCAGTTGGAGTCTACTAAATGCACAAGTGCTAGGCTCTAGCCTCTCAGTGGATCATTCATCCTTGAGAATATGCTTAAAGGATTGGGCTGGAGAGGGATGAAAACTCTGCTCAATACAGTGTTGTTGGTCCCATAAGCTGGTATCCAAACAGGATGGTTTCTCAATGAAGGGATGGATCTGGATTCTAATTCTACCCCAAGTCTGTACAAGTGAAAAAATGATTGCCACATGCAAGCATGCCCTTTGTGATAAAGTATCATTTCACATTTATTCATCTAGAATTATGTAGATGGATTTTTCTTCGAGCTTCCAGCTCTCTCTTTCACACACACACACACACACACACACACAGATATGGAGACTTCTTATTAATTATGAAAGCTTGGCCTATAGCTTAGGCTTGTCCTATTAGCTCATATAACTTAAATTAACTCATTTATATTAATCTACATTTTGTTTTATGGCGTTTTATCTCTTTTCCATATTGCACGTCCTTTTTCTTCTCTGTGTCCTCTGGTGTCTCTTTCACACCTAGTTTATCTCCTCTTTTTCTCTCTGCTCGCAAGTCCCACCTAATAGAGGTTAGCTGTTGCCCATTTAACTCTTTATTAGACCAATCCAAAGGCACCTTGGCAAAGACGCATCTTTACAGCATACAAAAAGATTATTGCACATTTCCCCTTCCCCCTTTTTGTCTAGATGAAAAGGAAAGATTTTAATTCTAACAGTAAAACTATATATAATAAGAACAATTTTGGGGGCTAGAGAGACGGCTGTCCTTCCAGAAGACCTGGATTCAAATCCCAGTACCCACATGGCAGCTCACAACTGAGTTCTGAAATTCTTCCACAATCATACATGCAGGTAAAACACAACATAAAATACAAATAAATAAATATTTAAAAAAGAACAATTTTCAAGTAAGAATTAACATTCACAATGTCCAGTTCATATATATTTGGAAAATTGGGAGAAAGTACGATATTATCTATCCTATCTTAATGAGTTCAAAGTTTTATAACTAAACTATTTTTTTATCATAGCTTGTATTACCAACCTGAAAATAGCTTTTCAGACCATAAAACATTTTCTTAGATAAACAGCTTAAGTTTTTTAAAATATATATTATGTATACAGTATTCTGCCTACACACTAGAAGAGGGCACCAGATCTCATTATAAATGGTTGTGAGCCACCATGTAGTTGCTGGGAATTGAACTCAGGACCTCTGGAAGAGCAACCAGTGCTCTTAACCTTTGAGCCATCTCTCTAGACCCACAGCTTGAGTTTTTATGTCTCTCAATGTTATACATTTTACATCTTTTTTAAGTTTCTTTTTTGAATTTTGTAACAAAGAAAACTGTAACTATAACAATCTAGCTTTCAGCTCTATCAGAGCCTGAGAAGGATAAAATATTTCCTGAGTAAACAGGAAGTGCAGACCAAATAACTTCCAAAACTAAGAAATGACAGAAATAGCTGGCTGCCTGAACAGCCGGGGCATCTATCTTTAGCTTATGGGCTTAGAATATCTGACAGACTTTTCTGTGAAGCAGGGATTTTGAAGGACTGTACTACTTTGTCTTCCTTGTCTTGGCAAAGTTAAGCAGTCACTTTCTTTTGTGTCCTGATTGTCCAGTTTGGATGGCATATTGTCATCAGTTGAGGCAAGGGCAGTTTCTTGCCCAAATGGATAGATTTTTCTACCAAGAAAGCAAACTCCATATGTAGGTTTTTTGATGCTCAACGTCCTTTTTTTTCAAGTACATTGGTGGTCCCAGAAGCAGATGTGTCTCACTGTCATGAAAATCCCCATGTTATTAAAACACTTCAATTGCCCTATTCTGTAGGTCTTTGAAGTGTTTGAAGCCCATCAATCTTTTAAAAATACATCTCTGTATGACTTTGAAAATATAGCTAACATGACTATAAGTACGGTTGTTATTGATGACTAACTATTAACCTATTTTTATTATAAATACTTTCAAAGACTAAAACTTAACAGTTTTAAAATGAGCTGCATAGGTACAATACCTTAAATAAGAATAGAAACACACACACACAATAACAAAGCAACCTTAAATTTGTATCATTATACAAACATTTATACCAATGTAAAATATTTGAGATTAGTGCTTGTTCAAAAGTAGACTCAACAATCTACCCTTTTACCCCATCATTTTTATACTATATCCCTTTTTTTTCCTTTCAGAAAGAGATCCCTGAATATAATCTCCTTTGTTTAGTTTTCTCTCTGACCATGACCAGTAACAATTTGTAACCATCCCCGTTAAATGATGACAAACATCAATAACCCATTGAACAAAGCCCAAAACCTAACCAAAAACCACCTACCTCTTATCTTACCTCTTAGGAATGTGGTGTTGTTTTCTCTAGACTGTTGTGTGTGTGTGTTTTGGTTGTTGTTGTCTGTAGGCAACAGAATCTTTAGGGAGCCTGAGAATATTGAGATAATGGTCAAGTCCTGGGAAAACTAGCCATAAAAAATTGTTGCCCAGTCTCTGTGCAACGGGAAAGAGCAAGGCTTCTCTGAAGTCTGACTAGAGTATTCTGTGAAGCTGGACCATCTCAATCAACAGCCTTGAAGTTCTGGGTGCAGAACTCTGAGGAAATCACAACAGAGGCACTCTGAGAGGCTGGATCACCTGGGCCACCTGTTTTCATTGGTGTCTGGTTCCCTGACTCTGAAAACACACAAACATTGAAAGGTAACGTATATATCTGTATTAACACAGTATGGACTGTGTGTTGTACACAAGCCTGTCAAAGATGATATTTTTTGTTTTATATTTGACCAGATATGTCCATCTCTCTCGTAGTTTTTTCTAGTTTATTTCTTTATATCTATGTCCAGGATTTCAGGAAGATTTCTCCTGATCAAATTTGATCTTTTTTAACCTAGAAAGAATCTACAGCCTTTTGTTTCCTAAGGAAGTAAAAGCATAACCTCTTCCTTAACACAATACATTTTCAGACTTTCATTTTAAAGTTAAGGCATTCCTAAAGTATCTAGGCTGATTTAATTCAGCAGTCCTTTCTATAATCAGTTGTCTGTCAGCAGCTGTCAATTGCTCCTCAGCAATGATAACCTTCAAGTCAAGAAGATACCATATAGGATCCAGACTCTCTGAGTATTTCCCATCTTTATGTGAGTATCCTTTTAATGTTATTTTATTTTTCTCTTTAAAGACTTTATCTTATTATTTATAAACTATTTTTTTCTATGACTGTCTATACCCATTTTCTTTTCTTTTTAAGCCTACACGCATTTTTTAAAACACATTGTAACCTGTTTAGAGTTTTTCCCCCTGTTTAGATCTGTGTTTACTGCAGTATTCTCTAACTGCATGAGACAAATCTTAAACAATCATGTTAGTCGCCATATGGCTCAGCTTAGCATGTGACACTGGCATATGATTCTAGCCACAGCAAGTAGCCATGCCTCTTTATGATGAGCACTGGCCCGCCTGAGAGTCTGCAGGACTAAGAAGACACATCTGGCTCCCTGTCTAGAACTTTTCTTAACTTTGGATAGTCAAGTCCCACTTGGGTGCCATATGGAGACATATTTTTCTTTGGGCCTCCAGCTTACCAAAAACAACATGGAGACTTTTTATTAATTATAAAAGCTTGGCCTATAGCTTAGGCTTGTCCCACTAGCTCTGATAACTATTAAGTCAATCCATTTCTATTAACCTATGTTTTGCCTCATGGTTTTCTACTTCTCTCTCATCTTGCACTGCCTGTTTCCTCTCCATTTCTTCTAGTGTCTCTCTCATGCCTAGAATTATCTCCTCTTCTCTCTCTGCCTGGACGTCTTGCCTAACCTCTTTCTGTTAGCTGTTGGCCATTTAACTCTTTATTAAACCAATTAGAAGACATATTGGCAAAGACAACACTTTTCCAGTGTCCCAAAGATGATTCCACAACAAACTTATTTTATGTGTATGGGTGTTTTGCCTGCATGAATGCCTATGTACCATGTGTATGCTAGTGTTGGTGGAGGCCAGAAGAGGGCATAGGATCCCTGGAACTGGAGTTACAGATAGTAGTGAGTGCCGAGGATTGAACCTGGATCCTTTGGAACAGCAGCCAGTGCTCTTAGCTGTAGAGTCATATCTCCAGCCCTATTTTTTGCTTTTTTTAAGTAAGATCTAGCTGGGCATTGGTGGCACTCACCTTTAATCCCAGCTCTGAGAGGCAGAGACATGTGGATCTCTGTGAGTTTGAGGCTAGCCTGGTCTACAGAGAAACCCTGTTACCCCAAAATTAAAAGAAGTATGGTCTTATAAAGTCCAGGTTGGCCTCAAAATTCCTATGTAGCTAGGATGATCTTGAACCTCTGATGATCCCAGAGTTCCACACATTCAAGGCAAAGCCCTCTACCAACTGCATGTCATCTTTAGCTTCGTTTACTTATTTTGTGATGAGTCATCCCAAAACTTCATGGTATAGGATAAATGGTTTTGCTTTGCTTATTTGGACAAGGTATGGTGGGGACACCTCACTTCTGCTTTATAGTATCTGGGGCCTCAGTGGGGATATTTTAAAGGCTGAGTAATCAGTACCTGGTATTGGAACCCTTTAGAAGCATTCTCACTCATGTATCCCACAATTGATGCCAACTGTAGTATGAGGTTTCTGGCTCGGACTTTTGGGCCTTGCCTCCAGGTTTAGGCCCACAGACCCACAGACCCACAGAGACACACAGATGCTTACAATAGTTTTAGGCTGATCAGCCTAAGACCCAGGCATATAACTTGCTAACTCTTTACCCTTAAACTAACCCATGACTTTTATCCTGTTCAGCCATGCGGCTCGGTACCTTTTCTCAGAGCAGCATAGTTGTCCTCTGTTTCTTCTGGCTTCTCTCTGGCATTCTGCTCTGTTCTGCCTGTTCCTAGAGTCTTCTTAGTCTGGTAGCCCCCACCCACACTTCCTGTCTGCCTTTGGCCAATCAGCACTTTTTTGTTAAACTCATAGGAAGGGACAATTATTTATAATGGAACAACATAGTCTCCTACATATCCCCTTTTCTCTTTTTAAAACAAAAAGAACTCCAAATCTAATATTCTCCCCCCCCTATCTATAGCAACTTATGAACAACACTATAAATAAACACAAACATCCATAATCCATGTTTTGGGAATGTGGGCATTGTTCTCTAGGCTACTTCCTGATGAATGGGGGCTCTGGGAATACCATAGGAATCCAAAAAAAAAAAATGTAGGATTATGCACAAGTCTTTAATGGAGTAGTCTGTAAGGCTGGGTCATCTCAGCCAGTCTCCTTGAAATTGTTCTGGATACAAAGCTCAGGAAACTTCACAGAGGTGTTCTGAAATGCTGAATCATCTGGTCCATCCATTTCTATTGGAGATTTTTCAGGGGGTCTTCCTCTATCAAACTTTATGTTCTTTATCCAAGAATAAATCCACAGCCTCTCATTTTCTGTGAAAATAAAAAGAAAACCTCTTCTCCAAAGTAGCATATCTTTGGATTTCAGTTTTAAAGTCAACTCATTTACAAAATATATAGGTTGAATTAATCCAACAGCATTTATAATCAACTGCCTTTTAGCAGCTTTTACTATTTCATTTTCAGTCAAGAAGCTTAAAGACAATAACATACAGTATCCAGACATTCTTTGTATTTTCCATCTTTACATGGCTTATTATTTATTTAATTATTTAACTCTATTTCTTTTTCAAGGGCTTTCTCTACCTTTTCTTCTCTTTCTCTAAGCCTGTGTATATATATTTTCACCACACTCTAAACCACTTATACTTTTTTAAAGAACTGTCTTTACTGTATATTTATTTCTTAACTTTTTCTGTCTCTGACCACACCTTTGCTTGGTTAGGGCGATTGACTCCACCCAGATTCTTCTATTTCTTTCTGTTTCTGAACACACCTTTAATCCTTAGCCAAGGACCTTAGCAGATTAAAGGTTGGTAGGATGGATGGATGGCTCCACCCAGCTCCTAGTCTAATTTCATAGAATTTATTTTTATAGCCCAGGTACTCTGGGGAATTTCAGGGTCCATATAATTACCAAGTCAAGCTTTGCCATCTGCTGCTCATTAACTCCATTTAAGTATTAGGCAGCAGGGCCTCTTAAAAAACTTACACGTGTTTTGCCTCTAAGGCTGAATCAGGAAGCCTCTCTTAAAGTCAAGCCTCTGCTTGCCTCCAGCAAACAGAGCTGATCCAAGGAAACATTGACACTAAGAGGCCATATTTGATTCTGTTCCCTTTTGTCCTTATGAACAGAAACTTTAAATACATCATTTACAACATTTTGCTTATATTGAGGGTCCTGTGAGACTTCAGGAACAAGCCATTTTATACCTTAAGCTGCACTCCAAAAGCCCGCCATTGTAGCCCAAGCCCTCATGCCTCACCAGGGTGTCGTTGTACCATGGCTCATGTGAGAGACACAACTCAGAAGCTGCTTTGGGCTCTAGACCATTTTTTTAAGCTTTCTATGGCTTTATATGGGTATATTTTACCCATGTTGGACTGCCATTTGTAGTAAGTGGTTTCTGTTCCAGACTTTCGGGCCTAGCCTCAAGGTTTAGCCTTGCAGATCCACAGACCCGCAGAGACACACAGATGCTTATAATAGTTTTAGGCTGATCAGCCTAAGACCCAGGCATATCACTTGCTAACTCTTTACCCCTTAAGCTAACCCATGACTCTTATCCTGTTCAGCCATGTGGCGTGGTACCTTTTCTCAGAGCAGCATAGTTATCCTCTGTTTCTTCTGGTTTCTCTCTGGCATTCTACCCTGTTCTGCCTGTTCCTAGAGTCTTCTTAGTCTGGTAGCCCCGCCTACACTTCCTGTCTGCCTTTGGCCAATCAGTATTTTTTATTAAACTCATAGGCGGGGGACAATTTTTTACAATGGAACAACATAGTCCCCCTACAACCAACTCTGTGGGGAATTGGTCAGGTTGCTGACTGGAGTGCCTGCACAGGCCTTGCTCAGCTTAAGGGACTTTGCTCACTATGGTGGCCAAGTGTGGTCAAGCCTTCCACCTCAGCTCCACCAGAGTTCTGATGAACATGGCACGGCACCCATGGCCTATTCTAAGCCAGCCTCCTGCACCACACAGTGTTTCTTCTGCTTTCTTTTGTGTGTTAACAATCTGTCTGCAGTTTGCCGAGCTATAGACTTAGACTTTCCCTCTATGAGGGTTTGTGAGGGTGAGTAAACACTACAGGTGGGTAGTATCAACAGCTGAGTATTCTTGGGCAATGACAGCTGGGGTGAAGCCTGTGAGACCCCAGGGGTAGTTCAAAGGTCTCAGTCAGTCTTGTTGTGTCTCCCTTCCATCCCCCACCCTCCTACCTTTTTTTTTCCTGCTCAGTTACATTTGCAGCTGGCAGCTTCCTGCCTTTGAACTGGAGACTGTGTTCCTGGTGACCAGCAGGAGGCAGCAGATACACTGGAGAGGTTGCTTTTTGACACGGAGGAGCCTACAGGGCATCTCACCCAGGAGTTGGACACCTTTCTCACAAATGCATGACAAGACAATGATGGCTTCCTGTGTTTCCAGAGCCGGTTTTGCAAATCAGACTGTTGTCTTGAATTCACCCTTTCCCTTGTCTGACCTTTGGATCTTCTAGGGACACACACCTCTGGAGTGTTCCTAGGAGTGAAGGGCATAGTGTCTAGGTGTTTCTACTTCAGTTTCCTAGGGTACTGGGATTACAAGTCTGATTCAGACATATTGTGAAGGTTGCTACTCTGCTCTGGGCCTAAGAGTTCCTACTTGGATGGCACACATTGGAAGGCTGCGGTAGAATAGTGTGACTTCTGAAAGTACCCAGCAGGCACCGTCAGGTGGTCAACGACAACTTCCTGCTTGGAAGCCCCCTCTGGAAAGCCCACAGAGGCAGGCTCTCAATACTCTCATGATTCCACGGAGGCAGGTAGGCTCTTCACTGTTCCCATGAGTCCATGAAAGATCTCAGGAAACCATAGAGGCAGGCTCAAGAGTCACTGCCCTCTCCACACATGTGCATAGCCCATGTTTGTTATCCCCCCTACACACACACACACACACACACGCACACACACACACACACACACACACACACGCACACACACACACACCACACACACACACACACACACACACCGCACACACACACACACGCGCGCACACACACACACACACACACACACACACACACACACACACACACACACACACACACGCACACGGCCAATCATGGTAGTGCAGACCTGTGATCCCAGAACCCAGGAGGCTGAGGTAGATGGATTGCTTGCCATGAATTTGAGGCCAGCCTAGGACGCATAGTGAGATCGTGTCTCTAAACCACATTAATAGAGTGTGGGCAAAAATAAAAGCAAGCAAACAAAAACCACATAAATAAATAGAAAAGTGGGTTAGAGATGTGGCTTGGTTGTTACAATGCTTGCCTAGCTGGCATGAAGCTCTAGACTTGATCCCCAGCACAAAATGAAACTGGTTGTAATCATGGGGGCCTGTAATGTTAGCACTCAGGAGCTGGGTACAGGAGTAGCACTCATTCAAGGTCATTCTCAGCTACACAGCCACTTTGAGGCTTAGCTTGGTGTTGTGGAATGTT
Source organism: Phyllotis vaccarum (assembly GCA_033318265.1). Lineage (NCBI taxonomy): Eukaryota > Metazoa > Chordata > Mammalia > Rodentia > Cricetidae > Phyllotis > Phyllotis vaccarum. The sequence goes on along the minus strand of JARWLC010000003.1, from coordinate 55,442,850 downwards.
AGTTGAAAATCTGCTACATCTGTTTATGCTGCAAAACATTTGTTTAATGATGCAAAGATGTGTTGCATTTGTTTAACTCTGTGAAGCTGTGGTGCTTTGCCTGCCTAAATCACCTGATATCTAATAAAGAGTTGAATGGCCAGAGGCAGGATAGGTGGGGCTGGCAGGCTGAGACCCCCACCTGGCCAGCCATGGAGTAAGAAGGAGAGAAAGGCACATAGAATAGAGAAAGATAAAAGTCCAGAGGCAAAAGATAGGCAGGATAATTTAAGAAAAGATGGCTAGAAACAAGCCAAACTAAGGCTGAGCATTTATAAGAAGGAATAAGTTTCCATGGGTTTATCTGGAAGCTAGGTAACTGTCCCCCACCAAGAGTAAAAAGTAAAAACAAACAAAACCAACCCCCCACCACTACCAACAACAACCCCCCCCAACAACTACAGCCTGTACTACATGAAACCCTATACTATAGCCCCCCAGAGACTTCAAGTTCTGCTGCTTCTTTCTGTGGCAACATTTATGAACAATATCCAACCCTTGGAACCACATTTCTTTTTCTTAGTCTATATAAAGAGGACAATAACAAACATGTGGGGGCCTTGGTGGCAAAATGATAGGGACAGAGAAGGCACCTTGAAAATGCCTCTGTCCTTGGAGCACTAAGGAGTACGGTTTGTCTTTGTCCCAGCTGGACCCTATTGCCTTGTCTCCAAACTCAGGAAGGTCCAGTGTAGATGAGACATTGGAGGTCCCAGAGTTTCATCTTTTCTTACAGTGGTTTCTTGCAAAACAGAGCATTGAATTTAGGACCTGTACATGGTGAGTACTCTAACACTGAGCCTTATGAGCAGCCCAGGGTCTCATGTAGCCTAGGCTAGCCTTAAATTCCTGACTCTCCTGCCCCAACTCCCACTGCTAGTAGAGATTTTCTGTGTCTCAGCAGCTGTTCCCAAATAACCACAAAGAGGCTTAATATTAATTATAAATGCCTGGCCAATAGTTCAGTTTGTCTCCAGCCAGCACTTATAACTTAAATGAACCCATATTTCTTTTTAAAAAGATTTATTTATTATGTAGACAGTGTTCCACATGCATGTAAGCCTTCTCGCCAGAAGAGGGCGCCAGATCTCATTACAAATGGTTATGAGCCATCATGTGGCTGCTGGGAAACGAACTCAGGACCTCTAGAAGAGCAGCCAGTGCTCTTAACTCTGAGCCATCTCCCCAGCCCCCATATTTCTTATCTAAGTTCTCCCACGTGGCTCATGGCTTATTACTTCATTTTCTATACCTCTGCTTCCTGTGTGTCAGGCTCAGAACTCCTCTGACTCTGCCCTCGTTCTTCCCAGAATTCTCTCTGCCCCCAGAATCCTGCTTAGCCATTGGCTAGCTTTTTATTAACAATGAGAGCAATAAGTATTTACAGTGTATTGTTCCACAGTACCCCACCTCATAAGTGCTGGGATTAAAGGCGTGTGCCACCATGCCCATCATTTTTTTTAGACATTGACTCTTTAGGCAGCCCAGGTTAGCCCCAAAATAACCTCAGCCTCCTGAATGGAATTAGAATATATGACACCCCAAGTCCCAGGTTTTTCTGGTTTGGTAGACTAAAAAAGAACAAAGGCCACTCCCATTGTCGCCACAAAACCATCCCCCAAACCTGTGTGCTTTTGTGTGGATGAGCTCATTCACTTTGCACAATGGCCTTCACAGTTAAACAGCTTCACATCCATTTTACAGCCTTGCATATAGAGGTCAGTGGGTCAAGTGGCTTGCAAAGAAGCTGGATTCAAACTGGGGTTTGATCTCACCTTGTGATAATTACAGGCTTGTTCTGGGGCGCTAGCTGTATGTCTGGTTGTGTCTCTGTCCAGGGCTAGGGGCTCCTTTAAGTCCAGCTGCAATGCTGCAGGCCAGGAAGAAGAACTTAGAACGTGATGAGTGGCAGCGTCCTCCCCTGGGCAAAGATCCCATCTGAGCAGGAGGGTGGGGTCAGCTGGAGACCCTCTGGCCCAGCCCAGCAGCTTGTCTCACAGCTAATAGTAGCATATGGCATCTGTCTCCAAGACACCAGGGCAGGCTGCCCCAGAAGGGCCTCTGGTCTCAGCTTCCTTTGCAAAAGCAGAGGAGGGTGATGGGGTGTAGGTGGGAGCTCCACTCTGCAACCATGCAGCATGGAGACTGCCACCTCATATGTCTTTATCCCTTCAAGGCTGTGGGCAGGTAGCTGAGGGGGTTGGGGACAGTGGGCAGACCCTCTGCTCCCCAAGCAACCTGCCTTGAAGGCCTCGGTCCTCTTCTACACGTGAGGACATAGAGTCAGTCATGTGAGGACATAGAGTCAGACACGTGAGGACATAGAGTCAGACACGTGAGGACATAGAGTCAGTCACGTGAGGACATAGAGTCAGTCACGTGAGGACATAGAGTCAGTCACGTGAGGACATAGAGTCAGACATGTGAGGACATAGAGTCAGACACGTGAGGACAGAGTCAGACACGTGAGGACATAGAGTCAGACACGTGAGGACATAGAGTCAGACACGTGAGGACATAGCGTCAGTCATGTGAGGACATAGCGTCAGTCACGTGAGGACATAGCGTCAGTCACGTGAGGACATAGCGTCAGTCACGTGAGGACATAGCGTCAGTCACCAGCTAGCTCAGTGACTTCTCTGAGCCTTGATTTTCCCATTTCCAAACTGAGCTGAGATCTGCCACTCTGGCTGTTTAGGAACCTTCCTGGTTCCTGGATGGGCACATAGTCTATCGATGGCAGTGACATTCTTTCAGGAGCCTGGAGTGGTGTGGGATCTTCCCAGCCCCCTTGATGGGATGGGCCCATAAATCTTCCTCTGCCTTTGCCCTAACTGTCCAAGCTTCTTGTATAAGGATTTCCTTCTGGTGGGAACCCCAGTGCTTCCAGAGTTTTGCCCTGAAAGATTCTCCAGAACTTGGCACTTTCCCATTCTGAGGCTGGGTTTGGTGTTCAGAATTTGGGACTCTAGTCAAAGACTGTTGACTTTGGCTTGAACAAGGATGATGTGGAAAATGGAGATAAAATGCAGGGATGGGCTGGTGAGATGGCTCAGTAAGGAAAGGTGCTTGCTGCCAAGCCTGATGAGCTGAGTTCAGTCCCTGGGACCCAAGAGGTGGAACCAACTTCCAAAGTTGTTCTCTGACCTACACACACACATACACAGAGGCACGCACGCATACACACAGAGGCAAGCACACACACACACAGAGGCACGCACACACATAAACACACGCACGCATACACACACACATGCATGCACACATACACACACACATGCACAAATATAAAAAACAAAACACAAGGATGAGACCAGGTGTGATGTCATACACTTGTAAACTCAATACTTGTAAACCCATGTGGAAGCAGGAAGACCAAGAACTCACTGCCAGCCACAGATATGTTATCAGTTCCAGGCCAGGATAGACTCTTGGAGGCTTTGTCTAAAAAACCCCCAAACCTACCAGTACCACCAATAACAAAACTACAAACAAACAAACAAACAAACAACAAAGCCAGTAAAACAAGAGGAAAATCCCAAACTATATAAAAACCAAAACAACAATAACAACCCCCAAAAGGAAGTTAGTGGCTGGAAGCAAGTGACACCAACGACTGTGAGCTGGACTCTCCTGAGGACAGTCTAGCCCTTCTGAGGACATTTACAACAACTAGATACAGCTGGGGTTGACAAAGAAGGTATTGTGGGCATGTGGTGGGGAAAGATTTGGTGCTGATCACCTATGGGGTCCAGAATGATCCCACGGTGCAGAAGCATCCGGCTCCCCGGAGCCCCAGTACAGAGGTCCTAGGCCACTGCAGCTCCAGATAGAGAAGTCTCACATCTCCCATCAGCAGCCTCCATCCTGTTCTCCTCAAAGGACTGAGATCAGTATCAGCTTCTTCAGGGCACTCACTCTATCTGCCCACTGTTTGCACTGTGAGTGCTGGGCATGGGGGTGTGGGGGTTAGGGCGAAGGGCAGCAGGGGCTCAGTGAGGAGAAGAGGCCAGGTGCATGCTGGACCCTCACACCATTTCTGTAACCTTGGGTTGCAGGAAGCCAGTTTGCTCCTGCTTGAAGACAGTTCGGGTGGCTTGGTGTGGTAGGTAGGCAGGGCATGGTTCTGTTCACCTTAGTTTTTTCTCAATTTGGCACAAACTAGGGTCACTTGAGAAAAGGGAACTCCAACTGAGAAAATGGCCCATAAGCATGTCTGTTGGACATTTTCTTGATTAACGATTGATATGGAAGGGCTCGGCCCACTGTGGGTGGTGCCATCCTTAGGCAAGTAATTCTGGAGTATACAAGAAAGCTAGTAAGCAGGATTTTCCTCTAGTTCCTGCTTCCGTTCCTGTCTTGACTTCCCTCCATGATGGACTATAAACTGGAAGCTGAAATAAACCCTTCTTGGTCCGAGTGTGTTTTCACAGCAGTAGACAGCAGCCTAGGATAAGGAGGCCACGGCAAACTTGGAACCTTGAAATCAGGATTTTAAGACTAGCTTGAGCATCACAGTGGGGTCCTGTTGCCAAGGAGGGGAAAGTGAAAGAATGAACTTACTGTTACTTTTTATTCTGAAAAATGAGTGTGTTTTAAATATTTCTTTATTATGTATATACACAGCAGAAGAGGCATCAGATCTCATGACAGATGGTTGTGAGCCACAATATGGTTCCTGGGAATTGAACTCAGGTCCCCTGGAAGAGCGAGCAGCCGGTAACCTCGGAGCCATCTCTCCAGCCCCCTGAAAAATGTAGTTTTTTGAGAAGCTTGATTTCACTCCATATGTAGTCCTGCTCAGGCACCTGGGCTCAGGGCTGGAGTGAAAGGACCTTGACTCTAGGGGTGGGTGTGGCCAGCCTTCTCTCCAGGGTTCATTGCAAGTACTGGAGGAGGTGACAGTGTTTTTTGAAGGGCCTGATCTAGGGACCAGGGAGCCACCCTCCCACAGTGGCTCCTGTGGCGGGGAGAGACCGCCTCTTGCCTTGGGCATACCCAAAGCTCCAGCAGCAATGACAAGGGTACTAGAGCCTTAATGGGACTATGCCCTCCTGGCACGTGCTGGGCCTCTGTGCACACCACCTTACTCACCCCTGCCGCATTTCTCCTGTCCTACTTCAGAGATGAAATCCAAGGGATGTGATTCATCTGAGGTTCTCAGCCTTCTGGGAGAGAATCCAGTGAGGCAGACCTAAGGTTCCTCTTCTGGGCTGGAGAACTTCTAAGCCCAGCCAGGACTTGCCTACTGGTGTAACTGGTGGATCAGGCTTTTGGACTCAGCCAATTCCAATTTTTTTTTTTTGTTTTTAGACAAGGATTCACGTAGCCAAGGCTGGCCTCAAACTTGCTATGTAGCTGTGACCTGCTATCCACCCTCTGAGTGCTGGATGACAGGACTGTGCCTTCCTTCCCCCCCCCTCCCCCCCCCCCCCCCCCCCCCCCCCCCGTGCTCGGCTCAAATGTACTTATTTGATTGTTATTTAATTTTTGAGACAGTGAAATTCAGAATATCCATCTACTGTGAGAGTGTGGGTAAATTACTTTCTCAGAAGCCACAGTTCCTTTCTCTGAATAAAAAGGGGAACCCATGTTGCAAGGTGTGAATGGAATTATGTTTGGAGAAGTTTTCTGTGTACGAAACTTGTGGAGCCTATAACCCAACCACCATCCTATCACCACCACCATCACACCATCATCATTATCACCACCATCATCACCTCCCCACTACCATCACCACCATCACACCATCATCACACCATCACCACCATCACCATCATAACCTTATCACCACCATCACACCATCATCATCACCACCAACACCACCATCACCACATCACACCATCATCATCACCACCACCATCAGCTCACCACCACCATCACCACCATCACACCATCATCACACCATCACCACCATCACCATCATAACCTCATCACCACCATCACACCACCATCATCATCATCACCATCACCACCACCATGGTCAGGCTTTCTTCCTAAAAGGTCAGTGTAACCCCTGGAACGTCTTGGGACTGTAGTCTCTGTCGGGAGGAAGCTAGTTTGCTGTGTCTATAAACAACCAGAAAGAATAGAGGAGTAAATGTACTTTTTGTTGGTTTGTTTTGAATTGTAGAGACAGTGTCTCCATGTTTGGAACTCACTAGGTAGCCCAACTCTCAGAGATCCTTCTACCTCAGTGCCAGTGTTCCCAGTGCTGGGATTACAGGGGTACACTACCATGTTCAGCTAAATGCACACTTGATTTATACAAGCAAGGGCAGGCTAGCTTTAGCCCTAGGGATGCAGTTGTCTGTCCCCGATCTAATACCTCCAGGCTTTGGAGTTTGGCTGGTGAGCACAGAACTGCTTTGGTGTGAAATCTGAGCACAGTTGTGCATAATGCCACTGATCTGTGTGAACCTGGTGAATGGGGATGGAGCTACCTTTGTGGCCCCAGCTAGGCTTTTCTGAAGCTCACAGAGTAGGCAGAGCACCTGTGATTAAATGACCTTTCTGACATTCAGACACCTGTGTTCTTGAGCAGCTCAGCGTTGGTCAAATGTGGGATAATTAACCCTGACAATGAGAAAGACTATGGAAAGGTCTTTCTGCAGTACCGAAGAAATGTCCTGTGATCTGAGCCACTGCCACTGACTGTTCCTAAAAGCCAGAAGCCCGTGGTGGCGAGCCTGTTCCTTAGACAGTCTCATTTTATCCGCCAGACAGCCCTGTCACGCAGAGGCTGTCATAATTACGCATGCAGTTTAACAAGCAGGTAACTGAGATTCAGAAAGACCAGACCGCTTTTCTGAGGTCACCCAGACGCCCTGGAAAGGTTGTTTCTAGATCCATATATGCCTGTTCCTTTCCATCTTCCCTGGTTAAAGAGGGTCTGGATCCTGCAGACCTCCACCCACCCCAGGTCCTAATGTTGATCACTTTATCAACAGGTGTGCCCTGTTCTCAGCACACCTTCTTCTATGGAGCCTCTTCTATGCTTATTCTGTTCCTTTTTCTTGCAAGGCTAACCTCCTGGGCCTCCTAGGCTGGGCCTGACACAGCCTAATTCTTCCTCATGGTGGTGGCCAGGGCCCTTTCTTGTCCTCCGGTTTCCCGCCCTCTGCCCGCCTTCATGTCCTATGCACCGGCCCAGCAGGTCTGGCTGGTAAGTGACTCATACACCTGAGCTGTTTGCAAGCCTAGCCAGGCTTGGCTCAGGAGTCTGTGTGTATCAGAACCAGGGCCCCTGCCTGTTCCACCAGCAACTTCCCCACCAGACACTTCCCCGCTGGTGGCACCTGCCTCAGTCACTCGCATCTTTCCTGAGGACCACGTCCAAACTGTAAGCAATCCAGGTCAGTCATTCTCTACAGTTAAACCCTCTCTATCTTTGCAGACTTGGAGGGGGCTCTTTGGATGTGATGGAGGTGGTGTGGGTCTCTTGTGTCAACACTCTTGAGCTTTGGGATGCCCAGCTCTCCCCCAGATGGTAGGGAGGCTTGGAAGTACCTGGCAGTCTCAGAGAGGAACTTGTGGACAGTTCTTCGGTGGTGACCCTGACTCTTGGCTAGCAGATCAGAGTGATGTAGAGGAGGAATGTGGGGGGAGCCACAAGCACATGTGTGTGGTGGGAATTCCCCTGCCCCATTCCTAGAGTTAATGAGATTGGAAAGGTGGCTGTGGCTTCAGAACAGCTGTTCAAGCTCATCTCTCTATAACTGGAAAATTGAGGCTCTGGGACCCCAGAGGAAGGTTGCCCAGTGGATGGGTGGCATGGTAGCTGAACATTAGCAGGTCCACTCCTGGTCAAGTACAACTTCCTTGCTGTTCCGTACCTGTTTGTTTCTGCCTATGTTCTCATCCTGGTGGCTAGTCCTGTCCCGTCCTGTCCCTTGGATTTTGAATCTGGAGGAGAAGACAGTAGCTTATACAGTTTCCTTGGCAGGGATTTTACCGGCTTGGGGTTGGGTGGCATTTTAAAGGTCACTGGGTGGTCTTGCCCTGAGTCCCTTGACAGGTGGCTGTTTAGCCAGAGCTTGAATACGCCTGGTGATAGAGAGCTCACTGCTTTCTGAAAGAGTCTCTTTGATTGTTTGGTCAGTATCTGGCCAATGATAACATAATAAACTCACTAGACCCTTGCTTCAGGTTTTTATTTGGCCAATACGACTTGGTGCATGTATGACACATTTAATCTTCCAATATCCCTACTGAGTACGTGTTACCCAATCACAGTCCCAGAGAGGTGAAGTAACTTCCTGAAGATCTCATAGATCAAGAAAAGAAAGGGGATCTGGGATTTAAGGGGAAGGAAGGGTGACTGTGGGCAGTAGACAAGAGGGACCTACGTCCTGTCTTCTTCTTCCTCCTCCTCTTCCTCCCATTATTGCTAACTCCCACCTCATCTTGCTTTGTTGTGAAGGGACTCTCCATGATCAAGAAGGTAGTGTCTCATCTAAGGCATGTCACAGCAGAAAGCCAGCCCATGTTGCTGGTCCCCTAGGGCACTCATTGGTTAACTGGACAGGCTGGGAACAACCACCCCATGATGACTGACACTCATGATGACTGTCCTCATAGTTATGGGACAGGGGCCTAGAGAGGTCAGATATCCTGCCTGAGGCCATATGGCTTTGACGTTTCAGTCTAGAGGACCCTGGCAGAAGTGTCAAAGGTGGGTTGCCTCTTCCACTGATGCCATCTGCCTTCTCTCTCTGAAGATCTGAAGACTTTGGGGTTTTAGACGGTGACCCTTTATATCCCTGCCATCTAGAAGAGAGAACTCCCCACTGTCAGTCTGGAGGACAGTCGGGGAAGAGAGCACAGTAGGAATCTAGTGTTCCCCTCCCTCCCCCAGTGACAGTGGCATCCACTGCTTCTACACTGCCGTGGCCACCAACCTACTTCCTGGGCACTGCCATGTGTGAAGCACAAGCCACACATTTCATTGAAGGCTCTAACTAGTCAAGACTGGGGTTACTTTAAAATGTTGGGATGTGATGGCTTACACCTGTAATCCCAGCACGTAGGAGGCTGAGACAGGGGGATTGCCATGAGACCATCCTGAACCTGTTTCCACAATGTCCAGCTCCCTTCTCCTTCAAGACAACAGTACAACCCAACAAAGCCCAAACCACACAGTATGGGCAGCTGCTCAGCCAAGGTCTGCAGGCCCTTAGGTGAATGACTGAGGGTCTTGACATTTAGCTCTGGTGTCTGAAGTACTTTGTTGTTGTTAAAAGAGTGACTTTGAACATCTTAAGCACCTCTCTTTACATTTCTTTTTACTGTGTGTATGTGTGCATGTGTGTGTGCATGTGTGTGTGCATGTGGGCGTGTGTGTGTGTGTGTGTGTGTGTGTGTGTGTGTGTGTGTGTGTGTGTGTGTGTGTATGTGTGTGGGATAACCAACACGGGCCATGGCACATGTGTGGAGAGACATGTTTTCATTCACTGCGCCATCTCACCTGTTGGACTATGTGACTCGAGTCTATCCTTTGTGATGCTGGAACACAGGCTGTGCAGATTCTGGGAAGCTAGGACTAGACTCACTTAAGGTCACAGGGCCATTGGGTGGGGGCTAAGCTAGGAAACACGTCTTCATGTTCCAGGAAGTGAGTGCCACTCCTGGAATGAAAGTCCCCCACGGAGCTGAGCAGGGGGCTTGTTTGGAGGGCTTGCACAGTGGGTAAAATAAAGGTATAAAGGCACTTCAAACCTGATGAAAGTTGATTTTTTAAAAAATAATAAGTGCAGATTTAGAGATTCTGGGATTTCTGAAAGCCAGACTCCAGGGAACAACTTTCTCAGGAGCTCCGAGGATGGATCTGAGAGTGCGCAGTGGCTGCCTTGTTCATCCCTAGATGAAGGGTAGCCAGCTCCCGGTTTTCTCAGTGTGGGGGGACACCAGGAACTGGGTGTGGAGGGACACCAGGAACTGGGTGTGGAGGGAGAGAGCTCACTCCCCACCCCACATCAGATGGCTGGCGGACGGGAACCAGGGCAGACTGTCAAGCTCCCCTCCTGCCCCCAACATCTTTCCTGACCCCATCTCTCCCCCTGAGCAAGCTGAAATCGAATCTGATAAGCATTCCTTCTACCTGATAAGAAGTTGCAGTGGGTTTGTTTTTCAGAGATACAGTGGGGGGTGGAACCCGGAGCCTGGAGCCAGTGCGCTGCCTTTGCTCCCTAGAAGCTTGAGACTTTATTTTGTGACCCCGAAGAAATCTTTGTCTGCTCAGAACCTCAGTTTCCCCTTCTGGGAAAGGAGGGTATTGGTTTCCATCATTCCTAAGAGCCCTTCAGCTCTGGGGGTCTGAGGCTTCCAGGGGCTCAGTGGCTTCGGCTCCCTGTCTCTGTCCTAGGCTGGCATAGCCACAGTGCCCAGGACTCTGTGGCTTCTGGTGGGAGGGGAATAAATAAGTGAGCCTGGAGTGAGAGTCACACAATCCCAAGCCTTTTGGAATAAACTGTGGACACCGAGGGCTCATCTCGGGGAGAAGAGGCCTCATGGAGAAGGTCCTTTCTATCAGAAGAGAAAGGTCAGGCTCAGCGGTCAGGCTGGGGTTCTGAGCCCCTCTGTGCCTTCCATGGATGAGCCAAGTGCTCAACTCTGGACTTCCAGTCAAAGCTATAAACTTGATGCACAGTAAGTCACTCCAAAGGACAAATTCCAACCTGGAGGGACACCTGCCTCCCAGTGCCTCCTCGGACCACAACGATTTATGCCACTGGATGGGTGTCTTTAATGGGGTGGGAGGACACATGTGTTTAGTCCCTCCCTCCCTCCCTCCCTCCCTCCCTCCCTCCCTCCCTCCCTCCCTCCCTCCCTCCCTCCCTCCCTCCCTCCCTTCCTCCCTCCTTTCTTTCTTTTCTTTCACCTCTTCCTCCTCCTCTTCTTTTTAGGTTTTTTGAGGCAAGGTTTCTCTATAGAACAGTCCTGACTTGAAACTTGCTCTGTAGCCCACGCTGGCCTCCAACTCTCAGAGATCCACCTGTGATTAAAGGCACCGGTACACCACCAGTGCCTGTCCTTTCTTATCTTTGTTAAAATTATTCCAGCAACTAGAAAACTGTGTCTTCTGCCCCCCCCCCCCCCCGCCCATGAGTCTTGCCTCTCCAACAGGAAATTACTCAGAGAAGGGGGGCACATCTCTTCATGATATCTTGCCCTAGAATCTAGTAATGAGATGGGAGACCTCATGGGTCACATGAGATCTAGCTTGAAGAGCTCTGACCTGCCGGGATGTCCACCAGCTCCTAGGCAATGGTGGGGGTGACACCAACCAAATCCCAGCTCTGTTCCCAGGCCCCGCCCTGCAGCTACAGGGCAGGGAGCTCACTTGCGGGTACAGTTTATGGCTGTCCACACCCCCTCCCAGCCCCATCTGGGAATGAGAGCTGGGGTTGGTGGAATTCCCTGGCTGGGAGCTGAAGGGAAGGGACTGTGGGATCACTGCTGCCCTTGTCACTCAGCCCCACGCAAGGTGCCTCATCACACCACAATCCTTATTTCCTTGTCCCTAAAAAAATGTCAGCACACTCTTCTCTGCCTCCTCTGGAATCCCTGCCAGGGGATTTTCCAGTAAAGAAGGGAACCACATCCAGCTTCCTGCTCCTGTCCCAGGGGGTGTGGCCTGGAGTGAAGAAGTTATGACCCACTGTCTTCTCTTGATTTTCAATTGTATTCACTTATTTCTTTTTCCATCTGTCCATCCATCCATTCATCTATCTTCTCTCCACTCATTTCTTTTTTTAAAAATATTTTTAATGAATTATTTATTTTATGTGCATTGATGTTCAGCCTGCATGTGTGTCTATGTGAGGGTGTCTAACCCCCTGAAACTGGAATTAACAAGACAGTTGTGAGACACCACATGGGTGCTGGGAATTGAATCCAGGTCCTCTGGAAGAGCAGCCAGTACTTGTAACTATTGAGGCACCTCCCTAATCCCTCTCCACCAGTTTTTACCCATCTATTCTCCATCCATCCATTAATCTACCATCTCTACATGATTCTACCATTCATATATCTTCTATTCATCAGTCTATCCAGTCTTATCCATCCATCAATCCATCTTCTACATACATACCATTTATCCACTTATGGTCTACCAGCTGTTCATCCACCTATCTATCCACCTACTTATGTATGTATGTACCTACCTACCATCCATCTATCTATTATTCATTCACCCATCCAACTTACATCCATCCACCCACTGACCTACCCACCCATCCACCCATGTATCCCAAGTCAGTTTATTGAATGCTTGTTCAGTGCCACACACTGTGTTCTGGAGATATGACTCTGCCAAACAGGCAGGATCCTGCCTTCAGGGGCCTAGAGTAGCAGGGGTGACAGGTAATTGAACAAGCACTACAGCCGCTTATCCTGTGGGTTGGTTGTCTCTGTTGGCCAGCTTCCTTGTGTGTTGCACAGGATGGCACTAGCTCCTACCTTAAGGAGAGATTATTGTGATCTGACCAGATCATACAGCGAAAGGCTCAGCACTCAGTGCCTGTGAAGGTGCTGATGGTGATGGAGAGAGGAGTGACGGTGACGAATGTGATGATGGTGACAGATGGCAGGGCTAACAATGCTATTGCCAACTCCGGGCCTGGCTCGGATGAACCACTGCATCCACGACCTCCTTTGGGAAGGTCACTCTCCTCAGAGGCAGCTGAAGTGGCAGGGGATAGTGACACAGGATTCAAGCCAGCTTCCCAGGATGGGTCAGGCCATGAGAAAACCACCTCCACAAAGGGCCTGGCTGCTGCCCCTGCTGGCTGGTAGCTGATGTGAAGGTCTAAGGCATTCTGCAGATGGGTTGCCCATCTGTCTGGCAGGCAGGAGTGGGGTGTCTTAGTACAAAAGAAATCAGGAGGCCAGAGGCGGTTGACTACCTTTATCTTTGGATTTGTTTTGAGGTAGGACCTCTCTGTATAGCCCAGGCTAGCTTGAAACTTGCTATGGAGTACAGGTTACCCATGATTGTATGATTCTCTTGCCTCTGCTTCTCCAGTACTGGCACTGCAGGTCTGTGCCACCCCACTCTACCTCCTCAGACTGTCTCTGTAGGGTGTAGAGGTGGGAAGGAAACCAGCAGAAGCAGAGAAGGAGCAGTCAGTGCAGGGAGTCAGGGGCACAGGTATGGGTAGAGCCTGAAAGGGTGCCAAGGGGTTCCTTGGGATCAAGGAACTGTGGATACATCATTCTCATGTTCTGTTAGACTCTTGGTTTCTAGAAAGATGCACAGGGATGGCTTGGCACTTGGGGAGTATATGACATGTGTGTCAGGAGAAGGGACTGGGTGCCCTGAATCTCATGCAGGTCCACCAGGAAGGTCAGTGATCTGTATCCACACAGAAGTATGTCCGGCACTGCTACCCATGCCGAACATGTCCATGGGAATATGGCTAAGACCCTTCCCACCCCCTTTCCCAGACTTTTTTTTTTTTTTTTGATTTTTTGAGACAGGGTTTCTCTGAGTAGCTCTGGCTGTCCTGAAACTTACTTTGTAGACCAGGCTAGCCTTGAATCCACAGAGATATCCACCTGCTTTTGCCTCCCTGGGGATTAAAGGTGTGTGCTGCCACCACCTAGCCAAGACTGTTCTTGCCTCTGCAGAGTTGGTTCTGGGTTATCCAGTAGGTAGAGGGTTAAAGCCTTTAGTACTTAGAAGAGACCCAGGAACGAATGAGAGTCAGGGCCCAGGACTTAGCTTCATGATAGAGTGCTTTCCTGGCATGAGCAAGCCCTAGGTTCAAGTTCCTGCTGTGGAAAAATAAATAAGAAAGTAAAACAAAAATAAGAGCCACATATATGGGGTGGCACTTAAGGGTGCAATTCAGGGCCAAGTGGCTAAACTCCACTTGCGAAATTTGGGGGAGGTAAGAGGTGAACTTAGAATGTTGTAGCGCTTACTTGTGTGTCTCAGGCAGACTACTTGCCCTGTGCTTCAATTCTTAGAAATTTACTCTAAGCATTTATAAAGCTTTAGGGGCCTCTGGAAGAATGGCATGACAGGACTGTGTGAGTCTGAGCTGATGGGGGATCCTAGGCTGTTTGAGGAGCTGGGCTCAGGTCCTCCTTCGGCTTGGTGTGCGGGGTCCCAGCCTATGTGATCATTTCACTGTGCCTGACACGCATGCTGACAATCCCAGTACACATCATTTCCAGGAGCATGGACTTCATTTCACTTGCAGGGCTCTGGTTATGTAGCCCGCCCCTCTCTGGGCCTCAGTTTCCATATTCATAAAGCAAGACAAAGCCATTGTCCTGGCAGGGATGCCTGAGGGCCTGATGCACAGTGAGTCTCTGTAAATGGGAGGGATCCAGCAGAGTTTCATACAAGGACTAGGGGACTGGATGTTAATTAGTTAGTACTGGGGCTGATCCAAAAGGCCAGTCTATAAAATCCAGGCCTGCAGCTTCTTGGGTGCTGCTGATTGGAGCTTATGTGAAGGGTGCAGCCACATAGGGCCCATTGTTCTCAGGGGGCACAGTTTTATGACTCTTAGAAAGCGTCTTTCATCTGAGGACCAGGGAACTGCTAGAGAGTCTCAGCTCCGGGTGGCAGTGAAGCCAGGGACAATGGACGTTTCTGGGGCTCGTGCCAGACCATAGCTTTGGCTAGTATCACTGGCAGGCTGGCAGCTGCAGAGCCTCCTCCCCAGCTCTGGCTGTTCCCTTCTGGAGACCTTGTGTCTGGGCCCAATCCCCTGGCTAGGCTCACATGTCCCCTGCTTTTCCTTTTCTCTGCAGAGCCCTGTCACCCTGTCTCTCCATCCCTATGGTGACTTCTAGAAGAGGCTCTGGGCTCTGTCAGCTGACCAGAAACTCTGAGCTCTTGGTCAGTGGTAATCTGATGCCAGGAGGAAAAGACCTTGCCTCCTGTCCTTCCTGGCTGTGTGCCCAGGCCCCAGACGGAGTCACCCAAACCCTTGCTCATCAGAGGCCCCAGGCCCTCTGCTTACACCTCCTGAAAGGCTCTAGACACCGGCCTGTAGGTGAGGCAGGGCTCCTGGGGACATAGGCTAGCCCATGGGCCTGTAGTGTTGGGCTAGTGGGAAGAGATTCTGAGTGTTCTAACATCTGCCTCTGAGACCCCCGGTTCACATTTACCCCTCAGTGACCATTCACTGTGGCCCTTTCACCTTTTCATGTTAAAGACACAGGAAGACAGAAGCAGGGGTCTGAGCATCTTCATGTATGACACTCAGGCACTCCCTTCACCCTGCATGGTGATGGTGGCCAGTCCACAGAGGATACCACTTGCCTCTTGTCACAGGCTGCTTTACTGTCAAGGACCAAAGATGCCCTCAGCAGGGTCCAGTGAAAGGGCTCTGGTGGGGCTCATGGTGTCCGTGATGAAAGTTGGGACCACGAGTCTTTGTACTTCAATATCTGTAAAAGTTAATATGATACTTTTTAGGGTATCTGGGGTGGGGGTGGGGGATACATTCATAAACACAAACATGCACAGAGAACAGGATAGAGAGGCAATCTTCTGTTTGCTGCTATCATTATTGCTGCCATTTTTAAATTTGTGTTTGTTTATTGTTGCTTTGCTTTGAGGCAGGGGCTCATGTAGCCCAGGCTGGCCTTGAATTCACTATGTAACCAAGATAACTTTGAACTTCGTTCCTCATGCCTCTCTAGTCCCTGAGTGCTGGGATTACAGGTGTGCACCACTATTCCTGGTTTATGTGGTGCGGGGAATTCAATCCAGGGCTTTGTGTGTGCTGGGCAGGAACTCTACCTCTGAGCCTCATCTTCAGTACCTATATATATATATATATATATATATATATATATATATTTTTTTTTTTTTTTTAATTTTTATTTTTTTCTAAAACCTCAACCTGAACTCGGCTGTGGTGTCTTCATATGTGAACCCTGACCGTGCTCTGAACAATCTTTGAGGTCATTTTTCCAGCTCAGCCTTTTGGCTTTCTAGTTCCACATTCCTGGGGGCAATGAACCAATGGGCTCAGGGTGAGTCAAATGTCCATTCCATCTGGCCTGCTGTGCCAGGGAGGAAGTGGCTCCAGGGTCAGTCTTGTTGGAGGAGCCATCACTATGGGAACAGAAAGCTGAGTCTTGTGCCTTCTCTGTCGAGCCAAGGATTTCATAAAGTTTCAAAGCTTCCAGGACTATTTATTTTTGGTGTGTTATGTGGAAGCCAGAGGCAGGAGGATCTTTGTGACTTTGAGGCAAGCCTGGTCTATACAGCAAGTTCTAGGCAAGAGGGGATAACATAGTGAGACCCAGTTTCAAAATGACCTACTAAAACAGAAAACAGTGTGAAGATGATTGAGGAAGGACACCGGAAGACAACCTCTGGCTTCTACACAGGTATACGCACATATGCAAATACACATGTGTGCACTCACATGCACATTCCGCATTCACATAAGATAAATGAAAAAAAAAATCACACAGTTCTGCAAAATGTCAAGGTTTTTGCTGGGTTTTGGGGCACAAACCTGTAACCTCAGTCCTTGGACGGCTGAGACAGGAGAGTTGCCTGGAGTTTGGGGACAACCCGGACTGCTAGCAACCAAAAGAATAAACAAAACTAACTACTGGCCTGTCGTGTGACTGTACTTGTCGAGATGTGAACAAATAACTGTTTATTCTAGACACAATGCCAGTGACAGACCAGAGACCTTTCCACATCAATCCAGCTTAGAAGCATAGGTGGCGACCTCCTGAAGTGAACAGGGGAGGGCAAAGGGCTTAGGACAGGAGCGAAGGTGCATGTAACCCTGACTGTCCTGGAACTCACTGTGTAGACCAGGCTGACCTTGAACTCAGAGATCCACCTACCTCTGTCTCCTGAGTGCTGGAATTAAATTGTGCACCAACACCATCTGGGTAGCTGAGGAATACAGAACTGCTTTTCCTGGGCTTGTTTTGGATACATGTATGTCTGCACTGTGTGTGTGTGTGCAGTGCCCACGTATGCCAGAAGGAAGTGTTGGATGCGTTGGACCTGTAGTTACAGATGGTTGTGAGCCATCAATGTGGATGCTGGGACTGAACCTGGATCCTCTTAAGGAACAGCAAGTGCTCTTAACCACTGAGCCATCTCCCCATCACCCCCTGTGAGAGTCCTGTGCCATGATCACAGCTCCTCCATTTAAAAGGGTAAGGGCCAGTTCATGCCTGCTGGGAAATGTGGGCATTATGTCATTGAGATGGAGAGAAGGAAATGGCTTGTTTGGTTGAGGGTGAGCCATCTGACTCCCTAAACCTTATTTACTGTTATTATGTGTGTTATATCATTGCACGTCACTGAGCACAGAGCACAGTCCTCTATAATCAGGTCTCTCCTTCCACCTTTGTGTGGGTTCTGGGGCTTGAACTCAGATTACCAAGCTTGCATGGCAAGCACTTTTAGCTAATGAACCCCCTTGATGGTCCAATTTCTTTATTGTGTGTGTGGGGCGGGGGGTGGGGAGGTGGGGGGGTACATGAGGTGTTCAGAGGACAACTTTTGAGCGTCAGTTTTCTCTGTCCACTCTGGGATTTAGGGATCAAACTTGGGTTTTCAGGCTTCTGGTGCAAGTGTAATTATACCATCCTGCCAGCCCTGCTCGACTTTGCAAAAGACCTCAAATATTCAGAACAGGTGCAAGTCCCATATGCTCCCACTTCCCACTGGCTGCCCCTCTCAAGGACTCAAGGACAGCAGAGAAAGCTGCTGGCTTCATGGTCTCTCACCCTGGCACTGTGATGTGTTTCCTGCATACAAGGACACTGTCCCTCCATCATACAATTAGCAGAATCAGGAAATTTACAAGATACCTTACCATGCTACTAATCTTCAGGCATAATCAAGATTTTCCAGTTGTGAGTGGTCATGTGAGGCAGCTCATGCTGTTTGAATGCTTCCTGATGCCATTAGGAGCTGCCTGATCACCTGGGTACATTTACTGGGAAGTTGCTCTCTGCTCTTTTGGGGCTGACAGATATTGTGTGGGGAAGTGTGTGAGACCATGAGCTCCCACACATCCTTTCTTTACAGTGTGTGGTTCTGGTGGCCCATTGTAGAAAGTGAGCTGTTAGAACCCTGTTTTGTTTTTCCTTTGCCTATATCACCGAACAGGGCAGGGGGCCAGACAGAGCTGTATTGTAATGAGAAAATGGGGCCCAAGCTTTTTAGAAGATGCTCAATATTAAGTCAAGGACAAAATTAAGGCCTTCTATTCACATTCATTCAGGCTGTGATGGGAGTGTGGTCATGGGGCTGGGAAGTACACTTCCTCAGCCATACATCATCATCTTCTCCCCCTCCACCTCCTCTTTCGAGACAGGCTCTCACTAAGTAGCCCCAGATAGCCTGGAACTCACTATGTAGACCAGGCTAGCCTTTACCTAACTCACACAGATATGACTGCCTCTTGCTCCTAAGTGTTGAGATTAAAGGTAAATGCCATCATGCCCAGCCCTTATATTTATTTATTTTTATATGTTTGTGGGTGTGAACATGTGGTGTGAGCATGCCATGGCTCATGTAAGGATATCAGAGGAAAACTTATATTAATTCTCATCTTCTACCTGTGGGTCCTGGAGATGCACCTCAAGGTGGTCAGGTTTAGAGGTAAACACCCTGTGTACTGAGACATCTTGCTGGTTATTTTTTATATTTTTACTTATTTATTTAGACAGTGTTTATTTTTCCTCCCTCCCTCCCTTTCTCCCTTCCTTCCTTTCTTTTCTTTCTTTCTTTCTTTCTTTCTTTTTTTTAAAGACAGTGTACCCCTGGCTGTCCTGACACTCACTCTGTCAATCAGGCTGGCCTTGAACTCACAGAGATCCACTGTCTCTGCCGGTATTAAAGGTGATTAAAGGCCTTTACCACCGCTTGCTCGGCTATTGCTGGTTCCTTTTGATCCCTAATGAGGCTGGTCAAAAGAGAATCAGAGTGGGAGGCAGAGGCACAGCCTCCGTGTCTCCATCTTGGCTTTGTTACCAGCTTGCTGAAGAACTCAGCCTTTTGAGTCAAAGAGGAATCCAGCTTCTGTTCTTGTTCCCAGACTGTTTCCCATTCTGTTCCTTTTGTGATTATCGAAACCCAGAGGCCCAGCTGTCCAGCAGATATTTGTTTTAGCTGCAGCAGCCTCTGTGCTAGGTGTTGGGAGGATGCTCTAACTCCAGAAACCAAATCTAGGGTAGGTTATGGGGGCGACCTCCTTGCTATGCCTGAAGGGGACTCTGGGTTACTTAGGAGCCCAGAAAGGGGTCATTTGAGAAGATGCTATTGATATAGAGATGCCTGTGAGTCTAGGGCCTGGGAGGCTGAGGCAGGAGAATCTCAAGTTCAAGACCAGCTTGGTTGATAGAAAAAGATCGTGTCTCAAAGCACGGAAGCAAAGCGGGTCTATCATCACAAACCTGCCACCCCAGGATGTGAGAGGAAGAGACTGAAGAAGCTTGAGCTCAAAGCCAACCTGGGTTATGTGAGACCCTGCTCAAACAAAACAAAACCAAAACATGGAACAAAGAAGTCACACAATAAAAAGCAGGTGGTGTTGTGTCTGGCATGGAATAGCCAGGTGCTGTCCCGGCCACGGGGACAGTGGGAAAGGGCCAGAGATGTTCCTTGTATTGCCATCTGTTCTGTGAGCTTAGAAAATGGAGTTGGAACAGCTGGCCACAGGGTCTCACACCTGCACTCACAGCACCAGGAAACCTCCAGGTAGAGGCAGGATTGTGAGTTCAAGGCCAGCCTGGGTTATAGGGTGAAATCCTGTCTCAATAAAATTCAACCAGCTGAAAAACCTAAAAAAAAGAAAAAAGAAAAAAAGAATGGAGCAGCGGTGGCACATGTCTTTAGTCCTAGCACTTGGGAGGCAGAGGCAGACAGATCTTTGAGTTCGAGGCCAGCCTGGTCTACCTAGCAAGTTCTAGATCAGCCAGGGCTACAAAGTGATATCCTGTGTCATAAAAATAAAACACTGGGAGTGGCAGTGTATGCCTTTAATCCCAGCACTCAGGAGGCAGCAACAGGTGGATCTCCGTGAGTCTGAGGCTAGCCTGGGCTACATAGTGAGCTCCAGGACAGCCAGGGCTACACAGAGGAACCCTGCCTCAAAACAAACAAACAAAAATGTAAACAAATAAAAATAAAAAGAACGTGGAGTTGGCGAAGGGAGGGGAGACATATATGCATGCTCAAAAAATAAAGTTGATTGGAAGGAAAAAGGCAGAAAGCTGTGTTGGCCCAGACTGTGAAGTCTGTGGTCTCATTCCTTGTCAAGCATGCCTCTTTAGATGGTAAAAGTAGAGCGCAGAGAGATATTGAACTTAAAATGCTAAGTCGTGGGGGAAGGGCCTGGGAGTCAAGGGCGCATGGGTCTGGTAGAGAGGGTTGGCTGGTGGAGAACCTTTTTTTTGTTGAGGGGGCCTGTCCCATGCAGAACATGGCCACGCCACAGGGAACATGATCCAGTCATTACCATCTCTTAGCTGTATTTGGAGCTCTGGCAACCTGGCTTTTTATGGCCAAGCACAAGGGCCAAGCAACTGCAGAGGGACTGTGTGGAGGGCAGGCTGAGGCTACCAGCTCCGTTTGCTTTCTCAGTAGGTGGTTTGCAGTATGGAACCCCAAAGGTTAAATGGATGAAGGTCTGAGGGTGCCCATTTGAAATTCACAGACTCCTCAAATGTTGTGTGCGGAGCTCTGGGGGCACAAGAAGCATCTAGACCACGATCTCTGCCCTCCAGCTAGGTGTGGTTCAAATCAGCATCCTGTTCACTGCTGCATCTTGGGAATGCAAGGCAAGTGTCCTAGGGATTCTGGGTTGTGGTAAAGTTCTGGGAGGGGAGGGCAGCCTCAAGAGCCAGAAGGAGGCTGGGACAGACCCTGAAAAGACCCAGAACATGGCTATGGCTTTGGTTATGACAGTTTCAAGTCATATTATAGTTTAGTGCTATAAGCTAGGGTCACTCTGAACTTCTGAAATTCTTCCCGCTCCGGTGGCCTATGTAACATTCTCCTATGTTCTTCTGGCCTCGGTACATTAGCCCCGGGCATGGATGCTTCCCCAGGGCAAAGACTGTACCTGTTTGTTCAGGAAGTCTCCTATCTACCCACAGTGAAGCCTGGAGGGTCGCAAGTGTTCAGCAAATATTTGTCACTTAATGACCAGAGTGAGTGCTCACTGGCGACTTTAGAGCTTTACGTCCAATGATTTGTCTGTACTGTAGCCTGTTTATTGGTGTCTTCTTCTCATCCAAGAGCCAAGGAGGTAGGGTCTGACCTCCTCTGGTTCCTTTCTTCTTTGGGAGCCCTCCAGGCAGAAGCCTCATAAATAGAGAGTATTCAATTTTCTTTAGATTTATTTATTTTATTTTATTCGTATGAATATTTTGCCTGCATGTATGTAGGGTCACCATGTGCATGCCTGGTGCCTGAGGAGGTCGGAAGAGGACTTGGGTCCCTCGGAACTGGAGTTATGAATGATTGTGAGCTACCACATAAGTGCTGGGAATTGAACCCAGGTCTTCTGTAAGATCAACAAGTGCTCTTTACTATTGAGTTATCTCCCCAGCCCCAATAGAGGGCAGCAAAATAAATAAATAAATAAATAAAACAATTAAGGAGCTTGGGGAGCGAAATGCTTGCTCGGAAACAAGGAAGACTTGAGTTTCGATGCCCAGCATCCATGTAAAAAACTGGACAGGGTGCAGGATGCTGTAATCCTGACATTGTGTGGCAGAGAAAGGGGCTTGCCCACCAGCCAGGCTAGTGACACTGGCAAGTTCGGGTTGAGAGACCTTAAAAGAAAAGAAGTGGCTTGGAAAGATTCGCTCTAGAAGACCTGAGTTTGGTTCCTGGAACCCATGTTGGGTGTTTCACAGCTGCTGGCCCAGCTCCTGGGGATCTGATGTCTCTGGCCTTTGTGGGTATCTACACTAACACAAACAGAGCCATAACATGACGTAATTAAAAACAAAATAAATCTTTTAAAAAGATATGGAGAATAATTGAGAAAAAGATCTGACATCAACACAAACACCTTCACATATTCACACACACACACACACACACACACACACACACACACACACACACACCACCACCACCAACAACAACAAAATACCTTTCTGCTGGTTTTGTGGCCACAAACACAGACAATGATTTCAACCTACACTCTGTGTTTGAACCCTTCAGTCATTACCGCTAACCCAGGAATAATTGCTGATAAGCCTCAGTGTGAATTGCCTCTCACTTAGAGAGGTAGCTACGAGTGTTTAATAACAACAGATAATCTTAATTAGTGACCTGATAACTGTAATTAATTACATCATTTCCGGAGGCTCTCTCTGGGATCCTGGAAGCTAGTACTTAGTGCTTGGCAGCCTTGAGGCAAGCAAGGATCTAGGAGGCCAGCTTCACCACCTCTTTGCTGAGGGGGGTTTTGGCGATGACTCCCATTTCTGAGCCTCGGTCTTGGCACCGGGAAATGAGGCTGTATCAAAGGTTGGGTGGTGAGGATGTCAAAGCCCTTCTTTGAGTACCTGGGGCCGCCTGGCTGCTACCAGAGTCCAGGCTAACACCCAGCCCTTGTGGATGTAGGGCAGCCACAAGACGCCTTGTGTCTACGTGGGGACACATCGCGGGTCTCAGTTTCTGCAAGGATAGGCCCATGCACCTTTCCCCCTTTGTAGAAAACTCCAGATTATGCCGGGGAATTTAAAGGAACCTGATGTCTTCAGGATCTTTCCCAGGGATGCAAAGCAGAAGCGCCGTGGTGTGTGGGGGCTTTCAGTGCCAGGCTGGGAAGGCGGAGGTCTGTGTGCGTGTGTGTTGCTGCCTGGGGTCTCTCCACCCCCAGCCTCAGTTTCCCGGAGAGGGAGGAGGATGGGTGGAGAGCAGAGCCCCGCCCCCTTCTAGGTTCACCGGTTAGGGGAGCTGGGAGGGGCGCTGCTTGCAAGCCAGGCCACCAGGGGTTAAGCGGTGACCTCAGCCGCGCGCCCGGGACCGGGCAGGCGGGGTGGGCCGTGCAGCGGCTGCAGGCCGCGGGCCGGGGCTGCAGCGGGGCGCGGGGCTCGGCCCGGCCACCGGCGCCCGCGGCGGGATTGAGAGGCGCGGTGGCGCGGAGCCTTTGTGAGCTGCGGGGACGGTAAGTGCGCGTTGCCCAGGGCGGGCCTCCCGGCCTCTGGCCGCTTTGTGTGTCCTGGTCTCCCAGGTGCCTCTGGGGACAATTCCTAGCCCTTATGCGCGGGTCCCTCTCTTGGTTGTGTCCCTTTGTGCCCTTTGAGTGTCCCTCTGTCTGAGTCCAGACTGGCCTTTGTGCCTCAGTCTGTTTTTTCTCTTTCTGTTCTGGAGCTCCCTCCCAGCTGTTGTGCTCGCCTCATCCCTCCACTGTGGTTCACTGTGCCCCTCCCACGCCCCTCTGACCTTGGGTGTTGTGGGGTCCCCAGTTTGCATGAAGTCAGGTAATCCGGTGTGGCTTCTGTTCTGGGTCAGCCTCTCCCATCTTGAGTCTTTGCCCAGAGGCGGGACAGCCAGGCCTCCCGCAGGAGTGGAGTGTGGGAGGAGTAGATGCTGGGTCAGCAGCAGGCCACGGGTGCAGAGCCCTGAGTGGCCTTGGACAGAGATATGAGTCCAGTGGGCTCTCTAAATGGTGGAGACTAGCTTTTAGGGGTGACTTGTGAGAGGGAGCCCGGGTCTGAAGTGGAGGAGGGGCCGCGTCTCTGTGTTATGGAAGGTGGGAGTCATTTGTCCCCAAGAGTCTGAGGACCCCACCTCAGCCCAAAGCAGGGAGATGGTACTGGGTCTCATTTCTGAGGGGCTTGGGGTCTCAGTGTTTGCTTCAAAGGCCTTGGAATCCCCATAGGGAAACCTCTGTCCAGCCTGTCCCAGGTCCCATCTGTTCCTCTTTAGATGTGGGGGAGAGAGCAGGTTGTGAAGGCTCATTAATATATTCAGCGGCCCTGTGGGTTGGAGCTGAAACACCCAACTATCCACCTGTCCACAGAGCATGGGCTTCCACGGGGTCCAGGCTGAGCACTCAGGTGCAGCTTGGGATGCCCTTGTTCTGTAGGCTGCTCCTACATTCCACTTGTCTGCCTGAGGCTGGGATCCTCCTGACTACTCACCCTTGCTCCATCTACAAATGGGTTCCAATCCTCATCTCTTCCAGTAATCATTGGGGGTACCAGACAGGCTTTCCCATGCTCTCTGACTTTGAATGCAGAAACTGTGTCTGTTCTTGGTCACCAGCCTGCACCACTGCCTGGCACATAGTAGGCAGTTATTTAATAGTTGCTGAAACTAGTGGTTCCTACATTTTGCTGTTTCAGGTTTTTAACTTTAGGTGGCTCAGGATGTAGCTCGGTGGTAGAAACCTTGACTGGCTTGTCCATAGACTTGGCTCCATCTCTTGTTCTGCAGCAGACAAACAGAAGCTGGGGATAGCTGCTGGGGCTCCCTGGGGACCTGAGTACCAGGCTATCAGAAGAGGAAGGTCCCTGCACAGATGGAAGGGCTGGGTGAGGAGCTGAGAGCTCTGGGAGCTTCTATAGCAAGAAGGTACAGAGTGGCAAGAATATAATCATCTTGGATAAAATTGAAAAGATAAAGAGGGTGGTTATAGATGATGATAACAGCTTAGGTTTGGATTGTACCTTCACAGCCACTACCTTCTTGTTTGATAACAATCCAGGTAATTAGCCAGGGAAGACAATCTACAGATGAGGAAGCTGAACCCATAGTAATGAAGTGACAGCCTGAGGTCTCTGTAAGTCAGTGATGGAGCAATGGGAACCAGCCAGGGCTTTCCAACTCCTCATCCTCTCTGGTTTCTGCAAGCTGATGAGTCAGGCCCCTGTGTTCACACCCTATCCCACGAAGGCCGATGAGTCTCTGGTCCCTGAGGGACCCAGGATCCCTACAGATTCAAACTCATAAACAATGAGTATTCCAGGGTTCTCTTCCCATCTCCCTAGACCCCCTGTTACAATAAGGTTTCTGTCCCCAGGCTGTTAGAGGTACAGACCCACAGACCTGCTGCCCCAGAACCCTTAGCTGCCCACTGCTGCTTAGTCCCCCCAAAATGATTCAGACACTTCATGCTGTTTGGCCTATGGCTTAGGCACATTGCTAGCTAGCTCCATCTTAAATTCAACCCATTTTAATTAGTCTGTCCGCCATGTGGCCCGTGGCTCACCTGTGCTCCTTACATGATTCTTCTTGGGTGGCTGGCTTAATCTGTCTTGACTCTGCCCTTCCTTTCCTATCTATTCTGATTCCCCACCTACTTCTTCTATGGTGCCTGCCATGGGCTAAAACAGCTCCTTTATTTAAAGATTGATATTCACAGTATACACAAAGACATTTCACCCCCCCTGTCAGGCCCAGCTTTTTGTCTGGTGTCCCCAGAGAGCACCCCAGTCTCTACCTTGGTGGAGGTCCACAGGGCCACTTTCCTTCAGGACCCTGGATTGAATATGTTCCCAGAAATTGTCTGTCCTTATGGGTTTGTGCAGAGCTCTGCTTAATGCTGTGCTGGAGTGTGTCTGGATGTGTGAGAGCCAGTGGCTGCGTTTTGGTAGCTGATTATTAAACATTCCTTAGACAGAATTATGAGAGAGGTTGGGAAGCTGGCTCAATAGGTAAAGCACTTGCCTCCCCAAGTCTAAGGACCTGAGTTCGAATCCCAGAACCCATGTGGGAGGTGGAGGGAGACCGGTGAGCTTTTGGAGGTCTGCAAGCCAGGTAGTTTGGTATATGATGCCACAATGAGACTCTGTCCCAAACAAAGTGTAAGACAAGGGCCATGCCTGAGGTTGTCCTCTGACCTCCACAAATGCTCTCACACATATGATCATACAGACACATACACATACAACACCTTTAATTGAGCACTTGCAAGACAGAGGCAGATGCATCTCTGGGAGTTCTAGGCCAGCCTGGTCTATGTAGTGAGTTCCAGGGCAGCTAGAGCTACACAGGGAGACCCTGTCTCAGAAGGGGGGAGAATGGCATGAAGACACTTGATTTATTGAGAGGAGCTTTGCTTTTGACTGACCAGTCACAGAGGGAGTGACCTTAGCATTGAGACAGAGAGTGAGTGAGCTGTCAGACATGCCAGGTAATTCCTGGTGATGTTCAGGTCATCTGTGTGGCCCAGGCTGCTTGAGGGTGGCTTTGGCACCTGTTACCAGGTCCCACCTGGACAGATTCTGGGACCTTGTGAGGGAGAGGTGTTGGCTGGCTTTTAGATTGTTTATGACCTCTGGTTGGGACTCAGGATGACTGCCTATGGTGGGGAAATGTGCCAAGCACAGCATGGAGAAGGAGCAGCCAGCCCTAGAATAGTGTCTGTGAAAGTTCAGTAGCAGAAGCAGCTTCAGTGTGGCCCAGGCATCAAGTGAACTGGGAGTCTACAGGTATGTGGCAGAGCAGGCAGTACCCCAGTTCCTCAGGTCTAGCATCATGGCATCTTCCTGGCTATCCATAAAGGATGCCTGCAGACCTTGTCCATAGGGCCTTGTGATGGGCTCATCCCTTTCTTGTGTGTCTTGAAGTGTTTATACTGTCCCCCTACCCTCCCGCCAGGCATGCTGCTGCTGTTCCAGGCCTGGGGGGGTGTGAGAAGGAGTTATTCAGTGGTACTGGGCACTTAAATGGGGAAATCACCCAGATAGGCCCCACGTCTTGTTTTCATTTGAGACAACTTTTGCTGTATAGCTCAGTCTGGCCTCGAGCTCATGCTCAGCCTTGCTCTTCCCTCAGATTGGATGAGAGGGCCTCGCTTCAGCACAGGATGGCATGGCACATAAAAATGGCTAGTTTCAGATAGCCAAATCAACATACCACCTTTAAACGGGATATTCTCAATTGCCCGCCTAAACCAGGAAAAGAGACAGAAATTACTTCTGTCAGTTTCTCTGGTAATGTAGAGAGAAGGAGGAGGGGGGGGGTGTAACACATCTGCCCAGCTGTGGCATATTGGTCTTGATTTGACTGGGTAACACGTGAGCACCGCCATGCCAGCTTATAGCTTGTTTTACTGTCCTCTGCTCCCACCTTTGTTCTGGGTTTCTTTTCCCTTCGCTGAGGAGGTGGTGGGGGAGGGAAGATGGCCCTCTAGCTACCTGGGGACCTTCTCCCCACTTTTCCTTTCTTACTTTGAAACCAGAGAGGTGGGAAAAGTGTTTATTTTAACCTTATGTTGGGAAGGTTCAGTGATTTGCCGCTGGCTTGTCACCCTGTGGCTTTGGGTTAAGGCTGGGATCAGACATTAATGTTCATAGGGACAGCTCTGGTTCAGTGCCATGACAGCCCGAGAGGTACACAGTGAGTTTGTGTAGTACTGGGCACCACACCATTGCATAGGGAGCATGCTCAGTCCTTCTCCTTTATCAGGAGATGAGGCCAGGACCATGTGTTTGGGGGTGACCAGAGCCCATTCTGATGGCTCACAGCTCTACTTTACCTTGTGCCCTGGAACATTGCTATACTGTGTCCCAGGCGAATGAGGTGGATGGAAAGGATGGATGGCTACCTCTTACAGATGGCCTCTTCATTACACCTGGCCCCAGCTCCTGTCTGTGGGTTGGTTGAGAGGTGGTCTTGGATCGTCCCTCCCCCTTAAAGGCACATCCCCAGCCCAGGACAATTTGTGGGTTATGGTAAGTCAGCCTATGATGGTACCAGCACATGGTGGCATCTGCTCACAGGGAGTCTAAAGTGAGCCCCCCTTCCCCTGTGCTTCTTAGTGTCCATCCCAGAAGGTCCTTGCTTGGTATGGGGTCCTGAATCCCAGCCATTAGCACAGAAGACAGCCACCTCCTCCTTGCAAATCTCTCTCTTCTTTGTTTGAAGCGGGAGGAGGGAGGGAGCTGTCAGGAGCAGATCTTATTCCATTTCCATAGGAAAACAATGGTTAAATCAAGTAGGAAAGAAACAGCCTTAGAAGAGAAGAGAAGGCATCACCAACCTCCGGAGTACTCATTACATAAGAGTCTATTTTACTTTTATTATTCTTGTTTTTGGAAACAAGGTTTCACTATGTAAACCCTGGCTAGCCTGGCTAGCCTGTAGGCCACGTAGACCCAGAACTTTCAGAGATCCACCTGGTTCTGCCTCCTGAGTGCTAGGGTAAAAGGCGTGTGTCACCATGCCTGGCTACTTTTATTTTTAAAAACACTCATTTGATTTCTGTTCTCATTTTATTCTGAGAAATGTATTTGCTTGCATGTATGTGTCCCATGCGTATGTGTCTGGAGTATATGCAGAGGTCAGAAGAGGATATTGGATCTCCTGGAACTGAAGTTCCAGATGGTTGTGAGCCCTCAGGTGGTCTGGGGAACCAAACCCGGGTCCTCTGCAAGAGCAGCCAGTGCTCTTAACCACTGAGCCATCTCTCCAGCCCTTTATTTTACTTTTAATGACACATATATTGTATTGGAAGAAGCCCAAATAGCCCTTTACCAAACCAGCTCTGGAGACACTCTGGACAGGGTGGCATGTACCTCTCACTCATGCAGCTGCTCCTTTGCTCTTTTGGTCTGAGCTTTATAGAACTCACAATGCACCAGGTCTGCCTGAGCTGGCTCTGGAGAGGAGGGGTCCAATGCTCACTGCTGGGTGATGAGCTTGGCTTCTTCCTCTGTAGAGTCATGCTAGCATGTTAGTCATGTGGGGACCTAACAAGAGAAATGTAGGTGCTCAGGGCAGTGTCTGAGCCGAGTGTGAGTTTGGGTAATTGGAATGTGCTGCTCTGTACTTTCAAGATTTGTCCCAAGGCCTGAGAAGTAAACTGTCAAAAGGTAGATTGATAAGAGAAGGCATGCTTTTATTTATTAACTTATTACATTTATTTATTTATTTATTTATCATTGTGTGTGTAAAGGTCAGAGGGCAACTTTCAGGAAGTCAATTGTCTGCTTTTACTGTGTGAGTCCTGGTGATTGAACCTAGGTTGTCAAGCTTGATGCAAGCTCCTATACCCATTGAGCCACCTTGCTGGCCCCATGTAATAATTGATATAGATTTTTCTTGAGGTGGTGTCTTATCATACGATTTAGGTCTACCCAAAGCTTGTTATATAGCCCAGATTGTTCTTGAAATCATAGGAATCTTCCTGCCTCAGTTTCCTAAAGGCTAGGTTGAGGCTAGCCTTTTAACTTAATTTAAATTTTGGAGACACGTATGCTGTAGCCCATGTTGACCTAGAGCTCAGCTCACTAGACTAGAGTGACCCTGAGCTTCTGACCCTCTGGTTTTCACCTTCCCATGCCTGCTCTATGGGACCTGGTATTATTTTAAATATTAACTTCTAAAAGCTGCGTTGGAGCTTCAAAGAGCAGTGATGAAAGCCCCAAAGAAGTTTACATCTCATGGTAACAAAGGATGATAAATTTGAAGTGACCAGACAAGGGTGAAGGCTGAGTGCGCAGGGGTAGTCAGTCCTGGGACAATGACAAGGGAATGGGAGTAAGGTGACACTGCGTCAGCCATTTTCCTGTCGCTGTGATGACACACCTGATGAAAGCAACCTGAGGAAGGAAGAGTGTATTTGTGTTCACAGGTCAGGGCATAGCCTGTCATGGTGGCAGGAACATGGGGCGGCTGGTACCATCACATCCACAGTCAGGAAGCTGGGAACAATGACTGCTGGTGCTCAGCTCACTTTTATGCCTTTTCATGCAGTCTAGGACCTGAGTGTTGCCCCTAATCAGGGTGGGTCTCTCATCTCAGTTAACCTCCTTGGAAACACCCTCGTGGGTAGGCCATGAGACGTGACTCCTAAGGTTCTCTACATCCTGTTCAGTTTGACAATCAAGATGGCTCTCCAAGATGGCCCTTTAATCACAAATGTTCAGTAGGCTCCTCTTACAGACAACATTCCTCTTCTTCCTATTTGAAGGGGAGGGGTTTATGTCCCTGTCATGAAGGGAAACATAGGCTCTGCTTTTAGACAGAAGGGAGAAGGCAGAGAGCATTCCTGTCCCTGCTGCTTGCTCAGGGCATTTAGCTCAAAAGAATTCTTACACCAGAGTGACATGTTTTGAGGTAACATTCTTTTTATTAATGCTTTACTTGTATTTATTTTGTGTGCCTGCATGTGTGCATGCATGCGCGTGTACACATGCACTGTGATACTCCTGTGGAGGTCAGAGAGCAACTTTCGACAGTCTATTCTTTTCTTCCACCAGGTAGGTCCTGGGGATTGAACTCAGTTTGTCAGGCTTGGTGACAAGTGCCATCATTCTGGCCTTGGGGTGGCATCCTCTGATCCCTTCCAGCAAGGAGCATGCAGGCTGTCACTGAGTTGCCATAGTCACTTGAGGAAGATCTTAGCAATCTGCTGGACAAGGCAGTGGGCCCCTGGGTCAGAGGGAAGCAGGGTATAGGTGTGGGGTTGTGCCAGGAAGCTGGAATAAGTGTGTGAGATAAGATCAGTTAGAATTGCAAGCTAGGAGTGTATGTGCAGGGTGGAGGGAGGGAGGAGGGAATAAGGTGACTCTTAGAATTTTCTTTTGTATCCCTGGTTGTTGGCCAGTAAGTGAGCCAGTTTGTGAGGAGTCAGGGGATGGCTCGAGGGGAAACTGAGGATTTAGTCTAGGAGGTCACATGCATAGGTTGGCTGTTAATCCAAAGTGTGTCGGCACCTGTGGAAAGTCAGACTTGAGCTCAGCATCTGGGCTGGATGGTGCAGGTGGAGATAGTGGGGGTTGTGCACGGACCACACATGAACCTGGGATCCTTGTTGGGAAGAATCCACTCTGCTGTGCTAGGGTATGCGGCTGAGCTCAGCACTCTGGGAAGATCAGCCTTAAGTCAGAAGTGCAAGCTAGGAGAGACTGTGTGTGGGAGAGAGGGAGGGAGGGAGGGAGGAGGGAGGGAAGGGGGGAGGGAGAGAGGGAGGGTGACTATACAGGCCAGCTACTGTGTCCATGACTTCGATGACCTCCTTCAGTCTTGCCAAGAGGATGCTAGAAGCATGCAATGGTTTTCATCTGTCTGGCTTTGCATTCCTTCTTGATGCCCGTTTACTAAGCTCCTGGATACAGGCACAGGTGTAGAGCCAAGATACCCAGCTGAGGAAGCTGTGGGTACTTTCAGTCTCTAGGAAAGGCAGGCAGGTCACCACCCAACATGGAAGAGGGGCTGGGTGAGGGAAGCAAATGGCAAGGTTATCCCAGAGGAGGGAGGGATTCGGAGGCAAGGGAATACGGCTGGAGACCCTGCACCTTTCACAGGAATCACCTGACTCACTTTGAAGGTCTTTGAGCCATTCAGGTGTTTGGATCAGGGAATAACACAACCAGAATTTTCTATTCCAGGGCCATCCTGGGTTGGAAGGGGCTGGAGACAACAGAAAGCCCTTTGAAACTGGTCGGAGCCCCTGACTACTAGCCAAGTGTCTGAATCTTGCTTCTTCATGTTTCACTGAAAGAGGTTTCAGAGACTGAATGGTTAAGCAACCTGCGCAAGGTCACAGAACATAACAGGGTAGATGTAACAAAGGACATCTCAGGGCAGAGGCAGGAGGTTGAGTAACCCCAGGGAGGGGTTCACAGAACAGATCTTTTTGTGGCCTTGAACTTTGTCTTTGTAGTCTCAGGGGCCTCTGGAGATGAGGAGTGAGGTGTGGGGCTTCCTGGAGCCACTTGGTTGGTATGAAAGCTTTCTGGATGTCTGTTTCTTTGGAGTGTTGGGAAAACCATATGGGTCAGGTCCAGGATTCGATTAACACAGGTCACATGAGGCCATGGAGGGAGGAGGCTCCACTGGGGAGCTGTGTTTCACAGATGGCAAGCCCACACCTCATGTTGGAAACAAGAGATGTCAGACAGGTTTCAGAGCCCCGCCCATTCCGAGAGTAACTGCAGTGAGCAAGAGCCTCCCCATCTCTGGAGCTCTAAAGCAGGAGTAACATGAGCATGGCCTATGGGATTGGAGTCCTAACCACAGGCACTGTTCATCTGGTTGTGTTTTGTATGTAATATGCAGGCTTATTAATCTTCATTGTACAGCTGAGGCGCAAAGGGTAAGCAGTCAGCCCAAAGTCACACAGTGAGTATATGACAGGATGTGAGCACTGTCCCATGTGACTCTGGAGCCCTCCTTTGAAACCTCGAGAGACACTGTCAGTCTCAGCTTATTTGAGCATGTGTATCCCCTGCTGGCACATGATCTGGACATAATCTTGGGAAGCTTTGGTATTTGCCTATCCACCTCAGGACACCCACTGTTTCCAATTATTCCTATTTTATCCCAAAACCTTGGTTCTGTGGTCAGTCTAGTCAGGTAGCCCAGTTCCATGTAAAATATATATATATTTTTTAGATTTTATTTATTTTTAATTTACTTGTGTGAGTGCTTGTCTGAATGCATGTCTGTGCACCATGTGTGAACAATGTCTGTGGGTACCAGATCCAATTGTGAACCTTCATGTAGGTGCTAAGAATCGAACCTGGGTCCTCTGCAAGAGCAGCGAGTGCTCTTAACCACTGAGCCATCTCTCCAGCCCCCCCTTTTCCTCCTCCTTTTTCTTTTTCTCTCCCTCTTTTTCTTTTGAGACAGAGTTTCTCTGTGTAGCCCTGGCTGCCCTGGAATTCGCTCTGTAGACCAGGCTAGCCTACATAGAGATCCACCTGCCTCTGCTTCCCAAGTACTGGGACTAAAGGCATGCACCGCCATGTCTGCTCCACCTTCATTATTTTTTAAAAAAAGAGAGTGGAGTTTCCTGTAGCCCAGGCTGACCTTCAACTCACTCCGTAGCCAAGGGTGGCTTTGAACTTCTAATGCTCTACCTTTACTCTCACTGCTGTACATACACAATAGGGAGTGTGTCTTGGGACAAAGCCACTTACCCTGTGGTGGCCTGGAAGCAGAGAAAGAGAGGGAGGGAGGGAGGGACCAAGGTCCCATTATTTATTTATTATTTATTTATTTCTTTTTTGAGACAGGGTTTTCTGTGTGTGGCTCTGTCTGTCCTGGAACTCACTTTGTAGACCAGGCTGGTCTCAAATTCACAGAGATCGCCCTGCCTCTACCTCCCCAGTGCTGGGATTAAAGGCATGCTCCACCATGCCCTTGCTATCTCAATATTCCCTTTAAAGCCATACCCCAATAACCTTATTTTCCCCTATTAGGTCCAACTTCTTAAAGGATCCATACCCCCATGTAACTCCACAGGGAGTGACTAGACCTTTAACTTCAGGGAACATCCACTCTGTAACAAATACCTGACACGCTGGTTACCAGGGTGGACTCTGGAGACAGGCTGAATTCGGGTCTCATCTCTCTCACTTTCTAGCCCAGACCCCATTAGGGCTTGAAAGTCTTCCCAGTCAACAAGTCGCTTTATCATTATTGGTTCATCAAGCTCTAGGTCCGCAGGACTTCTCAGAGCCTTGAACATGTGCATTATTCTGCTGTGATTTCCCTATTGTTCTTGACAGCTCGATGCCTCCATTCTCCAAGTGAGTAGCTTGCAGGACACAAACATTGCCCCAAAGGTACATATTGATGTGCATGACTCTTCAGGACTACTTACACCTTTAGACTCAGACACTATTGCTTGTGGAGTTTGGGAGCATCCCTATGAGCCTTGACAACCTAGGACCAATAGATTGTTTCTGCTCCTTGCTTGTCTGATGTCACTTCCCTGAACACAGGTCATGGAAATGCAGCCGCAGATCACCTGGCAGGATGGCTGGGGTGACCTAGCTCGTGGTGGGGCTGGACACGTGGTCAAGAAGGATGGGAAGGGAGATTCATCCAGTGATTGGATGCCGCACCAGGAACCTCTAAGTGGGCCAATTGTGTGCAAAGGTGGCAGGTATAGGCTGATGGTCCTGAGCCCTGGAGAACCCAGGAGCCAGAATTCTGACCTGGTAGGTGGGACCCTGGATGGCCTGCTAAGAATTTGCTGATCCCCAGGCCTCGTAGGAAGGAATTGGTGGAGTTTGGATTGTGGTTTTTTTGGGGGTACTGGGGTTGAAGCCCAGGGTCTGCTTTGCAGCAGCCTCCAGCAGCCTCCTGAGGCTCCTCTTGGGTATGTGCCTGGTACATCACATGATGGCACGGTCTTGCCCTAGAGAGCTGGGGCAGGTGGGCACCTGTTCCATTGCCAAGCTCAGGTGTTTATTTTCCCACGAGGCCTGGTCCACAGGAGATGCCAACAAGCAGTGGCATCAGCAGATGGGTCAGAACAAGACCTCTGAACTACACTGAGGAGCTGTAGGCTGTGCCACTGCAGGGTAATGATACTGTCCTGGCTGCAAAAGCAAAACTGAGGGGTCCTAGCCCTCTTCCTTCCTTCTCAGCCCTTCCTTGGTGCTCTCATGTCCCGGGCCAAGTTGGGGACATGTAGTACGAATGTAGAGATGGTTGGTGGCGGATGGTTGGAGGTCTCCTCAATCATGCCGACACTCGTCGATTGTGTGTGATTGGTTAAGTGTCTCAATCTATCTCTCTCTTTCTCTGTTTAGTTTCTCAATTTGGGGGGTAATAACAATTATTTTAAGGACTAAGGTATAGTTAACATCCACTGAGAGTCCAGGGAAGTAAGGTCCTCTGCAGGTAGCCTGGCTTCTATGGGCTGATGTTAATAAGTCTTAAAGAGGAAAGAATGAATTCAAATCTCACCTATACCTCAGACTAGACTCAGCAAGCTGGCCCAGTGCTCTGAGCTCAGGTTTCCCATGAAACCTGGGGATGTGTGTCTGGGAAATGATAGCTCAAGAGGATGGGAGCCTTAGAGTCTGTTGACTCATCTGCCTTGTGGGTTCTCCCTGAGGCTGCTGGGAAACTCAAGTCCAAACAGGCAAAGTGAACTTTGGGTTTGGTGATGGTCATGGGGTCATGCACTGGCCTTAGAGACTAGAGCTAGCTGTGGGGTCTGTAAGGCTATATGCTCACAGCCCCAGGTCCTTTGGTCCTGTGTGTCAAGTGCCTAAGGTCTTCACAGCTGGATGCTCTGACTGGGGGGTGGGGGCTAGCTTGGCTGTTTGATTTTCCTCTGGTTTACACACTATCCCTCCCTCCTCTTTCTGCCTGGCTCATATTCTTAGGTTGGGTAGGGCATGCCTGATGCTCTGCAAGGTTTGAGTTACCACAGGTAAATATTAACCCATATATCTAGCTTCCATCACAAACTTGTCTGAACTGGCTTTGAGGGACTTAGATTCTTAATCTGGTGGCTGAATTGCAGGCCTGCTTGGGAGGAAAGGGCAACCATTCTTTAATAGGGATTATATTGTGTTCTGGTCCCATCCTAATCCAGGACTTCTGTAAGAGGACAGAGGCTATCCCCAGGGTCACACAGCAGTGGGGGTGGCCCTATAAGTGGAATGCTTCAAAGTCCCTGCTGTTCTCAAGTGACCTAGCATCATTCTTGTTCTGCCTGGCTTATTCCAGCATGCCATGAATGTAAGAGGTGCCTGAGGATTACCCTCCTGTCACGCTTTGTCTAGGCTGCCGGGTTTCTTCTTGAAAGGTGTTGCCATGCTTGGTGGAACACCATAAGATTTCCTCAGCCTGGGTTGGAGCCTGTGAGTAACCCCAGGAGAGCCAGCCAGCCATCTCTGGAAGGCCACTCACCGTGAGGACCCAAGTGTTGAGTTGCATTGGGAGCAGACACATGCACAAGAACCAGCATGTAGGTTGAGTCTCTGGAACCTGGGTCCCAGCCTCTGAGCTTTTCTGAGACATGGGAACAGAATGTCCAAGATGGTGTGAGGACCGAGTGAGGGGTGATCATGGGAGCAGATGCTTGGGGGAGTTTCCACTTTACCCGGGCTCTCTCTCGGTGGTCACTCTCTGTGGCTGAGAGCTACTATGGGCCTGAAATAAGTGAGTCCAGACCCCATGGTTCTGGCTTCTGAAGACAGGACAGATAGGGGTCAGTCCACAGAGACCACTTGGAGGCGGGACAAGCTAGGTTCGGAAGAGAAACACTGGCTTTTCTTGTACCTCGCTCTTGGTCTTGCAATCAAAGGTGGCCCGTGAGTCCTATCCAGCCACTTCTACCTCAGAGGGTTCATGTCAGAACCCCCAAGAACACAAGTGAAATGTCAGTAGGAGTTGGTGGTCAAGGCGTGTGGCCAGCTTAAGGCCCAGCTGGTCCCAAAGTGGCTTGGGTTAGGTTGGGCTTTCTGGATTTCTGGCATGACCTGGAACCAGCCCTGGATGAAATATTCTTGGGCACATGAGTCATAAGGCTAACCCTCCTCTGCAGGGCACTTCATTTTACTCTCTGCAATTTTCCCCTAATATGGTCTCTTCTGGC
Organism: Phyllotis vaccarum; assembly: GCA_033318265.1. NCBI lineage: Eukaryota > Metazoa > Chordata > Mammalia > Rodentia > Cricetidae > Phyllotis > Phyllotis vaccarum. The sequence continues at coordinate 55,406,542 of JARWLC010000003.1, read as the reverse complement.
TTCCATTTTACCCCATTGGGTGCCTTGTCCTAAAAGTCTGGCAGGGAGGTGTCCCCTGGAAGACTCTGCCGGACTATGTATGGGCCTGGGCGCAGGAAGGGTCCAAGGTCAGCCAGGTGGATGCAGTGGAGTCATGTGGCTCAGAGCTGAGCATTGAGGCTGTGTTCTGTGAGCATTGGCTTTCTCGGGGAGTGATGCTATAGACAGGTGTGTCTCATCTCTCAGCCGTGATTCCCCTGGCATAGCCGTCTCCTGAGAGGAGTCTACTGAATTAACAAGGGCCAGGGCCACCTGGTAATACCCTCTCAGGGTTGGGACTGGCATGGGAAGGGAGGCAGTCAGGCACACAGGGAGTGATAAAGGGGTCAAGACTGGTTGGGTAGGAAGAGGGCAGACAGAGGGCAGCTCTGGGGAGGGCGTATTCTGTGCAGGAGAGGTGGTCCTGGTTCCTAGGAGCTCCAATGGATGAAGTGGGGCTGGTGGGGTGGGAGGTAAATATCCACCCCTTCCCCAGAGATTGTGAGCTTTCTGCCGAAGGAGTAATTTAGTGTGTGTTGTGGTGTGGAGAGCCACTTTGGAGACCCACCCCATGCCAGGTGCAGGGCTAGGCTCTGTAAGCTCCCTTGGGCCAGGCCCCCTTTCTTTCCCACATACAGTGGTTGTAGACCCAGTAACTACACAGAAGCTTGACTGTGGGACCTTCATGAATGTGGGCAGGGGCGTGGGGTGAACTAGCATCTCACAGCAGCTGGGCAGGTCTTAGGAGTGCTGTTATACCTGGTAAATGGAGGCTTGGGGAAACAGCCTCACAGTGCCTAGGAAGAGATACTGGGCTTGGCATCTACTCTGTCCAATTCTTCATTCTTTGCTTCAACCCACCACATCAGACTCCTTAAGGAGGATTTCCTGTACTAGCTGACTGGGTCCCTGTGAAGGCTGGCAAAGAGCTTTGGTCATTAGCCTATTGTGACTCTGGGGCCTTGCTATATCAAAGAAGGTCCTCAGCCACATCAGGGCAGAAAACATCTCAGGCCAACACTGGGATCTGTTCTGCCTGTGGCAACTCACAACTGTGTGTAACTCTGGTTCCAGGGAACCTGACACCCATGGCAAACCATTAATGGACATAAAATAAAAGTGTGTATGCCCTTGGATCAGAATCTTTCCCACACGGCACAAATAGCACCTAGACTTGGACAAGCCTTTGTTGGGAGGTCATCCTGTGTACCAGTATTTGGCTTCCAAATACTGTGTGCCAGAATCGCTCCCTCTTCCAGTGACATTGCTCCTCCCTCATGAGGTTCACTGGCTTACCAGGCACCACAGCACTTGGAAGGCTGAGGCAGAAGGCTTGAGGCAGGATTGCTGTGAATTTGAGGCCAGCTAGGGCTATGTGGCAAGACCACATCAGAACCTTTCTGCTCTTTAAATAAAAATCACTGCTTTGGATGGCTCAGGAAACCTGTGAGTATGAGGATATGAATTAAGAAGAAGGGACACGTTGGACTCCAGTAGTGATCCTATCAACCCCAGATGTGGCCCAACCTCCATATTCTTTCTGTGCAGATACAATATACTAGTACCTGTGAGGTGAAAGGGCCTAGGAAGCCAGGAGCACAGTGCTTGGTCCCAGAGTCAGCTGGAGCACTGCCTGGCCTGTGTGTCCTCCTGATGGATACACTGGGTGGCCATTAACAGAGACCTGGAATACCAGGGAGGATTGCTAGACCTGGAGAGTTGAGTTGGAATGTTGGGCAGTGTGCTGGAGCCTCAGTAAGCCCTGGAGTTAGTAAGCTTTCTTACCTTATGGTTCCTGTGAGCACAGGTCCAAGGCTGTGAAACCTGTTAGCATCTTTCTAGAGCCTCATGGCATGTCTGGGCCACAGGAGCCATTTCCACCACCACCATCACCATTATTATTATTTTGGTTTGGTTTCTGAGATAAGGTTTCATGTAGCCTAGGCTGGCCCTATACTCACTGTGTAGCCAAGGATGACTTTGAATTCCTGAATGATCCTTCACCTTCCGAGTGCTGGGATTACAGACAGGGACCATGATGTCTGGCTATTCCATAGTCTTTGGTATGTGACCACTGGGCTGTTGGGTGGCTGTAAGACTCAGAGAGAGAGGCTGGTTTTCCTGCTATCCCTTTGAGTACGTGGGGGTATACATGGGAAATGAAACCACTGAAATTCATTGCCAGGTTTGAGCCTTTTGCTTGTCAGGAGATGGTGTCCTTGTCCTCTGTGAGAGCCGCTGGCCACAGGGCAACCTTGAGTGGACTTGGCAGGCAGCATTCATGTGGTGATCTGTGCATTGCTTCTGTTCTGGCAGCTTATGGGGAGGGAGCCCTCCATCTCACCTGTTCAGGCCCCAGAACTCTTTGTGGACTTCTCAGGCAGGGCATATCTCTGTCATGGGCATGTTGGTAGGTTTGCTGGCTGAAAGGATTTTGCTAGCCCAAACTTTAGCAAGCCTCCTATGTATGTTTGTATGTATTGTATATCATGAATGTATGTATTGTGTGTGTACACTCATGCACGCACACACATGTGTATATACCTATGCATGTACATATGTATGTATGTATTGTGTGTGTGCATGAATGTGCATGCATGTTACATATACATGTACATGTAGAGGCTGGAGGTCAACTGGTGGGACTCTGTTCTCCCCTTCCATCATGTAGGTCCTGGGGATTGAACTCAGATTGTCATCCTTGGTGGCAAGCTCCTTTACCTGCTGAGACATTCTGACAGCCTAAGCAAGTTATTTTTCAGGCCTAACAAGGAAGTAGAGGCCTGGGTCTCCATGTCTGTGGCTCTCCCTGGAGCTGGGTCTCTGGGCTCATGCCTTCGCAGGTGATCCAGTGCAGCCTGTATGGGCCTAAGGACCCCACCCTAAGACCATGGGCCATGGCCATTACTATGGTTTGTGTAATGAAAACAAAGCCCATCTTGCTGTCTTGATTTCTGCTTTTCCCTGTTGAGCCTCCTCACCCCTGTCCTGGAGTCACAATTGTGAAGCTGACAATTATGGAGGCTTTGGGAGAGCTGAGGTCTTGCCTCACATTGGACCACATTAGTGTCTGTCCTAGAATGCGTCAACTATCTCTCATTACCCACGGTGAGGACTGCTGTGGGTCAGTCATTGTAGGGAGACCTGTCCCAACACAGAAACCTCACCATCTGAGGAAAGGCAATGATTGGGGGTGGAGCACTCTAGCCTAGGACCTAGGTGATCAGATGGTCAAATTTATCCACTCAACAAGTGTATTGAACACCTACTGTGTTCAGGCTCCCACTGAGACACTTTATATGAATGACTATTTTTATTGATGTATCAATTTATTTGCAGTTCTGGGCTTAAGTGCAGGACCTCCTGCAGCTCATCTAATTCTCCCTGTGCCCTGAATGGTGAAGGCTCTTAGTGGAGGAGGAAGCCAGGATCAGATAAAGGAACCAGTGTACTCCAGAGCCCTGCCCCACTTGCTGGGTTACATGGAACATGTAAATTTGGTGACAGAACTCATTCTTCTAAAGATAGTGGCCAGGGCCTGACAGTGTCTCACACAGGGCATTTCAAGGACATGTGGCAGAGGACTGAGGTGGCTTCAGAGCAGGAGGGACCCCGGGGCAGTGGCTTCCATTTTCCACTGTGTAAGCAGGACACAGCAGGGTGGGCTGCCACTTAGGATTCAACATAGTGGGGACGCTGGAATGAGGGGAGCAGGGAGTCAGCTAGGACGTAGACAGCCTTGTGAAACATGCCTCTGGAGAATTATCTCTATCTACCCTGTCATAGTTGGTCATGAAAGAGGGCAGGAGTCTGCAGAGGTTCCCTGCCTGGGACAAGGTCATGAACTTGACTCTGCCCCAAGACAGCAGGATTCAGGGCGCATTCTTGTCAGGGTTAAAAGCCTTCTGTCTTTGGCATCCTCATCCCAGCCTCCCCCGGCCCCTCCCACATCCCTGGGTACAGACAGTATCTTTTCTTGGCGTCAAGTACATCGGAGGTTGGCTGGATCCTGCGGCACCTTGCCAGCTCCCGTGGACTTTGGACATTGGAAATAGACAGCTTTGGGGTTTAGTTGCAGACTTGCTGTTGATAAAGTTGACTTTGGCTGACTGTGAGCCTCAGTTTCCCCTGTAGAATGGTGGTGCCAGGTAGAGTATGGCTTGGGGCGGGGTCAGAGAGTAGGGCTTCCTCTAACTCCCTTCAGAGGTGCTGAGAGCTGCTGAAGTCCTTGGAAGCTCTCTAGGAGGGACAGAACTCCATACAGGCTACAGGTTTACATCTTTGAGAGTTCAGCCAGGGCTCTCCTGGGCTAGGTGGCTTCAGGCCCTCTGAGAGCCTTGGGATTGCCCTTCTGGCGGTGGTAGACTCTCCTCTCACTTCACCCTGCTTTGGATGGGTGAGCCAAACTGTTTTTAACTGAGTTTTACAGAGGCGATTTCCTGCTGAACACTCCCTGGGGTCAGAGTTGAAGACTCCCTCCCTGACAGACTAGAACTGGGGCCTGAAGCTGTAGATTAGAGCCAGATAGATTCCTATGGCCTTCAGAGGGCCCTTTCTCCCTCTAAGTGAAGCCTTGTCTCTTCCCTGGAAAGCTGAGTGAGTGTCCCCAGTCCCCACCCTTCCCTCCTATGCCTGCTGCCCATAGAGCTGATGGTGGCAACCACAGTGTTCCAGGGTCCTGGCCTCCTCACTGGACCACATGCTTCTGACTCACCAAAGGAAGAATGTGGTGTTTAGGGAGCAAGTTTTTAAAAATAACCCAAGTCTTTCTCCACCCTGCTCCACCCTTCTCTCCTGATCACTCCCTAGAGAGGGCTAGACTTTCCACACTGGTTTTGGGGTGCCACCTCTTGCACAGCCCAGGGCATGGCAAGGGGACTTGAGGTCCTCCTGTTAGATAAAATGTGTGGGTTCAGGCTGAGGCAAGGGGAGGCCTATTCTAAGAGTGGGTGCCCAGTGCCTGCTTTCTCCCTTAGGAAGCTGATCTGCATAAGGGAGCCCCTCCTTTAACCAACCTCCCTCCTTCCCTCCCTCCTTCCCTCCCTCCCTCCCTCCCTCCCTCCCTCCCTCCCTCCCTCCTTCTCTTCTGTTGATACAAAACAAAACAAAACAAAACAAAACAAAACAAAAAACACAGCTCTCATTTTAAAGGGACTAAAAGGTACTGTATTCTAGAGCCATTTTGAGTGACCATGGCCGGGGAACAGAGCGTTTAGATTACTCGAGATTCCATGTTCCAACATAGAAATAGTTTTATGAATTTTTTGTGTTTTTTTGTCCAACAGAGAAAGTCATAAACCAAGGCAAGGTTAAAACTCATGGGTGGGTGCATCATCAGAGAGGCAGGTACGGAGAGATGGGGAGCTTTCCTATAGGCTCAAGATGATATTTGGTGACCTCTTAGCTTTTGGATTGGTGGAAGCTTGGGTCTGCTAAGTCCATAGATAGAAAAAAGTTTTTATCTATTGCCACAAGATGTTAGTTCTAACCTAGGGGGCCGAGGAATGGCTGTTTTGGAGGGCCAGGCTTAGCCTCAAGTAAGGTATGTGGCTTCTGGACCTGCAACATTCCAACCTCCACAGAATAGCAGTGTGAGTCAGACCATCAATCCCTGCAGACGGATGCTGTTCAGGAATTTCCTTAGCCTTTCTTTCCTTCTGTCCATCCCTCATTCACTGAGTCCCCCTAACCTCTCCGAGTGCCAGGCTGTGTTCCCGGGGCTGTGGCTAGAGTGTGAAAACTAGCCATCATGCCCTGCCCCTCTGGCGGTCACTGGCTAGAAAGGGGGACGCCATTAGAGGCACACACCTAAGGGGTCCGAGGATGTAGCTTAGTTAGCAGGCTGCTTACATGCCCATGTGCAGAGCACTGTGTTCAAAACCTCATAAACCAGATGTGGGGGCCCAAACCTATAATCCCAGCATTTGGGAGGTAGAGACGGGGGATTGAAGTTTGAGGTCATCCTTGGCTATGTAACAAGTTCAGGACCAGCCTGGGCTGCCTGAAACCCTGTTTCCAAAAAGCAAATGAAGGGATGGGGAGATGGCTCAGCAGCTAAGAGCACCTGCTGTTCTTGCAGAGGACCCAGGTTCAGTTCCTGGCATGCACGTTGGGTTTCTCATAATTTATAATTCCAGTTCCAAGCGATCCAATGTCTTCTTCTGGCCTCTGTGAGGAAGAGGCCTAGAATCTAGTCTATAGCAAAGATGTCGGGAGGTAATGGATACTGTCAAGAGAAGGGAAGCAGGGATGAGGGCTGAACTGTGCCATTTGCAGGAGGCCACGCAGATAGGATGACCTTGGAGCAGAGGCCTGATCGGGAGGGAGACAACCATGTGGATTTATGTAGGAAGAACATCCTATGTAGAAGGAGTAGCAAGAGAAGGGGCCTGAGGTAGGTGTGTGCATGCTGTTTAGGGAACTGCATGGCGGCCGTGACTTGAGTGATCTGTGAAAGGAGAAGCAGAGAGGCAGTGAGGGCCTCATGAGCCAAGATCCCGCAGGAGCCTGTGAAGGACTGATTTGGCTCCCAGGCTGAGCACAAAAGTGCATGGGAGGAAGGTGTGCAAGACCTGTAAGGTGGTAATAATAGTCTAGGTTAGTGATGCTGCTCCTAGTTTGGACCAGTGCTGACATGTGCTCAGGCCCTGGGCGTGCCTAAAGGAAACATAGCAAGATTGTGGATGATAGGACAGGGGGCTGCAGTTTGCCCCAGACACTGGTGGGGGAGCGGAGCTTCTGTTGGTGATGGTCAGGGGTGGCTAGCTGTCCATTGGGGCTGGACCACTGTTTGGTGTGAACTCAGTGAGATTCAGACTCCAATGACAATAGAGTGAGGTTGCTGAGCAGGCAGCAGGCAAGAGGCTGGTGTACAAGGGGAGGTCATCGCTGTGGACACCACAGCAGGTAGGGTGGGGAGCCACAAAGCGGGTGAGGTCACTAGAGCAGCGAGCAGGTAGAGACAGTCTGATTTGAGGTTGAGCCTGGGAGGATCTAGGTTTGAGGTGGGAAATGGAGCAGGGGTGGGGGTGGAGGAGTCGGGAAGCTGGGCGACAGCAGCTGAGGTGGAAGAGGGGACAGAAGGGAGCAGTGGGGGTGTGGACTGAGTGGGAGTCGAGGTCTATCTATTGGATCTTGTATATAGGGCCTCTGGTGACTGCAGGCACCTCCTTGCGGGAGAAAATAGGGGAGCTGTAGAGAGAGCCAACCATGCTTCTTAGGAGTCTTTTGTAGAGGTAGGTGGAGAAATGATGGATGTCGGGCAGAGGAACCATAGGGTGGGAAAAGATCCTCACCTTCCTTCTCTCTTCTTTCCCGGGTCTCATGTAGCCCAGGCTAGCCTTAAACGTGTGTAGCCAAAGATAGCTTTGAACTTATGATCTTTTGTCCTGTACCTTTCAGAGTGCTGGGACAGGTATGTATCATCCTGCCAGGCTTTATGTGGTGCTGAGAGTTGAACCCAGGGCTTTGCATGCTTGACAAAATACTTAACTATTAGGGTTTTAGCTCTAGCCTTCTTTCAAGACAAGGTCTGGTGTGTAGCCCCGGCTGGCTTGCAGTGTTCAAGGTAGACCAGTTTGGCTCCCAATTTGTGGCAACTCTGCCTTTGTTTCCTAAGTGCTGGGGTTACAGGTAAGCATTCTGCCTGCTAAGTCTGTTTTTAAGGTGAGCAGGAACGTGGAGGTAGAGATGAGCTAAGATGTGTGCTAATGGCCTCAGCCTCAACTCCAGAGAGACATCGCTGCTCCTATTCCATCAGCACAGAGGCCAGGTGAGCAGATGGCCCACACTGCCCCCATCAACATGCATTGAAATGAGGGCAGAGACGGGATAGGCAGGCACTCCTGCTCAGAGAGGGGGCATAAGGCCCACTGGGTCTCACTTGTTCGTGTGTGTGTGTGTGTGTGTGTGTGTGTGTGTGTGTGTGTGTGTGTGTGTGTGAGAGAGAGAGAGAGAGAGAGAGAGAGAGAGAGAGAGAGAGAGAGAGAGAGAGAGAGAGAGAGATGCAATGTGCTTGAAGAGGTCAGAGGACAACTTTTAGAAGTTAATTCTCCTACCTTGTTGAGATGCGCTCTCTCTCTCTCTCTCTCTCTCTCTCTCTCTCTCTCTCTCTCTCTCTCTCTCTCTCTCTCCTCCCTGCTGTAGCTTCTGGGCAATTCTCCTGTCTCTGTATCTCATCTTGCTGTGATTATAGAGACATGATTCTGCACCGGGCTGTTTATATGTGTGACTTCCAGGATGGAACTCAGGCTGTCAGGCCTTCAGGCCCAACACATTCGCCTGCTGAACCTTAGCACAGTCCCAACCTGAATTCTTAGCTTGCAGAAGTCTCTGTGCACAATCCAAATGGTCTGGAGGGCTGAGGGCTGCAGGGAGGGAGCCTAGAAAGGAGGGTTGACTTATACTAAGTCCATATTGAGGTCTTTGCTGCCCTGCTGGGTGGGTGCAATCGGACCATGGTGGGAAGGAAGGTCCGTGGGTGTGGAGGAAGTGATGATGTGCAGGTTAGTGCCCACCTGAACATGTGCTGAGCTCCTAACAGTGGTTGCATAGTTTTATTAGCGTGAGGTCCCTTGATGACTTGGTCAGATGCCAGGTCAAATTCATTCCTCTCCCCATCCCTGAGAGCCTCAGCTGCTCAGCACACATGCACCCATTTCACCCACACACTGGAGTTAGCCTGGCTTGTATGCAGTGAGCTCTTGCCAAGAGGCTTGCCCATCAGAAGACTGGGCTAGACCATTCCTACCATAGAGTCTGTACCTGCTCTGGGTGCCTGCTGGGGCTGGGCTACCAAGAAATAGGTACTGGGCTCATGAAAAATGCTTGTTGAATAGCAAGAATGAGAGAGTTGAGATGTAAGGGAATGGAGGTAAGATTAATGCCCCGGAGGTCAGGACAGGTGGATTGGAGTCACAAGGATTTTCCAAAAATTGTGATATAGTCTTACTGTGTTGAGGCCATGTATGGACTTTTAATGCTTCTGGCATTCTGATGTAGCCGGACATATGTCTGTGCCTTTCCCACCCACACCTCACTGTGTCCCCTTAAAATGACCCCCCCTGAGACCTTGGCTCTAGTCTACCACCTTACCCCGCCTACATCTGTAGGCTATAGAGCCTCAAAGACCTTCATTCCCCATCTCAAACTCCTGTTGGTTCTTGTCCAGTTACCTTATCCATTTAAACCACAAATTTTGTGGTCAAAAAATGAGGGTGACAGCAACCCCTCTTTGTTGTGTTCTCTGGGAAGTGGCTTCCTTTTTTAGATAGGGAAGCCTAGTTGGGCCAGACTAGTAGAGTAATAGGGAGCAAGCCCACGCCTCAGGCTCACCCATTTCTGCTCTCCAGGTCACAGCTCAGCATGTGGCTGGGAGCCCAGGGTCCCCAGAGAAGAGGGTGGGACAGTGTGACTGATGGACTGTAGGAGGCTTTCCATATGCACTCCAGCTTCTGATTGTCAGCCTCGTTGAACCCTGGGGACAGCAGGGTTAATGCAGGAAACGCAGAGGGGGAGGGTAGAGAAGGGCCAGTTTGAGTCTGGTGAAGCCAGGCCCCCAGCTTGCTGGATCCAGCAGCTTCTCTAGACTGGCTCTGGTTTCCAGGGCAACAGACCCCAGGGTCCTTTCTGGCCAGGCTGTGGGGCGGCTTCTTCCCACAGAGGTCTGAGGCTGGTGCCCCTCACCCTTCCTTGGTCATTGACCGGGGACTGGCCTAGGAGATGTGTGGGGTGGGGCACCTACGCTGAGCAGTGACAAGCGATCCTTTGTTCCTAGGCTGCCTCCATTGACCAAGCCTGGCCCACTCCAGGGAGGAGAGACTCCCTCCCTGTTCCCTGTAAATAAAGGAACTTAAGAGACAAGGGTCTGAATGATCCAATGTCTGGGGACTCAGTGCCTGAGTGGCCCAGCAGGGAGGAGCCTGGCTCTGCTGTCTCTTTGACCCCCTCTGCCACCTGGGGGGACCTCTTCCACCCCCAGTGGGTCCTTTCTCCCAACAATAGCAGCTGAGGGACAGACCTGCTCTCTTTCCCAGTGCCTCCAAGCTCAGTGGCCTCTAGGCCTTGGACATTCTTCATCTTCTCAGGCACTGGTTCTTTTGGGATGGGAAGGAATTCAGGTGACACCATTTGACTTCCTTTTGTGCCCCATTGCTGGTCCTTAGCTGGAGGAAGTCCTGCGGGGGCTTTGCTTGGCTATTTGTAAAATAGGGTCTCCCTGCTAGAGCATTCATGAGGAACCTGCCGCTGCCTAGTGCCATCTCTGCCTTTGACGGGAGTCCCCCTAGTGCTGACGCTGGGTCGTTGCCTCTTGATTTCTCTTTGCCCATTTTCTTGGTTGAACCCTGGTCTTTGGGAGCCTTCCTATGAGGAGTCTCCACCAGGTGGCCCTTGGTGCTGAGGGATTCCAAGGACTGGACTTTGCATAGTCGCCATGGTGCCCCCTCCTGGCTGGGACTCAGCCCCACTTCCTGCTCAGAGACATCTTCCTTTGTAACCCACATACTTCATCTGGGATTCTGGGCAGGTGGAGTCCACCTGGGAGCGTCATAGGCCCCTTCCCTCTATTCATCTGAAACCCATGTATCAATCTCTACCGATGTCCAGCTCTGTGCCTTTTTGTTCTGAAGCAGGAAAATGCTCTGTGTTTAGTTGGACAGCTGTTATAAGCACTTGCTGGAGGGCACACCCTGGCTCCTGTTCCTGACACAGAGATGAAGTGCAGCCAAGCGCATCTCAGAGCTTCTAGACTAGTGAGCAAGATCTCTGTAATAGGGGCTGTGTCATCAACCTTGTGTGTGTTCTCATGTCCTTTGAGCTTTTGAAAATAACCTCTGGGCTTAGGACTAATCACACCCCAAGTCACAGCCTCTATGTGCTCTTTTTAGAAAGCTCTATAGCCAGGGCCCAGAAACCGCTGTGTGAGGTGAATCAAGGGAAGGGTCTCAATAGAGAAAGTGGGACCGGGTTTTGAAGGTTTGGTAGGAGTTTGCCGATTGAGAGAGGATTCCATCTGGAGAAAGCCAACAACCTGAGCAAAGGTCCAGAGGTCTAAAGCAGGTTCTCACTGTCCCAGGCAACAGAATTTCAGACCAGGAGTTGCTGAGACCAGAGGGGACAAGTGAGGGGGTAACATGGGAGGGCTTTGCTTTGGATCTGGATGAGGAACAGTGTGTGTGGGGTAAGTGCGGGGGCTGGCCAGAGTGGGCAGTCTGTGGGATAGTTATTGGGTGCCTGAGGTGTGGGACCAGTTGGCTAAGTACCTATCTGATGAGAGATGGAAGCTAGAGAAAACCTGGAGGATAGTGGGTCCCGAGGCTAGCTCAGGTCTAGCCCCTCCTTCATTCTCCTCTCTGCCCCCCCCCCCCCCCGCCCCCGGCATCCAGGAGACAGGCTGTACCACCTCTGAGGCTGAAGTTTCTCAGTGGGGTTCTCTGGATACAGCCTGTTCCCTGTGCCTCATTCAAGGGTGGCCAGAAGCTGCCCAGTGCTGCTGGACTCTGCCCCTCCCTCTCCCCTAGCCTCTCCTAAGGACCTCCTTCCACTGTTCTTCAATGTCAGATTTCACTCACAGTCCTTCCTGAAGTCTGGGCTCCCCCAGAAGTGTTTCCTGGGGTTCATGAGGGAGGAAAGAAGATGGGAGTCGGTCAGAGATCTATATATACACACACACACACACACACACACACACACACACACACACACACACACACACACACACACACACACACACACACACACACACACACACACACACACACACACACACACACACACACACACACACACACACACACACACACACACACACACACACACACACACACACACACACACACACACACACACACACACACGTTTAGCCGGTGAAACCATCACCACCAACCTAGACTTTGAACTCCAGAGGAAGGGAAATCCTCAGGGAAACCCAGGGCCAGCTGATTGATTACTTTCTAGGAGAGAAGACGTGTCTGAGTGAACTGCTGTGGAGGTGCTGGGTGCTTTGTCTCTGGGGTCTGGTCACTGAGTGCCACACGATCTTGTACACCATGCATGCCCCAGAGCCCAGACTTTCTCCCGTATTCCTATCTCATCCTGTTGTGTATCACCACTAAGAGCAGATTCTTCCACCCATTCTGCATAGTGTGGCATAAAAAGGGAACAGCTTTGGGGTCCACCTGCCTGTCTAGTCTCATTTTCAAAAGGTGCCCACAAGATGGGACATCTGTAATTCTACCACCCAAGTATCATGTTGTGATGATATATTTTTATATTTAATAAAATCAGCCTGGAATATCAGAGAACAGAATCACCCACATCATCACGTGCTCACTGTCTCAATTTTAACAGTGGCTACAGTGGCTATGGTGGTGGTAGTGGAATGATCATGTCCAACACTTCATCTTAGCTCAGGACATCTCCCTGCTCTGGACGGGTGTCCCCTGTCATGGCTGGCACAGCCAGAGCTGCGATTTATACTCAGAAATGCTTGGCTACCCATCCCTACTTTGAGCCATGGCCTTCACAGTCACTGTCTGCCTTATGTCGCACCCACTTGGGAAGGTTCTTCCCTTTTCCTTGACTCGGTCTCTTTATCTGGGTAGCAACAGAACAACCTTAGGGCTAATTGTGTATTCTGAGCATGTGCTGATGGTCATGGGAGGTGAAGCAGGAAGAGAGGAAGTTTACAGTCATCCTCATCTATGTAGTAAATAAGAGGCCAGACCTGAGCTACATAATACTCTATCTCAAACAAGAGGAAAATGACGATGGATTTGCTGAGGGTGTATAGTGTGGTCCTGAGGCCTGGGTTCTGGCCTTAGTGTCAGCACCAACCAAAGAAGGTATGGATGGTTTTCATAGCGTGGATGGCTGTATATTCTTTCTCCGTCAGTGCTCACTGCAGAGAGGCTGAGGGGAACCTAAGAGGTAGTCACCCCCCCTCCCCCCGACAGGATTTCTCTCTGTAGCTCTGGCTGTCCTGGAACTTGCTCTGTAGATCAGGTTGACCTTAAACTCACAGAGATCGGCTGCCTCAGCTTTCCCAGTGCTGGAGTTAAAGGTATGTGCCACTATCACCTGACTGTATGTCATGGTTTTATCCTGGCTCTGCACCCCCCCACCCCCCAAAGCCCCTTTTCTCTTTGCACTGAAAAAATACAGCCAGGGATGCTGAGCATGGGCTCAATGCACAGTCCTTACCAGGCCTGCACAAAGCACTGGATTCAGCCCTCAGCACTTCATGAACTGGATGTGATAATATACATCTGTAATCCCAGCACTCAGGAGGCAAGCTTAGAAGGGTCAGAAGTTTGGAGTCAGCTTCGGCTACAGAGCGCGAAGGCCAGCCTGGCCTACTTATATGAGATTTTGTTTCTAAACAGACCACACTAAACCAACAAACAAAAAATTTAAAAAATGAAAGGAAAAAGCAGTGTAATGAGACTCTGGGATGGCTGGACCTCTGTGTTTGCCCAGCCACTTTCTTCTTCATGAGAGCCTGCTACAGGGAAAGTATAGCTTGGCCTCACATCACCACAACACAATCATCTGGATGACAACACCCTTTGTGGAAGCTTCCACAGTCTGCACAACTTAGGGAAAGCTTAAAGAGCATCAAACACCCTGCTGAGCTGTTCTGTATATTACCCTCAACCTTATCAACCCTAGAAACTTTCTAGATGGCTCCTCTGCATTGTGGCCTTGAGGCCTCTGGGCAGGCATGAGCATACCCACCTCACAGAAGCAAATCTCAGAGCTGAAAGAGGTGGTGACTACACAGAGAGGAGGCATCCCAACCTCCACAAAGATCCCATCACTCTAGGATGCTGCCCCCAGATCCTCAGGGCTTCAGGTACCGGGGTTTGGGTCCTCTGAATGCCTGTGGTATGGAATCCTGACAGTCCTGTTTACCAGGGGACAGGTGTGTTGGCATGTTATCCTTACAAGGCTCTGGCTGGCCTCAGCTGTCTTTCAAGAGCACCCTGCCTGTGTGATTGATCCTAGATCGGCTTTATCCTCAGGGCTCTTCTGAATTGAGCTGTCAGTGGTCACATGGGACTATAGCGTCTGCCCAAACTCTGAAACAAACTGGTTATTAAAGTTTGTGTCTTATGTGTTAGCAAAATAAAAACTGACTGGCAGAGACTGGTGTCCCCGAGTCCTCTTTGGAAATTCCACCTATGTTCTCTGTCTTCTTGTTTCCCACAAGGGCCTGTAGAGGTGGCCATGGGCAGCTTTGAGCAGGCTCCCTCACTTTTCCTTTGGAGACTAATGGCTTCGTGGAGTGGCGGGCTTGTGGGCCTGACAGGACTCACTAATATATGTCCTTGCCTGGAGGAGTTTCCAGCGATGCCAATTAGCCTGGATCAGGTGCCCCCAGAGTCCAACCCAAAAGTCTAGGGCAGCAGTGTGGCCGGGGGTGGTGGTGGAGGGGGCTGATCAGAGTTCCTGGGATCAGAGCCCTCTACTGTGTCCTGCTCTGCCAGCTGCTCCCCTTGGCTGTGTGACCTCAGGCAAATCCTTAACCTCTCTGGTACTGATGCCTGCCTTCCTGACTAGGGAAAAACTTAGGCCCTGAAAGATGAAAAGGGGATGTGGGACTTCTGAGTCTAGAAGGGACGGTCTTTGGATTTTGGTTCCAAGATGAAGTCCAAACCTCTGTCGTCATTATCATGTCATCTTTGTGAGGCTGGGTAATGATGCCTCGATTTTTCTTTCTGTAAAATGGGCATTTGTTTTCCTGCTTTTGAATTCCAGTGTTCATAAGGGAGATCTGAGGGGTTGAACCCACTGGAAGGAGCCTTGCAGGTCAGCTTTGTGACTCAAAGCTGCCCATGGCCACCTCTACAGGCCCTTGTGGGAAACAAGAAGACAGAGAACATAGGTGGAATTTCCTTGTATTACATCTTCAGTTTGCAAATGGGGTTACATTGGTTCCTCCTTGGGCATTTGTCTTTATAGACTTGTGTTTTTAGGGGTACACCCTGAAGACTTATGAACTCACCTCCTCAAGGCCCAGGTAGGGTCAGGACAGAGAAGATGATGCCCACTTCTGGCTCACTTGTAACACCAAGGCCCCTAACACCAGGTAGCTTCTGCCTGTGCAGCCAGGGGTGATTATGACTTTCAAGTGAATTATGGGACTATCTAGGGCATGCACAGCACTTCTGTGTGCTGCTTGAGAAGAGAGGTTGGGCTAGGAAATGGCTCATTGTATCAAAGTGCTTGCTATGTGAACATGAGGACCTGGGTTCAAATTCCCAGCACCATAAAAAGCCAGATGTGGCTGTGAGCATGCCTATAACTCTAGAAGGGTGTGTGTGATGTGGGTGGGCTAGATAGAGACAAGAGGATTGCTGGATACACACATACACACACGCACATAACTAAAAATAATATGTATATTTAAAGTGAGTCTGAGCTGGGGCTGTAGCTCAGTGGCAGAGGGCTTGTCTAGCACCTACAAGCCCCTGGGTTCTATACCCAGTGTCAGAAAGCAAAGTCATCCATTTCCACATGCACTTTTCTGAAAGCAAAACTAAACAGTGACAGTACAGGTCTGTGTGCTTCTGTGTGAACATGCGAAGCATGCTAAGGTGCATCGTGGTTCCCCCATGTGTGCAGAGACTATGCTCCAAGATCCCCAGTGATGTCTGACATCCCCGGTAGTGCCCAATGCTTTGCATGCTTTAGAAGCAGGTCTGACATGAAGCTCAGACCCCAGACAGCATAACATATTAATGATGACAAGCAATTAGGAAGTTGAACAGAGGTGGCAATCCTCTGAATAAAAGCTACAGTTAGGTGAAGGTAGTCTCAGGTTCTTCATGGCATCCTGCTTCCCCTCTGGTAGTGAAGAGAAATGCCCAGTCCCAGTGATGAGAAGAAGCTAGGCAGGAGATGTGGGCGTATAGCAGAGCATTTAGCTGTGGTCAAGGGAACAATGGCAGAGCCATGGTGTCATGCTTGGGGGTGGCTGAAATAGAAGACATCATGAATAAGGGGACGGACAACTGAATAAGCTTGTGACAGCTAGTGAATATGTTGGATTGTTCTACAAGTTTGTTTGTTTGTTTGTTTGTTTATTTTTTGGGACAGACTTTCTCTGTGCAGCCCTGGCTGTCCTATAACTCACTTTGCAGACCAGCCTGGCCTTAAATTCAAGGAGACCTGCCTGTTTCTACCTTCTGAGTGCTGGAATTAAAAGTGTGTGCCACCATGCCTGGATACAAGGATTCTTAGCTGTTTCTGGGAGTTTAGAACCTGGAGTAGAAGGGGGGTGGGGAGAGAGAGAGAGAGAGAGAGAGAGAGAGGAGAGAGAGAGAGAGAGAGAGAGAGAGAGAGAGAGAGAGAGAGAGAGAGAGAGAGAGAGAGAGAGAGAGAGAACACACATGCATGCCCACAGAATCCAGAAGAGGGTATCAGATCCCCTAGAACTTGAATTATAGACAGTTGCAAGCCACCACATGGGTGCTGGGAATCAAACCTGGGTCCTCTTCAAGAGCATCCAGGGTCCTTAACCACTGACCCACCTCCCCAGCCCTATAATGCACAGACAGTGTGTGTCCCTGGTTGGAATCCTGCGTCTTCCTGGCTGTATGATCTTGGGCATGTTGCAGACACACTCTGGACCATTTCTCATTGTAACGTATCAGTCTGCAC
Source organism: Phyllotis vaccarum (assembly GCA_033318265.1). NCBI lineage: Eukaryota > Metazoa > Chordata > Mammalia > Rodentia > Cricetidae > Phyllotis > Phyllotis vaccarum. The sequence goes on along the minus strand of JARWLC010000003.1, from coordinate 55,389,862 downwards.
AAGTGCTTGTTAGGGGCCTGGAGTGACCTCTGCGCTGCGGACGCTCTGTGAAGGTCACTGTCATCTTTTTTCCCTCCTGTCATTCTTGCACATTCCATTTTTATTTGGTCAGTTAGCTGGTAAAAATAAAAGCTGTTTTTAGTTAGTAAAAATAAAAGGAAAGCAGGCCTCCAGCCAGCTGGTGACAGGGTCAGGCTGGTGACAGGTTCAGGCTGGACGGAGTTCTCTGCTCTCTCTTCAGGCCTGATTCCCTCCCTGCAGGGAGGTCTAGAAAGGCAGCTACCAGATCAGAGGTGCAGGATACCAGTCCCTGCTCTCTAAGGGGCATCTGGTAAGGTTGCTCCAGAGGCTGGGGAGCCCTCCTACCATGACTTGCGGCCTTTACCTGTTCCTGTCCTGTGCCATCTGCCTCTCTGCAGCCCTTTGCCCGGTTGCCTACAGCCTTGTACCTAGGCTGGTGGCTGCTTGCCAGCTGGCCAACATCATAAAGCAGGACAGTGAGAAATGAAGGGGGGGAGGCTTTATCAGGGTCTCAGGAGGGGCCTGAGGGAAAACAGTTAGACCCATGGGAGCCTGTGGTAACGTGAATACCATGAGGAGAAAGTGTCCAGCCATATCCATGACAGTCCAGTCCAGGGCACTATGGTCTCTGGAACATGGGGATCTAGATGCGCAAGTGTGACCCCAGGCCCTGGACTAGAGGACATGGGAGGGACCCTCTTGCTTGGTCCTCAGGCTCTTATGGGCCCCTTGACAGTGGGCTAAGGCACATTGTGGCTGTGGTGAATTCTGGGAAGATGAAGGTTTCTGTTTTGCAGCTGCAAGTTTTTCAATAAGTTAATGATTTATATTGGGTGGAGGCTGGCCCTTTCTGGGGTTGCTGGGAAGAGTGTGTGTGTGGCTGGGCCGGAGCAGAGCTGACAGGCTAGGCTCCTTTGCTATGTTGGTTATCTGACTGAGTCTCTGACCTTCTTTTCACAGGCGGGCGCTGAGGACGGTACTAGTCTGAGCGGACTCTGATGGCTTCCTCGAACTCTCCTCCACAGCCTGCCATAGGTACTGTACCCCAGGGGCCCGGTGGCATGGGTGAGCTCTGTCAGCTGTGGACCCTGTTTCCATCTGCTTCGGGTTCCCTATCCACAAGATGGAGACATGTCTTTAAACATCAGGCATTTCCTGATCTTTTAGTTACCGCCTAAGATCAGCTGCAGAGATGGACAGTTTGGGGACTGGGATTGAGGGCATTTGGGGTTCAGGTGGGTTAGTTGAAGGTGCAGATTGAAATTGAGGGGAAGGGTTTGACCATAAAGTTGGATCATGAAGACCTCCTAGTACTGACCAATTTATGAGAAGAAGAAGAAGAAGGAATGTATTTACCTAACAAAACCACTTGTTGATCTGGAGTTCAGCCCAGCTTCCTGTGTTCTATTTGGCATTCTCTTTAGTGAGGCCCCAGACACCGCAGGGTGACACCTATGGCTGTCTTACCCACAAGCCTAGCTTCCTGTCCCTCTTGTCTCCCTCTGCACCCCCCACCCCTGCAGGGAGGGAAGAGAATAGTCTGCCACCAGCCAGGGTTCCTCAAGTACTGGCTCAGTCTGAGTTTGGATCCTGATCCTGCCATCATTTACACTGTGAGCTCAGTGATGGAACTTGGTGTCTCTACAGCTCGGTGTCCTTGTCCTTAAACGTGGGGTAATAACAATGCCCTCTTCTGTACTGTTGCAAGGTTTAAACATATATAAAGAACCGTGGTGTGTAGCAACAGGTGCTCAGTGAATAGGCGTGTGTGTCATTGAAGGGCGTGGAGAGCCTGTGTGGCTCATCCTTGAGTGCCTAAGCCCTGGTGGGGCCAGGAGATGAGTCTCTTCCCTTCTGGAATGTTCCCCTTGTGAAGTATGAGGAATCCTCTGCTTTCTAATGGTAGTATGGCTTCTCCATGTTCTGACTTCTAGACTCAATTAGGTTGGCTCTCTTGAGGACTGGATGTGTCTGTCAAAGGCATGAGTGATTGGTACTTGCCATGCCATCTGTCCAGGTGGTTAGGGAAGGCTGGGCTTCTAATCATCCTGGGTTGGGTCATTGGATCCTCCCTCTGATGAGGAGCTGTGCGGGTTACTTGGGGGAGAGGGGAGGGCAGCTTCCTGAAAGTGTGTGTGGGGGATCTTTGCTGTGCCAAGGGCCTCTGGCCCTCTGGCTCTCTCTTCTACCCAGCAAGGAGGCCATTTGGGAAGAATGAAAATAGAATATATCCACCCAGAGCCTCTGTTTTAAGGTTTTGACTGACAGCTGGCTCCTGGCTCTCCTGTCAACCTGTTGGATTGATCCCTTGTCTATGTCTAGTTTTCTGAGGATGCCTTCAGATACTTACCCATGTGGACCCAGCCCATGGTACATGTCTGTGGTGTGTGGGGAGGGCACTTGCTTTTGGTCACTGACTCCTGCTGTCTTGCCAAGCCACATCCACTCCCCATCTAAGAATATCACATGTTTCTTCATCCTTCTGGCTCCCTGAGTGTAGCTTCATGCCTGGTCCTTTCCCAGAGCCTGGTAAGCACTAGCTGGCTCCTCTTTGGGCATGACCTTGTCTCTCCTAGTGCATTCTTCCACACCCAGGGTCTTCAGTGAACTCTGACACCTCAGCCAACATCTTAACTTTCTCGCAATCCCTGACTCAGAGCTGCCAGGAGCAGCTGGTTGGATTCATGTCACAGATGGTAAGAGCTGGAGCTCTTTATACTCTTCAAGGAAGGAGGTGCAGAAGTGACCTGAGTCCCCAATACTCCCTAGGGGAGCCAGTGTGACAGGGGTGGCTCAAGTTGGAAGGGACAGCTCATGTTAACCAGGGACATGGACAGGGTTCAGACAGGCCTGTAATAATAGTAATAGCCTTGATAGAGTCAGGAGAATATGATGTGATAAAGGACAGTAATATACCTGGTATCATTGCTGTGCCAGTAGCTGGTAGTGACTGAACTCAGCCCCCACACCAGGGGTCTCAATGTTAACCTGTCTTTCCTCATCAGCCCTTGGGGCCAGGTAGCTCCGTGACCCCATTCTTGATAGCAGAAGCCAAGCAAAGCTTGATGGTCATCAACTCCACACTCACCCTACAGCTGATGTCAGGGCTGAGTGGAGCTCTAAGACCTTAGTCACTGTGGCAACACCTGCCACGTGTGCAGAGGACCACCAGAGTGAAGACAGAGGACACTGAGAGGTGAGGCATCCGGGAAGCAGGATGGTCTGTCTCGTACCCTCCCACATAGCAGACAGAGACTCTGTGGTCATTTACATTATTTTGAGAGCTGGGTGCGAGGGTCTCTAATCCCAGCACTCCTTCCCACCACAGTGTGGTGGGGGTAGGAGGGTCAGAAGATCAAGGTCATCCTAGGCTACATAGTGAGTTTGAGACTGACTTGGGTTAATTGTGTCTCTGAAAGCCAAGTCACAGGGAGTCCCAGGGTCTCCATGGTAGCCCCACTGACCAGTGGTGGACAGCCTGAGGAGGGGAGTCAGTGCAAAGGTCCTGTGGCAGGAACTACTTACCACATTCTTGTACAGCAAGAAGACCAGTGTGGCTGGAGTATGGAGAAAAGGGAAGGGCAGAAGGAAGGTTCTGTACACACACACATGTTCATACATGTGCACACACCTGTGTCGGCACAGACTGTATGCACACACTGTATATATAATTAACACCACTGTCAAAAACAGAACCAAAGTTGTATTTGATGTGAGCTGGTGAGCTGGCTCAGCTGATGGGTAAAGGCACTTGCTGCCAAGCCTAATGACCTGAGTTCTATCCCCGGGACCCACATGACTTAAGGAGAAAACTCCCACACATGGTCCTTTGACTTCCACAAGAGCACCCTGGCACTTGGGCATCTACAGACATACACACATATACAAATAAACAAGTTAAATCATTGTACCTAGTTTTATTTTGTTAACATAAAGCTTTAAATTATCCAAAATTATCAACTCCAGTATCACGTGCATTGTATTTCCTTCCTTCCTTCCTTCCTTCCTTCCTTCCTTCCTTCCTTCCTTCCTTCCTTCCTTCCTTCCTTCCTTCCTTCCTTCCTTCCTCCCTCCCTCCCTCCCTCCCTCCCTCCCTCCCTCCCTCCCTTCCCTCCCTCCCTCCCTCCCGCCCTCCTCCTCCTTCTTTTGACATTGTTTTTCTGTATAGCACTGGCTGTTCTATAACTTACTAGGCAGACCAGGCTGGACTCAAATTCAGAGATTCACCAGCCTTTCCCTCCAAAGTGCTGGGATTAAAGGCTTGTGCCACCACTGCCAGGCTATGATATCTGATTTCATTTCTTTTTCTTTTTTCTTTTTTTAAAATTTATGTTCATTGATGTGAAGGTGTCAAATGCCCTGGAACTTGGGTTACAGACAGCGGTGAGCTGCCATGTGGTTGCTGGGAATTGAACCTGGGTTCTCTGCAAGAGCAGCCAGTGTTCTTATCCACTGAGCTATCTCTCTAGCCCCGATATCTGATTTGTTAAAAAAAATATTATTATTATTGTGTGTGTGTATGTGTGTGAGAGAGATACAATGTGCCTGTGGAGGTCAGAGTACGACATTCCAGAGTTGGGTCTGTTCTTCCAGCTTTATGCGGGTTCTGGTATGGAACAGAAGCCATCAGTTAGGCTGTCATCATTGGACCACAAGTGCCTTACCCGTTTCTAAGTCATCTCTCTGGCCTCATTATTTTTTACTGAAAAAGACTTATTTCTCTGTGTATTGGAGTGTGTGTGTGTGTGTGTGTGTGTGTGTGTGTCTTTGGGAGCCAGAAGGAGGCATTGGGTCTTCTGGAGCTGGAGTCTAGGTGGTTGTGAGCCGCTGCATGTGGTTGCTGGGAACAGAACTTAGGGCCTCTGTAAGGGTTCTTAACTGCCAAGCATCATTTCCTCCTCCCCTCCTCCTCCCCTCCTTCTCCTCCTTTAAAGATAGGATCTTATTCTAGCCCAGGCTGACTTCAAAACTATAGTTCTTCTGCCTCAGCTTCCCAAGTGCTGTGATGACAGGTATGAGGCCCCCACATGTGGCAGGAGAGTTGGTCTCCCATCTACATGTTTGCCTGTGTCGTGCCTGGGGTCATCATGGGGAAGAATCAGATCTTCTGGGTAGGAGAGACTATTGGAATTGGAGGTGGCACCCATCCATTCATCCGCTGGCCCCTCCACCCTGCTCTCTGCTTCTCCCCCCTACCACTCATGCCCTCAGGGGTCTCTGTCATTCAAATTGGAGCCCTTAGATAACTGATGCTGTGTTGGGAGCAACACCTGCCCCCCAAAATTCCAGATTAGTAGAGGTTTACTTTCTGCGGAACATGCAGCAATGTTTGGAGACATTTTGGGGTGTCATAGCTATAAGGAGCCACTGTCCTGCAGTGGAATGCTGCTGAGCCCCCACAGTGCGTGGGAAGGATGCTGTGGTGACTTGACCTCACTGTGTCAGTTACACTGTGGCTGAGAAATGTTTGTGGCCCTGAAGCCAGCCTTAAGGAGTACCCCCCCCCCCACTGTACAGAGGAGAGAACCAAGTCTTAGATGTTGAGTAGTGACTTGCAGGGGTGAGGTTTGGCTCTCAGCTATGTATCACTGCTGCAGGGGGACCCTCAGAGTCCAGAGTGTACACAGTGCTCTGTTGGACAGAAACTTCTAGAGCCCCAACGGGGGCCAATCAGGCCCTGACAGTAAAGGGCACAGTCTGCTAAGGTATTTGGGATCCATAACTGGTAGGGATTACATGCCATACAGAATATGCCAGTGTTGATCATGCAAGACCAGGGTGAGGAAGGCAAGAGGTGGGGCAGAAGGAGGCACCCACAGTGAGCTTAGGGAGACCTCTGAGCTGATCAGCGAAGAGTGAGGAAGAGTGAGGAAGGGGACTGAGACACCAGGAAGGGGGAGCAGGAAGCCAGACCCTGCTGGAGACCTCTGTCCTGAAGACTCAGGTCTCCTTGCTCCAGCCAGCCCTGCCCCAGCACCTGAGTGTCCTCTACCTGCCTTCCAGCCACAGCTTTCCCAAGAGGCTGTTTCACATGGCCTACTGACTCTCACTTGTACCTACATGGAACAGACCAGCATGCAAGCACACAGAATCAGGCGTCTTCACATGGGTATTCTGGGAATTTAGCCAGGCATAGTGGCACACGCCTTTAATCCCAGCACTTGGAAGACAGAGACAGGTGTATCTATCTCTCTGAGTCCCAGGCCAGTCTGGGCTATGTGAGATCTTGTCTCAAAAGATTGAGAGGAGAGACTGTCAAGTAACATCTCTGCTGTGCTCTGTCAGAGATCTGACCCAGTGACCAAGATGCTTTGGGATCGTAGGAGGACCTTTTGGCTTGAACAGCATTAGCCTAGTCTCCAGAACAGCTAATCAGCCTTCAGACCCCATCCTTTGAGGCCCAATAGCCTGTTAACCCCTCCTCTCTTCCAGGAGATCCACTGGCTCCCAGAGCCCCAGGCCCCTCCCCCGAGGTGGAGGAGGACTCCGGAGAAGCCTTTGAATTTGATGACAGTGATGATGACCTGGTTCCTGGCCTTGCCTCTGAGAGAGATAAAGAGCCCTCACTGATCGGCTTTGACTCTGTCCCTGCCCCAGGTGAGGTGTCTCTGGGAGTCTTGGCCAAGCATGTGAACTGGCGAGGAATCTCAGGCTCCGAGGGGTCCCCAGTAAGCAGGAAAGGGAGCCACTGGGAAGAGGCTGTGTCCCGTTTCTCTTGGGAAAGGAGATTCCTTGCATTCCTGTAACATCTGGCTTGCACTCTGGCAAAATGGAATCGCTTGGCTGGAGTTTCCGCTGGGGACACAAGCCCTGAGCTCTTGTAGCCTTCCAGCCACAACTCCAAAGAACCCATCTGTCTGTTTGGGGAGTCAGCACCCCAGGGGTGGGAGGACCTTGTCATGCTTTCGGTAAATGCCAACTGCTGGGCGCTCAGATATGTCATCAAGGAGACACTGGGGACTGGATCAGCAGGAACTTCCTGAGCTGGGGTTGGTGGAAGCCTAGCATGGGGGCGGTGTGGGGCAGGCAGGATAGGTAAGGAGCTTATTCAGTAGAGTGGGGGCCTAGAGAAAGGTAAGGAACCCTACAGACACCCTGGTTCCTTGGGAAGTGGGGGTGGGGAGAGAAGGAGGCCGGAAAAGGCTCACCACTTGAGGCCAGCCTCCCTCTGACAGGCTGTCTCCCTTTGCTCTCCCTACAGACCTGGACCCAGCCGCTGTACCGCCCCAGACAGAGTAAGTGTACTTACAACTCATCATTGCTTTGCCCACTGGGAAAAAAGAGAAACAGAGCATGGGGGTGTGGGACAGGGTGTCACAGTGGCTAGAGAAGGCCCTTCGCCTGGACGAGGTCAGTGCTGAGGCTCTGGTGGCCCCTCTTTTTTTTTTCTTTTGACTGGGAGCCTTTTGCATAGCAGGGGGCAGGCCTGGCCCAGTCCCACACCAAGGCCTCTCCCTACCTAAATGGCCTCTGGATTCTCTCGGCATCTTTGTGTTTCTGAATAAATGGAAGGGAGGAGAGTCGCTCCCCAAGTGCTATCCATGGGAACTAAGCTGTAGTGTGACTTACTTCTGTTGATACTGATCCATTTCTTCCTTTCTTAAAATTAATTTTTTATACTTATGTAGTGTGTGTGTATGTGTGTGCACGTGTGCGCGCGCGTGTGCTCGCCCACGCTCTCTCCAACTCAAGGGGATAACTGGTACTTACAAGCATCTGGAGCTCTGAGTTGAAAGCCTGGCTCTCCTGCTGTGAGGAGGGCATGAGGAACCCTTTGTCGCTCTGGGTGAGTTAACAGCTAATTCCCAGGCAGATGATCCCACATCTCTAGGATAGATGCCCTTGCAGGGGAGAGAAGGTCTCATTCACATACACTGCTCATGATGAGTGGGTGGACCCGTAGGGTTTCTGCCTGGCTTGGAGTTGGTGAGCAAGCTTTGGTATGTGGGCACCTCTGTGATTAGCTTGAACTAGATCAGCATAGTTCCTCTGTATTGCCTGGGGGTGTGCTCTGTTTGGAATCCCCATGGTACACCAGGGTACTAAGCTAAAGAGAACTCCAGTCAGAGGTCTTGGACACAGGATGAAATAGAGTAGGGATGGGTCCAGGAATCTGGGGCATAATGGGAAAGGCTGTAACAGGAAGTCCTGCTGAGAATGAGTATAAATTTGTATAGAGCAGGGTCAGGGCAAATGTCTAGATTGAGAAGCCTTTGGGCAAGATGCTCAGAGCTCTCCTGGAGCATTTTGGGCTAGGGCCTGGCTCTTTACTCCATTTCCTTCCCAGAGCCTGAGCTCAGGCCTAGGACTGTGGTAGATGCATTCTTCTAGCACTTTCTGGTGTGCTTCCCCCCCGACCCCCATGCCTAGTGTACCCACTGTGTGTCCTGGGGACATGACTCCTTAGTTCAGACTCAATGCCCTTAGCCTAATCATATGTCAGGGAACACTGGACATCATGCTGAGCCTAAGTGACCCAATGACTTCAGGAGCTGACTTTGTGCTTGAGTATTTCTAGTACTTGGCTAGGCTGGTCAGGATGCTCAGAGTGGTCCATAGCTTAGACACGAGTGGCCAGACTCCTAACTCTCAGTTCTCATCCTGTCCTGTCTCTCTGTCACCTGTTCCAAGCTAGCCTAGGGGATAGTTGCCCTGTTGTCTTGAACATCTTCTCTTGGCGACACTGGACTCAGCCCTAAAGCTCAGCTCTCCACTAGCCGGGTGCATTTGGGTCGTCTGGGAACATATCAGTTCAGTGGAATGATGGTAACTACCCAGCACTGCCATTGAGTGTAAACAAGGCTGGGGAGGGGGGCCCACCTCTCCTAAGTGTGCCTGGAATGTGGCTTTAGTCCTGGTTTGTGCAGTGGGGAGGCTCCCAGAGAGGTCAGGCTCTGCCTTCCCCATGCCTCAGCCTTAGGAAGCAGGTCACACCTGCAACCAGGAAGCAGAGGGCAGTGAATGCAGCTGCTCAGATTTCTCCTCCCTCCCTCCCTCCCTCCCTCCCTCCCTCCCTCCCTCCCTCCCTCCCTCCCTCCTTCCCTCCCTCCCTCCGCTTTTCTGTTCTTCCCTCTCTCTGTTGTTTTGTTTTGCTGTCGGAATCAAACTTTTTAAACCAGTAGGAGGGACAAACGTTAATAATGTGCCAGAACTTATTCCTACAGTAGTTTTTTGAGACGGAGTTTCTCTGTGTAACAGCTCTGGGTTCCCTTGGACTCCCTCTTTACACCAGGCTGACCTCTAACTCACGGAGATTCTCCTGCCCCTTGCGCCCCCACCCCATGTACTGGAATTAAAGGTGTGCACCACCATCACACCACCATTTCCCTTTCTAGGTCTCCAGCCTTGGGATAGTATTACCCACAGTCAACGTGGGTCTTCCCACTTTAACAAACCCCATTTAGAAACTTCCTTATAGACAGCTCCAGTCTTTTGTCCTATGGTGATTTTGGTTCCATCAAGTTAACTGTTTTAACTGTCACATGGAGGTCCGTCTCGGATTCAGACCCTAACAGTGACTCTTTCCCTTCCTGGACACTCAGTCCATAGCTGGGGAGTGAAGAGGCAGATATTTCAGGTGGAGAGAGGAGACTGGGGCACTGAGCTTGGCTAGGCAGGAATATGGCCTGGCGTGGGGTCTTCTTGGGAAGAAGCGGCTCTGGTTTCAGGTTGTGGTAGTTAAAAAAAATTGTACTTGCTAGGCATGGTGGCACATGCCTTTAATCCCAACACTTGGGAGGCAGAGGCAGAAAGATCTCTTTGAATTTCAGGAGAGCCAGAGTTTCACAGAAAAACTGCCTCCAAACACACACACACACACACACACACATACACACACACAATGTATTTATGTGTGTATGTGGTTTGTGTGCATGTGCATGTTTGGACATGTATATGCCACAGCGTGTGTGTGTGTGTGTGTGTGTGTGTGTGTGTGTGTGTGCAGGTCAGGTGAGGGTCAATTCTCTCCGTCCACCATGAGGGTCATGGGGATTGAACTTAGGTCAACAGACTTGGCAGCAAAGCTGCAATATTGCTGAGCCACCTTGCTGGTCTCAGGTTCTGGCTCTGCTTCTCAATAGCAAGGGTCTGCAGTACCTGAGCCTTGTTTTTCCCAGCTGTAAAGAGAAGAAAGTGAAGTTCAGAGTGAGGAGTGTGGGGACATTGTAGTTACCTAGATGGGTAGTGATTGCAGATGTGTCCTTTGCTGGGGCTGTGTCCCTACAGCTAGACCATCCGTGCTCATGTCCTGGCTGTGTCACCCAGACCAGCCATGCCCCTGTCAGTCTGAATGACCTGTTTGTACAGTGAGGCAGTGTCATCTGCCTGGTGTATAGTTGTGAGGAGCTGACCGAGCAGGTTTGTCCATCTGTTGTCCTTGCTGTTAAGAAGTCCACAGGACCAGCAGTTTGAAGGAGGGAAGATGGATTTTGGCTCATGGTCTCAATCCATGGTCAAGGTGCTGGGCCTGTTGCTTCTAGGTCTGTGGTGAGGCAGGAGCATGATGGCAGGAAGACATGGGACAGGGAGTTATTCCCATTATATGGCAGTCAAGAGCAGTCATGAGAGTGAGCTTAATCCAAGTCTCATCTCATTAAGAGTCCATTCAGTATGAACTCATCAAGATTAACTGAGGCTGGGATCTAGTTCAAACAGTAAAGTACTTGCTCAGCGTCCACGAAACCCGGGTTTGATCCCTAGCACATCAATGAGGGGTGTTGTGACCCACACACTTGATGCCCAGGAGTGGAGATGTGGAGGCAGGAGATCTGTTGTTCGTATTTGGCTACACAGGAGATTGAGGACAATTTGGGCTAGATACTTTGTCTCCAAACCAAACCAAAGACAGTGGGTTGATCCACTGATGAAGGGCACACCCCATGTCTCATCAGCTAGGGACCAGTCCTTTAACAAGCACATTTAAAAGGGTACTTTATATCCATGCCATAATATCATATGGCAGGTGGCCGCAATAGTGGATGAATAGGTTATCTGTCGCTTTTCCCTTGAAGCAAGCCACCTCAGCCACGCTCAGCCAACTCAGCCACCTCAGCCATCCCAGCCACCCCAGCCACCTCAGCCATCCCAGCCACCTCAGCCACCTCAGCCACCTCAGCCATGCTCATCCACCCCAGCCACCTCAGCTACCTCAGCCATTCCAGCCACCTCAGCCATGCTCATCCACCCCAGCCACCCCAGCCACCCCAGCCACCCCAGCCACCTCAGCCACCCCAGCCACCTCAGCCACCCCAGCCACCTCAGCCACCTCAGCCACCTCAGCCACTCTCAGCCACCTCAGCCACTCTCAGCCACCTCAGCCACCTCAGCCACGCTCAGCCACCTCAGCTACCCCAGCCACTTCAGCCATGCTCAGCTACCCCAGCCACCTCAGCCATCCCAGCCACCTCAGCTACCCTCAGCCACCCCAGCCACCCCAGCCACCCCAGCCACCTCAGCCACCCCAGCCACCTCAGCCACCCCAGCCACCTCAGCCACCTCAGCCACCTCAGCCACTCTCAGCCACCTCAGCCACTCTCAGCCACCTCAGCCACCTCAGCCACGCTCAGCCACCTCAGCTACCCCAGCCACTTCAGCCATGCTCAGCTACCCCAGCCACCTCAGCCATCCCAGCCACCTCAGCTACCCTCAGCCACCCCAGCCACCCCAGCCACCTCAGCCACCTCAGCCACCCCAGCCACCCCAGCCACCTCAGCCACCTCAGCCTCGCTCAACCACCCCAGCCACCTCAGCCACCTCAGCCACCCTAGCCATTCCAGCCACCTCAGCCACGCTCAGCCACCCCAGCCACCTCAGCCACCCAGCCACCTCAGCCATTCCAGCCACCTCAGCCATGCTCAGCCACCCCAGCCACCCCAGCCACCTCAGCCATGCTCAGCCACCCCAGCCACCTCAGCCATCTCAGCCATGCATGGTTCAGGGTTTGTTGGGCTCATGACTCTCACTGCATAGTCTTCCCCTTTCTGGGCTCATTGGACCAGGTATGCTAGGATGCCTGCAGCCTGAGAGAAGTTGGGGGAGGTGGGTGGTAGTCTAGTCATGGGAGGGCCTGGGAGACCGACACTCCCCCCCCCCCCCCCCCCCCCCCCCGCTCCAGACTAGGATTGAGAGGTTGGGACTGTGCTTCTGAGCTTCCCGGTATGGGGAGCATGGGAGCCCTGTGGGCAGGCCAGCCAGGAGAGCCATATTCCACAGTTTGCAGAGGGCATGCAAAGGTTTTCTCTATGGTCTCAGACCTTACCAGGAGCTGTAGGCAGTTCTGGAGTCTTAGGGTCCTCTTAAATTTGATGGTTCCTGTACCCCCTGAATCAGCTTTCTGGGTTCTATACTGAAGGGGTTGGAGGCTGAGACTTAACAGATATAATTGCCTTCCATCCCCCACCCCTCCAGGGGAATCTCTTGTGGAACGATTTTGGACACTGACTTCTCTTCCCATTGAAGATCTCTTTGTGCCTCTTGGCAGTTGCTAATTGAGAGAGATGTTTTCCCCTCTTCCTTTCTGAGACAGTTTTTCACTGTTAGCCCTGGCTAGCCTAGAATGCTTCATGTAGCATAGGCTAGCCATGAATTTATAGAGAATCTTCTGTCTCTGCCTCCAGAGAGCTGGGATTAAAGGTGACATCATGCCCAGCCTGTTCTCTCTCCTTTTTCTGTTTTCAAGGCCTCTCAACCTTTGTATCAGGGCCCCCCAGGCCCTTTGAGAGTCCAGGGTAAAACCACTCAGCTTCTTTGCCTCAGCAGAAGGCAACTTTGAGATCCTTGACCCTGGGTGTCCCTGGGTTCCCACAGCCCTAAGACTCAGCCTTGTTAACTTTCCATCTCCAGGTCCCAGCAAAAAGGAGTGGGGATGTCTCCCGCTCACATGGGTTTTGTGCTCACACAGCCCTCTGTGTGCATCAAAATCTGCTTCGCACAGCTAAGGTGGCCGTATAACCGCTCTTCCAAGATGCCTGCATCCTAGTCTTAAAACCATGAGCATGTGCCATGTGTGGCCAAGGGATTTTCATCTGGTATTTGGAGATGGAAAAATGATCCTGGATCCTCTGGGTAGCCTGATGTCATCACAGGGTCCTCATGAGAGGAAGGCCAGAAGCCAGAAAGGGGAAGGTGCCACACTGCCAACTTTGGAGGTGGAGGAAGGAGCCCTGAGCCAAGGAATGAGAACCATTTCTAGAAACAGTCCATCCTCCAGAACAGTGGTTCTCAACCTTCATCCTGTGACCCTTATTCCATGTTGACCCCAATCATAACTGTAATTTTGCTACTGGTAAATATCTGTGCTTTCTGACTCTTATGAAAAGGTCATTCGGCCCCCCAAATAGTTGTGACCCACAGATTGAGAGAAGTCTAGCCTCTCACCTTGACACCTCAAGGAAGCTCAGTTTGGACTGTGTCAACTGCCCAATGCTAAGATAATAGTTAGCATTTTTAAAAAAATATCTTCGGTTCATGGTGATTGCTCATGATAACTGTGGGAGACTGAAACAGAGTTCTGGAAGAGGGCAGTGACAGTGGGTCCTATTTCCCGAGAGAGAGGTGGAGCACCAGTTGGAGGAGGCAGGCTGGCTCGCAGTGCTTACTCTGGCTCCTCTTGTGTTCTGTGTCTGGGTTATTCTCACAGTTCTGGTTGAGAGCTCGGTTGACTGGCTGAGGCCCTTAGTCCTTCACGTCCTTCCTCCCACCTTCGATCATTCTTTACTGAGTGCCCAGGCTAGGTGCTGAAATACCGGGTGTGCCAGTGATATATGTAACAGCTCCATTGCCACATAACAACGCCCCATGCGTTTGCACTCATGATAGGCCAGGCCTAGTGCTGAGAATGTCACCTTGCTTATCTTATCGGCCATGACACACAAATGTTCATGAGCAGGCGTGTCACAACTACACAGTACAGATGTAGCAACAGGTATAGGAAGGGCATTAACACCAGCCTTGTGTCACAGAGTGAGGTGGGCAGAGCTAGGGTCAAATCCAGGACCTGTGTTCTATTGGGCTCAATGGTGCATGATTGTAATCTCAGGGCTATTGCACAAATTCTGTTTGGTATAGAAATATATAAAACCTGGAGCCAGATATTGGGGAAAAACTGAAATATAAGAGAGACAGGGACCAAACCACAGTCAATTCTTACACAGCCAACTCCTCAGGCCTAACAGGGTAGGTCCTGTCTTTAGGCGTCTTCAGACTGGGCACTCAGGCAAAAGGGAAATCTTCTGTGCTTTCTCCTGCCTTATACTCCACTCCCCCCCCAATTCAACATTCCCAGAGCTAGGATTAAAGGTGGGTGCCAACACCGCCTAGCTCTGTTTGGCCTTGAACTGAGATCCTGAGGATCTCTGCCTCCCAAACTCTGGGATTAAAGATGTGGGTCACCCACTCTCTGGCCTTCATGGCTTGCTTCTGTCCTCTAATATTTCAGGCTATTTTTATTGAATATGCCACCTGGAGGCTGAGGCGGGGATGGCACGGGCTGCGCTATCAGTCATGCTGGACTACATACATAGTGACTTCCGGGGCAGCATGGCCCTTTAGACCTGTTTCAAATGTAAGAAATATCCCTCTCTACTTAAATTTTCTTTGTTTTTTTTTTTTTTGTTTTGTTTTTTTTGTGTGTAGGAGGATGGTGGTGATGTTGTTGTACATGAGTGGAGTACATCAGAGAATAGCATGGTGGGAGTTGGTTCTCTCCTTCTTCTATGTTAGGAATTAAACTCAGGTCTTCAGGCTTTCAGCAAAACCCTACTGAGTTCACAGTGGATCCTGGGAATTGATTTATTTCCCTTCCTCCCTCCCTCCCTCTCTCCCTCCCTCCCTCTCTCCCTCCCTCCCTCTCTCCCTCCCTCCCTTTCTTTCCCATACCCTCCCTCCCTTCTTCTCCCTCCCTCCCTCCCTCCCTCCTTCTCTTCCTTCCTTCCTCCCTCTTTCTTTCAACAGGCTCTAGTAGCCCAGGCTAGCCTTAAACTTACTTTATAGCCAAGGATGACCTCGGCTTTTGATCCTCTTTCCTCTACCTCCCCAGTGCTGGGGTTACAGATGTAAGCTATCACACCCAATTTTTGTGGTGCCCAGGGCTTTGTCTTGCTAAGGAGGCACTCTACCTGTTGATCCCCATTTCCATCCCCCAGGAATCAGTTATTAACATTCCAACATCATTGTCTTCCTTCTCTTCCTTCTCTGCTGCCCCCCCCCCCCATCCCTTCCATTCAGTAGGTCATACATGCTTATTGAAACACTTCTAAGACAGAAGATGACAGGCTGTGGCCTGCCTTTCATGTGTGCTGTGTGTTGTCTTGAGTCTCTGCTGGGCACACACTGCAATGGGCAGCATGGGTTTTTGCAGAGCGGTGGTTTTATTGCGCGCCTGCCATTTCATGGCTCACTAATTTTTTTTTTTTTAACCTAATTACACACAGTGAACATTTTCCCGTGGGAACCTATGTTCTTGCTTCCCTGTTGGTGAGGATTCAATGCCTGTCTGTGCTCTGACTGCTGACCCCAGCCCCTCCAGATGTTAGGGAGCTCCTGCAGTAGACCAGTACCTGAGGTGGGGAACACTTGTGTTTGTGACACCAGGCCACATGAGGTGGTTCTCTGGTATCCTTAGTACTCATTTCCTGTTGAGAACTCTTTTGGGGACCAGTATGAAGCATTCTTCACCTGGTTCCTCACCATACCATTCATTGAATTATGTCCAGGTATAGGAGGCACAGGACAGACTTTGCCCTGGAGACCATCTCTATGCCAGGGATCCTGGCCACAGCATGCAGAGCACATGGTCAAATGGGACACTACCTTGAGAGGCAGAGGCCTAAATTGATGTGTCATAGGCCAGACCCTATCCAGGCATCGTCACCTACCTATCTCTGTATCTCCTCTTTGGCAGGACCCTCAGAGGAGGCTATCATGGTCTGTACCACAGATGTGGAAACTGAGGCATGGAGGCATGCTGAGTGCTTTACTACACATTCTTCCTTGGTCTTCTCTGAAGGAGGTTGCAGTGATGATTCATTTGGTTCTGCATTTAGTAACTGTCCCTGTGCTCTGGGCCAAATGGCAGAGACAGGATTTGCCTTCTGGCTGTTGTAATTGGTGTGTGCTGCACCTCACCTCTCACCTCGGTCTCTACCCTGCTGCTTACTGGAGCCATCCCTCCTGGGGCCAGCCTCCTGGGGCCAGTGATCAGTCCCATAGGGCAGGGGTTTTGAAGCTAGTGTCTTTTTGGAGCTTCTGAGTGACTTTTGTCTCTCAGAGCTGGCTTGGAACCTTTGGGTCTGATGCACAGTCTCATTATATGGTTCAGGCTGGTCTTGAACTTATGATCCTCTTGCTTCAGCCTCCCAGGTTCTGGAACTGCAGCTCTGAGCCTGTGTGCTTGGTCTTACTCGATACTGGGATGGTACCTAGGGCTTCATGAATGCTAGGTAAGCATTCTACCAACTGAGTTACATCTAGAGCACCAGGGTCCATTCAGCTTTGCTGGGCAGGGTGGCCAGGAAAGCTACCTGTAACCCCAACACTCAAGAGACAGAGGCAGAAGGATCATTAAGCTGCATTTATTTCTTTGTGTGTAT
Organism: Phyllotis vaccarum; assembly: GCA_033318265.1. Lineage (NCBI taxonomy): Eukaryota > Metazoa > Chordata > Mammalia > Rodentia > Cricetidae > Phyllotis > Phyllotis vaccarum. The sequence goes on along the minus strand of JARWLC010000003.1, from coordinate 55,373,252 downwards.
GCCCACACAGGCCAGCTTGTACGAGATGGTTCTCTCTTTCCACCATGTGGGTTCAGGAAGGGAACTCAGATGGTCAGGCTTGGCGGCAAGATACCTACTTGTTGAACCATTTCATCTGCCCCGAGGCAGAAGGATTTTGAGGTTGAAGCTAGCTTGGGCTACAAAGTGAGTTCTAGGCTAGCCTGGGCTATACAACGAGACCTTGTCTTAAAAAAAAGAAAAAGATATTTTCAAAATGTGTTACCACCAGCCAGCACCCAGTCCTGAGGAGAAGCCCCATGTTTCATTTCAGCTAGCTAAATTGACCTTTGTTGGTGTCTCTTGAATGTAGAGTCACAGGTGATGGGGGCTTTTGGCGGTACTGGGGATGTGTGAACAGTTTGGTAGGAGGGAATCTGATCTGCCCTAGTTCTTCCATGTCTATTGAAGTAGATTCTATCCCAGTGTGTTCTGTTCCCCAAAGGTGGCATTCTTTCTTCTAGAATATTCTTCATGCCCCACTTCATAAAAGGCCCTGAATTTGCCAGGTGTCTTAGCTCAGCTGACCAGGAACTTTCAGCGTTTTGGAGTAAAGGTCTTCTGCATAATGGCCCACCCTGCATAGGCCTTGGGGAGGAGCCTTCTGGAGTCTGATGTCTAGCGAGGTCATTGACGGACCCACATCTGCAGCAAGAGCTGCCACTGGACAGATAATGGGAGTGAGGTTTTGCGTGTTGGACATCACTTATGGTGCATGGGGCAGACAGCGCAGAGCAGGTCACTGCCATCTGTGAGAAAGGAGGAGAGGCACACAGGGCTTTGAGTCTCTGAGGACTGCATGCGGTGATATTTTGCTGGGAAGCCTGTGCGAACTCCTCTTTCTGATTGATACCCCCCCCCCCCCCATTCTCACTCAGCATAAGTGGCATCACCTGGCACGTGCAGGCCAAGTGTGCAACTGTAGGCAGGCCTTGTCTCCTGTGAAAGGTATGAGGGCTTCAGGAGTGTGGAAGTGTACATGAGGCCAAGATAATGAGCCTCTCATGGGTGTTTTATGGTGGTTATTATCTGGAGTTCTGAATGAGTGTTTGCTCACTGGGAGAATAGTCCATCTCAGCTGGGAAATGACAGGGCCCTGGATGGTTTTTCCGGGCAGCGGCTGGGAGGGGCTACCCCTGTGGACACAGGCTGGGCAGGAGGGAGGAGGTGCCTTAGGCTCATTTCCTGCTATGTTTTCCTTGCACACTAACGCTGAGCCCAGACTTCTGTTTGGAATGTCACCCCATTTGGGGAGCCTCTTCCCTCTTGTCTTTCTGGCTTTAGTCTGTGGGCTAAAGAGCTGGCCCCTGGAACAAGGGTTCGCAGGAATAGTTGGAGATGTGGCTCAGCTGTGGAATACTTACCTAGCATGTACAAGGCCCCCGGGTTCCATTGGCACGGAATACACCTAGCGTGGTGATGCACACTTCTAATCTCAGTGCTTAAAAGATAGAGGAAGATTTAATGTCATCTTTGCTGCATAATGAGTTTGAGGTCAGCCTGGCCTTTTAGACCCTGGGCTACCCGATCCTCTCTTACACCCCTAGCTTAAAACGAAACAAAAACAAACAGAAAGTTTTGCAAGAATATCATCTTGGCTCAGATCTGAGCTGTGTTCTTTCCTAGTGGCCAGGAGGCATGGGCAGTAGAGGTGGGAAGGAAGGCGGCCCTGTATATAGATGACACCTTCCACCTGGCCCATAGCCGCAGGACTATGTCCTTGCATGTCCTGTGCTCTGATAACACACAGCCAGGAGGCTTATCCTTCAGCCTCCCTGTGGCATGGAATATGTTCCTGGTATTTCCAGGTCCCTCTAAAGCTTCTTCATTGTATCCAGTAATGCCTGGCTCCACCTTGAGGTCAACTTCCAAGTTTACATAGGATCTGCTGCTGTTAGCAAAGTGATAACAGCCCTGGAGTTGGCTGCCAGGCTTTCTTTTGGGAAGTCAGGCTGCCTTATTCTGAGGCAATACCTGGGTGTTCAGTACAGTGGTAGCATAATTGCCTGGTACCTATAAGACCTGGGGTTGCATTTCCTACACAAAGATGGAAGGCAAGGAAGGAGAGAGAAGGGGAGGGGGAAGAAGGATAAAGAGGGGGTGTCATAAACAGCAGATGTTACCTCTCAAAGCTCTGAACACTGGGCATCACTGTGTGCCTACTGTGCATGGGCCTGAAGGTGTGAGGCAGGCAGGACAGAGCAGTTCATCACTGTAGGTGTTTGTCTAGCTCAGGTGGAAAGAGACCCTGGCAATCGCGAGCCCAGGCAAACTGAACGCTGCAGCTCTTAATGGAAAAATATTCAGGCAGTCGGGAGCCATTGAACACCATGAACACAGTAAGCCTAGGCAGCAGCTTACAGCCCTGCTTCAGGGAAAGGCTTCCCCAGTGTTAACAGCTCTGCTCTGGCAGGGGAGGCCTCCCCAGAAAAATTGTTACAGTCCTGCTCTGGTTTCCCAGAGAGTAGTAATTCCTCCACTGGGGAAGGCTTCCTCAGTCAAACGGTTTGCTTCCCTCCACTGCTCTCGATTCAGGGGTGAAACAGTTCTCTGCTCTGTTGGGAAGGTCCCCTGGGCCCCAGGAGTGTTACAGGGACAGAAGGTCACCACCCAAACCTCATTCAAGAGATTTATTGGGAGGGAAGGGTCCAGGAGTGTCAGAGAGGGCCGCAGGGAAAGGGCTGTAGACCCAAGGTTTATATGGGACTTTGGGAGGGCGGGGTTTTCCAGGGAGGGCTTCCAGGGTGGCGATTGGTCAGGTTTTCAACCCCTAATTTGGTTCTGGTTTCAGCGCTAAATGTTTCTTTCGCTGGCTCTTTGGGCTTTTGGGCTTGAATTTCAGGGCCAGGGCACATTTCTTTCACTGGCTCTGATTCTAGGGTCAAGTGTGTTTCTCTGGTGCTGGTATCAGAGTCAGGGCATATTTCTTTGATTCTGGGTTTAGGAATAAAGTGTTTCTTTCACTGGCTCTGGTTTCAGAGACAGGGTGGGTTTCTTTTCATTTTCTTTCAGAGACAGGGTAGGTTTTTTTTTTTCAGGGTGGTGTCTTTCACTGACTCTGGGTTCGGATCCCGGGTGAGTTTCTTTGTCTGGCCACTTTTCCCTACAATCACCGTCTATGAGAGAGGAGAAGGGGCACATGGGACCTTGGGGCTCTGTCAGATGGAGGCCTGTTACGTTGCCCTTTGCTCTCCTGGAACTGTCTGGCCTGTGTGAACAGCCCTTTCAGACCGAACACTCTAGCTTGCTCTCATTTCTCCCCTGCACTGGTGGACTGGCCAAACCTGGCAAGTTCAGGCTGGGTGATGCTATTGTAGCCAGGCCTTGTCTCCCTCAGGGATGCATAAACAAAGATGAAAGTAAGATTCAGTCAGCAGGATGGTTCTCATCTGCTTGTGAGCTCTCACAGTGGGCAGGGAAAGGGGCTTCTGGTGGCTTCTTTTATAAGGTCATTGATTCCTCTCATGGGTCTCTGTCTCATTACCTAATTTTCCCCCCAAAGACCTCATCTTCTCTCCCTGCCCCTCTACCCCCTGCCTTCCTGCCCCTCCCTGCCTCCCTTCCTTCCTTCCCTCCTTCCTTCCTCTTTCTCTTCCTTTTCTTCCTTCTTCTTCCCTTCCTTCCTCAAGACAGGGTTTCTCTGTGTAGTCTTGGCTCCCTTGGGACTTGCTCTGTAGACCAGGCTAGCTTTGAACTCAGAGATTGATCTGCCTCTACCTCCTGAGTGCTAGGATTAAAGGTGTGTACCACCACTGCCTGGCTGTGGGTGAGCATTTCAACCTGTGGGCTTTGGCAAGGTCACAAATCAGGCCCAGGGATGTAGACTTTGCCTGTGCCTGTGATTCCATGCTGAGTGCTGTTTCTCGCCTTCCTTTTAAGAACAGGTGTCCTAGCTAGACTTTCCATTGCTGTGATGAAACACCAGGACTAAAAGCAACATGGGGAGGAAAGGGTTTATTTGGCTTATACTTCTATATCACGGTTCATCACTGAAGGAAGTCAAGAAAGGATCTCAAGAAGGGCAGGAACCTGGAGGCAGGAGCTGATGCAGAGGGCATGGAGGGGAGCTGCTTACTGGCGTGTTACTTTTCATTATATAACTCCACAAGAGTGACCACTAATAGCCTCATGACAGTCAGGACTAGGCTGTCTTCATTGTCATTGTCCTCTGCCAGTGCCATTCATCTAAAACTTCTTAATTTAGCTCTTGGCAGATTTTTTTTTTTTTTTTTTTTTTTTTTTTTTTTTTTTGGACAAGGGCAAAAAGCAGCCACATTCTTTGTAAAAATATAGTAAGAATGCTTGCTAGGCCACTTAACTACTACTCTCTCCCCCTGAAACTTCTTGTGCCGGGTACCCATTGTCCCCATCGCTCTCAGCACCACTGTCCATGCTCCTACCAGGATGGTCCAATAAGTCCTACTAAAAGCATTCAACTGCTTTTCCAGTCCAAAGTCCCAAAGTCTACATGCTGCCCACAAGCAGCACAGTCAGGCCTGTCACAGCAACACCCCACTCCTGGTACCAAGTTCTGTTGCAGTTACTGTTCTGTAAAGAGACACTGTGACCAAAGCAAGTCTTACTAAAGAAAACATTTAACTGGGCTTGCTTATAATTTCAGAGCATTAGACTGTTATCATCTCAGCAGGAGCATGCCTTGTAGTATGAGGTTTCTGGCCTAGACTTTCGGGCCTAGCCTCAAGGTTTAGGCCCACAGACCCACAGACCCACAGAGACACACAGATGCTTATAATAGTTTTAGGCTGATTGGCCTAAGGCCCAGGCATATAACTTGCTAACTCTTTACCCTTAATCTAACCCATGACTCTTATCCTGTTCAACCATGTGGCTCGGTACCTTATCTCAGAGCAGCATAGTTGTCCTCTACTTCTTTGGGCTTCTCTCTGGCATTCTGCTCTGTTCTTCCTGTTCCCAGAGTTTTCTTAGTCTGGTAGCCTCACCCACACTTCCTATCTGCCTTTGGCCAATCAGTGCTTTTTATTAAACTAGTAGGTGGGACAATTATTTACAATGGAACAACATAGTCCCCCTACAATGCCTGGTGCTGGAGTAGTAGCTGAGAGCTACATCCTGATTTGTAGGCAGTAGGAAAGAGACTTCTTCATCTCACATGGGCTTCTGAAATCTCAACCCTGCCGGTGTCACATACCTCTTCCAACAAGGCCACACCTCCTAATTTTTCCTTGACAGTTCATCATCTGGGAACTAAGCATGAAAATATGTGAACCCGTGTAAGCCTGTCTCATTCAAACCACCACAACGGGTAGAGTAGGGAGGACCTTGTGTGGTACAGTGGGGCTGGGGAGTAGATGGAGATTTAAGTGCAAACCTCAGCTTTAAAAATGTTTTAAATGTTTTTGTTTATTTATATATGTATTTGTGGCATGTGTGTGTGCATGTGCATATATGTGTGCATGTGCACATGTGTGTGTGCACTGCGTGTGTGCATGTGTATGTGCATGTGTGTGTGTGTGTGTGTGTGTATGTTTGTGTGCACATGTGTGTGTGTAGGTCTGACAACTTAAGGAGGTTGGATCTTCCCTTCCACTGTGTGGGTCCTGGGAATCAAACCCAGGCTGCCAAACTTGGCAGCTTCCTTACCTCCTGAATCATCTCATCTGCCCTCAAGGTCAGCTTTGAAAGAGTGGGAAAACACAGTTCTCACAGCAGACAGACTAGTGTTTAGTCACCCTTGGATCACCCAGTGGTCTGAGTAAGTGAGGGCGCCTGTTTCCCAGCCTGGATACTAGGTTAAAACTCCTTAAACTTTTTCCAATTCATGACCCCTTCTCACCCAAGAAACTTAGAACCAACTTTGCTTAGATAGGTCTATAAACAGGTATACATACCACACACTTAGCAATGACAGAGCACTTAGACATTTATATAAAAATTCCTTAGCTTATGTATAATTTTAACAATGATTAAAGATATAAACAAATTTTGCATACTAATGAGGTTGGTGTGCTTGTTTAGTTGTTTATGAAGATTTAAGTCTCGATAAATGTTGAAGGCACACCAGGCAACTGTTGCTCGCAGTTGCTTGGCCATTTTGACTTTATAGTCATCAATGCTGAGTTTTCTCTGCTCTCTCACAGAGATACCCAGTACAAAACAGTAGAATGTTTAAAGCCATTTCAGGGACTGGTAAAGATTATCCCAGGACAAAATTCATATTGTGATTTTATTTAAGTGAAATTCAATTCAGCAATTTTTAAAATTAAACATTCAAACATAATCCAATCCCAAAGACAGAATGGTTTGACATTTACATGTTGAAGTTGGCCAGTGAGTAAATGAAGTCTTTTGCTCTCCGTGATGAAACGTATATTTTTATAAGGGCAGAGAGCCCTATGCACAGTAAAAACATTGCAGTTTGTAACATTAATAGTCTTGAGTCAGAGGGCTGGAGAGATGGCTCAGCAGTTAAGAACACTGACTGCTCTTCCAGAGGTCCTGAGTTCAATTCCCAGCAATCATGTGGTGGCTTACAATCATCTCTAGTGGGATGCGATGTCCACCTCCGGCATAAAGGCAGACATACAGATAGAGTACTTATCTAAAATGAATAAATAAACCTTAAAAAAAATAGACCACCTGAAAGAATACAAGAATAGTCTTGAATCAGAGCCAAGGTTTTCTTTTGTTTTTTTGAAGGCTAGCTAGCTTAGATGACTACCCGAGGGCCTAGCCCTAAAGCCACCCTCATCCTTTCAGTGTGGTGAGAAAGCTGAAGTTTCAATGAACCATCTCTCTGCAGGGCACCTGTTGTGGTCAGCAATGGGGATGCTGTGGGCGCAGCCCTCTCTGGGGTTCGGCGTTCCAGCTGGAAACGGAAGAGCTCACGTCGCAGTAAGTTGTCCCTCCCTTGTCCCCCATCTGCCACCCACCTTAGGTAGAACCAAGATTATCTCCCAGTATCTAGGCCAAGAGCTGGCATGGGAAAGGCCAAGGGCACATTCATGTTTAGAGCCATCACAGACTTGGTAGCTGTCTGTAGTGGACTGCCAACTCACTGCTCACCAGAGCCCAGGGTTCTTAATTCAGCTGTCCACCTGCTCCAGAGGCTCCAGTAAGAGGCTGGCCAGAGTTAGCTCCCTGGTGACTGAGACAGGCCCTCTGCAAGGCAAGCCACATTCACAAAGGAGAGGGGCAGCTTCTGTGCTGGCCAGGGTCCAGGGATGCTTAGCAGTGATGCATTTCAGGGTGAAGCAGGCTGCCATCTCCCTCTGCCAAAGGTGAATGATAGGATCACATTTGTGATTCCTACTTTACAGGGGGTGGGTGAGAGGATGAGACAAAGGGGAGGGGGCAGGACTAGTGAGGAACGGCAAACCATCCAGGAGAGGGGCGGTCAGTCTGGACCCACTGGAGGGTGGGATGCGTGGGAGGAAGAGAAGGTTTTAGGGGCAGAGCCTAACCAGGCTCTGGACACTGCAGGACCCAGGAAGGCATCCCTTAGGGGTTAGGTTAGGGTCTTTTTAGGAGGCCCAGGGGTCAGGACAGATTTCCCATCCTGGGGATGGGCATCAGTGTAGGGTTTCCCTGCAGGTGCTGTGACTAGGGTGGAGGTCTGTGGGTGAAAGGAAGGCAAGTTGGGGTCTGTGGTGGTCACTGAGAAGGCCAGTGGGCTAGAGGAAAGTGGTAAATTATATCCCCAGTGGCGAAAGTCAGGATGCATGGATGGCTACCAGCTGGTTGGTCCTCCATGGCTGCACCATATGCCACTTGGGTGACCTCTCACCCCCCCTCCCCCACTGTCACCAGTCGACCGATTCACTTTTCCTGCCTTGGATGAAGATGTGATTTATGACGACGTCCCCTGTGAGAGCCCAGACGCCCATCAGCCTGGTATGGCCTATTCTGACTTCCTCCCTGGCCTTTCTCTGGGACAGGGAGAGAAAGCTATGCTTAGGAGGGTCCCCTTCCTTCTGTTCTCACCTTTCACACCCCTGCAGACATATAAGCAGAGATTTGCCATAACTTTAGGTCTGGGCAAGCTGGGCAGGACAGGGTTTGGGGTCTTGTGTAGGCTGACATTATGCATGAGTCCCTGAATAAGGTCACATCCCCAAGCCTTGATTAACTAAATGAGTTAGCTGTGTAAGCTTCCAGGGCAGTGGTGGAAGCTGACAGGTTGTTTGCCTTGCAGGATGACACAGAGAGGCTCTGCTTTGAGTTGAAGATGGAAGAGGGACTTGGTGTGTGTGTGTGTGTGTGTGTGTGTGTGTGTGTGTGTGTGTGTGTGTGTGTGTGTGTGTGTGTGTGTGTGTGTGTGTGTGTGTGTGTGTGTGTGTGTATGTGTGTGTGTGTGTGTGTGTGTGTGTGTACATGGTGGAGAATTGAGATACATTCAGCCATGCTGCTCAATACATATATGTGTACATACATACATGAACACACACAAATGTGCACATGCATACACGGGCACACACAAGGTGGTCCAAAGCCAAGACTTGTGCATACTAGCCATCTACCTCTGAGGTATATCTCAGACCCTTGGTGCTTTGAGACAGGGCCCTGCCATGTTGCTGAAGCTAGCCTTGAACTCATCTTCCATCATGAATCTCTGAGTCAGCTGGGATTATAGGCATACACCATTGCTTCAAGCTGACTTTTGACATGTTGCCATGAACCTGTGATTATTTTACAGATGAGGAACTTTAGAAGCCAGGCTCAAATTCAAGGCCAGTGCTCCACCCTTCCCTGGAGGATCCTGGGTGGCTTTTTGACAGATGAAGCACATTTGATTCTTCTGTAGAGTCAAACCCTTGAGATAGAGGCAGGGTAGGGCTTGTGGTTTCGTATGCATCAGATAGGTCAAGCCCCAAGCCCTAGATCACACAGCTAGAATTTGAATATAAGATGTTTTTAAATAAAAATTACACTGTTCTTTCTGTTTCTGGAGTGGGGGATCCTCACCCAGTTGGGAAACATCACCCCTGCTTTTTAGTAGCCCTTAGTCTGACAGGGCAGTAGTAACTATCCTTGGACAATATACAGTACCATGGAGGGGGGGAGTGCACAGACAATAGAAGGCACCAGAGGGTCTTTGAGAATCTCATCTCCTGTCTTAGGGCCAGTGAGATGTTACTTTAGCAGGTCTGGGCCGACATGGGACCATATTTACCTGCCTGCAGTTCACTGGATCCTGGGAAGATATGTGATGGAGACAGGTGCTCATAGAAGTGTATCTTAAAGCTGGGCAGTCCCAGTGGCTGACTGGGGTCCCCTCACATTGATTTCTCACTTGAATAAAGTCAAGCAGCTGATGACACGGCCCTGGTCTTCACTGTCCCCAGGTGTCATAGTGGGTCTTTTTCTAGGCATCCCCAGGATCTAGAGTCTGCCTCCTTGGGTAATAGCTGAGGGGGTGTCCAATGGAGAAACAGCACACTCTGCCTCTCCTTCTCAAGGTCACAGCCAGAGTGGCCTGCTGCTCTGCCTTGGAGATGTTAGTCACTAACTACTTGGCTTAAAAATAACCTCCCCATGACTGGAGGTAAAGTGTTTGCCACCAAGCAGGAGGGTTTATGTTTGATCCCCGGAACCCATACAAAAATACTGGGCATGGTGTAAGCCCGCAGCTAGGGGGGCAGAGATAGCTTTCTTGCTGGCCAACTAGCCTTGTTGAGTTGGCAAGCCGTGAGTCCTTGTGATAGATGGGTTCTGCCTCACTAGAGACAGGACCTCAACTTACTGTCCCCATTTCTCAGTCTACCGTATTTCCTGTGATCTTTGAAAGTGGGGGTTCCTCCTGTACTCTAGGCCAGCTGCGCCCCCTCCTGGACCCTTGCAGACCACATGAACCACGCAGGAGGGATACAGCATTAAGAAAGATCAGCCCCTTTCTGTGTCTCTCAGTAACCTAGGAGCACACTGGGGTTCCAGTTAGACTCTGAGGTTTCTTCTCTCCCCCCCCCCGAAATGCTGAAGAGTGAGCACACTGAGAGAATTGAACCTTTCTTGTCGGGCATATTTCTTTTGTGTTCCTGTTTTCTCAGGCCCTTCTCTCATAGAGAGGTGGAGACATGCTGGCACTGCCTCTGAGGAAGTGGAACTAAGTCTGGGGCCAGACCAGTACACCTTCCCTGTCCTCCCTCCATTTCTTACGCCTTTACCCACCGGGGTTCCATATCTGGGTAGCTGGGGCCTCTGGCTCACGAGATTGTCCCTGACTGGCAGGGGCAGAGCGGGGCCTACTCTATGAGGATGTACATCACACTGGAGCACCGCGTGAGGCTGAGGACCTAGGCTGGAGCTCCAGTGAATTTGAGAGCTACAGTGAGGACTCAGGGGAGGAGGCCAAGCCGGAGGCAGAGCCAACTAAGCACCGGGGGTCCTTCCAGCCCAAGGTGAGGAGCCCGGGGGGTGGGCGCTATCTCAAGATCTGGGCACCCAGACTCCTTCAGGAGAGGATGAGGGCGGTGAGGGCCAGGCACTAGATCCCCATTTGGGTAACCATCAATTTCCAACAATATATGGTGAGTGACCAACAAGAGGCCTGGGTCATCCTATGTCAGGAAGTGACCTGGGGTCCCCTGTTTGGCTGTGGAGGATCTGGAATGGAGACAAGACTACCCTGGCCCCCTTCATTTCTATGCAGACTGGATAGGTCAGTTGTTCATGATGTTCAGGGGTTTATATGAGTCTTGAGAATTCTTCTAAACACAGTGGTCCATGAAGTGTAGCCAAATGATTAGAGTTGGCCACTGACTCATTCATCTTGGTTTTCCTGCCCTACAAGCCACATCCAACACAGCTACTATTTTCTCTGGGGAGTTGACAGGTGATGGAGGTGTGTGAGCAGGGAACCTTATTGGAGCTGTATTGGCCCAGCATTTGCTTTTTGGTCTCATGTGGCCCTTTTCCTGCCTGTTTTACAAGGAGCCACTGGGGTGGAGATGTGGTCTGTCCTCTCCTGCTCTGTTCCTTCTCCTTAGCATGGAACATGCTGAAGCTGAGATTCAGTGGATGATACATAAGGGTTCTGCCTGATGAGAGGTCACCTGCGGACTCCCTTTAGACACGGGAGTGAATGGGGCCTGGACCAGCTGGGATTAGTGGCTAGCTCTGGCTGCATCTTCTCGGGAAGGCTTACAGTATTTTTTTCCCTGACTGTTCCTGGGTTTCAGGTGCCCCCTGGGAGATGAGTTCTGCTCAAAGTAGTCTAGAAAGCCTTGACTGAGCCTTGTATTGAACCAGCCCAACCGTCTGGACCCCAGATTTCTCAGAATAGGCCATGGGAAGGAGTTTAATGCTCACTTGACCACAAAGTAGAGTTAAGACCCTACTGTGTACCCAGGCATCATCTTAAGTCATGTGGGATAGTGTGGGTCCAGGAAGACCTGACCCAAGCTTGGTAGACCTTGATGGAGTAGGAGGAGATGATGTCATTTTTAAGACTGATAGCAAGGACTAGGGTTATGGCTCAGCTTCTAGAGATCTCGAGGCTCTCTTCCTCAGCACCTCATAAACTGAGTGTGGAGGTGTATACCTGCAATGCTGGCACTAGGCTGGTGGGGGCAGGAGGATCAGAAGTTCAAGATAGTCATCTGCTACTTAGGAAGTTTAAGGCCAGCCTGGGCTGCATAGGATCTTATCTTATAAAATATATAAAAGTGCCTTTCTGTTGATATGGGTGGGTCTTCCCCAGCAGCATTCTGGACATGTCTGAGGGCATGCAAAGCCATGTGAGATTGGGGCAGGATTCTTGAGACCTGAGGAGATGATCCTGATGCCTTGGGCTGGAGAGACAGCCCAGGCTGGCCTGCAATTGTTTCCTGTTTTCAGAAGGGGTGGCATATGCTCCCTTAGAGAAGAGGTCCCCAATTCCCTGTGTCACCCTCCATAGAGATCAGGTATGTCAGGCTCTGCTGCTCTGGATGGTAGACTCTTGTGCCTTGGCCATCCTGTGGTCCTTCCTCATCACTCGGGGCCACTCCTACCTCCTCCTCCCCTGGATTTTTGAGACACGGTTTCTCTGTGTAGGCCTGGCTGTTCCAGCACTCATTCTGTAGACCAGGTTGGCCTTGAATTCAGAGATCTTCCTGCCTCTGCCTACCTAGTGTAGGGACTAAAGGTGTGTGCCACCACACCTAACTCACTCCTGCCTTCTTGACAGGGGAATCTGAGAGGGAACTTCAATAATCTCTGAGAGAAGAAGGAGTGGGGGAAATGGCAGACTTGTGCTACCCAACAGCAGGCCTTAGCCCTGCATGGAGTCTTGATGGGAGCTGGTTGATATCACAGATACCAGGAGTCTGCTTCCAGTGACCTTGGCTCAGAATTTGCCTTTTAACCCTCTGACCCCAGGGGGCGCAAGTGGCCCACACAACTTTAAGGAGGGCTGGAATGGGCTTCTCTTATGCATAGCCTGGCCTGGAGTAGGATCTGTTGTGGCCTGTTGGAAACTCATGCCCCTTAAAAAAATCATTTCAGGGTAGGGTGATGGGTGGGGCTTTGTACTCTTTCTCAGCAATGTCCTATAGTACAAGTCTAGGGATTTTTAACAGGAGGACCTTTTCTCTATCCATCTGCTAAGGCCTTCATGCTTCCTAATTATTGGTTCCCAGGAAGATGGGAGAGAGTGTGTGGCTTTTCCTCTTTGCCTAGGGATATTGCTAAGCACTGCCTATGGAGCTGCACTCTCCTGAGCTGCTGGGGGCCCCTGCTTTTTGCCTGGCTTTGCCTTGAATTTGCAGCCACTCTGTGTTTCAAGGACATTGTTGCTTGCACATGTGCTATGTGCTTTGCAGGGCTCTGGGTGGCAGGAGTCTGTGGAAGTATCTGTGGAGTCTGACTGGATCTCCAGCAATAAGATAGCTAGGGGACGCTCTGCTTTCAAGATGCCCAGGCCATTCAATTCTAGCTCAAAAAATTGACCAAAGTGTCTAGAAAGGGACCTTCTTAGAAGCACCTGACCCAGGTGTGAGCAGCTACTTTGAATTTTTGTCCCCAAGTGACTGTTCTATTATTGGTCAGCAGGTGTTTGCTGGGCATGAGATGGGCTGCCGCAAGACCCTCTCTTTCTGCCTGTGACCTCTTTGTAACCCATCGCTGTGACCCAGCTAGGGCAGTCTGGGAAGGGTGGGCTCATTACTGAAGTATCCACTCTGGCTTCAGTCTCATTCTGTTCAGCTCAGCCAGTGACCTTGGACCCTAATGATCTTTTGACCCTCAGAGAGGTAAGGGGCTAAAAGGCCAAGGGGCTTGATGGTTTTATGCTATAGCTGAACAGGGCTGAAGATAGAGCCCATCCTGCCCAGTGTGTTGGGAGTGAATGGTCAGTGTTGCTGACAAAAAGAGGTTCACATAGATGAGTGAAGCGCAGAGAGGTTAGGTGACGTACTTGGGGTCACACAGCCAGTGAATGGCAAGACCAGGACCCAGCTTCATATATGGGTAAGAAGACCTTAATCATCCCTCTGTCTGCCATCCACTCATCCGTCCTCCATCCATTGGTCCATCCATTTAGTAAATACAGAGGGCTTATTAAGAGACGGGATACTAATTGCTCCTGCTTTGAATCATTACTAAACTCTGGGCTTTGCATGGGATGCCTGATAATGCTCTCAGCCATCTATGAAGCTAGATGTCCAGAACTTCTCATGGTCACTTTACCAACGAGAAAACTGCAACCTCAGAGAGGTCCAAAGACTTCCCTGGCTTGTTAAGCGGGAAGCCAAGACTTGTACGTGTGCCCACCATCCTACAGAGTCCCTGCTTTATCTTTCTGCTAGTCTATCTGCCCAGAAGTGGACCGTGTCTCTTTCATCTGTGTGCTTCATCAGATGCCCTTGTAACTCACACAGGCTATGTATTTAAATGTCTGCTTTTTCTGTCTGGCCATTCTCCAGAGTATGTAAACCCGTCATCCACCAATCATGCTTCCATGCTTGTGGCCCCTCCCCTTCCTCTCTCCCTCCCTCCCTCCCTCCCTCCCTCCCTTTATCCCTCCATCCCTTCATCCCCCATCACTCCTTCTCTTCATCCTTCCATCCATCTGTCCCTCCATCCCTCTGTCCCTCCCTCTCTTCATCTCTCTATCCCTTCATCCATCTGTCCCTCTGTCCCTCCATCCCTCTGTCCCCCCATCCTTCCCTCCCTCTTTCACCCATTTGCCTCTTCTTCCTCCAGTGGAATGCTGGGGCAAGCTTGGACTAACTTGTCTGCATTACAAGTCAATGTTCAATGGTGTTGTATGGTAGCATGTGACTGGCCAGGGTTGCATGTTTCACACTGGGAGACACCAAAGTTGCAGGGATTGTACCCCTGAGAGCCAGTTGGTAAGTATGTATCAGCTCAGCACTGCCTCTGGACATCTAGCTGTCTCTCCATCATCCATTTGCCCAGCTGTAGTTGCTCAGCCAAATGTAGCAAATTGCTCACCTATCCATCTGTTTGCCTGTCCACCCATCCATTCATTCATCTACTCACTTATCCATTCATCCACTCATCCATTTCTCCCTCCCCCATCCATCCATCATCCACTTACCCATCCCTTTATCCATCCATCTACCCATCCATCTATTTATCCACTTATCCATCCATTCACTCACCCATACATTATCCATTTATCCATCCATCCATCATCCACCCATCCATTTATCCACTTATTCATCTATTCCCTTACCCATACATCATCCACTCATTCATCCGTCCATCCATCCGTCATCCATCCATCCATTTATCTACTTATCCATCCATTCACTCACCTATTCATGATCCACTCATCCATCCATCCATCCATCCATCCATCCATCCATCTCATCCATCCATCCATCCATCCATCCATCCATCCATCCATCTCATCCATCCATCCATCCATCCATCCATCCATCCATCCATCCATCCTTGAACAATACATCCATCAATTCATCCATCTCTATGTTGTCCACTCACCTATCCAACAACCCTCTAACCACAGTTATCCTTTTGTCCACATACCTGTCCATTGTCCCCACCCTGTTATTCAGCCCATCCATCCTTTGTTAGCCTTCCATGTTAGAAGCCCCATTGTCAGACCTGGGATGAAGAGAAGACACAGTCAATCTCATCATTTCCCTTTTGCCATGAGAGGGAGGCTTGGGCTCACTTCCATCCCAACTCTGCTGCCTAGCAGCTGGGAATCTCATAGAAGAGACCCAGTTTCAGCTGCCTGGCATGCTGGGTCAGACCTGTAGGTGCAGGTTCCAGCTGGATACACCCAGACTGCTATCCCATCTGCCTGGCCTGATTGTCTCCTTTTCCCTTGTTGTCTGTGTTTTGTCTCCTCGCTGTCCCGCCTGCTCTTCTCGCCTGCTCTTCTTCTGCCTGGCCGCTTGGGGCCCCAGCTTTCTCCAGACTTGACTAGGCTAAAAGAGAGATACGTCAGGACTAAGAGAGACATCTTGGCTTTGAGAGTTGGGGGTAGAGACGTGCAGGAGCTGAAGCTCAAGTGTGATTGTAAGGTACTGTCTGCCTCTCTCTCCTGGTCCCAGAGGGCCTTTCTGCTGGGCCACAGAGGAGGGTGGGTGTGAGTGTGGGGAGTTCACCCTTGATACTTGTGACCTGGCTGCCTCTCACATATGCACTGCAGAAGGGGCAAAGCCATGAGCCAGCTGTTCCTTCCACTTCCTGGTTCTTGCCTACTCCCCCCCCCCCCCGCCCCACCTGCCAGAGAGATGTCAATGAATCACAAGAATAGCCAGTGGCATTTCAAACTTAAGAGCCCCAGAATGACCTGGGGTTCTCTTATTAAAAATTGCCAGACCCGGCAATTGTTTGCCTGTAATCCCAGTACTTGGGAGAATTGGGAATTCAAGACCAGCTTGCACTATATAGAAGGACTAGGCTTCTGGGTAATGCTGTTGGTAGCCTTAATTGGGCACCACATAGAATGGGCCTTGGAGCCTTGTAGCTCTGGGTTCAATCCCAGCCTCACTGCTTACCCACTGAGTGACCCTGAGCAGATCCCTTGGCTTCTCCATTTCTCTGCCATAAGTAATAGAGGCCCTAGGGTGGATGTGGGGACGGGATGATGAGGCTGATAAGACACTTGGTAATATTTGGCTTTTATGAGCTTAATTATAGTGGCCATTGTTATTGTGATGTCCCCATGGCACCCAGGGACAGCTGTCTATCATTTTATGGCAAGAGAAAAGGCATTGTCTGGTGGTCATCCTGGCAGTCAGCAGCAGAGCTGGACTCCAGTGTGGGAATGCCAGGGTCTCAGTGCTGCCAACCCTACAGTTCTGCCCATTGCAGCAGAGCAAGAGGAAGGGGAGGGACCCAGCAGACACCTTTGAGGTCATGACCCAAGAAAGGAGCCAGGACAGAAGCCAGGAGCCCACAGAGGGAGGAGCCAACGGAGGGGCAGGACACGTGTGTCTCTGGCCCAGCTTGCACTGTGCACATGCCAGGCCAACGCAGGGAACCTTCTGGGGTATCCACCTGCTGTTCATCTTTTTTTCAGAAAAAAAAATGGAAAGGGCTCTGTTGATCCCTTAAAGCCACACGGGAGGATTCTGAGGATAGGGCCATTGATGGTTTTATCCAGGGTATAACCCTCATAGTTGGATGTGCCCCAGAAGAGAGGTGCACCCATGTACAGTTCCTGGGGTTGATGCCTGTTCCCCTGTTAGATTTTCAAAGGTGCTTATGACCCTTTCTACCAAGAGAACAAAAATCATAGCTATGGAAAAAAGCAAGGGGACGCACTTCCTCTTTCCTTTGTTTCCTGAAAGCCAGTCTTGTTCCTAAAAAGCCACCATTCTGTGTTGGTTCTCTAGCCTCAGCCCACCCCCCAAGGCTCTTAGCACCCCCAGGCTCTCAGACCCTCCTCCCCCGCTTTCAGCCCCCAGGATCTCAGGCCCCTCCCCCTCTGTCTGTCCTCACTCAGGCCCCATGAAGAGAAGTGCATAGCCCTTTAGTTGGGAGCCGAAGAGCCTCTGGAGGTCAAAGTGAGGCCAGTGAATCCAGGGGAACCCTCACTTTCAGATCTGCATCCTCATCTTCATCAGTGTCTGAGGAAGGAGGGGGTTTCCTGGAACATCCATGCCGTGGCCATGTGGCTCTTTCCATCAAAAGTAAAATGAAATGAAGTTGAGGTTTCCGATTCTTAGTTACAAGTGGGTCCCATCTTGGACAGTGAGGATTTGCCACCCTTGTGGAACATTCTGCTAACGAATTCTGGTGGTGTTGAAAGTGTTGGGGCAGTTTTCCTCTTAGGTCTGGGTCCTAGGTGCAGGGTGTCTGCTTCCCACTCTGACTGAGCATGTCATTTTCTCACCTCAAGGCCTGTCTGGCTTGCTTTATTGGCAGCACTGGGGTGTGGCTTCTGCATCCTTTGGCCTCAGTTTTCCCTCCCTGTGGGCTTAACCCTGCAGTTGGGGATGGTGGGTAGGTAGGGCTCCTCGCCTGGCTCAGCAGGGAGGGGTTCAGCCCTCGGGGGACCTTCCTAGAGCTGGCCTGTTGTGACTCTGCTCTTCTGGGAGGGTAGCCTGTGCACTTTCGTCTGAGGTTCAGAGAAATGTTCACTTGCTGAGGAGTATCAGAGCAGGGGTTTGAACCCAGACCTGGCTTTTCCCCTATTCCATCACCTCCCCCCCCCCCCCAAGTAGAGGGAAGAGGATCAAGCCCTCTCCTGCCCATGGAGGGACCCTGGAGCATGGGTACATCTCCCTTTCTGCCACTCTTGGCCTTGGCTGCTTACCCATTCAGAATGGATAGAACAGGGCTGGCTGGCTCTGATGTCTGGGCTGAGGTCCCTTGAAGGCAGGGGTCCCCATCTCCCCTCAGCCTCTGATGAGCCCCCTCTGCCTTTGCTTAGATGACCCAGCTCATGAAGGCCGCCAAGAGCGGTACCAGGGATGGGCTGGAGAAGACACGGATGGCTGTCATGCGTAAAGTCTCCTTTCTGCATAGGAAAGACGTCCTAGGTGAGCAGGGGCAGCGATCGGATGGATGTACTGGGGGTGGGGCATGATGGGGATGATGTCACCAGTGCCTCTTCTGAATTGAAACCCAAATGTCCAGGTCAATTCCAGCTTGCTTCCCACACTTCTGGCTGATGTGGTCAGTCTCTTCTGTGAGCCATGGGACATCCCTTCAGTGTGTGGCCATGGCTGTTGCCCTCCTGCCTTCTGGTTCACCTGGCTTTATCTAGAATGTTCTTTGTCCATCTTTATCTCACACTACTTATTGAATAGATACTAAATATTGTCCTCAGTGAACCTAACAGAATTTCTTCCAGGGGCTCCAGGTGCAGAGGAGCATCATATGCTGGTTTGCAGATGAGGGGACAGGTACAGAAAGGTCATAGGCTTTCCTGAGGACCCACAGGCATGGGGGTGATGGAGGAGGCTGAGGTGAGGGTCAGGGCCGGGTCAGTGTGACTCTATGGGCCTGGCTGGGTGATTGCCCTTGTTCGTCAAGACATCAGAGAGTCACCAGGGTTTTAGACAGAGGTGTCCCATGGTTGGATTTGATCAATTGACCATTTACTCATTCAGCAAACTGTCTACTGTGGGCTACTATGGATAGAAGCCCACGGTCCTGGGATACAGCCATGCATTTCCCCCTGGATTCCGGCAAAATTAGTGCTCTGGGTAGAGTGGGAGGCAAAAGTGTGAGCGAATAGGTCATATAATGTCCTGTCATAATAGGCACTCTGGGGAGAAATGTAGCTGGGAGCTGGGGAGGGAGCAGAGGAAGGGCTGTATGGGGTGTGTTGAGAGACTGCAGCCCTCTGATGAGGTGGCATTTCAGCATCTGGGATGAGTCATGTGGGTAGTTGGGGAAGGGTTAGTTGGGGAAGTGACGCAGGTGGAGAGGGTCCTGTGGTGCCTTTTTCCTGCCTGGGCCTCCTTGGCTTACACAGGCCTCCTGAATTGCCAGCTTGAGGCTTTGCCTGAGATCTGCTACTGGCAGGAGGTAAAGATTCTGCCCACGTGTTCACCTGCCCAGGGATTGTCTTGGTTCTTCTCCCTGCCCTGGCCACTCTTCCAAGACACTCCAGTTCCCCAGTCCCTACTCAGGTTTCCACCTCTTGTTTTTGATGACCACCAGGACACTGATCCCCTCTTCCAGATACTATTCAGACTAGGGCCCTCAAAAGGGTTCCAGCAAGGCTCAGAGCCTTGTGTTGTATTTTTTTTGGGGGGGGGGACAGACAAGAGGACAAGGGGACAAAGATGTAGGACAGTAGGTTAATGGCCAGTGATGTCTGGGCAGGACTCTGATGGTGCCAGACCTTGGGTGGGAGAGGCCTCATCCGGGGAGTGCCTTCTGCTGGCTTTGCACACAGACTGGCCCTTAGAAGGGACGGACCATGGCTCCAAGCCAAGGAGAACCCATAGTGCGTCCAGTCTCTTGGAAATTGTTCATTTTTGCTGTTCTGTGCCTCAGTTTCCACCTTCATGCAATGGGGCTAATAACAGTTCCTGTCTCCTGAGGCCAAGGAGATGATGACCGTGTTGCACCCAGAAAGAATCCTGTACAGCAGGCATTGTTTTTGATGACTGTCAGTCTTGGTGGCATTTGGTGCCAGGATGGCATCACGCTGACTTGGGTCCCATCCAGTCTCTCTGGCCTCAAATCTGGGACCTCACCCAGTTCTTATAGAGGTAACACTTGAACGCTGGCTGAGCCAGTTGTCCCATTGCCTCCTCTACCTTTGACTCTTATGAGGATGTAGACAGGCTGGGTGACTGGGGACTTACTTCTGGGACACCCGCTCTACTCCGCCCACTAGCCCTAGGCCTAAAATGACCCTCCCCCAGAGGCGTTATTAATAGCTGGGCGGCTCAGATCACAGGCCAAGAATGTTACCCAGCAGCTCCTGGGGGAAGAGGAAGCCTTGGAGCAGGCAGCTGGGGTGGGTGCGTGGTGATGCCCGAGGCACTATGTGGGCCAGGCAGGAGGGCCTTCACCACCCCCACCCTCACCCCCATGCTGTCACCCGCTGTCCATCCTCTTCCTCCTCCTCCGTGTCCTGCTCAGGTAAGGGCCTGACTGGGTGTCCTGCTTCTCTGCCAGCTGGATTGGCTACCACTTCTCCTTTTCTCTGTCTCCTCTTCCTGCTTTCCGTGGCTACCACGGGCATTGGAACCTCTGAATAACAGGGGCTCATGGGCGGACTCAGAGCCTGGGAGGACAACCCTTCAGCATCCCGCTGGGCCTCCCGTTTCCTCTTAGGGCCTTGGGTTGCTGTTGGACTCTGAGTCCAGCCCTAATAGACTGGAGTCCTTGTCACACCCAGCTGAGCCTGCTCCCTTTGGGGTATCTTTGCACTTTTTGAGAAAGTCAAAGAGCAAAGCTGACGGGTTGATTCTTCTTGACTGTATTTTCTCCCCCTCCCCTTTTTGGTATCCAGATACAGATTATTTTTAGTGCCCAGTACTGGGAACGTGAGTGGTTGGCCCACGCCAAGCTTGAGTAGGCAGAGTGGGCAGGTCTCAGCAGGGACAGTGGCTCTGTGGAGTGCTTTCTTCTCATATTCCAACCCTGCCTCCTACTCCCCCAAACAAAGACGCTCGGGGGCACAACCATGGGCCATAGGGAGCATGGGAGCTGGAGCTGGGGCTGACCCACTGGCTCTGGGGCGGCTGTTTCCAGATTAGATTCGGGGCTGTTTGAATGGTTCTCATCTCCTGGGGCCTAAGCAGACAGTGCCATCCCCACCTTAGCTGTGCCATCTTATCCCTTTGTCTTCCCAGGTGACTCTGAAGAGGAAGATATAGGACTCCTGGAGGTTGGTGTGACAGACTTCAAACCTCCAGCACCAGAGCTGGGCCCCATGCCAGATGGCTTGAGTCCTCAGCAGGTCTGTGGGGAGGTGGGCGGCTGCCAGCCTGCTGCCTGGGTTATGCTAGTTAGAATCTGAGGGCAAGTCTAAAGAAGTGGAAGGGCAGGGAAGCGGACTCTGTGTTATGTGCTGGGGTCTGGGGAAGGTAGGGTCCCAGAATTCGGGATCACTTAAGACCCACTAGCTCCATGACTACCAGAGCAAAGGTGTCTCTTGGTCCATCCCATGTGGCTCTGGGGCCTTGGGGGCCTGCACTTGTCAGCTTCCCTCTTGTCTTTGGACCCTTCATACATCAGGTACTGGTTTGCTCTTCAGATTCCGTATCTTAACTGTGCTCTTGGCCCAAACAGGTGGTCCGGAGACACATCCTGGGCTCCATCGTGCAGAGTGAAGGCAGCTATGTGGAGTCACTGAAGCGGATACTCCAGGTGAAACTTCAGAGGACTCTAGGGGTCTCTGGGATAAGGACATGAAAAGCTACAGAGTCATTTTATAAAGAACGTTTGGGGATTGTGGTCGTTTTACAGAGAAGGGCCTAAAACTCAGACCTGGTTATGAGGAACAGGACAAGGGGAGACACCAGGGACTTCCAAGGCCTGTTTGCAGTGAGAACTGTGTTCTGAAGTGAAAATGAGGGTCTCTGAAATGAGAGTCAAGGCATGTGCTCCCTTATGTACCTAGAAGGGACTGTGTCTTCCTGGCCATTCAGATAGTCCTCAAAGCAAGGGTGCAGGGGGATGCCCCCTCATCCTCACACTGGCATGCCCAGGGGATGCTAAGCAGAAATTTGAGTGATATGTATTGTTTGGTTTGGGTCTCCAAGAGGTTGGAGGGATGTTGGAATGAGGCCACCAGAGAAGGGAACTGCTGGTGTGGAACAGTTTGGGACCCGTATAAAGGATCCCAGGCATCCGAAAAAGTGACTAGAGAGTGTAACTTTAGATTTGAGAGTTCAGGGAACTATGGTGACCTGAGACCCCAGCACTCAGCCACACAGATGGCTCTGTGATTCTCCACTAGCCAGCCTTGGTCCCAAGCCACCTACCCAGAGTCCTCACACACAGATGGTGTAGAAGTCTTGCTTGCTCCAAACCGGCTTAACACAGAAGTTCCCGGGTCAGGGGCATTGTGAAGTGACAAGAGACAGGACAGAACTGTCACATTTAAGGAGAACATTTTAGAAACAACCAAGAAGAAGGCAGGATACTTTTACCCGCGTCAGGAGTGCCCCGCTGGGTGGGGAGTCTGCTCCGTTCTCGGCCTGCTGCCTTGTCTAGGTGGCCTTGGAGATCGCTGGTCTCATTCTCGTTTCCACCTACCCTGGCAGGATTATCGCAACCCACTCATGGAGATGGAACCCAAGGCCCTGAGCGTCCGCAAGTGTCAGGTGGTGTTCTTTCGTGTGAAGGAGATTCTCCACTGTCACTCCATGTTCCAGATCGCCTTGTCCTCCCGTGTGGCTGAATGGGACACCACTGAGAAGATTGGGGACCTCTTTGTGGCCTCAGTAGGTATTTCTACTTAGATTGGAGGTCCAACCTCCACCGCCTCCCAAACGAGTTACCTTGTCTAAGCCAAAGATATCAGAGCCCTTCACTCATTGCGTCCTGCCCTAGAGGTTGGACATAGCATCTTGATGTTCCAGAAAAGGTGTGCCAGGCCAAGCCAATGTTGAAGGGTATAGTGGCAGCATCACTCAGAAACCAACCTAATGGGAAACCCCTGACACGGTGCAGGATCCTTTCTAAGCTTGCTAGGTGTTATCAGTGAGGCTTGCACATGCTGGTCCAGGCTGCATTCATAGCTTCAGGATAAAGCCTTAGGATCTGGGGAAGAGCCCTGGATTCTGGTCCAGGGGTCGTGGATTCAGTTTGGTTTCACAACCTCAGGCAGGTCTTAGGATGTCTCTGGACTCAGATTCCACACCTGTGAAATGAGGGGTGTGTAGCCTTTCTGCTTGTCACACTGAAATCTTCAGACTTCAGGGGGAGCAGGTGAGAAATGGTTAAGCCAGCTTTGCTGGGTTGTAAGCCTCTGGGCTCTGCTAGCAGGAAGAATGGTTTTGAGAATATGATCGTGCTTGGGAGGGGCTTAGATGTGGGTGGGTGTGTCCAGGGGGATATGGTAAGAGGTTGACTGACTTCTGACATCTGTACTTAGTTGTGGGTGCGTCTCCCCAGCAAGGGCTTAGGAACATTCCATTTCCTGGCTATGGTAAGGAAATAAATAGATGGAACCCAGACAGCATCCCTGCCCTAGGCTGCCTTCTTTCTCGTGTGGGTTCTGAGTTGCTGTAGAAAAACTCACCTTTTTCCTGTCATCTTGAGACAATGTTCCCAGCTCTGAAACTCTTTCCCTCAGCAGGTCTCAGAAGCAGGATGGGGTGGGTTGCCAGCTGCCGCCTATCACCAGTTTGTTGCAGCTCCTCATCCCGTTTCTTACAGTTCTCCAAGTCCATGGTCTTAGATGTGTATAGCGACTATGTGAACAACTTCACCAACGCCATGTCCATCATCAAGAAGGCCTGCCTCACCAAGCCAGCATTCCTGGAGTTCCTCAAGGTAACATTAAGACCACAAGGGATGGCCTTGGGGAGTTGCCTCAGGAGAGAAGGGACAGTGTCACATCAACTTTGTGTAGCTAGATTATATAAGAACTCAGTCTCCAGGGAATATTCCTTTCTGCCCAGAGAGGAAAGTGAGAGGCTTAAAGGGTCCGTAGTGATCTTAGGATCCTGGAGCCCAACAGGGTGTAGGGCAAACCTGGAACACAGCTGGATCTGTGTGGTGGGTACCACAGTGTTGCCATGGGCTTTGGGCTTCTTGTTTGTAAGTGACATGGGCATCTCCAGGTCTTGGACTTGACCCAGGAGCAAAATCGTTTCAAGTCTTTGGGAAGTTACAGAACTCTTTAGCTGTTGGAAGGATCCAAGATTCTCTGTGGTGGGGTGCAGGGGGTGAGGATGTAGCCTTGCATCCAAAAGAGGACACAGGGGGATGAGATGTTGGAATGTTTGGCAGGAGAGCTCTCTACCCTAGTAAAGATGACATGGACCAGGAATGGTTTCTCAAGGGGGAACCATCTAGTATGGGTCTTGGGGAAGACAGTTAGAGGTTTTTCCAGTGCAAATACTGGCAATAATCAGAGGCAGGAATGTGGGTGCAGGCAAGGTTGGAAGGATTCTGGGGATATGAGATACCCCGTAAAGAATGCTCCCTTGAACAGTGTGGTTTAGTTTGGGCTCTTCGGGATCTTCAGGTCGTGGGTGAGATAGGAGTATCTAAGGCCTTGAGGAGCCAGGGAAGAGCTTGGAGCTTGGAGCTGAGGCAGAAACCATGGAAGCTGATGGGGAAGCTGTGAGGTTGCCAGGGATAGGGGCCAGGACCCACAAGACACTTAGGTAGAGTAAGCAAGCAGCACGAGGTGGGTCAGGGATACCCACCTCCATGCTCACCCTCATCCTGGCCCAGGCCTTTATTCTTATTTTACATGGAGGGAATGGTAATGTTGGTTCCTTATAGAGCAGGGTTCTGGAGCCCAGAGAGAGGTTCCTAGGATGGGGACTTTGTCTGGACCCTGGTGCTGGACCCTTACTGTCAAAGATTGTCAGGTGACACAGCCTTGTCCCTGCAGCGGCGGCAGGTGTGCAGTGCAGACCGAGTCACCCTCTATGGGCTTATGGTGAAGCCTGTTCAGAGATTTCCACAGTTCATCCTTCTGCTCCAGGTAATGCCTGCGACCCCCCAAGAGTCGGGATGACTGTGGGTGGGGGGTCAGGTGAATCTCATCTGAGGTCCACTCCTGATATGAGCTTGTTTTATCTTTCCAACTTTGAGAGGGCAGCCTGTTGTGTTCAGAAGTATATATTTTTAAAGATATTTTATTTAAATTATGTATATGGATGTGTGTCTGTGTGTCAGCATGTGTGTGTGAATGCTGGTACCATTGGAGGCCAGGGGTGTTGGATTCAATAGGGCTTGAATTACTGGCAGTTTTGAGTCATCTGATATGGATGTTGGGGAATTGGAATTGAGTCTTCTGTAAAAGCTGGAGCCATTTCTTATTCATGGAGCCATCTCTCTAACGTGTGTGTGTGTGTGTGTGTGTGTGTGTGTGTGTGTGTGTGTGTGTTCATAGTGAGCATTTGGAGGTCAGAAGATTTGCATTCTTCCATGTGGGTCTCAAGGATTGGATTTGGGTCCACAGACTTGGTGGCAAGTGTCTTTTAACCTGATGAGTCACCTCTTCAGCCCCACAGCCTACTTTACACCTTTGCTCAGGTAGGAAGGGAGCAAGGCTTAGCCTTTCAGGACTCCTTAGGTAGTCCACTGATCTCAACTTGGTTGGGTGTCACACATGCACAAGCTCAGGATGCCTGGGGGAACATCAGCTCCATGCCTGTGGTCAGCCCTCAGACAGGGTGACCTGGCTGCTGAGAGGCAGCGTCCAGGCTGAGGACCTGGTAACATCTTCATCTCTCTCTGCAGAGTGGCTGCGTGGTAGGTGTGGGCTCTGAGCTGAGCACTCTTTATCACGTCACTCTCGACTGAGACATTGGCTGTTGGCCCACCACCTCTCAGTGCACAGGACCATGGCGTCAAGCCTCTTCCCATTGTGCAAGTGTGTCTGCCATCCATCTGTGGGAATTCTTCATTTTCCTTCACTGGAACTCTGGATCCAGTATAATAGCCCTTCTCTCTTCTCCCTCACCAGCCCCCCCCATCTCCCCAGCCCCTGACAGTCCCTCCTCCTACCTGCAACTTTCTCTCTCTGAAATCTGATAATTCTGGAAGCTGCCTCTAAGTGAGATTGCATAGGGTTTGTCTCTGATGATGTCATGTCCCTCAGCGTTCGGCTGTGTTATAGAATGGGTCATTGTTACCTTCCTCCCAAGGCCCAGGGATGACTCTTACCTTACCCTTTTGTCCCCAAACTCATGAATACTGATTGCCTCCTAATTTGCCTATTGTGATTGACACCGCTATGAACATGGGTGGACAAGTATCCCTTGGAGACCCCACTGATGGAGTTTTTTGTGCTTGTGTTCAGAACAAGCTACATAGTCATATTGTCCTTCATCCACTAAGCCTTAGCATGTACCCTCCATGTCCAGTGCCTAGGTCCTATTGCAAGCTGCGCCCTAAAGTCCTGGTCTGTGTAGACCACAGGAGGACAATGCTTTGACTCCAGGCTAGGAAAGAGTCTGTGTGTGTGTATGTGTGTATGTGTGTATGTGTATGTGTGTGTGTGTATGTGTGTATGTGTGTGTATGTGTGTGTGTATGTGTGTATGTGTGTGTATGTGTGTGTGTGTGTATGTGTGTGTATGTGTGTGTGTATGTGTGTGTGTGTGTGTATGTGTGTATGTGTGTGTGTATGTGTGTGTGTGTGTGTATGTGTGTATGTGTGTGTATGTGTGTGTGTATGTGTGTATGTGTACATGCATGTATGTGAAACGTCTTATTGGTGCTCTCTCTGGCCCTGGCAGGACATGCTGAAGAACACTCCTAGGGGCCACCCTGACAGGCTGTCACTTCAGCTAGCCCTCACGGAGCTGGAGACGCTGGCTGAGAAGCTCAATGAGCAGAAACGGTTGGCTGACCAGGTGGCAGAGATTCAGCAGCTAACCAAGAGTGTCAGTGACCGCAGCAGCCTCAACAAGGTGGGTGTGTGTCTAGTCCTTTGGTCCCCTGTGCATTGGTGCCACCTGCCTTACCTGCCACTCCTGCAGCTTGTCTGGGGTCACTTACTAAGTGGCAGCGTTCTGAGGGAGGGGAGCCTGATACACTGGATCATTACAATTCATTTTCTTTTAGGATAAAAAAAGTTTTGGTCATTAGTTTAATTAACAGGACAGAACCAAAAAACTATACACTAGTATCATAGTTAAGTAAATGGATTCTGAAATCTCCATCTAAACCAGACTTATTTTATTTTGAGACGGGGGCTCATGAATCCCAGGCTCACATCAAACTCACTCTGTAGCTGAGGAAGACTTTGAAATTCTAATCCTCCTGCCTCTACTTTCCCATGATGGGATTACATGCACATATCATCACGCCCAGTTTATGCAGTGTTGGGGATTGAACCTAGGATTTTATTTATGTTAGGCAAGTGTTCTACCAATGGACAATCCCCCCGCCCAGCCTAAATGCAGGTTTTTAGCCAGTGTGCTGGTAAACACATGTGATTCTAGTGCTTGCAAGATAGAGGCAGGGAGAGCAAGAATTTCAGCCCAACCTGGGCTACATATGGAGTTCTAGGGCTTCCAGGGTTAGGGATGAGAAGAGAAGAGAAGGGTCAGGTGCTGTAGGCTGTTACCTGGCACATGTGGAATATAAGTCCTTCAATGTCCCATGCAAGCCTGGAGATCCAACATTTTCCCTCATGCTTGCTGGCCTGAGGGTGGAGGTAGACAGAGATGGTCTGCAGGTGAGGTGATCTCTTCAGGGCTTCCTACTAGATAGTTGTTTCCGGAGAAGTAAAATGGTGTGAGGTCACAGAAGTGTTGGATATTCTGGAGAGTCCCAAAGCAGAGCTGAGGCTGGCAACTAGCTGTTTCTGGAAGGGGATTTCAGCAGTGTGGAGAGAGTGTTCACTGTCCGGGAGGGTGGCCCGGTAGCTGGGACTACTGTCTTTGACTTTTATTGTTGACCTTCACCAGGTCATGGAATCTGGCCGGGCTGGGTCACCTGATGTCCTGAAGTCCTGAGCTTAAGGCATTCCCTTGCCTGAAGCCCAGGCCACAGGCAGCCTGGAGGCCTGTTTGGATTCACTTTGTTCTTTTAAGAAAGTGGAAGTCATTGGCAGCATATAAAAATTGGACATGCTATAAACCTCAGATTCAAGGAACTTGCCCTAAGGGCTGGAAGAGCTGGTGTGGCACCTGTTCCATGTGGTTCCCTTTACCTGAGAGTGGTTGGCCACTTCCATTTGGTCTTCCAGTCACTTCTCACCAAGGGCACGTGGTGGCTTGAAGGCATCTGGTTTGCTTCACTTAAGTAGAAGCTGGGGATTTAGGATGTGTGGTTAGGAGAAAGGGGAACTTTGCCTTCCCCTTGGGCAGAGGGACGCTTCCTATTCAGGATTACCCAGGGTGGCTTTTCCAGGGATCATTCTTCCCCAATTCTGGACAGTACTGACTCCCCCATGCCCAAAGTTTGCTGTTTGGGAATGCTGAAGTCCCCTGTGCTGGCCTTTGTATTGGAGAGGTTTCTTCCAGCAGCAGACAGTGCCTGGCAGTAGCTGAGAAGTCTGGTACTGCCCTCGGAAAAGCTGTCTGTTCTCCTCTGCCGGTCCCTACCCTCTCAGTCCCCAACACCTGGATGTAGAAGGAGGTGGTCAGCAAGACCCGTTTGAGGCCATAGGATGGATGATCTGAGCCTCAGTTTCCCTGTCTACTGAGTAAAGGGTGAGCTGTGTAGGTGTGGATGCTAGGCATGGAGAGGATGTCAGCAGCACATTGTGGGGGTCCCCCCCCCCCATCCAGGAGACTCTTTGGACAGTCTGGGGCAGTTGAGGATCTGGTCAGTGGTGGTCCTCTGGCCATCACCCAGAGGGAAGTAGAAGCGGAACTGGGAGGGGTAGAAACAGACCCATGAGCTGTTTCTAAACAGCCAACTCAGGAGCCTCCAGAGCAGTGCTGGGGCAATGGCTTTCTTTTTCCTTTTTAATCTGCATAAGGGCCAGGGCCCACAGCCTGAAGCTCAAGGGACTTTCCTCTCTTCCCAGCATGGGTACTGGCAACCTCGGCTTCTATGGAGGGGGAGGCTGTTGCCTGAGTCATCTTCTAAGGAGCTGTGTCGGCCTTGCTTATAGGCACTGTGTGGAGAAGTGGAGCCATAGCAATGGCGGAGACCCCAGAGACATTGGGGCTTCTGTAAAGGGGGACTACTCCCGCTCCTGTTGAGTCAGGCAGGGCCTCACAATGCATGGAGACAAAGCAGTGTGTGTGGGGGGTCATCCTGTGTGAGCCTGTGGGAGACACTGCGGGCATTGCACCATACTAGAATCTGCCCCTATACCTTAGGGCTGCTGAGCATTCACTTAAGGAGTGCTCTGGAAAACAGGGTCCTCTTCAAGGGAGGCCAGCAGGGAGAGGTTTGGGTCATAACTGTCAGTTAGACTATTCAATAAAAGATTTCACTGCATCCTCCTCAAAAAAAAAAAAAAAAAAAAAACAAAAAAACCCCCCAAAAAACAACAAAAAAAAAACCACACACACACACACACACACACACACACACACACAACCAACCAAACAAACAAACAAAACCCAAACAAACAAAAAACAAAAAACAAAACAAAAAAACCCTCAAACTAAAAAAAGATAATTCTCAGAGGGATTTTGGATGGTTTGGGAGGGTTCCTGTAAAATGAGGTGGGCTTGCTCAGGTGCTTGGGGTCTGAGAGTCTTTGGTATGCTTAGAACAGGCATCGTTGACCAGCAGATCTCTTTCCATTCTCTCAAAATGATGTTTGCTGATGCCGTTCAACAGGTCATGGTGAATCTTTCCAGGGCAGGTGTCCCTGGAACACCATGCCTCTCCATGACAAAGACGATCTTGAATAGCTGCACTGAAACAGGGTCCTCTGTGGGCACCTACTGCATACCTAATGCCGAGTGTCCTGTGCCTTCCCAGGGCCACCCTCAGTAAGGCCCCAGGATTGTTTAATGTGCTTTGCTGTGGCATTGAAATTCATGCTAACCTTTGAAGCCATGTTTGCCTGGTGTAGTGGCTTTGTGTGTTACTTGACTCTGTAGATACCACCATGTTCATTGCTTGTGGGATCTGAGCAGCGGAGGTACTGAGGGAACTGAAGCTCTCACTGAAAGTGTCCGGTGACTGTCCAACTGAGGAGCCTAGCAGTTTCTCAGAGACAGTGTTTGTCACTCTTGAGCCTGTATATTTGGTGAAGCTGGTTATGGGATCCTGATACATGGTGACGGTGGCAGAAGCCAGCTCACCTGAAAAAGAGGCTGCTGGGCTCTGCTCTGGCAGGGGCGGCTGGTCTGGCTCTCTAGGTGCATCCCAAATTAGAGAATCCAGTGTGTGTGGCTTGGTCTTCCTTGTCTAGTGTATCATGTTATCTAGTGATAGGTGTTGGCTCTGGGCTCCTCTCTACCTCTCTCAGATGTCCCCTTGTTTGTTCTTTGTAGTCAAAATCTCTAGCCCAGGCTATCCTCAAATTCCCTATGTAGCCGAGGATGACCTTGAACTTCTGATCCTCCTGACTTTCCCTCCCAAGGGCTGGGATTACAAGTGTGTGTCACCACACTTGCTTTATGTGGCACTGGGATTGGAACCCAGGACTTGGTGCATTCAAGGCAAGCACACTACCATCTGATCTACTTCCCAGGCTGCCTGCTAGTTTTGAGAGGTTTCACTGCATAGTCCAGGCTGGCCTGACCCTCATGATCCCACCCCCACCCCTGAGTGCTGGGGTTACTGTAGGCATATGCTGCCACACAGAATCTTGGTCTCCTTTTCTGAAAGGTGGGAGAGGTTCGGAACCTCTGGCCTGACAGTCTGTGAAGCATCCTAGATTGTGACACAGGTGATGACGTTCTCTATCCCTTCCTTCTCCAGCTGTTGACCTCTGGCCAGCGGCAGCTGCTTCTGTGTGAGACTCTGACAGAGACTGTGTACGGAGACCGTGGGCAGCTGATCAAGTCCAAGGAGCGCAGGGTCTTCCTGCTCAATGACATGCTGGTCTGCGCCAACATCAACTTCAAGTAAGAGCCTGGAGTGGGGTGTGGCACCCCCTTTCGAGGGGACCTTTGTTTGTCTACCCTGTCTACCAGCCTCTGTGCCATGGTCTTACTATAGCCTTGATTAGGTCTCAGATACTTTACCTTCCTCTCACCTCTATCATGCCCCTTCTTTGTCTTTGACCCCTAATGCCAGAAGGGTTTGGACTAGTCAGGGGCATCTTCTGACCAGACCCATTGTTATTTACAGCTTACGGCCATGTGCTACAGACTTCACTCTTAGTAGGTCTGTGTGCTGCAGACTCTGCTCTTAGTAGGTCTGTGTGCTACGGACTCTACTCTTAGTAGGTTGGTGTGCTACAGCTTCCGCTCTTAGTAGCAGAACCTGCAACCTTGAAATTGTTTCAAGGATTTTTCTTGTGTCTACTCCAGATCCCTTTTGCTCACATGGGGTTTCAGAGCTCCCAGATCTCAGAGCTGTGTGTATAGCCCCGCTCCCAGAGGAGTTTCTGCCTGTAGGACTGTGGTTTCTAACCCATGGGAGGCTATAGAAACACCCAGAACTGGTCTGTGGGCTTAGCCTGAGAGAAGGAACTAGGCTGGTGGGAGGAAGGTGGCTTGTGGGACCTCACATTTGGCTAGCACAGGAATCCACACAAATGTCAAGACCTTTGGCTTTACTTGACTATTTGGGTGATATAACATGTGTGGCCACATTGGCCCAGACCATGAGAGCAAGGTGCTGGGACTTGTGTTCTGCAGTCCTCCTGACTTTACCAGCAGGTAAACTCAAAGGTGTCCCTCATATGGCCCTGTAGGGAAGGAGACTATTCTTTGGTGCATCTTTAGAATTCATGCTGTGACCTTTGCAGCAGGATCCTGGGAGAATCTCTAGTCTCGAAACCTGACACTTTAAGAGCCTGGGACACAGCCTGGCACAGCTTTTAGGATCAGGCCAGGAAGTTAACAATGACTGTCAACCCAGGCCTGCTCTCCCACCTCACAGCTTGGGTCTTCAAAGTGTGTGTGTGTGTGTGTGTGTGTGTGTGTGTGTGTGTGTGTGTGTGTGTGTGTGTGTGTGTGTGTGTGTGTGTGTGTGTGTATGTGTGCATGCATGTCTTACATGTGTCCAGAGTCTTACACTTTGCATTCAGCATTGGCTTGTGCATTTATGCTCATGGCCACAGAGTAGATTTGGGAAACCTCATGGGTCATGGATCCTAGGAGGGGAGTAAGCAGGGCTGCCACCCTCACCCACCCACCGCTACCCTGTCCTTCCATCTGCTCACCCATCAGCTATTTATGGAGCCTGCTTTCTGCTGTTTCCCTGCTTCTGGCCTGGTGAGAGGCTTGGCAAGGAAGCCTCTACCACAGGTGATGTGGGCACTCACTCACCCACTTACTTACTCATTCATTCATCTCCACACACTCTGAATCTTTCTAAAAAAACATTCTTTTAAAAGCAATGTGTGTGTGTGTGTGTGTGTGTGTGTGTGTGTGTGTGTGTGTGTGTGTGTGTGTGTGTGTGTGTGTAGGTCAGAGTACGACTTTGGATCCTGGGGATCAAACTCAGACCCTCAGGCTTGGTGGCAAGTATTTTTATCCACTGAGCCATCTCTTCAGTCCCAGGTACTATGAATCTTAAGTCCCAGTGTGTCCAGACACTCAGCAGGGCCAGGGCCAGATCACTGCCCTTCTCAGCCTTATGTTGTTCTGGGGTGAGCATGTGTGAAGAATGGGGTGCTAGCATTCAAGTTTGGGAATACCAGTTTGCGAATCTGACTGAGTCACCTAACTTTGCTGAGTACCAGTCTCCTGCTCTGGGATCCTGAAACCACTGGGAAGGTGGTTGTAAGACAGAGAAGATGGCTGGTTGAGCCCCAGGGAGGCTTTTTGTTCACACCTGGCCTAGGTGGCCATGCCTCCACTCTGGAGCTATCTCTCCCTCCATGCCTGCTGTCCAGGCCCGTGGCTGCCCCCCAGAGTTTCCAGACCCACAGGAATGCACCATCCAATAACACCTATCCTTCTTGTCTTTATTCTAGGCCCTCCAACCACAGGTAGGTGGCTTGTGGTTTGTGGACTCAGGCATGTGATTCTGGTTCTGGGCCTGGGCTCCCTGGTACAATGGCTTGGTGTGGATTCCCTGCACTGCGTGGCCTGGCTTGATTTGGGCCTGAGGGCCCATGCTTGGGCTGTCTGGAGCCTGGCTAAGCTGAGGTGCTGGGAGCTGGAGCTGTGGTACCTTTGGGCTGGACTGCAGCAGGCTCTCCAGGTCTCTCCTTCTGTCCTGCAGGGGCCAGCTAGAGATCAGCAGCCTGGTGCCTCTGGGGCCCAAGTATGTGGTGAAGTGGAACACAGCACTGCCCCAGGTGCAGGTAGTAGAAGTGGGTCAGGATGGTGGTACCTACGACAAAGACAATCTGCTCATCCAGCATGCTGGCGCCAAGAAAGCCACGGCTGCAGGGCAGGCCCAGAGTGAGTACTGTCTGGCTGCTGCCCTCCCCTGCTAAGTGCATAACTTGGGCCCGGGACCACAGGCTGGTGGGGACTGGGCCTAGAGATTATTGCTGTTGTACCTCAGTGCAGATGTGTGGCTTCAGTTCTCATGCCTGTCCCTGTGGGTTCCCCCTATCCCTCATGCACAGCTCACGTAGCAACAGAGGTCAAGTGTGAATTGACTATTAACTGCTTCCCATGGGACCTTGGAGGTGCCTTCTGTTTGCACTTACTGTGCATCCTGGTCCATTGAGGAACTAGGGGTACTCATCTTACTCTCTGACCTCCAGGGGTGCTAGAGAACTCAAGTCTGTCTCCCTGTTCTGACCCAAGCTCTCAGACTCTGTTGGAAACAGGGAAATAACTTAGAAGCCAGGGCCTTCTGCCTGGTAGCATCTCTCTGTCTGCTTTCTGCCTGCACACTAGCCACCACTGCTGTGCTCTCTGGCTGCTTTTCTCCATTGTTCCCTCAACCCCCTTCTGCCTTCCCCAGAGCTTATTTCAGATTTAGTATATGTATGTAAATGTAGTATGCTGCTGTCAGTGTTCTGATGCTCTTGGGGTAGAGGCCTGTGTGCCCCTCTTGGGGACATCTGCCTGCCTCCTACCTCCCTCCTAGCCTCTGATGTGGCTCCTTGGTCTCTCTGGGGTCCTCAAAGGGGAGTGTACTACCTGAGGGGAAGACTCAGTCTTCCCCGGTCTGTGCCTTTATGCCCTGTCAAGGACTCCCTCCTCTTCCCCATACCAGCCTCTCTGCTGACCTCAGCTTGATCCAGAGCCCGTCATGGACTCTCTGGGCCTCAGGCTGTGTTTTCTGAGGTTGCTGCATTCCTCACGGTGAGGAGACATGACAGTAGGTGTGTAAGGCAGCCGTTCACATTGCATTTGGAGTCCGGAAGCAAGGAGAGGCGGATGCTGCTGCTCAGCTCGCTTTCTCTTTACCCAGTCCAAGGCCCCAGCCCGTGGGACAGCGCTGCCCACATTCATTCAGAGTGGGGTCTTCTCATTCAGTAAAACATAATCTGGAAATTCCTCACAAAGCTCAGAGGTGTGTCTCCCAGGCGATTTTAGATCCTGTCACGTTGGCAGTATTCGCCATGGTGACTGGTTGTGTGGAACCTTGGTTTCAGCCAGGGCCTGAGGCCCAGAGACACGAAACCGCAGGCCTGGCAGAGCAGAGTACTGCACACAGCTCCTTCCATGAACAGAAGGTCCCCTGAGTTTCGCTTCCCCTCCCCACCGCCACTCTACCCACAGCCCTGCCCGGGTGCTTGCCTCACTGGCTCCCGAAACTCTGGAAATTTTGAGGCATGATTGCGACAGCTGTTTTGGTCCTCCAAGGTGGTATCTTCAGCCCAATTCAACTCCCTTCTTGCCCACCCCCAGGCTGTTGCTCTGGGAACCTCTCTGTCCCCGATTCTATCCCCTGCAGCCCTGTCATCCTCAAGCCTGACCCCCTCCCCCGAGAGGAGAGAGGCTCTGTAGATTCTTGGTTGGCCGTAAATTACTTATTATATTATTATGGGCAAATATGGGCGCACAGAAAGCTCCTTCCATTCAACACATGTGCCTTTGCCCTGAACAACAAGAAAACCCAAACAAAACACAAACTGTATAAAAATAACATGAGAACAATAAATAGAATTACCGTCCACAGTATTAATTTGTTGTAACAATGATATTTTGTTTTGTTGACCCCAAACTGTATAGGGGTCACAGTAGAGATGCCGCATGCTTTCCCATGAGTGGCTCCCCTCCCCACATCCTTCAGGGTGGAGCCCCATCTTCCCACCAGCATCTGTTCTTTGAGCATTTTCTTCCTGTCAGTTCATTATTATATATCTGGGTTCCACTGCCCTTCGATGGTTCCCCATTGATCTTTATACAGCCCCACTCAGCCCCCAAGTCCTAAAATCCCTGACCCTCCGCAGCAGAATGAAACAATATGAAATTCACAATATCCAGGGTATGTGGGTTCTGCTTTTTAGCCACTCACAATGACCCAGAAAGAGGCCTAAGCTACCTTACATAGCCCGAGAAACCATGGCCTAGAGTGTGTCATCCTGTCCCCAAGGTGACGCCCAAGGACTTCCCTGCACTGTCTTGCCCATCACCTCATGATGTCTCTTGCGGTCCACTCGTCTTCTGTGTTTGTATCACTAATAGAGTTCCAGGCCCATTCAGTCCCCTCATTGGCTCTGCATACTGGTACCTTTCTCCCAAGCATTGTCCTACCGTCCGTTCCATACCCCCACCTCCCTGCTGTCTGCCCATCCCCCTGGATCCCAAGTCCCATAAGAGCAGCGTCCTGCCTGCCCTGCATAGCAGGTTCCCCATATATCACTGGACAGTTTGCTCTTCATGGGCTGTTATGAACCTCAGTACCTTCACACATGCTCTCCCCTGGCTTGGCCACACCCATTGCATCTAGCCTGTGGTGGATGCCTCAGTTCTCCAAGTACAGCTGATTTAGTCTTACGATCCTTATGAGCCTCAGCACGACTGTGGCACGGGCCCAGATGTGACACCATCCTTCTGCTGGGACCTCTCCCCCCGGTCATATCTCCTTCAGCATTGCCAATGCCTTTTCTCTATGGACATGGCTTACTTTTCCCTGTCGGCAGATGCTTACCTCCCCCAGCCCCAAGGCTGAGTCCGGTGTCTTCTCTACCAGACAAGGTGTACCTGGGCCCGCCGCGCCTCTTCCAGGAGCTCCAGGACCTGCAGAAGGACTTGGCAGTGGTGGAGCAGATCACCCTGCTTATCAGTACCCTGCATGGCACTTACCAGGTGGGCGTGGCTCCAGGGTTGTGAGAGGGTGACCCTGCATGGTGCTCTGAGCAGGGAGCAGTGGCCAAGGCTGGGACTCCCTGACCCTCTTGGAAGCCTTTGCATACATCTGCCTTTGTGCGATCGTTGACGGGCTTACAGATCCTCGTTAGCCTCCATCTCAGGCTGTAGAGCATCCCAGTCAGGAGGGTGTCCCTCTTGGAGGAAGAAGCCGCTGAGTGGGCTTTCATCCAAAGCTAGAAAGTCCCAAGTATAGGTGATTGCCTCTTGTGTGGCTAAATTATCTGATTCCCCTGGGTGTTGCCACTGTGGTAGGGCTCGTGCGGTTTGGGGGAGGCCAGGAGACTGTGGTGACCCTTTCCTCCTCAACATTAGAATCTGAACATGACTGTGGCCCAAGACTGGTGCCTGGCCCTGCAGAGGTTAATGCGGGTCAAGGAGGAGGAGATCCACTCCGCCAACAAATGTCGCCTGAGACTACTACTACCTGGGAAGCCTGACAAGTGAGTGGGCATTTGGGAGGGAAGGAGTGCTGAGAGAGAGAGAGAGAGAGAGAGAGAGAGAGAGAGAGAGAGAGAGAGAGAGAGAGAGAGAGAGAGAGAGAGAGAGAGAGAGAGGGAGAGAGAGAGAGAGAGAGAGAGAGAGAGCGCTCACGCGCGAGCAAGCGCCTGGGGTCTCCTGCCTGTCAGGCCTGCTGTGATGAGAGAGTATACACCCACTGTGGACCATGCCCCAGCTAACATCTGGCACATAGTTGGTACTTAGGAATGAAGTCACAAATGAACGGACATCTTGCTGACACGCTGGGCCAGCTTGGTTCTCTGCTGGCCGACTCAGACACTCCAGTTAACCCACCGTGTCATCCCTTTTCTCACTTCAGCCTATGGCATGCCGGATCCTCTCATAGACCCAGTCTCCCCAGTTTGAGGTCCTCCGCTCACAAGATCCCCCACGGGAGCTGTGGGACCATCTATCTCTCTGTAGAAACAGTCCTGAGGCAGTGACTATCAGGAAAAGGTGTCCAGCTGGCTCTCTTCCAGCCCTGTAGGGTGTGCCTCAGTATCCTCATTTTACAAACAAGGAAGTGAGGCCAGAGGGCTAGGGCCAGGCTCAGAACCCCTGGGCTTTGCTTGCAAAAGGAGGTGGGGTCTGCAGTGGGAGTCCTGTGCAGGGAAGTGCTCATTGCTCAGGTGTGGGCTGCTGGGGTGGGGGTGGGGAATGGTGACGTGTCAGCAGGTGCAGAGGTGCAGGAAGAGAGAGCAGGGACTTTGAGTTTCAGTGGGGGAGTCTGCATCTTGAGCTCCAATCCACCGCTGTCCCTGCTCCTGTCTCCTCTCTTTCCCCAGTGAGTGAGAGACACCTCCAGGGGGCTAGGTTATTCACAGGACTCTAAAGGGGCCCCAGCCTTAAAGGCAATGTCTTCTCTGCCCCTCTCTTCCTCTCCTGAGTGACTGCCCTATTCCAGAGGGTGTGTGTGTGTGTGTGTGTGTGTGTGTGTGTGTGTGTGTGTGTGTGTGTGTGTGTGTGTGTGTGTGTGTGTGTGTGTGTGTGTGTGTGT
Source organism: Phyllotis vaccarum (assembly GCA_033318265.1). Lineage (NCBI taxonomy): Eukaryota > Metazoa > Chordata > Mammalia > Rodentia > Cricetidae > Phyllotis > Phyllotis vaccarum. Next base: position 55,335,867 of record JARWLC010000003.1, on the reverse strand, counting down.
GTGTGTGTGTGTGTGTGTGTGTGTGTGTGTGTGTGTGTCGGGGGTGTGTGTGTGGAATAGACAATGTGAGTTCCTTTCCTCCAGGATGAGGCCCGTGGAATTCTGGGAGGTGGTGATTCCAGAACTTTAGCCAGGCATAAAGCCATGGTTGTTGGACACATGTGGCTTTGTGCAATTGTTGGCGGGCTTACAGATCCTTGCTAGCCTCTCTCTCAGGCTGTAGAGCATCCCAGTCAGGAAGGTAACCCTCTTGGAGGAAGAAGCAGCTGAGTGGGCTTTCATCCAGAGCTAGAAAGTCCCAAGTATAGGTGGAATTATCTCTTGTGTGGCTAAATTATCTGATTCCTCTGATACCCTTGGGATGCCAAGAATGGCTTAGCTTCTCTAGCCAGGTGCCCCCTGCCATCATGAAGGAAGTCTCCCCAAGGGGGTGGAGCTTTGCCAGGCCACAGGCCTCCCTCCATCTCCAGAAATAAGGGTTGAAAAAAAAATGTCAAGGCCTTCCAAAGCTCTCTGAGGAGCTCAACCTCTCTACCAGGTACTCATGGCATCCTGCCTCATCTTGTCCTCCTCAGGTCCGGCCGACCCATCAGCTTCATGGTGGTCTTCATCACACCGAACCCCCTGAGCAAGATTTCCTGGGTTAATAGGTTACACCTGGCGAAGATCGGACTCAGTAAGTACAACCCAGGGCAGGTGTAAGGAGGGAGATGATTGAGAGCGGGAGCACATGGTCAGTGAGCTAGGGGCATTTCCCGGGGCAGAGGGAGAGATGAAGCCATGCACAAATGCCTGGAGCCCAGTTCTAAATCCTGGACCAGTTACTTTCTCTCTAAGCCTCCTCTCTGAGTGAATTAGCAGCTACCAGGACCCCAGTGTGTGTGTGTGGGGGGTGATGCCTAAGGAGTGAGAGCTGAGTCTTCTCCATACATGGAAGTGATGGCTGCTTGCCTGCTAACCAGCTGCTGCAGGAAGCACACGCTGGTGGTACCTAACTGGCTGAAGTATATTTCAGTATAGGAAAATAAATAAATGAATAAATATCAGGTTGGACTCAGCTGACTTTAGCCAAAGGGCTCCTTGTTGCTCAACATGCAATAATTCTAGTACTTTAGAGACTGAGGCAGGAGGATTTGGGGTTCAAGGACAGTCTTAGCTGCAGAGCAAAGCTGAGACCACTTTGGGGTACACGAAACCCTAAGGCTCTAAAACTCTAATAAACCAAAAAGAAAACTAAAACCTCTTTATGACCATTTCCTCCTGTACACCCAGTAGTACAGATATGTAAGTATTTATGGCATTGCCACTGGTGTAGCAGATACTTGCAAAATCCCACATTTATCTTTGTTCACAAGCTCCATGAGGTAGGTCTGTTGAGAACTTGAATTTGTTTAAATCATTGAGGACTTGGCTCAGACCCAGAGAAGTGCAGTGACTTTTGTGAAGTCACACAGCAGGGAGGGGTAGACCGAGGATTTAGACACCAGGCACTGTGCCCCTGGAGCCTAGGCCACCACCCTGTCCCTCTGCCATATCCTCACCATATTCACATGCCCTGGGTTGTAATGAGTTCATCTGTTTGCTTTGTGACTTGGCATCTTAGACAGTCACAAGTGCTGTATGAAAAAAGTCCAGCTGATAACCAGGACCATTTGTTTACCTTTACCGTCTGTGTGATATTTTTATGGATATTACTTTTTAATCTTTATTTTATGTACGAGTGTTTGGCTGCATGTCTCTCTGTGAACCGCGTGCATATAGGGCCCTTAGAGGCCAGAAAAAGGCACCAGGTCTTCTGGAGTTAGAGTTACAGATGGTTGTGAGCCACCATGTGGTTCTTTGGAAGAGCAGCTGGTGCGCTTAACCACTGAGACATCTCTCCAGCCCTTCCAATAGGTTTAGAAAACATTTATGAATCAAGAGTCTGGGCCTTTGTCATATGGCTTTCATTCATTTAAAAGAAACCTTATAATTGCCTCATATAGGTGTTTTGTTTTGTTTTTTTTTTTTTTTGACAGAGTTGTCTGGCTGTCCTGGAACTCACTTTGTAGACCAGACTGGCCTCAAACTCAGAGATCTGCCTGCCTTTGCCTCCCTAGTACTGGGATTAAAGGCATGTACCACCACTGCCTGGAATCATTATAGTAATCTTTTTTTGTGTGTGTGTGTGTGTGTGTGGTGCATTCATGTAGATGTCAGAGTGCAGTCTAAGATGTTGTTCCCTAGGCACCATGCACTTTTAAACAAAACTTTGCATGAATGTTTGCATAGATGTCTGTGCACCACTTGCATATGCCTTGTCTTGCATAGGTCAAAAGATGCAGAATCTCCTGGAACTGGCATTGTGGGTGGTTGTGAGCCACCATGTGGGTGCTGGGAATTGAACCCTTGTCCTCTGGAAAAGCAGGCCACGGAACCACCTCGCCAGCTCCCTACTTTCTTCCGGGGCCAAGTGAGGCTGTGTGGCCAGTGAGCTGGGATCTCTCTGACTCACATTCTCTTCAGTGTGGCAATCACAAGCACAGAGGACATTCCTGGTTTGTTTGTTGGGGGGAATCAGAGAGTAGGGACCATGTATGTGCTTTAGGTGACAGAGTTCTGGTGGGAATATATGGGGTGTGGAGGCAGACCTGCATCTGGGAGTTAAAGCCTCACGCGGTAATGCAGAACTGGGTCAGATCTCTTCCCACACATTGTAGTTGCTAGTGTCCATTCATAAAGGCTTGGGAAATGGGTACACAGGGAAGATTTCAGAGAGGCAAGGGTGTGTCAGGTTCTCAGGGTTCTGCTGCACCACGGCTCTCAAGTCTCTTCTCCTCTGAGCCTCATAGACAGCGCTGTAGAGAGGGTCTAGGTATAGCAGGCCCTGTCCAAGCCCACACTTACAGAAGCTTCACAGGCTTGGGCTGTGTGTCCACATGCAACCTGACGGCCTCCCTGCTTCTCATTGCTGGTTTAGCTTTTCAGTCCCCTGTCTTTGCAGTGAACCTGCACTGATGACTATCTACTAGCTCCTGTGTGTGCCCTGGGAAGCTTCAGACTGTGTCCTAAATCTAATCTCTGTTAACCCTGCAAACCACCCCAGGGCTGGGATCCCTAAGCCAATGGTTCTCAACCTTTCTAATGCGGTCGCCATTTAATACAGTTCCTCATGTTGGGGTGACCCCCCCCACAAAACTATTTTCAATGCTACTTTATAACTAATTTTGCTACTGTTATCAATTGTAAATACTTGTGTTTTCTGATGGTTCTTAGTGACTCTTGCAAAAAGGTCATTCAATCACCTCACCAAAGGGGTCATGACCCACAAGTTGAGAACCACCTCCCCAAGTTTCTCTGGATATGGCGTCCCTGTTCTTTGGGATGGGGGACAAGGCTCTATATCCTAGCTGGATTGTTGTGGCCTTCAGTTGCCCTCTCTGGATCACATCAGCATCTCTTAGGGTTGGGTAGCCAATAAGAAGGATGTCTGGCCTTGTGACTGTGGTTGTGACTGACTGGTGGCAACTCCTTGCACTGGGGACATGTGATAGGGTCTTGAAGACAGCTGTGGTTCTGGGAATTTTGAGAGCAGTGGGTCCACGATGATGAAGACTTTACCCTGGAAGCTGAGCGTGGAGCAGGCTGGAGATGGCTAAGCCATTTGGTCATAGTGTTGAGAGGAAGGATGGTGATTAGAAATGGCCACCATTTCTCCAGGGCCTGGTATATTCTAGACCTCACTGATGGTCTTTCTAAGTTCCTCAAAAACTCTAAATGACTGGAATTCTGTCCTCTGTTTTCTAGATGAGGCAATGGGTTCAGTGTCACACAGTGAGTTGAGGGCTGGGTTAGGCTGTGCCTAGAGTGCTTCCAGCAGACTGGAGGAGATGGTCCCTCGGCCGGTCTCTCTGTGCCACAATGGCTCTTGAGCTCCGTGAACACTGATAACCACGGCCCTAAATAAGCCTGTTTAGCATCAGAATCACGGCTGTGCTATTAGTGTCTCTTCCTGAATGTCACTTACCCTAAGTGGGCTTTCAGTGTTCAGTGGCCACAGCCTCTTCTTTTGGTCTCAGTCACTCTGGTTTTGTGACATGCACAAAGACAGTGGCAGATGGGGAGGCACAACTCCATTTTCTTTTAATGTTCCCAGTTGCACACAAGAAAGGCACCATCTGGAAGGAGAAGGTCAGACTGTTAAAAATATATGTGGCAATAAATTGCTAAGGAGTGATTGGCTGTGGGTATGCAGGGGAGGGGAGGGAGGAGCAGGGGGGTGAGGTATGAGGGTGTGGGTTGTTTGTTTACCTGTCTGGCTGTCAGGAGGGTGGGCTGGTGGAGGAAAGTCTGTTTGGCCATGAGTTCCCGGAGGGAGGGGACAGCACCTCAAATTTCGTCCTGTTTATTTATCTCTGGGTCTTTACTGAGAGGCAGGCAGCAGGGCAGCCCATTTTCCACGGTGGCCTGGGAAAGCATCTGGGCAAGCATTGTGGCTCATTTCTTCATGTTAGCTTCTCCAGCATTTTGGGGATGGAGGTTCCCAAAATGAGGATGGAAGGATAGTATTTTGGTGTATGTTGTGCTGAAGAGACCCTTTGCCTGAGGGGTCTCTCACACTCTGGCTTTTTTCTGTGGCAAGGCTAGGTTTTGAGGGACAGTTCCAGGGCCCAGAGTGTGAAGGGCCACTTTTGGGCCCATTAGAAAATGCAGTCAATGCTGAGCCCTTCAGTCAGGGATAGGAGCTGGCAGGGTCACCAGCCAGCCTTTGTGTATTGAAGGAAGTGTCCAGGCTCTCAAGGCGTGGTCACCCGGTGTGTTTGACTCCAAGCCCCCTGGCCCAGCTGGGCTTTGGGGTCTGCTCTCAGGGGTTGATTCCTCCTTACACACATCAGCCTTTCATTTTGGCCTGACGTAATTCCTTTCACAAAATAGAATCATATGGAGGGAGTATGTTAGACACCCATACAAGAGAAAGTATGTTCAGATTGCCCTTGGTTATTGGCATGTGAGCTGTAGTGTGGCTGGTTGTAGTATACTGTGTGAGTGGTTGTGAGGGAAGGGACACGGAGGGAAGTTTGGCCCTCCGTGGATCACTGGCATGATAGAGAAGCTCCTGCGCCCACGTGCATGCACTTGCACACCAGGTGCACACACAGGAATAGAGAAGCTTCTGGAAGAGCAGAGCTAACTCCGTTCCTTCCGTTACAATGACTTGTACCTCACGAACTCATCTTGAGTTGAAAACATCTGGAGGGGAAATCTCATCTAACCTCTGACCTCCCACACATACAGTTTAGCTCAGCTGACCTTTAGCCTGCTCAGGTCATTTCCATTAGCAAAAATACAAGTAAAAAAAGCCCATTTCTTAATCAAGTGTGTGCAATAGGTGAGGTAGAGCTTGGATGTGGAGTGCTTGCTCTAGCACTCCTGATACCCCAACACACACACACACACACACACACACACACACACACACACACACACAGATGCATACACACACTGATGAGTGTTGGGAGATGGGACAAGATCAAAAAAGGCCACATCCAGAAATGCCTTCTGTGGTGATCCGAAGGGTTCAGTTGTTCATCCTGGTGGCCTGGACCTGGCTGTCCAGCATCCCGAGAGGTGGTGCCTCCTAGTGCCATCCAGGGAAAAATCAAAGCTCAGAATCAAGGTTGGTCTCTGCTTTCCCACCATGGCGAAGTGGCCCGTTATGAGTTGAGTCATCCCAACCTGGAGACACTTGCAGTGATCAAAAGATGTGAAAATTCTGACAGAATCTGGGGCTCTGTTGAGAAGTAAGGGTGAAAGAATAGTTCAAGGCTTTTAGGGGAGGAGCCTGCTGCAGAGTGGGGTAGAGAGATGGTGTTCTATGCAAAGGAGCAATCCAGAGCTGTGTGCTGAAATTGATGACCGTTGTGGAGTCTGGTGGCCAGGAGATGAGGCTGGGAGGAAGGGACAGTCCTTGTGATTCTTCCAGAAGAGTCTGGAAGACTCCAGGCAGACCAGGACTCTTGGCATTTTCCAACAGGGAGCAGTGGGGTGCTCTGTGGAGTTGTTACAGGCTGGCCTTGGAGGCCTGGGTGGAGGGCAGCTCACCCATCCAAAGGCAGGGGCAGCATGGGTCTGGTCCCTGCTTCCTGTTTGCCACCAAGGAGGGGCGTGAGACTTAGGGAAGCTGCTGTCCCTACAATTCAGTTGATGACCCCCTCATGACCTCAGAGGCTATAGGTGCCCTAAGGTGGGCCTCTGCAGGGACAGAGGTAGGTAGCATTACTATGTCAATAGGCCTCTGTGACAGCAGCATTGGGGGCTCTGGTTCTTACTGGTTTAGTATAAAGAACACATCTATAGGAATATAGCAGCGCCAAGTCCCCATTTGGCTGTTGCCACTGCCACACGCAAGACCTAGCTTTGCTTCCTAGTCCTTGTGAGTCAGTGTCACATATATGGTGGTGATCACTATATCCACATTTTGTTATCGTGAACAGTGGGCAGGCGGTTCCATGCCGTATAATATCAATCCCTTTTCTCATTGTTACCACATAAACAAAGAAGGGAAGGTTTTTTTATCCCCCTTTCTCACAGTGTGAGGGATGCACTCTGTCATGGAAGGGAGGGAAGTCTTGGCTGCAGGATCTGGAGGCAGCTGGTCACCTCACATCCCCCAGTCGGGAAGTGGAGAGAGTTGGAGGCTGGTTCACTTCCTCCATTTTATTCAGTCCAGGCCCCGGGCCCATGGATGGCACCGCCCACATTCAGGATGGGTCTCCCCCCTCTGTTGTATTATGTTCCTGGCCTGTCTGGCCTGTGGTCCTGCAGTCCCGCAGAAACACAGACACTTGTATTAATTTTATGCTGATCAGCCTATGGCTCTGGCATATTACTAGCTCTTGCTCTTAAACTAACCTATATTTCTTAACTTGTTGAGCCATGCGGCTCAGTACCTTTTCTCAGAGGAGTATAGTTGTTTTCTGCATCTGTTGACTTTTTTGGCATCTCGAGTCTGTTCTTCCTGTTCCCAGAGTTTTCTTAGTCTGGTAGCCTCATCTATACTTCCTGTCTGCCTTCAGCCAATCAATGTTTTTATTAAACCAGTATAGGCCGGACAATTATTTACAATGTAACATAATCCCACTGTACCCCTCAGTCAACCCAGTCTAGAAACTCTGTCCCAGATGTGCCCAGAGGTTTGTCTCCATTGTGACTCTAGATCCTGTTACGTTGGTAATCAGTGTTAGCCGTCACACCTTGGTACTCACTGATACATGGGCATACATACACTGTAGGGTGGTGTCATACTGGGTGGCTGTCCTGGGCTGGTGTATAGGAAAGGAAGGCTCCTTAGTCAGCAGAATTCTTCCATCTGACATTAGTTTGTTTGCCCTCCCTTCTTCTCATTCATTTATTAAAATATTTAAAAATTTCATCTTTGTGTATAGGGGTGTTTACCTTTATGTATGTCTGTTGATGCTTGTGCCCAAGGAAGCCAGGAGAAGGGTTTGGATCTCTTGGGACTAGATTTATAGATGGTAGTGAGCCGTCATGTGGGTCCTGGGAATCAAACCCGGGTTCCCCGGAAGAGCAGCCAGTGTTCTAGCCTCTGTGCCATCTCTCCAGTCCCCTTTCATTCATTCTTGGAGCCCGTGGTCTTAGTCTGTGTCAGGCACTGCTGTGGGGATAGTGTGAATGACACAGCCCAGACCTCTGTGTACAGCTTACAACCTGGGGATGTGTGAGACCAACCACAAATGTACAACCTGGGCACGTGTGAGACCAACCACAAACATACAACCTGGGCACGTGTGAGACCAACCACAAATGTACAACCTGGGCACGTGTGAGACCAACCACAAATATGTCTGTAGCTGAGATGCTTTCAGACAGGCCTAAAGGCACCGAAGGAAATGAGAGTCTTCAGTGGGTCTTCAAAGGTGGCTTTCATAGCCAGGGTGGTCAGGAAGGGCTTCTCAGAGGAGGCTGCCCATGAGCAGACAGCCCTCCTCTCTGTCAAGTGTAAAGGTACCAATTGCTGGGATAGATATGCTTCCCATTTCTTTAATGTTAGGCCCAAGGCCACAGGCATCTGACTCGGTTATTGAAAACAAGAGTCTTCATTTTTTGTTTCAAAACACAGCACGAAGGCATGGTCAACTCCACTTCACCTCACAGACGGTCTCATGTAGTCCAGGCCTGGACCTTGCTATGTAGCTGGAGATAACTTTGAACATCTGATCCTCCTGCTTCCGTGTCTGGGGGTGGGACTCTGGGTGTGTGCCACTACATCTAGTTCATTCCACAGTGGGGATGGAACCCAGGGCCTCTTGCATGCTAGGTGAATGCTCCACCAACTGAGCCACATCTCTACCCCCTCACAATCTCTCTCTCTTTCTCCATTTCTCATTTCCTTAGTGGGATGCATGTGTATGTATGAATGAGCTTACCTGCTCAGGCCCGAAGCTGACATTGTATGCCTTCCTCTGTCACTTTTCACTTTGGCTTTTGAAGCAAGATCTTTCTGAACTTCTCTCTCTCTCTCCCTCTTTCTCTCTCAACTAGATGGCCAGAGAGCCCCTAAGATCTGTCACTGGGGTTACAGGTACTCATGCCACACCCAGCTTTACATAAGTGATGAGGATCTGAACTCAGGTCCTCATGCTTGCCCAGCAAGTACTTTATCCACTGACAGTCTCAGCAAAGGAACTGAAGCTCAGGGGTTGGGGTGTTCTCACAGGTTGCACCATGGTAAGGTCAGACTGGGGACTCTGTTCTCAGGTTACCCAGATCCTTGCCTGTGGTCCATAGCCAACTTCCTAGTCTGGGATCCATCTCAGACCATCAGGTATGCGGGGTGGAGGACCGATCAGGGCAGTAAGGTCACCATGGGACCTGGCCTGCTGGGGTCTGTGGTGACTCTCAGGGTTGAGGGCCAGTCACTACGTGCTGAGACTCACACTCACTAGCTTCGCCCACCTCCTTCCTCTTGCTGCAGGAGAGGAGAACCAGCCAGGATGGCTGTGTCCTGATGAAGACAGGAAAAGCAAAGCCCCGTTCTGGTGCCCCATCCTGGCCTGCTGCGTCCCTGCCTTCTCCTCCCGGGCTCTCAGCCTGCAGGTGAGTGGACCCGGCACATGGTGGCTGCGCTGGCCCTGCCTAGCCTGGGAGAACCAGTGTCCAGGTAGTATCTATTGGAGCTGGAAAGGCCCAGAGCCTCAGTCTAGCTTGCTGACCCAGGGGGCCAAGGCTTTTTTGTTGTTCTGTGAGTCAGCATTCCCACCAAAAGAAAGGGTGTATATGAAAGACCAGCATGGGTCATGGGGTGAAAAATTCCATTATTTTGTGATAGTGAATACCAGCAATCTCATCTGCTGAAGGCCCGACTTGGGACTGCCTAAGATGATGCCACCAGACCAGTGCTGGTTCTGGTGGCGACTGTACTTATCCTGGGATGCTCCATGGTCATCACGCCCTCTCACTTGCCCACTATGCTCCTCTCATGTTTGCCTGCACTTCTTGTAATAGTGATTAGAAGAGAATTTCACAGGAGAGAAAAGCCCAGACAGGCCTTCTAAAATAAGAGCCAGTAAGGGGTTGGTTCAACTTGATTACAGTCTCCATGGTATTAATCACCAGGAAGCTCGCCCCCTCCCCCACCATCCATCACTTGTCCCTTATGTCCTGGCAGAGCCCAACCCTCCATCTGGAGCAACTGTTGTCTATCTCCCAAGCAGATGAGGACCCTGAGCTCTGGGACGGGCGAGCGAGCGTGGGACCCAGCACAGATAAATAGTCGCAGGAGCCGTACGGGCTGGGCTGTAGACTGGGGCTCTAAGGGCTGAAAGAGCGCCCATGCGATGTAAGTTCATCGTCCATTCGTTTATTCATCTGTCCGTTTGCAGGTCATCTCTGAGCACCTACTGTGTGTTAGAACTGGGAGTGCATGGTGACCAGGGCGCACGAGGGTCCCACCTCAGGCAGCTTTCAGTCTAGAGGACAGAGACAGACAGGGTCTCAGCACACAGAAGGGAATTGAGGAGCATAGAGTGGAGATGTGGCAGGCATGGAAATGGGGACCACACGGTTAGCGGCTGCGGGGAGGATCCTTTGGAGGAGGTGGCATTAAACAGAGATCCACACAGCAAGATGGACACAGACCCCAGAGGGCCCAGGGGGAACCACATTCTAAGTAGTTAAATCAACATGGAACATGTCTGTTCATCAAAAGGGGTTGGCAGAAAACAGGATGGAGCTTGGATTACTGTCTCTTAATGGAGTCGTCTTCTAGACCTGTTAACAGTGGGCATTTAATTTCTTCTCTCTCTTTCTCTTCCTTCCTTCCCTCTTCCTTTCCCTCTTTCTTTCTTTCTTTCTTCCTTTCTCTCTCTCTCTCTCTCTCTCTCTCTCTCTCTCTCTCTCTCTTTATTTTGAGATTTATTTATTTTTTATAGTGTTCTGTCTGCATGTGAGCAGAGGGCACCAGATCTCATTCTAGACGGTTATGAGCCACCATGTGGTTGCTAGGAATTGAACTCAGAACCTATAGAAGAGCAGCCAGTGCTCTTAATCTCTAGAGCCATCTCTCCAGCCTGGCCATTTAATTTCAATGTGAGTTCTGGAGGGGACATTTAAACTATTGCTACAGTGATAGGCCCGTCGCTGGGCGAGGGAGTCTATGACAGCCTTTTGGTGTTTCGTTCTTGGAGCTCTGATGGATCCAAGCCAGTGATGGCATCTAGATCTGGATTTGAATCCTCTTGGGGGGGTGGCTATTGGACAGAAAAGATAACTGAATAAGGCTTAGAGCTCAGTGCAGGGGCTTGCCAGAGTTGTGTCAGGCTGGGACCTGGAGGCCAGGAGAAAGTGAAAAAAGGTTCTCATTTCTACTGCAGAGTGAGGCCTCACCCAGGCTCTGATCAGGATAAAAAATAAATCCATGTACTACTTAAAGTTTATCTCATTTTTTGAGATTTATTCATTTTTATTTTATGTGTGTGGGTATTTCACTGGCCTGTGTGTGCATTATATGCATGCAGTACCCACAGAGACCAGAAGAGGGTGCCCCTAGATGCCCTTAGAGTTGAAGTTCTGGAAATTGAACTAGGCAGTGATCTTATTGCTGAGCCAACTCTCCAGTCTCTCATGTAATTTTTTTTTTTTTTTTTGAGACAGGGTTTCTCTGTGTAGTCCTGGCTGTCCAAGAACTCACTCTGTAGTTCAGGCTAGCTTCCAGTTTAGAGATCCTCCTGCCTCCTGAGTAATGGGATTAGAGGTGCAGGCCACCACTGCCCGGCTTTTCTACTTAATAATTAAAAAAAAAAATTATCCTTCAGAGTATGGCCTGTATGTGCCTTTTAAAAGAGAGATAATGAAAGGCTAGGGTTACATGTGGGCCTTGATGTAGAAGCCAGAGTCCATGGAGAGGAGACTGTTAGGGTTCGTGCTATGTAACGTACATAGGCTATCCCTAGAGTGTCACCTCTGGAGTGGGGACTAGAATCTTCTGTCACCCCAGAGTCTTAGGGTTTCCTGATATACAGGAAACCCCAGAGTAAACCCTCATAGGTCAGACATGGATGGTGGAATCCCCAAGGGGGCTTCTGCTTCCAGTCTGCTTGAAAGAACTAACACCTGATGGGAACCATCTGCCATCCTGAACCTGGAAGGACCAGTGAGGGCCTGTGCATCTCTTCACTTGGAGCTGTCGGGGCTCCAGAACATGTGGGCTGGCAGAGTGCTCAGCCCATGCTCAGCTGAGAGAGCCATACATGAATCTCTGGGTAATGGGCCCAGAGAAAGGGGTTCCTGGGGGACCTGCCAGAGCCTATCTGGCTGTATTTCCTAGGCTTGTCTAACTCTGCTTTGCCCGCCTCTTACCTAGCCCAGACAGCTGTGCCCTATCAGCTCGGTGCTGGCAGCCGGATGGATTAAAGCTAGCCTTGTCCAATTACTGTGGGAACAGATGTGCATGTGGGCAGCTGCCCAGGCTCCTCTCCCACTCCTGCAGCTTCTCAGGTGGCCACATGAGCTGGCAGCCAGTCTATTTCTTCCCGGGGAAGGCTAGAGTTGGGAAAGGGAATCGCTGGCCCTGCCTCTTTCCTGGGCACATGAGACTCTATCCTGAAGCTTCTAGGTGAAGTGTGTGTTAGGCTCTATCCTTGCTTGGGGTGGGGGGTTCTGAGGAGCAATGCTCTTCTTGGAGCTGACAGCTGTGCCCATGCTGGGCTATGCCAGACCTCTGGCAGGGGAACTGGCTGTGGGGGACTGAGAGGAAGCTGACTGGAGTCTCCCTGTCCTTGTTATGCCCCAGCTTGGCATGTCTCAGTCATCTGATGCTAGAAAGCTGTTGTAACTCATAGTATAAAGTCACTTCTCTAGTAGCAACTGGAGAGGCCATTGAGGCCCTTTTCTGGGTCACAGTGAGGATTAAATTATATAGTTAAGGGTTTGGGGTGATGGCCTAGTGGTAAATGCTTACAGTGGAAGCCTGAATTTGATCCCTAGCACCCATGTGAAAAAGATGGGTGTGTAGTGTGGACCCATAGTGATCCCAATGTGGGGAGGCAGAGATGGGTAGGGCTCTAGGCATAGTGAGATAGACCCTGTCTCAAAAAATCAGCTGGGAGGTGTTTGAGGTCCATTGTTGACCTCTGACCTTTATATGCGTGTGTACGCTCCTGCCCATGCATACATGTGCACCACAAAACAGCTGTGTGCAATGCACTCAGGGCACAGGGATCAGGAGTGAACCTCTCAGGACATTTTTACCCCCAGGAAGAGGCCTTGAGAATTCCCAAAGGCTTGACTACCGAGTGGGAAGCTTGAGGAATCCCCTTGGGCTCTTGGCTCTGTTCCAAAGTAGGGGACCTGTCCCTGAAGGGGCAGCAGGGAGGTCAGGGGAGGGCATGCTGCAAACCACGTCGGTCTCAAGGCCTGCCTGGGCATGGGCTTGAGAATGTGGAGTGCGTTCATTCTGAGGGTCTTTAATTTTTAAAAATTACACACATTTATTATTTATTTGTGGGTAGGTTGCCATGGTGCACATGCAGAGGTCAGAGGACAATTTGTAGGTGTCAGTTTTATTTTTCCAGAATGGGGGTTCAGGGCATTGAACTCAGGTCGTTGGACTTGGCGGCAAGCCCCTTTACATGCTAAGCCATCTCACAGGCTCTCTGAAATAAATGCTTTGAGATTCGAAAGCCTTGTGGAACTGGGACTGTAGCCTGGCCCCATAGTGTGTGTGTGTGTGTGTGTGTGTGTGTGTGTGTGTGTGTGTGTGTGTGTGTGTGTGTGTGTGTGTGTGTGTGTGTGTGTTCTGTAGCTAGACAGCTTGGTCCTCAGCTTCTCAGCCCAACAACCTCTGTTCTGATGGACACCACCTCCATTATCTAGACCTGCTCATAGTCTGTTTTCTATGGCTATGACAGGACGCTTGAGGTTGGATACTGATGAAGAAAAGAAATTTATTTGGCTCACAGCTTTGAAAGCTGGACATCTAAAGATCAGGCAGCCCCAGTCCATTCACCATAAGGTCTCAGGGCGATGGCATTTCGATGGGGGTGATCACGTGAGAAGACCTGGGAGGCTCAGAGTCAGGCTGGTTCATTTGGTAACAGCCTACCTTCAAGAGAACTGGGTTCCCATGAAAACATTAATCTCTTCCTGGGGTAATGCATGCTCAGTCCCCTAACACTGCCACTTGGGGGCCAGGCTTTCAGCACACAGGCCTTTGGGGGATACATTCAAACCATATCTGAAGCACAGCAGTTGGGAACCATGAAGACTGCTGGCTGTGTGGTTGCTCGGCTATAGTACATGCAAAGTGCTGGAGAATTCTATCTGGGCTTAGAGAGAGCTGCTGGGTGCCAGATGCCCAGGCCTGGGCTCCATGCTTCTTATCTTTCCACTTCAGGTCCAAAGACCATCCCAGTGAGGTTTCCACTTACATACAGGAAGTTGATGTGTAAGCAGGGTTGGTGCCAGGCTGGTTGAATGTAAAACCTGTACTCTTTTGTATGCCTGGCTTTCCCAGAAGTCAGCTTCCTGTCAGGATCAAGACTGGGGTCTGGACACTGGTCCCCAGTCCCCCCTCTTTTTTTTTTTTTTTTAAGACAGGGTTTCTCTGTGTATCAGTTCTGGCTATCCTAAAACCCACTTTGTAGGCCAGGCTAGACTCGAACTCACAGAGTTCTGCCTCCCAGGTGCTAGGATTAAAGGTGTGCGTCAATACTGCCTGGCCAAGGACACTGGCCCCTTAAGGCAGCATATAGTTGTTCCCACCATCTTGGGCCCATTTCTGCCAATCAGCTGACATCAGGGCCCCTGGGAATTGCCATGGAGATGCCCGAGTCTGGGCTGTGACGATACCGTCCTCCCCTGAGAGGGCAGGTATGGCAGCCTGGCAGAAAGGCTGGGGTCCTTCAGCCAGTCCAGCCATGGAGGCAGAGATTCTGGAGTCTTCTTGCTCAGTGTATGCAGGCCCCCTGGATCCCCAGCTGGGAAGAAGTGGAACACCATAGGCCTGAGGTCTCTGGCCTGGTGATTCCAGGTAGAGCTTCATTCCCTGAGAGTAGAGAGAGCGTCAATCAGGAACGGGAAGTTTGCATCTAGCTCTGCCCCAGTCCCTAACACTCCACTCTGTGTGACTTCAAGCCAGCCATGTCCCCTCTCTGAGCTTCAGTCTGGCTAACTGCTACATGAGTGTCTGGGATAACTTTTGGTAGAATGTTCTAGCAGAGCAGGACTGGCATTTTTTTTTTTGCCAGCAGAGGGCAGCACCTGCTTGGGCAAAATCCCAGTGTCTCTGTGTCTTGACACATCACCTCCCGCTGCCCCCACTGCTCTTATAGTACTGTCCAGAGAGACAGGCTGTCTGGGTCAGCATCTGAAACGAGGCTCTGAGAGACCACCTAGCCAGGGGCTTGAAGCAATAGATGCTGGAGGCAATATAAGCACCCAGCAGTTCAGTGACAGCTGGCTGCCAGTTAAGTCCCAGTTTCCATGTTTCCATTACACAACCCACTCCGTCCTCTGTCCCAGTGGGTTCTTCTGTAGAGGGGGTACACCTCATTTTAACCCCTTCAAAGCTCAATGGAGGCATGTGAGAGGCCACTGGGGTGCAGGAGCAAGTGGGGCCCTGTTACTGCTTTTCTCTATGGCCTAGTGCTGGCCCTGACCCTCTGTGGGCATTATCTTCTCCATCTATAAAATAAAGTGCTTGGATGAGGGTGGAGAGCTTAGTGGTCATCAACAAGCCTTATCTAGCAGCTGCCTGGTTCCAGATAACTATGGACCCATATAACACATCAATCAGGCCTTTTCTGGAGAGAAGTTTCTAGAAGAGTGATGATCAAATATGAAGCATATGTGGCATGTGTCACTTTCTTGGCCCCTAACCTCAGGGATTCTCATTTTGGGGTGGGGGAGATGGGCTCAAAAGTCTGTCAAATATTGGCATTTGGGTGCCTCACCGATTGACCTGCCTTATACTATCTCTGTCTCTACAGCTTGGGGGTCTTGTCCACAGTCCTGTTAACTGTCCTCTGCTGGGCTTCTCAGCTGTCAGCACTTCGCTTCCACAGGGCTACCTCTGGGTAAGTGGTCCCTTTACCCAGCCAGGGCAGGGTGGTGGTCTGTCCTCAGGATAGGGACAGAGAAGCTGACTCTCAAGAAGGGTTCTGAGAAAGCAACCTGCCTGTCTAGCAGCCCTATCAAAGGCTTCCTAGGAACCTTGAGGCTTAGGGGTGTGTGTGTGTGTGGGGGGGTGTTGTGATCATGTTTGATCTGGCATGATACGATAATGCATTTACTGGGTTAGCTGGCGGATGTCTATGAATAGAGGTCTCATGCCCCATGGACACAGGATGATGGTGGATGAGAGGTGCAGCAGGAGGTGACACAGCAGGAGACACTTAGACTGCTTTCACATAGGACTTTATTATTATAATAACAAATTTCAGAAATAAGAAAAGGAAAGAAAGAAGAAGAGAGAAGGGAGGGAAGAGAGGGGAGGGGGGCAGTGGCGCAGTGGCAATTCTTAAATGGGGATCAGAACTCGGGAGGGTGTGGCTTTAGAGGCTAGAACAGAATCCTAATGGGGGGTGGAGCCTTACCAGGGCAATGGAACCCAGGCGGAGTGAGGCTTTTTCAAGGGACCAGATCTTTAGGAGAGAGATGAGTGTAAGCCGTGCAGAGGCCTGGGTTGCAGGAAGCCCAGGTCAGAAGAGGCTTGGGTTATAGGAGACCTAGGTCTTTGGCCTCATCCAGGGCTTAGGCATCAGCACTGGCTCTTACTCATGTTACATGAAGCTCCCAGCTACCTACTCTACTTCTAAGGTTCTCAGAAAGCCCTGTCTTTTTTATTTTTTAAATGAGAGACTCTCATGTTCCTTGGGGTGCTGTTTGTGTCTCCCTATGTCCAAGGTCCCTGGTCATCCTCTAGCACATGCTCCTTCCTATCTCTGGGCATTTGTGCAGCAGAACCTCGGCTTACCCTTCAGGCTGCAGTACAAATGTTGAGGTTTTTTTTTTTTTTTCCTTCATTGATTCCCAATTATCATCTAGCACCTGGTGAGTCTATTCATCTATGCATGCATGCATCCACTTACCCTGTTCATCCTTCATCTGTTCATCCATCCATCCATTTGTGCATCCATCCATCCATCCATCCATCCATCCATCCATCCATCCATCCATCCATCCATCCATCCATTTAACCTTCCACCCTTCCACACACCCACTGACCTAACCAGCAATCCATCCAGTTGCCCACTCATGTATGCGTGCATGCAATTATCCATTCACTTGACAGGTTTATACATTGTGTGCATACTATGAGCTAGACACAAAAGTAAAACAGTGAACAGGACAAGGTCACTTTACAGAGACAGAGTGGCTCGTTGAGTGTTACTTGGTGTGTGTGTGTGGGGGGGGGGGGGCGACCAGAAAGCTGACTGGGCATTGCATCTATCTGAGGGCTTTCTTGACTTCCTTTGGCTCTTGAAAATAGTTCATTTCCTTGTAGCTGGGAGCGAGTGACCTTTGTGAGTGCAGTCTGTGTGTGGGCTAGACAGAGGAAGTTCTTCTCCATTACTGTCTCCAATGGCAGTGTGTGTGTGTGTCTGTGTGTCTGTCTGTGTGTCTGTGTCAGGGTGTGATTCCCAGGAGGGTGTGTTCTATTCACTGGCCTGACAGCCTCTCTGGGCCTCTGCTTCTAGGTTGGAGGTGGGCAGGAGGGTGCTGGTGGCCAGGTCGAGATCTTCTCCCTGAACCGGCCGTCACCACGCACCGTGAAGTCCTTCCCCCTGGCAGCCCCCGTGCTCTGCATAGAGTACATTCCGGATCCAGAGGAAGAGGCTGAGAGTGCCGAGGAGAGCCGGGTGGCTGCCGACCCCTCTGCTGCAGTGCACCCCACCGTCTGCCTTGGGCTACAGGATGGCAGGTGAGAGGAAAAAGGATGGTTTGTAGTGCCAGGCAGATGGCCGCAGGTACCCTCCAGCTCTGTGGGTCACTAACCAGAGCACTCTTCCCCAGTTTGGTGTCACCAGGACGTTGGGACCTGGAGACAGCCAATGTGGGGTCTAAGTGTCAGGAGGGGCTAGTGTCATGGTGGACAGCTCCCATACCTCTGGCACCGCTTCGTGGCTGTGCATCCTTAGACGCACCATGTCAAGTCAGGGTCTTGTCTGTGGTAAAGCTTAGGAGTCTTGCACTTTTTCCATGGAGTTGCTAAGTCTCAGGTTCCTGTGGCCAGTGAGATTTAGCACCCCTACCCCCATGAGGAGCTGTGTGAGTTCAGAAGGGTGGATCTTGCCTTATTGGGAGAAGAATGTCCAAAAGAGAATTCCCCTGCCTCTCTGCTCTTCACCACGTTCTGTAGAAGGACAATGTGTGTCTCTGGAGTACCTACTGTGTGCCTCATACATGCTGAGTGGGGTCTCTCACAGTAATCTTGCAGTCTGCGACCTCCATTCCCATTTCCCAAACAGGGAGGGTCTGAAGCTGGGGTTCCAAGAAGTTGGGGTAGAGGAAGCCATGCTCACCTCCCCACAGTCCAGGCTAGGACTATAGCCTACTGTCCCTTTGGGCCTGGACTTAGGAGAGATCTAGTCAACATTGATCCAAGATAAATTTTAGTAATACAAAAGCCACCATTTTCAGGGGGCTGGGAGTGTGGCTTGGTGGGTAGAACACTTGCATAGCCTACACAAGGTCTGAGTTCCATCCCTAGAACCTCACACTGGGCATGGTGCTTCATGTCTGTGATCTCAACACTTGAGAGATGATAGGAAGCAAGAGAATCAGAAGTTCAAGTCCATCCTCGGTTGTGTAGCAAGATCGAGGCCAGCCTGGATCACACTGAGACACAGATTTAAAAACATAAAATGAAACAAATCACTGTTTTAGCCATTTTAAGGAGCACAATTTGGTGGTTCCTGACAATCACTACCTAGCTCCAGAACATTCTCATTACTCTCCAAAGAGGCATATATCCACCTCACCCCCTTCTTGGAAACTGCTGATCATCTCTGGCTTCGGAGGGCTCGTCCTCAGGCTATATACCCTATATATGACATCTACTGACTCATGACTTCTGTTCCCAGCTTCTTATTACTCTCTGTGCATGCTTGCAAAGCAGGCCCAGGAGTGTTACGTTGCTTTACTCCCCCGTGGCCCTCGAGTGGGATCCATGGATCATTTTAGGAAGAGAGCTGAAGGTCAGCACTCCAGGTCAGCAACTAGGAGTTGGTGGTTGGACTTAAACTTGGTTTTGAGTGGCGTTGGAACTCAGGACCTTTCTCATTACATTCTGGAGCCTGAGTCCTGACTTGTGAAAGAAACCAGTTTTCCTGTAGGAGGAACGAGGCTGGGCAAGTGAGCGCCATGCACAGGTAGGTGCCCATGAGTTACAATGTTATCGCCTTTCCCTTCAGCATCCTGCTCTATGGCAGTGTGGACACTGGTACCCAGTGCCTGGCAACCTGCAAGAGCCCAGGCCCGCAGCCCGTGCTCTGCCTACGGCACAGTCCCTTCTACCTGCTTGCTGGCCTACAGGACGGGACCCTTGCCGCCTATCCTCGGAACAGTGGTGAGGACTGGTGTGTGGGTGGGCTTGGGGGACATCTGGGCACCACATTGGACCTGGACCCTCTATTGAGAGATTGACTGAGGCAGGTCAATGAGACAGTGTCAGAACCGGCTAGCCTCAGGCTGGCAGGGTTCTGAGAACTGACCTTCCTGGGGTCTAATGTCTGATTCTCACATGTGAATCTCTGTAGAAATAGAGCATTTACTTCTCTGCCAGCTCTGGAGGAAGAGTGCTTTGTGGGCTGAGAGATTGAGAGTAGTCTTGGAAAGACCTGGCTTTTTGTTCAGGCTTTGCCTCGTGACAGCTGTGTCCCCTGTTACAGCCCTGTACCCAGTGAGTGGTTCTTTCTTTGTGCCTTGGGCTCTTTCATAAAGCGAGAATTGGGTGGTCCACCCCTCTTGGTTCTGGTGAACAAAACAATTCAGTGTAGACTGGGCACAGGCCAGGATGGGCTCTGAGAAGGGGAGGTACCTTTGGGCCATCACTGTCAGAACTGTTGCTGGCCATGTCTCTGAGCTTAAAGTGGGAGACTGGCAGTGCTATGGTGCAGCTGTGTGCACCACGCTCCAGCGCTGTAGAAACAGTGGCGGGGATGTTATGTGCCTTCCTTACCTAAAGCCTCCTGCTACCCTGGAGGGTCACCTCTGTTCCCAGGCACCAGGACACTGAGTCTGGGAGGAGGGGAGCACAATTCATTTGCAGTCATATGAGTACTGTGCACGGTCCCTGAGCCCCAGGCTTGCTCAGCCCATTTGATAGCGAGGACCCAGTAGCAAGTCTGGTAGCCCCAAGGCCCTACAGCAGTGTCCCCCCCCCCCCCCCCACTCAGCTCAGCTCTGATCTGATGGCTGCATCATCCCTGCAGCCTGTTGCAGAGTTAAAACGGATATTTGCAATGAGGGTTTTTTTTTTTTTTTCCCTACTTGGCACTATGTTGGTATTTTTAATTAGCTTTTGATAAGGCATTTATAGTTTTTAATTAAAGGGGGAAGAAGGGAAAAAATCCCTCTTACCATCAGACAGAGCAAAGCGTGTGTGTGAATGTAAATCCTGGCTCAGATGTGCTGGGGTAGACAAGAGGGTCTGAAGGGACCACCCACCCTCCCGTGTGCCCTAGACACCATGGATCCAGCTTCATCCAACACTGGCTACCGTATGAATGATGCTCAGGTAGCTCAAACAGCAGGAGTTCAAGATCAAGATTCTTGAGAAGGGTCCATCCTAGGCTTCTCCAGCTCTCAGTGACATCTTGTGACATCACTCAGGTCCTCATGAGGATACCTCCCTGTTCATGCACTGTTGTGTCCCAATCTCCCCTTTTATAAGGATGCCTGTCACTCTGCATTAGGGCCCCACCAACCCAGGTCTGCTGCTTACATCTTTAGGAATGCTGTCTCCAGAAGAGACGACATTTTGAGGCATTGGCGCAGGGTAAGGGCTTCAGTGGAGTGGATTTTGGGGAAACACAGTCTAGTCCCGGATGGATTTTTATGTTTACCCATTGGCCTTCAGCCTAGGGTTGGAGAACCCCAGGGGGTATTATACCTCATCACCTCATTTTTGGGGGGTCTCCCCTTTAAATATTTGCTCTCCTGATATGTATGAACACTTACCATGTGGCACAGATACACTGGTCAACAAAACGGACATGTATCTTACTCTTGTGAGGTTTAAAACTACAGAGGGAGGGTCAGGTAGCCATATCAACAAGCAG
Source organism: Phyllotis vaccarum (assembly GCA_033318265.1). NCBI lineage: Eukaryota > Metazoa > Chordata > Mammalia > Rodentia > Cricetidae > Phyllotis > Phyllotis vaccarum. The sequence goes on along the minus strand of JARWLC010000003.1, from coordinate 55,315,087 downwards.
GAAGCTAGAAGATTGGGGTCACTGTTAGGGCCTGACTTCATAGTAGGGTGGACTGGGTGCCTGGGTCTCATCCCAAGAGACAGGCCTGAAGCTGAGAACCAAGAGAGAGGTGACCAGGAAAACAGCAAGTTGAGGGAACAGTGTTTGGAGCAGAGGGACCGGTGTGTGTGAAGGCCAGAGGCAGAAGTGTGCCTGGCATTAGGGGGTCCCAAAGAGGAGGCTGCAGATCTAGCCAAGAGAAAGTAGGTGGCACTGGACAGTCTGGGGGCAGACAGCTGCTTATGAGGACTTTGAATTTGTCTCAGCCCATTGGGAAGCAGAGAGAGGCATTACTGAGTTCAGACACTGGTCCCTTTGACAGGAGAGCAGGTGTTCTTGACATCACACTCTCTCTGAGATCTCATTTTCTGGGTGTCTGTTTTGGCTATAGCTGTCATGGCCTCTGAGAGGTCTTCCCTTGCCCAGGCCCCCAGCCACCCTGTGGTGCTCCCAAAGACGTGATCCCTGGCCTGAAGCCAGACACTTAGAACCGGCAGCACCACATAGTTTAGAAGAGTCCTCAGAGTCTCTTTGGCTCAGGAGCAGAGGCCTTTGTCTGTGGTGCCCTTGGGCCAGCCTCAAGGTATCCTTCTAGAACCTCTCCAGAGTGCCCTTGGTGGCCAGGAGCGTCTGGGATGTGAACAGCCCAGGCTTCACAGCTACAATCTGGAGCTGGTGCTGGGTGAGGTGTCTAGCAGAGTGACAATCTCCTTACCTGTGAAATGGGAATGAAGACAGCCCTTCATCACAGGCTGCTTGTGAAGGTCACATGAGTAGATTTCCCCAGATCTGGACCCTCTGGGAGACTAGCAGGCTGTGTCACTTGAGCCTGTGAGAGGAGGGATGCTGGCACCCTGAAGGTGCCTTTGCTCAGACAGGCCTTCGTCTCTGCTGACCGGCTGTGCGGTCAGTGCCAGCTTAGATGAATGGGCTGTCACACAGGGGTGGGTGCAGGATCTGGATGGTGTTTACTTACAGCCACTCAAGGGTTGGGAAGAGGGGACATCCCCTTGAGTCCTGCCCACCCTCTGTACCTTCTTAGTCTGTGAAGCTGGTAAAATGGGGCCTGGAAGCACCTTAGAGAGACAGAGTCTGTCAAGAAATCCAAGTCCCAGCAAGGTTGGCAGGTTCAGGTGGGCTCTGATAGGGGCTCCTGGCCACTCCCCACTCTGATATAAATTTATATTGAATTTTATCACAGTTACTTGCCTTGGAGGGCTTCCAGGGACACTAGCTCACGAAGGTGGGGATAGTCTGGGTACATATTACTCAGGACTTCAGCGGCTGTGATGCACATGTGTCCTTGGGCAGCAAGTGCAAGAGTTCTCAGCCATTGTTGCTGTGCCCTTGGATGAACCTCAATTCCCAGCCTCTGAGATGCTACCCCAGCATCTTTAGCTCTTTTCCCCGAAGCATTTTCCCACCCACATCTTAGCCATAGTGGCAGAGGTTCCAGAATCTGGCCACTGCTCACCTCCTACCACTAGGGGGCGCTGAAAAGTCTTACCTTTCCCTGAATTTGGTGCCCTGGGCCCAGGGTCACATTCCTATGGAGTTGGACTCCTTCTGGTCACCTACCCCTCCCAGACACCAGTCCCAGCACAGAACTTGGAGGCTTGGAGATGGTCAGGCCAGACCCAACTCTGGGTTTAAATGCTGCTTGCTTGGCTCAACACTCCCTGGGGGAATTGCCCAGGTTCTCTACTCGGGGCCTCTGTTGTCACCTTTAATTAAATGGCGGCAGCATTGGCTTCTGTAGACTATTGGGAGCCAGTCAGTGAGCAGAGACGACTGTGCAGTTGTGTGACTTGGGCAATTGAACTTGCAGCATGTTAACTATAAGCTACTCAATAACAGTATGTGCCACACAGGCTTGTGGAAGGTAAAGAATTCATTCAGGAGCAGAGCGACTGGCATGCAGACATGGAGGGGACTCAGTGTTGGCCACTGGCACTTTCTACCAGTACCCCATGCTGTGTTGGGTCAGCATGCAGTTCTTTGACTCCTTGAAGCATCTAAGGAGTGTGTGTGTGGTGCACTGTCATCATACCCATTTTAGAGATGAGAAAACCAAGGCTCAGAGATTTCAAGCCCCTGCCCAAATGGACATGGGAGTTCAGAGCCATGGAGTGCTCTGATATGGTCTGCTTGCTTTGTATGTGGTCATGCTCTGAGCTGGGAGGAGTCAGTAATATGTATGGGAGGGGGTTCCCCAGTTCTTAACTTATTAGCTGGGCTAGGAATATGAAGCAGAGTTCGGGGTGGGGGGAGCTAATGGTGGGGGACACACTGATCACATGTGGCCAGGAGACAGGGTGAGGAGTTTGGTGGGTTCTTCATTTTTGTGCTCTGGGGTCCTGTTGCCTCCCAGAAGGTACTAATATAGAAGTGGCCTCTCCCAGAAGCCCTTGTATACTGTCTGCCATGTGTATCTGTTCCTCAGTGCTTGGCACATCAGGTCATAACTGGATTGGCAGCTGCTGTCTCTACCCAGTGTGGTTTCCCAGAGGGCAGAGCTTATACCTGCACCTGCCTCTGCTTTTCTTAGCACCTAGTTCATGACCCAACTGGTAGTAGGTGCTTTCTGAGTGTGTGTGTGTGTGTGTGTGTGTGTGTGTGTGTGTGTGTGTGTGTGTGTGTGTGTGTGTGTGTGTGTAGTGAATGAATGAGGGAGGGAGGAAAAGTCCAGGGTGGTCCCCGGGGCAATGAAGTTGAATGTCAGTCATGCTGGGGAAGTGAGGATGAAGGACCATGGTGGGGGAGGGTAGATGGAGGTAGCTGGGTTCCCCCTGCAGGGTTTCTGTCACTGACTTAAGCTATTCTTTCCCATAGGTGGAATTCCCTGGGACCTGGAGAGCCCTCCCATGTGCTTGACTGTGGGCCCAGGGCCCATTCGCACACTACTGAGCCTGGAGGATGCTGCATGGGCCAGCTGTGGACCGCGGGTCACAGTACTGGACGCTGCCACCCTGCAGACTCAGGTACAAATACCCAGGACTTGTGACCATGGAGCCCAGTGGAGCAGAGACGTAGCCATCTGGTGGCCTGTGCTCTCTAAGCAGAGGTATAGCTGGAAGACAGCTGTGTGTCTCTGCTGGGATGAGGGACTGGCCTCATGAGCTATGCCAGGCTTGCCTGTCCCACTTTGCCACAACCTATGCTCCATCCTTAGTGCCTGATATGAGCTTTGTGGTGGCTCCCCAAATGGTATTTTGGTGACATTTGCCATTGTTGATTTGTTTGAATTATTGATCTGCTCAGATATGGCGCCAGACCCAGAGGGGAGCCTAGCAAAGGTTGCCAGACAGGCAGGCTCCTCAGGCATGTACCCTTGTACCTTGTGTGGGTCTGTTTTCCTGACTCCACTAGGTTCTCTGTCTTGGACACCTCTAATTTGATACTTGATAGTTCAGGGACCAGGCAGAGCTTGCTGCTGTTAACTTGTAGGTGAATAGGGCAGGGTCCTGGAGGGCTCATTCCTCACTAGATAAGTGGGGAAACTAAGGTGTAGGTGCTGTGAGTGATCTCTAGGTGCATGCATGTGTGTGTGCATGCATGTATACGTACATGCATATGTGTGTGCATGCGTGTATACGTACATGCATATGTGTGTGTGTATAAAGTCCTGGGAGAGATGACCTGTTGGTCTCCTTTTCTCTGTCCTAGCTTTTGCTAAACACTAGCAGTGAGTGAACATCTGAGCCTGCGCAGGGTCTGTGGCCAGTCTCTGCTTGGTCAGTGAACCCCATGCTGGCACCATGGGAACACTGGCTTCTGGTCTATGAATGAGGATGACATATGTTTTCCCTGGGGTCCTGTGGCTTCCTGTAGGAGGAAGAACCAAGAGGTCTGTAGATGATCCAGGTGAGGAGGCTCATGTAGGGTGGAGGCTGAGGCAGTTTCAGGAATCAGAGACCCAGGAGAGCCAGGATTTAATTTAGTCTGACACACAGATCTGAGGACCAGAGAATCACTGGGTCAAATGCCAGTTTGAAGCTGGAATTCTGAGGACCCCAAAAGCTCCAAGGTTTCTGCCTGGTTCTGAAGGTGGGAATACCTTTCATCTGTCTTAGCTCAAGAGGCAGAGAACAATTCTCTATTCTCTATGATGGTCACTGGACTCGAGGAGGTCCTCTGTGTGACTCTGCCTACAGGTCAGATCTTCCTCTTATGCCGAAACACCCTCAGAGACACTCAGATCATGTTTGACCAGCTACCTGGACACTGGCTCCCTCAAGTGATTGCCTGAAATAATACTGAGTGGGCCACATTCAGGGAGCTGCTATGTCAGCCCACACAAGCAGGGGGAGATGTGGGGGACATGGGATAAGTTGAATGATTGACCATATGCCAGCTCCTTAGCCACAGGACAAGTTGTGAGATGTGTGTGTGTATGTATACAACCTTGGGTACTGTCCACCTTTATCCTTGAGACAGAATCTCTCTGATCCTGGGCCTCATCAATTAGGCTAGACTGGCTGATCGTGTTCCCCTAGGATCTCCCAATCTGTCTGGCCTTACACTCTCAGTGCTGGGATACAAGCATGTGATGCAATGCCTTTTTTTTTTTTTTTTTTTTTTTTTTTTTTTTTTTTTTTTTTTTTTTTTTAATTTGTGTTCTGGGGATTAAACTCATGTGGGGATATGTTTCAAATTTAATAAAAACAATCTGAGATACCAGAGGGATCTACCCAGTCAGTCTAGGAGGATCAGACAATGGTAACTCAGACCTTTAATCCCAGCACAGGGAATATCCGGAAATGGTGACATACACCCTTAATCTGAGTTTGAGGTCATCTTAGTTTACAGAGGGAGTTCCAGGCTCTCAGGCAGGCAGTGGTGGTGTCACGCCTTTAATCTTAACCTGGAGTGAAACAACTGGGTGAAGAGGGTATTTAAGGCAGGCATAGAAAGATGGAGCAGGCAGAAGAAGCCAGGAGGAGGAAGCTGGAAGACAGCGGGATGAGATTTGATCTTGGTGTTTCCTCTCTGATATCTCTGCCTTTCCTTGAGATCTGGCTCTGAGTTTCCTTCTTTCATCTACATACCATGTCATCTCCCAAGCCCATGCTGCCCTTTGTAGAGAAAAAGCTAGGATCTTCTGGGAGCTCCTTGGCTGCTCCCATGGGGTCTGTCCCATTCAGACACTACTTGAGCATGACACTGAGGACCTGTGACCTCTCTGGCACTGTTGGGAGGTGTGGCCAGTGAGACCACAGCCTGATTTCTTGTTTCTCGTTGTAGTAAGAGGTTTCTGGCCCAGACTTTCGGGCTAGCCTCAAGGTTTAGACTCACAGACTCACAGACCGGCAGAGACACACAGATGCATACGATAGTTTTTGGCTGATCAGCCTCAGGCCCAGGCATATAACTTACTAGCTCTCTACCCTTCATCTAACCCATGTCTCTTGTTCAGCCATGGGGCTCGATACCTTTTCTCAGAGCAGCATGGTTGTCCTCTGCTTCTTCCGGCTTCTCTCTGGCATTCTGCTCTGTGCTTCCTGTTCTCAGAGTTTTCTTTGTCTGGTAGCCCTGCCCACACTTCCTGCCTGCCTTTGGCCAATCAGCACTTTTTATTAAACCAGTGGGTGGGACAATTATTTACAATGTAACAACATAATCTCCCACATCTCGTTTTTTTTCCCCGAAGAGTGGGGGAGAGGACCTGGTGGCTGTAACCACAGACCTTCATCCTGCCCTTGCTTAGATGGTTCCTGGAAAGCTTCCCTGCTAAGACACTGCCCCCCTCCCTATCACTTCCCTTCAAGGCCTTCTCACCTTCTCTACCTTGTGAAATGAAGGTGGGTGAGGTCAGCTGGCATGCCAGGTCCTGTGGTCCCACAAAACTGTTCCCACAGAAGTCTCTTTCAGGGAAGCCGAGGATGGTGGCCACTGTTGGGCATCAGACTTGTAGCTGAGGAAGTTGGAAGTTGGCTATCTCAGACTCCCTGGCTGTCTTGTAAACATGAGCACTGGAGGCCTTAGACCAGAGAGTTGGCAGGATTGTCAAATGCAGCAGCCCCAGCTCTGTTCCAGCCTCTGTTGGTAGAGTATCCTGCACCCCTGGAAGGAATATAGTTTATGAACAATGCTGGCTTTGTCTGTGCTATGTTTTACGACCTTGGGGTCACTGAAACATCCTTTGCAAGGTGGTTATTATTATCCTTACTTGCTTGGCTCTCCAACTTTTGCCTGTGTGAGGCCTAGAGGTTCAAACTGCTCACATAGACTTAGATGTCAGTGGTGTGGGTCTTGTCATCCTCTGTAGGAAGTGCAGAGCTGCCCCCTCTTGCTTCATGGGAAGAAACTGCATCTCCTCCTATCCCAGAAGTGTGAACTGGGCACCTAGGAAGTTTGTAGTGCCTGCGTGGGCTGTTCTGGCCACAGTGTTGTCTGGCTCTAGCTGACTATCCCAGAGCTCCAGAGACCTCCTGGCTCCTGTGAGGCTGTGCCGATTTAAGATTAGTGCTGGATTGTCTGCTCTTAAGGCAAGATCAGATGGCCTATACACCTGGCAGGGGTCCAGGGCCACTGGCCAGGGAGTCTCAGTAGGGGGGATTGGAAAGCCGGAGAGTGAGCATTCCTGGGCAGCTTGGACGTTTTTTATGCAGGTGGGTGGCAGCTTGCTTCCCCCTCCCCCTATACATACCCTGCAGTAGAAGCTCAGTTACAAGATCACACCATGTATATTTAATAGAGCCGGCCTCCTGTCTGAATGGAGGGAGCTGCCTGGTCTGGCTTTGCGTGCTAGGGCTGGCTCCATCTGCTGCTAATGACTACAGACTCAGTCCTGGGCTAGCCGGCGCCAGGCTTGCCTCTGGGTCCCTGGCGAGACTAGTCAGTCCTGAGGAAGCCTCCAGAATATCCACACATTTTTGACTATGGTTGTACTGCGCTTGGGGTCAGCACCTGAAGGGTTTCCATGTCCTAGCATAGTCCTGGGTTCCAAGAGAATGCCCTGTAACACCTGCCTCACTCAACTTACCCCAGGGTTGAGGAGAATCATGGGGACTGAGCGTTCTGGAAACTTAGAGCCAGCTAGTGAGTGACCCAAGCTAGAAGTCCTGACTGTGCGATTCTCATGGCTGGGTACAAGGTGAAGACAACATGGATGTCTCCGTGCCCTTGAAATGACAATGGGCTTTGCTGGTCCTGTGCCTGGGGAAACAGGCACAGAGAGGTTAAGTAATTTACCTGAGGTTACACAGCTAGAAACAGGCAGAGTCAGGGTTTGAGCACAGGCCTTATGGGTCTTAATTCCCAGGCTGCCTGTCTCCAAAAAAAGGAGGTTCTGTCTCCGCTGGGAAGCCACTCTGGGGGACCCCATTATGAACCTGCATCTTTCACTCTTGCATCTCCCAGGTCAAGGCTGTGCCTTGGTCACCATTTCGGGTTCATTGGTGGTGCCAGCAGGTACCAGTTAGTGGACAGTCCTAGTGGGCAGGTATTGGGTGCAATGTATACCGCCACTCTCCAAGTCGGTTCAGAGTCCACTGTGGAGAGAGGCCAGGGTATGGTGTTACTTGGCATGGTGAGGTACTAGTGTAGTTGGAACTCAGGGAGGCAAGAGCAGTGCCAGCCCTATCTAGAGGGACACAGGAGGTGGGAACTGGGATCAGGGCTGGGCTTGCTGGGAAGGTAGTGTGTGACATGTGACAGAAAAGGGGAACAGGGTCTTGGCTGGGAGGAAAGTGGCAGGAGTCAGACTCATGTCCTGGGAGCTGGAGGCATGCAGACACCAGGTGACAGGGTGCTGGGGGTGGATCTGGGAAAGGGGCCATTGGATTGAGGACCGTTTTCCTAGCCCATTTGGCTGGGTCCCTGCCTTCGCTCTGACCTTGTTCTACCCAGGCCCAACGAAGCTGGGCCACCACTGCCTCTGGGTTTTATGATTACCACAGATTGCTTGTTCAGCTCCTTGATCCCAGCAGAGGCAGAAGCGGAGGCCTGTTAAATAATAATGTAGCTCACCAGGGCCTGTGTCAACACTGTATCCCCCTGTTCATTATCTGCATTGCCACCTTCAAAGTCTAATCCAGTTGTCTGGAGTTCATTCGGAGCCATTGCTGGAAGGGGAACTAGCTGTGGAGTGATTGTTGCATCTTAAAAAATAAAAATAAAAAAAAATTGGGGACAGCAGACCTGAGGCTGAGAGTGTGCTCTGCTGGGATGGGGCAGTGGGGTATCAGGTAAGGCTGTTCCAACATGAGTCTCGGGGTCTCTGCCTCCTGCTCATGGGACAGGCAAGGGTGATGGAGACAGGGCTGGGCTGTGGATGTCCTTGAGTTGTTAGATTTGTGTAACGCTGCTGAGAGATGAACCAGCTTGGTGTGAGGAGGACTGGTATCAGTCAGGAGCAAGCCCCCCCCCCTTTTGCTGTATTTTCAAGATTTAATTTTTAAGATTTTTTTCAATTATATGTATGCATATGTTTCTCTGTGTGGTGATATATTTTATATTTAATAAAAATCAGCCTGGAATATCAGAGAACAGAATTACCCACAGTGAAGCCATGAGGGTCAGAGAGTCACCCACGTCTTTAATCCCATCACACTTGGCAGCCTGAATATGGGTGCCCACGGAGCAGTGTGGGTGTGTATCACAGATGTGGGTGCCCACGGAGGCCAGAAGATGCCCTAGAGCTGGAGTTTAGGCAGTTATGAGATGCTTGGCATGAGTGCTGGGAATTGAACTTGCGTCCTTTGGAAGAGTGGCAAGTGCTTTTAACCAACTGCTGCTCTATCTCTTTAGCCCCTTCCTCCTCTTCCTCCTCCTCCCTCATTCTCTGTCTTTTCACATTGTATTATTACTAGGAGAGGGGCACATGTGCTACAGTGTCCTGTGAAGGTCAGGGGACAATTTTGTGTATCAGAGTTGAGTTCTTTTCTCATTTTATGTGGATCTCAGAGTTTGAACTCAGGTCACCAGGCACACATGGTTAGTACTACATTCTCCGAGCTATCTTGCTGGCTCCATGCTTTTTTTTTCCCCCTTGAAATCCACCCCCACACCCAGCCTCCTACTCTCTATTGGCTTTGGAATAGGCCAGCTTCTGCCCTCTGCTGCCCTCTGTCCTAGAAACACATTCCATCCCATGCTTCTCTGTCTCTGTCACAGTTCTGGACTTTACTGTCACCTCCCCAGGAAGCCACTCTACCCTATAGCTTCCACACCAGTCATGGCGTAACATGTTGCCTGGCTGTGTGGCCACATGGAAATATCTCCTTGATGACTGTCCCTGGGGTCACTAGGACATAGACTCCTTCTGTGATGGCAGGCACAGACTTAGGGGCTCTTGTCTTCATGGGGGCTCAGGTGCAGCTTATGGCAGCAGCCACCTTTTCTGCACAGTCTGGCCTGGGTGAGGCTTAGATACCAGGGACCAGCCCAACTGTCCAAGGAGGTGGGACAGGGAGGTCACACCAAGAGTAAGGTGGAAGTGGAGTGAGGGGGCACTGGTTCCCTCTCTCTGTTTTCTGACCCCTGGAACAGCTCAGGTACGTCACTTGGACTCTCCCATACCCATGGGGTTCTGTCCTGGGACTCACCACTTAGCCCTCATTATAGCCCCATATCCATAGGGATACTTTGCGACCGAGTGTGCCATAAAGCAGAATGAAGCCCCACAGAGCAGGGCAGTCTGGTTCCCTTGCCAAGTTGTGCAGTAGAGACCCAGGCTACCAGGGGGCAAACACACCAGCTGACCCAGGACCGAAGTACCCAACTTGAGAGCATGAAGGCCCTATATGGAAGCCAAGTGTACACTGGCAGTCAGCCGTCCGGTCCTGCTCACACACCTGCCCTGTACTGCCACTCTCCCCTGACCAGTATGAATCCTTTTCCACTCAGCCCAACAGAGAAGAGACTTCTCTGGGCACCCCAGAGCCTCTCATATCCTCCTTGTGCACCCCATGCACCTCTGCCTCCCCCACCCTTAATTTTCACGTTAGTGCCCAAACTTCGTTTGCATGCATTAGCTGTTGTAAATCCGTCACAGCTCTCGACACGCCATGAATAAAACATCACTGGGCTGTATTAGTTTTCTGTCTCTCATCTTATTTATGACACAAAACGGGTGGGAATTTGAAAAAACGAAATCCAGGCACTCGGCTTCTAGTGTAATGCTATGCAAATTGGCACGAGATCAAAATGAATCCCCAAGTTCTTGTAGCACTTGGGGACCCCCACCCTCTACCCCCAATGGAGTGCCTGGCGTTCATCGGGTCACTGGAGCGCGTGGGGTCTGGAGCCAGGTCCTTGGAGTCAGCTCTGTCTGTTTTTGTCTTAATGTTTTTTTAATGCGTGTTTTATTGTTCTATGTTCTTATAAATAAGGAGCGGGTGAGCAAGAAAGTGTGAGAGACTGAATTGCTGAAGACAGTGGGAACTTTCTAGAAGTTCAAAAGGGAGGGAGTGTACCTAGCAGCAGCAAGAATTAGGTTAGGTCTACAGAAGACCTGCTCCTGGGGAGGGGAATGAGGGTGTTTATTGGGATCCTGTTGTTCCCTTCCCAGGAAGTATGGTAGAGCCAAAAAAACCATCTGTGAGGGTGTGGCTAAGCTTGAAGGCGTGGCCAGATATCAGAGTATAGTCAGATGTGAGGGTGTGGCCAGGCATGCTAATTCTGCAGGGGTCTCTGGTGGTTCTTAGGAGTTATGACAAGGGACCCTGTCTTCTGGCCTTTAGGGCAAGAACTGCCCAAGGGACAGGGCTTTGGGTTCTGTCTTCTCACCAAGAAAAGTCAACTCTCTGTTCAACCCAATGGAAAGGTCTGGGTTGATAAAAAGATTTTCATGGTTTTTACAAGAAGTTTAGTGCCGTTGGCTCTGGGATCTGACAGAGAAGTTGGCTTAGGCAGGGGTGGTAATTGGAAGTGACAAGAAGTGGCCAGGAGAGGGAAGACAGATGGAAGGGGACAGGAGAGGTGACAGATAGAGGCCAGGAAGGGACAGATAACACAGAGACGGCAGACTAAGCCCTGGACCCACCTTCCCACCACTATCAGGTCCTGTCCCTCCCTCCCCGAGGCTCTCCCATATTCCCCAGGGTCCAGAGCCTGTGGCAGGACTAGAAGGGACACAGGACCCAAGGGACAGCTGCCCAGCCATTTAGAATGTGACAAAGACACCAAAGGTCACAAGCACTGCCTATTGAGTGGCTAGGCTAGTCACAGACCTGGGACCACTTTGCCAGCTGGGCCCTGGGTGTGCTACCAGCCTTGATCACTGGATGGTCCTGGGTCAGGCCAGTGCCTGCTACTTGGCCCCCGAGGCCATAGTTGTCGGTCAGCATGCCAGCTGGGCTAGGGAAGCTCCGTGGGGACCTCTGTAAGAGGTGTCCCACTGACATCTAGACCTTGTTGGAATGGGCTTGGATTGTGGACTTTGTGGCTTAGAGCTGAGCTGTTTAACTTTACTGTTTGTGCTGTTGAATGCCTCAGTTTCCCTCCTGTAAGTACCAGGGTGGTTGTAGAAGTCACTGGGACTCAAGCTGCTTCTTGCATATTCAGGCCCCAGAGCTGGCTGAGGTGAAAAATGAAGAGGGTTCTTTTGTAGTTTTGAGACTTCCTCAGGATGCTAGGACTCTCAGAAGAGTATAGCATGACTCCTTCTCCATTGTCCTGGCCTTCCATCTCCATGCTCTATCCCACAGGGTCTTGTGCATGTGCACACTAGGGCTGTCTTCCAGGGGATGACAGGTCACTGTGAAGAGAGACAGTGTCCAGCTTCCTCCTGGATCATCCTCAGATGGGTGGCAGGGATCTGGGCACACATGCACAGGACCCACTCACAAGATAGCTGTCAGTTTCTGCAGAGGGTGGGTCCCTCACCTATGGATTCTATTCTGCACATTGCTGGCTCTGGGTGTCAACTTGTCTGGTCTCAGTAGCCATGCTGGGAGGCTTCCTTTCTTTGGGTCTTCAGAAGCTGCCAACAGCTTAGTCTGCACCTCTCTTCCTTAGCTCTGCACCTCTCTTCCTTAGCTCTGCTATGTCCCCATGGCTATACAAATGCCATTGATGATGGCCCGGGATAACCTGGAGCCAAGGGAGGCTCAGAGTCAGTCAGAAGGAGATGAAATGAGAAGAAAGGGACCATAGGTGAGAAAGGCAAAGTAGAGAGAAGTCGCATCCGCAGCTGCCCTCACATCCCAGGGTGGGTACTGGGTCCAGCAGAGGCTCATGGACCTGCCCCTCCTGTGAGAGGGTTAAAACCCCAGTCTCCATGCTGAGTTATAGTGAGGGTGCTTGAGGCTGGTCAGAGTCCTAGGCAGGCAGGACCCTGTGACGTCATTAGAACAGCCCTGGGCAGTCCTTGTCCTTACAACTTTGAAGTTGAAATAACTGAGGCAGGGAGTAGCTGGACTGGTTGAGTCCCGCCTTCAGACCCTGGCTTCTGCCTCCTTCAAGTAGTAATAAACAGGAAGCAAAGCCTGTCTCAAGACAAGAGGGCCCACAAGCAGGGGAGGCCCACAGCCTCCATTTCCTTTACCAGCCACATCCTGCGGGCCTCCAGGCCCTCCTCTGACTGAGGCTGCAAGGTCCTCCTTTCCTCTGGTGTCTGCAGGGAGATCTGCAAGGTGAGCCGAATGAGGTGCACCCAGCCCTGGAGCATCAAGGAGCAAGCTGCCCACCCTGTGGCCTCTGTGGTGCTGGGCTGAGGCAGACACTAGCTCTCTCAGCCTGGCCCTGGTACTTGCTTATTCATGGCAAGGCTGGGAAGGAGTTCAGGGCAAGACCTATCAGAAAGGTGCATGGTGGCCTCGGGTGGCCTCGGGTGGCCTCGGGTGGCCTTGGGTGCCCCAGCCTTCTCCTCAGGTGCCCTAGAAGAAATGCTAGGTGGCTTTTGTAATGGTGGAAAACAAAAGACTTTGAATAGAGGACGAGACGGCAGTATCCCTGTCTGGAAATGCCTTTCACAGTCTGCTTATCCAGAAGAGCCACATGTACCAATGGATGCCTTCAGTTAAGCCACAATTGTAAGGAGAAACACAGGTTCAGCCATGGCGGGCGACATGCATTTCTGCAGTAGCAGCTTCTGACTGCCATAGTCTAGGCTGCCATTGAGGTGATTACAAAGAGTTACCTTTAGCATCTGCACCCAGTTTCTTGAGTCCTTAGTGACAAGCAAGACTTAGTGTGTAATTTTACCTTTGTTTTCTGTGCTGGAAGTGAAAGCCAGGGCCTCATTCATGCTAAGCAAGTGCTCTGCCACTGAGCCAGGTCCCTAGCTTGGTATAGGATTAATTTATTTTCAAAACTATTTTGAATCTAAAATAATCTTATGTGTCTGAGTGTTTTGCCTGCACAGTTATGTACTATGTATGTGCCATATGGCCACCGACACCTCTGGTCCCCTGGAACTGGCGTTAGAGATACTTGTGAGCTGTTCAACATGAGTACCAGGAATGAACCTGGGTTCTCTGTAAGAGCAGTATACATTCTCAGCCACTGACTTATCTCTTCAGAGTTTTTTTACATTTTATTTATTTTATTAAAAATACTTTTTATTTTTGAGAATTTGATATGTATATACAATGTATTTTGATCATATTCACTCCACTTCCTCCCTAGATTTTCCAAGATCCACTCCCCACCAACTTCATGCCCTTTTATTATTATTATTATTACTATTATTATTATTATTATTATTATTATTATTATTATTATTATTATATTTTTTAGTAACTCACCAAGTCTATATACTCACGGACATGGAGCCACTCACTGGGGAATGATCTACAAGAGATTATATTCTTAAAGACCAATATAGGAATCTAAATATTTTGGGGCAAAGGTACACAGACTCATGAGATGGTAGAAGAACTTTCGGTCTTTTTTTTTTTTTTTTTCCGTAGAATGATGCTTTCATAATGCCAAGTTTTGCACATTTTCTTCCAAAATGAACTGTGCCTGGCTATTGCTATTGTTGCTGGTGGGGTTCTTTGTCTGCCTATCCCCACAGTGGCCCTGAGCTGGGAGTATCTTCCATTCAGTAGAGGGGGTGATGTGCCTCCCACTCTGTCAAGCACAAGGTGGCTTTCTGGGGAGAGATGGAGACATCTCAAGCCTTCCTAAACAGGTCTGGTTTTCTTTCTTTCTTTCATGAACCTTTGACCTCCATCCATACAGGCAAGGGAAATTGTGTCTCATCTGAGTGACCAGCCACCCTGGTTTGTCCTAGGCTGGGGATTTCCTGAGATTCCAGAGTCAAAGATCACAATTGTCACAGCTAGATACAGGGATCAGAATGAGTTGGCTGCTCAGGTTAGGGGTTGGCAATGCAGCTCTGTAAATGGCCCTTGAGTCTTTCATCCATTGCTCTGGCTGTGGAGGGTTGATGAGAAGGAAGCGTATAAAGACAGCATTTTATGACAATAGCTTGTACAAGGTGTCCTTTCTACATACCCATCAGGGCAGCCCCGAGTCTCAATTCCCAGATTGTCCACTGGCCGGCTGAGCCATGACAGATGTTGTTCCTTGTGTTACTTTGAATAATGGTGGATGGTTTTCCCCACTCTATGGCTGTACCCAGGAATTGCAGAGAGGCAGTGTTGGTGGGGTGTTTGCTGAGCAGTCCATTCCCAGGCCCATGACCAGCTTCTCAGGACCAGCTGATCCATGGTGACTGGGCAGGGATAGGTGGCAAGTATCTCTTTAAGCCTGACTTTGATTGAATGCTAGGGTTGAGGTTCCACTGAGCCTCTGGAAATGGCCTGAATAATGGGGTCCACTCATGCCTCTCTCAGCCCATCTGAACCCCTCAGTCTCGTCTGGATTTGTTCACTGTCTTTTCTCTATCAGTAAAGTACTGGTTCCTGTGCCCTGCCGACTCTGTAGAGGCCTGGTGCCCTGTTGGTGCCCAAGAAATAGAAACAGACACCTTGTCCACTGTCTCCCATTTCCTGGGTAGCTTCCAGGCCCCTCATGTCATCTTGGGTTCTAATGACTTTGAGTGCTGAGCGCATCACCCTGGGAATTTATGGCAATGGTGCAGATGTGTCACCTGGAGGCACATAAATATTACAGGACTGACTATGTCAGCAGTCCCCTGAGAAGATCACGCATCTGAAACCAGTAGTATGGGTGGCCATGGCTGGGTGTCCAGAGGCTGTGCGAGGTAGGCACTGTGGGTAGGGCAGACCTTGCGTTATCCTGACCCCACACAACAGCATGTAGGGGCCCTTTGCGTGCACCACATGCCTCCTCCATTGAGTCCCCAGCACCCTGTGAGGCAGATTCTTTCTGTTCTTGTTTACAAAGAGGCGAACACACTAAGTCACTCACAGAGGAGCTAAGACCCTGCCCTCCTGAGGCCAGCTCTTTATTTATTCATCTACCATACTTTTTAAAGATTTGTTTTATTAATTTTGTGTGTGTGTGTGTGTGTGTGTGTGTGTGTGTGTAGATATCCTCAGAGGCCAGAAGAGGGCGTCAGATCTCTTGGTGCTGGAGTTACAGATGGTTGTGAGTCGCCTGATGTGGTTGCTGGCACCTGAGCTCATCCTCTGCCAGAGCAGTACATGCTCTTAACCACTGAGCTCTGTGTGTCTCCAGTCTCTTACCGTGTAACCCACACTGGTCTTGGACTCACGTCCATTCCTCCTGCCTTAGCTTACCGCGTACCAGGCTTACGGGCACTAGCCTCCACACCCAGCTCTGATTCCTTAGAAGGTTCAGCACACTAGAATCCAGGCTGCTCATTCCTAGTTTGCTACTTGGCATTGTTTTGATTGCCAGGAAGGTGGGGGCAGCTTTGATCTGGGTCCTGGATGCTGCGGATACAAATTCCCATCAGTCTTTCACTAATTCCCTGCTGTGAGAGGCTCTGGGCTGTACCTCCGCTTTCCCTGCCCTGACCTATTGTCCCCTTGGTGCCCTAGCTGGTGGCTCCAAAGGGAACAGTAGCCGAAATCAGGATGGGGCAATTTGCTCACTGCTACCTGCTGGGTTGTGTCACCTCTGATCCTTTTTTTCAGATGTGGGACTTGGGAGAACACTCAAGTTCCCACCTGTTATATACTCCTTCAGTCACATGCCATCTTTATAGACAAGTTCCTCTTCCACTACTGTAGTCAGAAGTTTCTGGCCCATCTGGCATGAGGTCCAGGGACCTGCAGTCTCCCAGCCGCTTAGCCCTAAATAATCACATAAAGGCTTATATTAATTACAAACTGTTGGTTTATGGCTCAGGCTCATTATCATCCAGCTCTTACAATTTAACCCATTTCTATTAATCGATGTGTTGCCTTTACCTGTGTTCCATTAAATCTTGCTCCCTTGGGTGGCAGCTTGCAGCATCTCCCTCTGACTCCGCCCTCCTTCCCCTTTATGCTTGGATTTCCTGCCTGCCTATAAGCTAGCTTACCATAGGCCAAAACAGTCCCTTTATTAACAAATGGTATTCACAGCATATAGAAAGGTATCCCACATCACACTGCCACCAGACTTACTGGGGAAAGCTTGATATCACCCTCAAGCAGGACCAGAGCCTATGGACAGTGGCTGTGAGCCAGGCTCCCTGTCTGGATTCTTTCCTGTGTGGTCAGGACTGGCTTCTAGGAAAGCTTGGTTTACCAGCTCAGTAGTTATGTGGTTCTTTGACACCAAGTCCAGTGGGTACTGAAGCCTGGGCCCCATTGCTGCCTTCCTTACCCTGGAATGCTGGGCTTGGCTCCCTCTTGGCCCCCATGATACTGGCATGTTCTCTACTAGGAATCCAAGATTTGCTTGTAATCTGGGAATCAGTCTCCTGGCATGAACAAAAGCACCTGGGGAAGTCTGTCTATCCTGGTGCCCAAGTGGCACCTCCTCTCCCACATGTCTTGTTATTGTGAGTTGGCATGGGTCTGCATGGTCCATTAGGCCCATTGTTGACTAGTCTTAGCTCTGGAGAAACAAGGCTGGGTTTGCATTGCAGACTTCTTCAATCAGACTATTGGTGGCTGCAGGCTCAGGAACGGCGTCTGCAGGTCCAGACTGCACTTTTTTTTCCAGTGCATTTGGCTTCTTCTGGAGTCAGCAATGCTTCTGACCTTTCCTCTGAGTGGCCTTGTACATGCTTCCCTGTGATCACATGTGTGCATGTGTGTGCATTTGCAGAAAAGATGTGTTTGCTGTTGTTTGGAAAAGACTACGGACAAAGCTTGCTGGACCTTCTCTATGCTTCTGGTGCTGAATAAATCTGTCAGAGTGCTGAGCACTGGCTAAGGGACATCTGTTAGTCTTTTCTCCCTGACTTTTTGCCACCAGATTTCAGAGGAAGATCAAACTTGAACTCGCCTGGATCATCCTCAGGCTGGTTTTAGCGAACAAGGAACCATCATGGATTGAGGTAGAATCAACTCAAGCCAAGGGCCAGGCTGGACTAGCAAAGACAGGCTGCAGGCCTTGAGTGATGAGGCTACTGTGTCCCTGCTTTACTGCGTGGCCCAGCCTTGGCTTCATATCATATTAGCTTAGTTTCCCACAGAGGTCAGAGTCTCCAAGTCCTCTTTACTTGAAGCAGAGGTTACAGCTGAGAAGAGAGACATAGGCCCCTCCTATGCACCTCAGGAGTCCCTAGTCTCAGGGAGAAGGCAGGTCCCTGTCCTTACCCTGGGGATGCCCCACCCTGTGGAGACCATGCACCCTGCCTGTCTGAGGGTCAGGGACTTCTGTGCTCTCTCTCTCTCCGCATGCATATGCATGCTCTTGTATATGTGTGTAAGTATGTGTGCATGCAGGCATATGCATGTACTTGTGTAAGTGTGTGTATGTAAGTATGTGTGTGTGTGCATACGTATGTGGCATGCACATTCATGTGCGTGCACTGTGTATGGATGTGTTTGTGTGGAGGCCAGAGGACACCCTGGGATGTCATTCCTCAGGGATGGTCCACATTTTGTCTTTTGAGACAGGACCTTTCATTGGTTTCTAACTTGTTAAGTAGCCAGTGCAGTCCAGTCTCCACCTCTACAGCGGTGAGATTATAATATGCAGTTCCACAGTCACTTAGAGGGAAAAACACAGAAAACAAAAAGCATAGGTTCTGGGAATCAAACTTGGATTGTCCTGCTTGTAAGGCACACACCTTTCTGACCGGGCCACCTGCCCAGCCCTGTATCTTAAGGACTGTATTGTTTAAGAATAAATAGACCCATGTCTGTAAGAAGAAAATGAATTAGCGTGCAATACACTCTGCAATCCCCCCATCCTGCTTCTCAGAAGAAAAGCCTCCCTGCTCTGATTTAATCCACACACCTTCCTCATTTACTTCTGAGCTCCTGGGCTCTTGGCTTTGAACATTATTTCTTGACTTTTTCCTGCCCTCATCACACTATGAGAGATGAGGATTTGGTTCACACCCTTATTTCCTTCCCTAGGTAGTTCTGCAGGTTGCCATGGTTACTTTAAATAATATACATAGTTGGACATGGCCTGTGATCCTAGTATTTGGGAGGCAGAGGGAGGAGAATTAGGATCTGGAGGCCAGCCTGGGTGGGCTACATGGCATCAGTCTAGCAAGGACTATGTAGCAAGTCTCAAGACAAAAGTATGTGTATAGATAAATTCAACTTCTGCTGGCTGGCAGCTCCATCATTCCCTGCTGGAAGCTGAGGGCCTGAAAGGAGCCCTGTGTATGTTGGAGCTGGGTTTCCACTTGAGAGCCAAGCAGGTCACCTGGGTTGTCCAAAGTCACTCTCCTTAGGAACATTTACACCGCTGCAATCAGTCAGCATTGCCAACCTGACTCCTGTTAGCTTCTAATCTGTGCAGCACACTGGCCTTCCAAGGTCTCCTGCAGACAGGACTTCGGGCAGGGCCTTGCTTTAGCTTACGCTCTGATCCTGGAGAGTGGGGGCTAGTCAAGATGGCAGCTCAGCCTGATCCCTCCATCCCCTCTTCCAGCAAAGCTTTGAGGCACACCAGGATGAGGCAGTGAGTGTGACGCACATGGTGAAAGCGGGTAGCGGTGTCTGGATGGCTTTCTCCTCTGGCTCCTCCATCCGCCTCTTCCACACTGAGACGCTGGAACATCTTCAAGAAATCAACATTGCCACCAGGACCACCTTCCTCCTGCCAGGTGAGGCTGTAAAACTAGCTGGGGCTGGGATGAGGGACTGACATTCATAGATGCCAGCAGGTGTTGTGTAGTGGGAAGTCCAGCTCATTAACTGCCAGGGAAGCCTTGACCAGCCTTAAAAACTGATTCATGGTAGATGAGAAGGGGCAGCGCTGGGATTATGCCCAGGCTTGTTTTTACCAAAGCCCCCAATCCTGTACCACATCTCAGGAGGTTGGCTGTAAGCTGGTAGGCTTTCCTGTGCTGGGAGCTGGTATCAAAAACATATGGGCAGGGGACTCAGGCTGTCTACCTTGTCCCAGTGTTCAGGTCGACCAAAGTCTGATTCTGCCTCTGATCTATGGGCAGGAGAGAAAGCCCCCCTCTGACTCTTTTCCTAGAACTTTGTTGAAGAAAGGCATGCCTCTACATTTGCTATTCAGCAGGTTTGGAGGCATCATAAGGGTGAAGAGTTTGGATGACACCTTCTGGGGGACTGTGTTTCCTCTTACAAAGCTGTCTATAAGATAAAGGGGTGAGGGTGAGAGGGATTCCCACTGGGGCTAATACCACATCCCACCTTACCCCTCTCTTGAAATCTCTATGGAGTTGGCTTCCATCTCTACCTACCGTTACTGTCCATATGAAAGGGCTGTTTTGGAGATCCTAGGCAGATATCTGCTCTGGTCCACTTACTCTCCCTTCAATGGCTTCCAGGGTACCCAGGGAGATATAGGCACCAGATTCTCCTGCTTCCATCATTTACCTAACTTCTACTAGTCCATTTGACCTGGGGCTTGTTGAAGATGATCTTTCTGTCTTTCCCAAGCACCTGAAGCAGGGCTGGGTTTGTCAGCTAGGAAACTGGCCCCGGGGGCTAGGGAAAACAGCAACACTGTTACCTAGGTCTGGCAGATGGGCTGTGGCAAAGCTGAGAGTGGGTTTGAGCTGAGCTGGGGAATGGCTTGCTGCCTGGCACCCTGGGGTCTGAGGGCCTCTGTCCTCCCCTGAGATCTGATCCCTATTAACAGCCATGACTCAGACATTGTCCTGGTTGCTGCTTTCTTCTGGCTAGTCAGGGTCAGGTGGCCATTAACAAGCTAGACCCTGGCAATGACTGTCTACTTATGAGCCTGCCAGAGACCCATGCCAAACAAAGCTCTGCTGATGCTATCACACACTGTGCTCTAACCTGCAAGCTGCAGATGGTCCCCAAGTTAGAGATGCAGGCATAGGTTTCCTCAGTAGGGCTATATGTCTCATCATGCAGTGGCTCAGAGTCCTGCCGATGAAGGGGAGACAGACAGACAGACAGACAGACAGACAGACACACACACACCTTCAGTTGTTTGAGTTCTGGCTTAAGCAGTGAGTGCTCTGCTTCCTCCCTGTGTGGGGCTCCAGTCCTGAGAGTACAATCCCATGGCTAGGAAGGTGCTTCATATGGCTGAGGTGGGCACAGTCCCATCTGTACCATTCACCTGCATCAGAAGCCCCGTGTTCTTCGTGGTCTTTTGCTTTTCTGCCTCCCCCCTCCTCCAGTTTGAGTCTATTTCTTGAAAGGTTGGGGCAAAGGAGGGAGCGGGACAGGGCTCAGGGGATGGACCAGTTTCATCCATTATATAACACAATAAAAAATTCTCTGTATCATAGAACTACTTCTGCGTTTGTCTTGATAGCTAAATTATTTTAAGATAATAGACCAATGGGGAAATGGTTAATCTTATGAGGTTTTGAGAATCTTGGGAGTCTTGTCTAGTCAGGGCAGAGAAATGTGAGAGGCTTGGCTTCAGCTGTCAGAGGCCAGTCTGTGGGAGGATCTAGTGGGGATGGAGAAGCCCAGCCCTGGTTGGGCCCGTGGCTGAGGACCCGTGGGACCCCCGACACTGTGTTTCTGGCTTTTCAAAAGGAGGCGCTGCGGGTTGAGTGTCACTGTTTCCAAGTCATGAAAGAGACCCAAAAGTCTGCAGGACTGGCCTGTCCATTGTCACTCTGCTGGTCAGGTAGTGGGCATATCCTCTCTCCAGCCTTGGTTTCTCCATGGATGCAAAAGCTGAGTCAGAGCTTGATTGATCCATAGCTCAGAGTCACATTCTTGCTGGACCCCCTGCTCCGCCCTGGAAACAGTGGTCAACCCCTTCATCCTGACCTTGTAGTTCTTGGAGTGAGATGCCTCAGTCCTGACAGGGACATTTACTATTATCATTCTTATGCCCTCATTATCTTTGTGCTCCATCATGCTAGCCTATTGCAGGTGTCTCCTGAAGGGCCTCCTTGCCCACCCTGAGCTTTTAGGTCAGTACCTCCCCTAAGGCACTGGGCCATGTGTGAGGAGATGCAAGGGGGGGGGGCACTTTCCTAGGTCTGAACCCTACATAAACCTGGGTCTCCTGTAGGCCTGGGCATCCCTGGTCAGCCAAGCTGAGTAGTACCACTGAGTTGAGAGAGCTCCCCAAGCTGAGCTGGAGTCAGTCACAATGGCAGAAGTCAGAGGTCAGAGGGCGGCTTCCTGTCCACCCTGCACTGTGCCCTGGAGGAAGAAAAGCTGAACAGGATTTTTAAATTCTTTATTAGAGATATTTAAAACAGGCTTTTAAATATCTCCCCCATACCACCAAATGAAATAATTGCATAATTAGTAATAAATTTGTTCTTCCTCTAAGTGTGGATATTTTTTTTAGGGCGTGTTAAAAAATTTATCACGCTTCCTCCCCTACCCTTCTTTCCACTCAAGTACCCGACTGGTATTAATGCATTTTTTTAAAACCTAAACTCCCTCCTCCTTTTAACTAGACAGGTCATTAATAAAATGTTCTCTGAGAGCCTGAGCTTTTAAAAGTTGTATATCTCCAGATAGATGGCCGGGGTGAGCTGAGCCCTGTGTATTAAGTCTCTATGATCAAATATTTATCCACCATTAGAATTTTTTTTCTTTTGGACTGTTTGTGAAGTGTCTCGCTCTTTTCCTTGAGGCGGAAGGCGAGGGGCCCCGGAATGAGGCCTGCAGACGAAGTCATTCCTCACCTCTGTCGTCTCTTTGGGCGTCTCTCTCACCCGCCTTCCATTTGTCAGGCTTCTGCTGTGGTGGGATGAGAATGCAAGGCTTCTGCTGTTGGTCTTGGGGTCTCGGGAGATTATGGAAAGGAAGGTGAGGCATATGGGGGTGCAGCATAGCCATAGCTCCCTCTTGGCCTTCTTATTTTGAGGGTTTGTATCTGGGATAGAGTCCAGGGTCCTTAACTGATTATATGACTCAGTGCACCTCCAGTGACTGACAGTGTGTGTCCTACTGTCTCAGAGCTGTGCTCAACTGTGTGTGTGTCCCCCCATCTACTCACCTACCCACCCCTTTCCTTATCTTCTCACCCATCGATTCATTATGTATCCATCTACCAACCTCTCCACCTATCACTTGCCAATCCATCCATCCATCGTCCCCTCCTGCCATCCACTCACTGGTTAATTGTTAATTGCTTCATCTATCCATCCTGCCATCCATCCATCCATCCATCCATCCATCCATCCACCTATCCATCCACCAATCCATCTATCTATGCATTTTTGAATCTATCTATCCATTATCCACCTACCCACTGCCCAGTGAACTTCCATCGACTCACCTACCCACCTTTCTTCCTATCTATTCATCTGTCCATACATCTACTCATTCGCCTGGCGTAACCCGGCAGCAGGCCTATTCACAGGCTTTTTCCTGTCTCCTTTCTAGAACATACCATTACTGTGAGCTTCTACTTTATCCCTGCTCATTGCCGATTGTTCCGCCTGCTTTTCAATGGCTTGCAGCCTGGCTTGCTGGGTGTGGCTTTTGCATGGACACCCAACAGCTCCTGGGTACCAGGCAACTGACTTCTGACACACAGAATCCACATTGGCCAGGCACCATCTCCTCCTGTGTCATTACCCCACTGTGTCCTCACAGCACTCCATTTACACATGGGGAAACTGAGGTCTGACTGGGTGCCCATGTCATAGCTGCAGCCCATCCAACTTGTCTTAGGGGAAATCTGAGCTGTATAGTCCCTCATTTGGATGAACGGAGCTCATATTACCTCTCTCTGCAGGCCAGAAGCACCTGTGTATCACCAGCCTCCTTATCTGCCAAGGTCTGCTCTGGGTAGGAACTGACCAGGGTGTCATTGTCCTGTTGCCTGTACCTCGCCTGGAGGGCATCCCCAAGATCACAGGTGAGCTTCTGGGGCTGTCTTGGTGGGTTTGGGGCTTGGCTTTAGGGATAAGGGGCCAGACGTCTGGAATCTCTGCTGATTTGTGGTGGAATCCCTGCTGACTTGTGGTAGAATCCAGCCTCTCTATTCCTCTTGCCTTCACTAGGGCATAGGAAAATGATACAGGCTATCTCCTTCTACCTTCTGAATCTTACCTTTCTGATCTAGGTGGAGTAGCTCACATTGGCAGTGAAATAGAGGGTTCTGAGCTGAGGCACCTGATTAATGGCAGAGATTCTTCTGGGCCCTGCTGTCTTTCCATAGCAGAGTATCAGAGATAGAAGTGTAGGCTCTAATGAGGGTTGGTGTCAGCTGCGGCATTTAGTCTGCCCTGATCTGTCCCTAGGCCTAGAACAGAAGCAAGGTTAGGGGAAAGCCCTGGTGTTTAGACACTAAAGCTATGGTCCCCTTTGCTTCTTCTCTGAAGGAGAAGATAGTTTCCTCTAGTGGCCGGTGAGCACAGGGGCGAGAGGGGTAGCCCAACCACAAACCATCCATGCCAGACCTCTACTCTCTAGACTCTAAGATTTCTGGGTGTCCTGTCTTCATGCAATTTGTGCATGCAAGGAGGCACCCAGGCTAGGTGGGACACAGGGATGCATGAGGCAAGTAATGTCCAGGACAGCTGTGGTCCAGGCAGAGGGTGCTGTGATGGAGAGAGATCGAGGAGTAGCTAGGTGTCAGGTCCTCTGAGAGGAGCAGGTGGTATACACTGTGGACACTGGAGCTTGGCTGGAAGGGAGAGATGCTGAACCGGGTTCAAGACTTGGCTTTCTGGGTAGAGCTCAGAGAAAGTTATCAGTGAGGCCATTTCACCCTGGAGATGGGGAATGACCCCTGTAACAAGCCTTTTCTTTAAAAAAAAAAAAAAAAGATTTACTTATTATTTATACAATGTTCTGCTGCACGTATGCCCGCAGAAGAGGCACCAGACCTCATTACAGATGGCTGTGAACCACCATGTGGTTGCTGGGATTTGAACTCAGGACCTCTGGAAGAACAGCCAGTGTTCTTAACCCCTGAGCCGTCTCTCCAGCCCAAGCCTTTTCTTTTAGGCCACCAACCAGTTCCCAAATCACAACACAGAGACTTCTCACGAATGCACAGCCCAGCTTAGGCTCGTTTCTGACTAGCTCTTTTAACTTAAATTACCGTTTCTCTACCTTTTGCTTTGGGGCTTTTTTCTTTCCTTTCCTCTGTGTGTCTAACTTTGACTGCTTCTTCCGTCTGGATGGCAGTTGCCTGGTTTCTGGCCAAGGCACGTCCCTCATTCTCTCTTCTACTCCTTCCTCCTCTCGAGCCGGGATTGCTCCTCCTGTCTATTCTCTCTGCCCATCAGCCCCGCCCATCTATTTTTTCTCTGCCTAGCTATTGGCCATTTAGCTTTTTATTAGACCAATCAGGTGCCGCAGGCAGGCAAGCTGAAACAGCAACACATCTTTTCATGGTTAAACAAATGTAACACATCTTTATACAGTTAAAATAATATATCACAACAGGCCCTGCTCTGTAAGGTCATACCACAAGGCATGGCATAGACAGATTTCATGCCCCCTGGGGAGATGCCAACATAGAGGACAGAGGAAAATGTCTCCCCAACTCAGTTCTCCAGAAGTACTTGGCTATCTTCCCTAATGACCTGGTCTCTTACCCCCTCTCCCCTGCTCTGTTCTCCTAGGGAAGGGCATGGTGTCGCTCAATGGTCATTGTGGACCTGTGGCCTTCCTGGCTGTGGCCATGAGCATCTTGGCCCCTGACATTTTGCGGAGTGACCAGGAAGAGGCTGAGGGGCCTCAGGCCGAGGAGGACAAGTCAGGTGGGCAGGTTCACGAACCAGTGCCTGCACCCGATAGCCACACAGGCCGGGAGATGACCCGCAAGAAAGGCATCCTGCTTCAGTACCGCCTGCGCTCCACGGCCCACCTCCCTGGACCCCTGCTGTCAGTAAAGGAGCCAACACCCACCGATGCTTCAGCTCTGGGGCACAGTGAAGAGGATGGCTCCATCTACGAGATGGCCGACGACCCTGATGTATGGGTACGCAGCCGTTCCTGTACCCGCGATGCCCACCGCAAGGAGATCTGTTCTGTGGCCATCATCTCTGGTGGTCAAGGCTACCGCCACTTCGGCAGTGCTCCAGGTGGCCTGAGTGGGCGGCTGGCCCCATGCAGCGAGACAGACAGCACGCTTCTTATCTGGCAGGTGCCCTTGGCTCTATAGCTGCCCACCCTGTACATCTGGAGGACACAGGGCAGCTGGACCGCTGCAGACATGCTGGGACCTTTTTTGACCCACCTGGGTTTCCTCCAGGGACCTGCACAGGGTACAAGACAGGCCTGGATTCTCCACTGTGGCCTTGAAGAGCAGAGGGAAACCTCTGAAAACAAAAATTCAAAATGTTTTGGGGAGGGATTTTAGGGTCTTGGGAACTGGAAGGACATGCTTGGAGAATATGGCCTTTTTGTTTTGTTTTGTTTTTGAAGCAAAAAACATAAAACCTCACCACTGCCTGCTGAACCTAGAACCTTTTGTTGGGGCTGAGTGAGGCTCAGAGGTGGCCATGCCCCTCCAGGAAGGATGTATGTGTGAGTGTCTGAGCATGTGGGCTCGCGTGTGACATATATATGAATACGTATATACGATGTATATTATATGTGTATAAATACAATCTGTACATAATGGGTCTCTGGGAGATGCTGGAATAAAAGGCAAGAGATATGTGGGACCTGTGGGGTTTATGGGATGTCATGGGGATGGGACAAGGTGAATAATTATTGCCATGTACAGGATGTTGGGGCTGGAGCCACCCTGCTCCAGCCTGAAGGATTGAAGCCAGGACCAGGTTGAAGTTTACTGAGAAACATACTTCAGAAGGCACTGTCTAAAAAGTTATCAATAGCCATTCACGACCACTTAATTTGCATATTAATATTTTGATCCATCATGTCTTAGCCACATTTCAAGTGTGACTGGAAGAGCCTTCTGGGTGGATTAGTATTGAAGAGGTTGGTCAACATACACGACCATCATTTTCATCATGGAGAAAGGTTCACTTGCTTGAGGAGGAGCTCTTGGGTACTTCCTGGAGTGGCTTGGAGAAAGTGTCACCTCACTCTGGAGAGGTCCTTGTATATGAGGCAGTGAGAAGAGGGTGGGCCATGGGCTCCTCAGTAACTGGGGCTCTAGGTTTTGAGCAGAGAGGGGCTGCTCCCGAGACTGGAGATATTAATAAATACCAAGTGGGCCTGTAGAAGGCTGCCAGAAAGGACCATGATGGGACCTCTTTCCTCTCCTGGCTCCATACATCTTGAGAGTTCAAGTAAAAATGCTTCAGGGAGGGGGAAAAACACACAAAAGCCACTGCCAGCAAGGGCAACATCCCTTCCACCTTCCAATCCATCTTCCCCTCGTCATCTGCCATGTGTCTGTACATATCCATGGATTTTCCCTCCATTTGTAGGGATGGCAGGACTCTCATCTAGGCCTGCCCACAACATGCACTGAGAACTGTCCTTGGAATGGCCAAGGACCCAGTGAGAAAACACCAGAGTTCTAACATTTCCAAAGGACCTAACCTTCTATGGAGTAACTCATCATTCAGTCCTTTTACATTTCCTTAGTTTCTACCATGCCAGGCACCACGGTAGTTGGTGGGGCCATGAGGTGACACACAGGAAGTGTGTGATCTCCAGTTTGACAACAGACCCTGAGTGGGGCTGCTGTAGAGGAAGAGAAGCAAACAGGTCATAAGGAGGTGACTCACTGCTGGAGGGCAGGAGTCCAGTGGGTCTCCAGGTAGGGCAGAGGGACACTGGATTCCCAGGAGCCACTAGGTGGAAGGGTCTAGTCCCCACTGTCACACTATAGCTTTGATGGGAGACATTTCTTATCTTCAGCTTCCCTTTCAGAGGAAGATCATCACTGTCCACCAGTGAAGGGGCAGAAAAATTATAAACATTCTTTCTCTGCTGCCATGTTGATTATCAAGTACCCTGTCTTGATGGGGACTCCACACAGGCACTGTTAGCCTGTTGGTCAGTGCTGGTCCAGATGTTCCCGGGACAGTGATGGGCATGGAGAAGATGTTTAGGACAAGGAACAAGCCTGAACAAGCCTTGGACTCTGCCCAGCACCTGCCATGTGGTCCCTGGAATGCCCATTAGTTTCCTTATCTATGAAGTCAGCACAGATACCACCTTGCTGAGGGTCCCTCGTGCTGGGTCTGTCATAGCCTCCAACAGAAGCTATGTCATTGTCCCTGTGTTTCTGGCCCAATATATAGCAGAAATCTCCCCTTCTGTGAAGGAGTTGGTGGCCAATAGCCCTATTCTGTCTTACAGATTACTTATCTGAAGGGGACCTGGGCATCAATGGTCCTGGGTGTCAGTGTCACTCAACATTGTTACTCCAGTGAACTGACTGTATCCGTCAACAGCTCCTCTCTGTCTCTCTGATCACAGATGAGGGGAGCTGGGGGTGTCGTGGGGGTGCCCAAGAAAGGAGGCCTCAGTACTCTGGTCCTCATCATGTTTATCGGCTGCTCTACCTGGCCTCATTTTACACACAAAGGATCAGAGGTTCATGGGATGTAATGAACTTGCCCAGCAAGTTCCAGGCCCAAAGTCAGGCAGGATTGAGTGCCATCACCAGATACTCAGCCACCATACAGCTCCTCCAGGAGAGACTCTTTGCAGACCATTCTAGTGAGGCAGCTCTGCTTTCCCCCTTTCTGTGTGAGGTCCAGCAAGGTCCTTAACCTCTCTGGTTTCCAGAAGAGGGGTAGCCAGGCCTCAGATACCATCATACAGTTCACATGACAGGTGCTGAGTGTAGCTAGCTGTACTGCTTCAAAGTGGCACAAGACAGATGCTGTATTGCCTCGGTCAGACTAGTCACCCCCATTCTGCCTGTGAGTGCAGAGAACAGTTAGGAAGTATGGGTTGGTGTTTTGCACTCCAGGAAGGCAGTGCTGAAATACAAGCTCAGAATGGGGTGGGGTGGGGGCTCAGGGTGTGAATAGGGTTGGCAGGAAGCCACGTGGGGTGGGTAGGAGGGTTTGAGCAAAGGTTGAGAAGGAAGCAGTATTAATTCTAATGGTGACACACCATGGCCTAACTAGGTCTTTCTGGGCCTTTAAGGTCCTATTACCTCACTCCCACCAACATGTCACCCTTTAAGGAATCGTAGTGCACGGAATGAGGTGGGAACTTTGGGGCCACAGAGGGTATTTGAGATGGTCTGTCCAGCATAAGAGTCAGGTGAACCCAAAGGTCCTACCTCTATATGTTGTCACACAGGTTCATAGCTTCCGCATGTGGACTCAAGGGACACAGATTGTGGTCACAACTTAGTTTCTTGAGGGTTGTTGGTGTAACACACCCACTGTCCTATCCACTGACTTGCATACCTACATATGCTTCTTCACTCACACTGACAGGCACACACATTCATTCATACATACCTGCATACTCTTGCACAAATACACATTCATACATTGACATGTACACCCACAGACACAACACTCTTATTCACTGGCACACATACTCAAGCACACATGCACACACCCAGAGCATGTATTGTGTGTGCACTTTGGAGGGACACTTGTAAGACACAGGATAATTACAGGGAGGTGAAACACATCCTGTAGGGAAGCTCCTTGAGACAGGAAGTAAACAACTCAATCATAGCTTCAGGAACTTCCTGAGCAGATTCACTAGACTCCTCCCTCCCTGAGTATGTAAGTAAGGACTGCTCAGACAAGCCCCAGAAGAAGTGGGAGACCCCTGAGCTGTCTGGAAGAGACCCAGGCCAGCTGAGCTACCTGAAAAGGACGTTTTCCAACCTGTTGAGCTGCCTGCAGGCTAAGCAGTGTGCTCCAAGTTCCTAGGTTTGTGAGCTGTCACCCAGGCTGTGGTGGGCTCTGGTAACACAGCTGTCTTTGAGTCATTTCTGTTCCTGTATGTAATCCCTCATCCACATTCCTGTGACATAATAAAGCTCATTGGTTCACTAAGATAGACTTTAGAGGTATCCATACTTTGGTCTGTTGTCAGTTCCCTATTTGGGGTGAGTAGACATTTGATCATGTCACCCCAGGGATAGTGTCATATAGCAGCATGCTCACACAAGTACAAGTCACACCTGTACATACAAATGTTTCTGCATGCACGTGTATATAAACACACACACACACACACACACACACACACACACACACACACACACACACACACACAAAACTGGATTTAGAATTCAGGCGAATTGCCCCACATTATACTTTTCTGGGCCTTGTCTCTGTTGTCATGCCCTTATCCCCAGGGAACACACCCATCCAGGGGCAGAATGCAGTGCTAAAGAACATGACACACCGCATGAAGCTTACTGGAGGCAGCCAGGCTGGCTCAGCAGGGCAGGGCTCTGATTCACTCAGATTTGGGACTGACTCTTGGCTCTGTCACACACTGAATATGGCCTTTGACAGGGGACAACCTCCACAGTGTCCTGATGTCTTCAGCTGAACAGGCAGGCAAGGAGGCTAGCCTCATAGGTCTTCTGAGTCTTGCTGTCCCAGCAAATCTTTAGATACTAAAGGGAGGCAGGGGAACAGGAAGGCGCAGGTCAAACACCATGCTAGATGCATGGACTGTAGTGGTCCAGGCTAGCTGACTCACAAGGTCTGGTCCTGAAGCTGTTTTCTTCTCACTCTGGTCCTTTTGTAAACCCTGGGTTCTGACAGAAGGTCAGATGATTGTCCTGGGGGCCAGTGCCATGTCAGCTCCTCAAAGTGTGGATGGCTCTGCTGCCACCAACATGTAGGCCTTGGCTTGTACCTAGCCTAGTATACATACATTCCAGCAGAGGTATGACTCTAGTGTCCTATGGGGATAGCAGAGCCTCCAGAGCCTGCCTTCTGTGACCCAAAAGTGGTTTCTCTTTTAAAAAATTGTTTTTATTGTATTTTTATCTATTTTGTGTGCATATGTGTGTATGTGGAATTTGGGTGTGTGATGTCATAGCACATGTAGAGGCCAGAGGACAACTTACATTTAGGGTCAGGTTTTTCCCCCACTGTCTGGGGATCTAATTCAGCTAGTAAGGCTTGGTGGCACCTGCCCTTTACCTATTGGATCATCTCAGTGGACCGTGTGCTCTAGTGGGTGACACTGGAAATGTGGGCAGTCTGTAAAGATCACAGTCACAGTTGATGGACCAGGAGGGACCACAGACCTGGAGTACCCCAGGAAATGGCAAAGTAGCAGGAATGTGCTTTCTTGTCCTTTGTAGCTCCCAGTCTGATGAAAGCTACAGCCCTGTCACCGATTTCTGTGAGGAAGATGCTGGTCTGAAGGGAAAGGTATGGGTTCTGCCCAGGAGGGCATGGTAGTATGATGTAGACAATGCAGCTCTACATCCTCAGAGGATTCTCTAAGTGGGAGACCCTCAGACTGGCTTAAGGGGAGACATATCCCTAGTCCTTGGTGAGCTCCAGTCTGGAGTGGGGGAGACAAGCCCTTCAGCTGTGGAAGATACAAGATGATAAAGACACGCAACAGAAACTTCCCAGCAGCGTGGACCTAATCAGTGCGGCTGTTCAAGCTCCTCATTTACACTTCCCGGGGAAATGGCAAAGTAGCAGGAATGTGCAAATTGAGGAAATTAATATAATTACCCGAGCTAGCTCCTGTCAGCTTTCCCCCATCAACAGAAGCCTTGGACCTCTCCCAGTGAGTGATGAGGGACTGGTCCTTATGTTCCTAACCAACAGCAGGGCAGTGAGATCCTCCTCTGCAGGGTGGGGTTCCACAGGGCCCTGCTGGGTGTTCCCAAGAGCAGGGTATGACCTCGGTGTGGAGTGGACACTTGGCTGCACATCTAGTGACCTGGGCTTTACTTCTGGTTCTGTCCCTTGGCCATATAACCCCAAAGCCTCTGAAGTGAGGTTAATACGTGCCAGTCCAATCTGAGTCTATTTGGCTCAGATTGCTATGTCCCCAGAGGGAGATATCAGCATGACCCTACCTCACAGAGGAAACCCAGGTCAGAGAGTGAGGGTCACGGCACAGAGAAAGACCCCAGAACTGCAGGCTCAATGCACCTTCCCTGATTACCAATGCCCTCTCCTTAAGTCTACAACAAAGCCCACCATTTCCATTTGCTGTGAGAGGATCCCTGTGAGGTCAGATGTTCACAAGCCCACAGGGGGCTCAGCATTGTTGCAAACCCTTAGCTGGGCTTTTAGTTCTAGGATGTGGGGATTTCGGCAGTGCTGACCACATAGGCTGTCTCATGATAAATGGAGCTAATTTGTGACAAGTGGGAGCCTGGAGGGTATTCATGCTCCTAGATGCTCCACTTAATGTAACTTGAAAAGGGATGGGGAGATAGCTCATTGGGTAAACTGCTTGCCTTGCAAGCCTGAGGATCTGAGTTTGATCCCCAGAACCCATTTGAAAAATGCTGAGTCTGGGGGCATATTCTTACAATCCCAGTGCTGGGAGGTGGAGGCAGGCCCTTGCTTTCTGGGAGCTGAGCCTGCTTTTACAGGTAACATGGCTTAGGAAAGAGAAGGACCTAGGAGCCTTGTCTCCTGAGGTTGGGGCTCCTCTCCTGGTGCTGTGTCCCAGCTGGCCTCGGTTTCCCTCTCCATAAGAGAGTAACACAGTGCTTTCTTGGCCTGGTGCATGACAACACTGCTCAGGGTTCACTGTTGTGAGCATCGATGATTATCAGGGTGGGTCACATTCAGGTGGGGCATGCAAGATGGATGGAGTCTAGGGCCCAGAAGCCTCCTTTTAAAGGGCCCTTTCTGGGAGGTTGGAGAGATGTCTCAGTGATTAAAAGCACTGGCTGTATAAGAGCAAAGGACCTGGGTTTGGTTCCCAGCACCCACATGGTGGCTCACAGCTGTCAGTAACTCCAGTTCTGGGAGATCTGACTCCCTCTTCTGGCCTCTGTAGGTACTAATATGTACATGGTACATGGCTTATGTGCAGACAAAACATTCATACACATAAAATAAAAAATAAAGGACCCTGTCTGGTGGGAAGGTACCCAGAGGTTCAGCTGTAAGGGGAACAGGTACCCCTGTAAGGCTGGACTCTCTTGACAAGGACAAGGCTGTGGGGATCTCTGTTCAGAGCCACCACAGCCAGGGGTACCTAAGTTCTATCCCAGAAGGCTTTATGAGTTCTTCTTGGCCTGAACTCAACACAGGAACAGACAGTCTTCTACCCCTGTTATTTCTGCTAAATTAGGTGACAAGGCTTTTTTTCCTTTGGCAAATCCAGGGACACGCATTTATAGGCTGTTTTGCATAAATCAGGATCTCATTTGCATCTATTTGCATGTTTTCCTGGGTATGTGGTTCAAAAAGGCCTGAGCTAAGCTAGTGTAAAATGAAGCGCTGTGCCCAGTCCATCCTCTGAGCCGGCCTGAGTCTCAGGTGCAGGTCTGGGGTGCAGGTGCTCAGGGGCTTGAGTCATCCTGGGCAGAACTCTGGGCCAGCTCTCCCTCTGGCTTCCCCAATGTCCTGAGCCAGACATGTTGATGTGTCCTCTGGTTGGCTGGATTTGGCTTTTGCCACCTGCACTGCTGGGATCTGCTTCGTGCCAGCTCACTTCTAGCCTCCTAGATGTCAAACCAACCTGAGTGCCTGTCTCCAAGGCTTAGTTTTCAGGGGGGAGGGGAGGACATGTGTCTAGCTCTAATCAAGGTGAGCCTGTCCTTGTGTCCTGTCACCCTCTCACATCGGCCTTCCAGAGGCATGGCACTTGAGCATCTTTCGGCATGGAGTGGGTCAGAGGCCAAGAGGAAGGATCCAAGGCTCAGAGGCCACTGGTGCCCTCTCCAGGTAGCCAAGCTGCAGGCAGAGGAGTGGGGAGAGAATCCTATTAACTTTCTGTGTCCTAAATCAATTTAATGGGAGCTTCCGATGACTCCGATTTGATTTTTCCTTCTCAGTATTACAATTATCAGCATGATGTGAGTGGTAACTCAAGCTTGAAATGGGACACGGTGGCAGAGGCTGTCAGAAAGGGAATAGCACCAGATTACACCAATTATCGAATATTTTACTAATTAGACACTTGGTGCCTCTCTCTGTTTTATATAGCAAGGGGATGGGGCGCCCAGCCTCAAGTTGTCATCTTGGTTGAGCTGTGGTTGCCATGTGCTAACTCTGGTCTGGGGGCACACTGTCGAGTTTAGTGTCTTTCATAGACCCACACATGCATGCATGCCCACTATCTGATGTCTATCCTGCTGTCCCTGGAAAACCTAAGAGCCGGTGACTCTGAGGAGAATGAATGGGAAGGTATTAAGAGTAATAACTCTTTCCCTTTTACAGACAGGGATGCTGGCACTCAGCAAGGGGTGTGTCTTGGGTAAGATGTCACCGGCATTTGTGGTTGATCTGTGTATAGCTCCTCATGCCCCCACCCTCACCCAGTGGTCTGGACATCTTTTGCGGATGTCCAGTGTAAACCAGGGCTATTTAACTCTGCTCAGGGATATTTAACTCTGCCCAGCTGCTGAAGGTCTTGGCAAACACAGCTGGCACAGGAGGAAGGCACAGTCTAGGCTCCTCACCTGGCACCAGACTCTAGTCTGCACAGCTGTCCTTCCTTAGCAAGTGGACAGGCAGAAGAACGAAGCTGAGTCTTCTTCTGATCTAGCAGCTGGGTGATCTTGACCAAATTCTTTAGCCCTTTGAAGCCCAGGATGAAAATCAGGTGTTAATTGGCAGTTTAGGGAAATAGATGCCTGAGACTGGAAGCTAGAGATGGGTGGGGGTGTGCGGGTGGGTAGAGTGAGATCATATTTCCCTCTACAAGCCTTCAATCCTAGCTATTCAGGAGGCTGAGGCAGGAGGATTTCAAGTCTAGACTGGTGAGCTTAGTGAGACCCTGTCTTAAAAATCAGACAAACAAAAGTAAGGTTAAGAAAGATTGGACAGAGAACAATGGAAGAATATGAGACTAACACCTGAAGCTGTAAATTTAACCCCAGAGTCTCCCCCAGCAAAGCCTCCTGCTTCTTACTGAGAGGTGGGGTACCACATGCTCCTGGCATTTAATCAGTGCCAGGAAGCATGGTGTCAGCTGACAACCCATTTCACAGCTTTTGAAACTGAGAGTCTTTTTAGCAATCTGCTGAAGGCACCTGCTTGTAATCCCTGGTCTCTTCCCAGATCTAGGTCCCTGAGCTCCTGCCTCAGGGCAGCTGTTCCTGTATACACAGGCAGCCCTGCTTGCTGAGCTTTGTTATCTTTATCAAATTAGTTTACACCAGCTACTATGGCCACCTAATTAAGACATTTCCCAGGGCCCTGTGTTGGCTACTTAATGAGGCGAAGTGTTAGACTCTGGTTTCTTGTGTCCTGGGGTGAGGGGGGAATAGAGGTGTCAGAGTGTGACCAAGGAGTAATCACCTGCACACCCCTCGCTGAGCCTGCTGCAGACTGCAAAGGGTGTGTGTGTGGACAATGATGGGCCATGGGCACAGTGCCCCAGGCTGTCAGAGGGAAACCTTGTTCTGGGGTCCTTCCCCTTGCTAATTCTGTAAGCAATGGAGATCAGACTCTTGTGCTTGCAAATGATCCTGCCTAGAGGCAGGATGCCCTCAATTTTGGGTGGTGAACTTGCTGGGAAGCTTTTGCTCATCAGTGAAGGTGGCTTCTAACAGGGAGGAAGGTATGGCTCTAGTTAGGGTAGTGTCTGGCATAGCCCCTTGGTTTTGGTTTGGGCATTAGACAAAGAATGTTAACTTTGCCGATCCATCCACAACTCATTCATCCATCTATCCATCTGCCCACTCACATAGACATCCATCCATTAATCCATCAGTCAATCCATCTACCTATTCCTCCTTCTACCCACCTACTTATTCACCCATTCATTGTCTAACCATAGATCCAATAATCAATTGGTAGATTGATCCACCCACCCATCCATCTACTCACCCACCAACATAGTCATTGATTGATCAGTAGACTGATTTATCATGTATACCTCCATCAGCTTATCTATCCATCCACCCATCTGTTCACTTACCATTGATCTATCCACTCATCCATTAACTTACCCATGCATCCATACATGCATATATGTATCCAGCTATGTACCCATTGATCCGCCTACCCAACACATGGTACATACATACACTTCTATATATACATTGCCTTATAGAGGGAATAAAAGTCTGAATAAGCAGGAACCGCACAGAATGACACCTAAATAATGTTCAATGGTGTCTAGGCCTCTTAAGCACTAGGGTGGGTGGTGTCCACTGCTGACTGAGGCTCCCAGCTCCATTAGCAAATGCTCCACTGATGATCTCTGCATCAAATGATTGTCCTCGACTGAGGAAGGTCTTCACTGTACAGCTTCTCCTGCGGGGCCCCTGCCTCATCACAGAGCAGAGGCTGATTTCTTTTGTGGATTCTTAATACATTTTTATTTTTGAGAAGCTGGGGTTTGAACCCTGGGCTTCACACGTGCTGAGCACGTGTCACACCACAGCCCAGTCCGGTTCTCTTAGAAGAGGAGATCCTCTTCATGCTATGGTCTGGACACGCTCCTGTTGTCTGGTTGTTTCAAATGAAATTATAACAAATAAATCAGGCTTTGGGGGCAGGGGCCGTGCCTCTTGCTTCTGTCCCAGCTTTAAGGTCCTCTGTTCCCCGTTCACTAATCCCTTCACCTTACTTAGCTCTTGCTTCTTGCTCAGCCCTCCAGCCAGCTTTCTTCCTTCTTGAATCTTAAGGCTCCACCATGGAGTTTTGCAGAGAGAAAGCTGGGTGAGGAAAGCTGAGGGGAGGGGAGGGAGAGTTGGGAGGGTGGCTGGGGGGAGCTGTGCCAGGCACCCCTATGTTCTAGCTTGGTCCTGACCTCTCATCTGTAGCTAGAAGCCCTCGGTCTTGCCCCCCCCCCCACCCCCAGCTCCCAGAAGATGCCCCTGTCTTCTGGCACAGACTCTTTAAAAGCAGTCAGAGCTTTGTTGAGATGCCATCTGACGCGGGCTCTGGGCATATCACTCAGATCAAAGCAGGGCCAAGTCTTGTGACAGCTGGAGCCCCAAAGAACCACTTTGTATTTCTTCCTCTTCAAGGTGTCTCTGGGGTGATGGCAAGAAATCCCAGAATCCCAAGAAACATACTTTAACCGCCTCTAATCATATCCAGGTACTTTCTTGGTGGACAGAAACAGGCTGAGTGAGGGCACATGCTGTGTTCAAGGTCACCCAGGATGCTTTAGGCAGAGATGAGATTTGATTGGTGGCAATTGTCTCTACTGATGTCTCCGGGGGTGTCTGTGGAGCCTCCCTGCATTGAAGAATCACCTGTGCAGAAACTGAGCCTGCAAAGCCAAGGCCTGCTTATCGCAGGGTCAGGCTATAGCAATACAGCATCAGCTACACCAGCTGTATGTACTTCCTGTTGCC
This sequence comes from Phyllotis vaccarum, assembly GCA_033318265.1. Lineage (NCBI taxonomy): Eukaryota > Metazoa > Chordata > Mammalia > Rodentia > Cricetidae > Phyllotis > Phyllotis vaccarum. Next base: position 55,278,322 of record JARWLC010000003.1, on the reverse strand, counting down.
AAATGCTAAGTGCTAGATGTTGCTTGTAGAGACTGTGTCCCCATCAGCACTGCGCTGCTGGGTCTCCTTGAAGAAGACACAGACATAGCCTAGTGTCTTCGGTCCCCAGAACCTATCTCTCTCCTTCCCAAGGCTCCCTCTCTGTAAAGGCTCCAAGGTGACAGGGACCAGTCACAGCTTTTACTTGGCTGTAAGACTTGGTCAAGCCTCTGCTCCTCTCTGGGTCTCAGTGTACCCATCTGCATCAGGTGTCAGAGAAGCCTGGTGGCTCTGGGCTCTAACCTTCCTGCAGCATTGGGTCTGCTCTTAGAGATAAGCTTGTGGGTTCCCACTCCAGTCTGCAGGCTCAGGGGTTGGGACTCCTCCCTGCTCCCCTCAGGGATGACGGATTCCAAAGGAACCTTCTCTTCTATTGGCAGAGCTGTCTCTCCCAGAAAAGTGGCTTTCCTCCTATGTGTGAGACTTCTGCAGCATCAGCAGAAACTTTTAGATAAGGAAGGAACAAGTTCCCAATGCCTCTGGAGCCTCCAGAGACTTGCAATGTCAGGACTGGAACCAGGCTCAGTAGTGGAGGTGGAGGCTCAGGGGTTAAAGACACAGGAATAAAATAACCCTGGTCTTGAGTCTGGTTCTATCACTTATTTTCCCTCTGATCTTGAGTTAGTCAGTTAAACTACCTCAGACTCAGTTTCCCAAACTGGGGTGCAGGGACTGGTAATGTGTTTCATCAAATGTAAAGTTGGTCTGAAAAATAACTGTTCCCAGAAGCCTGTTGGGATAAGCTGATTTCGTGAATGTCTCCCCCCCCACCTCCCAGCCTCTTTAGTGAGACCCTTCGGCTGGCTGCTTTTATTCAACAGACAGTGACCACTTCCATCCTCAGTAGCTGATCTGGCCACCTAAGCAGAACCATTCAGGGATCCATGCTAGTTAAATTCCTTAAGGCGTTCACTTGGGGAGATGGCTGTCAGTAAAATGCTTGCAAAGGGCAGTGATTTGTACTCGGCTATGATTTGCATTCCCGAACTCATGTTTTTAAAAAAAGTTGGATGTGATAGTGCATGGTTGTATTCTCAGCTTGGGGCAGGTAATAGGTGGATTCTTAGGGTTCTGCTGGGCACACAGGCTAGTCTATTTGGAGAACTCCGGCAAAGGAGAGACTGCATCTCACAAAGATATGTTGGTGGCACCTGAGAAATGATGCTTCAGGTTCTCTGGCTTCTACATACATGTAAATGCATGTGGACACATGTGAATCTGCACATACATGAATTCACATGGATAGGCACGCGTACACACACACACACACACACACACACACACACACACACACACACGACACTTATTGGAGGGTATTTGTCACACAGTATTACGAGGACATGCCATCACTGATGCAGACACTCAAAGAGTCAGTTCACAGCTGCTGAGGGTAGGGAGCCCAGAGCCTCAAATGCTCTAAACATGAGCTCTCCTACTGCACCCTCCATGCCCCCCGACTCCCACCCCTCCACCTGAGTCCAACATCTCTTGCCTAGCTTCATTTCCTTCCCTCACTGGGAAATACAAATCTCTTACAGGACAGTTGGGTGGATTCAAAATTCTATGAAGGATGAGGACTTGGCGTGGTACACACTGGAGACTTATCTCAGCTAACTGTGGCTGCATAACAACACACCTCCACACGGATGTTCACCATTGTGTTCATAGACAGGCTCACTGATTTTCTTCCTTTGCGTGGAGCTTTGGTAGCACTGGAGAGGGATCAGAGGGTTTCATACCTTCTAGACAAGCAATTATTCACTGAGCTATACCCCAGTCCATGGGATAACTCGTGGTGTGTGTGTGTGTGTGTGTGTATTGAGGCATTATGTAGCCCAGGCTGGACCTCTTGCCTCAGCCTTGCAAGTGCCTCTCTCTCAAAACCTCTATAGCTCTTCACCCTGGCTGGCTCCCTTGTAACCCCAGAGTTTTAAGGTTCTTTCCCAGAGGGATTGTTTGAAAAAAGTTGCCTCCAAAGCAAGCACCTGTAGAGTTGCACCTAGCTTCAACTGGCTAACATCCTGCTGGCCAGAGCCTGTGAACCACCTAACCAGAGGTGAAATGGGAGAGTGCTATCTGGTGTGGGGTCTGTGTCTGCTGTGGGGTGTGGATGGTCTGCTGTAGAGTGAGGGGGGTCTGATGTGGGATACAGGTCTGCTGTGGGGTGTGGTTCTGCCATGGGATGTGGAGGATCTGTTATCAGGTAAGAAGGCTCTGCTGTGGGGTGCAGAGGGTCTGCCATGGGGTGCCAGTCATCCCCAGGCTGCTCTAGTTGTTACGAGATTTTTTTTCCATTCTTGATATCTAAACTGAACAGCTGGGGTGGATATGCTTTGAGGTCCCTTCCCCCATTTTCTGGGCCCTGTGAGGATGAATGGCCTGCCCAGGACCACCTAGAGATGTGGAAGGAAAGAACCTGATAAATCATGGCTCTCCCACAGAGTAGCACTATTGATAAAACAATTAGTAATTGAGAAACGATGGAAAGAAAGCGTCATGGGGGTAGCTGGGCTGTATCCAGGGTGGCAGGCCACGGTGGGTATGGGGCAGGGTCAAGCCCTTCCGGGCCGGTTGGTGTACATAGTAAAGAGCTAAGAAGAAAGTCAGAGGGGCCAGGACATTGCAGGCAGGAGGGAGGGACTGTCATCCTTCTCATGACAGTGTGAGGCTCTGCCTTCCAGAGGCAAGCCAACAGCGAAGAATGTTTCCAAACTGTGGCTCAGAGAGGTCAAGCTGCTTACCTAAGGTGGCAGAGCTACCAAACAGCAGAGCTGAGATTAGAACCAGCAGCCCAGGCACAAACTCCACGGTGTAAACTGCCACAAGTCTACTCTAAGCTTTTCCTTGGGAGGGGGAGGTTGGAACAGGTGTGGCTCAGACCAGTAGCTCGCCAGGTCGGAAACTTAGCCCCTTCCCTTTTGTCCCCAAACCTATCTACTGGCAGACAGTCAAGTACAGGTCGAGGGTACCATCTGGTGACAGGTGACCTGCTAGATCCTTTTCAGGCAGGATCTTCTTCCCACTACCTCTAAAATCCAGCCCCTCCCCAGCATCAGAGGATGGTCTTGGAAGAAATTCAAGTATAACAAATCGTTAGCCAGAGGCACGGGCTGTTGATTTATTTCTGGGAAAGGCCTCTGTCCCCTGCGATGGTGACCTCCATTAATGTTGACGTGTTCAAAGCCGCATATTTCGGATGCAGCGTGCCTCTGCAGTCCCTTTAAAGAACACACTGTTAAGTTTCAAAGACTCTCGCTGGCTCGGAGAGCGTCTGGAGTGCCATTCCTCCAGGAAGAACATTCCATCAAAAGCGCCTGATAAATGGGGCCTTTGTGGCTGCAGACGCTGCTTCACTCGGACCCGGAGGCCAGCAGAGGAACTGGCAACATGAAAGGAACCACAGACCAGATGGATGCCTGGGCAAACAAGTCACTTGTGAGGCCATGCCCTGCTCTCTGTGCAGCTGGCTCCCTGGGGTCCTGACACAGCTAGGGTTCTAGGAGGTGCCACAAGCCTCCTATTTACTCCCACCGACTGCAGTGAGCTGGATTCCACCTCTGCAGGAGGGTGGTGTGAGGCCCAGAGGGTTTGGTGGGGGCTCCACCTGAGAGCCCACACTTCAGAAGGCACAGCCCAGGAACTTGACTCTGAGTGACTCTCAGGCAAGCAGGCTAGACTCTGACAGATAGTAAGCCTGGTGGTTTGAATAAGGGTGGCCCCCATGGGCTCATATATTTGAATGCTTAGTCATCAGGAAGTCACACTATTGAGAAGGATTAGGAGGTGTGGCCTGGAGGAAGTATGTTATGGGGGTGGGATTAAAGGCGTGAGTTACCATTCTCTGACCCTCATGGCTTGACTGTGGGTGATTCTGTTCTCTGATATTCCAGGCTGATTTTGTTAAATAGAAAATCTATCACCACAGGCCTTGGTGATGCACTGTACAGGGTAATTTCTCCAAACCGCCTGCATTGGGCACTTTGCTCTTCCCCCTCCCCCATCTGCAGCCATGTGACCTGCTAAGGTCAACAGGACTCAAGATATGGCTTTTACCACTCAGCGCCTGGCGACTGGTAGCTTTTTGGATACTAGAGTTCCTTTCCGATGGAACCACAAGGCTCCGGACAGGGTGGCAGACTGTCCAAGGGTGCCCAGCACAGTAGAGCAGGACTTGCCATCCATTTATCAGACACTCAGGTCCATATGTATTAATGAAAAGCTCCCAATTTGGGAGACACCATCCCAACTCTCTCCACGGGTCCCTCAGCCCTTAAGATTTTCTGCTACTGGTTGCATTGGGGCCTCAGCTCTCAGATCCATCCTGGGACTGGGTCTGTCTGTCCGTCCTTCAGCCTCATGTCTACAATTGGAGGAGGAGAGTCACTGACCAGGGCTCAGTGGGCAAATGAGCAGTCTCCTCTGACCCCAACTAACCGGGAGCCTTGGGCACCAGCTCAGGCTGCCTCTGCACAGGTCTCTCTCTCTCAGGCTTGATTTGACAGTGATGTGACCTCCAGGCTGTGTCCTTCCGCACTCCAACTGGCTTTGCTGTTACCTGTATTCTTGGATTCACTTCCCAGGTAATCTAGGCACTAGGTGGAGAAATGAATCACTGTCCACCCAATGGAGTTAAAGATACTTTCATTTATTCTCCCATGCTCTCATTCATTTATTCATTTGTTACTTCGTGTCTTCAGCATACTTTCTATGTCTGTCCATTCATCAGCACAGAGTCTGGCCTGGGAACACGGCAATTAACTGCTTCAAAAATCACTGTTAAGGAATACAAGCCAGGGCAATTCTACCTCTGAGCTGGCTTAATGGCATCATGAGCATCACAAAACCCTGAGCATGGCTGTGGGCCAGGCATGGGTGACTAGGCTGTGCTGGGGTCCAGGGTGCTGTCTGGTTGCTTGGTCTTTTGAGGCTGCAATGGAGCTGCCTTCTTTGGAACACCCACAGGTGTCGCACAGGACCGCCAGCATCCGTAAGGGCCAGGGAGGGAATCCATTTCTCAGCTCGGAAATTATTGAATATTTAGGAGACGGAGAAGATCGTTTTGAGGGAAATGAATTCCTCCCGTTTCCTCTGGTTGAGATAAATCAAGGCAGGAACTCTGTATATTCATTTACCCTGCGGAATGGTCTGAACGGGCGCTTATGCAGCACGGAATTTGCTGTTTCTTCCAGAAGTGGTGCCAATTGCCTCTAGAGCCATCAAATCCCCTCTTAATGCTGGTGTGGTGACTCAGTCTCTGCATATGCACGTCTCCAGAGCCTGCAGCCCAGGAAAGGAACACAGGGGGTGGGTGTCTGCTCTTCATTTGTAATACCATCCACCTTCTAGATGGCTGAGGTCCTGTAGGCCTTGTCAGGGCACTGGGCAAGCTCCTAACACAGTAGCTATTTGGGGTCAAGGGTCTGAGTCAAGGTGTAGAAAGAACTTTCTGTATTAGAAGCCAGCTATGATATTGCTCTCCCGTGTGTGTGTGTGTGTGTGTGTGTGTGTGTGTAACTGTGTGTCCGAGTAGATGAATTTCTCATCTACAAGAAATAGAGGTAAGAGATGGACTGAATGGCCCTGAGTCCTTCACAATGTAGATTCCGACTCTGCTCACACACTGGAAGGTTCTGGCCTGGTCTGGGCTGCTACCATTTCATTTACAGAATTAAAGGTTCTTTTCATAGTATTAAGGGCAGGACCCTAAGGGAAATGTGGTCTGTGATTCATGCTAGGATCCTGTCCCAAAGGTCCGACTCTAAGAAAGATGATGTGTGAGCAGGCTGATGTGGCTACATTGCCTTCTACAGAGTGAGTGTGGAGGGAATTTAGCTGCCGGCAGTGACTGCAGACTCAGGTGTTTATAGAAGAGTCCATATTCTTAGCTCTCATATGTCTTAGACCAACTCTATTTCCTTCACCTGATTAGAAAAGTCATATTTGCTTATAGCTTAGAAATTAGAATATCGTAACAGGGCAGAAAGGGACAGTCGTGGGCAGCCGTCGTCTCCCAGTTCACAGCTTAACGGCTGCATACACTTTAGTGCTGACGGGGTGTTCCTTTTAAAGGCCATCTTGTACAGACTGTATTTACTGAGGCTGTTAGGTTTTGAGTGGTAAATTGACTCTGGCTTGAAGGAAATCTGGAGGCAACCATTGGGAAATCAAGTTCAGGGTGGGTGATGTGGCTGAAGCCCAGGAGGCTGGAGACGAATGGAAACTTCCTCTAAGGTGTTTTTCAGAGAGGTGGGCACCAGGTAGAGATGGGCATGTGGATGTATGGAAAGAGGAAGAAGAAACAGGGAGGGGAGCGATTGGCTGGCTGCTTCTATAGCCAGAGTGATACAGGCATAGCATCTAACCTAGTTGGGGGTAGGGAACAGGGGTCCTGGCTCTTGGGGAATCACTCTGCCTGGGCCTCAGGACCTGCCAGATCTGCCGTTTACAGAAATAGCCTCAAAAGTACTGGAGAGGTTGGCCCTTCCTCTGCCCCTTAAGCATAGTAACTCAGTGACACCAGGACCCTGAGATAAGGGTAGTCTTCCCAAAGCAACAGCTTTTAATTCAGTTCTCGTTCCTGAGAAGAGGATTCATTTGCTCCCAACAGGAATGTGGCCAGTAGGAAGGAAGAGGGGAGGGGTGGGAGTAGCAGTTGTCTGCAGACAGAGTTTGTGAAGCAGCACGGCCACCAGAATGGGGAATATCACCCACCAAAATCTGTGTTGTTTCTGCTTTGCAGTCCCTATCTGTGCCTTCTGAATCCTATCACCAAGAAAATGGTCAAATATTACCAGAGACAGTTTGCAAGGTTCTGGACCCAATGTGAGATATGGGGTTATTTCTTAATCTTCTATATGGTTTGTGTATGTGTGTGTGTGTGTGCGCGCGCGCGTGTGCACGCACACATATGCACATGTGAGTGTGCACGTTCCTGAGAAGCCAGAGGTCAACTTTGAGACAGCGAGTCCTAGGAATTCACTTGACTTTACCTCCTTCCTAGAACTGGGCTGATAGGCCTGCCCCCCTCCCTCTCAGGCCTGAACTCAGGTCTTCATGTTGTCACAGACAGCTCTTTCCTGGCAGAGCCATGTCTGAGATCTGTTTCTGCTCTTTTTTTCATAACAAGAATTCTGGGGTCTTGCACCGTGTGTTGTGAAGCTGGGCTGTGAATTCATCAGCCAGGCACCTTCACTTGCTTGTATCCTGGCTGTGTTCACACTGCCTAGCCTGGGTTGTATCCAGCTGGTGCTCAGAAGCAGTAGTGGGAATGACCCCTGTGTACATGCATGGGTAGACTAGCTGGGCACATAGATGAAGCCCACCAATGAGCCCATCTCTCCTCCGGCTTCTGCTCTTCACCTTTCCTTCACAAGTGCGACGGCCCATTTCCTACACCACCACGGACCGCCCCAGATTAATTTCAGGTTGGTTGGATCCAATTTGGTTCTCAAGTTAAAAAAAAAAAAAGTGTAATTAAAAAACAATAACAACACTGGCCCAGAGGTTCCTATCACAGCCGATTAGTCACAGGGGTTTATAATGGGAGCACACACAGCCTTGAGTGCTGCTGAAGGTGTGCCAGGCAGAAGTGGGCAGGCTGCTCTGCCTGCCTGCTTATTTACAGTCCCAGGAGGACACACTGAGGTCAGGCGGGGGCCCCAGGTCCCCCATCTCAGAACAGCTCTTGTTTCTTTTTGTTCCTGGTCTTTCTGCCTTCTTCGATGCCTCATTTCTAGCAGTTTTCTGCAGCTTCACCTCGTCCTTCTCCATATGGGACCCACTGAGATGCTCCCCCATATTTATTAAGCCTCTTCATAGAGGCTTTTCCATGTGCTGTGGATTCCCCAGAGAGCATAGATCTGGCAATGTGGTACTAGAAGAACCTTCTTGAGACTCCTCCTCAAACCTCCAGCCCTCAAGATAGATAATTTATGGCTAGATATAAGGAGAACCTGTCTGTACATAGTTTCTTCTGCTGATGACTTTGTGGAGTGGGGATACTTGTGCCCCATCCCTTTGCAGATGGAGAAACTTAGGTTTGGCCAGGGCAAGCCAGAAAGTGTTTTATGGGGTTCAGCTGCCACACTGTACAGTGAGGAGTACACAAGAACACAAGGCAAGCCCCAAATCCACAGCACCAGGACAGACCTTGAAACCATCTGGCTAGACAGAAAACCTTTTATGGGGGCACAGGACAAACAGGTACAAAGAGAGGTCTTCACTGTGATGGATGACCAGTGGGCAGGTCCAGCGGGCTTTGACAACAGCTTGCTGTGGTGAACTGAGCCTTTCTGAGTATATGGCACTGTCTGTGGAGCAAGTGCCTGCACACCAGTCTCTAAATCTCATGGGGCTCACTCCCATGGTCTCTGCCTTTCCACATCTCTGAAGCCTGAAGTTGCAAGGGAATTGGGGCATTGAGTGGCCGGAGAGCAAATCTGAATCTAGACCTTCAGCAGCTCTCCCAAGAGCAAGCAGTTCCAGGCTGGGAGCTAGACGGATGTCTGTGGTGTGTGCCCATAAATATTATTTTTGTTGTAATTAGCAGCCAGTATTTGAAAACAGGTCATTTTTTAATTTCCTTGAAAAATAGAAAGGTGAGTGCTGGATCCCACACCCAACATGGCAGCTTTGCCTCTAGCCCCTCAATCCAAGGCCAAGGGTCATCTTTTCTTTTTCTTTTTGATTCCTATTGTAGCCCAGGCTAGCTTCAAACTCCCTATGTAGCTGAGGTAGCATTGAACTGGTGCTTTCCTGGCCCTCACTTCCTCAATGCTCGGATGCCAGGTGTTTCTGTGTTATTGGGGACTGAACCTAAGGCTTCCTGTGTGCTCATCAAACATTCTACCAACTGAGTCACATCACTAGCACAAAGCCTCCCCCCTCCCCCACAGTGTGTGTGTGTGTGTGTGTGTGTGTGTGTGTGTGTGTGTGTGCTTGTGTGTGATATTAATGTTTGGACCTAGGGCCTTACATATGTCAGACAAGTGCTTTATCACCAAGCTGCCACCTAACCCTAACACCAAGCTTCATGTCCGGGATGGAGAGAGCTTCTGGGATTTGGGAAGGGCAGACTTAATTAATTAATTTAAATCTTTATTATAAGTTCTCAGTATGTAGCCAAGGCTAGCCTCAAATTTCCTATCCTTTATCTCCAGCATTTCAAGTGCTGGGATACAAGTATGTGCCACCACTTTTGGTTTTGAAAGTGGCAAAGAGGGGCAGGGGACCATCGTCACCCTGACTGCATTCTGAGTCCTTCCATGGAATTTTCTCCATCACCTGATTCTTATGTATCCCCCGCCTGATAATGATGACAGAATGGGGTAAGTCTCATGAGTGAGAAGACAGCCTCCATGTTGCAAGTTACTAGCCTAGGAGAGAAGAGAGCAGGCTGGGCTAGGGACTTCTCAAGAGCCTGGGTTATGGAGGGTTAAGCCCATGTTGAGGAAATGTAGCCGGCAAGCTGGAGGAATGAACCAGCCTGGAGTTATCATGATTAATGTTATTTCAAAGACTTAATTTCCCCCTCTTTCAGGAATGTTTGCATGCTGTGGTGCAGAATGCTGTTTCTTGATTTGGAGTGTCCTTTCCCTGGAGTAATTGGGAACAAGGTCACTGTTCTCCAGGCGGACTCTGAGCAGCAGGCCTGGCAGCAGGATGATGTTGATGATGTGAGAAGCCACAAGGAGCAGGGCGACACGTTTTTCTGCTGGCTGTAGTACTTCTCTGTGTCTCAGTTTTCCCTAACTCTTGCAATGCTTTCCAGATGGTGGTGAGCAACCACTGGCACCCCACTTATCCAGGGACAGCCAGGAGGCAGAGTTGACTATTTTCCCAGCAGTGGCTCAGGTGATTGCCATATGGTTGATCCCTGGACAGCATGTTGAAGGGCAAAGGTGATGAAGACAGAGTGCTGGGTCAGCTCTTGGCATCATGGACAGGTCTCAGCATGTGTGTGACTTCCGCCTACACCATCACCATCATCACCATCAACAATACCGTTATCACCATCATCATCAACGTCATTCTTAGCACTAGCAGCAGTATCACCGCCATCATCACAACCACCACCATCACCAACCCTACAGCCATCATCGTCAACACGACCATCCCTACTATAATCCACCGCTGTCATCATCATCACATCAAAATCATCACCACCTCTCAATTCTCACCAACCACTGTCACCACCCCCATAATTACTGTCACCGTTAAAAGTGTCACCACTACCATTGTTAATCACCATCGTGCCAACACCATCATCACCACCACTGCCACCTCCCTCACTATTGCATCTTCAACATATGCCATCAGCATCATCTTCATCAACGTTTTCTCTGTCATGGCCAGACCTTGTCTAGCCGTCCATTCCCCCTGCTCTTCGAAGTTAAAGAGACTGACATTCACACCAGCTACTTTAACACACAGGAGTAACAATACTGAAGCTCCTGGGTGCTATGGACAAAGCCTGCTGGCTGACAGTCAGGAGACCCATCACACCGTAGAACATTCTAAAGACAAGAAATGTAAAGTGTAAAGATTATGCCATAGGCTGGGCACAGTAGCTCACTGTCATCCTACTACTGGAGAGTCTGAGGCGGAAACAGCCTGAGACCCAGGCTAGCCTGGGCTATGCAGCAAGACCCTGTCTCTCAACCCTGAAAAACTAACAAAACAACAAAAAGATTTGAAAAAACCCACTTACTTCCTTTCACTAACATGTGGGGAAACTGAGGCCAGCTCTGGCCAGGGAATAGATGCTGGAGTTGCAAAGTCTTGAATTCAAATCTCTCTGACATCATCTAGGCGATGTGATCTTGCACGAACCATCTAACCTCCGAGTCTCAGTTTCTTCATCTGTAGAATGGGAGGTAGCAGCTTTCAGATGGCCTCCAGGGAGTGTCTTCTTCTGGCATATAAACCCTCGCCTGTATGCTCCTAGCTGCCCCAGCACAGCTGCATGCCAACAGTGTTAGCACTGATGTAACTCACCAAGGCTTGGAGGCTATAGCTTCTGTTCCTTCTCCTTCTTTCTCCCTTCTTCCTCTCCCTTCCCTGCCTGTATTTGTGCCCCCCTTCTCCCTTATCACTCACCCAGGGAGAGGTCAGCTGCTGCATTCTGAGTCCATTCACACGGGCCTGCAGGGAAGCCTCACAACATCCAGATGCCGCCTGCCAGTGAGCCAGGATGACCTCTCCTCCAGTCCCACTCTGGTCCTGCTCACCCAGGTTGAGACCGCTTTGGCCCACAGGAGGCTGCATCTTCGAGGGAGACCCTGGTTGTCTGACTCCCAAGCCCAGGCAGCTGATGGTTTAAACTGTGAAGTTATCTGGGGGCTAATCCTCCAAAAGGAAAGGATGGGAAATGAACAGGTCATCTAGTCCGAGGTCTCTCTATGTTAACTCTCTATGGTAGTTAACTCTCTATGGTATTTCAAAGAAAGCCACACCTAGATCTTGATCAAAAGTACCTGAACCTGCTACACTGTGGTTCACAGTGCATGTTGGAGGCTTCGTGAAATGAAACATGTGACAGCATAAACTAATGAGCATAACCTCCCACCAACAACCCAAGGATGCTGAGCTCAACTCAATGGGGTTGATGAGCTTGTCATTCCTAGCTGCCCAGATCAGTCTGTCTGTCTATCTGTCTGTCTGTCTACCTATCATCTATCATGGATGCTAAGGTTCCCGCACTGAAACCACATCTCACTGTCCTACCACAAAGATCCCTGGGATCAAGTTTAGGTTGTCAGACCTGGTGGCAAGTGCTTTACCCACTGAGCTATCTCACTGGCCCAGTTTTCCAGTTTTAAACTTTCCTGTCCCCTGAGCCTTCCTGGCTTTGATCAATATTTCATTCCTTATTGGAAATGGAGAAACAGAGGCTTAGGGCAGAGGATGGTGGATGGTGATAGGGACCAGCCACGTGTTTTGGCAGATGAGGTACAAGGTTGCTACACATAATCAGGGGTCAGTCACCTCTGAAGTCTCTTCTAGGTCCATTTGCTGTATATTTCTGGGTTTTCTGCCCTGGGAGGCTTAGGAAACCATAGTAACAGGATGGAGGAACCCAGATACCTGGTGTCCCCAAGGCTGTATAGAGAGAAGAAAGGTCCTTTGGGATTTCTCCCTGGCCACATCCAGCTCCCTTAGGAATATCAGGGAAGGCCCACCAGCAAGGCTGCAGAAAGAACAGGTTCCCTGATCCAGCAGATGGCACATATTCCTGTAAGTTTGTCCACAATTTTTCCCAGCTTCTTGGTGTAGGTTTATACCCCAAGCCATGAATATGGCTCATGGATAGTCATAGGAACCTGGAAATGGAGACACAGAGCAATTACAGGACCAGCTCAGGCCTCCCAACACATTGTGGCAGACGCAGGGTTGGAGTCTAGGTGACTTTGCTGCACACTCAGGAGCTCATGGTAAATATACGAAATGTTCTTGTGTATGTTGGATCCTCTGGCTAGAGGACCTTCTGCCAGTACAGCTGGATCAGTGTGATGGTCCATCTCGACAGCTTGGCTGGTGTTAGAATCTCCTAGGAGACATACTTCTGGGCATGTCTGTTAAGGTGTTTCCAGAGAGGTTAAAAAGATGTGGGAAGACCTGCCTTCAATATGGGTGGTACTCTACCATGAGCCCGGGTCCAGACCGAGTAAAAAGGAAGAAGTGGGCTGGGATGTAGGTCATCTGGTAGAGAGCTTGCTTAGCGTTCACAAAGCCGTGGCTTCAGTCCTTAAGATCACATAAACTGTGTTATCCCAATACCAAGGAGGCAGAGGCCAGAGGATCAGAATTTCAATGTCGTCCTTGGCTACATCAAGAGTTCAAGGCCACCCTGGGATGCACGAGGCCCTCAAAACAAAACAAGCAAGCAAACACCTTCCTTCATAAACAGGAGGGGAGAAGTGAACTGAGAACCAATATTTATCTCTCTCTACTTCCTACTCGAAGGTGCAATAACCAGCTTCCTCACCCTGCGGCTGCCACGCCTCTCCCATCATGGTATACTGTACCCCCCAAAACCGTGAGCTAAACAAACCATTCCTTCCTTGAGTGGCTTTTGTCGGTCTCAGTAATGAGAAAAGGGAGACATGGTGGCAGGGGTGTGAGACATCTGGTCACATCGCATCCACAGGAAGCAGAGAGAGAATGCAGGGGCACAGCAGGCTTTCTTCTTCTGATTGGGCCCAGGACTCCAGGCCATTAAACAGTGCTGCCCACATTTGGAGGGAATCTTCTCACCTCCGTTAATGTGATCTGGCCTCACTGATGAGCCAGCAGGTTTGTCTCCAGGATGATTCTGGATCTTATCAGTTAGACAATTTTAACCACCACGAGGTGTGACTTTGAATTGATGTGATCTGTTCCTTTCCTGTGATAAACACTTTGATTTCTGTGGGAGGAAATCAAAGGGCATATGGATCATGTCTGATGTTATTTTATTCTATTTCACTTGGTTTATTTGACTTTTGAAGCACGGTGTCCCTCTATAGTTTGTGTTATAATAGAGAACACGTTCACACACCCCCAATTCTATTACCCTCCTACAACGTGCCCTTCACCCTAGTGTGTGGCTTTGATTTCTGTCAGTGAATGTCATTTTCTGTTCTTGAGGCTTCCTAATGGGACACCGAGAAGGAGGCGTTTACTTCTGGTTTCTTTCTTTCCATCATTGTGATACCTCTAAAGATTTGTTCATTTGCTGGTGGGTGACATGGTTCAGGGGTACGGGTGCTGCCACACAAGCCTGATGACCTGAGTTCCACACCTTTTGTTTTGAGGTCAAGGCCATCATAGGCTGTAAGACCTGCTTTTTTTCTTTTCTTCTCTCTCTCTTTCTTTCTTTAAAAAAAAGATGTATTTATTTGTTATGTATACAGTGTACTGTCTGCTGGTATTCCTGCAGGACAGAAGAGGGTGTTAGATCTCTCTATAGATGGTTGTGAGCCACCATGTGGTTGCTGGGAATTGAACTCAGGACCTCTGGAAGAGCAGCCAGTGTTCTTAACCTCTGAGCCATCTCTCCAGCCCAAGACATTGTCTTAATACCACCCCCCCCCAAAAAAAACAACAAAAACCAAAGAAATTTTTCCATTGGTCTCACTGTGTGGTCAGCTTGCTTGGGTTGCAGCCCACACAGAACCCGCATCACAGTCATGCTGGACACAGCCAACAAAGGTAGCATCTGGGGATCTTGGGGACTAGTTTTCTGGAAGCTTTGGACTTCAGTGTGGTGTTAGTTCCTTTCCAATGGGAAGTGGGTCTCTAGTGACCAGGCACTGTAACTAGCCAGCTCTGTGCTGGATATTGGTTTTTTTTTTTTTTTTTTTCAACTTCAAACAAACTAGTCTCCTGAGAAAAGGAAGCTTCAGCTGCCCTGTGGACAGGTCTGTGGGTGCATTTTCAACCACTGATTCATGATTAATATGTGAGGAACCAGTGGGCAGGTGGTCCTGCGTTCTATGAGAAGCAGGCTGAGTGAGCCATGAAGAATAAGCCAGTGAGCAGAGCTCCTCCATGCCCTCTGCTTCAGTTCCTGCCTCCAGGTTCCTGCCTTGACTTCCCTAGATGACTGTAAGCTACAATCCTTTCCTTCCCTAGCTGCTTTTGGTATTGTCAGTTTACCACAAAGCCAACTAGGACAAGCTTTCACTTGTAGTTTGCAAAGGGAAGGTACACTGAGGCATGCCACCCTTTGGAGACTCCAAGATGGGATGCTACACTCGACCCTGACAGCCACAATGAGGTCCTTAAAGCCCAGAGATGGGGTGAAGGGTGGTTTGAGGGCTCTCAAGCACTTACAGAGAGCAAATGACAAACTTAGGTTCACCAGCTCTCACTCTGGGTCAGTGGGTAAGGAAGGTCTTGTATCTTCCAGCCACAGGGCTGCAAGGCCTTCAGATCACATGCAGGTATAATGGTGCTGGGTCTGGGTGGGACTTGGAGGAGAGGGCTTGCCTCCTCCGAGTCAGGCCTGGGCAAAAAGTTTTAAAAACCATTCTGCTTGCTGAATTCTGCTGAGAACTTATATATAACTTCGTAAATTGTATCCTTAGATACAAAGGGGTGAAGGATGAGTGGGGTCCCCAAATAAGGAGTGAGGACACCAGTTGGACACGGGCGAAATATTGCCTGAGCCTCCAGTGGCTCTCAGGATGTTCTTGCCTTCGGGCTGGAGACTCCCTTCCTCTATTAAGAATGTCACCACTTCCCCAGTAGTACGTGTTCTGTGAAACAGGGCTCCAAGGGCTCCCCTCAAGCCCCTGCCTCCACTTACCCTCTCAACTTTATCATGTTGCATGGTGCTGGTTACACCTGAGGACCCAGGAGGACACAGAAGGACCAAGACTGTTCATCTGTGTGGGCAGAGTTCCAGGTGGCACCAGGGCGCATGGGGGAGCATTAGCTAGGCTGAGCTTCTGGAGAGGGGTATGCGGTAGAACAGACTTAGAGAGTTGGAGATGTGACCAATAGGTGGCCCAGTGTGGTGGCTTGGAAGAAAATGACCCCCAAAGGGAGTGGCAGTATTAGGAGGTATGGCCTTGTTGGAGTAGATGTGGGTGTGTTGGAGGAAGTGTGTCACTGAGGAAGTGGGTTTTGAAGTCTCATATATACTGCCCATTGTCAGAGACTACTTCCTGTTGCCTGCAAGCCAAGATGTAGGACACTCAGCTACTTCTCCAGCACCATGTCGGCCTGCTTGTCCCCATGTTGCATCATGACAATAATGGACTAAACCTCTGAAAACGTAAGCCACCCTGTGGTGATATACATTTAATAAAATTAATCTAGACTATCAGAAACAAACCACAGCCACCCAGCCAACTCCTCAGGCCTGTCTCCAAGAATCTTCCAACTGAGCCAAAAACGGAGGGAAAGTCTC
Source organism: Phyllotis vaccarum (assembly GCA_033318265.1). Classification (NCBI taxonomy): domain Eukaryota; kingdom Metazoa; phylum Chordata; class Mammalia; order Rodentia; family Cricetidae; genus Phyllotis; species Phyllotis vaccarum. Next base: position 55,262,388 of record JARWLC010000003.1, on the reverse strand, counting down.
TGGGAAACAGGCCCCCTCTTTAATTCCTCTGCCCAGCTCTCTTAACTTCCTCTTTCCACGTTCCTAAAGCTAGAATTAAAGGTGTGGGTCACCCCTCCCTGACCTGGCTTGGTTCTGTGGTTGACTCTGATAGTCCAGATTAATTTTATTAAATATGTTTCACCACCCACCCCAATAAACTGTTCTTCTTTATAAGAGTTGCTGTGGTCCTGGTGTCTCTTCACAGCAATAGAAACCCTAACTAAGATACCCAGCCGCAGTGGCCCCATCGCTTGCTCAAAGCTGGTCACTTGAATTGTGTATTTGACTGTGGTCTCAAGTTAATGAGGCTATTTGTTCATGATGGAACAAAGGAGGAGAAGGCTCAGGGCAGGGGATACGGGAAGTCTCGGACCATACAGTGTGCTGTCTGTTTCCCATGCCTTGCCAGGTTTGCTTGCCCAAAGGACACAGACATGTAGGAATTGTGAGTGCAGGACTCTTTCCTACCTGAAAAGTTCTGTGGCCATAGAGATGGCTCTTGAATTCAGCAGGAACTAGAAACAGCCCTTCCCTGCCAAGGTCAAGGTATGCAGGATGGGAGAAGGTAGTAGGAACACAGAGAGGTCACCGTGATCCACAGAGGACTCTGAGGGCTTAGGGATCCCGGTGCTGGGAGAACAGTTAGCAGCAGCCCCTACAGAATCACGTGGTGCCTGTCACTCCTGATCTTCAGGGGAGGAGCTCACCAAGGAGAGTCACCATGTCCCAGCCTGAAAACAGCCTGATGTTTGTGTAGAGCCTACTCACATTCTCTTGCAAGGCTAAATCAACTCTAGGTGGCTCATAATAGTACAGTGACTGGTACTGAGCAGGCTGCTATTTACTCTACAGCTCAGGGGTCAGTGATGGAAGCAAAAACCTAAGTGTTCAGTAAGGATTTTTTTTTTTTTTAAAATTCACGGGCCTTTGTTCCATTTTGTGTTTCTGAGACAAGGTCTTATTATGTAGCCTAGGCTAACTACCAACTCACCTTGAAGCCAAAGACGAACTCTTGGCCCTCCTGCCTCCTAAGTGCTGCAATTGCAGACCTGCATGCACCACTGCATCTTCAGTGCACAGTTCTGGGGTTGAACACAGGGCTTCCTCATGCTAGGTGAGCACTCTACCAACTGAACCACATCCCAAGAACTGAACTTTCTGCTTGATTCCTGGATATAAATCTGCTGTATAGAGAGGTGCAGCCATAACATAGGAAGCCTAGAGCTGGTCCTAAACCTGGCTTGAGTCACCACTGTGGACCTAGCCTGTTAGCTGGTTTCCAGATTTGGGGACTTTAAAAAAGCCAGGACCCTTTGGTGATCAAGCCTGCTTCATGGCAGTGGGAACTCCCTCTAAGCCCTTCCCAAAGGGACATGCTGTCACTTATCAGAACGATGGGATACAGAGGCTAAGTCAGTGAGCACTAGGTTCAGTGTCAATGAGTCTTAAGAAAGAAAGCAGAATGCAGTCAACATTGGCCTTTGGTATGTACACATACACATGCATCCCTGTGCAGACATACTCACAAGTGAATAAAACACACACACACACACACACACACACACACACACACACACACACGCACACGCACGCGCACGCACACTCACACGCACATGTGTGCGCGCGCACACACATGAGAGGTGGGGGAGGGAGGGAGGGAGGGAGAGAGTTCCCTGGGGATGCTGAAGTAGGAGAGTCTGAGTTTGAAGCTGGCCTGGGTTATGCAGTGTGACCCTTTCTCAAAATAAACAAGAAACCAAACAAAACCAGGGAACTAGAGAGATGCTGTTAATGGCCATCTCTGGCACATGGACGACAAGCTATCGATAACAAAATGGAGCAAAGGAAGGGAATTTACTGTTTATCTATAACAGAAACTCTAAAGCTTGGCCTGAAGAGGGCGCTGTGGGTCTGGCAGCAGCGGTTTCCTGGTCACGAGAGTCAAGGTAGCTGGGCTCCTATATAACGGCTCAGGGGTTAAGATCACTTTCTGCTTTAACAGAGGACCCTGGTTCAGCTCCCAGCACTCACATAGGGCAGCTCACAACTGCCTATAACCAGTTCTAGGGGGATATGATATCTGGCCTCTGCGGGCTCTCCAGGCAGGTGAGCTACTGAAGGCTGTTGTGGGGTGTCCACCAGAGAAGACCACTGGAAAACAGGTTTACGATAATAGGAAGTCTTTATTAGCCCAGCAGTGACTCACTGGGTGTTCGGGATCCCAGTCTTGAGCATTTCTCAGGGTGGGCTTTTAAGCACAAAAGCGTATTCTGGGTTGAGCCAAGAACAGTTAGCCAGAGCTAACTGCAGAAGCCAAAGAGCATGGTTAGTAAAGGTAGGGACTTTCTCAGAACTGTGGACTTCTATGGGTCAGGTCTTTGTTCCCATTTCGTCGGGTGGTGCTGTTTACCTGCTGGGTTCCCAGGCTTGGATGGTACTTACATCATGGAGCCAGGTGTGATAAGATCTGAGTGCTTGTTCCACAGACAAGCAGGTGTGTACACACACACACACACACACACACACACACACACACACACACCAAAAGTAAGATGGATTTAGTCACTAACCATTTTCTGTCTCCTTCCCATTTTAATTTTATAGGGAAGTTTTTGGAAGTCCATTTTTTTACTTTTTGTCTTTTTTTTTTCTATTTGTTTTGTGGTGTGGGGGATGGTACTGGGGCTTGCACGTGCTGGGCAAGTCTCTACCACTCAGCCTGAAACCAAGCTCTAAGTATAGTGTGTAGGTGACAGAACACTCCCATGTCACTGAAGGTTTATGAAGTCAGCTGGTGGTGACGTTTAGACTTCCCTGTTTCCTTATTTCAAGAGAGCTTTTCTTTTATGAAACATAGCTCCCTGGGTAGACGTGGAATTATGTAGTAGATAACAAATCCTAGGTAGACGTGGAATCATGTAATAGATAACGAGCCCTGGGTAGACGTGGAATCATATAATAGATAACGAGCCCTGGGTAGACGTGGAATCATGCTATAGATAATGAAGTGGTGTAGTCCAAGGAAAGGAATAATTGAAACTCCAGGGGTCGGTCTGCAGAGGGCGCTGTGGGCCCTGCAGCAGTGGCTTTTTGGTCTTAAGAGTCGGGATAGCTGGAGCTCCTACAGCTTCTTCAGCTCTCAGCTTCCCCCACTTGAGGGCAATGGCTCCCATAGTCTTCAGAGCACCCCTACAGTGGTCTGTCTCTGGAGAGATACCAGTGTACCAGGTTTTCTTTTTGGGGGGCTACCAACTGGCTACCAAATGATGACACAAAGACTTAATATCAGGTATGAGTGCTCTGTCTTATCTTATGCTCATTTCTGGCTAGCTCTTTTAACTTAACCTGTTTCTCTTTATCCACATTTTGCCTTGGGTTTTTTTTTTTTTTGTTTTTTTTTTATGGTTTCTTTCTGTATGTTTTTACCTGCTGTTTCAATGTCTGGCTGGCAGCTGCCTGACTTCTGTCCCTGGGTGTCTTCCTTGTTCAATCTCTGTTCTCTCCTCTCTCCTCCTCTGATCAAACCCAGATTTCTCCCTCATGTGTTCACTCTGCCTGACAGCCCCACCCATTCGTCCTTTGCCTAGCCATTGGTAGTTCAGCTCTTTATGAGACCAATCAGGTGCCTTAGGCAGGTAAGGTGAAACACATCTTGACATCATTAAACACGTATCCTTTGTATCCTTCACACTTTTACACACGTAAAGCAATGTTCTGCGGCATAAACAAATACTTTTCTGTAGTTAAAGTAGTAACTCCACAACACTCCTGGGAGCACCTTACAGGGAGATCCTGTTATAGATCAAATGTGTAGTGTTTCCCTGACGTGGCTCCTGAGACCCCCTTCCCCACTTCCAAGCTGTGTGTCTTCAATAGGGTCTGCATGTTCCCCTCACAAGGATGTTGGGGACACTGTTTTGGGGAAGGGACTCTTTTTTTGAGCCTCTTCTAGTGAGAGCCTTAATGTAGGGTGTGCTGGAGGGGACGTTCTCTGGGTGTGTGCAGAAGCCTGTCTTCCTTGGGCTGTCACCTCGGGGATTGTTTTCATGTTTTCCATAGTCCTGAGAATTGGGGGGGGGGCACACACTTCTAGGGTGGAGTTCTCTTAGATCTGTGACCAGTGGCTTCGCTTATATTTGCAAACACATATCATAGCTGGGCACGGCATGTGTGGGTAACCTCAGCACTTGCGGGTGAAGGCAGAGGAATCGAGAGTTCAAGGTCATCCCCAGCTACACAGTGGATCTGAGCTACAGGAGATCCTGTCTCAAAGTCCCCACAGCCAACCCCCTCAGCCAGGAGCACCTACCACTAACACATAAGGAAGAAAGACACCCCTGACCCTGCTGAGCCCTCTGAGGTCATCTTTCTCTGTGGGGCTGCTTTCTGTTCGTTCACTCTGCAGTTAGTTCAGAATCCTTGATAAGGAACTTGCTGGTGGCTGTGTAGCTTCCCTCCTGGAAGGCAAGGTTTAGGTATGACAGGCTCGGTTTACCTGCCCCATGTTCATGTTGATCATCCGAATCCATGCTGTTAGGGGTCCCCCGGCCTGCCTAGCCTTGAGTGACAACTCTTTTGGTGGGTTACATTTCTAACCCTCTTGAGTACATTCCTTTCAGAGCTTCAGGTTTCTCAAATGGGGAGGGTGCTGAAGGGAAGGTGGATGCTGGGAGGGCCAGGTCTGTGCTTTCATGGCCAGTAGGATTCAGTGTGAGATGCAGGCTGTGGGAGGGAGAGGAGAGGTACCCACTTAATGCTCTCCAGAAGAGGGGCTTTTCAGTCTACTAGTCCTGGGTATGCAACTGAGGCTCTGTTCTAGCACCTTTGTGTGACATCCCCAGGAAGAGTGTGCAGTCTTGGGTGTGGTGGGTGCTGGGCTCCTTGCCTGGTCCCTTAATAGTCACCTCTGCTGGGACTCTGCCAATATAGGGCCAGAGCTGTGGTACCACGTCGAGCCAAATTGCCATGATTAGCAGATAAAAATCCCATCTGTGGGGGAATTTATGAGCTTTATTACTGTCGATAGAACCGATCTGAGGAGAAGGATGAACCTGAGGGGTAAGAGCGCTCATGGTTAGCTGAGAAGCAATGACTTTTAAATCAGGCCGAAGGGTCCCTGCTGGTGTCTAGGCCCAGGAAGCAGCTGCAGAGGGAGGGGACACAGGGACAGCTGTCTGGAACCTTGCATGCTGTGGGTGCTTAATGAGTACTATATTTCTATGTTTCTGGTTTCCTCCCTTCTCCTGGAGACTAAGTCAGGTGGCTGCACGGAGACAGTCTTAGCTGTCCTTGTGGCCTCTGTGTGTGGTGTAATTGTCCACCTTTATATTTTCTTCCACCCCCAGAGGATTAGGAGGGAGGGTTGGGGGGGGGAGACCAGGCTCTGCTCGGCTCCCTGATTTTATCTTGTGCTCAGCTGGCGATATTTTCTGGTATCACACGTGGGGACAAAGGCTGCATTCCAGAGAGGTTCCAGGGGACACTGAAGGCCTCCTCTGAGGTCCCTCTCACCCTGATGCTCACTGTCTTGGATGTGGTTTCAAAACTCTTCCTTCCCCACTCAGCCCAGCTCTCTGCCCCTGAGCTCAAGGCTGTGTGTCTGAGCCCCCCCCCCCCCCCCATCGCTCTGCCCCTGAGAGTAAGCCTGTGTGTGGCTGAGGCACACATGGTAACTGGGGCCAGCCTGGTGGGAGTTTTCCTTGTTGGCTTACACAACTGGCTTTTGGAGTAGGGTGGAGATGAAATGAGCCATCCCAGAGCCTCTTTGCTTCCAACTCTTGATAGGACCTTCTGCCCATATGTCCTGTATGCCTGAGGCCCCTCAGTGGCATGATGGTTACAGAGGAAAGGTCCATCCTGGATGACTCAGTTTTGTGGCTATTTGAACTTTAAGGGATTCAGTTTCTCCTTGTCAATAGGGTAGCAAGGCTGGCTGGCAGAATTCCAGTAATACTTAAGGAGTTCATGGGGTTGGAGGTGGGGGAGATGTTCCATTCCAAGCAGGTTCCTATTTTAGTGGCTGCTGAGGTCCAGAGCTTGGCTTTTTAAGTCTGCCTTTCTGGGCTGAGAACGTAGAGAGGGAGGTATCATGGCAGTGAGCTCAGCTTCTGGAACATTCATGGCAAGGTCAGCTGGAGGTCTGTAGAGGTGAGGCAGTATCGATTCCCATGAGCCCCCATTAGCCCGGTGGTTTTGTTTCTGCCTTGAAGCTATGTGATTAAAAGCCAGGTGGGCAAGATGTCACCAGGGGGTGTGTGGAGCAAGGGGGTGGCTCTTTGTGTTGGGACCCTCCTTGTCAGCTGCTGATCCAGGGAAGTGGAGATGAGCAGCTAGCTCACAGCCTGGTTTATGGGGAGACATGTTAAACATTCAGAACATTCTAAAGGGGCATCAGGCAGCCTCACTTGTGAATGAAGTGTTGGAGTGACCATGGGAAGGCTTCCTCATAGTCACATTGGTGTATCCCCCATTTTGCGAAACTTATGAGGGTGCTTAGTTGTGTTTCTTTTGCTATGACCAAAGCAATTTAGGGGGACTCTGTTTAGGTCACAGTCTGAGGTACAGTCCTTTCACGGAAAGGAAGGCATGGTCACAAGAGTGTGAGGTGGCTGGTCACATTACATGCACATAGGAAGCAGAGAGCGATGAATACCAGTGGATGCTACAGGCCTCTAGTGAGCTGAGTCCTGAGAAACATCTGGGAATCCTTAAAGCACCATCCTGCATAGAGACTGACCTAATGCCCACAGTGCCTGGGCTGATAAATCTGGAACCACATACATGGCTCAGTAAAAGTGAGCATCTGGGTAAGGCCTGGGAGGCAGTTTCAAGTTGACTGTGAGAGCTTCCCACTGGACCACTGACTACTGTGAAAACTTCCCCTTGTATCAGCTGAGTATTGTTCTCTGAGGTCAGGAATGTTACAGGAGCTAGGCCGACTTCCAATCCATGGTGGAGGTGCAATGCTGGGACCGCAGTGGCCTGGAAGTTCAGTGCTCTTCAGACCCTTCCTCAGGGCCCATCTTGAGAGCTAGTGAAGCCCAGTTCTTCCTTCCATGACATCCCCTATACTGTCTGCCACCCACCAGTCCCGCTTTGTAAATAGACCCCTGAGTTTATTTGATTGCTAATACTCGTCTGTGCTGTGTCCCCCTGGAGATCTGGGGAGAATCCAGGCCTTACCATTGGGTCCACTCCTTACGCTCTTGGTTTCTGTTTTTAATTGTTTGAGACAAGGTTTTGCCAAGTTACTTCGGTTGACAATACTGTCAACCCAATGGGAAGACTCACCTAGGGGACACACCTCTGGCCAGGTCTGTGAAAGAGTTTCTAAATTAAGGTAAACTGAGTCATAAAGATCAAACATAAGTTTGGATGGCTTCACCCCATGGGGTCCTGGGGAACCAAAAGAAAAAAAAGAGTTGAGAACTAGGATTCATCTCTTTCTCTGCTTCCTGAGTGTAACCAGCCACCTCACACTTGTCACCATGGCTTTCCTGCCACAAGGGACTGCGAACCCTCAAACTGTGAGCCAAATTAACCCCCCAAGTTCCTTTCGTCAAGTCACAATGGGGGGGGGGAAGTAATCACACCCTAACCTTGAACTCACTTTGTAGACCAGGCAAGCCTTGAACTCACCACCTTCCTGCCTCAGATTTTTGCATAGCTGTGTTACAGACCTTCCGTGCTACCAAGCCACAATGAGCTTGGGCTTCTATAGCTGAACGTTTCTTTAAAGATTTTAGTTGGTCTTGAAGTCCTTACGCCTGTGATCTGCCTGAAGCTCTGGGGGAGTCATGTGGACTTGATATGGTATAGTGCTGATGGCTGGCTGTATCTCCCTCACTCTGCTCAGCCTTCTACAGAGAGGACATGACCTCTCTGTTCATACTCCACGCTCTTGTCTCATAGCCCAAGGTGACACTTGACTCAGGGCCCTGTGTTTGGGTGGTAGAAACAAGCTAGATGTCAGATGGTGGATTTTCCTGTGAAAGGCAACCATGTGGGGACTTCTGTGCTGGAGACAGTGACCTTGGGCACCAGGGCAGCCATGATGAGGTTCATTCTGGGACAAAGGCTCTGATTTGTGACATATCTGACTCTTAAGCCCAGGCCCCATGTCTATCCATCAGTAGCTCTTAGCCTTGCATGTAGCCAGTTGCCTCTGCGTGACAGAGCAACATCCGCTGGGCCACAGGGTGTTCTATGCTGTGCTGCTCATTTCTGTCAATCTCTCCCAGCTTTTGGGAAGCTTCTCTCTCCCTCCCTTTACATACATGAAGGGTCATCATGCCAATGTCACATCCCTAGATTTGGTGACAGTGGGATTGGATACAGAACCACCTTCCTATTACTCCTTTACCACTCTCCTGTGACTCTGCCTTGATCACGGGAAGCACGTAGCCTTTCTTTGTGAGGTCAAGGGCAGAGCTGGTCTCAAAAGCAAGCACCTTCTAGCAAAGGATGCACTGGCCTTGTGTGGGGGTTTCTAGTGGGGTGCAAGCAATCCCTTGGCACCCCATGCTGAGTGTTCTAGGGTTTGGTGGTCAACATATTGGGATCTGGGGCAGAAGGTCCCTGAGTGTCTTATCTGTGAGGGTCCAGGTTCGCCCTACCCTTCCTTGACTTCTCTGAGTCTGTGAGAGACAGCAACAATACCCGATATGAGGAACAGAGGCAAGCTGGTCTGTGCCCTCTTCTTGGGTTCTTCCTGCCTCCCATGTAGGAAGTCATCCATATTGTTTCGTTTGGTGGCAGCTGATGGGCACAAGTAGCCTTGGCGAGGGGGCCCAAGCAGGTCGTAAGCTCGTAGTCTGTCCTTCAGTCTGCTCTGCCAGCTGAGCCCATGTTCTGCTGAGCACCTACTGTGTGTCAGCCTCTGGCGTGTCCTTCTGCTCTTAGTGGCCCCACTGGGACTTGTGTGAGAGCTGTCTGACACCTGGAATAGGGCTGGGCATCTGTGTTTTGTCAACATATTGGGATGGGTGGTCACAGTTCCCTGTGGTCACTAGGCAGCAGCTGAGGCTCCAGGGTGGGCAGGGAGGAAGGGTGAGACTGGGTCACATGGCAGCTGTGAGGAGAGTCTGTGGACGTGTTGGGCATCTCCTATCTTCGGAGCAGGTGGGAGCTGAGGTGAGCTCTGCCAAGGGCCCCTGACTTGTATCTTGGGCATTCATACGGAGTGCTGGCTATGAGGATCTCCCTCTATGTTGCAGTACCAAGGGGCACACCTGGTACCAAGTGGGTGTGGGGTCTGGGTGCAGCAGCTGCTTCTGTGTCCTGCTACATGGCCCAAAGCAAGCATGACATCTGCTGGATTTCCCACTCAGGACTGAGCCTGGAGCCTTCATATAGGAGCTGTCTGATGCTGGAGCCAAGCTCTGAGGGCAGGTACGGGTCTACCTGGACACCTTATTGGCCATGTTTCTGCCCACTAGGCTTTCTGCTGTTTGGCTCCACAGTGACTTGACTTTACTAGTCATCTGGGGTGAGGTTGAGATCCCCAAAGATTTCCTCACTCCCAGGGAGGGACACACGCCTCTCTGGAACAGCCAAGCTCATGTAGCCCGCCCTCAATAGAGTAATAACTATAATTTCTTCCATGTGACCTGGGCTTTGAGTGATATTATGACTGAATGCAAGGAACAGTGACCATTGTAATTGACACTTCAAAAGCATTGCCACCCCCACCAAAGGGCGCCTGGGTGCTGGGCAACCGGGGCTGGGGTGCCACCTCCGATCCCAGCTGTTTGGCTTGTGGCTGTGTTGTAAACAATAATGACTCATGGCTGTGACTGGGGCTCACCCTCCAGAAGAAGCCAAGGCTTTGTTCCCATTTCTGGTCCTTTTCGTAGCTCTGTTGCTTAGGGCTGGGCCTGTGCTGGGGCTTTGATGTAATCAGTAGAGGAGAGGCATTCCCCAAAGCTGCACACAGCATGTAAGTGACAGGGCCAGACTCACCCAGCTTTTAATCCCATTCCATACACTTCCTTGTCAATTGGTATCCCCTTAGGGCACAGGAGTGCCAGGATGAGGCACAGAATGCTGGAGGTGGGGCATTTCAGGTTCATTCTGGAGGACAGGCTGAGAGCAATTCCAAAGGGGATCGTTTGGAAAGCCAATGTCTACTTCCCCACGGCTGGGACAAACACCCCCAACCAAAAAAGCATCTTAATGGAGAAATTGTTCATTTGCTTCATGGCGCAGTTCATCAGGTCAGAGAAGTCACAGCAGCAGGAGCTTGAGGTGACTGGTCACATGGTCCACAGCAAAAAGCAGAGAGACATAAATGGCTGTGAGAAAAGCTCAGCTTGCTTCCTCCATTTTGTCCAGACCAGGGTTCTTGTCTAGGGGATGAGTCCGCCCACAGTTGAGATGGGTTTTTCCATATAATTTAGGTAGCCTGCAGATGCACCCGGAAGCCATCTCCCTGGTGATTCTAGACCTTGTCAAACTGACATTAACCCCCAGAATCAGCATTCCTGGGATGTGCTCTACTTCTTTGGGCTCCTCATTTGTTCATTCATTCATTCAGCCACAGTTCCTGGCTCCCTCTCATGTTCCTATCACCTCTAGATCCTGGAGGCTCAGTTCTGGACAAAGCAAACCCAATTCTTGTCCCCTCTCCTGACTCCATTTAGTCTGGGAAGACAAAGCCTAGCAAGCCTGGCAGCCTCTGTTGAGAGCACTGTGGAGAATGAGTGTGAGGGTGTGGTGATAGAAAGAGGCAGTGTTGGCTGGAATAATCAGATGTCAGTCACCCAGAGAATAGATGAGAGTGACAAGCCACAGCGGCATCATGGGGTTTGGGATTCATGGGTTACAGGACATTTTCCCGGTGGAAACCATGGAGCATGGGAGGGACATACAGGAAATTTCATTCCATCTCCACCACAGAGGGCAGGCTGCTTTGGGTGGGGAGAAGGCACCAGGATGGGGTCTTTGTACTGATGGCAGATATGATTCCACCCATGCAGCCTTTGGCACTTCGGAGGGCCAAAGTTCCTCTGTTTCTGGCCTGCTGATTTCTTCACCCCCCTTTTTTGTGCTCCCGGGGAGAGAGAGTTTGGCCTATTCTGTTCTGTGCATTGTGTCGCTCCGTGGGGTCTTGTCTCTGCCACTTGCCTCCTGTGGCTTCTGGGGTGATGGATGAAGATGTGCATACATCATCTCATCCTCTACCCTGTTCAATTCTTATTTTTGGCACCTGAAGAAATACCTGCTTTCTTCGTAATTGGCTCAATTACATCCCATTGTTCTTTTCAGTTATTTGTTTTGAATGAGACACAACACCCCCAGTTGGCTGTGGGCTTGGGGCTTCAGCAGCAGCCTGGTAATTTTTTTCTGGTGCTCACAGCACTGCCTCTGGCCATGTTATCGTTGGGGAGGCTGGGTGTCAGGTGTGGGCTGGGAGCTGGTTGTAGGACTCATGGTCTCAAAAGCTTGGCTTGCCTGGATCCCTTGGATCCTGAGGTTGGCTTGATGAGCCAGGATCTTGGAACAAGTCAAAGGTTCTTGAGAAACTAGAATGCATGATGTTCTGGGAGAGGAGACCTGAGGGACAGGCTTGGCCTTGGGGTGGGGGTGAAACCTTGGCTCAGTGGTTGTGCTCCGGTTTCTCTCTCTCTCTCTCTCTCTCTCTCTCTCTCTCTCTCTCTCTCTCTCTCTCTCTCTCTCTCTCTCTCTCTCTCTGTAAGAGCACTATTGGACAGATAAGGGTATATCTGAAGAAGGGGGATGTGGTACTTGGCTTGTAAGGAAGGCACCACATTCCCAGAGAGGCTCCATGATAATTATGCTGCCTCTGTCCCTTCAGAGGGCCAAGTCATCAGGTGGAGCTTTGTAGAATAGGCTACTTTTCTCTGAGAGACTGAAGTAGTCAGGTGCTCAGTGGAGAAAGGTGTTGAGCTTGAAGAGGTCAGGAATGTACTAGGGTCTGGGAAGCCTTGAATAAAGGGCTGAATCTAGAATGAAGTGCTTGGGAGACATTCTGCTCAGACAGAGGTCCAGATGAGGGACCAGTTGCTGGCTCATGGGTGATGAGTAGGCATGCGGTACAACTGCAGACTAGAGGTCAGATGAATGCCAGACAGCAGAGAATGGTGTGTCTACTGTGGTGGTTTGAAAGAAAATGGCCTCCAAAGGATATGGCACTATTAGGAGGTGTGGCCTTGTTGGAGGAAGTATGTCACTGTGGGGAAGGGCTTTGAAGTCTCTTTTCTCAAACTTCCCTTAGTGACTTCCTGTTGCCTGCAAGATATAGGAGAGGCATGCCTTCAGTCCCAGCACTGGGAAGGCAGAGGTGGGTGGAGCTCTGAGTTTGAGGCCAGCTCGATCTACAGAGAAAGTTTCAGGCCAGCCAAGCTTAGGCAGTGAGAGACAGGGATGGTGAAGATGTGATTGAACAAGGAGCCATGTCCCAGCCCTGGTAAGCAGCACAATCTGGCAGCTTTGGCCTCAGAGTTAAGGACAAAAGAAGGAAGTTATGGACTAAAGTTACTGAGTACCTAAATGGAGGCCTAATAGAGAGCCATTGTGTGAAGCTGTGAAGTTGAAGCCTGGATTGCCTTGGAGAACCTGAGATGCTAGAGATGCCAGAGTCCTGGGATACCTGCTGAGGAGAGCTGCTAACAGGGTGTGGAAGTAGCCCAAGAGAAAGAAGTGCGTTGCAGTCAAACCTGAACGGGGTTGGGGATCTGAAAACCATTTTTGCATTAGACATGGAGGTGCAGTTTGGAGTTTGCCCAGCTGGTTTTTGGCATTGCTTTGGCCCAGTATTTTCACACTGTACTCTCTTCCTACATTTTGGAATGGTGATGTATATCCTGTGCCATTATGCATTGGAAGTATGTAATCTATTTTTTAAAAAATTTTTACTTTATAGGGGATTACAGTTAAGAGACTATAAGAGATTGTCATGCATTATGGTTAAGAGACTGTCATGGATCTCAGAAGAGACTTTGAGCTTTGGACTTTAAAACATTGTTGAGATTGTGTTAGATTATGGGGACTTTTGGAGTTGGCCTGAATGCACTTTCGCATTATGATATGGCTATAAGCCTTTGGGGGCCACAGAGTGTAATGTGGTGGTTTGAAAGAAAATGGCCTCCAAAGGGTATGGCACTATTAGCAGGTGTGACCTTGTTGGAGGAAGTGTGTCACTGTGGAGTCAGGCTTTGGGGGGGGGGTGTCTCTTTTCTCAAGTTCCCTCAAGGTGACAGTCAGTCAACTTCCTGTTGCCTGCAAGACGTAGGACACTTGGCTATTTCTACCAGCATCACATCCGCCATGCTTCCTGCCATGATGATAAAGGACTGAACCTCTGAAACTGTAAGCTGCCACCTCAGTTAAATGCTTTCCTTTATAAGAGTTGTCATAGTCACGGTGTTTCTTCACAACAATCAAAACCAAAGCTAAGACATCTGTCAAGAGGCTCCTGGAGGTAGACAGAGCCAGGATGGAGGCATGCTATGATGTGCTACTTTGGTGAGCACCCACTATGTGCCTGATGCCATACTAAGTGCTTCATGTTAGCTTATTTAATCTTTATAGTAATTCCACCAGGCAGACACTCTCGTTACCTCTGCAACCCAGATGTGAGTCAGAGAGGTTAAGTGACTTGTCCAAGGTCACAAAGCAATCTGTGGCAGCAAATGATGGAAACCCAGGACTGGTCTACATTTTCCTTTCATCTGGGTTCTGAATTTCAGTCGAGGAGATGAGGGAAGCCTGCTGAACTGGCAATTGCCCTCAGCCTTTGCTTCTCTGAAGTTCTGTATCATGTCAGGCAGGAATGATACCTAGGTTAGGCTAAATCTTTGGAAGACAGAGGTAATCCAGTGGGTGCATTAGGTGTCTGAGGAGGCTCTGAGGACATTTTTTCCCTTGGTCCTGCATACATTTTCCCCTTCTGGCCTGCTTTTTTTGCAAAGCTGGAACAAAGCTGGAAAAATAGGACTCAGCAGAAAAATCTAATTTTCACCTTGGACACGTTTGTGGCTGACTGATATTCACCCAGCTTCTAGGCACGCCTGTGCTGAATCCTGCCCTGGTTATTTGAAGACCTCTGTTGGAAAACATGTCACATCTGAGGCAAGACATCTCCAGATCCTATAAGCCTAAAGTTCTCTTCCTGCACAGTGGGCATAGCCAACTCCCATGCCTGTACTTCTAGAAAGGTACAGGTATGAGAGGAGCCAGGCATGGAGTGTGCATATAATGTCCTGGTGGGCCTGGGTACTGTGACAGCACCAGCCTCTGCTTGGGCCAGCAGCTACCTCTTTAGAAAAGCTAAAATACTTGAAATGGACTGCCAGCTATAGAGATGACTGTCTGTAGAGGGCTGCATGTGAGGACCTGAGTTTGAGCCCCAACACCCAGTAAACTCTGGGCATGGTGAAATGGATGTGATCTCTGAGGTTTGCTGGCTCGTTAGTCTAGTTCAATGGGTGAGTTCAGGACTCAGGGGAAGGCTGTCTAAAGAGGTAAGGTAGAAGCTGGAGAGAAGGCTCAAAGGTTAAGAGTACTGACTGCCCTCCCAGAGGACCCAAGTTCAGTTCCCAGTACTTACATGATGGCTCATAACCGTTTATAACTTCAGTTCCAGGGGATCTGGTATCCTTTTGTAGACAAGCAAACATAGGCTACATATACATACATGCAGACAAAAATCCCCATACATATGAAATAAATAAAATAAAGTGGAGATCAATAGAGAACCCTAATGCCTCTGTTTTCTACATGCATGAGCACCATTGTGCATGTGCACCTGTAGATACCAAGACCTGCACAGACATACTCATCCCATCCACCCCCTGACATACAAACACTCATCTCCCGACCCACCTACATACCCCTCACAACACACTCGTCCTTCCATCCACACAAAATATGGTCTGACAGCTCCTTGCACTCAAACTGGCCTGAGGTTCCTTTAACTCACACCGTCTGGACCTGACTCTGTATTTATACACATATTAAGTATGGATACATCTCACTCACAATCAAGCACTTTGGATACACTGATTGGTGTTTATATCGACAAGGTCTGTGTTGTATGCCATACACCCACGCTCACTGTTAATAAAAAATGGGCGGAAGCTCTTAGATGCGCCTTAATCATAGATTAAGAATCTGTGCCTTGGTCTCTCCCTTTGGATTACTTACATCTTCCAAAGTCTACCTTTAATCCTTCCTGCTGCAAACTTAGCCTAGTCTTGTTTCTATGGCAACAGAGCATGATCCGCTTGCTTGTATCTTGTACTCAGAAAGGAAGGTGAGGGATGGGGGTAGCCATGATGGGTTCATAACTTGGTAGTCATCCCAGGGCCCCTCCAGTTTAAGTCAGTGTTAATCATGGCCCCCATGTTCCTCTGCAGCCAGAGCTGGATTTAGGGACTGCTCTGAATGTTCTCTCTCAATTTTCCCCTCTCGGGGGCGCTGTGGGCGCATTTCTTTAGTATCTACAGCACATTGGGTTTACAGGCCCTTGTAAGGGTAGGCTTTGGAAAGCCTGGGTGGTGTTGGGAAGGGATCTAAAGATCATAGTGGCTATTAAGGGTTGTTGAGTGGATTCCTTTGAAGCTAACTATTCTGTAAAGACCAGAGCTCCCACTTCGGACGCCTGTGAGTTGTATTTTCTGGGAACTCTTCAGTTTGGCTGATGTAACTTGAAGCAACCTTAGATGATATGTCAATGAGTGGGAGTGGCTATGTGCCAATAAATCTTTATTTATAGGCTGGGATTTGAATTTCGTATCCATTTCATATGTCACCAGATCTGTCCTTTCTTTCTTTCTTTCTTTTTTTTTTTTTAAGTTATTTGTAACTGTAGACTGACTGTAGACTGACTGCTGGTTCTTCGGCTGTGTGAATGCAGGTGGCAGTGGGGGTGGTGGGGTGATGGTGGTGGTGGTGGTATGGGGTGGGGTGGGGTGGCGTGGGGACTCTAATGCCTTGTCAAATAACCACCATCCCCCATCATACCACCCTACAGTTGAGGCTGATGGTGTACTGGGCCTGGCTCAGGGAGGCAGCTGTGGCTCAGGGGACAGCTTGCTGCCATTCAGAGCCCATCACTGGGGGCTGAGGATGTGGCTCACTCGGTAGAGTGTTTGCCTGGCATGTGTAAAGCCATGGGTTCCATCCCCAGCATCACATGATACAGGCATGGTTGAGCATGATGGAGTCACCTCTCATCTCAGGACTTGGGAGGTAGAGACATAGAGGTTCAGAATCATTGGCATCTATATATGGAGTCTGAGTCTAGCCTGGGATACATTAGACCCTACTTTATTAACAAACAAAAATAGCAGATCCATGTTCTGTGAATGTTGCCTCAGTGACTTGGGTCACACATGTCACTGGCCTCTCTGAAGCCTTGGTCTTCCCATCTATGGATTGGAGGTACCTGGCCCCAGTGTCATCTGGGAAGAAAGCATTTGAGGGAGGAAACCATCCTGCTCAGACATCCTTGGGACAGGTAAGGCAGAGGTGGATCTTGATAAATAAGGACACCAGACAGGGAAGTCTAATATTCCCAGAGTTGTAAGTAGCCTATCTTCTGACAGACATGGGTGCTGGTCTCTGTCCCTTGGCTAGGTTGAGTGGCAGGAGGCAGGGGCAGTCTGGGACAACATAGCCCAGGGTTGTCACCACCTCAGTGACTCACATTGGGTCCCATCTCCCTACCTGATGGCAGTCTATGGGGAGTGTGCAGCTTTGGGTTATGGGATTGGGAGAACCTCAGAGGCCCATCTGGGAGACTGGGAACAGTGGTGGTCGGTGGTATCCCAGCTCCCCAGAACATCTGCTCTCTGGCTAGCAAATCCTGTGTGTTCTGCAGCTTCAGAATGTGTGGTCTTCTAGGACCGCCAACAGCTGGGCCAAGAACCTGCTTCCTTCAGCAGCAGAGCCCACAATGGGGCCACTGCCTGGGTAATGAGGTCTTATGTGTGACAACCCCTTCTCGGAGCAAAAGAGGAAAAAAGAGAAAGAAATGGGATTGCCTGGAATTTATTAGTCTAATTACATTTTCCTAATACAGTTGACCCCTGCTCACAGCAGTGTGCTTATCAAAGCTGCTATCATGCCGGTGTTATTGAAGTTTTAATAAGAGTCAATTGGTTATTGTCCTTGCTGTGTGGGACACTGCAGACCTAATCCCTGCAGCCCCCGGGGAAGGCAGGGTGCTTGCTGGCTTTTCAAAAATATTATTTACATTAATAATGCGGATTAGAGTCTTGGTTTATGCAGTTGGCTAGGCAGAACTTTTCTCTGTTCAGGAGGGCACACAGGCAGCGCTGTGCCGAAGTGGGGGGGGTGGGGGGGGAGAATCAGGACTGAACAGCATCTCTAGGTGGCCTCCTGCCCATCACAGGTCACATCCTTGCTGTGTCAGCTTGGGTATGCTACCTACTCCTCTAGTATCCCTGGAATTGAAATGAGAGAGCCTGTGTGATGACCTCTGTGACGGCCATGGGATGAGGCTGCTTGGAGTTGGGGTGTGCGGGGAGCAGTGGATTCAGAGACAACTGGATTCAGGCAGTGGTGGGCGGTTTAAGCTTCTTTCTGTTGAACCGCATTGTTTCTGGAGCAAGCTTCTAGACTGATGCTCTTTACAGAAGTAGGCGAGGGGCAGCTTGGCTTCAAGGGGAAGAGATAGGGACTGTAGGATTCATGTTACCCTGTGTGAGCTGTGTGACCTTGGGTAGCGTTCTCTTTCATAAATGTTTTACTTACTATTATTGGGTATGTGGGTGGGTACCATAGTGCACTTGTGAAGGTCAAAGGGTAACTTTCAGGACCTGGTTCTCTCCTTCTATTATGAACCCCAAGTTGGGTAGAGACCCTAGGGCCAGAGCAAGGTAGGGCAGCCCCAGGAAGAGCTAAAGAAGATCAGAAAGTTCTGGATTTTGTGTCTTGATTCCAGTCCCTCTTTCTGGAATGTTCCCCAGAAGCTCATGTCATGCAAATGGCCCCTTCTTCACAGTGTAGTGATATCTGTGGGCCTTGTACCTTTTCCTCACAGAGCATGACTTGCAATCCTGTTCTCCTCAGAACCAGGCCTGTATCATGCCTATACCCCACTGCCCTGATTTCACCAGGTTAATATGTGTTGGGTGGTAGAAGGCAGCCCTCACACCTTGGGTCTCTGGCAAGTGTGATTGTGGTGCTCATCTTGGGGTCCTCTCTGATGGCTGGGATGTGGCTTACCAGAGATGTGTGCAGAGAGATTCTGGGCTGAATTGGGATCAACCAGAGAGAATTCTACGATTGATTAGTGATGCCTTTCTTATCCTTGGCAGTGAGGGAAAAGGACTGTGTGTGTCTGCTAGTGATGGCCACCTGAGGCTGTTACCTTTCTGGGTTCCTGTCCTGTTCTGTGCTTGGAAAGGTGGCTTTGTGGGGTACAGACCCCTGTTGACTTTCTTTAGAGATGGATTAGGGGCTGAGTTCTGTTAGGCCCAGCTGGTTCTGAGGGGTTGGGAATTGCTCTACTCTGAGACATGGATTCATTATGGCCTGTGCTTTGCCACCAAAACCCACCATGAGTTGCCCTGTGTCCTGAGACCTGGGACCACTGCAGGAGAAATTGTGGACAGAAACAGTTGTCCCAGGCTTTGGACCTTAGTGCATGGATCCTATGCTTCCTGGGTAGTATGTCACTGGCCCAGAGGAACTGCAAGTTGAAACAGTTCTCTGGCCTCATCTTAGGGTGTCTTTTGGTTTTCCATGGAGCTGAACTGGGTACAGGGCTGGACTCTCTAAGCTTCACTGGTCTCCCAGGGTCCTCCTTTTCTTCTGGTAAGTACTGTGGTGTCAATGTCCCATTGGCTAAAGGTGCATTGTTGGGCATGGCTGCTGATTCAGAGGGAGTAAAACAGAACCCATAAAGATCCCAAGAGGCAGAGACATAAAGAGGAAGCAGTATCTCTAGCGGCCAATCTGTGTTATCATGAAGCTGTACTATGGGTTTGCTGTGCAGCTGTGGGAAAGTTCTTCCTCACTCTGGGCTCACTTTCCTTCTCTGGGAATGGAGAGGGACTGAGTGAGTGAAACTCTAAGGGTCCTCCGCTGTGCCTGTGGAAGTGGGCAAAGTGTTGTATCTGATTGGCAGGGACAGAATGTTCCAGAGCTTGGAGAACAGTGGTTAGGGGATGGTGGACCTGTCAGAGATACGCAGCTGATGTGAAGTTGAGAGAAAGGTTGATAACAAACTGACCCATACAGGGCACACTGGGCCTGACTTTAGCTGGAAGGTGGAACTGCAACGTGCAGGTTAAACTCCATCTCTGGGTGGTCTCTCTTCCCCAGTCCCTCCTTCCAACCCCAGCTCCCTGGGTAACTTCTCTGAACACCTGAACTCACTGATTTCTTCTTCTGCCATGTGATGGCATTGAGCATCTTAGCCTTGTGACTCTATTAACATTGATGTGTGCGTCAGCACCGCTGTGTGCATTAACAGTTGTGTGCATCGGCACTACTGTGTGCATTAACAGTTGTGTTCATTGGCACTGCTGTGTGCATTAACAGTTGTGTTCATCGGCACCGCTGTGTGCATTAACAGTTGTGTGCATCGGCACTGCTGTGTGTATTAACAGTTGTGTGCATCGGCACTGCTGTGTACATTAACAGTGTTGTGTTCATTGGCACTGTTTTGTGCATTAACATTGCTGTGTGCATCAGCACTGCTGCATTGACAGTTGTGTGCATCAGCACCGCTGTGTGCATTAACATTGTTGTATTCATTGGCACTGTTTTGTGCATTAACATTGCTGTGTGCATCAGCACTGCTGTGTGCATTAACAGTTGTGTGCATCGGCACTGCTGTGTGCATTAACAGTTGTGTGTATCAGCACTGCTGTGTGCATTAACAGTTGTGTGCATTGGCACTGCTGTGTGCATTAACAGTTGTGTGCATCAGCACTGCTGTGTGCATTGACAGCTGTGTGCATCGGCACCGCTGTGTGCATCCTCTCTGACTTTGACTTTGCACCTGTGTGAAGAAGCCAGCTGACCTCACACTCTGGTTCCTTCCCCACCTTCTGGGTGTAGTGTCTGCCTCACCTTTTTATCACATGAACTGGTCTTGTGGCTGGAGTCT
Source organism: Phyllotis vaccarum (assembly GCA_033318265.1). Lineage (NCBI taxonomy): Eukaryota > Metazoa > Chordata > Mammalia > Rodentia > Cricetidae > Phyllotis > Phyllotis vaccarum. The sequence continues at coordinate 55,242,263 of JARWLC010000003.1, read as the reverse complement.
CTCCATCATGAGGTCCTCAAAAGGAGGTGGTCTTTGCTATTGGCAGGACAGGTGTGCTCTGCTATGGTAATAAGATATAAGCACAGCCTGAGGTCTGCAAGGGCCTGGAGTTCTCCTGGATGGCTCCCGGGTCAGAGCAGCTTTGATCTGGGACAGCCTCCCAGCATGGAACTGTCCTCTGAAAACTGAAGAATGTGAGATGGCCCTGGCTTTTAATGAAGTGTTAGTTCAGAAAGATCCCATCTGCTTGTATGGGATGGAACTGGCCAGAAAGGGCCTCTTTGGCTTATCTAGAGCTGGAGTGGAGATGTAGATATAGGTGAGGGACTGTACATCAGCCCATGAGTCCAGAAAATTGACCAGCCTCAATCCAGATAGACATAACAGTGAAACCATGGGATGATCCAGGGTAGAATCAAACCCATAGCAAAGGTGCTGATCCTTCCTTTTCCAATCATCTTGCAGCCTGGCTTCCCACTGTGGCATGCTGGCAGGGACAGAGTTGGGGGGAGGCACTGTCTCTTGGGTTCTGAAGAAATTATTTTAAGACCTTGTAAAGCAAATTAGAATTTCAAACATCTAACCCTCTTGAAAGCAGACTGGGGGTGTGTTAGGAGTAATTTAATTTTTGCTTTGTTTTATTAATAGAGAGTGGGAGGGAGAGAGAAAGAGGAGGCTCGGGGCCTGAGTGGTGGTGTCAGTCCTGAGTTAGTGTTAGTCAGTGGGGTGGGAGTGAGAAACCTACCCGACTTGGACACACTGAGGTTCAAGGGCCGGATGGCAGCTCCAGGGAACACAGATAAGAAGGGTCTGGAGGACGGGTTACCCATGAAGGAATCTGAAGAAACAGAGGATGTGGGGCAGGGGTTCCAGCCTCTCAGGGGCCACAGGCACTGCTAAGAATCTGACTCTTCCAGGGACTGGAGAGAGAAGGCTTAGTGGTCAAGAGCGTTTGTTGAACAAGCACCTGATTGGGTCTCATCGAATGCCTGAAACCCCAACCCCGAGGAGGGTGGAGACAGGCAGATTTCTGGGACAAGCAGTAACTGCTAGCCTAGAGGATAAAATATGAGTTCCAGTGAGAGACCCTGCCTCAAAGTAACAAAGTGGAGAGTGTCCAATGCCTTCCTCTGGCATTAGGGAAGAGTTTCCTGAATGGTCCCTTTTAGGTGCTGTGCAAACATCAACATATTCATTAGCTGAACACCCTCCTCTACCATTTCATAGGATCAGAGACTGGAGTTGAGATTACTGGGATGTCCTTAACCCCTAGTGTCTTTTGCTGCCCTAGCCAGTGGCACTCTCTATGGACAATGTTCAGTATGGTGCTTCACTTCTCTATGTCTGCCCAAGAGGGTCCCAACATGAAGTAGGATTTTGGGGGTTCTCTTTTATATCTTTAATTTTTTTTAAGTTTTTTCCCCATATACACCACTGCTCTCTCCCTTCCCCTCCTTCCAGTCCTCCTTCAGCCTCCCCCACTCTATCCCCCATCCATTCCCCAGGAAGAGCAAGGAATCTCAAGGTGAGGCAGTTCAATCTGGCACATCCAGTTGAGGTATATCCGAGTCCCTATCCTTAGTGTCAAGGCTGAGGAAGGTGTTCCTCTGTAGGGATTGTAAGTTCACGCACCAGGAATAAACTCTGGTTCTACTGCAAGAGGCTTCACAAACTGCCCACACTGTTCGACTGTCATCTACATTCAGAGGGTTTGGTTCCTTTCCATGAATGCTCCTCAGCTGTCATTTCAGAGTTAGTGAGCTCTTTGGGGGTCCTCTTAAGCATGCCAATCAGTGAGTTTATTTAAGTTTTGAGACAGAGTCTCATGTAACCTACGCTGGTCTCAAACTCACTGTGTAGCTGAGGTTGACTTGGCTTTCTGATTCTCCTGACTCCACCTCTTGAGTACTAGGATTGCAGGCATGTGCCACCACACCTGATTGTGCAGTAGGATTGAACTAAGGGCTTGGTGAGTGTTAGGCAAGTGGTCTACCAACTAGCCAGGAGTTTAATAGCTTAAACATGTTAACAGGGAATCCTGTATTCACAGCGCTTTCTTCAGAGTTGGCAGATTCATCTACCGTGTGGCTTCTGTGTGTCTCCCAGTCACCTGGAGGATCTAGAGATGTTCTGAAGTATATGTGAAGACTATGCCAGGTATACACCGACACTTTCATGAAAGGAAATTGACATCTTGAGATTTGGGGGGCTAAGGGGTCCACTCCTGAAACCTGTTCCCTATGGATACCGAGGCCAAATACAAACACGTGAATGTTTTAATATTCCTGGATCTTTCTCAGTGATTTTCATACTGTTCACACCAACGAGTAGCATCTTGTGTGTTCTTTTCATTTCATCACACACACACACACACACACACACACACACACACACACACGCACACGCACAAGCACATGCACACACACACACAGGGGTGGAGGGGGTGGCTGCAAGAGAGGTGATGTATGCATGCATTGCCCATGCTGTGACATACTTGTGGAGGTCAGAAGACAACTTTGTGGAGTTGGTTCTGCCCTTTCACCCTTATGTAGGTTCCAAGGAGTGAGCTCTTGGTCCTCAGGCTTACATTGGCACTTTTACTCCTTACGCTACCTTGCCGACTCTGGTGGGTTATTTTTAACAGCTGTATAGTATTTCAGAGTAGGGCTTACTATGATTAAGCAGGTTTCCTTATTGATTGACATTCATTTTATTCCCCTCCCCCCTTTAAACTATGGAAACAGGACTAAGATTAACTTCCTTGCACACACATATTCTTGGGTACCAGTCGCTTGTTTCTCTGGGGTATAACAGAGGAGTTGAGTTGTTGGGTCAAGAGGTTTGTGTATTTTAATTTTAATTAATAGTACTGTCAGCTTGATTTCCCCAGAGGACGGGGCTCTCACCTTCACCTCAGTAATTAGAGAATCCACTTTCCAGTCTCTAGCTGCTAGCAAGTGATGCCATTGGCAGGCTGAGAATCAAAAGTGAGGCCTCCTCGTTACTTTAATTTACATTTCCCCGAGTGCCACCCATGCAGTTTGTCAGCTGGAGGCTGATGCTTCATTCTGCCATGTCTCTGCTGTCCTGAGCTTCTTTCTCCACGGGGTCATCTGTCCCTTCTTGTCCACCCTACTCTGTCCCCAGTGCAGACATTAACCCCTTCTTAACCATTTGCCCAGAAGTTACTTAACCCAGGTACTGAGTTCTCTGCTAACTTGCTGACTGTACCCTTGGCTGTGTATAGTTCTGGCTCATTACTTGGCTGAAGGTCCCATCTTTTCTGTTGTGGTTGGAGAGCCCCGTGTTAGCCGAGGGCTGATTTAACTGTCCACTTTCTAGCATGTATTTACCAACTGTAAACTGGGAAGGCCCTGGGATAAGTAACTCAGTTTGGGGTACACTTGCTTTCCTGGATCATTACAGCTAGCCTGATCAGCCCAGGCAGCCAGGAGTTCAGGATCTAGGTGGGACTTGAAATCAGGGGCTGGTGGTCAGGGAGGATTGCAAACATCACAGAGTACAATCCTAACTCCTCAGAGTGATCAAACCTTCAGGAGAGTCCCTGCCTATCTCGGGCAGTCCTGTCCGTGCAGGGGATGGCTTGTGTCTTCTAAGCTGTAGGGCTGAGCTGAGGCTGCAGAGGTGAGGCTAAATGGGCCAGGTTGTGTGTGCAGAGGCAGGTCCTGTAGAAGAGACCTATACAGGATGGTGGCTGGTAGCTTCTTCTACTGGAGGAGTCTCAACATAACGACAGGAAGAGGTGGGATGTGAGAGGTGTGCTATCACACTGTACAGGCCAACAGACTGTACAATTTCGTAGCCTGGGGAGGGAGGCTAGGACCCTGTGTCCCTCTGACCTCCTGCACCGTGTAGAGAGTGTCCAGGGCTGCTAAGTTCTCTTGGCTGAGGGTTGAGGATTGTGTGCTGTGTTCCTAGGGGAGTGTGTGGAACCATAACCGGGGAGTCTATTTCGGTCCTGCCCCTCCCCCAAGGTGTATTTCCGTTCTCTTGATGAGGTGCACCTTGTGAGGAAGGCGGCACACTCCTGATTATCAACAGACACATACGCAACACGCACGTGGGGATATGCTCTTGAGATGAGCTACTCTTCCTCTGCAATACCTGCAGCTAGGCTCGAGTGAGGGGGGCATTGACACAGATGTGTGTGGGTGTGGGGGAACCTGGGACACAGCTGGTGGGGACCCTGAGCTACAGAGATTCTGACTCTTGTCTCTTCCTCGGAACATCCCTTCTCAACACAGAGCCCTATTTTCCTTTAGAAAACAGTTTATACCTTAGAGCTCCTTTATCAGCTTAGCTTTCTCGCTCTATTATATATACCATAAGAGTAGGGACGAGAGGGACCAGTCTCTGCACTGTCCCAGCATCCGCTATGACATCCAGTGTGGAGTTGGCACTTGCCACCTGTCCACAGTGTCGTGTACATGGGATAAAGAATATTAGACATTTTCCCATGTTGTTTATTTTTCTCCTCTGTAGCAGGAAATGTTAATGTCTACCTTCTTAAGCAAGAAATTTTGGTTCAGAGGGGTGGATGATTTGTTCTAGGTCACACAGTTACTTGGGCATGGGGGTGGGGAAAGGAACTGAGGTTTTCTGAATGTTCATTAGCTGCCTGTCTCGTTTGGTTCCTTGATATCATCTCATCAGCGTTGAAGACCACACTGTAGTGATGAGAGAGGAACTGGAAGTCCGGAGATGAGCAGGCACTCAGCCCAGCCAGTGAGTAGGAAAGCTGTGAACTTAGAGCTGGGTGGGCCTCGAACGATGCCTCTCTCCACCATCTCCCCAGCCATTCTTCTCTTCTGGATAGGCTCAGGAACCCCACGGTGGCTCTGACATCTAGAGACATGTGTGGGCACAAGCATAAGAATACAAATCTCTGGCATGCACCCATGTGCAGGCAGGCGGTGTGGTGAGGAGTGTGGATGGGGCTGCCCGAGGGTAGGCGTCTTCTTTGGGTACCAGCCCGATGGCTCTGTCTGCCTGAGGAGGAGGTGATGTTTTATGCATGGTTCCTAATTTTGCCCTAACAGTCTCTGGCTATATTTAACCCCATTAATCATTATTGCTAGCTCCCAGGGGACGGATCTCTGATTAGTGTCAGGAACTTGAGGCAGAAGGGAGAGAGCAAGTGCATGGTGGCCCACATCCTTCTCCCCGAGTGTATCTCTCATTCTCTCCTGTCTCTGCCATTGAGAGGCCGGAGGTTCCCAGCTGCTTTGACTTTTGAGCAGGGTTCCTGTCCTGGACCGTCTTATCCATGCCTCTGTGTCACTGAGTCAGGGACTGTCATTGTAGCCAGCCTCACGTGGTGCCTTATACTCTGTCTTAGTCATCATTTTCACTCTGTGACGGAACACTTGGCAAAAGAAGCTTCAAGAAGGCAGGGTTGCTATAGCTCACAGTCGGAGGGTGCACAGCCCATCATGGCAGGAAGGCATGGAAGCATGAGGCAGCTGGTCACGTGCCACCTACAATCAGGAAGCAGAAGGAAAATTGCTGGTGTTCAGCTCACTTTTCTTTTTAATTCAGTCCTGGACTAGAGCCCATAGCATGGTACCACTGACACCCTGGGTAGGCCTTCACTCCTCAATTAAACCTTCCTGGAGACCTCCTCCCAGACACACCCAGAGATGTGTTTTTATGGTGACTCTTAACCAATTTAAATTGAGAGTGGAGATGGGCATCGTACCTCTCTGAGTATCAGCCCAGGCAGCTCAGCGAGGAAGGAGACAGTTGACGTTTTGCAGGGTGAGCCGAGCAGGTATCAGGCTTGTGCTGGCTAAAGTGGGAAATGTCCCCTGTAGTCTTGGGCCTCTGTGCACCGGGTTCCTAGTTGGTGGCTGTTCGTGGAGGTTTAGGAGATGAGGTCTTTCTGAAGAAATCCTATCACTAGAGTTGGGCTTGAGAGTCCATAGCTCACCTCCGCTTTGTGCTTGTGATTGAGAGGGGAGATCTCAGATTTCTGCTCCTGTACCAGGCTTGCTGTTGGCTGCCACGCTTCCAAACCATGACAGACTCTTACCTCTTACCTTCTGCAATTCTAAACCAAAACAAACTCCCCCAGTAGATTGCCTTGGTCATGGCGTCTTATCACAGCAACAGAGAAGTAAGTTAATACAGGCCCCTACTATAATATACTCCCTCTGAGGCTGTTTGGACCTTAGGCAATGACCTTGACCCACATCTTCATATAGGCATCCTGACTATTTTTCTGTATGCATTTTAAATTGTTTAGTTTTGTTTGTGGAGACAAGTTTCTGTATTCCAGGTGATCCTCCTGCCCCAGACTCCTGGATATTGGGATTATAGTCATGAGCCACCATACCTGACCTAGAGGCTATATTTTACTTTTCTTAAAAAATGGGGAAACTGAGGCTCAGAGTTATGTTTCCCAGTCCATGACTGGTTCCTGTGCTGTGTGGAAACATCTCTCCACTTACAGAGCTGCATGGAAGATGCACCCAAGTGGGCTTGTCCCTCAGTCTCTCAGTATCTGGAAGGTTCTGGTTGCATCCTGGGCAGCTCTGTACCTGTGCTCCCTTATCACAGATGTACCCAAGACCAGGGATAGGCCAACAGGCAATGCTCATTTTCTGGTCCCTTGTCCTTGACCTCTGGGCATTGGTTTCTGCAATGTTTCCCTTTGCCTGCCCACTTGACACTGTCTAGAAACACGTGGAAGACAAGTTTCAGGGCATGTCTGGGGCGGATGGGGGGGGGATTGTCTTGATCACTTACTGTGAGTGGTTCCTGGATTGTAGGGGAGAGAGAGAGAGAGAGAGAGAGAGAGAGAGAGAGAGAGAGAGAGAGAGAGAGAGAGAGAGAGAGAGAGAGAGGAGAGAACTTCTACCTCTGTTCTGAACCACCTCCCAGGGCTCTTGAGGGTTAAGTAAAAATGTAGTAACATACAACAGGTGTTCACACATTCAAATCGCCTTCCATTTTTAGTTTTCTCTTCCCTGCCTTTACTTAGGACTAAGAGGGAGAGCTTTAGTGACTCTGGGAAAGATTTAGGAGCAATAAACAAGAACGCCCCGGAGTGCACACTGCACATGTAAAGCTGGGGCAATGATCTTTGGGGCTCCACTGTAAAGCAGAGACAAAAAGGGGGTGTTGCCACTCTTAGTGTTAAATGTACTCGGTGTGTGGACCCTCTCAAGGACCCCACCGTCCTTCAATCCCGAGCTTGCTCTGTGATGGTATCTGCTGAGTCCAAGGTGCCTCTGTAATAGATACAGGGAGATGTTTCGCAGCAGCTGCCTCCACCATCCAGATGAGTGCAGGCAATTCCAACCCTGCTTGCTGCCAGGAAACCCAGCATGGGGCACAGCCTGTGTTCCATCTTGGCACTGCATTTCTTCCCCTGATATTCCTTCCTGCCAGAGCTGAGCCCCCAAAGCTCCTCTGGGGCCTTTAAAAGCTGAGTTGGTGCAGGAGGAGCCTAACAGGCTGCTCACTGTGCTCTGTGGGGGCTCTAGGGAGGATGATGTCTTTTGGAGTCTCCTGGGGTGCAGGTGCTGAAGTCAGCACTGGAGCAGAGGGGCCTGTGCACCCCCAGCCATATGGTAACTGATCATGCTCAGACAGACTCCTCTGGGTACCATTTGGTTCCTTGGTGGGTAAGGAAAGGGAGAAGTAGGGAGGGATGGCTTCAGGTTGATTTTGACTTCACTAAAGGTAGGAGAGGGGGGTGTGTTTGTGTTCGTGTCCATGTCTGTGCCCATGTGCATGCATATGTGCAATCCTGCTTGTTGTAAGGAACTCCAGTTATTGCCTCCCATGGCTGTGGACCACCCATTACCCTGTACTGTGAGATCTCTTAGATCCCATGTTTTCCTCACCTGTGATGCTGTGTCCCAGCTTGGAATATGACCCATGAATGGAGAGCAGAGAGATGTTCATCCCTCCTCTACCTATAGGCCATTAATGGCTTGGGGGCATTTTCTTCAGTGACCTAGTCACTACTCCTGTAAGCATCCCTAATGAAACTCATTGGTACACACATATATACAACATACACACATATGCACACATACCCAAATACATATGTACACACTCCATACACCACACATATACCACATACATGTATACACACAGCCACCACACATATTTTATACACACACACATACCCACAGATATACATGCACACATACTGCACATACATGTACATGCACAAATGCCACACAAACACATATCACACACATGTATACATGCAGCCTACGCCTACTTAAAAGTCATCCGAGTCAGGCAGGGCTTCTTGGTAACACAGGGAGACTAATTGGAGTGGGAGGGGGTAAGGAGAGGGGTGGCTATGATAGAAACCCATTAATTATATACATGTATGAAAATATCATAACAAAGCTAATTACTATGCATAATAAGTATATGCTAATTTAAAAACATGCATCCATGGAGAGTCCAAAGCTATACGCTGGAGCCGACATGGCTGAGTCTGGATTCTGCACCTTCCAAGCTGAGGCTTTCCAAAATTGTGTTTGCAGACTTGCGCACTGAAGCAGCACCTGGCCCAGCCCTAAGGTCTGGGATGGCGGTCCAGAGTACTCAGTCCTGGGCAGAGGTCTCCCCTGCCAGTAAGGTGCCTCTGTGCTCCCAGCCAGGCTGTGGCACCTGCTTCTAGGGAGCCCTTTGGTTCATCATGGAAGGAGAACAGACTTCCTAGCTCTAGGCAGTGGGGGCCTCCTCCCCAGCAGCTTGACTTAGCCACAGCTCCCAGAGTCTTTGAGACTCCTGTCATTCTCCAGACAGATGGCACTGCCACCTCATAAGCCACTGTGACAATTGGGGGTGATGGTGATGACAGCCCTTGGCACCCACTAGCTGTGTTCGGTGATAAGAGGAGCCCATGTCTCCTAGGAGACCACAGCTGCCTGGGCCTAAGTACCCTTCTCCTGAACACATAAGCTCATGGCTTCCCCCAAACTGTATTCTGAAGGAGGCAGTTGAAATATGAAACTAGAGAGCTGCGGTGTGACTGTGGGGTAGAACACTTTCCCAGTTTGTATGAAGCCCTCTCTTTGATCCCCAGCATGCCAAAGAGGCTGCTTAGGCTTCATGGAATCCTACCTTCTCCCAAGGAGAGGGAAGTCAGGGGTTTCCCTGTGTTCTCACGCTTTTGAGGCATAAAGCTTTTTTCTTTTAAATAACACTTCTCTACATCTGTGTCACTAGTGACAGCTCTGACATTTTGTTTTGGCCAAGCCCCCCTTCCCATATGGTTTTTCACTTAAATTTTTTTTTTAACTTTGTAAGCTGGGTATGATGGCACACACCTTTAATCCTAGCATTCATGAGGCAGAGGCAGGCAGATCTCTTTGAGTTTGAGGCTAGCCTGGTCTACACCAGCAAGTATCAGCCAGCCAAAGCTACATAATTAGATCTGGTTCAAAACAAACACACACAAAAAGAAAACCTAAAATTTTTTTCTCTGTGTGTGTGTATATATGGGGGAGGGGTGTCTGTGTGCACGTCTGCACATGTGTGTGTGTGCGCGCAGGTACATGCGGATGTGCATTCCTGAGGAGACCAGAATACATCACATGTCCTCTGTCTCTCTCGCTGCCTGTTCGAGGCAGGGTCTCTCCCTGACCCTGAAGCTAGTGTTTATTGGTCATTTCTCTGGTCCCTCCACATTGTCTTAACTGACCCTTTTACTTGGTTTCCTGACACCTCACAAGTGTACTCCTCAGTGGAGTGGGCCTGTAATTTCCCATCTTACCCATTTCTGGAGTCGGCTTGGAAATAGATTTATGAACGTCTGTTTTCAATGTTTGAGAATGAATCTATTTCACGCTTGTCGTCTGCCTATAAAGCTGCCAGGCTGCAGCCGCCACGGTAATGGTGTCTTTGATAACTGTTTCAATTTATTTAATGGTTTTAATGGTTCACATAAAGGAAGAGGGTGAGTTATTGTATGTTTAATTATATGTAACTGTGTGAATCTGTGTGTGGGTATGTTCACATGAGTATAGAGGCCCGTGGAGGCCAACTCCATGAAATTACAGACAGATATGAGTTACTTGCTCTGTGTGATGGGAACTGAACCCAAGTCCTCTTCAAGAGTATCAAGTGCTCCTAAGGGCTCTATTAGATTTAGCAAGCATTGCAACATGGGTAGGGAGACCAAGCTTCATCACAGGAGCCTTTGAGAGACACCTGGGAAAGCAGTACGGGGCAGGGTGGGGAACAGTGGTCCATCACCCATGTGCCTCACTGTCTTGGTGTGGTCAGGGTTAGTGGCTACCCATGTAGAATTGTCTAGAAGAGTATGGAGAGATGTCAGCATACCACTTCTCAGCATACCAGACAAGCGCTTTTCAAATTACTGTGGCTGAAATCCAGCGTTTGGGAGGCAGAGGCAATTAGATTGTGAGTTTGAGTCCAGCCTGGGCTATGTAGCAAGACTCTGTATCAACAACCCAAAAAGGATAGGGTGAAGACCTCCTGCTCCTGATGGCCTCTGTGCACCTGTATCCCACACCCACCAAAACAAACCAAACAAACAATGTCTGTTAGGGAGCCAGGGAACAAGGCCATATCTCTTGCTTCCAAATTGCTGAGCCTAGTCAAAGTCCCCATTACTTTACAGCTAACAGAGAGGTTAGCTCAAGTTCACATCTAGGCTTTGGAGTTGACAGTGCTCAAGTTCAGGGTTCAGCTTTGCTAGAGCATTTCAATGTGCCTTTTAGATATTCCTTTTCTTTTTTAATTTTGTAAAATTACATTCATTCATTCATTCATTCATTCACTCATTCATTTATTTGTAGGTAGGTGTATGTGGGGATGCATGTGTCACTGTGGGATAGTGGATAAAGTCCTGAGTGAATGTGTGCTATTGACATGGTATGGTTGTGTCTAGGACCTCAATGTCTGAGACTCATGGGAATAAAGAAGCCTTCATCTGGTCCAGTGATTAGTGTCTGTGAACGACTGACTTTTCCTTAGCGCCTCCCCCCCCCCCCCCCCGATTTGGGCTCCTGTTTTTCTTCTTGTCTCTCCTTCTGCCTCTTTACCACACATGCTCCATTATCTCTCAAGATCTCTTACCCCCTCTCTACTTTGATAGCCTACATTTGCACACATTTAAATCTGGGCTCCAGGCAGGGGCTAGAACTCGTGACCTTTGTCTTTATGATTCTGGCTAATTTCATGAAAAGATCTCCAGTGCATCCATTTTCCTGTAAACATCATGACTCCATTTTTCTTTATGGCTACCTAACATTCCATGTGTGCATTTACCATAATTTCTATAACCATTCACCTGTTGATGGCTGTCTAAGCTGGCTCCATTCCCTGGCTGCCATGAAGAGAGCAGAAATGGTCATGGATGTACAGGTGTCCACCAGGTAAGCTGACTTAGTCCTTTAGAGCTGTATCGCTGGATCATACAGCAGTTCTTTTAGGTTTTTGTGGAACCGCCATGCTGAATTCCACAGTGGCCATACAAGTCTGCATTCTTACCAGCTGCAGGTTCGAGAATGGGCCCATCTACTCCTCAAAGCTCAGTGAGGCCTCCTGTTCTCCACTTGCCCTTTCATGAGCTAGGGTTTCCTATGTCTCTGTCCTACCAATGATGACATGTGCCTTTGACTTTGACATGTCCATTCTGTCCTTGGTGGCAGCTGACTAAAGGCCGTGCACCCTACCTTCTTTCCTTCCCATTCAAGGCTGCCAGGTTCTTATTAGCCCTGTTTACACGGCCAGGATGTCGAGCGATTAATTTTTAATGGCTTGGTTTATTGCATGTTTGAACGGTTTATTGAGTAATTCCCACATCTAAGTGATTAATTCCCCAGAGTTCAGAATGACTGGTTAGTTTTACATTAATCAGGGTTTTTGAATGCCAGAAGACAATCAATCCATCCTTCCTGCCAGGGAGAGTCAGGTTGGAGCACCCCAGGCACAATGAGGTTAAGGAAGAGAGTAATTAAAACTCATTCCCTCATGCAAATTTGATGACATGCTCACATGTATGCCCATGCAACACCCTCACCCATCTCCCCCTCCTCTCTTCTCTCTCCTCCCTTTGAAGGAAGGTACTTCCAGGAAGTTCCGCTCCACCTGGGCCTTCACAAGTAGGAGTTTACTGTTCTGAGATCCCAGTGGCTGCGAGTAGGGTCCATGGAGCTCTCCATTGAGGACTGTGACACTCAGGATGACTGCGGGGCTCTGGCCTCTAATCATTGCCTCGGCTCCTGGTTTGCAAGGAGCTGGATTCAGTCTGGCCTTAGGATAAAATGCCTAGTTTCACTTTGGGGAAAGACAGAAGGCTAAGGGGACTAGGGAAGGTCTGTGTGCCTCCTTGTCCCCGGAGCCACACTGCTTTGTTCCCCGTGAGAGGGAGTAGAGCAGGAAAGATGTCATTTCTTTACCTGCCCCAGCTCCCCAAAGCCCTCTCATTCTTTGGTCCTTCACCCTGTCTCTTCTATTGGCTCCCCTGAGTCTGATGGCCAGATTTTTGTGCCACCCGTAAGCCTGCAAGCTTCCCTCTCTTGATCATGTGACCCAACACAGTCATAAGTTTCGGAATTTGGGGTCTAAGCATTTTCATGCCTTGTTAACTACAATAAGAGATGGACCTTCCATCCTGGCTCGCGAGTTCATATCCTGGCCCTTCACTAGCTAGCTGAAGGGACTTGGGGATGTCTAACCTTCCTTGTTTTCTTTAGCAGGTGTCCCTAGCAGAGGTGTGCAGGGGAAGCCAAGAGGGATATGTGGTGCAGGGACTTCATAGCATGGTTATGACCTTCAGTTGGGAAGGGAAGCAGAGGATGGGGTGACTCTGCCCAGTGGTCTGGCTTCAGTGGCACATAGGATAGTTGTTGAGATCTGGCATGATACAAGAATGCATTATCCGGTTAGCGGGTGGCAGGTGTCTGTGAATGGAGAGGCCTCATGCCCCATGCAGGGGATGCAGTGGGAGGCGGGGCGGCAGCAGGAAGCACTTAGAGAGGCTGTTTCTATGGAGGACTTTATTATAATAACAGAGATGTTATAATAACAGAGAGGGGGAAGGGAGGGAAAGAGTGAGGAAGGGAGGAAGGGAGAGAGAGAGTGAGGGAGAGAGAGAGAGGGAGAGGAGAGAGAGAGAGAGAAAGAGATAGAGATAGAGAGAGAGAGAGAGAGAGAGAGAGAGAGAGAGAGAGAGAGAGAGAGAGAGAGAGAGAGAGAGCCCCTGGGAGAACAGAAGGAAGAGGGAGAATCCGGGAGTTTCTGAATGGGGCTTGACATCAGAACTCAGGGGAGGGCGTGGCTTCAGAAGCTAGAGAAGAATCTTAGCTGGCAAGCAAGAGCTCACTTGCAAGATAATGAGGATCCCAAAGCCAGATGAACCTCAATGGACATCCTCTGTGGAGCCTGTGTGGGAGACCCTGCACTCAGGACCTTATGCTGTCCCCGTTCAGAGGGGGGCTACCTTCCTTTTTCTGCCAGGACATATTGGCTGCCACTTTTTGTAGATTCTAGTTATTGGATAAAGGAAATTCTCAGTGTCTCGAATTTATTTATTGGTTATTTGCATCTGTTGTTATGCTTTTGTGTTTTTTTTTCTTCCCTAGCCTGTTGGTGAGTAGGTTTCTATTGATTTGGGAGATTGAACCAGCCATATATTCCTGGAACAAACTCTTCATTTATACACCTTTTGTATACTGCTGGACTTGCCAAAATTTTATCAGATATTTTTTATAATCATCTTTGTGGAAGAGCCTGGCCTATTGTAATCTTTATTTTTCCCTCTTTTTTTCTTTCCTTTATATTTAGATTTAGGTGAGGATAATGATGGTCTTACAAAATAGTGGGGGATGTCGCCCCAATTTCTGATATATAGATAACTATTTTTCTCTTCTCCTTCCTTCCTTCCTTCCTTCCTTCCTTCCTTCCTTCCTTCCTTCCTTCCTCCCTCCCTCCCTCCCTCCCTCCCTCCCTTCCTTCCTCTCTCCCTTCCTCCCTCCCTCTCTCTTTCTCTCTTTCTTTCTTTGTAGAAAATTTTCCAGAGAAATCATTTGGGCTTGGAGTTTGGGAGTCTCCAGTGGAAAGTTTGGTTTTATCCCGTTGTCAGGTCAGTTGGCTCTGAGTTGTGGCTGTTGATTTGCTGCTTGCAGATCTGTCTTTGCATCAGCCCAATGTGCTGTCTTTTTTCTAATTCCGCTAAAGATGCATCAGTTTTGTTGATCTCTCCAAAGAGGCAGCTGTTGGGCTGTTGGACACCTGCTTACAGTTGAAATGATCTTGTGATTTTAATGGTTTGCTTTCTCTGGGTTGTGTGCACCTACATGTGAGGACATTATGTGTCCTGGTCTATTACTCTCTGTATTATCCTCTGCAGCATCTCTCTCTGAACCTAGAGGTAAGATGGTGGCCACTCACCTCAGTCATGCTCCTGTCTCCATGCCCCACATCACTTAGGCCATGCCTGCCTTTCTATATGGCAACTGGGGATTTGAACTCAGATCCTTATGTTTGTGCAGAAAGTGTTCTTAGGCACTAAGCCATCTCCTCACTGACCTCAGGTCACCATCAAGGACTTCAGATTACAATCACAGACCTCTGCCACTATCAGTGACTTCAGGCTACAGTCCCTAGCTGAGGCCACCACCTTACATGCACACCTTCCCGTTTGCTTCTGCTCTGCCCGATTTGCTCTGCTTACTTCAGCTGACTGTAGTCATACCTTCACTCACTCCCCATTGATTCTCACTGCTTGCTCCTTTAGAGGCTCTCAGACCCTGCTGTGTTATCAATGCTCCTGATGCTCTGGTCTCAGGCTGTCCTGGAACACAGTCCTTTAACCCCTTAGGCCTTTCCTTGACACACACAGAATGCTGTTTCAGGTCGACTCAGACATCATTTCACAGAGAGGCATTTGTGGCAACACCTGCATCCACGCAGTCCACTCTTTCCTGCCCTTCCTCTGGGCTTTACTAGTCCCCATGGTATCAATTATCTGGTGTGTTATTGGAGTGGGTTTTTAAAAAACCATGCATGAAGATATGGAATGTGTCCCTGTCCTTGAGGCTGAACTCTCCTATGGTAGTCACATTCTGGTCTGGGTGACCCTGCCTCTCACCTGTGTTCTCAGGCTGGGTGGGTGGGGCCACCAGCTTGGATGCTCTGTTCTTCTTTCAATCCCATCAAGCACCTTTTGCTGTTTTTTTTAGATAGTTTCATGCTTCTCAGGCTGGCCTCAAACTTGCTATGTAGCCAAGTCTGGCTGTGAGCTCCTAATCCTCTCCATCTGCCTGGAAAGTGTCCTGTAAAGATTTTGATTGACAGCTGAGGCAGCGTTCACTCTGCCAGCCTCTCCTCATGTGCCAGGCTGGGGAAGCCGTTATCAGGCACTCCAAGTATCAGGGTGACAATGGCAGAACTCACCCGTAATGACACCCTGGCACCCTGTTCTCTGTCATGGCAGCTGATTCTACACAGGACTCCATCACTCAGCTTGCCAGTGGATGAAGACAGACTGTCCTGTATCCTCCTCTGGTTCTGTCTCTGATGTTAGAGCTCCTCCATCTCTTCCTTCCCCCTCCATCTCTTCCTCCCCCCTCCATCTCTTCCTTCTTCCCACCATCTCTTCCTTCTTCCCCCATCTCTTCCTTCTCCCTCCATCTCTTCCTTCCCTCCTCTCCCTTCCCCCATCTCTTCCTTCCCCCCTCCATCTCTTCCTTCTTCCCCATCTCTTCCTTCTCCCTCCATCTCTTCCTTCCCCCTCCATCTCTTCCTTCCCCCTCCATCTCTTCCCTTCCCCCTCCATCTCTTCCTTCTTCCCCCATCTCTTCCTTCTTCCCCCTCCATCTCTTCCTTCCCCTTCCATCTCTTCCTTCTTCCCCCATCTCTTCCTTCTCCCTCCATCTCTTCCTTCCCCCTCCATCTCTTCCTTCCCCCTCCATCTCTTCCTTCTTCCCTCCATCTCTTCCTTCCCCTCCATCTCTTCCTTCTTCCCCCTCCATCTCTTCCTTCTCCCCTCCATCTCTTCCTTCCCCCTCCATCTCTTCCTTCTTCCCCCATCTCTTCCTTCCCCCTCCATCTCTTCCTTCCCCCTCCATCTCTTCCTTCTTCCCCCATCTCTTCCTTCTCCCTCCATCTCTTCCTTCCCCCTCCATCTCTTCCTTCCCCCTCCATCTCTTCCTTCTTCCCTCCATCTCTTCCTTCTTCCCTCCATCTCTTCCTTCCCCCTCCATCTCTTCCTTCCCCCTCCATCTCTTCCTTCTTCCCCCTCCATCTCTTCCTTCCCCCTCCATCTCTTCCTTCCCCCTCCATCTCTTCCTTCCCCCTCCATCTCTTCCTTCCCCCTCCATCTCTTCCTTCTTCCCTCCATCTCTTCCTTCCCTCTCCATCTCTTCCTTCCCCCTCCATCTCTTCCTTCTTCCCCCTCCATCTCTTCCTTCTTCCTCCATCTCTTCCTTCCCCCTCCATCTCTTCCTTCCCCCTCCATCTCTTCCTTCCCCCCTCCATCTCTTCCTTCTTCCCTCCATCTCTTCCTTCTTCCTCCATCTCTTCCTTCCCCCTCCATCTCTTCCTTCTTCCCCATCTCTTCCTTCTTCCCTCCATCTCTTCCTTCCCCCTCCATCTCTTCCTTCTTCCCCCATCTCTTCCTTCTTCCCTCCATCTCTTCCTTCCCCCTCCATCTCTTCCTTCTTCCCTCCATCTCTTCCTTCTTCCCTCCATCTCTTCCTTCCCCCTCCATCTCTTCCTTCTTCCCTCCCATCTCTTCCTTCCCCCTCCATCTCTTCCTTCCCCCTCCATCTCTTCCTTCCCCTCCATCTCTTCCTTCTTCCCTCCATCTCTTCCTTCTTCCCTCCATCTCTTCCTTCCCCCTCCATCTCTTCCTTCCCCCTCCATCTCTTCCTTCTTCCCCCTCCATCTCTTCCTTCTTCCCTCCATCTCTTCCTTCTTCCCTCCATCTCTTCCTTCCCCCTCCATCTCTTCCTTCTTCCCTCCATCTCTTCCTTCTTCCCTCCATCTCTTCCTTCCCCCTCCATCTCTTCCTTCCCCCTCCATCTCTTCCTTCTTCCCCCTCCATCTCTTCCTTCTCCCTCCATCTCTTCCTTCTTCCTTCCATCTCTTCCTCCCCCCTCCATCTCTTCCTTCCCCCTCCATCTCTTCCTTCTTCCCTCCATCTCTTCCTTCTTCCCTCCATCTCTTCCTTCCCCCTCCATCTCTTCCTTCTTCCCTCCATCTCTTCCTTCTTCCCTCCATCTCTTCCTTCCCCCTCCATCTCTTCCTTCCCCCTCCATCTCTTCCTTCTTCCCCTCCATCTCTTCCTTCTTC
The DNA here is from genome assembly GCA_033318265.1 of Phyllotis vaccarum. Classification (NCBI taxonomy): domain Eukaryota; kingdom Metazoa; phylum Chordata; class Mammalia; order Rodentia; family Cricetidae; genus Phyllotis; species Phyllotis vaccarum. Next base: position 55,224,947 of record JARWLC010000003.1, on the reverse strand, counting down.
CCTCCATCTCTTCCTTCCCCCTCCATCTCTTCCTTCTTCCCTCCATCTCTTCCTTCTTCCCTCCATCTCTTCCTTCCCCCTCCATCTCTTCCTTCCCCCTCCATCTCTTCCTTCTTCCCCCTCCATCTCTTCCTTCCCCCTCCATCTCTTCCTTCCCCCTCCATCTCTTCCTTCCCCCTCCATCTCTTCCTTCCCCCTCCATCTCTTCCTTCTTCCCTCCATCTCTTCCTTCCCTCTCCATCTCTTCCTTCCCCCTCCATCTCTTCCTTCTTCCCCCTCCATCTCTTCCTTCTCCCTCCATCTCTTCCTTCTTCCCCCTCCATCTCTTCCTTCCCCCTCCATCCTCTTCCTTCCCCCCTCCATCTCTTCCTTCCCCCCTCCATCTCTTCCTTCCCCCTCCATCTCTTCCTTCCCCCTCCATCTCTTCCTTCTTCCCTCCATCTCTTCCTTCCCCCTCCATCTCTTCCTTCTTCCCTCCATCTCTTCCTTCCCCCTCCATCTCTTCCTTCCCCCTCCATCTCTTCCTTCTTCCCTCCATCTCTTCCTTCTTCCCTCCATCTCTTCCTTCCCCCTCTATCTCTTCCTTCTTCCCTCCATCTCTTCCTTCTTCCCTCCATCCTTTCCTCCATATCTTCTCCCCATCTATTTTTCTCATTCCCCCCCTTTCTCTTCCTTCTCTTCCTCCTTATGATCTTCTTCCTTCTCATCTTCCTCCTGTGCTTCCTCTTTTTCCTCTTCTCTCTCCTCTTGCCCATCATCACCAGAGCTGCTCCCCAGACTGTTGAAAGTATGACGTCATCATCCAGGCGGCTATGTCGGGTGTCCCCTGTCCTGTGGTCGGATACCTTGGTGTGGCATCTGAAAAGACGATGTGCCTCAGACTTTGCTGGCATTGAACCAATATGAGGGTGGCATGATAGACGTATATACACTGTGAGGAAAGAGCCTGAAGGGCAGGCCTGGTGTGGGCAGCATAGATCAGGCCTGTACACGGCTTTGGGATAGACAAGTCCTGGAATGAAGCCTGAAGTTTTAGTCGAGGATGGAGAGTGTGAAGCAGTCTGATATGACCTAGGAAGACTCCACGAATGACTGCCTTCCTCATCCTCCACATGAGTGCTAATTTGTCAGCACCCTTGGGCAACTCCAAGGAGTACCCTTCACTCACCACTCCCTCCTCCATGGCCACAAGAGCCCTCACTATTGACCTTGGCTCTGGCTTTCTGAAGACCAGCCTGTCTCACCAGAATAAGCCATGAATGGTATTGCAAACTTGTGAACTGTTATTCTTGTGCAGAGAGTTCAGTGAGGCCTTACATCACCCTCAGCTGGCATCGGCATTTCCCACCCTGAAACTTTCAGCTACTCCATGCAGCTTGACCTTGTCATAAACTGAGGTGAGAGGGGGGAATTGATCACATCTAGTCATTTGCTTTGATTAAGTGCAGTGAGGACCAGAGAGACTGTTCTGTGCTGGTCTCTGAGTCCTTATTGAATATTTCTGAGGCCCAGGTGACCCTGGGGGTGAGCCCTCTGCAGGAGGAACAGCGGGTATTAGGGGCCTGGATGGGCCTGGATGTGAAGTTTACTGTTTAGATACTATGTTTCAGGTGAGCTTCATATTCTTCTTGGGTACCCAGTACATGCTGGGTGTACCAGTGCATGCCCCAGAATAGTACTAGGATTTTAGGGACACACTGAACAAATGCTCAGTGGGAAGGGCCCTGCTGAGGGAGTCACCGGGATTCCACATGTGCTCTCAGACCAAGAGCTTTCATTCTAGTGGTTCGGGAGACAGCTCAGTCAGTAAAATGCTTATTGAGCAAGCCTGAAGACATGAGTTTGGATCCCCAGCACCTACGAGGAAAGCCAGGCATGACTGCATATATCTATAACTCCACTTCTGGGAGATCAAGACCAGAGGATCCTTGGGGTTTGATGGGCATCCACTCTAGCCAATTGGCGAACTCCACATGCAGTAAAAGACTATCTCAAAAATATAATGAAGCACAGTAGAGGATGTGGACCCTGGCCTGCACACCCTCACACATGAGCACCCACATGCAAATGGCACATACGTATGCGAACTTAAAAATACAGCTGAGCCAAAATGGATGGCATGTGATCCTCTAGGCTCCACACACATGTGTACACATATACATACACAGACAGCTATGTACACCATACATGTACACAAACTTTAGCACCTCTGTGTCTCAGATAATGCCTAGGGTACATTTGCACACGGATATGTTTGCGTCCTTTCTCTGCTGGTCAGTGTGGCTGTTCCCATGGTGGGACTTCACAGCAAACATTTACAAAACCTCAGCTGAATGAGATTAGAGGCTCCTGGGAGTTCCCACATAGTCACTCCCCAAGGAACCCATATCTGAGATCCTGGTTGCCAGCAGATAAAGGTGGCTCTGTGGGCTGAGCACAGTGGGGGTGTGGTTGGTGAGAGTGGGGGGTGGGAACGAGGATATGGCTACTGGCCCAAAGAGCAGGGGAGTCAGTCCCTGACCTCTGTGCCTGAAGGGACCTGGGCCATGTCTTTACCTCTACATATCAGGACTCAGGGTCACACCCCAGCTGGGGACGTGGGAAGGGAACCAACTGGATTTTAAACTGGGCCCAGTGAGGTTTCCAAACTTGGAAATGTCAGCATTTCTGTTTTGCTTTGGCATTTATGAAGCAGGAATCTAAAGAAAGGAGCAAGGCTCAGCATCCAGGCAGGCTCCTTTGTGGTGACTCTTCCATACCACTTCCTTTGTGGATGTCTTCTTCCCAGTAAGATGGCATCAGGCACTGCATATAAGAGGCCTTGGCTACATCCTGCTTAGCTCTACCCCCCCACCCCCGATGTACAAAGGCCTGGACGGCACGTTGTCCCGCCCATTACCCTGTTGTGTGTTTCTGACAATGAAGCTTGCCTGAGATCGGGGGGGTAGAGTTAGCAACTAGTTCATTACAGAAGCTGGGTAATGGTGATGCACAGCTTTACTCCCAGTACTCAGAGGTAGAGACAGGAATATAAGGCAGTTGGAAAGAGAATCTCAGCCCCATTCAGTTTAAGGATTCAGAGAGGTAAGAAGTCCCTGGTGACTGCTTCTCTGCTTCTCTGATCTTTTAGGTTATTACCCAATATCTGACTCCTGGCTTTTATTGATAAGACTTATTAGGCTCATGCTTCATTACTCAAGTTGTCTTCTGAAAGCCGAGGAATAAATAGACAAGCTCTGAGAATAACTTCAGCACCTATTGGGAATGTTCTAGAGACCTTCTCTACCTTACCCCTTCAGTGTGAGCCCCACAGTTCTGTGCCCAGTGCCCTATGATATTCTGAGATTGTTCCCCAAGAGCCTAGCTTTAGAATTTGCAACTCCGCTTGTGGGAGCCAAGTGTGTAGTTTGATCTACAGAGGAAGAGGGTCCTATTTGGGACTGGTAACCAGTGTACCATCTCCCTGTAGCAGATCATGTTTGAGCCACTACACATGTCCTCGCTGCTTCTGCCACCCATGTAGAAATGATCCTATATGCATCGGGCATGCTAAATGGCATAGACTCTGTCTTATGTGCAGCCCTTCTATCTAGGCTGTCCCCTGTCCTGCAGTTGGACATTGGAGCTCATCAGGCTGGAGCTTCCAGTCTGTCCTTCAAAGAGCCTTTTCACTGGGACTTTTGACTCTCCTAGCCTGTACCAGATGAACGGAGCTGCTGAGGTACAGATGTGCACATGCTATGTGCCAGTTGGGATGCAGGCCCTGGACTTCTGCATACAGCCATACAGCCACCTGGAGGAGTACTCCATCCAGCTCCCAGATGGTACTCACATGGAGCTTGACTTCTTGGAGGTCATGGACCCTGAGATGTTCATCAGTCTGGGCATTCAGGATGCTGGGTCTCTGCATCCTCTGTGCTGTAATAGATTCCCTGGAGTCCTTCAAGATCTCCAGGCACCAGGTGCTCTTGTCTCAATTGGTAGCCTGTGGAGGGAACAACCTGTATCCTGGTTTCACCGAGAGCCTGTATAACATGCTATACTTGAGGGACGTCTCCCATGACAAGATCTGAATGTACAGTAGCAGCAGGAATCTTGGTGTGTGGCTGGGTGAATCTGTGTTAGCTCACTTCTCTCCTGACATGTCCCCAGTAGATGACCTGGGGTCAGGGGAAGTATATTGAAGATAGGAGGCTGTCAGATGACCCCAGGGAGTCATGCTTGTCACATGGGAGCAGATGGGTCAGCTGCAAGGAGTGTAGGGTGGTATTGGTAGCTTTTGAACTCTGAGGGATTGGCTAGGTTCTGTGAATTTTATCTTGTATCAAGCAAGAGAGGGATTTAATTCAAGGAAGGAGGCAGATGTCACTGCTGGAAGCCTTTGGAGATCTGTTTTTCCAAGATGGCTGACAATGTGTAGATGCCTGCTGCTGCCTCTGTGCCTGGCACTCATCTGGCTTTTGCTGACATCTTCTTGACCGATTCCATTCATAGCTGAGCGAGTATCAACCAGGGCAGGAGGAGTGGGGGCCTTCTGAGGTTTCTGGCTCTATTTTGACTGGGGGTTGGGATGGGAGGCGACAGTTGACATTTCTAGCCTTCTGACCAGGGTAGCCCTTCCTCCTGCAGGAGAGGCTCCCGTCTGCATCTGAGCTTGTTTTATATTTTTATACATTCAAATAAACCAGTTGTTCTAGAAGCTGGCTCCTCTGGAGGATGACAGATTGGGGGGCAGATCCTAGACCTGGGTGTGGGGCTTTCATTGGCTTTGAGGAGCCTGGGGCTAAGAAAGGAACCTGTGAGTAGCTGCTGTGTGTTGGAGGCACCTGGGGCTTTGAAGGAAAAGAGATGGGCTCCTGGTGGATAAATTCTAAGACTTCTGAAGGTGTTCACATCTGAGAGTATTCAAATTCCTTAGGTGAAATGGCATGGCATAGTCTTGCATGCAAACGCCATCCTTCTGTGCACTTAAAAACCATCTCCAATGACTGATAAAGCTTAATGCTGTACAAGTAGTTGTGTTGTTTAGGAACCAAGAAAGGAACCTGCCTATGTTGCCTACAGACACAATTCTGAGAATTTTCTGAGCTCATGGATGAGGTCACTTGTAGATATGGTATCTCAAACCATGGAGAATTAAAAAGACCCATGTAAATGATGATGGGATCCGGGCTGGAAGCGTGGTGGGGAGGACTGAGGTGGGGATGTACACATTGTGAGTAACAGAGTCCTCTCTCTCCCTACACATTATACCCTGGCAGTGTACAGGGCTTGCATGACTTCTGGCCAGTCTAGTGTATTCTGACAGTTAACCCATTCCTAACCAGCCCATGGGCTTCAGAAGACCCAGAGGATTCTGGAAATGCTTAGGGATGGCAGAATGGCAGAACAGCTGGAGGAAGGCTGCCTGAAAGCATGGGGACCTGATTTTGATCCCTGCAACCCATGAAAGGCCTGGTGGCACATGCTTGTAACCCCAGGGATGGGAGGCAGAGACAGACTCCAGGAGTTGGCCGACCAGAAATGGTGAACTTTAGGTTCAGTGTGATGGAGGAAGACACCCAACATCAATCTGAGGCCCACACACATGCATATACCACAGAAGGGAGAAAGAGGAGGTACTGGTAGAACCAATGTTCTTTGGACCACACTAACCTTACACAAGAAGATTCTGTTATGTCCAGCCATGGAGTCAGGGGATGTTTGTTACAGCAACCACTTTGCTTATTGGCCAAAACAGAGACAAAAGTTAAAACTAGTTTTTGTTTGTTTGTTTTCTTGCTAAGATGGCAGCACTATGGTTCAAACCCAGCCTGAGCTGACCAACTCTGAGATCTTACTCTTTCTGGAAGGCGCTTTCTACGCTAGCATTAGGAGTTAGTGCAGAGTGGCTTGTGCAATAGTTGTAATGGACTCCAGAGGAAGCCTGGGGCGAAGCCTTATCCTAATTAGTTTTATTAATAAAATCCAGGAATAAGATGTAAAGCAGAAAGATCAGAGAAGCAAAGGAGTAGCCAGTCACTTCTTATCTCTCTGAATCCTCAGACTGGGGGGGGGGGGGTCCTGTCTCCACCCTGTCTTATCACTTCCTGTCTCTGTCTCCTAAGTGTTGGGATTAAAAGTATGAGCCACCACAGCCCAGCTTCTGTAGTTAGCTAGTGGCTAACTCTGCCCTCTGATCTCCAGGCAAGCTTTATTTGTTGTAACAGAAACAAAATATCACATAACACTGGGGCTTCAGGCACAGGCAAAGATCTGGAGAGTTTGACCTCATCTTAGAACAAGGGAGCCGAAGTCGCTCAGCCACAACTTCAGTCCCAAACTCAAGCCACATGAAGTCCCTGGGGGAAGGTCACTCCTTAGCAGAGCATCTTAGTACTAGCCTGGGACAGGCTGGGGTCTCCATATCCAGGTCAGCATGTGGTTAGCTGAGCTATCATATAGGCAAGCAGTGGGATAAGAGCATAAACTCCCCTGTCCCAGACCGGGCTTGTGAAACAAGCTAGTATGAGAGAGAAAAGGTCCCTCTGAAGACAGTGACTGAAATGCAGCCTCAGGGACTGATGTAGTAGATTTATGATGTTACATTATAAATATTTGTCCCGCCTATGAGTTTAATAAAAAGTGCTGATTGGCCAAAGGCAGACAGGAAGCGTGGGTGGGGCTACCAGACTAAGAAAACTCTGGGAACAGGAAGAACAGAACAGAAATGCCACAGAGACTCCAGACAAGACAAGCCAGAAGAAGCAGAGGACAACTATACTGCTCTGAGAAAAGGTACCAAGCCCCATGGCTGAACAGGATAAGAATCATGGGTTAGTTTAAGGGTAAAGAGTTAGCAAGTTATATGCTTGGTCCTTAGACTGATCAGCCTAAAATTAATGTAAGCATCTGTGTGTCTCTGCAGATCTGCGGGTCTGTGGGTCCAAATCTTGAGGCTAGGCCCAAAAGTCCAGGCCAGAAACCTCCTACTACAGACTGGGATGTTTGTCATTTGGAAGCATGCCTGCCTATCATGCATGAAGACCTGGGTTCAATTTCCCCCGCACTGCATAAGCTGGGTGTGGTGTATGCACCTGTAATCCCAGCACTCAGTAGGTGGAACCAGGATGATCAGGAATTCAAGGTCATCCTCAGCTACATAGGGAATTCAAGGCCTGCCTGGGCTATGAGAGACCCTGTCTCAGAAAACAAAACCTGGCTGTAAATGTTATAATATGATGTCAGCCCTGTGTTAATTAGAAGCATTAATATCAATTGTGGCTGTCACCGCCTAGCCAGGCATTGCAGAAAGAGCTATACCTGTGGACTAACATATGTTCTGAAATGGTATGTCTGTTCAAGTCTCATTACTTGAAATAAGAGGAGGGTTGGAAGGTCCTAAGTGAATTAATCTACAGTTTCTGTTTCTAGGCCCTTCAATTCTTTAGGGCCCCACAGGACGTCTTGGCCCGAGAGAGGTAGACATGAGGTTTTCCTTTGCTTGGATAAAAACGGAGGTGATATAATTTCCTTCCCCTTGCTGTGATAAGTCACTCTGGCCTAAAGAAGTTTTGAGAGAGAAGGGTTTATTTGGCTTACACTTCCACAGTCCATCACTGAGGAAAGTCAGGGCAGAACGCAAGGCAGGAATGCTGCTTTTTTCACTCACTGGCAGGCTCTTGCCTCCGATAGCTCTCTTATATAGCCCTGGAGCACCTGCTTAGGGAATGCTGCCACTCACAGTGGGCTATGCTTTTCTACCCCAAATGGAAATGGGGATAACTCTCCATGGACACACTCCAGGTCAGACTGATCTAGGCAATTTCTCAATAGAGGTGTAGACACAGATGACTCTGGGCTGTGTCAAGTTGACAGAGCTAAGTAGACAGGCTCTGACCTGCTGAGCACTGGTGTCATCCTCTGCTATGTTGGTTGTGCACCTGAGCCTCCACGGGTGAAGGCAAGGAACTCGGATATGAATGGTAGGGGAGAGAGGTCCAGAGAAGATGGACAGGGGGTGTTCTTCTTAATTATCTCTGGGCACCTGTCATTACACCCCTTTTCTCATTTGATTCAGAGTGTAGCATTTAACCTTTCTGTTCAAGCATCCACTCTGGCTGCCTGGAGTGCAATTACCAACTTTCCTACGCCTGCTCTCCCCTCCTTCACCCAGAAAGCTTTTTAAACCTCCCTGGCCCGGTTACCATCTCTTTCCTCTGACTCTCCAATTAAATTAAAAATAGCAACAACGCAGGGCTGCGCAGGGCCATCAACCTCTGCCAAGCTGCCATCACACCCAGCCTGGTGGGGTGGTGTGTGGAGCCCAGAGCGTTTTCTGCCAACTCCAGCAAGGCCTGGCAGCTGCTTAGGAACTGGAGGAGGTGTAGGCTCCGTGGGGCCCCCGGGGCTGCCTGCCAGGACAGCCAGGTGCAGGGGTGGGAGGCGGGCTCCTGGCAGCTGGAGGGGGTGCATTGGGCTGACAGAAAGATAAAGGGAGAGACCCAGGGCATGCCAGCCCAGGTCATATGAAATTGAACCTTCCAATTCTCATGACCAAGGTCAGCCAGTGGCACTCTGGCACTTGTCTCTCATGGATTTGGGAACTCAGGATTCTGAGATGTCCCAGAGGAAGCTTTTGGTTCTACCGATGGTGAACACTGAGCTAGAGTCAGCACCAAGTATCGCTGGGGCTTTGGGGTCCTCAGAATTGCACATGGAGAAGTGAATAAATACCCAAGCTTCCAGCCAGCTGCTGGGTTGGAATCCCTGCCTCCACTGCTTTCTGGCTCTGTGAACCTCCCTGTGCCTCAGTTTCCACACTTGCGACAGAGATATCCTAAGGGTACCTTCCTCAGACTAGCTTTTATGATTATTATAGACTTTAATGAGTTCACCAAAGCCAGTGCTGGCCACAGCGAGGGTCTTTGTAGCAACAGAGGTTGGTTTTGAGTTCATGTTTCTCCTGAGTGCTTCGACTGCAGGCTTGCACTACATCTGACCCCCAGACAAACTAGAAGACCATCTCACTCTGTAACTCAGGCTGGTCTTGGATAGAACTTACCTACCTACAGGTGGTTTTGATCTCACAATCCTCCTGCCTCAGTCTCTCTAGCCCTGAGATGCCAGGGCTGCACCATCATGCCTGGGCTTCTGTGCACACCTTTCTTCTTCCTTCCCCCTTCCTTCCTTCCCTCCTCTTCCTTCATCTTCCTCCTCTCCTTCCTTCTCTTCTTTAAAGATGGTCTTGGGGCTGGAGAGTTATCTTGCACAGGGTGGGAGTTTGTTTCTTAGCACTCATGTCTTCTACCTGCAACTCCAGCTCCATGAGGATCTGAACTATCTTCTGGCCTCCAAGGGTACTGCATACATACGACATATACTCACACATACAAATAAAAGTAGAAAGAAAGATGATGTCATTGTATAGCTCAGGCTGGCCCGCAACAGAACTCACTGTGCAGCCTAGGCTGGCCCTGAACCCATGATCTTCCTGAACTTTGGGATCACAGTTGTGTGCCAGCACACCTGGTCCCTATATCTAGCACTCTTTACTCAACCCTGCTCCTGGCTCATAGGCAGACACGTGCTCACGATTAAAAACTGCAGAAGATCAGAGTGCTGAATTCCTGGCCAGAGCAGGCCTTATGGGTTGGTTCCACTTCTTGCCTGAGTGACTGGGAAGAATCACATTGTGTACTGTAGGGACCACAGGCGGGGCCAGGGAGGGTCAGGCTGCAGAGAGAGGTAACAGCAGATGTGTTTTTACAGAAGGTGATGCCTGAGATGGTTTTGACCAACCATTTGGGCTCTTTGCCCATGCTGTTCCTTTTGTGTGAAATGCTTGTCCTTGTATCCACTCAGGACTGCCTTTAAATGAAATATTTAAGATTCATGGAGAGTGAGGTATAATTCCCGAAGGACACCGAATGTCACACAGAGAGGGTAGGGATTTCTGTCTCCAGGGTTGTGGAGAGAATCACAGACTAGAGGAACAAGGGTCCAGAATTAGTAGGAGAGTATCTCACAGTGGGCTGGGGTCAATTATTGATGGGATGATGGGAACAGGTGTACCCCAGCTACAGGCTAAAAGCACTGTCTTGTTTGGTTCTTATTGATAGACTAGGAATTTGGTGTTGATGGTTTTGGGGGTCCAGAGTAAATGGGAGGGACCAGTGGATCTTCCTGCCAGTGGCTGTTTAGTGCATTGGGCCTGAACAATGCCAGGAGAGGGGCTGGGGAATCATGGCAGTCAAGGTGGAAGGCTAGCCCTGTACCTGTGACTGCTGTGCTCAGCAACCTCTCTTGGCTTCTTCATTTCAGCACCCCAGGATCTGGACAGCTCCTGGCTTTCCCTCCTGGCCCACTCACCCTCTGTTCCAGGAAGTCTCCTGGCTGGGAAGGGTACTGGGCTGTGCGCTGAACTGCTCCCATGGGTCATCTTTGTAATGTGGATTGTATTGCTTCCCTAGTGAGGGTACTCTGCAAATTAGGGCCAAGTTATTTCTCAGTTTGCACTCCCTCTGCCCTGAGTTCTTTGTCAGGTTCTAGCACACCGAGGGATGTCCAGGGAGTTTCTTAGCGCAAGAATTGGTGCTCAATAACAGTTACTTTTCTCTTGGAGTCAGGAGACTCTCTGAAGTTCTGGGCCTAAGCTCAGGGAGGCAGACAGCGTGGCTTCCACCCATTCTGCCCTCATGCTTGACTTTCTCAAGAGGCACTTGGGACTTGACATGTCACCATGACAAGACCTTTTGACTCTACAGGGGCCCTGAAATCAGAGGAGAGGTGGCCCAATCTTATTTAATTAAGATGAAGTTACTGTGTTTGCCCAACTCAGGTCACATCCTCCCCTCTTCCATGCCACCTCCCTCCAGAGAGAAGGTCATGTTTAGCCTAGGATGATGATGAGGGACCAGGCTAGTCCCCCGTGGACACAGGGTGGGTATTGCTGGGGACACAGAGGCCCCTAGGAGTGAGATGACCCTGGAGAGAGGCAGGCTATAGACCCCTTTCCTCTGACATCCTGTTTTGAGGGTCACCCAGAAAGCCGAGCCTCTGAGGATACCCCACAGCCCTGCTCCCCATGGAGACATTCAACAAGGGAAGGACTGGCCATAATCCGCCTTTAATTTCTCCAGGGCCTGCATTATAAATTCTATAACTCTAGCAGTCAAAACATGACAAATTCCGGGGACCGCAGCCCCCACCTGGGAGCAGAAAACCCTTCGCTGCTGCTTTCTCTGCCTTTTATCGCTGCTAATAAAGGCCTGGCGGTGGGAATTTAGCTGCTGCAGGTGGGGGTGGGTAGATTTCTGGGGCGCATGGGCCTCCCCCTCCCCAACAGATCTGCTAGCTTCATTATAGCCCCACTATGGATCTGAGGGCAGTTTTCTCAGGGTTAATTGGGCTGTTGATGATCCTGACAAGGGCGGGATGCTGTGTCCTTTGTGAAGTAAGGACCAGGTTGGTGAAGGGAACCACAGCAAAATTGCAGGTGATGTTTGACCTGCTAAATTCCAAATGTGATTCCAATGCCATCTTCCATCTCCTGCCCAGTGGAGGTCTGGAGAACAGGATGCACAGGTGGTCCTTGCCACTGCTGTGTAATGCCCAAGCAGGCTCCTTAACCTTTCTGAGCTCTGGTTTCCATGTTGGCAAAGTGATCTTGAGTCAACACCATCAGCTTCTGTGTATGTTTGTAACCAGTGCAGGGTCCAACCTTGCAGGAGGCCATCCAGGCATGGGGTGGCCGGAGTCCTTTAGGGCTGTACTTTTATATCTAAGGTTTTAGTAACTGCATATATCAGACACATTCCTGGAGGGCCTGACTGGGCATCAGTCTGTCATTTTGGGGGCTTTTGTCTCTTGTAAAGCTGCTTTCTATCCTCTCCAGTTTCCTCCCTACCTAGGTTCATATTCCAGGCAGGAAGTGGGTGGGCCTCTGCGGGCGTGAATGGAGGTGGAACAGATAGAGAGGTAAGTACTGAGTTCAGATCCTGCCCACGAGGAGAAGGGTGACACCAGGGACCCAGGATCATTGTGGTGATGAAACAGGTGGATCTCTCTGCAGCTGTCCATAGGGACTGTTGCCAGGAGAACAGTTTGGGCAAACTGGGTCAAGTGTGGACAGGTCGGCTGAGGGAGTGTAAGGTTTACACCTAGCTGCGGTGCCTCTGCTATGTGTTCTCAGGTTGATTGCTTGGTATCTCTGAACTCTCATTCCTGTCTCTAAGCTGTGGCTGAGAATGACTCTATTCCATGGTGTATGAAGGTTATAAGAGTTCTTACTGCAGCTGGAGAGATGCCCAGAAGCTAAGAGCATTTGCTGCTTTTACAGGGGACCTAGGTTCAGTGCCCAGCACCTACATAGGCAACTCACAACTGCCTTTAACTTCAGTCCCAGGGAATCCAGTGTCCTCTTCTGGCCTCTGAAGGCACCTCCAGTAATATGCAAAGTAATTCTCTCTCTCTCTCTCTCTCTCTCTCTCTCTCTCTCTCTCTCTCTCTCTCTCTCTCTCTCTCTCTCTCTCTCCTGCAAGGAGAGCTCACCCTGGTGGGGAAGACAAGGGAGAGCTGGAAGGCTGGCCAACCCTGCAACTACCCAGGCCCAGAACCAGGATTATGAGTTAGCCACCCCAATCTGATCTGTCGGAACACATGAGATGCAGGACCTCCACAACACAGGGCAACAGCAGAGTAACCAAGAGGAGTCCCAGTGAGGGCCCAGCATGGATAGTGGAGCAGAAACCAGAGGCCTCAGACCAGACCAATGACTCTGCTATAAACACTTGCAGGTAAAGGTGTGTGGATAAAAGGTTTCCTGTGTCACTTACTGTGTCACAGCTTCCACGATGAGATCTATTCTTCTTTGTTGTTTGCTTTTTCTTCTTTTCCCTTAAATTTTATTTTTTGGGAGGGTGGTTGCAAAGGCAGAGGGCGTATACAAAGGGATGGGGAAATTAGTGGGATGGAGATGCACGATGTAAAGACACAAAGGATAAATAAAAAAGAAAGTAAGAAGGAAAAAATACAAAGCTCCTGCACACGGAATGTGGAGTCCTGAGCCCAGCTTGAGGGGGTCCCTCAGAGCTGGCTGGCCGCTGGAGTCTGAGCTGGGGGCGTGGCTGCACTATCTTCCTCTTTCCAGTGTGTGTATGGGGGGATGGCATCGGCATCAGCACTGCAGTCATTACTCTGGGTTGACTGGAGGCTGGCAAGGGCTCTAAGATGGCTGCAGATGTAAGGATACCCCTCTAAGGAAGGCCTGACTCTCCCAGGAGCTGCACAGCGTACCCCAGATAGGGCTTTATGGAGTTAGATCCCTATGTGGCTGCCCCCATCCCTCCGGCTTGAGCTTTGGGGCAATCAGATGCCAGTCAGTCACAGAGTCCTGAGCACAGCTGTTGACCTGCTGCCCAAGGCCTTGACTATCAGTGTTGCCAGAATGGCAGAGAACTATTATCCCTACTGGGCTGGGTTCTCTCCTCGTCATTCTACACTGCAGGCCACCATCTCTCCCTCTCTCTGGAGACAGTAAGGACCTGCTGTCTGCCCACCCCACTCAATGTTCTCAATGGATGGGTCACAGAGAGCTTGGGAAAGGCCACATCACACACCTTGGTGGCTCCTGTGCTGGTACTGATCAGGGATCCAGCACATCTCACCTCTGTGCCAAAGCTGCAGCGGGGGCTGTGCTGGGAAGGGCCTATTCTCAGAGCTGCCCACCTCCTCTCTCACAGCTCTCTATCTCTGATGCAGTGGTCTTTAATAAAATGTCTGTCCTGGTGAGCCGTGGGGGAAGGTGCTGGCTACACAGGCTGAAGACAGTTTGGTTCCTGGAACCCGTGGTGGGAAGAGAGGAAATGACTCTAGAAAGTTCTTCCACACACCAGCTAAGTGCATGTCCCTATTTACACATACACAATAATTTTTAAAAGTAATATTTTTCTAGTGTTGGAGATGGAACCTAGAGACTCTTGCACACCAGGCAAGCGCTCTACCCCAGAGCTTCGCCTACAGTTCACCCTTATTTTTCTTTTACTAGGGTCTGACTGACTTGTCCAGGCTTGTGATCCTCCTGACTGCATCTCCAGAGTAGCTGGGATTACAAATGTGTGCCACCATGCCTGATTGGACTGGCCTTTCTAGAGGGAGCTCCCTGGTCCCTGCACCCCATTATGAAGCCACAGCCTCACCTCTGCTCTTTCTCTGTTGTATTTATTCTTGCCTCTTTGAGCTCTCTCTCCACTAGAGCGCAAACTCTCTGAGACAGAGCTTGGCTGTGCCCAGTGCTAGAACCCTAGAGCCTTCTCAGCGTATGTTTACTGAGTGACTGATGGACTTTTTCTTCCCCAGAGTAGGTCTCTATGTACAGAGATTAGGCAGCCAATCTTCTGCTCTCTGCGGACCAGACTGACGTTCAAGGCTCCCCCATGCAGCAGGATGTATTGAGACTTCCTCCTGTAGGACTTCTTGGTTGGTACTCAGTATGGACTTGTGTTTACACTGCCTGAGCTGATGTCCTAGGAGATTTTAAGGCTGTCACTGGCTGCCTGATAGAGTCTTCTGTTGTGTACAGACCTCTGAATGTAGATAAGGATGATGCAGGAAGCCAGGGGAATTGCCTCAAGGTCATCCACAGCTTCCAGCTCCAGATGGGCTCACCTTATACCTTATACTTGACTCTGATTTACCAAGACTTTGGCGTTCTTTAGCTGCACTGATGGCCTGTGTGCCCTTGATCTCACCAACCCAGATGCATCCTGGGAGACTGCCCCCACCCCTTGCACTGGGATGTTACACACACACACACACACACACACACACACACACACACACACACACACACACACACATGCTCCTTGAAACCTCTTTTCTTTCTTCAGTACCTTAGGTCCCCCACCCCCACCCCATCCTGCAGTCTTAGATCCAGTGTGTCTCCAGCCACTGTGCATGTTGGGGCCTGAACCTGATTGATCTCCCTCAGATTGACCATGGCTATGAGATTCTCACTCTAGTCTCTGAGGAGCAGATGTTCTGGAGAAAGCGGGTTACTGGGAACCTCAGCTTCTCATTTCTGAGTGGAGTCAAGCAAACCCCTGTGTTGTTGGAAGGAAAGAATGAGCCATGATGGTAGAGGCTCACCCCAACTCCTGTCACTAGAGGTGACAGGTGTGTCCCCTGGAGCTACAGGCCTGGACAACAACACATTCTCTCTTTTTATTGTTCATTGCAGCCACTTGGTCTTCCTGAGATAGGGTCAGCATCTTTGCCAAATGGGCTCTGAGAGATCTGGGGCTCAAGGGTAGACATGAGACAATGGGTCTCTTGCTGCTGCCAGATACTATGAGGCTGTAGGAAGAAATGGAGGCAAAACACCTTTAATTTTCCTAGCTTACAGATAAGGAAACTGAAGCACAGAGAGGCCTCCAGAGACATGGTTTTCTCTCAGATCATTTTGTCCTCAGAGGGACAGCAAAGACCATAGGTCATGTCCTACGTGCCTCAGGGGTATTGACTCTCTTCTAGACCCATCTTGGAAGACTGGAATTCCTGTTTTACGTAACCTGACTCATCCTCCTCTCCCAAATGAGGAAAAATGTCTTGGACATACCTGTGTTGTCACCTCCCCCCACCTGCCAGCCCCGAATTCTGAGGGTGAGGGGGAGAAGACGCCTGTACAGTCCAGGGACGCCAGGTCCTGATTTAGTGATGGGAGCTGCCGTGAGGTCTCACATTACTGAGCCTTCATTACTTTCTCAAAATACGTTCCAGTGGGTTCAGCCACGGCTGTAAAGTGCTGTTGTAAATAATTAAACTCCACTTGTCAAGGAGGCAGGGAGGGGGCCGAGAAACCGCCTAGAGAGAGCCGCTTAGGGAGCCTGTGTGGAGAGGCAGGAGTCCCAGGGCCCATCAGCCTGGGTCTCACTCGTGACCTGGGCCAGTAAAGTCACAGCCAAACCCCCAGTTCCAAGGGCTCCCTCCAGCCTCAGCCCTCTGAATGCCACAACTCAGGAAAGAACGTGACTGAGACAGGATCTGGAGAGAAGGCTCAGTGGGTCACATGTCTGTGTCCAAGCATGAGGACCTGGGCCTAGGTCCCCAGCACCCAGGTGAAAAGATGAGCATAGGGGCACGGATCTGTAATCCTAGAGCTGGGAACGTGGAGGTAGAGGATCCCAGGGGCTCCCTTGTCAGCCAGCCTAGGCTGTGTGTGAGCGCCAGGTTCGGTGAGACTCCCTCCAAAAACAGATGAGTACAATCTAGGAAGAGACTCAACATTAACTTCTGACCTCCACATGATGTGTACTCATAGAGAGGTGAGTGTAAACACACATGCACGCGCGCATGTGCACACATGTACCTGCATGCACACATCTGCTTACATCACACAGACATACATAACCTAGTCCAAACACAGAGAGAAGTCCCCTATACACTTATGGGGGAGGGAATCAGGCCTGGACCTCTGGAGGTAGATTTATGTGGATGGAAAAAGTCATGGAATGTTCCAGCCCGATGAGGCAGTCCCTTTGGTATAGCAGTTTTACAGATGGGGCACTCAGGGCCAACAGCCGCTGCAACAATTGGGTTCAGTTGGTCTGAGGACAGGAATTCATTAGTCACCCTCAGGACAAGAACGCAGTTCAGTGCCCCCATCCTACCCTCTGCCCAAGGACAGTCCCAGGGAAACACCCTCTTGGCCTCTCCTTTCTGTTCTGCACTGACCTTGCTAGCTGGTGGCCATAGAGAAGCCAAAACTTCACACCTTTTATACCCATGTCCCCCACTCCTTAGTCTGAAGAGGAAGCTGTCAGGGCAAGCCTGGGGCTCCGTTTCCTACCTTACTCTGCCAGCCTCCTGCTCTTACCAGTAGTTAGTTCCCAGGGTCCTGCCCTCCCTCAGCGCTCTAAGGTAAGAATTGGGGGCTGGCAGGGCCTGATGTGATCTGCTCTGTGGTGATCCAGCACCAGTTCTTTGCATTGGCACATGTTAGAATTGCCCACATTCTCCTGAGCCCAGCTCCTTTGGGAGCATCCTCTGCCTGCTGCTGAGGTCTCTTTACCTCTAGGATCCTCTCAGCATCTCCCATGGCTCTGACATCCTGGTCCACTGTTCTCTGAGTAATACCTCTCTCTCTTCCATTTGACAATTCAAGCACCCATGTAAAGGATCTCACTGAAGTCCCCTGACAGCTTGAGGAAGGGATGACACCCCAGCCTTCTCTGATGGCGGGGGGCTCTCAGAACACGGGCAGCTTCCATCCATATTTCCTCACTGCACCATGCCACCTGTGTTTAAGCTGTATGTGTATGAATAAGTAAGTGTGTAAGCATATATATAAGTCAGTGTAGGAGTGAGTTAATGCGCAGCTGTGTGAAAGTTCTCAGCCACCTATATGTAAATTCTGCTGGAGTGGTCTTAGACTTCACCCTGGAATTAATGGGGTTACACTCATTGTCTTGGGACTTCATTCAAAACCACGACCCAGGCAGCTCTAATTTAACATAGGATGACTGGGGTGGTTTGAAAGAACATGGCCCCCAAAGGGAGTGGCACTATTAGGAAGTGTGACTTTGTTGGAGGAGGTATGACCTTGTTGGAAGAAAATGTGTCACTGTGGAGGTAAGCTTTGAGGTCTCATATATGCTCAAGATACCATCCAGTGAGACAGACCACTTCCTGTTGCCTGCAAGATGTAGGACTCTCAGCTCCTTCTCCAGCACCATGTCTGCCTACAAGCCATCAGAATCCACCATGATGATAATGGACTGAACCTCTGAACTGTAATCAAGCCACCCCTATTAAATGTTTTCATTTTTAAGGGTTGCCTTGGTCACAGTATCTCTTCACTGGCAATAGAAACCCCAACTAAGACAGAAGTTGGTACCAGGGACTGGGTTATTACTCTGATGGGCCTGACCATGCTTTTGTTTGAAGGAGCATGGACCTTGAGACTGTGGATTAGAAAAGTAGTTAGATGCTTTAAGTGCCACTAAATGGACCATCCTAGGGGGATTGTGAAAGACAGAGGTGCTGAGTATAATTTGAACTATGGGAATCAAGAAATTTTAGAGGAGAAGAATGTTAATATGTTGCCTAGAGATTGTTCTTGTGATAGCTTGGTGAAGAATGTGGCTGCTTTTCGCTTTTGTCTGAAAAGTCTGTCTGAGGATGAAGTCAAGAGTTTTGGATTAATTCCATTGGCAGAGGAAACCTCAAAACAGCCTAGTACAGACTCTGTCGTGTGATTATTGGTGCTAACACTAATGAAGATTTATAATGAAAAGGAGCAAGCTGGGTAAATAAAAATGGAAAATGTACAGCTTGAGATCAAAAAGGGGCACCAGCAAGTGGAAGGGAATTAAGTCAAGTGTTCAGGGTGATAAACAGATTAAGGAATGGAATAAAGGCAGTGATGAGCTCAGGGCAAGAGCCCACCCAGCTAAATTTTCCAATTTGTGAATAGGAACTGGAGAAAAAGCTTAGAGTTGGGTGTGGTAGTGCACACCTTCAATCCCAGCACTCAGAAGGTGGAGGCTGGCAGATCTGTGAGTTTGGGGCCAGCCTGGTCTACAGAGCAAGTTTCAGGACAGCCAATCTTAGGCAGTGAAGGAAACCATAGAAAGCAGAAAGCTGGTGAAGACATTATTGAGTGGGTGTTGGGGGGGGGGTGTCCCAGTCCCAGCAAGTAGCAGAACTTGGCAACTTCAGCCTCATTGTCCAGCAGTCCCCTGGTGGTGGAGATCTTTATTCTCAAATATGAGGCAGTATGATACTGCTCAATAAATGTGAGATTTAAGTACAAGGGTCCAGTGGTCATGCTTCTCTGCTGTGCTGGTGCAGGACCTGGGGTCTGCAGCTCCTGTAGGGGTGGAGCAGGGCAGTCTCATGTGCTCAGGGGTGGGAGGAGGGCAAGAAGGAACAGGAGGGAGCTTGGTGTCGTGCACTCTGGCCCCCTCCTCTCCTCCTGCTTCAAGCTAGTCAGAGAGGGCAGGGTCAGCTCCATGACATGACCCCAAAGTGGGAGGAGGGTGGCTGGAAACTTTCACACAGCTGCACACTAACACACACCTACCCTTCCTCAGGTGTCCCATAGGATTTCTCACCTCGTATTGCCCTGGGCCTGCCAGGAATAGAGAGTGCATTAGGCATTTGTGGAGCTTCATAAGGGCAGAACCACAAAGTATTCAGCAGGTGCTCAGTAGTTGTGAGCCTTGTTAACTTAGGCTGCAGATCCCCTCCACTTCCTCTAGGGGGCGGACTGTTAAATTAGGAGGATGGCTGCTTCCTTTGTATGAAGACTAGGGAGAGCGGTGGGATGGGATCCCAGGGACCTGCAGTCCACCCTCCTGGCCTGTCTGCTTAGAGCCCATGGTGTGTGTGTGTGTGTGTGTGTGTGTGTGTGTGTGTGTGTGTGTGTGTGTGTGTGTGTGTGTGTGTGTGTGTGTGTGTGTGTGTGTGTGTGTCTGTGTGTCTGTGTGTGTGTCTGTGTGTGTGTGTGTGTGTGTGTGTGTGTGTGTGTTCCAGGTTCTGGGGACCACAGGATGGAGTCTTTACTTCAATTATAAAAACAGAACAATGGTCTTATAATAAACATCCAGAGCCAGATATTGGGGAAAAGCTGAAAGATCAGAGAGATAGAGGAATTAGCCACAGCCACATCTCACCCAGCCACTCCTCATGAGTCCTCAGACTGAATACCTCTGAAGTCTCAGGTGAAAGGCCTCCTCCTGCCTTATCTTTCTTTCTCGCCCAGCTTCCCACTTCCTGGTTCAACTTTCCTAGTGCTGGGAATAAAGGTGTGGGACACCACTCCCTCACCTCTGTGGCTAACTCTGTGGGTGGCTCTGCCCTCCAATTTTCAGGCAAACTTTATTAGGCAATATGTCACCATGGTATGCTAGTCCCCTGCCTGCAACCTACACCCTGATTGTCACCCTGTTCCCATGTCACTGTAACAGGAGAAGGGAGCCTCATGCACAATTCATGGGACAGAGTTGGCTCAGTGGTGGGTGGAGGCAATTAATGGAGATGGCAGTTCTGTGGACCAGCCCCTGTCCCCTTAGAGGATGGTTAGGGAGCTGGACCTCTTAGGGAGGCTGACTAGCATGCATGTCTGTGTGCACATCTATGTATACATGTATGCATATGTGCATGTACTTGAATGCTTAAGCATATGCTTACATGTGCATATGTATGTGGATGGGTAGGCACTTGTGTGTAAATATACACTTGTAGTATGAGGTTTCTGGCCTTGACTTTTGGACTTAGAACCTAGGGCCCACAGACCCACAGACCAGCAGACCCGCAGACCCACAGACCTGCAATCCCGCAGTCCCACAGTCCCACAGAGACACACAGATGCTTCCAATAGTTTTAGGCTGATCGACCTAAGGCCCAGACATATAGCTTGCTACCTCTTTACTCTCTTGTTCAGCCATGCAGCTCGGTACCTTTTCTCACAGCAGCATGGTTGTCCTCTGCTTCTTCTGGCTTTTCTCTGGCATTCTACTCTGTGCTTCCTGTTCTCAGAGTTTTCTTAGTCTGGTAGCCCCGCCCACACTTCCTGCCTACCTTTGGCCAATCAGCACTTTTTATTAAACCAGTGGGTGGGATAATTATTTACAATGAAACAACACAATCTCCCACATACACTGATACATAAATGCATACCTAAATACTGTGTATATAAATACATGTGTGTAAAATTGTGCATGTGTGTGCAGATGTTCATATATGTAGTATGTATATGTACATGTGTATGCATGCATATGTGCACATCTGTGTGTACTGCAATACTCTTCTCTGAAGCTAAATTATTCCCATGCCTCTCTTGGGAGCTGGTGGCAAGAACATTTGTTCCAAGAGCTTCATGGTTGGCCTCCCCTGGGCTGGGCACACAGGTCACCTCTTTAAGTATCTAGTTTCCTCCATGAACTGAGGCTTGCCTTACTGCTGCTGGATAGCAGGGTCAGCACCACATCTTGTGGGACAATCTTTCTGAAGATGGGGGCTCAGATGTCCTGCATTCTCCTCTTTCTGTCTCCAGTGCCCAATAGGCCTCCACCAAGGTCATGGGAAATACAAGCCCTTTCCAGCCCTGCCAGGGACAGGCACACGGTGCAGAGCTGTGAGTAAAGTTCCAGCCACTCTTCTGGGGCTATGGCAGAGGCTCTGGGGGTGGGGTGGGTAGGCTTGAGGTGGAGTACTGCAGTGCTTCCTGCTTCCAGAATGTTCTGGGCCCCCAGATATTCTTTACTTAGGGAGCTCTGAACTCCCAGATGAAAGGCTGTAGATCTGGACCGAAGGGAAAATGGGGCATAGGCACGTGTTCAAATTCTACCCATTTGGGCATTGGATGTGTGGTGTCCAGGCTTTTGTTCTTTGACCCTTGACCTGTACAAGACACATGCACACAGAGAGGGGGGAAGGAGGAGAGAGGGAGTGAGGAGACAGAGCATAAAGAGGGAGAGAGAGACAGAGACTCACAGCACTATGGAGGTTAGCAGATGTCCATCAGGTATGAGCCAATGGTACAGACTCAAGTCCATGTCCCCTGGCAGGATGATAAACTGAGCACCCAGGGTTCTGTGCTGCATTCTTGGGGGGAGAGTCTTTGCAAACTCCAGTCTGTAAGGTCCTCATATGATTGGATGGGGCCCACTCACACTGTGAAGGGTGACTCTTAAGGCCAACTCACTGTAGATGCTAATCACATCTCAAACAGCACCAACTGTACTCTGGATCTTCTGTGTACCTTCCTGCCCCTGTGATAAGTGTCCTTGGCACTCTTGGGAGGTGGTGGGAGATTTTAGTCATAGAGGATGTGTCCTGTAGAGGGATCTGGGATGTTGGTTCTCTTCCTGTCCCATTTCTCATCCTGGCTGTGATGTGAACAGTCCTACCTGCTGGTTCTCTTGCCAAATCGTGTTGTCCCCATGAAACAGCCATATGAAGGCTCTGAGACTGTGAGCTAAAAATAAACCTTTTGTTGCTTCAAGTCGATTGCCTTAGGTATTTTATTACAGTAACAGGGCACTGACATAACACTGTCACAAGGATATCTAGATGAGTATTTGCCCAAACAGCTGGACCCACAGCGTGGTCACTGTGACACTTAAATTCTATCATCACAGACAACATGGTCTGAAGGTAGTCTGGACCTTTGCCTCTGTAATGTTCTACCTCCTAGGCACTGAGCAGAGGACTATGCTGAGGGCATCTGTTTTGTTCTTTACTGCAGCCTACATTCCTGGCATACTAGAGGCTCAGTGCATTCTGGAGGAGTAAATGCTTCACAAGGGAGGTTATTGCTTCACGGCTGCTATACATGCGTTAGCTATTCAATAGATGTTTTTGGAATGTCTGAGTGAGTGTTCCAGGGATGTCATTAGAGCTGAGAGGCCCTCGGAGATTTCTGCTCTTTCTTTCTTGCCTTCTTCCCCCAATTTACCACTGCTCTAGGCTGCTTCTGTGCATCTTTCTCCACCTCATCCGGACTGTGCTCCCAACTCACCCTGCTCAGTTCTTCTGGCTAATGCAGAAGGATTGCTCTGTGTGTGCTTGACTCCTGGACTCAGGGTTGGGAGTTAGCCAGTGAGCTATGGGTTCTGAGCAGGCAGAGGCAGTGTAGCCCGTTCACTCAGTCTCCATCAGACTCTGATGAACTTCTGATTCTCTGTAGTGTCCTATGTAGTACAACTTAGTCATTGTCCACCCATCTATCACCCATCAACCCATTCATCTTCATCTATGGGCATGGGTCCCTCTCTGTGAGGCTCACCTCCTCCCTACCCACTGGACCTATGACCATCTCCTGCCCGTGTGTCTCACATTCTAAGTCACTGTTATGCTGTAGTGAAGAGACACCATGACCAAGGCAACTCTAATAAAAGATCTCATTTTAACTGCTTACAGTTGCTTACAGTTGCTTACAGTTACAGAGGGTGAGTCCATTTTCATTATGGCAAGAAGCAGAAAGGCATGGAGCTGAGGCAGTAGCTGAGAGCTTTACATCCTGACCCTCAGGCAGCACTGATAGATAGATAGATAGATAGATAGATAGATAGATAGATAGATAGATAGATAGATAGATAGATCAGACCTGGTGTGGGCTTTTAAAACCTTAAAGTTCACCCCCCCCCAGTGACACACCTTTTCCAACAAGGCCATATCTCCTAATCTCCCCAGAACAGTTGGGCTACTGAATAAGTCTTCGAATATATGGGCCCATGGGGAGCATTTTTATTTAAAGCACCACATCCTCCTTCCTGACCCAGGGCCTTTGCATGTGACACACTGGAGCCCATTTTTTTTTTCCTCCTGTTCAAATGAAAAAGAAAGATCCATCTAATCCCAGCTCAAAGATCACTCTTCCAGAAGACTTCTTAGCATGTTTACTCTACAACCCTAGTGATGTCTGACCTCCCATGCCTCCCTGCTTCCCCCTCTGGGGGTTGAAGTCTCATGTATCCTGAGGTAGCACTCTGTACCACTGAGGTAATCCAGCTCAAAGCCTCAATCATCTGTGAGAGGCTTGACAAACTCATGTACATTCTACATCCACTTGAGCCACTTTCCATCTTTCTGTTTGTTAGTTTGTATTTTTCAAGACAGGGTTTCTCTGTGTAGCTCTGGCTGTCCTGGAACTCACTCTGTAGACCAGGCTGGCCTCAAACTCAGACATCCATTCGCACATGTATGTTTGTGAACCATGTGTGTGTGGCGTCCATGCGGACCAGAAGAGGGAATTAGATCCTCAAAAATGGAAATTATAAACAGTTGTGAACTGTTTATAATGGGAGTACTGAAAGCCACACCTGGGTCTACCCATCCATCCACCCACCCACTCACCCATCCACCCACCCACTCACCCACCTATCCATCCACCCACTCACCCATCCATCCACCCATCCATCCACCCATCCATCCACCCATCCATCCACCCACTCACTCACCCATCCATCCACCCACCCACTCACCCATCCATCCATCCTCCCATCCACCCATCCATCCACCCACTCACTCACCCATCCACCCACCCACCCACTCACCCACCCATCCATCCACCCACTCACCCACCCACTCACCCACCTATCCATCCACCCACTCACCCACCCATTCACCCACCCACCCATCCATCCACCCATCCATCCACCCACTCACTCACCCATCCACCCACCCACTCACCCACCCATCCATCCACCCACTCATGCACCCATCCATCCACCCACTCACCCACCCATCCATCCATCCACCCACTCACCCACCCATCCATCCACCCACTCATGCACCCATCCATCCATGATTTCATCCATTGACTCACCTGTCCACCTATCTACCTATCCATTTACACATCCATGCATCCACTCACCCATCCATTTACTCATTCATTTATCCATTTACTCACTTCCCATCTATAGATCCAGCTACCCATCTACATGCTCATCTATCCATCCACTTCTCTACCTATCTATCTAGTCCTCTATACATCCATCTGTCCATTTGTCTCTCCACTCATCCATCCATACACCCACCTGCCCATCTGTCTATTCATCCATGTATCCACCTATCTATCAATTTATCCATCCATCCATCCATCCATCCATCCATCCATCCATCCATCCATCCATATATCTACCTCTCCCTTCCTGCATCTCTCTTTATCCCAGATGCCAGTCCATCCTTCCATCCACCCACTTGTCATGGCCTCATTGCCCAGCACTGCTATCTGCCTCCTTGGGCCAGCACTTTGCCCATGTCCCCAGTACCGTTCCTGTGTCAGGACTTAGTGTGAGCAGAGGATACAGTGAATGTCTACTGATGTGATTGCCTAACTAACCTCCATGTCCAAGGTCACTGTGAGGACACTATGTGGCTGGGTCGTGAGAGCTGAGCATACAAGTCTCTTTGTGGCCCTTCTTCTGGTTCCTAATTTCTCCTCTGCCTGCTGTGGAGCAGACTACCTGGGACCACAACAACCTCCCCAGAGGCCTGAGAGATTCCATCACCTTCAGGAGACTTGGCTGAGTGGAGAAAGCTTAGCTCTGTAGAGAGACAGGAGGTACTTGGAATGAAGTGTCCCCCACACAAGTGTTTAATTATTCTATCACAGGACAGTAACTGGGCTTTAGGATTTTAATAATTATTAATAGAGTATTCAATAATGAATTACCATGAACAATTAAAATTAATTACAGTTCTCAGAGTTAATTAAATTATTTCCTCACTAGGACAAGTGGCTAAGCACACATAAAAATTAAAGGCCAGTGCCACATATCTGCAGGAGCCCTGTGCCACGGGTGAGTGAGGCAGGGTGCTCTTCCCTCTTCGGCCAGGGGGAGGCGCTCAGTGAACAGGCTGGAGGCTTGGCATGGCATACCTGGCAGGGCAACCTCTGGCTTTTTCTTAGGATCCCTCTTGATATGGCCCAGCTCCCCTACTTCTCCTTCTCCCTCCCTCATCCCTCTTCTCTCTGGGCCAGGGCTGCCTGCCGGGAACAGGTGAGCTGACACACTGTTTCCCATACAGTTCTTGATCCAGTAGACCCAGCACTGTATGTATTACGAGAGCTAGCAGCTGGGGTTGACTGTGCATGCACGTGTCTGTCTATATGTGCCTGTGTGTGTGTATGTATGTGCGTGTGGTTGTGTGGTGTGTGTGTGTGTGTGTGTACTGTGTGCGGTGTGCATGTGTGAGTGGTGTATGTGTGTATGTGTGTGGTATATGCATGCATGAGTAGTATGTGTGTATGAGTGCCTGTGTGTGGTGTGCAGGTGTAAGTCGTGTGTGCATGGCATGTGAGTAGTGGTGTGTGAATGGTGTGTGTTGCACATATCCGTGTGTGTCTTACTTCCTCCACACTAGGTCTCTCCTGACCCTGAAGCCAGGCTGTTAGGCATGCAGCCTCAGTGACTCCGGAAGCTTCCCTTCTGCTGAACCATCTCCTCAGCCGAAGACTCTGTCACCACATGACCTGAAGCAAGACCGGCTTTCCTAGACCTTCCCTCACTCTTGACTGGCAGCGACTGTGGAGCCGTAGGGAAGCCAAGGCCTTCAGAACCACACGGATTAATCGGTGGGTAGCAGTTGTGACCCATTGTCCATGTTGGCTGCTCAGTGATGTCACACCTCAGAGAGGGAAGCACACACTTCAGGTCTGTTAGGGTTGGAGCAACTTTGCAGACCCACCCCAGCCTTCAGACATAGGTGGGATGAGATATGAGGGAAGAGCATTCTGGGCAGAGGGAACAGCACAGCTTGGCTGTCTTTTGTTCCTGCAATGGTGCCGGAAGACCATGAGGTATGGATGGCTTTGGTCTGGAAAAGTGTGGCAGATACCACCACAAAGGTATCATGTCTCGTGTGGTCTGCATACCTGCAATCCCAGAACTCTGGAGGTTGAGGCAGGAGTTCAAGGTCAATCTTGGCCAAATAGGGGGTTCAAGGCTAGTCTGGGCTACATGAGACCCTAGCTCAAAAAAAGATGACATTCAGAAATGGGGCTCTGAGGTCTCCTACCAAAGGCCATATGAATGAGCCATTGTGGAATCTGTAATAAAGCCTGAGAGAGCTGTGGCTGGAACATGTAACCAGAATCACAGGAGACCTAAGCAGGCTGCTTTCTGTGTCCTAACTCACACCTCAGGGAGGCAGGCAGAATTACTGCCTGCCAGTGTTGTATTGGGGTCTTTTGTCACTCAGTACTTGATGACAGATATAAGGATTTGCAGAGCTGGTTGTGGGGGAAGGGGGCCCTGGTGAGTGCCTTAACCCTGGAAGGTCAAGCTTGAGGAAGCCAGAGCACAAGGAGGGTGTGGGGTCTGAGGATGATCTCACATTACCAATCATTCATTCACTTATTGCATCCCAGGCAGAGGGCCAAGGGCAGCTCTGTAAGTCACTGAATCCTCAACATCCCTACAGGTCATACTATCATTATGCTAATTTCAAAGATAAGAAAATTGAGAAGGACTGAAAACCCAATCTATGTCACACAGATAATAGGTCAGGTGCAATGGAGCAGTTGCTTTAGATCTCTGGAGGGAGGTGGGAGTCTGTAGGATGGAGAGCATAGAGAGAGAGGAAGGGGGGGGGAAGCCAGGTGCCTGGAAGAGCACAAGCTTTCCTGATCCCCTGGCATTCCTCAGACAGAGTTCCGGGTCCTTGCCTATGATCCCTGCCATGGCCAGTGTCCGCTTTGGTATCTGTCTCCTCATCTCTAATTCAGCTGTTCACGTTACAGGTATGAAGCTGATTTGTCCCATGGTACAGGATGGATAGCCAGGGTCAGGTGGGTAGCCCATTCCCCCACCCCCTACTACGTGCTTAGGTACTGATGTCTCCAAGTATCAAGTGCACGTGGCTTGGCTCACAGTGGTGTCCTAGGATGTCAGCAGACAGTTTTGAAGCTGGGATACAGCCTGGTGGGGAGCTCAGGACTGACGTGGACCCAAGCTGCCCAAAGCTGCCCTCTGACCAACAGCCTCCTGTTCCTTGTCCTATCCAGTGAACCCCAGGCCTGGCCAACTGTTCGATGCATAGTTTACCAGGACCACTGTGCATAACCAAGAGACCACAAGCATCCTGGATCTGGGTTTTTATGCCCCTCACCAACTGTGATGCCTGCTTTGGATTCTGTCTCTGTTTCTAGTCACTTCCGTAACTCTGGGTTCAGCCCCGCCTAGCATAGTTCATGTATGTATCCAAGGATGAATTTATTAGTTAATTTTATTGTTTCTGTAACAATGAAAAGTAGTTAAGTGATGAAGAGTCTGTCTGTCTCACAGTTTGAGGGCACAGCCCGCCATGGCAGGAAGTCATGGCAGCAGGGATGTGAGGCAGGCAGCTGGTCACATGGCACCCACAGTCAGGAAGCAGAGAGAGATGGACGCTGGTGCTCAGCTCACCTTCTGATTTTGATTTAGTCCAGGACCCTAGCCCATGGGATGGTGCTGCAGACATTCAAGGTGGATCTTCCCATCTCGTCCTCATCTAGAAACTTCTTCTCGGGCATGCCCACAGGTGTGTTTCATGATGATTCTAAAAGCCTGCCAAGCTGGTTAGATTAACCATCATAACAGATTCCAGCCCAGGTGAGCACACTCTCACCAGTGCTGGCAGAGACCAGCCCACCCATCCACTCTGAGCTGGGCCGGGAGAATTTTCAGGTAATAGTGTGAAGGCAGGATAGTCTGTCAGCCTTATGACAGTGGTGGAGACATTTTTGTGTCCTGTCATTAGGAGTAAGATGTAATGACGTTTGACGTTTTATGGGTTGAGGCCAGGGAGGCTGCTAAATCTTACAAGGCATAGGATGCCCCCCACCACAAATAGAGACCCCACTCCAAGCTCCACAGTGCGCAGGCTGGGAAACCCTCTACTGAGGCCCAGTGCCTCTGTTCTAGGTCTTGGAGATCCACAAAGCTCTGTGGATGTGGCTTCCCCAGTCCTGATCTGAGCAAATCTAGGTGGGGATCCATCACTGCCACCCACATTCCCTACCCTGCCCTCAGTTGCCTGTCCTGTAAGTGGGGCAGTAGGAAGCTTTGAGAGTGATGTCCAGACCACTTCTTCCCCACAGGCTTTTAATATCATTATTATTATTTTCTCATCTGGGGTCTTTGGAACTAGTCAGCATGAGCGTTCCCACATGTACTCTGGCATGTCAAGTATTGTGACTTCATTTTGCTACTCAGGAGTTGAATTTCTGTCTCTAACTCCCTTTCTGCCTGAGGGCAGGAAATGTAATCTCACACAATTCTAGCAGAGCTCAGTCATGTCAGCCTAAACCCAGTCCAGGCAGACTTGGACTTCCCTCCCTTCCTGTGGTGGGGGTGGGCAGGTCCATGGTAGCCCCATACCTGCAGGAAGTGTATACATCTGCCATCAGCCCATGCCCCATGAGCCTCACTGCAGCCAACAGGATCCAGGCCAGCTCTGAGGCAAGTCAGCTCCTCCCCAAGGTGCCACACACCTCGCTGGTCTCCCGGAATTAGAATATGCTTTGTTTATCCCCCTGGACCAAGACTAGAAGATTCCTCCTCCACCTCTCCAGACCCCCTCCTCCACCTCTCCAGGTCCCCCTCCCCCACCTCTCCAGACCCCCCTCCCCCACCTCTCCAGACCTCCCTTCCCCACCTCTCCAGACCCTCCTCCCCCACCTCTCCAGATCCCCCTCCCCCACCTCTCCAGACCCCCCCACCTCTCCAGACCTCCCTCCTCGCCAACCTCTCCAGACTCCCCTCTCCACCTCTCCAGACCCTCCTCCCCCACCTCTCCAGACCCCCCATCTCCAGACCCCCCCACATCTCCAGACCCCCCTCCCCCACCTCTCCAGATCCCCCTCCCCCACCTCTCCAGACCCCCCCACCTCTCCAGACCCCCTCCCCCACCTCTCCAGACTCCCCTCTCCACCTCTCCAGACCCCTCTCCCTCACCTCTCCAGACCCTCCCTCCCTCACAGCTCCATTCCCTCCCCTCATTCTTCCTCTTTCTCCCTTCTGCCATCTTTTCTCCTTTCTTCTTCCTCCAGCCCCTCCTCTCCTCCTCCTTCCTCCTCCTCCATTTCCTTCTTTTTTTCCTCTTCCTCCTTTCTCTCCTCTGCATTTGCCTCGCCTCCTCTACCCCTCCTCTCTGCCGCTCTTCCTCCCTCCTCTCTTCCCCTCCTCCCCTCCTTTCATCTTCCTCTTTCCCCCCTTCCCTCCCTCCTCCCATTGCGGCTCCTCCTCCTCCTCTTCCTCCTCCTCCAGCAGATCTCTCACTCTCTGGTACAGAAGCCCAGACTTTAACCTCAATTCCCAAGGGGCAGAATTGCTCAAGGTGTATTTGCAGACAGCTTCAGGTCTCTCTGCTGGCTTTAGACATCACAGATGAGCTTTGCAGGCCAGAGCTCCAGACACTGCATAATACCCGGGAGCTCTGCCTCGACCACACCTACTCACCATCCGGGGCCCCAGAGAAGCCCTGCCCAGGCTGGCCTGCTGGGAGACCAGGGAGACACTGACTTTTCCCTCGGGAGGAACAAGCAAGGCTCAGAGAAAAGCGGACATTTGGGAAGGTTGCTCAAGGCACAGAGCAATAGAAGGCAGCCAGCCTTCCCAGATGTTGCAGAAGGGAGGGGATGGGTGGCCTCCGTGAGGGTGTGCAGGTAGAACCTGGTTGACAAGAATTTACCCACTGTAGGGGCAAAGGCTCCCTCCTTTCTTCTTGCCATGCTCCATTGGGAATTGCTCTGGCTTGGTCCTCCACACAGCGAGCCTGTGTGGAGACACTGCGGTTCATGCTGAGATGGGAGTTTTATTTTTTTAATCATTTTTAATTATGTAATTTTTAAGAGAGCCTCATGTACCCAAGGATGACCTTGAACTTCTAATTCACCTTTCTCTGTTTCTGGAGTGCTTAGATTAGAGATGTGTACCACCCTGCCCTGTTTATTGAGTGCTAGGGATGAAACCCAGGGCCTGTGCATGACTGCCAGTCACTCTACCAACTGAGCCACATCCCATACAGAAGTGAGGTTTTCATAGTACCACGTCTTTGCTTTATAGGCACATAATCGTGGGGGCAACTTAAACAACATTGCATTCTAAAATGTCATCACTCCTTTGCACTTATTTCCTGTCCCCACACTGTCCCCTTCTTCAGTTAACCAAGAGCCAGCCACACCTATAGACACACATAATAGGGTCCCTAGGAGAGATGTGGGGGGGCTTCCACACCTGGGCAGCTTCCCCTCTCCTTAATAGTTCTGATAGCTCCTCTTACACAATACCTGCCACACTCTCCACTCCAGACACTCAGGTCAGCCAGACCGATGTGAGGTTGTCCTGTTAATGGCTCTCTAGTTTCAGTGGCGCAGTATCCTGCATATTCAGTCTGTCTCCCTTTGATGCTCCAGCAATTTCAAGGCTTCTGCTTTTACAATACCTCGACAGCTGTTGTGGCGTGGAAGTTCCTGGGTAATGGTACCTTTCTATCTGAGGATTGATTCTGGAAGCATGGCTGTGGGTCAGGGGTCACAAATGGTTTGTGTTTTCATAACTACTAGGAGCAGGATTGGAATCTTATTATGTCTGACTCCCAATCCCCAGAAAGATCAGGAAGAAGACGGAGATGGGACCCAGGCTCTGCCCAGTCTGTCTGCAGTGCCCAGCCTCAGGTTTGAGATGCTGGTGTCCCAGCTGGTAGGAGAGTTCAGTGTGGACACAACATTACCCACTCTTGGTGGCCATCTTCCAGGTAGGGAGGGTGGGTGTCACAGGTGGGAAATCTGGGTTGTGTAGACCTGGGAGATCATGATGCACGAAGAGAAAGACTCTGGGTACTTCTATGGGTGGACAAGATATAGGCGCCTGGGACTGGGAAGGGACAGTGACAGGGCCATATGCCAGAAGGAGAAAGAACCCAGCAAGGATTTTTTGCTGACAGATGGAGGGACAACAAGAAAGACAGGACCACAGAGGAGTAAAAGAGAATTGCAGTCTGGTTGAGGAGGCTCAGGGAACTCTCAGTCCAATGGAGGAGGCTCAGGGAACTCCCATCCAATGGAGGAGGCTCAGGGAACTCCCATCCAATGGAGGAGCCTCAACCCCAAGGACCTGGAGACTGAAATGAGTGTTCTTGTACTTCTGGTCTTTGGGACCTCCAAGTCTTGTGGAGAAGATAAGTATAAAGCTCTGTTGAGACACTAGGAATGCCCACTGTACCAAGAGTGACCTGAATGTCAGGTAGCAAGGCAATGGAAAAAGCTCACCTGCAATCACAGGGACTTGGGTTAGAATCGTTCAACAGGTTGTGTGACCTTAGCTATGTTTCTTTGTCTCTTTGAGCCTAGTTACAAGTTTTATAGTTTGAGGAATGGTATACTCCCCCGCCCCCAATACAGTGCTTGGCTGTGACCACCCAGATCTTGGTAGATTCCAGACTAATTGAACTTGGGTAGGTTTGAAGCTAGATGATTCTTGCAGGAGAGCCTAAGTCTGAACCATATCTTGGCATTTTTTTCCAGTTCCCCTGGAGGTGCGTTAGCCACCATGGGCCTTGTTTGTTTGTCCTTCTGATGTTTGTCCTGGAGAGCAGAGCCAAGCTGCCCAGGAGACAGGATTGTCCCAAGAGCAAGCAGGGACTAGATCAGAGGAAGGGGGAGGAGAGGCCTGGAGGCCCCAGCTTGGAGCAAACAGACCAACGTTTGAGTGTCTCCATTCTCCCCACTCCTGAACACATCTACCCCTCCAGTGGCCCACCTAGCAATAGAGATTAAACATGGGTCTGGAGTGTGAGGGGCAGAGACGGAGTGTTCGAAGCCATCATGGAGAGTGGTCCATGGTACATGGTAACTTGAAGGGTGGGATAGCCCATGATGCTTTGAGTCTCTGAGTGTAGCCTCTGAGTAGAGCCCAGCTGCTGGGGTGTTTTCAAGGTTAGACAATGCTGGGTCATCTCCTCCAGTGGCTTCTGTGGCTTTGATCTCTACCTGAACCTTCTGACCCTACCTCCTATAGTGGATTTATAATGTTACATTGTAAATAATTGTCCTGCCTATGAGTTTCATAAAAAGCGCTGATTGGCCAAAGGCAGACAGGAAGTGTGGGTGTGGCTACCAGACTAAGAAAACTCTGGAACAGGAAGCACAGAGCAGAATGCCAGAGAGAAGCCAGAGGAAGCAGAGGACAACTATGCTGCTCTGAGAAAAGGTACCGAGCCGCATGGCTGAACAAGAATCATGGGTTAGTTTAAGGGTAAAGAGTTAGCAAGTAATATGCCCGGGCCTTAGGCCGATCAGCCTAAAATTAATGTAAACGTCTGCGTGTCTCCGTGGGTCTATGGGTCTGCGGGTCCAAACCTCCAGGCTAGGCCCAAAAGTCCAGGCCAGAAACCTCTTACTACACCCTCCCTCTCTCTGGTCAGTTAGAGTGTCCATCCCCCACTCAATACCCATTGTTGATTGTGGGACAAGGGGAGGCAAATAGAGACCAGTGGGAATTTGGAGGACTGGTGACCCAAGCTCTGGTGCAGCAGGGGGAAAG
Organism: Phyllotis vaccarum; assembly: GCA_033318265.1. Classification (NCBI taxonomy): domain Eukaryota; kingdom Metazoa; phylum Chordata; class Mammalia; order Rodentia; family Cricetidae; genus Phyllotis; species Phyllotis vaccarum. The sequence goes on along the minus strand of JARWLC010000003.1, from coordinate 55,191,936 downwards.
TGTCCAGGGTGACAGCTGGCAGATGGGAGAGTCACTTAGTATAGCATTGCTGATGTCATTTATTGAGTGATGGCTTCCCCGTCACTGCCAACCTTATGCATCATCATGTGGAGTCCTCCTAGACATCCCAGGTGAGTATATAATTATACCCCTATTCTGAGCTGACGGAACCAGGGCACACAGAGACTGAGTCACACTCCTCAGCTGCTCTGCAAAGCAGCCAGGAGGCAGATGCAAGGTTGTCATGGGGAAAGCTGTGTGCTGGACAGGGCGGTCCAGGAGGACTCCACAGGGCAAGGCAGGGTGGGCCTGTTCCTCCCAGGAAAATGCCACTGCTCATGAGATAAAGGCCAGACCCAGGAAGAGTGTCCCCCTTGGACAAAGCTTGTCCTCATCCTCCACTTCTATAGACTTAACACTGGCCTCTCTGATGAGGTCATCTGGTTGACAGGTGCCTTTGGGTCCCAGAAAACCTTGTAGGTACAGCTCATCCCTCTATCCGTCAGCCCTGGCTCTGTGCTTTGGAGTGTTCCAGACATGGCCAGTTCTGCAGGTCACAGGGAGGAACCTGGTCAGGGCCTCTACCACCATCTAGTGTGGGGTCCACACTGGGCCAGCTCCTACAAGCATCCCAAGCATCCTTGATATGAGACCTGACTCTGGTTCTGGTTCTCCCTCCTGGGTCTGACTTTGATTTTCTCCTTTTTATCCTTGACTTCAGATCCCTTCTCCCACCTGAGCTCACCCCAGAACCTGAGAACGAGTGAGTATCCTGCTCGCTGTATTACCTAAGTCCATGGTACCAAAGAACCCATGTGTACTGAACTCTGTTGTCAAGAGCGGTAGCCAAGAGGGACAGGTGCATGGTAGAGTATGTGCACACAGAGAGAGAGAGGGAGGGGGGAGGGAGGGAGGGAGAGAGAGAGGGAGGGGGGAGGGAGGGGGGAGGGAGGGAGGGAGAAAGGGAAGGAGGGAGGGAGGGAGAGAGAGGGGGAAGGGAGGGAGGGAGGCAGGGAGGGAGGGAGGGAGGGAGGGAGGGAGAGGGGGGGAGGGGAGGGAGGGAGGGAGGGAGGGAAGAAGAGAAAGAAGAAGATTCTTCTAAGCCCCAGGCTCAGCTCCGAGGACAGGCTACTCATAGACAAGAAGGTGAAATAGCACAGAGTTTCATAATGACACAGTGATTTCAAAGTGATTATCTGGTATAACAGTAATTACATACAGGAACAGGGAAGGTCATGGCCATGGGTCCCACTGCTCCACCACAGCCAACTCTGTCAAATGGCTGCTGCCACCGTGGGAAGGAACAGGAAGAGCTGAGGAGGCCCAGGCATTGCCTAGCTCTGTGGTAGTGACTCCTCTGGGGCCACCCAAGGTTTGTGTTCCTGGAGAGAAGTTTGCTGTTAGATTTCAAGTCACCCAGGAAGCCCTAGCTCTGGTAGTTTCCTGGGCACTGTAAAAGGGCTTCTTTTTTGACTTGGGGATTTTATGCTGTGCCTCTGCAGAGGATGTGGCCTTGGGATCCCCCTCATCACTTTCCCCTTCTTCTTCATGGTACCAGCACCATGGCTTCACATGCTCCCACACTCTGAAACATCTTCACCCACATGCCCACCCCTGTCTCACATTCCCGCCTGCCCTCTCATTGCCCTCCCTCACCTTCCCTTACTTGGCCACTATGTAGCATCTGCTCCCTAAGTTTTAGCCTTGCACTGTCTACAGGGCCCTCTTCCGCCTTACACAGCCCCTCCCTCCTTTCCTTATCCACCCATCCCATTACTTGCCACCTTCTCCTCAGGGGCCATCCATGCTTGCTGAATTCCCACGGAGCCATCTGCCTGGTGTCTTCACTCACCATTGGTTTACTTTTCACTCTCATTTCTACCCGTATGAGTGAGCGCACGCCATCTGCCCACATGTCACCCATCACTTTTTACCAAACACTACGAAACATTACTCATCCACCCATCGTCCGCCACCTATAATTTACCATTATCATTCACCCACCCTTAACCAATGACACACGCATTAGCCATCTATTTACCCGTTGGCCATCACTTATCACCCAGCCACCCCTCACAGAGCAGTCATCCGTCCATATACCTGTCACTCAGCCATTGCCTTCCCACCACATGCTCATCCATCACCCATCACAGATCATCACCCATCACACAGCATTCATCTACCAATCACGTCACCTATCCACCATCCACCTAACCATTACCTGTTACCCATCCACCTATTACCCCCAATTATAAACATTCTTTTACCCATCTACCCAAGAGCTAACTACTGCCCATCTGCCATCTATCAACATCCATACCATCCCCTATCCACCTACTAGTCATCCACTATCTAACCCTCACCTCTCCACCAATCACTCATCACTGACCATCTACCTACCCATCACTTATAACCAACCAACCCATCATTTATCACCAACCACTTCCCAGCATTTACTACCTGCCTATTCATCACTCATCACCAATCAACTCATCATCCATCCTCTATCACCCATCTATTCATCCATATCCATCTATCACCCCTCTATCACCAATCCTATTGTTTATCCACTTCGACCCATCACATTGTTTTTATCCTTTCCTGTGCTCCCAAGTGCCTGGCTGAAACCTGCCTGTTTATATCCTTTGAGGTTTATTTTAGAATCTCTCTCTCTAGCAAGCTGTACACACCATACATAGACATGAGTTTTTATCCAGGGAGTGAGAGTTCCAGCAAATCCAGGCCGGGTCACTGGGTGCACAGGGGAGACTTTCTCCTCTCCAAGGAGTTAATGCCATCTCTTTGTGAAGTAGCTCAAGGGTTAATTGAGATTGCCTATTAAGTGTCTGGCAGTACACATGGTGTCCTAGGGTGTTTATTGCTGTGAGGGGACACCATGACCACAGCAACTGTTATAAAGAAAACATTTAATTGGGGTGGCTCACTTACAGTTCAGAAGTTCAGTCCATTATCATCATGGTGGGGAGTATGAATTGCAGCATGCAGGCAGACATGGTGCTGGAGAAGTAGCCGGAAGTTCTATGTCTTGAAGGCAACAGGAAGTCAACTGAGATACTGGGTGGTATCCTGAGCATAGGAAACCACAAAGCCCACCCCCACAGTGACACACTTCCTCCATCAAGACCATATAATTGCCAATAAGGTCATACCTCCTAACAGTGCCACTCCCTATGAGATTATGGGGGCAAATTACATTCAGACTACCACATATAGCATCCAGGTAAACTCTGATAAGTAATGGGAAGCTGAAAGAGGATGTGCAGAATGGGTGAGAGTCCTCCTGTGTGGCACTGATGAAACTGCTGGCTGGGGACAGGCTGGTCTCTGGGGATGGCATCCTGTGCTTTTGTTTCTTATATTGCAGGGCCTCCATCTAACCCCTGTTGTGTACTCCAGGGATATTAAAAGCAGATTCAAGAGTGAGTGGTATAGACAGCAAGACATGGTTCAGTCATCTTCATCCCAGCAGGGACCTAAGACTTGACAACAGGCAACATACCAAGTGCTCGTCAGAGACAGGGGACCTACTCTGGCATCTGTAGGCCTGGGAGGAGTCTGTGGTCATAGAGGCTTCCTTCTGAAAGGAACATGGCACCAGACCCTAAAGGGGATGCCTACTAAGCTCCTGTCTGACACAGGCAGCATCACTACAGAGCCAGCACTGTGTTCTGTAGTGTGGTGTCCTTTCCAGAGGGGTGGCTGTTTTTGAGGGATGAGTATTCTATGCAGAATAACTGTCTTCATTCTCTACTGGCTGGAAAGTCTTTTTATTTGTTTTGTTTTTATTATTTCAGACACGTTTCATGTAGCCCAGGCTGGCTTCAAACTTGCTCTCTAGCCCAGGATAACCTTGATCATTTGATCCTCTTGTGTCTACCTTCCAAGGGCCGGGATTGTAGCTGTGTGCCACCATGCCAAATTTATGAGGTTCTGGGGACTGGAACCAGCATGGAAGAAACCCAGGGACTGGCAGGGGCACAGACTGGCACAGGAAAGGAGCCAGTTTGCACAGGAAGACTGGGAGCCGTTTCCACCTGGGCTTCATACAAAAAAACCGGAACATGCCCAAGAAAAATGACAACCGCATGGAAGACAGGTGGGTGTAATGTCCCATGAACAGTCAGGGGCTCATGTCCCAAAGTCTCTAAGATTTTCCCTCAGCTCTCTAGTCCAAGGCCATTCTCAGGAGTGGATAAAGAACCAACTTAGTTTCTGCTTCTATATTTTTTTAAAGATACAATTATTTATTGACTTACTTACAGTGGTGCATGTGGGGGTGTCATGCACATACCACGGCACACGTGTGGAGCTCAGAAGACAGCTTGCAGGAGCCAGCTCTCTCTTTCTGTCACGTGGGTTCTGAGGATTGAACTTGGGTCATCAGATTCTGCTGCAAACACCATTATCTACTGAGCCATCTCACTGACTATTTCAATTTTTAAGCACATGGCCCTGGTCCAGTTCTCTGCCCTGGAACAGAAGAGCCTGAGATCTCCAGCAGGAGTCCTCTGAGATTCAGATCTGTAACACCAGGATTATAGGCAAGCCCTCTACCAACTGAGCCCACAATGAAGAATCTTAAAATAACGTTCTCTAATTTGTGATCATATCCTGTTGCATAAATCGCCTGTAACCTGCCGATTCAGGGTGCCAATAGCATGGTCTCTGGAGATATCTTTGAAGCAAGCCCTGGCTTCTAGTCTTTTCCAATTTTCCTAGATGCCTCCATAGTTGCTGACAGCAGGTCACCAAGGTGACACCCTTATCCATCAGCTTGGGCAAGGATGCTGGAAGATGCCATGATGGAGAGCTGGACAGACCATCTTTGGAGTGTACTTGGATTCTCGGTGATCTTTGTTCTTTGTGCCAATTTTTTCTTGGGAAGTTAATGTACTTTGTTAATAATGGCTGTGTTTAAACACTGACTTACAAATGTCCTGAGATTTAAACACCCAAGCCTGTGAGACAGCTCAGCAAACCCTCTCTCACAGCTCAGAAGCATTTGTTCCCAAGGCGCTATCACTTCTAGAGGTGTGGGAGAGTCTGATGCCGAACAAGGAACTGGGAAAACAAGAAACCATCTTGATTCTGAACCTAGGCTGGGTATTTTCCAAGGCAAGCGATCTGCAGGGCTGACCCAGAGCCACCATCGCCAAGAGAGACAGAAACGCAGGATGTTTTCCTGAATAATTGAGAGGACAGACGGCCGGTAGATTGGACATTCTGACTTGAGTTCAAATTCAGATTTTTCCACTCGGTAGTGATGTGACTCTGAGCAGGTGAACTCACCCTCTCTAAGCCTTTGGAGTACATGAATCTGTCAGATGTTGGAAATAGAGAAGTAAATGAGGATGCAAAACTCTCTGCCAGTCAGCTTATGTGTGTTGTTCTTACCGGTGATTTGTCGGATAGCAGGCCTTGATTCTGCTCTTCTCTCCTCCTTCCCCATTCCCTCCCCTCCTTCCCTCTTCTTCCCTCCCTTTCTCCCGACTGCCTGAGCATTGCTGTGTAGCTCAGGCTTGTCTCTAACTCAATATGTAGCCCAGGCTAGCCTCAGATTTACTATTCTCCAGCTCTAGCCTCCAGTGCAGAACTTACAGTGATGTGCTACCACACCCAGGCAGTTGGCATCTTCCAGCAGAGCCTGTCATTATCTGCTTCCTGCACTACAGAGGGTGCATGGGGAATTGGGGCTCTGATGCTAATTATTTTATAGACAAGGACACAGTGATACTAAAGCACAGGTTTTGCTTCATTGTAAGGGTTCTGCACCTGCTGTTTTTAAAATTAAAATTGATTCTATGCCTTAGACTGGTATTTCTTACCCAGAGTTCACATTGTTTGTTCATTAATGGCCTGTCCATTCATTCATCTATCCACACACGCATCCAATTCATCCATCTATCCCCCAGTCCATCCACTCACAACTCATTCTTCTATCCAGCCATCCTCTCACTGACCCACATACTCATCTATTTACACATTTACTCATCCATCCATCTACCCATCCCCACCACCCAGGAGACCTGCCTCAGAAATTCCAGGGGTTTCTTCAATTATAGTTCAGTTAGTTTAATTCCTGGGTCCCTTGTGCTCTGCTCCAGGAAGCTGGACTGAGTGACATCACTGGTGAAATTGGCCATCTACCCTAGTCCTTGAACTTGGGTGCTGATGGAATGACTATAGAGACCCTTGAGAGCTCGAAGCAGAGAAGGCATGGCCAACTGAGTCAGGGCTGCTTGTGCTGAAATATTGTGTGGGCTCTAAAGAAATAAAGTTTGCCTGAAGATCAGAGTTAGCCAGGTGGTGACACACACCTTCAATCTTAGCACTAGGAGGCAGAGATATGTCTGGATCTCTGTGAGTTCAGGGCCAAACAGAGCCAGGCGGTGGTGGCACACACCTTTAATCCCAGCACTTGGATCCCATGCCTCTGCTCTCAGTACTTGGAAGCATATGCCTTTAATCCAGCACCCCAAAGTTTGAAACAGGAAGTGATGAAGATGGGAAGTGGAGACAGACTTGGCCCCTTCTCTTTTGAGGACTCAGGCATTCAGTCTAAGGATTCATGGAGATAGGGTCTTTCTCTTTCAACCTGAGGAGTGGCTAGGTGAGAAATGGCTGTAGCTTGTTCTTCTGTCTCTGATCATTCAGTTTCCCCCCATTATCTGGCTCTGGGTTTTTATTATTAACACACAGTAGGATTTGTGCAATAGCTGCTCATTCAGGGGCCTATCTGAATGGAAGGGACCTGGGAATCCCTCACCAGTGGTCCAGTCTCCTGCGGATAGACCTGTCTAGGGTCATGGTGGCCCTGTGGCTTCCTCCCCAGAAGGTACCAGAAGCATCTAGACCCCCAGCTCTCCAGTCCAAGACTGCTCAGCCCTTCTAATGTCACACCAGTGCAGCTAGCTGCCTTCTCCCCCTCCCTTCCAGTCTCAAGCCTTTCATCTCCCACTTGGTTCCTTTAGGCAATTATTTACTATTTCCTTCCGCAAAGTGCTTCTGAGACACGGCTCTTATGAAAGATGTTCCAAGGGATAAAGTGGGACGGTGTCATAATTCACCCTGGCTCCAGCCAAAGCATTTGAACAACAACACATTACTGTCCAATTTCGCCACTCTCTGCTGTAGATAGTGGAATGAACCCCGGCTTGGGCTCAGAGCAGAACTGAATAGAAAGACTTTGGCAGCTGTGGGGCTGATGGAAAAGCCAGAGAGAGAGGGGGAGAGAGAGAGAGAGAGAGAGAGAGAGAGAGAGAGAGAGAGAGAGAGAGAGAGAGAGAGAGAGAGAATGTGTGTGTGATCTCCCTATAGGGCCATGCTGAGGGATGCCTTGTCTTCCTTCTTGGTGTCTCCCAAAGTCCTTGGTTCAGGTGCCAAGTGACACAGTTAGAGTTGGGCTGACTGAGTGTAAGGCCTCAGTATGGCTCTCAATAGCTTCTATTTTTTGGTCTCTACACCTCTAAATGGGAACTCAGATATCTGCTCAAATGCTGGCCCTGATGATCACCATGGGGTAGACAGTGTGCATCGCTTAGCATGGCTGCGGAGCAAATGACCCTAAAACCAGCAGCTCGAAGGAAAGGTCAACATCAGTACATGCTGTTGCTGAGGCAGGGGGATACAGAGCCGTTTATCTACGTGATTCAGTGCATCACAAAGTGTCCCAGTCAAGATATCAGTGACCATCTCATGACCTGAAAGCTCACCTGGGCCTGAGAGCTCTCCGCATGGAAACTGCAGCTCCCTGTTTCCTCATTGGCTGGCTCCAAGGCCACAGGGCTGGTAACATGGCAGCCAGAGTAGAGTGAGAGCATGATCAGGATAGGACCACGTCTTTTCTGATCCTCGGGGGGGTTTGTTTATTTTCATATGATAGTGAGAGAGGTGTGCGAGGAGGCAGAAGACAATTTGGGGGGCTTGGGTCTCTCCTATGTTGCTGACGGAGGGTCTCTTCTTTCTGCTGTTTTCCATACTCTACCTCGGCCATTCTCCTCTTTGCCTCCCATCTCATACGGAAGTGTCACCGGAAGTGCAGATGTGCACCATCCCATCTGGGTTTCAGAGAACAGTCTTAGGCCATCTGACTTGCACAGCAAGGACTTTACCTGCTGAACCCTGCCTTGGTGGTTTTAATGGAAAGACTATTTTAATGGCTTTAAGGCACAGGATGACCCAACAACTCTGTAGTACTTTTAATATGTGTCTGGAGGGCAGAGGATAATTTGCAGGATTGGATTCTCTCTTCATCTGGTCTGAGGATTGAACTCAGGTCACCTGTCTTGGTGATAAGCCCTTTACCCACTGAGCCTTCTCATCCCCACCTATAGTCCAATTTCAGACCACTTTAGCATCCCTTAAATTTCCTTGTGCCCAGTTTCACTTAATATTCCATCCACCAGCAGGCAAGCACATATGCCTTACTCTAGTCCCCTCATCTCATATAAATCATGGAATATCTCTCCTGGGTCCTGCCACTCCTGAGTCTCTTTTCAAGGTTCCTCTGTTGTGAACCGAGTGGCTATTCCTTGTTTGCTGCCTAGTAGCACTCTCCTGTACAGACGTTAACACATTAGTTCACCATTTGTTTGTTGATAGGCTTTTAGAGTGTCCCCAGTTTGGGTATGTCCAGTAATGTGTCTGTACATGCACACATGGACATCTTCACGTGGACACATTTTTGTTCCTCTTGAGCAGCTTTCTTGGAGTAGGCTTCCTGGGTCTTGATATGTGAGTGTCTCTCTCCATAACACACTGGCCACAGTTTCCACTTTCCACCGCCAGAGTCCAAGGGCTCCATCTCTCTTGCATGTTTATCCCAGGGCAGTGCCTGCCTCTGAGTAAAGCCTCTCACTGGTGGCCCTGAGCATTTTCTGTGCTCATGGTTGTAATATCTAGCCCTTAAACTGTCTTTTCCAGCCCATCCTCCAATGGCTCGCCTTGCTAGGTCATCTAAGTTTTATGTGTTCAGGATACAAGCCTATAACCAAGCGTATCATTTACAAATACCCTCTCCCAGTTTGTGACTTGGACTGCAGCTCCCCAGCAGTGTCCCCTAAAGTATAAAAGTTTTGAATGTTGATGAAGTTAAATTTATCAATATTGTCTTTTCATCAATTGCACTGTGACCATCACACACACACACACACACACACACACACACACACACACACACACACACACACACACACATCATTGCTCAGTTCAAGGTTAGGAAGAACTTCACTTACATTTCTTTCCTGAAAAATTTATAGTTTAATTTTCACTTTTTGGGGTGACAGTCCATTTCAAGTTAATTTATTTTCAGTGTAAGGTAAAAATCTAACTCGTTTTGTTGTTGTTGTTTAAAAAAAAAAAACATGGATATCCAGTTTTTATTGAACTGAAGTTGAAGAGGTGACTTGCTCAGGCACATGCCGCAAGTCTTCTGCTGAACGTCAGTAGACTGTGAAGGTCACCATTCAGTTTTTTTTTTTTTTCTGTTGTCTTAGGGGGCCTGATTTTGTGTCAGAATCACACCAAGTCAAGACTGGACTGGATTAGTTACCTGGCAAAAGCAAACTCAGGAAGGAAAGGTTTATCTTGGCTCTCAGTTTGAGGGCACAGTTGGTCATGGTGGGGAGTACGTGGTAGCTGATGTGTGAGATTGCCGGTCATGTAGCATCCTTAATTAGGAGATGGAGAAGTGGATGCTGACGCTCAACTCACTTTCTCCTTTCTATTCAGTTCAGAGTCCTACCTCCTGGGATGGTGCCACCCATTTTCTGAGTGGGCTTTCTTTGTTCTGTTAAATCTCTCTGGAAACACCTTCAGAGACTTGCCAGGAGCTGTGTCTCCAGGGTGATTCTCAGTCCGGTTGTGTTTATAATAAAGATGGACACCACACACTCCTCATCTCTGGTGAGTCTTTCAAGTCTGCCTCCCTTGTGGAGTGATTTGGAATACTCTGTATCCATACTTCAGTATCTACGGAAGAGCCTTCTGGGTCGGGTATGGATGGCACTCTCCTTTGTCACTTTTTCCTTTGGTCACAGAACATGTGAGGTGTCATAATCCATGTATCAGGAAATTTTTCTTTATTCCTATGGTGCCAGTAATGGAATCTTGATCTATTCTTCCTGCTAGACATATTCTGTACCAATGTGATGCATACCCAGCTTACCATCTTCTACCACTGATTTTCCTGCCCAGTTCACCATCCATGTATGAGGAATGTCATGCCATTGTTCGTTCAAGTCACAAAGACCCACTCTGGCAAAATGTGGACATGAAGTATGCTATTAGGGGAGACAACAGGGCACCTCAGGACCTGCCACCCTGGAAATAGAGGAGGCCATGTTCTCAGAGGGAAAATCCCCTGGGTGCTCTAAACCAACCCACCAGCTTCCTGGAGGCCTCTCATCCTTTGAGTGATATCAGTGGTGAAAGCTGCAGCCCAAAGACGGGATGAGGGTATGTGGGAGATGACAAGACGCCAGCTTCTCAATTAAGCTCTAGTTTGCCTGGATTGTCCTCTCCTTCAGACTGGAAAGCTTATGTGCAACTGTCAGGCATGGCCTCCGAGTAGCAGGGGCTGGAGGTCCCCAGATAGTTCACTTGGCTGAGGTGTCATCTCTTACTATGAACAGTAAGTTGCCAACTGATGTCACCACTGGGCCCCCAAACAGGTCGTGAGAAAAGTCAGACAGCAGATGGCAGCTAATGAGCACCTGGCCTCAAGCTCCAGGGACCAGGGCTTGCTGCTTGTGGATGGACTTATATAGTCTCAGGTCAGAAGGCTGGGCTCTGGCTTGGGCTCAGCACAGGCCCATCTTTCAGGCTCCCGCTGGGACTTGGCCAAAGGCTTGTGGTTGCTCTTTTTGGCCCAGATTAGCAGAGAGAAGGAAAGTAGGCCGAAGTACAAAGTGCCATCAGGGCTTAGCTTTGGAATGATCACAGGGTTGCTTTGTCCACAGCTACTGCCCAAGTCAATTCACACAGACAGGCTTGTCATCCATGAGCACGAGTGCATGGGTCGGGGGTAGGATTCACTCTGATCTTTCTGCAGAGCCTAACACGAAGGAGGTGTCTGCACAATTGTAACCAGAAAAGGGTGTAAGGATTGTAAATTGACTCCAATCTAGCCTCAACTCCTCTCCAAAAACTCTACTAGTGCTGCCCTAGTGAAATTTTTAAGAGACTCTACCCAAGGGAATGATCATGTCCAGTGGACTTACGGGTGACACCTGTAACCCTCATGCCATCTTCCTTGGGCTGCAAGTCACAGGCCCACATCATATTCATAAAGTGGCAAGGTGATGAGCACAGGAAACCACTGGTGCCTGTCACTACCCAGGCATCAAGTGCCAGTGAATATCTGCCATGGCCAGCACTATGCTCAGTGACTGAATATGGAGCCCCCTGAGAGGTAAGTGACATCACCCCCATTTCACAGAGGAGAAAAGCAAGATCTGGAGCTGATGTCACCACCAGGAGCTGGGGCTGGTACACAGTGACAATTGTTTTTACACAGAGGTTTCTTCAAAATGCTCTTTTGTGAGAGGTGGTGTATCCTGTGGTCCATGTTGGCGTCAGATGCCCTGTGAAGCTGAGGATGGCCTTGAACTTCTGGTTCTTTTGCCTTTATCTCCCTGGTGCTAGGATTCCAGGGCCTGGTTTTAGAGATACTGGGGATGGAATTCAAGGCTTCCTGCTTGCTAGGGTTGCCCTCAACTAACCAAGCCACATCCCCATCCTTGAAAATGGATTTGAACTAAGATCTACAGAAGGTGTTACAATTTGTAAAGTCATCTTGCATGGGATGGACACCTTCCTCCTAATGTAGGGGAGTAAGGCCCTCATTCTTAGAGATACTCAAACAGAAACCTTGGTGGTCAGTTTCTAGAGATGCTGGGGAAGTCTCAGAGGAGGCAGAGGCTGGCAGCTGAACCAAAGACTCCTTCCAGCTCTGGAGAATGTCTTCACCATTGTTCTATTGCTGTGAGAGACACTGTGACTATGACAGCTCTAAAAAAGGAAAGCATTTAACTGGGGCTGGCTTACAGTTTCAGAGGTTCCATCCGTTATCATCAAAGTAGGACTTGGTGGCATGCAGGCAGACATGGAGCTGGAAGGAGCTGAGAGCTCTACATCCGGGTCTGCAGGCAGAAGAAAGACAGAGCTTCTGGGCTTGGCATGGACTTCTGAAACCTCAAAGCCCACCCTCAGGGACACACTTCCTCCTACAAGGCCACACCTCCTAATCATTTCAAATAGTGCCACTCCCTGGTAACTAAGCATTTACATCTATGAGTCTATGGATCATTCTTATTCAAACCACCACAGGGGGTCAAGTGGTCCCATTAAAGGCCATCTAGACAGCTGACACAGGGCCACATTTGGAATCCAAGTCTTTGGCTCTCAGGTTTAATAGCCATGGCCTGTCACTTCTAGAAGGCTCCCGAGGATGTGTAGTGTAACTTCTCTGTTTTGTAGAGGTGAGAGCTGATGGAGGTGCACAGAGGTTCCCACACAGGACACTTTCATGCTGGGAGTTGGACCTGGGTCTTAGGTGGCCGTTTCTCTGACTCCCGTGGAGCTAATGGGAGTCTGCTGCCTCAGGTGCCAGGCCAGAGGGAGCTAATTAGACAACACGTGACACCCACCCTCCCCTGCTCATTTTCTCCTTTAGAGATGCAATGCTACAACGATGACGATGACGACGTTATGCTCAGAGCTTTGTGTTTTTCACTCCACACAAACCATTCTTTTCTCCTCCCACTCCCAACAGACCTGACTAGGTCTGTTAGCATTAGAAAAACCAGAGGAGAATTGAGCTGTTGGCTAGAACAGTCCTTTCAGACTCAGCCTCTGTTGCCTGGCCTGTTTCAGCATGGAGGGATTTCCCTGGCAACCTTCCTCCTGCAGGCGGGCTAGTGGTCCAGTGGTTGTGGGGACACACCCTTGGCTCTCTCTGTCTTCTCCCTGAAGAGGGCCAGAGAGTTGAGCATGGGGGGAGGGGAGCGAGCAAGCCTGGCTAAGAGAAGGCACCGGGCAGTTTATACTGCCTCACACAAACCCCTGTCATTTTAGGAGACAAGGACAGGGCTCCAGTTTCTAACAGATGAACTCTTACTTCCTGTCTCAGACCCCAATACCCACCACCAGCAAGTGGCTCAATAATCTTTGCTTGGGACAGCTCACTTTGCACTTAGCGGCTTAATCCTCACCACAGGCTCATTACCCCAACTTCATAAAAAGTAAACTGAGGCTGGGGAGAAGAAGGGCTAGGAGGCAGGAAAGCTTGGAGTTCCATCTCCAGAACACACCAAAAAACTGAGCATGCTGATACCTGCTTGTCCTCAATGCCACATACACATCAACACACACATCAAAACATACATGTCAACGCACACATTAACATATGTCAACACACACACACACCCCAAAGGGCCAGTTTGAGCAGCAGCAAATTACTGCTTTTAGAAGAACAACAATGACGGGTTGGTTGCGTTCCAGGGGAATCACATGCCTTCATTCAAGGCCTTTTCCCTTTTCCTAAGTACCAAAACCCACCCATAGTGCTGGAATCTGTCCCTTTCTCTGGCTTCTGCCTTTAGGCTGAGTCACTCGCTTCTGTGTGGACAAAGAGTGTGAACAGGGTCAGTCAGCTATTCCCCCTCAGTTCAGATGTCTCCCCACAACAGGCACCCAGGCTCAATAAACTGGGAGGGAGAATTCCTGGCAAGGACCATGTCTGCAAAAGCTACGTCATCGGGATGGTCTTTGAGATCAGACAGTCTCTCCTGCATCCAGTTCTTGACTGAGATGTGTGTTCTCAGATTCCTGCTGCCACGCACATCTGTAGGGATGGCTCTTCCCTTCGGGAACCACAGGCCCATGGCAGCTTTTCCTCCTGTACGTTGCACTCACTGTGTTTCTCCTCACAGCAACAGATCAGTAGCTAATACAGGGCTATCCGTTCATCCACAGGTTCCAGGGAATCACCTGGAACAAGGGCCTTGGCTCAACATTAGCGTTAGATACTGTGTAACAAGAGACCCAACATTTACCCGCTTGAAATCACACATTTTGGGGGCTGGTGAGAAGTGTCTGCAGGGAAGTATGAGAGCCTGGGTTTGGGTCCCCGAAGCCCATGTAAAAGCTAGGCATGGTGTGCAGCTGTAACCCAGGCCTGAGCAGATGCACATGGGGGTGCATTAGCCAGCCTCTAGGTTTAGCAAGGGACCCCATCTCAGAGAACAAGACAGGGAGAGATACAGAAAGACAGAAATGGACCTCAGCCTCCAAAGGCATGTGTGTGTACACATAACATCCCTAAACACACACACACACACACACACACACACACACACACACACAGTGATTGTGACAACATACACAAATCCCATGCAAGTTCAAACCAGACCAAATCCTAGTATAGAAAGAAGAGATGGGTGTGGAGCCCCCCCCCCCCTCCGCCCCAGCTGAGGAGCTATTGGAAACGGATAGACGCTAGAAAGGGAAGAATCAATATTCTTTGAGACTGTGGGACCTGGTGAGTGGACCATGGTCCAGGGGGAGGCAACACATCCCAGACTGTATGGAAAGCACAAATTGGACTTGATTGGTGGGAAAAAAAGCACACAAAGTTGGGTTGGTAGAGGAGGAAAGTGAATTACAGGGGGTGATATACAATCATAACATATATGGAATTCTCAAAGAACTACTTTTAAAAAAAACTCCTGAGCAACAGCAAAGAGAGAAAATTTAATATATTTGACAATTTATATAAATAAAAAAGATCAGTGGGTGGACCAGACTTATAGATCTGCTAGAGACAACCATGGAATAGAGATGAACATGGCTGGCTGGCTGGCTGGCTGGCTGGCTGGCTGGCCATCCAAGGCTCTGGCTCCTTGGATTGGCCTGAGCCAGTCAGACTACATTTCCCAGCACCCTTTGCATTTAGGTGCAGCTACATGACCAATTCTCACCAAAGGGATGGTGTGAATCCAAGGAGGTGGGGTAGGATGCAGGGGTGGTGTAGGGAAGAAAGGGACTCTGTCCACCCGGAAAAGGACTACTTTAGGGCCTTAGGGAGAGGGCAGCCCTAGGTGGGAGGATCTTGGATTCTGAATCACTAGACCCACATCAGACGTTTAGAAGAACATTTCCCAAATGTTTTGGGGAAAGCTGTGGAGATCTGGGGTCATTTGTTTTACAGTGACCTGTACAACTAACTGATTGCATGTGGGTCCACTCTTTCCCAGACTCTTCTCTATTCTAATCTATCCCTACTTTCCACAGAATGTCTGAAGGCAACCTTAGACCAAGAGACACTCCAGGGGGTCCCAGGCTCACAGCCAACAGAAAGGACTATGTTGCATCCTTTTAATAGTTTGATAAGGGCCAATGAGTGAAGTGACTCACCAGAAAAGGTATTTACCACAAAGCCTTAGGAGAAATCCTGGAGCTCATGTAGTGGAAGGAGAGAGCTGATTTCCCACAATAGATTCCCCATGCTGTAGCACACACATACCCTCTACAATAAATAAGTAAATTAATGTGATAATATTTTAAATAGTTTAACCAAAGCCCCAGGCTCCCTATTTCTGAAGCTGTCCTAAAAAATGAGCAACTGTGCCCAGGTGTGACTAGGCACCCAGGTGGTACCTACCTGCTTCCACAATCCCAGGCTGTGGTAGGGGGAGGGACTGGATGTTGTACATCTTGCCTGATACCTTGAATATATCCAGCTCTGGCAACCTCCCTGGCTACAATATCCTTTTGCCATTTAATGAGGGGATTAGACATGGGGGTTGTGGGAGGAGGCTCTTTAGAGAAATGGCCTTGGACTATGGTTCTGATCTGAGATCTGGCCAGGCTCAGGCTTCCATGTGGCATCCAATAACCCGGGCTCCGGGTTGACTCTCCCGTGGAGCATTTTGCCTGCCTCTTTCCTTCTGTTCTCTCTTATACCATGCAGTGTGTTTTCTGGAAAGACATCAATGCCAAGGTCTGACATGCACGGTTTTGAACATCACTTGCCTGTCTCGCATGCTGCCGGCACTCAGGTTGGTTGAGCCGCCATGCTGACTCTTTGATCAGCGCCTGCCTCTCCCGCTCCCAGGAAGCTGCTTCAAACCTGGAGGCCGAGTCTTCATGTCATCACCAAGAAGCCGGCTCAGCCTCACCTCATGGGAACACTCACCATGAGGGGCCCTGGGTGTGGAGGGTCATGCAGGCTCTGTCACAGACCTCATTCTCAATGTCTTCCAGGTTGCCTGGGTCACACTGAGCTTTCTGAACTCTGGGGTGACTCCTGCTGCTGCAGCTAATTAATTGTATTTGGTTCTTTAAGTGAACGATTTCCTACTTCTCTGATTCATGTGTTAAGTCCTTCCGAGCAAGAATACGTTTTCTGTACTTGCATTCCCCACAGGTCCTTGGGCAGAGCAAAGTCAAGTAAATCAAATCAAATCAAGATGACATTTATTTAATGTGGGCTAACCGTCAGGCACCCCACCGGGGGCGCTGGCATCCCACTCTAATTTGTTTCTCACCAAGGGCTCCACAAACGGAATAACTGGACACAGATTTTTGCACATAAAGAAACTGGTACAAGATAGACAGCATCCCAAGACCAAGGTCGCGCAAAGAGGAAGGAACAGGTGAGATTCTGGTTGTGTATCTTTTGTACTATCATCCATTTAGCATCTATTTGTAACTTAAAACATCTTCTGTGTCTATGTGTGTGTATTCGTGCATGCCTGTTGTGCACATGCTTACAGCGGTCAATGTGCAGGTATTGGTTCTTGCCTACCGTCTTGTTCAAGGCAGGGTCTCTTTATTGTTCATAGCTGTGTACACCAGGCTAGCTCGCCTAAGAGCTTCTGCGATTGCTGTGTCTCTTCACAGGAGTATTGGAATTACAGGCATGCACTTCAGTGTTCCTGTTCCAGCTTCTTCTCTGGGATTTGAACTCAGGTCCTCATACTTGCAGTCACTTTACCCACTGAGCCAACTTCATGGCCCTCATTCAGCGTTTACCAAGGTATGGGCTGAATTTCTGGCTGTTGGTGGTGGGGTTAGGGTAGACATGGTGGAAGTATGTGTTGGCATCCCCAGAGCATAGTGGTTAAGGACGAAGACTCTAAAGTCTGGATTTGGGGCTTCCGAGCTACATCATAAGTTGAGGTGTATGCCATGCACAAGGCTTTCCCCCACTCCAGCTCTGACTGTGTGGGCAGCTGTTAGAATGCCAGACATTCCTCCATTCTACTTCCTTTCCCAAACCCTCATGCTGCACTTATGGAGTGCTTACTGTGTACCTGAGGCCATTCAGAGTGCTTACTGTGTACCTGTGTATTCAGAGTGCTTTCATGTGTAGCTGGTGTTTTGCTTGTCCAGCCCTTTTTGGTCAATACAATTATTATTATTCCTATTTGACAGGAGGAAAGAGCTCAGTGCCACTGGGGGTCAGACATAGTCTACCTGGCTCCAGGTATGCCTTGCATAGAGTGAACTTGATAAATAGTGATGGGATTGACTGAATGAAATCACACAGGCAAGCATTGCCAGGCTTACTGGGGTGAGCTTCCATGAATCCCGAGGGGCTACTGCAACATACATCCAATTTTTCTTGGATTCTGATTTGGAGTGAAGTCATACTCCCAGGAAGGAGACCTTGGGGGGCATCTCTGGCCCTGTCATGGAGAGAGGGCAGCCTAGAGTGATCCTTGTCTCCTACCTGGGTACTCTGCTCAACCCTGTGGTTGGTAAATTCCTCCTCTCCTTCCTACAGTCGAAAGCAAAGGGCTCCCTGAGGGAAGCAGCCCAAGGTCTGGGGCTCAGGCACCTGATCAAATTTCAATGGTTTCTTACTTGGTCTCATAGATCTCTTTTCTCTACTTGACTGGAGGCTGGTGGTGGCATTCACATGCCACTTCTGACAAGTCTCCACATTTCCAAGATATCCCTGGCATGGCCGTCGCTGGCAGCTGAGGCGGAGGAAGCAACCTGGTAGCTGGGGATGGCAAGGCTTTTGGATCAGATCCAAAGGCACCTTCCTCCTTTGTGTCTTTGTTTCCTTTGTGTCTCTAGCTAGCTGTTTGAAATTCAAGATGCCCTTTGAGGAGGATTCTGTGTCCCAAAGGAAGCTGCAGTCTGTTTGGGTTCTAGAGCTTGCTCCCTCAACTGTTAGGTCTCCTGTCTCCATCCGCTCACTTTCACACAAATATTTCTGCACACAAAAGGCATGGGAGAGCCAAAGATTCACTTTATTTGGTAGAGTAGGACATATGTAGTCCTGAGGAGCATCTCAAGCACCTCATAAAGCAGGCAGGTGACACTCATCTGTGATCCCACCATTTGGGAGGTGAGGCTGGAAGGTCATGAATTCAGGGTCCTCTTTGGCTCAAGTAGTGTTTTGAATATGATGACCCCAGAGACTAGGGCATTAATTATGTGGTCCCCATGTGGTGGCACTGTTTGGGGAGGCTTGGGAGAGGCAGGCTTTTTGGAAGGGAGTGGGTCAATGGAGTAGAGCTTTGAAAGTTCAAAGACTCACAGAATTTTGAGTATGCTCTCTCTGCTCAGCCACTTGCCCAACATGGTGATGGATTCTTTTCTCTCTAGAACTGTAAACCCAAATAAAACCTTCCCCTTTTAAGTAGCCTTGGTTATAGTGTTTCCTCAAAGTGACATAAAGTAACTAACACAGCTACATAGAAAGTTTGTTGTCCTGGCTTCATGAGACTTAAAAAAATAAAATAAAATTAAATTTTAAAAAAGAAGAGAAAGGTACAAAGAAAGACAGCATTGTGGTTTGAATGAGAAGTCCTCCACAGATTGAGGTCCCCAGTAGATGGCGCTGTGTGAGGAGGTTATGGAACCTTGAATGGGTAGAGAGGCTTATTGGAAGAAGTCGGTCATTGGGGGTGTGCTTTGAGGATTGACAGCCTCACGTCACTTCCTGTTTACGTGTATGGTTGCAATGTGATCAGCTAGTTTCCTGTTCTGACTACCCAATGCCCTGTTTTCTCTACCACAATGAGCTCAACCCTCTAGAAACATAAATCAAACCCTTTCTTCTTGAGTGACATGTGTTCAGAATACTTTATCCCGTCAACAAGAAAGTAACCAATACCGATGGATACCAAAGAAGCCATTTTCTCACAGTTGAACATTTGTCTCACACTTCAGAGGCACAGACACTCATATCTGTGCTCAGGTCCATGTCTACTCACCCTTCCCCACCAACAGAGATGCTGCCTGTGGGACATCAGAGCCTCCAGTAGCATGCCACCTCTCTTGCTTGATTTGAAGAGGACCATGTATTATAAGATCCCCATCTTACTGATGAGACATCTGATGCTCAGGGATGTGAGCCAGAACTGGCCTTTGCTCACACAGGGTGAGATTGTGGGGTCACGATTTCAAGCAAGACCCACATCAATGTCAACTACACTGTTACTACGTGTCATCCATGTCAGGAATGTCCTGTGTGTCCTCAGTTCCCTGATACTCATGGACTGTCAGCAAATAATATCAGACCCCCACCCCTCCTAACAACACCTGCAAAGAAGTAACATGCAACATAAATTGTGGGCAGGGAAGTTTGCCTGGAGATGGGAGATGGGCAGCTGCTCTTGAATCTGCAGATTTCTTGAAACCTCCCTACCAGGGCTGCTGACTGGAGAGCTTCATTTGACCTAAACCAGTTCTCCCATACCCATGTTTCTGGATGCTAGTATACCCAAATTCCCTATAGAGGCTCTATGGGAGAGCCCTTCACCTCTCTAGCTGCTGCTGGGAATGGATGGCACTCTTTGGCACTAGCTGGCTGGAAGATGTACCATGCCAATCTATTTCCATTGCCATGTGTCTTCTCCCATCTCAGCACCACTGGGATTACAGGTGTCTGTATCATCTGGCTTTTTACTTAGGTTTCTGGGGATCCAACTCAGGTTCCTTCATAGGTTGTCTTCTGAGGCTCCAGATAGACATGGGATGGTGTGTGTGTGTGTGTGGGGGGGGATGCACTGACCCACACAGGTGCTAGCCCGCCCCTTGCCAGGTGTTGCTTTAGAAAGACACTCACCTTACTGGCACTGGTGGCCTCTTGGCAATGCTGTAGTCATCAGGGCCTATGAGCATGGAACTCATGAGACAAATGTAATGCACACACTAGGCACCTGGCAGTCTGCCGACTGCAAACAGAGCAGCGATTCCCTTGTTCTGTTCTCTCCATCATTAAGTGGACATGAGGCGAGTGTGGGTGGATGGCAGTGTTTGCTTTTGTAATAGGATATATTTAGCAGGTAACAGATTCCAATAGACAAAGCAAATGTATTCATTTATTTATGCATTTGTAATTACCGGGGCTTTAGGGATAGTGGTAAATGCCTTGCTCTGTGCCCAAGGTTGGAACCCAGGGAGGAGCTGGTACCCAAATCAGACAGAAGGAAGTCATATGTCATCCTGACTGTAAATGAAGCTGTCCTCAGGATGTAGTCTCTGGTGGTTGGTTAGCTCCTGGGCAGAACTGCCCTAGGCTAGCCAGCAAGTATCTCCAGGTGTATCCTGTCCTGTCCTGGGGAACACCATCTGCAGGCAGAGAAGGTAAAGTGAGTCATGTGTGCTTGAAACTCCTTCCAAACTCACCTGCCAGAAGGCTTGGGGAGGGGAGAAGCTGCTGGTAGGGAAGTGACCAGTGTGGTGTGGTGTGGTGTGGTGTGGTGTGGTGTGGTGTGGTGTGGTGTGGTGTGGTGTGTGCGTGCGTGCGTGCGTGCGTGCGTGCGTGCGTGCGTGTGTGTGTGTGTGTGTGTGTGTGTGTGTGTGTGTGTGTGTTGGGAAGGCGATAAGAAACCTTCATGAGGAATGTTGTTAGTCCTTTCTGGCTGCCCAGTCACCAGTGGCTTGGCCTCTGTCGGCCTTGGTTTTCTCATCTCGGAGCTGGAGATGCTGAGGGGTCTTGGCTCACAGGCCTGTGTGTGAGTGCAGGAAGTGCTACACGGTGTCTGACTCACAGTCACAGCTTCATCTGCCCAGGCTCTGTTCATCACTCAGTGCGTCTGTGAGGTACTCAGGGCCAGAGGAAAGACCCGGGCTGCTGTAATTGTCTTGTGGATGTATTGGCTTAGTGATCCCCATCCCATGGAAATGGCTACAGAGTATCATTGGAGGTCCTTGGTCTCCAACTGCTATCTCTCCCTGTGATTGGTTTGGTCAGTGCTGGGAGTCATGAGCAGGTGGTGGACAGTTACAGGGAGGGCATTCTGTCCAGCCACCGGACAGAGGAGAGTGGTCATCTTGAATCCTCTATCTCTTTATGGTCTGAAGGTAAGAAAAAAGAAGAGAGAGGGGAGGGGGGGGTGTCACACGAAAGAATGAGACTCAGGGATAGATCTCTGAAGAAGTTGGAGATACTAGAGGGAATAAACACCACAGTCAAATCTTACCCAGCTGTCTTCTAGCTTCCTCAGCCTCGATTCCCTTGGAATGGATTTCTCTGTGTTTGAATCCCGACTTAAGTATTCTTTTGGTAATTAAGGCGTGGCCCCACCACACCTGCTTGGGAGCCTGGAATTCCTTCTATAATCTGAAGTGACCTTGACTCAGTTGGGATTAAGGGTGTAGGTCACCACTCCCAGGATAGTCCCTGTTCTGGGATTAAAGGTTTGAATCACTATTCTCTGATTTTCCTAGACTACTGTGGTTAGAGCTCTGGGACTTCTGGAGCTTTTACTAACCCCCCCCCCCACATAGACTGTGGGTAGATTCCCTCTGATATCTCCAAAACTTCTGAAACTTTATTAAATCCCCACGGGGGGGGGGGGGCTATTGAGTGCCCACAGCCAAGCAGGGCAGAGGCAGACATGCGTTCATTGTGAGGCACCTGGCAGCTCAGCCAGCCTGGAGTCATCCCTGAGGACTAGACAGAAGCAGGGGTAAGGCACAGCTGACAGCTCCATGCCCTGACATACAAGGTCATGTCCTGGAGTGTGACAGATTCTGGTGCCTCTGGGCTTGCAAGACATCTCAAATTCAAGTAGACATAAGGTCATGGCCATGAGGATTTTCAGCTATTGATGTTCTTCTGCTGTTCTCAATGTGGTATAAGCAGCTTGATTCAAATCACTTGGCCATTGACTGAATCTCCGTCAGCCTCGGTTTCTTCATCTATCCAGAAAAGGACGTGAATGGAGAATGCTTGTCATCATGAATCTTTGCAAATGTTAGGGGAGATAGGAGCATGATTTGCTTTGAACTACACTCTGCATACAGTAAGAACTTGATGACTGGTAGCCATAATGACAGTAGTGATGGGTGTGATGGTGATGGTGGTGGTGATGATGGTGGTGATGCTGATAGTGGTTTTGGTGATGGTGGTAGTGATGGTTATGGATGTGATGGTGATCATGGTTATGGTTGTGATGTTGGTAATGATGGAGATGATGATGGTGGTGATGGAGATGGTGATGGTGGTGATGGTGATGGTGGTGATGATGGTGATGATGGTGGTGGTGATATTGATGATGGTGATGATGATGCTGATGATGGTGATGCTGATGGTGATGTTGGTGGTGATGCTGGTGATGCTGGTGATGCTGGTGATGGTGGTGTTGTTGATGGTGGTGGTGGTGATGGTGGTGATGATGGTGGTGATGCTGATGGTGGTTTTGGTGATGGTTATGGTGGTGATGATGGTGGTGATGGTGATGGTGGTGATGGTGATAGCACTGACCACATGGTTCTGCTGGGACAGTGGTAGTCCAGAGACACCTGACTCCATCAGCACGTGGGTGGCAGGATGGGTGGGAACAATGGGTGGACTTGACATATAAGAAGGCTAATATTGCCTTCCCACTCTCTAAAGGATCCAAACTAGAGGGCTGGGAAGCAGGAAAGACCAAAGTCTGATCACCAAGTCGGCTCTTTGTTCAGTGCCCTGGCACTAATGACATCTATAGATGCTCCATTATTGTTCTGAAACTGTTGACTCATGAACCCTGGCTGGACAGATAATGAAACTTGGTGACCATCCATTCATTCTGAGTCTATTTATTGAATATGACCTCGTGCTGTGTCCTGGGGATTTGGGTTGTGACAAATCAGACAATACTGGTCCACATTGTGTGTCTGTTCTGGGGAGTGCTTCCCTTTACCCTGACCTGATCCTAGTATAATTGATCCCTCCTGGGCATAGAGAGTCTCAATGGGAGCATAAAATGCAGCCACCCGTGTATCTTTTCTTCACACTCATGTATTGTCCTTGCAGCAGGTGGGAGGACAGGATCCTAGGTCTGTGGTGGGGAGATGTTCCTAGGTTTATTTCAGCAGCACCCCCACAGTTATAGGATTGTGGCCTCGTGTGTGTGTGTGTGTGTGTGTGTGTGTGTGTGTGTGTGTGTGTGTGTGTGTGTGTGAATGATGAAAAGAGGAGAACTCCCAAGGAGAAAAGGCAGGCTCCTCTAGGCCTGGAGGTTGGAAGCCCTGATCCTTTGTCTCTTAATCAGGCAGGCTGTGTCTGTGGTCACTGGCATAGGACCTACTTCTTCCATAAAGCCCATGATGCCCATCATGCAGATTCCTGTCCATTCTCCTCTAGTCTGACCTTTCTCCTGTTCCTTCACATAGGGTTGGGGAACCCCACTGAGCCAATGTCAGGCCTGCCCCAAATGGTGGACACTTTCTCTTCTTGGATCTTTGCACAAGCTGCTACCTGGGCCCGGACCACCCTTTCTTCACCTCTTGCTGCCAGCTTTGATTCAGCTCTCGGCTCTCCACTCAGTGATTACCTCTTCTGTCTCTCTGTGCCTTGCCGCCTGTGCCTCCTCTAAACACAGTGATCACACTGATTGCATGTAGGTTGCGTCTTTCTGAAGAACAAGATGCATATGTATGTATAAATGTATGTATGCACAGATGGATGTATGATTGATGGATGAATGGATGGGTGGATACATGAATGGACTAATGGATGGAAGAATGTGTGTGCATGAATGACTGAGGAGTGGGTGGGTAGATAGATGCATGGATAATGAATGAATGGATGGATAAACACATGTATGTATGGAGGGTTGGATGACTGGATGGTTAGATGTTTGGATGGATTCATGGATTCATAGATTAATGAATAGATAGATAAATGTCTATGAATGTATGCACGTATGCCTGTGTGGATGACTGATGGATAGATGCATAGGTCTGTATGTATGCATACCTGGACAGACAAATGCATGTATAGATGACTGATGGATTTATGGCACACATTTTTCATCTATTAATTTGTGAATCTATTCATCCATCCATCAGTCATCCACATAGGCATGCATGCACCCTGCATTGACCACCTCTCCATTTGCACACATGGGCTCCTCTGAGACCTTTAAAAGCCCTGGTAAAGTGCAATATCCCAGTGTCAGGGACACTGCCACCATCCAAACAGATCAGCAGGATATGTATGCCTGTGCAACCTGGGGTTCCTTTCCTATGACCAGTGAGCACACTGTACACCACAAAGTCTCCTTCACGTGGTTCCAGGCTCTCAGCAGAAGCTGAGAGGCCTCTGTCACACAGGCCTATAGAGGAGGCTCAGACAGGAGTGATTCCAGTAGGAAGCACTAAAAATAGCATTTAGCCCAGGGCTGCCCGTCTGAGAGTCCCTGCTGCATAACATGAGGGGCTGGGCTAGATCAGAGGTTTGTAAAATGTTTGTAGTGGAGAGCAGCTTTGTTCAAACAGAGCTGTACATGGAAACTCTCAGTAGAATGCAGATAAAAGCAGAGTAGGGCTGATTGAAGATGGAGCCTGGGTAGGTGGGCAAGAGGGAGGGGATGGTGGGCTCTTTCTGACTCCCCTTCTCTTCTGCACCTGGCAAGGATCTGTTGGATTTCTTAGGTCTGGAGTCCCTGAGAGGGTGAGTCTCATCCCAAGAGATGTGATGACACAGGCTAATTGGGGTCACTCAGAGGATGCTGGAGGCCTGAAATTTCCCATGTCCATTGGCCTTACCTGGAGAAGATTCTGCCTTGTTTCTAAGGCAGCACATGGATCAGGCCATACCTGTTGTGGGATCCCTCTCCAGACCCTGTGTGACCCTGTCTGGGTCTCTCTCTGGCCATCCCCTCCAGGAGGATGGGGCAGGGCAACATGGAGTCCTTCTGCCCTTTAACTACAGGTTGGTGGAATGGGGAGGGTCTGCAGCTTATTTTGGGACCTACATCCAGAGTCTATGCATGGCTCAGCATAGACTGGGGGAAACAGGCAGGGTCTAGAAATCCCAGCCCAGTCCCATCATGGTTAAGTCATGGAGAGCTGTTTTGAGCATGGCTTGGGGACCTGGTTCTCAAGATACTAATGGTACCCCAAGTCTGAAGGATTTTAGGCTATAGATAGAGAGTATTCTGTCCTTTAATAGAAGACCATGCCACTAGGTCCTGGGGATGAAGGATAAAATACAGAAAAGAACCCAGGAGCTCAAGAAAGGGGTGTATGCTCTGAGAAAGAGGAGTAGGTTTTGGTGCAGGAGGCCAGGGGTATCAAAGGGAAGTGCTCAGGATGTCAAGCCCTCCAAAGATACTTATTGCTTCAGGATGGGTTTTTTTGAGATACAGGGTTCAACCTACTTCAAAGTGGTATTTGTTCTTTGGGGGAAGACTCCATCCCAATTCTCCTTCCCTAAGATTTTCAAGCCTCTGTCTCCATTGTGATGCCTCTCTTCACCCCATTTCCCTACCTAGTGGTTTTGAACTCTGGACCCAATCTACCCCCAGATGGGAACTGGGAACCCTAGACCATTGTCCCAGCAATGCCCTGCCTCAGCTTTCCCATTCATACCTTATGGTGTTGGATGCGATGATATTGGAGGGCCCCTGCAGCCAGGCTGCTCCAGAAGGCTGAGCTTGGAAGCTGAGCTCTGTG
This sequence comes from Phyllotis vaccarum, assembly GCA_033318265.1. Taxonomy (NCBI): domain Eukaryota; kingdom Metazoa; phylum Chordata; class Mammalia; order Rodentia; family Cricetidae; genus Phyllotis; species Phyllotis vaccarum. Next base: position 55,166,004 of record JARWLC010000003.1, on the reverse strand, counting down.
CCTCCCCTGTGCCCCTCCCTCCATCTCCGGTGAGCTGGGAGTGAAGGAAGCCAGGCACCTCCAGGATTTCACAGCAAAGGCCGTCAGTCTCTTCAAGTGAACTCAGAGAAGTCCATTTGGCTTATTAGCAAACACTCTTGGCACAGCTCACAGGCAGCAAATTGGATGGGAGTTCACGGAAGTCAGGGGACCTGTTTATCACCTTCACTCCCTCACCTGTCTCTGCTCCAGGCTGGACAGCCAACGTTGGTCTTGGAGAGGAGGGGCCAGAGGAAACCATGAATCACCTCTAGAAACGCGGCTTGTACTGACTTCAGGCTGCCCTTAACCTGGGCACAGGGACCTGCTTTGGGCTCTGAGCTCTATGGCGGGCTGACCACAACATGGCCTTGGCCAAGGTCTTTGTGTCTGAGCCTTGGCAAGTAGGGTGTCAGGTATTTTCAACTGGCTTACAGTTCTCATTAGCCTCCCAGTCCTGGTCCTTGCCTTTCTCAGCTGACAAAGGGGGGCCAGACAGTCCCCACTTCTTGTTCACTGAGCTTATGCAGAGCCTCATCCTGTGCTAAGGGCAGCATAGGGGACCCGGGCTATCAGGTGTAGTGGTGAGTACCTGGTACCTTAGACCCCCTTCCTCTCCACTCGTGCATCTCCCACACTGGGACCTGCCCAGGCTGAGGCACCTGCTTTGGCTCCTTCCTGTCTTCCCTTCTCTACCCTCTCACCTTCTCAGAACCCTCTCCCCTCCCTGCCCCATGCACTTCCATTGGATTCGCTGCTCTGGCTCTCACTTCCAAGCCACTGGGCCTTGGAGAGGCTGCGCCTGCTCAGTCTTTTTCTATAAAGAAGAGGGTGCATAAAATGTAGGCCATGGAGATGGGTTAGCATGATGGGGGTGGGGAGAACTGGTGAGTGCAGGAAGGGTTCCAGAAAGGCTACGGGTGGTGATTGTATCCTCCTCTGGAGCAGGCAGTGGGGACAGTCTCCTTCCATGGCTGGTGGGATCCATCTCTCCAATCGGTAGGATGGAGAAGGCCTGAATGCCCTGGCAATATCTCCAGGGTCTCTCTGTCCCTCCCCAACCTATCATCTCTATTCACCTCAAGTCTAGCATCATGCATTTAAACCCCACAGCCATTGTAAGACACCCCGACCATCCTCCATACTGGCAAGGTCTTTTTGTCTAACACCCCTTCCTTGCTCCCTCCCCTGCTGTAGCTCTCCAGTGACCCACTGAACTTGAAGACCCAGAGACTGGTAAAGATGCCCTCTGAGATCAGACAACTCACCTTGGCCTTACCTGTTTCTTCACACCTACCCACATTTATGTGTCCACATGTGCTCACTCACCCACACCCACCCACAAACACTTCCCCAAAAGCACCTGTCCGCAGGTACCCACCCATAAGCATTCACTTGCGTGCATCCACAAAAGCATCCACTTGCATGCAGCTTGCATGTGTATATGCAATACACATGCTGCCATGCACCTAATAGTTCCCAGATACTCAGATTCTCTGGAGTCATAACTGGTTCAAATCCCAGAACCATCACTTAGAGTGTAATGGTGCACAGGTCACCAAGCCCGAAAGTATCTTCCTTCCCCCAGGTTGGGGTGGGGGGCGCTTCATAGAATCTATGGAGCTGGGTCTGACTCAATGTGAGGTAGGGGTAAGTTGTGTAGACATGGAACCGAGTAGAAAGAACGAAACAAGTCATGTGACAGAATTAGTGTATTAGTATGTTTTGAGCTGCTGTAACAAAACACCCGTGGCCCAGTGTAAAGAGAAGAGGTTTGTTTAACTCAAGAGTTCTCTAGACTCTGAAATAAGGCATAGTGAAGTATTGGCTGGCTCTGAGGAAGGCCTTCAGCACTGTCATTATTTGTTCCCTTGAGTCCCTCAACCTTCTAGCCAGGTGCCTCCACTTACCTGCCTCTGTCTCAACAATGGTGGCAGGGGGGTAAGCAGATGACTCTTTGAACATAGGTTGGTTGTCTGTCCCTGCATGGGAGAGTGCTAGCCCCACACGCTGTACAGGGACATCCAGAGGGCAAGCTGGATGCTGTCTTAAACGCAGAAGTGAATAGTGGACTGACACTAGGTCAGGGAGGAGCCAGGGTCAAGGCCACTGCTCTGGTGGCTTCCCACAGTATCACCACAGCCTGAAGACGGCTTCTGAGGAGGCAAAGCTCCCAGTGCCTGGCTGTGCACCCCCCCCCCCCCAATCTGCTCCAGCAGGCTCAGAGCATACAGTCTCAGCCAACTCCAGGTCACCCAAAGCTCTATCCCCTCAGTGTGGAGTACCCATGTCACAAACATGGGCTCTGAGGCAGAGAGGTCTGCTTCACCCCCCCCCAGCCCTCCAGGAGGGCATTTGGGTAAGTGTCTGGGTGGCACCCTCCCCTTGGACAGCCGGGGAGCTCTTTTCCAAGTTGATACTGAGAAGACAGAGGCAGGAAGGATGGAGTTCTTGGCCTGCTCTCTGAAGACAGCAGCTGATGTTACCCTGGGCCCTCTCTGTTCATGAAACATAGGTTTGTTGTTGCATGCATTTGTGTGTCCATGCGTGCTCATGAGTGTCCATGCATGTCCATGTATGTGCATGCATGAGTAAACCAGAAGTCAACCTCAGGCATCACTCCTCAGGGGCTGCACACTTTTATTTTTGAGACAGAGTCTCTCATTGGCCCGGAGCTTGACAAGCAGTCTAGGCTGTTTGTAGCGAAGCCTGTCATACACCCAAGGTTTTTACGTGAGTGTTGGGGACAGAACCCAGGACAGCATAGCAGCTGACTGAGCATCTCCCTAACCACCCCTGTTGCATATATTTTCTTTTCCTATCTTGTGTTGGACCACACAGAGTCAGAGAAATGTCTCCTTGGGCTCAGTTTTTTACCTACACCCCAGTCTTCCAGAACACTCCAAGTCATTACAGAAATTTGTTCACTGATCAGAACAGGGTTTAGCTGGTGCCATAAAGAAATGAGTCTGTTGGCTCCTGACTCCTGCCCTAGACTCTAGTGCCCCCAAACCAGGAGCCCAGAAACCCAGCTGTTCCCTTCTGGGAGTGTCCACTCACAAGCACCAGGGGTAAGGCTCAAGGATCCCCTTGGCTCCCCACTCTAACTCCCTCCCTGTCCCAACATCACTGTCCTGAGCCCCAGGGACCCCAGCTGGGGTCACAGCTCTAGTGGAATCAGTCTGTGAGGCAATTCTTTAATTTTCTGATCAGCAGGGAACTGGCTGCTCTCTGTCCCCACAGGGAGCAGCGAAGCAATTGAATGGTGCAAAGCTTGATTCCCTGTACCCATGCTGGCGAGGCCAGCTCTGCACCAGCACCACAGGCCCGTTCTCCTGTCTTGGGGGGGGGTTGTATTCTCTCCCACGCTATAGAAGAATAATCGAGACTCAAGACACGGGATGACAACAGGCTTGTCTGACCCTTTGGATGGGGACAGGGATGGGACCAGGATTCAGGCTTCCTGGGTGCTATGTGGATCTGTGATCTGAGGTCATAGACACCCCAAGGACTGGGAGTCTCTCATCCCTGGCAATTGTTACGTTCCTCTAGTCTCCTCCATAGCTGTCACTGCCCCAATGTGGCCTGGGAGGTCTTGTTGCTATGACTTCCTGACTCCCTTCCTCCATGACTTCCTAACTGTGCATCTTGGTCAAATAATGTAGCCGCTCTGTGCTTCTCTCTCCTTGACCATCAGATGACAAAGGATTTTTCCTCATGAGGTCCACAGTGGCTGTTGGAGATGCTCTTGGGAATGCCAGTTCCCCACCCTACCCCATGGGCTCCTTTTGCTGGCCAAGTATGTCCAGTACTTACCTGCCAGGAGTACATTTCCCTAGAGGTCACTCCGGCCACTGGGGCCACTTGTTGGGAGAGATTGGTGGCCACAGGGAAGCAAATGAAGGGGGTGTGGAGGTCTTCAGGCAGGACAAACTGCAATGCTGTTTCTTCCCCTACTTTCCTGAGGCCTAGGTCGAGGCAAGCCTTTCTCTGGACGGCATCTCTGCCTGAAATCTCCCCAGCTCCATCCTGTTCCCCTGGACCTCTCCCCTAAAACTCACTCACATACATGTCTTTATCCACACGGTCTGCTTCTAGAGAGCCTGAGATAATGGCTAATATGCCTAAGGAATGACAACATGGCATTCTCTAATCACTCCTGTAAAGTAGGCGTCTTGAGCAGTCGGTCATGCTACATGGTAAATATTTAGTTAAAAAAGCCTGTTACTATCATTGCTAGGTCAGACACTGTTCTGGCTGGACTAGAGAAGAAGTTGAAAATAGAGCAAGAGGAGAGTCAGAACCAGACAGCTTTATTATAGAGGGCTCTTAGCAAGCTCGGTATGGTGGCACACACCTATAATCCAAGCACCTAGGAGGTGGAGGAAGAGGCATCGGGAGTTCAAGGTCACCCTCAGCTACATGAGACACTGTCTCCAAAGTAAAAAGAGAAGGTAGAGGCGGTCTTAGTAACCAGAAGCCTATGTTCCAGATGTTTCCAACTGGTGATGAGGTATTGAGATAGAGCAGGTGACAGTGTGAGCCCATATCGTACCAAATTAGGATCTAATAAAAGGAGCAGTGATTGAGGACATGGCTCCATGGCAGATTTATTGTCCAGAGTGCTCACGTTACTTGATTCCATCCCCAGCAATGGAATATCTAAAATCAATAAGCAGGAGACAGACTTCATCCCAGGGCCCAGCTATGATGGATACGCTGTGGCTACTTGAAGGGTTACAGTGAAAATGGTGTCAATCCTGAAGGGAAGTGAATTGTGATCTACTGGTGATGTCTGCACAGAGTACAGACATGGGAGTGTCGGCAGCTGTGCCTTTTATGGATTGATGAGTTTGAAGGTTCTTCTCTCCAGCTCTGATGCCTATGATGTGATTCTAGTACGTGGAGAAAGTGAGGGCAAGTCAAGGAGCATGTGAGGAAAGCCATGCAGAGAGGATCCAAGGCCTCCTGCCTAGTCCAACTCGACCTTCAGGATGGTCCTTGGTATAGGAGTGTGCGAATGAAAATTTGCAGAGATAGAAAGAATGAGACCAGAGACAGAAAACTTAGAGTCAGGAGGGCACTGAGGGAACACTCAGCTGCTGAGATTTTATTTCCCCTGGGCTTTTGATACCAAGTAAAGAGGAGGGGCGAGTACAGATGGTGTAACACCTTCTTCAGTTCTCAAAACATAGGACACCTGGTACCCACACCTTTGGCCAAAGCATCCCATTATGCAACCTTGTGAGGTAAAACAAGCTCCTGCTCTGACCTTGAGTCAAGATGGAATCAGGCTGCACTATGGAGTCTCTATGGCCCCTACAGCCTGCTTGTACTGCCCTCAACCTACAGGGGCAGAAGACTTGGGATGAGGTCTAACTTTCAACCACCCACAGCCCCAGCCACCTGCTAGCCTGCAGACCCGGAATTCTAACTCGGAGAATAGAAGGCTGGATGCTTCTAGGGTTTTTTTTTTTTTTAAGCCACTGCAGTTTGGGAGGGTAATGAGTTTTGTTGTGGAAGGGTCCCTGCTGTGGGTGATTGGTCCCTAGATCCCGTAGGACTTATGAGAAGCAAGGAACATGACTCTCCAGATTGCCAGGGAGATGGGAAGTGGCTCCCCACTGACTTCCATCTGCCTCTGTCCAAAGGCCTTCTCAGCCACTCATTCATTGTTCCCTGCACCTGTATGTGTGTGTGTGTGTGTGTGTGTGTGTGTGTGTGTGTGTGTGTGTGTGTGTGTGTGTGTGGTATCTCTGGGAACACCCCACATCACCAAGGGCATGAGAAGGGCTCTAAGACAAAGCAGAGGATTAGGTGATCTGACTGAACCCAAGCCATGGTTCAGAGGTCGGGCTGAACTGTGACATAGGGGCCATTTGCCATGCTGAGCCCCAATGAGGCTGAGTGTCTGTGCAATCGGCCCCTGGCTGAATGGCCCCTGTGGGCAGAAAAGAGGGTGGTGGCAGGTGATGTCCGCACTAGGCAGGTCAGCCACCTGTGTACAGCACAAGAGAAGCTATTTTCTGTCCTTTGGTGTAACTGCAGAGGGCCAGGCCCTGGGCATGGAGGAGGGGAGACCATCCTGCAGAACCCCTTCCAGGCAGGGGCTCATCTACTTGGCTCATCTCCTCCTCATCTTGCCTGAAGAAAGAAACTGAGCTGTGTTGAGCACTGTTGGGGTGGGGGGGGTAAGAGGAAGGAAGCAAGGGTGGGGGGAGAAGAGAGGGATGAGACAGTTGCTTGGCACTGACCCCAGCAGGTTGGGTCCTGGCACACGGCCCAGCACTGGAGACAACTCCTGGCCCCCTTTCTTCCCAGCGGTGCCTTGATGACGCAATAATCCTCATCTTTGAAAGACTGGCAGAAGAACTACAGCCCCTGGGGACCCAGTTCCTGAAAACTGGCCCAGAAGACGATTTCTTTTTGCTGAGAACAACAGGTGAAGTTTCTGAGAGGGGTCTCAGGTCGCCAGAGACCTCATGACACCCTTGTGCTCTGGCTGTCATCACAATTGGCCCCATTGGACAGAAGAAAAGATGAGGCCCAGCAAGGTAAAATGCTTGTTTGAGGTTGCAGACAGAAGGTGCAGGGAGAGGGTGCATTAGGATGATTTTTAAATGCCCCCCCCCCCCATGCTAACTGATCTGAGAAGTGGTGCTGGCAGTCATAGCCCAAACCCTGGAACCTGGCCTGGGCCACAAGCATGTTCTCACTGGAGGATCAGCTTTCCCTTTGGATTAGAAGGGGCTGGAAGTAGGTTTGGGGGATGGGGGCTACTGTCCTGCCAGCAGGAGCCTAGCTAATAGTCACAGGGAATGATCTGCCTAGACCTCAGTCAACCTGCAAGTAAGCTTGTAGACAGACTTCCTGGTCCCCAAACTTGAAGGCTGTCACAGCCTTCCATTCCACAGAGGAAGAGAAAGGGTCTGTGAGAGCTGCTTACCTTCCTCAGAGATGCAGAAGTCAAAGGTATGAAAGCAATATTTGAACCCAGGCACGCGTAGCCACCAGGTCCAGATTCCTGCTGTTTTATTTGGGTGGCTTTACCGGTTGCTGCCGCTGAGCATCTCTCATTTGCCTGGTGTGATGACAGGTAATTTGATGATAGGTGTCTCTGCATCCACAAAGCTCTTTTTATTTGCAAGTGAAGAAAACCCTGTACCAGTTTCTATATTCGTTGTGGCGACAAAGATGCCCAAGAGAAAGCAATGTAAGGCTCACCATTGAAGGTGAGGTCCGTTATGGCGGGAGCAGGACACAGCTGATTACATCATACCTGCACTGGAGGAGCAATGAATAGGATGAGGGATGGGATATCAAAACCGAGGCCTGCCCCAGAGACCCTTTGGCCCGAGTGACCACACTTTATTGCTCTAAGCTGGACTTTTCCCACATGACTGCCCCCAGACTTCTGCTCAGCCCAGTGGACAAAGACCACTTTCCACCTGAAGTCAATGTAGTCAGAAGGTCTCCCCTCTGACATATATTTTACTCCTGGGCCAATCAGTGCTTCTAGGGTGATGGGATTCTGTGATTGGCCAGGCACAGGTCACATGTGTGTGGTGGCCATTCCACATCATAGGAGCCCTCACAGTGTACCCAGAACAAGGTACAACAGTGTCTCAGATGAAGGCACAGAAGTCAAGACGTTGCGGGGAATCCGAACCACAGATTGGGGAAGTGACCCTGAACCTGTAATGAGGCACCTTGGCTGTGCTGGGCTGTCAAGAGAGGGAGACCCCACCCTGGGGTCAGGGCAGCTACATCTGCCCCAGGATGGCCAGGTTTGAAAGGAGCAATGAGTCTGAACAACAGTCAGAGGCAGTGACAGAGAAGTTGGCCCGGGCTGTTGTGATTAGTTTTGGAGTGTACACCACAGGCAGAGAAGATGGCTGAAGCTATAGTGATATGAAGGAAATGGGTCTCAAAATGAGACTTTGAATTGGCCTTGAAGAGCAGCCAGGAAGAGCTGAAGAGATAGTGAGCAAAAGGCAGGACCCACTGAGACTGGGAGCTCCAAGATTCTGCAGCGTAGAAGAGTTCACAAGTTCAAATCTCAGCTCTGCCACTGTGGAGCTGTGCAGCCTGGGGCAAGTCACCTCTCTTCTCCAATCATCAGGGCTTCCAGGCATAGACTGGAGGAGAGGGTCCCTGATCCGACTACCTCGCTCGGTCACTGTGAAGAAGAAATGACCTTATCACAGTGACTTTTGAACATAAGCCAGGGTTATGGATGGCCAGTCCCTGTGCTTTTGTCCCTAGCCTAGGCTCCCTGGGGTCAAAAGAAAACTTACTGCACAGTGCCTCAACTCCCTGTGATGCATTCGAAAATGGATTTGAAGCCCAAGTCACCTGCCACTCATCCCAACAGCTTTGTGCCTTGAAGGCCCCTGGTACTGACACAAACATGGGATTCATGCAAGAGCCCAGTCCGCAAGAAAAGAACTGTCCTAAGAGAGGGGTAGGCGGCCTATTAAATGTAGACCTCAGACATCACCCTTACATGTTGAATGGCTCTAATTAAAGACACAATTGGTATTTACAACGATATTCCCAAAGGTTAGAATGTATATCTTTAACCTAAGGGACAGTTAGAATTGGTCATATAAACCATCCCTCCCAGTGACCTACTTACAAGGTGGAGTCTACAGAAGGCCATTGTCCTTTGCTGTCGCCCTAGTCTCTTAATAAGTCCCTTTGATTTGAGGGCACAGGTGGGGCCATTTCTGGAGTTCACTAGGTACTTCTAATTCTGGTATCTTTATTTCATAGTCCATAGTTTGTGTACTCCATCACACACACACACACACACACACACACACACACACACACACACACACACACACACACACACACACACATACACACACACACAAGCAAACCAAAAAAACTGAGGAGCAGGGAAATGATAACATATTGGGGTCCATGAAGCCTTAGTATCCAAATTACTATTCACCTGTATTTGGTAAAAATTGTATATACTAGAGTAGTAACATGGGCATATCACTCTTAATATTGTTAAGAAAGCGTGAGAAATCACAAGTATCTCTTTTGAGCAGAAGTTTTAATAATTAAATAAAGCAACAAGTCTCTAAATTAAGAGACCAAAAAAAAAAAAAAAAAAAAAACCCAACCAAACAAACAAACAAAAAAACCAAACAAAAAAACCCAGTCCAGGGCATGGCCTGAGCTGTCTCCATACCTACAAATGCTCTCTTAGGATGCCCTTAAGGGATCACTTACTTAATATTCAGAGGCAGGATGGGGGTGGATCAGGAAAGTGGAGTACCCTGAACTTACTCAAGAGCTTAGGATGTGGTGTTGCCACTGATAAAGGGAATCCCAAAGGCCCATCTGACCAGCAAGTCCCCAAGTCCTCACTTGCTGATTCTTGATGGCCTTTTGCTGTGATCTGGTTTGCTGTAATGACCCCTGGTCCTAGTTCCATTTCTGTGGCTGTGATAAAATGCCCTGATAAAAAGTAACTTGAGAGCAAAGGGGTTTTATTTCAGCTTACAGTTTCAGGCTGCAATCCTTCATTGTGGGGACGTTGAGGCAGGAACTTCATATAGCTGGTCACATTATGTTGCACTCCCCACCCCTATAGTGAAGAGCAGAGAGAAATAAATGCATGCATGCTCCCTCATCTCCATTCCTCCACTCTTACACAGTTTAGGGGCCCACTGCCTAGGGGGAATGGTGCCACCCACAGTGGGCAGAGTCTTCCTACATCGATTAATTTATGATAATTTTCCATATATGTGCATACAGGTCAACTCAATGTAGACAATCCCTCATTGAGATTATCTTCCCAGGTGATTTTTTTATTTTTATTTTTTAGGTTCTGTAAAATTGACAATCAAAGCTAGCCCCCAAACCCACTCTTTTCTCTTTTGTAACACAGTATATGATGGGTGGAAAGGGGCTTTTTCAGAGAACTGGAGGAGGTGTCTTTTGGCTATGTAAAATTTTGGAGTGTCACTTCTTTTGTGATGTCAGCCTGCTCTCTGGTTATCTCCAACAGCTGCAACCCATGTGCATGCAATGTTACTTGAAAACAATACTCTAACAGTGTTGAACATGCACAGACCATTTCCTAGAAAATAAATACACTCCCTTTGACTTGTCCATGATGAGTTTACACCTAGTTGGTATTATGTATCACCTAGAGATGATTTAAATTATACTTGGGGCTGCAGGGTTTGTACAGACAGTTTTCACACAAAGTGTGAACATCCACAGAGTTTGTTGTCCTGGGTGAGTGCCTGGAACCTCCTTCCTTCATTTATCTCTTTCTGCAGGACAGATGGATTTAAAATTCTGGTGTGTGGGGGTGGGTAGGTAAAAATGTGCAGTGGACTTCACTGAGGACTTGGCATGCATGGATGATGGAGTTGAGGGGCAATCTGATGCTGGAGAGAAGCTGTACTGCTCCCACACTGCAGAGAGCAGAGAGAGGTGGTATTTGGAGTCCAAGATGTCGAGCAAGGTGGGGAAAGCTGGACCCCAGCATCCCTGATGCTACTTAGCTGCTGTTGGAACACGGGAAACCAACTGCCAAAGAAATATGTGCCAGTGGGAAAAGACCTGTAGGATCTCCTATTGGTCAGGTGTTACTAGTCCAAAGTTGTTGGTCCCTCTAATGGCCCAAGATATGGTAGGGGTGTGTGTGTGTGTGTGTGTGTGTGTGTGTGTGTGTATGTGTGTGTATGTGTGTGTATGTGTGCATGCAAGTCAGGAATCATTCTCTATTCCTTTCCCATCTTATCTTTCAATCAAATCCTGAACTTTCCACCTTGGCTAATCTCACTGGTTAGCTTGCTCTGGGGACTCCTGTTTGCCTTGCAAGGCAGGAATTTCAGGCAGAGGGCCACGCATATCCCACATTTATGAGGGTTCTGGGGATCCGAACTTAGCTCCTGACACTTTGACGGCAAGCCCTTAACCATTGAGCCATCTTTCCCAGTGCCCTAGACCTCACCTTTTAAAGGCACCACACCCTTAAAACCTTTCTCTCTGGAACCAAACCTCACAGAAGCCCTTTGTGGGACCAAATTTCGCCTAAATCATGACACTTAGCTGTCACTTCTCCTTGACTTTGCCACATCTGAACTTTGCCTGTTATTTCCTTTTTATTCTATTTCTGAGCACATGAATACATTTAGTTACTAAGAAAACTCCCTCTCACGGCTGTGAATAGAAAGCCAGGATGAGCTGCCATCCACAGGAATAAATCCCCCGAGGAACTGTGTTAATTAAGTCCTGGCGAGACCCTAAAGCTTGGGCAGGCTGTGAGCACTAGGCTGCTGCTTACAAAAGGAGAATAATGCAAACAAATAGCAAGGGAACAGCACCAGGGAGGTCCCTCCTCGATGTCATCAGAGAGACCAAAATAGAGTTGTAAAGGGATTAGCTCTGACCCTGTGTGACTCCGCGCCATCTATGACACCACTCTCATTTCTCTCTCCACCTGGAATCAGATTGGAGTCACACGACTGTGCTCCACAAAGATGCTGCCACAGCAGGGCTACGGACACAGGGCTTTCCTTACCTGAGCGTTCTGTAATCTCTTCTCACAGCTTTTCTCCTTTTGTTTGCGAACTCTACTTCCAGCCCCATTTTCATGCTTTTGGGGATAGGGAAACCACTGATGGACTGCTCCCTGTGTGTGTGTATGGTGTGTGTATGTGTGTGTGTGTGTCTATGTGTGTGTGTGTGTGTGTGTGTGTGTGTGTGTGTGTGTGTGTGTGTGTGCCTACTTGTAGCAATTTAGAGGTTAGCACTGGGTGTCTTCCTCAATGGCTCTCCACTCTACTTTTTGAGGCAGGGTCTCTCACTGAATGTGAAGTCCACTGACTGGTCGGTCTGCGAGCCTCAGTGACCCTCCCATCCCAGCCTTCCTAGGGCTGGAGTTATGGGCACACAACATTGTGCTGGGCTTTTGTTCAGGCACTGAGGATAGTCTCAGGTCCTCAGGATTGCACGGCAAGCACTCTCTGTCCTCCTCTTCCCCAGCCATCCTCACCACTCCACATTATTTTGATTAATTAAGCCAACACCCGGAAATGAAGGCCATTCCCACAAATACTTTATCTGCTGAATAATGCAGAGACAGCCTGTGTGGATGCCTTCACCTCACTAGAGAAGACTTTTGTTTGTTTGTTTTTTTTAAATGATAAAGCACTAACAGTTACTTATAAATAGTTATGGCGTACCTGTCACCCATAAGTGTCAACATTTATGACTTAATGACATGGTTTTTATGCTATGACTGATACTTGTGGCTGTTTTTTATCTGCTTGCAAGCATGTGTAGCCAAATTTGAGGTAAATATATCTAAGTTGGGTGTATATGCTGTTAAATTATATGTTGCATATGATCTACTTTTTAATGTGTGTATGTGTTTATGTGTGTGTTTCTCTGGTATTTATCACATGTCAGATGCTGAGAAAAGTCTTTCTCCATGACATTAATCTTCACAGCGGCTCTGGGGGACAATGTTTTTAAAACAAACAATAAGAACATGCCTTTCTCCCTTTTTTTCCAAAAAGAAACTGAGTCTCAGAGAAGTCCAGCTACTTACCTAAGATTGCACAGACTATTGGGCATCAGAATTGAGATTGTATTTTTATGAGTCCAATACCAGAGCCCATGAGGGCTGACTGCCTCCCACAGGGAAACTGAGGCCAGAAAAGCAAAGATGCGAGACTCACCTTGCTATATTTATGGTCACTGAAGTCTCAGAAAAGGCCAGTCCCTGCCTCTGACTGCGGCTTGCCAGCAGCACTTGGCTCCTGAGGTCCCCTGCAGAGGCCATACCCTAGGCCACGCCTCTGCTTCCACTGTAGAACTTCCTTTATCCTTCAGTTGAAAATCTGGCTGCCTGGCCTCCAAGCTCCCTGCTTTTTCTCCCACAGGAATACAGAACTGTTTTTTTTCTTCTGTCAGTTCTAATGTGATTATTTGTGCAGCAAACAAATGTACCAATGAGGTGACATTGAATGATGGGGTGCTCTGGCACAGGGTTGTGTTTAAGGCAATGGCTTTATTGCTTGAGGCTGAGAGGCCTCCTGCCTGACGGGGCCTGGGAAGCTCTCCTGACACCGAAGGCTGATGACCTGCTATTCCAATTCAACTGATAGCCATCCGTGGGTATGAAGTCTGAAGTTCAAGACCACGTGCTGGGCCAAGGAGGGGTCAGAACAGAGAAAAACAAAATGTGTGGGTGAGGAGACCCTCTGTCTCTCTCCCTGGAGCTTCTTACCTGCTTCTCTCCTTCCTTCCTCCCTCAATTGCTGACTCCTTCATTCCAAACTTTTATGTTACTGTACTCTGCTTCTGGCACCCTGCTAAAACATCTCAGGATTCCTCTTGTGATGCGTCAACTGTCGCCTTGAATGGAAGGTGCCTGAGCTGGTGCAGGACTTTACCACAGACTGTCTCTTGTTTTAGAATTAGATAAGCCATGATCAAAGCAAGGTATTGACTTCCCAGAATCAAATAAACATGGGACAGCAGCTGTCAAAGGGCCTGCTTATGATTCTGGAATTGTCCCCACACTGGGCTTTTTTTTTTTTCAACTTGGAGGAAAAATGGCACCAGTAGCTACACTGGTGCCGAGGACTCAAGTAACACCACATCTCACAAGGAAGGGAACAGGGAGGCCCCAAAGGCTCATGCTCAGCACATGAGATTTGCAGTTAGATATTAGAGTGAGCAAAAGAATTGTCTCTTGAGAGGCTCCAAAGGTAGATGGCTGTCGAATGGCACGGGCGGTATGTGGAATCTCATGGAGTAGGATTGGACTGTGTTCCTGTGCATGAACTGGCATCTTAGAGCCCATATTCCCTACAGAGGAACACCTAACCCAGGCCTACTGCTGGGATGAAGGACCAAACCTACCTCAAATGGATACACCAGACTGAACTGACCCACCCCGCGACTCCTTGCCCTCCCTGGGAAATGGATGGGGGGATGGGGTGGGGGGAGGCTGAGGGAGGACTGAGAGGGATTAGGAGGAGGGGAGGGAGGGAAAGCAGGCCAATACAAGGAAAATAAGCCCTTTTAAATTAAAAAGAAGAGAGGTTAAAAAAAAAACTGAATGATTTGGGACAGTCACTCAACCTCAACTCTGAGAGCCACCTGTGACCATTTCTTCAAAGCAACTTGTAATAGCAACAGAGCCTGTCTACAAAGACCCTGGCGCAGCCCAGCACAGGTACATCACCCAGGAAGCATTAATGCTCCTGTCACTGCTGTCACGGCATCAGTGACTTTTGTCCTTTAGTATTAACAAAATACCCAACAGGAGCAGTGTAAGGACGCAAGGAATTCTTTTTGGCTCATGATTTAGGGCATTTCGGTTCACTGTGGTGGAGACGGCTGAACATCTTCTGCCAGCTAGAATGTGTGGCACAGTGCCTCCCACTGGAGATGGATCCAGAAACAGAGCTGTTCTGTAGCCCCAGGGGTGGTGTACCTTCCTGTTCCCACCCCTCCAGTCCTGGTCCCACCAGGTGGAGCTTGCTTCTTAAAGGTTCCCCTAGCAGAACCACCAGATAGGGACCAAAGTGGAGCATTTCACATTCAAATCATGATACCTTCATTAGGAATGCCATAGGCTACCTGTTTGTAGGGGTTGAAGGCATTTGGAGTATGTCCCCAGCCATAGGGATTAACTTGAAGGTGGGTGGGGCTGAGATGATTTAAATCCATGCTGAGTCTCCACTATAAAGCTGTCCTCTGCCGAGTGGTGAGCGGGCTGTGTCCGGTGCTGAGTCAGATGGGAAGTGGCCTGAGCTGAGCCGGTGTCATCCTGGTTGTGTGCGGCCAGCCCGCAGGCCAGCCAGGGTTAATGACTCTCCCTCTCTCTGATAACTTGATCAATGACTTCCCTTCACCCTCTTCCTCCTTGAACCTTGGGTCCTTTCTTGGCTGATTCCTGCCTGGTGGAGACCTTGAGTGAACCATTAGTATTTAATTACTGGCTAAACGGTCTCATTTGTTCTCAGTTTGTTAGCGGTGAGGCCAGGCCACGGAAGCAGAGAGAAAGCTGCGATTTCCCATGGAACTTTGGCTTTATGATAATAAATGCACTGCACTGGCTCCCTCCTTCTCTGCCAGCTCTGACAGTGGGGCCAACCGTATCTCCACCTCCTACCTTCACAGTCTGACTAATCCTTTTCTCCCAGCGTACCATTGTCTTGGCCCCTCTGTGGCTTTAGCCACGCAAGATAGAATGAACTGACCCCACAAATAGGATTCTGTTCCCGTCCCCTTCTGCCCTGATGGGTGACTTTAAGATCCTCAGGGCCTCTGAATGGAGGTGAAGGAATGAACCTGGCCTTCACCCTTTGAAGGCTGGTGAGGATGAACCCAGGTGATTAGGCCAAACGAAAGCCAAGCACAGTCCTATGCACACAGAGAATGCAGGCGCATGGCTTCCCACCAACCCAGGGTGCGCTGAGACTGATGAGCCCCTCTTCACTGGGAAGAGCCGGTGGAGGAATGCACACCATTCTGATAGATTCTAAATTACTATTATGGGAAAGAATGGATGCAGGAATTAACTTGTGAATGGTTTTCTTGGGAACTTGAAGCAAGTTGAGAGACAGGCATTATCTTGTGACAAAAGTCTCCTCTAGGTGTGACTGAGTTCCTCAGCCCTTTTCCTGGAGATAGATAATGAGATCTGAAGAGGGGAGGGGTGGCTAGGCTCCAGATCGGAGGCAGGTGAGGGAATGAAGTCCTTCTACATGTGTGGGAAGAAAGACCAAGAGAATGATGGGAGCCAGGCAGGGTGCTTGCACACCTGTGACCTCAGTGCTCAGATGAGGCAGGGGAGGGTCAGCCTGGCCTAAATGTGAGAGCCTGTCTCAAAAGTCCACATCCCAACAAAGAGGGGTCAGGGTGAAGATGTTAGAGGCCTTGATTCTGAGACTTTCAATTCAACAGGTGAAAGGGTCCCCATGCTGTAATGTCACTTTTTGAATCTCCACACAGGGGAAAAATCTGCACTGAGCAGGCAGTCCAGGCTGTTGGATGGGGGAATCCTTAGGTGTGATACCCATAGAAGGGACAGGAAGGAGATAAGGCATCAAGTCTCACCCTGACCCGGACCAGCCACTCCTGACCTGTGGAACTTGTGTGGCCCTTCACAGTCTGCCTGAATTGGGGTAAAGAGTGGGTGCTCACACCTATAGCTGGCTACAAGGCCTTCACTAGAAAACAGCAAGATTTGGATATGTTAGCTTCCTGCAATGAAGGCCATTCCTGAATGAGGCTGGAAGTTTAGGTCTGTGAGCTGCTGGCCTTCCAAGCAGCTGGGATACAAAGTGTGCTGTTGGAGGACTCTGCGTGGTCTATTACGGGACCCAAGGCAGAAGCTCTATAGCCATCCCTGTTGGCTCAGTCTTGCTCCAGGCACTCGGTCTCCAGATCTGCTTCTCCTGACCCTGATGCACCAGGCACCATTTCCCATCCTGAAGCTTTTCATCCTATGTCCTCACCATTTGCCTTCAGACTGAACCTGGCCATCAGATGCCTGGGAACCTTCTCTGTTCTTGGTGGGGTCCACTGTGAGCCTGGCATGCCCTTCAGTAGAGGGAAGATACAAATCTCTCTCTTTACTAGCCAGCGCCTGGGAATGCAGCATCGGCTACATTTGCCCTTCAGTTTCATTATGCACCTGCAAGGGCACAGGAATGGGTGATGGATGCTGGGTTCTGAGCACCCAAGAGGATACCTGGGCTCCCCACCACCCAGTTGCATGACTTGGGCAGATGAACTTCTCTGTGCTCAGCTTCTCCACCCACAGAAAGAGGAGTTATCTATCAGTGGGCTCTGCATCATAACACCTGCTGCTTCATTCCTTGTCCAATCCCAAGAACAATGCTCAGAACACACACACACACACACACACACACACACACACACACACACACACACACACACACACACACGGTACCTGTGCAGGAAGTGTTGGCATTGACACTTACCTTAATTTATTTCTGCTGCCGTGATAAACACAGTGACCAAAAGCAACCAGGGAGGAAGAGGTTAATTTATCTTGAAGGGGACACAGAGCAGGAACCTGGAAGCAGAAACAGAAGCAAAGACCATAGAGGGAGACTGCTTACCGCCTTCTCTGTCTGCTTTCTTCTAACACCCAGTACCACCAGCCAGGGTGATTCCCCTCACAGTGGACTGGGCTCTCCCCCCACCAATCATGGATCATAAAAAAGCTCCCACAGACGTTCCTGTAGACTAATCTGATGGAGGTATTTCTTAGTTGAGGTTCCTCTTCCCAGATGGCCCTAGCGCGTGTCAAGTGCACAAATACCTAACCAGGACAGGACTGGTATTTGGTAGGTTGTGATATGTATTGTTTGTTCTCTGCTTAATTGGAATTGACCCAGAGAGGAGGGAGAGGCAGGAGAAACCATCCTAACATTCCAGGCCACCAAGCAAATTATCCAGGGCGTGGCTAGGACCGACAGGGTGACTAAAGAGGGTCGGCACCCCAGGATATTTTATGTTATTTGAGGCTCTTGTGAAGGGTGTTGCTTCCCTTGGCTCGTTTCTTAGTCCATTTGTCATTTGTGTGTAAGAGGGCCGCTGATTTTTGTGAATTAATTTTGTGTCCTGCTACTTTGCTATAAGTGTTGATCAGCTGTAGGAGTTCCCTGGTGGAATTTTTAGGGTCATCTATCTATACGATCATATCATCTGCAAATAAATATACTTTGACTTCCTCCTTTCCAGTTTGTATCCCCTTAATCTCCTTCAGTGCCTGATTGTTCTCGCTAAGACTTCAAGTATTATATTGAATATGTATAGAAAGAGCAGACAGCTTTGTCTTGTTTCTGATTTTGGTGGAATTTCTTTGAATTTCTTTCCATTTAATTTGATGTTGGCTACAGGCTTGCTGTAAAACTGCCTTAATTATGTTGAGATAGGCCCCTGTATCCCTAATCTCTCCAGGACTTTTATCATAAAGGGGTACAGAAAAATGTAAATACCAAGCCGGGTACAAAACCTTTGACCCAAAATGTGTTCCGCCTGTAAGATATGCTGAAAATGGTGGACAAAATTGTGGGAGTAACCAGCAAAGCTCTGGGTTGACTTAAGGACCAGTGCACAAGGTGAAAGCCATGCTCGACACTGCCTGAGTGACCAAGAGCTGGAGGCTAGACAGACCAGAGACCCAGGAAAAGCCAAACACTGCTGCTCCAAAGCCATAACAACAAAATTATCAATAGAATGACTCCTAATGGTATTCTGCTAGATTCACAGCTCACTGCCTCATTCAGTCATTGTTAGAGAACCTTCCTCCTTCAGCAGATTGGAACAGATGCACAGTCACAGACACAGACACAGACACAGACACACACACACACACACACACACACACACACACACACACACACACACACAAAATCCTTGGAACACACAGCTCCAAATGAAACGTCTCCACCCAATTCCTCCAGATCTGAGAGAACCCCATGGAAGAGGAGGCAGAAAGGGTGTAAGAGCCAGAGGATGGAGGAATCAGCTGGGCAGTATGCATATGCGCTCACGGAGCCTGAAGCTGCAAGCACAGGGCTGACACGGGTCTACACCAGGTCCTCTGCATATATATTGTAACTTTGAGCTTAGTGCTTTGGTGGGACTCCTGAGTGTGACTCTGATTCTTGTGCCCACTCTTGAGGCTCTCTTCCTTTTTTTAGGTTGCCTAGTCTAGCCTCAATATGATGCCTTTCTGTTTTCATCTAATATATTTTGGGGAGAGAGAGAGTCAGCATCAGAGCCCAAGGACTGAACTCCAAGTGTTAGTTATCGCCAAGCTTGGCTTACCATGCTTTGCTTGCGTGAAGGAGCTGGAGAGAGGATCTGGATCCCCTTACATGCTATGTATACTTGAGGGGGAGGGAATTGACTGGGACATTCACCTTCCCCACCAGAACACCCTTTCACATCCATAAAGCAATCACATTTGTTCTTCCAAGACTTGCCAGTCCTATTTAGACCTTGGGTCCCTGGTGGTCTTCTCGGTATAGAAACCATGGACTCTAGGGGCCAGCAGATGGCACCCTCTGTCCTGTATCCACCCCTGGGGTGAAGTTTTCTAGCTGGAAGCTCCTACTGGCTCTCTGGCCCTGTCAGAGTGAGTGGAATCCCCGACAGCAGAGCACACCTGCCTTCTCCACTTTGCTTTGTCCATTCTTGAGGATGTAACTTTGTTTACACTGCCTTAGCAGCTGTCAGAGACTCTGCCTCTGACACAGAGCAGGAGGTGGAGGGGAGCAGTGTCCAGCACTGCATCTGATGTGGTGGTGTGTGCTCTCTAAACCCAGGGTGATCCTTGGGTAGCAGGGAGTGGGTCATGATTGTCTGTGTGTCTGGTTGGAGGAATGTATGGGGCAGAGCTGGACATACCTGAGGGCTCATTGTGTGCTGCACAAGCACCTACTGTGTGCTGCGTACACTTTCCTCCACAGTGTGATACAGAGAATGATAATAAGTTGATGCATAATTTCCAGAGGTCCGTGTGTGTGTGTGTGTGTGTGTGTGTGTGTGTGTGTGTGTGTGTGTGTCTGTGTCTGTGTGTGTAAGCCAACCTTGGGTATCATTCCTCAGGGGTGCCCACCTTGTTTTTTTGACAGAGGATCGCTCACTAACATCAGACTCACTAACTAGTTCTACCAGTCTGTCCAACCATAAAGCCCCGGGGAACCTACCTGTTCTGCTTCCTCAGTGCTGGGGTTGAAGGTGCAGGAAATGTAGGCGCTGGAGATTGAATTTAGGTCCTCATGTAACCAAATAATCTACCCCTCCACCTCTCCAGCCTCTTTTGGAGATGGGTCTGACCATGTTTGCTTAGGCTGGCCCCACCACAGCCTCTGGAGTGGCTAGGTCTGCAGGCATGCACCAAGTCCAGCCTGTATTCTTACAAATCATGTCACCGGGAGATGGCAGGTCAGTATCAGCCCAATTTACATGACTTCAGAAGCAGGCAGAACAGTTGGGTGCTGGGGGAAGAGGCTCCACACATCTAGCAGTCAACCACACTGGGCTCTGACCCTACTGTGTACATGAACACAGTTGTGCAATCCTGAATGGAGACTGTTCTCAGTTTCCCCATTTGAAAGCAGTAGGCTTGGACTAGGGTGCTCTCTGAGGATCTACCAGCTTAGTAGCATCCGTCAACATACTCTCTCTGGGACCAAGACTTCACACAGCCCACGGATGTGTGGGCTGCTCTAAGTGCAATCCGAGTGGGCTGAGGTGGTGAGTGAGAGCTGCTGGCAGGGGCCCTGGTCCGAAATATCTTTCTTAGTGGCCGATCTACTGCCAATACATTTGGTGCTAACCTTAGCTTTCTCTGCTGCTTCTGCTACAGGTCCTCATTTCAAAACGCCAGTGCTCGGGTGATGTGGCGTTCCTTCCGGGAGCAAGATTAGTTCTGAAGGATGTTGAAACTGCTTTGTGTTTCCTGTCTAAAGCCACCCTCTGGGAATGTCGCTGCCTAGGGCTGGGGAAGCAGAGCATTCTCCTCAGCTGAGTCCTGGTGAGACTTGGCTCTGGGGGAGACCTGAAGTGGATTTGAATCCTGAAGCTGGGTGACTGTGGGAGCCAAGTCTCTCATTTGCTTGGGCTTCCCACACACAGGCTGTTGGAGTGTTTTCTGGAAGAGGTGGACTACAGTCCAGCGCCAGCAGTGCCAAGTGGGCAGGTTCTGTGGGGAACCCGAAGTCTGTCACTGAGGAAGTATCATGGAATCCCAGTCCTCTGAGGAGCCCAGCTCTTCAGCTTGGGCCCTTTGTATTAACCCTACCTGAGCAGGAAGATGTGAGAGAAGCTTCACACACCGTGTGCCTGGTGCTGTGTGGGGTCATCCCACCTCTCTACCCTCAAGGTCTCTGCATTTATGGACTTCCGGTGAACATTGAGGGCCACATTTTGGAACATCGGCCCTGAAGATCTTACCGGTGAGCAACTAGGTTACAAAGCTTCAAGAATGCTGCCTGACGGATGGTTGTGCCATGTGTGCACAGAATAACCAAGGTTCTTGCTGGCAGAGGGCTTCACCTATGCCCACTTGCCCAGTGAGCTCAGGTCTTTACTCTTTTTGAAGAAAAAAAAAAAGTAAAACAAACCTCAAATCATTTTACGAGCATGCGAGTGTGGGTAGGTATCCCTTAGCAACATGTGGAGGTCGGAGGACATCTTGAAGAATTTGGTTTTTTCTCTCTCTCTCCATGTGGGTTCTGTGAACTGAACACAGGTTGTCTGGCTTCCCCTGGCTCTGAGCCCTCTGCCTGCTGATCCATCTTTCTGCTTGAGCTCATCTTTCTTTGTCTGCCCTCTTGTTTTAGAACTTATCCTCACCCGGTCTACTTGCTATCACCAGAGTCTATCTGAGATGCTTCACAATGGTGTCTTTCTGATGTACTAGGTGCTCACTAAACACCCACAGAACTAATGCAGTGTGAATAAATGAATGATGTACAGGGAGAGTATTTGCTCAGGCTCAATTTTTCAAGTGTCTTGTTCACACAGCATCAGACGGGAGGCAAAGAGTATCCTGGAATCCATAACAGGAATCACCCTCAGTGAACACATCTCCCAGTCAGGCTCAGTCTCCTGGGGGCAGAGAATACCACAGGCTGAGTTGAAGACAGAACCAAGCCAGAAGAAAGGAAAGCTTGGCTCTTTGCTCTGGGATGCCCTGGAGTGGCTTGTGAGGAGGCAGGGTGAGGGTTTGAATGTGTCCCTTGCTGTTTACCTCATGGCCAATGACGTTAGACTCCTGTGTGATTTGGCAGAGACTCCTGGAGTTGGAAGAGAACTCAGACCCTTAAAGTAGAGGCTTCACAGAGTGCTTGGCTCACACATGTCCACTGCCCCCTGTTATAAGAGGCTCAGGAATAAAGGGGCATAGAAATGAAGTTCTATGTGGGAAGCAGGGAGCCCCTACCCAGCAGTACTTCTGCTGGGGCCTCCAGAACTATGGGAGAATTAATTTCAGTTTTTTACAAATGGTCCAACCTCAGGTGTTTTTTATAAAGTAGCAGGAGTGCTTTCATATTCCAGGCCCTAGGTCTATCTATCTCATAGGAGCTCATAATGTCTTTGTTGAGATGGTGATTATGCTTGTGTGTGTGCGTGCATGCTTTTTATGCTTGGCCTTTCCCTGAGTTTTGGGTATCCACTCAGGTTCTCATGCCTGCAAGGCAAGTACTGAGCCTCATCCCCAGACTCATGGTGACTTTTCTAAGTGACAGCCTCAGGTTCTTGGTTCTCTGACCCTTCATCCTTGTACAAACCAGTTCTGCCTCCTTAGGATGCACCCCCCACCCCGATCCTTCATCACTGAAAAGAGGTGTTTGTCTGGGATGACTCCACACTTTGTGGAAAGAATTCGGAGAGACTGAGGCATGGGGGGAGGCAGATCACTGGGGACCAAATGAGGACGTGGAGTTGCCAGGGGGTGATTCTTCATCTGTGTCCTGGCTTGGCATGGAAAGAGCTGATTTCCCGTGAGCAGCAAGAGCCAGGCAGAGAGCCAGCTCCTTAGGAATAGAGCTCTACATCCTCTGGGATCTGGGTGCATGGGGGGATATGGTGCTGATGCCATCTGGGAGAAGGTGATGACAGTCTCCTGTCCATCAGCCATCAGCCTGCTGAAAGGGACGGAAGGGCTGGGAGCCCAGAAAGGCAGTCGGAGCCATGGTGCTTTCCAGGCACCAGCCTTGGGGCCTCTCCACAAGGCCTCTCGCCAACTGTTGCAGGCTAGATCTTCAATCTCCTGGAAGAAGAGATTCAGGAGTGAGAAGTCAGAGTGGAGGCCAGGGGGACATCGTAATAGGGCAGCTTGTGACTGTTCCTAGAAAGACTCATAAAGGGGGGGGGTAACTGAGAGGCTAGGAAGAAATCCTAGCAGGGCCATTGTAGAGAGAGTAGATACCTGTGTAGGGATTTCTGAATTCTTGGCAGGTTTAAAAGAGTGCCCCGAGAAGCCTGTGCATGTAGGCTGCTCACACTATCACAGAGGGGAAAAAATATCTCAGAATCTTAGGCCAAGTGGTCACAGCAGGCACCTGGAGGTGATGGTGTCTGCATTTGGCCTTGGGCCTCACAAGGAAGAGGATGATGTGAACATACACCCCAATGCCTTGAATCCAAGGCTCTGGCTCAGGTAGCATAGCTTGGAGGCAGAGTCTGACACCTTTCAGGACAGACATCTGGCAGGAAGAATGACCTGACCTGAGCCTGCCAGTCACCATAATCCATTCTCCTGGCTGTGTCCATGGCTGACTCCACGGTGCCATGCGATCTAAGATGGTGTAGAAAGAATTGTCCAGAGTTTTCTGAAATCACTTCTATCCCAGATCAATTATAGCCAGAGGGTGGTGACTAGGCGCCCTGCCCTTACAGGAGTCTGAGCTAGCCAACCCTGAGTTTACACCACTACCTTCATTAATCTCAGCACTCAAACTGGTACATTGGACCCCTGGGAGTAGGTAGTCATGACGGTCCTCTGGGTCATTCTGCTATAAGATTCATAGTTTCTGCTGCTCCTCTGTCCCCAAAGCCACTATTGTACACATGTGTGCATGTGAGCACACGTGTGTTTGTGTGTATGTGCAAATCCCAGGCACCAAGGAGTGCTGAATTCCCTTATCGACTTCCCACCTCAGATCCTGCTCAAGGCTTCCTGGTTGCTGTGGCCATGTCCCTTTCTTCTGGAAATACCCACCCACCAAGGCTGCTCCTGATCCAATTTTGTGGTCATTCATGTATAAAGTTGCCTGGCTGTCATGTGATGTCCCTTGCTCTGGAGGCTCTTCATATCCCTTGACTTAGTTTTATTTCTCTCAAAATTCCTCTGAAGTATTGGGGAATGTGTGGGGCAGGACACATCTCCCATGAGCCCCCAAATGTGATGGGTGTGATATGCATGTGTGCATACTTATGCGTGTGTCCACCTGTGTGTGGTGTACATGTATGCTATATGGTCAGTGTATGTGTGGATACTTGTGTGCACAATGTTTTTACAGGGGTATGTGTGTGGTATGCAGGGTGAACATGTATGTGTTAATATGTGCATTTCTACCTGTGTATTTTAGCAGTGTGCATGTGTGAATATTATATAAACATATATGTTCCTGTGTGTGTGTATGCATTTTGTATGTATGAGAATGTGTAGGTATGCCTGTGCGTATTTGCATGTGGATTTGTATTTCTATGTGCAGCCATATGTATTCTGAGTGTGCATGCTTGGGTGTGCACACTTGTATAAGTGTATACTATCTGAGCTCATGAATGTAAGCACATGCCCAGTCATTACCTGTTTGTTTTCATCTCTGTATGTGTCATGTATTTGTGTGTACAGAGATCAGACACTGATGAACAGTGCCTCCTCCAATTTCTCTCCTGATCTTTTGAGACAGGGTCTCTTGCTGAGCCCGAAGCTCCATGCTGTGGCTGGGTGGCCCCAGGGATCTCCTGTATTGTTCCCTCAGCTCTGACATAACAACAACATAAAGTGTGCACTACCATGCCTGGCCTTTGCATGGATTGAGATTTGAACTCTGGTCCTCATGCCTGTACAGCAGACACTTCCCCACCTAGCCCATCCAGCCTCCTTTGGAGATTCTGGGACTTGCAGCAAGCAGCAACCATGCTGCTTCCATCTCTTCTTTGCCCCGTGCACAGAGGGCGACAGCAGATCCATCCCACCACAGCCTAGCTTGAGCCCTGAGGCTGAGCCCTCCCTCCCTGCTCCTGGCTTCCCCGTCTCCATTCTCCCTGACACTTGGGAAGTTCATTATTTCCCCGACTGGCTTTTCTGGCAGGACTCAAATTAATTTTCCATCTCTCCCCTTCTCCCAAGCCTCGCAGTCATTAAATGCCAAGGAAAGTTAAATAAACAGCTGATTTACAGAGCGTTTTTTCTTCCTTCTTCTTTTTTTTCAAAAGCAGTAGCTTCTATTAATCAGCCGAACCTAGAGAGGTCTGATTAAACAGTTGATGCCCCCTTCCCAGAAGCTGGGGTCAGAGGCTGGCAGGCCCCAATCAGGGATGGAGAAAATGCAGCATCCCACACCTCCTTCCCTGCAGAGATCAGTGTGGCTCCCCCAATGCCCCAGAGGGATAGGGCTCCTGGACTGAACTGTCCTGAGGTCTGAGCTGGGAGAATTTTAAAACTAACCTTCTAGTCAGCTAGTCTCTATAAAGACGCGAGAGATTGGGAGAGACTTGCCTGCCCGAATTACAACTCTGGGCTTCATGTTCTAAGTCTATGTTTTGACTCTTTTGACACACTGGTACTGTGAGACAGCCTCCCCCGGAGCATGGCAGAGTCCTCTTGTTCACATTCACAGGCTGCTGGGGTAAGTGCCCATGGCCTGCAGCCCACATGGCTCCTGTGTTAATCTGGGAGAGCTAGGCTTCTCTGTCTGGTCTAGGTGTCTCTCCTCGCCCCCCTGCTGGATAAAGTCTTCCTGGCTGCTGCCACCCATATTCACACTGTTTTGAGAGGTCTCACTGAAATGTCAGCTCTGGGAGGGCTCCATGGTGCAGTCACAACCCCGTAACCCACAGCTGCCTCTTCTCTAGCCTCCCAAGACAAGCCCCCCACCCAGCTGTTTCCCAAGACAAGTCCCCCCAGCTGTTTCCCAAGACAAGCCCCCCCAGCTGTTTCCTTTCTGAAAGGGGCCAGATGCTCTTCATGATCATCTGGAGGTAGTGACAGGGTCATGTGCCTTTCACAAGACACCTGCCTCAAACACCAGTAAGAATCCTCCTGTTTCTTAACCGGCATCTAGAGCTATGGTTCTCAACCTTTGGAGTTGAAGGATCCTTTCACAGGGGTCATCAGAAAACAGATCTTTGCAGTATGATTCATAATAGTAGCAAAACTATAGTTAGGAGGTAGCAATGGTAATTTTATGGTGTGTGTGTGTGTGGGGGGGTTCCCACAAAATGAGGAACTGTTTTAAAGGGTTTCTGTGTTGGACAGGCTGAGAACCGCTGCCCTAGAGGCTTTGCCTTGGCTCGTGGTAGATGGAAGGGAGGGCCAGTGGCTTTGTCAGAGAGGAGGTGGTGTAGCTGACAGATGCGCTCTGTCTTGCTCTGTGGTGCCTGAGCCGTTCTGTGGTGAGGCGGAGGCTGATTAAAGGGCAATATGGGCTCTGGGATTTCCCAGCCCTTTCTAAATAAACTAACCTGTCTCAAGCATTTTATTATAGTTACAGAAAGTGCACCGAGGTCTAGCATCCACACCCCTGGGCTTTGCTGAGCAATTGCTGAGACCAGGTACTGTGCATGTTCAAAGCTGCATCTCCAGGGAGGGAAGCCAAGAGTGGGAGAGGCAAACACCCAAGACACTCATTCCTTCTATGGCAGAAAATATGCCTGCTTCAGAAAGGCTCCCCGCCCCCATCAGTTACACAGGGCTTTGTGAGGTGAAGTGAGCCCTGAGGTTGAGTGCCGACCTCAGCCTCCTTTACAGAGGAAGGAAGTGAGACAGGGCAGAAAACTTGCCCCAGGTCACTACACAGCAAATAGGAGACACAGAGCTGAGGAAGCACAGAGCGGGGAGCAACTGATTCTTAAAGAGGTATGTGTGTGTGTGTGGGGGGGGACACACACATGTCGTGGGGTCTCCAGAGTGAGAGCTCTGAGGTGTGTCCAAGTGTGCCCTGAATTCTGCTTTCACCTCCTTCCCATGATGATAGCCCTGTGCAGGGACCTGTGGGCAGTCATGTGACCCTCCAGCCTTGACTGATTGAACAAGGGGTTTCTGATCAGGATCTGGGAGAGCGATGTATGGATCCCCAGGAGAGAAGGGCAGAGTGAGAAAAAGGGAAGCTGAGGCTAGTCCAGGAGGAAGCTGCCTGGGTCCAGCAGCTCTAGCCAAGGGGGACTTGGTCCTAATGTCTTCCTCGCCCAGCTCTGTACTTCCTGATCTTGGGGATCCCAGGCTCTCTTGTGGCCCGATCATCACAAACCTCTAGTTTTATCTACAACGCTAGAGAGGGACAGGATGGATAAGGACAGAGACTCCGTGATTGGAGCAGACTGGGAGAATCCAGCAAGTGTGTGTGGGGCTGTTGCTGGGCCTGCTCTCCCGTGTGCTACATGGCATCAGTGGCCCCAGGCCTGGAGTGCCTCCCTGAAGAGGAATGGCCATCCAGGTGTTGCTGGGGCCAGAGTTGGCCCCTCTGCCATGTTTTTGCTGAGGCTCTGTGGCTCATTTTCAATCAGTCCTGTCCCCAAACAGGAGCAGAGTTAATTAACATAGCCTTCCTTCCCTACAGCAAGGAAAAGGAGCATCCTCCTGGAGAACAATTAGTGTCTCCACTCCGCCTCCTCACTTCCCTCTACACCTCCTGCCTGGGCTTGAGGCTTCTCTGCTGGCTGTCTATAAATTAATGTGAAGAACCCAGGAGGAAATACAGAGACCAGAAGCATCACATGCCCCGCCCCGCCCATCAGGGAACCGGGCCTCTGCACCCTGAGAACATGTGTGTCCAGTGGGGGAGCATGCTGAGCTTACGGGAGCAAATGTCTCAACCTTTCTGTTTTCTTCTTCACACCACGGGGATTCAGGTGGCTTTTCTGATAAGAACTGTTAATTTCAAATGAGGAGTCTTGGCCTGGTCACACCCTGGGCCGCTTAGAGTGTGCATATGCTTATGTGTGTTCTGTATGTGTGTGTGTGTGTGTGTGTGTGTGTCTGTCTGTCTGTCTGTCTGTCTGTCTGTCTGTCTCTGTGTGTGTGTGTGTTTGCATGTGTGTGCAGTCACACATATACATGTATTCAGGTACACACCTGTGCATTCAAATATGGAGCCCAGAGGCCAATGTCATGTGTCTTCTTGAAATGCTTGCTACCTTGTTTTTGAGACAGGGGCTCTCATTGAACCTGGAAGTCACTGATTGGCCAACAAGCCTCAGGATCCTCCTGTCTCCACCTCTTTAGAGCTGGGATTTCAGGTACATTCTGCTTTTTATGTAGGTTCTTGGGATCCAAACTCAGGTCATCATGCTTGCACAGCAAAGCATTTTATCCATTGAGTTGTTTCCCCCGCCCTGGGGTGGGGGGAATGTTTTCTTATTTTTTTTTCTCCCTAAAGCAGATAGAACCAGAGACCTCTAGCCAGCTGGGACACCACTTTGCTGTGTGGTATCAGACAGTTACCTTGTCTTCTCTGGACCTCTATGAGAAGAAAGGTTATGTTTGTACCCGGGTATAATACAGGCTTCTGGGAGAGCAGGAGGGGGCACAGAGTAAGCACAAAACTGAGAGAAGAATCTGCAGCCTGCCTCATGCACTCAGGCTCGCACCATTTTAAAGCCTTGTGCCTGCATTTGCTTGTCTGTAAAGTGGTTCCTCCTTAGCTAGCCCAGGATAGACCGTTGGTGTCGGTGCCAGCCCCTTTTTAATGGATTGGCTTCAGGCAGACAGAGGCCTAATAGCAGGGGCTTTTCCAAGCAGAGAATTTAAAAGGGGTTCCCAGTGCGAGGGGTGGGGGCGCTGTCCTCTTGTGGCTAAGATTGGGGAGGAGGGGATTCTTCCCTGCCTTGGTGCAGGGCTGGCAGGAGCAGGACCCATCAGAGAGGTAGGTGCTGCTGGGGCTGCTCCAGACTTTCTTCTGGGAAGTTCTCTTTCCACATCCTCCCTCTCCATCAGCTCCGCAGACCCCCTGTATTTCAAAAGTCAGTGGTAGGAGGTGATGGACCTGTGATAATAACAGCCCCAAGAGCCACCTCAACAGAGCTGGGGGCATGGTCCAGATGGTAGAGTGCTTGCCTAGAATGCACAATGACCTGTGTTCTGTACACACTGCTATAATCCTAGCACTCCGAGATCAGAAGTTCAGGGTCATCCTTGGCTACATAGTGATTTAGAGGCTAGCCTGGGCTACAGAAGACGCTAAAACTAGAAGAGGAAAACAGATAACACTTTTAACACTTTTTAAACACCAGTCATTAAAGCACAGCCTCTCCCAGCAGTTTGGGGGGGGGAGGAGCGAGGGGGAGGAAGGAGAAGGGAGAAGAGAAGAGGGAGGAGGGACGAGGAAGGAGAAAGGGGGAGGGGAGAGGAAGGGGAGGGGACAGGAGGAGGAGAGAGGGGAGGAGGCAGGAGAGGGGGGGAGGAGAAAGGGGAGAAGGGACAGGGAGGTGGGAGGAGGGAGGAGGGAGGAGGTAAGAGGGATAAGGGGCCTCAGTTTGCAGAAGAGGAGACTGCGGCTCAGGCAGTTTGTCCCAGGTCATATTGTAAGAACAGGGATGGGTATCAGCCACAATGTAGAGGGCCTGCTGGGTTCTGTTGGCTCTGCTCTTCACCAAGTTTAAACAGAAGGTAAGTTCAGCTTTCCCATCAGCTAACAGACCCGTCCTAATGCCTCCTATTTGCTTATTGTCAAATAGCAGCCCCCACTTCCTCCCATGATAAGCCTTTGGCACTTATGTATGGATGCTCCTAGCACTCAAACACCCGACACCCAGCTGGAGCAGGCTTTCTCCCAGGTGATCTGTCACTGGAGGGGGTTCATTCTTTATGTGTGAATGTTCCCACTGAAGTAATGATAGAGACTTGCACCATGAACACCTGGGTGGCTGACGGACATCTATTGTCATGTCTGGGCTCACAAGCTGCCCAAGTTGATGGACTTACCGGTAGCATAGTAGATATGCTCACATCAGTGTCGTCATGAACACATGTGCAGCTGTTACGCTGGATGTTTTCAGCTACATTCTTTTAGACCATGGTGGGATGGATACAGCCTGCCTCATAGTACAGGGGACTAGGTTCCCTCGTGTCACAGATGGGGCCATCCATGACAAGCCACAGAGGACAGGTGCAGAACAGGACCCTTTGTTACCATCACTCTGAAAAGTTGTCTTGACATCTGTACGTAGATTAGCTATAAAATTTCAGAACTCGTGGGAATGAAAGCACCGGGCCTCACAAACAGTTGTGACACGTTGTGATGGGAACAGTGGCAGAGTGATAAGCAGTCTCTGTGACTGGCAGCTTGCATCCTGTAAGAGTGATCCAGCCCAAGGCTCCTGACCCTTTGTCTACAGCATGCACATCTGAGAAGAGAGAGAGACTGGATCCCCTGAGCCCTGAGAGTCTGTCTCCCCCTCACTCACACAGCTAACTAAATTTAGCCCATGTCTCAGTTTCCTCAACTTCAAAATGGGATAATAATTCATTGAATGAATGAGCAAGTGAGTGAGTGAATGAATGAACATGTCTGGGCCCTGAGTGGTGTAGGCGTGTGGAAACAGTGGCAAATATCACCGCCGTTGTCATCCAGCAGGCCAAGTGACGAACTGGCAGGTGACAGGCTAATGCCAAAGCTCCCAGGTCACACTGTAAAGCTCTGCAGCCAGATTAAACCCTTGAAGCAGCTCAAGACTATCCCCCCCGGGAGACATGATACTTCTCGGGGCTGTCCAAAGGGAGATGTGGCACCTGCTTAGGGCTGGCCTTGAGCTTATACTTTTGTATCTGGAGCCTACTCTTTGCAGATTCCTTTCTTCTTCTGGTCCAGATGCCCCTGGCATTTTTTTCTGACTTCATTTGGGTCTGAAGGTCTGAGCTGAAGGGGGAGAGGGGACAGAGGGACAGGTGAGGGCTAAGGAGGAGATAACCTTGGAGCAATCACTCGTACTTAAGATCTTTGGGCTCAGTGTCTTTCTTCCTCCAGCTTCACACAGTAGACTGAGGCATTCATAAGGACTATGGTTTGAGACACAGTCTCCCCAGTGTAGTCCAGGCTAGACCTCAACTTAAGATCTTCCTATCTCCATCCCCCAAGCACTGGGATTGCAGACATA
Organism: Phyllotis vaccarum; assembly: GCA_033318265.1. Lineage (NCBI taxonomy): Eukaryota > Metazoa > Chordata > Mammalia > Rodentia > Cricetidae > Phyllotis > Phyllotis vaccarum. The sequence goes on along the minus strand of JARWLC010000003.1, from coordinate 55,135,122 downwards.
GAGTCATGGCTCTTAGAACAAGTTGAGGCAACCCCTGTGTATGTTTTCTGCTGGGCAGGCTGGGCTTGGATAAGAGATTAACTAGAACCTCCCAGAGTTGAGAGATGGCTCAGTAGTTAAGAGTTCCTGGGTTCAATTCCCAGTACCCACATGGTGGCTCATAACCATCTATAACTCCAGATCCAGGGGGATCCAATTACCTTTTCTGGCCTCAAAGGGCCACACACATATATATGCAGGCAAAATACTTAACTCACATAAAAAATAAAATAGATAAATATAAAAATTTAAATGTTAGCAAGAACACTCTCTAGAACTGGATGATTGAGGAGGGAGGACTCCCTGAAAGAGCCACTGTGTCCTCCTGCAGACCATGAGGGGTGGCATCTGAATCCAGCATGTAGGCTGTTGAACTCAGGTAGAGCACATTACCATGACAACAGTAAGCTCTAAGCAGTGCATCCCTCTAGTTTCTGGGGACCCAGACACAGGCAGGTAAGTGGATTCCAGGGTGGGCTGTTTGGAGAAGGGTAAGGCTGGCAATTGCTCTTAGGCTGGCCCAGTGCCCTACATATGTTCATAATGAGTGACAGCTAGTCTTTCAGGTTATAAGATGGAAGTGCCTTAATGTGATGAACAGTGCAGTCCCCAAGGTACTGGGTTACCTTGGGCGGAGCACAGAGAGGAGGGGTCTACAGCAGAAACCTCGGGAGGTGGCCTCCATTGAGAGTGGAATGCACTCAGTGGTGGATGTTGTAGAATATTATTAAAGTGTGTTACTTTTGTTTATGCTGTGGAACATTTATTTAATGATGTAAGGATGGGTTGCTTTTGTTTAGGCTACATTTATTTAACTCATTGAAGCTGTGTTTCTGTATCCTGTCTAAAACACCTGATGGGCTAATAAAGAGCTGAACAGCCAATAGAGAGGTTGGAGAGAGAAATAGGTGGGGCTGGCAGGGAGAGAGGATACATAGGCTGAAAAATCTGAAAAGAGAAAAAGAAGCAAGAGAAGGAAGAGGACTTTCAGGACCAGCCACCCATCCACCCATCCACCCATCCACCCATCCACCCAGCCACCCAGCCACCCAGCCACCCAGCCACACAGCCACACAGCCACCTAGCTACCCAGCCCCACAGCCACTCAACCACCCAGCCACACAGCCACTCAGCCACACAACCACACAGCCACCCAGCCACCCAGCCACCCAGCCACCCAGCCACACAGCCACACAGCCACCCAGCCCCACAGCCACACAGCCACACAGTTACCCAGCCACATAGCCACACAGCCACACAGCCACACAACCATACAGCCAGCCATGGAGTAAGAGTGAAAGTAAGATTTACAGAAGTAAGAAAAGGAAAAGTCCAGAGGCAAAAGACAGATGGGATAATTTAAGTTAAGAAAAGCTGACAAGAAACAAGCCAAGCTAAGGCTGGGCATTTATAAGCCTCTGTATATGATTTATTTGGGAGCTCGGTGGTGGGCCTCCCAAACAGTGAAACACAACAGGTGGCTGATGGAAGCTTTGCAGATTCACTGCAGAGATGGCAACCCAGACAGATTTTGAGGTGGAGGCTTTAAGAGGGAGGAAGAGAGTCAAGGATGACTCTTGTGGAGGAAGAGGCTGATGGGAGTGGGAGATGAAGAGGAAGAGATGGATGCTCTGTGCAGTTGAGTGTGATAGTGTGATGGTGTGATAGTGTGATAGTGTGATGCTGTGATAGTGTGATGCTGTGATAGTGTGATGCTGGTGAGGGAGGCCAGGGGCTCCGAACATGGAGAAGGGGAAACAGAGCCATTTCTTTACTCTTTGATTCACTTTAACTGGCCACAGGAGTATCTGGTGTGAACAAATGTCTGTTCACTCCAGATAGGGCACTGAGGAGCAAAGAAATTATTTACCTGAGTGAAGTTTGGTGACCTAGTGATTTTACTGGGTTGTTTACAGGATCACAGATGACTCAAAGGCAGTGGTAGCACCCCAAGCCCACCCCAGCATGGGTGACTCAAGAAAGCTGCCTCCCTGGAGCTCCCTGCAGGCAACTGCGCCCAAGAATCCCCAGCCATTGCTACTGCTTATCTAACATTGGGAAGGACTTTGGGAATCTTATACGTTTCAGGGGCCTTCTGGGCTTTGTAAGTTTCCTTTTCTTACTGAGGCCTACACAGGCCTCTTTCCCCTCTCGACAGGAGTGCTCAGTTTGGAGGGGACAGCATCATCACACCATGGCTGTTACACTCTCATTTCTCCAGATAAACACAAAGTGAAGATCTGGGAGCAGAAGTTGGGGGCAGTGGGCTAGTTCCACTGATGACTTCCTCAGGGGCTCAAAGATTCTCACTATAAATGCTCCCCTGTGCTTGCTAGGAGGGAAGAGTACTGTGTGGGCAGTGAAGGGTTTCATGGAGTCAAGGGAGAGAAAGAGGGATTAAGACAATAAGGCAGTCACAGCCAGAATCGGCTGGGGTGGAATTAGAAAGATGGATCTGGAAATAACAGGGCAGGGAGATGCAGCAGCCTGAGAAGATGAGACTTTGGGGAGGGTAGGGACCAGACTTTGGGGACAGAGAGACCACCATGGAGATGATGAGCCCTAGTCAGGGTCCCAGGGGCACAGCTGTCTCTGTTGGACATGACAGAGAAAACACATGAGAGGTAGAGGGAACAGGGTTAGAGTGGGCCTGTGGGAGGGAGAGTCTTCAGATTGGGGTACACGGCCCACTCATTGCTCTGTCCCCCATCTCCAGAGTTCCTGGGACCACTCCAAGGTCAGGAGAGACAGGAGACGCCCCAGTAACTCATCTACTCCAGGCACGGAAAGGCAGGATCAGAAAGGGCAAACCCGCTCTCAGGACAGAGGACCTCTCCTCTGTAGGGAATGATGGATGTGAGAGGGAAGGGCTTGGGGAGGTGGAGTGTATGGAATGGGGTGGGGTGGGAGAGCTGTCAGTGGGGATGGAGACAGAGATTGAGGTGTGAGAAACTCAGGCTGGGATCTTCCTTCCCAGTTGCCCTGGTGTCCTCAGAGCCCCAGGGTCGAGTCCTGGACAAACTCTTTGGTTTCTTTAGCAATGTCTAGTTCCTGCTTCCTTTCCTTCTGTAGAGGAACCTGCCCTTCCAGGGATGTGTGGTGGGCTTCAATGGCACTGAGTTTCTGCTACATATGAATCTAACTGTGGGCATCCCTGCCCTGTCTTGCTACTCCTGCCTGAAACTGGAATGCTGAGGGGTTAGAATGCAACCATTTGTGAATATCCAGTTCCAGCTGGACTAAACAGGACTGAATTACAGCCAGGCTAGGCCCTTTTCATGGAGGATCAGTGTGCTGGGGTCTAGAGCAGAGGCCAGTGCCTGGTCAGCTAGTTTAGTGAGGTGGGATGGTTGGTTCTCAGCTGCACAAGCCAGACATCCCAAGGGCTGAAGAGATGGTTCAACAGCTAAGAACACTTGAGGGCCAGAGTTTAGTTACTAGCACCCATACAGGGCTACTCACAACCACCTGTGACTCCATGTCAAGGTGATCTGGCTCCTTTTTCTGGACTCCTGTAGGTACCATGCACACATACATATTTTTTAAAAAATCAGAACCCAATCACCCAAACCAGGTAGCCCTAGTGACATTACATGAAGGTAGAAAGTCCTCTTTCTGGTGTGAGAAAGGAAAATGTCTCCCTGGGTTATGGGGCTTTGAACACCCTGCCGTTGAACTTTCCAAGACAGAATAAGGGTCTTCTTCCTAAAGCAGGCAAGACAGCAGCCTTCCTCCTCAGAGCACTCCTGCTCTGGGTCAGTGAGAGAGAGAGAGACCTGTGTCAGGAGCCTTTAGGCAAGAGATGAGAAAGATCTGGGTTCAAGCACATTTAGAATCTGGCGCTGGTGCTGGCCCTGCCTCTGGCTGTGTGTTCTTGAACTCTCTTGTCTCTCAACTTCTTTGTGTCTATTTTGAAGGGCTGTTGGGGGTGCTTCAGAGGATCTGCATATGCTTTTGTGTCCTTTCTCTGACCCTAAAGTGGGGTTCCATTAGAATCTCTATTTTTACCAAGGGATAATGCAAAGGGGCATGAAGCTGAGGAAGACATGAAACAGGACACACTTGGTGTGATGCATGTCCAGTCTGAACCTTTCCTTTTTCCTTTGCCTGCCTGGGCACTGCCCAGGCATGGACCTAAGCATGGAATGTGACTGTCCCTTGGCCCCCAAAGTCCACTTTATTCAGGCAACCCAGTAACACAATTCCGACTCAGTTCCATCCCTCCTTTTCAGGGTGGGCCAGCTGGGAAGGGTGAAGCTGCTTCTTGCAAGTGGGCCTGTCAGATGCCCCACAGATCAGGAAGGGGCAGCAGCTGGCATGGGGCTGACCTCCACCATTAGGGAACTGCTCTCAGCTCCTCTGACAGGTGACTCAGGGCTTTATAATTTAGGGATATAGAAGCTGGTCTCTGGGCATAGAGGTGTGGTGATATATTCAATAAAAATAGTTTGAAATATCAGAGGACAGAGCCAAGCTATGACGATCAGGAAATGGTGACCCATATCTTTAATCCCAGAGCTTGAGAGGCAGAGATCCTCTGGATCTCTGTGAGTTCAAGGCCCAACAGAGCCAGGTGGTGATGGGCATCCACCTTTAATCCTAGCTCTAGGAATGTTGAATAAGGAAGTAAGGTAGCTGGCCAGAGAAAGAAGGATAAGACAGGAGGTGGCAGAGTGTCTTCTTTGCCTGTGTGCCCGGGTCACTCTGGGGACCCGTGAAGATAGGACCTACCCCATTCGGCCTGAGAAGTTGGCTGGGTGAGAATTAGCTATGGTTTGTTCTCTGTCTCTCTGATATTTCAGCTTTTCTCCCATATCTGGTTCTGGGTTTTATTATAATACTAAATAGAATTTATGCAATACGGGGGGAGGGTGATGCAAGGGAGGGTGATGGTCAGCCCAGACGCCTACAGATGGTCTGTCCATCTCAATACCTGGGCCTGCTTTGGTTACCTGACTCTGAGCACCATGAATAGCCTGTGGAGTGAGCTGGAAGGGATGGGTTTATGAACAGGACATTGGAACAACGATGCTGTAACTTGCCAGCTGAGCTGTGGCCTCACTGTACAAGGAACTGCAGCTGCTGAATCTGACTCTCGGAGAGCTGGGGGGCAGGAGAGACAGCTCTTGATATGTGTCCTGCTCTGTGGTGGCCCCTGACCTCCTGATGGTGACAAAAATAACATGTAGTGGCTGAGGGTATGGCTCACTTAATGGAGTGCTTGCCTGATAGGCACAAAGCCTTGGGTTCACGCTCAGCACTACATACAGCTGGATATGGTGGCACATGCTCATGATGTGCAGCACTTGGAAGGTAGAAGCAGAAGGAGTTCAAGGTCAGCCTGGGCTCCATAAGACCTGTGTCAAACAAGCATATAAAGAAATAGCCAAAACCAAACCAACCAACTAACCACTACCACCAAAAACAGAAACAATAGCAGAGGAGTATGGGGTCTGAATGAAGTTGGGCCCTTAGTTTAAAGCTCTTGACTCTCATCCCAGTAAAGAGCAAAAGCTAAGGCATTGTACTCAGCCTGTGAGTTGAAACCCCTATGGTTGAAAAACTCTTTTTATAGGGGTTGCCAACACCATCAGAAAACATAGATATTTGCATTATGATTCATAACAGAAAAAAATACAGTTATGAGGAAGCAATGAAAATAATTTTGTGGTTGGGGTTCACCTCAGCATGAGAAACTTTATTAAGGGTTGTAGCATTAGGAAGGTTGAGAACCGCTGATCTAGGGGCTGCTGTGGTATTATAAGATGAGCTAATTATATACTGAGCCCCTGCGGCTTCTCAGGGTCTGGCTCACAGGGTCTGCATGTACTAACGTCAGATCCCTTTCTCCTTCAGCCCTGCCTCTCCTCTCCACTCTAATCTCCCTCTTACCTATTGGAAACTCTCTGGTATTCACACTAATCCCTAGAGAAGGATCCCACTGGACCTCTCCCCAACAAAGCTGAGGAAACCTTGTGCTCAGAGGGAGCCCAGGGTTCTGACTCTCCCCAGCGGCTCACAGAAGAAGGCCTCTGGGCCTACAGATTCTCAGAGTCTGCCCATGGAAAATTCAGGCTCAGCTCCAAGGGCTTGGCTAAGCAGAGATAGTCTAGAGCCATAAATGGATCATGGGGCCCATCAGGTGAGGGGTGTCAGGTCCTCCAATCACTGACAGAGGACGGTGGACGTGTTAGAAGGAAGCTTTAAGATGGGCAAAGAAGATGCCATCAGGAGTCACCTCCTTAGACTGCCCGTGGCATCATCTTCCTTCACTATAACCAGATTCTTTTTGGAGACTCTCACTGTTCCCTGAGACAGAATTGCCAACACAACACTAAAAAATAACCTCTCAGTGTGTATGCATGTGTGCATGCATGTGTGTATGCATGTGCATGTGTGTGTGCATATGTGTATGCATGTGTGCATGTGTGCATGTGTGTGCATGTGTACACATGCATATAGATGCCAGAGGCTAATCTCATATGTCATAAGCTATGTACCTGTTTGTTTGCTTAGATGGTCTCCCACTGGCCTGGAGCTCACCAAGCAGGCTAAGCTGACTGAGGAGTGAGCCCCAGGAATCTACCTATCTGCGCCATCAAACTCTGGGATTATGGTAGAAGCCACTAGGCCACTTTTCTTTTAAAGATGCGATTCTGAGACTGGAACTCAGTTTGGCATATTTGGACTGCTGAGCCTTACAAACTGAGTCATTTTCCCTATTCCTGGAAGGAAGCTCTGAGGCCACCAAGCTCACCTTTCTCATTGTGTAGAAGCTGGACTTAAGGCTTGGGACATCTAAGACCCTGTTATGGCTTAAGACACAAAGATGGTCAGAGATGAGGCCCAGACCCACGGGGCCTGAGCACAGTGTCTGCTGCTTGTGCAGGGCTGGACAGTGCTTGTGCCTCTTTCTCATTAGTGATGCCCTGGCCTCTCTTTCCTTAGAGCCTGAGGCAGAGTCTGGTGCATTCTGTACGTCTGAAGCAGCAATACAACCAGCTCCACAGTCACATGATCCAGGAGAGGTCATGTTGTACCCTTCCCCATGAGACACTGAGCCAGTGGGGTTTATCTAACACTGCCCACAGGGTCAATGACAGGGCTTCTGAATCTAATGCGACTTTCCTCTGGGGGCTGCTCTCTCTCCAAGTCTTGCTGAGCTTTGCCATTGGCCTCTGAATAATCATGAGACTCTTTATTCTAGAGACTTCAGTCTTGGGAACGTGTCCCAGTGTCCCTTCAAGCCACTGACTTGACCTGGGCTCTGTCTTTGCTGTCCTACACTCGTATGGTCTGTGTTCTTGACTCCTAGGTGACTCTCTCAAGCTGCAGGTTTAGCTCTCAGTGCCAAGGCTGGGGATTGATGAGTACCTGGCAAGCTTTTGGGGTGTAGGAGCACCCCCCTTGTTCATCCTGTTGTCTCTCAGCCTGATCTGGTCATAGACCCAGACTCATCTCTTTTAGAAGGAGGCTTATTGGTGAGAACTGGTGCAGGAGAATGTCCTCTGTCTCTCAACAACTGACCTCTGTGAAGGATACAGAGACAAACTTCAGGCCACTGGGTACAGAATGGAAAGCGGGTCTATGCTGTGCCCAGTGCCGTGTGCTGCCCCCTTCCTGGCTGTGGGTCTCTTGCCTGAAGCTTGTGGACACTGGGAAACCCTGGTGTGTGGCTGCTGGGGGGATGCCCACTCCTACTCGGCACAGGCTCATGCTCGGCCTGTGGTGAACTTAAGATAGACTGTGCCCTGAATGTCACCTCGAAGCCAGTGGCTGCTGTCCCACTTCCCATGATCCTCCTCTGCTGTGGCCTGATTTGAAGGCCTGATATTTTCTAGCTTTTTCTCTTTTTTTGGCAGGGTTGGGCGGCAGCTTCATTCTAGTCAGAAGCTAAAAGGCTCGTTGGGTTTTCTGATAGCCTTTGAATGGGCCCTTCTCACAGCTGTGAGCGCTTCAGACTCTGTGCGTGGAGGGGGGCAGAGCAGATTTGAAAGGCTCCTCGGCTGCCACAGAAGAAGGAGAATGTGGAATAAAAACGACAATGTGGCTGATACATGAAACGGAGAAATTCTGGCACTTGCTGTATCATTAATCTGTCTAAAGTGGCTTTGATCTCTTCTGCTTTAATTAACTTGTAATTATAACATGATGATTTCTGCGGCAGGCAGGATCTGGGAGTCGGGCCTGACAGCACCTTCAGATTCCAGGGGTGTCAGGGAAGCTGCCTCATCTGCCTTTCAGAGAGAACCCCCATGCTCTGCCCATACATGGACATGTATGCATGCTCACACACATGCCTGTGCATCTCCATACATGTACACGTTCATACACATGTCACATACTTGTCCACATGGGTACACACAGTCTCATGTATGCATGGTCACATGCCTATACATGTGTATGTGCATAGACATGTGCTCACATAGACACTTACACACACACACACACACACACACACACACACACACGATCAAAACCTCACTTCCAGACTTGCCTGCCACTGTCACTACGGAGTAGTAGCCACGTGCTCATGTGACTGCCAGGTTCTACCCTGAGTCCTGTGTTACTGGCAGTGGCTACTTGAGTAAAGTTGGGGGCAAGAGCTGAAAAACATGTGGTATTCTCTGGACACCCTCTCCAGTGGTGGTCTGATCAGCCCCACTTTAAAAAGAAGGCCTGGAGGCGCCATGAGCTCAGCACATTTGCCTAAGGTTGGCTGGCCTGCACCCAACTCCCCCACCTGCCCTGCTGCAAGCGCCCCCCCATCCCATACGCCCACCCCCCATCCCATACATGCTGGGTTTATTGCTGGATGGCACACTGTGGAAGCGTGACTGAGTGTGTTTTATTGTCATTGCTACGAGAGTGTGTCAAGTCGTGTCTCCTGGCTCTAGTGCCTTTAAGTGTGATACAGAAGCCTCCTTACACATGTGACACCAAGAGCATGTCATAAGTTAACATGTTAACTCCATATGTTTGAAACAGGCCCTGCTGTGTAGCTCAGTCTGTATAAACTCCTCCTGAATGAGCCACCCAGGTGTTAGGGTGACAGGCTTGCACCACACTGCCCAAGTCATCTTGGGGCTTTGGTAATGTGTCAGCCATGTGAGTGGGATTCTAGGTGTGGCCTCTAAGTTCTGCACTTAGACCCCCCTCCCTTTCCTTGCCACCATGTGGGCTTGGAGCCAAGAGCCTCTGGGACAGCATTCTAGTGAGTGTGGGGATGGGTAATAAGCCCCTCCTCGGAGAGGTGGAGTGAAAGCCATGGGCTGTGGAGGAAACACTGCCCCAGGCACCTGCTTCAGGCATCTGCATCCCACCTCTGCCTGTTCTTTGGGCCTCTTCCCACCTTACTTCTGTCCCCTGTACCCGTCTCCTTGTTATCTCACCTCTACTAATCCAAGAGCTTCACAGAACAAGGTCCATGGCAAGCCCAGTCCTCCACAGAACATCTGAGCCGGTCCTCGAGGCATGGTGCCCTGGTACTCTAGCCAGGCAGCTCAGATTCCCTCATAACTCCTCTCATTATCTCCTGTGAGAGGCAGCCTCATTCTTCCAACCTGGTTGCCAAGTCCCATGGGGGCAGAATTCAGAGTTCTATCCTGGCTCCCAGCATTTTGTTTAAGGGCAAAGCTGGTCCCTCAGTAAGCTACCCATCAACACTCCAGTCCCTGCAACATTCAGCACCAGGGTCATTCATTATCTCCTGACTACAGGGAGCTTGGTGGATAGACTGAACTCATAGTGAGTGTTGGTAGGCAGCACCTCATTTAATTTTCTAAGCGATCTATGGAACATTCATTCATCATTCATTAATTCATTCATTGTTTACCATTCATTGAATATACATTTGCTGATTCGTTATTCATCTCCCACCATTCATTCATTCACCATCTCATTCCTTAGTCCCTAACATGCCCAGATTGCTTCCTGAGCACTGGGCACAATAGATAATGTGTATTTTCATACTAAGCCTAGATGTCAAACATCCTTGGTGTGGCCAGGGGCAGCATCCTTGCTGTCTTATGGGAAGAAGAAGCAAAGCCCACTTGCTGTACCTGGGCCAGCCAGGTGTTCTTCCAGATGTGGTCAGCCCAAGCAGGGTGGGGGGGGGGGGTCAAGAGAACACAGGGAGAGATGTTGAGTGCCCCCCAAATCAGGAACAAAATGGCAGATGAATGTTAGTATTTTGGGACAGAGAATAAGTACTATGCAAATGAAATGCAAAAGTATGCAAATCATGGATATTCAATTCCGGTCCTGAGGTACTTTGGTAATAAGATTGTGGCAGGGCTGGTAACAGAGGGGAAGGCATGTGACTTTGGGGATGAGCTAGAGGGGACTTGCTGAAGTATTGCATTCTCAGGAGGCCTCAGTGGCTGCTGAGAAGTCCTGACGGGGCCAGGCAGTGCTCACCATGAAGAAAAGGCAAAGAAAGAAGCAGGCCTACTGCCACAGGAAGAACAGAGCCACCTGGAACCTCTGTCTTCTCCAGAAACTCCAAAGACCCCAGAGGTCACCAGAGGTCACTGCTACTGTTGTTGTAGAGAACCAGCTGATGTCAGCAGTGGCTATAGCCACTCTCTGCCCTCCACAGCAGTCACTGGATTTCATTTGTTGGACTCTCCAGATTTTAAGGTCTGACTGCTATTTGCCAGCTTTTGACAGTCATGTACAGTGTCCCCCAAGACCCACAGTGATGGGGACGGTGACTCAGGGCTCAGTTTTGGAAATGGAAGCTACTTTGACAGAGTATAGATGTGTATAGCATTCTCTAAGATAAGGAAACAGAGGATGTAAGACCTGCATTCATGGAGATGGTGCCTTAGGGCTCAGCAATGGCAAGGGGAGTTAGCGGCAGGGACACTTTCTGAGACTGGAGGCATCACATGGTCCTGTCCAGCGGCAGATTCTTGAGCTCAAAAGCCTGGAGTCCTGTGTCAAAGGCAACTGAGATGAGAAGAAGCCTTCAAAAGACACTCTAGTTGGCACAAACATTTTTTAGTCTCTTTTCTTAACTTATTCTATGTACTTACAAATAACACTTCTATATGCTATATTGTCCAAGTGGATATCTGCATGACTCTATGGTATTGACATCCATTGCAATCTCCCAAGTAGAAACATTTGATCACTTAATAGCATCTATATTTTTATCTATCTATCTATCTATCTATCTATCTATCTATCTATCTATCTATCTACCTATCCATTCATCCATCTATCTATCTGTCCATCCATCCATCTATCTACTCTTCTCTCATACAATACAATCTGACCACAGCCTCCCCTCCCTTCCTTTCTCCCAGTTTTCCCCACCCCCAAACTTCCCATCTCCCCTAGATCCACTGCCCCTCTGTTTCCCTTCAGGACAGAGCAGGCATCCCAGGGATATGAACCAAACACAGCATAACAAGATGCAGTTAGACTAGACACAAACCCTCAGGTCAAGGCTGGGTAAGGCAATCCAGTAGGAGGAAAAGGGTCCCAAGAGCAGACCAAAAGAGTTGGAGGCACCCCAGCTCCCACTGTTAGGAGCCCAACAAAAAATCCCAAGATGATGAACCACAGCATGCAGGGTCCTGGTGCAGACCAATGCAGGCTCCATGACCGTCATTCTGGTCCCTGTGAACCCCTGTGAGCCCTGCTTAGTTGACTATGTGAGTCAGGATTTCCTGGTGTCTTCAACCTCTCTGGATCCTGAAATCTTATCTCCTCCTTTTCTTTGAAAGTTCTCTGAGCTCCATTCAATGTTTGGGGGTGAGTCTCTGCAACTGCTTCCACCAGCTGCTGCAGGAAGCCTCTCTGATGACAACTGGGCTAGGCACTGATCCTATGAGCATAGCAGAATATCATCAGGAATCATTTCATTGACTTCATGTGTGAGTTGTGTTTGGTTCTATCCAAGGTCTCTGGGCCATTTAGCTTCCTGATCTAGGTAGTATCGGGCTTTAATTTTAAATTTCCTGGAGAATTTTATGCATGAGTAGTACATTTACATCAACTCTACCCCCTCACTCTCTCCCACCAATTCTATGTCCTTTGACATCTTCTTAAATTCACAGCCTTCTCTTTATCACTGTTACATATATGTATGTGTGTATACATACACACAAACACACACATGCAACACACCACCTGGTGAGCCAATTTAGTGTTTGTGTGTATTTATTTTGGGGGTTGCCCAACTAGGATTGAGTAACATATCAGGGGTTTGACTTTTCTATCTTTTGGCAGCCACAGAGTGCCTTTGGATCTTCATCTAGCTTTGGGCCTTGTGACATTTCCTATGGCCATATTGTCATGCCAACTGATACTGTTAATGTGCACATGACCCTGCTGTTGCGATTTCATGGGTGCAGCTTCCCTGTTATGACTAGACAACTATTTCACAGCACGTGCCCTGGTCCTTGGGCTCTTACAATCTTCTTCTCCCTCTTTCGTGATGTTCCCTGTGCCCCAGGCGTAGGGGTTACGTTGTAGATGAATTGGTTGTGGCTGGGTTCCCCATAGGCACGTATTCTCTGTAGTTTGTGAGCAATTGTGTTTCTTCATTGCCTCCATCTGTTGTAAAAAGAAGCTTCTTTGTTGAGGGGTGGGATTACACTTATCTGTGGGTGTACAGATAAGTATTTAGAATGCAGTTAGAAATTATATTGGTCTCAGAAGAGGGAATACGAGTTTCTTTCTGTCCACTCATGCTGTTCCCATACCCCAGACTTAGCTGGGGATGCGAAGCCTGTGCATCAGCCCAGCCAGGTGAGTGTCACAGATCCTCACCTACATTCAAACTCATTTTAAGTACCACGGAAGGGAGAAAGGGTGAGAAACAAAAGGATAGGGGATTCCAGAGGCTGAGCCCCTAACTGAGGCCTGAGGATGTAGAGTTGGTGAGAAAGAAGAGGACGCTGCAGTGATGGCTTCTGCTCTGTGAAGCTGTGCATCAGGCAGCTCTTCTGATGTGAATGAGTCCTGGAGAGCATCCCCACCATGTCCACCAGCTGCAGACTAGCTGGGCAGTTTTGCTAGTCTGTTTGGGTGTGGTGAGGACCCCAAGGTTCTCTCCTTAAGCAGCCAGCCACTGTGTTCCCATTGCAAGGGGCACAGGTATAGGGTGGGCCAGTCTCACAGAGCACTTACAACAGGCGACTTCACTGAGGCTGCCAGCCATTCTCTTGGTGACCTGAAATGAGATAGTGTGCAAAACCACACTTGCAGCCTGGCTGACCTGGAACCTTCTACATCTCCGGCAACAGAGGGAAAGGTCTTGCTCTTCCTCTGTTGAGCCCAGGAAATGCCTACCACAGTCCCTGGTGTATTTCTTCAGGGATCAATAGCTGTTCTGGTTCCCTAATGGGCTCTGGGTGGCCCGCAGTTCTGGCAGAGTTGTAGGGAGATGCATTAGCACCATTGTGTCCCTGAGGGTGTTCAGTCTTAATGGAGAGAAGGGCATGGCTGATCCAGTCTCTCCATTGTTTGAGATATTAATGAGGCTTTTTACAAATGTCACCTTGCTAGGAAGGGACAGAGAGGACAGAACTGTTTCTATGCACAGAAATTTGTTTATAAGTCATCCACTGATCTGCTCACTCACATCTCCATCATTCGGCTCTCCTCTCACCCATCTCCCCACCCCACTGATTCATCCATCTATCCTGCCATTGACTCATCCATCCACTGACCGATCCATCATCCACCCACCCATCTATCACCCACTCATCTATCTATCCATCCATCCTATTCATTCATCCCACCCACTGATCTATACACACACACACACACACACACACACACACACACACACACACACACATTCTCCCATTCATTCATCCACACATCCACCAACCTACTGATGCATGCATTTTGCATCATGTGTCCATCTTCTTGGGGTCTTTTATATGTATCAAGCAAAGCGTTGAGTATACAAAACTAAACAAAATGCAGCCAAAACCACCATTCTGGATGTTGGGTGCAACCAAGGTGGGGTGCAGGTCAGAACCACACCCATCATAGATTGGTATCTAGGATGTTGACCTATGAGAGTGATGTAGAATTGTGGCCCTAGGCCACTAGTACTGAACTCCCAAGACTCTCCTGTGTCCTGGGCTTCAAACAATGGCCCTTCCTTCAGCTCTTGTTTCTGTTAGGAATGAGGAAGGACAATGACCTCTCATCTTACTGGGATAAGGGCTATCGAGTCACCAGGGGGTGATTTATCCATACCCTCTCTCCAGACTTTTCTCTGAGAGCAACTGGTCTAATACTGAAGAGCCAGCTGGGTGACTCTGTAGATCTAACTGTGGCCCCGGATACCATTGGTACCAGAAAAAAAAAACAGCCAAAGGGAGACTCCATAGCCAGACCATTCAACACTTCTGAAGAGATGTAGTCCATGGTCATTTTAAGGGGATTCCCTAAAACTACTCTGTGTGTGTGGGTCCATGGTCCTGTGGGTGTATGAAGTGTGTGTGTGTGTGTGTGTGTGTGTGTGTGTTGATATCTGATATTTTCCCCAGTCTTTCTCTACTTTATTATTATTTTTATAAAACAGGTTTCTCACGGAACCAGGCACTATCAGTTGGCTGAGCTATCCAGCAACGAGATCCTAGGATCTGCCCATCTCTGCCCTCCTAGTGCTGGGGTGCCAGATATGTGCCGCCACACCAGCTTTTAGAATAATTTTAAGGTATCCAAACTCATGTCTTCATGGCAAGCATTTCACTTACTGAATTATCTCCCCAGACTCTAAAGTCTACTTCTAAACCCCAGGTTAAGAACATCCTAGCTTTTAAGGACTTGGGAGACAGTTCAATAGGTATGGTGTTTGTTCAAACACATGGGGACCTGGGCTTAGATCTTCAGGACCCATGTAAAAGCCAGCCTCAGTGGCATATATCACTAACCCCAGCACTGGGGACAGCAGACAGACTGGCAGATTCTGGGTACACACAGCCAGGCAGTTTAGCCAATCCGTAAGCTCCAAGTCCAGTGAGAGAGCCTGACTCAAACAAGGAGACAGAGGGAGACATCTAAAACCAACTTCTGGCCTCTATGTATGTACTCACGGACATACAAACCTATATACATATATGTTGTGCACATATGCACAACACACACACAACCCACTGAGATCAGCTCCATCAATTAAATTTCTATCTCAGACTAATGAAATATCCTCACATCATCAGAGAACCCTGGTGCCCAGCCCCCACTAGCAGAAAAAGTTTTGATACCTACTAGCTCTGCCCCCTGGGAGATATAGCCACTGGGGAAAATTAAGGCAAGTCACCACGTCTTGCTGGAGCAGGAATGCAGGGGCCCTGGGCACAGAGGAAGTCTGGCATCATTCCCACCCCCCACCATGTCTCTTTGCCTCAGAGAGCCTTGGGGACCAATTCATTACTTATTCCTTCCCCAGTTCTGAAGACGGATTGTGTAGCTATGTAAAATAAGTGTAACAAATAAAGGAAATACATTTAAAATGTACAAGAATTGGCCAATTTTGCAATATTTCACCTCAATTTTATAGGCTGTCAAATATACTTGCAGTGCACGTGTGCTAAGCGTGTCAAGTATATAGAAACCAAAGCTCCATTATTTGGCTGCGATGGGCCGAGGGAATAGCATGGAATAATGTTCTGTCTGCAGTAACCGCTTTTCTCTGAAGCTGTCTTCATACAGGGAAGGAATCCAGAGTCCTCCTGGAGTTCTCATCCAATTATTGCCTCTCTTACTGCCCTTCTGCTGTGATGTCTTTGACAATCAGCCGGTGGGTGGATGAGGCCTGTACCCAGGATGCTGTGGGGTGAGGGAAGCATGAGCCCCTAGCCCAGGTGGATGAAATTGTAGTGGAGAAAGAATACAAGAATCACCACAAGAACTGTAGCTCTGGGTGGTAGGCATACCATGCCAACGCCCATCCCCCTGGAGACATCACACAGTGCTAGCATCTCCACTGGGGTGGCTAGCATCTCAGGTAAACTGAGTCACACCTGAATCAAGGAGTGACCATTTTACATTGCTGAGGCATATTCAGGCACATTACAATATAATTATAGCTAATACTTTGTCACTCACTGGCTGTGCCTTTTCAGATTATATAACCTCCCTGGACTTGACTTTTTCTGGTTGTGAGAAGGAAACAGTGATTCCAGGCTCATAGGACTATTGTCATTCCATTGAACAACTCCAGGGGGTGCTGGTGATGTTGTTGAATGTCTGGTGGTCCTGGGACTTGTGCAGTCTGCTACCCGTGCATCTGTACATGACAGCTCTGTGTGATGTAAAACCGCTGGCACACAGCAGGTATGTGGTGAGTAATAGCTGTTATTAGCATGGTGATTCTCACTCCTGTGCACAGCCATCCCTCGGATGCCAGATTTGGGGGGTCCAGATGGGCCTGCTTTACAAAATGATATAAAAATAAGAGATTGGTATCGAGAGAATAGTATCTAGATTCAAGTGTGTGCTCTGCCTAGCTGGGCTTCCTTAGGACGGTTGCCTGCCCACATCTCTATCTCAGCTCCTCCTCTGCGAACAGGTTCAATAACAGAGCTCCTACAGGGGTTACTACCAGCCCTAAGCCTGGCAGTTCAAGTTCTAAACATTTATTTACAGGATAGTGTCTGGTTCACAGCAGGTGCTGAATGTTGATGTTCATGGGAAACTGGACAGCAGTGTGACAATGGGTCCACTGTGGGCTCAAAGCTGTTAGAAGCACTGTGTCACAAGTACCCACAGCAATATGGGTGAATGAAAGAGATCTGGCATTGGGAATCCCCTCTCCTCTCTCTCTCTCTCTCACACACACACAGGAGCCACAATAAACCCACACAAAGGCTTCCTGTGGGAGGAAAGGAGGAAAGAGGTGGAGCCAGAGAGGGCTGTGCACAATGGTGTCTAAGGCACAAAGAACTGGTGTAGGAAGAGTTCCTGCTGGTGGTGCTGACTGGCAGCCCATTGTCCCTAGTCTGCCAGCCACTGATCTGGAAGTCTCTAAAAGACAGCAGGAATAGGTTCACCTGCATCCAGGTGGCATAGGGCGGGTGAGCCACTTCTGTCTTTTGAGCCAGAGGACCCTGGCTTCAAACAACAGTTCTTCCTCTTGCCAGCCTCGGGAAGGACTCGCTTCCCTGGGCTAAGGATGGACAGAGGGACCCCGATGCAGCCCTATTCATTTCAGAGCCGGGAGATTGACGCTGTACTGGTCACTGCCTCCCACACCGGACGACAGGACATGAGACCCAGAGATAGCTGAGTGGCAGCACACTGACTTAGTTAGGGGTCACACAGAAGTCTAGGCTGCAAGGGGTTAGAGGTGGCACTTCACAGTTATGCTGTGCCCTTGGAGTTCATCTGCCTTCTTCATTGCTCCATGGTGGCATGGGAGGCAATGCAGCTGTATCAGGAAGTGAGGTCAGAGAGAGGAAGATGGACATAAGGGATTTCTAATGCTAGAAGGGACCATGCACTTCTGCCTCTAGAGGGGCTCAGAATGTATGGGAAGACATCAGGAGGTTGTTTCCAAGCACCTGCACCCACATGCCTCTGGAAGACATGGCCTGGCTTGCAAAGGAGAATAGACTGTGTCATGCACTGTCAGACCCGGGGAGCCCAAGATAATGTCCCAATCCCATACCCCCCATTTGCACTTTGCTGAAAGTACAGACCACCCTTGTGTTCTGTGTGAGGCTAGGCTTGCCCAAGCTTTCTGAGCCCCAACCTTGCCAAAAGGGTTAATAGCTCTAGTTTTGTTACTTTGCTTGCGTGAGGGAGGTTCAAGTGCCTGGAAGATGCTAAGCGATGTCTGCTTTTTTCCTTCGTTCTCTGGTGGCTTGCCCCTCTCCCCTGAAGCTCCTTTCCTTGCATGGAACAAGTGGCAAGTGGCATGATTCTTGGTCGCCAAACCTGCCCATTTGCAGCCAAAGGGACCAAACAACCAAAGAAGACCCCAAGTATGGCGAAGGTGGCACAGAGTGGGTGGACAGAACCATGCCCCCACTCTCCAACATAAATCTTTAGGGAAACCATAAGCAGGCACTGTTGTTCTCAGACAAATTATGAGATGGATCAATGTTATTTTTTTTACATGCTGAATTCATAAGGGCTTATGGCAAAATCAATGTGAATCTTCATGGAGAGAGAGAGGGCAGGTACACACCCCAGGATAGTGAGGAGTGGGTGGGAGAGTTCTGCCAATCAGCAGTGAAGGTGGGGCCTGGGGATGGAGCTGGGGGACACCTGCCACATTGCTGCAGGGTTGGTCTTTCCCTGGTGACTGAGTCCAGCATCCTGAACATACCAGCAGGACTGGACAAGGACAGCGCAGAGCATAATACCCGAGCTTTGATTGGCGTCTTCACAGCTGTCCTGGAGCCCCACAGACTAAAGGGGTGGATCCTGTCAGTGACTCATTTCACAGCTGAGGAAACTGAGGTGCAGAGAAGCTGGGCACTACGTGGTTCACAACTAGAAGTCCTCAGTTGGAAGCCAGGAGCTCCGCACTCTTCCCCCTGCCTCAGCAGCCTCTTTCCTGAGCTTTCTCTACCTGTTCCACACACTGCTCTACCTGTTAGCCTCTCTCACGAAGGGGTAATTCCAGGTCAGCTCTCAAGACATGGTCTGGATTCCATGATACCTGTATTTGTCCCTACAGTCCTCATGAGTTACAGGATGCATGCACAGTGCAGTTCTGTGACACTGTATTTCAAGTGTCTCTTCTCTTGCTCTTTGTCTGGCTGTGAGCCACCCAAGACTCTTCTGTATATATTACCATCCTTTTCAATACCCACCTTAATATCAGCATCAACATTCGTCTGTCTATCTACCATCTTTACCCATTCATACCTGTATCCATCCATCCATCCATCCATCCATCCATCCATCCATCCACCCACCCACCCACCTATCCATCCATGTATGAGTCTACCCAATCACATATTCATCCACATATTAATCTACTCACCTGTATACCAATATATCCATCCATCATCTATCACCCATCCACCTATTCACTCATCTACTCACCCATCCATCCATGTGTTCATCTGTCCACACCTACCTCCTGCCTACACATACACACACACACATATATACCTGCTCACATATAATCCATCTATGCACGCATCCACCATCACCATCTGACAATCCATCCATCCATTCACGTACTCATCCACACACCCACAATCTGTTCACTCATTTGTAAATTCATGCATCATCTATATATCCATCCATACAAATATTTATGCATACATCCATCTCATCCTCTATTTATAAATCATTAATCCATGCATTCATCTATCCACCCATCTACTCATCTATCCATTCACAAATTCATCTTTCCAGCTAGCCACCTATGCATCCATCCACCCGCCCACCCACCTGTCTTTCTGTCAGTTTCTTTTCAGAGAGCTCATATCTTAGATTCTCTTCTCCTGCTATTTTAAAAACATGCTGACAAGAACAAATTGAAGGAGAAAGGGTTTATTCTGGACCACTGTTCAAGATACAGTCCATGATGGCAGAGAAATTGGGTGGCAGGAGAGCTAAGGCAACTGGTTACATCCCATTTACAACCAGGAAGCAGAGACTGATGAATACGCACTGCCGCTCAGCTCTCTCCATTCACATAGTCAAGGATCTCAGCCCACAGTGGGTGCGTTTTCTCACCTAATTAACATCATCTAGATTATTACCCCCAGGCATGCTTGCAGATTAACCTGACCTGGATAATTCTCCACAGGTGTGCCTAGAGGTTTGTTTTAGGTAAGTCTAGATCCTGAGAGTTGACAGCACCAACCATTACAGATCACAAGACTTGGAAAGTGATCAGAGTTCACCCTGATACAAGTTACAAGGACACACTTGGAAGACACTAGATTAAGTGAGATAATCCAGTCCCAGCCAGAAAGATTGATGCTACCTGATCACAGTTCAGGCGGCATCTGGAGCTGGTACATTAGTGTGATGGCTTCCCCAGTGTGGAGAAGAGGGGAGGTAGCGGCAGAACCTCAGTTCTATGGGGCAGGGCAATTCTGGAGAGGGATGCAGTGCTGGCCTGCTACCCATGGAGTAGACAGACTTCTGCCGCTGTCCTATATCCTTGTAAATGGCCACAGCAGTACATTTGGTGCTATGCATATTTTCCTACAATTAAAAACAAATTACTTTTTAAGTATCATTCCTTGCAAGGAGGCTGTGACCTCCTCGGCATCCTTGTGCACCTACACACATCCACTGTGGTGATACAATGTCCTCTTGAGCACAGTTCTCCTTCTGGCTCCTTACCTGGGCTGTGAGTCACCCAAGGGTTACTCAGTATATTTCACTCTCTCTTTCAATCACTCGACTATCAGTTTTGACAGTGTTCTTTCATCCACCCATTCATCATCCCTCTATCTGTGCATACATGCATCTAGCTGTCCACTCACACGGCCATGCATCGTCCTTGTGCAGTGCATCAGCCTTTCCCTCCTTACGCATCCAAATGGGACCTCATGACCTCCTCCTGGCAGTTCAATGGCCACTGTAGCCCCGTTCACCCCTCTTCTCCAAATACATCAGGTGCTTAAAGCTTTTACATGAAATCATAGTCTGTTCATAGCAGCGGCTGACTCTTGTCACAGAGGCTGTCGTTGTCCATCTGCCATGGGAACAGGGGCTCATCAAAAGAGAGCCTGCGTGCGTGCACCCCAATCTTCAGCTGGCTTCAGCCATGCCTCAATTCTGAAGCCTCAGTGGTCATAGGTGAATCTCAGATCTACGCTGGCCAAAAGGCCACGTCTCTAGGTCAAGGTGATGGCAACTGCTCTCCACTACTTTTGTGCGAGGGGAAACTGAGGTCTGAAAGGTAAAGTAACTTGTCTACATCTCCTCAGTAGGTAAGCCATCGAGGGGGATGAGTGCTGCTCGAATACTGGGGTTTTCTGCCTAAGTTCTCTCCCTTACTTTCTCCTATGAGGATTTTAGCACTGGACTTTGGATCCACCTGGATACAGTTACCCTCTCATTGGAACGTAGTCTAATCTATATGCATCTTTCCCCATATCAAGTCATTATCCCCAGGTTGACTGGTTTTCTTGTGGATTTCTTTGAATGCTGTTCTATCTTGAATTCTGACCTTCCAAAGAGTGTCTTTGAACCCATTTTACCCACGAAATGCCCAGGAATTTCTCTAAGTTGCATCTATTTCCCGGGAGAAGCAGCTGGTATTTAGTGGAGCATCATACAGAGGCAGGAAATGGGAACATTGTTCTCAGCAGCCTTTCCAAGCAATTAAGCCCATAGTGGAGGGGCCTGTAAGAGGCACCCAGCTCAGCAGCCTCTCCTAGAAGGTGGTGGCAGTAACCCAGGGGACTTTGCCAGCTATCTGCCAAGCCCAGAGCCTCTAGGAGATCTCACCCTTACCCAGGTCCCAGAGCTGAGTGCCAACCTCTTCATGACATCATTTAATAGCCCTTTATTAGTCATTTTTTTGTTGCTGTGATAAAACATTATGGCCAAGGCAACACATGAAAAAGAGGGTTTATTTTGCCCTTATGCTTCCAGAGGGATTAGAGTCCATCATGTCGGGGAGAGATGGCAGGAAGCTCAGAGGCAGTGTCTTTAAAGGCAAGAACTAAGCAGAGACAGTGAGCTGGGTTTGGACTACATTATCTCAAAGCACGCTCCTAGTGATGTGTTTCCCCCCAAACCACCAAATAGCATCACCAACTGGGCAGTGTTCAAATACCCAAGTTAATGGGGGATCATTCTCATTTTAAGCACCACAAACCTTGAGCAACTTGAAAAAATTATTACCGTGTGTATGTGCACGTGAGTGCATGTGGGCATGTGTGTGTGTGTGTGTGTGTGTGTGTGTGTGTGTGTGTGAGAGAGAGAGAGAGAGAGAGAGAGAGAGAGAGAGAGAGAGAGAGAGAGAGAGAGAGGAGAGAGAGAGAACAGAAGCTGGTTCTCTCCTCCACCCTGTGTATGCTAGGGATGGAATTCAGACCAACCATCTGTCTTGGGAGCAAGTGTGGTTATTTTTAAGGCAATGATTCTCAACCTGTAGGTTGTAACCCCTTGGGCAAACCTCTGTCTCCAAAAACATATACATTGCAATCCATAACCATAGCAAAATTATAGCTATGACATATCAACAAAAGTAATTTTATGGTTGGGGGTTACCGCAATGTGAGGAACTGTGTTAAAAGGTCACGGTGTTAGGAAGGTTGAGAAACAGTGATCTTAGTCATCATATTAACCTGGATTCCCCCCTAGCTTTTAATAGTTTTACAGAAACATTATTAACATATGAGAAGCTCCTCATGTATGCATACACTTCCCAGCCCATCACAGAATGTATATGGACTCTTCAGAGTGTTTGCACCCTCTTCATATCTCCTCTGTTCCTTTATAATATTACCCTTGTGGCCTCCATCCAATGCTTCATGTGCAGAATTTGGCAATGAAGGCACTCATTCATTCATTCATTCATTCACTCATTCAAGAAATGCCTACATCTGCTGGGTTGGCTTCATATGACTACTGTGACAAAAGGCCCCAGACTGCATGATTTTCAATGACATAAATAGATGGCTCTGGTATGGAATTCCTGAAATCCCAGGACTTGGGATGTTGAAGCAGAAGAGTCACAAGCTCAAGACTTGTATATGCTACCTGGTAATACTTAGTTCAGCATACACCACACAGCAAGGCTTCATCTCAAACAAATGAGCAAACAACCCACCAACCAACAAACAACGAAACTGAACCCGGTCACAGCTCTGGAGAGGCCAGAACCTAAGATTCAAGTGTCAGGACCATGCTACGTGGGAGTCTCCAGACAGAAGTTGTATGACCATGGATTCTCGGAGTGCTTGGTTCTATTGTTTGTCTGTATGTTGTGCCTCCTTGGGGAGACATAAACAGATGTCCGTTCACCCTTGATGGCACCACTGACATTCAACGAAAAAGTCGGTGAACAAGTACAAGGACCAGGGTTGTTTATAGGTGTCTGAATGGCCCAGAGTCAACTGCCTCACTAGAAGCCTCACCCTCAGTTAGAGGAGCCACACTGGAATTTTGCATCCCTGCAGCCACCACCTTTCTCTTCAGAACTTAATGGGGGGAGTCTCCTCTTCCCAGCAATTGTTACTACTGATGTAAGCTTGGAGAGGGACCCTGTGGATCTTCTAGGTTTCAGGAGCTTCCTAAGACTTATGAGTTTTATTGTGTTCTTAAGCCTACAGGATGACAGGTGTTATTGGGAGGAAACAGTGATGAAGCAAAACACCCTGGTGCATGGGCTGTACGCTTGGTCCTTGTGAGGGTATGGGAGATACAAAATCTTTATGCCATGGGTGGAGCTGTACAGGATCTCTGGCTTAGGAAGGGGGTTGATGCTGATATCTAAAATGAGTTTTTTTTTTTTTGTCAGAAACGGTTATTATACAATAAAGCCACTACACATACCTACCCACTCTGCTGGCACATCTACCATGAGGCCATCTACTAAGACATGACATAGCCTCAGAGGCCAGGCAGACATAGGTATCTGATCTTGGACTTTCAGCTTCCAAAACCAAACCAAAGAAGCCTCTTTTCTTTATAAGTACCCTAGCTTGGAGTATTGAGTTACAGCATCAGAAAGTAGATTAAGACACTTAGTATTCTTGACTCTTAGCCGAGTCATGCAAGCCTGTGGCCTCGTGACTTCTTCATGTGTGTCTAAATTTCTTATTATAAAGATTCAAGGTATATTGCTTCAGGGGCCACTCTAGTGAATTTGTTTTGACCTGGATACATCTATAGACAGCATTTCCACTGATGGCGACATCCCTTGTGTTGGGGTGGGGGAAGCTCCAACAGAACTTTTTGGGCATGCCATTTAATCTCTGACACTTAGGTGCCAGCTAGGTAAGAGGTGTTGGAGAAAATGCCTCTAACATGGAAACTTCATTCCCACATTTTATTTCAATCTTCTGAATGGAATGAGAAACTCCCTTGTCCTCATGAGAACCTGGGTCTGTCATATAGCTGCTTCACCCCATCACCTCCAGTCCCGTCTTCCTGGCTCAGCCCTAAACGGGGGCCTCCCTAGCTCATCAGCAACCATAGGAGGAGCAGCGGACAGAATAAATCTCACTCCAAAATTAATGTAGCTCAGGGAAAAAAAGTGCATTTACTCATTTCAACTTCTTGTTGCAAGACTCATAAGTGAATAAATTCAAAATAAATGTATCTGGGGCGAAGAGAGAAGCCGCGATAAAGCAATCGCATCACCCTAAATGAAGACAAAGGCTCTGAGGCAATATTAAATTCCACCCCCAAAGGCTCATTTCATTTCAAACCCAGATTCCCATAAAATCGAGTTTCCTAGCCGAGCTCTGTCCCTTTCAGCTCTTGCCTACCCCTTTGCCCACACCCTCACCTGCCAACAAGTCCCTGATCCCTACTTCCAGAACCATGCTTACAGGTGACCAGCTCTGATCATGTGCCTGCTGCACCTCTAAACTCTG
This sequence comes from Phyllotis vaccarum, assembly GCA_033318265.1. Classification (NCBI taxonomy): domain Eukaryota; kingdom Metazoa; phylum Chordata; class Mammalia; order Rodentia; family Cricetidae; genus Phyllotis; species Phyllotis vaccarum. The sequence continues at coordinate 55,110,580 of JARWLC010000003.1, read as the reverse complement.
AAGATGCCATGGCTCCCCCCCCCCCCCGAGGGAGAGCTTCCACTGACCAGGGGACCGGCAACATTCATCTGCTCAGTATCTAGATGCCCCTTTTTTCATCGGCTCCTGCTACAGCCCAGATCCCTGAGGGCAATGCTCCCATCCCTGTGTCTGCAGGTGCTTGGGGCCTGTGGGTGAGGCTGCCTCACTGACAACCTGTTCTCCATCTCCAGCGCTTGTACCAGGACTATGGTTCAACATCTGCTGTGGTTGGAATGTGTCCCCCGGTGACAAAATGCACTGGAAGCTAAAGACCTGAGCAACTATATTGAGACCACTGTCGAGAGGTGAGTCCCCAGGCTCTGTCCTCATGCACTGACCAATGCTATTACCAAGGGAGTGGTTGAGTGACCCCAAGAGTGAGTTTTTTACTAAGATGAGTCTGGCTCAGAACATCATTTGTACGTGATCACACCTCCCTCTCTGTGTGGGAAGATGTAACACAGGCATCCCTGGAAGCCAGCACCTTGACACTGGCCTTTCCAGCATGCACTGCAAGTTAGAAATCTCCATCTCTTGTAAATTCACCAGGGTCACACTGGGGCATCAACCCTGCCCTTTCTTGGTTTTGATTTCCCATTAAGAAAATTTTGTCCTAGGTGGGGGCACCTACCGGTGGTGGAGGCAAAGCAGGGATCTCTCTTATTCAAAGTCTCTGTTGGGGGGAGGTGGAGAAATGACTTCCAGGTTAAGCATTTGCTCAGCAACCATCTAACCAAAGTTTGGATTCTCAGACCACGGTAAATGCTGGGTGGGTGTGGTAGCAATCTGTAATTCCAGCTTCGGAAGGGATAGATAGGAGATTCCCTGGAACAAGCTGGTTGGTGATAACTAGCCTCATTGGTGAGCTCTGATCTGACTAAGATACCCTGCCTCAGGGAGTAAGGTAGAAGAGCAGCTGAGGATGGACCCTGACATTAAGCTTAAGCATACGCCCACACCCACACCCCTCCAACCCCCCTCCACATGCATACAAGCATGTACACTCTTGCTTGTACAAAACACATACATGTATATATACCTCTGTTTGTATAATACACACAAGCATGCATATATACACCTGCTTGTAACACACACACACACACACACACACACACACACACAAATGGCAGGTGTTCCCATGCAAAGTCACTGAGCTTCCTTGCACTGACAGTAGCTGTGCCCATGGCAGGGGAGCGTATGCTCACAGTTGACTCCACCCATTCTTGGCTTAGCGACAGCACAGGCAGGTGTCAGGACAGACTTGTCAGATGGACTTGTCAGTGGCCCTAGATGGTGTCACCAGTAGGGATCTGGGGTAGATTGCCAGTCTGACTTTCCAAGCGAGACTCCAGGTTCTGCTGTCTCCGTGCCTAACTGAAGCTGACAGTGGTGAGCACGTGCTGAGAGGTTTTTCAGGGAACCTGATGAGCTGCCTGATGAGGCTGACAGATGTCTGTCTCCTGTGCCAACAGTTGTGGGTTCATGTCAGAGAGAGTCAAAATCAAGAACCTCACTGCCTGCTCTCACTCCCCACTGCCAGTCAAGGATCCTGTTGTTGCCCAGAAGGATGGGGCTGTTTTTAACCACTGGATGGCAGTCATGTGTTGATACCTACTGGGTGCCAGCCCTTCAACAGGCTGATCCCATAGATGGCCCAGCATCACCTACATAGACTCTTGTTCTTTGCTGTCTTAATACTGAGAGCGGGGTGGAAGATTCTATTTTACTCTATTATGTTGTAGCATGGGGAGTTATAACATTGATGTATTATACAGAATTTATGTTATTTGAAATTTATTTTATGTTATTTCAAGTCATGTCCTCTGATTCCTGTTTAATCCTCCTGTCAGCCTGCGGGGAGCAGGTTCCATTTCAGTTTACAGCCAAAAAGACAAGCCCAGAAAAATGAGTAACTTGCTTAGTGCAGAGCCAGTCAGTGGGCCAGTGGTGCTGTGGGAGCACTGCAGAGCCAGCCAGCGGACCAGCGGTGCTGTGAGAGCACTGCAGAGCCAGCCAGCGGACCAGCGGTGCTGTGAGAGCACTGCAGAGCCAGTCAGCGGGCCAGCGGTGCTGTGGGAGCATTAGAGGTGGAGGCGGGCTTTAGAATGGAGCTTTCTCGATTTGAATCTGTTTTCTTAAGTTTTGGTTTCTCATCTTTACTGATTACTGCATGTCCCTCTTTGATGGAAAACATCATGGGTTATGTCTGTGTTGTGCCTTTCTCAGTTCCTGAGACAACTCTAGTACCTTCCTTGTAGTGGTGGCCACGGTGGTTACAGGCAGGGATGCAAAATGGCTCTGTGGATGGTGGAAGGCCACAGGACTCCAGTAACCCTGGAACTGTCTCGACATGTCCCTTCCCCCAACTCCCTGTGAGAGGGAACAGGTAAGTCCCCCGTGCTCAATTTACTCCAGTCAGAGTGGAGGTCAAAGATGGAGAGCAGGCCACCTTAGCTCACCTACCTGGCTTTCACTTGCTCCAGGGTGTCAGGAGAGACAGCAGTTGCTGCCTCCAGCCCACCACACCTAGTCCTGCTCGAATCTCATAAGTCCAATATGGTGAATAGGACTAGCCAGGAGAGGAGAGACAAACTGAAGTCTCCCTATAGACACTAACAGTTGCTGGTCTCTTAGGCTGGAATGGGGGCAAGATAGCCTATATCTTATGTGTGTGTGTGTGTTGGAGGGTATGTTGCATATTTCTGCATGTGCATGTAGAAGCCAGAGGCCAGACATCAGGTGTCTTCCTCAACCTTTCTCAATTTTTGAGAAAGGGTCTCTTATTCAACCTGGAGTCTGCCATTTTAGCTAGGCTAGCTGGCAACAAGTTCCTGAGATCCTTCTGTCCCCACTCTCTACCAGTTCTGAACTTACAGGTGCATGCTACCAGGCCAGTTTTATGTGGGCCCTGGATATCTGAACTCAGGTCATACAGCTTGCACATCGGAAACTTTATCCACTGGGCCACCTTCCTAGCCTTGAATATTCTGTCTTCGTCCATTACATTGTAGTGTACTGACCATCACATCTGCATTGTCTGTGGGGGAAAGGTGAACTCACATAAAGGTTTTGCAGCAGAGCCTTTCACGTGGAGGGAGCTGAGAAGGGTCAGTTAGTGTCAGCCTGTGGTGTTAGCAGATGGCATTGAGACAGGCTTTCCATTCTGAAGGGAAGGCTAGCTTGGAGCTTGGCCAGACAGGAGACACTTTTTCCATCATAGAGAATTGCAAATTAGCCCTGAGATTGAAGTGGCAGGGAGAGATGCACTTTGCCACAGGGGCCAAGAGCTAGGCCTGCTTCATCCTCCCAGCCCTTGAGAGAAGGGCCCGGGACCTGAACTTGACCCTCTGTCCTTTCGCTTGCCTCCAAAGGCCCCTGGTCGCTCACATGAGGACAAGGGTGGCTGCCGACTGGATTCAGCTTCCAGGCTCATAGCCCTAATCACTCATTTCTAGCTCATTAAGCCAGGCTGACATTTTAATTTTTAACTTTTTATATATTTACAACTCAGTAATTTTTAGTATATTCACCAAGTTGGGAAACCATCACCACACTCAGTTTTAGAAGATTTCAATCCTCTAAAAATAAACTCTGCCCCGCTTAGCTGTCACCCTCCTGTTCCTGTCTTCTGGGCCCTGACATCCACTGACTGACTTCCATCTTTGTTTGTACAGGGATGCAAATGGATGGACTCACAGCCTCCCACATCCTTAGGACAACTTCTTTGGATTCATTTTATCGACTCCCATGAAAACAATTGTAGGTGGGGCCTCCCAGATCTTCCCCCCAAAATTTCATAAGGCCCAAACAGGTGATCACTTCACCATGGTCATAATCAAGATCAGAACTCTTTTCTCTGAGCATCCAGCTTGATCCTCTCTCTCTCTCTCTCTCTCTCTCTCTCTCTCTCTCTCTCTCTCTCTCTCTCTCTCTCTCTCTCTCTCTCTCTCAACTGTGTCAGGAACAGTCCAAAGACAGGAGGCCAAAGAGGAAAATAACACCTTTTGTCAGACAAGGAGTAGACAGTTATACTTCAGTTAACCCTCCTCCTACCCATTCATCTAACCATGCACCTTCTTATCCACCCACCCACCTATTTATCTACCCATCACCCTGCCCATCTACCTATCATCCATCCACCTATTCACCCAACCATCTACCCATCCACCTACCCACCTACCTGCCTGTCTGTGCCCATCATCCACCTATCCACTCAACCATCTACCTGTCTATCTACTCATCATCCACCTATCTACTCATTCATCTACCCATCCAGCTACTCTTCACTCACCCATTCACTAGCTTGTCAATCTACCTACCCACCTGTTCATTTAACTATCACCCACTATACCCATTTATCTGTCTATCCATCCATTCACCATTCATCTGCCTATCCACCCATAATCTATCCACTCTTCATCCATCTACCTACATTTCCATCCATTCATCCATCTACTCATTCACCCATCCATCTATCTTCTCACTGACCCACCCATCTGCCCATCATTCATTCACCTATCCACTCTTTATCCACCCACTCACCTTTCTATCTACCCACCCATCCATCCTCTCACCCAAAAATGTTTGTTATGGACAAAATCATGCCAGATCCATTCAGAATGGGATGACAGAGAACAAGGTACAACCCTGTAGCTTAGAGGCAACACACAGAAAAGAAACACTACCAGTGCTGGATGGGCAATGGCCTGGAGGGGGTTGCAGCCTCTTCGGGTCTCAGAAGGGCCTTTTTTGGTATGAAAGAGACAGCTTGATGAGCTTTGGAGTACAGTCGTCATAGAAAGGCATTTGAAGAGGAGCACATGTCAATGTCTGTCATCTGGTAGATTAGGAACACAGTGGCAACTCGCTGCCCCGTTGGCCCCCACAATACCGTTCTCTAGAGCCACTCAGTTATTTCCTTGTGGACTGTCTTCTTCTGACTTGGAGGGTGGCATTCAGGTCTCTGTGATCCCTGTACTGCTCTCAGCCCTGCCTGAGATTTACTTCCCACTCTCAGGGCTGGCATCTTCCCAAGAGCCCTAGTTGGCACAGAGGAAGGCACGTGTGTCAGGAAGCAGCCGTCTTGGAGGTCAGGATGGAGGTCTTTGCTCTGTCCGTCCTGTGTACCCTTGTCCTTCCTTCTGCCTCTACAATTCTCCTTTAAAGTCGTGTTTCTTGAGCAGGAGACAACCCGCCGTGTATATGTCTGTTGGCAATGGTGTTCTAATTTTAAAAAATGTGTCACTCTCCAAGCTCTGGGTCTCTTAATCAGGCAATTACTTTCTGATGTAGTACGGTTAAGAAAGAAGGAAAAGAAAAAAATAGCCACCAGCCCCTGGAATCTCAAACATTTTCTTGAGAATTAATTTGGTAAATGTTTGACTCAAGTTCCAGAATGTCCTTTGTTTCCATTTCTAAAAGACAAAGAGGACAAGGAAGAAAACCAGTAATTGCGTGTTAATCAATCTTGCTCATTAAAATTAGCTCCCCAGCCAAGGGTGTCATGGAAACAGCAGATGCTGAGAGAAGGGCTGGAGGCTCAGTGAGGGTGGGGTGGAGATCGTGGAGTGGGCACAGCCTAGGGGACACAGTATGGGACCCAGTGGCACTGGGAATAGCAGCCAGCAAGGGCTGCCACTATGTTTCTTGTTGCTGTCTCTGCAGGCTTCTTAGCGTCTTTCAGAGCAAGCCAGTGACCAGGTTGGGTGGTGGGGTGGAGTGAACTTGATGACACAAGCCAGGGATTTTGGAGAGAGAGTCCCTAGAACTCATTGCTAGAAGTGACACGGGTGAGACTTGAAATGAGGTTTCCTGATCAGTGACCTCACTGTGGCACCACTCTGTCACACCCCAGAGACTTCTGCAAGGTTGGAAGTGGGCGAGGCAGGGCTCCAGGCATGATGGGCTTCCAGGGATCCTCAGAGGGTGGAAAAACAGTCACTCCTGACAGGGTTTCTACAGCAATACACTGGAAAGATATGGCACCTAACAGGTGGGATCCACACCTCAAACCCACTCATCTCTAGAAGCCTGAGGTATCTGGATCTCCCAAGCTACTTCTTCTAGGAGGCTTACATTCTACATCTAGAATCTCACTCCCCAGGCCTTGCTGGTATGGTTGGGGTGAGATAATGTGCCTTTGTCCTCTATGTCACCTGCTGCTGAACCCCAAGAATGCAAGGCTGATGACCTGAGCCCCTGCCCTCCTATGAGCAGCAAGAACTGGAGAACACAAGTGGCATGGCCATCACCCATTGTCTTACATTCATCCTTGTCCAGGCTCTGAGACCCCACTTTCCTGCTGCCCAAATCCAGATGGTATGGAACAGTGGGCGGCCTAGTCCAAGCTCAGTCTGTCTGTACACCTGTTCTAGGCTGCAGACCTGTGGCCACCTCACGGAGGAGGGGAAGTGGAGGCACAGAAGCAGTTTCTGGTGGCCAAACCACATTTTCAATAGAGCAAGGGAAGAAGAGGGCCAACAAATCTTGTTCCTGTCACAGAATCATATGACAGAATGCTGGTCCCCTTTAGGTGCTCTAGACCATCCATGGACTGGAGTCCAAGGGTAGCATGATGTTCTAAGGACTCAAGGAAAACAGTTTCCCCAAGAGGATGATCAGCCATGATGCCCATGGAAACCTCATGTTCAGGGCTTATGTCGATCAGCTTCCAGTCACTGTCACTGAATACCACACACTCCCATCTCCTAAGGGCCTAGACTAGCAACAAGCCTTTAACACTTCCTGCCTGCCTTTGGCCAATCAGCTCTTTTTATTAAACCAGTGGGTGGGACAATTATTTACCATGAGACAACACAATACCCCTACAGTAAGGCTTGATGTCTTCATCACCTCAAGTATTGCTGTCATATGAATCCAAGGTGTCTCTGTCCATTGTGAAGGTCACTCACTTCCCTGATGCCCCCAAAGTACAAATCTGTGGACATCTGTTATTCAGACACCCTCTCCCCCATAAAGCATCTCTCCTTTCCAGAGGTCACTCATTCATGTCACATACCTGCTTTCCTGGATGCCTGTTGGCCAACTTGGGTCACATGGGCATCACCCAAACCAATTATTGCAATCAAGAGAAAGAACGGTTTTTGGGCAGCCCTGGGACAGGAAGGAACAGACTGACAGATGCCTCCATGGTGGATGCACATTCCTTCTTCCATCTGCTCCCTCCTCTCCCCCAAAAATTTGGAGCTGGACCCCAGTCCCAGAGCAGAGAAGGCCTCCAGAAAAGATTGCCCCCAGCCATAACCATGCCCGGGCATAGTTACCCCCAGCCACAGCTACCCCAGTTACCTCCAGCCATGATCACTGTGAAGTCACTCAGCGCCTCACCCCAAGCTCTTCACCTCAGTGGACTATTGCAACCAGCGACCAGCCTTCCCTCTAGGCCCTCACTGGCTTTGCAAGGCTATTGCATTTGCAGTACCAAGGGCAGTCACTGGGTGGACCAGAGTGTAAATAAATAGCTCTCCTTGATGGTTGACTCTGGCTTCAGGCCCATTTTTCTTATCTGCCTCTGTTTAACTCAAACTAAGCTTTCAGGACTCTGGTCATCTGGGTGGGACCAGTCATCACCCTTAGCACCTTCAGGGATACAAGTCAGATGTGTGGAGAAGGCCCACATCTGCTGCCTGTGTCCTGTCCATCTCCACTGGGATTCACAGAACTTCTTTAAGTCGCTCCACATGCCACAGTAGGAAATCCATCTCCCCACCCTGGATGCTAGCACTGCACTGAGTTCCCTTCAGCCTATGTATAAACACAAATGAGGTAGCACGTGTCCAAATGTGGGCATACTCAGAGCATACCATAACACAATCAACTCCCCCTTGCCATACATTCTACGTCTGTATCCCAGGATACTTTGTTGGGCTCCCCGCATCTCATTAGAGACTCACAAGACAGGGTTTCCTCAAAGCTTTGCTTTCTCTATGTGCATCCTGAGGCTTTCCCTCCCTCACTTGTGAGACTGATATTTTTTGTGGCTCCTGGGAGACGGAGAAAAAAGTACTATTGAGAAGCTGAAGGGGAGGGCCACTTATTGTATGCTGGGCACTTTGCCTACTCCACTACAGCTGCTAACAGCCCCGTGAAGTGGGTCTAATTGTCCCCAATTTATAGACATTGAAACAGAGTCCACAGAAGTTCTTGATTGTAAAAGCTTCATAGTTCTCTGGATTTGACTCCAGATCTGCTAGACCCGAGCATGAGCTCTTAGAATAGCACCTGACAAGGTCTGAGCTGAGGCCATGTGATTAGATCTTTCCCAAGAGGGCTTCACTACATGAAGGAGGTCTCTTATCCTCCTGCCTCCACGCCTCCAAATCCATCCGCCTGTTCATCTTGGCTCCCCTTCCCCAAGGCGAAGAGAGTTCCATAAGAGGCCAGTAATGTCCTGAAGTCCTCTGTGCCCATCTGCCTTGTGGGCATGGCTGCACGCACAGGGCAGCTCAGGAAGTAGGTGGAGTCAGTGTGGCTGGGGCCAGCAGGCCACCAAGTGACCGAGGGAAAGGCCAGGTCGGATGGCTGTCTTTGCTCATTAGCTGTCGAGGGGGTTGGGTGATTAAGCGGAAGCTCAAGGCTTTCAAAATCACTAATCAGACCTGCCAAAGTCTTTAAAAGGGCTTTCAATTTTTTTCTCTTCATCTATTTTTTTTTTAAAGCACGCTAAAAGCTTCATTAAAGACCAGCCAAGGATAGAGAAACCTACCCTGTTCCCTGTCCCTCCCACAGTAATTAAGACCAGGCTCTCCCCATCAGCTTCCCTGCCTCTTGGGTTGGCAATGGATGGATTGGGAGTTTGAAGTGACTTCTGAGCCATTGTGCCTTCTAGAGAGCTGCCAACTTCTCCCACTGGGCTTCTCCTTCCCAGGCTGGGCCTTGCTTGCTTTCCATGTTGTATTAGAGATGAGGAGATGACATGATCCTCAAAATACTCATTTTTTTTTCAGCCAAGAAAGTGTAATCTCAGAGCAGTGGAGAGATTTGTCAGTGAGCAGAGCTGGGAGGCTGAGTGGGATCCAGGCCAGGGTCTGTCTTTTGAAAGGCACATTTTCATTTAAACCAGACCCCACCGGCAATCAGCTGGGATCTTCAATAAGAAGGTCCTGTCTGCCTGATGAGCAATGCCTCCCATGCCAGCCAGGAAGCAGGTGTGACTAGGAAGAGATAACTAACTGGCAGGGTGAGATAGGGCATACGGGAGAAGTGGACAGAGGCCAGCGCCCGCCCCAGGAAGCTAGAAGGCCTGACATCCAAGAGACAGGCCCAGCACCATCTTGGTCGACTGAACCATATCCTAAGGGATGGGAAACATCCTAAGGAGAGGAAAAATGTTGAGACCCCCAAGACCATTCATGCTGGCCAGCAAGCCTCTGGGAGTCCTAGATACATCAGGCTATCAGCAATCCTGGTGCTGGCATGAGACTCATCCAGACTTCGGGTCTGTCCTAGTTCGGATTTCTATTGCTGTGAAGAGACACCATGACCATGGCAACTCTTCCAAAGGAAAACATTTATTTGAGGTGGTAGCTTACAGTTTTAAGGGTTTAGTCCATTATCATCATGGAGGGACATAGCAGCGCAGGCAAATGTGGTGCTGGCACTGAGAGCCCTACATCTTTTTAGGCAGGCAACAGGAAGAGAACTCTCACTGGGTGTGGCTTGATCATATACGAGACCTTGAAACTTGCCTTCGCAGTGACAAATTTTTTCTAGCAAGGCCACACCTCCTAATAGTGCCACTCCCTTTGGGGGCCATTTTATTCCAAACCACCACAGGCTCCCTGGATACTGCCCTCATGATGGAAAGCAGAAATGCCATGGCCCATCCTGGGTGAAGTGAAAGTCTGCCACAACCCGGCCCTTTCTCCTCTTCACTTTCCACCAGGGCCTTCGGCACTGTCCCAACGATACCTCACCTCAGGGCTTCATCCTTCAGTCTGGATCTGGGGACTCTAGTGGAGATGGTGCTTTACCCGCCCCATCTGTCCCTGCCTCCAGCTCCTGACCACTCTTCTCCCTGCTGTCTTTGAGTGTTAGCATGACCCGTGGTGATGTTGTGTGGTCCCCTCCCCTCCCAGTTCTATCCAGGTTCCCTGGGACGGCATGCAGCTCTGTCTGCCTGCAATCCTCTCCAGGACGGATGCTATGGGTGATCATGGGTGACTGATGGCCCTGCCAGGACATGATACCTTTCCTGGGAGCTTAGCTGTGCTCATAGGTTGTGTCAGTGATCACAACTATGATAGGAAAGGACAGATAATCCTGAGAGACTTCCTGGTGTGATGGTGCCATGTAGGTAGGACTGGTCTAGAGAAGTCTTGGCAGATAGAAGGGAGGGTTGAGACTAATGAGAAAGATTCAGGGCCTGGGTCACACAGACACAGCTGCTATGTTCCCTGGATACCCTGTCGGGTGACTGACAAGAGACAGAACAGTGGAGGAGGGTGGCCATGGCCCTTGGGCAAATCACCAGCCACCCATGTGAGACCAGGGATTGAGGCATCTGGGTGGCTCTTACTATCTCTGCCCCATCTGGGCAGAGAGGAAGAAAAATAAACAAAGAAAGTCTTCCTGTCACATCATCTCTCAGTCTATGTGCCCAAGTCTGGGAGCCTCAGTTGGAAGTAAAAGAAAAGCCACAGACCCTTCCTCAAGAAGATGGAAGGGAAGATGATCTGGGAATTCAGTCAGGGTAAAGAATAAAGATAATATCTTGTGTTCATACTCACCTTGGTGACATCAGGTCCTCCAAAGGCCATGATGCCATCAGCCAATATTCCAGCATATAACAGAGGATCAGACACATGTCACTCACTCTCCTAGCCTAGGGTTGTGTGACCAAGTGGTCAGAGCCAGGGTGTCTCCAGACAACTGACATAAGTTGTCAACTTGGGGGCATAGTAAGAAGCTAGGGCAATGTCGTGAGGATCAGGGTGATAGTAATGGCAATTGCAATTGTGACCCCAAGAGGCAAAGTGGCATTGTCAGAAGTGTGGAGCCATAGGCCAGCTATCATGGTTAGTGCTCCTTGGTTGTGGAGAGACCCTGTGACCAAGGGCACTTACAGTAGAAAACATTTAACTGAGGGCTTGCTTACAGCTTTAGAAGATGAATCCATCATCATTGTAGTGGGGACCATGGCAACAGGCAGCCAGGCATGAGAGTGGGGCTAAGAGCTTACATCCTGATCCACAGGCAAAAAGAGAAAGACTGGGCCAGTCATGAACTTTTAAAATCTCTAAGTCTACCCTGGTGACACGCCTCCTCCAACAAGACCACGCCTCCTAATCCTTCCTAAACAGTTCCACTAACTAGAGACCAAGGGTTCAAACATATGAGCCTTTGGGGTCATTCTCATCCAAATCACAGGAGCTATCTATGATAGGAAAGAGCTATGGCTACAGTTGCTGGTACTGGGTCCAAGTCTGCTTAGAGCAGATTGTGGTGCTCTGTCTCCATCAGTCTTTAGCAAGCACTTATCACATCTCAGAGAATGTTTCTGATACCACTAAAGGCTTCACAGGAGCCTTGGAGACAGATGTTGAGAGAGTTCAAGAAGGAGCTTTTCCTTGGCAGGATTTTTGTCACAAGAAAGCCATGCATATTGGGCAACTAAGAGATGATGACACATTGGGGGAGGAATGAGCATGGAAAACAGGTGTGTGAGAAAGAAAGGTCAGAACAGGAACCTGAGAAGCTTGGGGTATTAGTTACTCTTCTCACTGCTGAGGCAAAAATATCTACTAAAGCAGTTTAAGGAAGGGTATGCTCTTGCTCATGGTTTTAGGGTGTACAGTCCATCGTGACAGGAAGGCATCACAGCAGGAGCGTGTGGCAGCCGGTCACATCCTCATCTGCTGTAGGGAAGCAGAGGGAGATGGATGCTGATGCTCATCTTGCTTTCTGCTTTTCATTTAAACCAGGTCCCCGGACCATAGGATGGTGCTGCCCACATTCAAGGAATGTCTTCCCTCGGGTAAACCTTCCAGGAAACATCTTCATAGACATGCCAGAGTTTATCTCTTAGTAATTCTAAATCCAGTCAGGTTGAGGAGAGACGGGCCACCACCTTAACCTTCCAGCTCCAAAACTCAGCTCACCATTTGCCCCTGGGTGAGCTGGGTTCTGCTGGCCTGAGCCCTCCCTGGCTTCTGAGGTGGCACAGGTTTCTAATGACTGATTTTGTGCACACCTGCCTCAAAATCCGTCTTCTTCCAAGACCGGGCTGATCTCAGGGTCTACAGTATCAGGATCTTATTTATTTATCTAATTTGGGTTTTTTGAGGTGAGGTCTAATTAGGTAACCCAGGCTGGCTTTCAATTCAAGATCCTCCTGTCTCAGCCATAGTGCTGGGATGGTAGACATGTACTATCAAGCCTGGCTTTTCTATGTATGGGGGTTTTAAAAGGCAGTCTCCAAAATCCCACTAGAAGGGGTGAAGTTCATGTGTGTGTGTCTCTGTGTGTGTGTGTCTGTGTGTGTGTGTGTCTGTGTGTGTGTGTGTCTGTGTGTGTTTGTGTGTCTGTGTGTGTGTGTCTCTCTCTGTGTGTCTGTGTGTGTGTCTGTGTATGTGTCTCTCTCTCTCTGTGTCTCTGTGTGTGTCTGTGTGTGTGTGTGTGTGTCTGTGTGTGTGTCTCTGTGTGTGTATGTATACATGATGCATGCTTTTAGAGAAAGTGTTTCTGACTGACTAGCTGGCTGGTCACAGGTCATGAATGGTGTCTCTTGACTCCCACAGGAGTTGCCAGAGAAACCTCCCTTGGCAGTGACTGGATGAGCAGGCCAGGACTTGGCAGGCACCTGGCAAAGCCTCTGATTAACAGATCAGGAACCCACAGCTGTGCAGCACTGCATCAACCCACTGGTTTCCATGACCTGCATCTCAACTGGAAATTGTCATGTGTATTTGCTTTCCTGATTCTGGTCTGTCTCCCGCGTGCATGCAGGCTGTCCCTCTGTTCCCATGCTTCATGCAGCCGTGCTGCAGGGACATGAGCCTCGCTTCCACTGGCTGAGGAAATGAGACCCCAGGAGTACTACTTACTGAACCCCAAGGGTGGTGTCGCCATGAGGCTGGCTATCTATTTACCGGTGAACTTCCACACACTCTATTGCCGTGTCTTTGGAGACACCTGACCTTAAGCCACACACATGTGAAGAGCTGGCGAAACTCAGAGAACTAGTCCCTGAAAGTCCCTTCCCCCAGGACACTGAAAGCAGAAAAGCTTAATGTTGTTATTGTTATTTGCTATATTATTTCACTTATCTCAGCAGGCAGCAAGGGGGATATGAGCCCCATTCCCAGCCATGATGAGAAATCAGTAAGAGACGGGTTTCCTTGTGTGGGACCAACATGGACAGTGTTGGTGCCCAAACTCAGGGCCTGTCCTCAGGGATTATTCCTGACACACCAGCCACACACACCACTAAGATCCGCTCACCATTCTTTCATGTTCCCAGGGGGCTGTTTGAGCTGACTTGTATAGTGTGTGCTGCCCCGTTATCCAAGCCACTTCTCTGTGCCTCAGTTTCCTTTCTGTGGTTGAGCAAATGAATGTGTTCATCTTTCTGCTTCCTAGCAGCTGGTCACATGGGCTTAGGACCCTCTGTGGGAGGTGCAGATGCTCAGTGGTCTTTGCTGATATCCCAGTGACAGCAGAAGGGAGGAATGCCCTCACCCCAGCTCTGGAGGCAAAAAAAAGGGCAGCAGGGTGACAAGGTGGGAGGGGGGCGAGAGTGAGTGGTGGAGCCTAGAGCAGGCCTATGGGGAGAAATAAGGATGGTGTGCATACTTGTCATATCATATAAATGATAAACAATAATAATAACATGGTTTCTTGTGTAATGAGAAACACTATAGAGACTGAATTACCTCAGTAATGGGCTTCAGACGTCAGGGAGCTATTTGTTTTTGAAGGAAGAGCTGAGGGTTGTGTCTGTGCCCCCCCCCCCCCACGCACACATACACACCGCTGCTCCAAATGGGGAGGTCGCTTGAACCCTCACAGATGCAGGTTGGGCTGGGGCGGAAGTTTGTGCCTGCCACATTAAAACAGCGGAAGGATGTGATAAGCATTGGGCTGCTTCTTAATTGTCACAGAACATAGCAAGCTTGTGTTTCCTGGTCCCGTGGTGGTTTGTAGATCACTGAGTCATCAGGGACGTGCTGTGTTTGTCACTCCCAGCTGAAGCTCCTGAGGTCAGGTTGGGTGCTGGGCCTTCCACAGCTGGACAGAGGTGTGGAAGTTCAGTTCTGTCAGTCTGAGGCCTGGGATGAAGGGGGTAGGGGGACAGGAAGGGTGAAGAGACAGGTTGTGCAGCCACTTTGAGCCACCGAGGTCATTGTCATACCAAAAAAAAAAAGTCTTATCCTAATGTTCCCAGGCTTCTATTCTCTTTAAGAACAACATCCTATCTTTTAGAGCAAAGACTTGTGTATCTACCTCAAACCACAGCCGTTAACCCAAGACTTCCACGATCAGACAGGCACGGCCTTCAACTTGTGTGACAGTGTGAATCCAGGCCTCTGGGCTCAAGTCCGTAATCTCAATACTTGGCACGCCAACAAAGAGGATTTCTGAGTTTGAGGCCAGCCTGGAGTGGCAAAGTGAGACCCTGTTCAAAACAAAACAAAAGACAGATATATTCTTAACCAGCATCCTCTGTGCCAGAGCTGACAGTCATGGAGGATCCCCCCTCAGCCCCCACCCCACCTCCCACACCTGTCCCCCAGGACGCATTCACACTGTACCGTGATCTTGTTAAAATCCTGTGAAAGTGAGTGGGCCACCTTTCTCCAAGAGGCGCCTGGCCTCCAGCCCACATAACTCAGGTTCCTGAGGCAGCCCCTCAGTGCCCACCAGAGTATCAAAAACACTAGGCCCAAACAGCAGCTGCAGCCTGCCCAATCCACACAAAATGAGAGACCAAACAGGTTTCAGACAAGCATGGAGGGAGAGGGGTCCTAGGGGCTTTAGGGACCTTTGGACAGAGAGATGAGAGATAAAATTAGGCAGAGAGCCCCCAGAACTCAGAATCCCCTCCTCAATGACATCCTGCCACATTAAAATTAATCAGCTGTGCAGTGATTTTTATTATATAAGCCAATAAAATGGGAAAATTACAATTTCACTGGTAACTGTTGGGCTGAGAGTTTCGATCTTTGTATTTTATAGCCCCATGGTTCTTGAACTATTTTTTAAAAATATATTCTTTCACATTGAGTGAAATCTCTCTGAAGCACTCTGCATGGCTGGCTCAGCCTTACCCCTCCCACATACATACACACACACACACACACACACACACACACACACACACATGAGTGCACACATATGTGCACACACATGCGTGTACACACATACATATGCACATACACATGCACACATATATACACATGCACACACACAGGCACACACATGCACAAGTGCACATGTGCACACATACATGCACACATGCAGACACACATGCACACGTACACATATGCACACGTACACATATGCACACACACACATGCACACTTCCTTTGACACATAAGCACTGTAGCTGGGCCATGAGGGCCACATCCCATTTATCTTTAGCTCACTCAGACCGTTCTGTGAGCAGGGCCTGGGTGTCCAGTATTGGTGAGCACTAGGTGGCATTAGTGTCCCCAGTCGCTCACTGATTCACCTTCCTCTTTGCCATGTGGCCTTCCAGTGAGCCCTTGTTGCTCAGATCCTGCACTCTTGACTTTGCTGGTGGTTCCTGAGGGTTGTGAGATAGGGACAGTAAGTGTCTGTGGTGTGGCATCCCTAGAAGACCTGTGGAAAAGGTTGGGCAGTTATAATTCTAGGGCTGGGAGGCAGAGCCAGGTGGATCCCTAGCCGACTAGGCAGTGTTGTGTCAGGGAGAGACCTCGTCTCAAAGGAAAGCATGGGCAGTCCCCCATGAACCACACCCAAGGTTGTCCTCTGTCCCCTCACGTCATCTTCTCTCTCTTTTTAAAAAGTCTTTCACACAATCACTCCTCCGCTATTTCTTCTTGTCTGTTGTGACCTCTCTGTTCTCTCTTGCATATAGGATCTGCCCCAAGTTGCCTGATTCTGGGGTGAGAGACATACGGAGCAGACCCTCCCCTAGTCTACAGCTGAGCCCCAAACCTAGAGCCCTGATATAAAGGAGTGCAGCTGGCCCACAGCCTGGCACCCAAGACCACAGTGACCGGAGGCAGCGTGTGACCTTGGTTAACTAATATCTCACAGATGGGGAGAGTGTTGGTGTCTCAAGTTCAGAAGAAGCTTTGAATTAGTAACAACCATTGTTTCTCAAGGCTCGGAGAGAGCAGGGCTCAGGGCTGGTCATTAACATGTTGTTGCATTTTCTGTTGAAGAAATGGAGGCTCTGAGAGGCTCAAAACTCTCCAAGGTTGTGACTAATCTGTGGAAGAAATGTCAACCAGCCTGATGGCCCACAGGGCTCCACTCATCCATGCTACCCTCACCTCTGGGGCCACCCAGACCATGGTGACTTCAACTCATCCTCCTGGCTAGAGTTCCCAAACTGTGGGGTGGGGGTGGGGATTTTTTCATTAAATGAGGAGCAGCTGAGCTCCCCAGAGGGAACCAATTCCCCACATCCCAACAGTTTCTTCACAGAGAATTGTTCCTACACAGTCAGACCTGACTTTCCAAAGTGTCTGTGTTTGGATTTCCCTGTCTTTGAAATGACAGAATAGTCGTGCAGGGCATCCTGCATCCTGGCATCTCAAACATGGTAAGAAGGGTTACACTTGCTCTGTGTGCTCTTGTTGGAGAGCATCCCATTGTGCCAGGATGGGTAGGTGGACTTTCAGAGAGTGATGGAGACATGATGTTGTTTGGAGCACTGTCCCTGTGAGTGAAATGACCCATTGTGGGTTACTGGTTCAGTGTACTTCCATAGGACCCTGTCGATTGTTTTTTGGTAAAGCAAGCTCTCTAGCCAGCTTGTTCTGCCTACTGTGAGAACATACGGCATGGAATCTTCACCAGGCAAGGGCATGCAGAGCTATGGGCTTGGACTTTCAGCATCTACAGGCTCAAGAGAAAAACTTTTATTCCTTTTTTCTCTTTGGAGAAAGAATCTAGCTATGTAGCCCAGGCTGGCCTCAGACTCACAGTCCTTATGCCTGGAATGACAGGCATGTACTACCATGTCGGCTAGTAAACGCCAATTCTTTATATAACGATACAGTCACAAGTATTTTGTCAGAGCAATAAAAAATGGAACAAAACATGTTGTTTTCTCTACAAGAACACCTCTGCTTCCAGGAGCTGGCCTTAAGAAAGCTGCCTCCTACTCATTGTGAAATACTGTCTGTAAAAAAACATGTAACAATCTGTAAAATCCCGGCTCACCTTCTTCAACAGCGTCATCCAGGAAGCAGGACAGAGAGTCATTTGTCACCTAGGACTGACAAATAGCTCTTTGTGCTTCTGGCCAGTTTGCTCTTAGGAACAAGTATGGGAAGATCGAAAGAATTTGTCCTTGGTAACCCCTCCCCAAATGCTGGTGGCCACTATCTTCTGGTTATGGTTGTACGGTGAGTCCCTTGGGACCAGATAAAGATGGGAGCATCTACCGAGTGATCCTCTTCCTACAGGATGAGGGCCAGGAGGCCAAGGCTAAGAGCCGGGGCAGAAAGTTGGAGGAGATAGCTAAGCATCCCATGAGTTTCCTGACTGGCCTTGGAGTCAGGGTAGCTGTCCCTTTGAGGGTGTCTAGGGGAAATAGAGTGTGTACATTTTAGCAGTCAAAAGTAAATAAATAAGTACATAAGCCCTAGGGGTTGTTGGGTGGCTTCTCGGGCTCACAGGTAGCTCCATCACCCACTCTGTGGTAACCAGCTCAGCCCTCAGCTAGAGGCAGGGAGGAGCGGTGGGGTAGGTGGGACCCTTCGGACTGGCAGTTTCAGGGTAACCTTCAGCTTCCACAGCTTTCTCTGGCTTGTCTCTTTCATGTCTTCCTGAACAACGCCTGACAGCTCTCCTCACTCCTCAGCGGGCAAGGCTCTCTTTGTTTGCTTGAATAAAGCAGCTTGTTACAGGAAAGAATACCATGGTGAGTGTCGGAAGATGTGTTTCCTTAAAGGAACTCAGCCAAACCTTTCAGGTGCTGCTTCTCCGAATCCCAGAGCCAACAGATGCCCCCCCCCGCCAAGTCTGCTTCCCACACCTGCTACAGCCCTTGTCTGCTGAGGCTCTGCAGTGTCCCGGAGGCGAATCTGGATCCCCGGACTCTTGGGCATCACGAAGGTTATCACTGTCAAGTTGACAAGACCTAAAATCGCCCAGGAGACAAGTCTCTGAGCATGCCTGTGAGGGAGTTTTTAGATCGGGCTAATTAAGTGGGAAGAGCCACCCTGATTGGAGGCAGTACCATCCCATGAGCTCTGCCCCTTAACTTTAGTTAAGGGGAGAGTGGGTTGAGCACAGTAATTCTTCCCTCTGTGTCTGACATGTGACCAGTCGCCTTACACCTTGCCAACATATCTTCCCTGTTATGGTGGGCTGAACCCTCTAACTGTGAACCAAAATAAACCCTGTTCCCACCTGAGGTCAAAAGGGACAGAAAGGTCTCTAAGCCCCTAGCACCTCTACCACCCTCTGTGGAAGGACTCACCATGGGCTGCTTCTCATAGATAGAAGACAGGGCAGATTCCCAGGACTCCTGACTTCTGTCTGGTGCCACATAACCCTCAGAGAGGCAGCCGCTGACCTCTTCAGGGCAATCAAAAGAGAAATATAGAGTTTGAGTGACAGAAATGTCAGCCTGATGACATTTTGTAGCCGAAAATAATTGCGCTTACTCCGTGTCCAGGTATGGCCTCTGCAACTTAGGACACTGTACTTGCAGTGTCCCTTGGCATGGTGCCATGGTCCTCTAGCAGCAGAAGTAATCTGAAGCCATCCGTCACTTCCCATATATTGGCAATGTGATTTTATTTAATCTGCCTGATGAAGTTAGAGCCTAATCTTGTCCCTTGTGTGACATGCACATATTTTTGTTTTTGAGATAGGACCTGTAGCCCAGGCTGGCTTCTAACACAAAATATAGGCCAGGGTGACCTTGAGCTTCGGATTCTCCTGAGTGATGGGAATGCAGGCAGCATGCACCTCTACCAGTTTTGTTTTATGGTGCTCAGCCCTCATACATGCTAGGCACATTCCTTACCAGCTGAGCTACATCCCAGTCTAGAGAATGAGAGTTGATTGGTTATTCTCAAGGACATGGAAAGATGAGTTCTTCCTTGCTCTGTTCTTGACCTCTGTCTTATACAGATGTGTCCCAGTAGCCCGGATTTCCAGATTGACAGCCTCACCTGGCCCTGACTCTGCCTGTCCTGTGTCCTACAAGATGCATTTTTGTGTTGGGCAATCCCTGGAGACAATCTGGAGAAGAAACTGTATCTCATGTCTCTTCGCCACATGACTTGCTGCTCTGGTCACCTCAGCAGAGCCTTCCCAGACACACTGTTCTAGTCCTTTCCTTGTGAACTGTATCTACCTCCTGGCCAATAGGCCTGAGTCTTACACATCACAGCTACCTGTCAATGCAGGAGGAATCCAGCTGTGGCTGCTCCACACCCAGGAGTGATGCTTCCTCCTCAGTAGTCCTTACCCTCACCCAAGATAGCTCCCTACTCTAGACACTGACTGCCACAGAAGACTGGCTCAGTGAACACAGGAGATGCAGGAGTTCCTTCTTGGGTCAGCTGTGTGTGCCAGGTAAAGGCTTGGGATGCACTATAGTGTTTCTTATGACCCGTATTGGATTTTCTAAGTCCTTAATGAGAAAACTAAGGGCCAGAAGGAGAAAACAACCCTCCCAAGCGAACACGGATGACATTCCAGGTTATCTGACAGAAGACCCAGGCAATTCTCTTCCCTAGACACTTGTAATCTGCCTGAAGGAGGCTGTTTTCATCAGCTGGGTGCTGTATGGTGCTGTAAAGTGCTTTCCACTCAGAGGCTCCCCTATAACAAAGGTTCTTTACAGCCAGGGGGCTCAGAACAAAACCACAAAAGTCTTAGGTCACAGAGTGAGGCTCTAGCCATTGTCAACATGGTTTAGAATGACCTAGGACAAAGCAAACCACTGATGCCTGTGAGGGAGTTTTTAGACTGGATGGAGGCAAGAAACTCCACCCTGAAGGTGGGCACAACCATCTCTTGGGCAGAGGGGGCTGAGTGAATAAGGAGAAAGCCCAGTCTATCTTCCCATCTGCATGCCTTCTTCACCATAATAGGCCCTTGAACTGTGGTTCACGATACCTTCCCTTAAAAAGTTATTTACTTTGTCACAGCCACATGAAAAGTGGCGCTGCAGTCTCCATGCTTGGCTAGCCTTGGGCACAGTGTCACCTTCCCGCTGTGTGGGTAGATCAGCTGATCACAGGTCAGTTTGCCAACAGAATTCAGCATGTCCTCCTGGGTGCCTGTGGCCTCTTTACACAGTAAGTCTAGAGAGAAAGAACTCGCTCTGTACTACACAGAGAAGGAATCAATGATGGCCTGACTTTCCTCAGAAACCTCTGCACCTCACATATCATCAAATCACCCAGTCTGTCCTTGTCCCAGCCTTTCCTGGGTGACATAATGACATTCTGCTTTGTTGCGAAAGGGTGGAGGGAGGGGGTGGAAATAGCCACCCTCAACAACCAACAAGAAATAATTAGCGCACATTGTGTCATTAAACACTAGACTTTAATTAAATTGCATGGAGATAAATACTTGAAGAGACTGGAACGGAGGAGCCCGGAGCCGGCCGAGCGCTCGGCGTAATGGAGTAATAGACGGCAAACAGCGCCAAGTCAGGGATTCTGACGCGATTAAGACGCTGACTAAATTGGGTTGTCACCTCGCAGGCTGTACCGACCACCTGAAAATTGCTCATTATCTTCCCCGTTTGATCTTCCGGGGACTAACAAGCCTCTGCACAAATCGCTACAATGATCAAAGGGCCCGTTTATGTGGGATTCTGTCCCTTGTCGGGGTCCCCGGCTCAGTCTCCATCTTCACATTCTCCTTTGTAATGAATCATCAGCGACAGCAGCCAACGGGGAGGCTGGGCTAGGGGTAACCAGTGATTGGCCCTCCTCTAGCCCCCCCCATTCCATCGGGGGTGGAGTTGGAGGTGGGGGACATCTTATCTACCAGGTAATGCTGGTGATCTTACTCCAGATGGTTCCCAGATGTCTACACGTCTCTCTCCCTTTGTCTATACCCACTTTGGCCGAGTGACACCTGTTAAAGCACAGAGCTGCTGAACAGAACTCCAGAAAGCTCCCACCACCACCTACAGGGGCTTGAACTTGGGGCCTTGTGTGTGCTAAGTACAACCTGAAGTCAGCAAAGGATAGAGGCCACGTCTGATGCACACACTGATCAGCAAGAACTAAAGGCAGGCAGCAATGCTAGATTTTCCTCAGACCTCTTTACACATATGGGCCTTCTCTTGGAAGGTACCGCCCACTGAGTGTTTTATACCCTCCGCTGTACTCTCTGTCTCATGGACTCTCCCCGAAAAAGTACATCTCTTAGTTAGTTCAGGGTCCACCACACTGAAAATCAAGATTCACCTTCACAGGGGGTTTGAGGGTATGAGTCAAGTTGTAAAACCAAGTACACGAGGCAGAGAAGACCATGGCTTGGGAGATGAGCCCAGGGTGCTGAGAGTTCAACCAAACCCTTTTATCTGGGTGCTGTGAAGGGCCGGCCTCAAAGTCCAATGTGCTCAGATGTAAAGTGGAGGGTGCTCATCCAAAAGCTAGTCAAGGCTCAGTACATCTCTCCATGGTGGAGCTGGCACACAGGTGACCCCAGGATAGGAAGACTGCCTTTCAAGGCTGTCCCCTTCTCCAGCAGACCCTTCCTAAGAACAGAGTGCTGCTTGTGTCCCACTGCAAGCCACGGAGGACAAGGACAACCAGGGACTCGGGTTCATCTTCTGCAGGAGGGAGGTGACCATAGGCCTACCTGGTAGACATGGGGGAGAAACCTTTAGAATGGTGATGTGATAAGCCTTGTGTGGATCCAGCTGTCACCGTTTTACCTAGGGCTGTTCCCATCATTCACTCACTCATTCATTCATTTATTCATTGTCTCATCATCCACTCACTCATTCAGCCAATACTTCACGTGCTCTCAGTGTGGGCAGGCAGTAGGAACTTGGAATCTATCTTAGTGCACTTTCTAGTTCATGTTATAAACACCATGAGCAAAAGCAACCTAGGGAGAGAAAGGCTTATTTCAGCTTCCAGCTGTAGCCCATTATTAAGGGAAATCCAGGAAGGAACCTTGAGACAGGAACTGAAATGGAGGCCATGGAGGAACCCTGTTTACTGGTTTGCTCTTGTGAGTTGCTTATCTTGCTTTCTAATACGACTTAGGACCACCTGCCCAGGGTGTTACACTGATGGTGGACTGGGTCCTCCTACATTAATCGGAAAGATGCCTCCACAGACTTTCCCAAAGGCCATTATGATGGAGGCATTTTCTCAACTGGGGCCTATTTTTCCAGATGACCCTGGCTTGGGTCAAGTTGACACAATCACAGGATTCATCCATGAATAAAAAGAAAGCTCTCTAACTCTGAGGGGCAAGTACCAGCAGGGAGGGGTGGACCGGAACTAAGCCACACTTTGGTTTGGCATAGACATGCACACGTCCTATATTCATACTCAACCTTATGTGTACAAGGAAACCAAGTTCTCTTTGTACCATGGGTGGCCCATGAAGAACACATCACACAGGCACAGGCTGACCTTCCCTTGTACCATAGATTATATGAGCACATACATGAAAGTATTTATATTTTTAGTTGTTAAAAAGTAATAAATACGGGGGAAAGGAAGGAAGGAGGGCAGGGGGAGGATGAGCCACTGAACTAATTTTTGAGAAGGAGACAAGGAAATGAGAACCAGTAAATTTAAAATAATTTACATGAGTAGTATGTACGTGTGTGTGTATATGTGTGTAAGAGTGTGTGTTCATATGTGTGTATGTATACGTGTATGTATGTGTGTGTATGTATGTATGTGTGTGTCTGTGTGTGTGTACGTATGTGTGTGTATGTATATGTGTGCCTGTGCGTACATATGTATGTATGTATATGTGTACGTGTGTGTGTCTGGGTGTGTATGTATGTGTGTGTGTGTATGTATGTGTGTGTATGCATATCATAGCATGTATGTGGAGATTAAAGGACAACTTGCAGGTGTTGGTTCTTTCCTTCTACCTTGTGAGTTCTGGGGCTTGAACTCAGGTCATCAGGCTTGGCTGCAAGCATCTTAACTCACTTAGCCGGTGATGGCTTTGCATAGTGTATTTGTGGTGGTTGGTGTTGATTGTCTGCCTGACAGCATCTGGCATCACCTGGGAGACAAGCCTCCATCCAGGCATGTTCGGTAGGGACTATCTTGATAGGTTCCTTATAATGGAAGAGCAGTGCCATTATTCCCTGGGCTAGGGTCCTTGGCCACATGAAAAGAAGAAAGAGCTGAATACCAGGACTCCCCTCTCTCTCTGCTTTGTGACTACAGGCACAATGTGACCAGCTGCCCTAACCTCCTGCCCTGGAGACTTACCACCATGACAGGTTGCAACTAAGTTAGAATAAACCCTTCATCCACCAGTTGCTTTTGTTAGGCATTTTATCATTTCACTGGGAAAAGTAATTAAGAATGGATGGGCATTAAATGGTCCAGTGCTAAAACCAACAGAATCTGCCAAATGTCCAGCTACAGTGTCTCTACTAGCCCCCAAGGAAGATAGACAGATCAAAATCTCCTGGTCCTGATGAAAACCCTGACCCCCCCCCACTTTTGCCACAGATGTCCCATTCCAAGGCCAAGGTCTCTCTAGGGGAATGGGGAGGAGCATCAGACTGGATGGAGTTGAAGGGTAATCATGAGCCCAGGACATGACAGCAAATAGAATGCACGTAGGCAGACTCAATAATTCACAGGGCTCCTTCAAATATTTACATCCCCAGCTGTTTAAAATATAGAACTATGTCTTTGAATGGATGCTTGTAGTTTGATCACAGAGCCGAAGACAGCAGATAGGTGATAGGGTGGAGGGTGTGGCCAGGATGAGGCCCTTGAGGGGCATACAAAGTAGCTGTTTTCATTAGAGGAAGAAGCTTCCTGCCAACATTTATCACCACGTTGGGTCCTGGACCACAAGCAGATATGTGTGCAGTGCGCCACCCCCCTCCCTATCTCATCCATTCATTTTCTCATTTGTCTTGCTGACTCTGGAGCCAGACATTCTGTTTCATCTTGGCTCCATCTTGGGGGGCTGGTTATGTGACCTGGAGTTTGTACTGTAACCTCTTTGGTACTTGGTGCCTTCTGTAAATAGAGAAATGAGCAGGTCTAAACGGATACAGTGTCTGTAAATGGGTTGGTTGGTCACTTTGTGTGTGTGGGGGGGTCAATAAATACTGTTACTAAGACAGTAGGTAGCATTATCCTTCATTTATTTGTTTTCTGGGTAAATATTTGCTGAACGTCAATGATGTCCTAAGCGTCTTGAGAGTGCAGAGGGAGCTAAAAGAAAGAATACTCTGCCTCAGAGAACGTTCACTGAGACTCTGGTCTCTCTGAAGTGTAAGTCAACAAGGTGAGTTGACATTGCCTCAGGGCTTGAAGGAAAATAGTCAAACAGGGAGGGAGGGAGGACACAGAGTCCCTGGACCGGGGAAGGTGTCTCATCATTGAGATCCTGTCTGAAGAGTGACTTTTAATTTGAAGTTTGCAGTATGAAAAGGAGCCCAAACAGAGAGCCTAAGCAAGAGTTCTGAAGTGGGGCCTAGCCATGTTTGGTGTGTTTGAAGAGAAAGATGGACAGGCCTCAAGAGTACCCAGGCATTCCGTGAAGCCATTCAGAAGACTGTGGTGTTTCGGGGATGTGTGTCAGGCTCTCAGAAAAGCGCACAATGGTTCAAGTTTCCCAGCTGGAATCAGTAAGAGCAGAGGATGAGTAAGATCTGCCTGCCTTCCGAGCCTGTGCCCTCAGCAAATGCACCGGACCACCCCAAGGAGGAACACAGACCTCATAACTTGGACAAGTTCACAGTGGGTCTGAAGCAACTGTGGGGGCCTGGTGGCCATTCAATGCCACCTTTTCCAAATGCTGCCAAGGAATGATGTGACAGAAACATGTCACTGAAATATACATCAAGATACCCTCTGCATCGCAGCCCTGAGCAGCCATTCCTAACAATTCCAACCTTCCTGGAGACTCTGGTGCAGGTGGTTTTGGAAGCAACCTGGACATGGCCACTTTTACAGCTTCCCAGATGACAGGTGACATCACTTTATAAGTTTCACCTCATCATTACCCCCCTCAAGCCCCCCCAGCAAGCCTTAGGAGGCAGTTACGGTGATGGCACCTATTCTATGTATGAAAAAGCAGATGCTCAGAGAGGTTAAACAGCTTGCCCAAAGTTGCACAGCACAGAAGCAGTGAAGTATGAGTTTTAACAGAGGCCCCTGCCCCCCCTCCACTCCCACCCCCACCCCCCATTTCTGTCCTTGCTCTACATGGAGCTTGAAGCTAGAACACATGGGATGTAGGGGGAAAAGTCACAGGGTCATTCTGAGCTGCAGGTGAGAGTGGAGTTCCCTGCAGGTATGAGAAATTCATACTGAAAGACAGTCCCCTTGGACTCCTGGACACCTTTTTGTGCCCAATCACTTGTCTCTGACATTAGAAGTGTTTGGATTTGAACTCGTAGTTGATCTCCCAGCCTGGCCCCTGGTCTGCTGGGGCAGGGTTCCCTTTCACACAATGTAAATAAGTACTTAGAGGGTTGGCTCGTAAATGCTGGCCATGCAAACCTGTCTGCCTTTGATCCCCAGAACCTGCATGGGCATGGTGGCATGTGCTTCCAGTCCCAACCAATTATAAGGCAGGCGGGTCCCTAGGGCTTGCTGGCCAGCAGGGCTGTCCTAATTGGTGAGCTTCAGGCTAACGAGGGACACAGTGTCAGAAACAAAACAGAGCAACCTCAGAAAACCTAGATGGATGACTGCAAGGAATGACATCTGAGACTGATTTCCAGCTCCTGCACGCATGTGTGAACACACACGCACACATGTACACACATGTATGCACACATGAATACAGACACAAATATGTATGCATGTACATACATGCACACAAATACACAAATATGTATGTATGTCCACACACAAATGCACACACACATGAATATACATGAATGCTCATGTTCACACACCCACACACAGAGGCACACGTGCTCATGCACACACACATATGCATACATGAATACACACACAAATATGTATGCATGTCCACAAACACACATGGATATATATGCATGTTCACACACACACATACACACACAGTATTAAAATTACCATGTGCAAATTAATTACACCTTGCAAACCAGCAAGCTAATAGGAGGACCCCCTGCCTGTCTTTTCTCTTGTTACCCCAATATCCTCTTCCTATGTGGGGTCCCCTAACCACCGTGTTATGCCAGGGGCTGTAACAATCGAGCCTGGGCGAAGCTCATCTTTGGTTCTGCCATTCTTCCTCTCTCTCATTCACCTGTTCAGTATCTCTCCAGGGCCAGGCTATCTCCTGCAAGCAGAAGCAACTTCTCTTGGGTAGCCAGGCATCACACAGCAAGGAGAAGAGGACCTGAATTCATGTTGATTTTCGCTTCCCTTAATGTAAAACAGGATTGCCTTCATTTCCGATTTCGTGGGTTTATCTTACATGGCCAAAGCCCCAGTTATCTCTGCTTCACTAAGTCTTGAGATTGGTTTGGAGCGTGAACATATATTCTTGGAAACTATTAAAAGTGCTTTAATTGGCTGTCCAGGGTTGCCCTCCACCCTGCTTTCCAAATACAGCATCCTTCTTTGTCTTCCTCAAGATCTGGGAGCTGGCAGCCAGAGTTGAGATCTGGGTACATTTCCTTCTCTCTGAGACTGGGAAACACAGGCTCTGTGCAGCAGATTTCACTTCTGATCACAGCCACACATCCAAACTCTCCCCCTAAACACTCTCTGGATCCTCCGGGGGTGACTTCTGGTAAAAAGCGTGCTCACTTAGAACATGGGGAGAGAGCATGTGAAACGGATGACTCAGTAAGTTGTTAGCCACACCAAGTGTGAAGGCCTGGGTTCAGATTCCCAGCTCCCATGACAAAAACCAGTAAGCCAGGGGTGGTACTGCTTGCCTGTCATCCCTGGGCAGTGGAAGCAGAGACAAGAGGATCCATGGGGTTCATCTAGATTACATGAATCAATGATCTCCAACAAAAACAACTATAAAGCAGAGAGACTGAAGAAGACACTTGGCGTCGGTTTCTGGTTTCCACATGCCGTGCACATGTAGACTTACAGGAACAAAATCGAACAACTGTGACCGGAAAGTAAAAACATAACAATGATGTGAGTCTCCAAAGGGGACTTCAGAGAGAGAGACAGAGCCACCTGGGGCTGTGAAACATAGTTGAAAGGTCTTTATGCGGTCAGGGTGACTTAACCTATGGACGACTACCATGCATTTGTGGGACACCCTCTTGTGCCAATAGGGCCTGGTTCACATTCAAACCCTTCCAGCTTGGAGCAACGAGATTTCAAGAAAATCAAAGCCCCTGGGGGCCTGTCTCTCATCAGATTCTTGGAGAGGGGTTTGGGGGTGCATTTGGCACTATGCAGGTAGCTGGCACTGGTCCACTGCCATGTGCTAAACTCTTCTACACAGCACATGGTATTATTTGCACGTTTGTTAAAAAAAAAATGCATGAGGGTACACAGAAGTGGATGTCTTTCTGGAGCTACTTCTAGAAATTCACCTTGACGAAGCGGCTGGTTTATACAGGGGTGGATACAGAGCATATGTTTATTAAATGACCAACTATGAGAATCTATGGTTTGTGTGTGAGAGAGAGAAAGAAAAAGAGAAGGAAGGAATGAGTGAATGTTCTTTCATAGCTACAGTGCTGAGCAAAAAGATTATTATAAAATAAACCCAAGCAACACAGTTAAGTAAAAAAAGAAAAAAGAAAAAGAAAACCCCTAGAACATGAATAGAATCTTTCAAATTAATCTTTGTCTCCTTTTTCCTTTACGACTAGGTCACCAGATTTTAAAATGGAATATTGCTTAAACTGTAATTTTAATTTTTAAAATCACACCATGGGGATGGATAGTTGATTCCGTGGTTAGTACAGCATTGCTGATCCTCCACAAGACCCAAGTTCAGTTCCCAGCACACATCTCAGATAGCTCACAATTGCCTGTAACTCCAGCTCCTGGGGATCTAGTGTCCTCTTTCAGAGTCTGCATGTGTGTATGACGCGCTGCATTTTCAAAATAACAAAAATAAAACTTTAAAATGACATCATTTTATAGTAGAAATATATCCCAAATACTATATAATCAAATATTACCCGAGTCTTATTTATATACAAACATTATTCATATATCAATTTTAAAAATTTAATTTAAAAAACTTAATTTTCTAGTCAAGCATTCTAAATTATTTGTCCTTACATTGTGCATAGTGAAGATGTGACCAGAAGATTCATAAATCACCAGTGTTTTGATTTCTTTGGGGGGAAGCAAGAAGTGAGACCCTATAATCTGAGCTCTGACCATATAGTTCCTCAGGTTCACACTCTTACTCTGAGTGCACACTGAGCCACTCCAGGGATCTCATGCCCCGCCCTCCCCCATCTCCACTGTTTTCTGGCCAGATCCCCTAGACACCTGCGTGCAGCTGAGGTTAGCGGCTGGGCAGATTGCCATAGTTCCTATTTAGCATTAGCCAAATCCTCTCAAGCCAAGTTAAACATAATCGCCTCCCTTATCTACAGAGCCACATTCCAGAGCCCTGATCGTCTTCAGTTCTATATGTAACGTGGTTTTCTCTTTTCATCAATGTGAGGAGCGGGTAGCACATACTATATGGATACATTGTGTGAAGAGATGACTCCGGCTCTGAGAGGGAAAGGGTGGGGCGGTGGGAGACTTTATCAGGACATTCAAAACAACACACAACAGTTAATTCTTGAACTTCTCATTTTGTATTCCCAGGCCCTGGCTGGTGTGAGGTAACAGGAAGAGAAGTACAGGTGTGGACTGTTCTTTACCAGCTGCGGTTTTCTGGTGCATCCTCACAGCTACCCAGGGCACTGACCACATCTCCTTTCCTCCTGGAGGATCCTGCTCTGGGATGCTGTCTCACTTCTTTGGTGTCTGGTTCTTCCACATCCTGACAAGACCTGACTGCTGCCTTAAAGGGGATGGGGTGTGTGGCCACAGAGACTGAGACAGCCTGAAAGAAGGGGAAGACTTGGGGACTGGAGGGTGGGGTGTGTATGCGGTGATTGTGCAGTCTCTGTGCATTCGGGGATGTGTACTCTGAATGCCTGGTTACCTCACAGATCCCTGAGTCCTAGCTCTGAAGGTGGAGAAGAGAAGAAGACGGGAAGGAGCAGCAAGCATGGGCTGACATGGTCCGTCTGTCTTCAACATCATGTCCATCCCCCACCCACACCAATAAAGACTCTCCACTGCAGCCTTAGAAGTTCAGCCGAACCAAATTTATAAAATGGGGCTCCAGACCACCATTTAGACATATGCCTAGGGCTGGGCCGTTAATCTTTGCTCTCGGTGTCTAAGGAGACAATTAGAAACCCAAGTTCAGCTGAGGGAAGGTCAGTTCTTCAAACTGTTCCCAGCTTTCATGTCACCAAGTCCTCTGTCCCTGCAGTCTCAAGGTTAGGTCACAAGACCTCTTTGCAACTAGGTGGCTAGTGGCCAAGGCACTGGGTTGTTTGTGTCCAGGTCCTGGAGTGCTCTGTCCCTCCCTCCCTCCCTCCCTCCCTCCCTCCCTCCCTCCCTCCCTCCCTCCCTCCCATCCCTTGTGTCCCTCCCCCTCCCTCCATGCAGAATCCCAGTATCCTCAGGGCCTCCCATTCTCCAGGCAAGCACTGTGGCATTGACTGGCAGCTCCCACTTTCACTGCATTTTATTTCTGGTGCCTTGCTCAGTTGCCTAGACTGGCCTTGAACTTGAAATCCTCCTGCCTCAGCCTCCTCACTAACTGAGCTGGTAGGCAGTGCCATCAGGCAGTTAAGATGTGGTATCTTCACATCTAGGCCCAGGGAAAAGAAAGTTCTGGAGAATTCTGAGTCCCTGACTTTTGCCCTGGGTCTGACTGACTGAAGGCTTCTCACCATCAATTCACCAAGTGTGGACTCATCCAAGCCTGAAGTCAGACCCAGAATTTCTGTTCTTCTCACCCCTACTTTCATCTGGGAATGGAGATTAGGAACCCCCACCCCCAATGTGGCCACTGGGTGAACTCAGATTTGCCACAAAACCTGTCCCCTGCTCTTACTCTCGGCAATAAGTGCCCTCCTCCCTCCCCTCCTCACAGCTATAATCTCTTCCCTGGGTAGCAGTTTCTTTATTTTCTCTCCATGACTGCAGCCAATCTCCCTGGAAATATACTTTGCTGCTATTAAAAGAAGCCTACAGTCACTAAACACATTGTATATTGTCTTTGAAGGCAAACAGCTTCAGACTTGTGCAAGTATAAAGCTCGCCAATAGAGCGATGAGCCCCTGTGATGGCCATTGCTGGGGACACGTGCTACCCAACCTCAGAACCCTTCCCTGAAGTGCTGGGGAGTCCTAGGAGAGCAAGAAGGGGGCAAAGGAGGTGACATCTGTCCCAGAGGGAGGCCCACTTCTGTCTTGCAACACCCTGGATGATGCCCAGAGGAGAAAAGAGGAAACAGGGTGGGGAGGGCTAGCAGGCCCCACCATGATGCTCCTCTGAGATTCCTCTCAAGACAGAGGAACCGGAGCACCCAGAGGCTCAGGAAAGGCCAGGACTAGGGTCATTTAAGTGGCTCGTGCCGAATGCTCAGCACTCAGGAGGCTAGCCTGGACTATATAGTAAGTGAGTACCAGGCCATCCTGAGCAACAATGCAAAACCCAGCATTAACCTGCTCTCCACCCTCCCCATAGATCATTTCAGGTTGTATGTTCACTATTGTCCCCTTCCTATGATTCTGCTTGGGGTAGGTTGTCACACTGGCTGACACAGACAGGAACCCTACAGCCTGGGAGTTGTCCAGGGTTCTGAGCCTGCTTCTTGTCACCACTCAGGTTTGCAGAAGGTGTTAAAACACCACCTACAGGGTGGCCTCCAGGATTTTACTTCTGGCAGATCTCAATCCCGCACCTGCCTTTGGCCTGAATGTACACATCTCTCCCACTATCCATGCGTCCACATTTCCCACCTCTGGTAGTGCATGGGAGGTCATCGTCTTCTAGAATGTTCCTGTCTCTCATGGCTATTGCAGCTTCTTGTCTCAGCTCCTCAACACGATTCCTGGCCACATGTGCATGCTACACTGACTGAGCACATGCTCTGTGCCTCTGATTCCCTCTTGCACTGAAATTCTCTTCACCTCCTAAATCCCAATCCCTTGCCTGAAGCATTCTCTCTGACTTCTGCCATCTTCTTTCATCCTGCCCATCTTGTCAGCAACAGTCATATCTCTCTTTAATAAATTATACCGGGAATGGTTGACTTTCTGCCCGTTCATCCGCTGGGCAAGGAAATGTGTCTCCATTGTTTACCATCCTGCCCTGAGGCTCAGCACGACACTGGCTGGAAAAAGCTTCCAGGGAACCTTTTCCATATGTCTGATGGCCCAGAGGCATCTCCAAGAAAGCACGCAGCCAAAGCCCCCTGGACTTTCCCTGCTTTAGAAGCAAATATTGAAGCCATGGGTTCCAGGCAAGCTTGCTCCTAGGACTCTGTTTAGTCTAGGCCCCAGGAAACACATTGGAAATGCCATTTTTCTTCTTCAGATCAAACCAGCCACTTCATACCAATCAGCTTGGAAAAGGTTAGAGAGCCAGATCATGCCACAGGTTGACAGAAATGTAGGGACACGAGCATTCTGCAAACCAGGCACTGGAGAAGTTGTCTGTACGCCGCACATTCTCTCACCCCACCGTCCCACTTCTGACAGACTCAAGAAGGTCCTGACATAAGTCCTCAGGGACGCCCAAGTGGTGAGGCATGGGGTCACCTGACATTCATTAAAGAAGGGTCAGACTCTAGAAATATCTGCAGCAGAGCAACTGGAGATTTATGGAAACATGGCGGGTAGATCCCAAAACACAAAATTAAATGAAAAAAATTAAGGCACACAATGAGATCTATAGCCCAATACAATTTATGTAAATTAAAACGCATTCGCTGGATAAGCAACAGTACATATTTCACAAGAAGCATCCATGTCTGGGAATATAGATCCGGGATGTTAGAATGGGATGGGGGTGGGGTGAGCTGCGTAGAGAGAAAGGGACAGAATGCAGCCAGAACAGAGAGAGATGGAGCTAAAAACCACCATGATTATGGCAGTGGGAAGGGGGAGAGATGGGTGCTGGACCTCACTAATTCAACTGATGAGATAAGCTATCTTCCTTCCCTGAAACTCAGCATGCCTCCAGAATAGGGCTAACAGGGTTCCACCCTGAGCAGTCAGCCTGGGCCTACTAACTTTTCCTGTGCGTCATTAGGCTGCTCAACAGCATCTCTGGTCTCCACCCCTCCAAGCTGTGATGATCAAGATGTCTCCAGACATTGGCGAACGTTCCCTGGAAGACAAATCACCTCTAGTTGAGAGCCAACCAGTTGGAATGAAGCCGGACAACCTGCTCCACTTCCGGGAATACAGCCCGCACTTGCTGACAGAGACCCAGGCACTAAGAAACCACATTCTTTCCTCAGAGATACCAGGGTCCAGTGCGTGTTTAAATCACGGTTCTGTGGGGATTCCACTTACAGCTTACAGCTCCTTACAGGCCACAACTTAAACTGCTTTCCTCATTTTAACCAGTGGGTACATTTGCATAGGACATTTGCATCTGATATTACCCATGATTCTTAAGGAGACAGTCTCAGACAGACCATGGCAAATATATATATATATGCATATGTGTGTGTGTGTGTGTGTGTGTGTGTGTGTGTGTGTGTGTGTGTGTGTGTGAATAACACCATTTTTATTGTAGGATAAGAAATAAAAGGCAATGGGATTCAAGGAGAGGGTACTAAGACACTTCATTGCTTATAGACTAGGGAGGGGGATGGGAAGTGAACACCTCTTAGTCATTGGGCAAAGAAGGTAGCCTGTGCTGATATGGGGTGTGAATGAATGGTTATAGGGAATGAGTGAAACCCCCTGAGACTCACCAGGAAGGGTTGTTGCTTTTGGTTAGGGAGAACAGAACTGTACAGACCAGCCTTTAGAATAAGAGTCCTGGCCCCACCCCAGGGCCTTCTGTATCAAAACAACACTGTATGAAAACTTTCTCTGTAGAGACCACATCACCCAGTGAGGAAAGAGTCTAAGCAGATGTTTATGGATGTGCACTGACTCACAGAGTTCATGAGCCAAGACCTAGCAGGAACATCTCAGTGACCAAGCAGGGGCTCCTATCACAGCTCAGCATGTTCTGCTCAGCACAGCGCTCAGCAAGGCTTCAACTTCAGAACAGAAGAGCACATACTGCCAAGCTGTGATCCAAATCCCAGATGAGGTGCAAATGCCCTGTGTAGGCCAGTGCTTTGCTGGTTCCCTCCCTGACTCCTCCATCAGCCCCAGGCACCCCAAGGGAGCCACACTGTCCACATAATGCCCCATGACACCTCATGATAGTGAGCCTCTGGCACTGCACAGCACATATTTACTTTAGCTCTCTCTTTCCCACATGATTGTGAACGTCCTAGAGGTGGAGGCTATGACTAGATCATCTCTCCATCCCCTAAACTCACAACCCACTCGTGACGTAAGCTGAGCTGATTTTGGACTGAGGTGGAAGATTACCTATCATCACCATGCTACTTGACAGCCTACCTGTGCAGAAGAATTTCCTGGTCCCTAAGAAGAAGGAACATCTTGGATGGGACCTTCCCCCAGGCTATGGGTAGTAGGAAATGCTAAACTAACTTGTGCATTTGCTCTCCACAGATACACTGAGGGGCCCAGAGAGGGCCCTTATCTTATTATTTCTTTATTCTTGGTGCCTAGAATAGGCTTTTTAAAATGGAAAATAGCCATAGATAGATGGATTAAATGGAAGAATGAGTGGATAGATAGATGAATTGACAGATGGAGTAATGCATAAGGGAATAAATAAGCAAATCAATGAAAAGATGTATGTATGTATGTTCTGATGGATGGATGGATAGACATATGTATGTATGCATATGTACAGGTGGATGAATGGATGGATGGATGAATGGGTAGATGATGAAAATACAGGCAAAAGCAGAGGATAATAATATAAATGTGTGGCTGGATGGCAGCTCAGTAGTTTGAAGGGACTATAAATTTATGAATGAGTAAGCAAGGAACAGATGCATGGGTGGAACCAGACTAGTGCTTACATGAATGAGAAAGAGAGAGGTTAGGAAAAGGCTAAGTGGTGGGTGGGCTTCAGAAGTGGGTGGGAACATTGCCAGTTTGCAGAGTGAAGGAAGTGCATATGGTGGGTGGTACAAGTGGGAGGGAGAATTCGTAAGTTACAGCTGGGACTGTAAAGGCTCCCAACATCTCACTCAGGCTTCTTAAGTGAAACGGCCCTTCTGAACTTTGTTTTATCAAATCCCACCCCAAGTCCCCCTTCCTTTCCAGCTCTCCTTCCCTTCCAAAGCTAGGCTCCTGTGTGCCAGATGGAAGCCTTCCCAGGAAGTTGGGCTCCAGTCCCTGCCTCTGCGCTTAGTGCTCATAGTGAA
Source organism: Phyllotis vaccarum (assembly GCA_033318265.1). NCBI lineage: Eukaryota > Metazoa > Chordata > Mammalia > Rodentia > Cricetidae > Phyllotis > Phyllotis vaccarum. The sequence goes on along the minus strand of JARWLC010000003.1, from coordinate 55,075,705 downwards.
CAGATTTAATACTTAACTCCAGCGTCTCTCCGCTCCTCACCTGCCTGAGGAGGTAGAGGCAGCAATTTGCATATTTATTAAATATCTCTTAGCAGGGTACATAGCCGCAATGCTGCAACCCGCTCCTGCTGGCAGAGAAGCCACACGATCAGAGCCGCATCACAGCCCGATAAATAGCTATTAGGACCCAGGATGCTGAGAGGAGAGAGAGGGGCTGTGGGAAGCAGAGACCTTGCTGGGGAAGAGGCCCTAGGTGCCCAGCACGGAGTTGTCACACACTTGCTGGGCAGCAGGAGCTGCTGTCTGTGGCCCAGGCAGAAAGGGCTCCTGGGGTATCTGTTCAGTCTACCTCCATGGAGTATCTCTGGAAATCGGCTGTTTCTTCAGAAAACCCCAGGAGAAGCAGTCTCAAAGCATGCCTTGGTTTTTTGTTTCTTCTGTTCAGCATACCTGGAAGTCCTTCCTAACGTCTGCACTGAGTAGTGACTGTTTGGGCACTAGCCCACTCATGATCCATGGCCTTGGGACAAATCAGAGACACATCTACTGTGGGTTGGGCCACCTTGCCCCAAAATGAGTCACTTGGTGAGGACCAGGTTTGTTTATAAATATCTAGGGTCTTGGTTACGAATCTCTGAATAGGCACTGAGTGGCCTTATAGGTAGGGATCAAGAGGTGCCTGTCCCCCACGGCACAGTTCATCCTGGGGGACCACAACTCGTCTATCTGCCTCCTGCTACACTGTCTAGGCTGGGTCTTGAAGAGTCATTCTGTCCTGATGGGAGAGTCTCTTTTCACCTTCCAGCTGGATGACTTTGAGTCTCGCTTTCCCCCTCCGTTCAATGAGGGTGATGACCTTACCCTTCCAGGCAAACATACAGTGAGGGAAGCCCAAGACTCAGCACAATGCCTGGCTCCAGGAAAGCATTCGAGACATGTTTACTGTTGTTAATAAGTCATAGGAAGTTCTAGATGCTAGCTAGGCTGGTTTAACTCCCTGTGTCCATCTATGGTCTGAAATACAAAACAGAAATTTCCAGAGTTCAGCAATTTATGAGGTTAAAATCTCACGCCATATAGTTTTTATATGTAGCGTATTGTAATTTTGCTGCCTCCATCTTGCTTGGGGATGCAAGCCATCATTCTGTCTGGTGTGTCCACGCTGTATGCACTACCTGCTCACTGGTTCCTGAGAAGTCATCTTGTTTACTACATTAACTATCTCAGAATCCCATGCTAAGTTCAAAGGATACTTACTTTACTAAGCAATGGCTGAAGCTGTAAGAAGGTGACAGAAATGTGGCATGGGGACCTAAGGCACAGAGGATCAGGTTAACTCTGGTTCCCCAAGGAAGCACTACAGGCCAATAAGAAGTAATAAGGCTTACCACTATCCATGACTATGGGTTTCCATTGAGGATCTTGGACCTTGTCCACCATGGACAAAGGGCTGCTATATTGCGTAGGCTGTCTGCTGGCTCTGCACAGAACGCAAGTCCTCACAACTCTTCAGGATGGGTAATACAAGACCCCCATTTTGCAAATGATGAAATGAATTCCCAGAGTAAGGAAAGAAACAGGTGCTCATAGGAGAATGGGTTGGACTCACCTCTCTTGTCTCCTTATCCAGGAGGAATTACGAAGAGGGGGGGCGGCGTGATCTGAATTGGACTGAGCCTAGCAGGAGACACCTCAAGAAGCCCTAAACATCCTGGAAAACTCTCATAAACATAAGGCCTGCCGCTTTGTAGAGCTGCTGCAGCCAGCAAAAAATCTCTGGTCATAAAGTAATCCTCATAAAACAAATATGGAAAGAAAAAAAGCACAATAAAAATGGCAATGTCCCTTAGGAAAGGAGTAGGAAAGGGCTAAGCCCTAAAGCTTGCCCTGCAGGCAGGGAAGACCCAGAGTTCAAACCAAGAGGTCAACTGTTCATCCCGCACAGGAGGTTAAGACCTAGACGCCGCCATTGCTGCAATGGGGGCTTGGATGGGGGTCACTACGGGGGTCCCAGATGGCTCCAAACAAGTTCCTGAGTGTCCCTTTCCGTAGCTGGAGATGCTCCATCCCATCTCTCCTGGGGAGATGAGAAAAGTTGACTGTTCAGTGGGTGAGGTCTGGGCTTGCTGAGGGTGGGAGAGGGGTGGGCACAGTATGGAGCACTCATAACCATCATGACAATGGGCTCCAGGGCTGAGGGACGGGCAGGACCTTGTGGGTGGGAACAGTGTCTAGCTGGGTATGAAATGAGTCTTTTGCCCCCTCTGAAGCAGCTCTACTCTGTCCACTGAGCTCCCTGCTTGGCTTTCATGAGGGAATATTGTATTTCCTTTACTCTCAGGCTTCAAGGCTGAGAGATAATTGTCCTTCCTGCTGACAGAGGCAGATTCTGCCTCTTCCTGTATAAGTGCTGCTCTTTGGCCTCTTGCTGCCCAAGTGCCTAAAACCCCAAGGACAACCCCTTTGAACCAACAAGGGCCCCCTCATCCCTAATCAGGGACATCCACCTGTCTCCAGGAGAACTCTGTGAGAACTACCTGACCCCTTCCCAGCATGCACCTCTCTTATCCTTCTCATCCATCTTACCCCTGGACAGCGTCAAGGACCATGTGGTTTCACTCTCCTCTTAGGAAGGGTATGTTTAAGACACATGGCTCCCTGGGAGTCATGGAGCCTCCTAGACTGAGCGGTTCTAACTTACTCCTAAGCATGTTATCTCTCTCACACCAGATCCCAAACACGTCTAAGCAGATGTAATATAAAATAAAACAAAACAAAAACTCTGTTCTCTCAAAGATTTGGCCCCACACCCTGCTTGAGAATGCTGTGGAGAGATTCTGGGCTTGGGGCTGGAGTGGGATGGGGGAAAAGCTTGCCGAGACCACGGTCTTATCATCTGAAAAATGGATTTTAACCATCACCTCATGGGGCTGCTTGGAGTTAGTGGAAGCATTCCATAACACCTGATACATGGCAAGCGAGTCATGTGTTATCAGTGATGGTGCTGTCATGGGTGGTAACATTGTCTCTGAAAATGCAGGCTTCACAGTGGGAACAGGAATAATAATCACTCTACATTGCTCCCTCGATGCCTTATACCACTCGCTTCATGATCGGAATAGGGGCCACCACTCTCCCAAGTACAGAGTCAACATGTCTACATCTGAATGGGACTCTGCCACCTCTATTGCTGGGTGACTGCCGACCAACCATTTTTGTTTTCTGAGTCTGCAAATGGGATGTTCATTCACATCTGCAGGGCTTGAGGAGTAACAAAACAGGTCTCCATTTGGATTAGGTGAGCAGGTGGTGAGGCAGAGGACTGTGGGGTGTCCCCTGCACATGGAGCCTCCTGACAGTAGGCTGCAGCAACCACTGGCCATGGAGAGACCACGAGAATAGCAAGGCTGATGGCCTGCACCCTAGGCTCAAGGAGCCAGCAGCAAAGTTCTGGTTCCTGGGAACACCCTGGATGATACAGAGATGGTGACAAGGTCACATCAGAGCTGGAAGCTCAGGCCCAGGCAGTGACAGAATCAGACTAATTGAGGCTGAAGGAGGTGGGAACCTCTGCACTCAATGGCTATAGTAGCAGCAGTGGGGAGGGGGGCTCCATGGATTGTCACCCTGGGAATGATAGATTCAGCCCCTTTGTGTTGACTGGACTTGGCACCTTGTGATGCATGCCTCATTCCCAGCAGACCTTGGGGAGGGATCCGTCCACCTACCTCGTTGTACTTGAAAACAGGTTATGAGGTCAGTCCAGGATCATGGGCAATTCTGGGTTGGAGCTTGTCTGCCTCCAGTGCCTATGATTGCTATAAGAAGTCAGACCACCTCATCCAGTACCAGTGATTAATGACAGGTTAATGGGTCAAGTTCCCTCTCTTGATGAGCACACTGTGCTGGGGTCGGTGCATCAGAGGAACTGGCTTGGACTCCTGGTCCATGGGAACCCTGGTATGATGGATACTTGTGAGCGTCATGTGGCACATAGAACTACGCGTGCACGCGTGTGTGTGTGTGCGCGCGTGTGTGTGTGTGTGTGTGTGTGTGTGTGTGTGTGTGTGTGTGTGTGTGTGTGGTCATTCAACTGGCTAAGAAACAGAGTCAGTCCTTCCACACCCTGACTGAGATGAGGCAGGTGATGGTCCACACCAGCTTTCAATGCTGAGGATGACTCTCATACCCTGCCTGTTCCAGAACCTTCCAGCGTGCCTGAGACCTCATTCACTGTCTTTGGTTTCTGTGGCTGGGAGATGTTTTCCAGCCCAGCTCTTTCTTGTTCTGTTTTTCCAGTTGGTTCCATCAGGAAGCTGATTCTGATTCCCCAGGCTGTTAGGAGAGCATGACCTTTAACAGCCTTCTCATCCTGGTAATTGCCAATTACATGTCTGTCAGGAGTACTTAGGGGCAGGGAGGATGTTTATCTGTCCCCAGCACCCTGCAGCTGGTAGAAGGTACTCTGGACTGGTTGCAGAGCAGATGAACAATTGAACCAGTGACAAATAAGCAAATGTGACAATGACAAGTCACCATGAATAGCCCTGCCACCCAGCCTCCTTCTGAGTCACAGACATGCATACCTCCCCGCCGCCCCCGGGCCTACCCTACCATAGGTGCTTCTTCTCGGTATTTGAATCAGATGCTGTCTTGCTAAGTATGATGCTTCATGTGTGTGATCCAAGCACTCAGGCAGGAAGAGTAGAATTATTGTGAAGTTGAAGCTCACCTGGAATACATAGTAAGTTCATTCTTCAAGGCTGTGAGGGTCTTAAAAGGAAAAAACTGCCTGGGCCATGAGTCTGGAATGTCCAATTACAGTGACTCCAAAGGTCCAGGACACATCTGGATGTAATGGGGTCCTTATGGCATGGCATGTCTATGTGTGAGGGTCTCTAAGATGCCTGAAGACATCACCTGGGCTCACCTCCATTGTTGTGCCTTTTGCTGGAGGAGAGAAGAGCAGTTGTATCCCAGCACATCAATTTCTTATCCAGAACATGTCCCCCAAAGCTCTGGCTGTGAGTTCTGCATCACCATGAACTGACCACTGCCTCACACCTTATCCAGAGAAGTTTCTCTGGAGCCCCCTCCTGAACTACCGATCCTGTCTTCCTGGAGTTTGGACACAATCCCTGGGGTGGTCTGTCCAGAGATGTTCTTGCCACGTTTCCCTGAATCGTAAAATGTCAGGATGTCTGTGCTCTTTATTTATAGACATATTGCTTCTCAACTTTTCTCACTACAACATTTCAATGTGTTATTTCTGAAGATAAATGCACATTACGGTTTCATAATAGAAACTGCATCTCTCCCGTGTGTCACCTCTAAGCATGTATATACATAAATATGGCACATTGCCTCTGACAGTAATTTAAAAGGCACTTTGGGGAACATATTGATCATGACCGAGGAGCTGAGCTAGCAAGGTCTAGATTTCATAGAATCTGCCTCCTCCCAACCCTGCAGTTGGGAGCTGGGGACTTATGGTTTTCATTAATCTTTATATATTGGGGTGCTTGCTCATAAACACCATGGGCTTAGAGGGGAGGGGGAAACAAAATTTTATAACTAGAGTGTAAACAAGAAATGAAAAAAAAATGCAGAAATGCAGACTCCACACCAGAGCAAATGGCCAGGAAGCCAGCATTCCAGTCCCAGATGAACGTGAGGTTTCCTTGTGAGAGGACCATCTGAAGCTGCCCTAGCAGCCCATTCTCCGAGGGTGACATATGTGGGTCCGGCCAGAGCATTCTCTAGGTCTGGGCTAGTTCTCTTATCCCTCCTGAAGACCTCAGAGCCTCACCTCGATATAGTCACCTATTCCTTTGGAGCCAGTTATCATTTGGAAACTGCTAGAAACCCATCTCCTCTAGGAAGTTTCCATGGCTACTCAGAGCTGCAACCCGGCATCTCATTCTCTCTGTGATACCCTAGGCCCATCTCAAACATGATTTCTCACGAAGCTATTATGAAGATGGTGTTGTGTCTCCTACATCAGGTACCTTTATGTGTCACAGCAAAAGATGCTAGCGTTTGCTGAGTCTCTGATGCATACCAGGTAACTTCCTCTGCCTTTCCCAGTCATTTTCTACAACAGCCCCGAAGGATATTTTTTTTATTCCCTTTTTTTTTGTTTTGTTTTTCAGAAGAGAAACTGAGGCTTCATTATTTTAACTACCCCCCCACACACACACCCTAACTCTGGAGATGGTCTGAGAGCACATAAATCTGCTGCTGGGGCTTCATGTGGAGCTTATAAGATGCCAATTACTCATCCAAAGAAATTCTTGCTATGAAGGCCTGAGTTTTACACATCTAAAATGCCAGGCATGACAGTAGGATTGTAGCCTCAGGCCCGGGAAGGTGGAGACCAGAGTATCCCAGGGGTTACGGGCCAGGTGTAATCTGTGAGCTCCAGGCTAGTGAGTGAACATGTCTCACAAAATAAGATGGAGAGCTATTGATCAAAGACCAGCTGACCTGACCACCAGAGGTCCTCTGCTTCCCAGTGCTTCCCCTCTCCCTCTGTCCTCTGCTTCCTCATCAGCTCAGATCATCTCTAGTTCCAATCTGAGTCACTTCCATTCCTGCTTGACCTCGTGTTTTCCTGTCCACATTGCATATGGCAGCCTGAGGGAGGTTTCCCGGGCAGAAATGAGTCAAGTCGTTATCTTGCTGAAAAGCCACCGATGTACCGTATTGATAATGTTGATCATTAACGACTCGGTCGACCATGTCCTCCTCTCAGGAAAGGTGTGCTCAAGTAGGTTTTCAATAGAAGATTGCGAAGTTTCTTCCCCACCTTTGGGTCCATTCCCAAGGCTTTGCACCTATTACCTCTTCCTTCCAGAAGAACCTTTCAAGAATGGTTCTGTTTCAGTACCTCAGCTCTGCCTTGGAGCCAAGAGCACGAGGCCTGAGCTGGCCTTTGGCTTTGGCTTCCCCTCTCAATTACATGGTAATCCCTGGTAAAATTACACATTTATTTATGGTTTATTTTTCTTCTTTTTTTCCCCACCCGGTGATTTTTATGGCTCATGGGCCATAACAAATTCTACTTCCCAAAGTGAAGGCTTTACCATTATTATTACCACATGGAAATGGACGAGGCAGTGACTTTCCTGTTCCCAGTTTTTATGTTGTCTCCTCACATCCAAAACAGCTTCAATCAGTAACCTAGGGGGATTTGTTCTGCTCTGCAGGGACGAGAACAGTTGAACCCAAGAATGGCGCTTCTGCCTTCAAGCCAGCTGGCAGCAGTGGCCTTGTCCCATAAGAAATCAGCAGCAGAGAAGTCCTGACTATGCTCTGTCTGAGAACAAACAGCCACTGCAGTGCTGTATATGGTTCATTCCCATGATGGGAATCAGACACGAGCTAATTATTGTCCCATTTTCCAGAAGGGTAAAGCGACATCTGAGTCAGGCACAGGTAGCCTATTCCTAGGATCCTAGAACTTGGGAAGTAAAAGCAGGAGGATCATGAGTTCAAGGACAGCCCAGACTTCTTGAGATCTTATCAAAGACACCATTGACAAGAACATACAAGTAATGGATTCCCAAGAGAACAGGAAGGGGTGGACGTTTGTAGAGACATGTCTCTCCAGGCCCAAGGAACTAAAAAATCTTTTGGTTCCCTTCACTTATTTCCTGGGCCTCACTGAAGGGGACCATTATGTCATTCCATCATCAATTCATTAACTCATTCATTCATACAAACATCCTGGCATTTCATGGGTTCCGTGTGCTCTACCAGATGTCTGGACCATATGATATGATAATCATCTGTGAAATAAGGGGCCATTATCTTCCCCATCATGTGAAAGGACATTTGTATAATGTTCTATCAACAAATGGGAGGACAGTGAGGAAGGCCCCGGGAAAGAGGAGGCACAGATTCCTCCAGCCATTGATTCCCTCAGGTGATCTCCTATTGACCTCTTGGTGTCACAGACACGGGAGTCCTGAGGACCCTCCGTCTGTGACTCAATCAGGGGACTGGCATTCACTTTCTGGGACTGAAATAAGGATTGTCTTGACACCTACCTTCCACGTATCTTGAGAAATATAAAGTAGATGTGTGAGCCTGAAGACATGGACTAATGGGTAAAGGGCTTGCCACACAAGGATGAGAGCCAGAGTTCAGATCCCCCGAACCCATGGAAAAGCCAGGTGAGAGTGAAGGGTTGTACCTGTAACTCCAGTGTATACAGGGGAGAGACACAATAGCCAGAGATTCTTGGCCAGTCAGGTAGCTGAACTCTAGGGTCAGGGAGAGACCCTGCCTCAAAGCATAGAGGGGAGAACAATGAAGGAGGATGATGTGGGAATGCCTTTCTGTATGCTGTGAATCTCAATCTTTAAATAAAGGGGCTGTTTTGGGCCATGACAGGCACCATAGAAGAAGTAGAAGGAGGAATCAGAATAGGTAGGAAAGGAAGGGTGGAGTCAGAGGCAGATCGAGCAAGCCACCCAAAGGAGCAACATGTAAGGAACACAGGTGAGCCACAGGCCATGTGGCAGACAGATTAATAGAAATGGGTTGATTTAAGATGTAAGAGCAAGCTATCAAAGTGCCTGAGCCATAGGCCAAACAGCATGAAGTTAATATAAGTGTCTGAGTCATTTCTGGGGGCCTGAGCGGGTGGCTAAGCGGTCTCGGGTGGCAGGTCTGTAGGTCTCGGACCTCTGGCCTCCTGGGACCAAGAAACCCCACTACTACAGGAGGACATTCAGTGCAGCCTCTGGTCTCTACATTCACATCCACGCAAACCTGAGCATAAATACACGCACACACATATACACACACATATACATACACATATACACACATATACACACACACCTGTATACACACACATGAACACATATACACACACATATATACACACACGTATACATATATACATACACATACACACACATATGCACACACATGAACACACATACACACACATATATACACACACATATACATACACACATGCATATATACATACACATACACATACATATGCACACATATACACACACACATACACACATATACACACATACACACATATACACACACATATACATACACATATACACACATACACACATATATGTACACACAGGAACACACATACACACACAAATATACATACACACACCTATATACACACACATGAACACATGTACACACACATACACACAAATACACACATATGCACATACACGAACACACATACACACACATATATACACACATATAATACACACATGCATATATACATACACATACACACATATGCACACATATACACACACATATATACATGTACACACACAAACACACACACGGGGTGGAGGAGAGAAACAGGTTTTAAAAATTAACTTGGGGATAGTACTCACAGTGCTGAGTCCATACTCTTAACAACTGTACCAGGAAGTACTGTTTGTGGGCTCATTTTACAGGAAGACAAGTGTGAATCAAGGCGTTTGCAATAGAGCCACTAAGGACAGAACTGAGAGCTCAGAGACAGCCCCGAGCTCTGCCTTCTTACTCATCATTACCTGAGCTCTCACATTCCCACCCTTCTATGTGTGGGTATAGTAATCGGCCTTGGAACTGCAACTGGCCCGAAAGCAAGGAACAGTAGGGATAGAGTCTGTCCTTGAGAAGTAATCACCTCTCCTGTGAGTACATGGTGGTTGTCTAGGGGTGATTAGAAGATGCCTTCAGCCAGTCAAATAACCTGGGAGAGGTCACAAGAAGAGTGAGAATTACTGTCTTGGAGGTCTGGGAGGCAGGGTGCAGAGAGTGTACTAGTTCAATCCTGCCCTTACATCTCCTGAAGTGTCTCACCACTGCGGGCCCCAGGAACAACCTTCCTGTCAGTCAGGGATGCTGCCTGATAGGCTCATAGTGTGCTGAGCCCTTGCCCACACCCAGAATCCTGGCACTCTCCCCTATCATTCCCCATCATGCTTGGCTCTTCATTAGGGGCATCGTAGCCATATTCTCTTCCCCTCCCCACATCCAAGATCCCCTAGTGCCCTAAGTCCTGCAATGAATTGGAGTATAGAGTGAATGCAGTTCACGTGCTCATCGCTGGACAGTTACCATAACTACAAGATCAGTTCACAAAGGTCCCTCCCACTTCTGTATTGGCCCCACATGCAGATCCATCTATCTTCCTTTTGGGGATAACAATAAATCAAGAATCTTCTCTAAGGGGAGAGCAGGCCAGCTTTTCCCTCTGGATTGGGTGTGTGAGTGGGGGGGTTAGGGATGATCACTGTCACTTGGGAGAATACTTATATTGTTGACCCCTTCTTGCTTCTGCTTAAAGACCTGGATGTATTAGGGAAGAAAAATCATCATTATCAGAGAATAACTGGGCAACCCAGTGCGTGGGGGCATCGTTAGAAATGATTAGCAAGGTACGATTCTTCCAGCCTAGCCTCGCATGCCTCCACAGAAAGGAAACTCACGGCCTTCAAAGAAAGCCCATTTCTGAGCAGTCCTGGGTTATCTTTGGATGGGCGATGAGGTAACTCAACTTGTGGACTCAGTTCAGATTTTGGATGTCTCAAGATCAGGCTTAATGCCTCCTATCCATGCCAGCTGCCTGGATGTAGCAGATTGAGCTCGAGAGCTGGAAGGATTTTCAGAGTTCAAACTTCCCCATTGTATAATAAGCCGTGAGCATCACAACCCTGGGATATGTCTGTTCTCATGGCAGGAGGATCTGGTGTTGAACTTGACCCCAGTGCCAGCTTCCCTGTACAATGCTTTGGTTACTCCAGGATAGACCTTGGTCTAGCCAGGCCTATGTCCCTTGGCTACAACTTACTCATGTGCCTGAAGCAATACTGACTTAAACTTGGAAAGCTGGATGCTGGTTTCTTCTGAGCAAAGAAGATACAGGGATACAGGGGCTAGCCTTAGCTACTTGGAATGACAAGACTGGTTGGGGCTACATGAGACCCTGTGTAACTAAACATATATCTTAAAAAGGCTTGTATATTCATTTCTCCTTCCTCTTAAGTCAGGGTGGGAACTCAAATATACCTTCCAAGGTTATCATCCCTCTCTGGGTTCCAGAGGCAGCCTAGAGGACCAGACAGAAAAGTCAGGGGATACAGGAGTGAATTTAAATGCTGCTTCTTTCCTTCTACTCAAGTGGCATACGTTAGGTCCTTCACTGGGTCTCAGTCATCACATTCCCAAAAGATAAAGGATTTTTTTTATAAAAAAAATTAATATTTATTTTTTGTTGCTGTTTTGAGACAGGGTTCCATACCGTAGTTTAAACTGACCTTGAACTTATTACATAGCCCAAGCTGGTCTTAAACTCGAGGTGGTCCTCCTGCCTCAGCACCTCTCAAGTGCTGAGCTTACAGATATGTACTCCTTGCCTCAGCCTATTCTTAGGCTTTTTAATTTGGAGTCGAGGACTCAACAAACTCACAGCTCACAGCAAACTCTAGAAGCTCCAGATTTTCCTTTCCCATACCCTGCACGGCCATCCCGGCCCTCTCCAAATTCCTCCATCCTTCAGCCTTCTCTGGCTTGCTCATGGAGGATCATAGTTACCATGGTAACATCCACAGACAGTGAGGCGCCTGGTCTCTGCTCACCCACCCCATCTCTCTTTGTCCCTTCACCTAGCCTGTCCCATTTTAGCCCTGGCAGCTGCCAAGGCAACAGATCGTGTGAGATGCGCTTGGCCTCTCATCCTGGGGCAGGGCAGGCCCCTCTGCCTGCAGGGCTGAAGGATTTAGGATTCAGTAGGCACCTCCCCAAAGATATATTCCTCAGCACCAGGACAAAGCATGGGGCTAAAAGCAGAAACAGGCTGCCTCGCCCTTCTGGAGGCAGCCATTTGAGAGGGAGGTGCTGAGATAGAATAACTCCAGCGGAGGCTATGACCCTGCTACAGCTCGTCCCTTGGTCGCATCTTATTGGCATTGTTCATCCCCATTGGTTTCCTGATATCTGCCCTCACCTTTGCCTGGTGTTCACTCTGGGTTCCTTCCCCCGTGTCTGACTGTCCCATTAGACAGAGGACACTGGAAATTCTGAGGCTGGGGCTCAATTCAATGACATTTTAACCTGATTATTTCCATCATGACCTTATTTCCAGGACCAAGGAGAAGCTCTTCTGGTAAGACACTTTCCTCCGTAGCATGAGGACTTGTTTAGTCCACAGAACCCCTGTGAACAAGGTTGCATGTGTTAGCACATGTTATAATCCTAGCAGACAAGGGAGGCGAATATCTGGCGCTTGCTAGCCAGCCACACAAATGTCAATCTCTCTCTCTCTCTCTCTCTCTCTCTCTCTCTCTCTCTCTCTCTCTCTCTCTCTCTCTCTCTCTCACACACACACACACACACACACACACACACGCACACACAAATATATACACACAAGCGCAAACATATGGGATTGGCAGGTAGGGTAGGGCTAGGTATAAGTCAATCTCTCACACTAGCTTGTGGCCTAGAGAAAATATGTCACCTCTCTGGGCCTTAGGAAGGTTTTGCTTGCAAATGAGGATAAAAATCATCCTCATGAGGCTGTTGCAAAAATTCCAAGTGACAAAGGGTACCGTCTGTCACTCGCTCCATAGTTGATGTGGCAAGAGCTGTGTGCTTTCTCCATCATGTAACCATGACACAGGTACTATAATCATCAATTTATATATGAGGACATCAATGCTCTGAGGCTGATGTGGTTTGCCCAAGGCATGGTAGGGCTCAGGCTTAGCAGCTAAGCGGCAAGCATGTGTCAAGCCACGAGGCTTCCTGCAGGGGAATCGATGTCTTTCTCCACTATGTGGCTCCACAAATACTTCAAGCCCAAGCTACTGGTCCCTTGGATCATCCCCCCCAGAAGGAGGCCTCACACACTCCCCTGCCATTGGCACTCTTCAGTGGCACTCCAGCATAAAGTTTCTGGATTTGTCTGGTATTTTTTATCTTCCCTTCACAGTCTTTCAGTTGTTTATTGGACGCAGCCTGCATACGTGTTAAATATATACGCGTCCCTGTGCGCGCCTTCTTGACTATATTTACACAGCTCCTCGGAGGATTAATTTAACCAAATAACTGGAGCTATTTAGGTAGCTGACATTTACATGGAGTGAAGTTGGTAAGATGTTGGCTTTACTCCCAGGCCTCAGTTTCCCTACAGTCAGGGCCCAATGTATAAGGAGTGCAGTAGACGGTTAATCCCCACCCCATTATAAGGATCTGTGTGGTACTGAGAAAAACCCAATACTTCAGTTTGTTTAGTCAAAATGTCACTTTCCCCACAGGACTTGTATAATGTCTGGTGGTTGGGCATATCTGAAGCTTCCCTCATTGTCGGCATTTATTGGCTGGTGGCATTTTCTGTTTCTTACCACTTTGTAGGGTCAGTAAGTGACATATAATATAAAATCCAAATTCCCTGACTAGGCCTGACAGGAGGGTGATGTCCTTAATCCTCTGGTTCAGGTTGACTTCCTCTCCAAAGGAAACATTTGGAAATATAACCAATTTATATATATATAAAATCAGTGCTCTGAGCCTGATGTGATTTGTCCATTGCCATGTTGGAAATGTTACTCCCTCTGTGCTTAGGCACAGTGCAGTTACATCGAGACAGTCATTGGTAAGATACATTCCTGGTCACTCTTTACTCCCATGCGCTTACAGTCAGAATGCAGGGCTCTCTCTGGTGTCTCATTTAAGCTGCCTTACAAGCAGTCTGATAGGTATGGGGGAGACCCTCATTTATGGTCAGGAGAACCGTTAACCTCTCCTGCCCTCTTACCTATTGTTCCCAATGTTGGGAGCCCTGGGTGACCCCTGGAAACACGACCCCCCAATGTTCCTTGTTGATTTCCTTCTCTCCTCTTTTCCCTGGAGATCCTTCAGAATAAATTCAAGACACAAAATGTTTGTCTTGAGGGTCTTCACCTTATAGCCCCCCCCCTTAATATCAAGTATATTTGTGCATGCTAACAGCCTGGGCTCTGGGGCCTCCCACCAAACCTATGTGAACTTGGACTTAAGAAGTTGCAAAGGGTGATAAAGCCTTCCTGAGGTTCAGTTGTAGCCTCTCTGTACCAAAAGTGATCATCTCTGTGCATACTCCACGGAGACAGATGTAAGCAACCCCCTGGCCATCTAGCGTCCGTAGAATCTGGTCACAGCTGTGAATCAGCATCTTGAGCAGCTGCTGTAACTTTGGAATACTCTTCAGCACTTCGGACAGCTGTCTATTCAGCACTGTGGACCATCATCACTCTGCCAGAGCAATTTAGGGCCTTGGACAGCTGTTTGCACCCCATTCCACCTCTCAACACTGCTTGGCACCTTGGACCTTTGGATAGCTTCTCTGTCCCATAACACTGCTGACCCCCCTCTCTTTTCTCCTTTCTCTCGGAGCTCACAGGGCTGATTTTTGCTCTTATTTCTCTCTCTCTCTGGATTGCTACTCCATCCTCCACAAACCTGGTCTTTTCTTCATCTGCTGCTTCTCCAGCTTTGCCCTCAGTGGCCCAGACTGGGAACTTGTTTCCTGAGGTGATCTCCATCAGCTCCCACCAGCCTTGGTCTGGCAGGAAGTATTGGCTCTCTCTCTCCTCAGAGAATTAAGCAGTTCCATGCCCCCTTATGCTGCTACATTCACAAAATGGTCAAGCTTCCGCTCTCCCTCGGACCCTGAGTGACTGGCCTTACACAGTTGGGTCAACAGTCTCAGATCTGTATCCAGTCTGCTGTCATGTCTCCAGGCCATGTGCCTTTTCTTTCTCATAATGTCTGGGACAGCCCTGAACAAGAATGCGAAAACCAGATTTGATTAATTTAATCAAACCAGAAAGGAAGCTCTCAGTAGGTGCCAAAAATATTTATTTAGCCTGGTATGATGCTGCACATCATTAATCCAGCACTCTGGGAGTGGAGGCAGGTGAATCTCTGTGAGTTCAAGGCCAGCCTGGTCTGCGTAGTGAGTCCCAGATCAGCGAGAGATAAATAGTAAAACCGTTTCTCAAAACAGCAATGACTAAATATTCTTGCCTTGTCAACTTGCTTCATGGCCTCAGACATTAACCTCTCAGTACCTCAGTTTCTCCATATGTAATCTGTAGCACATAAGTGGGTTGTTCTTCAGTGGAGTACAAAAGTCCTCCACTGAATATTGAGAAAATATCAGATAGCTAACAGTTGGTCATGATGCTGGTCTATCTCTACCCCAGTAGTTTATCAACTGATGTTCACTCCATCTACAAGGAGAAAATGGAAGGGGATAGAAGCCCTGGAGATATGCTTTCTAGCCAAGTATCAGGACGTACTCTTTTCTTTGGGAACATGATGTGAGATGTCTTTCTGTATGCTGTGAAATGTCACTGGATAATAAAGGAACTATTCTGGCCTATGGCAGAGCAGCTTGGAGGCAGACAGGAAATCCAAGCAGAGATGAGGAGGGCAGAGTTAAAAGAAAGGTGATCGAAATACCCAAGAAGCAAGAGGTAAAGGTACAGGTAAAGCCATGATAGATTAATAGAAATGGGTTGAGTTAAATTGTAAGAGCTAGTTGGCAATGAACCTGAGCCTTGGGCCAAACAGTTTGTAATTACTATAAGCCTTTGTGTGCTTACTTGGGACTAAGCAGCTGTGGGCAGTCTGGATCTCAGGGATAGGCCAGGCCAGAAACTTCTGGGTACAGGAACAGATAACAGCTGAGCTTGAAGGAGCTACCAGAGTCTTGGGTCAAGATCTACCCTCTGCTACTGCCAGCCTGTCCCTCAGAAGCAGGGCCTCCTCACCTGTGGGGGATCTACTCTGTCCCTGGTCTGTGTAGTTCCACTTGCCTGGGATGTGCAGCTTGTAGTTCATGCTCCATTGCTTGGCTAAGGTCATCTGCATCAGGGACAGAGACCTGAGATAAAGGCCCCCACAGTAGGCTGATGGGAAGTCCTCACCTGGGGATTCTTTTAAAAAAATAGTTTATTTAAAAACCATTTTATGTGCATGGATGTTAAGGTATCAGACCCCTCAGAATTGTAGTTACAGACAGTTGTGAGCCACCATGGGAATTGAACCCAGGTCTTCTGGAAGAGCAATCAGTGCTCATAACCACTGAGCCATCCCTCCAGCTCCCTCATCTGGGGATTCTAAACCATGTAGTGAGCTCATCCTGTTGGCCATGCCCTGTGCTGAGCTCATGATGTGAAAGTTAGTGGATCCTCCCAGCCATCCTGCAGGACCAGTGCTGTGACTATCACGATTATTCCATAAAGGACAGGAGACTAGAGGCTGTGGCAGTTGGCCCAAGGCTTAAGTGTGGGTAAAGTTTGTTTGACTCCAGCTCAGACCTGAGAAAAGTCTCCATCCTCCCTAGGGCTGGTGATTCATTGGAAGTTGACTTGACTTCTCTATGTGTCCTGTTATGAGAGCAGACAGACAAGGGGCAAGGAACACGTCCAGAGGGAAAGACAGACAGACAAGAGAAAGCTGGAGCTGAAGCCGAAAGGTCATGGAAGCCTCGAAGCTGATTCTGAGAGGAAACAGAGAAGCAAAGACATTTCTAGGCTGTGGGGATCAATCATGCCTCCCTGTGGCCTCCTTATCATCCCGGGGATAATAGCGTGAGTCCTGTGCTCTCTTAAACCTGGTCCTGTGGTGGTCCAGTGCTTGCCTATCTCTAGAGAAGCTCCAATGTTGTGTGATATTTCGATTGCATCCTGACAATGAAGTTTGTTTATAGTCAGCCACTATCTGACCAAAATTAATCATAGAGATTTTGGAGAACTGAGGACACATAGGGAGACAGGAAGTAGTAAGGCGGGGCTTACAGAGGATCTTGGCTCTTTTGGTTGGAGGAACAGAGGAGATAGAAGGTCACTGGTGGCTTCTCTGCAGCTTCTCTAATCATTCAGGTTCTTACCCCAATATCTGACTCCCAATTTTTTTTTTGATAAAAAGTAATGAGATAAATGCTTTGCCCCGGGGTATCTATGTCCCAAGCAGGCCCCTGCCCAGATCTTCTCAACACTGCCATCACACTCCATACTCTAAGGATATCCTTCCACCCTGTCACGTGTCACTTCATGAGACCTTCGTGCCACTATCTCCATGAGCGCCACCATCCATCCCTCCGTTCACCTCACTGATACTCACTGAGATGATCTCTCAGCCTCAAAGAAAGTGAGAAAGGCCTCAGCTCACAGGTCCATCCACCATCCCCTTCCACGTTCAGTCCCTCCGAGTTCTTTACTATACAGCACTGTCCCTGGCCCCAGCTCCCCTGTGATAAGACTACTCTCCTCACTTACTGAGTCAACTTTCCACAGCTGTGGCAAATACCATAGACAAACACCTTAAGGAGAAAATGTTGCCTTGGACCCACAGTCCAGCATCCCCGGAGGCTTGGCACTGTAGCACCAGGGCAAGATAATCACTCCTGGTGAAGGCTGCTTACCTCATAGGAGGGTCTGAGAAGCAGAGAGGAAGAGAGAAATGGCAATGGCCCCAAAATCTCAAAGAATACTCGCCCAATAACCTGACTTCCTCCTACTATGCCTCAGCTCCTATAGGTTACTTCATAGCTTGAGCACCCAGCCTTTAGCCCATAGGTTTTGTTTTGTTTTTAGGGGGACACTCAGATTCAAACTCCAGCACTTATGAGACCCTGCTGGATATCCCATTTGGAACAAGGCCTGGAGAAAGCAGAGGGATACTCCTTGCCCTCAGCCTAAAGAGCCTTTTATACCATCATCAGGCATGGAGGAGGACCCTTCCACAGAGAGAGTCTCCAGCTTCCCCAGACAGTCTCTCTTGGAATCCTGCTGTCAGGCCTACTGGGGGGGGGGGTGGGGGGGTGGCTGAAATGACATCCAGGAGACAGCTGTACTTCCCTGAGAAAGGGAAAAACACCAAAAGAGTGTCATTCCTAAATCACCCTGTGCTGCCAGAGAGAGGCCGGGGAAAAGGCTAGGGTGTCATTAAGACCCTCTGAAGGGTTAATTTGGGGGCAATTAACAATCACGGGTGGGTAGCTGAGGAACTCTCTACTTCCCTTGGGATCCTGTGGCTGTGGATGCTTCACATCCTGCTTTTTCTTATTATGCAGTGCTCATTATTACCGAGAATGCCATCAGCTCGGGGCTGGGATTTACTTAAATGACCAGTGAGCCACATGGCTAACAAATGTGTTAAGCAACGTTTATGAAAATCAATATGTCAGCCCCATAATTGATCGAGAGATGGGAACAGCCGGAGGAGTCCAGACTTCAGGGAGAATAGGGTGCCTGGGATCCTGAGGGTGCCAGTGTCCCGGGGTGGGCTCTTGTCTCTCCTGGTATTTTCTCTTCTATCTTTGCCTGGAGGAATCTTGGAAGAGCACATGGTTGCCTTAACTTCGTGGGAAGGCAGGATAGTCTGGGAGCAGAGACATGTGTGGAGGGCTTGGGGTCTGGGACTTGAGAAAGCTTCCATCTCTCTCTCTTTCCTCATGGGGCCAGAGCAGCTTCAGACACCTGAATGCTTGTGTCTGGGAAGGAGAAGACACAGACAACACCCCAAAGCACCCTAATGTAGAAGCCTGGTTCTAAAAGCTTCATGCGTCTCTGTGTCTGTGCGTATTTATGTGTGCAATTGTGGTGTTTGCATATAGGTGCTGGGGATCCTCCACCCGGTCCTCATCTCTTGCATCTCCTTATTTTTCGGTATAGGGAACTCACTGAAGCCAGACCTCACCTGTTTCGCTGGACTGGCTGGCCAGCAAACTCCAGGGACCCCGCTGTCTCCTCCTTCCCAGCACTGAAATTCCACTAGGCTTTTTTGTGTGTGTGTGTGGGGGGGTGTTGGGAATCTGAACTCATGTCTTCACTCTTGAGCAATAAGCCCTTTACTGATTGAGCCTTCTCTCTACCCTGATGCTGCTTTTACCTGAGGACAGTATTACTTCAAGGGCGGATATACTGCAGTTTTAAAATCTCTGCTTTGATTTTCCATAGTGTTGGGTTCAAATCCCAGCTTCGCCACCACTGACCAGTCATCTATCCTGTCTGAGAAGCCACTGCCTTGCTTGTAATTTGTGGGAAATAGTACCCCTCCCCCAAGCAGGGCTCCAGAGGCTGATCCTGGAACCTGGATGTGGCTAGGGTTCACAGAATAAGACTTGCTGTGGCTGGCAAACAATGTCCCCAACCTCCAGAACGTAGAAGTGTGACATTGTGACAAAAGGAACTTTGCAGATGGGTTCACGTCAAGGATCCTGTCAGAGTTCTTGAGATGGGCAGCTTACCTGTGTCTTTATAGGGTTGTTATAACAGGGACAAGGGGAGGCCTGGAGTAAGCAGAGGGGAGCCACACCCGTAACCTAGTCCTTAGGAGACTAGGACCAGCTAGCTCTACCTTGTCTCAAAGAGCCAGGGGCTGGGGGACAGGCAACCTACCACAGAAACCGTGTGCCCTAGCAACCGTGGGGAAAACCTGACGGGTTGTCAGGACAGAATGACAGTTTCTTTCTCCCAAACACTGTTCTGTTTTGCACGATTGCTCACAAGATCAGGCTCAGGCTCTTCTTGCAGAGGCAGGAGCCCCTGGCTGGCTCACACAGAGGCTGGCTCAGCAGTGACTCAGGCTGGGAAGCAGTGGGCGGCCACTTCCTTCTCTTTTGTCTGTTCTGAACCAGACTGCCAGCTCTGCAGCTTCCTTGCCTGCCCCAGGAAGGACTAGAGGGGGAGAAAAGGGAATGGGTATAGATGGAGGAGGGTGGCTGCTGGAGCTGCCATGGGGGTGGGGAGAGGTATGTGGAAGATTCTAGGGGTCTACTGAGAGGGTCCAAACAACACTGTGAGGGCCCAAGCTCAGGAACATCATTTGGTGATCTGGGTGCATCTCAGCTTTTATATGGGGTATAGGTTTAAGGACCATTACCCTCCATGTTAGTTTGGACACAAACAGCTTGCACATTGGTTTTGAATGAGCCGTGTCCACAGGGAACCTATGCGCTTGAAAACAGAGAAAATAAACAGAAGACATAGGGGTAAGAACAGGAAGAAAAATGCAAAGAAGAAATTTGAGTCTGAGATGCAAACCTTGTCCTGTCAGAGCTCCCAGGAAGCAAACTTGAGCCTGGCGCTTTTTCTCACTAGCTAAGGCCACAAGGTCTTTCCCATATTCAGGGCACCTGTCCACAGCAGTCAACTAGGTGACCTGTACGCTCTGGCCATTCCCACTCCATGCTAGCTTAGATAGCCCTCCTAGATTGAGATAGAAGCTGCATCCTTTGTTAAGGGTCCTGGCTCTCCCTCTTGTCAATGGAAGAGACTCTTTCCCCCATCAGCCTCTGATCAGAATGCAGACTCAAGCCAGGACCCAGGGCAATCCCTGGGGCAAAGGCAAGCTTCCATATACTAGTTTTTATCTTGAGTCTAAGCTGACATTCCCAGAGTGTCACAGGAGGGATGCAGCCTCCTGAGGAAGGATAGGAGGAAACAGTTGCTCCCGTTGCTTCTTACAGACTACTCCCAATATGAGCCATGAGTGCTAAGTCTCTATTGCAATATTTCTCTCCAGTGGTTAGAACATCCCTTGTTATTCTGAGTGCTGGGGTGGATAGCAGCATCCCTGTCTTCTCTCTACCTGTTCCCAATCGCAGTACCACAAAATACATCCAGATAACTGTATGGAGGGGCAAAATGACTCCAGCCACAGCCATGGGACTGGTTCTTGATGTCAATGGCCACTAGGTGGGTAGATACATAGTCCTTTACTTCTCTATAATCTTAGCCGAGCGAGTCCACAGTCTCTTATTGGTCCTCATCTCAGTGATGCTGGATTCAGCCACAGGCTTACTCTAGAGTAAGTGAGAACGGAGGCAAAGAAGAGATCAAAGGAGATGTCGCTTGTCAGTATCTTTCATTCTGCCATAGCCTCTGGAGGGGTATTCTGGAAACATCTCAGTGGTTCCAAGAAGAGGCCATGTACACATGAAGCAAACCCATTCCCCTCCTATGGCCAGAGCTAAACCCAGCCAAACCCACTCAACTAGGCTCTTTTCAGCCAGGCTGCATTCATGAGGGGACAGATGATTTGCTTTAGCTATAGGCTGTCTGTTACACAGCATCACGGCAAATGCTGACTGATACAGACTCCTCCAGAAACCAGCAGACATGGCAGACTGTCTGTCTGTCCTGGGAGACCCTGCATCATGTGGCTGCCTCCTCACTCTTACAGAAGTGAGGTCAGAACAAAGAAAGCAGTAGGGGGCACTGAAACAGAGGCATACCAGTGTGTCCACAGGACTGAATTACTAGGCGGGGAGCGGAGTGTGTCTGTAAGCTCTGCTTTCTCGAGAACCCAATCCACAATGGACAGGAACAGAATAGAAATCTTGGCTGTTCTGTATGGAGAGATAGCTCAGTTGGTAAAGAGTTTGCTGGGCAAGTGTGAGGAGCTGAGGTCAGTCCCCAGAGCCCAATTAATAAACCAGGTGTAGTGACACATACTTATAATCCCTGCACTGTGGAGGTAGAGGCAGGAGACAGGCACATCTCAAGGTCAGAGATAGACCCAGTCTCAATATATATATATATATATATATATATATATATATATATATATATATATATGTGACTTACACCCAAGGATGACTCCCAAGGTTGACCTCTGGATTCCACATGTACATGCACATACACCCACACACATAAGCACACATGAACATACACAAAATTTTAAAAAAAACATACAATTCTACTTTTACATTCCACACATTAACTCCCAAAAAACAGGCAAAAAACAATCACTGTGTGTCAACAGCAGTTCCATCGAGGACTCTCTTTAAGCCTAAGAAACACACTATGAATTACCCATGCTGATGAGGAAGGAGCCACTCTGTTCATTTCATGCATGGCAACGTCATCCATAAAGTCATCCTGAGTCCAGCAGGCTTCTTACATTCCTATCCACACACGGCTGTTTGACTCTTACAAGTGGTCTCCAAACCAGCTTGTTCCAAGAGGATTTGCCCTCTGGCCTCAAGCCTAACCTTCCCCTTTCTTGAGTTTTTGTCTTATTAAAAGGCACCTCCATCCATTCAAGAGCCGGACAAGGAAGGCATTAAGAGGAATCAGGCCCTGGGCTGTGAAGTTAGTCTTAGATCTGCAGCTTAGCTGGTCACTAGCTATGTGCCTGTGAAGGAACCTCTCCAAGCCCATTTTCTAACCTGTACCATGGGACAGTCATCCTCCTGCCTCCTGAAGTCAATGGGACAGGTCATGTATAGTTCCTAGAGCATCCTGTATCCAACCCATCACCCACCCGGCCATCCTGGCTCCTCAGTAGCAAAGTCACATCTTTCTCTCATCACTAAGGACACTCAGAATGTAGGTCACCACCACCCGCACTCAGGACAGCCTCAAGAAATAGCAGTGGTGTAATATTTGGGTGTGTGTAAGCATGTTAGTGAGTGTGTGTAAGTATATGTGGATGTGCACATCCATCACCACCTGGACCCAGGGCAACCTCAGGCAACAGCAGTGGTATAATCTGTGTGTGTGTTGCAGCTCTGAGGGTAAGGGTATCTTGGAAGTCAGGAGCCATGAAATACCAGAAAATCACACTACATAACAAACTTCATACAAGCGATTTATTAGGAAAGACACAAGAGGGTGGCTGTCTCTGCTTGTGTGAGAAGCAGTGGAGAACTGAGTAGCAGACAGGTTTATGTAGGGTTTCTTGGGGAAGGAGTTTCCAGGGTAGAATTACAAGTCCTGAGAGGTGGAAAGCCCAAGGATTGGTTGGAGCCAAGGGATTGGTGGGATTTGGAGCCCAGGGGTTGGTGGGAGTTTGAGCTCAGAGATTGGTGGGTTTGGGTGCATTTTCAAACCCAGAAGTGAGCTCAGACCTTTAACCCTACACATACACCTGTATCCCATGCCTTCAACTTTGACAATCTGCTCTCTGAAGAGGCTTTCTAGCCTCACCCTAGACCTGAATTGGCTTTAACAGCTAGAGGGCTATGGGAGGAACAGATGTGGGTCCTATGCTCATGCCTCAGTGGACCTCAGACATTCCCATACTCTTCTTGACTTTTTTCCTTCACCATGGGGGGCGTCCAAGATCACAAGATCAGCAGTCACCTGTGTGACCTGCAGGGGACCACGGCTGAACAAGGAAGCCCACTCAGAGACTTTTTGAGCTGTGTGTTTAGTGTTCTATGTCACTGAGGCTGGAAGACAGTTGGTACCTGGCACTATTGGGACTGCCAATTACTGACTCAGAAGTTGCTGGAGAAAGAGGCAGCTAAGGGCTGGGGAAACGTCCATGGGCCTTTACAGCATGGATGTCTATGAGTGTGGAGCTGACCTTGCTTCTCACCTTCTCTGTCACCATTTCTGATGAGCTCCCAAAACAGAAGCACCTTTAAGCTCTGCTTTAGGGCTCCAGGCCCCTCCCCACCATCTGCAGAACAGTGGAAGCTTGGCACTGAAAGCCCAGGGGCAAAACCTGCTTCAGAAGCCTCAGGCTGCTCCCAACATGCCTTGGGCAACTTTTACAGGGGAGACAGTGAAGGATGAGTCATTAAGAGATTCCAGATCCCAGCCCCTGATCACACCCCACTGAAGCCTGCCTGCCCTGGTTTGTGGCTTTCCAGGATGCCTGACTTCCTGAGAGGCCTTGTGGAGTTCATGTTCATCCCCTGGGTTAGGACCCTACAGCAAACCTTTCTGTCTCCTAAAGAGTAGATGGTTCTAAGACTGTCTACCTGTGGTCCCAGTGTCCTGCCTCTTGTCTACCCTGTCACCTGGCCAGTGCTTACATGGACGCCACCTGCTCATGAAAGGTCCAAGAGAAAGTAAAAGTTAGACTTGTAGATGCTGACATGGACACTCCGGCTAACATCCTTCTGAAAGAGAGACAGAGAGAGAGGGAGAGAGAGAGAAAGAGAGAGAGAGATTTTACCAAGGCTGTTTTTAGCTCCCAACAGGTAGAAGGATGCCCCTGCTGTCACTTTGAAGCCATCGGCATAATCCTATGTATTGGTGGTGAGTTGTCCAAACATGAGGCCTTCCAAATGCTGGGTAACCCCTGACTATTCCTCAATGCAGAGAACATTCACAGAGCAAAGGAAAGTGTCTCCCAAGTGTCCCTGGAGGTTTGCTTGTCTCTTGTATGTTGATCCCATTCTGTCTTCTCATATTCCAGAGGCAATGGTTTCACTTGCCATGGCAGAACTGATCATGGCTTCTTCCCCAGGGAGCCAGCCTCAGGCAAGCTTCAAAGATGTCTGCAGAATGTATCAGGTGTGGTGGTGCACACCTGTAACTCCAGAAATCAGGAGGCAGAGCCAAGAGGCTTGGGAGTTCAAGGTGATTTTTTGCTATATCATAAATTCAAAAACAGCCTGGGCTGCATGAGATCTAGCTCCAAAACAAAACAAATAAAAACAAAAACAAACAAACAAACAAACAAAAAACCATGTCAAGGGTCTTGCTATGTTTTATAGAGATACCCCAGGCCAAGGGATGATTGATAGGGGTCCCTGTGCGTGTCAAATTGGCAACCCATAACATTGGTAGTCACCACAGCCAGGAGAGTGATCATACCAGGTGATCATTAGTGGATGAATGAATGAAGAAGGTGTGAGTCTACACACAATGGATATGTGATTCAGGTTTTCATATGTGGCCAGACACTTGAGGTAATAGCTCAAGTGAGGAAGGCTTTATTCTGGCTCTCATTGCAGAGTTAAAGGATGATGGATCTGTTGCTTCTGACCTGAGCCCAGGGAGAGCACTGGTAGGCAGTAGGCTCAGCTTACGGCAGCCAGAAAGCAGAGGGAGCTCACAAGGGACCATGGGTCGGAGGATAGCTTCCTGAAGTACATCTCTAACGACTTGTTTCCTCCAAGAAGATCCCCACTCCTCCCTTCCACCCTCTCCCAGAAGTCCTGCTTCTTGTACTTACTGAGGCGATCCCTTGATAGCAGAATTTCCCGATACCCCCTTCAAGAACTCTTCAGCTTCCTGTGCCAGAGTCTCTCTGAATTTGAGCGGATATTCTTGGCTAGGTATTGCTCTCAGAGACTAATGTTGATAACTTGCTTAAGCTCTCTGGTAGCTTCCAAGAAGGTCTTGTTAGCTCCCTCATCTTATACGGAGAGAAACAGTCCTACAGTGACTTTGGCATTGGCCCAGCCCCAGTAATCGTTCCATAGTAAAGAAGGCTTCCCACTGGGCCCAGGACCAGGTGGCGCTTCCTATCACCAATAATCTCTAAGGACTACCCAAGTCCTTATTTGTGGACACCAAGGCTCTTTCAGTCTTTAACTGTTACAAATAATGCTGCTTGGATTTATGTATGCATGCATGTGTAGATACATGTGTATAAACATGCATACGTAGATGCTCGCGTGCATGTTCCATGTGTGCGTGTACAGGTATGTGTGTATGAATGCTCACATGGACATGTGTATTCATGCATACATGCACAAAGTCCAGCCTGTGTGTGCATACATGTAAAAGTGTGAGTATGTGTACACATGTTCTTATGGCTATGTCTGAGCTTGCGTGCATATGCATCTTCTATCTAAATATGAGAAGGGATCCATCAGGGAAAATCCTGGCTATGGCAGGTTACAGGGTTAGTGCTTCTCAAAACTTGCTACTATCGCCCAATTACCTCAGAAGCAGTGGAATCAATCCACACTTTTGTCATTAACACATTGAGGGGCTGGCAGGAGTGTTTCTGAAGGAGTAACCAAGGATACTGCAGGAACCCTGGTGAGGTCTTCAGCCTCTTTAGTGAGATCAGCTTTTTGGGGAGATGAGAGCCTGGATCTGGACCTAGTATTGGTACCACCTCTAATCCAGAGGCTGCAGAAAGGAAGGATTCCTCTAATATCAAGACATGGTTACAGACTGATGTGCTGGTACCTGGCTTTCCAAATGGGCAAAAAATAAATAAATAAATAAATAAATAAATAAAATAAAAAATTTTTAAAAATTAAAAAAAAAAAGCCTTATCTAGAGAGCACTGGGGACACCTTTCATGTGACAATTAGGTAGGACAAGATGACACCTGGATTCACACCCCAGCCCTGCCATCACTGACTGTGTGAACTTGTATGTACATCCTTCTTTTGGCCCACATCTCCATCTATTTAATGGGGGGGGGGGGTGTTGGTTCAAGTGCTGAGACTCACCCAGACTATTGTCTTTAAAAGCTCGGTGGCTTTCAGCAGGAATTCCCCATAATCCTCTATGAGACACAGCAAGATTCTCAAATACCCTGCAGCCATAAAGCCCTGGTTAAGTCCATGCTAGTTGTGTGTCTTCCCAGACATTCTTGGTGGTTTCATCTGATAAAACTAAGCTAAAGCCAGTTGTGCATGTCAGAGCTGGGCATGGTGATACACATATGTACTCCCAGAGCTCTAGAGGGTGAGGCCAGAGGGTTGTGAGATTGAGGCAACCTGGACTATGTAATAAGACCGTATTAAAATCCAAGAGAAAATAATTCAAGGTGAGGGCTGTTGGGGGGTCAGAAGAGAGATCACATGCATTCTGTTCAACCTATTTAATCACTCAGGAAATGCACACACACTTTCTCTTGGACCCTGAAGCAAGGAGACTGGGCGGGGCGGGCTGCTGCTCAGACTTCAGCTGCCCAGCTGGCCGTCCACCAGGGTGCCTTACCCTGCCTTGAAATCCATCTGTAAATGAAGCTTCTGTGTCACATGCCAAGGGCGTCTTGAAGAGCCAATGAGTGCAAGCTTGTGTTTGCACCTAACGTTAGGAAAGGGCTTGGGGCCAAATCCATGGAGAAAAGGTATCCAGAAATGCAAGGAGATGGGCACCTTTCCAGGCCTGAATTCCTCAGTTCTGGGCAATGCTCGAGAGTGGAGAGAAGCCCGGGGACTTTGTCTCTCACTCTGCTGGTTGTGAGAGCCAGGATTGGAATGCCTTCTGACCTGCAGTCAAGGCCGTCTATGGCACCCAGCGGCTTGTGTGCTTGGATGGGGAGCTATTTTCCTTAAGCCTTCTTTTCCTTTAGAACGGAGGAGCTCTGTGGGGCTGGAATAATGAGACCATCCACATGCCAGGTCCTGTCCCAGGCGGTGTTCAATCCCCATTATTGAACACGCTTCCCTCTTTCTTATGGGTCAGGTGTCCTCTGTGCAGAGTTCAGGCAAGCACACAATGGGGATCCATGGGAAGCAACAGCTAGAGTTGCACCCTCAGAGGATGCTCAACCTGAAGGTGCCATAGGCCCCACTCTTGATTGTCACAGGGGTCATTTGCTCTTTCTTGAGAAGCAAGCACAGTGTGGGCAGATCCTGGACCCAGAACCTTAGCCTCCCATGAGACACCCCCCCATGACATTTCAGGGGTCAACTCCCACCCTGGAACATGATCCCCATGCAACTCATGGCTTGAGAAGTCTCATATGACAAGCCAACAGGATCCTCCCTCCAGCTCAGAGTTGCCACAGGCCCCCTCCATGGGTGTGGCCTTTTAAAAGAAAATGACCCCCAAAGGGAGTTAGGAGGTGCGGCCTTCTTTGTTGGAGGAAGTGTGTCACTTTGAGGGTGGGCTTTGAGATCTCTTTTCTCAGGCTTCTCTCAGTGTGACAGTCGACTTCCTGCTGCCTCTGAGTCAAGACGTAGGACTCTCAGCTTCAGCACCACATCTGCCTGCATGCCACCGTGCTCCCTGCCATGATCATAAAGGACTGAACCTCTGAAACTGTAAGCGAGCCTCCTCAATTAAATGTGTTCTTTATAAAAATTGTCATGGTCATGGAGTCTCTTCACAGCAATAAAAACCCCAACTAAGACAACGGGCCCAGAAAGAGACAAAGAAAAGGGTGTGGCTTCCCAAGAATAGGGTAAAAAATGGGGCAGAGATGTTCCAGAGGGGTCACCAGCCCAGGCTTCAGGGACAAGAGACAGCCCCAGATTAGGCCATCAGGACAGCCTCTGCCTCCTCCTAGACAGGACAGGTTTCCCTCAGCTTCTTCAGTACACCTCCTTGTCCCCAAAGTGAGCTGAGGAGACCAAGGCGGCAGTGGCTGGTAATGAGGCTGAGCCACCAGCCAGACCCCCCAGGAGGCACATTAAGGACATTCACTTGATCCCAGCTTAATAACCTGCCAGCCTGTGTGACCAAATGTAACTTGGAAATTGTGGGACAAGAGGGGTTATCTCTTATTATTTTTAATAAAGAGCTTTCCATAACTGACTTTGTCGATGCTATTAACATGTGGTGTGTTTAATAAGACCACACGTAACAAGGGGCCTGCCTTGTTACTCACGTGCTAGAAAACCCAGAGCAGCTGCAGGCCCATCAGCCTTCATGCTCTGGTGAACACCCGGGATGGAGGTGGCATGCCAGGCCTGTGCATGTGTGAGACACACACCTGCTGTCATAGTTATACAGATGACACACATGTGGACCACACGCTCAAGTATATAAAAGAGACCTGGTCACATGAGATGCTCATGTGTTTAGGCATACATAAAAGGGATGTGTGTCCCACCCCCAACACACACACAGGGTTTTCCAATCTATGGCCTGTTGAGACATGTGAGAAATTGCTGCCACAGACTCCCGGATGTTGTCTCGCAGAAAACCTTCAGAGCAGTAGTATAGGGGGAGCAGCCTAGAGTCCCCCATCCTCTGTGTGTGTTAAGCATGCGGGTGAACAGACCCAAAGTGGGTGTGGCCAAAGAAGATGCTTCCTTGCCCCCATTCCTATCTGTCAGCGAATAATTTGCTTTTCTGTCTCTGTAAAGGCCCTGGGCGAGCGGGCTCTCTGACCACACTACGGCTGGCCTGACTGAGGGTTAGGATGGAGAGAGGGGGAGGAAGAAAAGAGAACATGAGTGACCGAGTGGGCCTTGTAATGTATCAGAGGCAACGCCATGCTCTGATCCGGTCTTCATGTCAACTCCAAAGTGAAGAAGACTCGGTGACCTCATTTCCACACCAGAGACCTGGAGAGTTGTGTCATGTGCCCGTGACCCAGTAATGCCTGGGGGGTACCTCTTCCAGGTCTGCTGATTATGGTGGGTCCCAACGTGGGACCTCACAGTGTAACCACCCTCCTGGCCACTCTACTCTGTGGGCCAGCTGTCCCTTCGCAGGGTGAGAATAGCAGCCAGTATCCTCTGAACATCCCTGCTCTGGCTGCTGTGACAGACACCTGTCAGCCTCTTGTCCCCGGCCTCTTCAAAAAGGATGAGAGAAGCCCTTTGCAGAGCCAAGCTGAGCAGGGATAAAAAGAAGGGTCCGTGTGAGGGGGTGGAGAAATAGGAACAAAACCATCTTTTGCAAAAGAACATGTGTGCAGTTCTGCCTTCTGATCTATATATCTCTGGAAGTTAGGGTCTGTGGGGGTCTCTCTGAGCAGCTGTTTTTATCCTGGCTTCTCTGCTCCAAGTGGTTTTCCAGACCCATCATCGAACAGGCTCCCGAAGGAGCCATCGATGTGTCCACAGAAGACAAAACAGTGAACCCTTCTGCCTTCCCCAGGCACTTGGAGCAGGCAGTGACAATCGACATTTTAATAGCTGCAGTCAGCATGGCACCTGACATCCCTGGTCCAGACAAAGGCACTGGACGCCTTTGTCTCCCTCCCCAGCACCAACCTGGCCTCCTTTTACCTGAAGCTTCCTGGGCTCTGTTCAATGTTGGCCTCCCCCACACTGGGCCCTCTAAAAGTTCAGAGGCCCCAGTTAGCCCACACTGAACCTAGACCTTGAACTTCAGAGGGGAAGATTGCAAGAAAAGTTGGGGCTGGTAGATTCTGATTCAGAAAATAGGCCTGGGTGGGGGGTATGGTGCTGGGAGCAGAGGGAGCAGGTGAACAAGCATTGTGGAGAGGGGATCATTGGTAAAAAGCTTCCAGCATTGCCGTTAACAGCTCTCAAGTCAGGTGGAGCCACCGCTGACCTAGTTTTCCAAATCTGCATCTCCTGCTTCTGTGCCCAAATCCACGTCCCTACCTCTCAATGCAACCAAATCCAATACCAATAACGGGCATGTTTAGGCATACCCCAGAAGCTCCAGTGGTGCTCACTACCCTAGAACATGTCTCTAATCGAGTTTGGAAGCTCAGAATGTCTCAGATAAAGGGCATGGAATATCAGAGGGGCCACATCAAGTGTTGACTGAAGCCTTTAGGTGTTATAATCACCACCGTGAAGATTTCAAAGTACAGGGTTAGTCACTTACATGCATTTGCTTAGTGTAGATACGATCTAAAAGGGAGATGTGATGCTCTTCCTTTCCAGGTGGGGAAACTGAGTCTGAGAGGTGGCCTGAGACCATACACAATGGGGGACTGAATTTGGGTTGAGCCCAGGCCACCCGACACCACCTTCCATACAGTTTTACCTGCTCCCAGTATCAGGGACCTTGACGCCTGGTCCTCTCCTCGCCTGACTTCTCCCACTGGGTGGCTGCCCTCTCTGTGAGTCCTATACTGGCCTGGTCACCTTAAAATGTTCCTATGCTTGTTACTTGCTCTGGCAGATGGAATTTTTCCCCATCGGGTGTTGAAGAATAATGAACTGAACTCAACTATCTCCAGCACGTGGCTGCAAACTTTGTACCCATGTTCCCTGCTAGGAATGGGGAGCAGGCTCTTTGGGAAAGTTTCCCACTAAGGGATATAAGATGTGGATCCTGAGATGTGTAGGGAGATGAATTTTGTCCTAGGGGGTTGGGAACAGCAGGGACAAGGGTCTGCACTGGGTTAGTTGTTTTTCTCTGTGACAGAATAACTAACACAGACAGCTTAAGGAAGGAAGGAGGGGTTTGTTCTAATTCAGTATGAAGATGTGTGTCATGTATCAAAGGACAGAGCCATCTATCCAGCCCCCACCCCCCCTTTTGAGACAGGGTTTTCTGTGTAACAATCCTGGAACTTGCTTTGTAGACCAGGCAGGCCTCAAACTCACAGAGATCCTCCTGCCTCTGCTTCTCTGGTGCTGGGACTAATGGCATCCATCATGTCTGCCTGGCTGGTTGCTTCTACAGAATACCTCAATGTCTGCCTACACCTGCCTTAAGTATCTTCTCTGCCCAGTTGTTTCACTTCCGGGTTCAACTCTGCATCATATTTCTACAGTTAGGATTAAAGGTGTGAGCTACTACTGTTTTATTGTTAAGCCTGGAACTCACAGAAATACAAGAAGATCTCTATCTCCTGAGTGATGGGATTAAAGGTGTGAGGCCACTCTCTGACCCTCACAACTTGACTGTGGGTGATTCTGTTCTCTGACAGTCCGTGCTGATTTTATTAAATATCAAATCTATCACCACAGAAGTGGTCCACCTTGGCGAGGAAGGGCAGCAGCAAGAACAGGAGGCAGGCAGTTGGTCATGTTGCATTCATAGTCAGAAGTATAGGGGGATACATGAGGGTGTCAGCTAGAAATGTCCTTTTTATGAAGTTGAGGACTTCAGCCCATGGCATAGTGCCCATCACATTCAAAGTGGCTCTTCCCATCTCAGTTAGGACTCTTGGAAACACCCTCAGGACATGCTCAAGCCGTGTCTCCTAGGTTACTCTTAGTCAAGTCCAATTGACAAGAATGGACTATCAAACCCCAAAAGCCCTGGAAGAATGAGAGGCCTAATTTCCTCTGCTTGGTAACTGTGCAGGGGCCAGCAGTCATATTTACAGCCAGCCCCCATTCCCCCACCTCCACCCCGACTCTGGAAGTTCAGGGACAGTGATTGGAGGCCACCTGGAGCCCACACTTGGGAAATATCCAGACAGATTCAGCTTGTCCTGTTGTCTTTGTAGTGTGGCTTTAGCACAGCTGTAACTGCTGGCCAGCAAGACCCAGGGATGCTCCTATTTTCTGCTGGCCCCAGCACTAGACTTACAGATGTATGATTTTATACGGTTCTTGGGAGCGTACCTCAGATCTTCATGTTTCTATAGGAAGCTCCAGCTTCAGAGAAGGATTGAAAAAATGAAATAGAGACTTATGGAGAAAACCACACACACACACACACACACACACACACACACACACACACACACACACACACAGAGAGAGAGAGAGAGAGAGAGAGAGAGAGAGAGAGAGAGAGAGAGAGAGAGAGCACATCAAGAAGAGGAAACCCCAGTGCAGATCTCTAGCTGTCTTGAGTAAGGACTTGCTTTAAGGAGCTCATTTCAACTTTACACCTCTCCAGAGTCCCTGTTGCCAAACACAGATAATTGGTGATGGCTTGCATGAGAAAGGGGGCACATTCAGCAACCAAAGAGGTTCATGGCGTCAGGTGGGAGATGGCGCCAGAGGGGTGAGGCAATTTCAGAGTGTGCACAGAAAGGATACATCTGGAGGCACAGGTAAGGCCCGAGGAGGAGGCTAGGCTGGAACCAGCGGGGGGGGGGTGCCTCTCTGGACCTAGGTTGGAACCCAAGAGTCCCAGGCGTACCCACTTGACATCTGGCAGAAATTCTGACGATGCCAAAGCTTCTCCTCAGGAGCCACTGTGCGTGTGTGCTTTAGTCAGTGATGCATGGTGGTTCCTGAGCGCAGAGCTTACGAGTCTGCACACAGTTCAGGACAGGCTGAAAACAAAACCAACCAAGCCACCCCCAGCACACTCTGATGATAGCAGTAAAATCATGTCAGATCCTTGATGATTGCAAAGCCAGGAGTTCTAGCCCCTGAAAACTCCAGCTTCCAACCCCACCCTGCTAATCTAAAGAATAGGTATCTCCCCAGGCATGTCAAATTGCAAAGTCCACACAGCATGAGCATGCACATGGCAGGGCCCAACAGTTGTGTGAGGCTGCCAGTGCACAGGGCACTGAGCATTTCACTAGCATATTGTGGTCACTGTTAACAACAGTGATGGGGGACCTGGGGGTGGTAGATTGGTCATAGTCTGAGTTTGATATCAAAATAAAAACCCGTGGGAACCTGAGCTGTGAACCTGGAAAGATTTGCCTAACTTGTTTATGGTCCCCCAAATGTGACCCCTCGCTTGTGAACGCATGTACACACACATGCTTACCACAACCACTGTCATTTGATCTCTGAACTGGTCAACTGGTCCTAGCTCCGCAATAGGACTGTCCACCAGCATACAAGACAACGGGCAAATACGACATTTTTAGACATGTCATTAGTGAGGGAGATGGCTAATACTGTCAACTCGATAGGATCCATAATCACCTTAGGGGCCAACCTCTGGGCATATCCAAGAGAACTGTTAAGGTTAGCTGAAGTGGGCCACTGGGAACGTGGGAGGCATCATCCCACGGCCTGGGGTCCTAGAATGGATCAAAAGGGGAAAAGCAAGCTGAGCGCCAGCATCTATCTTTCTGTGCCCTGACTGTGGATATAAAGTAACCAGCTTCCTAGCTTCCTCCTGTTCCTGCTGCCACGTCTGTCTCTCATGTCTCTTTCCTCTTTTCTGCCCACTACCAATTTCTCTCTTGTGTTGCTTTTGTGTATAGTATCTTTTTGTAGTAACAAGTATTGGATGTGGTAGGAGGGGCAAATGTTTCTTCATCTGTATTTAGAAGTTTCTACAAAAGTTGCTGCAATGTTACAAACCAGACTCCAAAGGAAAAAGCCCAGGCAAGAAACAAGAAGGCCTGGGTTTGACTCTTGAGTCACCTGGGTAGAGGTTTTTCTTGCCTGAATCTACTATACACTGGGTAGCCAGGGCATGCCCACCTCTCCTGTATCTCTCCACCCTATTCACCTCCTATATGAGTCAGCCGTTGCTGTGTAACAAGTACCCCCAAAGCAAGAAGCTGAATGTTTATACTCGCTAACTACTGTAGTTTAGATGGGTCAGGAATCCAGGTCCTCTGGCTCTGAGCCTGTCCCAAGCTGTAGTCATCTAAAGGTTCAGCTGGGGACAGACTATTTGGTTCACTCTAGTGGTGCTGGGTGGGATCCCATCTCTGTTCCTTGTGAACTGATATCAGGGCCTCCCTCAGTACTGGCCACAATGCCATTGCCACAGGGCTGCTGCCAACATGGCAGTCAGCGTTATAAGGCTAGTAAAGGACAGTGCTGAAGATCATCAGTGAACTCTTAAATTCTGATCCTGAGATGACCTCCCCTTCCCCATCTCACCACTGAGAAGCCAGCATGAGTCTCCTCCTCAATGGGAAATTAGGTGACAGGGGTCAAGGATCAATGGGACTATTTTAAAAGCATGCCCCTACCTTCTCTTATCATTCTCCTTGACCCTTCTGGGTCCTCCCTATTAAAGTCTTTTACATCGGAAAGGGGGTCCAGAGTCTAGGAAGTGGTAGATGGAACTTGGGAGGTAGATCAACTAGGCAGTCCCAGGAACCGGTGCACAGAGCACAGTGAGCTGAGGCATGGCAACAGCTGTGTCCCCATCATGATGAATAGGTGGCTATACAATTGCAATTGAGCTACTACATCCTAATAACTTAGAGAACAGGGCTAGGGTCACAACTTCTTTGGTAAAGTGCTTGTCTGTGGTACAAAAAGCCCTGGGTCTGATCCTTCAACACTGCATAAGTCCGGAAAGGTGATGCATGCCTGTAATCCCAGTATTTAGCAGGGATCAAGAGTTCAAGACTAGCCTGGGCTACATAACAAATCCAAGGTCAGTCTGAGCTACATAAGAACTTATTTCCAAAAGGGAAGGGCAGTCTAGATTAAAAGAAAAAAATCAAGCCAGATAAGTACACAGTTCACCTCTTCTGTTCCAGGGTTCTTATGCCCTGCTGTCCTCTGACTCCAAGTTGCCAGGGTACCAGCAGGTACTGCTGTCCCAGACATGTGCCTTCAGGTGTACAGAGGTTTGACCTCTGTGAGAGGCAGAGAAAGAAGCCCTTCCAGTGCGTTAGGATAAGACTTCTGCACCAGAAGTCAGAGGACATGACAGACACTGTGGGAGACAGAAGGAAAAGCCAGCACGGGCTTCCAATGTCTTGCTTTCATTTTTTTTTTTACAGGTGGCAAAGACGACCTTGGAATGAAGAAAGCCAAGTGTCTTGCCAAGCCCCTGAGAGTGACAGATACATCATCCCAGGTGAGCCCCGGCTACCACCCTTGGGCTCCATGAACAGTCTCACATCCCCATGCTGAAGTGGACTGGGCTAGGTGTTAGGTAAGGTGCTGAAAGGGTGTATATGTTACCTTTGCTTAGGAGCCCTTCTGTGAAGTGCAGTCAAGGTGGGACTCCTGCACTTGCCCTGGGGCTGACAGATTGGCTGTGTAATTATTCGCTCAACGTCAGTCAGCCTTTCCATCTACACCAGGCACTATGTCTAGTTTTGTTTAGTGTGTGTTTCCAGCATCTCCTCCGGGGTCTGGTGCTTGTACATGGGATGAATGAAGGAAAGGAACAATCATCCAGTCAGCCCGTGAGCTCTCCTACAAGGAGAGCATGCCCATTTATCAGGACCTCGCTTGGGGGTGCTTCCTCCCAGATACCTTTGCTCCTGTCTGAGTACTCCTATCATCCCAACCATCACAGCGTGACCTGCCCCTAATCACTGAGGGGTTCTGGGATACTGCTAAAAACTTGAAGCTCAGAGCATCCCTCCTGCCAGATTTGAGATTGCTTCTTTATTCCACCTCCACTGAGTTTCTTTGCCGGCCCTTTCTGAACCCAGTTCCCTTTGTAAAGTGTAGTTGGTAACAGTGCTTTTTAGGGAATAAATATTAAGCACTTAGGATGATGGTGTGCATTCAGTAAGTGCTCAACAAAACACTGGCACTGGCCCACTTATCACCCTCCACTGTAACAACTCCAACTAGTTACTCCTGGCCAGCTCCTGCCGTAGATCATACAACCCACCTCTGCTTAGGGACCCATTTTTTGCGTTAGGAGGCTTAAAAAGATCTATCCCTGAAGCCTTTCATGCTCTCTACTCCATGCCATAACACCCCCTAATCCACACCCCTGAAGAGGACTCCAGATCCCAGGCTCCTCTGTCTCAATCCTTCATTGATCTCCATTCCAGAGTCCTTGCTCCTGAGCTGATTTTCAGGTAGATGCTGATCAGTCATGAGAGGGGATGTGAGGAAGGATGTGAGGGGGATGCTCTCCTGGCTAATGAAAAATCACAGCCTCATCATGATATAACGTAGCTAATTAATACAGGGAGTGTGTTGTGGTGAGGAAGGTCTGGATTAGATAGGATTCCATAATAGGACTCTGATTTCCAAGGGGGCATGGTGTAGCTGAGGCTGTGAGTGGGGCAAGGACTCAGATACTGGCTTCTGGCTCTTCCTCCCCTGGACTAGATTCCAGAGGTCAGGCAGGCGGAGAAGGCTCCAGCATCTCTCCCTCAAGAGAGGTACATGAGCCCCATCTTGCCCTGCCAGACCATAGCACTTCAGGCATGTGGTATAATTGACATCCTGGTAAGTAAGAGGTGGACGGAGGTCAGGAGAACCTGGGAGCAGGAAGGTGAGAAGGTGAGGTGGAATTTAATACCACAATAAGAAGGCAGGGTGACAGGAGGGCATCAGATAGCCTGGCTACATAGGATGGGGGCATCAAAGCAGGTTCAACATCCAGGAATCCAGAGCTGCTGAACTTAGACCTCCAAAGCTCGTGAGCTGGTGTCCTTTCTCAGCTCTGTACATCCCCCATGCTTTCTGCACAGCGCTGCTGGAAGCATGGCTTCTTCCTTTATCTGAGCAAGCAAGGGCCAGGGATGGAGAGATCACTAGAAAGACCACAGTCGACTGTGATTTCCTCATCTCGGAATTGATACCCATCTCTTTGCTTACTGTCTCTAAGATAAATCTCAAAGGGCAGCCAAGGATCCAGGGAAGGACTGGCCAGCTGTGAGCAGCTGGAGGTTGTTGAATAGAAGCCACACCAGAGGCTGCTTCACACCTGGTCTAGGGCTGCCTAGGTAGAAGGACTCAGAGAACAGGGCTTTGTGTTTCTACCCCTAGAATAACGGCTGTGACACAAAGACACCCTGTCATCTTCAGCATAGCATCAGAGGCTTTTTCTCTTAGGAAAGGGTCTACAGAAGGAGTGGTCTCTTGTCACCTGTGTCCTCTTCTACGCAGGATCTACGACCCAAGGTTGGGTCTTCTTTTCCCAGCCAGCCCAATCCATCACAGCCCCTGAGCGCTCACACCTTGACAGAGAGAACTCCACCCAGGAAACTGTGTAAATGAGACTTTTCGGCTGGGGTAAGACCTCACCATGTTTCATCTCCTGCTGTCTTTGCCTTAGAGATGGAGACTGTTTCTTCAAGAAATTCTTTCTTGCTCGAACCGGAGCCTACACATCTTCACGGATGGACTCGCAGTTTCTGTGGCTCTATTCACTTGGGGAATTGTTATCGTAGCCATGGTCTCCAGCCTGGGAGCCTTTACCCAGCTCTCCTCCAGAGAGGAGTAGGGAAATGCCTGTTAGGGTTGGAAACAGGGTCCATACGTGGAGAGTCTGATCGGCAAAGGAGGGGGGATAACTCAGTGGTAGACCTTGCCTAGAGTCCACCAATGAATCCACCAGTAAAAAGATGGAGTGTGGCTTGGCATTAAGCCGTGGGCGCTTCCATGTCCTTAGGAAGCGGAATTGTCACCTCCTCCAAGAAGTTGTCTTAGCTGTACCACATCCCCTTGGCCACTGTTCACATCATCTTTGTTTACTGTCTGAGACAGGTTGCAACCAGCAAACTTCTCAGCCTAGCTGTTTCTTGAAGATTGTGTTTTCCTTGCCAGCACATACTCAACTCCATAAGCCCAGGGGGGACTGATGATCTCAGCGCTGTCTCCAGCACCAGCAGACTTCAAGGCAGAGGGTAGCCACAGCTTTAGCCGCCCAGCCTCACCACAAACTCGGCTCTGGCAAGCTTCCCTGGGCATGGCTGCTGGATAAATCCACAGAAGCGCAGCTTGGAGCCTTGTCCCTTGGCGGTTCCTGTCACTCCTGGTTCCTCATTCACAATGCAGCCATTCAGAGTTCTTGAGTCGCATCTTCTTGGAAGCCTCCCCACTGCCTCTGTTGTAAAGATGGGAAGAGTCTGGGATTCTGAGCCAGGCTAAGGTTCACATCTCCACTTTGCTATTGGTGCAATATGGTACATGAACCTGCTTAGAAGGTACAATGCTGTCTAACTATCCCAAAGAAGGCCTAAGCAGGTGGGAGCAGCTTGGGGTTTTTTCTAGATTTAATGGAAATAGAGAAGACCCCTCCTTTAATTTTCTCATAATGTCCTTCCTCTGTTCCTATTGGTCAATGAGCTACTTCCATTAAGAACATACCTTTGTAGGTGAGAGCAATCTGGCTGTGGCACCTGTCACCCTGTTGATTGCCAGGGATGGCTTGATCTGGCCTGGCTGCCTGAGTGGGTATCTTTGCCTCCATCACCACTTTACATGTGCCAAAGTTACAGTCATTGGAAAAAAGATGGTCTTCCTTTGCAGAGGAAGACCAGTTTTCAGTCAAGGATAGAGGAGGCATGCTTATCTTCTTAGAACCACCAGGAAAACTGATGGTCCATTTGCAGGAGAACGTAGTGATTAGGATTCCAGAGAGACATATCCTGTTGAGGTGCTGCAAATCTCTCTCTCTCTCTCTCTCTCTCTCTCTCTCTCTCTCTCTCTCTCTCTCTCTCTCTCTCTCTCTCTCTCTCTCTCTCCCTCTCTCTCTCTCTCTGACAAACTGCCCTACTCTTGGATCCTTCCCCACCTGCCCAAGCCTTTGCTCTGTGCTTCTGTGCTTGGTGGTGGTACCTGTGACTCTCAGGTTCTGCCTCTGCCTTCTCCAGTCTCCCCAGGGTTCCCCTTAAGAACATTTCGGGGTACAGAGTGAGATTCTATTTTTAAAAAAATAAATAAAAAGGCAGAAGATACAGAGAGCAGGGGAGAGAAAGAGGCCGAGATGGGTTAGTCCCCCCAATCAGAACTATAATTTTCTTATATCTATCTTACCGTAGACGCGTGCCCCCACACCCTAGACCTTTACATACACACACACACACACACACACACACACACACACACACACACACACACACACACACACACACACACACACACACACACACACATGAAAATCTGCTTTGACCCAAGCTTAATGAGAGGCAGCCCTGGAAGGAGAATAAGATGTTTCCTCATCTCCCACTTCCACCAGCACCCTGATGGAACACTGTGGCTAGACATTCCCTAGCATAATGTGGCCTTCCAGGAGAGAACAGACACATGTGGCCACCTATTGGAAAGCACTGAAGTGTCCTTCATTCAAGCCTGGGCTCTTTGACTCATTAATTTTTGGTTTGGGGGGCTTTTTTTTTTTTTTTTTTTTGTCTCTCCGACCTCCAACTTCCTCCAGAAACAAGAATCGTGCCTCCCACTCAGTGTCACAGTCATGTTCAAGTTCAATAATGTATGTAAAGCACCAGGCCCTGTCACGGGAGATCTGTGGTTGTCCTCCTTCCCCCACGCCTCTCCCCAGGGGTTCGGAGGCAGGAACACCCAGAGCATCCATTGCTGGCATTACCGCAGCTGGTCTGTGCCATCACGAAGCGTGGCTGGGGAGGATTCGTGATAAGCTTCTTACACTTGTGATATTAGCATTCTCAGAGCCTACTGCAAATTCTTCATCATATTTGTTCTTTAAGAGAAAAAAAAAAACTGGGAAGTTTATAGGGAGGCAGAGTTTACCTCAGGGTATATCTACCTCTCCATTCCAAGCTAGAGAGGAAGGACCTTTTCCAAGGTCACAGGGCTTCTAGGTGGCAATGTTAAGGTGGGGAGCCAGATCTTTAAAAACTTGTTTTATTTTTTAATATTTATTCTGGAAAACTTGGCTCCGG
The DNA here is from genome assembly GCA_033318265.1 of Phyllotis vaccarum. Classification (NCBI taxonomy): domain Eukaryota; kingdom Metazoa; phylum Chordata; class Mammalia; order Rodentia; family Cricetidae; genus Phyllotis; species Phyllotis vaccarum. The sequence continues at coordinate 55,035,895 of JARWLC010000003.1, read as the reverse complement.
TATAAGGACAGAGAGTACCCCTCTAGGAGATGAGCCAGGGAAGGAGGCAGGCATCTTTGTCTCTGTGGACTCTGTGCCCTGCGTGAACTTGTCATGTTGCCCCCTCTCACACAGTGCATCCTTCCAGAGACCCTAAAGTGCTTCTGTGTGCCTCGTACATATTTATATGCCTGTGTGCTCGATAAAAATAAAACCACTTCACCCACCACTGAAATGCAGCCACTCGGGGTGTGAAATATGGGGCTTATCGAACCGCCAAGAAGAATAGCTCTCAGGAGAGACCTCGTCCCTCCTGACATTGTGAGGGGGCTGTGGAAAGGGGGGAGTGTTTGATTGTCTTGATAACCAAGTTTGGGACGTCTGTAGAAGCCAGTGCCATGGACACCCTCCGTTTTGGTGCTCCAGGATGTGCCCTTCACACACATCTTTCCCATATCCCTGAGCCTCACTCCCTGACAGAGGCCTGAAGGCGTCAGGGGCTCTGGCCACCTGCACTCCTAAACCACCTGTCCCTCAAGAGTCACTTTATGCTTCAAGGAAAGAGTTAGAAGCTTCAATGAGGGAAAAGGTATCTGATCAAGGCCTAGCACCTTTGGTGTTATAATTAAGGACTATTCCAGGTGGGGATGGACCCACCATGGCTGCTGTGACTTTCCCGTGACAGGGTGACTGTCATACATGCTGGGTCAGAGCCCTGCTCCAGACTAAGGCTTTGTACAATTGTTTCCTTCCAATGTACCCTGACCTTCTTCTTACTAAGCTCTTGACCCACCGGAGCAGCACAGTGCAATGAGAGCCTGGTGAAGGGGTCACTTCAGGATCCTGAGTCAGTGGAGGCAAACCTGAGCCACCTTCCTGGACAGAAGAGCATTTGTGCCAGGATGGGGCAAGGGAGATGGGAGTGGGTGAGTGGCCTGAGAAGAGGTGCTCCATTCAGTCTGAGGGGATAGTATGAATGAAGTTCTGTGCCAGAGAGTGTGCTGTCTGGGCTTCTGGCTCAAGGCTATAGTCCCAGCTATTTAGGAGAATGGAGCTGGAACAGCCCAGGTTCAAAATCAACCTGGATACCTTAGTAAGACTTTGTCTCAAATCAAACAGAGCAGAACAAACCAAAAGAACTGGGACTGTAGCTCAGGGGTGTGACATGTGCCTCAGATGGGTGAAGCCTTGAATTTGATCCTCAGAAAATGAGAAGGGGAGAAATGTCCCAGCAGTGACCCCATAGAGAGCTGGAGGCCACAGCAGCTGGTCTGGGGTTACAGGCCGTAGTCTACTGGTTACTCAGGGCAGGGCTCTGCGGGATTACATCATCAGCTTGTCACATTGCTGTCTGGGACGTGGGCTATGTCTATGCGTAGGGTTAGGATCAGGAAGTAGGCAAAGATCAGTTCTGAGAACCCTCACTGTCCCTTTCATAAGGGAGTCTGAAACTAGAGTGGGTTGAGAGGATTTGGAGGACACCAAGGGGGTGCCTGAGAGGCAGAAACCAAATGGGAAGCAGGCATGGTGGTCTGACTAGAGGTACAGGTGGGTACCCCAATCCTGGAGCCCTGAAAACTATGAGCTCCTCAGGGTGGAGACCAGGTTCTTCTGCTCTATGTCCCTGGCACTCAGCATAAGGCTTTGTCTAAGTCTAAGCTTGGTAAGCCTACACGGCCTTTAGTTCCCTTGACAATAGTGATAAACCTTAAGAACCACTAGAGGACACTGGTGCAAACTTGGTGACAAACAGGGCGTGGTGGTTTGGGTCTGTAATCCCAGTACTTGGAGAAGAAGCTGATGATAAATTTAAGGCCAGGCAAAGCTCCCTAAACCATAAAATACTAAACAAAAAGTTTGGACACATGAACCTGTGCTGTGCTGCGCTGTGCTGGGCCATGCTCCAGCCCAAACACCTTTGTTAGATACCATAAGAAGACTAACCAAGCTCTCTCTCCAGCTGGTATTCATTGGTTCCCCTTCCAAGACACAGATGCTTTGAGGAACAAGGAACTCTCTGCTAGGCATCCTAAAGCCTCTGTTTTGGGAAAATCCCACAGCCCATTTCACTGGAAACTTCTCTGCAAAGCCACTCCTTCCCCGCCCCCGGACAAAGAGGATGGATAGAAGGACAAGAGCCAGCCACAGAGGGAGAGCTGAGTAACCTCTTAGGGTTGTGGGATGGTTTTGTCACCTGCCCATGGTAGTGAGTTGCAGGGATGATATGAAGTCTGGGATCTGGGAATCGATCTTTTGGGTGGATCAAATGTCAGATATCACCAGATCCCAAGATCCATCAACATGTGTGGTCTCACCACTGTCTCCCATCATTAGAGCTTTTTCCATTGGTTTCTTCCACACATGACCCTGAGCAGTCTCCAGAGACACCAGCCTCCCTGCCCAGGCTCTAGCTGCCCACTCTTCTTAGATGGCAACCCTGTGGTGTGGTGTGGTGTGGTGCAGGGCTCTCTATGGGCGATTCCTCCCCTGACCTATGCTCTCCTTATCTAACCTGACTCCTTCAGAGCTTCAGGGTCCTACCTCATCTAGGAAGCCCAGCTCAGTGCCGCCAACGACACCTCTGCTTTATTAGTAGCTAAAGAAGAGTGAGACAGACGTGAGGGGAAAGTGATCCATGTCAGCTGTCAGAGAGCCAGCCCAATCTTTGCTTCCTCAGTGGGAATCACGAAACCTACAAAAATAAATAAATAAATAAATAAATAAATAAATAAATAAATAAATAAATAAATAAATGAATGAATGAATGAATGAATGAATGAATAAAATAAAAACCCAAACAAACAAACAAACAAACAAAAAAATCTGTCTGTCCACACTGTAAATAAGATTTTTCTCTGACACCTCAGGACCTGAAGACGCAAGATGAAAAGCAGAACGCAGAGACTGTGGGCCTTTACCCTGACCCTTTTGTGATTAGCCAACGCCTTTGGCACACACACCATTATGCTTCCAATTGCATGCTAACCTGGATAGTCGGACCTCCCTTCTCGGCTTCCGGAACCGCGTGACCCACGGCCTGCATGAAAAACAACAGAGAACTCTCGTGGAACAAAGTAAAATGGGCCGAGATCTTCTGGAATGCTCAGTGCGACCCAGGAGACAAGATTCACTGTGGGGAAAACTGCTCTTCTGTATAGCGGGAATAACATGCCCCTCCATACATGTTATGTATGAGCGTCTCCCTGGGCCTCGCTTTCCTCATCCATCACATAATGTTGACTAACTGGGAGCATGTCTGGGGATATCATGCCTTGCCTTGGAAACACTGTCACCCAAGGAATTTATGGACTAAGAAGCTGATTCATTTTATGGAATCAGGGCCTTCTATTCAAAAAACTAAATATTTGGGGGAAATCGCATGTTCCATGGCGCCACCTATTGGTAATATGCAAAATTGCAGAGTGGTCAAGAAATAAGAAAGGAGGGAGTGTCCAAGAATGACTTCAGATTTCAGCCCAGAAATGATAATCCAGAGACAAGAGTCTAAAGCCGAAAGTGGATGGAATGATTCTTTAAAGTGTTGTAAGGTGGGATGAATTGGCTTTTTCCTCATCGGTTTGGGATTTTGCTCAACACTTATCAAGTCTCTTGAGACCTCCCCATTGTAAATCCGCCAACTCTTCCCAATCCACTGCAGAGCCTGGGTGGGTGACTAAGGACCTCAGAAGCAACCGGATAGTGAGTCATTATAACACCACTGTGTTTCTGACTACCTCAGGTTCAGGCTCAAGAGCCACAGCTGACCCTCATGATTGGAGCATCATCTGATGTGTGGTTACAAGCCACACTGGTCACTCTTGCCCCCACACTGGTCACTCTTGCCCATCTTGTCACAAGGGGAGAAGGGGAAGACCGGCCCAGGCAGGTATAGCAATGCGATACATTCACATTTGTCACACTGGATAGGAAAAGAGTACTTCATCTCTATCTTCCAGTCAGAAATCACCTTTCAAGAGAGTTGAGACCAGTATTTGAGTCTAGGCAGCTCAAACCCAGGCCCCATGTTTTCAGTTACTCACCTGACTGCATGCATCTGCTGGCACCCCTGGTAATGACTAAGACCTGCTGGCCTGCTCCTTCACAGCTGGACAATGCAATGGAAAGAAAACGAATCCTGCGGACGTGTTCTAATCTATATTCATCCGTCCAGACCACCCTCTCTGTGCACATCTACCAAGCCTTTCTCTGATCTGTCTATCTGTCCATTCATCTCATTGCCCATCCATTCATCCATTTATCCACCATTTAATAAGCCTCACAATTTATCTCCTCATCTCTCTATCCATCCGTCACATCCTCACATCCATTTATTTATCCATTCAGTTATCTATCAATCCAACTATACACAAATTCTTGTTTATATATCTTTCTATTCATCCCTCCATTCATGCATCCATCTATCCTTCCTACCCATCTCTCACCCTCTTGTCCATTTTTCTATTTATCTACCGACAGTCTATCTATCCATCCCGTCAGTTACCCATCCAATCGCCCATTTATTCATCATCTATTCCTTCCTTCCAGCAGTCACTCTTGATTTCTCTTGGTCCAAATGATCAGATGAATCTGCTGTGGTCCTGCACACGTGAGGCCTACGATATCCCATGAAGACAGAGAGCAGACATCGTCAGCTGCGGCATGGAGAGTGGAGAGAGTGGGATGGGAGACAGATCCGGAAGCAGAGATGGGTCAGCAGAGGTGTCTGGCTTTAGATGCCAGCTTTACCATGTACCAGGAAGGTGACCTTAGGCATTGGCTTCGCTCTTAGTGCCTTTACTTCTTTGTTTGTTTGATGGACATACAGATGGAGTCTACTCTAGAGGGCTGTGCAGGGCTCGGTTAACTAGTACAAGCAAAGTGCCTAACCCAGCAGGCTTCACTAAGTGACAATGTGTCATTGGTCAATGGTGGTCGTGTCTATCTGCTGTTGTTGCCACCTGTCTGCAGAGGGACCCAGAGGTTTGTCCAGAGCGATGCTCCTTACCTTGTCACCCACAGAATCCTGGGGCATAAGTGTTAATAAGAATTGAAAAGAAGGGTGCTGTCAGACAAAGGCAGATTCTCACCCAGTAAAGCTAGAAGCAGGCAAAGAGCTGTCGGATGCCTCGGAGTCTTGACTGTGCTCTTGTGGAGTGAGATGAAAATACTGGAACTTTCCACATAGATTCAGCCTTGGAATCCTCTTTCAAAGAATTTTCCTTGCAATATGGCAAATGGTCCATGGGGCCCTGTTTGGAGAACGCTGGTTCTTCCTCTGGGTGAATGATAGCGAGCACCCTTATGTACATCTCCAGAGATTCCTGTGAAAGTCTGTGGGGTCCTCTTCTGGGGAGATGTGTGGAAGCCTGAGGGTGTAGACGGGGCCAAGTCTGTTGAAGACATGAAGTGAGACTTATTTCCAAGTGGCCGACTCCCAATTGATTTGGGTCATGCCATCACTTCCAGTTGTGTTTAATGTAGGCAAGTAATAATGAGCTGGTCCTGCCTGGGATGTGCGGTGGTCATTCATAGTATAAAGAGAAGGTAGTGCAGGGCAAGAGAGAGAGAAACAAGTAGAGACAGGGAGAGATGGAGGAGAAGGGAGGGAGAGAGGGAGGGAGGGAGGGAGGGAGGGAGGGAGGGAGGGAGGGAGGGAGGGAGATACACAGAGAGATATCGCCATCCTTTGGGCACATACCTGTCCCTATTCTCAGAATCCTCTGCCTTACTCTATGTGATTTTTCTGATATCTCTGAGACACAGGTTCTTTATCTATAATTTATTTATACACAAAGTTACCATAGAGAGCTTTCATGATGATTATGTGGGATAAAAGAAATGGACACAATGGACTCGAGAAAGTTTTTCCACCTGGCATGTGTGTACATTCCCCAAAATGCCCTGTGTATACACGGGGATCCCCGTGTGGCTCTTAACGATGTGTGTTGGCCTAGGAAGACTCTAGTCCTGGAGTGCATCCTGCCTTGGAATCTGGGTTTGTCACTAGCTATGCCCTGGAAAATTTGCTTAACTTTTCTATGCCTCAGTTTTCTCATCTTTAAAACAGGGATCACACCAACACCCACTGATTCGTCACTATTTCACATGCTAAGTTCTCTGCCAGAGCTTGGCATGGAGGCAGGTCCCCATATTCTCTATTTCATTAAGTAGTTGCCCCCAAATGTGCTAAGCCTACCCCTCGGAACCAGTCTGTGAGAGCCAATGGTACCCTCTCCAGGAAGGAAGCTAACTAGAAGCCCCTTTGTGACCTGCAGGGGCCGCTCCTGGAGTTGGGGGGAGAGGGGGGAGAAGATTGCTTTGTGCGCTAGCTCCCTCTGTCGGGAGAGCCCGTTTCAGCACCAAGGACAGAGTGCTGGGGCAGAATGGCTGCAAATAGCTGCCCCTTGGCTGCCTGTGGCTCCTACTGGACCAGAGCCCGAGAAAGAGGCGTGGCCCACTGAGACTTATGAGTCTAAGAATCAGAGCAAAAACTGAAGTCCTGCCTCTAGCGGGCAGCCGTTCCATTAGTAGACAGAAAGTAAATTAAAAGCCTGTGGCTGCCCCGGGTGACCTTTCCTTTGCTAAGTCACCCTGTGCCCCCTGCTAACAGACTCTCTGCGCTTCGGAGTCTCTTTTCTGTGCAGCAGAAGAAAGGGCTTCCGATCTGTACTTTACGGAGCTGGAGGGGTGGGGCTGTTCGCTGAGCTGGGAGGCGGGCTGTTGTTGTTATTATTACCATATGGTAATAGACGTGCATTGGTAGCCTGGCCTCTTATGGGGTAACCAACGCTGCACCTGGGTGAGATGCCTTTTCTTTGGTGGGCCCTGCTGAGCTTCACAATCCTGGGCCTCCAGGGAGGTTGTGGTTATAGCTTGTCACCGAGGACAAGCTTGAGCTCAGAGATAAGGGACAATGAGCGATCTTCTCTCATTCAGTCTTTCATTCTTTCATCCATTCAATGCTCAGTGGAGACCTACTATGTGCCACTGCTGAGGATGACCAATCTTTTCTTACATAGGGCAATGCTCAAGGACAGTGTGAATAGTCAAGATGACTTGGGAATGAAGGGGGGTCCACTGAAGTGTACCAACTCCAGGCTCAAGATTCTCAGCCATGAAAGCACATTTCCTTGGTTTCAAACCTTTTCTCACAGATGATCTTCTCAGAGGGCTTCATGGAGGCAACACCCTGGCTCTATGATGCTCCCTAGGCCTCTCTTCCAGCTGTTGAGGGTGGGGCTGGTGGGGAGCATCACCCAAGTAGACAGGGGCTACAGGTGCTACCTGCTCCTTTCATCCTACAATGGCAGGGCTGGGTAGGTGCAGCCAGAAAGGCTTACCCACTCAGTCTTTACCTGAGGGGTGCTTGCCTGTCCCCCCTCACCTAGCTGCCTCCTGTTGCAGCTGGGCTCTGAGAGCAGGAATAGTCCCACAGTAATGCATGCATTTCCTGTAAACTCAGCTGAGTGTGTGTGGGGGGGGGGGGGACACATTTGAGCTTGGAGCTCCTCAGCCAGGGAGCCTCTCACGCAGAGGGCTTAGAAATCTGGATAGCCTTTTCCTAAGGCAGAAGCAGAGAGGTAGATGGGAAGGGCTGGCAGGAACAGACGGGCAAGGGTTGGTCTCTTCCCATAGCTGGGTTAGGTCAGAAAGAAGATTTGGGGAGAGATGCCCTCAAGCTCACACTCAGCAGCTTGGAGAAGATGAGCCATGGGGGAAGGAGCAGAGAACAGCCAGAGTAAGGGATAAAGGCTCAAGACTCCAGTGTTCAAGCCAGATCCAGTCCAATCAGGCTGGCAACCAATTAGTCTGATTCAAAAAAAAAAAAAAAATTCACTTAGGGACAAACTGTAATCAAACACCTATTTATAAGGGTTTATTACGATCATTATTATTATTTTACTGAGAGGATCATTCTAAAGCTTGTCAGGTGAATGTATGCGTTCAGATCTAAATAAATGCAAATCTCTTCTTCCCTGGAGCAGAGAGGCTGAGAAAGCCTGAGCTGCAGTTAGCTGCCTTGGGAAACCACGTGCTGAAGCTGCAGAGGGCAAAGGAAGGGATCAGGTCACTCCGTGGGGGGGGGGGGACATCCTGGCACTAGTCTCTCCCAGCACCTGCCAAACCATTGCCCACTGCCCACCTCTCTCTCAAAGACTGCAGTCAGTGGAACTGGCAGCATACCCATTGCCCATCTGAGTAAACTGAGGAACAGATGGATGCAGCAGCAAGGTAAAGTAAGGAGAGCTGGGACTTCCCAGGAGAGCGTGGTACAGCGAGCCCTGGGTCCTGTTTCAGGGCCCAGATTCACCTCTTGGTTCTACTGGCCATCCTGGACCTTGTCTGTCTAACTCTTGGTCCCTGGCATAGCTTCTTTACTCACTCACTCACTCTCCCCTTGCGCCTCCCTCCACCCCCAAAAAAACCAAGAGCACCTGTCTCCTCTTCACGTGGCAGGAGGCCCCAAGGCCGTCCTGGGCCCAGGCGCAATGGTGTGTATAATCTGTGGGTGGCTACCAGAGCAATGATCTGATTCAACTTTCAACCCCCCACTTCTCAAGTGGAGGACCCGGGGTGTCAGGCCTGATTAGAAGGTGACAGCTTGGTCTCTGACAGAAGAAAACAGTCTTGCCTCTCTTGCCGGGTCCTGCAAGGATGCAGAATGCAGCTGCTCGGGGTGCGGGGGTGGATCCCTTATTTGTGGAACACTGAAGCCCCGAAGCCCCCAAGGAGGACATTCGTGGTGTCAAAGCCAGCCCCGAGGACCCACAGACCCACATTTCTCCAGGGAAAGCATCACTCTCCTAGAGGAAGGGTGCTGGCATCCCTCAAGCTGAGGAAAGGGAGGGTCCAGAGACACCGCCAGGTGGAGGTGGGGGGGGGGTGGCTCGGGTGGAGCAAAGCTTGATGTGTGTGTATAGGTGGATGCGATTCTCAAGCAGGCGGTTCTAATGTGATGGGAGGGTGGGGTGGGGGGTAGAAGCCGAGGGGGAGGGGGCGAGTTTTCCTCTCTGCAATAAATCGGCTTAGCGGACGAGAGCCGAACAGCCCAGAACGGATTAAAGAAAAGTCTGTAGAATACAGCAGCGAGAGCGGCGCAGGGGGGCGGGGGCTGGGGGGGCGGGGCGGCGGGGAAAAAGGGAGAGGAGGGGGCGCGAGAAGAGCAAGCGCCGGGCAGAGCGCGGCGGCGCGGGCAGAGCTTCGGCTCCAAACTCCGCGGCTGCCGCCACGGATCCGACTCCGGCCGCCGTGGGCGCCGAGTGCAACCGACTAGCCGGGAGCAGCTGCGCGCCCCAGCCAGGTCGGCGCAGCTCAGAGCAGTCAGTGCATCGCAGAGCGGTCCGGCGCAGTCGGTACATCTGGTGCAGCCCGGAGCATCCTAGTGCAGCCCAGAGCAACCGGGTGGTGCAGCCCGTAACAATCCGGAGCAACCCGATATAGCCCACAGCAGACCGGGGCAGCCTGGTGGCCGGGCCGCCGTAGCATGGGGACGTCTCCGTGGCGCCCCGCGCCGCCCGTCACCGCCACGGCCGGCGGCCCGGGTCACAAGAGCGTCTGATCCCATGGCGAGGGGACCCATAGCCGCCACCACGATCGCCACCACCACTGCCGTCCCGGCCAGAGCTGCCAGCTCCTGGGCACCATGCGAGCTGCTCCAAGCCTCCTCCGCGCCGCCTGCCTGCTGCTAGCCGCGATCCTGGACCTGGCGCGCGGTGAGTGTGCGGGCGCCCGCGGAAGCCCGGGGCCAGGGGACGCGCGCGGGGACCGAGAAGGGCGCGGGCCCGGGTGGCTCTGTGAGTCTCGGGCTGCAGGCACAGTCCTGGAGTGGGGGCTTTTGTGCAGCGAAGCTTGACAAGAGAAGATGGGTCTTTGGGAGAAAGCCTTCGTGGGTCTGTTCCAGGATATGTGTGTGTGTGTGTGTGTGTGTGTGTGTGTGTGTGTGTGTGTGTGTGTGTGTGTGTGTGTGTGTTGCGTCTCTATGTGAATGTCCAAGAATCATCTGTGTGTGAAGAGGGCCCAGGAGCACATTTAGATGCGCCTGGGTGATGGTGTGTGGGTCTGTTAGTGACGAGTGTCGGAGAGTCTAGATCAGTTTCATGGAGGTGTGGGCGAGAAAGTCTGAGTGTTTAGGGGTGTGAACTCCTTCATGAAGGTACGAAGTGTGTGAGTGAGTGTCACTGCATGTGTGAGCCCGTTAAGGGGATGATGGGTGAGGTGCTGGGTTTCACGTGTATCTCGGGTGTGCTTACTGGCCCCTGGAGGGCTGTATGAAAGCTGGTGAGTGTATTTCTGTGATTTGGGGGCAGGAGTGTGCCTACCTACACGTGGAAGTGCTGGAAGCAGGTGCCATGAGGGAGCTTGGGATTCTGTGTGCAGGGAACTGTGATCACATCTGGGGCTGGAGGAGGTCCAAGAGCACGGCTGTGTCTGTGTGTGTCCTGCATGGACTTGGCCCTGGGCTAGGCTGAACCAAATGGAAGGAAATTGAAGCTCAAACGATCGCCCAGAGCCAGCAGTACTGGGCAGTTCTAGGGTGCAGGGTTGTGGCTGCCTGTAGGGGAGGAGGGGCATCCTGCCCAGTACTGCCCTCTGGTGGGTCTTAAATGATGTAGAAGCCAAACCTGACGACCTTTCCAGCGGGGAACAGGGGCAGAGGCCTGCCCAGCAGGGCAGAGGCAGGACCAACAGAGTCATGGGAGGGGATTCCAAAGGACCTTCTCCAAGTCAAGTCACAGACACAGGTGTTGAAATCTGAGTTCTGCCCCGGCTCCCCTGGGGAGGTGGGAGGTTGTGAAAAGTAGCCATCGGGCCTTGGCCTCAGTTCCATTTAGGCCATGATGGAGGGTCAGTCCTTGTTCCTCATACTAGAAAGGGCCCATATGAGCTCTGAGACTGTCCTCTGAGGGGTGTACCCCTAAAATAACCTAGAATCTTTAACTCCTTCCGTCTTTGAAGGGAGCTTAGTTTGTTGACGGGAGAATTTGAGTCATGGAAAGGGGTCCTATAGGCAATGGAGGAGGGGCTGGTGTGACCCCAAGAAATATCAGGCAGGTACTTTGTACCTCCTTTCCTCCACGGAAGCAAATACTTTCCAAAGTGTATCACATTTCACTGTAACTTTGGGAGCGAGGGCTCCCCCTTTGGGATACCTCTAGAAGGAAAGATGGTCTGTGGGAAGGTCCAGGTCCCAGCGCCAGGAAGGCGCTGCTGGGCTTTGTGAAAATGAGCTGGAACCCTCACCTGGACGTTGCAAGGAGCAGGATTGGGGGTTGGGAACCTGACGGGAAGCACCAATTTCCCTCAACTTGGGATGCAGAGAAGGGGATGGGAAAAGCCTTGTGGGGGAACCCCGACTGCGTCAGGACCCCGCCCTGTGAGCTCGCGCCTGAGCTGCGAGCCATAGTCTTCCGCTGTGCTGGAGCCTCAGCACGGCTCGCTGGCCTCTGCGGGCTGCGGGAAGCGCTGGCTCCCGGCACCACCGGAGTGAATGCGTGGAACTGGGACTTGCAGGTGGGGTTACACGCCTCCTCTCAGCTCCGTAGTCCCAGATCACTCGAATTTGAAACTTTGCTCTGGCCACAGGAACACCGAAATGACAGAGGTTCCCTTCCTTGAGATCTTCCGGGAAAGATCCACTTTTTCCCTTCCCAGGTTAGGCCATCATGCCAGGCAGGAGCGCGAGGAGGATGCTCGCGAGGCACGACTGGTGGTCTGTGCCGGAGGAGGGCGCTTTTCCTGTAGGCGTTAGGATCCCTGCACCTGGTGTAGCTTTGCGGAGCCACCTGCCAGAGGATGCCTGGGAAGATAACAGAGGGTAGATTCCAGGCAGCGCATCCAAAAGCACACTGGCCCTCCCTGAGCAGGACTCGGACAGTCGTTTCCACAGGAGGTGTACGATCAGTGTGGTGGCAGACCAAAAAGACTGAATTGGAGACGTGCCTATGCAACCTTTGCAAACATTCCTGTGCCTAGCTTCCATCCACCAGGCTCTTTCAAGAAGGCCTCGTTTCTCTGGGCTCTGACATCGCCTAGGGACTCCCCAAAGTACCCTGAACTGGGCAAAGGAAACCACACACTGCGCAGTGACCCTAAAGAGAGAACGTGCATCAGGCTGTGGAGGTAGATGCAAGATGAGGCTCTTTGAACTAGCCTGGTCCAGTTCTGGAACATTGTCCCCTGAAAGCGGTGGGAGCTGGGAAGGTCTAATTAGATCTGAAACAGTCCAGAGCCCAGCCTGCTGGAGTCCATGGGCCGGGGTCTAGAATATTTTTTGTTCACAGTTTTTTGTTTGTTTAAAGATAATCCAATACCACTCCCATCCTGATATCCTAGCTGGAATTGGATGGTGGTTTTATTTTGCCTCTCCTCAGTACCTCTTATTGTAGTGGTCTGTATCCCTGCATCAAGATGGGCTCACAAATCTATTTCTACATATTAGGAAACTGAGGCTGCACTCTTCAAGATGAATCACAGACAGGCACAGCTCCTTCCAGCTTCCTCCTGGCCCTTCACCAGGCTCTTCCCACCATCCCCTCTGGTTCCAGAGATTTCCTGTGGGTGTGATGTTCCCGCTAAGGCTGCCAGGGGCTCTCTAAAGGATACCTCTCTGCCTGGATCCCCTAACTCCTCAGAAGATAGATTGCACATATGCTTGAGTCTCCCCCTACTCCAGCAAGCCCAGCAGAGAGGGGAGGAGGCAACGGTTTGTAGCCATCCAGGACTTTAGCTGCAGAGGTCAGCTGTGAAGAGGCAGGAAGCCAGTGTTTCTGCTCACGAGTCTTCTTAGGACGCCAAGAGTCTTTGATCTGAGTGGCCAGCGGTCTGACTTTTCTCTCTGCCCCTTTGCTACTCTCTGGTCCACTGAACACTCATTCGTAGACTCAGCCCATGCATATTGTGTGCAGTGGGATGGAGCTTTGCAGTGAGTCTGTGGACATGACCATGCAGCAGAGCACACACCATAATGATGCTCACAGCTCCATGGGAGGTGGATCCTTGCTTAATGGAGGGAAGGGCTGTACGTGCTCTAGTAGGGTGCTTTTCTTCTTCCACATTCCATTTAATACTTATCCTCCCTCTGAGTCATAAAATAAGTCCCATTTTTCAGGGGGGAAAACCGAAGTTCAGGGGAGTTAAGTGACTTTGCCAAAGTCACCCAGTCAGTCATGGGTGAGCCGGGGACCAGCACTGGGCTGTCTGCCTCCCAGCCTGGGCTTCACCCTGGGAAGACTGACACACCCTTCTTTCTTTGGGCCCAATCCTGAGGATGGCTGGGAAAACCAGGTCTGTCTGCATTCTTCACCCTTCACCAAACTCAAGGTGAAAGAGAATTATTCAATGTGTTCATCTGCACAGATGGGAGAGGGCGTGTCCCTGGTAGACACTGTCATCATTAAGAAAATCAGTGGGCATCTGCTGGGGGGCAGGGTATGTCTGCAAGGAGAAGGCTGCATGACCTCATCTGTGTGTGTGTGTGTGTGTGTGTGTGTGTGTGTGTGAGTGTGTGTGTGTGTGCGCGCACTTGGGAGGGGCATGTTCCTGAAGAGATGAACACTACCTCTCTCTTTTCTTTCCCAACCCTTCTTTCTCCCTCCCTTCCTGTGCTTTTCCTCCCCTCCCTTCCCCTTCCCTCACTACTTTTCTGTCTCTTCCCCCCCTTTCCTCCCCCCCTTTCCTTTTCTTCGCTTCCCAACTCCCACCACTCACCCTTCCTCCCCTCCCCCACTCTCATCCTCTTCCCCCTCGTAAAACAACAGACAAGCTGAGAATGTTTTTGTGAGTGGAGACGTGGCATCTCTGCCAGGTCTGAAGTAGTTCACATACACCTGCACTGTGGTCCTTGAAGGCAGATGCAGCCCTTGGAACATGTGCTGAAGGTGCTGGACCTTCCATTTCAACCACAGCTGGTGAAGCCTATGGTGTCACCTCTAGAAGGTGCTCATTCTTGGGAATACATTTCAGGGCACAAACAGAGTGGCAAGGCCAGTAGATCAGAGACTGGGGGTGCGGGGGTTGGCTACTGGCTGGTCAAGGCTCCACAGAAGAGACCCCTTGGAAGCAAAGTGAGGAACTGAAGGCAGTCACTATGGGGCCCAAGGCAGCAGAGAAACGCAAGAGCAGGGCCCTGTAGTGTGGGCTTGATCTTGGTCCAGGAAGGAATCTGTGCTGGCCAGTCTGCTAGTCATCCTCCTAGGCACACAGATCTTCACTGAGTTTGACTTAGCCACAATTTCAAACTGTGTCAGTGAGCTGAGCCCTTTGGGTTGCATGGCACCATCCAGAGCTGCTCCTCACTGTACTAGGTGTTTCCAGGGGGAGAACTGGCCTCAGTAGCTGTGGTCTTCTCACAGGACCTCCCCAAGAGAGGACCATCCGATGGAACCTGAACCACTCAGCAGAACCGAGAAGACAGAGAACTACCTAGATTGTTCTTCTTGCCAATGACTCCCTAGGAAGACATCCTCTGTCATTTCCCAGGGGCAGGTGTTGGTGAGGCTTGCCTCTCAGAAAGGGAGCTGAGTTGGAGCCAGTTACAGCACAGAGGCATTTGATAGCCTGAGGGTTCTGGTAGGGTTTCCCTCTGTTAGCCACAGTCACCTCCTAGCATGTCCAGTTCAAAAGGCACATGTTGGCTGGGAACCTCCCCAGTCTCCTCAGAGGTCACTCTGGAACGGGAGCTCCCTGGAGGCAGTGTTCATCTTTTGCAAAGGACAGCACTGGACCCTGAGTGTGGAGGACCGTGTGGTCCGTTGGCTAAAGGTGGCTGGTCCCATCTCATGCTCTGCCTTTCCCTGGAGGCCAGAGCCCTGCTGAGTGCCATCTGAGACCCACATTGTCACCTTTGCTAAGTGAGACAGGGGCCTTGTTTGTTTCTGCCCATTATTATGTCTTCCCCTAACATACTGGTGCTCAGCATGGGGCTATTTGGATCAATAAGTCACCTTTAACCTTTAGATACACGTGCTCCAGCTTTGAGAAGCCAGCAGGCAGCTTCCTGCATTTACAGAAAGACCATGGCAAGGTTTGCAGCATGTGAGATTTAGTCTGAATATACAAGAGAACTTTCTGGCAAAGAAAGCCTTCTGCTCTTGGAAGAACAGCCTCTCTTGCAGAAGCCTGCTAGGTCATTAGAGTGGTCTTCGAATAAATGAATGATGTCTCCCCTGAGCCTGACACTCGACAGGCACTGGGCCTGGCTGATCTCCTGACACTGCTCTGTCCACCATCTCCGGGAGTGGGAGAATGTGCTTGTGCATTGTCTGGCTGATATCTGGGTGGACCAGGTAGAAGACAGAGGGATGAGCAAAGCGCTTCCTATTGCCAACATGCTTTCTCCAGGGAGGGTAATGCTGTCACCTTGGCTGGTGACAAACGTTGGAGATGAGAAGGAAGGGGGGAAGAGGGGACAAAAGCAATTATTTCGCAGTGACTCTACCAGACAGATGCACCCACAGTTTATGTCACACCCTCCTGGAACCCCTATTTGTGAGATAGCCTTACAAACTAGGCTAGGAGACTTGCTCCTGTGACCAGCCCATGGCAGCCCTGAGGTGAGAGGGCCAGCACTACCAGGCCTCTCTCTGCCTGTGCCTCCTCAACCCTGAGTGTTTCCTGTTACTTACCTGTGTATGTGTGGGGGGAGCACACTGACATCTCAGAAATGTCAGTGCTGCAACAGAAACTCCAGAAGAACCTGCTGGAAAAGTATGGACAGGACTCTGAGGTCTGGCAGATCCATCTCCATCTCTTCCCCATGGCCCAGTATCCAGTGGTCTTAAACTCCACACCCCTCTTGAGCTGGGGTCAGAGTAGGCCACTGCCTTGCACAGTGTACCTGGGTTTGTCCCTGCCTACTTTAGGCTCAGCTTACTTGTCTTTTAAAATGCAAGAGCAGGAGACTGGGGATGTGGCTCTGTTGTTACAGTGCTGGCCTAGCATGCCCAAGACCCTAGACTCCATGTAAGCCAGAATGGTGGCTCAGACCTCCATCTTATGCTAGACATGAGAGAATCAAGCATTCAAGGTTATTCTTAGTTACATAGTTTGAGGCCAGTGAGGGCTACATGGGACCCTGTCTCACATAAATAAATATAAATGAATAAAAAGTGAGGACTGAGGGATAGAGGAAGATTTTGCATGACACACTCCTGGTATAGTGGGCCCTGGAGGTTGTGGTCTGGAAGTTTCTGACAGGCTACATGTATTTGCCCATCTATCACTTGTCACCACTGCAGGCTGACATCGTATCTTCAGTGGATCCTCTCCACTAATAACAGCCACCTCAGACCTAAAGGGACCCCCATGGAGGACCCCCAGGGTGTGGATACCCTACACAGCACTGCCCAGATTGAAAACAGAGTGAGTCATTAAACAGGCAACACAAATGAGGTCTAGAGATTGGCAAGCTGGCCCGGGAAGGCTGTGAGCAAAGCAACACAGTCAACACCTTGTTCAGTTCTTGGTCCAGGGGCCACAGAGTCACACATAGCTCCAAACTGCTGCAAATGTGGCATAGTACAAAATCGCAAAACTAAGAGGGGTGTGTGTGTTTGTGCATGTGTGTGTGGGCGTGTATGTAGTGTGTGTGCGTGTGTTTGTGTGTGTGTATGTGAGTGTCATGTGGTGTGTGTGTACATGTGTGTGTCGTGTGTGTGTGTTGTGTGCATGAGTGTGTGTTTGTGTGTGTGTGTGTGTGTGTGTGTGTGTGTGTGTGTGTTTGGGCATGCGCAGTATGGTTTAATTACAGTGTTTTTTCCTGTCAAGAGACTGGATATGCCTGATAGCGCAGAGGGGTCCAAGGAAGATGGAAAGAGAAAGACGTACCACTGAGCCTAGAAGGGGTGGCCAGTGACCAGGCTGGCATTGGACTGTGGATGGACAGCAGGCAGAGGTTGCCGGTAGCCAGGCCCAGCATGTGCTCTGTGCTTGTAGCTTGGGAGCCAAAGTGAGTTTGGCCCTGTATCTGGGCACTCTCTGGAATCTTTGGTTGGGTGATGAATGGTTGCTGGGGCTGCCAGGGCTGATGTAGCCTTTAGGAAGATATACCACCCTTCAAGAACTGCCCATAGCTCCCAAGACCTGACTGGGGTCTTCCAGGACTACATACCCTGGACCAGAGCCAAGACCAATGGGAGAGGGTACTGTTTATGGAGAAACTTCTAGCCTCCAGCAGGCACATGACTGGTCAGGTTTTGTCTCTAACTTGAACTTGAGGCTGCCGTCACTGCTGCCAGCCTTGGGTTTCCCCAAAGGTACAAGTTGGGAATGACTGCTGAGACAGGCATGTCAGGTGATGTAAGGAAGCCTTGGTGCCCAGCACAGGACAGATGCACCGGATGTGTAATCACAACCCCTGGCTCTCAGAGTGGTGGACTCAAACGATGTGACGCAGTATGGAGTGATGGTGACATTGTAAAGAACTTCCTGAGTTCCAAATTCTTAGAACAGCAGTGTTGGAGCCAGAGAAGAGGGAAGCCATCTCCTCCTCTTCCACAGTTTGTGTGTGATGGGCAAAGTGATCTTCTGAGTGGCGCCACAACATTACTATTTTTTTTAACTTTGTTGATTTTTTTTAACATATTTTTTAAATGTCCTTTTTATCTATGTATCCCCCTGCTCCCCTCCCTTCCCTCCTCCCAATCCCTCACTGTCAGTCTTCAGCCTCACCCCTCCCCATCCACCCATCCCCTCCCCCCAAAAGGCTAGAAGTCCCTTTTAGATGGATTCTCTCTATGTAACCGTGATTGACCTGGAACTTGTTAGGGAGACCAGGCTGGACTCAAACTCACAGAGATTCTCCTGCCTCAGCCTCCCAAGTGCTGGAATTGAAGGTGTGAGCCACCACACCCAGAACTTTTTATTTTTGATACAGGGATTCAGTAAGCTGTCCACGATGGCTATCAACTTGCACAATCCTCCTGCCTCAGCCTCTCAGCAAGCCAGATCCCGAGTTTGTGCACCTGACCTGGCTTGTCTTCTGAGGCAGGACAGAGAAAAGCCATCCATCTGCATTTCTACCTGTTACTAAGGGAAACCCAGAGGCAAGGAATGGGAAGGACTCTTTCCTAAGCACATATAGAGTAATGTGTGTGTGTGTGTGTGTGTGTGTGTGTGTGTGTGTGTGTGTGTGTGTGTGTGTGTGTGTGTGTGTATGTGTGGTGGTGGTGGGGCTGGCTTTCCAGCCTTCCATCCTTGAAGAGCCCAGTGAGAAGATTTCAGGGTTTCTAGTGCCTGGTGAAGACTTGGCAGCAGACTGGTCTGGGAGAGGGGACAGTCCTCAGCCTCATAAATCACAGGAGCTGCCAGGGATGGAGCAGCTGAGCTGCTGGGTATTAGTTCCTTTTCTAAGCTGCCCCCCCCTTTGCTCTTTTGTTTCCGTTATGCAGAGGCTCTTCTGATGGCCTTGTTTGTCACTAGACATGGGTGCCTCATTATCTTGCCAGCATCCATCCCTTCCTTCTCACTTACTCACATCCCACCTAAAAGGAAGGTGTCCATTGGTGCTGCTCTGGCATTTTTCTGGGTTGAATGGATAGCTCAGAGGCCCTGGGGCACAAAGGCCAGGCTGGGGGTAGGCAGAGGACTGGCAACCGCATTTGCAGTTGGCACTCATGGCTCACTGCCTGAGCCAGCCTGGTTGGTATTTCATCAAGCAGAAATTCAAAGCTATATAATAGCCAAAGGCCAGGTGCCTGGCTCCCGGGAGCAGGTGAACAGCTGCTAATTGTCACGGGGCACCTACTGTCCCAGGCAAGGGCGGAAGGAGAGCGGTGGGGACAGCCTGTAATGGCCACTTCACAAAGACCTCTTTGTTCACTTCTGCCTTGAAAAGTGGGTCGCTGCCTGCTGGGAGGGGAAGCTGTGTGTATGGCAGGGGGGGTGGGGTGGGGGTGGGGGTCTGGGGCCTGTCGCCTGACTGAGGAACTTGAGGTGGGATGAGGCAGAGGCAAGGAAGCCTGTGTGGAGGCTCCTGAGGCTGGGGCTGCCTGAGCAGGCAGGGTAGTGGCTTCTAGGATAGCCAGGGCTGCTGGGAATGGCTTCTTGGCTCAGAAGTAAGCTAGGTTCTCTTTGGTTCTCCCTCCACTCCCCCCACCCCCTATTCTCCCTTTTATGGCTTCTTTGTGCAGCAGGTAAAGATTGTAGAGTTTCTGGGATAGACACCAAGTTGAATTCTAGAAACCCAAAGGAGAATGAGTGAGTTAGGCCTGGCCTTCATGGGACTTACAGTCCAGGGCCACAGCTGTTGGATGTTATGGTTGTGGGGCCAGGGAGATGACTTGATGGGTATAGTGCTTTCTGTGGGATCCCCAGAATCCCATGAAAAAGCCAGGCGTGGTGCACACCCATAATCCCAAGACTGTGGGGTGGAGAAGAGACGGGTGGGTCATAGAAGCTCGCTGATCAGACAGTCTAGACAAGAGAGGGCCTCCAGGATCTGTGAGAACCTGTGGAGAAGCAACTGAAAAAACCCCCTTCTGACATCAGCCTCTGGTCTCACACATGCCTACATGGGGTTGAGGGTACACCCATGCACACACATAAATACACACACACACATACACATACACACATAGACACAAATTCACATGAATACATCCATGAAAGTAAACACACACATAAACACATACTTACAAATATATATACACACATGTACGCATACACACAAACTCATACATACACACATAAAAAGATAAACACTAAATAAAATGTCCCAGTGTCCATGAGACTGAGTCAACAAGGTTCAGTCCCTGTGACCACAAGAGCCACTTGGCAGCACCTGGGTGCTTGTTGCTGATGGCCTCCATGTGGGATGGTTCAGAGGGACATTTCTACCTCAGCCAGGCTGGTCTGTGCCGTATTCCTTCAAGGTGGGGAGAGGTATTATCACTAGAGTTAGGTGGGGGTGGGTGTTCTTACATGTTTCCTTTTGCAGACTGTCCTTCCAGCCTAGGACAACACCTCAGGGATGCCAGCCATCTTAAAAACTCTTGTCATCACCTGCTAGCCACCCTGTTCAACAAGAAGATAATGAGCTGAAAGCTGGGTGGGGTGGGGCATATTTGTTATCTCAAAACTCTTAAGGCTGAAGCAGAACGATCATGAGCTGGAAGCTAGCCTTACTTATATAGAAAGTACCAGGGCTAGCCTAGGCTACATAGCAGGGCCCTGTCTAAGACAGTTCCATCGCCAGGGCCACAAGCTTTCCATAAGTAAGATGCCTCATGTGCCAGCTTGGTTCTCTTTGTCTATTTAAAGCAACTGGTGTTGGCTTGCCATTTGGGGCCATGATTTAAATTCTCTCTCTTTCTTTAAAGTGGCTTTATCTAAGTAAATAATGAGGAGATGTTAAAGAAAAAATGCTAAATGCAATGCAGAGCAGGTGGCATGGATCAGGTACTCTGTGGAGGTGGTAGGGGATGTGAGCTGTGAGCCACTGGGTGGGTAGGGAAACTTAGAAGCAGGCTTGGGCTTCAGGGACACAGCCTGTGTGATCCATGAGTGCTCAAGGTGGTGTGGGGACCCAGGGCAAGGGCCATCTCAGGGCTGTTTGTGCAGCAAATAGGTCCCCAATAGCCAAGGGAACTGAAGAGACCAGGAAGCAATAGACATAGAAGCTGCCTGAGATCAAGGTGACCTAGACAGAGGACACTTGTTAGGTACCTAAGGAGGAGAAAGCTGCCTGTGTGTCTACTGTTGTTACCCGGAGAGCAACAGCTAGAGGCCCTAGATCAGCATCCGAGGCACTCGGCACATAGTCAAGGCAGAGCAAACTTTATTGCCAGCATGAAAGAAGCAGCTCGGTCTCAGTTTCCCCAAATGTCAGGGGAGGGATGTGTTGGTGGTACAAGGCAAAGCTCGGTATGTTAACTATACTCTCCACGTTGACAATGTCAAAGTGGCAGAGCCTGTGACAAGGTTTTCCCTGAGGTAGGAAAGAGGTAGCCTGGCTTCTGTAGGACATCCCAGTGTGTACTAGGTGTGCCGGCTTCCACACTAGCCTGTAATGGTCTTTGCCTCATGTCTTTCCCATCTCTGAGCTCCCTGATCTCTAGCCATCTTGCTGATGGATGACTTCACCCCAGGGTGCACGGATTCGCCATTCCCAGCCTATTTTCCACTCTATTTCCCACGGAGATGTTCTTTCTTCTTAGATCCATTCTGATCATCTTTCCTCACATCCCCACTGGCTCTTGCCATGTGCCACCCAAGCCCATCTATCACCCACAGGATCCAACCTCACTGCTCCCAGCTGTTACTCTGCCTCAAAGGCACAGGTAAGGGGAGGAGGCCCATGAGTTAGCAAGCCAGCATGAAATGCAAAGTCTTCCTCTATTTGAAGGTTTTAGAGGGCTCTCTGGGAGAGATGATCCCAAAATCTTCACTGAAAACATCCTGCAGCTGTCCACCCACCTCCCCACTTCCTTCCAAGTTGGCCAAACTTGCCAGGTTATTTCCTCCTGACCAGCAACTTCTCCATCCCAGCCCCTCCTCCACTTACCTGAAGGTTCAAATTGACTTTGATGCCAACTAATTTTGCCATTTGAAATTCAGGAGAGGTTTATGCACACAGTGCTCAGCAAAAATTGCAGTGACAAGTGCCAGCAATAATTTCTTTGTGGCTCTGTCCCTGAAGTGCTGGGGGCAAGACAGAACTCCCCTGCTTACAACTGTCCATGTAACCAGCCCTGTCCTTGGCTTTCCTTTGAGTGGGTCTTATCTCAGTCACTACCCACTCACCTTCCCCCCCCAGATGGCTTTGTGTCCTGAGCCTTCAGGACATCTGATGCCACCTTGGGGTGGGTCTCTGTCCATGCTTCTTGGGCAGGGAGCTGGGTCATCCAAGATCCCTACTTCCCTGGGTAGTGGTGTGCTGGAGCGTTCTCTCTACCCTGTACTCTGGGTTATCAACCCAAGTCCCCTTCCCATGACCTCTGCCTCTAGCACATCCTATCCTTACTGTTGACATAATGGCTCTCTGAAAGTCAAATTGGAATGGCTCCCTGCCCTACTCATTTGTCTTTCGCTGAGTGTAGTGTACAGCTTGCGATACCAATTGGATGACTCTTAGTTCCTATTCAAACACTTGTGTGTCTGGCTTTCCAAGTGACAGTTCCTAATTGACCTCAAGGTGGATGCAGGAACCTTGAAAAGGACTGGTTTGGTGGCAAGGTCCCCAGCCTGGGAGTCCTGATTCTTAGGAGCTGATGTCTGTGAGATATCTCACCACTTTCCTGTATCGTTGAAGGATGGATCGGAGTGATCCAGTAATCTTCCACAGCGGTGTGTGCGAATGACAAGCTCCTAAAGATGCAGCTGCTGCTTCCTCCAGCTGAAGGGACCCACATTTTACAGAAGGAGAAACCATGACTCAGAGATGTTAAGGCGCTTGCTCAAGATACTGTAGTCTTTTGAGATAAGACATCATTCTTTGTAGGACACTTCTTAAGAGTAGATGTAGGAAGGACAAGGGCCATTCCAACTGCATGCATGCCTGGAGTGTAGACCTGTCCCTTCTGTGGGCATCATCTCTGGGATGGACCCTGTGCTTAAGCTGGAGCTAACTCTGGTTAAGGCTACTGTCTTTAAGTGGACACAGACTTATGAATCAATAAGTACTATTAGAAATTTGAAAAATGAGAGCTGCCAGGTCCATGGGGGCACCGGCTGGAACATTACTAATCTACATGTAAGCAAAAGTTAAATGAAGTGGGTCACAACTAAAATGGAGGTCTTTGTCTACGAAGGACCTGGGGTAACTGGAATTCTGGGGGGCAGAGAAAGAAATGAGGTATAGTGTGACACACTGTAGGTCCCAGATGGCTTCAGTGGCAGTCAGTTAGACCTGCTATGAGGTGGTTTTCCAGGTGTGGGCTGCAAGTCCCTGGTGCCCATAGCCAACTTGAGAAGACTGGAGTCACTTGGAGGGGTTATCTAGACTAGGTCAGGTTTCCATATGCTATCAAGGGACTATCTTGATTAGATAATTAAGGTGGGAAGACACACCTACACCTGGGGTCCTGGTCAGAATAGAAAGCAAAAGGTGAGCTGAGCATCAGAGTTCATCATGGTCCTGCTTGGTCACGTGACTGTGGATGCCATGTGACTAGCTATCTCACACCCTGGAGCCATGACTTCCCCATCGTGATGGACTGCATCCTCAAACTGTAAACTCAAATCAACCCTGTTTATTGCTTTTGTCAGTCAGCGATGGGAAGGGGATTACGATGCAGCTGTACTGCAGCTCCATCCTGGGACTCAGGCAAGCCTTGTTTCCCGCTGAATGGGCCTCTCGGGCCAATGCTTGCTAGTACTTATGTCAGACATGGGTACCAGGGGACAGTTCCAGATTCATGGTCCAAAATGGGGATACCCAGGCCCAGATCCATTGCATGTGGTACTAACAGCAAATATCTTCCAAAAGCATCCTCTGTGAGTCTAGCACTGTGTCTGCTCTCTCGGCCAGTTGAACTCACTCCCATGACATCACCTCACTACAAGGCACCTGCTTGTATGGAAACTTTTTTTTTTTCCAAAAGAACTGCAGCCCCAGAGATGCTAAGTCACTTTCACAGGCTAGCATGGCTAGTGTGTGGATGCTTTCTGCATGCTTGTCTCCCTGCTAACTTGGTTTAACCTGATCTTCGCTAGCCTCTCATCCATATCCCATGTGGCTCTTGGTGGGGCTTTGGGGCTCTAGAACCTTATGGCTGGGCCACTGGGAAAGTCACAGGACCTGCCCCTTTGTGTACCTCCATCAACGGGAGATGCTCCCTGTGCACTGTTGTCTCTGTCCTCGTGTTTATTACTTCTTTATGGTACATGGCTAACAGCTTCCCACAGAAAGCATGCAATGTAAACTTTAAAGGATTTTACCTAGGCAGCATTGTTCTACAGGCAGATTGTGTGCCATATGAAGCTGAGCAGACAGGCGGATGGAGTTAGGTAGGTGTGTGGTTGACTAGGGAGACATGGTCCATGGTAATGGGTAAGCACACAAGACCTCCCTCCTCCTGGAACCCCAGAGAGCATGGCTTCAAGAAAACTTGTTTAGTGTTCTGGGAAGAAGTGGCGGATGAGTGGCACATGAAACTAGACAAAAAGTCTATTTTTCCATGCTATGAGCTTCCCTAGGACTTTTGACTTTTGCAGATGCCAAGCCCTCTGTTCAAACCCACATCCTTTGAATTGAATCCTTCACATGTTTAAGTGTCTCCTCTGAGACTCCACCTTATTCAGTCATTCAATATTTGGGGATCACCTGTTATGCTCACACATTGTGGAGCCCAATAATATCTTATCCATCTTTGGATCCTCCCACACACACTAGCACATGCCCTAGGGTGATTCAGTAATCTGAAGAGTTTGGGGAGTTTGTAGATGAGCATGTCTGTTCCCCAGAAGCTTAGGACCTTCGTATCAGAGACAGTCTGAGCTATGAATGGGTTCACTAGGCCTTCAAATCCAGATCAGCAAGAAAAGAAGAAAGAATCATAATTTCCTGTGCTCTACTTATTTGCCCATAGAACCATATATTCCCCCCTTATATTGTATCCATCTGTCCGTCTATCCATACATCCATCTACACATTCACTCATATATGCATTTATCTATCTATCCACCTACCTGTCTATCTATCTGTGCATCTATCTATACTCTTATCTATCTGCCCATTCATCCATCCATCTATCCGCCCATCTTTATCCAACAAGCATTTACTGGATTCCCACAATATTACAAGTGACATGGCAGGCATTTCACGTGTGGGGAGTGAGACTAAGGTAGAGGAATTCCCCTTGAGCTGCCTCCTCAAGGGTAAAACTAGAGAAGGAATGTCTCCGTGAGTGAGGCGAGGCACCCTGCTTAGAGCAAGAAGAAGGCTAGAGGGAGAGATGGCCACATGTGGGCTTCAATGGGGAGGGTTCTGTCTGCTCCCCATCTGCTATGCTTCAGGGGCTGGGGCTGCAAACCTGAGCAACACTCCAATCCCCACAGCCTGAACAAGTGGCTGGAGGCTGGGCTTGCAGGTTTGCAGTGAATGAGAGGGATTCCAGTGAGGTCTAAGGGGGTCTTGGAAAGCAGGAGGGCATAGCTATTATTTGACTGGCTCAGAGCTTCCAGATTGTGCTGCCCAGAACCCCCAGTTTTCCACTGGGTACCATGGTATCAGTTGAAAGATGGTACATGGGTCATGATGGTGCCTGAGCATTCCTGATACAGGGATTCCTGTTCCGCATTTCTGTTTTCCTGCTTGGGGAAGTACCACAGCCAAGCAAATCCTTCAGGATGAGGTAGGAGGATGAGGGGCGGTTCCAGGCTATGGGCACCAGGTGCACTGTCCTCTCTCATCACCTCTATGCATGGGGACTAAGACTTGGGGAGTTGTGAGTTGTCCTGGGTCACCGGAAGGGACTTAAATGCCTCAGATTCCTCCCACATCCCATGCAGCATCATGTGGGTTGCTGTGGAGACACCCCCCTCCATCTCACTCTTCCCTAAGACACCCCCTAAGCCCCGCCCTCCTCACTGCCAGCCAACAGCTCCTTGCCTCATGGGAGCCTTGAATTAGCAGAAATGTCCTAGGATCCCACGCTTCATTGTGTTTTATTAAGAGCACCGGAGCTGGCTCTGGATGGCACAGCTGCTGGCCCTTCCCACCCCTCCTCTCAGAGAAGGGCATGAGCCACGTGTTATGTGCTACTGGGAGGCGGGAACCCTGCAGATGCACAGACTCTGGGATTTGGAGAGAGTACCCTGTCAGGTGTTCACACATCTCTGGTGCATCTGGTCTTGTAGTAGCCGTGTGGAAGATGGGCTCAGAGAGACCAAGGGAAAAGCCAGAGTCACACAGCACAGGGTACATGTCCCTAGTCTTCAGTTTATGACCCTTCCCCTAGGCTCTACACAAATACAAGGCCAGACCAAATGTCCTGTCTGCTGCTGATCACATGATGATTAGCACTCAGCAGCAGCTTGTGAGTTTGGGTTTGGGACCCTGAGAAAGCATAAACATCTGGTTATGTCTTCTGGGGCTGCCACCCCCTCCCCGCTGCCTGGAAGATGCTGTCAGGGGTGATGCGGAAGGAAGGCTGTGGAACTTCTTTCTGTTGGTAGCCACTGAACTGAACACATATGGAGGCAATGTCCTAAGTGGAGGAAAAGGAGGAGGGAGCATCTTGCTCTCCGTATTATTACGGTCGTTGTTATTATCAGTTACAATCTGCCACTTGCTTTTTCTAACACTGACTGATCTACCATGTGTCTGCAGATGTGCACTGACTGGGACCCAGGACTGATGGTGGAATAGACGAGGCAGCTGTGAACATCTGGCTGTGGCCCTGCAGCGAGCAGAGTAGCCAGTGAGGGACCTGGGGTGGGAGGAAGGACGATCCAGGATGGCTTTTCAGAGGTGTCTTTGAGCTGAGCAATGGGAAGAGGGAAAGTCCATTTCCACCTAGTCAAGGTGTGTGCTAATCCCTGACCCCTTCTCAGGGGCGTCCTTACTGGAGATCTGTCATCTACAATGCCCTGGTGCCCTTTGGGCCTTGGATACCAGAGTCCAAAACAGCAGAGCATGGTACCGGATGAACACACACCAGACCAACACTGGATGGCTTTTCTGTAGAACTCCATGGGGGAGCACTGTCTCTACTTTGCAGATGAGGAAACTGAGGCAGGACAGGGTGCTGTTTTTAAGGGAGCTGGGTCCCCCAGAGTCTCTCTGTCACTTCTGCTTCCTGATAGTTGATTGTGTGTATGTGATGGGGTACGAACAAAGCCACAACACCAATAATCCACCTGTTGTCTGGTCAGTTCCCCTGGGTCCTCAGATGGCCTCTGGTCCCACAGGCCCCAGCGAGGGCACAGTGGCCTAGGTGGGCAAGGAGCCATATGTATTGATGTCCCTCAGAGCTGGCAGGCGACGGGAAGCAGAAAGGTATTAATTAGCAGTTATTTGCTTGCAGTGAGATGGATAAAGATTAAGGTGTCGGCCCACACATCCGTTTTTGTAGCAGCTGAGAAGCAGTGGTAAATCAGCGCTATGAATCGATGCTGTGAGAAGGAGATACGTTTTAATCTTATTAGTGGTGTAGCATTATGGAGCAGAGAGAAACCTCACTCAGGCTTAGGAGGGAGAGGCTATTGTGTGTGAGGCGTTGGGAGGGGGGGGGGGCTTGATGGGAGAATTCCTATCAGGGAGTCAGCCAAAGGGCCCTGTCAATGTTCCTGGTGTATTTGTCATGGATTTAGCTCTACTGTGTGTCCCTCTCAGCTTCCTCAGAAATGATGGCTGAGTTGGACCTGCTTGGGGTCTGACTTGTGCCCCGGATATCACAGGATCCAGATTAAAGTAAAAGTACACCTGCTTCTTGGTGAAGAGCTGAGGCTGAGAGACTGGATGTGAGTGAGAAGAAGGGAGATAGAGCTGTGTTCAGAACCATGATGGGCCTTGGGTGTCAGCCATCAGCAGTGTGGCCTTCAGCCTTCTAACAACTCAGGGTGGTAGGGTGTTGGTGTGCAGGGTTGGAGGTGTATGTGTGCATGGCATGTATGTAGAGGTGGAGGGCGGCCTCAGGTGTTGAGAATCACCTTCCATCTGTTCTGAGACCCCATCACACTGCATACTCTGGGGGTTTTCCTGGACCTCCCATTTCTCCACAGGAAAACTGGGCTCACAGATACACACCACCGTGTTCAGCTTACATGGACTCCAAAGCTTCAAACTCAAGCTCTCATTATTTCACAAGTGCTTTACCCACCATGCCACCTCCTACGGTGGTGTTGCTTCCTCATTCCCTAGAAGAGGGCTCCCTGTGGATCGGGAAAATCCATCCAAGGAGACAGTCACTGCATATGAAGGTGGGCATAGCCCCAGGGACCTCTTGTCCCAGCTTGGGGACAAGCTTTTGTTCTTTCCTTTCCATGTATCTCAGAAAGAGGAAACATCGGTGGCCCAGGGTTGACTTCCTGTCCCCTTCTTGGTACCCAGAGGCAAGAGATATTGTAACATCCCCATCCCCAGCCATGACTCCCTCATTTGTACCTCCCACTGTGAGTGTGTCATTTGCGTATTGGGTGTGGGGGAGTCAGATGGCAGTCCTCATGTCCCGTCCACCATCTGTGTGACCCTGGGCAAGTGACTTCGCCTTCCCAAACCACGGTTCTCTAGTGTATATATAAATGGTAAAACAGCTGCCACGTGTGGCTGTTATAAAAGTTAAGTGAGGTAATTCCCTCACTCACAGAATGGCTCTTTCTAGGGTGTAGTAGTTATCCATGTGGTGTTATAACAAGCAAACCTCCAGCTGCCCTCAGAGGGCTCACCTGCTGTGTGCTTCTTCTGCTTACACAAGGGCCCACTGCAGCTGATTTTCCTCCACAAGGAGTCATAGAGACCCAGGATCCATCCACCTGGAGGCCCTGACACCCTTTCCTGGGGCTGTATCTTCCTGATTTTTGCCTAGTGGAAAAGGAAAGAGAGAAAGAAGTCTGTGGTGATTATTGTATGTTTAGTAAAATTTGTCTGGAATATCAGAGGACAGAGCCATCTCTCCAGCCTTTTTGGTATTTTGTTAGTTTGTTCTGGTTTTCTTTGAGGCAGAATTTTTTTATGTAACACTCCTGACTGTCCCAGAACTTGCTTTGTAGACCAGGCTGGCCTTGAACTCACAGAGATCCTCCTGACTCTGCCTCCCAAGTGCTGGAACTAAGGGCGTGCGCCATCACTGCCTGTCTGTTCGGCCTTGAACTCACAGAGATCCAGACCGATCTCTGGTCTAAAGAGTGATGGGATTAAAGGTGTAGGTCACCACGTCCTGACCTTCTTGGCTAGGCTGTAGGTGATTGTGCCCTCTGATATTCCAGACAAATTTTATTAAATATACAATATATCACTACAAAAATCTCTCCCAACAATTTAAAGATTGGTGGCCCTATTCTTTACTTGACCATTTGTCACTTGCCATACCTGGGTGCAGGCTTGGGACAGAGAGGCCACTGGGATAGCAGGGGCAAGTGGAGACAGCCTTGTTGAGAGAAGCCATGGCTTTCTGGACTTGTTATAGTTAGAGCTCCATGCTTCTATTTCTGCTGGGCTCTGTGTGATGTCAGAGTCTCTCTTGCTTGGACTCACCTACTTCAAGATACCTGCTGCCCTAGTCCCAGCACTGAGCTGGGTACAGTGTTTATGCACCATAAGATGGGTACATGGACCAGTGGACCGAAAGAGATTGGGCCATTCAACAGGGCCCTTGTGGTTCTCCTGGGATTTACTGCCAGGCTGGGAACCTCATCAACAAGACTGCTGGAGTCCTCTCCCCCCCCCCCCCCCCCCGTGTGTATGTGTGTGTGTGTGTGTGTGTGTGTGTGTGTGTGTGTGTGTGTGTGTGTGCAAATGGCAGATCTCATGTCTATGGAGTAGGGTAGGACTCTATAAGCACCTTTGGAGAGGTCATTCAACCTAGGTGACCTCAGCTTGCTGCAGAGGAATGGCCATGGTAAAAACCTAACCTGACAGCATGGTCTGTAATTAACCCTTTATGTTTCTCTGTGCTTGCGGCCCTGGAGGGTACTATAATGGGTGTGGCAGGTGTCCTGTGGTCACTTTACTACATGGGGTGTTTCTGGTGGTCCCTACTTCCTCCCTTGGTGGCCAGTGGAACACAGGGACAACATAGGAGTTTAGGCAGGCAGGGCAGGAGGGGACCACTGTGACAAGTTGAATGGGTTCCTCTTCTTTGCCAGGCTGGTGAGAACTTAGCTTTAAATCCTTAACCTAAATAGTCTTCTCCACCCCGCCTCCCCCGAGGATGCAGAGCATTTTTTTTTTTTTTTTTGGAGCAATTAAGGAAAAACATAAATCAGTCCGGGTTTAAAAGCTCTCTCTGACTCTGTGGTTGGCTAAAATTAGAGCCTCTATAAAGGAAGGGACAGAGAATGCAGAGGTTCACTGAGGCTGGGGTGAAGCCAGGCCTGTGGCCAGATCTGAAGCAGGTAAACCAGGGCTGCCAGCCTCACCTCACCTCTGCTGACTGGACCACCTGACTGTCTGTCTCCAGACGTGGACCTCCCAGATGCCCTGCTCTAGGGGAAGATGTGTTTGCAGAATGACACTCATTTTCTGTGTGTCCTTGAGCAAATCACTCCACCTCTCTGAGCCCACAGTGTTTGCATCTAACATCCCTTCCCCAGTGTGGTATCACATCATGTGAGCAGAAGGGTTGTGAGTGAGTGGTGCTAAGTATTGTTGGCTGGTGTGCAGGCTGAGCACTCCGTAAAAAAAAAAAAAAAAAAAAAAATGTTTGGGCAAGAATGTTTTCAGAATTTGGGCTTTGGACTGGTATGAGCCTGGTGTGCTGCCCTGGAGATGGGGTTGGAGTCTAAGCAGGAACTTAGAATTGGTTTATCTCATCTACATCTTAAGCCTGCAGCCCACAGGGAAGTTCAGACAAGATCACAATGGTTTCAGGCACAAGACAAAGTTTTGCAGTGTGGGATTTTCTGCTTATCTTTCAAAAATTACAGACCTTGGGAATCTTGGACTTTAGCTGTTTTGATTGAGGGTGTTTGATCTGGGTCTACAACCTGGCAATAATCCTCTGTCTCTGATCTGAGACCTTCCCCTGCACCTGGCCACCACAGTGCACAGTAAGAACAGAAAATGTGATCCTCACTTCAGTCAATAGTGACACATCCCCAGGGCCGATACCCTTCCTCTCTCCCCAAACCAGTACAGGCTAGCTCACAGCAAGGGTTCCTGAGCCCCAGTGAGGTCCCCAAAGACTGACAGGGTCTATCCCTAATGCTCCTCTCAGAGCCTTGGCATCCTGAGCACTAGGAGTATTTGGGGAGCTTTCCCTTTGCAGGTGAGAACCAAGTGAGTCCATCTCACATATCCAGGTGGATGCTGCCCAGTTCCTACTATGTGCTGGGCTTCAGAGTGCCACTCTCCAAGAAGCTGGTGTCAGAGGGAGAGCAGATGCCATGCTGCCCACCTGCTCTGGCAGCTGCTCTGAGGTGACCAAGTGAGAGATGAGGGAGTGAGCAAATGAGTCACTGGAGACCTGAGAGGTTGAGCGAGTGAATGTACAAATGTGTAAGTGAGTGAATGAGTGAATGAGGGAGGGAGGGAGGGAGAAAACAGATGAGGGAGTGAGTGAATGAGTGAGTAGATGGAAGAGTGAATGGAAGGCCATTCCTCTCCTCTGAGGCCCCCGACCCCCACCCTACAGTTCCCATTCCTGAGGAGCCCATGCATAGCTTTGTAAACATGGCTCTGTCCACCCTCTGCCAGTCACTGAGACCCTACATAGTCTGAGGCAGGTCATCACTCAGACCCCTTCCATCTTACTCCTGTGACCCCAAAGGCCCTGTGACCACTGTGACAGCCCTCTCTGTGGGATGGGTTTGTGGCTCCCTCTGGGGTGAGTTAATTGCTGCTCCCAGCTTATCTGCTCATCTCCAGGCCTCTTATCTAGGAGTAAGCATTTGGGCAAACACATTAGGACCAGCTAGAGCCTTTGGATAAATACCTGCTGCCTCTTCTGACCCAAAGCTGGGTGCCTGCCAGACTGGTCAGCACCTTTCTGGCTGGGCCTTACTGTTGCCCACCTCCAAGTCTGGCCCACTGACCCAGCACCCACCTCCTGGGGTTCTGACAATCCCCAGTGTCTGAACCCTGGTTCTCCATCAGCTGCAGCTCAGCCCTAGGCCTCAGTTAGTCTAGGGAATTGAGGTGAAAAAGGCCTGCACACACTTTCTGGCTATGTCCAGAGGACTAGAAGTGTCCACGTCACTCGGTGTTCCCCTCAGCCCTGGAAGGAATGAGCTCTTCTTGCTCCTGTTTCGCACAACTAAGTCCCTGGCACAGTCACTAATACGAGTGGCAGTGGCTGATCGTCTCTCTTGCTTAGAACTGTCTGTGGCTCCCCAGTACCTGAGACCCCTGGGTCATCCTGGATACAGGAGACCTCTGAGTCTGTCTCTAGCATCCCGTCCTCCAATGCAGTGAGGAGAGTCACCTTAGGGAAATGAGATTTAAATGGAGCTCACAGCTGTAATCTGTTTGCATGGGATTCCACCACAGAGGGGGGATTTTCATGTGTTTATCATCTGTTGATCCCACCACAACCCTTCGAGGTAAGCAAGACATATTTATTTAACAAATATTTATGTACTACTTACTGTGTGCTGGGCACACTTTGAAGCACCTTATGAATATTAATGTCCTTAATCGGCGTTAACAACACTGCACGAGAGCCTATTATTTTCCCCATTTTCTAAATGAGAACAGTGAGGCACAGAAAGGTTAAGACACTGACTTGAGGTCACAGAGCAAGTAAAAAATAGTTAATTGACAAGGCTAGAACTCCTTCAGGTACCTCTGCCTGCCAGGGCCAGGATTAACTCATGGGCACAAGCATCAGTGAGCTTTAAAGCCTGTATCTTGTGTGGATATAACATAATCCCTCCCAGGCCGCAGGCTGCCTTTCTTCACAGCTGCAATTTTGTGCTGGTGTGGTTTTTTACATCTTCCATGACAAGGCCCACAAAGTTGCAGGGTCAGAGGCCACAGTACAGTCACTCATTTCTCAGGGATCATAGGCTTTGGGGGTTCCCTTCAAAGCAGAGCTGGATGCGAGGGTTTGGACATGGCTGGTATCTTCAGGAGTGGCTCCAGGAGGTAGCTGGAGTGTGAGGGAGGAGGTTGGTGACCTGTTGATGGCCAGGGACACTTTGGAGTGCAAAATGCTACCTGGCCCCACATCAAGTCAAGCACACAGGTGGCAGATTCCTCTCAGGTGAGATTGTGTGTTTGTGTGTGTGGCGCAGGGGAAGGGGGGCTACCCAGTGTTGTTACTGAACTTCTGCCCTGTCTACACATGGGAAAACTGAGGCATGGAGAGAAGTCCCACAGTCTGTTGTCAGGTTGTCAATTTTGGAGCATCCTACTCTGTGCTGGCTGGTAG
Source organism: Phyllotis vaccarum (assembly GCA_033318265.1). Lineage (NCBI taxonomy): Eukaryota > Metazoa > Chordata > Mammalia > Rodentia > Cricetidae > Phyllotis > Phyllotis vaccarum. The sequence continues at coordinate 55,002,950 of JARWLC010000003.1, read as the reverse complement.
TTCTACCCTGATGGTGGCCCGGATGGGGCTCAGTCACTACTGAGTTCTTTGTCCCTCCTGGGCTCAGCGTATATTTTCTTGGTTCTTGGGGATTATCCCAGTCACAGATCCTTTTACTCCATTTGATAAAGACAATTTGTGGCCTATGTAACCCCAGCAAGCAATATTTAAGCCTCTGTAAAATGCTTTGCCTAACTAAATTCATTTTCCCCTTCCCTTCAGGAATATATAAGGAAAGCATGTGGTCACTGAGCAGAACAGGGGGTGCGGGCTGACTCATACAACTCATTGCTGGGGAGCTGTGTCTGGGACACCCCCATGAGAGCCAGGGACTTTCAACCTCTCCACAGCTGGAAGATTGTAGGGCTTTTTGGATGGCATCTCCCAGTTGGCTCGTGGCCTCTGGGCTGTCCTGCCCTCCCTTCTGACACCCTGTTCCTCAAGGTCCTCACCCGGGGCTTGTCCACAGCCACCTCCAGCTGGGGTATGTTGGCAACTGCTGGTCTGTTTTCTGTTGTTGTAGCAAAATGCCAGGGGCTGTGTCATTTGTATCAACATAGAAGTTTATTTGGCTTGTAGATCTAGACACTGGAAGTCTGGTGGCTGGCACTGGCATCTGTTTGGGGTGCATGCAGCTAGAGGTTCAGCTGGATGCTGGGTTAAAGTCCGCCCCCACTGTGGGCCAGGGTGTGACCCAGGACAGAGTGCTCAGCTGCTCCAGGTCTGTGCCCTCCCCTGTGAGATGGGCTAAGTTAACAGTGCCTCCTGGTGCCTGAACTTATACCCCAACACTGTGGCTCATCTTGTGTTCCTGTCCCACTGTAAGATCAACTCTGTCTGAGAGCCCCCTCCCCACCAGAGCTGAAAGCCACGGTGGTTCTGAATCAAGGGCAATGTGAGTGTGTGGGTATCCCAGGTAGCATTGGGCTGACTGCCCTCAGGCCAGCGGGATAGACATCTGTGGGAGGAGAGACATCTATGGCAAAGAGGTGGGGGGGGGGGATGATCTAGGTTCATTTGCTAATAGTGACAAGTTGGCTTTAAAGCAAGAGAAATTGGGATCAGATATAAGAAGACACTTACACTTTTTGGATGAGTGTGGTTTGCTATCTGGTTCTGGCTGCATGTGGAATAAAGGTGGAGGAAGAACCTGGAGGCCAGGCTTGAGCGCAGGAAATGAAGACAGAGAGAGAGAGGAGGAAGAGGAGAAGAAGCGGGGGGGGGGGGGGGGGGGGGGGCTGGTACTCAGAGAGCTGGCAGGCCGCAGCTGAGAGAGGCCCAGAGGCCCTGTTCCCTATTCTCCTTTGCTGGAGAAGTGAGCTAAATGGCTTCACTTTTCTGGGCTTCCGTTTCCTTATTTGTAAAAATAGGGGGAATAACAATAAATCCTGCTAGCTTGGCACACTGTACAGTCCTCAGCCACGATTTCATACACACCGCATCCAGGAGACCCCGTGTAATCTATGCTCCACTCCACCCTTAGAGGCCCTTTCTGTCTTCACAGCCGCCTGGCTGGAATGTGCTGTCTCCATTTCACTGGGGTCAGTGTGTGGGTCATTGTCACATAGCACCAAGCTAAAGAGTCAGGACTAAAACTTAGGAATCCTAACTCTGGCTTGGAATGAGACGCTGGAGTCAGTCTGTGTCTCCAGTGTCCACTCTGCTGGCCCTGGAAAGCTCAGGGCCCTGACCTAGATGACGACATCATTGCCTCTGTTCAGTTTGTGGGCGAGCATTCAGCAGTGCTCAGCGCTGACCTGACATAGAAGGGGACCCTGAGCCAGGCAGGATGCAGGCTCTACGGAGGCTACTTCTCAGAGGCACCCAAGAGATACTCAGTTCCTCTGTGCCTCAGTTTCCCCATCTGTGGCCCTCAAGGCTGGTGTCCAGATGTAGATGTGGGTGGTCCAGTGGCAGTCGCTATCCTAGGTGGGGAAGTGTCTGGGAAGCCAGGGTTTCCCATAGCCTCAGAGGAGCCAACTTTACAAAGGAGCTGTGTTTTTGATTCGGAGAGGAAGGTCTAAAAGCTGCCAGTAATCAGAGTGTTTGAGGCAAACAAGAGAAAACAGAACCTTCATCAGGTGCCATTATCCCAGCTCCATCCTGAACAGAGGGACATTGTGAGCTGGAGGGAAAATGAGAAAGGAGAGACATCTATCTTAGAAGTCATCACCCCCGCATCCCGGAACAAGGCTGCCCTCCCTGGCCCTTGCTCCCTGGCAATCACGCTGGTGTCTAAAAGCCACCCATTACCCTGTTTTCACTACCGATTTCTTGGATTCATCCTCCTGAACCACCTGGGGGACTTTACAGACACACAAAGGCATTCAAAGTTAATGGCGAAGCCAGGGTGGAAACTGCCATATACCTGCCTCCTCCCTATGCCCAGCATCCGCTCCCTCCTGGCTCCTGCCTGTCAGTGTGGGTTCTGCTGCCCCAGTTGCACTGGGCCCTTGGACATGGTGATAGTGAAAGTCCTGGGGGTGACCGTCCCTCTGCTAGGGACATTCACTTCTGCTCAACAACACAGAGGCAATAAATACAGCCATAATTTATGTAGATGTTTTGAAGGTGAGTTGAAGAAGGTGAGTTGGGACCAAGATGGTAATATCCCTCATGTCAGCTTTGAGGGCAGACAATAGTTCAAGTTCACAGTGAGCATTCATGTGAGCCCCTGTGGACGCAGACCAGAGTCTGTGTATGTGTCCTTAGTGCGTCCTTGGGAGCCCAAAGGGCTCTGGGAGGAGACAGGACCTGCATGTAGGAGGGATGTTTGATGCAGGTCTAGCATTCCCAAGCTCAGATCTTCCTCCTGGGGAAGAGACAAAAGCCCAGCTTGGTTTTGTAAGGCTTGGGTAGACCAGAGTTAAATCTTGCTGTGCAACCATGTAAAGATCCCCCACCCTCTCTGATGCTGTCTGGACTAGGACCTTAAGAGGGGTGTGTGTGACATTGAGAAGAACAAGATAGAGCTGGAGGTGAGACATGCCTGGGGCTCTCATCTTTCCCCATTTCCTTGCTGATTTGAAAGGGCCAGAGTGGTTGCTGAGTATGCCTCAGTGCCTCCAGTGAGGATCCTTGTTTTGGGTCAACTGTGCTTTATGGAATCACCATGTGTCTGTTTTGGAGCATACCCTAGAGATGACTGTGGCGGAAGGGAACCCTTCCTACCCTCCAGGGAGTGAGTGATCAGGGTGGGCTATGGGAGTGGAGGATCAGCTGCTCCCATCCCACACCCTTGAACCTCCATCATCTAAAGGGAGTGAGAGGAGCAGGGTGGGGTCCCCCAGCCAGCCTGTGCCATGGCCAAGATTATAGTCATGGAGGGTCCCAGGAATCAGCAGATACTCTCTAACCCTGCCCTCCCCCGTACCCTCTTAACACCCTTCCCAACCTTAGCCAGCTTCCGGCAGATCCAGTGGTTGTCACGTGACTTCCCCCAGTTCATCAAATGAGAAGAGACAGTAGGGGTGAGGTGATGACTCAGTCACACTGCGAAGCCAATGTCAGGGGCCACAGGGGCCACATGTGCCTCCTCTTCTCTCTCACCCCCATATTCAGAATCTGGCTTCTTCTCTCTGTTGCCACTACGGCCCCCCAACCCAGGCCACCATCTGTCATCACTGCTTCCTCCCAGCTGGCCCCTGCTGCTACTCTTATCCTCCATCTCAGCTCCTCATGGTGCCCAGAGACATGTTATTAAAATGTAAATCAGATCCGATTGCTTCCAAGCTCAAACCCTCCAAGGCTGTGTGCTTGACTCCTAATCTCCCCCCCCCCCCCCCCCAGCTCAACGAGCCTACAGGACTGCTGCCTCTGTGACCTCACTTACCTCCTCCTGTCTCACCCACACACTTATAGTTTCAGCTCCTACAGGGCTTCCTGGCTGTCTCCTCACACCTCTTGTGAGGAGCTGTGCAGCCAGAAATGTTAGGTATCTTACCTGAGGTGGCACAGCTGGTTAGTGGTATAGCCAGGATTTGAACCCCTGCAGATCTGTTCATCACGCAAGCTCTGAGCCTCAATACTAGCTGTGAGCTGATCTGTGCTATTCTCTATGTTGTTCCCAGTGCCCAGAACAAGGTGCACTTACGGAATAAAGGAACATGGACACAAGTGAGCAAGACCCAGTGGAGCCTTCAGAGGCCAAACCCAGGGAAGCAAAAACAGTGGAAGAGGCAAGTCTGTGCTACTTAGGGAACACTGTGCTGTCCTCAGTAAGTGAGGCTATTTGTATGCAGTGTGGAGTGGCCACCCCACACAAAAGGACCAGTGTTTGCTAAACTCCAATCCCTGTAGCCCAGGACTTGAGCAGGCGTGCCTGGGGCCCTATGCGACAGCCTGCTAGAAAGCGCGTGCCTGTATTCCCAGGTCTCCAACAGGCAGAGTCCAGGGACAGGGCTTCAGGTCTGTACTGGGCTGCAGGGTATCTTACTGGGACAATAGTGGCTAAATGTGTGCCTCTGAGCTCTGCCAGTCAGTGCTGGGACTCAGACCAGCAGCCTGCAGGTCCGTGGGGCCATGCTAAGTCGTGATGCATAAAGACAAGAGTGCAGAGAGACTGGAACACTTGGGAGAGCAGAGCTGGAAAACCCTTGAGATCTTGGGGTAAGGCCCCTATGTGGCAGGGAAGGTGACTGGACAGAAGGGATGTCCAAGAAGTATAGGAACTGGCCGCATGACTCAATCACTAAGCCGCTAATTGGTGTTGTCAATACTGGCGTCCATGAGACACAAGATGGTCGCAGCTCACAATTGGTGTGATGTATCTCATAGAACTGTCTGATGCCTACCCAGTACACCAGTATTCCCAGTGCTGCCTGGCTCAGTAGTCAGCCCCAAACATGAAGAGAGCTCTTAGCAGGATAACACCTGGGCTCAACTCTCCCAGGCTTCATTACCCATCACAGCTCTGTGACAGTGATCCAGTCCCCCCGCCCCATCATTTATTTGTCTTAAAGTCTACTATAGGGTCTGAAGCTTCTGAAAACCTAACCGAATCCCTGAGCAGAATGTAGGCTCTGAAGCATCTGGAATCCAGAAACCCCAAATCCAAAATGTTTCTAAATCCAAGTGTCATCCCAGAATCATGACAGAAAATTCCACACTGGGAAACTGTTTTGTGCACAAAATAATTAAGCATATTTTATGTGGCCTGGTAGTATTGCTCAGTGTGCATGGGATCCTGGTTCCACTCACAGTGCAAATAAAAAATCATCATCCATCCATCCATCCATCCATCCATCCATCCATCCATCCATTCATCCTTCCTCCCTTCCTTCCTTCTTCCTTCCTTCCTTCCATCCATCCATCCATCTATCCATCCATCCATCCATCCATCCATCCATCCTCCTTCTTCCTTCCTTCTTTCCTTCCTTCCTTCTTTCCTTCCTTCCTTCCTTCCTTCCATCCATCCATCTATCCATCCATCCATCCACATATATGGTATGAAGTAACCATGAGACCATATCAGAAGCACATATAAAGCAAACACGAATTTGGAGTTTAGATGCTGGTTAATCTTAGTTGTCAACTTGACAGGATCTAGAATTACCATGGAGACAAATCTCTGGGCATGGTTGGGAGGGAGTTTCTATCTTGGATTAGCTGAGGTAGAAAGATCCATCCTGAACATGGACCGCACTGTCCCATGGACTAAAGTTAACAAGATGGAGGAAGTGAGTTGAGAACCAGCATCCATCAGTCTCTGCTTCCTGGCTGTGATGTCATGTGAGTGGCCACCTCAAGCTCCTACCGCCACACCCACCCTACCATGGGTGTGAAACAAACAAATTCTTCCTTAAAACTGCTTGTGGCAGGTGTTTTACACAGCCATGAGAAATGAGCCCTTTCCAAGCTCCCACATCATGGACACACAGGTGCTGTTCAGTTGGAGGCATTGGGACCTGGACATTTTGGATAAGTGTTGGGAGAACCCTCTGTCGGATACTCACTTAGAGCCCTGGGCCTTCCAGACCCTCAGTGTCATTGGGAATACGGAGCTACTGCTGTTACTTTGTGAGAATTAGGCACTGTTTCCTTCCTGATCTAGGGACTCATTGTCTCCACTTGTCCCCTTAGGGCCTGTGGACAATCGGGGCAGCTTAATAAGTACCCTTGGGCCTCAGTTTCCCCACACAAAGACTATTAAAGCTGTCTTTGGGGCAAGGGTAAGTACTAGGAAACAGAATACCCAAAGAACCTATGCAGATCCTGCCCACAGTGATGACTTAGTGACTTAGTGAGCTGCTGCTGTGTGTGTCACAGCCATAGTGACATCTCTGGGATCACATTGGCCCTGTTCTAGGTTGCCAACAGCAATAGCACTTGGCACTAAGGGAAGAAGAGTCTCAAGGTACCAGCTTGGAACAGATAACAGGGCTTGGAAGTGGACGCTTGCTCTTCCCCTCCCCAAGGGGAGTGATGTGTCTTTTTTTTTTTTTGCTGTAACTATCCCTTCCTAATGATTCCAGAGGCCAGCACTGACATCCCTGTCCTCACTGGGCACGGAAGGTCCACTCAATCTCCACAAAGCCCTGTATCTGGCCCATGTCCAGCCTGTACCCAGCCTGAACCATGTCCTGTGCCCAGGCCTGTCCTCGACACTCAGCTGAGCCCTGGCACTTGGCTTCCACAAGGAAGCCACAGCCAGCACAGAGGCTGCTAATTAAACAGCAGTGGCTGGATTCTCACCCTGAGCCGGATGGGGTCTGATGACTCTCTCCTTCCATCCTACGGCTAGGCTAACATCCAACTTCATAGACAAGGCCACTCAGGTCAGGGAGGCCATGTGACATGTACAGGGGAAGAGAGGTGATTAATTCTACAGTCAGGTATGAGGGATCGTGGCTGGGGACACAGGTCAAGGTCATGCTAAATACCATGTTCAATGAAGAGCTTGTAGCTAATAGAACAGCAGCAGCGGTAAAAATTGAGAGTCAATGCATTTTTCAGATACGTTGTTAGAAAATATGACATGGGCAGGTTATAGGAAACCATTGCTATAGCCCTCAGATGGCATCTGAAGACTTTGGTGGAAGCTGGGAGTCACTTTGTACATTCCAAAAGTTACCTGATAGCTAAAAGGGTATCAGGTTAAAAACAGGCAGGCAACTGATCGCTCTTTGGAGAGTTGAAGATACTCAGTTAAGGACTGGTAGTATTCCAACTCTCTAGAATCACTGGAGTGCTTCATCAGCCTTGTGGAGGGTTTAATGCAAGTGTAGCTTTTGTGGGAACTCACGTTCATATCCCCACCCTCATGCCCTGTGTGTGCAAGTCGATCACCATGCCCCAGAACTCCTGTTACTCTGTCTCACTTCCTCAAATGAGACACTCAAAGTAGATCTGGCCCAAGTGTTGTAGGAGTGACAAGCCTGAGGCTCGATGGCCTCCCAGGCCTCAAGTCTGTGCTCCTGTTCTCCAGAAACTGTGTCACCCACAGTGTTGCTGGTGAGATTTCCGGGCCCTCTGACCACAGTGGCCAGTTGTCTGTGCGTCTGCCTTCAGATGGGGCATACATTCCATTGGTGCTCAACATGTATGGGGCAGGTGCTCGCTTGGGTCCGGGCTTCCAAGTCAGGGAGAGAGAGGAAAGGGGAGCTAGTATCTCTGAGGACATACAGTGAAGGTCCCCTCCTCCACTGCTGTGACCTCAGTGGCCCGACTGGAAGTTTTATTAGCACTCAACTCAGGATGGGTTTCAGACTCTCCCTCTGTGGGAACTGCCAAAGAATTGAGCTGCTCTAGGTTCTGGCTCTGTCCTCTTTGTGCTGTGTGACCTTGGGTACCCATCATCCTCTCTGAGCTTCTGCTCCTTCCTCCCTTTAGGCACCATCATCATCTGTGATGCCCGACTAGCACGGCTGCATGGGAGTGAACCCCCAGTCTCCGTGCACAGTCTACTGGTTGATTATTTCTTAGGAACCCACTAAACGCCAGCATGCCAGCTCTCACACTTCTCCATGGGTGATGCTGCTGAGCCTCAGAATGGGAGAGCATACAGAAAGCTGAGTCTTAAATGAGCTGCAGGGACAGGGTGTCTGTGCACAGTCAAGGGTGCACTTTACCCTGAGCTGGGGACTGAAGGTGGACTGCACCGAGGCCGTGGGCACAGGAAAAACTCTCTGGCAGGCCTGGAGGCAGAGAGTGTTGAGCTTTCTGGATGCTGCAGCCATAATGTGGCCTTGCTGTGCCTCGCTTGCTCGTCCGTTGCTGGGGGAGGAGGAAGCTAATAAGGAGTGGGTGCAAGGCCAGGAGGCTAATTGATTAATGCTGGGTTGTGTTTTGATGAGAGACATGGGGCTGGTGAAAGGTGAGGTATTAGTAGTACTCACACACATAATTTCATGTCTGCCATTGGCAGTCTGTGTAAATGGTAACCCCATCTAGTAAGCAGCCCACTGTTCCAGGCCCCTCCATGGCTGTGGGGGAGGGGCTAGCCCTGATTGGCCTTTTCCACCTTGAGGGCATCATTCTGACTGAATAAGCTCTGACCCAGGACTGTGGCTGGCTCTTCCATTACCTAAGGTGTATCCTCAATGAGGAAAGTCACCTTTGGGAAAGGAAGCAAGGTCCTGGCAGAGCACAGGTATCCACGTTACTCATGTCTCCCTCCTCTTTGCAGACAGGAATTCAGAGAGACTTAGCAATTGGTCCGAGGATGCAGACCAAGTGGATGTCAGAGCTAAGATTCCTAGCCCAGCCAACTTGGCCTTCAGGAAAGTGAGGCTGAGGCCCCTCTTCCCAGGCCTGAACCCCAGCAGAGGCCTCGCCAGCTAAGCCTCTGCAGAACCTCATGCTGAGGACACAGAAGGAGGCTGCAGTATGGGGACCAGGGACAGTCCCAGGTGGCTCTGGGTTCCACTAATCTCCAGCCACAAAACCTCCATCTGTCTCCAAGTCTGTGTAACCAGAAAGCAAACTCATGATGTGACAGGGAGGTGACAAGGGAGGGCTGGGGTCTGGTTCTTAGTCAGCCTATCCCATGGGAACTCTGGACTCCCACAGCTTTCTTTATTCTTAGCACTGGAGGGGATGGGACCAGAAGCCTCTGCATACTAGACAGGCACCCTGCTGCTGAGCTGCACCCCAGCTCTGCTGGCCTCTGTGCTGCCTTCCTCATCCACAATGCCAGCCTCTGCTTCTCTCTGGTTCTCTTGGATCTTGGAGACTGAAAGGTGCAAACACTGCCTCATCCTCTGTGCCCTGGTCTAGGAACCAAGGTCCCAGTGGTTCGCCTGCTCCATGTCCTTGCAGTGAGCAACCTTCCCCTGTGGCTGCCCAGTCCACATGCTGTGGTCCTGTGGGTCTCTGTTGCAGCCTGCATCTGTAGTCACCCTAGGCAGGGGCTTGGATCTTCTCTGTGCCTCCCGTGTCACCCTCCTGCAGCAGCTGTGCATCTGCTCTGGCTCCTGCCTCCGGGTCAGGCCAGTGGTTGGGAAATCAGGCCAATTGGCCCCCACCCTCCTCCGCAGGCTGCAGGACTAATGGACACTAAGTGGTTATTTTGCAGATGAGGCAATGGCAATTAAGAAAAGCTATGTAACTTTCTTGGGGTCACAGATTTGGTTCTCATTTGGCTCCAGATTCATGGTTTTTCTGCTTCATCAGATTGCCTCAGATGGACAGGTCCTCACAGGCAAGGATTTTCCCCAATAGACTCGGGATTTCCCTTGCATCACCTCCATCAGGCATGGAAGCTGTGCACCTCCCATCAGCCTGGAAGCCGGCAAAGGCAGGAACTGAGCCTCCCCTGTCAGACTGGGGAGTTACCCACAGGATCACTCTCCACCATCAGAATGGGCTCTCTTGCTGAATGCAAGCTCCATGCCTCCTCCATCAGACCCTAAGTCCCTAGAATATCTGCCTGCCTTTCCCCATCACACACGTAACCTCAGCACCTCTTGTTAAGGCCCTTGTCTAGTTGAGCCCTGCATAGGACCAGGCCCAGGCCAGGGCAGAAGCTACTAACAGACCACAGCTCCAGGCACCCCGAGTGTTAATTAGCATTGCCTACTCTCCAGTTTTCCTCCATTTATGCTAATTAGAAAGGTAAGAGGCGGATAATGAAGTGTTTGGTTTAATACTATGTGCTAGGAGGGAAGAGGAATTTTAATTACTGGCTTCTAATTGGATGGATGGCCTGTTAATATCCCCCTGACAGCATGTCTAAGCTGCTACTGCCCACCTGCCCGGGCCTGTTGACCAGTCTGGCTATGGACACTGGCATCTTAGACATCTGCCCAATCTGTCCTTGTTCAGGGGGTCATGCCAGCAGCCCTCTGCCCTGACATTAGGACTCTATGTGACTTTGATCAAGTTGCTGCCCTTCTCCGAGCCTCCTGCTTTTTAAGGGAAGGGAAAATAAGCGGGGTTGTGCAGACAACGGAGATTTGCTAGAGAAGGATCCCGAAGTTAGAGTACGGAGGTAGGATGTGGAGGCAATCTGGAGACATGTAGGAGAGAAGGAAATGGAGATTCTGGGGGAGAAGGGAGGCAGCAGGTTCAGAGGGCAATCCTGATCCCTGGATTTCTTCTGGTCAGGGGTGTTGTCCTGGGTTGAATGGCTTCTGTTCAACCCATAATTACCTTGTCTGTCACATGGGGTGGTCACCAAGACCATCAGAGTCAGAGTTCCTGGGGGTTATTCTGCTTCGTTGACCCTGTGTCCTGGGCCCAGGGCAGCTCTGAAAACCCACTGATTACACACCACATTTATCCAAAGAAAGTTGGCCTGGTTCTCAATGGATCTGCTTACTGCTTATTCTCAGTCAGAGTACAGTCTGAGTTCCTAAGCAGGTAGGCAATAAGGGACCACAGAGGGTTATGGACTGATGTGGGCCTCTTCTTATCTCTATATAAAATGAAAGGCACTGTCATCCAAGGGGCTTTTCTATGCATTTCTCTCTCTCTCTCTCTCTCTCTCTCTCTCTCTCTCTCTCTCTCTCTGTGTGTGTGTGTGTGTGTTATGCGGACACACACTCTGGCTAGAGGAGGATGTTGGATATCTTCCTCTACTGTTCTCTGTATTCCCTTGAGACAGAATCTCACTGAATCCGAAGCATTGAGCTCGGCAGCTAGGCAGATGGCTGGTGAGCTCCCACCAGTCTCCTGCACCATCCTGAGGTTACAGACCTGTGCAGCTTTGCCCATCTTTACATGAGTGTGAGGATTTGAACTAGCTCTGGCTCTCATGTTCATGCAGCAATCATTCTTTTCTACTGAGCCATCTCCCCAGCTCTCAACATCCAAACCTTGACCAGGCCTGGGTCCCCACAGGGGACACTAATTCCTGGGTCTTCTGGGAGGAGCAGAGAGGCAAACCCTCTGGAAGAAAGGCCCTGGGGAGAAGAAGAAAGAAAATAGTCACTCCATAGCAGGAGTGTCACCAAATTCTCTCTCAGAGTGGAATAAGGGTCAAAAGGCCTCAGGAGCCTCTGGATTGGGGTCTTTCCCTGCGCCCCCCCTTCTGAGCCTCAACGGCTATATCTGTAAAATGAGTCTCCTCTCTGAAAGTGTTTCTAGGAGAATCAGTGACAAGGAGTCCAGGTGGTATTGGACCTGTCCTATCATGAGATGGCATCTAATGGGAACCACTTAAAGGAGAAAGGATTGTTTAGATTTGTGGTTTTATAAATCAGAATTTGGCCCATGGCAGCTGTCACAAGCCCGTGAGTGGAGATGGGAGTCGACTCTTTAAGCTGTGCTTCATTCAGAGAAGACAGGGATCTGAGAAGACGGGGATTAGCATCCTAAAAATCTCTGTTCCATCTCATCTCAGCTGCCAGATTGTACAGGGAGAGAGGAGGCAGGGACAAAGGCTGCCAGTCAATCCTTGCTCAGGCTTAACCCTTGCTCATGTGGCCTGCAGCTTTGCTGAGACCTGCACTGTCTGGGCCTCTCCTGGTCTTCCCCACACTTGGGCAAGGCTCAGGCATTTACTGAGGCTCACCAAGTCAGCATTTATCAGTCAGTATCAACCTTGTCCCCTCCAATAGCATCTGGGCTGGGAGGGATGAACTCACAAAAAATACACCATCAACAGTTTGTGTGTGTGTGTGTGTGTGTGTGTGTGTGTGTGTGTGTGTGTGTGTGTGTGTGTGTGGTGCGTGTGCATGCATGTGCATGTGTGTGTGTTTGCGGTGTGCATGTGCATGCATGTGCATGTGTGTGCATATATGTATGTGCTAAGTTAATGATAACATGTGAGTGCAGATTTCATTCTACAATATGGAGTGCGGGTCTCTTTCAAACAAGGAATGTAAAAGAGCACCGTCCCTCCCTCTATATCTCTATCAGCTTCAGAAGGTCTTCATTCATTATGGCACAGAAGGTCTGATGGGGCAGCTTAGTCTATGCCTGGTGAAGGCTGTTCTCATTGTGGGTAACTAGAACACAGAATGCCAAGGAGGCTTCAGAGCCTGGCATCACTTTCAAAGGGCTCCTGGTGGCCAGCCATTTCTTCCAGCCAGGCCCTCTTAAACATTTCACAGCCTCCTTAGTAGTCCCTACCACCTAGAGACTAAGTGTTCAAAACAGGAGCCTTTGGAAGTACTTTGCAAATCCAAGCCACAAACCCAGGACAGTGCTCAGCACACAGAAGGGATTACTATTTAGTGCTTAGTAGAGGGCATTGCTGTTAAATTCAGGGGTAGATTGGCTTCCTGGAGGGAACTGGCTACCTGGAGAGGGACATACATGTGCGTGGCAGAAGGGAATCCTTGCCTGCTTTCTCCTTGCTGGGGCTCACTAAGGGTTGTGGGTTAGTCTAAGACAATGATTCTCAACCCAGGGGTCGAATATCAAATATTTGCACTGTGATTCATAATGGTAGCAAATTATAGTTATGAAGTACCAACAAAATAATGTTATGATTGTGGGTCACCACATGAGCAACTGTATTAAAGGGCTACAGCATTAGGAAGGTCGAGACCACTGGTCTAAGTGATAGAATGTGCAGGCAGTGCTAGCTCTGAGCATGCTCACTAAGGGGGACAGTGGGTATTCCAGTTGAAGTCACATCAGTCACCACCCAGAGATAGGAGCAATAACTTTTTATTCTCTATTTCAACCTCCTGGCTCTGTGTGGAGTCACTGTGGGGCTGGCAGGCCATCTTTATCAACCAAGGCATGCTAGGCAGATATGGATACCCAGGTTTAGACACTAGAGGTGTTGTGGGAGAAGTTCCCTAGAGAAGCAGCTGTTCTGGGGACTGGATGAGTTTGGGCAGGACGGAAGTTGACTGTGGCTAGTGTTTCTCTATACCATAGCCACTAGGCAAGGACTGTAAGTTTCTGGGAACAATGATGGGGCTTCTGACCTAAGATTCTGCAGGGGTTCTGATCTCCCGGCCTTCCACTAGAGATATGTGAATGCCTCCATTTCAGGAGTCTGGGAAAGGTAAGAAATGCCACCCTATCCCCCCGACATTGCCTTCCATTTTCAACATGGCTGTCCTTCTCCACCCAGAATCTCCAAGACCTCACAGTACCTTCTGAACTCCAGAGGGAAGGGAGAGCCAGCAGCCATAGAGGGACCACTGTATACAGCGGGTGCCACAAAACAACCATTGTATACAGCAGATGCTGCTTGATGTATATTCATCCCCAGAGGAAGAAATTCCTGGTACTGTGGGAACAGTTTAGGGATGGACCTTAGAGGATTCCAACCCTGTAGGACCTTCTGCCTCTGCAACACTCTGTCCTCTGGGCCTGTGACACCTGTTCCACTCCCCAAGCTCTCCTGATATCAGGAGTCCCCTCCTCTGAGCCATTTCCTGGCCTTATTGAGTACAGCTGCCCACACTGTTACAAAGACATCACAGGGGACAAGGAAAACCACGTGCCTGGTCTCAGGACTGTGGTGGTGGTTGGGGGCAGAGCCTTAACAGATGAGAGAGCTTTGCAACAGTGAAGAAAAGTCAGAAGGGAAGATTCTAAGCAGCCAAGTTCCAGTCCACACTCATGGGGCCCATGGGCAGTGACTGCAAAGGAGGCCAGTGTCCAGTAAAGACTGATTAGAGTAGAGCAGATAAAACAAACCCAGGCATGAGTCCCAGCTTCCCTTCTGGAGCTGTGTGACCCAGGGCATGCTTACTAACCCTCTCTGAGCCTCAGATTGCTAGTCTTCCAAAGAGGCTCCTTACAGGGCTTGTTTCTGTGTGGCAGGGACAGCATAGTGCCTGGAATGTAAACATTGAATAAGCATCCATTCTGTTCTTGCTCCTAGATGTAGTAGTTAGCCAAGGCTATGAAAGAACACCCAATTCCCAGGCTAGGACAAAGGGAGATATAAAGGAAGGTTTTGAAGATAAGAGATGAACCGCAGCAGAGTCTTTGGCTTTGGAGGAGTTTAGGCTGTGTTCTAGAAGGCCAAAGGTGGGGGGTGTCTGAGGTGTGTCACTGGGAGGAGGCCTGGGATGAATGCAGGATAAGCCGAAGCTAGGAATGCGGGATTCTTAAATGGTGAAAATAATTAGGTCTCGTAGTCTCTGGTGAGTTCTGAGCTGAAGAGGTTCCAAGTGGCCAGTGAAGCCTGGGGTCAGTTCAGCTCTGCTAGTTCCTAACTGCTGACTCTGGACAAGTCTTCCATGCTTACAGCTTATTTCCTGCTCTGCTGGAAGTCACAGGGGAAGTCACAGGATCCACGTGCAAAGTCACTGTGAAGATTACTGTGCACACGGGAGGTGCTCAGAAAATGGCATTGATTTGGATGCTCTTGCTGGGGCCTCAGCAAGAACAGTAGGCAATGATGTAGTAGTGAGTGAGGCAGGAGGCCTTGGGTGGGAGCTGTGTGCAGTGTGTGAGGGTATGGGTCTGCATATAAAACTTCACTTTACAGCTCTGTGTAGGTGGAGTCTTCTATGTGGCATCAGACAGGGTTAGGGGTGGACCCTTCAGACCCAGGACCACTGTATAGGTGTGTTTAGGCACCTGCTCTGCTTCTGCAATAGTGCACGGGAAATTGAGTCTAGGTTCTGAGCTTGAGATCTGCTTGTCCCCATGTCCCCACAGCACTCTCTGTGCATGCCACCGGCTGCATTACTCTGTGCTAGCTGTCACTCACATCAGGTCTAAACTCTGCTGATCCACAGAATCGCTTAAGAACAAGCAGAAAAATTGGAAAAGAAGAACCCACTGCTCTAGTCGACTTCAACAGTCGACTTGGCACAGCCTAGAGTTTCAGACTCTCAGTTGAGGGATTGCCCAGATCAAGTTGGCCTATCCACATGTCTGGGGTTGGAGGGGGGAGGTGGTGTCTGGATTAGTAATTGATACAAGCGGGCCCAGCCTACCATTGGGGACACCACTCCCTAGGAGGGCGGTTCTGGGATGTATAAGAAAACTAGCCAAACACAAGCCTGATGGAGCCCACAAGCAGCATCCTCATGGTCCCTGCTGCACTTCCTAGGCTGTGAGTGAGTCCTCTCCTTAATGCTATGTGGCAGAACAAGCAGGCCCATCTTCAGCTTCCAGCCTTGACTTCCCTCAATAATGGGCTGTGACCTAGATGTGTAAGCCAGACTCTTTCCTGCCTAAGGTGCCTTTGGGCAGTGGGAAGCCAGAACAGTGCCACAAGACTGTTAGCTACAGTAACAGAGAACCACAGTACTGTCTATGTGGCACACTGTAGCTCACGGGTGGTTACTGTGTCTTTTACAGATGTGGGAACTGAGGTAGAGGTGAGGCAAGCAACCTGGCCAAAGTTTTATCAATAATAAGTCTCAGGCTTGACCCAGGTTCCTAGGAGACTACTCAGGTCCAGATGAGCATTCCCTGAAACCCCGAAGGCTGTCTCTGGCCAGGACAGATCAGCAAGACAGTCCCGATAATGCAGTTGGTGGCATAGGGAGGTGGTGGCAGCTTTAAGAGGCAGGGCTTTCTGAGAAGGCTTCCAGAAAACTGAAGGAGACAGTAAGTAGACCCTCTGCTTCTTTCTCTTACTTTCCCTGACTAGTCACCCAGGTGTGTTGATGTTTATCCTGTGTGAGAATGAACAGCTTTTCCTATGCAAATGCCATTTGCTCCTCTCTGGCAGATTCATTTCCTGTTCTTAGCCTGTGTTCCATGGTTAGCTCCTTTTCTTATTCGTCTCCAGGAACTTTTTATATATTGAGGCTCTTGATTGCAATAGGGCTCCACACCAGTTTCCAGAGCTGCCATAACAAAACACCAATGGCAAACTTAAAAAAGAAACAGAAATTATTTTTTCTCCCAGATCTAGAGGTTGAGAGTTCAAGATCGAGGTGTGGGCAGGGATGGCTTCTTCGGTGCTCTTCTCTATGGCTGGTGGGTGGGCTCTTTTGTGCTGTGTCCTCCGGTGTTTTCTGTTTTGTGTGTTCACATTTTCTCCATGTGTTAAGAGCAACAATAATCCATTGGATTCAAGCCAATATTAGTGGCCCCATTTTCGCTTAATTCCCTGTTAAGTGACTATGTCCAGGTGCAGTCACCTTTCAGGATCCTGGGGGTACCAGGGCTTCAACACAGGAATCCAGGTCACCCAGTTCAGCCCATGTCAAAGCCTCACATATTTTCTATTCCCCCCCCCTTACACCCATGTATTTTTCTTATTCATTGTTCAGAACAAGTTTCTTAGATCTCTGAACTTGAATACATGGGGCACATCTACTACGAAACTGCTGCTTCTCTCTCCTCCCCCTCCCCCCTAGTCTGTCTTCTGAGACTGGGGTCTCACAGGAAAGGATGCAGCAGGCTTTGAAGTTCCTCTGGCCTGAAGTGCTGGCGCCGACAGGCAATCCAGTGACCTTGGGCATCACTTTGCCCCATCAGCATCTCAGTGTCTCTGTAAATGAGCTAAAGATAGCTGGCGGCAGGGCTGTAGGACGAGTGAGATGATGTCTGCAGTGTGGGGCTCCCCGCCTGGTGTACACAGGAGAGGCTCACACACTACTGGGACTGTCTTGGTAATCTATCACGCACCCAGGGCATGGAAGGAGTCAGGCCATGATGCCCTGGTTGCCCATAGAAAGAATTGAATAAAACAAATGTAGCCTCAAGTCCTCATGCGTGATCACTGGGGATCGATAGCCAACCAAGGGCTCCTTGGAGGATACCATACTGCCAGGGAGACATGCAGTTTGGCACAGATGGCAGCAAGCCAGAAGGAGTGGAGGAAACCCAGAGCAGGCCAGAAACTTCTGACTACAGTGGGAACAGGCCCAGGGTAGCTCTAGGGGATGACTGGAGGGAAAGGAACTTGGTAGCTTTGCACTATCTCCTCCAGGTCTTGCTGACACTCACATACAATGCATCACTGGCCTGGCCATACAGAACAGGAGACAGACAGGAGGCTGGAAGCAGAGCTCAGGCAGGAAGCAAGTGGAGAGAGTTCTGCATGCCTGTGCCCGGTTGGAACTATCTTGGAATGGTGGCTGAGTGGAGGTGATGAATACTGCCTGTCCATCAGCCTGTCAGGGACAGTGTTTCCTGAGCAAACCAGGACTTCACAGTTCACTAGCTGGCTTCTTATGGGGAAAGGATCCTATCTCTCATCTATTCAAGAGTCTCCCTTGGTACCTCCACCTTCATGGTCTAGAGGACACAGGTCACTTTGGTTCTGCCTTCCCTGCTGACCCAGCAGAGCCTGCGTTGTCCACCACGGCAAGAAGAGCTGTGATGAGGCTTGCATGTTCCCAGAGGCCACCCCAAAATGTACAGCTGCTTTTCATGGATCTCGGGGCCAGTGCCCTAGTGGGGGCCCTTTGTATTTCTCTGTACTCCAAATAAGGCAAAAATTTTTCACCCTGGAAGACATCTGTGTGTGTGTGTGTGTGTGTGTGTGTGTGTGTGTGTGTGTGTGTGTGTGTGAGAGAGAGAGAGAGAGAGAGAGAGAGAGAGAGAGCATGCACGCATACCCATGTGCATACATGCATTCACATGGTTGATTTTTGATTGTTTATCATTTTCCAACTTATGCCTTGAGACAGGATCTGTCATTGAGCCCAACATTCACTGAATTGGGCAGACATGGCAGCCACTGAGCTCCAACCTGTCTCCCCAGGGCTATAACAGATGTGTGCCGCCACACCCACCTTTTTCACTGGGGTCTTCATGCTTACCTGGCAAGCACAGAACTGACTGGGCCCATTCCTCAGCTCCTCCAGGAGGTCCATTTTTAATATCGGACTTTATAGGTCTTTTTGAGTTGGTGGGAGGAGATGGCTGGCTTAGGGTCATGGTCCAAATGCTTTCAGACTGAGATGGGTTCCTCTTGCTCCCTTGGCATGCATGCGGATATTGGGGACTGTCACTGCACTGCATATGGCTGAACTCTGGGGAGGGTCTTGGCCACTGTAGCAATCGCCCTCCATATCCCTCTACAGCCAGAGGAGTCCATAAGGCTGTTAACTCACATATAATAACCCTTAAACACTGCCATTAGCTCACCTCTCATTCCTGCAAACTGCCCAGGAAGGCTCTTGGCTTGATCGATGGCTGCTCTTAAGTCAGTACACAGCCGCTCACACACTCGGCCTGAAGCCTGTGTGCAGTGTTGCATATAGACCCACAGTAGCATCAAAGTAGGGTCTGGTTTACACCCTAGGTCTGCACCCAGGACAGTTGTCTCTTGGATAAGGAGCACAGATTATGGAACAGTAGGTTCAGAGCTGGACTTCTGGGTCCACAGATGTCACTGCAGCTGATGACTCCAGCAGAGCCAGTGGCTTGATCTCCAGTCCCCTGTCCTTTTGCTACCCCTAGTCCCCAAGTACATGAGGAGTGACCACATATCAGGGTTCACATGTGGGGTGTGACACCTTTCTACAGGAAACCCTTAGGATGATATTATGGTGTGGATTCTGACCATTCACAGATGGGAACCCCAGGACAGAATTGGTGACCAGCTTACAACAAGCTAGGATTCATAGGTGCCACTATTTCCTGAAGAAACCTGGGCTCTGGGATAGCTGTGGAGTGTTGGGGCTGGTAGTTATGAGAACAAGGTAGAGTGGTTTGAAGCCGGGAAGGGAGCTGAGTGCTTCGTGGGCTCTCTGGTTTGCAGTCAAGGGCACGGCACTCACCCAGAAGCTGCACACACGTCCACGCTGCACTTGGCAATGGACAGTGTTAATATTTAATGAGCCGAAGTGGCTGCGGGGGAACTAATGTTTGCTCAGCAATTCACGCTCCCCCTCCCCAGAGGCTTGGGATCCATGAAGGATCACAATGGCCTGGAGGAAGCCCCAGGCTGAGGTCCCCTCAGGTAGAACTTAAAACAGAGCCCATATGTAGAGCAGCTGTGTTGCTAACATGAGTCATGGAGCCTGACCCTATATCAAGCCAGAGAGAGTAATCAAGAAAGACACCACTGTCTGCAGTGTCCACTAACACGAGTGTTCCCTGCATACCAGGATGGGTGTCCTGGTGGTAAAACGTGTTGTCCCAAGACAGGAGCATGTTTGCAAGTTTGAGGCCAATACGGGCTATAGAGTGAAACCCCTGTCTCCAAACACAATAAAATGGATCTCATGTCTGTGGCTATGGCTCAGTGGGTAGAGTTGTTGCTAAGCATGCGTGAGACCCTGGGTTTGGTCCCCAGTATTGTAGAAACAAGAGTATGGTAGGGCACACCTGTAATCCTAGCATCAAAGAGCTAAAGGCAGGAGGATCCAAGATTCAAACTCATCCTCGGCTACATAATGAGGTTGAGGCCACTCTGGCTACATGGAACCCTGTCTCAAATAAATAAACAGATACAAGATGAGCTGGCAGCTGTTGTCCATGTGCTACGTGCTTGGTAGGAATCGTGCACTGTGTATTCGTTGGAATAATTTTCCAAGTGGAGTTCCAGACAGAAGCGAGAGAATTGTAGCTGGTGATCCAGACACTGGGGGGTTTGGGGACACACAGTCAGACCTGCAAGTGTGAGGACTATGGGTGCTGGGGAGGGGTGGTGTAGGACCTGGAGCTGGGACCTGCCTGCCTGGTGGCTTTATCAGCGACGAGTCCCAGCAATGGATGTGATGCAGCCTTGGGGGGTCCTTTTCTGGGCCAAAGGACACACTCCCAGAGATCAAGAGAGGGGGCCATGAAGGAAGGTAGAGCCTGGGCTGGACGTTCTGCTGAGGGGTGGGGTTATATTGTCTCAAAGAGGCCTGACCATGAGTAGAGCTTCTGCCAGTGTGGGACAAGGCAGATCTGCGGCTCCCCCAAAATGCACTTGAACCCCACTGACTAGCTATAAATGACTCGCCTGGGGCAAGTTCTTTAATTAATGGCTCAATAATTATAAAAATAGCCGCTATGGGGCCAGTGGGGTGGCTCTTGCAAAGAACTCAGGTTCAGGTCCCAGCACCCCTATGTAGCAGCTCTGCACCTCACCCTCCCCACCCCAACCCCACAGCAAATGTCAGAGGCAGTGTTTGAACCCAGAGTGCCGGGCTCCAGAGCCCATCCTTTGTGGACCTACCATGGCAGCCTTTCTGAAGGCTGGGGTGATCTTGTTTGTCTTTGCCGGGCAACTTTCCATCTGTCTGTGGTTCTCAGGGGCTGCAGATTAGTTCTTTGATCTACTTGTGTTCTTGGGTTCAGAGAACAGGGATATCAGAGCAGGTGAGGACCATCAGAAATGCAAGGGATGGGAAAGGAAGGTACTCGGGCTGGAGGCAGGCCACGGGCATGGAAAGAGCCAGAGAGGCAACAGCAGGTTCCTTTTTGGGGAAAGCTGTGTGTGGGAGCACGGGTCAGAGCAGTGATGTGGGAAATGAAATGGTGGAGGTTTTATCTGAGAAGTTTGGGGAGTCAAGACTCCCCATCTTTGCTAGAATCACCTCAGCATCGGTGGACTCCATCTGTGATCAAAGAGTCAGGCCCCACAGAGTGGTCCCAGCCCCCAGGACTTAATTGTGATTGGCCAAAGGCTAAGATAATTTCTTCTGTTAGCAATTGGTTGCAGCATAAGCAGAGGAGACAGTTCTAACCAATGATAGAAATTCTGCCGGGGAGCGACTGGAGACACCTGGAAGGAGACAGCCCCCCTTTTCTGGACTGAGTTGTATCTGCTGTACCCAGGCGATGGCTGGAATCACAACAGCCATCTTGCAGCTATGAGGTGAACTAGGCTTATAGGCAGAGGGAGGAAGAAAAGAATGACAGGCAAGATTGGAACCTTGAGAAGGGCCTGGGCTAGTGAATAAATCAGCCCTAAAGTTCCCAGAGCTCAGAAGTGCTGGTGTAAGGTAATTTTCAGCATCGTTTAAGACATTGTCAAACCCCTGTTGGGGTTTCCTGTTACCTGATCTAGAAGGAGCTACCTTACACCTTGCATTAATTAAAGTTGATTAAGCATTGATTATTCCTGGAGAGAGTCACAGGTGTATTTTACCTCACAGTAACACAGTAGAAATGAGGACTTGGCTTGTCTCAATCAGTCTCGGAAACCTTCACAAGACACTGGGGCCTGGGGCTCAGCCACAGGGGTCTGGAAGTCTGAGATCACAGTGTGGTTGGGTCAGTTCTGTGGTTCTTTGTGTGTGTGTGTGAGAAAGACAGAGAGACAGAGACAGGAAATGAGAGATGGAGAGGAAGAAAAGGGGAATTCTGCTTCTTATAAGGACACCAATTCTATCAAATGGGGCTCCACCCTCATGAACTCATTAATGCTCTGACTCCAAGTGCAGTCACTCTGGGGATTGGAGCTTAGTGTGCAGATCTGGACGACTCACTTTGGTCAGAGCCATTAAAACTCATAGAAGGGATGTAACTTCTCCAAGGACCCAGCTTGCAAGAGGACAGAGCTGAGATTTCAGCACTGGTTTGACTGAATTCATTTCAGACGTGCACTCTGTGTGTGACAAGTAGTGTGTGTGTGTTGTGTGTGTCTTGTGTGTGTGTTCCTGTGTGTCCCACATATAACCCTTATTCTAGTGGTAACAGCAAGTGACCTTCCCTGAAACACAATAGTAGGTGGAAACCCACAAGCAAGGGGGGGGCCCACACATGGGCAATGACATGCATGCATCTACACTCACATACATGCATCATACATGCACACATAATTTTATTTTTTAAGATTCTTTGCCTTCGATTGTACCTTCACCTCACTTCAGGCTCAGATGGCTACAGAGTTGCTCCTGTTTCTGAAGTTCGGGTTTTATTTTTCTAGAATTTCTATAGATCCAGGCAATCTGTGTCTTAGGGACCTGGCTTATTTCTCTCAGCATAACGCATTTCAGATTCAACCCTGTGTGGGCATGAATCTATAAGCTCCCCCCAAGGCGTGTAGTATTCTACGGTGAACTAGGTCAGATCTGCGATTGTCTCAATGTGACCTGCGACCTTCCTGAGGTCAGACTGTTTGTTGCTTTCTGTATCCCATTTGCTCTATGCAAGAATCCCACATCACCTGTGTTGCTCGCCAGAGCTAACACACGTGGCACAGGGTTTCTGCTCCAAACAGCTCTGGTCCCTTAGTGTCACCAGAGAGCCTGTGCCTTGAGGCCCCGCCTCATCCCAACTCCCCTTCTTTACAGCCAGTGCTTAGCATCTTCACAGATGGACGCTTAGTCCTCTTTCTATCTAGTCCCAAACCTTCATGCTTCATTAAGGCCCTCCTGACACTGCTGAAGAGCTGGGCGCTTTGAAGTGGGAAATATCTGAGATTGAAAGAGCAGGGCATGACTGTCAACCAGCGGGCAGTTTGTGGAGCCTCTTGCATTAGGATCAGAATACATTCCTAGTGCATGAACTGAACCCATTCCCTACAGAGGAACACCTAACTCAGCCTTGACCATGGGGGGAGGGACTCAGACCTACCTCAACTGGATATGCCAGATTGAACTGATTCACCTTGGGATTCCTTGCCCTCCTTGGGGAAGGGATGGGGGATGGGGTGAGGGGGAGGTTGAGGGAGGACTGGGAGGAGGGAAGGGAGGGGAAGCAGTGGTAGATGCAGGATAAAAAGAAAGAGAGCGACAGATGTGAGTACATGGACAGACATCACTCCCCAAGTCATGGGGTAGACACGTCCCTGCCACCTCCCCTTCCCCCAACTCCACAGAGTTCGTACCCTTGTGTCCGCGCGGAAGGGATTCTTTGCAGGCAAAGCTATTCAGGCTCCCTTGTGTCATCTTCTTCCTCCAGGAAGGAAGCGAGACTCACATCAGCTGCACACTGGTCCTGTATTTTCACTCTGGTTCCCATACTCCCATATTCTGCCATTCACCAGAGGCCCAGCAACTTTCAGGCATTCATGGTGGTTACTAGATTAGCCCCCAAATCAGTCGGGTTTATAGGAATCCTTGCTGGGGGGTGGGTCAGCCTCCACACGACCTGCCCTTGGATGGTGAGTACCTGTATAAAAATATCACATCTGTAAGGCTCAGACTCAAACCAGGTAAGATCAGAATGGCTCACTTCTCCCCAGCTCTGAGAGTCTGAAAAGTGATGCCTGAGACCTACATCAGGAAGAACACACTGAAGCCCTTCCTCCACCGCTATGTGGAGTGACGTGTGACAGGTGACAGGTTGCTTTGTCCTGTTAGCATTGCCCCAGCACAGCCACCTCACTGTTCCGCATTCAGTCTTGTCTGCCTTCCAGGGGTGAGAAGATGCTCAGGCTCAGTAGGTCCTCAAGGAGATGGCGTTCTAAGTCATTGTCAACCATAAACTTAAAGGGAATATCACCGCTAACTCGAGAACCAAGAGAGCTTTAGGGGCCTCTCTCGGACTCCAGCGGTCAGCGAGCAGACTTTTACAATATTTACAACAATGTGTGTAGTCACACCTTGGGTTTGTAGAACACTGCAGGCCTTGACCTCTGCCCTTCATCTAGTTGTCCAGGCTCTCCCAAGTATGGCGGCGGTGTGGCTGATTTTAACGGTCAACATGACACATCCCATGATAGCCTGGGAGGAGACTCCTACTCAAGGATAGTGTGGCCAGGTCTACAGAAGACTGTCTTGATTACCTTAATTGATGAGGGAAGGTGCCGTCTGAAAGAGGGTGGTACCTGACCCTCCTTGGGCCCCTGAACTGTATAGGAGTGGAGCAAGCTAGCTGAGGTGAGCGTCTGTACGCCCATTCTCCCTGCTCTTAATTGGGATGCGATGTGACTGGCTGCTTCATGCTCCTGCCTCAATTTCTCCGAAATGGATTACAACCTGGAATCACGAGTGGGAACAAATCCTCTCTCCTCTAAGATGATTTCTGTCAGGAGTATTTTGTCATAGACGCTGGACATAAACAGGGTGGCCATGATATTGTTTCTCTTTATCAGGGGTATGAGCGGAGCGGTGTGCTTGCAGAAATGGTGGCCTTGAGGGCCAGAGTCAGAACCAATCCAAAAGAAATAATAGACACCTTCCAGATAGCCTAGGGCTGGACAGCTGGGCCTTGGGGTTTGGCTTCCATCCAGAGAATTCCAAGAAGATCACAGGGTCCCAAAATGGCTTCTAAGCCCTATGGTGTGCACATATGTCCAAAGGAAATGGATTATGTTCCTCCTTGGCACGCTGACCTTGGTAGGTTTTCCCCAGCCTTGCTTTGTCCCCTTGGCTCACACTTTCAAATGTGCTTGGTGACATGCCTACACCTCATTTGTTTGTGTGGCACCAGGAATGATGGATGCCTTCTTCTCTCCCTGCTTAGGCAGGCAGAACCCTTTATAGCAAGGGCGACTGGAGACTTAGGGAATTGGACCAAGAGGGGACACAGCTACTTTGGAAAGCAACATTCAGTAAGCTACTGGGGTGGTTGGAGAAGTCTAGAAATCGGGGTGTGGATATAGAGGGGCAAGAGTCATAATGAGCAAGAAGTCCCCTGACAGCCACTGACAGCCCCCAGCTGATGACTGTGGGCTGGCAAAGAAGAAGGGGTGTGGGACGGCTTCTTTGCTTTACAAGCTCTCTTGTCAGTGATGGGTAGTGGCTTGGATTTCAATCAGGTGAGTAGCCTATGACCTTGAAGTGTGAGGTTGTAGGGAAGGAAAAAGAAAAGAGAAAAAAATTTATGGAGAGAGAGACTGAACTCCTACTATGTGCAAGGCCGCAGGGCCCTCCCCCAGAGGAAGCTCTCGTGGCAGTTCAGAACTGCACAGCCAGGACTCGCTGGTCCTTCAAGTCACTCCTAAACTGTACTTTCTCCATTTATTGCTGAGAAAATTGAAGTTTGAAGAAGGTCCTTTGCCCCAAGAAGGGACCAAGATTTCAGACAAATGCCTGTCTTGGGGCCCAGTCCCCCCTCCTATTGAAGGACTTGTTCAATTCCCCTTAGTTTCTCTCATTTGGGTTTAGGGGGTTGGGGCTGCTTCAATAGGCTCATGCTGACACAGAGAACTCAGCCTGGTGCAGAGTGGCACTCTGGGAGCTGAGACCGGAGAGTGGAGTGTTCGAGGCTAGCCTGAGCTAAAGGAGGTGGGGGCACCTCTTCCTAGTCTTCTTTCTCTTCATTTGCTGTAACTTTCATTGATGTTACCCTGGGTCACGTTCTGTACCCACCCCAACCCCCGTTTCCTACCCTGGAGTATTGGCCCCCAAGTGACAGGGGCATCTAGGTCCTGGCACAGGAGGAGCAGTGGGTTCTAAGCTCAGGGATGCCTGTCCCCGCCCCCTTCTCTTTGAGCCTTGGAGGGCATAAGTTAGATAACCGTGACACCTGTTTTAAATTAGCCTTCAGAAGCCTCCGACAGCTGAGAAATTATTTAACAGGGAAAGAATTGAGTACATGAATAAATATTAATATTAAATCACAGCGTCTCTCGATTTGAGGGGAAGGGAGGGGGACTTGGCAAGAAAAAGAGGCAGCCTCAGTGGGAAGATGCCACTGAGCCTGGAGTGAGGACAGCCCATCGGTCACCCGGTCCTGTCAGAGCCACATGGGGACTCCATCTGTCAAGGAGGCCGGCAGGTGGCAGAGGTGACTTCTGAGAGTCTCGTGATGGCTCAACAGGTGTCTAATCTGAGCTCTGGCCTCAAGCTTAGGCTATGGTGGAAGGGACAATGCCTGTGTGTGGGGGGGGGGGGCGTGGATTCCCACCCCAGATCTGCTGCCTGCCGTGGCCTCTGTGACCCTTCCCCCACATAACAGTGCTGCTGTGTACATTCAGTGAGGGCTTTGATGTAAAGACAGCACTGAGCCAGGCTGAGTCCTATCTGCCTGCAGGTACAGGGGCTAACCTGGGCTTTCAACATAATGAAAAACTTTCTGCTGGAACCTGATAGAGGCACTGCCTCCCTGGTCCACTTGGGTGTCTGAGGGCACATCCAGAGAAGTGGGAGAGGCTGTCCCAGACTGGGTGGGAGGTTCCAGAACAGGTAAAGTGCCTAACGGCTGGGAGCATTTGGAGGCTGATTCCATTTTCATGCCTACATCATAAATCAATATAAAGCCACATCCAGTTACTATGTATAATAAAATTGTAAACACAGGTAGTGCTTTCTGCTTTCACAGCTGGCCGGAGGGATCCTTGAGGCTCTGAGAATCCACCTAGCACCCCAAAACTCAAGGTCCTGATGGCTGATCTTTTTCACCCACGTACCAATTCCAACATTTGTCTCCATGACCAAAAACTTTGCAGAAATGGTGTGAAGAAGGGAGGTTTGGTTTGCAAATGGCTGGGGGGGGGGCGGTCAGTCTGTGGCCTTATAGTTCTGTGTCTGGGCCCCTGGCAGAGCTGGGCATAATGGTGGTTGGAGCATGTGGGAAAGAAGCTGTTCAGCTCATGGTGGATAGACAGCAGAGAGGAAGAAGGGGCATCAGGAACTGGTACAACCCTCAAAGGTACCCTCACCCCCACTAACATGCTTCCTCCAGCAAGACTTCACTTCTCCAAGTTTCCAGAACCTTCCAAGCTGAGAACAGGTAATTTAGCCTGTGAGCTTGTGGAGGGCATTGCACAGTCAAGCCATAGGGCCTGGAACACCACCCCCGCCCCTGGTATTGGAGCATCTGGCCCCTTCCCCTTGGGGCTTCCCTTCCATGTGCCCACCCCAGTGACACCCTTCCAGGACTTTTGATCAATATAGCCCCTTCCCCCTTTGCTTAATGCTTCTAACTCTGCTGATTTTCTTCTTGGAACTACTACTTCCTAACTCTACAGTATGTACAAATATGTAGAAAAGACATATGGACTCAATGGGCATTGCAGAGGCTTCCCAGGTCATAGTCCACTTGGCTGAAGCCCCTGAGGGTATTCACTTGGTCTCGTCCACTCTGAGTCCTTGGCTTCTACCTCAATGAACAAATGAATGAACAAATGAATGAGGTATGTCTGACACTAGATACACACTATTTTGTTCCTGGTACTTTGGCCTGTGCAGTTCTTACACTCTGTGCAGGAGGTATCTGCTTTTAGGGATACTGAGGCTGGTGTATGACCTGGAGGGGACTGGAATCAGTACAGCAATGGCTTCCTGTGGCCCAACATTGTGGGAGAGTCCAAGGTGTGGGGCTGGGAGAGACTCAATCAGTAAAGTGCTTTTTGTATATGCATGAGGACCTCAGTTTGTTCCCCAGAATCCATGTAAAAAGCCAGGCCAGTATAAATGTGTGCATTTATGCTGGGGAAGCAGAGACAGGTAGGGACAGTGCCTGGGGAATGACTGTAATAAGAGGTTTCTGGCTCAGACTTTCGGGCCTAGCCTCAAGGTTTGGACCCACAGACCCACAGACCCTCAGAGACACACAGATGTTTACATTAATTTTAGGCTGATTGGCCTAAGGCCCAGGCATATAACTTGCTAATTCTTTACTCTTAAACTAACCCATGATTCTTATCCTGTTCAGCCATGCGGCTCAGTACCTTTTCTCAGAGCAGCATGGTTGTCCTCTGCTTCTTCTGGCTTGTCTTGTCTGGAGTCTCTGTGGCATTTCTGCTCTGTTCTTCCTGTTCCCAGAGTTTTCTTAGTCTGGTAGCCCCGCCCACACTTCCTGTCTGCCTTTGGCCAATCAGCACTTTTTATTAAACTCAGACAGGACAATTATTTACTATGTAATATCATCAATCCACTAAAAATGACACCCAAGGTTTACCTCTGGGCTATACTCACACACACTCACACACACACACACACACACACACACACACACACATGCATGCACGCACGCACATGCACACAGAGAGAGAGAAACACATGTACCTATATACATCTGTGTATGCACACAGAGGAACATACACATACTTATGTACATATGTGCACATGCACACACATGCGTATGAAATAAAAAGAAGAAAACTCCAAGATAACGAGCAAAAAGGGGACCTGGAAGGTGACACAGGGAAGGACAAGTCTGTAAGGAGGGTGACTCAGTTTCCCTTCCTACTCCAGATTCAGTGTTCTGGTCACTGTCTGCTTCTGAGCCTTCGAGACTCTTTGTTGGAATTTGGGAAACCATACCAGTCAAGAGTGGAAGCTAAAAGACCAGCTTCACTCTGGCCCTATGTCCCTGTCAGGGAGGGGACACATTACAAAGGCCCATGGCATCCATCCTTGTGGCCTCCATTCATCTTGCCTTTGACCTGGCCTCTCACTGGGTTGGCCTTTCCTCTTCCTCCTGCTCTCCTACTTCAGCTTTGGGCCTGGCACCTATGGGTGCTGGTGATCTTCCTGCTGTCATGAGAACACGCTTCATGTCCCCATTCTCCATGCCACCTAATCTCTCTGCTCCACCACACGATGAGGCAGGCACCATCCACCTCTGCTTCTTGTCTGCTTCATGCTGTGCTGCAGATGTAACAGGGTGTACTCATTTGGAGTGCAGCACTCTGGCTCAAGCAGGGTACTAGTCATTCTCTCTGTACTAATCATTCAGAAAAAGCAACTATTGGGTGGCTGGAGGAGGCCTTCTCTGGAAATGGTCACCTTGCTCCTGTCTCTGCAGACTGTGGAGGACCTGCCATTACCTTTGGTTCCATGGGACCAGTTTCTGGACATGGGCACTTGTGGGCCTTTGTTAAGTTCAAGTTCCCATCTCAATGGAACTTACTGTCATCCACTGAGTAGAGATGGGCTGAGTTCTCTGTCTGGTGAGTTTGGCTAAACTTGAAGGAAGCAGACTCAGAGTTAAAAAACTTGCCCAACATCGCACAGATAAACTATACTCAAATGTGAGTCTGTGGATATTTGCTCTATAACACAAACCCTTGTTTATAGGATCTGAGTCTTCTTTTTGTTGAAGCAAAACTTGGAGTGTCTGGAAGATAAAGATTCTTGACCAGAAAATGAGAAGTTCCTATTTTCTGAAATATATCTTTTGAGGGTCATCTCTTCCTGCCATTCCTGAGTCCTGTGTGCCTCAGACCGACTGTCCTCATACCTGGGATTTCACCATCTTCTACGTGACTCCTGAGTCTCAAATAAACCTCTACCTATACTGTCTTAGTCATCACCAATGGATGGATGGGTTGATGGATGGATGGATGGATGGCTGGGTCATGTAGTCAGGGTATATGGCAAGATGGATAAATAAAAGAATAGACAATGGACAGATGGATGGATGGGAGAATAGACTGAAAAGGAATGAACAGATGGAGGCACAGATAAATGGGTGTATGGATGAATGAGTGAATGGGAAGATGGATAAATAGTTGGATAACTAATTGAATAGATGAAAATATGAATGAATGGGTGAATCAATGATGGATGGATAAATGAGAGGATTGATATATAAATGATGAATAGATTAATTATGGGTGAATGAATGATGGGTGAATAGAGGTACATTTAAAGAGTAGATGGATAGATGGGAATGGGTTGATAGTTGGATCAATGATTAGCAGTTAGATGAATGGTTAAAAGACAAGGGATGGATGGATGGATGGACAGACGGATGGATGGATGGATGGACGAATGGATGGATGGACAGACAGACAGACGGACAGATGGACGGATAGATGGACAGACGGATGGATTGACGGTTGGACAGGCAGATGAATGGATGGACAGATGGATGGATGGATGGATGGATGGATGGATGGATGGATGGATGGATGGATGGACAGACGGATGGATTGATGGTTGGACAGGCAGATGAATGGATGGACAGATGGATGGATGGATAGATGGACAGATGGATGAATGGACAGATGGATGGATGGGTAGACAGATGGATGTATGGACAGATGGATGTATGAATGTATGTATGTATGGATGGATGGATAGATGGATGGATGGATGGATAGATGGATGAATGGACATCACCTACAACTCACTTGAGCTCTGTCTTCTGGTGAACAGGACATTCAGGGGAAACTAAAATGCCTGCATATGCCATACTCTGGCTCAGAAAATCAGCTCTATATAATTAAATGAAGTAGTGAGACTTCAGCCCATAGAGTTTGAAGCATTTTTTCTTCCAGATCTGGGATCTGTCCCCTTTGTACTCACTGTGTGTAAGGAAGCCCATGGCTGTGAACTGGCAAAGCTTTATGTAGGTGACATCTCAAGGTATCTGGCAAAAACTGAATGTATTCATACAAGATATATGACAGTCAAAAGAATTTTCTAGGAATGAGGAGGAGCTGGCCACCGGTACGGATGGGAGTGAGGTCAGAGATGAGCCAGAAAGCTGACAGTGCTGTGAGAGTCACACCTGTCATTATGGCTGCTAGCCCTAAGCTCAGCAGCTTAACACACTCATGATTCTTAGAGCAGGAGTTGACTGAGGTAAGGTGCAGTGACTGGAGCTCAGCTCCACTGGGATATCTGAACTGTGGGTCCAGTTGTCTGGGCTCAAGGCTGCAGGCTGAATCTATTCTGGGTCTTCAAAAAGATGATGCTCCTCTCAGAAGAGGGCAGGAGGATGCCACATTGCCATGCGTATTCGAAACATTTGCTTGTCCCTGATACCACATTGACTTTATAAAACAAATCACATGACTGAGCTCTGGCTTGATGGGATGGGTAAAGGAAAGGAGTGAGTTGAGGTTTACTGACCAAGGGTCCAGCCACTCAGTCACAAGGTGGCTCACGGTTAGGATTAATGGCACATTGACTCTTATCAGCTATGTTAATTCGAATAGACAATTTTTCCTGTGTGTGCCTCAGTTTCCTGTTTCAAAGTCAGACATCACTGACTAAGGTCTGTTCAATTGTGTGATAGCAATGAGTTTCAGGCTATAGTACATCTAGTGTACATCTGCCTCAGCCAGAATCTCAAAGATGACGAGGGATGATCTGATCTCACCCTCACCATCATTTCTGCTCCCGCCCCCTGCTTTGCCCTCCCTTCCCCATGTTGAGGCTCTCCCGTCTCCCATTCCCCCTCCCCAGTGTCTCCACTCTCTTCAAATATTAGGAAATGTCCCCAAGGTCCCTGATCTCGGTCATGGTTAAGCCTAGCCTGAAAGATTTGCTTGCTTTAATCTTTCCATGTAAATTAATCTTGCTGAACCTTTAATCATTCTCCTCAAATGAGATTCAGATGAGACACATGTTGGGGCTCCGCCGCCCATAAGCTGCTGATAGGCTGCCATGCTGATAGGGTCCTTGTCTTACAAAGAGGGCATACATGGTTGCCTAGAGATGAGAAGTTTCTGAGCTTCAGGAACGCACACCCAAACATCTGTCCAAACTTCAATGTGTGTGGGGGGCAGGGGGGTATCCATACCCATATGTTTCTTGTAGTAGTAACTGGGTTATAGACATACAACCTCCCATAGCCAGCTCCTATTGTCACCAATTGGCCACCATCTATCCCTGTGTGGAGTGAATGGCAAGTTTCTTGTCCTCAGCATGAGGGAACCCCTTAGAGCAGCAGTTCTCAACCTTCCTAATGCAGTGACCCTTTAATACAGTTCCTCATGCTGTGGTGAACCCCCAAACATAAAATTTATCATTTTGTTGCTGCTTCATAACTGTAATTTTGTACTGTTTTAAATCATAATGTAAATATCTATATGTGACCCCTGTGGAAGGATCCTTCCCCCTCCGAAGGGGTCAAGATCCAAAAACTGAGAACCAATCTTTTATAGCATTCTTTTCAATAAGGCAGTAGGGCCTCATTGTAGACTATGGGTTCTAATCCCAGGTGGACACTTTGGGCATGAATGAGTGGCCCTATGTGGTCACCTGCAAAATGGGTGATACTTCTAAGAATATTTGGCTCAGAATTGGCTTAGGAAAGGTGCCATGACCTGGGGCGGGACATGAAGGAACAGGGACCAGGTAAATAAGTCCTGGAAGCGAATGAATAAGTGATTGGGGAATAGATATAGACTTTCCATCTCTCCATCTCTCTCTCTCCTCTCTCCCTTTCCTTTCTCCCCCCCCCCCTCCCCGACTTCCCATCTCTCCCTCTGTGACCAGCAGCCCGGCCGTGATTCTTAGAGCTGCCAGATTCCATCCAGTCTCTCTCTTAAATGTCTAGAGCTGCCCAGCATGGCCCCTCTATCCCCTTTCTGTTTTCTGTGAGTCATTCCCCTGCATCAGCTGATGGCCAGATCTTTACAAAATAAGTCATGGTCCCTTCCTCCATCTTTGGTGGACTTTCCTATTTATAGAACGAAGCCCAAAGTCTATAAAGGGCTCTGGTGTCACCCCGTTTTACAGAAGGGGAACTAAAACCCAGGAAACTCCAGTTCCAGAGCCAAGCTTACGTTTCTATTTAACTTCTGAGGCTCTCTGCTGCCTCCAGCCATGCCAAGCTGCCTTGGCTATCTGGACTCACAGGCTCCAGCCAGTCTCAGAGCCTCACACATCTCTGTCTCCTCTCGTGATCCAGTCACCCCTGGGTGACATCTATTGGTCATTCAGGCCACCATTCCCACATTTGTTGAGGGGTTTCCCAGAGGTCTGGGGCCCATGGTCACCCTTTTATATTCTTTCCCGTGACCTTTGGCTTCACATCTGCTTCTAAAGCAAAACCACACAGTGAGCTCTGCGATGACTGAGTTGCCACAGGCCAGCAGTACACAGGGCAGCTACCGAATTTCCACAGCTCTGGAGGAAAGTTCAAGATCAGACATTTGCAGTTCAGCTCCTGATGAGGACTCTTCCTCGATTGCAAATGGCTGCTTTGACTCTGAGTTCTCACAGGGAGAGAGAAATGGGAGGTGTGAGGCTCATGTCTTCCTCTTATAGGGACACTAATCCATCACATGACGTCACCTCCTCAAGGCTTCACGTCCACATTCCCTCATGCTGGGGTCTAAGGCTGATGTATAAGTTATAGAGTGTCACATTCAGTTAATAGCAGGCAGAACATTCTAGATTACTAGTTCCAAGCCCAACTCTTGGTGCTAAGAAACCATGAGGGACATTTGCTGATTGGACAAATGACCAAATTGAAGAAGGCTATGAGACTAAGGGACATGCTTAAGAAATGGCTCAGGGGCTAAGAGGACTCACCATTCTTCTGAAGACCCAAGTTCGATACCTAACGTCCATATTAGGCAAGTCACAACCACCTTTCACTCCAGCTCCATGGAATCTGCTGCCTTCTCTGGCCTCCTCTGGCACCAGCACCTGCACACGTGTGTGTACACACATACACATATGCACTTAAATGAATCTTTTTTAAAAATAAAACAAATGAAAAAAATCACAGTCTTCTTTGGATATAGGCTGAGACTGAAATGGAGCCTCGCCCTCCACCAAATGTCCAAAGAAGTCTGTGGGCACAAAGGAGGCAAGTCGCCACTCAACAAAGATGCATCATCTCTCATTGGCAGCCACACCTCTAGCTGCAAAGCTGTGACTTGTTTGTGGAGTTTTACTTTTTCCTTCTAAACATAGAAACACGTTTGAAAAAAAAAAATAGGAGAGGAAACCATGATGAACCACTCTGATCTCCCAGCCATAAAAGATACTGGAGATGAGAGGCCACCTGTGAAATATTGCCCAGTGATTAGATCTTGAGCGGTGAGATATAAACCATGAATTTCCATCTCCACCTCGGAAATACAGTTTACTGCTGGATCATGGGTGAAGTATGGCTTTTGGGTGGGTGCAAACAGGTAAAATACAATGTTTGATCAGATCACTGCAGAGAGGGTCCGGGTGCTCACCGGGACCTGGGACTCCAGCACAGCCTAGCAAAGGAAATAGAAATCTATGCATGGAGAGAAAATAAAAAAAGAAGTTGATAACAGTGACATTTAAGGACCTCTTGGAAATTGTCAGCATGAGGAGAGGGGACTGGCAAGAGTATGCATGTGCTGTCCTCTGCTGGGTGGTATGATGAGGCAATGCATGGTCTGGCTCCCTGAGTTTTATCCAGCTGATGAGTGGGATCAAACTCATCTTTAGGCTCAAGGCCACAGTAGGGCACCTGCAGAGCTAGAGCTAGGCCAGCAAGCCAAAGTGGCCTCTGGTCTTGGCTTACAGTACATCTCTCTCTCTCTCTCTCTCTCTCTCTCTCTCTCTCTCTCTCTCTCTCTCTCTCTCTCTCTCTCTCTCTCTCTCTCTCCTCATGAAGTAAAAGCTAAATTTAGATACTAACACTTGGCTCAGAGCAACAGCTTAGCATGCCCGGCTGCTGTTTAACACCTAATTTTCCTGGTGATCATGTGATCTGGGTGGTACAGTGGTCACCATGACCAGCCATCCTCAGCCCCGTTCAGAACAGGCTCCTGTCTCAGAGCTTCCCACAGCTGACCCCTAACCATGGTCCAGCTATTGTATCAGAGTCCTCTCAGACCACCTGTGCAGCTTCAGCTCTGTTCCATAGTTCTCGGAGGGACCAGCCCCGCCCACTTTGCTCTTCCATAGCTCATAGCTGCTAACTCAGGAGACCACTAGAATGCCCCTGCATCCCGCTCTTCCTCTGCTACAGTCTTTTCAGAGAGCTCTGCCCACAGCGGACACATAGCACCCTGGATCCTTCCATGGTGCACCCTAGTGCGCAACTGTAGAGTGAGACTGTTGGGGTACCTGTCCCAGGCCACTGGAGGCAGGTAAGCTATGTGTGTACATGTATGTATGTGTACAGA
Source organism: Phyllotis vaccarum (assembly GCA_033318265.1). Lineage (NCBI taxonomy): Eukaryota > Metazoa > Chordata > Mammalia > Rodentia > Cricetidae > Phyllotis > Phyllotis vaccarum. The sequence continues at coordinate 54,968,059 of JARWLC010000003.1, read as the reverse complement.
GGTGTGTGTGTGTGTGTGTGTGTGTGTGTGTGTGTGTGTGTGTGTGTGTGTGTGTACTTAGCACCACTCTGGGCACACCATGAGTTCCTGAACATTCCCAAAATCTCTGACATACTACTGAGCTCAAGCCACTGTTTCTCCCTCCCCTCACTGCAGAGACCCACAAACCTTCCTCCTGTGGTTGCCATAATGCTGTCTGCCCTGGGGGCTGGAACTAGCACTTACCAGATCTTAGCTCTTGCACCGCATTCTCCCTTGGTGTGGGTATTTGGTGAGACCCTGGGAGGGAGGCAGGCACTGGCTTATCTCTCCAGAGCCAGGCGGCTGGCTGGCCTTATCTCAGATTTGAGCTTGTAAAACATGGCTGCTATCATGCCATCTCCCAGAAGGAGTCAGGGTTCTCCCAAAGGGACCTTGTTCTTTTAATCATGACTTGTAATTGGGGAGAGAGTAGGGGGACCCTGCGTGGACTGTAGCAAGTCCACTGAAGAAGCTTGGGAAACTGTGGTCAGGCCTAGCACCATATTGTAATGGCCAGTGTTAGAGCACATGACATTCCTATCTCCTTCTCGTTCCTGAAGGGAGGGTACAGCTAGAAATGGGGGCTGATGGCTTCTAGGAGCCCAGAAGGAGGACATTCTGCAAGAAAATGAAAGCAGGAAACACTCTATCAGCCTGACGCATTCACTCATTTGTTGGCAAGCAGTTACCATGCACAAGGCCCTCTGCAAGGGGCCAGAGCCATGGTCTCAGGGAATGAAAGTTCCAGAACCCCACTTCTGTCTGCTGTGCTTTTGAGCTGTGTGGCCCATGGCTGGTCACTCATCCTCTCTGGATGGCATATGTCCAGTTGGAAGGATGGCCCTCGTGGCATGAGTTTATCATAAGGGACTTCAGAGGTAGTAGATGTGAACTCTGCCTTGCAAACTGTGGGTGCTGTGCTCATCATGACAGAATAAAGTAGATCACAAGACCAGCGATGGCTTGTTGCAGATTCCCAGGAAGTTGGGATGAAGCAGACAGAGTGTGTCCCAGGCAGAGGAAATAGCATCTGCAGGCTGCAGGGAAGGACCCTGGTGAGGGCCTTGCCAGGGGCACAGGAGCGGACAGTCCAAGCTGATCTGATCTGAGGCTGCCTGGCTGGCAGGGGGAGGCCAGGCCCATCTGGCCCTGTTTTTTTCCTGTCACTCTGGGCCCTTTTGTGCCGAGCTCCTGACTGTCACTGCTTCCCCGTGATTCCCTTTGAACTTGGCATCTGTCTGGGGCTCCCTTTGGCCCGCCCTGTGTGTGTAGGCTCAGATCTGTTGGCAATCCTGGCATCTGTTCCAGGGACAGGAGGTGATTCCCACTCCAGCAGCTAAATGGGGAAAGACAGAGCAAGGGCGGGTCCTCCTGAAAGACGTGGCCCTACTTAAGGTGGCACTTACCTGTCCTGAGAACTAGCAGGCAGCTTCTGTCTTCCCTGATTTTTTAGGCCTGCCAATGGTTCCCATTCTCAGCAACATTCTGTCTTGTGCCTGGCTTCAGTAGGAGGGAGTTCGGACACACCCAGTTCTTGCTTAAGGACTAGCAAACCTAGAAGGGAGCACCTCTGCCATTTGCTGACTCAGCTGGGCCTCCAGTGACCTGCCCCTTGCCTCTGTGCAATGTGGATAAGGCCAGGTTAAGCTTACTATGGGACACAACTGGTATGGACTGGTCTGTGGATAGGGGTGGGACACAAAGCCTAACGTCAATCTGCATGTGGTTCCTCCAAGAGACCTTGTTAATCCCTGAACTTCAGTTTCCCCATGCAGAAGATCCAAGAGAGATTAGCCCAGAGCTGATGGGCATCTTTGGTGAGCACATGTGTCCACAAAGTCCTGAGGACCAGATCTGGTGTAGCATCGACACAACATGGGTACTGCCATCATCACCTTTTCCGTCGAGTGTCTTTGGGAGCCTTGTCTATGACTGCTGTAAAAACAGAGGGCAATGGCCCCCCTCTGGGTCACCACTGTCTTAGCACCTGTGATGCTCAGCACCTATTGGGAGCACATTGAAGTGGGGATAGTGAGGAAGGGTAGGGGTGGAGGTGTAACCGGACTCCACGCCCTGACTTCCATTTTGATTTATGCCTGGGCAATCTCTCTCTAGTGAGAATTGTATAGGAAATGGCACACGAGCTTTTCTGGAAAAAAATGCAGGGTGCAGCCCACTGACTTCATTCATTTATTGGAACTCTCACCCGAGCATCTGGGAGTGAGAAGCAGGCCCTGGGTGCCAGGGTCGAAAAGGTCTTATCTTTCTAGCATTTTCACAAGACAGCAACAGCAAGCTGAGGGTCCTAGGGAGCATGCAGCCTTCCATATTCATATTCTTGCACAAATTGAAGGAAGACTGGGTAGTAAAGAAAGCAGTTGGGGCTGAGCCCAGGGGACCAGTAAGGAGGAGGGCCATTTCTGATGAAGGCAGAGTAAAGGTGTGGAGGCATACTGATGGCTGGAGCTTGCTGGGCAGCCATCAGGTGGGATAGTCAGATGGGATAAAATTAGAAAAAAGCCAGAGAGGCTGCTGGCCAAGGAGCCTTTTCTGTTCATCCTACTGACCAAGCCTTGCCTTCGAAGTCTGTGCCTTATTGGATGTGTGCTTTCTCTGGACCCTTGATGTCTGTGTCTCTCTGTGGGCTCCCTCTTTCTGCCTTCCATCCTCTCACTGAGCCCTTCCCTCACCTGGCCTCTCTAGTCTTGGCTTTCTCCAGGCCTGATGCAGGGAGAGCTGTGCTGTCAATCCTGTCATTCTGTGGAGAGCCTTTAGTGTGACGCCTCAGAAAACTGAAACCGGGCTGGGAATGAGAGACACCTGGGTGTTGTGGACCTGGTAGCTGGACACCCCAGTTCTAGGGCAGTGGGACAAGTTCAGGGCTCCATAAAGCCCAGTAGGGATCTAGGTCCAGATATAGTGTAGGAAGGAGGGAGGTCGAGGTTTTCTGGGAGAGGTGGCAGCCAGCGTGCTGATGAGTTAGCTGCTGAGGGGGAGGAGACAGGGAAGGTTACCTCCACAGGAAGGAGCAGCAGATGCTGGGCCCTGCAGCAAGAGCCAGAGCTCAGAACCTCAGAGCAAAGGGCACCTTGGTTGAGGCCCCAGTGAGTGGCAGAAACATGTAGGGAGGCGAGTCGGTGAAGTCTAGGTGAGGTGGAGGACTTTTATTCTTGCAGCTAACACAGGGGTAGGGTGGGGGTGCTATGTTTCTAAATCAAGGGACTAAAGGCACTTAGATCAATTAGAGTCGAATAGAGTGAGACTAGAGGCAGGGAGGCCCAGAGAGGAAGCTTTCCCTAAACAACAAGAGACCAATGGGCTGACAAGGTGTGGAGACTAGAGAAAGCAGGATGTCACCAAAGCGGAGTTCAGTCCTGACCGCGCCCCCCAGACTCTAGCTACCTAACCTCATGGCTAGGGGAAAAGGCTAAGCTTGCGGTCTTGACTTCCTGCCAGGTGGTTCTGTCAGATCTTTGGGTACAATGAGTGATCCAGAGGTTAGCTGTCAGCAAGAGAGCCCAAGGTCTGTCCTCACAGCCACAGCTCGACCTCAGGGACCCTCGATTTCCAGAGGTGTCCTCCAGGGTTCTGGAGCTGATCCGGGGCACATGGAAAGAATTCTCCATTGCCAGACCTGGTATGTCCACTCTGTGTGTGACCTCAAGTAAAATGTATGACAGTGCCAGGGGTGTATTGGACAGATACAGAGTGGCAAATGCTCAAAGCGGCAGTGACTTGTCCCGGGTCATACAGCACTTTGGCAGGGACACTTTCTCACACCTCTAGAGCCCAGGCTGCTGCCTCCATCTTCAGATGTCCTCAGGAAGCTGGACACCCTCACTCCGAGAGCTGAGTCTAGTGGTGCCGTGCAGCTGCAGGAGAGGACAAACTGGCTTCCGCGATTTTCCTGGCTTCCCGGTACCCGGTATATATTTTTTTTCTAATCGGCCCAGCTGCTGATAGTTATCTGGCTTCGCTAGAGAGCGAAAGAGACTTTGTGTCAAATGCTGAAAAATGACTTTTCAGGCAGCCTCTCTGTCTCCTGAAAGGAGGTGACGTGCTCAGAGCATACAAATCGTTCAACAGTCAGGCGTCTCCAGGCGAGGAAGGAGTGTGTTTAGATTGCAAAAACCACTTTCGTCCCTTCCCAAGGTCATGGGCAGGGAACCCAACCGTGCCGTTGCCTGCAGGACATGGAGCCAAGAGCTGGACAGAGTGATGTGGTGAACTAGGTGGACCCAGAGTGACAGGTCCCTTCGAGGCAGGATGTGTAACAGCCCACGAGGAAGACTGACCTTAGATTCAGCTCTCCATCAACCCACAGCAAGCTGTGTGACCTTAGACATATCCCTAGATGTCTCTGGACTTGAAACATTCTCTGTGTTAGGATTTCTCAAATTCTGATTCCAACTAAGCTATTCACAGACCAGGTGTTCTCATAGCTGGTTTTCCTAGGTGCCCGTAAACTTTTAGAGGTTCCCAGGTAGCAGAACATCACCAGCCCCCATACACAGGCTTAGTGAGGAGGAAGGGTGGGCTGAGGGGCACAGGATTCCCAAATCAGACCCTAGAGACTTTAGTAGCTTCAAATTCCAGCTCTGACACTCAGTAGCTGTGTGACCTTGGGCAAGTGTCTTAGCCACTCTGAGCCTCAATTTCTTCCCCATCACCTGTAGCTTGTGGGGGTGGGGGACATGTTGCTTATCTCCTAATCTTACCTGCCTTGACTTCTTCACCTTATGGGAGGGGGGAATAAGAATATAAAGCCCTTCAGTCACTTGGCACCTAGTGGGGAATTTAGCCCTCCCAGAGTTTTCTAACTCTTTGCCTCCCCCCCCCCCAAAAATTTAAAGTTTGGACTTCAAAATGTCTCTGAAGTTGGACAATCCTCTGGAAATCAACAACAAAGATTCTAAGAAATCCAGGCAAAAGGCCCAGCTATCTGTCCCTCCTGAGGAAGAGCACTTCTCTAGCAGGGGACACTCTAGATTGTCAAGTGTCCCAGAGAAGAGAACCATCACTATAGTGAGAACCTAAATGGCCAGGACTGGGGTCAGGTTCCTGGTCTGCAAAGGAATATTCTCCCTCCCTCCTGTGCCCAGAGGGTCTTCAGAGAGGCCTACGATGCTGCCTGGAGCCTGTCAGCAGTGATTCCCTCACACTGGGGCAAAGCCAAGAGCTCACTCTGGCTGGGAAATCACTGAAAGCCAGCCTCGTGCTAGAGAGTAAAAGGTCTCAGATGTGGGCTCTAGGGGACACCGAGGCGGATTATTGGAGAGTAAAGAATTTATTAACAGTTTATGTCTGTGTGTACATCATGAACAGACAGACAGATAGCATATGGCAGAGGTTCTGAAAAGAGGAGTTAGGACCCGGTGGCAGAAGCGTAATCTATTCCTACATCTTTCTGAGGATGGGGAGGTTTTATAACAACGGGAACCAGGTCCTCTGATTTTCAAACAGGAGGCAGAGATGAGTGGGGAGCAGGGAGTGTGACCACTGATCCCCCCTTTGATGTAAACTTACCTCCCAGATGAGAGATCCTGGTCTCTGGAGGCCTGTTAGCTGGGGGCACACAGACTGTCTCAGTGGGTGCCTCTCAGTGTCTGTGAGAGGGGAAAGGCTGCAGGTGTGTATCTTGAGCTGCAGCTGGATTCTCACATGTGAAGGAACTAATGCAGAGCCGTGGGGCACAGGAAGGTGGCCTGCTGGGGCTCTCAGGGATTTCCCCTTACTTCCCATCTACCTGACCCTCTTCCCTTCAGGCCTTGGGCTGAGATCCAGTCAGTCTAAAACAGTGAAGGAGAGATATGAGCCAGACCGGCCAGATCCTCCCCAAACCAAGTTCTTTACAAACTACTCATACCTGACACCCGTGATGTCCACTGCTCTAAAGAGATCAGGAAAGCCTCTGGGGACCCAGTGTGTCCCCTGTCTCCCCTCCCTCCTCTTCACCTCCTCAGTGACAGGGGCAGCTCAGTATTCCCGTTTAATTGACTCTATTGTATGCTCCACGCAGGGTAATTTCTGCTGGAGCCGTATTAACAACCATTCACTTCCATGCTGTATGGTGTCAGGTGCTCACTCACTGCAATGCCAGATAAGGTCCTACAGCATCAAGGTGCTGTTCCCAATGTCCTCAGGAATCCATCCCTAGACCATTGTAGGGTTGGAAACACATTTGAGGAGTCTGCAGACCAAGTGATCCAAGAAGACTCTAGAAGCCAGTGATGGTCCCAAGCTCTGTTCCTCACCAGCATGTGGGGCCTACGTGGCGCCTGCTGGCTGGGGAATGCCATGACAGTGTCTGTTTCAGGGTGGGGAGGCTTGCTTGGGATCTGGGTTCATGTCCCATCTGCATCTCCTTCTAGGTATACAATGGTCATATCCCTTCTCTGGGTCTTGGTGTCTTCAATTATAAAACATGTAACAAGCCCAGCTGCCTGGGGGGCAAAGGAACTTCAGAGAAACTACAGGGTAAGGAGCTGGTGGAGGAACAGCATTTGGGATATGCCCGGCCACGTCCTTCCACACCGCTTTCACAGGTGGCTTGAACAAGTAGATGCCTGTGCTCCCAACTCTGAAGCCAGAGGTCAAAAGTCAAGGTGGGTTCCTGTGAGGAAAGAGTCTTCCTTGTCTCATAGTTTTCATATCTGTGGCAATGTTGGGTGTTTCACGGCCTGTGGCTGCCTGGCCCCTGTCGCCTCCTTCGGTCTGAGCCTCTTTTCCACAAGGTCAGTATCCAATTAGAACCCAACCTCCCTCACTATACATGGTTGATATCTCCAAAGACGCTATTTCTAGGTAAGGCCACTTTGAGAGATTTGGCATAATTTTTTGAGGGACACAGTTCATCCTGCAATGTCATCTTCTAGCCCACCTGCCCAGGATCCTTGTGGCCCTTGACAGGAGCCTGACTCTGAAGGTTCCCTGCAGAAACATTCACGTTTCTTATCTCTGTCCCCGGGAGTCCTGGCATCCCTTGCAGCTCTGTGGCAGCAGGGTTTGTAAACAGATAACTGTTTGCCCAACTCATATGGGCTGCACTTGAGGAAAGAATGGTTACAGAAGCCAAGGATACAGTGTCCCTCCACACCAAGGGAGAGTTGGAAAGCCCTCTCTGAGCCTTGAAGGGTAGGTAAAGTAGATAGAAGGAGGGCCTGAGCAAGGGCTGGAAGAAGCATGCTGTTTGTGGATGGGGCAGAGCCAATCACTGAATGTGGCTGCTGAGGAGCCAACTCTTAGGAAATTAGGCAAGAATCAAGTTGAGGTTTTGATGCGCACTGAGGAGTCAGCAAAGGCTGTATATCTGGGCTCAGAGCACTCATCCAGCACCAAATAGCTTCTAAGACTTGAGCTCATGGGGAGTCTTTGCCACAGAGGGACATGGTTACCCCTGAGATTGCGCAAAGGCCTCTTCCAACTAGAAATCTCCCAGAAGGGTCTTCAACTGAGCTGGGTGACAACAGCCACAGAAACTCACCTACCCTTTGTCCATATCCTTCCTCTCACAGTGGTGGGCATCAGACAAGTGTCTGGGGACTCAGGAGCCACCTCCTCCCCAGAGACACAGGGAAGGATTGATACCCCTGACTTTGGGACAAGAACCCTGGGCTGCAGGTTTACCTCTCCTGGCCTACATCCTCCATAAACTGAGTGTCTAAGGATTTAACTCTGACCTCTGGCACAGTTTAGGTCATGAAGACAGAGGCATCTATTCTCAGGCCTGGTAACTAGGCTACCACCACCTACAAAGAGGTAGGTATTTAACTTATCTGCACCAGTTTCCTCCTCTCAGACTGAGAGCAACTAGCTTGGTGTAGGGAGAGCCTGGAGCCCCTGCACAGCTCTACCTAGGTCTCCAGTCATCTCATCTCCCACAGCTTCATTTTAATTCTGTTTACATGCTGCAAAGTACATACGAACACTATCATGTACTCTCCTAATGTCATTTTCCCCCGTGATGAACAGGAGGCTGTAAACACCCATATTTTCACAAGCCCATTACAGCACTATGTACTCAGGGTCAATGAGCTAGACAGAATTATACGCCCCACATGGCTGGGCCTTGCAGGGGAACAGGCCTGGACAAAACTGGAAGCCTGGTGACTTTCATTCCTCTTTGTCATTCATTGACCAATACCCAGGAGGCCCTTCTTCCATCCCTCGGTCAGTGTCTATTACATTTGTCCCTGTCAAGCAGGGGGAATGTTTGAACACCATAAAGGACTCAGGGTGACTGCAGCAGGCATCTTCCAAGACCAATCATCATGGGAGAGGTGCCCCATGTCTGGCCTTCTAGATCCATTCTCGGCTGAGCTCTGAGTTTGGGATGCCCTTGGAAGGTCTGCAGCACTTCAGGGAAGCTGGGATAGCCAGGATGTGACTGGTAGTTGGTGGCAGTGAAATATAAAAGGTCGGAGTCCTTGGGCAGGTACACACACCTTTTCCAGAGATGTGAGAGTTCAGAGGCTGGTGGAGTTCTCTTATTGGGCTACCTTTATTGAAGACCTCCAGCTCCTCCCTGCCAAGGCACTTAGTGTGGCACTATATTGTGGGAGGCCCTAGCACTGAGTAGGACCATTTCCTCACTTGTGGCCTAGGGAAGAGACAAACCAAACCCTGCTGGAGCTCCATGGGAACTGCCGAAGAAATGATCACAATGCATTGATGCTGTGTGTCAGTTTTCTGTGGCTGTGACAAAATGCCTGAGCGAAACAGCTTAAAAAGAATAAAGGTTTACTTTGGTTCATGGTTTCAGACATCTTTCTTTGGTGAGAGAGAAGTGTAAGCACGTATTAGAAGAAAACTGTTCACATCATAGAGCTGGGGTTCCAGATCTCCTTCATAAGCATCTCCCCCCACCCCAGTGACCTAAATTCCTTTCATTGGCCCCACCTCCTAAAGGCTCAACCCTTTAGAACAATGCCACTTTCTTGCAACTACACTTTCCACACAACTGGGGTTCATTAAGATCTGAACCAGAATATCTTCTCAGAACTAGTGTGACAGAGGCTGTGTGGAAGGGGCCAGATGGAAGAATTCAGAACCCAGCCTCCAGCATTAACAGATTCTGGCCCCCAGGTTAGGGAACGTCCCCCATAAAGAACCAGGTGGTAGATACCCAAGGATTTGTATATCAGAAAGGAAAACAAGAAATCCCACTCCGGCATTAATGTAACCACAAAAAAATCTAGGCATTTGAAGATTCAAAAGTCATTCCAGGGTGCTGGTGGTCCCTAGGGTACCAAGTGGTACCAAGACTTGACTCCGGTCAGAATTTACTGAGCATTGCCCTGAGCCCATTTCCTTCACCTATGCCCAGTACCCAGGAGAACGTGACTGGCAGCACTGAGAGATGGAAAAACTTAGCCATAGAAAGTAGACCCTTGTTCAAGGTCATATGCCAGTGAAGCGCTGCGTCTGGGTCTCCCAGCATCCACACCAGCAGCTCCTGTGAACAGCTTCTTGTTATTGCTGTTACGGTCATGTTCGTTGCCCGTGAGCCAAGTGAATCTAACAAGGGCCAAGACACAGATGCCCCCAGGAGATGAGGGATGTAATACTGCCTCACCTCACGTGGCGTGTATTTTATGTAGCCTCCCACCCCCCACACCTGCTTCCTGTTATTGGAACTGTGGGCTTAGCATCTCTGATAATGTGTTGGGGACTGGGAGACAGAGAGGAGGGGAGAAAGGATAGGTGAGTGGCACTAGAGACCCAGAGCAGTGTGTGACAGTGACCAGTTGATGACCCTAAATTCAGGCCAGCTCATTCCTCTCAGTTCTGAAAAGAGGGGCCAAGACTAGATTCACAGAAGAGGGAAATCCCTCTCTGGTATCAGCCAGTAGCCTGGGAGAGGGCTGTGACTTTTGGAGATGACCTCCTGCCTCCTGGTTGAGCCTTAGAGAACTGACTCAGTAGTGAAAAGATCCTGTTTCTCCTGCTGTCAACATCCCCTAGTCAGTTTTGCTGAAGGTAGCTTGAGGCTAGAGCCACATCCCAAGGACTTGGGAAGCTTCCTCCTGCCTCTGGGCTAGGCTGGAGAAGTCTGGGTCCACACTGTGTAGAGCAAAACAGGTGTTTATGCACCAGGTGATAGTTGCAAAGTCTCAATTTGAGAGAGAGAGAGAGAGAGAGAGAGAGAGAGAGAGAGAGAGAGAGAGAGAGAGAGAGATCAGGCAGGCCTAGACAGATGGAAAAAGACCTCTTATTTATTCACATTGTCTTCCTCTGTACCATGAGTCACAGGGTGACTTTTGCTTTCTATGTAATTAGCCCTGTGGGTTTGCCATTTTGACAATGGATTTGAGCTCACAGAGGCAGAAGGCCTTGAGGATGGAACCACCCTTTGGGAAGGCTCCGGGCAAGCACTCCCTGAGTGTCAAAGGGTGTTTGTCAGCTAGGTCTTTCCGCTTATCTTTCTGGCAAGGAGAAGGTTGGAGAAGCAGCTGAGATGGAGCATGGTTCACAGGAACACAAGTCCAGCATCTCCCTGTGGCAGCCAATCACAGCTCTGCTTTGAGGACAAAAGAAAAGCTGGGTCCTAGAGCCCAGAAATGCCACCAGCAGGAATAACTGCCACCTGGAAGTTCCATTCAAACCAGGGGATGCCTGGCTTGAGGTTGGGACTCAAGGTGACCCCTGGGAAGAGTCTTAATTCAACCATAACTAGTCTCAGACTTAAGAGAAATCATGAGTTTCAGCTAGCTGTCTGGACAGGGGAGAAAGGCTGCCCTCGGGGTTCCTTGGAAAGCGTGTGTGGGGACAATCTATCTTAATGTGGGTAACATTCTGTTGATTTGTCATTTGCTGTAAGCACAGGTAGCATCAGGCACAATATGGGCTCTTTGGAGGCCCCGCAAACCACTGCCGACCATCCCTGACATTCTAGCTGGGGATTGAAGCATGTACGTAATTGGCCATAAACAACAGATAAACTTAAAGTACACTTGGGCAGAGAAATCGTAAAGAATAAAGCGATTTCTGGGAGAGGGAAGGCAGAGACTTTCAGGTAAGACTTTCAGGCGTGGTTGTCAAGGCCTCTGTGGGGGATTTGACATAAAAAAGTAAAAGACAGTGAGTGGGCCTCTGCATAGCTAGGATGAGGGTGTTCCTGAGGAGGGGCAGTTCCTGAGGAGGCCCCGAGGGAGGAATGAGCTTGAAGTGGCTCAGGAGAGCATTAAGGCCAATGCAGCTGGTATGGAGGGAGCAGCCAGAAGCAGAGTGTCATAGTTTGAATGATATGGACCTTATAGGCTCTCATACTTCAACATTTGGTTCCCAGTTAGTGCAACTATTTAAAAAGGATTAGGAAGTGTGGCCGCATTGGAGAGGGTGTGTCTCTTGGGATGGCCTTTGAGGTTTCAAAAAAGCCTATGCCAGGCCCGTTGTAGCCCCCTGCCTCCTACTTATGGGTTCGATGTATGGTATCAGCTACTTCTCCATCACCATGCCTGCATGCATGCTACCTTGCTCCCCACCACAGTGATCATGGACGCACCCTCTAAAACTGTAAATAACCCTCCCACACACACTTAAATGCTTTCTTTTGTAAGTGTCTTTGGTCATGGTGTCTCCTCACAGCAACAAAACAGTAACTGAGAACCAGGAGGCCCGGGAGCTGTCTCAGTCAAGTCTTGCTGCAAAAGCATGGGGAGTGACTTGTGATCCCTGGCACATATGTAAAACTTTGCCCTGCTGGTATGCCTGGATCCCAGCCCTGGGGAGATGGAGACACACAGGTATCCGGGGCTCCTTGGTCAGCCAGGCTAGCTAATCAGTGAGCCCCAGATTCAGGGAGAGATCCTGTCTTAGTTCCTTAGTTATGTGGGTTCTATATAACACTTCTAATGTGGTTGCATACATGCAAGTGTGTGTGTGTGTGTGTGTGTGTGTGTGTGTGTGTGTGTGTGTGTGTGTGGAAGCTAGAGATCTGCATCAGTTGTCTCCCTCAATGTTTGTTTGTTTTTTGAGACAGAGTCTATGGTGGTTAATTTTGACAGAATCTAGAATCACCTGGAAGATAGACCTCTGAACATGGATATTATCCTGATTACTGTCAATTGAGGTGAAAAGGTCTGGCCCACTGAGGGTAGCACTATTCTCTATGAAAGATATATGGCTTAACATTCATGGTATGACAGCCCCCATGGTGAAGGCATGAAAAAGACTGAGAATTCTGCCTACACCCATACCACAGCACAGACCTAGTGCGGCTTACAGGGAAGGAATCCACACACATGGAAGCTTCTCTAATTGGATAATGAAAATCTCAAATTATAAAGTCAAAATGGCAATGTCAAGTCTCTATTGAACCCTTCCAATAAGTGTTTACTAAGCATTTTTGCATGCCTAGGAATATGTTTAATATGAAAGATAAAAAACAGAAACAGAAAATATCTCATGGGGAAGTTGGGCCCACATCAAATAGCAAACAGTCATCCCTGATTAACTACATGCATCTGTCCTCAGCCACAGATGGTCAGGTCCCTGTACAAAGTGGTATGAGATTTTCACATAGCTCGTGCACATATATTTTACGTCATATCCAGGTGACTAGGGTACTTGATGCATACTGTACGAAGCATACTGTTGTAAGAACTGGGAGAAGTGCTTGCCTTGCAAGCGGAAGGGCCCAAGTTCACATCCCCCGAATCCATGCAAAAGCCAAGTGTGCTGCACATGGACTTGACCACTCAGGGAGGCAGAATGGGGTCAAAGGCAGTGTCATGATTTGGGGGAGTGGGGGCATTGGCTTTGGAGTTCCTAGGAGAGACAGAAGCAGGGCTCTCCTATCAAAGATGTGGCCTGTGGGCATGTACTGAAGGGAAGCTTTCGTAGATAAGATGGGGTTGCTGTGAGTGATGGTAGAGCGCCCCCTGGAGGAAGGGAAGGAATCAGGTTGGCATGAAGTGACCTTCCCCTTCCAGACCCAGCAGTGACTTCCTCACTCAGGGCTGTTCTCAAAGTCACTCCTCTTTGACTGTGGCACAGTCATCTTAAGGAGGAAGGAAAGGTGTGTCTGGGCTCACAGTCTAAGAGGGAAACAGTCTATCATCATGAGAAAGGCATGTCTACAAGAACAGGAGTCAGCTGGTGACAGTCAGGGACCAAGATAAATGCACCTGCTCGGGGCTCACTTTCTCTGTAGTCAGCCAGGGTCCCTGGGCCATGGGGTGGTGCTGTCCATATACAGGGTGGGTTTTCTCATCTCAGTGAACCCAATGTAGAAACTTCCTCACAAACAGTACATGTTGAGACAGTGTGGCTGGCCCATGAAGACTCCAGGCTATGTGACCTTGTTTGCATGGGGTTAATAAGGAAAAAAAAAAAAAAAAAAAACAGAATTTAATGACCAGCATGGATAGAGGTCACTGTCCTTACAATGGGAGCTATGGGGATCGAGGAAGAAGAACTTTCTGGTGCTGGGATGGTCTCTCAGGCTGTCCTCTGGGTTTGTCAGTTCTGCCCTATAAGGAAAAGTGGTTACCACAGTGAGAACACAGCCACAGGATGAGTGGCATTGTCTGCAATCTCCAGCAATGGGAGATGGTACCCAATTGGTGGATGGAAAAGGACCTATTGACCCCACCCCCACCCAACCCCAAGCCTGTGACCTTCACAGGACAGGCTAGTCTGGATCCATCCATCACCCCAATATTTGCACACAGTAGGCTCATTGTTCATACAATTCCAAGTGTCATGGGATGGATGCTGGCACATGCTCTGCCCTGCCCCTGAATTCTCATCCTCGGCTCGTTACGTGGCCCAAGCATCCTTGTCTGAGCTCAAAGCTGTTACTAGAATTAAGTATCCTACATCCTGCAGGATATAACCAAATGTTTCTGGCTCACCTGTCCAGTCCACTCTAACCCCTCCATTCTGAAACATCTACCACCTGGACTTTGGCCTCTAGCAAGATGAAGTCCAGGGACAATCAGCTCAGACCCCGGGAGCCTCCAGTGACAGGCAGGCACTCTATCATGGAACAAATGTAATAGGTTGATGTTTATCTTGCAGGCTGCGTGCGCCTAATAAAGTATTAATACCAAGAGCAGATTGCTTCTCCCATGGACAGGTAGAGTGTGGGTACAGAGGAGGGAGGAGCTGGTGCTCCATGAAGAACATAGTCACGATGATCCCTGGAGGAGGGAGTCCCAGGGGCATTGTTTCTTGGTGGGATGGATGCCTTATTTCCAGATTGCCAAATCACTACACGTTCAAAGTTCGGAACAGGTGCCTCTTAGGAGGTAGGAGCTGATTCACTTGGAAGGAGGAGTTTGCCTAGGTTGTGAGGGTATACTGTCTATGGTTAACTTTGGGCAGTCCATGTTTCCAGGCCCAGATGGCTGGCCCTGAGTTTGGAAGACTCTCTGCTGTGTTAAGGAACCCCTGACTCCACACCCTCCCTGTTACAGGAGGGCTTCTCAGCTTCTCTATTGCTGACATTTGGGGCCAGGTGACTAGGTTATCTGGGTCTGTCCTGCATCCCATAAGATTTCCCAGAACATCATCCCTCTGAGTGTCTTTAAGTCATCTCCAAATGTTCTCTGGGGGTCAGAACTCACCCTGGCTGAGAATCACTCTGCTTCAGTCAACTGCCATATAGAGCAGAAGGGCCAGGCACTTCCTGATAAGAGTCTAATTTAGGAGCTGGCCAGTTGGCTCAGTGGTGAAAGCAGTTACTGTAAAAACATGAAGGCCTTTGATTGGTTCTCATGTAATAGTGGGGTGCACACGTCTGTTACCCCAGTACTAGGGGGCAGAGGCAGGTTGATGAATCCCTAGCCATGGCTGGTCAGGCAATCTAGCTGCACAGTATCAGGGAGCTCCAGGTTCAGTGAGCGACTGTATCTCAAAAAAAGAAGGTAGAGAGCAGTGATTGATGAAGATTCCAAGCCTTGTCTTCCAGCCTCCAAATGCACATGCAAATATGGGCATGCACAGTCACCCCCAAGTGCGCGTGCACACACACACACAGGTGCACATGTCGACAATTTGTACCTACAATGAGAAAGAGAGGGTACAAATTAGAAAAGCAACCATTACCATTTGGTCATCAAGAAGCGCTAGTCACATGACCTCATTTGGAACAGACGCAAACTACATCTTTCAGATCACATCTTAAAATAACAGGGTCAAGGAAGCAAAATTGTCACCGAGAAAACGCTTCAAATTTCTAGGCCTTTGGTGCAAGAATGAGGTAATCCCATGTAATGCCAGTTGCTTTTTGGGAAAGAAAAAAAAAAAAAGACAAGAACATTAAAGAAATATCCCTCTCCATTGCCCTCAGCTCCCAAACCCTGGCAACTAATTCTTATATGCTGAAGAACTTCTGTGTTTATAGGCATTATTATTTAATGGAGGCCTATTTTAAATTGTAATTTTTTTCATTAAATTGCCTCATTTTACTTATTAAGGCCAGTTTATATCCTAGCTTAGTCTTTGTTTCTTGAGTAATAACTATTTTTCTTTTAAGATATTATGTAATAACTTATTATTCCAAGTCAGCGATGCCTCCTCATGGTTCATGGGTTTTTCCCCATGATGTTGAATTCGAGGGTGGAGGATGCTGGGGAAGGTGGAGGGTGTGTGTGAGGGTGGAGGATGCTGGGGAAGGTGGAGGGTGCAGGCTAGATCACCTACAGCTTCTGTTCTGGGAGTCCATGCCAATGAGGACAGTGCAGCTTCTATAGACACGTGAGATAGCCAGGAAACTGGATACACCTTCCATAAAGCTTTCGCTTGCCAACCCACAAAGCATCTAACTAGATGGAGAATGAAGACTAGCCCGCTATCCTGACCAAGTCCCTAGGTACAGGCACAGCCCTAGGCGGCTTGCCTGCTTAACTTTCTGCTTCTCCCTTGCCATCTTTAAGAAGCAAAGAGTCATCCACATATGACAGAGGTGGAAACTGAGGCATGGATCTTCACTATGACACAACTCAGGGCAGCATGGTCAACCCATGTAAGAGTCAGAAGCTGTCACTGGCTTGTCTCAGTCTCAAATTCAAGGTCACCCTTTCTGGACACCGGAATCCCTGACAATATACAGAACACCATCCTCTCTCAGCCTCACAACTTGTCCTGAGAAATAAGCACCATAGGCCCATTTCTCAGCTGAGATGACTGAGGCCTGGAGGAGTAACCATTTGCCCTCCGAGCAAGGCAGATGAAGGCCAGTGCTGCCTGGTCATTTGTGGCAGTCACTGGGCAGTTTCTCTTCTTTCTTCCTGACCACCCAGAACCTCCTCGTGTACATACAACGGCTTCTCCAGCCTTATGCCCCTGCCCTACTCTGGACTTCAGCACCACAGTGACAGCTCACCAGTGCCTCTGATGCTTTGGTCGCTGCCCCCCCCCCCCAACCCCCGGGCTCACTAGAGATGAAGAGATGGCTTCATCTCATCCACCCCTGACACAGAGGCTGGGAAATCTGGTTGAGGAGCCCTGGTCCAGGACAGAGGGGATTTGTCTGTCCACTCACTTGCTTACTTCCTCCTCCCTCCAACCGAGAACCTACCGACCACCTACTATGTGCACTGTTAGTGGAAGTCATACAAATGCCCAGGTTCCTTCTGTGCTGTGGGTATGCCCTTTTCCTCCCATCATTCCAGTCCTTCCCAACCATGTGACAATAGAGAAAGGTCCCTGAGGGGCTGCGTGTTCTTAGACATAGACCTGGTGGCTGCATTACCCTGACTAGAATTTGCTCACATAGCCAAGCCAAATTGCAAAAGGACTCTGGGAAGTGTTCCTGGCTGAGTACTGGAGAGTGTGTGTGTGTGTGTGTGTGTGTGTGTGTGTGTGTGTGTGCGCGTGCGTGCGCGCACGCGCAAGTGCATGGGCACATAGCAGTCTGTATGGGTTAGGAAGGTACATGTGAGGCATAGAGTAGACCTTACACATGAGAGAAGTGTGAGGATTCCAATGTAAAGTTGGGTTAGAGAGCCTGGCATGGACATAGACTACAGGGTCTGGATAGAGCTAAGGGTGACAGCTACAGCATGTAGGCACCTGTGACCATGTAAAGAGTTTCCTGAGACATTTCCTTATTGAACCCTCAGGGACGGGAGGCTGCACCAAGCGAGGCCTGACCTGCTTTGTCCTCAGTGTCTCCAATTTGTAAAATGAGAAGGGAAGTTCCTCACTTTGGTTTCTGTGGGGAGACAGCGGAGCCTCAGGTGTCTGTGAGCAGCCCCAGGGTCTCCTTATTAATAGTATAACCACATCATTATCAATAATGAAGCACAAATTAATAATAAATAAACAAACTAATGATAAATAATACATACACCATGAATAATACATTAATATACCCAGGCTTCCAAGCATCTATTGCCTTTGACGTGGGGCACTTGATGAGCTGGCTGGAGATCACAGGGAGGGGGCTTTGTTGAGAAAGCTGACATACTGAGAGTCCAGGGCATCAAGCTTGTTCCTGTAAAAGTGCTTTGGCCCCTAGGGACCCAGAGCTGAACTGACCTTCTGCTGGGACCAGGAGTCTAGTGGGATGAGGTGTGCCTTCTTCTCTGGATGTTCTTACCTGTTTAAGGTAGGGGTGGCAAATACAGTGTCCAAAAGGGCCTGGATGTGGCTCAGTTGGTAGAGGGTTCGCCATGCATGCCTGAAGTTCTGAGTTCGATTCCCAGTGCTGCATAAGCTTAGTTGTTCAAGTCTGTAATGTCAGCACTTGAAGGATGAAAGTGATAGCATGACTTGTTTAAAGTCAACTTCAGCTACATAGTGACTTTGACCAGGATGTGGAGGAGGGATTGAACATAAGAAGGCAAAAACCTTAGGCCTTGACAAAACCACATAGTGTGGGTTGGACTAACCATCCAGGAGGCTTAGAAAGTCTTTATCTATGGTTTTAGCTGTTTAGAGATGGAGTACTACTCTACAGTTCAGGCTGGTCTTGAACTCATGACCCTTCTGGCTCCACCTCCAGGGAGCTGGACTGCATATGTGTACTGCTATACTCTGGCCATACACTTTGTTTTGAGTTAGCCATAGCTCCAAAGCATGATGGCATAATAATGAGGACACAAACTTGGCCTTGGGCAGACAAATGGCCAGCTGTGGGAGACAGGGTGGCTGGCTGGAAAGGGTGTCACCACGCTGTGCTTTGGGGTCATGGTAGATGCTGTGGGAAGGCTCTTAAGTCAGATCTAAGAGGCCCTGTCCATGATGAAGATGAGGCATGTATCAAGGCAAATAGTGTCTTCGACATGACTTGAAGGCACGGCAAAGTGTGAAGTGTTTAGGATGGGAAAATGTCTTTCCAGGCAGAGAGAATGGCAGGTACAGAGATCTATTCACTGCTGAAAGCCTGTTGTATTTGGGGAAGTTTAAATAACTCAAGGAGGCTGAGGTAGAGGAGGATGGGCAGAGGATAGGCCAAGGCTGAGGCAGGTGCTTCAGCTGAGCCTTCCTGGGGCTGTAACTTCTTCAGATCAGTGTAAAACCAAAGTAGGACTCAGGCATGGAGCCCTGACAATCTGTCAGCCACACAGGTGTGTGTGTGAGAGGGGGGGGAGGGATCCTCCAACATCACACTTGTGAAACCAGTACATGACCACATCACCCAGGAAGCTGGTTATGTCTAAGAATGGAGAGTCACATGGTAAAGCCAGTGGAACTCAGGCAGGCTCCTGTGGAGATGCCAAGTGAGCCACTGTGAACTCTAAAGAGGGAGCATCAGTCTGGTGTAAACCAGGCAAGGAGAGCATGGTGCTGAACCTAGATATTCATGACTGGATCCATTTAGCTGAGCTCAGAGAAGGAAACCCCACAAGAGGAAGGAGAACGGGGTGAAGGCAGAGGCTTCCGAGGATTCCTGGCGGGGTTTCAGGGGAGCGAAAGCAGGATGGGAAACTGATTGAGTTGGAGGAGCTGGGAGAGGGAAGCTCATCAGAGGCCCAGTTGGCCTTGACAGATTCTGAACTTGATCCTGAATTGGAAGGCAATGAGGTGGGAAAATTGAATGACATTAAACAGAGACAGGGCATCAGTATTTGCATTTTAGAACTATCTGAAGCTCCAGGGGTGGAGGTGAGTGAGATTAACAAATCTGCATTGCAGGGTTCTGGGAATGATGTTCCCAGACTGAGGCAGAACGGAACAGAGAGAGCATGAGAGGCAGATTTGAACCAGTCATCTCCGAGACTGAGGAACAGGTAGCTTTCTGTTTTAGATGGCTTTCTTTGCTTTAGCAATCACAGACAGTGGTTAGGGGCGCTTGTGAGTCTACCTGGAAGGGCATATTTCATAGAACCCCATGTACCTGCCTGCAAGATGTGCTTGCAGGAATTGGTTCCCTGTAATAATATTTATTACGACAGTAATTACGCAGCACAGGAGCCCAGGGAGGCTGTCGGTGGCTCTGCAATATGACATTTATCTTCATGAGATAGGGGTGACCTCATTTCCTCGTGAGTGGTAATACATGGAGCTCTCTTGATGCTGCGTGGAGATAAATCCCAGACCTCAGCAGGGGAAGGGGCATCATAAATTGATGTGGCCCTGATTCCTATGGCCTCTGCCCCACCAGCCTGAAATCCAGTAGGTGGAGGTCCAACAACCCCCAGCCCACATGTCCTCTTCTTAGCCACAGTGTAGTTCATGCTGGTTTCCCAGAGACTAGGTCTCTGAGCTGTCTCCATCACTCAGTACCCTTTATCCCAGAACAGACCCAAGAGTGTCCCTGCACACCAAGATCCCCTCATCTGATTGCAGACACAGCCTCTGTCCTGAGGTGGAAAAGCGGGCAGCTCAGGATGCTTTCTTCCTTTGCTGATTCGATTGGCATCCAAGAGTGATGATTTAGGTGACTGGCACTTATAAGGCCAAAGTTATTGTTCTAGAAATGGCTTCAGGAATGAGCAAATGTTGTCTCCTGTGTTGGGTGTGAGTGTCCCAGAGACTCCTGTGTTGAGTGTGAGTGTCCCACAAGCTCCTGGGTTGGGTGTGAGTGTCTCACGGGCTCCTGGGTTGGGTGTGAGTGTCCTACAGACTCCTGTGTTGAGTGTGAGTGTCCCACAAGCTCCTGGGTTGGGTGTGAGTGTCTCACGGGCTCCTGGGTTGGGTGTGAGTGTCCCACAGACTCCAGTGTTGAGTGTGAGTGTCCCACAGACTCCTGTGTTGAGTGTGAGTGTCCCACAGGATCCTGGGTTGGGTGTGAGTGTCCCACAGACTTCTGTGTTGAGTGTGAGTGTTCCACAAGCTCCTGGGTTGGGTGTGAGTGACCTGTGTTGGAAGTTAGTGTTCCCACAGGCCATGGGCACTGGCTGGTGGCTCCATTTAGAAAAGTTGTGGAAAGGACATAAGGTCTGACTCAGGGAAGTGAATTTTTAAGAACCAGCTCTGGAGTTTGATAGCCCAGATCCACTTCTTGCTCTCTGCTTTCAGTGGTTTGTGAACGTCCTTCATAGGCTCCTTTGGTACCCAGATGGTGACTTTGTTTGCAAAGGTCTAAGAGATGCGGTCTTGCTGAGGGAAGTATGTGACTTGGGATGGCTTTTGAGAGTTGAAAGGTTGTAGCCAATTCCAGTTTGCCCTCTCTGTAGCCGGAAGTTTTTCTGTCCCATCTAGGCTCTTTGGTCCTGACAAAGCTCTCCCACTCTGGTCCTGCAGCTACTTATAAAATGATTATTCAGAGGCTTATTAATTACAAACTGTTTGGCCTGTGGCTCTGGCTCATTACCAACTAGCTCTTATAACTTAACTCAACCCACTTTTTAAAATCTATGTCTTGGCATGTGGCTCTGTGGCTTTACCTGTGCTCCATTACATCTTGCTTTCTGGGCATTAACTTGCATCTTCTCTCCTGACTCCGCCCTCCTTCACCTTTCTCTCTGCTTGGATTTCCTGACTGCCTCTAAGCTGCCTTGCCATAGGCCAAAATAGCCTCTTCATCAACAAATGGTAATAAAGTATATCCACAGTGTACAAAAGGACATCCCACATCATCTCTGCTTTATGCTTGTAGTTCAAGGTACGAGCTCTCAGCACCCTGCCCCAGCCACTAGACCTGTCATTTGCTGTCATACTTCCTGGCCATGATAAACTCTTATCCTCTGGAATCTAAACCAAAGGGTGAAAAAAACACTCCTTCTTCTAAAATGTGCCCTGAAGTTTTATCATAGCATCAGAAAAATAATGAATATACTAGCTGTGGACACACTGTAACCACCTTCCTAGAGCTTCTGGCCCCGTGCCTGCCTTATGTTGATGGGGTGCACCCCCAAATGGTGAACCCAAAAAACACTCCCAAAAGTTTCTCTGGACAAATATTTGGTCATGGTGATGAGAAAGTAACTGATTGTGGGTAGTGATTTTAAAAATGATGAGCCCAGTCATTTGAGAGTTTAAACCCAGCATATTATTTTAAAATACTCAGCAAAGAAATGAAAGATATAATTAATTGGAAATTATAAAGATTCATTTTTTTGGCTTGTTTTAGGGTGTGTGTGTACACATGTGCACATGCACATGAGTGTAGGTATTCCTGGAAACCACAAGAGGGCATCAAGCCCATGAAACTAGAATTACAGGTGGTTGTGTGAAACTGAGATCCTTTACAAAAGCAGTGTGTATTCTTAAGTGCTGAGATAACTTTCTAGCTTCCAAATAAAAATCCTAGAACTCTTCCCCCCCAAAAAAGAGTATAAGAGATCATGGAGATGGAAAGTACCAGAATAGAAATGATAAGGAGAGATAAGTGAATTTGAAGACATCAAGAGAGGTGATGTTAAGAACAGGGGAGAGGAGATGGAGATGCCCGTTGGGGAGCAGTGATGAGAACATGTCAAACAAGTAAATGGAGACAGACAGGGATATATATTTTAGAGAAACAAATAAGGGTCAAGAGTTGGAGAGAGTGACAGAGATGAGATTCTATATTCAATAATGTCAATAGAAGGACCTCTCTAAAGAGAAGGTGCTTGATCGGAGGAAAACTGAGGCATTGGACCATGTGTGGAAGGCCACATTACCCTGGGAGGTAAAGGTGTCATGGTGAGAGACTCTGATGTGGGGGCATGTTGAGTAGGTTCAGCAATCAGCAGGACTTCTTGTGAGTAGGGGACACAGAAGGGGTGTAAAGTTGCAGTAGTAGGCAGGTAAGTGCTGAGCTAGTTCTAGGGACCAATTGGGAGGATGCTGCTGCAGGGCAGTCACTGGGTGATGGTACCAGGTACAAGGAGGTGGTGATGGGGGGATGAGGCTGTTGGACCCTGGATATATTATATAGAGAACCCTAGCCATGCTGGATCCTTAGACAAGAAAAAAGAGGTGTACTAAGAAGAACTGGGTGCTTGAGAAATAAAGGAAGAGCCTCAGCACTTGGGACTTTATCCTTTGAGGGTGTAGAAGGCATCCAAGCCATGTGCCAGGTTATGTTGTATCTTCTGTTTCCAGGGGCAGGCACAGAGGATAACGACCTCTCTCTGGGCAAAGGCTCTTGACTTGGGCATGAGAGAGAATGTGAAGCCAGGAACTCAGTAGCAAGAGCAACCTGGAGAAACCCAGCAACAGCCAAGATTAAGATTGCTGGGAGCTACCGGGTAGCATTCGGGAAACCAAGGTAGCCCTGTGTCTGCTGGCCTGCAGTCCCCCTCAGGGAGCTACTGGCCTATCTTCCTAAAAGCTCTTCCTTGGATACTGTAGATGGGTCCGTCTGCCTGTCCCCTAGTTTCTGCTCTGCTCTGTGCTTCCTGTTCACCCAACAGCCATGTTGTATAGCATCCTGAAGAAGGGAGGCTGCCAGGCAGGAACTCACCATCCAGGGCTTGGAAAGGAGTCTTTAACCTGAAGCCATGAGAAGCCCCTGGGTGCTCAGCTGGCACAGACCTATCCCAGAAGGCGTCGTCTGAGGCATGTTATAAGAAACCTGAGGATACCAGAAGTCCTGATTTATAGGGCCATGATGCTTCTGTCTGATGTGGGATGTCTTCCTGTATGCTGTGAAATACCACTGGATAATAAAAAGAAATTTTTTAGTCTATGGCAAAGCAGCTTATAAACAGGTAGGAAATCCAAGCAAAGATAAAAGGAAAGGGGGGTAGAGTCACCACTTTGTCATCCAGAGTGATGGGATTAAAGGCCTGAGTCACCACTCTTTGGCCCTCATGGCTTGACTATGGGTCATTCTGTTCTCTGATATTCCAGGCTAATTTTATTAAATATAAAATATATCACCACACTTGTCTTCACTGACTATGGAACAGTCGAGGAGAAAGACAATTCATTTTGTTCTTGTAAGATCTGTAAGTATGAGTGACAGGAACAGTTCATGGCCAGTTTGTGGTGGTGTTGTTTGAGACAGAGCCTCGCATAGCCCAGGCTGGCCTTGAACTCACTAAGTAATGATGTCGATCTGGTCCTCCTTCCACCTCCTTGGTGCTGGGATTGCAAGCGTGTCTCACCATGCCTGACTAGGAAGTGAGCTGGTAGTAATTTCCCCACGGTCACTCATGGAGCAGGTGAAGCTGCACTGGCACAATCAACTCAGCAGTTTGCAAGAGTCTCTTCAGGTTTCTCATGCCAAGCCTCTTATCCTTGGTCCTGCACCAGCCAGGATGGTCACAGACAGAGCTAAAGTTAGCCATGCTTCTCTGGGTTTCCTTGCCAACTTGCCCTACCTAGAGCCAGGCTTAAGCCAAGTCTGGTTAGAGAGTGATTTCAGGATATTTCTAGGTTTCAAAGGAGGCTTTGGCCATCACCTCCTGAGATGGGGGTGTGGGCATGGCCTAAAGAGCTCAGCAATTTGCTAGATGTATCTTTGTTGCTGTTATTTTTATTTTGTTTTTCAAAACAGGGTTTCTCCACATACTTATTCTTGTCTTGGAACTCACTTTGTAGACCAGGCTGGACTTGAACTTCTAGAGATCCACCTGCCTCTGCCTCCCAAGTGCTGGGATTAAAGGTGGGTCCCACCACCACCTAGCACTGAATCTGTCTTCACCTCATCTGCCTGTCTCACTGTCAGGGGAGAGCACTGACTGTGTCCAGTAAAGAGTTTGGTTGGGGCCAGCTCTGCTCCTGTTCAATCTGATGCTGTGCTCAGTGGGGCTAGCGCATCCCATCTGATTGGCAGTGAATTTAATGCACGTCATCACAGATTCCATGTACCGCTGGTGTCTGAGTAATTGGTGGATACACTTGTCAGACAAGTATTGTGGATGTATAGGAAGGAAGGGGGCCACGTGCTCCAGCCAGGCGTCTGCATCCAGAACAGTTCAGGCTGAGCTGGCATCTAAGAAGAAATTCTGCAAAAAAGAGAGAAGCCCTAAAAATTCCTTGTTTCATGGATGAGAAAACTCAGAAGCAGCTGGCACATAGCCTGAGGTCTCCAGGGCTGGTCCTGCAGCAAGGCTAACCAGTTACAGCTCCCTGCATCCTCTTCTCTGCCCTCAATGCTCTGTGCCTGTGTATGAGCCTGTGTCCCACCCCATCCAGTTCAGGTCAGAGTGAAGATTTCAAAAGACCCCTTGATTCTGTTCCCAGGGAATGGATGACCATCTGAGCTGCCCCACTTTCATACTGTTTTCCAGATGTTGGTCTCTGTCTTCCTCCCTGGAACTGACCTAGAAGGAGAAGAGACCAGTGGCCAGAGGATTGGTTTCACCTCCCACATGGGCTACAGTAACAGGGGAGGATGAGGTCCATATCTATCTTTGCTCATTTGAACTCAATGGATTTTTGTCTGCATTCCACAGGAGGAAACAGTCCCACAGAGGTCCCATCTCCTACCAGGTCACTTTGGAGTGGTAGGAAATGATGCTTGCCCTGGCCCTGCACTATCTGTGTGCCCTGTCTGGAAGCTAGCTTCCAATGAAGAGCCACTAAAAATGGAGGAAATTGCAAACTGGGGGTGGGCAGCCCCCAGGTCTTGATGAACTTTGTTAAATCACGTGATTCTGTTCTGGGTGGTGGCAAAAGGTGGGAGGGAGAGATTGGCTTCAGAAAGTCAGTTAGACCTGAGTTCGAATCCCATCCTGCTCACTGTCATCAACATTGTTCTTCAGAATTCTGAAGAGAAGAGCCCGTGCTGGCAGAGAGGCATGGGGAGCTAAGAAAGCTAGAAAATCAGCCCTCATCATCATCCTGTTTCAGTGCTCTGGGGATAACTAGTCAGATAGTCAGTCATACTCTAGCACAATTTTGCTGTGGCTTCCTACAAATGTAGACATTGCTGGTCCCCACCAATAAAAACAGAGAACCAACATTAGATAGAATTAGATAGAGCAAATTAGATAGAATTCTACACAGAGGGTCTGCCTTCCTTAGAGTGTGGAGTCCAGCATCCTCAGCACCCAGTATATCTGGACTTGGGGGAAGGGGGCAGCATCCAAGAGCCTGGGAGAAGCACTGATGAGCGACTAGCTCTTCAGATAGCATACCAGGAGATGACGTGTCCCCTACCTTCTGCCTCTCGCATGCCACAGCCTACTCTACTCTTCCCTAGTCCCACATGAAGCCTTGACAGAGACTTGCTTTAGTGTAAGATGTTGGGCAGGATTTCCCACCATGACCCAGGTCTACCACATGCCCCCAGAAGGCCTCTGTTTTACTCGTGTCTGATCTTGTGTGCTCTCCCATGATACCTACTTGGCTCACACAGTCTACTATTTCAGCCTTCTCAAGAGAAGCTTGCTGGGAAGTTCTGTTCTGGAGGCCTCTCTGCCTTTCCTCTTCATGCCAATGCCCCATAGATCCTTCCTCCTCACACCCATCACCTTCTGATGCATTTCCATTGATAATCAATGATGGTTTTGTCTGCTAGAACATCAGCTCCATGATGAAGGGAGAGGCTGCTGTCACTGGGACAGTCTGTCTTAGTTTCTTGCCACGCAGCTGTATGTAATAAAATACCCCATCAAAAGAGCTCTAGGAGAAGGGGCTTTGCTTATTTCAGTTCCCCGTTCAAGGCATAGTTCATCAGAGTGGGGAAGTTGAGGCATCAGGAGCCTGTAGCAGCTGGTCATATTGACCCCCAGTCAGAAGAGAGCCATGAATGCTAGTACTAAGCTAGGTTTTCCTACTCTTTTCCAGCCCAGGATTTCCTGCCTAGGTAATGGTGCCACCTACAGTGGATCAATCTTCTCACCTCAATTAATGTAATGAAGATAAACCTCCACAGACATGTCACATTACAATTAGTTCCAAGTGTCACAACCCCATGGCCATCCCATCAAGAAGAATAGGTGTCGTTTCCTTAGCCAATCATTTCTCAGAAGTCGTTGGCTGCAGAAATCAGCTTGCCTCAAGTAGGAGTCAGAAGCTCCATCTCTACAGACTCCCATTCATCCGTGAGAACCACATGACAGTGCATCCCTCTAATACAGCACTTCCACTGGGACAACCCCACCTCACTCCCATGCAAGGGGCTGGTCTCTGTCTTACCCCGGGATGCCCGTGGCTTCTGACATCATCTGCTGGTGTTGCTCCACACTTCAGCTCCATCCCCAAATCTGCAACCATGCTTCTTTCATGCCAACCTCAACTCTTTCCTGTCTCAAAAACAGTGGTCTTCCATTGCCTGGCCACCCACCCCTGCTCCATCAGCTCACTCATGCAAGAACACAGGCCTTTCCTCCTCCACCTCTGGTTGTGAGCCCATCACTTACCTGGCCTGATGGTGCTTAGCTTCTGTCTACACTTTAAAAGTGGGAAAACCGAGATAAGGGGTTGGGTGATCGAGCCATGTCTGCTGGGATCGGTAACTGGACTACTGTGTGATTCTCTCAGCATGCCCCTACTTCCTGGAATTCCAGAACAAAGAAGAGTACAGGTTGCAGGGTCACGTGTGTTTGCTTGCACATTCTTTCACTTCTGCTATCCATGGAGAGGCTACATGATGGGGTGGGACTTGCCATGAAGTGGAGAGGAGCTGAGGAACTGGTTGTGAATCTCAGCTACACTGTGTGATCCTGGAAGTTAATATTACATGCTGACTAGTTTTATATCAACACAAGCTGCAGTCATTTGAAAGAGGGGAACCTCGATTGAGACAATGTCTCCATAATATCCACTTGTAGGCCATTTTCTTAATTAGTGACTGGTGAGGGAGGGCCAAGCCCATTGTGAATGGTGCCATCCCTGGGCTTAGGGCTCCTGGGTTCTATTTGAAAACAAGCTGAGCACGCCATGAGGAGCAAGCCAGTAAGCAGCACCCCTCCATGGCCTTTGCGTCAGCTCCTGCCTCCAGGTTCCTGCCCTGCTTGGGTTCCTGTCCTGCCTTAAAGCCCCTTGCTTTTGGTCATAGTGTTTCCTTCACAGTGATAGAACCCTGACTAGAACTGAAGGGCTCTCTAACTAGTCAGGGCATGGCAAATATGGTGCCAACCAGTTTTTCCCTTTCTCTTCTGTCTCCCTTGCTAATGTGTTATGTTACACTCCTAAAGCTAGGTCTATTCCCTTATTTGACCACTGATTCATTCCTGAGACTGATCACCAAGGTCCAGTGTAGCCTGAAGTGTTCTGACCTGTCCAGGCCTGTAGACTGGAAAAATCTTTCCCACCCACGGTCTTGCAGCCATTAATAAAATAATTACTCAGAGGCTAGTATTAATTATAAACTGTTTGGTCTAAGGCTCAGGCTCACTACTAACTAGCTCTTACAACTTAACTCAATCCATTTTGATTAATCCATGTGTTGCCATGTGTTCAGTCTCCTTACCGATGTGCCACTACATCTTGCTCAGGGGGTGGCATTCTGCAGTGTTTGTGTGACTCCGCCCTTCTTTCTCTTTATGCTTGGATTTCCCACCTGCCTCCAATCTGCCTTGCCCTAGGTCAAAACAGCCTCTTTATTAACAAATGGTAACAAAACACATTCACAGCATACAGACAGACATCCCATATCAGTCCAGCTATCGAAACACTAAGGTCAAAATCATTAATCAAAATTCAGCATTCAAAATCCATTATTTGGCTACACTGGCTAACCTGTCCAATCAGGACTTACCAGTTCATCCTAACACAGACTCCCCCTCTTTTTTCCCCCTAAAAAACCCACTGCTGCAAAAACACATGCTTTGTCCAATCCAGAGGTGCCCACCCGCTTCCTTGTCCCTCCAGGGTAATAAATTTCCTTTGTGTTGAAAACTTGGTGTCTGGGTGTGTTCTGTGCCGACTCTGAGGGGCCAGTCTTCCCGTACATAGACAATATTCTTCCCTGTTCTCATATAAGATAGCTCTTCTTGAGAATTGGCATGCCCAGGTGCATGTGACACATTTACTTAGTGACTGGTATGCACCATATTTACCATGTCATGCAGGTTTGGCTTGCCCAGGGGAACTGCAGTTTCCTGCTGTCATTTGGGCTGAAGGAGGCCTTTTTGCTGGCTGAAGTTTGGGGCCTGGGTTACATAAGCTGTACACAGCTTCCTGTTCCACCTCATAGCCACCCCGCTCACCTATATGATCTGAGTGGCAAGCACATGGGGATGCCTCTTTTCCTCATCTGTGTGATTCAGAGGACATAGGTCCATCATGCCACCCTGTTTCTCAGATTCTGGCCCTGGTCTTGTTCAGGAAACACGGGAATAACTGTACTGAAAGACAACCCGGAGGCTGCCTTTGCCACAGGATGGTGGTTCCTTTCTTAGGCCCCATGGCCTCAGGGGCTCTCCATGAACTTGACTTCAGTTTACATTAGAGAGGGCTCCAGTGTGAGCCACTGCCTTCAGCCCCTACTCTGGAGCTGTAGCTATGCAAGTCCAGTTCAATTCCCACTTCTGCATTGATCTCTGAGATCTGCTCTTGTTTTTGCCTCTCAGAGTGTTGGACCCATTAAGCTACATGCAGGGGTCAGGCCCCTGGGGCTCGATCTGCTCAGGTTGCCTACACAATTGAAATCCCAGCCCATCCTGGCTGCTTTTCTCATTAAGGCGATTGGACTGGATTGATCTAGTCAGTCAATAGGCAGACATCAGCAGTGGGAAGCCCATCAAATGAGCCTGAGTGGTCAGTCAGTCCCCAAATGAAGTCCCCACCAAGCTGAAGTGGGCACGTGATCGTCTGAGGTGGAAGTGGGGAAGCAGAGAAATGGGCCTGGAGGTCTCACAGAAGACTGCATGATGGTGTGGAGGCAGCTGCATCCAAAAGGCGTGGAACTGAAGTGTTTGTATGCATTCCAAACCCCTCCCCACTGGCTAGCTTGAATGGGCTTCCCCATGACCAAGCATGGGACCTACCCTCTCTTAAGTGTCTAAGCGTGTGGGGGTGCAATTGCTGGACATTGAAAAATCTAGTGGTGGCATCTCAGGGCCTTTCCCTTGAAGCTGAAATGGAGGTTGTGTGGACCAGATCCCGGTGTGCCTCAGGGAGCTTATGTGGGTCCCTTCTAGGCAAAGTAGTTTGGAGACACTGGGATATATTTCTTCTTCTGCAGGTCCCAGAAGACTAGTGTATTATCATATGTAGGCTCATGTTTAATACTCGGTCCTCAGTGGGTGGTGCTATTTGGGGGGGGGTGTTTATGGAATCTTTGTGATATAGGGCTTGTCTAGAGGAAGTAGGTGGCTGGGAAGGGAACTCTTCAAGGTTACAACCTCATCCCACTTCTGGATGGAGCCCTGTGCTTCCTGGTTCATGTCATAGATCAAAGCCACAGCTGTAAGCTGTGACCTCAGTGGACTCCAGCTTCCCCTGCCCCATTACTAAGGACTACATCCTCTCTGTCCAGGAGCCAAAAGAACCTTCTCTCCCTCAGGTTGCTTCTGCCAGGTGATTTGTTACAGTAACAAGAGCCACAGCTAATCACCAACTAGGCATGTCCCTACTGGGGTAGGGTGGGAAGCCCAGTGTTGGATCCCAGCCTCTTCCTTTGGTCTCCAAAGATCTTAAATTTTTATTTCTTCTATGTCTAGACAAAGGATTCCAGGGAAAAAAATTAAACCTTCCACAAGGTGAAAAGGTTGGGATGTTGCAAGTCCAAAGCCTAATTACGATTTCCCTAGGGGTGTCCCTTTTCATTCCTGCTTCTGTTTGACCAAAGACCAAGTAAAACCTTTAGGACAGGCATTAACTTAGCTGACTTCAAGTTTTGCCAGCCAAAGAGCTCAGACAACTGCCAGAGGGCATCTGCCCCCCACAGAGGTTTCTCTCTGCTGTAAACCCCTCTGGTGTCTCCACCAGTGTATTTGAAAGGTGCCTTGATTCATGACTGTTCTTTATTCTGTTACTATAAAAACTTTATGAAACTGTTTCTGTGCTGGAACATGGAATTTAGGGTAACCTAAATCTGTGTTCACAGGCCATAGTCACCCATATTTGGCTTCAAATAAATTATCTCTCATCCAATTTGAAGTGAGTGTTGTAGTTTTTGTGTCAACACCCCCCACCCCGCCGTGTGGGGGGGGGGTGTGGGTGTGTGTGGTGTGTATATGTGTGTGGTGTGTGTGTAGTGTGTGTGTGTGGATGTGTGTGGTTTGGTGTGGGGGGTGTGTATGTATGTGGTGTGTGTGTGGTGTGTGTGGGGGTGTGTGTATGTATGTGGTGTGTGTGTGGTGTGCGTGTGGGTGTGGAGGTGTGTGTATGTATGTGGTATGTGTGTGGTGTGGGGTGTGTGTGTATGTGTATGGTGTGTGTGTATGTGTGTGTGTGGTGTACACACATGTATCCTATAGTGTGTGGAGGTTAGAGAACAGCTTTCAGAAGTCTGTTCTCTCTTTTAATCGTGGGTTCCAAGCCTTGAACTTGGGTTGTCAAGCTTGCACGGGGAGCTCTTTTAAGCTCTGTGGTTCTTATACATAGAAGGCCTACCTGTGGGAGAAATTCTTCCGAAGGGGGATCTATGGAAGCCAAGGAGGTGACAGAAAGGACATGCTGGTGAGGAGGGACCATGAGGTCCACTCTGTCACCCTTCCTGTAGGCTAAAGAGTGAACTGTGACCTCCACATGGGATGCCCAGCCCTCCTGTCAGCGGCTGCCCTCATTTTCCTGTTTCGGATAGCGTCACTGTCCAGACTGGGCATTGCTAGGTTCTTGGTGACTTACTCAAAGAACTAAAAATTACATATAAATAAAAAAAAAATGGGAAGGGATTTTATTCAAAGGGACCATGAAAGTTCAGGCCAAGAGAGCGGAGCTCTGAGAGAGTCGCTCCAGAGGAAGGAGACCTACCTCGCTCTGAGAGAGTCGCTCCAGAGGAAGGAGACCTACCTCCTCTCCATTTGAGGATTCAGGAAAAGGAGGGAGCTGAGTGCTGGGGTGGGGTGAGGGTTGTTTTCTGTTTTGATTTATGGGCTTGGACTATGGAAGCTTTCATTCACATGACATTCCTTCCTATAGGGCATATGATGATTTTAATCGTATGCATGACCAATCATGCATAGGCATAAGACGGTACATAGGGTATTCCTCTCAAAGTTCACCCTAGCATAGGTTGCCTTTACTGAAAGCATCTAAAACCAGTTCAGGCCAGATGGTCTGATTGTATTTGGTCACCAAAAGGGAGTTGCTAAGGGTTGCTAGGGGGGGAGTGGTCTGCCTACTGCACCATTTGAATATATATATATATATGGGGGGGGGTCCTGGGTTGCTAAGCTACCCATTGTGCTTAC
This sequence comes from Phyllotis vaccarum, assembly GCA_033318265.1. Taxonomy (NCBI): domain Eukaryota; kingdom Metazoa; phylum Chordata; class Mammalia; order Rodentia; family Cricetidae; genus Phyllotis; species Phyllotis vaccarum. The sequence continues at coordinate 54,936,464 of JARWLC010000003.1, read as the reverse complement.
CTGTCTCATCCCCTTATCCTTCCTTCCACAGGCTACCTGACAGTCAATATTGAGCCCCTTCCTCCTGTGGTGGCTGGGGATGCAGTGACCCTGAAGTGTAACTTCAAGACAGACGGCCGCATGCGTGAGATCGTGTGGTACCGGGTAAGTGGCCACTCCATATGGCTGTCTCTATGAACTTGGACTGTGACAAAGTCCACAGGCAAGGTTGCATCCTCAACTCTGGCCATCCCTAAGCCTCCTCTGTGCTTCTGATAGCTCCAGGAAGCCATCGGTATCCCAGAAGTTACTGAAAAGTGCATAAGCCCTGGAGACAGTGTGCAGCTGTGAACAACTGATGTGGTCCTAAGCAGAATGCACAGCAAGCTCTTTTAAGCAATGTGGGTCTTATATGTGTGGGGGAGAGGACAGGAAGGTGCCTTTCAGCCAAGTGTGGTGATACACAGCTCATCACTCAGAAGGCTGAAGCACCAGGTTTGCTGGTTTTAGGGCAAGTCTGAGCTACACAGGGAGAGTCCATCTTAAACAATGAAAAAATATAATGCATTTCAGAGATTTTTCTGCCACTTCAGCTCAATGCATGAGATGCAGCCTGGCACCTGGTACCAGCTATTCAGGCCTCCTAGGAAGTGACTCAAAATGCATAGGTGTCACTCAGGTGCCTAGGTGCCAACAATGACAGTGGGAAGTACAGCTTTGAGTCTTGGACACAAAAAGTCATTCCGGCCACAAATGGAATGAATCTTTATGGGTCTGAATGGGGTATCCCAGCCTGGAATTCCTTTAAGGAACAGGGCTCCCAAGAAGGGTCAGCAGGTTTGGAGGCTGGTCTGTAAGAACATGCCCAGGAATGCCACGGAGGATTCCTCTGTTGGGATCTAAGCCAGGGGCACGCATCATTTCCCGGTAAAGGCCAAGACTGGAAATGTGTTCCTTTCTGCCAAACGTAGAGTGTGAGTCATAGCTCCTTCATACTGTTTGGGGACAATGTGTGAATGAGGGCACACCACGTCCCCAAACATGCTGTGCATAGAAACCAACAAGTAGAATTTTGTATAATTTTCTCATGTCACAAAAATCCCTTTTTCCCTTTATTTCTAACAGTTAAGAGAAAGCAAAAATCATGCTTTGCTTGAAGGCCATGTGGAGATAAAATGTAAGTGGAGTGGATTACTATCTTGTAGTTAAGATACAAGGTAGAAACCATTCTTTAGGGGCTGGTGAGGGGTTCAGTGGCTTGCCTAGCATATTTAGAACCCTGATCTTGAGCCGCAATTATGTATAAAACCTAGTGCAATGCACTGTTATCCCAGCACTTTGAGGTAGGGGCAGGAACAGAATTCAGAGGTATCCTTGGCTACCCTGCCTGGCATTCACTCACAGAACCTAGAAGCTTGGTAAGTGTTCCACTCAGGCTGCTTCCCACCACCTCTTTCCATCACTCACTTGTTCAGTGCATTCCTCGCTATTCATCTTGAATTTCTGGTCTTCGGTTTATCATTTGCTAATGAGTGTTGTTTGTTGGCTCTGCCTATGCTCCTTTGAATCCAAGCCTGTCTTCCATCTCAGTATCTTAGCACCTGCTTGGTGCCAGCTCTGGCACCTTTCACCCATACCCTACAAATATGAGCTGCATACTTGAACCCGTGGTCCCCAGTCTTAGGAGGGATAACAACCGTCCCAGACAAAGTCAAGGCCGGCAAGAGCCTAGCCATGGATTGTATCATCATCTGTGGAGTCACAGGCTACGGGGGGGGGGGGGGGGGGCTGCCTGGCTGTCACAGACTGTAAACATCAAGGAACCAAGAGAGATTAACCCTAGCTACTGGCTGTCACGGGGATCACATCTCATCCTCCCTCACCCCGGGATGGGATCAGAGGGACAAGAGTAGAAGGGGTTATGTACTGGTAGTGAACAGTCCCTGGGGTGGAAGGTGGAGTTGGAAAGACTGGAGGGGCCCCATAGCTTTCTACATAGCCCCCCTCCCCAGAAGTCAACGTGTCAGAGGAGACGACAGTCAGCCCTCTGGACAGTTTCCAGGGGAGGGATGACACCAGGCCAGGCTGGGCCTGTACATGGAGGTGTCCCTATGGCTCCCTAAGCTGGAGGCACAGTCCATCATGAGCCTCAAGCCTGGATGGATACCTTCCTTCTTCCCAGTCCAATCTCCCCCCTCCATTGGTTGCTTAAAGAACTGGTTATGTCTCTGATAGGTGTCAGGCCCTCTGTGTGGGGCTATGGTAGGCTCTACTATTTTATTTTATTTCATTTCACATCCTTTGACTGAAGGCCTCTGGAGTGAGGGTATGCAGATGTATGCAAATCATATGCAAATTGCCAAGTGGAGCCAAATGCCTGGCCCTTTTAATTCTGGAGCTGGACAGGGTGGTGGCTTCGCTGTCTGGTTGCTCTCCTGGGGACCAGAGGAGCCCACATGCTCTGTCTGTGGTGGTTAGGATAGAGGCTGGGGCAGAAGGAAATTCCAGGAAAGAGGCTCCGTGCTGCTGGCTTTTGCCCCTTTGACTGGTGCCATTCTGGCCCTCCCTCTTTTCCCACAGAGCCAGCTGAAGAGAGAAAGATAAGCATTGACCTACCCAAGTAGGGGCTCCAGGACCTGGGGTTGGGCAGGGCTTCCAGGAGAAGTGAGAGGCAACATGGAAGGTCCCAGTCTCCTTTTTCAATGAACATCCCCCCTATGAGAGCAGTCCTCTTAGCCTGCCTCCATCTTGCCTCCCCTCCAGAGGCCTGGCCACAAACAGCAACGTGCCCAGTGCCTTTTGTTTCTAGGCCCCTGTTACTTCCCTCCGGTGCCTCCCCCATCTCGTGAATGAGTTTACAGAGCCTGGCTTAGAAAGAGATGAATAGACCCCACAGGCCTGGCCAGGCCCAGGCCTCCAATCCTTCAGAAGGGAAAAGCAGAGTATTGTGACCAGCCACCACTGCCCTGCTCACTCAGTCCAATGGACACAAAACAGCCCAATGTGTCTATAAGTCTTGCAGCTCTGCTTTACTCTAGAAAAACATTAGCGTAGGAGGTCATCAGAGTTTTTCCAAGGCACAGAAGCCTGAGTGTGTAACTTAGTGGTAGAACACTTGCCTAGCATGGACAAGGCTCTGAGTTCAGTCCCCAGCCCATGCCCCCAACACACACATACAAGAGGGAGGGGATGGGAGGAATTTTCCAATGTAGAGAGAATGTATTGGTTCTTTGGGGAAGGTAGGGAGCCAATAATATTCTTTGGCCTCTGTTTGGATGCCTAAAGTTAAGAAAAGTAGAAATGTAGCCTGAACTTGGATACCCTGCCTGAGGTCTAGCTAATAGCTAAAGAGCTCAGGCCAGTTCAGTAAAGATACCAAAACTACCAGATAGTCTTCAGAGAGCACAAGAGATCAGAACCTCCCCCACTCTCTGCCCCATGCCAGGCTGCACCATCCATGTGGCTGTCACCGGTCACACACGGCTGTTCTGGTGTCACAGGACTGCAGCAGAACAGAAATAGAACACTCCCATCTCTGTGAGGGTCGGTTGGAACCCAGAATGCCTCTAATATCCGGATGTCTTCCCACCAGAGTATCCAGAATATACTGTGCCTGCCTGTCAAAGGGCACTGGCTCTTCATGGAGTCACTTCCTGGCAAACTCAAGCCACAGTGAGTTTCAGCAAAGTTAATTGTATTGATCTTGTGATCTATCATCATCATTGTATGTGTGTGCGCGCGCACGTGTGTGTGCGTGTGTATGTGCGTGTGTGTGTGTGTGTGTGTGTGTGTGTGTGTGTGTGTGTGTGTGTGTGTGTGTGTGTGTGTGTATGGTGAGAAAGAGTAGGAAGAGGAAATAATTATCCCTCCTAAAATACCTTTGAAACAGAGAGGTCAAGAGAATGGTCAGTCCTGGGTCTGGGATATTGTGTGTCTGTCATGTGTGACCTCAGGAAGCCTTGTATCCTTCTCATCTCCCTGGGATTTTTCCACTATGTATAGATTCATCTCCTAGAGTGGAGTCCCCAGTCTCTTTTGTAAACCCTGGAACATAATTCCATTTTCTCAGCAACAAACTCTTAATCTCATAGTTGTAGGTTCATGTCCCACATTGGGTGCTATTTGTAATAAAAAGGTTTTTTTTTTTTAGTTTGGACTCGATTTATGATCTGGACTAGTAGTCTTAAAGTAACACATAGAAGCTTGTATTAATTTTAGGTTAATTGACTTATGGCTTAGACATATTGTTAGCTAGCTCTTTTATCTTATTTTTTTACTTATTTTTATTAATTTGTTTAGCCATGTGGCTTGGTTTGGGTTTTTTGTAGCAGTATTTTAATTGTGTGTGTGTGTGTGTCTGTATGTGTCTGCTGGCATCTAATCTGGCATCTTTCTGGTGTCTCTACTCTGCTCTTCCTGTTCCAAGAGTTTTCCTAGTCTGGTAACCCCACCCATACTTCCTGTCTGCCTTCTGCCAATTAGCATTTTTATTAAACAAGCATAGGCAGAACAATTATTTACAATGGAACAGAACATAATCCTGCTACATATAGTAGCTAATAGCATAGAGGTGCAATTCCATACATGGTCAGTAGGAGCTGGCCATCTAACATCCCATCTACCTTTTTCCCAAGAAAGAACTTGTTCTAGATAAATACTATACGGTAAATTCCATTTTGTCCTTCCTTTCCGCTAGAGTTGTATCTAGAAATACTATGAATGCTAACCTGGATGGATGACTTTATTGTGCCATTCCTGGGAGTTGAGTACAGGGTTAAGGGCTTGATACTTCACTTGACAAATAATACTGTAAATTCTGCTTTTCAAGTGAGGAAACCAGGACATTCAAAATATTGGGCCTTGGGTCCTATTGTATCCCTGACTCCTTCTAGACACAATCTACTCTGAGCATAGCCGTTCCCGAGATTCTGGGCATCTACGCAAAGTCACCTTGGTAATAATTAAATTAACAAAGGCTGGGCTTTGGGGAAGTGGATCTGTGAGCAAAAGAGTTTGAAATGCAAGATGAGGATTTAAGTTCAAATCCCTAGAACCCGGCTAAGCCAGGTGTGGTAACATGAGTGTCTGTAATTCTAGAGCTCCTATGGGGATATGGTAGACAGAAAATCCCCAGATACTCAAGGGCCAGGGCCAGCTATCCCAGAAGAAACAGAAGAAATCCACACAAGACCCCATCTCAAACAAGATGAAAGGCTAGGGCTGATACTTGAGGTTGACTCTGCACGCATGCACCCGTATTTATTTACTTGAATGTGCACGTGCATGTATGCACACTCTCTGTGTGTTTTGGTTTCTGTCTCTGTCTGTGCATCTGTCTGTCTATCTGTCTGTCTGTCTGTTTGTTTGTCGTGCGCGCGCGCGCGCACGCACACACACACACACACACACACACACACACACACTCACTACCTACCCATGTAGCCTCTGCTCTGAGTGCACTGCACACACGTACACAGAGACTAGTACCTGTCAGTCTGGAGAAGTACAGGTCTCTTCAGACTCTTGGGAGAAAGTAGGCACCAGGCATATTTCCTATTAGGAAATCGTGTCTAAACTCATTTAGTTGGGGGTTGCCTGCCCAGCAGGCAAAGCCAAAGGTCTGTTTATATCATAGAAATCCATTAAGCAACCACAGGGAATCATGGGAATTTAACCTTTCATGGTGGTTTTTATCATCACGTCTTTGTTTTATCTTCTCCCTGAACTACTTATTCCCAAGATCTGCTCTGAGCACAGGTTACAAGGCCGTGGAAAGAAAGCCACTGAAGGAGATGGACACGCAGCTGTAATACTCGGCTTCTACAGCCTTTGTTTTTTTTTTTTCTTAAAGAATTTATTTATTTATTTACTATGCGTATGCATGCTCATCTGTGTGAGTTTATAAATACCACATATCTGTGGGTGCCCAAGGAGGCCAGAGGGCAGCACATGCTTCAGAACTGGAGTTACAGGCGTTTGTGAGCCACCTGATATGTGTGCTAGACGTTTAACCCATCCCTTTGCAAGAGCCCTGAGCCGTCTCTCCGTCTCTCCTGCCCTTTTGCATCCTGTCATCTTACATCTCACTTTCTCATCCACGGATGCTGGCAGTGGAGGGGTGGGGGGCTGGGGGGGGGTTGCTTTGCGATACCAATGGTGTCACCTGGCCCTCATTCTTCTCCACTTCCCTGGGAGAGGGAAAGTGCACTGAGCTTGGAGGCCAGTAAGGCAATGGAGAAAGAGAAAGGACTGATAACAGAATGTCTACACTGAGTCTGGAGGCTTGACCTTGGCGGTGCAGCTTTTATTAGAAACCTCCTGTGCTCTTGGGTATAGGTGGATATACTTGGCACTAGATTCACTGTGGTATCTATTCTATAAAGGGTACCCATTGTCTCATCGTGTTTCCTAGTGACCTAAGAAGTCCAGACGAGGTAATTTTAGGATAAAGGTGGCTGGTGTTTAGGGAGGACCACCACCACTGGGCTTATTACACACAGTCACAACACCATCACCTTTTGTCCCTGCACAGTGGTGTTGTAAGCTCAAAAGTTCTCATTTCTGGAGACAGCTGTCCACAGTGAAGCCCATCTGTGGATCTTAGACTCTCCCTGTTGGTATCCAGGAAAGTTGTTTTTTTTTTTTAACCAGCTCCCCAGCTATTGTTGATCCCTTGACCAGGCGAATGACTGGTGGTTTTCGAAGAGGGGTCTAATGCTATTGTGTAACCAGCATTCGCTCACTGTGTGTCAGGGTACTGGAGTAGGGATGGTTCTAGGTACTGAGGGTACAGCATGATGTAGAGCCATAGTCCTTCACTCATGCAGGTTCCCTGAGAGATGAGTTTAAAAGTTACACAAGCAAGCAGGATTCTAGGCAATGAGAAGTTTGGTGCGTGTGATTAAAATTGGCTGTGGGGTGGACAGGAATTTGTGATCAAGAACAGACCCCACAGGAAACTGAGATCGCCAAGAAGCCTCGATGTCCAGGGAAGGAGGTAGAATATTCCAGTGAGGTGAAATATGCATGCTGAGGGCCTGTACTGGGCTGTCAGAGAACAGGAAAGAAGCTTGGGTGAGGGAGGCAGGGACCGCTCATGTCCAGCCTGTGCTCCAGGGAGCTGAGTCTCCAGTGGTTTTCTGACCACAAAGAAACGTTAAAGGCTTTATTTTTGCTTGTATTTGTAAGTGGTGTGTGTGTGTGTGTGTGTGTGTGTGTGTGTGTGTGTGTGTGTGTGTAGATACATACATACTGTGATACTTGTGTGGAGGTCAAAGGACAATTTTTGGGAGTTGGTTCTCTCCTTCCATCATGTTAGTCCTGGGAACTGAAGTCGGGTCATTTGGTCTGACAGCAAGAGCCTTACCCACTTAACCATCTCATCAGCTCAGCCTTGAAAAAATTAAGCAAAAATAACTAGCAGCTGGCTTGCTTTATCAGTCTCTGCTAATGGAACATGGGATGGAGCAGTCAGGGAAACAGCAAGAGAGGTCACCTTGGAGGTCACTGAAGTCAGAGGTGACCGGGGCTGGGTGAGGACCATGATGGTGACAGACAGAAAGTTCATCCTTGGCATCGTGGTCTGTGGAGATCATGGGACACAGAAGGGCGTTGCCTCGAGGTTGTGACCATCAAGGGGCTTGACCTCGAACTTCTGCCTATGATTTGCGTAGGTTGGAGCTTACTGACATGTGCAGCTGATGGTGGACAGGGGCTTCAGGATGGCTCATGGCTGTGGGGTTTGGGCATTTGCGCAAGGGTCATGGTTGCTGTTTGTTGAGACAGAGAGAAGGCTGCGGGACAGATACCAAGGATTGTATCAGCCATGTTAAACTGAAGTATCTCCAAGACATGGTGTTGGAGTTGTCACCACAGAAGCTAGGGAGTTCTGGGCCAAGGCAATCCTGGGGGTGCTAACTGAGGTGCCCAAGGTTCATGCAGTTTATACCTCACCCCCAATGCAGCAATGCAGAAAAGTGATGTAATCATAAGCTTTCTTGGCTTTTTTGCTGCCCTGCTCTGCTTTCCCATGCTTATGGCTTTAGAACATATTCTGATGAACCTTTGCTATTGAGAAACCAAGCCCTGGGCTTCTGATAAACAATGATTTATTTGGCTCATGGGTTTTGGAGGCTGGAAAGCCCAAGGCTATGGGACCAGATCTGAAGGGGTCCTTCTTGCTGCCTCATATAGCATTAGGAGCAAGACCACGTCTACATCCAAGAGAAAATGCAACAGAACGCTTGCTTCCATCCGAAACCCAATCCTGCGGTTATTAGCCTCTCAAGGCAATGGCATCCATTAGTGTGTACCAGCTGAGCCCTAGTGCCACCCATGTATGTGTTCCCCCATGTGCATTCTTCCCCATGTATGTGAGCCTGTGTGTGTGTGGAAGCAAGCACTCTGCTGACTAAGCTATCTCCTTAGCCCCTGTTGTGCAGTTCTATGGGACCAAGAACTAAAGGTCCTCAAAGACTCCTTTTTACACACACACACACACACACACACACACACACACACAAATCACAGGAACCCCAGTGTCATATGTCTGGGTAGGTCGTCAGCAAACATGAAATGTGCAGTATGGGTCAGTGACGTCTAAACTCAGGATGTACATGGGTGAGGTGGAATCTGTCAGGCTGTGAGAGTCACTCCTCCTGAGCCTTCCAGGGATCAAGATGGGGAGGGATGGGTGCCATATTCAGCATGGGTGGGAAAAGCCACTGCCAGAGACAGGGATCAGTCCAGAGCCATGCTCCATCAGCCTGGGTTTGCACATGGCTGCTTCTGGCCAGCGGAGGGAGATAAGAAAGAAAAAGGACAGCTTGATGCTGGCAGTTCATCGCTGCCCTTTCTGGCACCAGGAGAGGAATTTTTGACCAGAAAAAAAAAATCTTTCTTTTCTTGGGGATTAAGATCAACTTCTCGATATTGGCAAGGAGATCTTTTCTCTGCTCTACACAGGCCTGATAAGAGCTCTTGTCTCCCAAGCTGTCAAGAGGGAGAGCCAACAGCTGGCATGGAGTCACAAATATCTGGGTGTTCTATTGGCCCACACATGGACTCCATAAGCAACAGTCTTTTTTATTGGATGGTGGTAGAGCCGGCAGCCTGATGAATCCAAGGCCAACAGGGTGATGGTGGAGCTTGTCAATATGTGTCCTCATTTACCTGCTGCATCCACGATAAAGAGCCAGGACCTGGCACAGAGTATCTTGCTGTGTGGCCTTGGGCCAACCCCTTCCCCTTTCTGCGCCTCAGGCTCTTTCCTGTAAAACTGAAGGTTAATCCCAAGTGTAGAGTGGAGACTGTATTGCTCCCCCGATGCACACACACTTCCCAAACACACCTTACAGGCAGCTTCTGGTTTAGGACTTCTCTCAGAGGACCCCAGGCTGAGGGAAGAGGCAAGACTGCCCAGCCAGGGCACCCCTCAAGATGAGGTTTGCGTGGCTCTCCACTGGAGGCAGGAGTACTGGCCCGGGCTGCTGCTCGGCTTCTGATCTGGCGAATATGGAGCTATAATAAGCTGTATATGTGTGATTTTCAGTGTCTTTGCCTGACTCACGCCCTGCTGGGTTTAAATGACAAGGGGCTGACTTAACTTGTCAGAGAAGGATTAAAGGCGAACTTCTACTCCAGCACACCAGAGAAATAAAACACCACAGCGGACCTGAGGTGTTTGGGAAGGCGGCTTCATCCAGCCCCATCCAGCTCCTTCCCTCCTCCACCCCTTCTCTTTCTGGCCTCACTTTCTCATTGAGTTCAAAGCCCCTCTGGCATGATGCATATCCTTGTCGATAGCCACTGCCGTGTGCTCTTCTGGAACACACACGTGACAGTACCACTGGTGCCCTCTCTGCCCTGCGCTTTGTACAAAATCTCTCCATCACCTTCAGGGTCAAGTTCAAGGTCACCTGATCCAGCTGCCAGGCCTTTCTGGACCCACCCTCGCTGGTTTTGAGGCTCCCAGTGGGCACACTGCTCGATGATCATATGGTTCATCCTCAGCTGTGCCAATGTTCTTACCACATCCCTGCGTTGCATCTGCTGCCACGGTGCCCTTCTCTCTCTCTCTCCATCTGGCAAATGCTGACATTCCCAAGGGCTCAGCTTCAGGGTCACCTCAGGGACCAGATTCCCATCGTTGACTCTTCCTTCCATCCTCTTCCTCATCCTTCTTCCTTGACCTTGTTGGAGTTCGATCCTCATACGCAGAGCTTTGCCTATGACTCAACACAGAAGTTAGAGGCTCCTGGCTTCTGCCAAGAGGACAAGTGTCTTTTGATGGTGAGCTCAGAGAAGGGAGGAGGTTAGCCCAAGGTCACACAGCAGACTGATCAGCCCAGGATCCTGGCTTTTTTCTCTTGCACACATGGGAAAGTGTGGACCTCCCCTGAGGGAGCTGGGCCATCTCCTGTGCGTGCTTGGGACCTGCCAGTCTTTTTCACCACCTTGTGTGGGGCTCAGAAGATGAACTGGATCATGAAATGACTCATTCAAAACGTACCCTTCTGGCTTACTGGGGATGTATCCTGCTACAACTTCTCATCTGAGGTCTAGTGAGGTCCTGAACACATGGCTTAGGGAGAAAGGGAAGAAATAATTTCAGATGTCTTCTTCAATTCCTCTCTACCTTTTTGTGAGGCAGGGTCTCTCACTGAGCTGGGAGGGGGTGGGGGCTGGGGTCAGTGGTGCAGCTAGACTGGCTACCAGTGAGCTCTAGGAGTCCTTCTGTTCCCACCTTTCCAGAACCGGGAAGGAAGAAGAGAGGGAGGGAGGTTGTGGGGAAATGTAAAAGCTAATTTTCAGTTGGTCAAACAAAAGGATTGTTTTACAGTTTGAGCTTTCTGACCACAGATGGAGTGTCTCGGGATGGGTAGGTTCCCAGCTTGAAGGTGTCTAAGCACCTGTCAGAGTGGCCACCTGCCAGCTGAGTAAGGGACTCTCTGTAGTTCTGATCTGGGGATCTGGACTATACCAGGCTCCACTTCCCAGTACTGCCATGGTAGAGATGGTAGGCCAGCCAGCTTAGCTGATGATTATTGAATAGTGTTCTGTAGAAAGCAGATGTCTGAGTGGCTCCTGGCTACCACCCCCCCCCCCAAGGAGAAGGACTTCTCTATGTTCTAGGAACCAGGATCATTTGGCTGGCTCTGTCTAGAGAAGATGCCTCCTGAGTGGACATCCAGGCCTCAAGCCAGCCATGCCTGGCAGCTGAGAGGAAAGCAGACAGGAAGGAATATGTCACAGAAGACGACTCATACATAGTGGTCCTAACAAAGCTTATTGCTATCTGTGGCACTCACTCTAAGCCAATCCAATGCCATCCACAGTCTTGGGACAGAGCTCCATGATACACAACCCCAGCCTGCGTCTCCATCTTTTTTTCCCCATGAGCTTTTTTTATCCATAGATGCAGAAGCTCAAGGTGTCCAGAGGCCTCCTGCTGTAGCTCCTTCCAAAAATAGGCAAGAACCACCTGAGGGAACTTAGGTATGGGAGGGTGAAGCACCTTCCCCAAGCTGTCAAAATGGAAAATGGCTGATCAGAATCTAAGAATGGAGCCCCAGAGACCAGATCCATACTGGGAGAAGTGAGGACTCCCAAGAGGCTGGTCACCTAGGAAATACTGAACTGTCTGGAGGAGGAGCCTGAAGGTTGACAGAACAGGGCTGAAACCCTGCCTCCCCCATAGCCACCAGGAAGGTCACCACCATATAGCATTGGTTACCTTCAGTGTTGCTGGGTGTTTCACTAGCCACCTTTGAAACTTGCCCCCAGTCTTTTATCTAGCAAGGTCTAGAGAGATCTCAACACTGACCTGTCTGGTCACTGTAGTATGCAAGCAGGTCTCCAAGGAGTCTGGGCCATTCATTTCCACCCAACAGCCAGGAAGAGAACATGGGCAGAAAACAGACCTGACCAAAGGTTTCAGGCTGTTGTCATTAACGCCTGGATAGAGCCACCTGTCTGCAGAGGCACAGACCCATGAAAAAACTGTCAACCTCAAGCAAGGATGTGGGGAGACATGGCTTTCATCCTGTAGGAAGGTACCAGCGGAGGCATGGTTCACCTAGCCTGAGGCAAACAGGGTGAAGAGGCAGTAAGCAATGTGCTGTATTCTCTCTCTCTCTCTCTCTCTCTCTCTCTCACACACACACACACACACACACACACACACACACACACACACACACACACAGAGAGAGAGAGAGAGAGAGAGAGAGAGAGAGAGAGAGAGAGAGAGAGAGAGATATTCCTCCAGGCTGGATGTTCCTTTAGAAAATTCTGGGCATAACTACCCCCAGCCGACTCCTCATGGACATAGAGAGACCTCAGTCATCCTGGGGATGGAGACAGGAGCCTGGGTCAACAGAAAGGCCCCTCAGGAGCCAGTTCAGCAGCTGATGCTGAATTGTTGTTGTTATTATTCTTTTGCAAGGTGGTGGAATGGTTCCAATGAGTGTAAACACGTATTGTGAAGCAGTAGTTCTTGGGGGATATACTTTAACGGCTATAATAATCATTTTAATTGGCACATTAATTATACGAGAGCAGGTGCTTCCAAAATAATTGCGGATGTTGGAAAGCTGTTTATTTCCTTAAGTGGTTCACATAGTACCCTTTAACCCTCCTTGAATATCAGATCACTCAAGGTACAGCCTAGAGAGATGGGGTGGGGGAAGAAGCCCAGCATATCTGTGAGCTCGAAACTAGGGTGGTCCTGGCTTCTCAGCTCACCCTCTTGCCTCTTGGTGGAGAAGAAGCATCAGTAGAGAGCTTGAGTTTTCACACCGAGGTATTGTCCCAGCATGCACCTTGCTGGACGGGTGATGGAGTCCTGGTGTTATTGAGGAATGCTCTGGTGAAGGAAGAGAGATACTAAGGTCCTGAAGGTGAGCTATGTCAAGTCCACTGGGAGCTCGGTGGAGGAAGGGGAGAAGACTGTGAGACATGGGAAACTGAGCAGAATACACTATATTGGGAAGCCATGCTGTGGGCCTTGGGCAAAGTCCATGAGGGGCGATCCAAGATGATTAAGAGCATGAAGGGTGCCACCATCCAATTTTCCAATTTTATAAAGTTGCTGTCCTGTGCAGAGAGATTTGACAAGATTCTCCCATTTGGCATGGCTACCATGAAGCTCTGTGTAGTCCCCCTACACACACCCTCTCCTCCTCCTTTTTCTCAGCATAGCAAATGACATCATCACACACAGATCTCCTAAGCTAGAAATCTAGGGTACTTCCTGTCCTCTGGATTCCCTTGCCACTGCCCCACCCACATCTTATCTGGTCATCTCAAAATATCTGCCATGAATCCATTTCTCATGGAAGCCCACCTCTCAAGTGGGTTACCCCTTAACTGCACCATTGCTTCTGTACTCATCTTCCCGAACCCCAAGTCCATGAACAACCATGATGTCTTTCGGCATCTGAGTCAGGACAGGGCCATCCCCTGGAACTGATTGGTATTGCAGAATAAACCAAGAGGCCCAGGTAGAGGACCCTCACATTACACTGAAGCACAGGAAGAAGATAGGTACTTGAGGGGTGCAAGGTGGGGCTTCTAGCTACACAGAGGGAGCCCTGTGACTGGGGTAGACTGGTCTGGTAAGAGAGAGCCTCAGATGAGTCCACCTGTGTCAGTAAACAACCCCCCAGCCCCTCCCCCAGACTGCTGGGCACCCCTACTGACCCATCCCCAACCTCCACCAAATAGCCACAGAAGGCCACTGTGCCCCTCACAGTATATTGGAGTCCCAGGGGAGGGGAGGAGACTGCTGACATGTTTAGGCCAGTCATTTGAACAGACATTGTGTGGACAATTATTAATCCTAACAGGTTCCCTTTCAGCTTTCCTAACTGTGGTGTAATTACATCACCAGCAAATAGCAGCAGCCCCCCTCTCTTCCCAACACAGGAGGCATCATCTCCCAGCCAGGGCACTCAGATATTACACTCTCTGTGACTCTAGCAAGTGTCTTGACCTCTCTGTGCCATAGTTTCTACATAATGAACTGGAGAGATGACCACTGTTTTGATAGACGGCCTGAGCTCACTTCCCAGGACCCGTATCAGATGGGTCACAGTCACCTAGAATGCCAGCACCAAGAGTTAAAACACCTTCTTCTAGCTTCCAAGGATATTGTAAACATTGTAGTTCAGATGGAAAAGTTCTGGCAGTCAGGAGCCAAGGAACATCACAAGTCACTGTAAACACATCAGCCTTATACTCCTGCTCCAGGGAAAGGTTTTCCCAATGTAATGCCTCTGCTCCCAGAAGGGGAAGGTTTCCCCAGCGAAGTTGTTACAGTTCAGCTCAGGATCCCCAAGTTGTGACAACTCTGATTTGCTAGGAGAAAGTTTCCCCAGCGAAAGTATCACAACCTTGCTCCACTCCACCCAGGCTCCCTCTCTGGCAAAAAAAGAAAAGAAAAGAAAAAAGGTCGTCACCCAAACCTCATTCAAGAGATTTATTGGGAGGGAAGAGTCCAGGAGAGTGGCTGCCTCTGCCAGGGTGGAAAAAAGCAGTAGCAAACTGAACAGGAACAGGGCTTTTACAGAACTTCTTAGGGGCAGAGTTTTTCCAGAGTGGAGATTTTCAGGGTGGGTTTCTTTGGCTGGCCCTTTTACCCTACAGCACTAACAAGGCATATGCATACAGATAGATAGGTAGGTAGATTGATTGATAGATAGATAGATAGATAGATAGATAGATAGATAGATAGATAGATAGATGATAGACAGACAGACAAACAGATAGATAGACAAATCCTATCATTTGTGATAGTTTGAATAATGTCACCCACGTAAGCCCACGTATTTGAATACTTGGTCCCCAGTTAGTGAAACTGTTTGGAAAGGATTGGGAGGTGTGACTTCGCTGGAGGAGGTGTGTCCCTGACTTTAAGTTCTCAGACACCAATGCCATGCCAGTCTCTGCCTCCTGCTCGTGGATTAAGATGTAAACTCTCAGCTGTTACAGCCACCATGACTTTGTTCTGTCGTTATGGAGTCCAACCCCTGAAATCATGAGCTCAATTACATTCTTTCTTCCCGATGTCACATCAGTAGAAAAGTATCTGACACGTAATGCAAGCAGTATTTTTATACCTAATAAATTTGTCATTTCTTGACTTACTCCATCAGCTAAAGCTTCCTGCATTCTTGTAAGAAAAACTTTTCCTGGGTTTCATTATTTAACTTACATATATTAACTGCTGGTTTCTGATAAATATTTTTTTTGGTCATGCGTAGGAAGGTTACTTCTATTTCAATTTTCCTAAAGATTTTTAATAAGGAAAGTTAATTAAATGTTCCTTAAGAACCTATTGAAGTAATCATATAGTTTTTCTCCTTTAATTTTCTAATGGGATGGATTACGTTGATGACTTCTCTAATATGGAGCCTCTGTTGGGTTTTTATAATTTCACTAAACAAATATCTGGTGCCCCAAATTAAAAGAACTCTGTTGTGCTTATTTATTAGCATTATAAATGGAGCCTGTTTTGTTGGCTTTTCTGTGGGTCTCTGGGATAGAAGAATGAGAAATTATTGATTTTCTGTGTGTGGTTTTTATCTGGTCTACAAAAGAGATGCGCTTGACTTTTGGCTTTCTGTCCTCTTGACTGCTCCGAGCATCCTGTCTCCCCAAACTGATGCTGTCTCCTCCACTCCTGAGGTTTTCTGTGAATATGTGTGTGTGTGTGAGTGTGTGTGTGTGTGTGTGTGTGTGTGTGTGTGTGTGTGTGTGTGTGTGTGGAGTGTCCACTGTGTACCAGGATCAGGGCTGGGCTCTCTGACCCTGGCTCCCCTTGCCCCTTGTCAGGGCATAATGATGACAAAAACATCTCTTCAGCTGCTGTACAGAGAACAGGGGTCCAAAGTGAGGGGTTCCCAAAGCCACTTAGAGGCTGGTGGGACTCAAACATTTTGACCCTCTGTTTAGGCCCCCTCCTCATAGATGGTACCTTTTCCCTTTGAGAGATGTAACTTAACCTTGACCTAAAGGGGAAACTAAGGCCAGAGTTGGCACTGACTTGGGGAAGGTAGATGTTCTCATCTTAAATCTTTATAATGTTCTCTGAGAATTAGGGCCCTGGCTCAGGGGCTGGGGCTGGAACTACAGCCTGCCTCTATCCCGGGCTTTTCACAAGCCTGGGTGGTTCTCTCCTACCTCTCGAACCATCAGGACCCCTCCTGACCATCTGCTTCTTCCTGCCTCAGCCCTGGACCTCCTACTGCAGTGAGGTCTTGGTTCTTCTCAGACCTATTGCTCTGACCAGCTCCTTCCTCTCCCCAGTGTCTGCCCCTGACAGCCTGGGTCCTTTCACGTCCCTCGCCTAGCCTAGGTTGCCTTAATTACTCTTGGAGCCCTTAACTCTGGTCTCTGGCTGGTTCTCAGTGCCCACTCTGGCCTCTGGCCCCTTGGATTTCTGTGGTATCCTCCAAAGATGGTGGCTGACATCTCGCTTCTGCGGTTGAGTCCTACAGAGGGTGCTGGCCAGGAGAGCCAAGGTAGATGGTGCCACATGTGTTCTAATCACTGGGCCCTGTGACAGCACAGCTTACATTCAGTCACATCAAACTGCCATATGGGCTTGAGGCAATGTGTCTGGGGTACCCAACTGGCATCGGAGGGCTGCTGTGAACAGAGTCCTTAGGCTCAGGAGCTTCCTGTACATAGCCCCCTGTCCCAGAATCTTGGGACACAGTACGAAATCTATTCTAGCCAAGGTGGAAAGCTGCTTCTCATTCAAGAGTCTGGGTGCTAAGAACTACCTGGGCTCACTCACAGTCAAGCCATGAGGGTCAGAGAGTGGTGACCTATGCCTTTAATCCCATCAATCAGGAGACAGAGATCTTTCTGTATTTCTGTGAGTTCAAGATCTAACACCTTTAATCCTAACTCTAGGATTATGATGCAGAGTTGGACCTGGATGTGAAACAACTGGGTGGGAAAGATATTTAAGGCAGAAGGAGGTAGAGATTCAGTCATTCTGTAGAAGCGACCAACTAGGCAGTGGTGGCACACGCTGTTAGTCCCAGCACTCGGGAGGCAGAGGCAAGCAAATATCTGAGTTTGAGGCAAGCCTGGTCTAAAGAGTGAGTTCCAGGACAGCCTAGCCTGTTACACAGAAAATGCTATCTCAAAAAACAAACAAACAAACAAACAAAAAACAAAGCAAAAACAAAAACAAACAAATAAAAAAAAACCAAGAAGGTAGGAGAGATGACTCTGTCCTCTGATATTCCAGACTGATTTTATTAAATAAAAAGTATATTGCCATACCTAAGCCACCTCCTATAAGATATTGGGAATATTGGGACTCAGAGATAAGATATGATTTCTCAGAAGTCACCTGGCTGGAATTTAAACCCAGATCCTTAGGATACCAGACCTCCCTCTAGCCATTTCCTCATTCCCTCACAATGATCAAGTAGCTCTGTCAGGTTGCCAGGGCATAACTGAGTGTCTGGCCAGTGCTGGAACAGGTGTAGCCAACACAATCCCTCTCTCCGCTGTGCTGTCAAAGCCCTTCCTGGGAGCCTCAGTGCAAAGCCCTGCCCAGTCAACACTTTGCTCATCTGGGTGGCAACCTGGACCGAGAACATTGATTGATCATCCCTTAATAGTGAGCTTCCTGAGTCCCCTCCAGAGTGGACTGTGAACATCTGGAGCCACAGGTGAGATCCCTCAGATGCTCCAGGCTCTAGCCAAGAGGGCTTCCTGGTAAGGCAGGACCCAGGCCCCTAAAGACCCTTTCTCTGGAAGTAGGGAAGCAGAGCCCCTTGTGGGATATTGAAGGAATCATGAGATCTTTCTGGGAGGGCCTCCTACATATTCCCGTTTGTAGCAGAATGATCTGAAATTTATATGAATGATCAAACTTGGACCTTTATCCGGTCATTGAATCATCACACTCACCGTGCGGTTATGGGGTGTCGTTGTCTCCAGTTTAGAAGTGGAGACACCAAGGCTCAGATCAGAATGGAACACCTATAAGTTGACAGGATGCTCAAACTGTGGTGGCCTGGCACCTCCTGCGTGCACACTCTCCCTCAGCTCTCACAGCCGCCCCTTAATCTTCCTGGGGACATGTCCTAGGACACATTCTGTGACATGAGTTCTCAGTGCATGAGGTACTTGTCATGTCAGTGTGAACAGCTGGGCTCATACTTCCAGAAGGCATGCAAAGCCAGCTCAGGTCCCTCACCCCAGCACTCCTACAGGAAGGTGGAAGGCAGAAGTGAGAGAATTCCCAGAAGCCCATGGGCCATCAGTGAACAACAAAGAGACCCTGTCTCAAAGCAAAATGGAAGGTGGAGACCAACACTGGCTGTCCTGTGCCACCCCCACCCCCTCAGCCCCTGTGTGTGTGTGTCATGGAGTGTAGGTGTAGGTGCCTAAAATGCCTTGCCTGAGTTCAACCTAAACAGCCCCTGAGTGCTTGAGTCACATCTGGATTACTTCTGCTGACAATATAACTAACCACCGTGTTTCTAAATCGTATTATTATACTCTATTTAAGAAATGTCAAGGGGCTAGAGAGATGGCTCAGCAGTTAAGAGTACTTGCTTCTCTTATGTAGGACCTACGTTCCCCCCCCCCTCTCTCTCTCTCTCTCTCACACACACACACACACACACACACACAAGTAAAGCAAAAAATGTCGACACAGCTATGGAAGCCTGATACCTCTTCAGTCTGTCTACAGTTGACTATCGTGAACTCAAGGGAACAGCCAGAGCCATCCCATCCCCCAAACCCCTCATCTATACACACAGATATAGTAGCTGACAGAAATAGACCCAAAAGCCCAGGGCTGTCTCGGAGACCTGGGCCACTGGGGAGGAGGCACAACTGCCCATGGAGCCTAAAGAAGAAACCCAGCCAGCTTGTTGGGATTAAAAGCTTCCCAGGCTGAGATGTTCTGCTCCTGGAGGGGGTGTTTGAGTCGGTGTATACCCCAGGACCTGGAAGACCTAGCCAATTGGGGAGATTCAAGTAAAGCTGCTGGGGTGAAGCCCCCTCAGGTCTCCGCACTGGGGCAGCTCTCAGAGGCTGGCTTCTCAGCACTGGTGGAGGTTGGGGGTCTGATTGATAGTGGCCTCTGTAGAAAGCGGTGCTGGGATTTTCCATTAGAACCGGGAAGCTCGCTGTTGCGGCTTTCGAGAAGGTCAGAGGGTAGAGCTGAGAAAATACTGACGAAGCAGCCAGCTGCCTCTTTCGTGGACCTTCAGGATTTTTGATCCGTCTGTTCGCCCGCTGCCTGTCCTGAGGCTGGGGATGCAGCTGTGTGTAAGGTGAGTTGGTGCTGATCTGAGCCTATATCCCACTCACACCCACTCCAGACCACAGGCGCCTTCTGTGGCCTCGGTCTCACTTCCTGTTGCCACGGAGATCTTGGAGGATTCAGAGGCATTTCCTGCCTCTTCCAGGAGTGTGCTCTTCTCCTTCCTAGGGAGAGAGCTAGACTAAGGTGCAGGTTAGGAAGGCAGACCCCAATGCTCACGCCCTCCCTGTTCCTCCCTGCCTGTCCATCTGTCCTTCAGCCCATTTTCTGTTTCTTCATCTTTCTTTTTTCTTCCCTCCTCATCCTCCAAGTCCTGGTACATTTATCCATCCTGAACACTTAAGTGGCTCGGAGCCACAGGACGAACCCCTAATGGCGGGAACCTCATGAAGTAGAAGGCATTGCTAAGCACAGAATACTTTTTTTTCTTCATGTTGTTCCTGAAGCCGTTATCATGCCTTCAAGGCCGGGGAGATGGGAGACAACGGTACATCAGTCACATGTCTTGTTACAAAAGTAGCGTATTGAAAGAAGGGTTTATTCTGGTTCGCAGTTTAAGGATGCGGTCCATCATGACAGGGAAGTCATGGCGGCAGGAGCCTGAGGCAGCTGCTCACATGAACCCACAGTCAGGAAGCAGAGAGAGATGGACGCTGGTGCTCAGCTCACGTTCTCCTTTGTATTCAGTCCAGGAGCCCAGGCCCACTGAATGGTGCTGCCCACATTCAGGGTCTTCCCACCTCAGCCAACCAATCCAGAAACTTCTTCACAGACGTGCCCAGAGGCTTGTCTTTTCAGTGGTTCTAGATTCTGTCAAGTTGACAGTCAATATTAACCACCACAGATGGCTCTGTCTATTAAGTGCTTGCCTGGTAAGCACACAGACCTGAGACAGGAGGATTCTTGGGGTTTGGTGGTCAGTCAGTCAGGTCTAATTAGTGAGCTTGGGACTTACCATTATTTCAAAGGATGTAGATAGTTCCTGAAAACCACACTTAAAGTTGTCCTCTGATCTCCATGAACACACATGCACATACAACCCTGACACACACACGTACTTGCAACCCTGACATACACACATGCACCCCTGACACATATACACATACAACCCTGATATACACACATGCAACTGCAACTCTGACACACACATTCATGCACATTCAACACTGACCCACATACACACGTGCACATACAATCCTCACACACACACATGTAACCCAGACACACACACAATGCACTTGAAACCCTGACACAGACACACACATGCATATACAACCCTGGCACGAACACACGCACACACACGTGAAACACACACGTGCACATTCAATGCTGACACACATGCAACCCTGACACATAGACACACACATACACATACAACTCTGAAACACAAATACACACGCACATACACACGTAAAATTGTCTTCAATTCCTGTAAAAGAGACTCAACACTCAAAACAGAAAGATGGTGGCAAAGCCAGTCAGAACTGGCTGAAATCTGAGCTCTGCTGCTGCTGGTTTGTGATTCGGTGGGGCTCCGTGTCCTCTGGTTCCGGTGTAGGGTGGAGATAGTACCCAACTTCACAGGAGGGAGAGAAGTTAATGCTCCTTGTCTATAGCATGCCTAATGTGTCCACATGCCAAGAACTCTTCTAGGACCAGAATATAATTGTGATAAGACAAACAGAATCCCTCCTCTAGTGGGGTAAGGAGACAGACCATTAATTAAGTAATTAGCAAGAAAATAGCAGGCAGTGATAAGAGCCATGCAGATAATTGAGGATGGTGTGATGGGGAATAGCTAGCATTCTTTAGATGGCAGGCCAGAAAAGTGGCCGCCTAGAAAGTGACATTGACACTGGACTGTCTGATAAAAAGAGGGGAGCCATGCCCAGATCTAGGAAGAGAGCGTCCTGATGCTCTTCGTTGTCCTGATAAAACTCTCTGAGAAAAGCAACTTGAGGGAGAAATGGTTTAATCCTTCCCTCCCGGAGAGGGGGGGACCATTGCAGTCCAGGGGGGGGGGGAGAGAACCTTTGCAGTGGGACAGTGGTCACATCAAATCCACAACCAGGAACAGAGGGATAAATATACACTGCTGTTGCTCTTGCGCTCCCTTTCTCCACTCACACAGTCTGGGACCCAGATATAGGGAATGGTGCTACCCACGGTGGGTGGGTCTTCCCAGCTCAATTTACACAGGCCTGCTCGGAGGCCCTCTCCCAAGTCATTCAGGAGGTCGTCAGATTGACAGCTGAGATTGACAATATAAAAGAGCGTGTTAGGCAGAGGGGCTGCCAAACCAAGGAATGAGCTTGGTCATTCTGCTGAATCCAGTAGCAGGCCTGATGGGGTTCATCCTTAACACAGTGAGACTTGGGACTTTCTGAAGAGGTTTGTAATGTGGGTACATGTGTTCACGTGTATGCTGCATGCATGTGTGTGTGTACATAGGCCAAGGGTCAAGTGTCTTTGTCTATGGATCTCTACTTATTTCTTGAGACAGAGCTTCTCGATGAACCCAGAACTTACAGATTCAGCTAGCCAGCGAACCTCTCTTCCTGATTCTGCCCTATCCCCAGGTTGCATAGGTGCCACTGTACACAGCTCTTAGGTGGGTGCTGAGGATCTGAACACAGGATCCTGTGACTGTTCAGCGAGCACTTCATGGGCTGAGCCATCCATCACTCCAGCCCCTGTTTTGAAGAATTTTATAGGCTCCAACTTACACTTTCAAAGGAATTTTCTGACGGTGCAGCAGAGCCTGAACCACAAGGAAATATGAGTCAGTATAGCCTCCAACCTAGGGTGTAACATTTGCATCTCATTGACAAATCAGAGGTGCAGCTGTCTTTATTAGGAGGCTCTGAGATCTAAGCTCCTCCCACTGGTGCTGTCTAGTTTTATTTCAACTGAACACCAATTAGAGTCATTTTGGAAGATGAAAACCTCAGTTGAGAAAATTTTCCCAACAGATTGGCCTGTGGAGCATTTTTTTAAATGGATGATTGACACGGGAGGGCCCAACTTACTGTGGGGTGGTGCCACCTCTGCCCTGGTAGTCCTGGGTACTGTAAGAAAACAGGCTAAGCAAGCCATGAGGAGTAAGCCAGTTCATGACCTTCCCCCACCTCTGGGTTCCTGCCTTGTGTGCCTGCCCTGACTTCCCTCGATGATGGAGTATGGCCTGGTAATTATTAACTAAAATAAACCCTTTATTCCTAAGTTATTTACGGCGATGGTGTTTCATCACAGTAATAGAACCCCTAATCAAGACACCATCTAATGCATCTTCCCTTTCAATATGCGTGGAGGCCATCTGAAAGAAGGAGAAATGTACAAATACAAGAGAGCTGCTTTTGCTCTTGCTCCAGAAACAGCTCAGGTTATTTCTGCTCATATTCCACTGGCCATAATTTGACAGTAGCTGCAAGGGAGGCTGGGAAATACAGTTTTGCCAGTTGCTCAGGTAAAGCAAGTACAGCAGGATCTGGTGAGCTCAGAGCGCCACCATCTGTGATGAGGTCAGAAGTGGATATGGGGAGGAGGGAAGGACAGTCTTCCTTCGTAGGGTTGATGATGGCTGCATGTGACTGGTGGCGGGGGGAGGAGGGGGGAAATGCAGGGAGACAGATGTTCAGTATTGTTGGAAACTTACTTAACTGGGATGCTCCACTCTACTGAGCTCTTATTAGAGTAATTCCTCACAATGGGAATTGTGAGGTCAAATTCTGCCAAATGGCTTTTCTCTACCTCTGTGATGTCAATACGCAGAGACAGTCTCCCAGCAAGGTTGTGATAGTCATAAAGCCTGGAGTGTAGTAGCACTGGGATGGCATATAGAGATGTCTTCTCCCAACATCTTTCAGGTAAAGGAGTGCCCCACAGGTGACCATGGACTTGATCTAACTGTTGCAGAGGTGGCCAGTGTCTATGCAGGGGTGTCTCATGTGCCTCCCATGCAATGTAGTAAGTTTCAAATTTCTCCTTCCTCAGAAAGGCCAAGGGTGCTGACAGCTGGGGAAGTTCCTGAGGGTAAAATGTCTCTCTGGTGCCATCTGCCGAGACCTGGGGAACAGAAGAGAGGACACTAGGACCTGGGGGGCCATCATGGAGATCTAATCCTCTTTGGCCACATCTTCATCTTGCCGGCTTATCTTCTCATTCTTTCCCTTCCCCTGGACCCCAGACTCTTCTCCTCTAGAAGGAGCTGAGGATGCCAACCTCGCCTGCTTGCGACAAGGACCTGCTGAAGCTCAGAGAAAACCCTGGGAAATCCTCAATGATGGGCTAGGAACAGGACAAGGGATGCTGAGTCCCTCTGCAGCCAAGCCCCTCACACTCCACGTGCTAAGGCAGGTTAGCTTATTCTGGATCCAAAGAACTAAGAGTCTCGTGTGTCACCTTTAAGCTTGCAAATCACTCTCTGCTGCTGGTGCTACTGTTGTCACGGTCCAGGTCTTTCTGCCCTGCCTGGTGCCGCTGAAGCCAGGCAAGTGGTCTCCAGGCTTCTACTATGTCCTCAGGTCAAATCCTTTATGAATCAGGATGAACACAAGAAGTATGGCCCTTCATCAGAGGGCTTCTCTCCCACACACCCCTCTACTGTGTGGAAGTAAGACCTGGGTGCAGCTCAACACCCCTGAAGAGCCACAGGAAAGCCAAGCTTTCCCAAGTCACTGACCAGCCACATCCTCTCTGTCAGAGCTGGTGAGTGTGGTGGTGTATACCCACAATCTAAGCACTCTGGGAGGCTGAGGCAGGGGGATCCCAAGTTCAAGACCAGCCTGGACTGCACATCAAGTCCCTGTCTCAAAAAGGGCAGAGGCTTCTTATGTTCATCATGAATCAAAATGAGTGGGTATGGGAGAGAGAAAGTGTGCTTGGAGACAGAGCCAGGTTCCAGGATTCTGGAAATAGTTCATGGGCCCCCAGAAGCTGTGTGGGTCCTGCCCAACTCTGTGACCCTGTTCAGGAAGCTGCAGGCTAGACCTACTGCCCTGTTGTTATCCATGGGCACTCAGAAGCAGTTCAATAAAGAGAATTTTAAAGGCTTTTAATGCTTCACAGGGAATCTATCCTTTGCCAAAGTACCAATTAAGGATGCAAGCAGTTCAACATGACTTTATTACCCACATTTGATCTGGAGGGGAGACTTGGGCAATGAAGACCCCATCACCCCTTCTGTGCTTTTTACAACACTGACTGTATAGGTCATCTCCAGGGACTTGCCTCTTTCTAGTATCCAGACAGAGCAGAGGACACTCTCCCCTGGGTGTGCCCCTACCACAGAGGGAAAGATAGCGTGGAACTGGGAGCTGAGAGAAGCTCTCGGAACAGAAATTATCTGAAATGCTGGAGTTGTTGGGGTAGTAGGGCATCAGATACCTGGGTCAGAGACCCTTGCAAGCAAAAGCAGGACCAAAGGAGCTAGTGTAGAATAGCATCCTGTGTCCTGGGCACATATACTTTATATATGACCTCTGATCTGTCAGACCACCCTGCGCCCGTGCTCTGTTGTCACCATTCCACATCTGGGGAAACTGAGGCCCAGGTCAGTTCAACCAGCCATTCTTTTGGCTACTTCTAGAGCTAGGCAGGTGGTCTCAGGGTTTTTGCTGTCAACTCCAAGGCCAAAAAGTGGGGAAAGGTGTAAGGAAGGTACAAGCATACCACATTTGTGAGGCAGACAGTGTCTGCACTCAAAGCTTACCAGTCTCCATGTCCCCTCTTTTGACTTCCCCTGAGAAAATCTCTCTCTGTCCACTCAGGCATTGCCTGGCCTGGACCTGTCTTTTATTGACTGTCTGTACTCTGCCTGTTCTAATAGATGCTATTAAAATGATATCCCTCACAACGGTCTCTCTGTTGGATGGTCTCTTGGATTTTGCTGAAGGTTCCTCATTGACCATCAAATAGGCTTCTGCCTGTACCATATTTACACATAGATGGTCCAGCAAGGTGTCTCATGATACCACCTTATTCTAGAATATTCTGAAGAGACACTGTCTGTGTCTATAGCCCCTTAAAGTCAGTGGTCACTCAGATATGTGTCTCTCAACTCAGTCAATCGTCCACTTGACTATTTTCATCCTTCTACATATCCATTCACCAACCTATCCATTTATCGATTTACCCATCTGTCCACCCATCCACCATCTATTTGTCCTTCTACATATTGCTTCATTCATCCATCTATCTACCCATCAACCTATCCATCCATTAACTCACCCATCCTTCCATGTATCTTCCATATATCTATCCATCTACACACCCATTCATCTATCTTTCTCCATATCCATGCATTCATCCACCTGTTCATTCATACCTACCTTTTTATAACCATCCATCTTTCCACCATTCTCCATTCATCTGCCCACTCAAACATGCGTGTGTCTATCTATCCACCACTCATCTCTCTACCCACACATTCATGCATCTATGTACCTGTCTAGCACCTGTTTTGAGTATGGCTCCATCTGCTGTGCCCTCAGCACAGTAGCTAAAGTCTGTGAAAGTCATAGAACTTTCTAGACACTGAAGGGTTAGCTCACTGCATTCATCAGCCTTTAAACTTCACTAATATCCCCAGGGAAAGTGGCAGGCCAGGTCCTGCCCAGACCTGTGCTTCCAGTCCCCAGTCAGTAAAGAAATGATTGGAAGGCTGAGAAGATAGTTCAGTTCAGTTGGTCAAGTGCTTGTTATGAAACTGAGGAGCTGCATTTAGATCCCTGGCTGTAAAGCTGGGTATGGACGCTGCCTTAATACCAAGCAGAGCAGCTTTCCACTCAGTGTTCACAAAAGAACAGCCTGACTCAGACATCACCAGCCACTACACTTGTAGGAGCGAGTGCCTTGCTATGACCTTCTAAGCACGGTCTGAACTCCTGGGCGGACCTGTCAGATCTGTCCATTGTGCAAACTCGCAGGGAGTCTTCTTAATAGCCCTTTCTTCCCCATTTTGTCTACCAGGCCTCTGGGAAGCAGAGGCATCCCAGAAAAAAACAGTAACTTCCTAAAGACTTCGAACAAAGCCAGTCAAATCCCCACTCACCCAACTTTTCAAAATACAGGGGGGGGGGGGGGAGATGGAAGCCACTCCCCCCCCCAAGCTTGGGTGCCAACGAGCCGCCCCCTCCCTTGGCTCCAGTGCTCTGGTTCCTGCCAGGAGAGGGCTTGCTAGCTGTCTTGGCAACTCACCTCAGTGGGTTCTCTCTGCTCTTGGTAATATTGGATTAGCCCACTTTCTTGAAAGCTGATTTTCTATTTACATAATCCTCCCCTCTTAGAGTTCTGAGGCCCTCGGTGATAAGCCGATGGGCCAGGGCAGTCAAGCAAATTATACTGTTGATTCTGAACAGCCTTGAAAGTGGAAGGTTTTTTTTTTTTTTTTTTTTTTTTTTTTAAGGAAGTCATACATATTATAGTTTTAATCTTCATACTCCTTGTAAAGAGTAGTGACATTCTCATGTGGAATGCCTTTGCCCGTGTCTCCTGGAATGTTAGTTACCACTTTCAAAACACAGCAGGAGAGATGCAAGTCAGAGCTAAGGAGGGACTTCCCATGGAGCAACACACACACACACACACACACACACACACACACACACACGCACACACGCACACACGCACACACGCACACACGCACACACACACACACAGAGAGAGAGAGAGAGAGAGAGAGAGAGAGAGAGAGAGAGAGAGAGAGAGAGCCATAGAAAAGTCTCTTGGAATGTCAGCGCCTTTCATTTTATATAGAGATGAAACACTCTCATAGTCTTTGCTCTGGAACACAGCACTGGCTACCAGGACAGGGGCCTGTGCTCTGGGGGTTGATAAAGACAGCAGGGGTTCCTAGATCTCCTAGGTCAAGTCTTGGTTGAAGTTGAAATCAGTTGACTCTGGGTCCCGTGATGTCTGGTTAACAGCTCAGTTTCCATCAACAAACACTGAATATTGACCCCCCTCTGTGACACAGACCTTTTCACTGAGTGCCTACTATGTGCCAGTCCCACAGGACACCACCCACAGGTACTTGCTGTGGGTCACAGAAGACAACAGGAAAGGACCCAAGAGGGTGTGTTTTTTCTTTGTGGAGAAGCCTCCTCTCTGCCCAACACTGGACTCAGAGTACCCCTCCTCTCCCCCAGACCTCTCTTGTACATCACCCGACCTGCACCCCCATTGCTCACCAGGGAGAAAGCCCACTTGCTGAGGTTGCTAGGGTTGCTATTGTCTGCCCCAAGGCCCTTCTCTTCTCAATCCTACTTGATTTTTATCGGGTTTGTTTGTTTATTTTTCCACTCTGTAGCCCAGGCTAGCCTTGATCTCAATGCATTCCCTCAGCCTCAGGGCTGATATTACAGGTAGAAGCCACTAGGTTCATCTGTCTTGACTGACTGATGAATGCAGTGCCATAGAGACAGAAGGATAGGCCCAGTAACCATGAGAGGTGAGGTACTCTCTAGCTTTGGGGCTTCAGGTGACCTTGACCTTGGTCAATGGTACTTTGGTCAAAGCCAGGGAGGAAGACGGGACGGGAAGCACCAGATTGGGAAAGGAAGAGCCCCACCAGAGCCTCAGTTTCCCCATGTATAAAATGAAGGGCCCTGTGGAAGACCTTTCATGGAGAGCATCCCTCCATGAGGGAGGGATGAAGTTTAGGGTAGCTCAGACTAGGCTGTGTCCTGGAGCCCGTGCTTATGACTGCGCAGACCCAGAGCCCATCCGTGAGAGGGAACAAGCTCGCCACACATGAGTAAGTAGGATGTGAGCAAGCAAAAGCCACATCAGGTACCAAATCAATAACTCACCGTGCTCTCTTCACCACAGCCTAGTTCCCAGAAACGGTTCCACAGCAGTAGTCCATGAGAGCCAAGGTGTTCCTCTGACTTCCTAGTGGGCAGAGCACACAAGGAGCCAGACCCAGCTCTGGGTCCCTTCTGCCCTCTACCTCTGCTGGGTTCCTTTGACAGCAAGTGAAACACTAATAAATATTGAAAGAGGAGGAAACGACTGTGGCTGCTGAGCCTCTGGCTGAGTAAATAAGAGAGCAAAAAGAGAAAAGAACATTCCAGGCTGGGTGCCTGCCAGATGGCTGGGAGGCCAGGGGATGAGGCGCGACATTAGTGTACAGCAAAGAAGGTGTTCTTGGGGCCCACCAGCGTGGGTAGGCTGGCACCGTAAGTGTCAAGTGAGGCCATTCCGAGCTGCTGTCTCTTCTACCATGGGACGGGCAAGGTGTCAGGGTTAGAGGAAGGAGTTGCCAGATTCACAGTGGGCAGCAAGTACATGGTGGGTGCCAAAGGCAAAAAGCCTGCATTCAACACTGTCCCAAGACTGTGGCACATAAGTGTGTGTGTTTGTGTGGGGTGGTCAAAACTGTGGTCCTCTGTGGTGCCAATGAAGAACAGAGAGGATCATAACCTAATGCCCACTCATCCCTTACTGACAATTTGCCTGTGAGTGTCCTTCACCCTCCTCAGAACCTTATGCATTCTAGCTGCCCCTATGCTCCTCAGTAAGGACCTCTCTCTCGATAGGACTCTGAGGAACTGGCGCTGTGTGTGTGTACATGAGTATATGTATGTGCACATGTGTTCTAGGCATGTGCATCCATTTCTGGCAGAGGAAGGAGCCAACGGACAAAGAGGGATTGGAGGGGAGGTAGAGACAGGAACCCTGGAATGCCACAGATGGAAAAGGCTGGTGGTGGGTACCTGAAGGAGGCTCCCTGTAGACAAGCCTGGCATGCCCCAGCAGCAGAGAGAGATGGTGCCTGGATGCTGTGTGAATGTCAGCTGTGACTGGCTAGATGTGTGTGATTGTCCAGGCCCCTCTGTTCCCGAGCTTCAGATTGCTTCCTTCTCTGATGCTGTAAGAACGCCTCCCCATCACTGATAGCTGGGTGTTTCAGAGAAGCCCCTCAGAGGTGTCTGGCCCACTGACCATTCTTAACTATGATAGCCTTTCCTGCTGGGGCTGAAGGAGCAAAGTGGTTGGGCACAGGCCCAGGAAGGGCACAGAGGAAACCCTCAGGAATAAATCTTCAGTGACATCTTAGAAGGACTTCCTGTTGGCATTAAGGAAGAGGGCAGGTGGCCAGTCCAGAGGCCCAAGACCAGACAGAATCCAAGAGACTCGGGGATGCTGGCAAAATGGTCAGTATCATGGGATAAACTATGGCATGGTCACCATGGCCCATGGTCCTGTCCACTTGTGTACAGGAGGTATCAGAGCTGAGGACTCCATGGGGTCCTTTGCACTAAAGATGGGAACAGACTGATATATGACAGTGTTACATTGTGGTGCGATATTCAATTTTTAATAAAAATAGTCTGGAATATCAGAGGACAGAATGACTCATGGAGCCAGGCCGTGAAGGTGACCCACACCTGTAACCCTAGCTCTAAGGATGTTGAATGAGAAAGTAAGGTAGCTAGATGGAGGGAGAGAAGCCAGGAGTCTTTCCCTACCATTTACCTGGTCGGCTGAGGAGAGGTTGGGCTTGGAGTCAGACTATTTCCTGGAGACAGACCTGAGGAGCTGGCAGGTGAGAGGCAGCTGTGGTTTGCTTCCCTAGCTCTCTGATATCACAGACTATTTTTTATTAAATATACAATGTATCACTACACTGCATTCTCAGGTATACATGCTGATTCATCAGCTAGAGTGCAGGGTGGGGCCCTGCACTGACTCACCTCACTCCACTGTACACCAGCCTCCTCATCTACTCCACACCAAGCCCATGAAAGCCACAAATACTTCAGGGGATCTTCGGCAGGTTACACGAGGGGACATAGGATGCAGTATGGTGGCTGTCTGGGAAGACATACCTCTCAGATGTCAGGAGAAGAGGAGGCGGAGTTAGGGAGGAGAGGAAGGACATGAGGAGGAGGATGGGGAGGAGGGAGAGGAGAGGGAGAGAGGTAGAGCCAGCGGCAGCAGCAGCATCCCAGAGACCCTTTCCTGCAGACTCAGAAGGTATGCGGTGGGCCTATCTGAAGTAAGGTGTCTCATGAAGCTGCTGGCCTCTGAGACAGAGACCTGAGTATCAGCCTTGAGGGTAGACCAGATTTGGGGGGAGGGGGGTGAAGACTTCCAGGTAGAGCTGGCTGCTGAGACCCCAGGGAAGTGTCCAGAGCTACATTAGCACAACTGCTCCCATTTGAACACACCTGAAGATCACGCACAGGAGGCCTGGTAAAGAACATTCCAGGGACTGGAGAGATGGCTCAGGGGTTAAGAGTACTGGCTGCCCTTCTAGAAGACCCAGGTTCGATTCCCAGCAGCCACCTGGCAGCTCACACCTGTCTGTAATTTCATCCTCATACAGACATGTGGGCAGGCAAAACATCAATGTACATAAAAGAATTAAATCTTTGGTGATCTGTGCGTGTCCGATTTAGGCCAAGACTATGTATAACCTCGCCGAGTCTCGGTTTCCTCATCCTTAAAACCAAAATAATTCTGACAGCCATTCTGAGGACTTCGGGAGTGCATGATGGATGTGCCCAGCACATAGTAGATACACAATGAAATGACCTATATTTTTTTTTCCCTGCTGCAATTTTGCTGGGCTTTTATCTCAAGTGCTTGTGCACACATACACACACACACACACACACACACACACACACACACACACACACACACAGTGTTTTTAAAAATTAAAAGCGTAAGTTTCAACGCTCTTGGGGCCTGCCCAGCCAGACTGCTCAACCCCTCTCCAGACCCCAGGATGTTACTTTTAGTTCTCGCTGCCTGCCCATCCTCCATACTCCAGCACATTCTTTCTCTTTTTTTCTGTCCTCTTCCCCCAGTTAAACAAAGCCACCCAACCAGGCAGGTCACCTGACAGGGCTGCATGTAATACCTAAGTGGGAGAAACAAGCCATCAGACAGAACGGTTCACAATTGCTGGGGATGAAACTATTTTCTTTTCAATCTTTCCTGAAAAGTGACGGATAATAAGCGGCTTGGAGATTGTAATATTATTAGGGCCCAAAATAAAATAAACCCCTTAACTGCTTCCTCTCACACAGAGAGGCCAAATTGTTCCTTCACTCGTTTAAATAAAGTGATTGTTTTCCCTGCTCGTTATCTTAAATTCTGAGAAGCAAGGGTCCCCCCCCTCCCTTCTGCGGGATGGTCCATTTCCCCTCTCCTGGCATCTCCAGGGGCATCCGCCTCTGCCTCCCACCAGGGTTGTCAGCAAGCGGGAAGTATTTATGGACCACCTGCAGTATGTCTGTCCCTGCTCAAACCCCACCAGCACACAGAAAGTGCTCAGCTAGCACTCTTTGCCATTATTAAAAATGATGTTGTGTGGAGTGTGTGTACTGGTTGCTGTTGGGTGCTGTGGACCAGGCCTTGGTTTTTCCAACTGTGAAATGGGCAGAGAGCACATGAGCAGAGTCCTCCTGGGATCTGTTGGCAGGACAGGAGGATAGGTAACACCTGAGCAGAGGGTCAGAAGTCTGTGGACCTGGTCATTTTCATTCCAAGAACTGACAGAAGCCGCATCTGAAACAGGTGGCTCTATGTGATTGGGAAAAACTGTAAGCTGAAGGCAACTCTTGCTAGGTCCTGAGTTCTAGAGGGTTCTAAGGGCAGCCTGCCTCATCCATACCCCTCTCTGATCAACATTGACACCCCGTCCTACCTTCCTCTTCTCCTCTGCCAGAAGGGAGGGCAGCTGCCTGTCCAGCCTCTCAGCAACTGCTATCCTGTGACAGATGTCTTATGAATGTCAGCAAATGTACTTCACTGCCGACATACATCCGAACTTCTCTATTTTTACCAGCCTGAACCCTTTCCTGTAACTTGGAAACCACAAAAGGTCTAAAAACTGAAAAGCAAAATGTTAGGGAGCTGGTTGGGTGGGAGGGGTGTAGCTGGTGGCAAACTGAGCCTAGCTTGATGCCTGGCAACGAGAGCGGGTTCTCACAGTCTCTATTTATCTCACTCATGCTGCTGTCCAGATGCTCAGCTGCAGAAATATGAGTGCTGGCGATTCTAGAGTGAGTCCTTTGCTGTGCGTGCGTGTGCGCGCGCATCCGCGTGCGCATGTGTGTGTGTTCCCTACTCAGGATATGGCCTGAGTTCTGAAAGCTCCTGGCTCCCTGTGTTCCAGATGTGGGTGTGAATTTGCATCTAGTCTGGGAAGATTCTCACCTGCTTCAGCTTCATGCTGCCCCCCCCAACCCCCCACCCCCCGCTGAAGCTGTACTCCTAACCCCTCTGACACACATGGAGCTTCCATATTCAAGGTTAATCTGCTCAGAACTACCCACTTCCCTGTTGCTTTCCCAGCAGCTGGAGGCGAGGGTGTCCATGCCTGCCATCTGAATGCTTGCTGCCTTCCCCTACTCCCACCTCCCACTCCCTACCCCCCCCCCCCCCACTGCTGGTGGAATCCTGCTTTTCACACTTTTTTTTTTTTTTTTTTTTTTTTTTTGGCACCAGATCCACACAGTGAGGGAACTCAAAACAGAAGTTTCTCCCAGCAAACTACCTCTTCCTAAAGCTGGGAGAATAGCAGACACTGAAGCCCCCAGCCAATCAGCTATGTCCAAGACCCTGGACATTGCACGTTCTGGACTGAGCCAGAGAGATTAAGAGCTGGAGGGAAGAGAGAGCATTAAGGATTTCATGGAGCCTGATTAGGGGCCCTAGTCCCTTCTTATAGGCTCTGCAGCCGGCAGGAGATAACCCTGAAATGTACCTCAGTAGCACTCTATTACTACTCAGGGCTGCTGACCACTGGCTGTGTTCCAAGCCCTATTCTACGTTTACGTGACCCGGATCATTCAATGCTTGCAACACATTGCCAGGCGTTTGGCGCTATTCTTACTGGACAGTTAAGGCAATGCGCTCAAAGAAAGTGGGTAAGTTGTTCCAAGTCTCACAGCCCATCTCCAGGGGAGCCAGGAGCTCATCTCATGCAGCTGGACTCTAGAACCCAGATTCTTGACCACTCATGTGTCATTATCTGTTGCCATGGTGATACTGTGCAGCAGATGCCTGCGGAGCGCAGGCAGCAATAGCAATGGGTGCTTTGTACTCACCCGTCTGGGAGGATGCTGGGGGCAGCTGTGCTCACTCACATGTCTAGGGCTGGCTGACTGTTGGCTAACCCAGGCTGGCCTCACAGGGACATCAGCGGTGGCTCAGCCCTGTCCCCTGTCGGCCTCCAGCAGATATCTCAACAGGTTTCTGTGGATATATCAGAAGCCTGTGTTCTGTCCTTAAAGGCTGAGTGAGGTTTGGTACCCTCTGGCCACCTCTTCCTCTTTGTCAGTTCCATGGCCAGCCAGTCACTCACTCAGGAAGCAGATGATGGCTCTTTAGGGAGAGACACTGAGTGTGGATAGGGAGGGATAAGGAGTTAAAGTAATTCACCACATCACAAGGCTACTTCAGATGTGCAAAGTCTGGCCCCTTCTGGGTCCTGCAGCTCTGCAGTCCGTAGACCTCACCTTTGAGAAGGTCCCAACTAATAGATCCCCCAGGAGCACACAATCAGTAGCTCCTTGTGCTCTGCCTTCAGGGTCTCCCAAGACAGGGAATAGGAACCATGCCCCTCCCTCCCCTAGGGAGAGAGACAAAATCCCACAGAGGGACAAGAATCTTCTTCGAAGGACTCTCATTTCATGGGGAAGGCACCAACCTCATTCTGATGGGACTGGGCTACAGTGTGCATGGCATGTGCATGTGATCAGAATATAGTAAGACACAGATGGCCAGTTGCAAAAGCGGCTAGCTCCAGGAGTCAGCCTGGTGGACATCCTGGAGGAGGTAGTTTGGCCTCATTCAGGAGACAGAGGGAGCTCTCAATGCTGGGGTGGTGGCTGTGTGCTGAGGAGAGGGGGCATAGACAACTGATCCCTGGTCCTTGTTCATTGGTGAGTTTTCAATCCGCCCTGTTCTGAGCTTTGTCTAGGTCCGAGACTCTTCTGGGCCTCTTTTTCTTCTTTTTCTGTGACAGCTACTTTAGGAAAAGAGAAAGAGAGAAGGGAGAGGGAGAAGGAGGAGGAGGAGAAGGGGAAAGGGGAGGAGGGGGAGAGGGAGAAGGGGGAGGAGGCTCAAGGCTCCTTCAGAAAGCTAGGAGGAAAGACAGCCAATGGGTGGAGGGGAGACATCAGACCCCACAGCTGGCCCTGTAATGCCCTCAGGCCTGGAGCTCTCTGGGTACAGCATCAAGTGGCCAGTAACCAGCTCTGGGGCCTGATGCCTGGGATCCAGGGAACTGCAGCTCAGGCTCTGGGTCACCAGCTTCTCATGGAAGGGTTATTGGAAAGCCACCATTGCACCCATCACTGTGGTGTCTTCAATGGCAGATGAAACGGTTGCTCAACTTCGTGGTTCTCATGAGGACATTCATCCATGGCTGCAGACAGGAGCTACAGGGAGGGAGGGCCCTCATCTTTCCTGTACCAGCTGCTGGGTTCAATATCTGCTCTGTGCCTGGCTCAGGGTAAACGCTTGAAGCATGGGCCACAGCAGGAAGGGTGATCTGGCTTCCCTCCCCACCTGCTGAGAGTTCAAAATAGGAGCTACCTTGTCCAAATACATGCTGAGTTATATACAGCCTGGGTGTATCTGTGATGGTGTTTCTAAAGAGGATTAGTAGAGTACCAGAAGGCCCAACCTGAATATGGGAAGACGTATCCCATGGGCTGGGGTCCCCAAATAAACACAAAGGGAGAGATGAAAAACCAGCTGAGCAATCTTCCTCTTGGTCTGCCAGGCTGTAAGCCAGCAGCTTCCGGTTTCTGCTGCCACAGATCCAAGCGGCTCTTGCCGCCATCTCTTTCCTACCATGATGGCCTAAACCCTCAAACCATGAGCAACCTGGACCCTCCACCTCTAAGTCATCTATTTCAAGCATCACTCACAGTGACAGAAAAAGTGAAATCCATATTAGTGACCTGGGCCTGGGTCTTATTCTACTTGCCTGGTCATCTTTGGAAGATCCAGGTGGGCATGTAGTGTTCCAGCCATCTGGGAGCACATCTGGCCCTTGGCATCCTGTCCCTCGGTACCATCTGTCAACCACATTGGCATGCACTACCAGGCAGCCTGAGTACTATCAGTGGGGATCCCTGGGACTCACTTTCCTCATGCATAAACTGAGGGGCTTTCCAATATTCTGGAAGATTCCATTGGTCCTCTGAACTCTTGACTCACATATTATGAGTAGGAGAAGAAACCTTCTTATATCCCTCTTCATCATTCCGGTTCTCTACACACAGACACACACACGTAGCCAAGTACATATGAGTATGTACATATATACACACAAAACCAAGGCATTTTCCAAACCTGACTTGTTTAGAAAAGGGGCAGAGGACAGAGCATCCTCAGCTTTCTAATTCCATATGCTCCAGGATGGTAGGTACCTTTCCCCCACCTACCTAAGGCGTACCAGCCCAGGGCTGGCATGTTTCTCTGCCATCAAGAAGCACCAGGCTGAACCCCACTCATAATTACTTAGTGCCCACCAATGACTTCCCATCAGTGCTTGACCACAGGAATGGGAATGACATGTCGGCCACACTGACAACAAGCCAGGCCTGGTGATGGTGGCTTTTCCTCTTGCCTTCCATGCAGATCCCAGGCCTCTGTGTGACGTATATCGGATTTCAAAAGGAAAAGAACCTGCCCTGGCTGGCTGGTGCCATCAAAGCTGTCAGTCACTGCTCCCCATGCTAGGCTGTGTGGATTTGAGGCCCCAGCAGCCTTACCTGCCAATCATACTTCATTCTCCTGCAGAGGTTGTACCTTTAACACTGCAATATTTACCTGACAGTGCAGGGTGGTTCCAGACTCTACTCTGCAGGCTGAAGAGACCCGGGAGAAAGCAGGGGCTGGGTCATCTTGGGACACCAGGCCCCAAAGATACCAAAGTGTGGGAGCAAGGGATCCTTGCAATCCAAACAGGCACTGAAGGATGGCTCCTCTGCCCGCCTCAGAGAGCTGGAGATGGAGAAAGAGACTTCATGGGCTTCCGTGCAGTATCTGTTAGCAGAAACACCGTTCCGTCTCTGAGTTCCTGACAGCTTTGAAGCATTGTCTTTACACAATACAGCCTGTCATTTCAGTGTCACCATCTCTGCTTCATGGAGGAGGTAGGACTAAGGTAACCAACTCCTGACAGCGTGCCTAGACTTTTCCAGCTACAGCTCAGAAGGCTCCTGGGTGAATGAGCAGACTGCTGTGGTTCTCTCTCTGTGTGTGTCTGTCTGTCTCTCTCACTCTGTCTCTCTCTCTGTCTTTCTCTGTGTGTGTGTGTCTGTGTGTGTCTCTCTCTCTTTCTCTCTCTCTCTCTCTCTCTCTCTCTCTCTCTCTCTCTCTTTGTGTGTGTGTATATATATACATATGTGTGGAAGCATGCATATGGAGGCCAGAGGTTGGGATCAGGGCTCATCCTCAACTGCTCTCTGCCTTATTTTACTGACTTATGCATGTGTCTGTGTGGAAGCATGTTATTGTCATGACGTGCGATCAAAGGATACCCCTTGGGAGTCAGTTTTTTCCTTCTCTCCTGGGACCCAGGATCTAGGACAGGCTGTTAGACCTATGCAGCAAGTACCTTTACTTTCTGAGCCATCCCCTGAACCCTCCACCTTACATTTCAAGGCAGGAGCTTATTGACTCTGCTAGACTGGGTAGTCAGCAAGCCCAGGGATCCTCCCACCTCCACAGTGCTATGGCTACTAGCATGCACCACTATGTCCAGCTTTTGCAAGGAATTTGATCTTGGGTCTTCATGTTTGTATGACCTGCTCTTTACTGCCTAGGACATCTCCTTAGCCCTGACTACCAGGTTTTACGTGCAAAGGTCCCACATTCTGGTCACTGTTTCCATCCCAAACCATTCTGGGCTATTGTGCACCCACCTCCATTCTTCTGCCTTTCCCATATACCCAGAGTGGCCAGATGACCAGTCCATGACCACAGTGGCTGCCCTAGCAGCCTCAGCTGGGACCTTAGCTGAAGCCCATGGATCCTGTGTTGTTTGAAGATGACTCTGCTCCCTGGGGCTGTGGACTAGTGTCCAGAAGTCACTGTAAGATATCCCAAGTCATCATTGACTCTGACAGGTTCAGCAAGCATGTGGCTGAGGTGTCAGAGGGCATCTTGAAAGGGGAGGGGGTTTCTAAGAATTTTCCTGGGGAGATGTAGACAGATGTCTGTTTACTCCAGGCAGAGTACAGACCAAGAAACAATCCTAATTAAGTCCAGTTTAATGAGCCAGTTAGTTTATTGTTGTTACAGGAATGTAACTCCTGCATCACCAAAGAGCCCACTCCCACATGTATGGCTCTTCACCGGAGATGCATTTCTGGAGCTCTTAAGGCAGTTCTTCCTAAGAGTCTCTTCACTGTAGAAATTGTTCTTGCTGAAATAACTTTGGGGCAGAGCCTTGGAATCTTGTAAGTTTTGGGAACATCCTGAGACTTGTGAATTTCCTTGACTTCTGGCCCTTAAGGAAATATAGTCACACAAGAGACTGGGGTGTGAAGAAGATGTCCCAAAGGGCCATTGTGAAAGATGGGGTTCTCTGGTTGCATCTTCCTGCCACATGGCCAAAGCCTTAATATGTTCACCTACAAATAATCAGATCCTATTTCTGAGAGCTGTAGTGGGTGTCTACAGAGACTGTGCAAGAGCCCTGCCTGTGGTCACCTCCCCAGAGGTCACTCTTGCTGTCCATGCTATAGCAGTGTTGCTAATCCTATGTCTGTGTGGCCAGGCCAGCTCTTTTCTGAACTTTCTAGCATGGGATGAGTGATCTGGAAGGCACTGAGCCTCAATGAGCAGAGATTGTCCTGATATCAGGAAGGGTTTCCTCATACTCCTCTAGCCCAGAGCTGGACACTAGCCACACTCGAGTCAGCAGAGTGCCACTGGGCCATTTAACATTCACTGAAGTTCCTCAGAGGACAGGGATATGCAAGATGAAGCAATAAGACCACCCACCCATGCCCAAGTGGGAGCTGCTGTCTGCTTCCAGGCTGGAAGAGCCCCTGGCCAGGCTTTTCAGCCCCCACTGCACCCACTCTCCACTAAGAGCTGAGGAGGTCTTCTAGTTACACAAACCAGGCTTCTATTTAAACCGTCCTGTGTTGTCTCATGATAATGAAATCATAATACAACTTCCTTGCCGCATTAAGGACCTTATGTGACCTGACACCACCACACTACTTATATCACCAGACTCGACAGACCCAGTACAGACAACTGTGTCCCATTGCTGGGCCTAGACAGCTGCTCTGATAGTCAGTTTCCCTCCTGCTCTCCCATCCCTAACCCAGTCCCTCTTATTACCCGGGTTTTCCCAAGACCCATGCTTTCTAAATGCAGTCCTCAGACCAGCCCCCAGCTTCTTGTACCCTGACTATTTGGGGACCTTGATTTCTAGTTCAGAGCCCACTAGGTATTTCCTTTGCTTGTAGGTCTCTGGTGGCTGCAGGCATGCCTGGCTATGTCTCACCAGCCCCTGAGACCTGAGGTCACACAAGGCAGTGACTGCAGACCACACATTTTGTCCTTTCCTTACGTTGGGAAGGAGGCTATCACACACCATTTTATAGATGGGGAGCCTGAAACTCCCAGTGTAGATGCCTATTCTGCATCTCTCAATGGATAAGTCCACCTGGAATGTGACCCTAAGGCTGTATGATTTCTGATCCGACATGTTCCCCTTCCCCTCTCTTAAGTTATTCTGTCCATGTGGTCCTGGCTCTCTGGGAACAAGAAAACAAAATGTACCGGCTCTATAATGAAAAGCAAATGGGATTTTTTTTTCCCTAGTTGTAATAATACCAAGCGTTTGTTCAAAGCCAGGTAAAGATTTTTTTTTTTAATATGCTGAGTGATCTTTATTGGACAGCCTCCTTATAAGAATTCACCCTAGCTCTTCAATTCTCTCTCCCTTCTCAATAGAACATGCCCCCTGCTGAGCAGAAGGACCATGGGAATTCTGTGTATACTCCTCACAAAGACCCAAGCTGGGAGTCTTCCCTACTGTAAGACAAGGGTCACCCTCTGCGCTCTGCTAGGGAGTCAGGGATTCTGGGTGAGACCCAGCTCCATAATTAATGCATTTGCTGTGTGTCAGGAGGCAAGTTTCTCAATGTGTCTGGTGGATGTTCCCGTCAAAGATGATTCCATCTGGGCTGGGAAGATGTCTCAGTCGGTAAGGTGTGAGGACCTGAGTTCCAACTGCTAGAACCCAAGCAAAGATCTGTATGTGGTGGTGCTTCCTGTGACTCCATTGATGGCAAGACGGGAGATGGAGACAGATCCCTAGAAGATCTCTGCTCAGCTAAGTCTATTTGGCAAAGTTCTAGGCCAGTAGAACCCTGTCTCAATAAACAAGACAGACAGGCTGGTCTGAAAAATGATTCCCATGGTTGACCTCTGGTCTCATGCATTCTCACATATACAGGCTTTCTTTCTCTTTCTTTCCCTCCCTCCCTCCCTCCCTCCCACCCTCCCTCCCTCCCTCCCTCCCACCCTCCCTCCCTCCCTCCCTCCCTCACACACACACACACACACACACACACACACAAACTTGAAAAGGGCCCTTAACGTTTTTAAAACTCATTGTATGCAAATATCACCTCGAAAGGAAAGAAAGGACTCATTAATGGACTGTGTACTCTAAATTATGGTATCTACCCAGGAGATTTAGGAGCCCAGAGAACTGAAGTATGTGACTTACCAGGCAATGGACCCAGTGAGTGAGGCAGGTAGATATGGGGAGAGACAGAGACCCAATCTCAGCATGGAGGCCAGGTACTGTGATGCTGGCTCTTAGATCCTCTACACTCTACTGGGTGTTTACTGAGACAAGAAGAATAGCAACCAAAACTCGAAGTCACAAAGCCTCACCCTGGGCTCAGCACCTCAGATCTATCTCCCTCTGTGCAAGGTGGAGTGCGCTCCTCACTCAGGAGGAGAACCCCAGCCTCCTCTCCCGAGCCTTTGGCCCTTCTCCAGCCACCTACTCTGATGTGTCATGCTTACCCATCCACGCTAAATGAGGCCACAGCCCCCTCCCCACCTTATTAAGCTTCTGTCTCCTTTAATTTGATTAATTGTCCATCTCCTCCCACTATGACACATACTTGAGAAAAAGAGAGGCCTCACAACCAAGTCCCTTGCTTCTAAAACAGTCTGTGGCCCATAGTAGAAACCCAGGTTGTCCTTGAATGAAAAGTAAGTGACGATAATCTGCAAGTTCCAATGTGGCCCCTAACTGTAGAATCTGCCACCTGAGAAGTCTACCTACTGCTCAAACAAAGAGGCCAGCCACCCCAGTTCTATTGGACAAATGAGGAAACTGAGCCCAAGAGGTGGAATGTATTTGCCTGCATGGCCTGCCAGTAGCTAGATGGAGATGGAACCCAGATCTTCAGGATTGCTTCAGGACTCTTCCCTCCATAGCAAGCTGCTGAGCTTGTGTTAAAGGGCCCCGTCCCCGGAAGCAGCCAGCAGATGGACAGGCAGACGGGCTCCGCTTGGCTGAGCTGCCCAGGATGCCGTGTTAATTACACAGGGCGGGAGATACCAGCCAACACTGTCTGCAGTGTAGCTGGCCTGGTATAGCAGGTGCATAGGCTGGCGTGGGCTGCTGATGGCCACGGCCATGGATCTGCTGGCAGTCAGACCTGCTGACATGGCCCAACTGTTTGCGGCATTGCTGAGCATGGGGGACCAGCCACATTGTCACAACAAGGGCCCTCCCCAGGGACTGGCACCCTTCCCGATGGTACCAGTTGGCCTGACTGCCTCAAGCCAGGCAGCTGTCCTACAGTTCAGTGTCCACACAGGTGTGCTCTCAGACAGAATGACACCAAGCTTTGGGCACTGAGTGCTGGGAAGCTGTAGAGGCGTCACAGCAGGACTCTGTGACAGTCTTACACACAGATATGTAGATCCTGGGACTGGCTAGGACCCAACCAGGCTGCCCTTGAAATCTTAATTAGCAGCCCTGAAGAGGACCCAGAAAATGATCTCACCTCTGTTCTCACAACCTCTCCCCAGATCTGGGCCCTAGTTTGAGATCCAGTGTATATATAACAGTTTGAGGACTATTTGATATCCCTAGAATCTATAATGTCCCACTTAATGCTTTGGTGGCTCCCCATCTCTACACAGTAGAATTAAGGATACCAACCTGTGCCACGTCCTGACGGTGGGATTCCCACTCTACCTGAGGCCTGACTACCCAACACACCCGAGCATCCTCTAGAGCCCTCGGGGTGTGTTTCTCCTACCTCTGACTTAGGGCTGAGCAAAGCAAGGTAGCAGAGACATGTGGGACCTAGCAGTGTACTCTCACCTCAGAGAGCAAAGGCCATCCCATTCATCTCTGTACTGTGGATTAGGACCTCCACCTCTGTGGTTGCTGCAGCTCAGGCCCTTGCACCAGAGTTTGGGAGTTATGCTGTTTTCCAGATTTATCCATGAGGCTTTCCACGTGGTCCTGGTGATTGTGCTGGGCTCTGGAACCCTCGTGCCCAGCTTCAGTGCTATGGCACCTTTCACCTCTCTTCTTGTTTGTGCTGGGGATGCAAGTGCCTAGGAGGTGATGTGGGACCCTCATGTAGCTGATAGAGCTTGCCTAGGTATGGGAGGTGTAGGGACAGCCAGCCTGATGCTCCATCCACTCTTGTATCACAGGAAATCTTCATTCCCTGCTCCAGATGCTATCTCCAGTTTCTCCTCCTTCAGTCACGGATCAAGGAGGGGGCGTAACATACACTCACCATGTGCCATAAACAGACATTCACATACTCCACTCCCCATAAAAAGTACAAACATTTACACACACATGTATACACACACACACACACACACACACACACACACACACACATCATTGGCAGCTCAGTACATCTGAGCCTCATGGATGCATCCCAGAATGTAGGCTTTCACATGCGTGCACATACCCACCCACATAAGCTGGCTCCCCATATCCCCACCATTAGTCCAGCCACCACACCTGTGTGCTCACCTGCCCACATGGCAAGCTCAAGACCCACAAGGAAGCTGGCAATCACTCTGCTCTCCTCCCCTACTACCGTCCGCCACCCCCCAAGTCCTGTCCCTGAGCGCCTGTCTGCCATCACACCATAACCAGATGAGACAAGGCAATTTATGACACCAGCTGTTTCTGTCAACACCGGATCTCCCACACACGCCAGGGAAGCCAATCACCCCAGCCCAGCCGGCCAGGAGCGGGAGCTTACAGAGCTGGCACAGGAGGGTGGAGTTGGTACCCAGGGAGGTGGGTGGCCTTTGATTTCCCTTCCTCTCCTTGGTCACCCATCCTCCCTCATGCCTGCATCTGTGGCTCCAGCTCTCCACCAGGATAGAGAACAGGTAGGCAGGAGCTTAGAGGAAGAGTGATCTAGAGCCTCCATGCCAATAGGACCCCTAGAAACTCCGTGGTCTCCTAAACCCAGAGGACCACAGAGTGGCTCCATCAGCATCCCCCTGGTTTCCTTTCCATGCTCAGACTTCTCACTCCCTGCCTGAGCATCTTTGTCCCCTCTCCTAAGACACCTGTCCCTTCTTTGGCCCTGGCCCTGGCCCAATTCTCTACCCTTGTCCTGAGGCTTACTATAGAATCCTCAGAGTCAGATGCATGTTCAAATGTCCGCTTCACCTCGTGCCAGCCAGGCAGCCTGGACAGGTGACATTCCTTCTCTGGCTGCAATTTTATTTCTAGAGTTTGAGTGAGTATTTGCCACATGCTAGACTCTATTATAGAATTTAAACTCACAGTCCCCACCCCCACCCCACCCTCAGCACACACAACTCTATGCTGCAGCCCTGCTGGAGGAATCAGGAATTGCAGAACCAGATAGATGAGAGTTCTTCACTGTCCACATCTGCTTGGCTACAGTTGCCTTAGCACAAATCCAGTCTTGTAAGACAGATGTTAATCTCGGGCCCAAGAGAGACTCAGGTTTCAGCCCTGGGCCCAATTCCACTTGGATGAGGCTGCTTTGGCCCAATTGATGCTATCTTGGGTCCCTGCTCAGCTCTCTTGGTATAAGTACCAAAAATGGTAGCTGAGGACAGGGGCTGAAGGGCCCATTTTTTCCCCTTTGCTGAGCTGTGCACTTATCTAATAAATGCGCATTGAGGACCTACTGTGCGCTTGTCTCCATGCCAGACGTCAGGGTTAAACGGCATGAAGAAGGGATGACGGTCACATAGTAGAAGTTGTTAGAATTGCTTTTCACTGTACTTCCGTAATGTTCAGAACTGAAATTCCGGTTCAGTAGCAGCATCTACTTCCCTTCATGTTTACAAGTGTGTGACAGGGTCTCATGTAGCCCCAGGCTTTGTGTTGAGGATGTCCTTGAACTTCTGATCCTCCTGCCTCTGCTACCTGAATGCTAGTATTATAGGTGTCTGGCCTGGGGTTTTATGAATGACCCCCAGGCATTCTATCCACAGAGGCTCAGAGCTGCTCGGGGTATAGTTTGGTTTGGTGTTTGGTCATTTACAGCTGATGGGTGTTGTTCCCTTCACCTTCCACAGTGCTGGACGGCCAGCCTCACACTTTCCTGTTCACTGCCAGGGAGTATGACTGGCCTTGCTGGGGACTTGAACCTGTGCCTGGCTAGTGTATGCTCCCAGGGGCCATCCATTCCTCCACATCTAATCAGTTCATTAAAGTCTGCCTTTCAAACACTCCCTTGCGCCGCCCAGGACACAGAGACCTCAGCTGCTCCATTTCCAGGAGAGTGAATTCCTTCCCCGCCAGAGAGGAGTGGAGTAATGTAGGCAGGCAATTTAAACAGTTCCACAAACCCACACTTTCCACTCTCCGCCACTATTACACTTCCTGGCCGCAGCGGGATTGGCCCGTAAGTGGGATATCAACTTTATTACAGCTATTTCCAACCTGTAATTGGTTTTGTGGAACACAAAGAGAAAGGCTTGGGGAGGAGAGAGGTGATTCCCCATTTTTTTTCTCCTTCTTCAGTTTTTGGTTTTCTCTTCCTTTTATGGATGGTGGCATCTAGGGGTGTTGGCGAGAAGGTTGAAGTTGAAGACTTA
Organism: Phyllotis vaccarum; assembly: GCA_033318265.1. Classification (NCBI taxonomy): domain Eukaryota; kingdom Metazoa; phylum Chordata; class Mammalia; order Rodentia; family Cricetidae; genus Phyllotis; species Phyllotis vaccarum. The sequence continues at coordinate 54,892,093 of JARWLC010000003.1, read as the reverse complement.
TTTATTGTTGTTCTGTTTTTCAAATTAAAATGTGGCTGGCTGACCAGTGGGCCCTCCTGCTGCTGGTTAGACTATACCCACTGGTCATGCTTCTATGAATCAACTTGTAAATCCATTTGCCCACAGCCAGGGTTGCTGCTGCTGCTGCTGCTGCTGCTGCTGCTGCTGCTGCTGCTGCTCGAGGGGGCAGGGGAGGGGAGGGGATCTGGCACTGAAGGCAGGGTGTAGGGTTTTGACAAGCAGTGGACATCTAGGGCTGGCTGGCTGTCTAGAGCCACAGCCTGTGGCCACACTATGCAAGCAGACAGCATGTTCAGAGGCCATCAGGCCTCATTTTCCTCCTGGAACATTTAGGGAAACTGAGGCCTAGCCAAGGAACATTATAGAGACAACTTGTAGCTAATAACTTGGGGAACTCACAGGAGAAAGGTTGACAGAGTAGGGCAAGAAGAAAGCACCTTTTTAAAAGCACCTACTCTGTGCTGGCTGTCCAACCTGACCACACACAACGTGGCTGCTTGGAAGCTGATTGTTGCTGATGTACATTGAACACGTTTGCATCTGTGTGAGTCTGTGCTTACAAGCAAATGCTGAGCACGAAGTCAGAACTTAGTGAGTGCTGGCCACACTCAGTCCCCTACCCAGGACATTGCTCTCCACAATTTCAGTTACCTGTGTGTGAAGGTTAATCATTACTGTTACTGTCAGTATAACTAGATTTAGAATCATCACAGAAACCCAGCTCTGGACATTTCTACAGAAGAATTTCTAGTTAAGATTAACTGAGGGGAAAAGTGAGCAATGCCACACACACACACACACACACACACACACACACACACACACATACACACACACACACACATGCAGGCTGGGGTCCCATGCTGAATAAAAATATAAAGCAAGCTGAACACCACTTAGTATCAGTGGGAGGGGATAGTGACAGAACAATGTTCCCAGCCTCATGGCAATGGGGGGGGGGAGACCTAGACCTGGGTAGGGCTGGTACCACCCACATGTAGGGTGCCCCTCTGCCTTAGTTATCCTCTGGGATCCTCTGGGAACTTCTGACTATGACCCTCACAGACATGCCCAGAAGTATATCTCTCTAGTTCTCCAGCTGCTTCTCAGTCCAATCTAGCTGAACCTACAAACCTCCAAGGAAATGTCTCCAGTCATCTCTCCTCCCAAGGAACTCTGCACCTCCAGGGGCATCATGGATAACTCTTGGCATATGCCTGTCACTTCAGACCTGTCCTTTCTACTCATGTCTTCCAGATGGCTGTGGTCTGAGTCCTCCCCGACCAGATCCTGAATGAGACATGACGGGCTGTGGATTTGCCTGCCAGTCCCTGCTGTCCTCTTGTCTGAGGACAGAAACTGTGCTTGTGTCTCATACACGAACTGTAACCTTTGCTTATGAGGCTTATGGTCCTGCCTCATCTCAGAACCTCTGACCAATGAGAACATCGTAGGGTCCCAGTGTAGGTGGTACTCCAAACATCTGGTCCCTTTTCCCCAGCAGTCAAGATAAAAAAAGGGCCAGTTTGCATGCTGTCCCAGGGAAATGGCTGTGACTAAAAAGTAGGGATGATGGTGACCGCATGGAACCTCAGGGCTCAGTAGGCACAACTCACACTAAGAAGATGGAGGCCAGGTTGGACTCCCCAAAGTGAGTTTCAGCACAGCTAGACACTGTCTTAAAGAAAGAAAAAGAAAAAAAAAGTAAATAAAACCAAAGAAAATCAGGCTCGTCCTTGAGGCTCTGCTGCGCCTCGGCCTGCAGTAGGGATTTATGACTCAGGTAATTCTTTCTTGCTTTATCTGGGGTGTGGGGGAGTGTGGATGTGGGGGGGGTTGAGTGTATTTTCCTAGTCATAAAACCTTCAGTCCCAACGAATAAATTTGAAGAGACAGCTTTACTGACAGATTTTTTTCCCCTCTCTTGTGTAATAAAAAAAATAAAAAATAAAATGGAGCGAAATTTGAGATTTGGGTGATGAGGGCTGCAAATTTCAGGAGATAAAAAGCCCTACCTGAAGGCAGGCAAGGCTGGAGCCAGAGGCCTGCTAAGGAACTTACTGCCTCCTCATCCCATGCTGCAGCTCCCATGCAAGGGGAAGCCAAGGGGCAGATAGGCAGCCTTGCCAGCCTGGCAGGATAGGCAGGGTGTGCTGAGCCCCAGTGTAGGCTTTCAGTTTTGTCCTTAGTACAAAGTGATGTCTTCCCAGGGTATGGGACTGAGGCACACACATGGGAGATGGATGGTTTCCCAACCCTGACATGTATGTTTGTGTGTGTGCATGTGCATAGGTATGCCTGCTCCTGTGTGTGCATGTACACATGTGTATGGATGTTTATGGCATGTGTAGGCACATGTAAGTACATGTTTATGTGTGTATGCTTATGAGTGTGTGTAGTATGTATACAGGAACGTTTGCATGTGTACATGTCCATGTATGTAGGAGTATGTGTGTGTGTGTGTGTGGTGTGCACATGTGTTAAAGCCCAACCTTGGGGGCTGGAGAGATGGCTCAGTGGTTACTGACTACTCTCCCAGAGGACCTGGGTTCAATTCCAGCACCCACACGGCATCTCACAACTGTCTGTAACTCCGAGATCTGACACCCACCCACAGACATACATGCAGTTAGAACACCAATGCACAGAAAATAAAAATAAATAAATTTAAAAAAAAAAAAAAACACCTTGTGTCATTCCTCAAGCGCCTTCCATCATGGTTTTTAAGCTGTACCATTCCCTGATTAGTGTAGACTCAATGACCAGAGACACTCCAGGATCTTTCTGTTTCAGCCTCCTCCGTTCTGGGATTATAAACATGGGCCACCACGTCCAGCTTTCTTACTGTGTGCTGGGAACTCAGCTACCTCATGTGCCAATCTCAGAACATCAACAGTTTGTTGAAGAATGTCTGAGGTGGATCCTCTCCATCAGAAGGACCTGCAGTCACCCTGGGCTCATTACAAGATCTTGATAGTGACAACCAAGACAATATCCAGAATAGGCCATGTCCCCTGCTGGAGAAGGGGGTCAGAATTGTGTCCCGGGAGCCAGAAAGGTGTTTCAGCAATTAAGATCACTTGAAATTCTTGCAGAAGACCTGGATTCTGTCCCTAGCACCTACATAGCAGCTCAAAACTGTCTATAACTCCAGTTCCAGGGAATCCAATGCCCTCTTCTGGCCTCCATGGGCACTGCATGCACATGATGTACTGACATACTGGCAGTCAAAACACTCACATTCATAAAAATAAGTAAAGAGTCTGCCAGTTGAAGGCCTGGTTGAAAAGTCTCTTAATGTCTCTAAAGGGCCAAAGCATCCTTGAACGGTTGGAAGAGGGGAGTCATGGAGCCATCCCAAGCAGGGCTATGATTATTTTCTGACTTTGAAAGCAGCCAAGCTGCTCAGCTGTGCCTACCCCCAGATCATGCATCAGTCTGGTTCAGCCCACTGAAGGGCCTGCGCTGGTTAAGCCTCAGAAGCAGGCTGTGGGTATCCCCAAAGGACATCCTTCCTGGGCAAGTGCCAGCTTAGAGCCACATGCCAGGGAGATGCTGCCTCCTCTCACAGACCACAGACCTCCTCCTCCATGCTGCCATTCCACACAGCCATCCTACTCTGGAATCTGGGTCCTTCTACAGAGCGGGTGAAGTGAGAAGTTATATCTCTGTCCTCAGGCTACACAGACGAGAATAAAATAGCCCGCCTCAGAAAAAAATGGGCCAAGTTAATGAGCTAGATAAGTCTGGAATGACCATGAGAGGCAGATGGGCATGGTGAGGGCAGAGAGGAAAACCAGTCAGGGAAAAGTCCTCCTGCTGATCCCCCTCAGAGTTACAAAATCCGTGACTGTGTTAGCATCCTTCCACCTACCCCTGCTGCTCACTGAGGTGCCCTTGCCCTTGGTCCACCTAGTCTATGGGACAGGTGACAGTTGGTGCCCGGTAGATGCTGGCTGCGTTGCACCAAATGTATGTTTATTAAACCACCAAGATGTAGTCAAATGTAGCCTGGGTGTGGGTGAGGCCAGTCCTCCTAGCTGGGTGGACAGATGCCTGGGGAAACCACTCTCAGCTTCTCCCCATTCCTGACCACCTCCTTAGCAGCAACCCCTCCCCCGCCCCGCCCCTGCTTCCACCAGAGGAGCCGCAGGGAGTTAATTCCACTTCTCCAGGCCCAGGCATGAGGCCGCCCTGTCTCAGGCTGTTAGTGTGGAGCCCAGCTGAGCGGGGAGAGGCTGCAAGCTTGAGATCTATAATAGAGTTGCTGAGACAAGCGGAAAACTGCAGCCGAGTAAACAGATAAATAATTGAAACAGTGACAACACATACCTTGCTGCTTTGTGGAGTAACACTTTCATTAGCGGGAGGTGGTGGAGACCAGGCGTGCACATCGGCGGCTGCTGCTGGCTGCTGGGGAGCCCTGGACACTCGGGCCTGGCTCTTCATCAGCTGTAAACAGTGGAACCCTGCCCCACCACTGACTTGACCATCGCTTCCTAGGTCCCCTGCTTTCCCAGCTTCCATGCACTCGGATGGAATGGAGAACTTGTGGCCTCCTAAGGACTGTCCCAAGGGTGTCTACAGAAAAACAAAACAGTATCCCATGCCGACGGACCCCCTTCTGTTCATCCTTGGGTCACTGTCCTCCCCTTGCTTCTGGAAGACCAGAAGAGGTTCTAAGCAGAACCCAAATCTGAGCCTGGGTGATTGGTACCTGTAGGGGGTGGGGCATTGCTTTGTCTATGGATCCTCAGTGGTGGCACCCTGTTGTCAGTATCCTTGGGATGGGGGGGGGATATCCCCTCTTGTTCCAGTCACTCTAAACAGTCACTTTCAGAGGTAGCTGAGCTGATCCCACCTGCTTCTGGCCTTGACTCCCAATTTTTTGCTTTGCTGGGTGCTCTAGCACTTTTGACCTCCACATTCTTCAAGATGCCCTTGTGAGCCTTCCCACCCTCAGAAATTGGCCTTTCCCCTTACCCATGGATTCCCATACCGTTCTGAGCCTAACCTCTCGGGATTTCTCAGAATAGCCGTGATGTCTTGGGCTGGTAAAAAGCACTGTTGTTCAAGCCTGGGTCAAGCTCTGATCCCTGGAATCAGCATGGCAGGAGAGAACTGACTTAGAATTGTCCTCTGACTCCACAGTCACCCCCCCACACACACACACACAGAGCATGTGCACACACACACACACACACACACACACTAATAATAAGCACATTAAAAAGCAGACATAGTTTCAATACAGCTTATTTGTCTGTCCATGGTTATTTGCATGCTGAAGTCCCTGGCCCTCCCTACCCCTCCTCTTTTCCTAGTTAACCTGCCCCCTCCCCTTCCTTCTCTCCACTGACTAAGGCCCTGGGACCAGGCTCTAAACCCATAGCCCACTCTACAAAGCCCATTCTGGTCCAGCCCACAGTTGCCCAGACCACACTAGCCATTTCTGCAAAGCAGAGCCTTCCTGGTGGTAGGATCTCCTGGTGCCTGGAAAGACCCGTGGGGAGAGGCCTCTAGCCCTGCTCCGCCATGCCTGCAGAGACTCAGAAAGCCCCTCACTCCAGTGTTTGAAGAATTGAAAATCCAGCAGCTTCCTGCTCAGAAGCCAATGCTCTGGTGGCTGGCATGGTGTGAGGGAGCCAGGTTTACTCACAGGCTGGCTGCTGCCTCCATGCTCCACATCACAGGGCTATGCAAGAGAGGAGGAACAAGGAAGCTCTGTAGCTCTGTGTGGGGTGCTCTTTGTCATCAGCACACAAGTCCCCCCCCACCATCTCATTCTCTAGGACAGCACAGGAATGAGCTCAGCCTCCTGGGCTTAGAGGCTACTATTCTTTTTATTATTATTATTATTGATGCATTTATTTTATTTAATTATTTATTTGTGTGCGTGCACGTGTGCATATGTACATGCCACAGTGCACTGGAGCTGGTTCTGTCCTACATGTTGGACCCAGGAATCAAATTCAGCTTCTCAGGCTTTAGCTCCAAGCTCCCTCACCTGCTGGGCCATCTCACAAGCCATGTGGCTCTTTTTCAAATTCCTAACTGTAAGCTGGTGCTTGAACTCAAAGGCCAGGGAGGCCTTGCAAAGGCTGTCAGCCAGGAAGCCTCCATGGATGGGGGCGGAAGGGAAGGGAGAGCTAGCCACTGCAGCACCGGGGTGGGAGGGAGGAGTAAGGGCAGAAACAGGCCAAGGCAACTCCTCCTGAGGAAAGCGGTGACTAGGGCAGGCTGGCACTCACCTGTGGCTCCTCTACTCTGTGGCAGGTGACAGATGGTGGCACCATCAAGCAGAAGATCTTTACCTTTGATGCCATGTTTTCCACCAACTACTCACACATGGAAAACTACCGAAAGAGAGAGGATCTTGTGTACCAGTCCACTGTGAGGTGAGGCCACCGAGCTGGCAAGCTGTCGGCAAGCATGTGAGCAAGAAGGGGGGGAGGGGGGGGCTGGGGCTATGCTTGTTCAGCGCCTGTCAGCAGCCCCTAGAAACTCTTAGGCACTGGTTCTTAACCTGTGAGTGGGTCATGATCTCCTCTACAGGGGTTGCATCTCAGATATTCTGAATATCAGATATTTACATTAACACTCATAACAATAGCAAAGCTAAAGTTGTGAAGTAGCAGTAGAAATAACTTTATGTTTGGGGGTCACCACAACATGAGAAACTGTATTAAAGTAACATTACGGATGTTGATGATAATTACGGCCCTTAGGGCTCTTAGCTGGGGGCTTTCTGTGGAGTGGATCCAAGCCCTGGACGGAAGCGGTGAGGCCATGGCTCCTCCTATAACCATGCAATGGAAGCTTCACAAATCCCACTTGTGGGTGAGGACACTGGGGCCAGAGATAGCAGGAGCTGAGCGTAAATTCACACAGAAGGACAGAGCTGGGTGGTGAATCAGCTCTTCCCAGCCTGAAAACACAAGGGTCCACTCCACTGCAGTCCGCATCCCCCTCCCCCGCCCCACCAAATTACTAACGTTACAAAGGCCCCAAGTCCAAGACACCTGGACCCTACCCTGTTTTCTAAAAGGCTGCAGAATCAAGATGATTCAGCTTCATACTGGGGTCCAACATACTCTACCTATGTGGGTGCCCACAGCCCTACACAATTCCTAAAATACACCCATCGTATTTTATTTCTCTGACCTTTTATGCACGTCAATCTCTCCGGATGGAGGGCCTTTCCTGCCTTTGGTCACCTGGTAAATTCCTTTTCAGCTTTAAGAACCCCACGTAGACAGCTGCATCTGCCCAGCATGTTAGCCGACTAGATGATTCCCCTGAGCTGGATCCTGGAGGCTTTCCTCAGTCTCCACCCTCTCCCACCCTCCTCCAGTAAGGGGTTCTTAAGTCCTGTGTGAAGTAGCTTCACAGTAGTACTGGGTATGAACACACACACACACACACACACACACACACACACACACACACACACACACGTGCGCACTCTATCATACCGGGTGGTAAATGCTCCCAGAAGGCAGTGCTCTGACAGAACTCATGCTGGAAACATGAGGAGACACCCTCTGACACCTCACAGGGCTGCACCCGGGTTTGTGGGATAGCGGCGGGGGGGGGGGGGGATGGGGGGGGAGGGTATCCCAGGGAGTGTCTGATGTCATAGTCTTTAGACTCTTGAGTCCTGTTGTGAACAAGGCTCCACTCCTTAACTGAGACTTTCACTCACCCACCTCTCTGCTCTTAGTATGCATTCTCTGCCAAAGTCTGGTTGCGTGGCATTGTGTGACAGAATTTGCAAAAAGAGAGGACCTAGAAGGCCGTGCCAGGAGAAGTTCCTTTGTGGTTAGGGGTCTTGGTTTGCATGATAGAAAATGGGACAGAAGCTTATTGCTGCTGGCTTCCCCCCCACCCTCAAAAGGTGCTTCCGGCTCTGCACGTGGGGCTCTGGCTGGGACCTCTCACCTGCTGAGTGGGGGCCAGAAGGTGGCTGTAAGCTCCTAATGGCCTCTGTCCAGACTCCTCTTCTCAGGCACTGAGCTAGGACCTCAGTTACAGCTATTCTTTGCCAGAGCACCCACAGACAGCGAGGGTGCCCAGGGCTTGCTGGAAGCCGTAAGGCGCCTCTCTGTATTTCCTCTTCTGAAAAGGATCACACGCCAAGGATAAATCAGTTACCATCACAATGAGAATGGAGATAAAAAGCATTTTGGAGAAGAAAATAAACACTTCCCTGGGAGCCACAGAGAGTCCCTCAGCAGGGGACTTCTTGGCTTATAGCCAGGTTTTCCTAAACAGTCTCAGGAGGGAGTGGGTAACCCAGTACCTAGGACTGGCAAACCAAATCCTCATCTTAACTCCAACACACAGCTCTTTTAGCATCCTCTCACTCACCCCTCTTCACCAGTATTCAGAAAGTCAGCAGGTCCCTGAAGACCTGGGTTCAAATTCCAGCATAGCCACTGCTTACCCAGTAACCCCCCAACCCCCTCTGAAAGGCAGGTTGAGCAAATTAATCTTACTGTAATTGTGGGATTTGGTAGAAATCGACGCCCAATGACCCCAAATCAAATTCTGGCCGTTCTATGTAATGAGCAGGTGACCTGGTCTCCAAACACAATTTTGCGTGGAGCGTGTTCCCCAATAAGCCTAGAACAATCCTCTGTCCCCACCACAAGGCAAGCCCCACTTTGTGCCAGAACCCCCCCTAAAGTCCCTATGAACACACTTTCTTTTTTGCATTTCACAGTCCTCATCAGTAGCCCCTTGAACTTGGAAAGGTAACATTTTTTACATTCCTTTCTCTGCATTTTATTTTATAGAAGGGGTCAAAGTTCAGTATGGTCAAGGGTCTCTGCTTGGAATGATGCGAACTTCATCAGACCCATACCATGGTGCTTTGTTTTACAGTTGATAAAAAACATGACCCAGAGAGGGTACAGAGCTTGCCCAACATCACACAACATCAATTTAAGTCCGCTCTTAGGATTTATGACCCAGCTCCTTTAGTTTCCCATGTTTGTGCTGGCTTTCTGCAGTGTTCTTTTTGAACAGAGATGCTAGGGGCTCCTGAGTAGAGGGCACCCCAAGGAGCAGAGCCACTATGCTTAGGGGATACCAGGGAACAGTGAAGGAAGAGACCTGTGAAGTCTAACAGTCCTGGGAACATCTTCTGATGCCCAGCCAAAGAAAGCTGCTGCAGAGCCAGGCAGCAGGGCCCCATTAGGGCTGGTGGTGGGGCTCCGGGCTCCGCATTTACATATAAATGAAGATATTTACAAATTAATGCATCTCAGCCCAGAGTCCCAGCTCTGCAGCTGTCTGAGCCGTTTCCTCTTCAGCTGGGGAAGTGGGGTGAGAAAGAGGCTGGGAATATTACCAGGAATGAGCAGAGAACAATTTCCTGGGGAGCCTCAAGGAGCCCCAGGGACTCCCCGTGCTTGTCCGCAGCTGGTGGGCAGAAGCCGGTGGGTGACAGGGTGTCTGCCTCCTGTGGGTACAGGTGTGCATCCTTGTAGTTCAACCATGAGCACAGCACTGTACTCAATGTGGGATAGACTGAAGAGGGGGAGGAAGTGACCGGTGGGCAGCAGAGGAATTCACTTCCTAGACCAGAGTGGGGAGTGGACTGGGCAGTGGGTAAGTACCCCTTCCATGTAGGGCAAGAGTACCAGAGTACTAGGTTCTAGAGTACCACCTACACGTAAAGCACTGGGCTATAAGAAGTAGTGTGTTTGAAGTTCACTTGTTATGTGGGTACAAGCATATTGTGCAGGTTGACAATTCCTCAATCTCTACTTAATACACCAAAGCAGGGTCTCTCATCTAAACTGAAGCTCATCAATTTCAATAGTGCAGCTAATAATCTAGCCCTGAGAATGCCCTATCTCTGTCTCTGTCTCTAGGGTAGCTGGGCCTACAGAGGAAGCCCAGATTCTCATCCCCACACTCATAGAATAATTACTTGAGATTCCTGGAGCCATGTCAGCAGCCCCTGGAAGAAGTATTTTTATATTCAGGGTGAAATCCTCATGTGCGGTTTCTTAAGATATAATGCACACCATGGCAAGGGAGACTGGCCGGATTTGGCCAGTGCACAGTTTGGTAAGGTTTAGTTTAAGCCACAATCCAAGCAATTTCCAGTGTGCAATCTCCACCATGCAAATCAAGGCCATGCAAATAGCAGTTATGCAAATAAGGGCATACCTGACCAAAGGTGGGTCTCAGGAAATGGGGGCTGAATGACACAGATGACATCCAAGCAGAGAACTAGAGTGCAGACAGTCACGCACCAGGGTGGGGCCGGAAGCAGTGGTCACCCCATGTTTGCAGGCTCAGCAAACCCAAAGGCTAAGAAGGGCTGCCTGGGGTGGAGCATGGCCAGGGCATAGGAAACAATAAAATAACACCAAGGACAGTGGCCCACTGTGACCCAAATTTGGTTGCTGAGCAAAGGGAAGAAAGACCAAGTGATCCATGGAGGAGACTGGGGCCTGATCTTTGAGTAGTCCCACAGATGTGAGGACACATGTCATCTCACTGAAGTCTGTGTTTGAGCACAGCCTGGGGCTTCATGGAGAACTGAGCACACAGCCTTACCCTTCCAGATCATGATAGCAGGGAGTAGGCTGGGGTGGAGGTGGACACTGTCAGATAGACACTGAAGGAAATGACTGTCCCTGATGGCTCTAACATATTTGAGGGCTGGAGTACACTCACTAAGGAGGCAGAGCCACAGCACACAAGAGTCTGGGGGGCTAAAACCTGTCCCTTCCACCCCATGCTCCTATCAGACAGGAGCGCCCCCCCCCCCCCAGGGATCAGTGTATCTTCCCACCTCAGCACCCAGAATCTGTCTGATATTTAGAGAAGGGTAGTGTGTATTAAGGGAAGCTGGATGCTCACCAAGATGATTCAGCTGGTGGGTCTGAGGAGGTGGTGGTGATGGTGGCACTGGAATTGGATCAAGAATCAAAAGCACCTTCAAGACAAAAAAAAAAAAAAAAGATCTGAGAACAGGGGCTCTAAGTGGAAGGGATGTGTATGTTCAGAGGAGGTGGGAAGGTGCTCAGGGAGAGACAAGGCCACTCGGTGTAAGCAGACAATGGCCTTTACAGAAAAGCCCTCTGGAGTCTGCTCTAATTGAAAACACACTTCTGGGCTTTAAATAGACACATTAACAGTTCCGTCCAAAGAGCCGGGCATCCATGGCCCTTTGAGACATCATACATCTCCCCCTGATGGCGTGTGCTAGTGTGTAATTTGAATGCTTGTCTGGCCTTGGGTACAAAGAAAATGCAGTTGATAATTTGGAAACCTGAATTCTTGGTTCCTGGGTCATCTGGCCATCACAAGCCATGTATCTGTTCCCCCCCCCCCCAAATATATGTAGTGTGAACTACTTGCCCATCAGGTAGTCGCTGGTTCACTTACTAACGTGACTCTCAGGAAACACGCATTGAGCCTACTGTGTATAGGCATGGTAAGACTCGGGCTCCATCTTTTGGAGAACACCACCCCAGATTCTACATACCCAGTTACAGACCCCTTGTGAACCTGTGCCTCTCTCTTCACTCAGATCATAGAGAAATATGGGTGAGAATTATGTGGTGGGAACAACCTTGGACCCTTCCATATGTCAGTCATGATAGTTGACATGTTTTAATCATAACAGAAAACTCCCAGCCTTCGGGTCCTACAAAGCTCAACCTTCAGCCATGTAGGAGCCTTGCATGGCAAAACCAAGGATTTAGAAGGGAGCTGCATTTCTTCTGGCCACTAGGGGAGCTTTCAGTGACTTGCCTTTGTGCATTCCCTGAGCCAAAGCCTGCCACCACAAACCAGCAGGGACTGAACTACCTGCTTGGAAGTTTCTTAAAAATGTGAAGTCCCAAAACCTACCAGGGCAAATTGATTCAAGCCTAGAGTTAGACCAGGGACTCAGGAAGCCGGGTCTTAAGCTAATGTTGGTAGTGAGACGTAAAGAACCCACCACCACAACCATCCACCTGCTCCTGTGTGCAGCCTAGTGCCAAAAGATCCATGGACATGCTCTGTAGAGATGGCGCAGTGACTCAGAGGACCAGGGTTTGGTTTTCACACCAGCATTGGGCGGTTCACAACCACCTTTAACTCCATCTCTAGGGGATCTGATGTTCTCTCCTGGGCTCCGTGGGCACCTTCAATGAGAGAGAGAGAAAGAGAGAGAGAGAGAGAGAGAGAGAGAGAGAGAGAGAGAGAGAGAGAGAGAGCGCACTGCACTGCTGAATGTTCTAGTCAAGAAAAGCAAACCAAACCCAAGCCCAATGCTGGCAGAGGAACTTGGTGTTTCCTGTCTCACCTTGCTACCAGAGCTGATGGGTTCAATTCCATTGGCCTGCAAGAAAAATTCTCCCACCTAAGAGCCCTTGGCTCTGTTGCCCAGATTCCCATGAAGCTGTCCCCTCCTGGACCCCACCTTCCTCTGTCCTTGTTGCTCAGGGTGTAGACCTGTTTCCTCCCAAATTCATCGCTCCTCAGAAGGCACCTGCCCTCCCTGCCCTTTCACTCCGGAGTGCTCCAGACTCAGTTCAGATCTCCACATGGTGCAGCAGCTCCCCTGCATCTCACCAGCAGGCAGGATCCATCTTTCCTTCAAGGCAAGAAGCCCGCTGCCTTCCCTTTGGCTTCCCAAGCCAATTGCTACCATGTCCTGGCCTCTTTGCTGACCTGGGTCATGAGCAGCCCTGCAGGGTAATGTCCATTTTATCCATAGTCCAGATTACTCTTCAGCACCTCCTCCTTCCCTCCCTCACTCCATCCATCCCTCAAAGTGGACATTGCCTTTCCATCCCTGATATCAGCTGTCTTTGATTTTTTTTTCCAAATATTTTTCTTTATTTCCACACAGGACTCAGGGTTGCCTGGGGTGTTTCTGTTTTTATGCCGAGCACACACATTCACATTCACACTGTATGCATGCAGAGACACAGACACATACATGCACTTATGTATGTATGCATACATGCAAACACTTTCATATGCAACCCTTTCGTTTCTGGTTTGGAGTGCCTCCCCGGTCCCAGCATCTGGCTGGTTATACAGCCCCTGCCTCTGCTTCCATGGTTGGAAGGAGAGCCAGGGCTCTTCTTCCTTGTAACTTGGGAAAGGAGAGGCAGGAAAATGATGTGTGCTTGCTGAGCTCAGCCTCATCACCCACCTGCCCCAGGGAGACAACTGGATTCACAGAGCACCTCTAGCTTCCTACATTCCCTCAGTTCATGGATAGAGGCGACAGGGGGCAGAACACACAGCAAAGCTGTCTGCTGCCCTCTGGTGAAGAGCTGGGGTATTACAAGTAGGGGCTTGTGCTGTCCAACCCTTTCTCCAAAGACAGGCCTGGTTTTTAAGGGTGGGCAGACACCCTCTGTCTGTTGCTGTCTCTAGGTCCTCAGTGCCCTGCTAGCAGTTTGGTGGAGGGTTGTTAGGCTAATGAGCTGTAGCTATGGCTCTTCAGTAATCAGCCTGTCTTTGGCTTGCGCTATCTGATTAAACCCAACATTCACTGTGTGATACAGACCTCAGGCCCCCTTCACACGGCTCCAGCTCAGCTGAGGAGGCAGTGACTTGGCTTCCTAGCAGCCTGTCCTAAGCTGATGGATAGACACTAATGGGCAACCCCATCTCTCTTCTGGGGCTTCCCAGGGACGGCATTACCCCCAAGTTGTCAGGAGCCACTAACCAGCACCAGACTGTACTCTGAGTGAGTGGTAGGAACATGGCCTTATTTTTGTTATATAAGAAAAGTTTTCTTGATAAATACGGACACTGGGTGGTAGAACATAAATTCAGGGCCCTGTCCCGGGAGTGGACATTCTCAGCTCTGTACTAGTAACAATGGAGAGTGAGAGGTGACAGAGCTCTGTTGCCTGAGGTGCAGCCTCTCTGTGAACATTCTGCATCCCCTGAGGCTGGCATATAGACAGCCTGGAGGGTGGGGACTGAGTGTCCCTGCTGGGTGATGAGTCAGGGGAACCAGGGAGGCCAGAGCCAGGTACTCCCTAGCAATAGGGACTCTTCCATTGAAATGCAGCTTCCATACCAGCCCCAAGTTTCAAAAGCCAAGTTTCTCAACTGTTGAAAGAAGAAGGTACTGCTGATCTAAAGCCCAAGCAGACACACCAGGGAGGCGGGGCTAAGAGGACTGTTGACAGGCCAACCCACATCAGAAGAAAACTCTGTCTCAAATAAATAAATAAATAAATGATGGATGGATGGATGAATAAACAAACAAAGAAACAAATAAAAAGATCTGAATTTCCATACATTAAATAAGCCTGTGTGACAGAGACCCAAGCATTAGGGTCACACTAGCCCAAGCTAATTCCAGTCAGCAAGCAGAGTGGGGACAACTGTCTAGAACATTCTGGACCACAGGAGCTCTTGAACTGTACTCTGAGGGTGGGAGAATTCCCTGAAGCAATTCTTTGAAGCTTTACACCCCTGAAAGGTAAAGAGTCACCAGCAAAGTGACAGAGGAAATGAGCCTGGGGGGACACACTGAGCCCTGATGGACCAGAGCAGAGGAACAGAGAGAAAAAGGTGAGACTCCAGGGGCACAGCCAAAGCCCCGGGACTGGGGGAGTGTGGCTCTTTCCCGAGCTGGGAAATGGTGAGGACCGGGATGGGTGTGGGGCTCACAGGTGGATCCTAAAATGGAGAAACCACAAAGACCTTTGAAAATGCAGGCAGAAGAGAAGCTGCTAGTCACTGATGTACAGGTGCCACTTAAAGCCACTGTCCCTGCCAGATACTCAGACCTGCCAGCAGCCTTCAGTATCCCCAAGGCCAGCTCTCGCATTCTCCAGATGTGAAGCCAAGGCTAAGAGATTCCAACTATGATCACATGGCGGCGAGTCAGCAGTGGAGTCAAAACCCAAACTTAGTCTTTTCCAGGCTGGTGTCTTCATGACCCAGCCTGTGCAAGAATTGCTAACATGGCAAATAATTTATCTACCTGCAGTCAGAAAACATGCAAGACACACACACACACACTTTATACTTCTAAGTAAAACACCACTAACAGGCTGCCAGCTTTACTACTAATTATATAACCATTTTATTGCTGGCATTTAAAAAAATGAAGGCTGAAACTGTCCGGGAAAGGCCTAATTTAGTAAACAGCTTAGAACAAAGTCTTTGTCACACAGGTGTTGTTACACATTAGAAGGTGGCTCAGACTCCCCCCCCCCCCGCAATGTGTTATTGTGGCCTAATAACATTTCCCAGTTCTGAGAGAAGTTCTGTTGCCATGGAGGTAATTGTGTTTGTGGCAAAGAGTGTTGAGGAGGCTGATGGAGTGGGGAGGGCTGACACAGATGGACAGGGGGACAGATAGAAAGATGGACTTGTGAGTGGATGGACAGAGGATTGGGTGGGTATATATATATGGATATATGTATGAACTGATGAATGTATGTACATATGGATGGATAAATGGATGGATAGGTGGTTGGGTACATATTTGAATAGACAGATGCATGCATGGATGGGTGCATGGGTAATTGGGTAGATGACTGGCAACATGGATGGATGGACAAGCAGATCTTTGGATGAAAGGATGGGTGGGTAGATGGACAGATGAAGGATGGATGAGTAGATGGACAGACAAAGGATGGGTGGGTAGATGGACAGACCAAGGATGGATGGGTAGATGGACAGATGGATGGAGAGTAGTGGATAACTGGAAAGGTATCCACATATGGATGGATGGACAGATGGTGTACCTGGACAAAAGCACAAGTAGATGTTCATGGTCATATAGTTGAAAAAAAAAAACCTTATGTCAGATTTCCACTGATAGGTTCTGAGGATGAGCCTCTGGGCCCTTTGTACAATTTTGGTGTCATTACCTCATTTTGTAAATGACACCTTCAACTGATACCTCATGGCCCGAAGAAAACAGCAGTCCTTTAGTTTACAAAAGGAAAGAGAAGACCAGAGAACTTGAGTGACCAGCTTCAGGTCACACAGCTCAGAGGCAATGGGGCTGGGCCAGGGGGTCTTCCTAAAAGGGCATCAAGTCATGTACCTGCTGCTATAGCCCTACAAGGCCCCCAGACTCTCTGGGCACAGATCTCAGCTTCTACTGGGTCTGCCTGCCTGGCCGACTCACCTGGCTGTCCTCTTCCAGACCCCTCATCAAAGCCTTCAGTCACTGGACTTGTGTCAGGTTTGTAGCCACCCCAGGACATTTGCTTGGGCTTTTCTGTCACCACACACTCTTCTGTTTCCATCTCAGATTAGACAGATATGGCTGCCTGAGCTCCCGGGTCACCTACAAGCAGTGGCTGCTGTTTCTCAGCCCCAATGACCACTAGGAGGTTTTCTGGTCTCCTCCGAGTTCACAGCGCTCTGATTGTGGACCACAACCTGTTCCTTCTGGTTTCCTTCTGTCAGACTTCCAATGTGACATCAGGCAGCACTTCCACACTCAGAGACTGAGAGCTACTTCGTGCACAGATAAGAAAGTCCCTGGCAGAGGACCTGGCTAGAGGACCCCCTCCCCAACATAGAGCCAAAGGACCTGGGCCAATGACAGAGCATTGCTGCACAGCTTGTCAGAGCCTCAGTTTCCACTCACTGAATGCACCAGAAGGGCATGCTTGCTTTCTTCAGAGCTGAGGGAAATGGGCAGCAGACTGGATCCTCCATAGTTAATCACTGCACGCAGCCATTTCTGGAGCCAGAGGCTGGTACGTGGGAGGCCGATGCCCACTATTTTCCTGTGACCTGTGCAGATGTTGTGGATATTTTTGGGACGTGGGCATGTTTACTGCCTTTGCTTTTCTTCCCTACCATGCAATTGTGTGTTTTGTGGGGAACACAGGACCAAGTTCAGCCATTGATCTTTTCCTCAGGGCCCTTAAGACTTTGAATGCTCTAACTGAACATCTCTGTCTCTTTGGGCTTCTGCTCGGGAGCCATGTTAGTCCCTGTGTCTCAGACTGAGGTACTGGCGCTATAATGATGTGTTAGGATGTCGGGATGTATTACACAATGTTCACATGTTTATCAGTATACCCTCATAATGTCATAGCAAAGCAGCCCCTGCTACAACCTCTCTTGTGGGGTCAAAAAGGAAGCTCAGAGAGGTTGTGGGATTTGCCTGAGATCACCCAGTGAGCGCGTGACTAAGAGGCATGTCAAATACTCCAGCAGGACCCAGATTGTCAGTCTCGTACTGTTAGTGCCCAGCAATGCTGGGACACAGGACACAGGGCCCCAAGGCCCTGAGTTGTGGTACAGGTAGGTGGTGGGCAGGGGAGAACCAGTGATGCCAAGAGTGGTCTGTGGTGAGGTTGGGTGGGAAATGGCAGGTGAAGCCTCCTCACTGGGAGGAAGAGTCAAGGTCTGGGTTGTCATGCTGCTGTGGGGACTGGATAAGTTCTCATCTTGCAAATGCCCCTCTTGGCCTCAGGCAAGCAAGCCTGTGAAGATGACAACCCCAGCTGCTTTTTATAGTGTGTTCTGTGTTCTCTGTAGGGCAAATGAGACGCTGTAAAATGTAATAGGAAGAGGGGGAGAAGCCAGTGAATGACAGATGCATGTGCATGTCGAGAGTGAGCTGCCCCCGGCCTTCACTCATGGTCTAACCCCTCTCCCACCACACACACACACACACACACACACACACACACACACACACACACACACACACACACACACACACACACACACACACTGTGGTTTCTGTCTAGGGCAACCTCGTGCCCATCTGGCCCTGCAGAGGTCAGGCAATGGAGAAGTGGAGAGAGGGTAGGAGCATGAAGGAGGGGCTTTTCTGGCTTTATGAGTAGAGGGGTAGCCTGGACCTTCCTTATGCCCCATCATCCTAAGGGCAGCACCCATACACCTCCTCCCATCCCCAGCTGGCCAGGGACTCTCTAAGTATGCATCTGGGTGACAGGTGTGCCTGCTCTGGGGCTCTTACTACTCACAGGCTACAGTCCAGCTCTCGAGCCACTGATGAGCTCTGCTTCCTCCATTATAGGAGCTGGAACATGTGTCCAGGCACAGTCCCGGTGGACTCAGACAAGAACTAGACAGCCCCTTCCCTCTGACTTGACAGGGGTGTGATGTAAAGGTAGGGGTGTGTGCACCAGCAGCCCCCAAGGCCATATTCTGGATGCAGGAAGCCTGAAGGGTTGGCCCAGGGTTTGATCAGACCTCAGGCTGAGGTAAGCCCTGGCTGGTACCCACCAATACAGCAGTAAACTGGAGATATTCAGACATTGCCTGGAAGTCTCATCAAGGGTCAAGCCCCCGCTAAGTGCTTCAGTGCCCCACAACGGACAATTCTTGGCCATGTGCTCACTCCCACCCACCATTGAGGAAGAAAGAGGAGGTGCCTCGAAGGTCCCATCTTGTCCTTCAAGGGCCTTAGCAGCATGAGCTGGACTGAGCTACGTCTCTCCAGCCTCACTACCCAGAGAGGCCAATGCCAACTTGTGAAAACAGCACCCACTCACCTGGGGCAGACTGCATGAGAAAGTTACCACTGTTAGCCCATTTTGGAGATGAGCAACCTGGGGGCCCAAGAGGTTAAATATCTTGTTCTGGGCAAGACAAAAGGCAGAGCCAGGACTTGAACCCAGGTCATCTGAGTTCAGAATAGTGCCCTTTCTCATATACCATACCGTACCGTACCATACCATACCGTACCGTACCGTACCATACCAT
Source organism: Phyllotis vaccarum (assembly GCA_033318265.1). Classification (NCBI taxonomy): domain Eukaryota; kingdom Metazoa; phylum Chordata; class Mammalia; order Rodentia; family Cricetidae; genus Phyllotis; species Phyllotis vaccarum. The sequence continues at coordinate 54,873,376 of JARWLC010000003.1, read as the reverse complement.
ACCCCTTCCTGTTCCCAGCAGCCTCAAAGTTTAATACATGGAAAACCACACCTGCCCCTTCAAGGCTTTGAAGCCTCAGGCAGATAATTTGACCTCTCTGAGCCTATATTACTTTAAGAGACAACAGCAAAACTCTTTCCCATGCTCAGTGTCCTTTCTCTTGCTTCCAACAGCTGCCTATGGCCCCTCCTTTTGGCTCTACAGGCAGGAGGGTGAGATGCAAGGTAGTGAGCATGGGGAATACATAGCACATGAGCTAGCAAGGAGGAGAATCTCCTTTCTTACCATAACCCTTCCCATGAGGGATGCTGGCTGGGTTGAGGAACTGGGTTGAGGGCAGCCCCACCAGGTGCTCTTTAGGACAAGAAGCCACCAAATGCCTCCAGTTCTGCCCACAGCTACAAACACCTCAGGCCCCACTACACAGGTCACCCCTGGCTTCCCATCCCCTTCATAGACCAGTGCCCCTGGGAGGCCACTCTCCTATGTAGTTCCTATCTCTTTATTTTCCTGTGACTGTAAGGTATGACACGCAAACAGTAAAATATGCTGTAGAAAGAACCAAGCTCAAGGAATCACCTGAACAATTGTTTAATCAATTTCCTATTTCTATGAAAAAACACCATGACCAAGGCAATTTATAAAAGAAAGTGTTTAATTAGGTTTATGGTTCCAGAGGGTTAGAGTCCATGATAGCAGAGCAGAGGCATGGAGGCATGAACAGCAGGGAGCTCACATCTTGATTTGCAAGAAAAAAGTAGATAAAACACTGGGAATGGACTGAATCTTTTGAAACCCAAAAGCCCGACCCCAGTGACATAACATCTACCACAAGACCACACCTTCTATCCTTACCAAACAGTTCTGCCAACTAGAGACCAAGGATGCAAACATATGAGCCTATCTCAAACCACCAGTTTCCTCCCCTCTAGATGGATAAGCTATTCTCACCTTGGCTTCCATTAAGCCTCTCCTTCTGCCTTTACAGTGAACAGCCAAGGACTCACAATTTCTAGATCTGGCTTCTTTTGCTCAGTATAATGTCTGGTGGATTTGTCTCCATTTATATGGAACGGGGTTCGTTTTTTCATTGCTGTATAATATCTCACTGAATAGGTTCATTGAAGTGTGTTTTATCCATTCTCTCACTGAAGATCTTCGGAATTATGACTTCGACTTTTGAGTGATAACAAACAAGACTGCTTGGAACAAGGCAATTTTTTTAAAAAAATCATATCCCTGGGAGAGGAAGTCAGACATGCTTTCCAGGCGGACAAATGATTAGGTTCTTCGGAAGCTGTCTGTAGTTTCCCAGAGTGGCTTTAACAAAATGCCACAAACCTCATGGCTTCATAACAACAGCTTATTATCTCAGACTGGGTTGGAAATATGACCTGCAGCTGTCAGAAGGGTTGTGTGGCTCTGAGGAAACCCTCCCTTGCTTCCTGTGCACTGCTACGCAGTTCTCGGCACTCCACAGCTTGTAGCTACCTCCTTTCAATCCCTCTCTGGCATTGTAGCCATCTTCTCTGTGGAGTTGTGTCTCTGATCCACTTTTAATCTAAGAATGACACCACCTGATCCAGTACACCCCCATCAATGTACCTGCAGAGACCCCGTTTCCAGTGAAGTCACACTGGCAAGTATAGTAATCAGGCATTCAACCTACTTTGGGGGCTCAACCCACAGTGTGGCCTCATGATCTACCAGAGTATAGACACACTGTTCACCCATGCCCCTGCTAGCCACTTGAGAGCTGAGATCATCTCTGCCCTTCCTGTACCTCTCTTCTGGCTATACAGCTAAAGGTAGCCATTGTGGTTTCCACTCCAACTTTGTCTGTCAAAACCTATGTCCTTTAAAGCCAGAGTCACCCACCTGCCTGCAGCGGCCTCCAGGTGTCTGCCCAGGCAGAGCTTGGCAGCCCTTCCTGCACCCTCTGTTCACTGGCCCTCCAGAGCATCTCAGATCTTGGTACCATGTGGCTGTTAAGGCTCAATGAACAGTAGCCAAGCTGGTCTTCAGACCCCACTGAGTAAGCACTGACCCCAATGTCTAAATTTCCATTCTTTCCTCCTGTTCTCTGTTCTGATGTCCCTGCTCTGCAGAAAACCTTCTCTGGCCACCTTGTCTAAAGCAGCATCCTGGGCCTGGGGAGATGGCTTAGCTGGTAAAGTCCTTGTCGTACATGCTTAAGGACCTGAATTTCATCACAGAACCCACATAAAAGGCAAACACAACAGTGCATGTCCTGTGCTGGGGAGGTAGAGGCAGGCAGATCCCTCGGGCTTTATCCTAAGCAGTGAAGTCCAAGTTCCGCAAGAGACCTTGACTCAAAAACTAAGATGATAAACACCCAGAATTGACCTCAGGCCCACATAGACTGTGTGTGTGTGTGTGTGTGTGTGTGTGTGTGTGTGTGTGTGTGTGTGTGTGTGTGTGTGTGTACATTTGTGCCTCTGCCTGTGTGTGTGTGTATGAGTGTGCCTGTTTGTATACTTGCACGTGCCTGTGTGTGTGCCTGTGTATGTATGTGCCTGTGTGCCTGTGTGTACATTTGTGCCTCTCCCTCTCCCTCTCCCTCTCCCTCTCTCTCTCTCTCTCTCTCTCTCTCTCTCCCTCTCTCTCTCTCTCTCTCTCTCCTCTCTCTCTCTCTCTCTCTCTCTCTCTCTCATCATCATCATCATCTTTGTACTGCCTCTTGGTTTCTCCATACCCCATTACTCACTGGTCTGATATGGCAGGAGCCTCTTCAATGGTTCACACTCTCTGTTTAGAAATGGATTCTTTCATTCACCGCTCTCTCTGATCCATCCTTAACTTCTGGAAGGTTGCCTGGGGCTGTCAATGCCACGTTTTCAAAGAGTGGGGTGAATCTAATATGAGGTGGTAGCAGCTGGGGGCCCCGGAGGGCTGTGTGCAGGGAGCTGATAGAGCTGACAGATGATGGCTAACTGGTGAAGCCCAGGCTGGGCATTCTGTAGTGTCCACGCTTCAGACTCTTGGGGCTACAAATGCAACCCCATTACTGACACATGCTTGGAACAAAGTGGCTTTGAGATTGGGCTTGTGGCCCATTTAGTAGAATGCTCTCCTGGCATGCATGAAAGCCTGTACTCTAAGCCCAGCCATATAGAAACTAGGCACAGTGATGCATGCCTGTAATCTAGCACATGGTAAGTGGACACAGGAGGCTTTGTAGTTCTCGGTCATCCATGGATATATATTATATTTGAGGTCAACCTGAGCTACATAAAATCTTGTCTTAGAAGGAAAAAAAGAGTGAAGCAGACTTAGTACCACACGACTCAGAAACCAGAACCTGTTCCTAGGCTGGGATGTCATGATTCCCACTGTGTTGCCTCTTGAGTTATAGGCTTAGCCTGAATCATTGAACTCTGACTCCCTCCTTCTCCCTAGCAAGGACCTCTGTGATTCCATCAGCCCCCCTGGACAATCCAGCAGGATCATATCTGCAAAATCCTCTCGCCATAGGAGGTGACATATTCAGGCACATGTATCTCTCGAAGGGGCACCATTCTGTCCCCATACAGCTGTGGACATCATTATATCACTAGCTCACTAGCTCTCAAGGTCTGCATTTGCCTCCTTCATGGGATGGGGGCATTCCCTTCTTCCCTTTGCAACCCTGTCCCTCTGATGGAGTCTGATGTAGCACAGAAGCCCCATGAGACCTCAGGAGCAGGAGCCCAGTAACCTACACATGTGCTCTACTGAGCCAGCCTGGGCCAATGTGCTGAGCACCTGTGTATCTGAGTCCTTCCTGAAGATGCTGTGTGGGGCCAGTGCAAGACTTCCCCTAGTGAAGGAAGCTGAGGGTGGAGGGGGATGGGGGGAAGATCAGGAGAGGTCAAGTAAGAGAGATGGGGCTCACAATAACAGAATTTATCCTCGACATCCCTCACACGGATCCCTCCCAGAACAGTTGTGCAACTGTGCAATAAAAGCAAAGCGTAATGGATGTTTATCACAAGAGGTAGCATAGCAGAGTCATTCTGGAGCCCCAGATCTGCCACTAACTATTGTGGAGCTCTGAGTGAGTCGCTATCTCTCAGGGTCTCAGTTTCCCTACCCTCAAAGTGGAGATGGTGGTGGTGGTGGTACCTATCTGCAGAGGCCTTGTCAGGCAGAAATGAGAAAAGCGGTCCCCAGGGCTGGCCCAAGGCACATAAAGAAATAACCTAGTTTAGTACTGATTTCCAGGTAAGTGATTTGTGCGCCTCAAGCCATTAGAGAATAGTGAACCTAGCTGGCTATGGGCCAGGCACTGTGCTGGGCTCCAAGGAGATAGCTGTGGACAAATCCAGCTCCCCAGGGCTCCCCTTTACCACATGGGTTGAGATTATCACGGCTTCCATTTCACAGAGTGGAAAACCAAGGCCCAAAGTTGCTGAGACCCTGACGGGAGACACCTGTCTAAAAGGCGATGAGCCAGTGTGGATAACAAACCCTCGCACTCAGCCGTGAGGCTCTGAGCCCTCCTCATTCAGTGCTGGTAACTCAGAGCCTTGGAACTCTGCCCTGAATTTTACTGGAAAACTTGGATGTAGTTCCTAAGCAGGGGTCTCTTCCCCCCCCATAATGACTGTCTAGGGATGATGTGAAAATTTGGCTTTGATCAAATTAGGCCCATGTTGTGGCATAACTTTCTCCATTCACCACAAAACTAATAAACTAATAAATTAGACAAATGAAAATATCACTGGCCAGGACCGCACACTAAAGCATTGTCGTAATTGCTTTCACGGCCGGGGCCAATTTCTCAGATTTCGCCTTGGCCAACTTTCCCCAGCTCACCATGCCTCTAATAAGGCATAACTCACTCTATAAACATTTGGTTGACTTTACTTATTTTAACTACAGTAGAATGGAAAAGCACCTCATGAACTCATTCTCAGGCACTTGCTTCCTTGGGAGGGAAGCCGATCCAGATTTGTTAAAGCAGAGGAAATCTGTAGTGTGGATCTTGGTCCCTAGCCCAGAGCGGCTGTTCCTTCCTTGTCAGGTTGCACTGTCTGAGAATCCTGTAGGCCATCTACACAGATAAGGATGATGCCAATTTTGGGTGGCAAATGTTTCTGGAACACTGTGGGGGGAGGGGGTTGTGTTGTGACTTCCATGGGCATTCCTTTAGGGTTCTGACATAGGGACCCTGCATGGGAGGGTGGATCAGAGGGACCAAGTAACTTGCATAGGGCCATGTAGAGCATTACACAGTAGAGTCGGGCCTGTTTTAGTCGGGTAGGTTTTAGTCTCCACAGATGACATGCTTCGCCACTTGCATGGCAAAGTAGGTGACCTACATGTCTATCCTGACAAATAACTGGGGACCCTGACTGCAAGGAGACCCACTCCTTGAGTTTATAGGAGGTGTTCATAACCTTGTGGGCTGGGGCTGGACAAGCAGGCTGTGCGTGTGCTCAGGAGCAGATGTGTGAATGAAGTGGCTGTTAGGTCCCAGGAGCCCACATTGGTCATCTTCGCTTGGCTGGAGGAAGGGAGAAAGGGTTGAGTGCACTGTTCCAAGGTCATAGTTGGTGTGAAGGAGTGGAATCAAGCTGGATACAGAGGAAATAGCCTTCTGGGTGAAAGGCATGACAGAGATGTAGGCCAAGGAGAGCATCCAATGATCTCAGGCTGCTGTGAAGTGGGGTAAGCGCAGTGGGGGATCCCAGTCAGGGAAAGATCTTATTCTTCTCTCCTACCTGCTACCAGGCTGTCATAGGTGACACTGTGAAGACCTTGGAACTGTCAGCTGAGGGTCCTCTCAGGACCCTTTCTTCCTAAACTTTGCCTGACTGTCCATCTGGAGAGGGCCTCCTGTGGGCAAGCCTGCCATGCCCATCACACTGTTGATTTATTGTGTGTTTAGGTGGCTCCTTCCATCCCTGCCTGTAGCACTAGAAAGTGAACTCCACTGGGACAGGAAGCATGGCTTCCCCAAAACCATAGCTCCAGCCATTACTCTGGACACCATGGAGTGACATACATAAACTAAGTGCAATTATAACATGGAGAACAGAAGCCGGATAGATGGACAGACAAAAAAAATTGGTGGTTAGTTGGATAAATGGGTAGGTAGATAAATGTAGAGATAGTAGCTCGAGGATGGATAGAAGGATAGATGGATAAATGGATGGATGGATGGATAAATGGTGAGTATATGGACAGATGGGTAAATGATAAGTAGATGATGAATTGATGGATGGATGGTTGATGCATAGGTTGATGAACACTAGAGAGAGTTGATGGGTGGGTGGATAAGGTAGATTAATGGATAGATGAGTAGATAAACAACAAGCATATGGCAGGTGAATAGATGAATAGTAGATGATGAATGGTAGGTGGATGGACACTTAGGTAGAAGGATTAGTACATGGATGCATGAAGAGAGATAAGGCATGGATGGTGGGTGATAGATAAAGAGTGAATGGCGAATGGATCAATGGTGAGTAGTGGATGGATGATGAAGTAGATGGATAGTGGTTAGTAGATGGATGGATGATGGATAGTAGATGGGTGAGTGGGTATATTAGCATAATGTATGGCAGATGGATGGTTGGTAGATAGTGAATGGGTGGATGAATGGTGGTTAGTGGGCAGATAGATGGTGGATAGTGGATGGATAAACGGTGGGTAGTAGATGGATGGATGGTGGATAGTGGATGGATGGGTGGCAGTTAGTGCATGGATGGATGGTGGATAATGGATAGATGGTGGATACTGGATGGATAGATAGTGAATGGATGGCTGGGTAATGGATGGATAAGTGAATGGTTGCACTAGAGATATGCCAAGACTCCAAGTAGAAAGCTCATCCTGTGACCAGCAGAGCAAAGTCATCCCATTAGTGAGGGTGAAGCAGAGTCCAACCATAATCTAAGTCAAGATTCCAGCTCCTTCCTTGCTCACTTTCTGGAAGGCAGAGCCCTCGATGGGAAACCAAGACCCCAAACCAACCCCAAACCTGAGACATGACAGAGGCCAATTGGGGTTGCCAGCCATGCCAGTCACTGGGTCTAGGCACTTCCAGGAAAGATGCCAAACAGCAAGGCCAGGCCCTGAGACCTTGGCCTTGTCAAAGCAGAGCTATTCCCTGGCTTCTCCTTCCTACCATGGGCCCAGGCAGAGTGCCACGGCCAGAGAGCATGAGCTACAGAGCTGAAGGAATGCCTCCTTTTGACAGGGGCAGTCTCCATAACTTGCCAGAAATGGCTGCTCTGCCCTTGCCTGGAGCCAGAGAGGGCCTCCTTCTGTGCCAGCTCGCCTGTCTCGGCCCTTCCCAGCGCCAGCATGAAGAGCTGTCTCCATCACATATTAGCCTCTCCCTACAGTCAGGTCCATAATGTCACTCACACCTGCCCCTGCTTCTCATTTACAGTCCCTCTCAGGGGTGCCGGGAAGAGTCCCCAGTTTTGTTTGCTTAATGTTAGGGGGTAAGTATCATTCTTTGGGTGTTCTATAGAACATGTATCTTGTACCTCAGCTTCCCTGACTGCTGACCTTCCCTGAGCTCTGGACCTACTCAGGAAGTGTGGCACTATCATGTGCTCCTCTAGCTCTAGATGTGGGCCAAATGTCAAGTGGCTTGTAGGCTGTCTTAAAGAAGAGGGACTGTCCCTTTGTACAGGGCTGATTGACATCTCTTTCCACCACTCCCTGGGGTCTTCCTTACATCTAGCACATGCTCCTTGGGGTCAGGGTCAGGGTTAACTATCCCGAAAATAAAGCTCTTGGAGCCTTCCCAAGTAAGCTGTGACTGGTATTATACACCAGCTCCTCCAGGAGCTTCACTTGGTCTACTCCAGGGTCTGTGACTAGGGAAGAACCTTCTAGTCTTTCTCACACCTATGCATCTGGCAGCATCTGGCAGCAGGTTGAACCAACTACCCACGGTTGCAGCGCCTCCTAGTGGTGGGGCCTTAGCAATGGTCACAGCACCCCTAATGGTGGGGATTCAGCTTTCACTCAATCTGTTTCAAGGCAGGTCCAAAGGCCACTAGCTTCACCCCTGTTCTCAGAACTGCTAAGTTCTCAGAACTCAAGTCACCAGACAGCCAGGGCTCAGACATCCCAAACTTCCTGAAACATGCTCTTGCTATCTAGAGTGTGTCAAGAGCAGCATCTGCCTGAGTTCCCACTGTGCATCAGGGTTCCTAGGACCTCACTATCCTTTACCCACCTGGCCTCTGGGCACAAATCCACTCCCTCCCCAGACCTCTCCAGGACCACCAGGCAGAGCCAGTGACTGGAAGAAATATGAACCCTAATATAGGCATGAAGTGAGAAGATGTAACGTGCCTGTTCTTGGTCATGGACAGCTGTTCTCACAACACATACACACATTATCTTGCTTCATACTGTCAGCAGGGCTTAGGAATAATACCGTGATGATACCAGTTTCTAGATAGGGAAACAGAGGCACAGAGTTATGCAGAAACTTTCTCCAAGTCACCCAGCCAGAATGTGAGGTTCAACACCAGGCAGTTGCTCCACCCTCTTGGCCTCCAATATTCCCTCAGACTCTGGCCCTCGGGTCTGAGATGAGACAGCAGGTGTAATCTTGAAAACAAAAACCTTGCCTCAGGCTGGTGATGAGAGTGAAAAATACCCATCAGGATGATGGGCTGCACCGCACCCAGGTGCTGGCACTTTGTAGGGCCAGCCAGACTGCAAATGGTCTAGCTAGGCCTTCCCGGTTCTCACCTTCCCAACACACCACAGAGCCTTTCTCCATCCTGGCGCTCAACAGACAACAGATGGTGGAGGCTTTGGCTGAGTGATGTGTCCTGCTGGCCACTGCTCACTTCTGCAGGCCTTGTCTCTGCTGATGAGGTGGACGTGTGTACGTGTGTGTGTACATATGTGTGCCAATGCATGTATGTTTGTACATGCATGTGTGAGAGTATGTTTGGTTAAGAGAAGTTGTTTCTAAGCTTTGGGAAGAATCCAAAAGACTCACTCTAACAATGTGTGTCCAGTGGGGCACACGGTGGGAGCAGAGGTGAGTGTGCCCGGTGGGACACACAGTGGGAGCACAGGTGGGTTTTCAGTGGGGCACACAGTGGGAGCAGAGGTGAGTGTGCCCAGTGGAACACACAGTGGGAGCACAGGTGGGTGTTCAGTGGGGCACACAGTGGGAGCACAGGTAGGTGTTCAGTGGGGCACACAGTGGGAGCACAGGTGGGTGTTCAGTGGGGCACACAGTGGGAGCACAGGTGGGTTTTCAGTGGGGCACACAGTGGGAGCTCAGGTGGGTGTTCAGTGGGGCACACAGTGGGAGCACAGGTGAGTGTGCCCAGTGGAACACACAGTGGGAGCACAGGTGGGTGTTCAGTGGGGCACACAGTGGGAGCACAGGTGGGTGTTCAGTGGGGCACTCAGTGGGAGCAGAGGTGAGTGTGCCCGGTGGAACACACAGTGGGAGCACAGGTAGCTTGCTCTGAGTCCTGCTGAAGGGTGCCCACTTTAGCACTCAGCCACTCTGGTTCTTCCTTTCCTGCCCTTTCAGGATCTCCTGTGAGTCCCTCCCTCACCAGCTGGAACTTGAAGGTCAGTTGACAAATTCTGTGTGACTCACATGGATTATTCCTGTTTAATCGAATCAATAGCAAACTCTGGAAAGTCAAACAATTTCACATGAAAAGCTGTATGTGTCAGGTCTCTATTAGGTGGCTGAAGATGTGGCACCTTCTTTAGTGGTTATTTCCAAATTATAGTCACCAAACACTGTAAATAGAGGCTTCGAATAAAGGAAGGGCCTCCTTGATACCCATGGTCCACAGCACTACATTGTGGAATTAGTTTGAGGTTATATAAAAAGAAAGGAAGAAGGCAGGGAGAGAGGGAGGGAGGGAGAGAGGGAGGGAGGGAGAGAGGGAGGGAGGGAGAGAGGGAGGGAGGGAGGGAGGGAGGGAGGGAGAGAGGGAGGGAGGGAGGGAGGGAGGGAGGGAGGGAGGGAGAGAGGGAGGGAGGGAGGGAGGAAGGGAGGGAGAGAGGGAGGGAGAGAGGGAGAGAGGGAGGGAGGGAGGAAGGGAGGGAGAGAGGGAGGGAGAGAGGGAGGGAGAGAGGGAGAGAGGGAGGAAGGGAGGGAGGGAGGAAGGGAGGGAGAGAGGGAGGGAGAGAGGGAGGGAGAGAGGGAGAGAGGGAGTGAGGGAGGGAGGGAGTGAGGGAGGGAGAGAGGGAGGGAGGGAGAGAGGGAGAGAGGGAGAGAGGGAGAGAGTGAGGGAGGGAGGGAAGGAAGGAGGGAGAGAGGGAGAGAGGGAGGGAGGGAGGGAGGGAGGGAGAGAGGGAGAGAGGGAGGAAGGGAGGGAGTGAGGGAGGGAGGGAGGGAGGGAGGGAAGGAAGGAGGGAGAGAGGGAGAGAGGGAGGGAGGGAGGGAAGGAAGGAGGGAGAGAGGGAGAGAGGGAGGGAGGGAGGAAGGGAGGGAGGGAGGGAGAGAGGGAGAGAGGGAGGAAGGGAGGGAGTGAGGGAGGGAGGGAAGGAAGGAGGGAGAGAGGGAGAGAGGGAGGGAGGGAGGAAGGGAGAGAGGGAGGGAGGGAGGAAGGGAGGGAGGGAGGGAGAGAGGGAGAGAGGGAGGAAGGGAGGGAGTGAGGGAGGGAGGGAGAGAGGGAGAGAGGGAGGGAGAGAGGGAGGGAGGGAGGGAGAAGGGAGGAAGGGAGGGAGAGAGAGAGGGAGGGAGGGAGGGAGGAAGGAAAAGAAAAAAAGCTTAACCCAAATTTCTTCTCTTTCCCATGTATCTTGGGGCTCCAGTGTGTCAGGAATTCAAGTTGCTTCCCACTTGTATCTCCATTTTCTAGGTCTCCTCAAAGTTTGGGAAGGTTGCTCTAGCTCCAGCCATTGTATCTATATTCCAATATGTCTGCCAGCTTTCCCTGTTACCAAATCCTGAGACGGACAACTTCAGGGGAGAAGAGACTTGTAGGGGCTGTCAGTCTGTGGTTACCTGGCTCTATCCCTTAAACCTATAGTGAGCTGAACATGGGGTGTATGTGGTGATATAGATGGCTCAGGTCACCAAGGCCAGGAAGTAACAATAGAGGAGGAAGGAGGAGAAGGTCCCAGCCTCCCTTCTAAGAGCGTACCCCGGTGACCTCACCTCCCTCTTTCCTGATTCTTAAAGGTCTACCAGCCCCCATTAGCCCCATCCTTCAGGACAGAGTCTTACTCACTGGTCTCTGTGGGGATGGGGTTCTGGAAGTTGGACCTAACTTCTCTCCTCAATCACATGGCCACCCTGCTACAAGGGAGCCTGGGAAATGTAGTCTTCACTGCAGGCAGCATGTATCCATAGTAACTATACGCCAAGTCATCCTCTAAAACCCTAAGGACCATGATTGTTGTGAGTTTGGAAAATTTGGGGATTCTGGAATGTTTGCATGTGTATTAATGAGCTGTCTTGGGAATGGGCCTCAGGTCTGAGCATGTAATCCACGTTTCCTGTGCTCCTAACAGACACAGTGCAAAGGCAACTCTATGCTGTATTTTTCTTTTTGAGCAATTTTGTTCATGGAGCTTCTATGGTGTTGAATTTTCCGCAGGGGTGTTCTGAGAGTCCTCAGACTTTGGAAGCTCTCAGATCCCAGAGTTTCGTATGTGGAATGCTCTGCCCATGTAGCCATGAAGAGGAGAGACGCTGGATCATGCATCTCCCTCCCCTGGGCTGGGAGCTCACAAGCATGAGACCTGGCTCTGCCTTTGCCTCTCAGTGTCTGTCACTCCTGGGAATTTACACAATGTTGTTCATCTCATAAAGTTGTTCCAAAGAACTCACAAGGACAGGAGGACTGAAAGAGTGACTAGCAAAGCATGTGGAGCTTAATATAAACTCAGTGACTGTAGCTTCCATCCATTCAACCCTCCAGATGTCACGTGACCACCCTCAAATCAGGCTTCTCTTCCTGAACACTGGGAAAACCAACATGGAGGCCTCCCCTCTACTCCCAGAATCTTTGCCCCTGCCCAGTCTTTATTGTCTATAAGATGTGTATACTATGATACTACTTGACATGCTGTTTATGTGTGTGTGTGTGTGTGTGTGTGTGTGTGTGTGTGTGTGTGTGTGTGTGTGTGTGTGTGTGTGTGAAGGTGGAGGACAACCTTACGTGTTTCCTTCAAACTCCGCAATTTGGTCAGGCTGGCTGGTTAGTGCTCCCTGTCCCTTGCCTCCTGTCTTTTATCTCACTGGCATTGGGATTACAAACACATGCCACCACAAGCACATGCCACCACAAGCACATGCCACCACAAACACAAGCCACCACAAAGCACATGCCACCACCACAAGCACATGCCACCACACCTGGCTCTCTTACATGGGTACTGGGGATTGAACTCAGGTCCTCGTGTTCACAAGGCAGGCACTTAACTGACTGAGCCAACCTCCCCAGCTAGCCCCTGGTTTATATGTTTATATCTTCCTTTGTGTGTGTCTGCCATGTGCAGCTAGGCTGTGGGCTCCAGTGGACAGTGGTTATTAGAGCTGGGTTGGGTTTAGCTTTTGAGACAGGCTCTCACTGTCCAGCCCTAGGTAAACCTAGAAATATGCTCTTCAAACTAAGCTGGCCTCAAATTTATGGCAATCCTGGTTCTTCCTTGCCAGTGTTGGGATTACAGATGTGCATCACCTTGTCTGGCTAGACAGTGAGGTTTTCGTTTATAATCTTTTTTAATCATGGCTGTATTTCCAGGACCCAAGACAGGCAGGCACATAGTAGGTGCTCAGTACAAGCATGCGGATGGAATAATAAATGAATGATAGGATCCTGTTCTTCCTCAAGCGCCCAGTGTGCCATTCTTTGTCAGAGACAGACCAAGAAACCAGCAACCCTTCAGTTTCCAGCTCCCCATGGCAGGGAGCCCAGCATCAGGCACACTAAGATAAATACCTATTACAGCGGATGGGATCTTGGTGCCAGTTAGAGTCCAGGCATTTTAATTTTGTTTTGACAAAGAGGCTGATGGGAGAGGTTAGCGAGGCCCCCCTGTCTCCCATCTGCTGCAGCCCTGGGCACCCCGGCCTGCCCTTCTCTGCCTTTGGCAGCTTGTAGCTCAGGACTGTGAAATGTAATTGGCCTGCCCTACTTTTTAACAGAACGCAGATTGAAGGATTGGGTTTTTGGTGGGATGACCTGTTTAAGAGCCTTAAGAGAGAGCTGGGAGTTTCAATTTTCCACTGCCAAAGCCAGGCTGTTTTTAGCTTGGCTTTGATGAAGCAGCAGGAATTGAGTTCAGCCTGGGGTCACCCATCAGCTGACCTCATTGGGAAAGGCCTCCTGCCGGGCCAGGCCCAGCTGCAGCAGGGCAGCTGGAGAGTTAAGGTTTGCTTTACTGATCCCAGTAATTGGTCCAGTACAGATGCTGCCCCCCCCCCACCTCCCTGGCATCCACCCCAAAGCACAGACCTCCCCACCCCCAACTTTGGCATTGTGAACTTCTAGTTTCCCAGGCCGACACTTCTGCCCCAGCCGTTAGCTGTGTGACCTCCAACGGACTGCCTGGTCTCTAAGGGCCAAGCTGTCCCCAATCAATTCAACCAGCTTTATCATTCTGATCCAGCTGGGAATGGACAGGTACCTACTGTGAGGATGATGCCTGATCTGGATTATCTTATTGTCTCCAACTTTGAAGTTGTATCATGAGAACCTGTCTCTCTGCAGGCAGTTGAGACAATCAGCAGCCATGTAGTTGGGCCTGGCCAGGTCTGCCCAGCCCTGCTGAGGAGACTGCTCTGAACTGTGGCATCTTGCTGCTTTGCCAGGAGTCAGGCCCCTTCCCTTTGAACAGATCTTCTGATTCCTTGTCCAACTGTGCTGAACAGAATGCCCTGTGAGTGCTTTTGTCCCAGAGCAGAGGACTTAGTGTGATGATGTTTTATTAGGGTTGGCCTCCAGGAACAAAAATAAGGTGTGGGTCCCTACAGTCACCATAGGCAGAGCCAGGCTGTGCACCAGGTCCCAGGCTCCCATGGCTGCCAGAAGGCTGCCCTAGAACCAGAGTTGTCTGCCTCATGGCCCCATCACTTCTGCTCTTTCTGCTTGCCTTGATACCCTCTCTGGCCTGAAGGGGTGTGTCCCTCCAACCACTGGCTACCATACCCTCCCCTGGTAAAAACTCTCTAGGCCTCTTTTATGAAGGCAAGAATCCTCCCCTACCTGGCCTCCCACAGGCCTGCTGGTTGCTACCATCACATTGGGGATTAAGGTTCCTTGGGAAGAGTGACCCAATAGACTACAATAGGTGTCACCTCTGAGGTCCCAACCAGGACTCCACCCAGCTGAGTTCCCTGCCTCTGCATCAATAGGGACCACCATGGCAACCAGCATATTGTGTCTCAGTTTCCTCCTGGGCCTGTTGTGAAGGCTGAGATGGGAGAAAGACAGTCACTAACCAACCTGCCCTAGAACATCCATCATTAGACTAGGAGGTCCCTACTCATAGAAGGTTCTGGAGTAGCCCCTATGTCTATGATTGTCTCCTTGCCTGAGATGAGGGTGGAGGTGGGTGGGAAGAGATCTGTTTTCAAAGCCCTTGCATGAAGCAGGGGCTCAGTGACACAATTTATGTCATCTCCTCTAGAGTGCTGAGGACAGGTGACCTCATTCTGGTCTCACACACATAGGTGTGTAGTTGTAGTCACTGACCAAGGTCAGAATGATACTCAATATAGAAAAGGGGGGGTGAAATAAAATAGCCCGGAGAGAAAGGAAGGAGTGGCAAGCAGGCCACATGCCATTGGTTTTCCAGGCTCCCTTGATACCCAGCACTTTCTATTTGTCTTCTCTTTGGCCAGCTGCCTGTGTCTCCACCCATGTCATTTCCTATGGAGCCTGTGCCCGACACTGCCTGCCAGGCCCAGATGTAACTGGGTAAAGAATAAAGGGCAGGAGATTCCTGATCCCTCCACACTCCTATCCACCGCCACCCACAGCCCAGAGCCAGCAGGCTTGAGCAGCCTGACCATGAGGGGCTAAGTGAATCCATCAGGACCTGGAGGAGGAAGTGGTTTCCATGGTAGCAGCAAGAGGCCAGGAAGGGAGGCCTAGAGAGGAGGAGACAGGGAGTGGGGTGGGGTGGGTCTAAATGGGAGAGGCAGGAAGAGAGGCAGTGGACAGAGAGTCAGGGTGGGGCCTGTAGGAGAGGTAGAGAGCAGATGAGGGAGGTGGGGGTTCAGCACAAAGCTGGGGACATCAGCTATACAAAGCAGGAAGAGCCAAGATAGAGAACAGTCCAGAGCAGAGAGGTCTGTAAACGGTCCCGGTCTGTCACCTTCCAGGGTTCTTCCTGGACTTGAAGCCCCCAGGCTGGCTCTCTGTGGCTTTTCTTGGACAAAATGAAAAGGGGGAAATTTTGAGAGGAAGAAAATGCTGGCCAGGCTTCCCACTGATAAATCATGTCCCACGTCTCTTGAACACCCCTCAAGTGGGAAGAAGGTGTCTTCTAGGCACACCCCACCCTGAGAGCTTCACATTCAGGGTTCAGGACATGGCTCTCTCCATTTATGAGGCAGAAGCCAAGGTTCAGAGGGCTGGTGCACAGTCCCACGCAGCTTCCTGCTCTCCTCTTTCTACAGAGATGAGCTCAGGGAAGCCCCTCTGGGCACTTCTCACATAATAGAGTGAGGGACTGGCCAGAGAGCCACAGCCATCAGATGCCTCAGACTCTTAGCGGAAGGGCTTAACACTCCAGGACAGATGTGCTAGTCTATCTGTGGTAGTTGAAGGTCCCCACAAGTCCCCCGAGACTGCAGGGGAAGAAGAACCTGATGAGCATCCTCTCTAGGTGCCCATGCCTTGCTGTTCGTCTCCATCATCCCCCCACCCTGCCCATCTGCCTGTATATGATTAGATGCCTTTGGTGTTTGGTACCCACAGAGCAGTTAGAAACCCTTTTCAGGTTTAAAGGGGTGGAAATTGCACTGATGGATTTTAAAGGCCCGAAGAAAGGCCCTTGCACAGCCTCTGCTGGGGAAAGAGGAAGAGACAGCAGAATGGTACCACAGCCCCCAAAGGGGCAGGCTTTTATGAAGCCTGAACACCTGCCCAGCACTATCTCTGCGCACTTGATTCTTGTTGGGTCATAAAGCCCTGAAATTCCAGCAGAAGCAGTGAAGGCCCTAGGACAGCCTACTACAAAGCCCTGGGGCTAGACTCAACCTGTGCCCAGCATGGCACCACCATATTAGGGCACAGTTCCTATATTTTTTTAATGCCCAAGCTGGATGTAGGTCTGGTCTGATCTGGTGGTGGCCAATGCTGAAGAAGAATTTGCTCCATTGTCCCTGTCTGCCCAAAGATCCGTCCAGACAGTGCAGAAGGAATAGCCTTTGTCTGCTCCCTGAGGCTGCATTAACTAAATTCATATGGCAGGAAGACTTTCACACAAGTCATCACCTGTCTCCAAGGCCCACTCACTAGCAAAGGCATCATTTGTGAAGGACTGTCTTCTGTCAAGCCCACCCAATTCCCTTAAAAATTAGTTACTTCCTTCAGGACCACTATGCCCCGCCCCCCCCATGGAAAGGGCGTATAGCACCTGACCCTTCCTGGGTCATCAGCCCTCCACCTTCCTCAATGTTCCCATGAGCCAGTAAGTTGCTTACTATTTTCCTATTTCTTGGTATGTGTTTGTATTCATGAGGGTGTAGATGGAGTGCATGTGTTATGATGCTGGAAATCAAACTCAGGAGGCCTTCCTCAGCATTGTCTAATACTGACAGGGAATCTCATTAACCTGGGTTCCAAGGGTTAAGTTAGCCTGGCTGGCAAGCCAGCCCCAGAGATCTGTTTCCATCTCTCTAGCCTTGAGATTACAAATGTACCCCTTCCAACCTCAGCTATGTTTATGTGGGTACCAGGGATCAAACTCAAGTCCTCATACTTTACCAAATGAGCCATTTCCCAGCTCCCTCTATTTGTTGGTTGTCTGTTATGAGATGGAGGTCTCAATTTAGTACATAGGCTTCAAGCTCCAGGGTTCCAGAGAAACTGTCTCAGCCCCCTGAGCTGAGACATCTGTGTGTGCTACTGTGTCCAGCATTATACTTTCTTCTTCTCCTCCTCCTCCTCCTCCTTCTACTACTACTACTACTTTTTTTTCAGTAAACCTCCAGTGGCTGGGAGGAGAGCCTGCTCTTTGCTCCTGCAGTGGAATGGTTAGAGAGAGGGCTCCCATCCATAAGCAACAGTTCTAACTGATGTTTTTCCTATCTGAAGGGGCTGGGAAAGAAAGTGGACCCAAACTCACCAGCCTGTGTGAGAACACAGGTTCATCTGGCTCAGAGAACCCTGTCTCATACAGACTTCCACTTACATAACCACCCCAAGGGCCCTGAGTGCCACTCTGCATTCACCCCTGTAAGAGGGCTTCCTGATACCATTTTTAGGTGACCTTCCTCAAATGCCTCCAGGGAGTGTTCATCTGCTGGGCCCTGTGGCTGGTCCTGTCCTGTCTTCCCCTGCTTCCGACCAGTGTCTGGCCTCAGGCTAGCCACCCCCTTCTTAGTGTTCTTAAACCATAGATGGCAGGCATTCTGGCATGCTGGACCTGAGAACTTTCTACTCAACTAGGCAAGGCTGGGACTCCCAGCACTGGCTGGTCACCCTGATTGGATGACCATGTACTAGGTGGTCTGGTAGAGAAGGGGAAGAAACTATTTACAGTCCATGCCTGTATGACAGACGCCTTTGCTCAAGGGACAGATTCTGTGTGCAAGCCCGTGTGTATTGTTCCTGCACTGCTATTCCTTAGTACCATTCACCTTTTGTTTTGAGAGGGTCTCTCAATGGCTTGGACTTCATCCATCAGCTCAGACTGGCCAGAAATCCCTGGAGAATCCTCTTGTCTCTGCCTCCCTCATGCTGGGATTACAAATGTTCCCCACCATGCAAGGTTTTTTCATACAGTTCTTGCAAAGCAAGTTCATCACCCACTGAGCCACCTTCCCCAATTCCTAGGACAATCTCCTTATCCATCTCTATTTTGCCTCATAAATCCACCCTTCCCCAGTGGACCTCCTTGCAAAGGGATTTCTGAAGGAGAAAATCAAGATGCATCACAAGAGGTATATGCATATGTGAGGGGGTACATTTCTAGTTCTAGGCTGTTCCATCTTATCTTTTGAGAGTTAAACTACCCTCTGTTGCCAAGTAGCTCAGGGATATTACACTGTGATGGAGAGTGGCTCAGTAATTACCACTGCAGGTGGCTTTAGTCAAGTCAGACAAGACAGGCTGGATGCCCTTGGCCTGGATCTGGAGTCTGTGTTCCTTCTGGGTTAGGCTTGAGTCAAGTCCACCTCCAGGGGGTCATGAAAGGCAGGGAGGCATCGAAGCTTTCAGAGATGCAGAGCATCAGAGAAGGTCCAGAGAGCAAGATAGAGGCGGTAGTGTGTATGTGATTAGCTTTGTGACAACCTCTGTGGTTGAGGGGACCCCTGCAGGACTGTGACATCTGTCATCTAATTCTGTCCATCGGTACATGCTATGGTCCAAGCACATCTAAGCTCTAGGCTCCAGTTTGGGGGTTGGAGAAGCTCATGGGTAGGAACCACCTGGACTGTTTTGTGGGAAAACTTCAAAAGATAGATAAACCCAGATCACAGGAAGAGCCAAGAATAGGAGATTCGGAGTGTGTTCACTGACCAGCTACAACCTCGGTTTCCTCCTGAGAGCCTGTGAGAAACCTTCACCCTGCCTTCAGCTGGCCTGCTCCAAGAGGAGATCCCTGTGCTCGCCTAAAGTTAAGCCATGCATCCAGTGCCATCCTTGGGTCTTCCAATGGGGAGTCCATTCCCAGACAATTGTTATCATCTTTTCCTGTTGTCCAGATACCTACCTCAGGCCTACTACCCCCACCAGTTGCCTGTGTGGCTCCTCTCAGGCCTGAGACATTGGGAGGAAATGTGAGGTTGCCTCTGAGGTGAAGGGAAGAGGCTGAGAAGACAGCCGAGGACCGGGAAAAACTGGGGCTGGCTGAGCAGGTACACATCTGGACCATTGGTCCTTACACGAACCACTCTCAGCTCCAAGGTGAGCTTTCCAAATTGCACAGGTACAAACATGAGAATCAGGGCAGAGACCTCACCAGGCTCCTTCCTTCTTGCAAGGAACATCCAGACCTTATTAGCAAATACCCAACAGCAGCCAATGCTGTCAGAGACTTTACAGCCATTTTTATTAGCTCTGTCTCACCAAGTTGCTCTGCCTAGGCAGAACGGGCATCAGCATCAGAGGGCATGACCCTGAACTGAGAGACGGGAGCAGATGTTTGAGGGAGACACGAGGGCTGCTGTGGGGGCAGAGCAGCCAATGGAAGCAGCCTAGTGTTTTCAAGAGCTGTAAAAACTTCATGACCTCACACTTGGTCTTTTTCCAGCAGGGATAAGGGATTGCAGAGCCCTGGCAGGCTCTGGGCTCATAAGATTGCAGGGGGTGTGTTTAACCTACTTGCAAGAAAGAACTCTTCCCATCCCCTAAGAGGCTCTGTTTCCATGCAAACAATGCTGTCCAAATGAAAAGGCACTCTCATCTCTTCATTAAAGCGTGGCCTCAAAGGACCCATTGCTACCTGAATCTTCACTCCTAGCCCGCAATGAGGTGCTGCGTGTATAAATGAAGACGTTTGAATTACAAAATGCCTTTTAAATAGAGTGCATTATACAAGTTTGGTCCTGAAGAGTCTCCTCATTCGATTGCTGCATTTTGGCAAGAGATGTGAGGCCACAAGCCATTTCTTTCCATCTGTTCCTTCTGTCCTCCTTTTTGGGCCTGAGCCAGATCTGAGCTTGCAGCTAGACTGGGCTTGATCCTTACGTGTAAAGAAGCCTGGGGTAGGCTGTACGTGTGGGGAGGAATGGGCTGCAGCCTCATGGTCAAGAGATCACCATGGCATGGCAGCAGGGTCCAGGTGTGACAGGCTGGATGGGCTGGGAGCTTGGCAGGAAGGAGGGAGAAGGTTAAACGTAAGATGGAGGGAGGGGAGAAGTCTGTCCCTGAGCCTAAATACCAAAGGAGGGAGCAGAGGGCACTTGCGTCTCATAAAGAAATCAATCCACAGTTCTTAACAGTTCTCACAAGGTTTATTTGATGGGTACCCAGAAACCAAGGGCTTCGGGCATGATAAGTGTACATGGTAAGTGTACATCCCACAGCCCAGGAGTCTTTCCATCCATGCCATATACCTGCTGCCACGTAGGCTTGGAGCTTGAGTATAAAGCTCACTGATGGTGAGTTTCTTAGATGTGGGAGCATATTGGATGTACAGAAGAGGTAGGGTGGGAGAGTCACTTCTAGGAGGCTCATGAGTGGCATACGTAGAGAGGCCGAGTTCGTGCTGAGCTGGCTCAGTAGGTAAAGGCACTTGCCTGAATCCAATCCCTGGGATAAGAGAAATAACCCTAGAAATGTGACCCCTGACTTCCACACATGCCAGGAATCACATGCACACACACAGCACATAACATGTACACTCGCTCACACACAAAATAATACACTTTGAAACAATTTTGAATCTGAGTGGTTTGGGAAGCCGACTTTGCCAGGTAAAGGTGCTTACTGCTAGGCCTGAAAAACTTAATCCAACAACTAGGTCCCCTTGTGAGGGAAGAAAAGTGCCCCTCTCTGGTTGTCCTCTGACCTTTACACATGTGTACACACATTGTGCAACATGTATGTTCGTACACACCCATGCACATACAATAAGTAACTAAATGTAATGAAAACATTAGATTAAAAAAAATAAATAAAAGCAGAAAGCTACCAAGGTATGTGGAGGGGAGGATTGTCTGATCCCTTTAGAGGAAAGTCAGGCAGTGTCTTTTAAAGTGAGCCATACACCAGCCACGCTGTCCTTCCATGATTACCCAGGAGACATGAAGGCAGGTATCCAAAGATGCACTTCAGCTGTGATGAGATGAGATGGTGAGAGCCTAGAACAACACAAATGTGCCCATGAATGGGCAAATAGGTAAAGATGTCTGCATGGCAGGATGAGACTCATGGCCAGATCCATGCAATGGGATGTGACTGATCCATGACCAGGAAGGAGGCAGTGTGAACAGAGGCTACCCAGGAGTAAATGACAAGATAATGATGAAGAACAGAGGTTGTGTGTTAAAGGCTCTGCTCCAAGCTCTTGGTGCTACATCAAGTTAAAGAGGATTTAATATATATGGGGTAGAGGGAGACAAAGAGCCCTAGGCACAGAGAGAGATGGAGTGTGTGAGTGTATGTGCCACGGCACGTGCATGTGGGCCAAAGAACCGCTTTCAGGAATCCGTTCTCCTCTTCCATCATACAGAAGCACATTATCACAATTGTTGTCTCTGCCACTGTACAGCATACTCCAGGCTATGTGACCTGCAAGCTTCTGAGGGTTCTCCTGTCTCCATCTCCCATTCCACCATAGAAGTGCTGAATTACAGATGCACTCTCCTGGTTCCAGCTCTTCAAGTGGGTTTAGGAACCAAACTCAGCAAACACTTTTACCCACTAAGCCATCTCCCAGCCCGGTGGTGGAAGGTGTTAGAGGTGGGCGCTGGTGAGTGGTCTTTTGAATTATTTATGGTGTATCTTACATGGGAGAGTGAGACCTGCTTCCTCCTCATTTGCCCTCTCTGGGCTACTGTACTCAGAAGTTTCAGGCCTGTCCTAGGCCCGAGGTCTGGATTCATAGTCTCTTAGTCCCAAAGAATCACACAGAAGCTTATATTCACTGCAAGCTGGCTGGTCTCTGTAGTAAGAGTTTCTGACCCGTCTGGCCCAAGGTGGGGGGCAGGTGGAGGTACTAAACCGCTTGGCTAATCATGGGTTAGTTTAAGAGTTAAGACTTAGCAAGTAATACGACCGAGCCATAGGCCAAACAGCGTGAAATTAATATAAGACTTTGTGTGATTATTGGGGACCAAGCAGCTATGGGCAGTCTATTTGGAAGAGCTGGTCCAGATCTTGGGGCTAGTCCGAAACAGAAACTTCATACTACAGGCCTACAGCTCAAGCATATTACTCTCTAACTCTTATGCTTTAAGTTAATCCATATTTCTTATCCAGTTTAGCCACATGGCTTGGTAACTTTGTACTCAGTGCAGCGTTCTCATCCCATGTCTTCTGTGTCACCCTGGTCTTCTCTTCTCTTCTGTTTCCCAGAATTCTCCTAGCCTAGTTACCCCGCTTCTACTTCCTGTCTAGCTACTTGATAAACCAATATTTACAAATGACAAATGTTTACAGTGTACAAAAACATAAGCCCACACCAGGTTACACTCTTCTTGACATCAGCATATGCTGTCACCGGCTCCCAAGAATCAGGACCAAACCTTAAGAACTGAAATCTCTGGAACACCAAGCCATGATAAACCATGCCTTCATGTATGACGATTGTCTTGGGTATTTTGTCACAGTAGCAGAAAGCTAACAAAAGGTTGCAGGCACCATAGGACATAATTTATAGCAGATCCTGGGCAATGAGTTTCATAGGGATAGATCAATCTGTGGACTTCTAAGGATGGGGGAGTGGATTGCAAAAAGGCATGAGGAAGCCTCCAGAGCAATGCATGGGTCATTCTGCTGATGATAGCCATAGTCTCAATATGCTGGAGTCTGTGAGGTATGTAAAGTGTAAATACATCAACATTACAGTTCATTAGTCATGCTTCAGTAAAACTTAGGACAAGAAGTAAAACCAGCAAGCCCTGGGGAGGGGGCTCAGTTGGTGTAACACTTGCTTCGCAATTATGAGGACCTGAGTTTGCTCCCCGACACCCATGTAAAAACCCAAGTTCTATGGTGCACGCTTGCTATCCCAGAAATGAGAGGCCACAGACAGGTAGATCCCTGGAGCTCACTGGCTGGCCAGCCTTGCCTGATTGGAAAGTGCTAGGTCCCAGTAAAAGACCCAGACTCTGAAACACAGGGTGGGTGGCTGGCTTCTGAGGAAAGGTACCAAAGGCTGACTGACCTCCAGCCTCTACAGACACTTGAATCCACGTGTATGTGCAGCCACATACATGTGGACACACACAGACATAAACACACACACCACACACATAACACATGCACACACACACAAATAAGCAATAAAAATACAACCAGGGGCTGGAGAGATGGCTCAGTGGTTAAAAGTACACATTCCTCTTCCAGAGGACCCCAATTCAATTCCCAGTACCCACATCACCTGAGGCTCTAGCTAGGGGCATCCTTGGGCACCTGCACCCCTATGCACAGACACAAGCACATAATTAAAGATAAAAATAATAATGTAGCAAAAATTTAAAGGACAGAAACCCCCAGCATAATGAGGAGACTTCTGAGAGACGTACATAACAACTGTAAAACTAACCTATCGCATTACAAAGGCCCCAGAGGCAACAAGATGGGATTTTTTTTTTTTAAATGATGACCTTGTTCCTGAGGCAGCTTCATTAACTGTCCAGCTCAATTCTTCTGAGAAGGAAGGAGATGTACATGTAGACAAGACAGAATAACAAGTTCCCAGTGTCTCCTCAAGCACGCATCTCTGTCTGGCTCCTGGCTACCGACTAAGCCTTGAAAACAGCATGAGACAGTGGCTTAATAATTTGTCTTAAAATTTTAATCAATTAACGGCAGAAAGGAGGAGAGAAAACGCCAAGAGCTGGCCTGACTCGGTTCTGTGTGCATTTGTGTGCTCCTTCACAGAGTCTCTGTAAGGGTCCATCGTTGGCTTTCCTTGTTCCCCAGCAAGGCAGGAGGAGGCCACACAGTTGGACCCTGCATCCTTTCCCTTGCTGGGCTCTTAAGTTCACTATCTGGATTCGTGGAGGATCTGAGTCTCTTCCCAGCAGCAAATCAAATCCAGGATGGGAAAGACAAGCAGAGGGGCTAAAAGCCTATTGTGCCTTGATGAGGTGCATGTGTGATAGCCTGGACACCCCAAAAGCAAAATTTAGGGAAGCAAAAGTTATTCTTCTTCTGGTGGGGAGGAAGCACATGGCTCTTGTTACCTGGGGAAGTGGTAGGCACAGAATAGAAACACACTGGGGCAGTGGAGGTCAGATCACCCAGGAGGAGTTCAGCTCAGGAAAAAATGGAGTGCAAGGTCAGAGTGAGGAGGGGTAGGAAGTGCATGCTCTCTCCCCATCTGCCATTTCTGGCTGCTACCTGCTTGCTTTGTGACTAGGGTCATACCACACATGCCACATCTTGTCTATGTGCCTCAGTTTCCTCATCTGTGCACTGAGAGATCATAGTTCTACCATAAGGGTCAGTGAGTTGGGGAAAAACTCACTGGGAAGTCTCCACTGGAAATCGGCAAAGATCCGCACTTCCAGGGCTAAAATTCCACACAATATTGTCATGCCCAATTATCAGATAGGAAAAGTGAGGCCTTGGGAGGCCAATAGCCTCAGCAAATACCCACAAGCAGCCCAGGTTCACCCAGAGACCCTGACTTTTAATAGCTATTTCCACTGATCTGTTCCTCCCAGATTCTTAGGAGCATTTTGCTACAAGGTAAGAAGCTTTCATAGAACCTGTGGGCTAAGAGGTGAGGTGGGTGGATGGTGCCTGCAGGCACACACAGAGAGAAAAGATGAGCGGTCAGGGCAGCCTGTCTGACAGAGGCAGCTCAAGAACTCTATGTGCCTTTAGGATCTATGACACTGGATACTTATGATGCACCAGCCCTATGCAGTGCCCTTGGGTAAGCCCTGGTAGTCTTCCCAAAAGTTCTAGTGACTGGTGTGACAGATGGGGAAACTGAGCCTGAGAAAAGTCACATGATCTTCTCAGAGGTCCAAATCAGGGCTGAGACTGATCTGGAAGTCACATTATTCAACAGCCTGTGCATTTTTAACCTGTATGCTTTTAAGTACTCCAGTGCACTGCTGGGGTCAGGGGGCTGGTGAGTGACTTTACACAGAAACTGGAAAGAGTGAGCCTCTCCAAGTAAAAACAGAATATCTGCTGGGCATCTTCACATCACCACAAGGCTTAGCCTTGCAGGGCACACAGTAGGTCTAGAGTCCAGGACACATAGTAGGCCTAGATGCTGAGGTGCACAGCTTGTCCAAATATCAGAGCACATAGTAGGTGGAAATGCCAGGACACACAGTAGGTCTAGATGTGGTTCACACAGTAGGTCTAAGTCTGTGCAGAAGCCGCAGTGTCCAGCTCTCATCTTCCTTTGGATGAGCCTCAGGCCAGCAGGCAAAGGCAACACTGTGCTCCTGTTCCCAGCTTTTCAAAAACACAATTACTTGCCCTTCAGAGACGCCGTCAGTGTTGGTAAACTCCAGCCGCTAAACTGCATTGCCCCTATCTGCGCACAAACGCTGCCGTTATTAATAGTTTATCGATCTGATCTCAGGCCATCACCGACGAGCACAGCCTCCTCCCCACCCCCTCGGCCCCCTGTTGCCTGTGAAGACCTTCGGATCAATGCCTCTCAGTGCTGGGGGCGGGGTAGGCTCTGGGCCACTTAATCCACTTTCCGAGGACAAAAGCGGAAGCAAGATCTCAGGATTTGATGAAGCAGAAGAGGTGGTTAGGTGTGGATCAAAGCTGTGACCTGGTAGTTTTGGATCTCGGAGATTAGAGCCAGCCAGAGCCTGGGGATGAGGAGGCTGCGTCTGGATTCAGATGGTTGCTGAGATAGGAGAAAGGCAGCGTGGGGGTATCCAGGGACTCTCTTATCTTGGCTGCTTTAAGATTATCCGAAGTAAAAATGTTATCCTACAAAGCAGGAACAAGGTGTATACGGGAAGAAAGGGCAAGAACAGAAGGGCTGTGACTGGAGGGAGGGGAAGGAGGGAGGAAATGAGGATGAGGCAGCTGAAGAGGTTCTATGGGTAGTTTCTGGCCATTTCTCCCCAAAGCAGAAAGCTTTCAGAGGGGTTTAGAGGGGAGGGATCTGGTCTGGATTCTGCGTGGAAGGGGATTAAAAGGTACAGAAACTCCTCTGAGCTTGCTGCAGGAGAGAATGGGGGAGGGGAATAGAGAAACAGCAACAGTGTAGCTCAGGACTCGGGTGGACCCAGCCACTCACTGCCTTGGAGTGTGAACAAGAGCTGTCAAGCTTCTGCTGAGCGAATAAATGATGTGGGTTAATGGTAGAGCCAGGCAAGGCATAAGCCCTGGAGCCCAGCAAGAAGCTGTAGGAATAGACCCAGATGGGAAGCTGTCTTTTCTTTAAAAGCACCACACCACGTGTCCACTGAGCTGTCTTCCACACCACCTGTGAGGCGTCACCCACACATCACCCAGACATATTGCTTATGTTACCCTTACTTGAGCATGTCATCAGTGGAGTGATTCCCAAACATGTCCCCAGTGCTGGGATCATATAAATGCATCTGCATAGACAGCCTATGAGGTGGTGACCTGCTTGCCTCTCAGCCTCTACATTAGCTGTGCCCTACTGTCTGGTGACATCACCCAAGAGCCTCGGGCTACATCCATCCCCTGAGCCTGTTTCTTTACACGCCCCCTGCACCTGTCTCCCTGGAAAGCCACTTAAGCAGGTCAACTGCATAATAGACACCTGTGAGGATAGCCTAAACATGTCACTTAAGGTGGTTGTCACTCAGCTTCCGTGCGCAGTAAGTACATGGCTGTTCTCAATCTAGCTGTTACAAAGAGAATCATTCCCAGGGGAGACAGGTTCCCTGCTGTTCCCACTGTCAAGGCACTTTCTTCTGAGATAAGTGCAAGTGGGGGGGGCGGCATCGTCCCTCCCCCGCCCCCCATGAAAAGGGCACTCCCCACACTTCAGTCTTTCCTGACAGTGAGGAGACCAGATGGCAACCTCTGTGTAGTCTATGGAAATGAGGGTGTTGTTTATGCTAATGAGTGCTGGGTGCTGTGCAGGGAGGGGCTGCTGGGGGAGGGCTGGCTCAGCTCAAAGTGACAACAGCTTAGAAAGAGCCTTGGGAGCCCAGGTGTGTGGGGAGGGGGTGGCATGGGGAAGTGCATAGAAGTGACTCATAAGCAAAAGAAGCAGAGACAGGCTGGAACCTGAGGTTAAACTGCTCATCACAAGCAGATGAAAGAGAGGCTTTGGAGCAGGTGGGGGCGGGGGGGAGGGGACAGGGAGATATGAAGGAAGGAGCAGAAGGGGCCTCCCAGCTCAGGAGCTGCCCAGAAAGAATCTTGAGCTGTTAAAGGCCTCTCCTCTTTACCCTCCATGGGCTGGGCTGGTTAGGTGAAGGAAGACCGTGAACAAATGTGGGTGTCTCCCTTGGTTCTGGAATGCAAAAATCAGTATCACCACAGGGTCAGAAATGGGCCAGAATAGGCTGGGACTTGATGAGAAATTTGAATTTGCCCATTGAAGGACCAGGCTGAGGCTCCTGCTGGTCAATATGAATAGATACCCCTTGGCCGGATTCTCTCCTCCTGGGGCATAATCTGGTGAGCCCACTCATGGCCTCTGGGCCGTGTTCTCAAGTGTTTATTGAAACTAATTTTCATTTCAGTCCTGGGATATGTCATCTCCATTTTTAATAAGTGGGTGCTCAAAAGTATAGCTTCCCCAAAGTCCCAGGGTTCCACACAGGAGGAAGGAAGCATAGTTTAAACTCGGTTCTCAGAGCTCTTTGTACCCTAGATGGCAGAAAAGGTCTGCCTCAGTTGTGACTGTACCCTCCAGGACAAAGAACGACATATCAACTCATTCTAGCATGACCTGACCCTGCAGGTCCTGTAGAAAGCTCTAGAACGAGAGTCTTCAGGGGATTGTCTGTTCAGCCACAGCTTGTGAACTGGAAATGTTTTAACAATTTTTAAATGGTTGAAGGAGAAAAAAGAGAAGTGTAAGTTATTCTGTGACATGATCATTCTGAGCAGCAACAGTCAACAGTCACGAATAAAGTTTTCCTGGAACCTCAGCACATTGATTGGTCGTCAGATTTCTCTGCCTGTGTGCTATGAGGAAACAGTGAGAAATTACAAGAGATCAGCTTTAAGACCTTTAAAGGTTTGTTTTCTAATTGCATATGTACGAGTGTTTCGTCTGCATGTATGTAAGTATTCCGTGTATGCACAGCGCATGTAGTGGCCAAAAGAGGGTGTCGGATGCTCTGGAACTGAAGTGACAGATATGGGTGTTGGGAATTGAACCTGGAACTCTGCAATGGCAAGTGGTCCTAACCACTAATCCATCTCTCCCAATACACGAGGGTGTGTGTGTATGTGTGTTAATGTGCCTATGTGTATCTGTGACTTGGAAATGGGTGTTCACATGAATGCAGGGACTCAAGTGGTCAAAGGTATTGGATCCCCCAGGAGCTGGAGTTATAGGCTGTTATTAACCACCCAGTGTCTATGCTGTGAACCAAACTCAGGTCCTCTGCAAAAGTTCAAAACCATCTCTCCAGTTCCGAGACCAACTTCAGGAGGGAACAAAGCATGAGATATTTAATCTTGAACATTCCCAATGAAAAGGCAAGAGGGAAGTTTGAAGGGACCTCCACACCCCAGGACTGGGGACCTTGGAGGCAGAGCCAATGCCTCCCAGCCCAACCCCTGCTGAGTACACATAGAAGCATGAACATGGACACTGGTCAGTTTCTCTCTGTCCTTGTCCACCAGGGTTGAGATTCCTTGGGGACAGGAATGTAATTGTGCTTCTTTTGGTACCTTTGGGACAGGGCATAAAATGACCCCTTGGCAGTTTGAAGGCAGGACTGCAAAGTCTCATGATGGCATCTTGGCTCTACAAAGTGAGGCAGTCATGACATCTCACATCTCACTTTCCCTGTTTCTGAAATGCAGTGATCAGCCCCAGCATTCGGCTGTGATAGTTTGCATAAGAGTGGCCCTTGTAGGTTCATATATTTAAATGGTTGGTTCCCAGTTGGTAGAACTGTTTGGGAAAGATTAGGGAGTGTGGTCTTGTTGGAAGAGGTGTGTCACTAGGGTTAGACTTTGAGGTGTCTAAAGATCATGCCAGGCCCAGTCTTTCTCTTCCTGCCTCCTGTCTTCAGATCAGGTGTAAGTAGCTCTCAGCTACTGCTCCACACAGAAGGAAGGATCATCATTGCCATGATGATCATGAACTAACCCTTAGAAATTATAAGCAGACCCTAATTAAAGGCTTCCTTCTATATGTTGCCTTGGCCCTGGTGTCTCTTCACTACAATAGAGCAGTAACTAAAACAATGGTGGTTGTGAGGAGTGAGTGGGGCCAGGACTCATCTGGTGACAGCTAAGTCCAGCCCCTTGAAACCTGCATCACCTACAGAGCATTCTAAGAGTGGCCCATGACCATCAGGGCACAGATTTAGCTCAGGCTGAACATAGCACTCACTGTCCCCTCTACAGCACTGGACACTGAGCCTGTATACAGTGAGTGCTTCGCAAATGCTGTCCCTTCCCCCCAGTCCAGACCAGAGGTGTGCAGAATCTTCACAGAGAGGACGAGTGGGGTCTGGACATGCTTGTACTGGGCTGGGCCTCCTGGGACACTGCCTACTCAGCTTCGCGATGCTCACACTTACATCTGTTTCCCTGCAGGCTGCCTGAGGTCCGGATCTCAGACAATGGTCCCTATGAGTGCCATGTGGGTATCTACGACCGAGCCACCAGGGAGAAGGTGGTTCTTGCCTCAGGCAACATCTTCCTCAATGTCATGGGTGAGTCAGTGTCTGGGGAAGGAGGGTCGTGGGTATGTGTGCACACACAAGCAGACTCACAGTAACTGTCCTGGGACTCTTCTTAGATCCCACCTACTGCCCTTGACTAGGAGGAGGGAAGGGCCAGACTGTGGTAAGTCTGCGACTGTGGAATCTGGCCCCAGCAGCTTCTTGTTAGGGACCCATTATCCCCCAACTTCCAAGCTGTAAGGACCCAGAGTTTGTGCTTTGCCCCTGATCCTCATGTGGTGTGTGATAGGATGCTTGTTGATTGGACTAAAGGAGTCATTGAGTGAATAATGACTTCTGTCCAAAGACAGCAGGCTACCACAGCCTCTGAGCCACATTTATAGCAGGTTAGCAAGAGATGTCACCCTCTTGAGCTACCCAGCTATAGGTCCCATGGCACAGTATGGCTAGTCCAGGGAGACCCTGATCCTGTGGCTTTTGCCACTGCTTTCACCAGCAAAGGCCAAGGCCAGATCAGTAGAAGGCCTGAGAAGCATATGCTGTGAGAATCTTCTACAGGCAATGACTGCCCAGAAGCCTCCAAGGAGAAGGCCCAGCAACCAGCTGTGATATGCTCCAGAGAATCCCCCTCATCCCACCTCCCTTGTTCCTCCCAGGGCTTTTCCAACGAAGTTGAAAGGCCAGGAAGTTAGAAAACATTCTGAGCTGAGTGTGGGAGCTCCTGAGTCCTTACCCCAGCTCTGTACCTCCATTTGCGCATCTGTAACATGGGATGGCAATATTAGTATCTGTGTCCAGTTGATGTGTCCTTAGCTGAATCAACCCTCAGCCAGCTTTAATTTCCCTGCTTGGAAATGCAAAGGCCTTGCTTGCTCTGAGTGGTCTTGGGAAGTCCCAGGACTCTTGGTAGATAAACCGTTTCTCTGTGGCTACTCCTCTGCAGGAATGCTGGGGCTTGGCCTTGACCCAGCCTCTGTGTCTCTGTTTTTCTTATTAAATAATATTTGTCAGGGCAACAAAACCTGCTATATTCCGGCAATCAATGAGAGCACAAAGGCCCTCCGGAAAGTCCTCGATCTAGGGAAATTGAAAACCTCCAAAGGCCAGACCTTTGGAGCAACATTGATCCCACGACAGAAGCCTGAGGGGGAGGCGGCATTGTTTTTCAGACTGCCTGGCTCCTCTGACAGAGCATGCTCAGTGCTCAGCCCTGTGCTGGCCACTGCAGGAAAGGAACACAGCTCAGCCTGTACCATCAAGAGGCTCCAAGTCCAATAAGAGAGACAGGCCCTATCATTTACTTATCAAATGTTCATGGAGCATCCAGGGCACCTGCTCTGGGCCCAGAAACTTTGAACAGAATGAAGTTCCTGTCCTTGGTGGGTTTGCAGGGCAGGGTGTGAGCCAGGCATAAGACATTTGGACAGATGAAGCAATAAGGTGTCAGGTGACTGTGACTGTGTGTCAAGTATAGCTAGACTGGCAGCCAGCAAGCCCCAGCCCCTCTCTCTGCTCTCCGTGCTGGGCACACTCAGAGCATATTCAGCTTTTACAGAGGTGCTGGGATCCCAGTTCCACTCTTCATGTTTGCATGACAGGTAGCTTCTCTTAACTACTGACCTGTCTATCCAGCTCAAAATGATTTTAGTTTTATTTGTCCATGTTTGTGTATTTGTGTGTGTGTGTGTGTATACACGTTTGAGTGTGTGCACTCAGGTGCATCTGTATGTGATAGTGAGAGTCACCCTCAATTGCTCCTCTGCTTTATTTATCAAACCCAGAGCTTGCTGGAGAATTCCAGGTGGGCCACCACACCTATCCAGGAGTTACATGAATTTGGGGGATCTGAACTCTAGCTCTCATGCACCAAAAGATCTTTAACCACTGAGCAATCTCCCCAGCCTTGAGAGGTTTTTTTTGCTTGTTGGTTGTTTGCTTGTTTCTTGGTTTTAATTATGTGTCCCCCTAATTCAACAACTTTCTTCAAATATGTCTGTGTCAAGGCCAGTTTCCAAAATCACAGACTATCAAGACTTACCTAAAATAATGTAGACTTATCTGTGACCCCGCCCAGATCCTCTGTGTCTCATAGACCCTCCAAGTGAGGAGAGGGCATTCAATGCCTGGGTCCCCTTTGTGTCATGAAGATGTACCAGCTAACAGTGAGGGAGGGCGGCACCCCAGATTTGGGAGTACCGAGAGCTTCCAGGGATAGTGAGGAGAGAGCCGAGGCTGTGGGCAGGGCCCAGGCCACCTCCATGAAAGCCATTGCTCAGTTGGTCCACTACAGCTGCTCACAGAGGCCTCTGGTTGGAGATAAAACTAAAAGAGAGGCTGTAATTTCACGCCTATCATACCCTGCTATGTGGTAGGAAAAAGACATTTGGGAGGCCCGTGAGCGACACTCAGGGTGTATGCTGCACACAGCCATTAAAATGTTTTTATCCAAGCTGCCGACAAATCGTAAGCCAATTTGAGAGCTGCGTGCTGGGCTCTGGGAATATGCTGCACACAGTCTTGGGAGGATGGTAAAGCTGCTTCCTGGAGGTGCAGGTCATGGGGTGAACGTGTTAAGGGGCTTACGTTACAAGCAATTAAACATAATGAGGCCTGGGCTCTTCACCCCCTGCCAGCGCTGAAGTCTGCCTCCTGAGTGGCCGGGGCAGCACCTCAGCTGCAGGTCATGGCATCTTGCCTCTGCTGGTCCCAGCTCAGTGCACACACCAAGGCTGATCACGTGATGCTGCAAGGGCTGCCACAGATATGGCTGTCCTTGTTTTGCAGAGCAGGGAATGTAGGCCCTCCCTGAGAGTTAAGAGACCTGCCTGCTGAGTGACAGAGCCTGGGATTAGGAGGTTCTATCTGGCCTGCATTGTTCACAACTAGCAGCCCTAACTGCATCCAGACTCCCAAGGGAACTCTCCTAACTTTGTTATAGTTACCTGTAACCCAAATTCCCACCATCCTGGGGTGTAGGGCAGAGGCCTCACTCATAAAGCCCAGGTTGGAACATCTACCACTGGACTCTCCTACAGTCAGGTGGAGCTGTGGTACCCAGTCAAGGATGTAGGGGTTTGGGGGGGAAGGAGAGGAAATATCTATACTGCCTCTATTCCTATTACCTCATCTCCATCTGCTGCCCAGAACAACTCTTTCCATTCAGCCCCTCCTAAGAGAGGGTCCTGGTGTCCAGCAGGCCAATTGATGGACTTCAATTAAGTTAGTGTCTACTTTTGACATGTCATTCAACTTCCTTTCCAGTAATATTAATAATAGTTAATAAAAAATGTTTTATATTAAAGACAGTGCCTCATGTAGCCCAGGCTTGTCTCCAAATTATTAGCCAGCAATGACCTTGAACTTCTTTCAAAAACGTTTTTGTTTTTATTTTCTGTATATGAGTGTTTTGGCTGCAAGTGTCTGTGCATCATGTGCATGCAATGTCTTCAGAAGCCAGAAGAGGGCGTCAGATCCCTTAGGACTGGAGTTGCAAATGTTTGCTAGCTGTCATGTGGGTACTAAGAACTGAACCTGGGTCCTCTGCAAGAGCAGCCAGTGTTGTTAACCACTAAGCCCTCTCTCCACCCTCTTCCTGCCTTCATCTCCCAAGTGCTGGGATTACAGGCATGCACCATGCTGGGGACAGAATCCAAGGCTTCATGTGTTCTGTGCAAGTGTTCCATCAGCTGAGCCAGAATGTTCTTTTGTACAAATAGATCAGAAAGCGACTCCCATGTCTATCTTGGGTCACTCTCTCACCCAGTCATCATCTGGCAAGTATTTACTGAGCAGCTAGCGAGCATGTCCAATCCCAGCCCAAAGGCAGGGTGTATGGCCCTGGAGAATTATGGTTATGGGCCAACAAAACCTGGAACTTAACTTGAAATCTCATGAGATGTATTTTGCAGTTTGTAGATGACAACATATTGATATGGCGGGATCATGGACATGCCTGTGACACATTCTAGGTGCATTCTGTGCACTGGAACAAGACAGGTAAAAGTGCCATGAACTTCAGATGCAGAATGCAAAGTGGGCTCTGAGCCTGTGTCACACTGTCACACAGTGTGCCCAAAAGTGGCAAGTGCTCAGAGACCAGCAGAGGTGGGTTTATTTTGAGGAGGGCTCCTTGGAGAAGGTGGCATTTGGAGAAGGTACTTGGCATCCCCTAGTCTCAATCCTGCTCCAGGCTAGGAATCCAGGAGAGCGCAAGGCAGGGTCTCCACGAGCGCCCCCCCCCGACCTGCCTTACAACAGGGACAACACAATTTGAGGTCCCCACATGAACCTCCAAAAGTGTGTGCATTTTCCCAGGCAGGCCTGGAGCTTGTGACCATAAACCAGTGTGGACACAGTGACTGGCTGCTGGTGCCTGTCACAGCCTTTCCTGCTCTGCTCCACGATCTGGTCCTCTTTCATGTGAATTGGTCTCTCCATCACATGGTATTTCTCTCCAGGAGGTTTGTGCTGCTCTGCATAATTTTCTTTCTAATTATATTATATTTTAAGACTGAGTCTCATATAGCTCAAGCTGGCTTGGAACCAAGGATGGCCTTGAACTTCTGATATTTCTGGATATACCCCAGATTGTAGGGGTTGGGGGAGATTTACAGGCATGTGCCACGACATGCTGGGTATCTAAGCCAGGGCAAGCACTCTACTTACAGAGCCACACCCTCAATTTCTTCTTCTGAGAACACTAGTCATTAGATTAAGACCCACCGCCGGTCCAGAATACACTCATCTCAACCTAATTACACCAATAAGGTCACACTCTCAGGGACCAGGGCTTAGGGCTTCACCATATGTTTGAGGAAACAGTTTCAAACCATGGCAGTAATGGAGTGAGGAGGCTGTGATTGGGAGACCGCTGCCCTGTACTCTACATTCCCAGTGACATGGTTGTCGGTTGTTGGGCAAGTCTAAAACACCAAGCTCAGCTGTTCAGGTGTCTCTTAGACACTCAAGTCCTCCAAAAAGGCAATCCTGCCACTTTCCTTTGGAGGGGAACAGAAAGATGGTGTCGTTTGCCTTGTTTCCCTAACCAGAAAATGGGGCTGAAGTGGGAGGCAAAGACTTAGTCTATGCCATAACTAACCACCTGTCTTAGTCGGTGTTCTGTTGTTCTGAAGAGACACCATGACCTCAGTAACTCTTATAAAGGGAAGGGAAGCATTTAACTGGGGCTGGCTACAGTTCAGAGGTTCAGTCCATTATCGTCATGGTGGGGAGCATGGCCACACGCAGGCAGCCATGATGCTAGAGAAATAGTTGATAGCTCTACATCTGGATCCACAGACTCTGGGCCTGGCTTGGGCTTTTGAAACCTCAAAGCCCACCACTGGGGACACACTTCCTCCATTAAGGCCATACTTCCTAATCCTTTTAGATAGTGCCACTCCTCGGTGACCAATCGTTCAAATCTATGAGCCTACAGAGGGCATTCCCACGCAAACCGCCCTGATGTGGTAATGCCCTCTCATAATGCCAACACTCAGGAGCGTAAGGATTTCAAAGTCATCCTCAGCTACATAGCTGGTTTGAGGCCTCCAGCCTGCGCTACATGAGACTCTGGGACAAGGAAGCATGGGTGATCTTTCTCTCGGGGATCGCCCTCTCTTTCCAGTGAGAGTAGCATGTGGAGTGACCCTTTGGACCCCCAGGCAATGCTTTCCACATCTGGCGTACCCAGGAACTGGGATGCAGTGCCTGACCTGTTTATCTTCCAGAGTGTTCTGTCTGCAAAGCTTTTATTGTGGCTGGTGTTCACGCCCAACCCCACCCACTTACTGTTTTGTGTGATGTTCTATTGAGTGACTCACACACCCGCCGTTCATCTAGGGGGTCTCATTTATATCCAAGGCCCTGCAGCCGCCACCATAGTCAGTTCGAGAATATTTCCATCACTCTCCAAAGAAACCCTGTGGCCATGGTCACACATTCAGCTCCCCCCAGCTTCCCTTACTCTCGGTATCTCAAACAACCAGAGTCATATACAATATATGTGGACCGGCTTCTTTCATTAACATCCCCACAGTTCATACGTGGTACACCATGTGTCAACACTTCATTATACTACAGTATTAAGCAGTATCACACTATATATATTTCCCTTATTCACAGATCTTTTATCTGTGGAAGGTGTTCAGTTCCCACCTTCTGTCACTCCTCAGTCATACTGCTGTGAATACGTGACCGTGTTCACGTATGACCGCAGTCTCTGTCTTCTCTGGACGTATATTGCTGAGTCAGATGGTGAATGGACTCAGTCGTTTAAGGGACTAGTAGAGAACTTTCATGGTTGCTGTGGGGGTTTAGGGGGGGGGATTTGGGTGGATTTTTTGTTATTGTTTCATTTGGTTTAATGTTTTTGAGAAAGGGTTCATTCTGTAACCTAGGATGTCTTTAACTCACAGCAATCCTTCTGCCTCAGCCTCCCAAGCACTCGGATTTTGTGAGACTCCAACATGTCTATCTTATGCTTCCTAAAAGTGTGCAAAGGACCCAGCTCCTCCAAGTTCTTGTCAACACTTGTTACTCCAGGCCAGAGGTCTTTTTAGTTCAGCCAGCCATCCCGGTCTGGGGAGGTGACATCTCTTTGCAGGTTTAAACTGCGCCCCCTTCAGGGGGCTCTTGGCCATGCCAGTATCTCCCCTGGGACAGGCCAATTCACACCCTTTGCTCCTTCCGGTGTTATTATGAGTCCTGAAGCCTTACACACAAGTCCCTTATCAACCGTCTGATCTGCATGTCCCTCTCCCATTCTGTAGGTTTCGCTTTCAGGAGGGTGACCTCTGAAGAACAGAGGGCTTTCTCTCCGGCATCCTATTTGATCCAATTCTCTGTCTTTTATTGCCACGTTGTTAGTGCCTTGGTTAGGAACCATTTGCTAATGCCAGGCACAATTTACCACACAGTTTTCTTCTAAGAGTTTTTATGCCTTTAGCTCTTTCATTGGGCAGACAGTGCATACTGAGTTATTTTATTGACGGTGAGAGAGAGAGGGATCTAGATTGCCCAGCAAATTCCTTCGGTACACTATCCATCCTACTGAATTCTCCCAGCCCGGCTAGCAAGCACACTCTAGGGCTGGAAGTTCGCTTAGTTCTGATTCTTACCTGGATGGTGACTGTGTTTCACCCCACTGGTGAGGGCTGTACCTCACCATCTGACATAGAAGTGGAAGGGTGTGGCGGAAGCCATTCTCAGAAATGTTTAGGCCTTGGGCAAAATGCAGGAGGTTTATGGAGTATTGCCTCTTGGTGGGCAAGCCAACTTTGACATAAAAAATAAAACGTTTCTCACATACCTGGCTTTTTAAAAGTTTGCTTATTTAATTAATTTCTGTGTGCCCCCTGCATGAGTTTATGTGTACTACTGCATGCAGGTATTCAGAGTCCAGAGGGCACCTCCACCAAGGGCTGCAGTTATAGGCAGTTGTGAGCCTCCTGATGTGGGCATTGGGAACTTAATGAAACATCTGTAGATCCTTTGCAAGAGCAGTAAGCTCTTAAATGTTACTCCATCTTTCTGGCTCCTCACCCTTTTTTCAAAATGTGGATTTTGGAATTCAAATTCGGATCTTTATTCTTATCCAAAAAGCGTTCTTGCATACAGAGCCATTCTCCCTCACCACCCCTCAGCCCCCAGCACTTGGGACCCTTCATTCTGTCTCTCAGTTCTGTGTTGGCTCCTCTACAAGTGCAATTGGCTCAGCAGCCATGTGACTTGGGGCATTGGGTTCAGTGGATGCTCCCCGGTGACCAATTCATCCAGCTTCCCCATGGAAAGAAGCTCACCCTGGGTGCATGAAGGCTTTCAGATGGAAAGATCCAGGAGTTCCTAAGGATTGGTGGAGGTCAGCCTGCCTCTCTAGGTCTGGCCAGAGCACAGGCTTTTTGTTGAATTCAGCCCAGAACACCTCTCTTAAGAAAGGCACATTCCCAAGCCAGGTTATTTAGAGGTATCAAAAGCACAGGGCCATCTGTAGAATTTCAGCTCATCTTTATTATTATTCTGTTTCTGTGACAAAGCACCTAGGTGACTAACAGAAGAAAACGTTAATTGAGCTTACAGTACCAGAGAATGAGTCCATGGTCATCATGGTGGGGACTACGGCAGAGAACAGGCAGGCATGGCTTTGAGGCAGTCGCTGGGAGCTCGTGTCTTGAGATACAACCTTGAGGCAAAGAGAGACACTGGAAAAAGTGATCAGTCTTTTGAACATATCTCCTTTAACAAGACCGCACCTCCCGATCCTTCCCAACCAGTTCCACCAAACTGGGGACCTAGTATTCAAATATATGAGCCTGATATATGAAGTTAAGAGTTTAGGGGCACAGTCCACCAGTGGGTGGGAGCACTGTACTGTTCTGAAGTTCCTGGCAGGGGCTGTTGAGAGGCAGGACCCACAGCTGCGGGACCATCCACCCCAGGATGCCTGCTAGGAGAAAAATGATGGGCTCCAGCCCTATCTGGAAGCCTGAGGGGATGAGCCACCTACTGGGCACACACTAATTACAGCAAACCAGCCCTAAGCAACCTCTAAAGTACAGACCTAAGGAGCCAAGGCTGGGTGCTCAGCAAAAGAGGATGTGACAGTTTGGGATCCAGGCCAGAGCCACAAAGAACTGGGTAGAACTCAGAAAGAGGGGGCACTGGGGAGCCAGGCCATGAACCCCAACTCCTACCTTCTGCCTCAGAAACTCCAATGAGGCCAGAAACATCACCTCTGTCCTCTCCTACAGGTCCTCTTCCTACAGCTCTGGGTTAGGGACAAGCCAATGTCTCATGTTCTCCAAGCTACAGAAGGTAGTGTCTGGATAATCAATGCCCTCTGCTAGATTAGGCCTACCATGAGAAAGTGACTGGCATGCTTAGAATGAGAAGCATGGAGGGCTTTGTGTTCAGGGATGTACATTTTCTACCTGCCCCCAGGCTGTTTACTTAGTGTTTATCAGCCACCAGGCACTGGATTTTGAGTAACAGCTCTGTGAATGAGATCTGCTGTTTATTGTTTTCTATTTCACAAATGAGGAAACCAAACCAAGGGAGATGTGGCCAGGGATGTGAGGCTGGGTAGGATACAATAGTATTTCTCAATCTCTGGGTCTTGACCCCTTGGGGGGGGCTCAAACAATCTTTTCACAGGGGTTACAGATCAGATATCCTGCATATCATATATTTATATTATAATTCATAGCACTAGCAGGATTAC
The DNA here is from genome assembly GCA_033318265.1 of Phyllotis vaccarum. Classification (NCBI taxonomy): domain Eukaryota; kingdom Metazoa; phylum Chordata; class Mammalia; order Rodentia; family Cricetidae; genus Phyllotis; species Phyllotis vaccarum. Next base: position 54,834,563 of record JARWLC010000003.1, on the reverse strand, counting down.
AGTTATGAAGCAGAGATGAAATAATTTTTATGATGGGGGGCACCACATGAGGAACTGTATCAAAGGGTTGCAGCCTTGGGAAGGTTGAGAACCGTTGAATCCCTTAGTGTGGAAGCCAGACAAGTGGGCTGGCTCCCTGAGGGGCATATGGATAGGAGCTGAGTCTGGAGGACAGACGCTGGGTTCTCGTCTTATGGAGAACCGTACAGACACAAAAGGGGGTGGCACAAGGGGGTTTGAGGCTGTCATACCACACCTGTAGCCTGGCTCCAAGAGAGCAAGAAAAAAGAAATATAAGGTCCCCAGTGACTTTGATGGGTCATTAACAGTACTACTCACTCACTTCTCCCAAGTTCATATAAACACAGGCTTTCTGAGCATGCTCCCTTGGCTGAATGCAGCCCTAGCATGGGGAGTGTGGAGACTTTTCTTTGGTGATCTCTGGAATTTCTTCCTCTCCCGCCTCACCACCAAGCCCCACTTCAGCCCACTGTGGAGTACCTGGAATATAATTTCATTTCCCTGGGTCTCAGTCTTCCTTGCTGCTAACTGGAGGTTACAACAGCATCTCCCCTGTTGGGGCATGGCATGTGACTGTCAAATAAACAGAGCCCCATGGCCAAGGCTATCAATGAAGGAGTTTCTCCTTGCCCATTCTTTGGCCAGCTCTCCACTGTCAGCATCAGTGTCAGCAGGGGCCAGGTGCAGGTGACAGCTGTATAAATGATAACAGCCCAGGGCAGGTCTCTCAGCAGGATGGTGGCAACTCTGCCCATGTCCAGGGTGTTACATTATGTTGGCTGCCAAGAGATGGGAGCATGTGGAGACGCATCCTGCCCAGGGCCACCTCTTCCAATCTCCCTGTTACTTTCTCTCCCAGTGGGTCTTCTTCCCTGAAAAAGGGTCTCCTCTCCCATAGGCCTGCTACAAGGCACAGACAACACAGTTACCATGAGTGGACCAAAAGCCCTCAGCCTGCTTGAACAGGCTGTGCTCTGCTCGCACACCACATACTGCCATTGTGACGGGGTGGAGCAGTCATAGAAAGGCTGAAGCCACACAAGCCAACCCCAGGACTGATCAGTAAGCACAGCGTCTGGGCATGAGGAACCACTCTGCACAGCTGCCCTCAGGCAAGGGTACCAACTGGAGAGAGGAGATGGGGTGAGACATCTAGGGAGACCTGGAACAGGATTGAGATATTCACCTGAGAAGGCATCAGGACAATAGTGAGACCCCAGTTAGTGCCCTCAGGGATATGGAATGGAAACAAGGCCCTGGCTTCCGCCCCAGGCTTACTTCCTATCGGCTAGATAGATCTTCCAAGATGAACGGTGCAGGGCCTGAGATAGGTGCTCCACTGGGCTGCCATAAGGGTCCAGAGCAAGGGATGCAGCCCAGAGTACTTAGGAGTGATGGATCAAGATCTCCGAGCTGGATACATGCATGTCTAGAGCATGGCCTGTTGTCTTGAGTGCCTGGAACCAGCTGGAGGTCTGGAGAAGGAATGATGTCTTCTCTACCCACAGACCCGCCCTCTGGCTTCTCAGTTGCTAAGGCCACCAGCTGAGCACCAATGTGGTATAATAGATAGACAGATGGGCTTGAGCTCAGAGGAACACTTTGGAGTGAACTGAGTCATCTAGCAAGGACAGTCACTCCCCTACTTCATCCCCAAAGGTCTGAGCCTTCTGCCTGCTTCCTGCATAGGATCCTCAAATCCCTACCCACGCCCTTTGAACATAGCTCTGCCAAGTTGGGGTGCCCTTGACAGCAGCCCACTGTGTACCTCACACATTCATTCCATCGACCATCCAGCTCATCCTCTTGGGTCCCTTTCAAGGAAAGTGGGACAATAGATATTCAGCCAGGGGCAGCAGGACAGCCAGATGGCCACTTGGTGTCCCGTCAGACACCAAGCCTTTTCTCAACATGGACAGCACGAGATGCCCAGGCGCACTGTCAGCTGGTCTTCCAGCAGCCTGGGAGTCAACAAGGGGAGTCCAGAGGAAACTATGTCAGTTCAGGATACAAAGCTGGCATTCAGTCATCCTCTCGTGCCAGGCTTTCTCCATAGGGGGACTTAAGGCTTAAGCTGCAGATGGAAACAGAGCTATGAAAACCCACACTGGGTTGCTTTCCATTAACTGCCGTGATTGTGAGTGGGAGAGCAGACATCTTGGTCAAATAGCACACCCCTCTGAGAGTGTAGGATCCCCGGAACCACAGAGCCCAGGGCCACTCTCCCCAAGTTCCTCAAGGAACTCAGTGCCCAAGAGAAAGAGAGCAGGTCATATGACTCATCTCATAAGCTCTCTTAATTCAGACCTGCCTTTACAAGCACCCCCTGTCTTAGCTAGGGTCTCTGTTGCTGTAATGAGACACCATGACCTCAGGAACTCTGATAAAGGAAAACAATTAGGGTAGATTATAGTTCAGAGGTTCGGTCCATTGTCATCATGGTGGGACATGGCGGCATGCAGTCAGATATGGTGTCAAAGGAGCTGAGAGTTTTATATCTTGATGCGCAGGCAACAGGAAGTTGGGCCTATTTTGAGCATATGAGACTTCAAAGCCCACCCCCACAGTGACACACTTCCTCCAACAAGGCCACACCTACTCCAACAGAGCCACACCTCCTAATAGTGCCACTCCCTAAGAGCTTATGGGGGCCGATTGCATTCAGACTACCATATTCTCTGTGAGCCTGCTACACTGAAGGGATGAGTCCTGGTCTCCCTATGGAGAGTCACCCTGGAAGAGATTGGGCCAATAGAGAGCAACCACATAAGTGTGGTTATCATTTAAAGTACTTGGGGCAGACTTTGTCCCGAGCATTTTAAACGCAGTTATCCACAACCCTTAAGACACAGACTTCCTACTTGAGTCAATGAGGAAGCTGAGACCCAGAAAGGATATATATCATGATCAAGGTCAATCACATAGTGATCAATGGCAGAATTGGCTTGCAAGTCCAATAGCCTTGTTCCAGAAGCTTCTGTATGGTCTCTCACTGAGACACCAATCCTGCCTTCCAGAGCCACACAAAAGAAGCTCATCCACATCCTTCCAACTCTCTGGACCTTCTGCATCTTGCCACCTATAGTGCCTTTCTGTTTGCAGATGCACCTCTGATCTGCTTCCAGAGCCCCATCTGAGCATGTCTGCAGGAGCACCATTAAACCCTGACAAGTGTTAGGTCAGCGCAATGCTTTATTCCCCACACTGCTGGGAGCAGGATTTAGTGTCTCTGGCAGAAGGTAAACTCCCCTCCCTGGGACAGGACCCTTAATTACCAGTGATATGTGATGTTGGAGCTACAGTGCCTCAGGCCAGGGTTGTAAAGAGAGCAGAAGGCTGAGATCTGTGTTCCTGTAGCCATCTGAGGAGCAAGAGAACCTGGAGCCGGAACAGTGGGAGGCTGGCAGTGTGGGAGCCAACTGCAGCCCCGAAGGGAAGGGAGGTGGGCTGGGAAAGCACAGTCCTGATACTGTGTATTGAAGGGGAAGCTGGGACTGAGCTCACATTGCAAGTGGGCTCTGCCCTGGGGCTTATAGTCCTGACTGCTGATCTAGCCACAGTGGATTCCCAGACTTGGTTTCTCCATCTGTGTAGGAGGAGGCGCAGTCCCTTCATTCACTCTCAGCTCTTAAAGCCTTGGTTAACTGAGGCTCATGAGAAGCCAGACACTGGGCAGAGTTTTTCAGGGATGTTCTCACAGCAGTTAACCCGAGGAGACAAATAGAATTATTCCCATTTTACAGAAAAGGAAACGGAGGCACAAAGGTCCCAAGGGCTGCTGTGTGCATCCAGGGCCTGATCTCCAAGCTCCAGAACTGACACAGGGTTGGAAAGCCCAGTTTCTTCCTCAAGGAATCCATGATGGGTAGAAAGCCAGGCAGGAACACAGGTTTCTAGAAGACTGGGCATGTTGTGACAGGGAAGGCATGAGTGCCAGCTGAGGGATGTGAGCATCCCAGGCAGGAGTCTCTTGCTGTGTGTGTGTGGGAGCGGGGTGGGGTGGGGTGGGAGTCCTTCTTTATCCAGTAGAAGCATCCTGTGGTACCAGATGGAGGAAGAGAATGGTGGTAAACTGTCTTAGTCATCGTTCTTCTGCTGGGAAGAGACACCATGTCTGAGGTAGTTCTTAACTGAGGCAGGCTTACAGTTTTAGAAGCTTAGTCCAGTATCACCCTGGGAGCCATGGTGGCATGTGGACAGGCACTGGAGCAGTAGCTGAGAGTTACATCATGATCTGTAGGCAGAGGGATAGACTCTGGGCCTGGTCTTTCTAAACCCCAAAGCCCAACCCCAGGGACACACTTCTTCCAACAAGGCTACACTTCTTCCTGTTCCCCTCATCCCTTCAAGTGGTCTCACTCTCCAGTGACTAAGGATGTACATGCATGGGGGGGGCACTTTTACTCAAACTACTACAAGCAGGGAACACCCTTCTAGGCTGGAACATGGGGAGGGACAATCAGAGGTGGCAATGGCCATGCACTCAGCAGGTGCCAGGCGAGTGTCTCAGTACTTTATTTAGTGGTCAGCAGAACCCTGTGGAGCCCGGACTATGATGGTTCCATTCTACAGAGGATGGAGCCAGGAAGAAGTGAACAGCCAATGTCACCTAATTACCAATGTCAGAGTCAAGACATGACTTCAAATAGCCAGATTTCTAGGTCAGAGGTGACTCAGGTGGCTGAGGCCCCAGCACTGAGCATGCTCTCTCCCCGTGCACCGGCATACAGGGGTGTTAAGTGTTCCTTGCTTGTGTCAGTTCCAATAAAAACGGTGTCCATAGGCTCATTTATATATTTGAATTCTTAGTCACTGAGTGGCACTGTTTGAAAGGATTAAAAGGATCAGGAAAGCCATGAGGAGGGTTACAGACCCTGAACCTCTGGGCTCCGGGCAAGCCCCTCCTCCTGGTAGGTGGTCTGTAGTAAAGCATCTAGATTCTCAAGGATCCAAGAGGCAGTTGGGAATATTCAGGGTTAAACTGAGTGTCAGGTACGGTGTATTCATCATGGTTCAATGCTCCCCCTTTCCTTTCCCAGTGTGTGTGTGTGTGTGTGTGTGTGTGTGTGTGTGTGTGTGATGCACAGATGTGTTCATATTTGCGTGTGAAGGGGAAAATCATGGTTGATATCAAGAATCTTCCTCAAAAGCTCTTCCACCTAAGAAAGGATCTCTCAATCAAACTCAGAGCTCACGGATACAGTATCTCTCACCAGCAGCTTGCTTTGGGGATCTTCTATCTCTGCCTTCTGGAGTTACAGACAAACTACTATACCCTCATGGCAATTACACGGATCTGGCAACCCCAACTAGAGTCCTCATGCTTATGTGGTAACTGCTTTAAACCACTGAGCTCCCCAGCCATGATTGAACTTTACTATGAACTTGCAGAGAGGAAATGTAAGGGTCCTTTCCCACTGGGTACCCTCCTTGCAGCTTTTCCAGAAAACTGCATTAGGAACAGCAAGCCAAACAGATAATTCATTTGCCTCTGACTTAAAAAAAAAAAAAATCAATCCTAAATGCTCATTGGATGAGAAATGCAGTAGACTCGATGCCTCCCAGAAAATCCACCCTGCCCCTTAAAGAAGGCTTTGAGCTGGAGTGTGGGGTGCAGGTGTGGGGTCAGGAGCAGGCTGATCCACCATGGTACTTTCCAGGAGACTGAGGAGGTGACTCAGCAGATAAAGGTGTTTGCTGCTAAGCCTGATGGCCTGAGTTCTATTCCCAAGACTCACAAGATAGAAGAGAACCAACTCCTACAATTAACCTCTGACATCCTAGTGTATGTCACCACGGCACAAGCACACACACACACAGACACACAGACACACATACACACAAAGAGACACACACAGACACAGACACACCTACACACACAGATACACACAGATACACACATACACAGACATACACAGACAAACACTGGCACATGCATGCACACACAGACACACACAAACACTGACACATGCATGCACACATACATACACACATACATACACAGACTTGTGTGCACATACACAGACACACACATTGCACATGCACGCACACACATACATATGCATGCACACACAGAGACACACACTGACACACATGCATACACTGACACATATATGCACACACGCATACACATACACATGTGCACACACATGCACATGCACACATGTACACAGACACACATACACACACAGGTACACGTGCGCGCACACACAGACACATGCATGTGCACACACAGAGACACACACATGTACACACAGGCACACAAGCATACACACAGGTACGTGTGTGCACATGCACACATGTACGCACACACAGACACACACGCACGTACATATGTACACAGACACACACACATACACATACACACAAACACACACACACCAAAAGAGCCCTGAGTGACAGTCTAGATCCAGCAGGAAGCACCACTCCCCTTGAAGGGTGGGCAGGGTCTTCCCCCCCCCACTGGCCTTACTCGCTCTACCCTTGGGGTAGCCCCTGCTCTCCAGAGCACTCAGCCAAGGCTTCCGGCTCAGCTGTTTATCACCTGTCACAGCTGGCAGAAAGGGCAAGCAGGTGAGTGGGCCCTGCCAGCAGCTCTCCACAGAGCAGGCTCACAGGGGCAGATGATATTTGACATGGCTGGGCTCCTGCTTAGCCAAGAGAGGTCTCCATCTCATGGTGGAAAGGAACTGGGACAGCGAATGTACATGCTGACAAGGACCTCAGACATGGACTCCCTCATCTGGCCATTGTCTCAGCCCGGGGATCCCACAGCTAAGCTCAAGTTCATGGTGTGTGTGTCGGGGGAGACTCAGCTCTGCATCTGTGGCCCATGTAGGCACAGCAGCTAAGTCTCTCCCGTCATGGATCATGTCTCCACGTGGGGACTTGTCCTGGGCTTGCTCCCGCATGGGACTGAGACCATCCGGCTCCATATTTAATTCCCCCAAAGCCGCAGGTTTGAGGCCCTCCCTTGCTATCTTCTTCCTTCTTTGGCAGGATCTATGTCTACTGGGAACTGTCACTGGGAAAGAGAGTGGGGGGGGCATTTCTACCCTTTCAGAAGGGGCAAGGACTAGAGCTTGTGGCACCTGGACCCCTCTCCCGCTCACCCATGGCACAACCATTTCTTGAGTGAATCTGCACGTTGGGAGGAGACAAGAGTCCTTCTCTCTGGGTGCTTGGGAAAGGAAGGAGGGGAGAAAGGAATGGGGGTGGGGTGGGGGAGAGGCTCAGTTTGTTTGGAACATGGCCACAGGGTGGGGTACCTGATGGAGATGGCTGGAGATACAGGCTGGCCCAGAGCACTCTGAGTCTCCTGGGATTCCTGTCACAGCTTGGCTGGTGTCCTCTGGCATGCTCATAGAAGTGAGAGACACGGACAGGAATTGGAATTTGAGCTTCTGTGTGGCAGAGTACCTGGCTTAAAATTGGAATGGAGAGGACAAAATTCTAGCACACACACACACACACACACACACACACACACACACACACACACACACACACATCCGGGCAGCCCAGCTGAGAGACAGAGGCAGGTGGTCAGAGTGACAAGCAACCTGAAGGTGACCAGCTCTGGGCACCCAAAGAAAAGGCCTTTCTCTGTTTGGAGAGTGTCTGAGGAGGCCACACCTGATGCCAGCCATGAGAGATGAGGTGGAGTCAGGTGGGGAAGGCACCCAGGCCCAGCATGAGTGAGTCAGGAAGGCCGTGGCAGGCTGCTATAGAAGCTGCATCTGGGAGGGCTTCCTAGAGGAGGTATTGTGCTGAGTGACATCTTGAAGCAAAAAGAGTCTCTGGAGAGAATGGGCAAAGAACAGAGGCACATGATCAAGAAATCAAAGAAAGAAATAAAAGTGGACCACATGGGACATTTATATTCATGGACACTTATATTAGAGGCTAGTTTTCTGGTGTTTGAAATATAACAGCTAGGAGCTGATTGAAAAGGAAGGTAGTCGATAGGGCAGGCATGCTAGAAGAAGAATGGATTTTTTTGCAAATAATATAATTTTGGACTTGTCCATTCCTCCTTCCCACCTTCTCCCCAATCTAATTCATTCCCCCCCTGTGATAAATGATTCTCAGGACTGGCGCAGGCTCAGCACCTTCACAGCGGTGCCTGCAGGGCAGGCACGAGGGTCCCTCCCTGAAGACAACAGTGTTCCTGAGAGACAAGAGGATGGGCAAGAGCCAACACAACCCTTCTGCCAGCTCAGCGTTCCACTTTCTCAGAAAAGAATGCCCCTGCTTTCTTTTCTGCTTTCTTCAAAAAACTTGGGAGCTGGAGTGTTGGCAAATGTGTCAGATTCAACCCATTTCACAGACAGAAAGGCTGATGCTGGAGAGAGTAGTATCTGATTGGTCCAAAGCTTCAAGGATATTGACACTTGGTCTGGGGATGGAGCTCTGCTCTGCTTTTGTTAAAGTGGTCATCTTGGGATGGGGAGGGTGACCTGACAGGGTGGGGGCACAGGTGGACACACCTAGGGAAGGTTCCTTGCCTCTGTTGCTGGTGTTTCTTTGCTGTGTCCCCTTGCAAAGATCACAAGATAATTTACAGAGCTGAGTAAGTGGCTGCACTAGCTCAGATGTGAGTTATGGAACCCGAAACAAACTTCTGCCTGCAAGATACCAACAGGCCATATTTCAGGATTAATTTCATAAAATGGATCACCGAGCATCACTCCATCAATATGAATTGCTGAGTCTAAAATAACTTCACCTCCTGCCTCCCTCAGTGGCCGTGGGGATGGAGGGCTAGCTGGGCTGCATGGTGGTGTCTGTTTGGAAGCTGCTGTTCCTTGGCAGATGCACACAGAATTAGTCAAGGAAACTTCCAGAAGCAGGTCCTTCCTCTTAAGACAAAGTGAGAAATAAGCCAGAAAGCCCGCTGGCTGAGTGTGTGGGGTAGGGAGTTTCAGACCAGTGAAAAGAGTTGATTATGCAGAGGCAGTGCCTCGGAGATGCCCCCAAAGAGCTGCCGGGAGCTCTGGACACCACTGTCCGATGGAGACAGCAGGGGAGCATAAAACAGGTTTTCCAGTGAAGATTCTTCTCCGTTAGTCATTGCCTGAATGCAGCTGAACACAGCCAGGTGCCCCCACACAGCTCACTCTGCCTGTCATTGCACTGGGTTATGCTTTCCCAGGAAGTCCCATGAACTTTGTGGCTATCTTTGGATGAATGGAGACTGGATCTCAAGCACAGGACACATAAAAGGCTTCTTGGATTTGACCTTGATGGGAAGCTATCAGGGAACAGTGAGGGTGGGGTGGAATCTAGAATGGGGTGGGTGTAGAAATAAGGCAGGGGTTGAGAGGAGGAAGGTGGGAAAGGTAGTAGAGGTGGAAATTGAACCAAGGCAAGAGATGAAAACTGGGCATGGTGGCACACACCTCTAGTCCCAGCACTCCGGAGGCAAAGGCAGGGGTATTTCTATAAGTTCAAGGTCATCTTGGTCTAGGTAGTATTTCCAGGCCAGCTACATAGTGAGTCCCTGTCTCAAAAAAAAAAGGGTGGTGGTGGAGAGTTAGGACTGAAGTTCATTCGGTAGAGTGCTTCCCTGGTATGCATGGAGTTCCAAGTTTGAGCCCCAGCACCATATAAACCTGGCATTAGCTCACTTTCAATTCAAGCACTTAAGGGGCAGAGGCAAGAGGATCAGAAGTTCAGTGTCATCTTCTACTACATATCAAGTTCAAGGAGCACCTCAGTTACATGAGACTTTGTCTCAAAAAAGGGATGGAGGTAAGATGGAATTGAAGGTGGAGGTCAGTGGGGGGATGGAGGAGGGTGGGGACGGGGAAGGGATGGGGCAGAGGAGGGATGGGGATGGGGGAGAGATGGAGCATGTAGGTGAAAGTGAGGTTGGAGGTGAAGTTGTAAATGAAGAGAGAAGAAAAGATGTAGGTGGAGGCTGAGCTGAAGGCAGAGGAAGGGCCAGGGCTGGGCCTGGGGGTGGATGGAAAGATGGATGGAAACAGAGGGAGCTGCTGATGGAGGTGAGAACAAAGATCCCAGGAAGGTTGGGCTGAAAGTCTATTGAGAGAGACCAGGATGAAAAGACACAGGCAATGAACCGAGGAAGCCAGGGTCTGTCTAGGACAGAGGACAGGCCCAGTCAAGGGAAGGAAGGGATGGAGAAGGGGTACAGTGACAGGGATGCATGGGGTGGAGCAGCAGTAAGCAGCCAGCACTCCCAGGGGGAAATAGCTTTTTGACTGCACCTCAGCCTTCCAAGAGTGCACATTTTCCCAGGACACGGTGCCTGGGAGATGCGGGTGGGCAAATGTGTGGAGCTCTGGCTGTATACAGTGATGCTAGAAGCTCATATTTGTCATCCATACAATCATTGTGGTCTTATGAACTTGACTATCTGTTCATACCTGCTCAGAAATGCCGAGAGAGACAGAGCACAGTTCCCTGTGAGGCTCCGCATGGGACAGGTCTAGAACAGGATGTGTCTGTGTGTGCATGAGTATGTGTGAGTGTGTGTGCATCTGTGTATGTACATGTGTGCCTCAGTGTGTGTGTGAGTGTGTGTGCATGAGTGTATGTGTATTCATGTGTGCCTGTGTGTGTGCCTCTCTCCAGCCATCTTGCAAAGTTCTTTTAAAAATTAAGCCTGTGAAGTTTGCTGCATTCTTACAGTTCTGGCACATGTGAGCTTAAACACACATCATCTGATGCACTCGGATGCTATAGGGTATGGGTGCCTACTGTGGCCAAGGGTGCAAACATCTGTAGTCAAGGGTGCGAACATCGAGCACTCATGGTCTCCTTGCTAAGTGACATACAAGCAGAGAACAGACCCGTTCTTCCCAGGCCATGGCAAGTAGCCTAAAACAGAAAACTAGCAGGGAGAGTTGCCAACAAGGGCAGCTATTGCTATTATTTTGCAGGTCCTACTGATTGAATCGCCACAAGCCCCCTTTAATTCCATTTTTCAGGTAAGAAAACACACAGAGAGAGCTTAAGTCACCTGCCCAAGGCCACACAGCAGACAAGAACTGTGGCTGGTCTTGAACCTTGAGTGCTCTGGTCAGGAGCCTGTGGCCCATCTTAAGCTTCCTCTCTTCTTTCTAATGATGCAGGGATGGGTGTGCAGCTCTGGGGTAGAACCCTTGGCCAGCATGTGGGAGGCTCTAGCTTCTTTTACTAGCATGGCAAAAATGAGGCAGCCATCAGCATTTACTAACGTGACTAGCAGGCATGTCGGGTCTCATGGGGTGACTGTCTCATTTACTGCTGTCAGGATGTTCTCTCCAATGTGACCTCAGTGACGTTGACTGTGGTGGTATGATTGAGGGTGGCCCGCATGGACTCATGCTTGAATACTTGGTCCCCAGTTAGTGGAACTGTTCGGGAAGGATTGGGAGGCATGGCCTTATTGAAGAGGTGTGTCACTGGGGGTTTGAGGTTTTAAGTCCCTTCTGCCATTCACAGTGTGCTCTCTGTCTCCGGCTTGAGGTTTGAGATGTGAGCTCTCCGCTATTTCTGGCACCATATTTCTTTGTTCTGCTATCATAGATTCTAACCCTCTAGAACCACAAACTCAGTTAGTACTTCCGTCTATCAGTTGCTTTGGTCATGGTTTTTACCTCAGCAATAGCTAATTAGCTATATTAGGGAAGAAGGTGATTTCTGAGGATCTATCTTCCCTTTCTGGTGCTGCAGAAGTTCAACTCATTTTGGAGGTAAAGATGAGAATGAGGGTGGGAGGTGATGACGGATGGAGGTACAGAGAAAGGTGGGGATGAGATGTCAGGGGGAGATTAAAGGGGACACACACAGTGAACTCAAGTATTTTAGGCTGAACTCTGACTGAGCATCCACAGCCTTGAGGCAACAGAACTGGAAGCAGTTCTCAAGGAAACCGGACCACCGTGCCTCTGGAGATGTTGCAAAGTCAGGGAATGAGAACTCTCAGCAGCTGAAGCTTGCATTTGGGCAAGAAGGTACCATCAGGTACCTGCGCCTTTGAACTGTCCTGGCTGCCTAAGAATCTGGACTTTAGGCCAGGCATTGATGGTGCACACTTTTAATCTCAGCACACGGAGGCAGAGGCAGGTAGATCACTAAGAATTTAAGGCTAGCCTGGTCTACATAGAGATTTCAGGTCAGCCAAGGATGCATAATGAGACCCTGTCTAAAAATAAATGAATAAGTAAATAAAACTCCGAGAATCTAAGCTCCAGGGCCAGGTTGCCACCATTCAGATCTCAGCTCTACCTCATGCTGACTCCATGAGCTGGGGTCTGTTCACACACCTCATGCTTCCCCATGCGTAGGATGGGAATAGCACACTCACCTCCCAGGCCAACGGTGAGAGTGAAAAGTCAGCTCCCAGAAGTTGGGCTGTCACTGATTCTTGCTGTACCGGCTCATTTTCAGGGCTGTTCTGTAAAAGTTACACTGCGGAGTTTGCAACTTGTGGGTAATTGAAGTGTTCTGGTGTGCATTTCCGTTCTCCGAATTCCTACCCCACTTACCATCTGTTTTGAGCTATCTTCTATTTAATTACAATTCTTCCTCTATTGTTCTCTCAAGCTTCCCGCTCGCTTCTCTTCCCTTGCCCCCAGCATGTGTGGCTGCCTGAATGAAATGATGCCTCATACCTGGCTCCATCTCACTGGGCCCTAAAACAGAGCAGCCTTGTGCTCGCCACCCCCACCACCCTCCTGCATTCTGTCTGCCTTCTTGCTGGATGCCCGCAGCAGGCCCCTGGCACCAAGCCCCATACCTAGTGGGTATCAGGAAATGCTCGCTGAACTTAATTAAACTCAACTGGGTGAAAAGCCCCCGCAGGAAGGCAAGCTCTCCAGCATCTCTTGTCTGTTTTACACTGCCTCCATCCCATCAACCATTGCACACAGGCCCAAGGCCAGGAAAGCAAGAATGGACAGCCTGCCCCAAGCAGAGTTCAAAGATGGTGCCTCCTGCAGACACCAAGGAGGCTGGGAAATAATAGCAAAAAAATCATCTTAAGGTTGAATTCTCGGCATGGAGCCCTGCACTTTCTCCAGCTCAAGGTTCCGTTTCCTGGCCACATTGCTGAACACTGTTCCCATTTAACAAGTAGTGGTCAGAAGCTCACAGTGTGGTCATGTCCCCACAGCTTGGGGATGGTGGTAGAAGGAGGAAAAGATGAGCATGTGAGGAGGAGGCTGCTAGCCACATAAAGCCAGTCTCAGGAATGGAGAGAGAAGTCCCCAGCTCAGGGTGACTCACTCTTAGCTCATTCACAGCCCATGGAGCCCATGCTGTGCTTCCCATCTCTCCAAAATGTAGTTGGGACACTGTCCTTGCACTCTCAGGAGAGAGAGGATGGACCTCTTAGTCTGTGGTGAGCTGGTCACAGCTTTCTGGGGTTGGAAACAGAGGAGGGAGGAACGGAGGCCTTAATCTTCAGTGTTGCTGATATCGTAGTGTAAAGAGATCCACAGGGACCTTCTTCAACTTGGTAATGGTTTAATAGCTGCTTACACATTTCTGAAAATGTCATAGTCCTCTGCACAGGTTGGAGCTGGCTCCAGCTCAGACAAGAGGCTGCCACTCACCGGCCCTGCTTGTGTTCTGTCCCACTTCCCAGCTGTTGGGACACACGGCTCACCTGGCTCTCTACTCCAGTCCACCATTAAGCCTTTGCATGTGCTACGTCTCTCTTCTCATTAACTGATGCTTCCTTGGGTCACAGCACAGTGTGCCTTTTGTGGAACTGACTTTCCAGGACCTCTTCACCAGGGCAGGGTCTTTTGCACTAGGATGTCATCTCTAGGATATGTTGTACCATTTCAACCTTCAACCCTCATCACCTCTCAAGTGCTCCGTATCTCTTCCACTGGGCTCAAAGTTCCAGGAAGCGGGGGCCCTGTGCTGTGCCCATGCTTCCATCATCAATACCACAACAGTCCCTGGTGTAGTGCCTAGTGGAACCCTTTCTGAGTCCCCCAACTGAGTCTCCCTTTCTTCCCTTTGGAAGCTCCTCCCACCTCCATTGAAGTTGTGGCTGCTGACTCACCTGCCCCCTTCAGCCGGTACCAGGCCCAGAACTTCACACTGGTCTGCATCGTGTCAGGAGGGAAGCCAGCGCCCATGGTAAGTGCTTAGGAGCCCAGCTCTCGTTTTGCCAAGACGGCCTACTTGCCCAGACAGGAAGTGGTCTGCCCAGCATGCTGTTTCCTCCGCCCCATCCTGCAACCCTATCTTCACAATAAGGGTCTCTCAGGACAGCCCACCACACAGTATGTTCCGACCACCCTAGATTTTCAGGACGATAGGGAAGAGTAAATGGGACCTCGCGGTGGGAAGGGACATCTTCATAGTCTCCCCGATAATTTCCATAGAGATGATGCCCAAGTTCATGTTCTTCCTCTTCAAGCTCACTGATCCTTCCAAGCCTTCATTTGGTTTAGAGAGTGCACACACACACACACACACACACACACACACACACACACACACACAAAGGAAGATGGGAAAGGGAAGCAATAGAGAAAAGGGGGTGGGAGAAAGACAGAGTGGGGTTTTCAGTCATGGGGATCCATGAGCACCTGATCTGAATCCTGCTTCTGGTCAAACCAATCCCCAGGACTGACCCTGAACAGGGGTCCCCATCCCCTTCTTAGTTTTAGTACAAGCCCTAGGAACTAGACATTATCAATGTTTCAGAAGCCAGGGGCCCTTTTTGACCCAACATTTATTCAATGAGACCTCACATGGCCAACTTCTATTGGGGGAAGGGGCATGAAACCCTCAAAGGTCTCTGGAAGCAGCGATGTGAGCCCATATCAGAGCTACATTTGGGGGCAATTCTAGTTTGAGTGTTTTAGAATACTCTAAAACCCAGCGAGTATCTCACATTCCTTGGATTTAGCAGGTGGGAGTGGGCAACAGGTAAGGCTGGAGCAATGAGGACCTTCAGTTAGAATTCAGATGAAGAGGTAAATGGCTCTTCTTCCCAGTGTGACTGTTTCTTGACTGATGGCCAATGGTAGGACCTGAGGATCTGACCAGCCCCCTTCATAGCCTGGAGAAAATGGATATGTTTGGGATGGCCTGTGAGGAGGGTGCAGGATCACTGATGCGGAGGGATCAGGGGTCTAGAGACATGGGATGGCTAGAATGAGGACCCCCTCCTATAAGACATGGAGGTCAGGAGTGCAGAGACGGGACATAGGTCTTCAGTAAGGATATAGAGTATGGGTAGGGCTATAAGGCATGGAAGTCAGGAGTCATGAGTGCCAAGGCATTGGGTTACAGTCATGAGATCACTCCTGAGGCATGGAGGCATGGTGGTCAGGGCTCATTAGGCAGGTTTAAAGTCACACTGCTGTCCCAAGCAAGCAGATAAAGGTGGCTTCAGAGCCACTGACCTCCAAAGGCATGCTTCACAAATCTCCCCAGGTTTCCCCTTCAGAATCCACAAGGATGTCCAGTCTCCCCCAGATCAGGGAAGCTAGTCTTTCCTCTAGGAAAAGGAAGACACGAGGGGAGGATTTCCCGTGGGCCTGTGGGAGAGTGCTCCCTTCCCACCTCATCACCTGGCTGCCACTTAAGACACAGTTATTAAAATGCCCTCACTCTCACTCTGCTCTTCCCTGCTTCTCTTCTCTGCTCTTTCCCCCCACCCCTACCCCCATCTATGTGAAAGATTCTCATTCCCTGACATTCCAGGCATCTACGTCCGTCTGGAGCATCAGAACTTGGAAGCAATTCTCTGTTATCAATTACAAGCTGCTTTTAAAGCACTTTCAAAAAATAAATAAATAAAATAATGAAGAAGAAAAGCAAAGAAAGAAACAGAGACCCAAACGCCCAAGCAGACCATTGTGTGCGGAAGATTCTTCTGTGGAGTTTTAAACTCTGACAGGTCCTCCACGCCCACATATCATCCCCCCTCCAACCCCTCCCCCACCTGCCCACCCCAGGCTTCTCCTCTCACACCTACTGAGTCCCTGGAGTCCCTGAGCAGGGCGCTTCCTGTTCTTCTCTCTGCCTGTCTCTTATCGATTTATTTATTTGACTTATTAAAAAATACACCCAATCCCCAAAGGCCTCTGGGCACGTGTACCAAAATAAGATATAGCAAATTAAATTAAATGCTGCCTCTTAAAACTTGAATTCCCTGTTAGCCGAGAAAGGGAGGCGACATCTTCTTCACTTCATCTCTGCACCTAGCTCCCTCCCACACATGCGCCTGTTTTCTGCACAGCAGCTTCAAATTGCCAAATTGTGTGAGCACCAACACAGACACAGACACACACACACACACACACACACGCACGGACGCACCCTTCCTCTTCCCATAGTTTATAGCTTATTCTCCACCCCCACATACAAACTACACATTCCCCCCTCATCCACAGGCCTCAGGGCAGCCACGGACCATGCTGGGGCTGGATAAGTGGCATTTAAAAACCAGTCTCCTGGGGTGACTTCGTTTAAGCCCCCAATTGTTCCCTGGAGACCATAGTCTTATTTCTCTTCACAAGTGGAGAAACCGAGGCTGAAAGTTTCCCCAGCTTGTCAACAACGGTATTGGGCTGAGCCATCTTTCTCCGGAGCTAGAGCGTGTATTCCCGCCATGTCATGTTGGCCCCTAGGTCTCCAGGAGAGAAAAGGACGGGAATGGCCGGCTTCCTAAGTGTTGGGAGGCCCGGGATCTTCTGAGAGTCCATCAGGAGAGGAAACCCTCCACTCACTACCTTTTCCCCTGTCCTGTTTGCAACCCTAGGTTTATTTCAAACGGGACGGGGAGCTGATCGATGCAGTGCCTCTGTCTGAACTGCCGGCAGCCAGCTCTGGCCCCCTCCAGGACAGCCGACCCTTCCGCAGCCTTCTGCATCGAGATGTGGACGATACCAAAATGCAAAAGTCACTGTCCCTCCTGGACACTGAATACCGGGCTGGACGTCCCTACACGGAGCGCCCCTCACGCAGCCTCACCCAGGACCCCAGCCTCTTTGTGCAGCCCACCACAGAAAACATCCCAGAGACAGTGGTGAGCCGCGAGTTCCCCCGTTGGGTACACAGCGCCGAACCGGTCTACTTCCTGCGCCACAGCCGTACCCCAGGCAGCGATGGCACGGTGGAGGTGCGGGCCCTGCTCACCTGGACCCTCAACCCTCAGATCGACAACGAGGCCCTTTTCAGCTGTGAGGTCAAGCACCCAGCACTGTCCATGCCCATGCAGGCGGAGGTCACACTGGGTAAGCCCTAGCCGGCTCTTCTGCAGCCCATAAGAGCTTGTAACTCTGCAGTGTTGGAGGTGGGGGGTAGGAGGATGGGGTGGCGGTGCCTTGGGCTTCTGGAAGCCAGGAGGAGGGGAATAGCAGTCAAGTCAGCTCAGGGGAGAGGCAGGGGTCTTTGGGATGGTTGTTTGTTGGACTGGAGTAAATGGAAGTTTCCAGATCAGTGGAGTGCCTGTTAGGGTCAAGAGCATAGGTATTCAGTGGGCATTTGATGGTCACAAAAAAGCTCAACTTGGAGTCTCATTTTACAGATAAGCAAAACTAAAGTGCCAGTTAGTGAAGCTTCTGGCCCTGGGTTACTAAGTTGTTTGTACACAGCAGAGCTGGGTTTTTTAGTCTCATCTACTGGCCCCTTCTCCATCCACAAGGCCAGATGCCCTTTACTGGCTTGGAGTCAGCCCCCCCCAAGACCCTTCCAAATGGATGCAGACTCCTTTGGCTCATACAGAACATGAGAAGGGCTGTGTTCCACATGTTGCTTCCCTTTTGTTAATTAAGCACATGTTTGTGGGAGCCAGAAGAACAGGCAGTGCTGTTGTCCCAGACCACAGATGGACAAACTGAGGCCCAGGGAAGTTCACTAAATTTTGCTCAAAGTTCATAGGGAGAACTCAAAAAGCGTGCCTTGTTTTCTCCCAGATACCCCTGGATACCAGCCACATCTTTATCTGTTCCGTAGACACCCCTGGCCAGACCTTCCCACTTTGAACCTGCTATGTCCCTGGCCCCAGGGTACCTTCACCTGGGTATATCTCCTTTCCTAGGAGAGCAAGGAAAAGACAGGCCCAACCACATGTAGTGGTGTGTCTGGATGGTCACACGTCGACCCTGGGGGAAGTGGTGATATAAAGGATATCCTGGACTCATGAGGAGAATGGGAGAGCCTGTGCTAGCTTCCATTTCTTCCTAGACTGCCCTGGGCCTCTGTCTTTTGGCCTGATAAACGTGGTTGAACCCCACACTAGGAGCCCAGTTTGAATTCCTGCAGTACCCTGGGTAGCCACTGGGGCGCTGTCCTTATACCCATCCTTTAGATGAGGGACCTGAGTTTTACACACTTAAGGGCAGTTAGCTGGGCTTTCTGCCCAGTCTTCTTCCTGAGTCACTGCTTTGGTGTTACGGACCTGGGGTTTGTGGTCAAGGACTCACTGAACCATGAGTGTGGCCTGGCAGAAACAACACCCAGCAGGGACTTTGAAGAACAGGCCTCCAATGATGGTGCGTATCTTCTGCAGGGGACCTCCCTCTCACCTGCGATCCTTTTCCTGGGATGCACTATGTGGCTCACATGCCACCTCCTCCAGGAAACCAGCTTGGTCCCTCTAGTTGACTGTTTCTCTTCCAAGCCCCTCTCCCTGGATTTGTGGATCTCCAGCTGGGAAGTCTTAAAAGCCATCTCAGTGAGAATGGTGCTTTCTTCCCATTGGTCAAGACAAGCCTCGGGGCTACTCACTTCCCCATGGTCTCCTCATGTCCAGGTCACCACCTGCCCATCAGTGAGGCCTCAGAAGGTTTTGCCAGACCCTAAGCATCCACCCCTGTAGTGCAACATGGCCTCCAAACTGGTCTTTCTGCTTTTTGGTTTAGGGTGTGTGTGTGTGTGTGTGTGTGTGTGTGTGTGTGTGTGTGTGTGTGTGTGTGTGTGTGTGTGTGTGTGTGTAGTGGTGGTGGTGGTTTGTTTGCTTTTTTTTCAGCTTGAAACCCAGCTAAACAGCTGCCCAAACCCTCCAGTGTAGACAATAGACTGATGCAGAGACGTGAACCCAGAAATAGACCTGCAGGCAAAGTCGATTGATTTTTACGGAGCCCCTGAGGCTGTGCGGACAGTAAAGACGCGTTCCCTAACACATGGCCCTGGAACAAGAGAACACAAGGAAGGGAGAGGCAGGCCTGGCCCCTGCCTGGCTTGCACACAGGTTAACCTGAGGTGATTGATAGACTCTGGTGTAAAAGCCAGCATCATAAAACTTCTGGAACAAAATAGAGAAAAATGTCTTTATGGAGGCAAGGTAGCCAACATCCCTTAAAGCAGTCATAAAAAAAAAAAAAAAAAAAAAAAAAAAAAAAAAAAAAAAAAAAAAAAAACCACTAGAGGAAAGATTGAAAATTGTTCCATGGGACTGAATCAAAATTCAGATCTTCAACTCATAAGAAGACATTCTAAAAAGGGTGAAAAAGGCCTAGTGTAGCAGAATAAAGGAAATACTCTCTATCCTCTGTGAAGCATTGGCACCCATAGCGCATAAAACAGAAGCCTAAGCCAGGCATGGCGGGCACAACTGTAATCCCAGCATTTAGGAGGCATGAGCAGGAGGGTCAGAAGTTCACGGTCATCCTTAGCTACATGTTAGCTTGAGGTCAGTCTGGTCTACATAAGCCCTGTCTCAAAACAAAATTAGAAACAAAAGAGAAAAATCTTATAAAAACCAAAAGGAGAGAGCCCCTAGTTGACATGCATGAGAGTTAGCAGGATTGGGGAGACCAAACCCAGGGCCTAACTTGTGCTAGACAAGTGCTTTGCTACTGTCAGACGCAGCCTATGGCATCCCGCTTTTAAAATCACCCAAAAATGTATTAAAACACTGTGACTCGTCAGGGAAATGGAGATTAAAACCCTAATGAGATAGCATTTGTAACTATTAGACTGGATAAACTTTTAAAAATTGACAACATCAAATGTTGATAAGGCCGCAGAATAATCAGAACCCCCCTGCACCATTAGTGGTGATATAAAGTTTTGCTGATCCTTAGAAAATCCAACATATCTTTTTTTTCAAATATGATAAACACCTCACTCCTATGACCCAACAATTGCACGTGGAGGGATGAATGGGTGGGTGGGATAGATGGAATGATTGGTTAGGTAGATAGATATATAGATGGATGAATGTATTGAGTGGGTGGATAGGTAAATGGATTAGAAGGTTGAATAGATTGATAGAAGGTTGAATAGGTGAGCAGACAGACTGAGTGAGCTGACACGGCATACCTAGCCTCTGAGAGGGCTAGGCCTAGACCCTGGGCCCACATTCTGTTCTCCTACTTTACATGCCAGGGGGAGAAAGGAATTAATATCAAACTGTGGATACACCTCTGCTTGGCACTCTGGGTTATGTTCTCAAAGTGGGCAGGGGGCCAGGCTTTGCTTGCCAGGAGCTGCAAATGGACCTCCTAATAGTAGTGAGATGGAAGAGCATAAGCAGCCGGCCTGACTTCCAGAAGCAAGGGAATCCCAGCAGCCTTGAGAGAGGGAACTCCAAGACATCTGCAAACACCCACATACAGGAGAGCTCAGAGAGACAATAGTGTAGCAGACCCCTCCTGGGCCATCCTCTGTGCTCCTCAGGGTCAGCTTCACATAGGGGTCACTAGAAACAGCACAGAGCAGAGGAGAAGGCTGTGTGCCCTGCTGCCTCCCTGCCCTGGGCCCTGAGCCTCTCCTGAAACACTGACCTCCAGGCCAGGTAGGCTCCTGCAAGGGAGGCCCTTCAGCGCCCTCTGCTGTTGAAGTTGACAGTGGCACAGACCACCCAGGATCATA
Source organism: Phyllotis vaccarum (assembly GCA_033318265.1). NCBI lineage: Eukaryota > Metazoa > Chordata > Mammalia > Rodentia > Cricetidae > Phyllotis > Phyllotis vaccarum. The sequence continues at coordinate 54,813,743 of JARWLC010000003.1, read as the reverse complement.
CCATCCCCAGGGCTTCCCTTTGCCTACGTCTTCCACAGCACCCAAGAGAAACTGGAGGAGTCAGGAATGTTCCTTAGACTCAGTGCCTTCCCGTGCTTGCAGGACAATCTCTAAAGGCTAGAAGGTGAAATTAAATAAAATATGAAGTGTTGAGCAAAAGACTTAGCATTTAGATGTTGGAAAAAAAAGCAAACCATTGGGGCGGGGTGGGGGGAGGGGTAGCTGAGGGCGGGGGAGGATGGCTCAGAGGTGGAATCTTTTCACTTCCAAGTCTGCCATCTGCCAGAATAGACTAAAACTTCTTCAGTGTCCCTGGCCAGCTCTGCTTCCATGCAGCTGGCAGGTGGAGGCAGCAGAGGAAGCATCTTCTCTGCCTCCCACCAGGCTTCCATCCCCTCTCAGCAGGCTTGGGCCCTTCCCTCTCTCCCTGTGACCCTTCAAATGGTTAATTAATAGTGCCTTGGCCTTATTCGCAGAGAGTGAGATTGGCAGAGCCTGGAGCCTGCTCACATCTGCCTGCTGCTCTGATTTCCGTTGTGAGTTAAGTAGGGACAGCCCTGGAAATTCTGTAGGTCTGTCTCCAGCCCCACCAGCTCTCTGGTTGACCATGTCCTCAATGCTCCCTCTGCCTGGAACATTCTTTATATGCTTCATTTCTCTGGGACACTGTGATCACTGCCCCTCATGAACTGTGTACCACCTCTGCTGGGCTCAGTCCCTGCACACAACACTGGCCATAGTTTGAATGAGCCTGTTTGCAAATTAAACATCTCCCCCACTAACGGATATGTTGCTGACACTTGTCTTTTATCATTATCCCCTTTATTAGTCCTAGACCTGCTCCAAAGCCTGACATATGGCCAGCTCAGTAATTACTATTGAATGAGTGGACAAATGAATTAATGGGGGCGGGAAGTCGGGAAACATGTGCAATTGACTCTGCAGGGACCTCGGACAAGCCTCTTCATTATGTGTGGGCCCGGTTTCCCCTCTGAAAAGAGAATCCCAGGCAGCCGGTCGACCTAACTCAGGCAAGGGGCACCCAGGGCTTCAGTGCCTCCTCAGCACATACAAAGCATCTCAGAAAGATTGGACTGGGCATGAGAGGACCAGAGACAGAGAAGGAACTTGTTAGGGAATGAGTTGGTGGCTTCACATCATCCACCCCCCACCCACCCCACCCCACCCCTACACAGAGTTTCCAGGAATTCCCTTGGCCCAAGGATCCTGGATCAGGAGGCTGGAAGTCTGAATTTTGCTATATCTTCACTGTGTGATATTTGGCAAATCACAATGAACTCACTGAACCTCCATAAACTCAGTGGACAGACAGGACAATGATGGTTGTTATCTTTCTCTTCCACTGATGTGAGAGACCCACAAACCTAGAGACCAAGGCTTTTGCATGTGTCATTGACTCTCCAGATCCCAGCTGGAGCGGGGCACGCAATTGAGCTGTAGGAACTATGGAGGGGGTGCCAGTACTGAGGAAATGGATGCGCCTCCTCAGAGCTCCTGAGCAGCACGACACCAACCTCTGGGACTCGCTCTGCTTCCTGCCCAGGCCCACTCTCCGTGATGACCATACCCACCCACCACCCCTCTCTGAACGGATCTTTCTTTTGATACAGTTGCTCCTAAAGGACCCAAAATTGTGATGACGCCCAGCAGAGCCCGGGTTGGGGACACGGTGAGGATCCTAGTCCACGGATTTCAGGTCAGCCTTCTCTGAATACCTGAGTGGAGTAGTGGGTGGGTACTGACACCCCAGTGGGGACCAGCATTTGTGACTTAGCCTCCTACACCCACACCCACAAGCAAATGCAGTTTGAATCAACCTTCTCTGTCTTTGTATTTATTCCAGACCGACCCGAGTCCGTTCTGCCTCGCCTCCTGTTGTCCAGTCTATTTTCAAATTCCCTATTTAGCTGAAGATGGCCTTGAACTTCTGACTCTCCCTCCTTCCCCTACTCAGTGCTAGGATTATAGGCAGATTCCATCACAGTTTATAGGGTGCTGGGGATGGAGCCCAGGGCTTTGTGAGTGGTAGGCAAGCATGCTACCAACTAAGCTACATCCCCCAGTCCTCTTCCTGAGGTTTCAAGATGCCACTTGAAGCCTATTAGATGGGATTTGGGGCCTGGAAAGCCTCTGGACTCCTGTGTTGGCAGGATGCCCCATGTGACTCCTCTATTTCCTACTCTGGTCCACAGAATGAGGTCTTCCCAGAACCCATGTTCACATGGACAAGAGTGGGCAGCCGCCTCCTGGATGGCAGCGCTGAGTTTGATGGGAAGGAACTGGTGCTGGAGCGGGTTCCTGCTGAGCTCAACGGCTCCATGTATCGATGCACTGCCCAGAACCCGCTGGGCTCCACAGATACACACACTCGGCTCATCGTGTTTGGTAGGGACCCCACAGGATCACTGAGGCTAGACCCTAGCTCAAAGCTGTCCATAATAGCCCCTTAAATTTGTCTCAGAAATATGATTCTGTTCAGTGATTGTAATTACAATGGCTTTATCATTAGAGAGACTCAAGGCATGCATCTCAGTTTTGTCACTCAGCGAGCCTCAGTTTCCCCCACCTGTAACATGGTCGGATATAGACTGAGTACCATCCCAGTACATACAATACGGTAGATAAGATGCCTGGGGAGGGTTTTCCATGCTCAGAACTCAGCACCACCCATTCTGCTTCTCTCTGTTTCTTTCTGACAGAAAACCCAAATATCCCAAGAGGAACAGAGGATTCCCGTGGTAAGTCTCGACCCTTAAAATTGCACTCTTAAAAGTAAATGCATTTCAAGGCCCCAGAAAGCATTTGTTGCTAAAACCCTACCTGCCTCTCCTAGTCCTGCCCCTCCTTCAGGAAGCCATCACCTCAGATAGACAGAGTCAACTTTAAGCAAAGGTAGGCACTAGGCAAGGAAGGTGCTACACCCCCAAACAGCCAATGAGATGTCAGGGACCAAGAATGTCCTCTCTCATTGCTACCCAGATCCCAACAAGCCATGACTGGCACTGACCATGGTGTGGGTCTCTGACAACGCTGTGAGACACTTAAGAATATAAACAGATGCCCAGGCTTCTGCCTCAGCCACCCTAACCTAGAACCACCCGTGGGGTGCAGACACTACCCATACACATCGAATCCCACAGTTCTCAACGAAGGTTCCCATTCCTGGTGCCTGCTGGACCATCCTTATGGACCCAGCCCAGCATGCCTGCATGGGGGACAGGGTACCTGATCCATGGCAGGCAGCCAGCCGAGCTGAGATTCAAATCCGTTCACACGATGCTGCCCCCTGGCATCTTGGTTGGAAATCACTTACCCCACAGTTTCACACTGATAGGCCTACCATGACACACCTGCAGGCTGCTGCAGCCCTGACACCACCTCTGCCCTCTCACAGGCTCTGCTTCTGGCCTCGCTGGTGTTTGGCTCACCCTGGTGCTCGTCCTGACAGTGGTCCTGGAGCTCACGTAAAGATGCTGCCTCCTTCCTATGCTCCAGTGGTCCGGCATCTCTGCGATCGATTTTTGTTTCTTTTCTAAACTATTTCCAGTCTTGACTTTAGTCTTTGCCCGTGTCTTGGCTTCTTCACTGGGTTTAATTAAAACAAACAGACCAATTTTCCCCATCTTGGTGTGTGGCTCTTTATTTTTCTTCAGTCTAGAACAGCTCCTAGGTACCTGCCAGCATCCAGTCTTGGGACAGGCATAAAGATAGGATGGCAAAGGAAATAGAAAAGCCTGCACTCCTGTGAGGATGTGTGGACATGCAGCTGCTGTCTCATTCAGTCCTAAAAAGAGCCAGGTGTGGGAAGTGGACATAATCCCTTAGGAGAAGTGTAACCGTCAGCTGCAGCCACAATAGTGCTACTTAACGCATCAACCCAAATCTTGGTGACAGGCGAGAGCAAGCATGGATACTTATACATAGCAGTGGTCCAGATGACCTCATCCAGGCTCACCAGACAGCTTAGTTTCAGACAGCGTACCCTTCCCCACACTCTCTACCTGCTGCTGCAGGTTATACCTTGGGCTGCCTCTATGGACTTGTGAATTCCATGTGTGTTTATCTATCCTGGAGCTGGAGCAAATGGGGCAGTAGCTATCTGACATCTGATCCTCTTTCAATGTGTATCAGTCAGCTTTCCACCACTGTAACGAAAGAGTTGAGGTGATTTACTTATCAAGAGGAAAGGTTGCTTTGGGCTCTCCATTCTGAAGATACAAGCTTACAACCCAGCAGCCCCATTGGCATACATCATAGGGAGAAGTGATGCGTGTCTGTAAAGGGATGTCCACAAGGAGGCAAGAAGCAGACAGTGACAAAAAGAAGAAACTAGGTCCCATATCCCTCTGAGGACACATCCTACCTATTGACAGTTCTACCTTCCAATAGGGCCATCCCAGGCAGAAGCTGGCCTTGTAGAACACAGGCCTAAGAGAGAAAATGACCATCCTAACTAGAGCGTGAGGGAATTACCAGAACCTAAAGATAACCTAAGCCAGCATACTTAAAGCCTCTGCTTGGGTCATGTCTGTGGACACTGGTTGGGCCAAAGCAAATTGCATGGCCAGGGGAGGGATGAGGTTAAGCCCTGACCCCAATATCTGAGGGGTACCAAGAAGCTGATGGAAGATGGGACAAATCTGAAGGGATAGGCCTAGTCAAAATGGCAGGAGATGGGGATGTTGCATCGAGCCCGAGTATCATATACTAAACACACTCCAGATCTATCCGGAACTCATGGACAGCCCCAGGCTGTTGAATAACCCTATCCCATCTCTAGCCACACACTAACACACCCTTGCTCTCTGCAGCATCCAAGGTAGAAGAAGGTGGCTCCAAGGCCACCACTTCAGGCAGAATCATGCCCCCCAAAGATGCTCATGCCCTCCCAGTGCCTGAGCAGGACTTGCTGATCTAGATCAGGTCAGGTAGCTCTGAGCTGGATCTGCCTTTGCACCCTAAACCTGGGAGGCAGCTGTTCCCCACAACCCAGTGGCTTTGGCTGGGATGATTCAGCTCTGTGTTTTGTGGTCTCTCAGGCTCCATCAGGTCAGCTCAGTGAGGATGAAGGAACAAGGGAGCTGAAGCACACAGGTCTTGTGAGGGTTCCAGGAAAACTGACACCCCATCACTTCCATTGTATCGAGCCGCCTTTGATGGGAGCTAAGAAGTCATGTGGATACAGAGTCAGGATGGGATGATAACAATTGTGACGTGACAGCAGCCTTAGTTCTGACCTAACATTTATGCTGGGGATGCAGAGTCATTATCCCAGCACAAGAAGACAGGTTCTGGGGGGATCAGAAGTTCAAGGCTATTCCTCAGTTACATAGTAACTTTGAGGTTCGCCTAGGTTTCATGAGACCCTATCTCAGAAAACAAAATCAGCCTTTGTATTTTATTTTCCATGTATGTGAGTGCCTGTGCATATGTGCGAGTGTTTGCGCGTGTGTGTTTGCTCATGTGCATTCATATGTGTGTGTGCAGTAACGCACATGCAGCAGCGTGCCTTTAGAGGTCAGGAAAGGATTCCAGGTGTGGGCTCTTGCCTTCCACCTTGCTGAAGGCCAGGTCTTTTCTCCTGTATTTCCCCCTTGCTCACCAGACTGGTTGGCCCAGAACTTCAGGCAATTCTGCTCCATATGCCTTTAAAAATGGAGTCTTCAGACATTCACTAACAGCTTTAATGAGTTCAGAGGTTTCGAACTCGGGTCCTCATGATTACATGACAAGCATTTTCACCCCACTTAGCCACCTCCTCAATCCAACAGTTAGCAACTTATTTATTTATTTTTTTTTTATGTATGTGTCCGTGCATTGCATGCATGCCTGGTACCCAAGGGAGGCAGAAGAAGGCATCAGATCCTCTGGAACAAGAGTTACACACCCTGATGAGCTGCCATATGATGCTGAAAACTGAACCCAAGTCCTCTGCAAGAGGCTCAGCACTAGCCCTCTTGCGGCTCCCCCAGAATCAGCCTTTGAACTTGATATTCCAGAGTCCTGGCACTCCTTGGGCACTTTTGCCATCATTTAAGTTCATTCTTCTGCCCACCAATTGGTGTTTGAAACACATCAGAAACAAACGTTCAACGCAGTAAATATTTGCCTTTCCCACGTTTGGCCAGTCAGTCAACAGTAGTGAAGTGGATGATTCTCTCAGACCGTCATTTGTGTGCAAACATCCAAGACAGATGAGCAGACAACCACCACAAGGTAGCATCAGCCTCCTTTACCCTCTCCATTCTTCCTCAAAGCCCTGACTAGTCTCACATGAACTGTCTGGCCCCTCTGTTGCTGTCCAGCAATTCTGTGTAAGGCCCCTACTTTCAGAGGTTTCTATTTTACAAAGAAATTTTAATACACACCTTTATTCTCTCTCCTTGCTTTCTTAGAGGGAAGCCCATGTAGGCATGAAATTGGACTTGCTTCACCCGTTAACAGCAGGGTTGCTGGGCTCCACTGACCCCTGAAGTGCATCAATAGCTCAATAGTCAGCAGATGAAACCATGGGAAGTGGTGAGAACTAGGAGGGTTAGCTGGAGGCTCCAGGGCTGCAGTGGGAGGCGTAGCCATCTGCTCTGGCTTTGCATGAGGCCCCGGAAGGCTGTTATTTGGGGGTGAAAACGGCGAAGGAACTGCCTGGCCCCAGCTAAATTCAGTCTCTCCTGGGTACCTTCATCTATCCCACAAACCCTAAGCCTCTCCCAGCCAGAGCCTGAGCTGAAGCAGAGGAGAAATCAGCCAGACTAAGTAGGTTCTGCCATTAAGAGCCCTTACCCTTCAGAATGATGGACCCACTTGTAGAATATTATTCTAAGGTGTGTTACTTTTGTTTATGATGCGTTTGTTTAATTCTGTGAAGCTGTGTTACTGTGCCTGACTAAAATACCTGATGGTCTAATGAGAGCTGAACAACCAATAGCAAGGCAGGAGAAAAGACAGGCAGGGCTGGCAGGCAGAGAGAGAATATATAGAAAGAGGCATCTGGGAGGAAAAGAAGTAGCCAGAGAAACAAGCCACAGAGTAAGAAACAAAGAAAATATACAGGAAAAGGAAAGGTTAAAAGCCCAGAGGCAAAAGACAGACAGAAGGAGAGCCGGTAAGAAACAAGCCAAGCTAATGCTGGGCATTTATAGGTAATAATAAGCTTCCATGTGTGGTTTGTTTGGGAGCTGGGTGGTGGTCCCTAAAAGATCAGAGAGTAAAAACAGATACAATCCCACTCAAAGAGCGTCACTCCACACTTTGTACTGTCCATGCGGGACAGCAGAGTGAGGAGGGAGCACCCACAGGGGAGGGAGGACTGACTTTACAGCTTGCCTTGAAGGATAACAGGGCAACCGAAGTTAGTCCTACCTCTCCATGATGTGACCTCGTGTTGGTCCAGGTACCTTATCTGTGACCCACATGTGCAAGTGGGAGAATCCAGATTCTTGCTATCAGTGCATGTGTCCCTGTGGCCACCGCTTTGGAGAACAAAGTGTTCCGTTGGACTTGTAGCTACCACTACACAAGGCCCACTTCATCTATCCCCATCCACCAGCCACAGTTTCAAGGCCCTGCAAGTCATCTTCCCTGGGTCACTGCCACCATAGATCGCCCATCTTTGCAGAATTTCATGTGTGCCCATGAAGTACAGAGATGCTGCAGAGCCCCAGGAGGCCCGTCTCTAAAGTCACATGTGAGAAGGGTAGCCCTGTTTCCTTTTCTGTTCATCACTGAGACAGGCCCTTGAGCAAAGTGTCACGAGTAAGTGCAGCTGTGACAGTCACTTAGTGGCTCTGCTCCCAGACAAGTATCCATACTCAGCATCTGGGGTCCCCTTCCCCACTGGGGCGGGAATTCAGGGACACTCATGACATGTATCCCTCGGTTGCCCCTTCTAGACTGGAGCCTTGAACATAGTTTCTGGCTGCCTGTCTGCTGAGAGCTTTGGAGAGAAGCAAGCCTGTGGCCACTGTCACCTCCATAGCGCAGGACACCAGCCTCTGGACTCACAGGCCCATTGTGAGTCTGAGTCACTCGCTCCATCACCCCAAGGCCCCTACATAGTCAGGTATTGTTTGCTTCATTCTGTACTACCTAGGGCTTTTGATAATCTTCCACAGGTTACTGTGACCCTGACCACGAAGTCCACTCTGAGTCACTTTGTCTGTGTCTGTGGGTGACACAGAGCAGCGAACAAGACTCTAAGGACCTCACAAGGACAGCCATATAGGACACCTTGTGATCCAGAAAGCTGTGGTTTTTATTAAGAGTCTATGTATACATACATGCCTGAAGAAAACAAAAACCAGGGCCCTTGGGATTTGGCCGTGTCGTGGGAAATGACAAAGCTCAAACTTGGGCTTGTACATTTTCACTCACGTAAGATTTGTAGGCTGGTGCCAGGAACACTTCCTTCTGGAGCCTCCACCTGCTGGCTGGGAAGAGAGAGAGAGAGGAAAATGAGAAATAAACTGGGCAGGGGCAGGAGGGAGGGGCAAAGAAGGAAAGGGGGGATTCCAGTCACCGAGGGCATCGTGGGTCGGGCTGGGGCCATCTATGGAGAGATGGATTCTTGAACATATGAAGAGTTGGGAAGAAGGGGGCCACCTGAAGAGGAGGAAGAGGTGTCACAGACCAACTGGACTTCAGGGACAGAAGGAGCACAGACTGGCCAGCACTGAGGGACGTGCCAAGAGAACTGGAGGAGGAGTAGGCAGACTGAGGCAAAGATGAGAGATACGGAGACAGGTGGATGGAGTGCCAGAGGCAGGAGAGGCGGGACTGGATGGAAGGGGGGTGTTGAGCAGCCTTGAGCTTCTGCCCCTGGGACATCTTCCACTATGATGGCCTGTAACTTTGAATTTTGAGCTGAAATAAACTCTCTTCCCTTTAAATTGCTTTTGTCAGCGTATTTTATCACAGTAACAGGAAAAAATAAAAAGCTGAGACAACGGGAGTGAGAGAGAGAGAGAGAGAGAGAGAGAGAGAGAGAGAGAGAGAGAGAGAGCTGAGCCCAGGAAGGAGGGACTGAACACCCCCATATCTGACTAAGATGGAGTCCAGCTCTGACACCCATAGCCAGTGGAGGTGTGAGCTGGTGAGTGCAGTGTCCCAGAAAGCACTTGGGGCTGGTGTTTCCCTCCGTCTCCTCCAGAATGACAGCCCCCAAGTGACAGGTGGATGATAATAGGCTTGTAAAATACAAGCATGTATTTTCCAAATGCCAAAGTCTCAGTGATAGACCTAAATGTCAAGCAGCCGTGGGCCCACAGAGGTCCTGACTTCGGGTGAGCTCTCCTACCTCACCCCTGCCCCTGTCCTTGCCTTGCCCCTGTCCCTGTCCCTGGCTGCAGCTGTCTCCCTGGAGCCAAGCCTTGGATCTTACAATCTCCATCCTATGTTCTGACCACTTGTCTCTGGATCTATCCAACCTGAAGTTTCCAGAACCACAGATGTCTTTTAAAGAGCTTCTCTCTAAACTGGACCTTCTGCTCTAAAACCAGTGGGATCTCTTGATCTGCCTTGGGGGAAAGGCCTGTAAGCTCAAGGTTTTGCCCTTCTGTGAGAAAAGTAGACTAGCCCAATCAAGACACAGACTAGCTTGTCTGTGATGTTATAGTCACCGCCAGCTTGACTACTCACCCCCAAAAGCCCCCTTTTATCACCACCCTGTGTTTCTGTTTCCTCTTCTGTGAAAGTGGGGTGCCACGTTCCTGGTGCTGTCCTCAGAGATCTCAGTGAGGACATGGTAAACACTTCCTGCAATGCCAGCACTCAGTGAGGACACAGAAAACATCAAACTACTGTGGCCTGTGTTGAGTGACAGGGAGTCATGGATAGCTACTGAGCAAGAGCTGGGGCATCATCACCATGGAAGGTACTTAGAGCAGAACAGTGTTGGAAGACCCAGGGTGGGCTATGTGTCTGTGCCCTTGGATCAGTGACAGAGATACCCTGAAACTTGGCAGAATGTTCTAATCCTCATCCTCATGATGTGATGGGGGAATCTTAGAGCAAGCAAGCCACCTGCCAGGTAGACGGCTGGGCATGGGAGAAAGGGCTGACTACAAGGAACTGAGCAGCTATGGGGATGGGGAAGGGGGTGGCATTGGGTGACTGATGGAAGGTGGGGTCTTGGCCTTCACCGATGGAGGATGAAAGAGGCACACACAGCAGGACAGTCGACAAGCCAGGCTTGAGGAGTTCAGGGTTCTCCAGAGGAACAGAATTGATAGTGTGTGTGTGTGTGTGTGTGTGTGTGGTGTGTGTGTGTGTGTGTGTGTTTGTACAATTGTTGTCTACCAACAGAAGGTTCAAGAATCCAGTAGTTCAGTCCATGAGACCAGATATTTTCACTGGTCTGCATATGCTAGAATCTTGATGTCTAATGCCAGTCAAGAAATGGACTTGTCAGCAAGAGCAAGCAGCAAAGAGAGAAGGAAAGAAAGAAAGAAAGAAAGAAAGAAAGAAAGAAAGAAAGAAAGATAAGAAAGAAAGAAAGAAGAAAGAAAGAAAGAAAGAAAGAAAGAAAGAAAGAAAGAAAGAAAGGAAGGAGGAAGGTAGGAAGGAAGGAAGGAAGGAAGGAAGGTAGGAGGAAGGAAGGAAGGAAGGAAGGTAGGAGGGAGGAAGGAAGGAAGGAAGAAAGGTAGGAGGGAGGAAGGAAGGAAGGAAGAAAGGAAGGAAGGAAGGTAGGAGGAAGGAAGGAAGGAAGGAAGAAAGGAAGGAAGGAAGGAAGGTAGGAGGAAGGAAGGAAGGAAGGAAGGAAGGAAGGTAGGAGGAAGGAAGGAAGGAAGGAAGGTAGGAGGAAGGAAGGAAGGAAGGAAGGTAGGAGGAAGGAAGGAAGGAAGGAAGGAAGGAAGGAAGGAAGGTAGGAGGAAGGAAGGAAGGAAGGAAGGAAGGAAGGAAGGTAGGAGGAAGGAAGGAAGGAAGGAAGGAAGGAAGGTAGGAGGAAGGAAGGAAGGAAGGAAGGAAGGAAGGAAGGAAGGAAGGTAGGAGGAAGGAAGGAAGGAAGGAAGGAAGGAAGGTAGGAGGAAGGAAGGAAGGAAGGAAGGAAGGGTAGGAGGAAGGAAGGAAGGAAGGAAGGTAGGAGGAAGGAAGGAAGGAAGGAAGGAAGGAAGGAAGGAAGGAGGAAGGAAGGTAGGAGGAAGGAAGGAAGGAAGGAAGGAAGGAAGGAAGGAGGAAGGAGGGAGGGAGGATGAAGGAAGGTAGGAGGAAGGAAGGAAGGAAGAAAGGAAGGAAGGAGGAAGGAAGGGAAGGAAGGAAGGAAGGAAGGAAGGTAGGAGGAAGGAAGGAAGGAAGGAAGGAAGGAAGGAAGGTAGGAGGAAGGAAGGAAGGAAGGAAGGAAGGAAGGAAGGAAGGAAGGACTGGAGGAAGGCAGGCAGGGAGGGAGGAAGGAGGAAGGAAGGAGGAAGGAAGGGAAGAAGGAAGGAAGGAAGGAAGGAAGGAGGGAGGAGGAGGAGGGAGGGGAGGGAGGAAGGAAAGGAAAGAAAGAAAGAAAGAAAGAAAGAAAGAAAGAAAGAAAGAAAGAAAGAAAGACAGAAAGGAAGGAAGAAAGAAAGGAAGGAGAAAGGAGAGAGAGAGAGCTATGTCTTCTTCAGTGGTGACTTCCATGTGCTTTCTACAGCATTCCAGCAGAACATGTGGCTCAGATTAAAGGTGGATCTTTCCACCTCAAAATATCTGAATTAAGAGTGGGTCTTCTCACTTCTAATAATTTTAGAAAAAAAAAATCCCTCAAGCGTACCCAGCTGCTTAATTCCAGATACAGTCAGGTTGGCAACCAAAAAATAGACATCACAAGTCCAACCTCCTGTCCATTTGACACACAATCATATCTTCTTAATCTCTTTTCCAAATGAAAACAATAACCAGGTCACAATTATACCTAACATGATAAACTATCCCATGTGCAATTGCAACCACAGTATGTATTTAACTAGGTCATAATTATGCCTACCCCCTTGTTCAACAGCAAATGCATTATAAATTTTAGAATAGGTGGCAATACCCCTTGGGAGACATTCTTTTAGTACCTCAAACTTAAATATAACCATTGATATTCCTTTAATTGATGTTATATTACATGATAATTTGAGGAAGGCACAAATGTCTGTACAATCTTAACAAAATATGGCAGAAAGTCATGTTAATTATAATCCTTGTTTCTGTAACTAGTCACATGGCCTTAGCTCATGTTTGCAGGTATCCTCCTCTGCTACCCATTCTGTATCTCCTCTGCCCCCTGCAAGTGCCTCAGAAGGTCTTGTTTGTTCTTTTGCGTGGAGGACCGGCACAAACCTTCATTCCTGAGGGGTCTGTGCCCTTTGTCATCTTGCCCGGATCAGGCTCTTATAGTTTCCTATTGACTTCAATCACAGGGCTCGGTAGCATCAAGAGACACCCTAAAGGATCCTGTGCTCCAGACATAATCCTTCTTACCTCCATTGTGGAGAAGCAATCCAATTTTCCCTGGGTGATCTGGATTAATCACCCCCCCTAACATCACCCCTCCTAACACTGTTATTCCTTTCTTGGCCTCTTGGCTTGAGGGCATTAGAAGCCCAAACTGACCAGGAAGATGTCTGAGCTTCCAGTTCAGTAGAATGTTGGCTGTGGCACCTGACAGGAACACTCCCCCCTCTGGGACTAAAACTTATAGATCAGCAGAACTTAAGGTCTCAGAAACACGAAGGGAAAAAAATGTCCCCCGTGGGTCACTGGGGGGGCGATAGCAAGTGGACCTATTCTCTTTTCCACCTCTTGATTCCTGGACTGGTGATTCCTGGCTATGGGAGAAACCATACCATGTATTGAACGCTAATTCAAAACATTTACAGCCTTCTGAAGAACCCTGCTCCAGCCTCGCTGTATTGATGTTGTAACTGAGTCTTCAAAGCGCCATTCCAGCATTCTATCAGGCCAGGAGCTTCAGGATGGTGAGGAACATGGTAAGACCAGTGGATTCCATGATCATGGGCCCAGTGTACCACTGCTCTCACTGTGAAGCGAGTTCCTTGGTCAGAAGCAGTACTATGTGGTATAGCACGATGGTAGATAAGGCATCCTGTATGTCCATGGACAGTGGTGCGGGAAAGGGAAATCTATAACCAGAGGTATCTTCTTCAGTAAGGACAAAGCACTGCCCTTTCCACTGAGGAAGCAGTCCAATGTAGTCAACCTGCAACCAGATCATTGACTGGTCACCCTGAGGATGGTGCCATATCTGGGACTCAGTGTTTCTGTCTGCTGTTGGCACCAGGTCAGCCTTGCTGAGTGGAAGTCTCTGTTGTCAAGCTCACGCATAACCCCCATCTCTGTCACCCTGGTCACTGTTCATGGGACCATCGGGCAATGACAGATGGCTGGAGAAAGAGTCTGGCTGTCCAGAGAATGGATCATCCTATCTACTTGGTTACTGAACTCCTCCTCAGATGAAATCAGCTTTTGATGAATATTTACATGAAACAAAAGTATCTTTACGTCTTTCAGCCATTTGGAAAGGTCTCTCCATGTACTCCTTCCCAAATATGTCTTTCTCACCAATTTTCCAATCATCCTCATTCCAAGTCCCTGACCATACAGCCAATCCACTGGCTACCATCCATTGAATCAGTGAACAATTGTACATCTGGCCATTTCCCATTCCAGACAAAATATATGAGTGTGTGTACTGCCCAAAGTTTGCCCACTGGGATTTCCCTTCACTGGTGTCTTTCAGGGTTGTCCCAGAAAAGGATTGTAATGCTTTAGCTGTGCATTTCTAGATGGTGCCTGCATAATGTGCAGACCCATCAGTAAGCCAGGCCCCAGCCTTCCTTTCTTAGTCAACTGATCACAGAAAACACCCCAATGAGGCTATAGGTGAATTTTTGGAAGCAGGCAGCATTGTAAGGTGGGGATCAAAGGATTTAGGCAACTTTCTCATATAACTCGCTTGTGCCTTCAGAGCCTGATGGGGCCCGATCATGTATATACCCCTTCCATTTGATAATAGATTGTTGCTGTTCATATCCTACTTTAGAACATGATGGGTCCAATAACACTCAGCTCAGGATGGGCAGTTTAGGTCACATGGTAAGTTGGTAGCCCATTGTCAAACATTCCGTTTCCACTAAGGCCCAATAGCAGGCCAAGAGCCATCTTTCAAAAGGAAAACAGCTGTTTGCTCGTAAAGATAGAACCTTGCACCAAAATCATAAATCTCTCTTTTTGATTCACCTATAGGCCCTGCCAATGCCTCCAAGCAGCAACCCTATCTGCCACTGATACCTAAAAGATCATAGTGTCTCATTGGTCCATACAGTCCAAGTGGTATAGCAACCTGCATAGCAGCCTGGACCTGCTGAAGAGCCTTCTCCTGTTCCAGGCTTAACATAAAGCTAGTAGATTTCTGAGTCACTAGATGTGTGGGTGGAGTAGCACACCTAAGTGGGGATTGTGTTGTCTCCAAAATTCAAATAGGCCCACTAAACAATGTGCTTCTTTCTTGGTGGTCGGAGGAGCCAGGTACAATGGCTCACCTTTCACCTTGAAACCAATGTCTCTGCATCCATCACACCACTGGACTCCTAAGAATTTCACTGATGTAGAAGGCCCTTGAATTTTGGTTGGATCTGTTTTTCACCCTCTCGTGTGCATATGTGTTACCAATGAGTAAAAAGTAGTTGCTGCCTCCTGCTCACTTTGTCCAATCAGCATACTGCCATCAATATAGTGCATCAGTGTAATAGTTTGTAGAAGAGACAGATGATCAAGATCCTTTCTGACTAAGTTATGACACAGGGCGGGAGAGTTAATATATCCTAGAGGTAAAACTGTAAAGGTATACTGCTGGCCTCATCAGCTGAAAGAAAACTGCTTCTGGTGATGCTTATGGACAGGGACAGAGACAAAGGCATTTGCTAAACCAATCGCTACTTACCATGTATCAGGAGATGTGTTAATCTGTTCAAGCCCACCACATCTGGCACAGCAGCTGCAATCAGAGTCACTACCTAACTGAGATTTCAATAGTCAACTCCTTCTTCACCAGCCATTTACCTTTCCCCCTGGCTGGATAGGAGGGATAAAGGTAGATGCAGTGGGAACCATCACCCCTGTGTCTTTCAAGTCTGTGATGGTGTCACTAATCTCTGCCCTTCCTCCAGGGATGTGATAATGCTTGATTCACTATGCTTCCTGGCACAGGCGATTCTAAAGGCTTCTATTTAGCCTTTCCAACCATAATAGCCCTCATTCCAAAAGTCAGGGAACCAGTGTGAGAATTAGGCCAAGTTCTATGCTTATCTATCCCAATTAGACACTCTGGGGCTGGAAAAATAGCGACAGGATGAGTTTGGGGGCCCACTGGACCTACTGTGATTTGGACTTCAGCCATAACTCACCTGGTCTCCACAAGCCCCTACTTTAACTGAAAGTCTATGTGTCTTGGGGCTCCCAGAATCAGCATCAGTTCAGAACCTGTATCCAACAGAAACCGGAAGGTCTGGTTGCTTCCTTCCTGCAGTTATTCCCGTAAAAGGCATCCGGTCCCTCTAGGGAAAAAATGGAAAAAGGCTATCAGTAAAACTCTTAAGTTTGTGGGTCAAGATTTCCTTTTGCTATGATCCAATACAGTCTTTCTTGCATTTGCTTGAGAATTTTCTGTTTATACAGATCAAGCAAAAATGCAGTGGCCTTCTTATCTGTTTTATGCCTGGAAACACCACGATTGATGGGCCAGGGCCAAAGGTCCAGATGAGTCATCCCATTACAGAATTCACTTTTCCTGAGCTGACCATTCCAGGTTAGGCCATTGTGGACAAACTTCATCTCCATTGCCTGTTAGAGCTACAATCACCTTGCCTTAGAGAATCAGCACTACCACCTGGCCCCTGCTCCTTCGGGGCCTAATTAAACCCAGTGCATTTAATTTGTCCAGTTGAGCAGCAACATCTCCAGCCCTAAGGTCTGGCACAAGGAAAACCAGCGGTGACAAAGCTCCTCAAATATGCTGGTCCCTTCTCACCATTTTACATCTTATAGGATTAGTGAAGGGCGTGTCTTCTGGGCCTTCCCATTATGGCAGATTACATTTTACACAGCACAGCCACTCTAGCATTGCAATTTCCCTGAGCCTTAAAATCCCTTCATCAACACTAAGCCAAGGGATATCAGGCATCTCCAGCTCCCTTTCAGTATGCCATCTTTTAACCAATGCTTCAGCCAACCATCCAAATGAATCTTTGACACTCTTTTTTTTTTTTTTTTAAGCTGTGCAAGATTCCATATTAAACCTAGAATCTCTCCTCAGTGGGCCCGTATCAACAAACTCCCCCTAATGCAGTCTTATGTTTCCCTCCACAATTATTTCATGCCCTTAAGGTTCATCCCATGCAGATTCCCCCAAATTCTGCTTAAATGCAAACTCATTAAGCTCTTTAGTATTATAGCGTTCTTCCAAATAGACTTCCTGTCTCCCCTCCAGGAACCTGCTTTGCCTTAAGTTTGATTATAGTCTATAGGCAACTATAGGTGGGCCCTGGGGGATAGCAGTACTGTCTTGTGTAGGGGGACTATGTCGTTCCATTGTAAATAATTGTCCCCACCTATGAGTTTAATAAAAAGTGCTGATTGACCAAAGGCAGACAGGAAGTGTGGGTGGGGCTACCAGACTAAGAAGACTCTAGGAACAGGAAGAACAGAGCAGAATGCCAGAGAGAAGCCAGAAGAAACAGAGGACAACTATGCTGCTCTGAGAAAAAGTACTGAGCCGCATGGCTGAACAGGATAAGAGTCATGGATTAGATTAAGGGTAAAGAGTTAGCAAGTTATATGCCTGGGTCTTAGGTTGATCAGCCTAAAACTATTGTAAGCATCTGTGTGTCTGTGGGTCTGTGGGTCTGTGAGTCTAAACCTTGAGGCTAGGCCCGAAAGCCCGGGACAGAAACTTCATACTACAGTCTTGCCTGGTGTCTCCTTCAGACAAAGTCACTGCTGGTTTATCAGACAATGATAAATTTCCCCATTGAAAGATGGAAAGGGTAATATTTCAGGGGTGAGTACCCTGAAAGACTACCTTCTCAGCTGAGATAAACCCTTGAGAATCTGAGAATCCAAAGTTCTCTACCTCAGTAGGGTCCTCCCACACATATCTATCCCAAGCACAGACTCCCACTCTTTATTAATTAACACCCTTAATTTAATCATTTATACTTTCGCTGTAATTTGGCCAGCCTTATAATGAGGGCTTCAGTTTTTCTCTGCAACTGGAGCTCTGTGGTTGCTGGAGAGAAGATTCTCTTCCGGGTCACATTTAGAAACCTTTAGTGTCTAAAGTTTAGACTGCTCATGCGCATCTGGAGCCAGGCATCCAAGGCATGGCTGTCTTTCACTGTATCCTGAGAGTCTCCAAGTTGGTTAATTTATCACGGAGTTTATTTGTTTCCTTTGTTAGTTTGTCCAGAGGTGTTAGGAGCAACCAACCAGCATCCTCCTTATCCTTATATTTCCACAAACTGTCGAAAGTTTTATATACAAAGTCACCAAACCCATTGCTTCTGACAATCGGCAAATCAGGATAATTGAATGCATTTGTGTTCTCAAGTCTGTCAAAATAATTCACACCATGAGCTTCCACTCTGAACTTCTAGGAGAGGCTTTGGTAACTATCAGAGTTGGTAAACTGAGAAGCCTGTTCTAGACACTTAAATATATTTCTGTTTCTCTAGAACCATTTGTGGCACCAAAATCTGTATTAGTCACATGTGTGTGTGTGTGTGTGTGTGTGTGTGTGTGTGTGTGTGTGTGTGTGTGTGTGTGTGTGTGTATGGAGTTATTTGAATGACTTATAGACTGTAATTGAGCAACAATGACTATCTACCAATGGAAGGTCCAAGAATCCAGTGGATGTCTGGTCCATGAGTCCAGATGTCTCAGCTGGTCTTCAGTATACTCCAGAATCCTGAAGAAGTAGGTTCTAATGCCAGTCAAAATATGGACTGACCAGTGAGAGCAAGCAGGGAGAGAGAGGAGAGAGAGAGAGAGAGAGAGAGAGAGAGAGAGAGAGAGAGAGAGAGAGAGAGAGAGAGAGAGCTTTCTTTGTACTTTATATAGGCTTCCAACAGTACATGTGGCTCAGATTAAAGGTGGGTCTTCCTATTTTAAAAGATTCGGATAAAAAATGGGTCTTCTCATGTTAAATAATTTAAGAAAAAATAAAAGCCTTCAAGGTGTACCATCCACTTAGGCTTTAGTTAACCCCAGATACAGCCAACTAAGAAAAGCCGTCATGTATGCTAAGAGACAGCCCCACCCCACAAGAGCATGCTGCGACTCAGGAACTCATCTGTTTCAAAACTAGTGCTGATTAAGTACTGACTGTCTACACCCCATCTTGATCTCTCTGAAGGCGGATGGTGTCCCCCTCCCATCTCAGACTTGTGAGTGGCAGCTCAAAGAGGCAGACCATCAGCTGAAGAACACACAGCATGTGGGGCAGCTCTAGGATTGGGCCTTTCATCTACCTGTACTGCTCCAGGAGACCCAGACATCGAAGCCTTATGTCGTTTGGAGTGTTGGTATGGGTTTCCTCAAAAGACTTAAAATACCTGGGAGAAGCTGGCACAGATGGTCTGTGGAATACAGGACACACAGTTGGAGATAGGGAATGAGCCCGGAAGGAGCCCTGTGAGTTCCCAGTCTGTACTTCTGTACTTCAAGGGTAGTCCCAACAGCCTTGAAATTCTGTACTGTTCTCCTTGAACCCCCCTGCCCCCCCCATTGGACAGGATGTACCGTCTGTGCCCCCACTGAGGCTTGGGCAGAACCTGAAGCCCAAAGGCTATGGGTTGTTCTTCTATGTCCTGGTGACCCGCCAATTTGGAAGTCTAAAAACTCTACACAGTGACTAACTGAGCTCTAAAACCCAGCTTCCCTGGGTTCAAATCCCAACTCAGCTGTTGACTAGCTGTGTGACCTCAGACCGTTTCCTCACTGTCTCTGTGCCTGTCCATCAAAGTACTGAGACCAAACATCACATCCTCTGCTTACGGTTGCTATGGGAGCTGATAAGAAAGTGATTATTAAATCTTAAGAAAATGTCTAAAATGCTGCAGTGCTTAATAAATGAAGCCTGTCACAGCCTGAGGTGCCACAGTTAATCTCCATTCCTTAATCAGATCAAAAGAAAGATTCCTTCTTTATCCCCTAAGGTCATTTTGTGCCCTCAAATTGAAATGAATAGAGAAAATGAACGTTCATTGGGGGACAGGAATATCACTCAAGGATAGAATGCTTGCACAGTGTGTGAGATCCTGGGTCCGTCCCCAGCTCTGTAAAAGAAAAAAGGAAAAGGGGGGAAAAATTGGAGAGGAGAACGGAGAACTTACATTTCTAGACCCAGATGGTCTGCAAGGTTGTTTTTGCCTATCCACAGAACAGCAGGGCTAATGGCTGTCACTTAGCAAATGGAACAGGCAATGACCTGCAGGGCACGGTGCAGCTGGCATGTGGGGAGCTGGGTGGGAATCCCAGGCACTTGAAGAGCCTCCTGCCTTCCGTTCTTCCCGATCTCAGCCTCAGGGAATGTTCACAGACTTCCACACCACCCACCTTCTCAAGGTACCAAAACGACTTGCCAGAACAAAAAGACAGAGAGCCATACTCGCCTGTGGCCAATGGCAGCCACAACGGGACAGGGTTACGTACTGGGAAAGAGAGCTATTACCTGTATGTGAACGGAGCAGCCATTGCCCATCTCACTGCAGGGAAACAGGCTTCGGGACCGTCTTGGGTTCTCCCAGGGTTTGCCCAGGGCTAGTGAACCTCCCTAACCTTCATCTGGGAATAGGGCCCAGTTATCTGCTCAGCACAGGAGATGCTAACTCAGTGGGGCTCTCTGGAATCTGGAATTCCGAGGTGCTCCAGCTCTGCAGAAGGAGAATCCCCATAACAGGGATAGACTCCTCAGAGAGCTAGTTCTGTGCTAAGGCCCAAGGATGGGTCTTGCTCCGCCCCCTTCCTCAAAGATAGCAGTCTGAATTTGGGTCAAATGCACCCTACATCCTGCACCATTTACATGCAGCTCTGACTTCTGAGGGTTTAGATGATCCATGAAAGGTACTGGTAGGGGCCTGGAGGAGACCAGGCTTCAACAGTGCCTTTACCTCAGCATGAGCCCGCTTTGACCTTGTCTCTTTCTTTTTCCCTTCATTTCCCCTAAAATAGGAACATGTATTAAGCGTGCATGTGTGTGTGTGTGTGTGCGTGTGTGTGTGTGTGTGTGTGTGTGTGTGTGTGTGTATATATGTGTGTGTGTTTCCTGGGGGACTATTAACTAAGAATAATTTATCCAAGAAATTTGTTATGTTAGAATTACCAATTAGATATGATTATAACTTACCATGGCTAACGCTGTACTACTGTTGGAAATCTGAATCCCATTAAAATCTAATTAGCATATATTAAGTCAAAGGTGGTTTCACTGCAGTGTACCAGCGGGTTGGAGCTGTGACAGGCAGAGCATGTGGATTCTCCCCACTCAGCATGTCTGGCCCTTCTGCCCCTGTGCCTAGGTGTGTGCCAAGGTCCTGGGGCACTTTTTCTTCTTCCTGGCCTGAACCATGTCTGGGAGACATCATGAAAAGGGCTGGGGTCTCAAAGCTCTGACTATGGATAAGAAGCTAGGACTTCCGGAAAGTTCCTCTGGAGTGGCCAACCTAGGCATCCTGCTCTGTGTGAAAGGATGTCTTAGCAAGCTCTGGGAGCAGTTGGTGCTGAAGCAGTGACTGAACTCTGATATCACAAAACATTCTTCCTGAGATCTCAGGGGTGGCAGGTAGCTGGGTGATAGTAGTACCATCTGATACCTTCTGTCCTGACCTCCGGGGACTGTGTCAGCTTAGATGTTGCTCAGTGCCATATGGCCACCAAGACACAGGGCAGCACTGTGGCTCAAGTGGTTTTGTTGCTGCTTTTTATTTTTAGGCATCCTCTCTGGATAACTTGTTGGAGGAGTGAGCGAAGTGGACATGAGCTCAGGTCCTGGCTAAGTCTTGCCAGAAATGGGAGACAGTGAGTGTGTGGGGCTGTCAGCTGAGACCCTAAGGAAGGACACTGGCCTGAGATAATGCTGAGGGCAGTGGGCTCTAGTTGTGACTTCTGAGTGTTTTGAGGAGTGGTGAGGGAATCTTTCTTTTGTGAAAAGGTTAACACAGATCAAGGTCAAGTAAAACTGTCTCCCTGCTATCCTATAAAGGAAGGGTAATTGTCCCTAGGGAGCTAGTTGCTTCTGTCCTGTTGTAGTTGGGCATGACCACAGGTCTTGCTTGGGCTGTGGGCATGTCAGTGGGCCACCATGCACATGAGCTTTGCACATGCTTGTCCACCTTGGTGTCTGTGTCATGAGAACATACTCTGGGACCAACCCAGTGAGGACAAAGAGTAAATGAAGCAGTGTTGATCTGAGCCTTAGGCAGGAGTCCAGCCAGACAAACCAGCAGAGGCTAGGAAGTTCTTGGATGCTTCTGAACTGCAGAGAAACTTGTCACGTGGCAGCTGACTGATGTATCATGGAACACATGTATGTGCTGAGAAGAAGTAAATGTGATGATGTGTGTAGGAAGGGGACCGGGCCCTCTGGTCTGACCACACCTTCCTCTGGATTACCACAGCCCTGTTGCTTGTCAATGACCTCAGCCAATGGCTCTCAGCTAGCTCCTCTGAACTCCGTCCCCGACTCTATTCTCCTGCACCTCACCATTTACTCCACATCCCTCCAAACACAGTGATCCCAGGGGTTACTTGTCACCCACTGTGACCCTGTCACCTCTCGGTAAGAGAAGAAATATAAAGAGGTTGGACGTCTGGCATGTATTGCCATACAGAAAGGCTGTGACACACGTTCTTGGGTCTGGGGGACAAGGATTCATTGTGTAACTGGGTCATTTTTCCCATTGCCGAGACAAAACACCCAACCACAGTAGCTGGAGGAAGGAAGGTGCAGACCATCATTTCAGGGGAAGGATGGCAGCAGGGGTGACAGGTGACTATCGTACCACATCAGTCGAGGCACTAAAGGATAAATGTGGGTATTTTCTCTTTCTCCGTTTTGCTTTTCAGTCCTGTGACCCCAGCCCATCAGATGTGGGTCCCACATTTAGGATTATTTTCCCTCCTCAGTTAAACCCTTCCCGTGAGATTCTAAGTCGTCCAGTCGACTTAATCAAGATTAAGTATCATGATACACCAGGCTAGCTCAGAACTCTCCACCTTTGCCCACAGTGCTGGGGTTACAGGTGACTAATGCTCAGTTCCTAATCCCTTCTTAAAGTTCCATTTGTTGGTCCTGAGCCACTCTGGAGACCTCATTTTTAGTAGCTTCCTTCTCAAAGAAACTATCTTCAAATGTTCATCCCTGAGGAAGCTGAACTCACAGATGGAGGTGAGCCTGAGATAGTCCACCTATTCACTGAGCTCTGGTTACCCCAAAAGCAAATGACTCACTTCTTATATGCCAGACCCAGAACTCCCCAGGTCTCTCTCCGATGCCGTGAGGCACTCATCCTGAGGAGACCACATTGTTCTGGTAGGCACTGGTTCTTCCTGGCATCCCTTTCTGTGGCCAGTGACCCCCAGCCACGATAAGGTGACAGCTGATCTCTTTGATCTGCCCCCCCCTGAAAGTCACATTCTAAGGTCCTGGGGTTTGTGTGTTCACATATGGATGTGGCAGGTGGGGGAAGGGACCTAGATCATCCTAACAGTGTCCAAAGGAAAGGGAGACACTGAGGGAGGCTTCTTCAGCCCCTCCAGGTAGAATGGCTGGGAATGGGACACGGCCCATGGCCCTCATATCCTGTATACGCTGTCTGTCCACAAGAAAGGGGACAGAGGAAGTGGCAGCCCACACAGGATGACACTGACATGAAGCTGAGAGGAACAGAAATGGGAAGGCGAGACTTAGGACTAGGCCACCCAGGTACTGGAGGTCAAGTTCCATTGTAAACTTGGGAGGGGATTCGGGAAGCGATGTGGGGTACAGGCTATGGTCTTGCTCAGTCTAGGTGTTGATTACAAGGCTGTCCCCATTGGATATGATCCACTGAGCTGTCTGCTTTGAAGTCTAGTTAAGAATACAGAACCGAAAGCTGGGGAGACGGCTCAATTGGTAAAGCACGTGGCACACAAGTACAGGGGGCTGAATTTGAAGCCCAGAGTCCATGTAAAGTAAAACGCTTGTGCATGCGTGTAACCTCAGCACTGGGAAGGAGGAGAGAGATTCCTAGAATATGCTGGCCCAGGCAGCCCAGCCTAACTATTGAGCTATAGTTTCAGTGAGAGATCCTGTTTCCAAAAAAAAAAAAAAAGTGAGATATCTCAGCTTGTCACACCACCAAGTTGTCCTTGGACACACACACCACACACATATGCATGCACATGCCCGTGTGTGTGCACACACAGAGGAGCTTGTAGCCAGCTTCTGTTTCAGGTTTGACCGTTCTTTGTTGTAAGGCATCACAGGAGATGCTGTGCTGGACTGGTGGGAACTCTGCTATTTCTGAAATTTGGGAGACTTAAATTGTTTCAAAAGCATTTAAAGCACCATTTAAAAACAACCAAAGCAAAACAATTTAGAATTCTTTGCAGATTTTTTTTCTTCTTCTTTTTTTGTCTCATGTTTCCAGAATTAAAATAAATTTTAAGATTAGAAACAAAAAAGCCAGATTGACTCTCCTGTGAGTGTGAGATACTTCACTGAAAAGCGTGGGTGAGGAAACACCCTTTGAGTCTCTGTGCGTGGGAAGGAGTCAGCGAGCACATGAGATAGAGGGCCAGGCACCACTGGGCACTCAAGTTCAAGTTCATGGCTCCTGAAGTTGGGGCGTGGTGGGGGATGGAGGGGAGGAGGAGGGGAGAGAAAGTCTTGATGCATCTGCTACTTTCCCCATTGCTGTCACAGAATCCCCTACAAAAACCTACTAAAGGAGAAAAGGTCTCTTTGGGCTCATGGTTTGAGGCCCAGTCCATAAAGGCGGGAAAGTCATGGCTCTAGGAGCGTGAGGTGGCCGCTCACTTGACATCCACAGTCAGAAACCAGACAGAGATGGATGGATGCTGGTGCTCAACTCACTTTCTTTTTGTTCAATCCAGGATCCCACAGGATGGTGCTCCCACATTTTGGGGAGTATGGAGGGTATATTTCCATCTCAACAAACTTGGTCTAGAAAATCCCTCCCAGATATGCTCAGAAGTATGTTTCTAGATCCTGTTACATTGACAATCATCATTTACCATCATACTCAGATAGGCCAAGGAACCAGCCTGTGTCACACAGCTTATCCAAGGCTGAGGTTCAAGCTGAATAATCTATGCTCGGTCCTCATGTTTTGGTAACTCAGAGGGACACCTCTCCATTCCCAAGGACTGCCCACCCACCCAGCCACTCATTTCCCAGCACTGACTTCCCCACCCACATACTCCCATCCTTAAAATAGTTAATGTAAGTCTTCTAGGCATGTGGACCCAACTTCCTAAGCTCCCTCCCCCCCGCAATGGGATTGACCATAGAACCATTATTAGCATCATTAATTAATTGTACTGCTGAGCATGCAGGCCTCTTTCTGGGGTCCCTATTGACCCCAAAATACATTCTGTGCAGAATCAGCTTCCCCACCTCCAGCTCACATCTCCAACCTCAGTACCAAAGGCCCGAGACATTGGGAGTTTGGACTAAATTAACTCATTAATCCAAGCAGTCCTGAGGGGAGATGCCACACATCGCCATGGGCCCTAAAATTAACCTGGTCCATCATACTCTCAGATTTTAGCTCCAGCAGCACTTCAGGAGACCTCCTGGCATCTGGGACAAGCAAGCAAGCAAGAAGGCTCTAAGAAAATTGAAAGTTTCCCTCTGAAATAGGAAGATCATGCACACTTGGGCTCTAAGCCCAGGTCGATGTTTCTGTAACCCTCCTTTAAAAACTTGTATTGCATTTATTTGTGTCTGAAAGAGAACACATACTAAGGCTGTGGAAGGCAAAGGTCAGCACGCAGGAGTCCACTCTGTCTTTCCACCATGTTCTGGGGACTGAACTCAGGTCAGCAGGCCTGGCAGCACCTTTACCCACTGAGCCGTCTATGACCCAGTTACAGTAACGATCTTATGTGAAAGATCTCTGTATTTATACCAATTGTCTCTAGCTGTCCAGCTTCACAGCAAGGATTCCTAATTGGGTTGGAATTCTTGACTCTCAGCTAGTGAGAGGTCCCTTCTCCATTCCACAACCCCTTATCTTTGTCTTTGGCTCCTGCCTCTGTTCCCTCACTGATTCAGTGGTGGAACCCTGGGGACCAAAGGCCCCTCTGTTTCTTTTTCTGCCTTCTCCATCTACTTTTTCTGTGACCTTGGGAAAAATCACCTCCCCTCTCGGGGCATGGTGGCCACTGCTAATAGAACCTTACCTTTGTAGAATGCTTTTTAACTTTATCAAAATGTGCTCATGTGTTCTCTGAGAGGCGTCAGAGACCAGCTTTATCAAGGCGCTGATTTGACAACAGAGGATCCAAATTGCCCAGAACTCCTTGGAAGTGATCTCCAGAGAGGGTGCTCATGGGCAACCCCTTATAACAAACCCTGGGATTCTCCCCCACAACAAAGCAAGTCCTTGGTTATGGGCCCACTGTAGTCATTTCAAATGACGTTGGGACCATATAGTCCCAGTGTCTGAGGGACTCTATAAAGAGAAAGATATTTTTATCTTTCTTTTTATTTTTTTAAAGCCACCACTCTGAACATTTCAAAGATTCCCAAAGAACTTTTCCAATTTAATTTAAAAAATAAAAGATTGTGTCCTCATACATGGCCTCATAGATGAAAACAGCCTATGCTTCAGACATGAGACAGCTTCTCACGTACCTGACAAGTAGGGATCTCAGAGCCCCAGAGCCCCAAGCTGCCCTTTAGGAAGGGAGAGGAGAGATGCAAACCTACTGCCTCCCTCTAGTCTTAGGCCAGCTGCCTCTGCCTGTGCTGGAAAACTCCAGTGCTGCCTGCTACCTGCATACCACCTTGTAGGGAATAGACCCTGCATTTTACAAGTGGATCAGTTGAGGCTCAGGAAGACAGAAAGGTGATCAGCTAGGCCCATCAGATGCCTGGGGGCTTGGACCCCTCCTCCTGGACACGAGATGTCACCTCATGGCTTCCTGCATTCACCTTCCAGGCCTTTCCCCCACAAAGCAGCCAATGCCATCCTCCCTACAACTTTTCAGTTTTCCTTGGGTTTGCATGGCTCCAGGGCACCCTGGGGCTCCTGGGTCCAATCTGGTCTTCCAAGTGTCCCCCTCTACTGCCCTGAACTCTCCTGTAGTTAACCCTCTAATCCCACTGCTCATTCCCAACCCCCCTTTTCCTGTTAACACCCCCTTCCTTTTTTATATAGGTTACACTCCCCTCCCCCACTTCAGCTCATACTTTATTGCTTTTTGTATTCAGCAAATATTTACTCCACAGAGGCACTAGTCTAGGCGGAGGAGATGCTGATTGGAGACCCGGCGCTCAGGTTCTTAGAGCAGCCTCCTCCAGGAAGCCTCTTTGGATCATTCTCAAACTGTGTATCTGTCACCACTCAGCCTGCCTCCCGGTCAGCAGGAAGCCACATGCAGCTTGGATGCATCACCACACACGGTGCCTGCTTAGGAGAGGACATCTTCCTGACTGAGAGCTTCCTTTGGATATTCAGTTCCCTGCATGGAGGCTGGTGGCAGCAAGTAGGTGGATGGCACAGCCCCTGGAAGATCCAGAATCAGAGACAAGAGTCTGGAGTTGTTGAGAGCATCAGATGTCTATTGCTGGTGGCTGACCACACCCATGGTTCATCTGCATGGGTGACATGGTGGGAGGCTCTGCTACTGCTGTCACCCAGCCTTCTGCAGTTATCCGGCCTGGTCTGTGACATCCTATGTCTGTTTTAGCAGCTGTGGGCTGGGCACCTCAGTCTCCTCGGTATGTCTTCCCTCTCCAAGAGGAAGAAATGAACAAACTTCTTACATACTATCCCTACTCCAGTGGTTCTCAACCTGTGGGCAGCAACCCCATGGGTCAAGCGACTCTTTCACAAGGAGTCACATATCAGATATCCTGCATATCAGATATTTACATTGTTATTCATAACAGTGGCAAAATTATAGTTAAGTAGCAACTATAATAATTTTCTGGTGTGTGTGTGGTGGTGGTGGTGGGGGTCACCACAACGTGAAGAACTGTATTAAAGGGTCACAGCATTAGGACAATTGAGAACCACTGTTCTGGTTGGAAGGTCACACCTTAGCATGCCTCAAGTATGCGTATGTCCCCTAGGCTGAAGCCAAGTCTCATGGCTCCACCAAAAGGCCCTGTGGGAAGATCCACAGAGGGATGCTGTTTGGGAGCTGGTATCCCATTGACCCAAGCAAGTCTCACCTCCTGCCCAGAAGCCCTGTGAGAGAAGCCAGTGGGGGCACTCAGAATAAGCTGGAGTTTCTTTGGTCAAAGATGCCTCATAGCCTCAGAAAGAGCTTCATGGCCTCAGAATAGGGATGGGGGTGCTAACAGCCATGGATGAAGACTTTCAACTCTGGCCCCTCCTGAGGGACAATTCCAGTTCCCACATCATCTCTCACAGTGTCCTGGAAGGAACTGGTTATCACTCTTCACAGCTGGCAGTCAACGGCCGTGGTACCCATCTGCCCTGGTCTTTTTCTCTGTGCCCTGGCACACTCTCCACATCACCTCACTGCACATCCAAAACATATTCCTGCTTCCCACAGAGCGTCTCAGATCAACTTTGAGAAGCTAGAGACAGGAACAGAGCCCAAAGTGGGAATCCCAAGCCTGGCCTGGATTCTGCCCTTGGGTGGGACAGGGAAAGTGAACTGGGTACCAGAGAGTTATTGAAGGTTGTTTACCGAGATAAGGATGTCTCCAGCTACTCTGTACCTCCAGGGTAGGGGCTAGCCTGGTTTCTCGGACCAGGCTATTGACCCAACAGAGGCAAAAGATCAAATCTCACAAGAAGGCCCCTGAGTTTGGAAAGACCCTGCACCCACAGTTAGTTCCCTGCAGACCCACCCAGATGCCCAGGGCTGTACTCCTAATTTTGGTGGCGCACTGATCCCTCCCCTGCTTTTTTCCCAGTTCTATTTTTACTGCTTATGCAAATCTCCCATCAGGCCTGAGCTGAGCATGTGAGAAGTGGGCCAGTGCACAGGATAGGATAGGAACAGATTGCAACCACGCACTCCGGTAAACACGCTCTAATTGCTTTTTCCGAGGGGAAAGTGAAGGAGGCAGGCTCGGAAAGAACACATCTCCAGTCAGCTGTGTCAGGCCAAGGAGCTGAGCAGGGCTGGACCATGACCTGGGGAAGGAGTAACAGGACATGAGGGGTGTCTCGGGTGGGTCTTGGTGCATTTAGCTGCACCAAGAACGGATTGGGCTATGGCCAGTGCCCACCTAGAGTGCCCACCTAGCATGCAAAAGCCGTGGGTTCGATCCCCAGTACTGCATTAACCAGGCATGATAGTGCAGGCCTGTGATTCCAGCTCTAGGGAGGTGGAGGCAAGAGGACCAGAAGTTCAAGGTTATTCACTGCAGCCTGGGCTACTCAACAATGGCAGTCACACACACACACACACACACACACACACACACACACACACACACACACACACACACACAAGCTGAGATCTCATTCTATGACATTAATAAGGGGTGAGGCTGAGATTCAAACCCAGGCCTGTCTGATGTCAATGACTGTGCCTTTGAGCTATAGAACACTGATAAGCCACACAGTGTTCCTGAGCACTACTGCACACAGCTTATCCAAATGCTCATTAAGCACTTATTCAGTGCTTGGCCCCAGGCTAGGGATAAGACAGAGTCAGCACTCCCTATAAGTCCTCACTCTAAAAAAGACAAAGGGGCCAGGACCCGCAGTGGATGGGGAGAGAAATGGGGAATCGAGACATCAGAGCAAATGGCTCACAGCAGCTGAGGCCATGGGGAACAGGTGCAGAGGTTTGTCTCCAATGGTAGGTGACACCCTAATGCCTGGACCTTGTTGTCATGGCCAACTTTATCAGCCCCAAAGAGCTCTGCAGTCTGAGGTAGAAAGAGCAACACCAGCCACACTCAGAGCACATGCAGGCCCTGCTCAGTGCTCTGTCCGCCCATTTCTTTGACTCTCACACATAGGGAAACTGAGGCATAAAAAAGTGGGACTTGCCTGGGGTCGTTCCCCTTGCTGTTCTGATTCCTAAGACAGAAGTTTCTCCAGCCAGCCATGATGTACCAAGTCGGGTTCTAGCCTTTGATGTGAAGGGCATCTCCCCATGTAGCCTCGCCTCCCCTCCCCTCCCTCTAGAGGAGTCCAAGTCTAACTTACCAGGTCCTACCTGTCCTTCCATAGAGGGGAGCAGAAACAGGAGTCGGGAGACATAGTACCTAGCTTGGAAGGCTTTTCAGGGAAGTGGGGATGATGTGAGGTGGGATTTCCAATAGGGTAGCAATTCAGGCCTCAGGGAGAAGGGCACCAAGGTCAAGTTTGAGTGACTGGCCAGGTAGAAGGGAAGTGGAGAGGCGTGTGTACTAACACACTCTCCTCTGAGGCTGAGCAGGTAGATGGTGTTTAGACCATCTATGTTGGCAGCCAGAGAATAGCTTCTGAGGAATCAGAGTTTGGGCTCCTGGTTGACCCACCCAATGTGGCTGTCCCTGGCAAGAGCAATTTGTATTGAGGGAACAAATGCTTCAGATACCCTCTGAAGGTCTCCTATCCTGCTTCACAAAGCCTGGGATCCAGACAGGTAATAAGAGGGAAGGGGTCAGAGGAGCTGACCCCAACTTCCTGAGTGAAAGGCACAGGGATTGAGCACCCCCAGGCCACATTTTACCTGCAGCCTGAGCACTCCAGGAGCCAAGAACTCTCAAGACTGACCTGGTCTGGAGCTGAGCCCTTCCTTCCTCCTGTGGTTATGAGGCCTATGAGGCAGCAGGAGGCATCTACAGGCCACAGGTGCCCAGTACCCATGGGGCTTGAACATTGAGTTCTACTGGGTGACCTCAAGAAAGTTGTTTTCCCTCTCTAGTACTGTTTCTTCCTGCACAAAGTGAGTGTGATGGAAGCCCACTAGATGACATGATGCACATGCCAAGGTGTCCAATGGTGCCATCTGGTGCAGCCTATATCCAGGAACTACATAGGGCAAGTAGAACCTGACCGTTCCTCTGGATGTGCTCAGTGACAAAGAGGGACCCTCGGAGGGTATTGTTAGTGAGCTGGACATTCTTCTGGAAGGTGGCAGGGAGGGAAACTGAGATGTATTGAAATGAGTCTTCTAGAAGCTTAGACTCACAGCCACAAAGCAAGTCCCAGGAAGGCTGATCCTGCTCAAGGGCAACCCAGAACTACACTGACCATGTTCAAAGGTCCTACTGTGTTTTGTATTCTACATGCCTGGCTTGCCCCTTTTCACTTGTGGGGTGATCTAGGCAGCGTCAGTGAGAGGCAGGTCTCAGCAATACTCTACCAGGGACTTCGGGGCAAATCTATTTCTGCTACTTCTGAATATCCCAGGAGGCCCTCCTAGCAGGGGCAGTGGTCTACTGCATGTTGGGAATGACCGACACTCTACCTACCCAAGACAGAGGATGTGAGGAAAGAGTCTCTGCCTGAGAGCCTTGTTTGAACTCAATCTCTGTTACAGATCTCAGACTCTGCACCAACCCCCAGTGCTCCAGGGGGGTTCATCTAAACATGATTAAACAACCATTAGGACTCTGCGGTTGGGAAATGCAGATTTACAGACTTCCAGACCTCCATTTAAATGCAAATGTCGCTTCTAGGCTGGAACTAGATCCCACAGCATTAAAGGCACCACCTTCCTCTGCCTCTTTAGCGCTCTGGAGGGCCAAGTCACCTTGAGCCCAAGTGAAACTCTGAAGGTTGGTACACCTGCTAGAGCCAGAAGGAGGCAGGGCCAAGCCCTCAAGTGGAAGGTGAACTCCCCGCCTCTCCTTGTTCATGAGAGCCCTTCCTGGCTTGATGCATGAACAGAGGTCAACCTCTGGCACATAGCAGGTCCCTCATGAGACCTCCATGAATTGGTGCCTAGAAAATAGTCACGGGTCAAAGCAAAGAACCTGGTACCAAAGGCAGGCAAAGAACAAAGTGGGATTGTTGATCACACACTGTGTATCAGACAAAGAACGCTGTCTCCCTTCTCCGTAGGTCCCACAAGGAAGGTGTGGGGGTCATCCACACACACTAGTACACACTGTTTTGGTTTTTTTTTTTTTTTATGTTAAGAATATGGATGGGACCCAGGGCCTGACACTCCCTAAGCAGGTGCTCCACCTCTGAGCTGCATTCCATCTTTAAAAGAGAATTTAATGGGACGGTGAAGTACCGACAGAATCTACTCAGGAGGGCCGAGCCCTGGGTCAGGATTTGAACCTAAGTCTCCCTGGCTCTCCAAACCACTTGGTTACCTCTCTGAGCTCTACTCATAAGCTCCTTTTGTGGCCTTGGGTGAGCACCTCGCCCTCTCTGGGACTGTGCTGTGGGATCTAAAATTAGTGTAATAAGAAAAGTTAAGGGGCACAGGGTCCAAACAGTAGTTGGGGCATTCCGAGCTGGAGGCACCACACTACAAATTCCCTCAAAGCCAAGCCTCCAAGTGGAGAGTATCTGTGGCTTTATGTGGTGAGTGAAGAGGAAAGGGGTTCCAGGGACCATGGCCAGCAGAGTGACTGTGCCTGAGTCCCTGGGTGCTGTGCTTAGTCTGTCTACACCGTCCTCACTTCCTCATCTAAGCAGCCTTGCCAAGTTGGCTTTCAAGATGATTACATATGTTCAGGAGGCAACCATGAAGGGTTGGGGAGTCAAGCCGAAGGTCACCTAAGGCTACTGGTGTCTCAGAAGAAACAGACTCAAGGTTGTAGACGCTGGCCAGCCTGCCCACACTCCACTCCCCAGCCTTCTGCTCTCTCTGAGCCTATCTTCTCCATCTGGGTGTCCAACTGAACCACATCTTGGGATTTTCAGCACATGCTCATGTGCATGAGGAAAACTGAACAGTTCATCACCCCTGCATTGGCCCAGACATAAGACAGAGATGGGACAGTGTTAGCCAAAGGCTATGCCATTCTGCATAACACCTCCATTTCATTTGAACTGTGACAATTCTCAAAACTAATTTGGTTTTACAGCTGAAGTAACCTCTCTAGATTGTTGCTGTCTGGGCCCTACCAATGGTCCAAGTGCCCCCCAATGCCAAGGAGGAGAGATGTTTATCCATCACCAGACATTGATTACCCTTAGCAACATCCAATTGCTGGCCCACCCCCAAAAATTTCTATTTCCTTCTCATCCACCCCCCCTTCTGTCCATAAGCATGCCAACCTATAAACAGATGGGGCCTCTAATGCTCATTCCAGAGACATTCCCTCCCCCACACAGCCACTTGTTTCTCTGATTGTTCTTCCAGCTGACCTTACAAACGGTCAGGAGAAAGGTAGCATTTCTGGCAAGTTGGGATAAGGCTCCAGGCATCAGGCCATACTCTTGTTCTCAGGCCAGTTAGCCAAATTTGGAGGCAGCCATAGAGACTTAGAGCCTTGAAAGAGGGTCCATAAAGGAGCAAGCCTTCCATCCACGGACTAAGATGGCTCAGATAAATCTGGACTCCATTCCACTCCCAAGGACTTGCTCTCTGGCCTTCAAGGCTTAAAGGCAATGAATTGAGCTCGTGGCCTCTGGCACCAGAACGGCTCTTGCCCTGAAATATACCCATGTGAGCTTCCCAGCAATACCTACAAGGACAGAGGCCAGTGGCTCCTACTGCCCATAAGCCCTTTCCACTTTCCCACAGCTTGCTCTGCCCCTGCCCTACTTGCCACTGATCTTTGGTCTCAGTGATGGAACCACATGGGTAGGAGCCCTGTACACAGCCAATATCATTCCCTAAAGCAAGGGTCAAGCTGCAGCTTACAGGGAAGAGGTCAGAGGCCCTGATTTAGCCTCCATGCCCAGGTATATGGGGGTGCTGTCACTCCCTTGGCACAAGGCTCACAAGGGGAAGAACACAGGCTTAGGATGTTGGACGCTCTGGACCTCAGTTTACTCATCTGTCTGAGGGGTAACCCATTCGACTTCGTGGGATGCTGAGCGCAGAAGCTGGTCAGGATCTTGAGCAGTATCGTGGTTAGAGGGGAGGACAATGAAGGACGGGGTAGAGAGGGAGATGGGTACAAATGAGGTAGGAAGAGGGGAGGCTGCATACCGAGACAGAAGGCAGAGGCAGGTGAGTGCATGTTAAAGAGGGGGACCAGATGTGTGCCATCAATCAGATTTTATGTTCCCTTCCCACCCCACCCCGCCCTTCCTCACCCCTCTCCACCCCTCCCAACTCTCTGGATAATTGGGAAGGACACCGATTAGGAGACTGGGCCATGGGTTTCTTTGTTTGAGGTTTTCTGGGTGAATTATGCAGGAGGTTTCGGAGCGAGGGCCTGGGAGCACTTTATTATTGATGAGAGACAGCGGATCTTCTTCTGACAGGCTGCCTGAAAGATATGATTAGCTTGTAAAATATTAATCACCATTCTGGGGAGGACACGGATTAAAGCCCCCAAGGAGTGGTGTTATCGATGGTCCCTAATTTCAGGGGACTTTGAAAAGGTTTTAGTGTAACTTGGAGGAGACAATTAAATTCAATTAGAATCACCAGTACTGAAATGTCACTCCCTCCCGGGAGGCTGGGCCAAGGAGGGTCTCCCCCCCTCACCGGTGAGCTTCTGTCCTTGCTCAGTGAGCAGGCTCATCCTTACCTGTGGCTTCAACTTCCAAGCAAGCTCCAGCTGGGACTTCTCCCTGCAAGGTCCCAAGTCGAAAGGCTAATTTTATGTCGACTTGACACAAGCTAAGGTTACCTGAAAGGTGGAAACCTCAGTTGTGAAAATGCCTCCATAAAATCAGGCTATAGGCTATAAGGCATGAGTGATGGAGGAGGGCCCAGCCCATTGTGGGTGGAGCCATCTCTGGGCTGGTGGTCCTGGGGTCTATAAAAAAGCAGACTGAGCAAGCCATAAAGAATAAGCCAGTGAGCAGCACCCCTCCATGGCCTCTGCATCAGCTCTAGCCCGCAGGTTCCTACCCTATTAGTATTCCTATACTCACTGAGTGTGCTTCGTTCCAGTAACCCTAGGGCTCCAACCAACTATCTACCTCTGCCTCCTCAAAGTACCTGGTATATGGAAAGCCACCTCCAGGTGGTCCCATGTGATGCTGAACCTGCCACTTATGGTGGTAGTAGGCCCTTCCCACAGCCTGGAATGCCTGTTAAAGAAACTCAGAATCTTAGTAGACACCTTTAATCCCAGCATCCAGGAAGATGGAGAGGTGCTGGAGGCAGGCAGATCTCTTTAAACTCTAGGTCAGCCTGGTCCGCATAGCAAATTACTGACCATTTGGTGCTACATAATAAAATACTGTCTCAAAAACATATAAGAACCTCAGAATGGTCTGGGGGTTCCCCTTCTCCCCTGACTATGCCTCTAATTCCCGTGAATAAATGTACTGGGGTCTTCGGTGTATTGCTCACGATCACCTGCTCTTCACCTCTCCTGACTCCATCCATAATTCCCTAGGAGAAGACTCCAGCACTCTGGCACTGTCTGGTCTAACCAGTGTTCCTTGCTTATTCTTTCCTTAGGCCCTAAGATTTCTGTGATGTTTGGAGTCTGAAGGTGCTCAGAAGTGAACTTCCCCAAGGGCATGGAGCAGGCCCTTTACTTCTGCTGAAAACTACTTACTCCTGACTTGGACCACAAGGCAACTGACAGCAGGATAGGAACCTGGTGGGGTTCTCTCTATACTGGGCCACCTGCTGGCATCTGTAGACCAGACCAGTTAATAGCTCAAGGAGTACAATGGCCTCCAGTAGCCCCAGTCATGTGACCTCCCTCTGCCCTGCATTCCATTACTGTGAAGAAAGATACTTTTCTGCTTTTCCTTTATAGTCATTAACTGCAGCTTCTGTAACAAAAGACAGATTAACAAGAGAGAAACAAACAGCAGTTGATTGGCATTTGTTCCTGTTGCATGCTGGGAAGGATCATTAACTTTCCAGAGTGAATCTCCAGGGAAGTTTAAGCCTTGGGCCTCAACACTGAAGTCTGTGGAAATAGGAAGGGAAAAAAACCTAAGGAAGGCTGGGGCTGACTGGAAGAAGTTCCAGAATAAGGCAGGTTTTGTCTCTCCGAAACCCCAACTCAAAATAGCCATTGTGCCAGAGGGACATATTTGAGGCTGGCATGTTCTGATCCATAGTCATATTTTGAGGTAGACACTTCTCACAGCCTCTCCAGGCTCATGGTGTCTGCACATATGACACACATCTCCTGCAATCCACCCTTGGCCTTTGCTCAGAGGCTCATAATCTTTCTCGGGGTTTATCCCAGGCACCACATCATCTGGAAGTTTTCTCTGAAAACTCTGTGGGCCAGGGATCTGGCTCAGTGAGGAGCTGCATGAGAAGTTGGGATCCCCAGCATCCATGGAAAAGCTGAATGAGTCAGGCTATGTCAGACAGGAGAATCCCTGGGGTTTTCTGGACAACCAGTCTCACAAAAACAGGGAATTCCAGGTTTAGTGAAAGACCGCATCTAGGCCTCTGCATGTACACATAAGTACAAGCATATTCACATATAGGTGTTTGCATGCATATATGCCACACATGAGTTGTACACATGTGTATACATATACTATATATGTGTATGCATATATATTCCCACTATGTATGTACATATACACATGTATATTCCAAAAATATACATGCATACATACATATGAAATAAACAGGGAATCAAGGTCAATTATGATGTACAAGCTGAACTAAAATTGAAGCCGTATACCCAGGATCAGCTCAACACAAGCTTCTGAATTCATTCTCTCACAGGAACCAACCTCCCTCCCTCCCTCCCTCCCTCCTCAGCTCTGCAGGGTGTGAGCCTTGGCCGTACCTGATTTTCTTGTGCTCTTGAGGGCGCAGATAGACTTGAACATGGTGATAAAGGAGACTGGAGAGCTACTTGCCAAGATCCTGTGCTAAACACACTACACGTGTGATATAGCTGAGCATCCAGGATCTCCATGGGAAAGGCCATGATGCCACGTCTCACATCTTACTATAGACATGACACAGAAACACTCACAGTTCATCACGACAGGAACGTCAAGACAGCAGGAGCCTGAGACAGCTGGTTACTTTCTCCTGCACTCAGGAAAGGAAAACAATGCTACCTTCTTATAAGCCCACCCCCCCCCCTGCTCCAGGAGGGCAGCCTCCTTTTAGGATGGGCCTTCCCATCTCAATGAACCAAATCAACATAATTCCGCAAAGGACTTTTTTCTTAGGTGATTCTGGATCCTGCCAAGCTGACAATTAACCCCGACCATCACCCAGAGTCTCCTGCATCATAGGCTGCCCTCTCAAGCATGCTCTGTAGTAGAAGATGACTTTGAACTTCTCCGCCTCCCTCTCCTTTCCCAGGGCTGGGATTACAGGTGTGCACTATTATATTTGATACAGATCCCCACATATTCCCCTTTGTGTCAAATTTTTAAAAAGAAGGTTATAGCTAACAAAAGAAAACCATATATAATAGGTATAATAATTATATGCAATATATACAAGCAATAAATGAGTAATGTACAGTCCATTCACAATTGACAATTCAAAGAAAATAGTTCATTTATTATTCTATTTATATGAGTCCAAAAGATTATACCTAATTCACTTTCTTTCTAACTTGTGTTACTGACTAAAAAAACTATTATTTTGATGTCTCTTAAAGTTATACACTTTAACTTCAAAGTTTCTTTTCTAAAACTGTCACTAGAAAACTGTAACTATCTCATCTTCAACTACCTCAGAGACCCAAGAAGGAAATAATATTTACCCAAGTAAACAGGAAGTGCAAGCAACTTCCAAAGTCTAGAAATGACAGAGATGACACCTGTCTGCCTGGACAGTCATCCAAAGTTCCTTTATAAAGTTGGGGCATCCATTTCACCCTACAGGCCCAGAGTCTCTTTTCATTTCAGTGAAACAGGAAATCTGTTCTGCCCGTTCTGGTTTAGTTCATCAGTCGCTTCTCCTTGTGTCCTGAAGAATATCTGACAGTTTTCTCTGAAAAGTGGGAACCTGAAGGACCATCTCAGCTTGTTCTGCCAAAGTTCAGAGGTCATTTTCCTAGGGAACATGCATGTCCAATTTAAACACCATACTGTCAAGCAGTCAATATAAGAACAGGATCTTGTCCAGTGGCTAACCATTGCCACGAAGAAAGTAGACTCCTTATAGAGTTTCTTCGATGCCCATTTTTCTCTTGAAGTAGATTGGTGCTGTCAGGAGCAGACCTATCTCACTGTCCAGAAAAGTCTAAGTTCTTAAAATATTTTAAATGCCATATTCTATGGATCTCTGAAGTGTTTGAAGAAGACCTGTTCATCTAAAATATATCTGTTTGATCTTGAAAACATATTTAAAGCTAGTAAATCCTTTTAAAAGATTCAATAATCTATCCTTATGTCCTATATATCTGTATCCCCTTTTTCATTCTATTTTTTAACACAAATCTTAAATCTAATTTCTTATTTAACCTTTTTCTAACCTTAACCATTAACAATTTTTAACCAATTAATCTAAACAGTGACAATCATCCATAACCCATTGAAAGACCAAAAACAACCCCCTACCTCTTGGGAATGTGAGCACCATGTTCTTAAATTTACTTCCTGCTGTCTGGGGGCGATGGTATCCTTAGGGGATCCTGAAAAGAAAAGTTTTGTTAAATGTCAAGTCCTGAGATAAGTAGCCGTGCCATTTGTTGTCCAGTCTCTGTATAACAGGAAAGTGCACAGCTTGTCTCAAGTCCTGGCTATAGTAGTCTGTGAAGCTGGTTCATCTCAGTGAGCTGCCTCGAGATTGTCCTGAGCAGTTTGTAGTCCAAATCTGATCTTTAGTTGGTGTTTGTCAGCCTAGTGACTTTGTCAGAGTCATGTGAAATCATTGTTGTGGGGCCCCATCTTCCTTTTGGATACTTCAAGTTTGCAATTAGGCCTTGCCCTGGATTACTGCAGAAAGTTGATGAGAGACTAAAACCCAACACAGTGTACAGGAAGCTAAATATATAACTACTTATCCAGCATAGGATTAGTAACAATAGAATAGTCCCTTATTTTTAGTTATTCTTCTGTCCCATATCAGGTGGCTCTTCTGATATGATACAGAGATTTTGTATTTTCCTTTAACAAGTATGCTTGAGTTTAGAGAAGGAGAATAGTTGGATATATCAGAGGGATCTACCCACAGTCAGTCTAGGAGGATCAGACAGTGGTAACTCACACCTTTAATCCCAGCACAGGGAATATCCCTGGAGTGGTGACCTATGCCCTTAATCCAATCTGAGTTTGAGGTCATTTTAGTTTACAGAAGGAGTTCCAGGCTCCCAGGCAGGCAGTGGTGGGGCCACACCTTAACTGAGCAAAGAAAGTATTTAAGGCAGATATAGAAAGACAGAGCAGATAGAAGAAGCCACGGCTCACACTGTTAGTCCCAGCCCTTGGGAAGCAGAAGCAAGAGAATCTCTGTGAGTTCAAAGCCAGCCTGGTCTTCAAAGCAAGTTCCAGGACAGCCAGGACTGTTACACAGAAAACTCTGTCTCAAAAAAAAAAAAAAAAAAAAAAAAAAAAACCACAACAACAAAAACCCCAAAGACTGGAGGAGGTGGATCTGTCCTCTGATATCTCAGGCTGTTTTTATTAAAATTGATACATATCCCCACAGCGCACCATTACATCAGGCAGAGCTGGGAATGGAATTCGGGCCTTTGTACACTCTACCAACCCCTTTCTGCTGTGTTCTGGGTACTGAAGCAGTTTGAAGCGGGACCACACTTGGAAGAAGGCAGAAACAATGTTGTACGGTAGCCCCAAAGTTGGGGCAAGTCCAGGGATGTTCTCTAACCTGGTACCTCAGAGACATCAAGTCCATTAGTGAACATCTGGAAAGCCCTTAGACCAGGGCCTGGCACCTCATGAGGAATCAGCTACCAGCTGTGATTCTCAGGGTGGTTATCGTGTTTATTTGAGAAGAAGGGTTCACAGTCAAGCAGTGGGTTAAGCATCTGAACTGTGACTCCCTCTGTCTGGTCTCCCGTGGGTGGCAGCTCTTCTCTTCCCTTGCCTCCCCCCTCCCAGGCCCCCTCCCCTCCGTCTCCCCAGCCTGAGGCAAAGACACTCTGGAACTCATCCCCACTGATGCACTCAATTCCAGGAGCCTTCGGAGCCTCAATATTGTTGCAGCTAATTTAGCATCATTAAAAAGCGGCAGTTATTAGCAACTCCTCAAGCAGGTGAATGGCGCGGCTCCAGCTCCTGCAAATGAAATCTGGGTGATTGATCCAGTGCTCCTCCTCTATGGTGTCCTTGGCTTCTGAGAGAGCAGAACTGGGGCTGAGATCTAGGCAGCCTTGATACCCAAGCCTGAGCACTTGAGTCCTGGTTAGGCCAACATAGAGCACTATGCATCCCACTTTGGTATGTGGGAGCCTGGAAACCAGAGGTTGGTGGTTGCCTTCAGCTGACCACTTAGCCTCAACCCTCCAGTTAGTTAATTAATTAATTTTAATGGGGACGCACTTGCAACCTAAAAGCAGGAGCTTTTGAAGCGCAAAGAATCCTGGAGCTGGAGCTATAGATGGTTGTGAGCTGCCTGGCATGAACTCTGGGAACCAAACTTAGGTCTTTTAGAAGGGCAGCAGGAACACAGAGCCGTCCTTCAGTCCTTCAACTCTACAGTTCATTATGGCAGTGTCAGCCAGGCTCTTCTCCCTCTGAGACTCAGTTTCCCTAGTTGTGCGCAGACAACAACCATGACTGGCTGCAGTGAGCACCTGCTAAAATTTCACAGTTCTGGATCCCATTCTTTGTTGATGAAATCAAGAACTACTGAACCCCAACAACTTGAGGATTAGGCCTAGGTTAGAAAACAAACTTTGGAGTGGAGGGGTGATACACACATTACTATCACCCGAACCCGGTCTTGGAATGCAAGCCAACCAACAGGATGCCGGAGAGTCGTGAGAAAAACATGCCAAGGTAACAGTAACAGAGGACAGTGCCTGGCTTGTTGTCAGGGGTTCCATGCAGGCCAGCTGTGTCCACTGTCTTCCTAAGAGGTTTGCTGGAAGAAGGCCTGGTGCCTTTCCAAACCCTTGTTCTTATGGTATTAGCTTTCAAGGGCTCAGCATACAGGCGTGGGCCCGGCAGTACCCACCCAGTGAGTCTGCCACAGACAGGTGAGAACTATCCAAGTCTCCCCAGTTTCCCTCAGATTGTCTTGGTTTTCAATGCTCTGTGTTCCAAGAAAGCCAGCATAGCCGGTCATGTGCTTTTGTTTAAAGTGAGGTTCTGGGGGCTGACAGTGTGGCTCAGTGAGTGAGTGCTTGTCTTACATGCATGAAGCTCCGGGTTCACTTCTCGGCTTTGCCTGGGACCCCAAAACTGGAGGAAGTAGAGGCAAAAAGCAAAAGGAAAAGAGGGAACACAAGCAATTTCTTCCTTCCTTCCTTTTCTTTTTTTAAAAAAAGATTTTTGAGACAGAAATTCTCTGTCAGCCCCAGCTGTCCTAGAACTCACTCTGTAGCCCAAGCTGGCCCGGGAGATCCCCTGCCTCTGCCTCTCAAGTGCTGGGATTAAAGGTGTGTGTCACTACTGCCCGGGGTGACCAGGCAATTCTCAAAGCTAGATTAACAAAGGCTAAGTCACTGCCTCTCAATGGAACTTCGACTTGTCTGACCCCTTGAGCCACCATGCTGGGAGGCAGCACAAGTTCTTGGTCAGGAGGCAGTTCATAATGAGTAGCATCTTCAGTACGTTTACACACACACACACACACACACACACACACACACACACACACACACATAACTATGTATAAGCCATCGCATGCCAGGGCATGCATATGGAGGTCAAGGGTGCCTTTGGGAAGTCATTTCTCCATCCACCTCACCCAGGTTCCTGGGATAGAACCCAGAGAACCCAGGTTGTCAGGGTTGCTTTCCAAGCGCTTTTACCCACTAAGTCGGCTTACTGGACCCCCCAATTCTTTTACTGATTTATTTTGGTTTTCTGAGGCAAGGTTTCTCTGTGTAGCCTTGGTTGTCCTGGAACTCCCTCTGTAGACCAGGCTGGCCTATAATTCCCAGAGATTCTCCTGCCTCTGCTTCCCAAGTGCTGGGATTAAAAGTGTGCGCCACAACTGTCTGGCTAATTCTTTTGTTATTATTATTATTATTTTAATCTTAGTTTTAGACAGGGTCTTACTCTGTTGCCCAGGTTGACTTTAAATTTACAAGCCTGCCTACACCTCCTGAGTAACTGCAATTACTTGCGTAGGGCCTTGCACCCTATAAACTCGTGTCTTTCCTCCATATTTAGCAACACCAGCAGCTGGTGACTCTTCAGAGGCCTCTATGAACTCACAGCTCTTATCTGAGCAGCTGTTGGGACCTGGACCTCTCCCTTCTCCTTAGAGCTGTGGCTACACCACATTCAAGCCGTGGTCCTCATTCCGGGGAAAGGTGCATCCTGAAGCCATTGTAAGAATGCCAAAGTGCACTGACCTCAGTGCCACCCTAATTCCTGGATCTTGTTGTTCACTGGCCACCTCTATATGGGGACATGTTTCAAATTTAATAAAAACCAGTCTGAGATACCAGAGGGATCTACCCCAGTCAGTCTAGGAGGATCAGACAGTGGTAACTCACACCTTTAATCCCAGACATTCCCTGTGGCTGAGATTTCTTTTGAAAACACCTGCCCAGCCTGTCAGGCTGCTCTGATTCTGAAATCCCCCATGAAAGAGCTCAATCCCACTGCAGCTCATATAAACTCACCCTAAGCCCAGCCGCAGAGTTAGCCACAGAAGTCAGGGAATGGTGGCACACGCCTTTAATCCTCGAATTCAGGAGGCAGAAATTTGTCTGAATTTCTTTGAGTTCAAGGCCACGCTGGGCTATGTGAGATTGATCCAGCCCAGGAGAGAAACAGAGCCAGGCAGTGGTGGCACACACCTTTAATCCCAGCACTTGGGATTCCATGCCTCTGCTTCCAGTATTTGGGAAACACACAGCACTAGGAAGTTTGAACCAGAAAGTGATATGGCTGGGCAGGAAGAGACAGGCACTTCCCTTTTGGGTGAAGAAGTAGGGCGAGGTGAGAAGTGTCTGTGGCTTGTTCCTCTGTCTCTCTGATCTTTTAGCATTTGCCCCGATGTCTGGCTCCTGGTGCCTTCCCCACGCGGGGGGTGGGGGGGGGGGGTGGGGGGTGGGGGGGGTGGGGGGGGGTGGTGTGTCAAGCTGTTTATCTCCACTTGTTTAATGACCAGGGCTATGGCTTTGAGAGCTTTTGTGAGGCATTGTAGGAGGGTTTCCAAAGGACATGAAGAAGGTTTCCAAGCCTCACTGGGTATTTCCCCTGTCACCTCCGATAGATCCCATACCATTCTTCATGAGGCAGAGATGCTCGTCTCCATCTATAGAAGGGACCACAGAGTTTCCTGGGTGCTGCTGTGCTAATGGGACAATAGGAACAAGAATAAACGACCTAGACTGGAGACATGGCTCAGAGGTTAAGAGAACTGCCTGTTCATCCCGAGGTTCTGAGTTCAATTCCCAGCCATTCCATGGTGGCTCACAACCATCTGTAATGAGGTCTGGTGCCATCTTCTGGCCTGCAGTTATGCATACAGATAGAAAAACTGTATACATAATGAATGAATGAATGAATGAATGAATGAATGAATGAATGAATGAATGAATGAATAACTCTAAAGAAGAAACCCAACAGAAAGTCACCCTAAGCAAAGGCCTGAGCCCTGGGCAGCACATGCAGATCTGAGAGAGTGCTTCCCGGAGTGGCTTTATAGCCAGGCACAGTGACACACACCTTTAATCCCAGCACTCAGGAGGCAGAGAACTCAGGTGGAACTCTGAGTTCGAGGCCAGCCAGGTCTACAGATCAAGATCCAGGACAGCCAGGGCTACACAGAAAAACACTTCTTCAAAAAAAAGAAAAAGAAAAGAAAATGAGAGGAAAAGAGGAGAGAGAGAGAGAGAGAGAGAGAGAGAGAGAGAGAGAGAGAGAGAGAGAGAGAGAGAGAGAGAGAGAGAGCTTGCCCTGGGGTTAGCTCCTTGAGGCCCAGTAACCTTGACCAGTGTGTCTAATCTCTTGGGCCTCCGTTTTCTTGTCTGTAAAACTGGAATTACATAATATCTCTTATCTGAAATGCTTGTGACTCGGAGCAGTGTGGAATTTTACAGAGTGAAAGATTTATGTATCCATAATAAGGTGACTTGGGGGACGGGGCCCAAATCTAAGTAAAATTTATTTATGTTTTTTGGCTACCTTGTATGTGAAAGGCATAGCCTAATGGCAACACATACACAGAAATACACATATGTATTTAAAATTTTTTTGAGAGTCTCATGTAGCCCAGGCTGGCCTTGAATTTATGACCTTCCCATCACAGCCAAGTTCTGGGACTGCAAGAGTATGCCATGCTGCCCAAAGCCTTATGCAAATATCTTAAATAATTTTGTACAGGACATGAGCTTTCCATACGTGACATTATGCCAGGACTTGAAAATGTTTGGATTTTAAAGCCTGGCCCATTGGCACACACCTGCAATCCCAGGTACTTGGATGACTGAGGCAGGAGGCCCTGAGCTGGCTCTGTGGTTAAGAGAACATACTGTCCTTGCAGAGTATCTAGTTCAGTACCCAGCTCCTTC
Organism: Phyllotis vaccarum; assembly: GCA_033318265.1. Classification (NCBI taxonomy): domain Eukaryota; kingdom Metazoa; phylum Chordata; class Mammalia; order Rodentia; family Cricetidae; genus Phyllotis; species Phyllotis vaccarum. Next base: position 54,769,855 of record JARWLC010000003.1, on the reverse strand, counting down.
ATCAGGCTGCTCACAACTGCCTATAAGTGGAGCTCCAGGGATATGATGCCCTCAGGCCTCAGAGGGCACCCTGACACACGTACACATATCCACACAGAGATACACAAAAATCAAAGAAAGCTTGAGGCCAGCCTGGGCTATATAGAGAGTCCTTCTCTCAAAGTCAAACAGAAGGCATGAGCATAGCTGAGGGGTAGAGGGCTTGCCTAGCATGGCAGGCTCCTGGGTTCCATTCCCATAGCGGTTTTATTTGCTTGCTTGTTTCTTTCTAGGGGAGTTTCCAATTTAGGTCTCTTTTTGAGGCTCAGCCTGCAACGCCCACAGCTCGCAGACTGTCTGTGAGCTACTCAGTAAGTTATAGCTTTAAAATTGCATATGATTGACACTCAGGATAAGTATCCTGCAACTGTCAGTCATCAGTCAACACAGGCTGTGTGTTACTCTTTTGGTCAGCTTTGGCAGGAGGAGGGGCATCAGTGTCAAATGGTCAGAGCCAGCCTGTTGGAGGACCAGCTTTACTATCTATGCCAAAATGCTGGATTATACATGATAGGAGGGGATTGGCTGTCTTCTGCCTTCTAGACTTGGGTCTGCCTTCCTCAGGGTTGTGACCCTATTGCCCAGGCTAGTGCTAAGTACTCTTGTTGAGTAAATGAATGAATGAATGAATGAATGAATGAATGAACAAATGAATGCTAAACTTACTCAGTTTCTCTTAACAGTGGGGAAACCAGCATGTGTTGTATTTCCTAAGCAGAGTTTCTAATTGTCTGGGTGTGAAATGGGTCAGTGACTGTCCATCTGGCCGAGATGGATGAAATAGATGACCAAGGCCAAGATGTCCTCAGCACCACTGAAGTGTTGTTGTGTGGCTACAAGCAAGTTTCATAGTATCTCTCTACAGGGTGTGAGGACAGGATCATTATAAGGCACAGTGCGATCCGATTTGTGTAACAATGTGTGTGTGTGTGTGTCCCCCATGGCCTGTGTTCATATCCAGTAACTGCCTGTGTCTCGATCCTGTAACTATTTCATGGCTCCCACGAGGAACCTAAGGTATAGAGAGGTTCAGTCACATGGTTAAAGTCACTAAGCTATTGTGTGGCTGCAGATTCCAACATGGAGCCCCCAAGACTGTAGATATATAGGTATGTGCTCAGAGTATACATGATCTCAGAGGCCAGAAAGCCTTGGAGCTGGTGTTACAGGTAATAATGAGCTGAACTGAACTTGGGCCCCCTGCAAGAGCAACCAGTGCTCTTAACCACTAAGCCATCTTTCTGTCATCCCTGACAGTTACTTTAAAGCACAAATAATTTTCTTCTTTCTTTTAAAAAATAGCCCAAACAATCGTCTGTTCAAAATGTGACTGTGAGACCATGAGATAGCTCAGTAGGTAAGACTCTGGACACAAAGCCTAATGACCAGAGTTCTATCCCCCCGGGCCAATGTGAGCAAAGGAGGGAGCCGACCTCTGGCACACACACATATAATATAATTTAAAAAGTTAAAGAAATGTGACTTAGCTATATCTTATTATTCCCCTTTTCTTGGTGTGTCTTAGGATCCTTGAAAGGATGAGGGAAGGAGGCCCCATAGGGCTGACTCCAGAGCTGAGCTGCCTTTCATATAAACAGAGCCAATCAGAGCCCGATCCCAGGACCTCTCATGAACCACCCCTGCCCAGTGCCAGAGCCCATATGGCCAAGGGCTGTCTTCCCTGCAGGAAATTCTGAGATGATTCTGGCAGGTCTATTGCTCTCTGCCCCAGCCCACTAACTCCACCTCCACTCCCTGGCTCCCCATATGGCTCCAGTTCCCCTCTATACCCTTCAGAGTTCCAAGGCCTCCTGCTGTCTCCCATGCCCAACCAGGAACTAGATGGTGCCATCTCCATGTTTCTGAACTGAAGCTGTCCTGGCATGGGATTAATCCAGAGCTCAGTTCCCCATCCCTGCCACCAGAAGACCGTCGCTTTTCATGACAGAGGTCCCGCTCAACCTCTCCACTCATTACACTCCTCCTGGAACTTTCTATTCCATCCCTGCTCCTGCCAAGCCTCCTCACTTTGCATACAAGGTGCCCAGACTTTCAGCACCCTGTTCCAACTCTCCTCAGCACCCTGTTCAGCCCTCCTGAACTATCTCTTTCCCAGAATCCCTCACATCTTGGTTTGTGATCTGATGCATCACTGCCCTCTGCTTGAGTGTCCCCATCTTGACAAGTGGAGGTCATATCAGCACCATTCTGGAAATTAGATGAGAAAATCCACAGAGCATGCTTGGAATGGCGTGAGCACACAGGAAGCTCTCAGTGAAAATACTTCTGCAGTCACTATTCAAGCTTATCCCTGCCTCCTCCAGGAAGCCCTCAGCACCCTATCCGCCTTCTCCATCCCCAAAGCCCCTGGCCATGCTCTATGCCTTCTTTGAATGTTGGAAACCCACCATGTGCTTAAAAACAAAATGACCAGTGACTCTTCTCATGCCAGTATGTGAGGGCAACCCTTGCCCCTGGTGCCTCACAGAATTGAAAACAGACATTTGAATAGCCACACTGCGGTCATCCACCATCACACCACCAGGAGCTTCTTGGCCTCAGTGAGAAGGAAAGCATGTTCATCCCCCTCCCCAGCTCTTCTTGCCTCCTGGGGAACCCCAGGATTAGTGCCTGTCTTCTCCAGACAAGCCTGCTGTCCGGAACTGAGGCTTCTACCACCCCCACCTCTGCACCTGTAGCTATATACCAAAGCATCCTGACATCTACCCTGCAACCCCATCCGCAGCTCTGCATCATCCTGCCAACACAGGCCATCCCTTCTCTCCAAACCAGAGGCCAAGCCTGGGCTGTGCATAGTCCTCGGTCCTTCCCTGATCCTGTCAGAGTCTCTGATAGGAGAGGACAGAGAGGAGCCCAGGCATAAGTAATCCACAGCAGAGTCTCCAGAAGTCATTTCCAGGTAGCTTTGAAGTGTGTTCGTGAACTCCCTTTTATTTCCCTTATGACAGATTTATCTTCTTAGTTCTCTTTTACTTCTGATATTGAGATGAGCCTTCACGCACATCATTGATGAGCTGGGTTTGAAGGCTGCAAGGAGCAGCTTTGAGCTGAAGCTGAGCTGGGCACAGGGCCAGACTCTGCTCCAGGGAGCTGGGGGTATCACTTCAGACACTAAAGAGCCCCAGAGTCACCAGCCCAGCAATACCCTGGCCCTGCTGTTGGCTATGAGAACTCTCTGGCAAGCCAGCTTTGTCTCAGAAGAGTCAAGGACTAGATTCTCCCCATGACACAAGTAAACACACACACACACGTACATGCACATGCATACAGGCATATGTGCGTATACACACATGAATGAATACACACATGCATGCACACACATCATACATACCCACACACGCATACACATAAATGCACAGTTACATACTCACACAATACACACCAACACACACAAGCATGCATACACACTTAACAGACATGTATACATGCATACACAAATATATAATATATAATAATATATATACAATTATATACACACACATGCATACATGCACATGCATACAGGCATATGTGTGTATACACAGACACATGAACGAATACACACATGCATGCACACACACTCATCATACATACCCACACACACATGTATACACATACATACACATAAATGCACAGTTACATACTCACGCAATACACACCAACACACACAAGCATGCATACACACTTAATAGACATGTATATATGCATACACAAATACATAATATACAATAATATACATACAATTACATACACACACACACAAACACACACATCCCTACTTGACTGGTGTCCACAGCTTCCCCCTCCAACTCTCTGTCATCCCACCCTGCTTCCATCCACCTTTCCCAACCACTGAAAGTAGCCTCTCTGAAGGCAACCTTCTTTCTATGTGTGCCTCATCTGGAGGCTATCCACCCCTCAACCTAGCCAAACTCATGAGAGCCCTGAGAACTGGAGTTCACACTTGACTTACTAAGGGAGAATGCAGACAATGGTGGTGAGTACAATGGACTGAGCTGTGGGGAGACCGCTCAGTCACCCACCACCACAGGGGAAATCTTTGGAAGCCATCATTAGCTGAGGACTCACTGTGTGGCAGGCCTCCTGCAGAGCTTTGGAAACACAATTGGTGTTTAGATGATACACTGCGCATGTCTAACTCTCCTCTTCTCTGTACAGGTGCCAAGGCTTAGAATCCACTCTGAATAATTTTATTTCCCCAGAGCTAGGATCTGAACTCAGGCCAGGCCTGGCAGTAGTGAGATTAGCCATTCCCACAGGCCCACAGTACAACAGGGGTTCGGTGACAGAAAGATGGACAAGGAGCCTTCTTCTAGGGATGTGGACAGGCCTGTGACTTGAAAACAGGCCACCCAAGGAGGTACAGAATGACCACAGGTCCTTGACCCTGGTGATCTCCATGATGACCTTAACAAGAAGAACCAGGTGTGGAATCCCAGCCTCTCCTCCACCTGCCTTGAACATTCCTGTCACTCAATAGACCTTCACCGGCTTCCCTGGCAGGTCTACATCAGAACCTGGCCAAGGGGCTCCTGGCATTCCAGAGCTCAGTGCCCATAGAGGGGCAAAAAAGACCATCTTAGCTGCCAGAAGCTGAAAGTATCTCTACAAAGTCATCACCAACAAACAGGGGAAGAAGCCTTCTGTCCTAGAGATGCGTCTCCAGCCTTGGAGATAAATGTTGCTCTGAAATCCCTTATCAGGATAGGCAATAGAGCCTTGGGGACCCAGGAGCCTCTCCCCTGTGTCACCTCGAACAAAATTTTCCTGGGGACTTGGTGAGCTATTCAATGAGTAGACAGAAGTCTACTTCTTCTATGTCTATGCCTATAGCAGATACCGCTAAAAGATCATAACCATCCCAGGGCTCTGCTGAAATGGGAAGCAATGTCCTAGAGATGCAGTAAGTTACAGAGAAAGGTCTCTGCTTTACGGGAACTGGCATTCACGTTCCTGTCGTGGGGCACAGATGTTGTGGTCTTGAGTCCCACTCAAGGTGGCCAGCATGGATCACATCAGCATGACAAAAATCTGTTTGTCAAGCCCACCCACAGATGAAAGAGACCAGCAGGGTAGGGGAATCTCTTAAGTAATCAGTTCACACAGGCGTAGAGGCTGTCAAGGATGAAGTTTGGAAACTGAGGCAGGATCTGTACATAGCAGTCTTCAGTCCCCAGCAAATTCCAAATTTTGCTCTCTAGGCTTTCAACTGAACCAACAAGGCCCACCCATTATTAAGGACAATCTTCAAAGCCAATTGGCTATGGATTCTAATTGCATCAACACATGCAAGCTAGTGTTTAACCAAACTGCCAGACCCCACAGCCTAGCCAAGTTGACATCGAAAATCCAGCCAGCACAATAATCTCTAAGCAGCTGTCCAGCCCCGACAACCTGGGAGCATCCAGTCTATGTCGGTCCCCTCCAAGAGAAGACTAGGCAGGGGATTTTAAGGGGAAGCTGAGGCTTGTAGAACCCTGTGGTAGTTTGAATGTAACCGACCCCCATGGAGAATGGCACTCTTAGGAGGTGTGGCCTCGTTGGAGGACGTATGTCACTGTGGGGATGGACTTTGCTTAAGCTTCATTCAGTGTGACACTCAGTCGACTTCCTGTTGCCTGCAGGATGTAGACTCTCAGCTACCTCTCCAGCACCATGTCTGCCTGCACACCATCAGGCTCCCTGTCATGATTATAATGGACTGCAAGCCACCATTTCTTAGAAAAGAAAATTAAATGTTTTCTTTTCTAAGCGTTGCTGTGGTCATGGTGTCTCTTCACAGCAATAGAAATTGTAACTAAGACAAGGCCTTCAGGACTCACTTCAAACAATCAGTGATTGCCAGTGAAAAACATCTTCTTCCTGTTTCTCCTAGAATTTGGCAATGTGTGGCTCAGAAGACCACTGTTTTAGGATAGAAAGAATTTCTCAGGTTGGGGGCAATTTCTCCGTTGTATCTATCTGCCCTTCTACATTAGTGTGACACCCATGTCAGCCACTAAGGTAGAAGATGTGACCACATATGTGGACATGGCCCAGTGCTAGAGACTTGCATTGGTTACTGACAGCTCAGATGAGTCTATAGTGACCAATCACCCAAGGTCTTGGGGTTCAACAGACAACGAATCCTCTCCCCATGTCACTCAGATAGTGTCCCATTTCCTCGGGGGCACAGGGTAAGGAAAGTGTCTTGGTGACACTGTTACCAAGCATACAGGAATTTCGTGGCAGGAAAAGCAGAGCTTGCAGAATTGCAGAATTCCCATATATCCCAGGCTGGCCTCTGACTCACTTTACAGCTGGGGTTGACCTTGAACTCTTCATCTTCCTGTCTCTGCTCCCCTCCTCCAGCCAAGATTACAGATGTGTATTTGTTGTGCCCAGTTTGTTGTGCTGGAAATTGAACCCTGTGCTTCCTACACACTAGGCAAGCACTCCATCAACTGAGTCCCATCCTTACCAGCCACATGTGTTTTTAAATGCTTTGGCCTGAGATTGACCTCATTATATTTACTTCTATTCCACTGGCTGGAAAGAGTTACGTGACTACTGGCTATAAGAGCATCTGGAACATATAGTCATCTATATGTTCTGAAAGGAGAGGAGAGCTGAATCTGATGAACACTGCTCTGCTGTGGCAAGGTATTTGACCTACAAAGGCAATCTACTGTCCATCATTGCTCGGGTGGGGCGTTTGATATCTATTTGACCCATTAGAAAATCAAGGACTTCATCTTGATTGCATGGTCTTCCATGGAGGGGTTTTCCATGGGTCCTTTGGGCCTCCCCAGAATATTCCCTCTTGTGATCTGGACCAGTAGTTCTCCATTTGGGAACCATGACACATCGGGAGGGTCCCCCTAAGCTACTGAATATTAACAAAAGGCAAATTAGCTAAAATTCAAATCATTTACTTTGTTAAGAAAATTCTACAATTATGGCAGGGAGGAAGGGTGGGTCAAGACTAATCTTCTTAACAGCAGCATCTCCTGAGATGCAAATGAGCAGGGCCTCAGGCTTCCTGAGAGCTGTGTCCCTTGGGGACTGGCCTCTGTTGAAGTTCAAGGTTTAGAAATGACTGCACCCAGTAGCCCAGGCTTGCAGCCACACACCCTTCCAAGTGCCAGGGGGTTTGTACAATTCTCTGAAGTATACATCAGCATGTCACTGACTAGACAGGAGTCTTCTGTTCGTGCCCTGGACATAGCCAGGAGCAGAAAGAGAGATGGGTGGAAAAGGGCTGGTCTCAGAGGGAACTCAGACTACCTCCAGCCCACAGCCTTTGAGTCCCTCCCCTGCAGAACACCCAAGAACAGTGTCCACAAGTGGCCTTGAAGAACTTAATTGGGAAAGTGCAGGAGAGCTCTGGACAGGTACTTGCTGCCTCAGCATGTCCTCCAGCTGATGGACAACTGATATGGGGCCAGGTGTGCTAGGACCTGACATACCAGGGGAGTGGCTACACCTGCCTTCTCACCTGTTGGGGAGGCTGGAAGTGCTGTGCTTGGGAAAAGGAAACCCAGGGAATGAAGGATTCAAGTAAAGTGGAATGCTTAAATCAAACACATTCCGGGTGAAGAGTGTGTGTACGAGCAACTTGAAGTAGCTGGTGACACCATTCCAGGGTGCAAAAAAATAGGACACAGTATAGCGTCCTCAAAATCTATCAGCTTTACAGAATCCTGGGGCTCAGGACATCACACTGCTGCCCAGCTCCCCATTTCTGTCTTATATAGTCCAGAATCCCTGTTAGGGAATGGTGCTGCCCACAGTGGACAAGTTTTCCCAACTCGATTAAGCTAGTCAGGATAGTCCCCATAGGCATAGCAAGTAGTGGGTCTTCCAGGTGAGTCTAGATTCTATCAAAGTGAGGTTACACTGACCATTACACCCCCAGATGCTCTATAGATCTTTAGGAAGGCAATCTCCAGGAAGTTAAGTGTTTAACTTCCTATTTATCTCCTGTTACAACTATTCTTTCTTATTTGATCATGTATTAGATACAGAAGAAATTAAGCCAGTATCATGGAATACATCTATAAACCCAACGCTTGTTGGTGGAAGTCCAAGACAGAGAATCACATGTGTGAGGATAACATGCATATCAAGACCCTGACTCAGAAAATCAGAGGGTACAAGAAGGAGAGCGATGGGAAGGAAGTGGGAGGGGGGACAAATAGGGACCATCAAGTTCCTCAGAGAAGGCAGAACTGAACCTGAAGATACTCTACTCCTTCCCTACTGAACCTGAAGATACTCTACTCCTTCCCTACTGAACCTGAAGATACTCTACTCCTTCCCTGCTGTGATTTTCTTTAAACTTTAAGATTGTGGCACTGACCACATTGCCAAGATCTCTATCCCAGAATGGATGGCAGGATGCTGCTCACACACCAGCCCCTCTATCAGCCATCAGCTCTTCCTTTCTGCCTACTCTGTGGTCCCTCCTGAGCAAGCACCCTGGGTTCCTGTCTTGTGACAGAGCTGGTTGTGCAAGTCACAGAGTGTGGCCAAGACACCTCTGTCTACACAGGGACAAGGACTAATGGAGAAGATGTTTCTCCTACTGACTATCTTTGAAGTCTAGGCCATGGCCAGCAAGGCCATTGAATAGGGTGACCCAGGCAGGGCTTCTTTCTCTTGCTTTCATCACTAGAAAAGTAATAACGCAGCCGCTACCATCTCCAATGGCCCTAACTCTCTCCTGCCTCTGCTTCCTACACTCACCTGTGGCCCCTGAGGTCCTGCACGAGCAAGACTCTAGGAACTTCCAAATCTCATAGGCCTGACTGGAGCTGTCTTGTGTTCTCAGGAGTATAGATTCCTTGCTCCCCTCCACATTCAGAGCTCATGAGGGCTGGCTCTTCTTAATTATTTTCACATCCCTGTGCAAGCCTTGGCTAGGGACATGTCTACACTAATCTCCAGTCCAGCACTGCAGATATCGGGCATAGTGGAGCATGTCTGTAATCCCAGAGGCAGAGGCAGGAGGATCAGAAGTTTCAGATCATCCTTAGCTACATAGAGAGTTTGAGACCAGCCTCAGCTTCATAAAACACCGTCTTTAAAAAATAAATGTTGTCCATGGGCTGGCACCTTGGAGCCCATTCCCTGCAGGGGAACACCTAACTGATTTTGGGATGAGTAAATCAGACTTGCCTAAAGTGAATGTGCCATGCTGAGCTGACCTACCTTGGGACTGCTTGTCCTTTTGGGGCAGGGGATGGGTGGATAGGGACGGGCGAGGCTGAGGGATGACTGGGAGGAATTAGAAGGAGGAAAGGGAATGGGAGTAGAGGGATACATACATAAAATGACATTTTTAATAATAATAATAATAATAATAATAATAAATAAATAAAAAAGTGTCAAATTCTTCATCTTATTAATAAGGTCAAAGATTAGTTGATCTCCTGGAGGAGACGCTTATTTTCTGAATTAAACCTAGGGTCTTGCATGCAACCTGTAGGCACCCTGCCACAGCGCTGTACCTTAGACCTCAAGAATTCATCACTGTTTCCCTGTGATGGCATCTGATGGACTAAACGCACATATTTTTAACTAATTGACCCACCTTGAATACACAATCCCCTGGTTTTTAGTAAAATTTACAGTTGTCCAGTGACCGCCACATTCTAAATTGAGGTTTCCTTCTATCAGGCAATCCCTTCACAGACACAGCCACCAAGTGGGCTAGGCTGCCTGGCCAGCAAGTCCCAGGACTGAGATCACAGGCATATGCATCCTACCCAGCTTTGTTACATGGTTCTGGGGATCAAGCTCAGGTCCTCATGCTCCTTAGGTAAATGCTTTTCTTACTGAGCTATCTCCAAAGCCTGGAGACTGTGTTCAAGGTCATCCTTAGGTACATGGAGTGTTCAGAGCCAGCCTGGGCTACATGAAGCCGTGCCTCAAAAGAAAAAAGGAAGGAGGGAGGGAGAGAGGGAGGGAGGGAGGGAGGGAGGGAGGGGAGGGAGGGAGGAAACTGCTAAGCCATAGCAGAAAGCCAGCACCCCTGCCGTTCTCTTTTGTCTGTGTGAGGATTCCAACTTCCTTTACTGCTCCAGGACTGTGTATGATCCAGGTGTGTTTGTTTTGGTTTGGGTTTTGAGACAGAGTTCCTTGTAGCTCAAGCTAGCCAGGCTTGAACTTGCTGTGTAGCAGAGGATGACCTCGAACTCCTGATCCTACTGCCTCCGCCTCCTGGCATATGCCATCAGCCATTGTACCCAATAGTTGTCTTTGTTTATTTTTAAAAATTGTAAATTACATTTTAAAATTGGAAACGGAGCTTGAGGGCAGGTCAGGTGTCACCGTCTCCCATGTATAAAAGACAGCAACATTCAGGAGTCAGATCTCTTTCCACCATGTGGGCCCCAGGGATGGAACTCAAGTCCTCAGACTTTGTAGCTTTATCAAATGAGCCATCCTGTCACATTGGTTGTCTGCTTTTAAAAAGTCATCCCAAGCCGTGGGACGTCTTTCTCATTGAGATTTTAATTTTGCTTTCTCTGATGACAAATGGTGTTGAGTGTCTTTTGCTGTATTCACTGACTATTTGTTTATCTTGTTTGGTGAAATATTTATTAAAGCCCTTTTCATGTTTTGTTTTTAATTGACTTATTTGTCTTGCTGTTGAGTCACGGGAGTCTGATATTTTTTTTTTTCTACCAAAACTACAATCTCATAATTGCTTTGGGGAGCGGAGAGGAGTTTATTTTTTGGAAAACCAGATTTGTGTTTAAATCTTGGCTTGGCCATTTTGAGGATGTAGGGTTCCCTGAAAGTCTCTTTAGTTCTTGGTTCTTGTCTTTCATTCCGCGGAGCAGGGTAAGGATGTTCTGGAAAGAGAATGAAATCTGACAATTTCAAAGACACAAGTGAAGTGTCCTGATTTGCTCAGCTTTTGTTTGCAGAAATGTTTAGGGGAATTGTACTGACAGGGGCTGGGGACAGGGAACAGGGAAAGAGCAGAGTCCCTTTCCTTGCCTGGCTAGCCCATGAGACAGGAGGCAGAGAACACACAGCATCAAAATAGAAAGAATAAACGATCATGTATCAGGAGAAGATGACAAGGTGTAAGGGCAGAGGTGTGTGGCCTTCTGGACCAGGTTCTTAGAAGGTTCTAGAATGCAGGAGCCCATCTGGGTGTAACCATAAGTCCAAACTGACAGAGACTTAAAACCACACTGAAGTTTATTAGGCTACCCCCCCCTAGTGTGTGTGTTTGATACCTCTATAGGCCAGAAGAGGGTGTCAGATCCCCCTAGAACTGAGGAACCCCTGGGCAGTTATAGGAGCTATAGTGAGCCATTCAACATAGGAACTGGGAGCCCAACCCAGGTCCTCTGGAAGAAGAGTCAATGCTCTTTAACCAGTGAGCCATCTCTCCAGCCCCTCCCAAGTTCTTCTTGTCTCACATATCACCAGAGCTCAGCTTCTCCAAGTTGTGCCTCCTAGGAGCACCTACTCTGTCTCACCACCTTTCCCTCAGTGTAGGCTGCCAGAAGGATAAATTGAAAGCAGTCCCAGGCCTTCCCTTCAGGAGAAACCTGAAGACACTCACACACCTCCCCTCCACACGTCACTGGCCAGCGATTACTGGAAAGGCATGCCTTGGTTTAGGGCAGGGTGAGCAGACTTCACGATGCCTCTTAGCTGTTTGTACAGCTAACACTCAAGGGTTCTATTGTTTCTGGTCAGAGGGGTGGGGGCTAGGGAGTGGCTCAGTGGTTAAGAGCACATACTGCTCTTGCAGAGAGCTTGGGTTCAGTTCCCAGCACCCATGTTGGGGAGGTCACAACTGCCTGTAACTCCAGCCCCACAGGATCTAAACTCTCTAGCTTTGGGAGCACCTTCATACAGAGACACACACACTATACCTTTAAAAAACAGAGGGAGAATGTATCATGTTTCTGCCAATGGTGGTCAAGGAAGCCTTCTCGAAGAAGGAGCTATTGAATGAATGTCCAAGTTAAGCGAAGGAGGGGGAGTCATACAAGTTTCTGAAGGAAGAGCTTTCTCAACAGAAAGCAGCAAGCATTCGAATGTCCATGAAGCAAGTTTGGGGCATTGGAGGGGAAGCCAGGTCCGGTGATGCCTGTGTTTCCATAAGGTGATGGGTTGATTCACTGATGTGCTAGGAGCTCAGGCTCTAGTCATACCTATTCATGGACTCCGCCTGGACAGATGCACACAGGCACCCTTGCCCTGTCCCCTGGCCTAAGCTGCTGCGGTTTCATCATACATAAGACATCCAGCAGGGGTTCGGCATGTCACATCCAAATAGTACAACCCTATCATCTTCAAAGCACCGCACACTTTTCCTTTGTGGCGCCTGGGCTCCTGGGACTGCTTTGTGTAGTGAAGGCATTTTTTTTTCCTTCAGCCCTAGGGTAAACTGGTACCTTCCAGCCTGTCATTGCTCCCACAGGGGAAGCTGCAGTGTTCTGAAACCCTTCAGAGATGCCTTGGGAATCCCTGTGGCCTATTCCTGAGGCTCATATCCCCACAGGGAGCCTTACCCTGGGAGGTACTCCAAAAGCAGCTGGGGCCCAGCTTTGCCTGCAAGTCTTGCTTCCCTGAAGGCATCCCTGACCCTCCATCCACAGGTCCCGTGCTGGCAAAGACAGCTGTGAACACAACCCAACACAGAATCCTAAGCTTACTTAAGACATTGCGAGGATTCTTTTCTTAGTTTTATTTTTTAATTTAATCATGCGGTTCTCAAGCCTGAACTCTGTTAATGACATGTCATGCTGTGATGTCAGAAGGTTAGAGGTGTCTGCTGGGAGACTGCTCAGCTGCACAGTCAAGAGAGAGGGGCCAAGAACCAGGCTGCCTGAGCACACATCCCAGCCTGGCTTTGTCCCATTGGGCCAGGGTCTTGGCTCCTGCAGCTCCTGTGTCTTCCTCTGCTCTAAGCACAAAGGATTCTGGGAGATTAAGGGCTTGGGATACCTAGCACAGATGTTCAGCCTTAGAGAACTGTGCTATTCTACCAATGAGCTCTTTTAAGGCTAATCCTGCCACAGCCTCTCCCATGGCCCATGAAAGTCAGGGGAACCAGCAAGGTCTCCCTGTGTGACATCATCATGCATCCCAGTGGTTTAACCACCTTCCACCTTCATCCATTCCCATATTTGTTCTCTTGTTGTACTGTCCAGACACTTAATATTTCTTGCCATATTACTCACACTCCCAGCCAGGTGTGGCAGTGTAGGTGAGTCACCTCAACCCTGGACGGGTAAAGGTAGAAAAAAAAAAAAGAGTTCCTTTATGCCAACCTTAGTTGCCCAGTTAGACTTTGTTTAATGCCTACCACAGGGTCCTTGCACATCCATCTAAGAGGGAGCCACTAAGTGGTAGAGCACTTGCCTAGCATGGATGAGGGATTAGATTTGATCCCCAGCAAAACAAAATAACAATAAAGAATAAGACATGTCACATAAAAATGGAGATGCCAGTCAATCTCTGCTAGAGTTGGATGCTGTGGTGTGTCCTACAGGCTAGGTCAGGCCCTGCAAGGTTAAGACTAGGTGCTCCTCCAGCTATGTGGGTGTTTGAGCTGCCAGCTCACAGATGAGCCAGTTCTTAGGCTCCTGTTTAGTTTGGAAAGGCCCTTGCTCTTGGTCTAGCTGGGAACCACTCTGCAGGGCTGTCCCAGAACCACTGCCCCCAGGGAACTTTAAGAAGTCAGAGTTGGCTCATCCTTCTTCCAAGGTCTGGCTCCTCTTCTCTTGGCTTGAAACAAAAGGTATTTTCCAGAAAATTCTACTTATCCCACAGTGGAAATTAAATTATAAAGGCATTGTGTCCAATGGCTCACTCTTGCAAGAAGGCAGAGTCAGGTCTAAATCCAGGTTCTCTGGCCTCTGAGGCTAAACAAAACCCCACTGGAAGCTCCTATTTTGTCTTTCTCTCTAGAGCATAATTGCGAAGTCTACTTGAAGTCCTTCCCTCAGGGGAACAGGCCTCTGATGAAGGGCTGGTTGTGCCTGGGCTGCAGAGCTCCACAAAGGCTAGACCCAAATCCATTTCACTTATAAGTATCTTTGTGACCAGAGAATAGCACTCAGCACATATGGTGAATGGGTCCACAAATAGTTTAATGGATAGATGGATGGATGGATAGATAGATAGATAGATAGATAGATAGATAGATAGATAGATAGATGAATGGGTGGATGGGTGGATAATAGATGGATGAATGCATGCATGCATATATGATGGATGAATGTATGGGTAGGTAGATGATGGATGGATAGATGTGTGGGTGGGTGAATGATAGATGAATGGACAAATGGATGGATGATTGCATGGATGAATGGATAGATGGATGAGTGGGTGGGTGGATAGTTGGATGAACAGATGGTTAGATAACTGAATAGATGATTGAATGAATAGATGAGTGGATGGACAGATGGACAGATGGACAGATGGATAGATAATCGATAGATGGATGGATGGTTATGTGGAAAAATGAATGGACATATGGACAGACAGATGGATGAATGGATAGTTGGACAGGCAGATGGATTGATGGATGAATGAGTGCTATATCTGTGCTACACACATGGTTCCAGAGAGCAAAGGTGTTATCTACCCTGTATCCTCAGAGTTCTGCAAATATATGCAGGGAAGTCATCAAACACTCACTGAACTGAAACTAACCACCTTTGTGTTCCCAGCTACTGCATGGGTCTGCTTTCACAGATAGCAGGGTGATAGCAGCCTCCCTGAGTTCATTCCTTCCCTATTCTGTTCTTTATTCTCTTCACACAACACTTCCATCTTCACATACTGCTTTGGGGACTTCGTGTTCTTGATGGCCTTGTGTAGACAAGTCTTCTGTCTTTCCACTCTGGGCCGATTTGGGGGCCCTCTTCTTGCACTCCACTGTGTGTTCATGTCACTGAACCTCTACATCTCGCTTCTTTTCCTTCTGAAGGCCTAACTAAACCACTGACCTTGTGAGGATGGAAATTCTATCATATTCATTACTATAGACACACAGAAGTGCACAAGTGTACGTCCTCACCTTCAGGTGTGTGTGTGTGTGTATAGTGTGTGTTTGGATTAGTAGGTGTGCATGCCTGTGTGTGCATATGTGGAGGCCAGAGATCTTTCTCCGCTGCTCTCCACCTTATTTTTAAGGACAAAATCTCAATGAAACTGATGTTCTCTGATTGATAAAACCAACTGGTCCTTGGGCTCCAATAGTCATCTGTCTTTTCTTCTTCTCAATTACAATTTGGGGTGACAAATGTGTGCTGCCATGCTCTGCTATTTATGTGGACATTAGGAATCTGAACTCGGGTCCTCATGTTTCAATGGCAGACACTTTACCAGCTAAGTTATCTTGCTAGCCCTAAAGGGTACCTTAATGTCGCTCCTGGATATCTCTGACACAGTGGCGTAAAACAGACAAACACATGCCTGAAGAATCCCCAGGGACACACAGCAGGTCTTCACTGTAGTCATGATGAGGTCCTGATTTCCTGAGCATCCATCTGGGGGTCTTTTGGTCACCCCCAACACACACACACACACACACACACACACACACACACACACACACTACTTTTCTCTCTTTACTTTCACCAGAGCTGGACTTTGAACCCAGGAACATGTGTGTGTTAGGCAAGTGTTCTAACCACTGAGATACACTCAAGATCCACTTTATTTTAGGTGACAATCCACCAGACCTGAAAACATCCAATTCTCCCATCATCACATGCACAAGTGTGCACGCGCACACACGCATGCGGAGTCCTCTTTCCCTTTTCTTTTATGAACAGTGCCCATACACACCCCACCCACCATTGTGTTGACCGAGTCCATATTCACAGCTGAGTCCACAGGAACTCATCACTGATCCATTGGCTTACAGATAGAAACTGCTGCCAACATGGCAAGAATGGACACAACAGTCTCAAAGGTGAGTAGCAGGATCAGTATTTAGACTGGGGAACTCCCACCCGGCTATACTGCTGCTCCTTAGCCCCCAACATGACTGTTCTATCTGTACAGATGACAGAAACATCCCCCACCCAGCCTCCCTCTGCCCTCCCCCATCCCACGAGACAAAAGGACATTGAGTGACTGGAAGGTTCCAGAAAAGCCATCTGGCCCAGTGACAACCTCCAGCCAAGACAGCAAGAAAAACTGGTTCTACAGGCTGCTGTGGCTGGCCACCGTCCTGTCCAGCCTTCTTAGCTCAGTCACAGAGGGCAAGGGCCAGGTTTCCAGGCTTGAGGGGCTACAGGTTAGCTGGAGTTCAGTCCGTGTGTTGTAGAAAGGCCACAGACCTCACACATCTAGGTTTTCTTCTTTTTACTCCATATCATTTAGCTCTTTGGAGCCTCAGTTTCCCTATCTAAGAGTAATCCTAGCATATGGCCCTGAGAATTGCTGTTCAGAATTGAGAGAGGCAGGAAGCACAAAGCCTGGCTGTGATTTTCTTATTTGCGATAATAACTTTTATTTTTTTTGCAGTACTCAAAAAGAGCAGATTCTAGAATCGGGAGATCAGTGTAGCCCCTTATGGAAACTGTCACAGAGGAGCAGAACCAGGGGCCCCAGTGGCAGAAAGCCTGGGCACCTTCCTGGGATTGCCCACCACTGTCCCTGGCAGACTCCTGCTGCAGGGTATGTAGGCAAGAAGGGAACAGCCAACTCCCCATTCACCTTACAGATTGGTGACTTACAGGACAAAAGTCTCTCCTGGCAAAGGACAGATCTTGAGTTTGGAGACTTTCAGCCTTCAAATCTCCTCAACTTTCCTAGGAGTACTTGGCTTTACTGTCTTTTAGAGTGTGTGTGTGTGCAGTGTGTGTGTGGCGTAAGTGTGTGTGTGTGGTGTGTGTGCTGCGTGTGTGTGGTGTATGGTTTTGTGGTGTGTGTGTGTGTGTGCTGTGTGTGTGTGGTGTATAGTGTGTGTGGTATGGTGTGGTGTGGTGTGGTGTGGTGTGCATGTGTGTGTGTGTGTGTGTGTGTGTGTGTGTAAGCCATCAGTCAACTTCCGGTATAGTTTCTTGGGAGCTATCCCCCATGATTTTTGAGTCAGTGTCTCACTGGAATCTGGGGCTCACTGAGTAGGCAAGTTCGACATCTTCCTGCCTCAGCTTTCCCACTGCCAGGGATACAGGTAGATGCCACCACACCCAGTTTTAAATAGATGCTGGGGATCAAAGCCAGGTCCTCACCCCACAGGGCAAGCACATCCCTAGCCACTGTCCCCTTGCCACTCTGCTTTGCTTTGAGCCTCCTCTCTGTCATCCAACTCTGCCTTGCCCTCGCGCCCCAAAATGGCTTTTAAAAAGAATTCACTGCTGAACTCAGAGACCCGAGCAAGCTCAGCCTTTCAAGTTCTCCCTCCTTGCCACAGACACTCGCTGCTTCAGCCGCTGCTACTCTGGCTCCTACCTTAGAAACTTCAGGCAATCTGGGCCCCTCCCAAGATGTCTTCCCTCCCTGATCTCTGGGCAGAACAGTCTCCCAGAGTCAGGGCCAGGTGTGACCTTTGTCTGAGACCCTCCCACCCTTTTTCTGAGTGCTGGCTCTGGGGACACAGGCTCATAGCCTTTCAGAAACTAAAGGGATCATAGATCTCTATCCTGGGCTCTTCACGTCCACAGCCAGGGTGATTGTTACAGAGCTCTTGGCCTGGTCTCAATCCTCATTTCTTTATTCAGCAAACATTCTAGGTCCTGCCTGTGGGCGTGGCCTGCCTGACTCTGTCACCTTCCTCTGCCTGCCTCTGTCTCAGCTCCTCCTGGGGAAGGCACCTGAAAGATGAGTCCCACAGAAAGATAGAAATTTGCATGAAGCCCAGCTCCTCCCCCTCTTGGGTAGGAATCAGGCATCTCTTTGCTCCCCGATCTTTCCCTTTTGTAAGGCTAGGGAGAGCCTATCTAGAGGATGGGTCAGAGAGCAAGAGGCAGGTCCATCCTAGAGCATATGAGGACATGAAGACCTCCTACAAGCTAGGCCTGTGGGGTCCTAGAGCAACGGTCCTGGCAGACACACTGACTTGGCACAAGCCAGCCCTTTGGGCTCTGCTCTCTCAGCAGCAGTACCAGGGTTGGGCTGTCTGAGGTTCCTCCAGCTTGGAGAAGCTTTGACTCTGAGGATAGCCAATTGCCTAGAATCTGTGGCAAGTGGATAGGCTGGCAGGCTGGTCACCCCCTGAGCTCTTCTAAAGTGATATCACAGTTAGAAACCATGATCTTGGAAGACACGGTGTGCATCTGCTTCCACTTAGATGGCCATGAGAGGGAACCACTAAGCAGACAGCGGCAAGCACAAGCTGGGATGCCATCCTTTAGGTACAGAACTTGAACCCATTAGGACTTGGGTTCCCCTGAGGCAGTGTTTAGGGGCTGAATAAGGATCATGGTTTAAACTATCTCCTTTCCACATGGAGATGTCACTTCTCTGGTCTCCTTCCAACTCTTGGTGGTTGCTGAGGAGACCACCAGACATGGTATTTATCTGGAATGTTCCAAACAAAAGAATTTGGTTCTCTCTCTCTCTCTCTCTCTCTCTCTCTCTCTCTCTCTCTGTGTGTGTGTGTGTGTGTGTGTGTGTGCATTCTGACATGTGTGCACATGTGTGTGGAGGCCAGAAGTTGGCATCTGGTATCTTTCTCAAGTGCTCGCCATCATAGTTTTGGAGACATGGCCTCTCACTGAACCTGAACCTAGAGCTCACTGGTTAGCTACACTGGCCAGCCAGAGATTCTCCTGTCTTCCCCTCCCTGGTACTAAGATTGAAGGTGTTCACCAATGGCCTTTGCTTTCTACATGGGTTCTGGGGACCAGACTCAGAGCATCAGGAGCATTTCACAGGCCGGGTTGTCTCCTCTAATGCATCCCATGGTTCTTATCTCCCATCTTTCTTGCTGAAAGTGCCACTGTTTGCCTGGTTCCAAGTCATCCCACGCAGTCAGAAATTAATTCTGATCACTTCTATAAGGGCCCAATAACCCCACTTATTCCTCAGAGCCTTTGTACAGACTTGGATTAGAAGGGCCTCATGCATCCCTTAAAACTCAGCTCCCATAGCACCACACCTCTACCCCACAGCATTTCATATCAATCCAGAAGCTTCTGCAAGCTGTAAATTGGATGCCTCAGTGGCTAAGTCAACATCAGGCTATTTTCAAGGTGGTTTCTGGAGTAGGGATGCAGTGGGTGGGTGAGGGGCACTAACCTGTTACCAGAGGAGAGACAGAAAGGAAAACAATGGTCCCTGTCTTCACAGACTCAGCCATCTGGTCACTTCTGCTTGCCCTTCTCAGGCTGCGTCTCAGCCAAATGTCTCTCGGCCAGCTGCAAAGGAGCCTGGGAAATAAAATTTTTCTGGTTGTCTAGGAAAATCCAATCGAACCACAACTGAATAGACCCTTGTTCTGAGTTTGTTAGAGGTCTGTCATAAGTATTAACCAACAAAGAATGGGAAGACCTATGCTCAGTGTCTGGCACATAGTAGGTGTTCAACAAAGCTGACAGCTCTCTTTGACTTCCTCCATCCCCAGTACCAGATCCCCAAGGGATCAGGCCCCTCACTAGCCTGCTGCCTCTTGGCTGAATGCAGGGTTCTGCAGTTTGGCACAGGCCCTGGCTCTAGGCTGTTCCCCAGAAGCCCTTGTCTCTCTCTTACTCTTCCCAGTCTTAGCTGGCACCACCCTCTCTATCTTCTGCCCCCTGCACCTTCTCTCTGTAAAATATTGGTGTATAATGGACGGGAGCAGCTCTGGTGGGCCAAGCTGTGCTATATGAACATCATGAATAGTGCAGAAAGTCTTTGCCTGTCTAGCTGTTGATTCCTCCCTGACACCTCCCCCATAGGATGCAGGAGCCCAAAAGGCACAGTATCCTTAACTCACTATAGCAGCAACAGTTAGAAGCAAGTCCACCGGCCCATTTCAGAGATGAAGCAATAGAGGCCCAGGGGTGACAATGCAGTGCTTTTAAAGTTATTTGGTCTTTTTCTATTTTTTGCAGAAAGAAAACCCAAAATTCCTATTTCAAACTGGCATCCTTCTCCGGACATGATCCAACACAGATTGCTCAAGAGCTCATTTTGTGCCTACCTTTAGCACAGGGCTGGAGCTTTCCAGAATTGCTCCAAAATCTTCTATGTGCATTGCATCTTTCCAGCCATGTCCCAACCCCAAAGGACATTCTCAGAGTGGCTGGGAGCAGGGTCTAAGTGGAGAACTCCTGCCCTGGTGTGAGGCCCTAATGACATAACTGAGTTTCAAGCTTGGATTTTGCAAATGTGAGCGTTGTATAGCAGAGATCTGGGGAGGGGCCCCATGAGTAGAGAAATGGCCCGTGTGGTGGCAGAGACAATGGGACAGTAAACAGATGAGCTTGGCTGAAGCAGAACGGGTGTTTGGAGACAGTGACAAATGAGGCCAGGACATCACAGAGACTGGGGAGAATGGGCCAGCTATTTAGATTTAATTGGAGAGGCTTTGAGGAGCCCCAGGACATTCTATAGCTAGCTTGTGGGGGGGGGGCATCTGGGAGGACAGACAGGCAGAAGCTCTCTCTGCAGCAGACCAGCATGGCAAGGCTGGAGGCCTCAGGGATACTGTAGAGAAAGAACAGAAACTGGACTGGGTGTGGCAGACAGCCTATGCCTTAACAAGGCAGATTCAGCCACCTGCTCCTGGTAAGCCAAATAAAGCAGCCATTAATAGGAAAAACAGAAAACAGAGACTTATTCAAGATGGCCACGTTACGAAGAAGGACAAAGATATTCAATAACATCCCCAAGTCTATCTTTGGGATCCAGATGTCTTTCTTAGCAGAGGTCATGGTTATGCATATCTGAGGAGTCCAGGTCAAGCTGTGGTCCCGCCACCAATGATGCATTGTTGCCTCTTCTGTAAGGCAGTCTGAAAAACTACAAACTCTTTCCAGGAAGAAAACTTCCCTCTCTAGCTGGTCCAAGCTTTAGGCTCTCTTCTCCCAGCCTGAGATTCCAAGAAAGTCCAGGATCTACTGTTTTAATAGTTTGGTGGCCAAAGTGAGAACACAGTGTCTCCTTAGACCATCTCTGTCCCTGTTAGAGGTTACAAGGCCAAGATACCAGGATGAGGCAACTCTTCTGGGCACAGGTCAGTAGCTCTGGAAGGTTCAGGACTTGCTTACTACGTCTGCCAATTCTTTACTGTGCAACTCTGGGCAAACAATCTTCCCATCATCTGTGTCTGAGTTTGTTCTTTTAAAACACAAATAATCCTGCCTTCTGGGCAAGTGCAAAGATTCATGGAAGAAAATGCATATGAAGCTTTGCCCAGGACACCTGCAAGTACAAGACTGGGCACAGCTTCTCTGACCCATCACCTGCCTGAGGCCACTTATCTATTGCCTGCTTAGCACCCTGTGAGCCATCTCAGCTACACCAGCCTGTTTCCTGAAAAGCAGCTCCATGAAAAGGGGAACATCACACCTATTCGAGCAATAGAGAAACTGTAAATGGACAAATCTCTCCCATCCACTTTCCCGAATAACCATTCAGAGGCTTATATTAATTATAAAAGTTTGGCCAGTAGCTCAGGCATATTACTCACTAGCTCTTACACTTAAACTGACTCATTTCTATTAATCTGTGTATCACCATATGACCTATAGCTTACCAGTTATTTCACATCTTGCTACTTGGGTGGCTTGTAGTGTCTTCCCCAACTCTGCCCTTCTCCTTGTATCTCTATTTGGTTTTCCCTCTCAACCATATTCTGCCTGGCTATTGGCCAAAACAACTTTATCAACCAATGAGAGCAACATATATTCACAACATACAGAAAAACATCTCACAGCAAGAAACACTGAGGCACAGGGAACACTTTCAGCACCATCAGCAGTTAATGATCTGGGGCACTGGGGCTGGAAATAGGTCAGTGGGCAGAGTATTTATCTAGCATGCAGGAAGTCCGAGGTTTGATCTCCAGCACCTCATAAGCAATACCTGGGAGGTAGCAACAGACAAACTACAAATTTAAGGCCATCCTTTACTGTTTAGTCATTTTGAGACCAGCATGGGCTATATAACATCAAGTCTAGAAAGGTTGGGGGGAGGGGGAGGGGAGAGAAGCAAAAGGAAGGGGAAAAATGGAGCTGGAAAGATGAGTCTGTGGTTAAGAGTACTGGCTGCTTTCTGGGGACCTGAATTCAGTTTCCAGCATCCACATCTGGCAGCTCATAGCCATCTGCTGCTCCATCTTCAAGGGCTTCAACATTTTGGGCCTCTAAATGTACCTGAACTCACATGCACATACAAGCACATGCATCTAGACATAGTTAAAAATAATAAAAATAGGGGCTGGAGTAACGGCTCAATGGTTTAGAACACTGGCTGATTTTCCAAAAGATGGAGATTTGGTTCCTGGCATCCAAGGGCAGCTCACAGCAGTCTGTAATTCAAGTTCAGGTGATTCACTGCCCTCTTCTGGCTCCCACAGTCGCCAGACATTCACATGCTTGTGATACATACACATACATGTGGAGAAAACACCCACGTACTTTAAATAATTTAGAGGTTGTAAGAATAAATAAATCTAAAAGGAAATAGACAAAAACTCAAGTATCAGGGCGCCACTGACTCAGGATGAGAGACAACAGAAATTTTTGAGGGATGGTAGTCAATGAGGGGTAAGAGCTTGTTAGGTAAGCCAACTTAAGACAGGCACAGTCCAGTTGCTGACATGGGGTCAACAAGGTCAGGGCAAAGAACTCTGACTTCAGCTGAGCACCCAGGTAATAAAATAAAAAGGGTGGCTATGTAGTAGGATAGCCCCATAGGGTAAAGAAAACTGGCTCAAACTAGTTGCCAAAGTATGCATATAACATACTTCTTTATAAGCCAACCTGAAGTCTGCCTGAGGGTCTAGCAACAGGGGCTGTTCAGAGTTCCTGATTGTGTCAGCCAATGAGGGTTGACCATGCAATATCATTGGATCAGGATGTAGCCTGGGTGCTGGGAGGAGGGTATATAAGGTTCTCCCCATTGCTGAATAAAGGAGTCTGCCGTTTGCTTTTTACCTGAACCCTGGTGTCTGCCATTGACACTGTGCCTTCTACCTCCCCCACCAGGAAGCCATTAGGACCCCGGACAGAAGCTATACCCATTCAATGTGTACAAGTGAATGTGGATATGAGACTGACAGAGGGTACAAGTGTGTGGGTACATGAGTGTGTGATGGTGTAGCAGTGAGAATTGAGATGGTTCACAGAAAATGTGTGTATGAGAACAGTTGTGTGTGATTGTACATATGATTGTGTGTGGGAGAGTGTCAGTATGAGGGAGGACTGGGTGTGTGCATGTATATGTAAGTGTATGAGAGCATGATTTTGTGGGAGTACATGAGTGTATCAGAGTATGTCAGTAGTGGCTGTGACGCTGTGGCTAAATAGTGTGATATGAGTGTGTAAGATTGTGTAAGTGTAAATGTATGCTTTTATGTAGTTCTGTGAGAGTAGGTGTATGGTTGAGTATGAGAACTTGTGGAGAGAAAGTGGCTGTCACTATGCATTTGTAAATTCATGTCACAGTGTGTGTATGTGCATGAGATTGTGTTTATATATACCTGAGAGTGTGTATATGAATATATATAAATGTGAATTTGTGTGTATGTAATGCTCTGAATATATATCACTGTGGCTATGTGCTAGCATTTGAATGTGTATGTAAATGTGTAATATGCATATGCAAGAGTGTGTGTTAATGTGACTGCAATCATTTGTGAGTGAGTTTGAGACTGTGTATTGTGAGTGTGATTGTTTGACAATGGGTTTCAATGTGAGTATATGTGTGAATATGTGTGTATTTGAAGGTGTTTGTATAAATACGGACATATGTTTGCGAGTATGTGTATGAAGGTATATGTGAGTGTATGGTTGCAATTTGTGAGTATGTTTGTGAGGATATTTATAAATATCTGTGAGTGTGATTCAGTAAGCACTCATGTGATGTGGGAATGTCTTCCTGTATGCTGTGAAATAAAAGAACTGTTTTGGAGTTTGGAGTTTTGGAGTTTGTTTGTTTGTTTGTTTGTTTGAGACAGGAATCTCTGTGTAGCCCTGGTTGTGGAAGTAGGTAGAGGAATCAGAGCATGGGGAGGAGAAGGAGGGCACAGTCAGAGAGAGATGCGATCCAGCTGCCCAAGAATCAACATGTAAGATAGCACAGGTGAGCCACGGGCCACGTGGCAGGACAGATGAATGGAAATGGGTTGAATTAAGATGAAAGAGCTAGCTAGCAATGTGCCTGAGCCATAGGCCTAACAGCATGAAGTTAATATAAGCGTCTGAGTCATTTTGGGGGGCCGAAGCAGCAGCAGGCAGGTAGGCACTCTGGGACCACAGGTCTGTATGTCTGGACCTCGTGTTACACTCATGTGCATGTGTATGTGTGAGTACAAATGTGAGGGTAAGTGTGAATGCTGAATGTTTGTATTAGAAATGTTTGTATGAATGTATAAGCATGTGAGTATGAAACATTTGAGTCTTGTTTGTTTGTTTGTTTGTTTGTTTGAGACAGGGATCTCTGTGTAGCCCTGGTTGTCCTGCAGCTCGCTATGTAAACCACATTGGCCTACAAACTCACATAAAACCACCTGTGTTCACCATCACCAACCAACAAATTTGAGTCTTAGTGTGAGTATGTGGATGTGTGACTGAATATGAATTTCTGTGTGGGAATGTTTGAATTTGTGAGGGTTTTTAGAGTATGATTGTGTGAGTGTGTGTTTTGAGACTGTCACACTAAGTGACGGAAGCTGGCTTTGAATTCATCTGCCTCCTTAATGCTAGGATTCCAGGAGTGAACTCTCATACCTGGCCCATTTCAACATCTCAAGCCCCATGTAGGGCGTGTTCAAGGTTCTGAGTTCAGTTCCCAGCACTCAAAACTGATCAGTCAGTAAGCATGGTGGGCAGGCTAGGCAATGCCCAGCAGCCAGGGATCTGTCCTTGCAGACAGAGTACTTGGGGCTCAGCACCTGCGCAGATGAGCTTGTTTGTAAAACACCCCTAGGTGAGTATGGCGACCACCATCACCAACAAAGTGTGCTGGGACGTCGTGAGCGAATAGTAGAGGCCTTCACCAGACTTCCTCCACATCCAGCCCAGCCCGCTGCCTTATTCCAATGCCCGCTAAACCAGATCGCAACTCTGGGCTTCAGTTTTCCCACCGGACAAGCCAGGATCAGCTCATTTCCGACTTTGCACTCCACAGGTGCACACCTTTCCTCATGTGCATGGGCACATGGAAGGAAGCATGCACTTATACAATAAAAGAGTTCATGTTTTCCATCTTCCATGTTTCTCCAGTGTCCCTCCCCTCATTCTTCACACCGACCTGCCTCAGCCCCAGGCACCCCTATTCAGTGTTTCACCTATCAGGGTCACCAGAGTTGGGACCTCCACCTTGGGAAACTGAACCGGCGGATGAAAAGCTGACTACTCAGGATGGGCTTGTGAATCTTTGTAACATCCATCTGAGGGCTCTGCCTTCCCCTGGGGTCACCGTGCGAGTTCTCGGTTTATCCTGCCTGAGCACACAGGAGATCAGATTGGCGGCAGCCAGGCACATCCACAGAAGCCCAATATAGACTTCCAATTATCTTTTAATTTTACTTCTGTCTTTATTTGTTCATTTAAGTTTTCTCTAAACAGAGACTTCAAAGAAAAACTGTAATTTATGGCATTTAGGAAGCATTTGTTCACCGGCAAATGGAATGAGACCTGGGTTGGAGCCTAAGCTAGAATCCTAATACCCTGGAAGAGAGTTGCTACTTCCAGGGACGCCAGAGCCTCCTTTTTTTCTGCCTTCTCTGTATGAATCGTGGCTACTGACTTCCCCTATACACAATGCTCAACCCTGGCTTCCCATCTCCCCCATGCTCTGACCTTCCTGGAGGTCCTCCCCATCCCCGCCCCCTCGAGTAGTCACACACCCCCTCCTTTTGATGACTTTGAGTGACAACCCTATTCCTGCGGCTGCATTCTCTGCTCTGGTCGCCTCTCTATAACAGAGAAACAATATACCCACATTTCAAACGTTCATAAGTAGATTGCTGAGAGGTGGAGACCACCATTTTATGTTCCCCAGAGGGGTCTGTGAGCATCGCCTCTGACCTGACTGAACCTGATTCAGCTGACATTCTCTCCCATGCTAGATCAAGTCCACTAGGTCCAGGTCCACCTGGAATCAATCCTGCAGATGACAGATGCCTTGCTCGGGGCATTTGGATATAATGAAGACTGGGGGGAGAGACTGAGGAAGGAAAACCAGTTTGGAAGGATGGAGAGCTCAGGAAGGTGGCCATGGAAGGCCCAGGGGAGGCGGGGAGCTGGGGTTTGACTGGACCTGGGCAGCGGGAAGATCCCCACCAGCAACAATAAGGAGGCCTGGCCTGCAAGAGTCAACAAGGCTGGGCATGCTAGACAGTGATTGGGATACAACACACAAAGGTAAACTGAGGCTGTGGAATAGAAGGTTATACAGATAAGGGGCTAGGGATCCTAGGAGAACAGGATGGCTCTGGGGGTAAAAGCTTTGTCAAGCCTGGAAAACTGAGTTCACGCATTAGGATTACATGGTTGAAAGAAAGGAAAACAGACCCTAAGGTTAGTCTCTGATCATCACATGCATGCCATGGAATGTATGTACACACACACACACACACACACACACACACACACACACACACACACACAATAACAAAAAGTATAGAGTTTCCCCACGGTCAGAGCCCTCAGAACCATGTTCCTGGGTCCTCAAAATGGACCATATTTTTACCCTCCAGTCAGAAGACAACATTTAAAATGTGGAATGTGTGCAAAGGGCATCCAGACAGCTCAGCCACCTGAGTCCTGGGCATGGATGGAGGGTTATGCAGAGCGGAGCTGGGCCCCAGCTCTTGCTCACTGACTTGGTAACTCCCCTGTAGCTGTGACCTTTGCACCTATCCCTGAGAACTCTTAGAGGACCCTCGTGTGTGTATGTGTGTGTGTGGGGGAATAGGAACAGCTGAGATTCACAGAGCTTTAGCATCAAGGAACTTCATGCATGTTAACTACTACCTGAGGAGGTCATACTCTGTCCCCCAGCACTTTTCAGATAGGGAAACGAAGGCACAGAGAAGTAAAGTTACTTGCCTAAGGTCACACAGCTGGTCAATAGCAAACTTGGGCAATTTGGGTCCAGGGTCCACAGTGCCGATATTAAGGCGGGTACAGATAGGGAGTTGAGGGGTGCCAGTCCTCCATGGGCCCCTTTCCCTATGAGGTTGGCTCATCTTGAAGAAAGGGCTGTGTTCTAGGGTCTCACTTTATCTGGGTGCTAATGCACTGTATTTCCTGGATTGCTTCAGCCAAGCTGGTTTCTCTTCAACTTTTCAGACACTGAGAAGAGCAGAGGCCGTCAAGAGCCTGGTCAGGTGGCTTGGCTGCTGGCCCAAGCTCAGCCTCCCCCACTGCTTCCTTGCTTGGCCAGTTAAATGATGACCCTTCTTTTGAGGTCAGGATCATCCCTACCCACTCAGCACCTCTGGTTTCACCTGCCCTCAGGAACCACCACAAAAGTGCAACCTAAGGATTTGCAAAAGACAGAATAACAGAGCACACACACAAAGACCAACTGCACA
This sequence comes from Phyllotis vaccarum, assembly GCA_033318265.1. Classification (NCBI taxonomy): domain Eukaryota; kingdom Metazoa; phylum Chordata; class Mammalia; order Rodentia; family Cricetidae; genus Phyllotis; species Phyllotis vaccarum. Next base: position 54,742,131 of record JARWLC010000003.1, on the reverse strand, counting down.
TGCTCCCAGGTATCCAGTGACAGCTCTGAGAACTTCCTTCCTCTTCAAATCCCTGCTACACACTACGATCGCCCACCAGCTGTGGCAGGAGGCTGATCTCAAGCTCAACCTCCGGTTAGGATCCCCCCCACACACCAGGAAGAGTAGAAAGAAGCCAGCAGTGACCTTAGCCATCCCTTGCCCCAGTGCCACCTCAGCCAACTCAAAGTCACCTCTGCTCCAGCAACTCAGCTGCCCAGAACCGGCTTGGAAATCCCTCCCACTCCGCAGCAGGATCCAGGAACTTGTCCCTGTTGAGCAATTATTAATCGGATTCTTGGCATACCTCTTTCCCTGGCCAGCATGCTTCCCACCAGAGCAGGAGCAGAGCCCCACGGCTGGCATTTGGATATGCAGCTGAACAGTAAGGTGGTGCTGTCCACAGCTGCGCTGCTCCTGGTAACTGCAGCTTACAAACTCTACAAGTCCAGGCCTGCCCCAGCTGGGCAAGCCGGGAGAAATAACAAGGACCACAAAGCAGAAGATGAAGCTGAGGGCTTGGGGCAAGCTGCCTTCCAGGGGACTCCTCCAGGGCCCCTACCAAGGGGGCCAAGACGAAGGAAGGCCAGCAAGGGGGCTGGAACCCCAGTGGACAGCAGGTTAGAGGACCCAGGAGATTCCTTCCAGCGGGTCACCTCTGGGAAGTCTGTGAGAAAAGACTCAGAAGAGAATGAAGAGAGTGAGGGAGGGCAGAACCCAGACACTCAGCAGGTGCCTCCTCCCTGCAGTGGCAGGGAAGCCAGAACAGCTGTTAGAGGTAAGCCCAGCCCTCCCCACCTCCCTCATCCAAGCTGTGAACCTACAAACTCCGCAGCCAGACTTTCCTCAGGAGTGGGCAGCATCTGTGTGGGTGACAAGCTCTCTCCATGGCCTGATGACAGACCCGCAGAGCTAACAGAATCTAGGGACCCGGTAGCCCCCAACTGTTGCACTGATCCCACAGTGAACAGCAGTGACATGAAGCAGAGCTGGGTCTTCACTCAAGTGACAGGGGTCAGCAAGGGAGAGGCTGGGACCCTCCAGGCTGCTGCAGACATGGGCCTGGCCACGCAGCAGCAGGAAGGAGCCACCAACGCCTACTACACCTTCTCATCTGTGGCCCGGATCCAGATGGAGGAAAATATTATACAGAAAGCAAAGGGACCAGGGCCTGAGCTGAAGGGCAGAGTATATGACTACTTTGTGGAGTCCACATCAAAAGCTGTCTCCAGGCCAGTCCCCTGCACAGCAGCTCTGGTTGATGCTCCATCCTCTGGGCCTAGGCCAGAGCCCCTGGTCGCAGGAGCAGACTCCAGAGGCCAAGCTGATAATACAGAGGGTACAGCTGAAGTAATGTCTCCACCTCCTGTGCCATCTCCTTCTGCACCAAGCTTTAGCAGAAAGGTGAGTCTCCTGCAGATTGCTGAGAACCCAGAGCTCCAACTGCAGCCTGAAGGCTTCAAGGTAGCCTCTCCTGCTCACCTGGACCAGAAAGCCCAGATCAGTTCAGCCTGCAGCCATGAGGAGTCCCATGTACAGCTTGTAGCTGGGACCAATTTCTTCCACATCCAGCTCACCCCCACTTCAGCTCAGGATGTCCACCTGGACTTGGGCAATTGCTATGAGGTGCTGACCTTGGCCAAGAGGCAGGGCCTAGAGGCTTTGAAAGAGGCAGCCTACAAGGTGATGAGTGATAACTATCTCCAGGTCCTCCGCAGCACAGATATCTATGGGGGCCTGAGTGGGGCAGAGCGAGATCTGATCCTCCAGCGACGGTTCCGTGGCCACAAGTGCCTGGTGGTGGCCGATGTGTGTCCCCAGGATGATAATGGCCGCCTCTGTTGCTATGACAATGTGCAGGATGCCTGGCACCCGCTGGCCCAGCTGCCCATGGAGGCCATGTCCCGGGGTTGTGCTGTCTGTACTCTATTCAATTATCTGTTTGTGGTGTCTGGCTGCCAAGGCCCTGGAAGCCAACCCTCCAACCGTGTCTTCTGCTACAACCCCTTGACTGAAATCTGGAGTGAGGTATGCCCATTGAACCAGGCGCGGCCACACTGCCGGCTGGTGGCCCTGGAGGGGCATCTCTATGCCATTGGAGGTGAGTGTCTGAACACAGTGGAGCGTTACGACCCTCGAATGGATCGCTGGACCTTTGCCCCACCACTCCCCAATGACACATTTGCCCTGGCACACACAGCCACAGTGTGCGCCAATGAGATCTTTGTCACTGGGGGCAGCCTGCGCTACTTGCTGCTCAGGTTCTCAAGCCATGAGCAGCGTTGGTGGGCGGGGCCCACAGGAGGCAGCAAGGACCGCACAGCTGAGATGGTGGCCGTCAATGGCTTTCTCTACCGTTTTGACCTCAACCGCAGCCTGGGCATCAGTGTGTACCGGTGTAATGCCAGCACCCGCTTCTGGTATGAGTGTGCCATGTTCCGCTTCCCTTATCCTGATGCCTTCCAGTGCGCTGTGGTAGATGATCTTATCTACTGTGTGGGACGCAGGCGCATGCTCTGCTTCCTGGCTGACCACATCTCGCCCAGGTTTGTGCCTAAGGAATTACAGGGTTTTCCTGATGCACGGGGCACCCTTCTGCCTGCAGTCCTGAGTCTACCTGTCCCTGATGTGCCTCAGACCCCTGTCTAGCAACCCCTCTGCTGTGCTACATTGGGATGCAGTGAAATTCTCTGCCCATCACTCTGGGTAAGAGGCTGGCAGGAACACAGCGATGGGGTGGAAAGTTCTCTCTCCTCCACCATAGGCTACAGGGCTTTGGAGAATTTTTTTTAATTTCCACAGTCCACAGGCCTACTACAACAGTGAAGCCAGGGCCCAGCATTCCAGCACAGCAGGTGTCAGTAACAGTGTGAGTGGCTGACTAGCGCTGTAGAAAGTCAGAATTCCTAGCAGAGGTTAGTACAGGACCCCCACTGAAACTCCTAATCACAGTTTTGGGTGCCAGGGGATACCCATGGACTGCTCAAGCTGCTTAGCTTTCTATGATCCACCACAGACCACCTTCCTAAGCATGGGGGCCTACCTTTGAAACTTCTAGAAGCATCTTGAGCATTGGTAGGAACAACTGAAGGAAGAGGTTTGGGCAGGAGCAAGATGGAGCTCAGGATCCCCTTGAAAGTCAACCAGAATGACTGGCGTGGTTAAAGCTGAGGGCACCCACAAGGACACCTGTTTGCAGAGCCCCTTGACCAGCCTAATTCTCTTTTTTGATTACCTTGAGCTCTGTGTACTGGAAAAAAAGAGAAGCATCCATCTCAGCAAGAGTTCTATTTGAATATTAGTCACTGCACTACCGAGCTCTTGGGAGACGGATACAGATGTGTTCCAGACTCCCTTTTTCCAGACCACTGCCATGGCCTCATCCGCCTGACCACAGCACTCTGCCTACAGGCCAGGACAACCACCACTATTCAGCTCGGCAGCATGGCCTTCTCCGTGTCTGGTAGCCATCTTGTCTTCTTTATCAGATGGGAAGAAATGAGGAGAAGCAGGTCCAGGACAGAGCGAAGGAGGTGGACCACCCTAGTGGACCGTCCAGGCCCTCAATCTTCTACATGCAAGGAGACCCAAATCCAGGGAGAAAGACAGAGAGTCTGGTCCAGCCTTTTACTCTACCATGCCTTTGTTCCATTCTGAGAAAGACAATGATGTTCTTGGAAGCAGCCAGGAACCACGAGGGGTGAGTTGGGGCAGGCCTAACAGGGAAGAACACTCTGGATGCTGTGTCCCTTTAAAGTCCTCCCCAGATCCCACCGATAGCCAAGCAGAACACAAGTGACAATGCAGCTGCCGGAACTGAGACTGGGGGACTTTTTGGAAGATGCAGGATTAGAATGCAGAGTGAGGAGGTTGGCATGGATGTGAGACAAGAACTTTTGTTGGACCACACAAGGCGACTTTGCCTGGCAAGGGCCTGGGAGGAGGAAGCAGTTGAGTGATTCTTGAATTAAAAGCAGAGTAGGAAGGTCTGTCTGGGCCAGGGAGGGGATGTTGCCTTCTACCAAGGCCATGTCAAAACTCAGGTGTCAGCCTCTGAGGAACATTGGGGTGGTGGGAGGGGTGGCTTTAGTAGAGTCAAAGGGTATTGTGTGTACACTGTGTTAAAATGTGTTGATGTAACTGGTGTAATAAAAAGCTGAGCAGCCAATAGCTAGGCAAGAAGTAAAGGCAGAACTTCTAGGCAGAGAAAGAACTCTGGGAAGAGGGCAGATTTGCCAGCCTGATGTGGAGAAAGCAGCATGGACAGCGCAGAAAGATGAGGTAAGGAGGAATGTGACAGAACATAGATGAAAATAAATGGGTTAATTTAAATTACAAAAGCTAGTGGGGCAAGCCTAGGCTAAGGAAGGCCAAGCCTTCATAATTAACAATTAGTTTCTGTGTCATTATTTGTGAGCTGATGGCCCAAAGGAAAAATCTAATTACAGAAGGGGGTATTGGCACAGTGATGCCAGGCCAAGGCAAGGTACTTTTGGAAGATGCCTCTAGATCCCAGGCACAGCAAGTCGAGGTCTGAGGGCAGCTTCTGGCAGTGAGCCAGATGGAAAGCAAGACCCCAGCCAAGCTGAGTAGGGTCTGGAAAAGGTTCTAGGCCCAGGAGAAGAGAGAACACCCTAGGGAAACTTCCAGAATCCCATGGAACCAGACAAGTATTCTAAGGAAGTTGAAAACAAATCACAAACCCTGTGTTCTAGAGCCAGTGAATGGTGAGTGTCATCTTTTATAGAAGAAGGGGATGTTGGGATTGGGCTCTTGTGCCTTCCTTATGCTTATGTGGCAGGCATCAATCAGTTCCTATATCATTTCCTGATGAGCCCTTATAATGACCTCAGAACTGTTCAAAACAGAAACCCAGGGGTCATGGCTGACGGGTCAGAGCTGGCAGGTCATCACTGGCTTGCTGAGGAGCTTGTTTGGGATGTGGAAATTCTTACAATAGAGCCAAGTAACCCAGGGAACGGCAGAGGCACGGTGGTCAGAGTTCACTGGTAAAAGGAACATACACAGGCTGTCTGGGCCGGGTACTGCTCTGTGGCCAGGGGAATAGTTTCAGTAGAGAAAAGCAGGCTGAGAGACCGAGCCCAGAGACACTGAACTCAGCATATGTAACTGCTGAGTTACAAGAGCAAAGTGGTCAAAATGCTCCGTTCTGAGGAGATATCTGAGGAGAAATCCAGGAGATGCACCGAGCAGGAAGGGGAAGGATTTTGCCACAAAAGCTGAGGAATTGGGTCTGTTTTGGAAGAGGACTATCTCAGACTAATGTGGCTTCGTCTCTGCTCCCTAGAAGAGAAGCCAACTTGGTAGCAGGAACCAGAATCACAGGTACCATGTCCATGTCTGCGGCTGGGGGCAGCCCACTGGCATCTGCTTCCGGTGGGTTCAGTGTCTCGGCTTCTCACTTGACTTTGGGGGATAACCTGGGGTCTGCCGATATCTTTGCCTCGGCTTCCGGACTGCCTAAGTGTCAGCTGGCTCTCGGAAGACCAACTGTCCTGCTTTATTCTAACAAGAGTTCGTACTGCTGTGGCAGAGGAAAAATGATGTTTGGGTTACTTTCCACTTTAAGCCAGTCCATGGCCCTTTATAGAAAAATAAATAAAGAGATAGTCGGAAGATAGAGAAATGTATTTTAAAAACCCTCTCAATTCTGCCACCCCAAAACATCTCCCACTGGGGTGCATGTCCCTTAGGTGTCTTTCTTCTGTTTGTGGGTTTTGTTTGGCTTGGTTTTTGCTTGGGTGTGTTTGTGCTGAACACACAATTCTCTTGCTTCCTTTTGCACACGGCATTTTCAGAATAAGCATCTTCCGTGTTATTACAAACCCTTGGCAAACATCATTTCAATAGTCACAGAATATTCCACCGAGTGAATGGATCGCGCTCTATTTAGACATGCTCCCCCCCTCCGTCTGGGCCTGTGGCTTTGTTCCTCCTTGTTGATTTATTTTTCTATCATGAATAAAATGGCCTTTGTTTTCTCTCTCCTCTCTGAGGCCTTCACCACAACCAGAAAAGACATGTCAAGTCCTATCTGGAAGGGCATGGTTGTTGAAACAAACATAGCCTGTAGCATTTACCCAGAACTAGGGCTTCACTCCCTTTGAACCACAGGGCCCTCAGCTGACCTTGGTGATGCCCAGTGAGATAGTCAAAGCAGGCTGGTAGGAGGGTGCAGCCTAGGCATTCTTCATACAGCATTATCAATGAATGACATGGTCAACGTTGCACCGTGTACACAACTCCTCACCACCACAGCTCCATTTACAGGTGAGAAAGTGGGGCTCAGATAGTTTAAGGAAATACCTTCCCTAGAAGCAAAAGATTTTTTATTTCTTGAAAGTGTGCTAGAGGAGCTGAGGATTCAGCTTGGTCAGGTGCTTGCTTAGCTCACATGAGGCCCTGGGTTACTTCTCCAACATTGCATAAACTGGGTGCGGTGGGACCATATCTATCAACTTTGCACTTGGGAGGTGGAAACAAGAGGCTCAGAAATACAAGGTCATCCTTGGCTATATAGTTAAGTTTGAGGCCAGTCTGGCATTCATGAGACCCTGTCTTAAAACTCCAAAGAAACAAGTGTGCTGGCAGCCAGCCACATGTTGGCTAGACACCAGCCCCCCTCTGGGATTTTTCTAACCTCACTTTACCCATGCCCATCAATCATGCTCTGTTTATGAACCTGTAAATCCAAAGAGATTTTCTTCATTCTCTCCATGCCTACATCTATAAACAGGTTTGTCCTCACCAAACTCAAGGGGACTGTTTGAGAACAAGACACTTTCTGTTTAGCCATTAGCCAAGAAACAGCTCCAGAACATTCCCCGGAATCCCCAGTTGTCTTTGAGGGTCCAGCTGGAAGGGTAAGTGTCCACACCCAGTCCATCACACCCATCTCAACCCCTTTGGTCAGTGCCCAGGCCTCTGAGGAGGCCTGTCAATGAACTAAGCTATAAAACTTTCTTGGGTGAAATGTCTGAGGTTTCTTGAGATGAAAGCTAGCTCTATTTTAGAGCATCTGGGTTTCAGACACAGAAGCACCTACTGAGGCAGGGAGGGGAGTCCAGGGCCAATTGGCTTGCCGATTAGTGGTTACCCAAGTCAGAATACTGCCATTTTCCTTGGATGACTTAAAGTTCAGAGGGGCATCAGAAAACTTCAGGCCCCCTGGAAACCCAAAGCTCCAAACAGAGGACACCTTTCCTTTACAAGTTGTGAGTAAACCACTCCTCAAGAAGAGGAAGCACACCCTGTCCGGGAGAGACACAAGCATCCAGAGCTTCCCACCTCTGTCAACCTTACCTGGAAGGGCCCTCTGACTCTGCCCCCCCCCCATTCCCTGAGAGTCCCCTGAACCTGAAGCTCCAGCTAGAAGCAGCCCCTAGGCAGAAGTGAGGCTGCGGCAGAAAGAGAGAGATGAAACCAGGACAGGAGGCACCTTCAGGGAGCCGGTGAACACAAGAAGGACAGCCTGGAGGGAAGAGTCTGCGAACAGCTCCCAGCCTCCGGTCCTTTGAAAAGTGAGAAGCAGGTCAAAATGAAACAAAAATTGAGGAGGTAATCGAGTCTGGGCTGCCTTTTCTGTGTGAAAAGAGATGGAAACACTGGCGTTCTCAGCCCCAGGGCTCTGCAGATGTGAATAGAAATGGAAGCCACCACCCCTCACTGGCAACAAGGTAGGGTATGCGGCTTGGCTACCATCCTCACATCCCAGAGGAAAATGTGAATGGGACAATGCAGCAAAAAAGAATTTAAAAAAAGTCTCTATTTAAACAAGTCAAAGGTCTTTAATCTCAGTGTTTAGGAAATGTAGATGGGAGGGGTAATTCAGGGCCAGCTTGGGCTACATAGCAAGTTTGAGGCTAGCCTGGGCTATATGAGACCTTGTTTTATTTAGGTGTTTTTTAAAAAGCGAAATCGGGTTTAATAAATATATATTGGTATAGAGTCAAGTTCAAGGGTGAAGAGAAGGAAAAAGGTCCACAGGAAGAAATTAAGAGCCACTCAGAGTAAAGGCTTGAGCTTCAGTAAGACTCACACTTCATTGTTTCTGCAGAGTCATATGCGGGTGGTTTCTGCAGGTTGGCAGGGATTTGGGCAGATAGAGTTTGTTGACATAAGCAAGGTCTGATCCGAGATGTCAAGAGACTATCTTGGGGGGAGAGATAAGGCCCTACTCAAAGTTATGCATTCAGGGTGTAAAACTGGGCCATTGCTATTAAAAACAAACAAACAAATAAAAAACAACCTATGTGTGGAAGGAATGCTCTATGTGAGAAAGCCTTCACTGCAAATCCTGTTAAGTAGGTTGGAGCAAGTGTACCTCTCAGACAGTAAGAGGCTTCCGTCACACTCCAAGATACGTGGTTCCTTTTTCTTCCCATATCCCCTTAATTTCTCCGGTCTTTCTATTTTGCCCCAATGTCTCTCCTATCTGAGATTTTGGTCAGGGGATCTTCTGATCTTAAGAATTGCAGAAGGGGGCTGGAGAGATGGCTCGGAGGTTAAGAGCACTGGCTACTCTTCCAGAGGTCCTGAGTTCAATTCCCAGCAACCACATGGTGGCTCACAAACATCTTTCATTCCCAGCAACCACATGGTGGCTCACAAACATCTGCAATGAGAACTGGCGCCCTCTGCTGTTTACAAGCATGTATGTCAACGAAACACTATATACATAATAAATCTTAAAAGAGAGAGAAAATTGCAGAAGGCCAAAGCTTTTTTACTTTCTTTCCGTACTCAAGTAAGTGTAGCCCCTCCGACAGTGTAGCCCCTCCGACCTACCTAGGAATCAGAAGCCTGCAGCCCTGTGATCTAAAGGAACAAAAGGGTCCAAGCTTGGAGACAGCGGGCCAAAGGGAAGAGAGTGATATCATTACCAGAGACTTCAAGCCCTGTACAAGCAATAATGTGTTCTGATTATTCCAAGATCCCAGAGGAATGCAACCTTCTCAGATCCATTTTTATGCTAAGAATCTCCAAAGGGAGAAATGCAATGATTCTCTACAAATTAATCAAACACTCAGGCTTATAGGCTCATCGTTTATTGGAAAATGATCTTTTTTAAAAAGACTTACTTATTTTTATTGTGTGTATATGAGTGTTTACCTCAATATATGTCTGTGTACCTCCTGCGTGCATGTCTGGTGCCTACAAAATCCAGAAGAGGACATCAGATCCCCTGGAATGGGAGCTACAGAAGGTTGTGAGCTGCCATGTGGGTGTTGGGAATTGAACCTGGGTTTTCTGAAAGAGCTAACAGTGTTCTTAACCACTGAACCATCTCTCCATCTCTGAGACAGGGTCTTGATAAGTAGCTCTGGCTGGCTGGAACTCTCTACATAGACCATGCTAACCTCATACTTATGGGCAACCTCCTGCTGGGATTCCAGACACATGCCAACAAAGGCACCTGAGCTCTTTGTGTAATTTAAAATATATTTATTCTGTTTCATTTTTCAAGAGACTTGGACATCCGGTGTACCTTGGAGTGACAGATGCATGAGGACAGTTTAAAGGTATAGAGGTTTTCTTTGGTTCATGGGTTTCAGAGCAGCCATCCATGGACCCCCTAGATCCATTGGGTTTGAATTTGTCAAAGTAGAGGTTTGTGGCCAGGTCAGTGTAGTGGGACAAAGCTCAGGCCAGAGTGGCAAGGAGCAGAGAGAGTAAAAGGACCAGGCAAATTTTAGTATTCTAGTGGCCACCTCTGTTAATGCCCTCATCATCTTCTAGCAACACCATTCAGTTATGATTTCGTTAGCAGAATCCACTGATTAGGGTGAGATCCATGGAATCCTCAAGAACCAATCAGTTCTAGGAAGCTCACTAGTGGCCAAAGAAGTCTCCAATCCATGAGCTTGTAGGGAACTCTTCTGAACCAAACCTCATCATAGAGTCTTGCTATGTAGCTCAGGTTCACCTGAACTAAGCTGAGGGGATCCACCTGCCTTAACCTCCCAAGTAGCTGGAATCATAGGCAGATCTCACTTTTATATGAATTCTCATATTTCATTTTATCCTCAAAGCATGGTAAATAGACAAGTTTCCCACTCTCTTGCCCATCAATTCTTCTGCCCCTAGAATCTGGTCACATGACTTGCTTTGACCTCTGTGGAAGGGTAATATACCTGCCATGGTAGAAGCTTAGAAATTGATTGATTTGTGTGTGTGTGTGTGTGTGTGTGTGTGTGTGTGTGTGTGTGTGTGTGTGTGGTGTGGTGTATGTGTACTATGGGTCTGTGTCTGTGTTCTTGTGAGTTACATATGCACATATGTGTTCACATATGTGGAGCTCAGGAGTCAAGTCTTCTACTTTATATTTTTGAGAGAGTCCCTCACTAAACCCTGAGCTCACCAGTTCAGCTAGGCTGGCTATCCAGTGAGCTCCAGGGATCTGCCTGTTCCTGCCTCCCCATACTGGGACCACGGACATATGTTATGGCACCCAGCTCTATCCCCTCTTTAAATAAGGGTGCTAGGGACCTGAGTCAAGGTCATGCTTCAGCTGCAAGTGTTTTGTTGAGCTTCTACCCTGCCCCAGAAATTATTTCTGAGGATAAAGTTTGCTCACCTTGCTCAGAGAAGCCCTGAGATTGCCACTGTGGAATTATGTCCAGACTAGTCACAGAACAATGATATGTAGTCAATAGCAAGCCCAGGACCTAACCTGGGAATGAGACCACCCACTAACCCTGACCATAAATGCTCAAGCTAAGCCCAACAGAACCAAGGGCTAAACACAGCACAAGCCACCAATCCAGACATACACACAAAAAGTAGGTGGCCATTGGTTGAGCCACTAAACTTGGGGGCAGCTGGAAATCCACAACAGGCCTGTGAAGTCTAAACTGATGTCACCACTTTAACTGAGGAAATTAGACGTGAAGACATCCAAGTAGCCTTTTTTCCTGGGGTCGCACAGCTACAAAAAAAAAAAGAGGAGCTGGGATGCCACCTAGGTATGCTTGGCATCAAGCCGTAGGCTCTTCACCATTCAGCCACGCGGCTGGAATCTGTTCTATCCAGAACTAGGGCATGGTTCCCATCTGAGAACCTGCCTATCTCTCTGTCATTCCAGAAAAACCGGATCTTTTCCAGAGCCCAGGAACACAGGAGTTAGGTTGGGGTGAGCCCTAAGTCAAATCAGAGGATGGTCTTAGAAATATCCAAAGTACGGGAGAGTTGGCTCAGAAGAAGAAGGCATGAGAACATAAGTTCAAATCCTTAGACCTACAGGAAACAGCCAGGAGTGACGACATGCCCACGTAATCCCAACACTGAGAAGGTGAGGTTAGGAAAAATCTTGCTAACTAGCTAGCGAGACTCCCAAAACAAGGCAGATGGACGGCCTCTAAGGAATTACACTCAAAATAATTGACCTCTGACCTTCACAGCACACAAACCCAGATGTATGTACTCCTTTGCGCATGCACACATTCATAAATTCAATACCCTAAACAGCAACCTCTAACATCTGGGGCTATTCTGCAGCATCAGAAAGAAGTAGGGGAATAGGGGGTATCGCCTCCGTCTCTACCCTGGGATTTCAGAGTTGGCCACTGTTTGAACTCCTTGTTGGTCCCAAGAGCCAAGGTCTCCTTTGGCTGTCTTTCCTACTGGGTTTTAGTTTACTGCTGTCTCCAGGTCCTGGACCTGACTCAGGCAAGGCCTCAATAAGATGTTACTAAAGGTAATGAATATCACAGCAAGGCTGCCGCCCAGACCACACTAGATTCTTCTAGACTAGATCGTAGCATGGGTTTGGTTCCAGGGTTGAGAACAGGAAGTCTGGAACCAGGAGGCTCTTCTCACCAGTATTCACAAAGCCCCTGCAGGGACTTCAAACCAGCCTGTTTTATGGAAAAAGAACAGGAGGCTGGGGGTCTCGACATCAGTACCACCTTCAAGGCCTTGAGGTGCCGCATCTCCTGTTGATCACAACTCTCTCCACCCCATGGCCTCCATCTGCAGGGCTACCAGCCCCCATCGTGACCACAGAAAGTAGCTAGTAATAGTTGACTGTGTTCTCTGTGCCCACCACAGGCTTTCATAAAACTTAACTCAGAGGCAGCGTGCTCTGTCTGAAATGTTCCCCAGTATGGCTCACAACCTCCTTCCCTGTCTTTGAGGGAGACTTTGCCACGCTTTTTTCCTGGATTGGCATACAAGGTCAGAGAAGCCAATGGCTCCTCAATTCCACTGCCTGCCAAGATCCTCCAGGATGCTGACATGTGCTCTGCCCAGACTTCAGCGCCCCCAAAGGAGCTCCAGGTAACTACAGATGGTATATCAATTTCCCACCTTGACCTCGAGGGAGGGAGCTCTGAGGCCCTAGCTCTTAGCAGATTCCCAGAGTAAAACAGCATCACACTTTCCTACCAAAAACAAGCTTGAAAAGATCCTTCTAACAGTCGCTTAGAACCAACCTGGGCCCAATTTCCCTCCTCTCTGTCTTCTTTGGACCCCCCCCCAAACATACAGAAGAGTTCTGCCCCACCCCATTCCCCTCCCACCCACCCCCACAGTTCTTGGTGGGAGGGGGGCTCTGGAATGACCTACCTCAACAGACAAATCTCATGGCACAATACAGAAACCCGTGAAAGCACGCTGGAAGGTGCCGAACGCCACCCACGTGTGGTATGTCTTTATTTGTAATGAGTGTCAAAGGGATGCGGCCTCACTCAGTTCAGGAGCACAGTTTACCCAGGCTGCAGATTGCTATTTATTCCTACAATCACCTTGATTCGATCACTCTCAGCAGTCTACCTGCTAGATCAGAGGAGGGTCGGCTTTAACCTGGCCTCAATTTAAATCTCAATAAATAGACTGAATTCTTGCAAAAACAAAACAAAACAAGAACCTTCTGTAACTAAATCAAATCCTAGGGGGCCAAATCAAGCCCGATCCTCGTGGAGAGAAGGTTTTTCCTGCCTGGATTGGACCTAGGGGCTCTCAATGGCTCTGGCTCTCTTTTCTGGCTTCCACTTATTCAGCCTCCTGCCAGACCCAGATGTGGATGGGGGTGGAGGGTTGCTGGGGCAAATCAGCCTCAGGAAGAATATAGGCGATAAGGTCTCTAGAATTAATTGCACCCACAAAGCATTTAACATGGGGTGCTGGAGAACTAGGGGTCTGAGGACTTGGGGACTGAGGGCTGGGAGCGGAGGGCTGGGGGCTGAAGGGCTGGAATGCTGGGGCTCTGGGGACTGGAGGATTTGGAGCTGGAGTTTGGGGTCTGTGGGACTGAGGAACTGGGGATTGGGGAACTCTGGGGCTCAGGGACTGGAGGACTGGTGAGCTGGGATCTGGGGAGTTGAAGGTCTAGGGAGCTGGGAGGCTGGGAGGCTGAGGGACTGGGGAACTGGGGATCTGGGATCTAGGGAGCTGGGAGTAGAGGGGCTGAGGGGCTGGAGGACTGGGGGGCAGAGTGGCTGGAGAGCTGGGGAGCTGAGGAGTTTGGAGGCTGGAGGCCTGGGGCACTGGGGAGCTGGATTTATTAGTGGATTTATTAGTAATGTGCCTACTTCTTAAGTGTGAGGACCTGAGTTTAGGTCCTCAGATCTCACATAAAACTGAGATTGGCTGAAAGCTTCTGCAACTTCAGTGCATATGTACACACACACACACACACACACACACACACACACACACACACACACACACACACTAATTCACACACACTAAATAAAAGGACAGGGTTAGGGTGTGTTTGTGTATGTGTGTGTGTGTTGTGTGTGTGTGTTAAAATACAATGCAACGTGACATTTGCCATTGGGATAACTTTAAAATACACAGTCCACCAGCAGGAAGCCCATTCACAGTCTGTGTCTTTTTACATGTTTTTCTGATTACAAAGATATATAAACATTTACTACAGGATATATAATTGGAAAAATATAGCCTCCAAAGAGAGTAGAAGCCATTCCCCCTAGAAACAGCCCATTGTTGTTGATTTTTTTTATTTCGTGATTTTAAAAATAAAAAATGTACTCTCCCTAGTACCACGATTGATGCTGATTTTTTTTCTCCTATCAGAATATTATGACTATTTTTGTGGCTTGAGTTTTAAAAATGTATCTCTGGGTCTCTTTTGATTGTGGTAAAATACACACAGTATAGCATTTTTACCATTCAAGCCATTCATAAACGGAGAGTTGAGCGATGTACTTCTCAGCACAAAAGGAAAATGTGCCCATTGCATCTCCAGCCTCTCTCCCCGGAGTGAACCCCCACCCCCAGTAAACACTGACTTTCCCTCTGGAAAACATCCTTCTGAGGAAGAAGATGCTCTCTGCTCTGTCAGCACAGATAATTGGAAACCTGCCTTAAGCACAAAGCTAGACTGGCTTTTCATTCATTCTGGAAGGCTCCACAGACCACACAGCAGCAGTTAGCTCAGTGGGAAGCTCTGGGGAAGGAAAATCTGAAGAATGGCTTCCTCTCAGAGACATCACGTCCCTCCTTGTTCCCTTGAGCAAGACAAGAGAGCATCCTGGACTCCCCACGTGCTTGTCAGGCTTCTGGCTCAGTTAGTTACTTTTGGCATTTTAACAAAATATGGTTTGAAAACAGTGGAATAATACAGCATGCTAATGACTGTGTTCATTGTGGGTCCTCACTGAAAGTCTGAGTCTTCGGGGGACACAGAACTCAGCGGCTGTGATTAAGCGTTAACAATTTCTTCCCAGTTGTGGAATACCCAGGCTAAGAACTGTATTATGGAAAATGTCTAGGGCTGCGGGGGGGGGGGAGGGAGCAGTGCCTTGGTTGCTAAGTGTTTGCCTTTCATGATGGACATGAGTTCGATTCCTCGGTTCTACTTAATCTGAGCGCAGTTGAAATCCCACTACTGGGGAGACCAAGACAGGAGGATCCCTTGGACTTACTGACCTACTGGGTAAGCCTCAGGTCAGTGAAGACTCTGTGATGTGTGTGTGATGAATGACTATGAGGTTGTCCTCTGCCATCTATATGCATGTACACATTCATGCGTGTGCACACACATGGAACATGCACACACACAGAGCATGACTGAGCGGTGTGGGAAATGAGAAGACCAAGATTTTGATGTATAGTGGACATCAGAAGATGTGCCCCATTTCAGGGAACAGTGAGGTTCAGGGAGTGGATGGCAGGCTGGTCAGTCAATGATGGACATGCAGGCATATGGCTCTCCTTCTTCAAAAGTGGGTGAATGGGCATCATGGCAGTCTGGCACAGACTTCAGCCCAGAAAGAGATGGGAACAACACACAGCAGAGACACAAGGTAGATCTCAAGGAAGTTTCTCCTAACAGTGGTACTGGAGCTGTGATATGAAGATTCACAAGACCTGGAGTATTAGGAAAGGAGATACCCAGGGCAAATCTAGGGTGCTTGGCTAGACAAGACCAGGTCTCAGGGCACTACCAGCCGTGGTAAGAAGTCTGGGTTTTATTTGGAGCCTTCCTGGAAGGAAGGTTTCAGAAAGTCTGTCGTTACAGTTCACTCATTTGGTTTTGGTTTCCTTAGAGACCAGATGTCATTATATAGTTCTAGCTGGCCTCAAACTTGTGGCCACCCTCCTACCTTCCCCACCATAGGCTGGGTTCAGAGTTGCACAGGCATCTGAGGATGGGGGTGCAGTGCCCAAGCAGGACAGAAGAGGGCGTCGGTATCGACTCCCCTGGAACTGGAGTTACAGGCAGTTGTGAGCTGCCCAATGCTGCCAGGAGCTGGAAATCAAACCTGGTCCTTTACAAGAGTGGTATGTGCTCTTCCTGCTGAGCCATCTCTTCAGCCAAGTCGTGGATAGATCTAAGAGTTTCAAGGACAGCACCAGGCACAATCACTGTTCTCATACTGACTTTCTCTGTTGTTGACGTGTTACCCTCGTTTGGTTCACTTGTCACATCTGCAGACTCAGTGACCTAAGTCCATACTTTATCAAGGTGTCTGATGCTTCCTCTCTCCAAGGATTCCACATGAGAAGACGGTGTTGCCTGCTGCCTTTGTGTCTCCTTAATCTGCTCCTGGTGGAAACTCTTTCTCAGACTTTCCTTGGTGATGGCCGTGGCGGATTGAGGTGCACTGTTCAGGACTTTTGAAAACTGACCGCTATGGAGTTCTTCTGTCTGAGGCTTTTCTCATGGGATTATAGGGGTTGTAGTAGTAGGGTTTCTGGGTCCCAGGCGGCCAGAGGTCCGAGACCCACAGACCTGCCGCCTGAGACTGCTTAGCGGCCCGCTGCCCGAGCCCCCAAAAATGACTCAGACACTTATATTAACTTCATGCTGTTTGGCCTATGGCTCAGGCACATTGCTAGCTAGCTCTTACATCTTAAATCAACCCATTTCTATTAATCTGTCGGCCACGTGGCCCGTGGCTCACCCGTGCTCCTTACATGTTTCTTCTTGGGCGGCTTCAGCTCATCTGCCTCTGACTCCGCCCTGCTTCTCCTACCTATGCTCTGATTTCTCCTCCTACTTCTTCTGTGGTGCCTGCCATGGCTCAAAACAGCTCCTTTATTTAAAGATTGAGATTCACAGCATACATAAACGCATTCCCACATCAAGGGGTCTTTTGGTTTTTGTTGTTGAGTGAAGAAAATCGAAGGAACGAAACTACTGGGCATGTTTCTAGCCTGGATTAAACGAGGTAGGAAGACCATCTCCCCTGCTTAATGTGAGCAGCATCACCCCATGGGTTGAGCCCCAGCAAAGAAAACTTAAGAAGTGCCTTCAAAATAAAGATAACTGGGAAAAAGTGTCATTTGTTCTTTGTTGCTGTAATAAACACTATGACCCAAAGCAACCTAGGGAGGGAAGGATTTATTGGACTTACGTTTCCTAAGTCACCATCTATTAAGGGAAGTCAGGGCAGGAACTCAAGGAAGTAGAAGCCGTGGAGGAGGGTTGCTTACCAGCTTGCTCTCCTGGCTCATAGTCACGTACCTTTTTTAGATCAGCCAGAACCACTGTCCACAGTGAGATAGGCCTGGCCACATCTATTATTCATCAAGAAAAGGCCCCCACAGACTTGCCTACAGTCAATGTAATAGAGGCATTTTCCCAACTGGATTTTCTCTTCCCAGGAAGGAGTACCTTATTCTAGCTCAAAGTTTGCCGGTGCAGTCTGTGATGGCAGAGAAGAGTCTTAGAGGCAGGAGCGAGAAGTGGGTGGTCATGAGGTACCTGCAGTCAGGAAGCAGAAAGAGGTGAATGCTGAAGCTCAGCTCCTTTTCTCCTTATTCAGTCCTGGACCCCAGCCTAAGGAATGGTGCCGCCCACATTCAGGGTGGAGCTTCTCTCTAAATCAATCGGTCTTACACTCTCTTGGACATGCCCAGAGGTATGTCTAGAGGGTGGTTCTAAATCTTGCTAAGCTAGCAATATTAACTGTCACAGAGGGTTCTAATGCCTGTGGAATGGTGGTGGTCTACATCACACAAGACTTATGGTACTTACGGTAACCGCATGCCTACCAGGCTGGCCTGCTGCCCAGCCCACCTCTCACATTTTCTCTTCCCCAGTGATCCCAGATTGCTTACAGCCTGGACCCATACTTGGTCTTCGACTGTTCCAATAGCAAGAGGTTTCAAGCAGCTAGAGCCCTGACTATGCAGCCACACAAATCTAATGGGGACTCTTGGGCTGCACAGCAGTGGAGCACTGATGTCAATCCATGGGGAGCACCATGGAGCCCACTTAACAAAATAAACTGTGCTGAGCTCTCCCCCACATCCATTTGATGGAGACCATTAGTGTGCTAATTAAAATGGAGTCTTATCTGTTTGCTGAACAGGCCCGGCAGGACCTTATGTTGGCAAGATTGCACTGGCAACATTCTGAGGTTTCTTTGGTAATAGAATAAGAAGACACTTTGGTTTTAGCCCCACGTTTAATAATTCAGATGGCTGCTGCATTTGGAGGCCCTTTGTCCCAAGGGCTCTTGGTAGCACAGTTGGGAAGCACATGCCAGCCAACACCCCCAGACCCAACTCCAACAAAAAAAGATTTTGTAATCCTCCTCACAGCCTGCCTGCCTTCATTAAGAGTTTGTTACTCAAATTAATAGTACAAACAAGATTGCAGAAGGGGACTGTAACCTACTTAAGACGGCACACTGTTTTTAAGCAATTAGGACCATTTGCACACAGTGAATGAGCTTGCCAGATAAGCCCCATTTCTGCCGCTGGGACAGATCTGGCGAGCAGGGCTCTGCAGCGCTGTGTGATGGTTCCAGAATGTGTAACATAGCCATTAACTGAAAGCAGTCCCTTATGGTCCAACTTCTCCTTCCTTTTCATTGGGCCTAAATTCAGCACCTATAAAATGAGGGTGATCCTGTCTCATGAAGTCGTTGGAGAGAGGTAATGCGTACGTTTATATCCAAAAACAGGGGTTGGATTGACCCAGACCTTCCCCCAGATTGGGTCAAAAGAGAGGACAGATTCCACCCAAGCTCAGATGCTGATGGGGACAGTCAGGCATGGAGCAGGCAGCCACCGCCTTCATGAAATAAGACCAGCATCTGTCTTCTATCTGGGCTTTATTCACGACCAGCCAGACAATGTGTGGCCAAATTTGCTTCATTTCAAGTGCTTGCTGAGCCAAGTAGGTGATCTCTGTGGCTTTAAGCTTCTTAAAAATTGGATGGATTTTCTAAAATGGTCTAATGGTTAGGATTTGGTAATCTTACAGCTGTGGCCCGGGTTTCAGTCTCAGTTATGGAAGCCTTTCTCCTGGGGCCTGAAGAGATGGCCCAGCAGTTAAGGGTACATGGTGTTTCTGAAAAGAGTTTTATTCTCAGCACCCAGGACAAACAGCTGCCAACTGCCTATAAATCCAACTCCAGGGGATCTGGTGCCTCTTCTAATCCCTGGGGCAACACACACACACACACACACACACACACACACACACACACACACACACACACACACACACCACATGCACGCACGCACGCACCCCAAAATAAGACATTAAAAAAAAAATTTCTTAGCTAATTTATTTATATTTCACTAAGGAAGAAATATTTTTCTTCTATTCTCTTAGGCTAATTCATGGAACTTGCAAAGTAAACTAATGAAAGATTGATGTCTAAGGATGTAATTATATTGGGAAAGTGCTTGACTGTCATGCTTTAGGGTCTGGATTATAAACCAGGTACAGTGCCACAAACCCGTAATCCCAGCTTTTGGGAGATGGAGGCAGGAGAACAAAGTATTCAAGGTCATCTTCTAATCACCCAATGAGTTCAAGGTCATCCTCCAATCACCCAATGAGTTCAAGGTCATCTTCCAATCACCCAGTGAGTTCAAGGTCATCCTCCAATCACCCAGTGAGTTCAAGGTCATCCTCCAATCACCCAATGAGTTCAAGGTCATCTTCCAATCACCCAGTGAGTTCAAGGTCATCCTCCAATCACCCAGTGAGTTCAAGCTGGGGGGTGCATAAATCCTGTCTCAAAAACAAAGATAAATAATAGACACATCATACTTGCTGATGTCTTTTAAGGAAATTATTCCTTAAAAAAGTAAAATTCAAAGAGATGACTTGGGGCCTCAATGTCTTCTTAAGAAAAGAAAGAGAGATGTGCCTCAGCGGGAAATGTATCACTAGGAAAGCTAGAAAGGTATTCTGGAGTCAATCCCCAGCTGACACCAAGGTGAGACTGTTCACACAGATAAAGAGATGTTTGTACGGGTGGGGAGATGGTTCAGTGAGTAAAGGCACCTCCAGGCAGGCCTGAGACGGGAACACATCTAAATTCCCAGGGCTCCGGTGGTGAGATGTGAGGTAGAGAGGTGAAATTTACCTGGAAACTTACAGGCTGGCTAATAGAAAACGTAACAAGAGAGACACCAGGCCTCAAAAACAAAGCAGATAAGCAAAGACCTATGGAATCGAGGGCAACTATCTGCATTGGTGTATGTGTATTTGTAAGGGTGAGTGTGGGGGTGTATGTGAGGTGTGCTGGTATGTGTGTTTGTGTGAATTCAAGTGTGTGGATATGTGTGACCTGGTGTGAGGATGTGTGGATGTGCTTGTATAAGTGTGTTTACATGTATGTGTTTGTGAGTTTGTGTGTGTGTGCGTGTGACTGTATATGCATGAGTCTAAGTGTGTGTGTGAGGTTCTGAGTGTGTAAGAATTTGTAGATGAGTGTGAATGTGAGTGACTGAGGTTGTGAATGTGTATTAGCATGCCTGAGTATGTGGGAGTGTATAGGCATGTGTGTGTGTGCTTGTGTGTGTTTGTGTCAGTGTGTGAATGAATGTGTAAAGATATATGCTTCTGAATGTGTATGTGTGACAGTGTTCATATGTCAGTGTGTGTGAGAGAGAGTACATAAATATTGACTCTGTGTGGTGTGTGAATGTGAGCAAGTTGAGTGTGTGAATTGTGTGAGTATATGAGAATATGTGTAAAATGTGCTTGTGTGTGAGTATATTGGTGTATGACCATATGAACACACATAGGTATATAAGGGTTGTGTGAATATGTGTGTTTCTGTGAGTGTGTGAGTATGTGATTCTGTATATGGGTGTGATTTTTGAGTACATGAGTGTGTATTTTGTGAGAGTGTGGATGTGTTTGTGTGGGTCTGTATGTGAGTCCATGTATGTATGTCTGTGTGTGTGTGTGTGTGTGTGTGTGTTTGTGTATACACTAAGCACTTGACCAACTGAGCTGCATCTCCATTGCATGCCAGGTTCCTTTTTATTTTATCTTAGTTTTAATTGAAGTATCATGAAGCCCAGTCTGGCCTTGAACTCTGTGTAACTGATGATGACCTTCAGCTCTGGATGCCCCTGTCTCTACCTCCCAGGAGCTAAGATGACAGGCCATGCCTGTAGTTGTTTTGTGTTGGGGATCAACCAGGGCTCCACATCTACTGGAAAGCACCTCCCCAGCACCTTGATATGACTGGTTCTGGCCAGCCCTACAAACTGGATTCTGTGTCTCTGACCTCATCTTCCTTTGGGCATCTCTTTGTTCTCTCAACAGCTTTCTCACCTTATCCGTCATGGAGTCCTGGCTACTCTCAGGGAAAGAGGGTGGATAGAAACCTGGATCCCAGGGTTTAGAGTGTCCATAACTACATGGGTGGTGGCCTTGGGCGTGACCTGACCTCCGCTTCTACATTCCTTTCCTTCCTCTCTGGTTTCCTTTCTGATTTTTATCTATCTGTCTTTGTCTTTTTTTCTTGCGTGTAGACTGTGTGAGTACAGGAGTGTGGGTGCGTGTGCATGTATGTGTTTATGTTTGTGCATGTGTATGCATACATTTGCATGTGTGCTTGTGTGTGTATGTGTCTGTGTGTGCGTGTGTGTCTACTAGAAGGGACTTTTCACAAGTCAGTTTTTATCTTTCGACCTTGTTTCTGAGGCAGAGCCACACTTGTATCTTGCCACTGAGTATGCCAGGCTAGCTGGCCCAGGAGCTTCCGGGAGGTTCTTCTCTCTCCACATCTCACCTGAGCACAGGAGCACGGGGTTACAGATGTGCATCACTACATCTAGTCTCAGGCTTGACTGGCAGGTGCCCTCCACCCGCTGAGCCATCTCTCCAGCCCACATAGCTATTTCTTATCTGTGTGAATTCAATCATCTTAGTGTCAACTGAGAATTGGTTCTAGAACACCAAAACCTAAGGATGCACAAGTGCCCTGTACATACATGAGCACTCACCTATCACCCCAGCACTCCAAAGGCTAAAGCAGAGAGATTGTTGGGAGTTTTAGGCTAACCTGGTCTACATAGTGAGTTCCAGGCCAGCATAGTTACAGTTGGAGAGCCCATTCTAAAGAAGGGCACCCTCCATCTAAAGTGTCCTGACATCTGCCTGTCACCTCACATGTCCTCCTATGTGCCTTAATCATCTCTAGATGACATCATACCCATATCTTGTGTTAACAAGCAACTGTTAACAGCAATGGACATGCTCCGCACACAGTTCTTTCTCTGCATTTTGAGTCCACAGCTGGTTGGATGCCTGTGTAGGTTGATCTCAACTGTCAGCCTGATTGGTTGAGAGAGGTCAGAAGATTATTAAGTATATTTCTGAGTGTGTGATGAGGGAGACCACGGGACAGGGTCCAAGTGTCAAAAGAGGGTGGAGGCTGGTGAGCACAGGCCTGTGTGCTGGTCTCCCCCCCCATCTCTCTATCTCTGTTGCTATCTCCCCCATCTTTCTCTTGATCTCTATCTGCTTCTCATCTCCATTCCTGTTTGTCTCTCATTCCGTTTCTGTCTCTCTCATCTCCATCTCTTTTGCTCTGTCTCTGTCATTCTGGTTCCCTCTCTCTCTCTCTCTCTCTCTCTCTCTCTCCTCTTTCTCTGCCCCACCCCCTACACCTGTTTGCCATGCTATGAATTGTTCTGCTCCCCCATTTCCATAAGAATATGGAAAAACAAAGAAGTGCTGTCTGTGTGTAGGCTCGGGGACAAATGGACAGGTGACCCGATGGTGAAGAGCACTCTTACAGAAGACCAGGGTTTGGTTTTCAGCACCCACATGATGGCTCCTAACTGTGCCACTTCAGTCCCAAGACATCCGACACCTTCTTCTGGCCTCCCTGGGAACTTCACATGTGCATCACAGTGTACTTGCACACATGCAGGCAAAACACTCATACACATAGAAAGTGGATTAAGTGCTGGTGGGAATGTAAGAGACCGCGGTAGAGACTAGCTCACAAGTTGTTCCAACAGTTAAACACGCCATCGTCATAAGGCCTACCAGTTTAGAGACAGAGACACAGCTGAGGTAGATGCTCAAAAGAACCAAGCTGCACTCACACAAGAAGAAATACAAAATGTTCCTGCTCATAAGCACCAAGTAAGCAAGATTGCACAGACGCCCAGCAACGGATAAATGCATGAACAATGTGGTGTGGCCATCAAAACGAGTGAAGGACCAATCTAAACTACATAATGGATAAGTCTTGAAAATATCACACTAAATGGAGGAAGCCACGCATGGGGGCCAGAGTGTGCAATTTCATCTACACAGCCTGTTCAGAATCCATAGAAACAGAAAGCATATTAGTAGTTGCCAGGGGCTGAGACATTAAGGTGAATGAGGAGTGACTGCTTGTGTGTGCCGAGCTTTTTGGCGGGGCTGGGGAAGTGTCCTAGAGTTAAATACTGGCAATGGCTGCATGACTTTGAGCACATGGAACCAGTGGGTGAGGACTGGGAAATGGCTCAGTGGACAAAGCACTGCTGTGAAGACCTGAGTTCAATGCCCAGGATCTACTAGAGGCTGAGCATCATGGTACATGGCTGTAACTCAGGCACTGGGGAAGTAGAGTGAAAAGGACCTCTGGAGCTTGCTGACAAGCCAGTCTAGACCAAACTGCAAGCTTCAGGTAAAATGGGACATTTTTTCTCAAAGTTAGAAAGAGAAGTGACTAAGGACACCTCACATTGACTTCTGCTCTTCATAGTGTTCACACAGGCAAGAACACACACACACACACACACACACACACACACACACACACACACACACACACACACACACACACGACAGGAGGTGATTATACACTTTCACATTAAGAATTCCGTGGCTGGAGAGATGGCTCAGCAGTTAAGAGTGTGTATCCTATTGCTGCTGTACCAATGACCATACACTTTGTTCTTTAAGATAACAGTCATGGCTGGGATGTTCTAACCCCAGACATCCCAATAGACTAAAGAAAGACAAATTCCAACCTTGTCTGGGCTACAGAATAAGTTTAAAACCAGTCTGGGTAACTTACTGATATCCTGTCTCGTAATAAAAAGTAGAAAGAGGACCAGGTCATAGCTCAATGGAGAACACTAGCCTATCATGCACGAGACCCTAGGTTCAGTTTCCAAACCAACAGGAGCACCACCTCCATCATTATTGCCATCATCATCACCATCACTGTCCTGGCTACTTTATGTCAACTTGATACCCACTAGAGTCATCTGGAAGGAGGGAGCTTCATTCGAGAAAATGCTTCCATAGATCTGGCTTGAGTATTTTCTTAATTAGTGATCAGTGGGGGAGGGCCCAGTACATCGAAGGTGGTACCATCCCTGGTGCTTGTGGTCCTGGGTTCTATATGAAAGCAGGCTAAGCAAGCCATGAGGAGCAAGCCAGAAAGCAGCACCCCTCCATGGCCTCTACATCAGCTCCTGCCTCCAGGTTCCTGCCCTGTTTGAGTTCCTGCCCTCACTTTTTGATGATGAGTAGTGATATGGAACTGTGAGTGAAATGAACCCTTTCTTCCCAGTGTTCTTTCGGCCATGGTGTTTCATCACAGCAATGATAGCCCTAACTAAGACAGTACCATCACCATAACGTAACATATTATCTTACAGTGCGGTAGGTCAGAACACTTGATCTGTAACCTAATCTGGAAGTTTCCTCCTAGACATGCCCTGAGCCTCCATGGTGTTCTCAATTAAATCAAGTTGACAATCAAGATTGTTATTTCCTGTGATACTTTTGTTGTTTAGGGTGTTGAAAATGGGAATTTCGTGGTCTGTGGTGTCTGCCAGGAGTCAGAATCCAGATCCACAATAAACCACCATTTATTGCTACTTATGCTGGGAGACAAAGACCAAACAGTGCTTCTGGCAAATAGCGAGCCAGCATACACTGAGTCAGCACACAGTGAACCAGCACACACTGAGCCAGCACACACTGAGTCAGTACACTAGGCCAGCACACTGAGGCAGCACACACTCAGTTAGCACACACTGAGTCAGTACACACCGAGGCAGCACACACTGAGGCAGCATGCAAACTTGTAGCCGGTAAGTCCTGCTCACTGCATGGTTTTGGGTTTGCTAGAGAATATTTCTAATTTAAATCCAAGTTCCACACTGCATACCACTGTGTACCTCAGGAGTTTAGATTTGCTTGAGCAAATATTCAATTTCATTTTAAGGGAGACCTTAACTATGAATCTTCCCAATACACAGCACATTTTCATTGGTTTGTTCAATGAGGCACAAGGCTTCTCATTGAGCACACATGGCTCCTGCACGCCCATATGGGTGCTCCACTGGGACTTGGCCTCTTGTCTCTTCACCTCTGAGGAGCAACCCAGAGCCCCTGCATGGTCTGAAGGAAGGTCCCTGAAACCAAATATACCTGTATTTCTAGTCATGCCAGCCTTCCTGAATGTCACCTGCCTTGTCTGAGCAGCCTTGCTCTGTGTACCCAACCTCTTCCCCTGATATACACATGTGACTTTCCCTTTGGACAACTGCCTCAAACAAAAATAGCATGGGTTTCCTGGTCATTAAAACAGAAGGCAGCAAGAGAGAGGGTGAGGAAGGTAATGATTCCTGACAAGAACTAGTCAGCCTATCTGGTCTTGTGGGCTCATCTCCTGTGGGCTTATCCTTCTGGGCCCATCTTATGCTCCAAGGGACTTGATCCTTTCAACATTGAATGCCTACAGTAACCAGAACAGTACAGGCTCCAGAAAGAAGGTGTTGGGGAATGGGAATGCAAATACCTTGTGTTAGCCATTTGTTCTAAATTCAAACATTTCCTCATTGAGAGAGGGAAAGTCAACATGTCTCTCAAAGTCTGGGAACTTAGGCTTACAGGACCCACAAGGCCTGTCCCCAAGGTTACAGAAGCAATAGAGACTCTCCACCTCCTGCAAGTCAGACAGGGAGCACCTAGGCCAGGGTGGTGCAGCTGTCTCTGAGTCCCCCTTGACCCTGTAAGTAGCCTCTAGTTTATACTCCAATCAGTAACCCCAACAACTCACTGTTTACCCACCAAGTTGGATTTGGGTGAACTGTTACTTGTGATCTATATAGTGGGTTCCTCCATCCAGTGAACAAATGCTGTGTCACATCTTCCCAGGAAAAGGCTCACACAATGTCTTGACACACTTGCTTTGTGACTTCAAGTAAGTCATCTTTTTCCCTGAGCCCTGGACATTTGTCCCTGAGCCTTGGGTATAAGTAGAGATGGCCATAACCTCCTTCTGTAGGACTACTGATATGAAGGAGATAACACACATGAAGAAGCCAGCACAGAGTCTGCCCAGTCCATGAGAACACAACACACAGAAGCTGTTAGAACAGACAGAAATGGCTGGGCCTCACTGGCCACAAGGTCACAAATGCTTCTGCGCATGTGCAGGACCGAAACACCATCTGCCCTCAGTGGCCATCATGTGGTTTATCCAGATCAGCAAGTTCATGTTGCCCTTGGCATCTAGTACAGGATTCACTTCACAGGGACCCTGACAAAGAACACCTCACTGATCCAATCAAGGCAGACACTTGGATCTGGGCCAACAGAGTGTTGACTGTTCCCTTTTTCATAAGTGACTCTCACAAACAAAGAGGGGGCCATATTCAAAGTGACTTCTACATCGCAGAGGCATCTGGGATGTTGGCCAAATATTCTGGGCAACAGAAGAAACGAAAATCTTCCCCTCTTGTCTGTCAGAGTCAGTCTGCCCTCTGGAGTGAAGGTTACCATAGTTTCCACATCTTGTCAGTTCCCGGGAGTCTCAGTCATAATCTCAATAGCTCTTCTCAGTGGCGTCAACATTATTATTCATGTAAATGAAGTCTTATTTTCTGTTTCTGGTGAGGTGAGTGGTTCGATGGATGGGCAGCCTGGGGAACACTCCCGCACACTCCAAAAGCTGACGAGCAACAGGAAGGTACAGGGGACTGAGATTTTGAAACTCCTGTCAAGAAAAGAAGGATTGAGAAATTGGTCCCTCCATGTGGCATTGGTGTCACTTAAGAGAAACCGCTCTGAAAGCTGAGATAGAAAGTGGTAGATGGTAACTGTTCGCTGTCCTGTTAGCTGTGCCCTATTAGGGGTCATCAAGGTGCAACTCAATAGTGGAGCACCTTCTGCTTGCCTAGGGGTTGGGGTGTGGCTCCACAGTTAAGCGCCTGCCTCAGATCCCATAGTGAGGGATTGGGATGTGACTCAGAGGAGCACCTGCCT
Source organism: Phyllotis vaccarum (assembly GCA_033318265.1). Lineage (NCBI taxonomy): Eukaryota > Metazoa > Chordata > Mammalia > Rodentia > Cricetidae > Phyllotis > Phyllotis vaccarum. Next base: position 54,715,133 of record JARWLC010000003.1, on the reverse strand, counting down.
AGAATTCACCAGCGAGGGGTGGGGACAGAGTTCAGCTGTAGGCTGTCTGCCTAGAATCTACTGGTGAGGGGCTTTGGGTTTGACTCAGTGGTAGAGTACTGACCTTGACTCAACCAGTAGGAACAGGGGACATGGCTCAGTGTGTGGGGGGGAACACCTTCCTAGAACCAAGGTGCTGAGAATATGACCTCTGGCCTCTAGAGGCATGAGCACACATATGCCTGTTAATCAACACACATGTACCTACACAAAATTCAGTCCAGAGACCCTTTATGAAGGTACCTTAAGGGATAATCCATCTGTGCCCCTCAAAGACATGATGTCACCCCATGGTTTACTGCCATCTTGTGGGGATACAGGAGTCCTGGAAGAAAGGACACTCAGTTTAGGTTGAGTTAGAAATGTCACCAATGCCCTCTGCCTCCGGCTCCATTGCTTTGCCATGCCATAAAGGTAACCAATACCCCACCTTTCCCAGGCTCCCACAGGTCCAGGCAACCGGAAGGTCAACACTAATGAAAGATGCTATCTGGAACACCAGCACCAGGCCGGGCTGACATAATTAGCTGTATTTGTGGTCCTTGAGGTTTGGCAAGTGAGGATGGGCTGGTAGGAGAGCTGGGGAGGGGGACATCTTCCAAAGACTTGGAACAAAGAGAGCAATTTGGATGGCTTCCAGTCAGCGATAGCATCTTTGAGAGTGGCTATCTAATTAGCGCCTGCCTGGTTTTCGAAAGACAGGCTGCACAGTGCAAACAAAATGGGACGCTTGGCTTCCCCTCAGCCCCAGTCCGTGACTGGAGAGGTGGAGACAGCTTCAGATGCAGCCACCATTGCCATTTTTCTGATGCCAGGGGGTGTTTTTTCCCTCACCCCCCCCCCAAAAAAGAGTACCATCTCATCACTGGAGTTTGGAGTGCATCTTAATAACACTGTTGACATCCCAAACACCCCAGAGCCCTCAACAGTCATTAGTTCTTGGAGGTTGATGGGCAAAGAAGAGACGTGTATGCAGCAGCAAACATCCTTTTTATCTGAGCTTTAATTTTCCAACGAGCCAAGTTTACTTCTTTTTAATTTCTTTGTGTTTTTAATCAGCACATACTGTTTGTTCATAGGCGCAGGGTACTGTACTCGCCACTTTTCCTGTTGCTGATAAACATAACTTCAGGAAAGAAGTGTTTTTTTCTGAATCATAGTTTGAGGGTGAGATTCATCATGGTAGGGAAATCACGGTGGCAGGAGCATGAGGTGGCTGGTCACATGGCATCTTCAGTCAGGAAGCAGGGAGAAATGGATGCTGGGGCTCAGTTCACTTTCTCCATTTCATAAGGTCTGGGACCCCAGTCCATGAATTTTTGTTCTGTGGCCCTTTATCAGCTGACACCTAAATCCCACCACAGTGTTCCCCACATCCAGGGTCTTCCAAGCCCAACGAACCCATCTAGAAAGTTTGTTGCTGATAAGACCTCTCTGTGCTCTCTGAAGTGACCTTAAAAGCTGTCAAGGTGACACTCAGTAATACTTACTCCTTACAGGTATGGTGGCATCAGATGACATGTGAGAGTGTAAAAATCACCAAATCAGAGAAATTTGCGACCCTACTATTTATTATCATTTCTGGTATAGTTGTAGACTCCACCACAATGGACACCTAGAGTGATTTCCCACAATCAATTCATTGTCAACCATCCTCTCTAAATTCTGGCGATCACATTCTACCCACTCCCCTTTTTTCAAGATAGGGTCTCGAGTACCCCAGGCTGGCCTCAAGCTCATTGTGTAGTTGCAGATAAATTGATCCTTTTGTCTCCACCTCCTGAGGCCTGGGATTGTAAGTATGCAACACCCACATCCAATTTATTATATTCTGGGAGCTGAACCATGGTCTCATGCGTGCCTGGCAAGCACTCTATTAACTGAGCCACATCCCCAGCCCTCTGGCCTCTTCTCTGAGGTTGGAAAGTATGGAATTGCTAAATGTATTCGAACATGATACTTCCATGGGGGCCAATGCTTTCCTTCCCTGCCTGGTTCTGAGTTTAGGACATGAAGCAAATGCCCAAGTTCATTTCCGAATGCTCACCAATAGTAGCTGTGTGGCTGTGTGGCTGTGAGGCTGTGCATCTGGGTGACTGTGTGGCTGTGTGGTTGGGTGACTGTGTGACTGGGTGGCTGTGTGACTGTGTGTCTGGGTGGCTGTATGGCTGTGTGGCTGTGTGGCTGGGTGGCTGGGTGGCTGTGTGGCTGTGTGGCTGGGTGGCTGGGTGGCTGTGTGGCTGTGTGGCTGTGTGGCTGTGTGGCTGTGTGGCTGAGTGGCTGAGTGGCTGTGTAGCGGGGTGGCTGTGTGGCTGTGTGGCTGTATGGCTGTGTGCCTGAGTGGCTGTGTGGCTGGGTGGCTGTGTGGCTGTGGCTGGGTGGCTGTGTGGCTGTGTGGCTGAGTGGCTGAGTGGCTGTGTAGCGGGGTGGCTGTGTGGCTGTGTGGCTGTATGGCTGTGTGCCTGAGTGGCTGGGTGGCTGGGTGGCTGTGTGGTTGGCCCGTGGCTTCCTCCTCTCTTTCTTTTCTCACTGTCTTCCCTTCTCTTTCCCCATTATATTTATTCTCTCTGCCTGGAAGCCCCATTTAGTTCTGTCTCCTGCCTTCCTATTGGCCGTTCAGCTCTTTATTAGACCAATCAGGTGTTTTAGACAGGCACAGTAACACAGCTTCACAGAGTTAAACAAATGCAACATAAAAGAAGGCAAGACAGCTTTGCATCATTAACAAATACTTCACAGCATAAATGAATATAACCCATCTTCAACTAACATTCTGCAACAGGTGGCACTGAAGAAGCTAGCTAGTGTCACCTGCAACCTGGCACTGCTGCTGATGCTGCCGAGGGTGGTGGTGGGGTTTATTTCTCCCTAGGGATCCTTTCAGAGCAGGAAGTGTCCAAGGAGAGGGTCATAGGAGACAAAGGGACTGTTGATGGCTGAGCTTGGCCTCTCCATCTTTATGGGCTTCTTTACACCCTAGTGTTTGCCCCATGCTGTGGGTCTGGAAAGGAGTTGCTGGAACTCGTGGAAACATACAAGCTCAGAACTGGAAAGGCCTAAGGTGCCACCAACCATCAGCAGTCTCCAAGATGGCTTCCTCTTGGTTGATGATGGACTGATGTCTCAGCTGTCCGGCCCTGGACTCCCTCTGTGTAGACTCTCCACCTGCTTGGGCTTCCCAAATGACAATCTCAAAAGTGAAGGTTACAAAAGAGAGGAAAGAGGAGTTACCAACTCCATTCAGACCTGGCCTTGCCTGCCCTGGAACACAGTGGCCACTGCATTCTGCTGACTGAAGAGATCACAGCACGGATACACACCCACAAAGGCAGGAGGGAAAAACCCCTGCCTCCTTTTGAGGAAGAAGGTCAAGGCAAGGGTCATGTGATGTAGCCCAGGCTAACACCTAACTCAGAGACGTCTTCTCATCTCAGCCTCCTGAGGGCTGGGATTCCCACACCTGTTTTAAGCTCCACATCTTGGCAGGAGAAGAGGGATGTATGCAGAGCAGGGAAGAACTAACAATGGACCTGTCTTAGGGACTCAGTCTTAGAGACCATTTTGATTACTGTAATCAAATACCCAATAGAAAGTAAAAATACTTAAGGAGTTATTCAGTCTATAGTGGCTTGTGGGGAGGGGGCCAGCACCTAGTTGACTGCCTCCTTTCCCTTATTCATTCTTTCTGAGTTCCCTGTGTTTAAGGAAGGGGACACACACACACACACACACACACACACACACACACACACACACACAATTTATCTTCTCTGGAAGATGCACCTGAAGGCATACCTCACCAATTTCCTAGGCGAATCGAAATCCAGTCAGGTTGATGGTGAAGATTAGCATCATGAGGAAAGCTGTCTGTCATTCCTAAAGCTTGAGGAAGTCTACATTCGTTTTGTGTGTAATGACCTATCTGGAGTCAGATGCTTTATGATAATTGTAACCTGCTGACAGAATGTTATGCGCCGCATGGTCACATGTCATCTCTATTCTTAGCACACCCTCAGCCTTCTTTCTTGAGGAATAGTCTCTCACTGAACCAGGAGTTCACTGATTTGGCTAGACTGCCTGGTCATTGAGGCCCAGAGATCCATGCTCCGGACCTTGGATTGGAGGTGTGTCTGACCATGCCCAAATTTCCATGTAGGTGTTACCAACCCAAACTGAGGTCCCATGCTTGTGCAACAGGCACTTTGCACGCTGGGTATCTCCCCAGAGAACATCATCTCTTGAAGTTTCCATTAATTCTTAGTCACATTACTATCTGGGGGCTAAACCTTGAACATGTGACTGTTAGGGAGACAGGATCAGAACTACATTTTCTCACCAGGTATCACACCAGGGCTTCCAAATTCTGCAGTATTTACTGATGTGAGAGGCTCGTGGAACTAGACCTGGGGATTTCATCAGGCAATGAATGCCACCAAAAATATCCTGGGACTCTAAACTCTAGGTTCCAACCTACCAATAGATGTTCTCCATTTTGCTTAAGAGATCTGTGGGCACTGAAAGGGCAGCAACACTGTGGTTACTTCAGGGTCAAACAGTAACTTGTTTCAGTGCTGTCTGTGGAGAACAGATGGGCCCAGTTTAAAGCAGCTACAGATGACCCACGCCCCTTCTCTGAGTTATCCACCATACAGAGCTGTGCTCTTACAGCCCTTCCTTCTTCCAACTTATGAGTGCGTGTGCTTGTCTGTGTGTATATGTGTATGGGTGGATGGGTGGACACGGCCAGGAGTCACCTGCCTCTGCATCCTGCCATTCAGAGCTCTGGCCCAGGTGACTGTGAAGTAGTTACATCTCTCAAAAGGCCATTATTGTGAAAAGGAGTTAGCAGACAAGGGTTCAGAAGCTACCCCTCTGTGCCCTGACAGACTACCATGTCTTCTGCAAGGTATGTGGAAGTCAGAGGACAGCTCTCCCCTTTCTACGTTGTTTGAGGCACAGTCTCTTTGCCAGTGTGCATACTAGTTTACCTGGCCTGCACACTTCTGAGGAGGGGTCTGCCTCCTACCTCCTAGTAGGAATTACAGATGTTTGCACTACTGCATCCAGCTTGCAAATAGGTTCGGGGAGGGGGTCCTGAACTCGGGTTCTCAGGCTTGCATGGTGATCACTTTGCCCCCTGAGCCATCACCCGCATTCCTCATCCTTGCTGTGATGGTCATCTAGACTATGGCAATGGCCAAGCAACTCTGGGTCTAGTCAGCTCTGCCATAGGCTCCTCCCTGCTGTTGCAACCATAGTGTGAATTTTTCCTGTTTTCCAAAGTGCTGGGGTTGGAATCCAGGGCCTTCTGCATACTAGGCAAGCGCTCCACCACTGAGCCACAGCCTTCAATGGCTGGCTCTGGATCAGACCTGGGAAGCAAACACAGGCATCCATGTCTCTAAGAACCTACAGTGGGGCCCCCTGAGATTACACAGGAGATAGTGGAGGGTACCCCACCCCCTGTAGTTTAGACAGAAGGAGCTTCGCCTAGCAAGAAGCATTAGTAACTCCCAAACCATCTAGAGAGGAGAAACAAGCTGTGAGCTGAGCCCTAGGGAAAACTTCCAGTCCCCAGAATCCTTCTGTGTCTCCTCCATCGTTGCTAAGGAAACCAACAAATCAGGAAGCTCCTTAAGCGGGCCATACCCTAAAAGAGAAGTGTGCGCTCCATCTCTCTTCCCATTTAAACTCTTTCCAAAGCCCGTCCCGCTCGCCTGACTCTGGTTGGTGAAGGCTGAATCGCATCTGAAAGTCTTCTTGCAAGTGAGTTATAGGGAAATTGGTTTTCTTTTCCTGGCTTCTTGGTATAAAAAGGCACGCGTGAAGGAGGTTGGAATTAATGTCGAACAAGGGAGTGTACCGCATCTCCTCACTGCTAATCTCTCCACATCTGAACGGTTCTTTTCTTGAAAGCCTCACTCAGAAACGGGCTTTGAGCTCACTGAGAGGATGTTTGTCTGTTCAGCTCCACCGGGACTTAAGAGAGAGAGCTTGTTCAGAGCGTGCTGGGCGGGGGTGGGAGTTTTTAAAGCTGCTGACGGAGAGATGAAGGAAGCCAGGCGCTCTTCCGCCTGGAGTTCCTCCGCAGAAAGGGCCACAAATACATGGAAAAGCAGCAAAGAAAAACAGCATGAGACAGTGCTGTGGGAGGAAAGGAGATGCTCAGTGGGTGAAGCGCTTCACCACTACACAAACAGGAGGAGCTGAGTTGGGGGTAAAAAGTAGGGCATGGCAGGGCGGACCTGGGATCCCAGTTCTGGAGAGAATCTCTGAGGCTTAATGGGCAGCCAGCCAAGACAGTGAATCCCAGATTAGATGAGAGACCTTGTCTTTAAAACAGAGCTGGAGAAATGACTCAAGTCGTTAAGTGCACTAGCTGCTTGCTCTTCTAGAGGACTCAGGTCCAGTTCTCAGAACCGAGAGGGCAGCGCGCAAACCATCTATAAGTCCAGTTTCTGTGCCTCTAGCGCCCTCGCCCTCTTCTGGCCTCCAAAGGCACTGCACACAGGTGTCTCTCTCTCTCTCTCTCTCTCTCTCTCTCTCTCTCTCTCTCTCTCTCTCTCTCTCTCTCTCTCTCTCTCCAGCTGTAGTGCTTTGCAGTTTCCTCAGTCTCATTCTCCCTCCATGAAGCTTTTCCCCACAGCAGACCCAACGCCAGAGCCGTTCTTCCCCTTCTGACTACTACAGACTGTAGTTTAGCCTCCACAGCAAGTGAAAAAATCATTCACCATCAGGAGAACATGCCATGTTACGTTTCTCGTTCTGCATATCTATGTTTGGTACAAGTGCATTCATGTGTGTATGTACACATGTGTGCATGTGGAGCCCAGAAGTTGACATCAGGTGTCTACTTTAAAAAACATAATTTGTTTTATTTTATGTGCATTAGTATTTTGCCTGCATATATGTCTGTGTGAGGGTGTCCAGTCTTGGAGTTACAGTCAGTTGTGAGCTGCCATGTAGGTGATAAAAATTGAACTCTGGTCCTGTAGCTAACCAGTTCAGGTGGCCTAGACATCCAGCTTGCTACTGGGATCATTCCTGGGGACTCCTCCTAAGCACTGGGATGCCAACCAGACCACCAAACAACTCAGCTTTTACTTGGGTGTTGGTCTCCACACTTTCACAAATCACACCCTATCCACTAAGCCATCTCCCCAGCTCTGCTCCTTTTCTGGTGTCTGTCAGTTGGGCTAAAACTTCCACTCAAGACTCTCTGCTGCACAGGCAGGCACACGATCTCAGCTCGAGATCTCCCATTTGCTTCCAAAATTTGAGACAGGGTTCCAGGATCCGAACAGCCCAGAATACAGGGCATATGAACCTACCACATCCTCCTGCCAACTCAGGTGGCTGCAGCACTCCCAGGATCGGGGGCAGGATCACAGATGCATTCTCCACAAGTCTGCCTCTGTGATGGGATGACACAGTGGCTTAGGGTTCTGAGTCACTGCTTGACACTGGACAACCTCTTGAATTCTCAGCCATGGGGAAGTCCAGAGCCCCCTCTCTTGGTCGCTTTACCCCCTCTCTCCAAGGTCCTCTTTCCCTTCACCCCTGCACAGTGTGGGTTCCCAGAGGCTTAGTTTCATGTTTTACGGAAGAGGAAGGAACTATGAACAAGTGGTGTGTGTGTGTGTGCATGTGTGTGTGTGTGTGTGTGTGTGTGTGTCTGTGTGTCTGTGTGTCTGTGTGTGTACATGTGGGAAGGTCACAGGTTGACATCAAATGTCTTCCCCCAATTACTTTCCTATGTTTTTAAGACAAGGTACCTGCAGTTGACCATGACTAGGGCTGGCTGACCAGAAATTCCCAGTCTCTATCTCCCAGTGCTGGGTACAGAAACAGGTGTGCATGCCAGACCCAGTTCTTGCCTATGTGCTGCAGATCTGAACTCGGGTCCTCACGCTTTCATGGGAATACTTTGCTGACAGAACCAAGCAGGCTGTTTGTTGTTTTTGTTTTGTTTGAGGCTGCCTTAACTCAGACACCCAAACGAACCAAGGACAGTGAAAGATACTAACTTTAAATCAAGTTCAGACTTTTACATGGTTGCAAAGCATTCTGAATAAAATATCGATACATTGGGGAGGGGGATGGAGAGATTGCTCAGTTGCTAATGTACCTTCTGCACAAGAATAAGGACCCAAGTTTTATTCCCAGCACCTGCCTAATGGTGTGTTTGTAATCCCGGGTGCTGAGGAGGCATAGACAGGAAGCTAGCTCCCAGGTACTCAGTGCCCAGCCAACCTAATGAAGGCATCTTCTCTCAAAAAGAAAAAAAAAAAACAACACAAGATGAGCAGCACTTTTCCATGCACACACACACACACACACACACACACACACACACACACACACACACACACACACCTATACACTCACAATGCCCAACCTATAAAACCCAATAGCTCTGGAAAATATCTTCTAATCAAGCATACAATGTTTAAGAGAGAAGGCACCCTGATCAGGCAGGCTTTGCGCCTGGTTTCCATAGGCAGAGTCCCTCAAACCGTTCAAGTTTCTTTCCCAGGCTCAGAATCCAGGGTACTATTCTCCTCAGCTCCACACTTGAAAACCCAGATAAATTAGGCAGGCACAGCAGTGCACGCTTTAATCCCAGCACTCAGGAAGCGGAGACAGGCGGATCTCCGAGTTCCAGGCCAGCCTGGTCACAGAGTGAGTTCCAGGACAGCCAGGGCTACACAGTGAGACCCTGTCTCAACAAACAAGCGAAAGAAAATACAGAGAAGGACCCCGGGACCGAGACTCTTCACTGTCACAGAAACTGCTTCGTCTGAGCAAACACCGGCAAACATCGGATCTGACTTCCAGGAGTCTGTTCCTCTGTAAACCAACAGGAGTGTGGTCATACAGCCTTAAACCAATTTTCTGAGCACTGGAAGTAGCCAGAAGCCGATTCAGGAGCGCAGCTGAATCTTGATACAGTCAGGGTGCACTGGGGCACTTCTATCGCCCCTGCGCTGGGGCATTTCCATTGCCCCTGTTTTTGTTGTTTTATCCCTGGGCTGGTAGCTTTGCAAACCAAGAAACTCGCTACAGAGAAGCTGTGAGAACAGCAGCTGGCAGCCACTGGGGATGTGACTGGGTTTGGAACTCAGAGACAAGCTCTGTCCCTAGAGAAATGCTGTGTGTTTATCTGTCTGGATCTCTGAAAAGTTCTGTTTGCAAGATTTACTGATGCTTGATCTGACTCAGTGCTTGCTAAAAGGAAAAAAAAAAGAGCATTTGCAATAAGTTAATAGTAATAAAATGATAATATAATAATTAGTGATGATGATCATGGTGATGGTGGTGGTCATGGTGATGATTGTGACAATCATGATGATGGTGGTGATGATGATATGTAACAGGAACAACAGTTTGGCATCATAGACAAGGTCTGGCAAGATGGCTCAGAAAATAAAGGTGCTTATAGCCACGACTGGCCACTTGAGTTCATCCTGAAAACCACACGGTAGAAAAAGAGATTGATTCTCAAAGTTGGTCTTTGCCCTTTGTGTGCATGCTCTGTGATGCACACACACATAAACACTAAAAGAATAATTTTAAAATAGAAAATAGACATATTGAATAACCCACAGGGAGCTGGGAAACCTCCAAAATCCTCCTAGAAACTAAGCCCCAGCATAGAGAAGATTGGTAAGGTTTTTAACCTGTTACCTCTGAATGACCTCGAGACCCTACAGACCAAAAAGGAGAAGCGTACACAGAGTCTTGTGGCTCACAGCATTGAGGAACCCTCTGTTCTCTCCTTAGCTGAACCCTGGGCTGTGTGAGCAAAGATTGTGGGGCCCACACATAACAGGAAACCCTTGAGATAATTAGTCCAGAAACGTCCAAAAGAAATCAATGGAAGGAAAATAAATTGTATTAACAAACGCTGAGGGAGCACGAATCCTCCTGTCACTCTGTATTCCTGGAGTTGCTCTGGGTTTTGTTCAGGGCTTTGTTGTTGTTTTTTTGTTTGTTTGTTATTTGGTTTGTTTGGAGACGGGGTCTCCCTATGTAGCCCTGGCTGGCCTAGAACTTGCTCAGGAAAATCCTGTTAGTGGGAGCTGTCCTTGAAGGACCTGAGATTCCTCACGGAGCTTATTAGAGAACTCGGTCAATGAGCTCAGGCATATGCTCTAAAGAGTCAAAGTAAACTGTGCTAATAATATTTCTTGGAGCAGAAAATATGGGGGGGATAAATAGAACAAAATGTAAATATTGGTGTAGAAATTATGGAGAATTTATGGGAGAATTTTCTGGAAGGATTCAGCAGTGGATTTGCAGTGATGACAGAATGGGAGTCCTCTGTGGACAGAAAAGGAAGAGGGTGCAGATGAAGGGCAGCTCCAGAGACCTGCAGGAGAGCATCCAGTCCACCAACACACCAACAGCCAGAGTCCCAGAAAGAGTGTGTGTGTGTGTGTGTGTGTGTGTGTGTGTGTGTGTGTGTGTGTGTGTGTACTCTCACGTGCAAGAGTGAAGGTTCTGGTGGGGGCAGGAGGTGGCAGTACCCTGGAGCTGGAGTTACAAACAGCTGGGACAGGAGTGCTGGGTTCTGAACAGCAATGCAGCAGTCCATGTTCCTAACCTATAAGCCATATACCCAACTGCCCAAAATGACTTTAAAAACTCAAGTCTGCAATAACCTACACCCCTAGAGAGTCTGGGGTCTGCAGTGGGCAGAGTCTTAAAGGAGACTGCGCACTCTGAGAACTGAGCACGTAGCAGAACTGTGAAGTGAGAAAGATCAACAAAAAAGGCCTGGAGAGGCATGGGGAGATGGCTCACTGGCTTTGAAAGCATAAGGGCTGGGGAGTCTGGGTCCCCAGAGCCCACGAGAATGCCAGGTGGATGTGACCTGCCTGTAATTCCAGTGCAGGAGGGAAGCCCCTTAGATATCCAATATCAAGTGGTCAGCCCCCAAATTATATACATACAAGAAACGTTATACAGAGTAAGCAGGTTGTATTTGTATATTTAGGAATTCTTGAGACACACTCATGGGGGGGGGGAGAGAAACACACACACCAACAATAACAACTAAAAAGAAAGAACCCATGAGTTTGATATAAGAACACTAAGAACACATGGGTGTGCGTAGAAGGGCTTGGGGGAAGAGAAGGGAAGAGGAAAATTACGGAATTATAGCCTCAAAAACTCAAAAATAAGTATTTTAAAAGGGATAGTCTTTTCACCTCTAGAGAACAATACTCAACTTTATATGGAAAAACAATAAACCCAGGATTTGCTAAAACAACCCTGTCCAATAAAGGAACTTCTGGAGGCATCACCATCCCCACCGACTTCAAGCTCTATCATAGAGCTATAGTAATAAAAGTAGCTTGATACTGGCATAAAAACAGGCATGTGGATCAATGGAATAGAATTGAAGACCCTGACATTAATCCACAAACCTATAAACATCTGTTTTGTTGTTGTTTTTTTTTAACAAAGAAGCCAAAAACATACAAGGGGGGGCAGTATCTTCAAGAAATGATCCTGGCACAATTGGATGATTGCATGGAGAAGAATGCAAATAGATCCGTATCTATCACCCTGCACAAAACTCACTTCCAACTGGATCGAAGACCTCAACATTAATCTAGTTACACTGAAACTGACAGAAGAGAAAGTGGGAAATAGGCTTGAACTCATTGGTACAGGACACTACTTCCTAAATAGCACAGACACTGAGAGCAACAATTAGTAAATGGAACCTCCCGAAACTGAGAGGCTTCTGTAAGGCAAAGGACACGGTCAATAAAACAAATGACAGCCCACAGAATGGGGAAAGATCTTCATCAACCCTACATCTGACTGAGCGCTAATCTATAAAATATGCAAAGAACTCAAGAAACTAGATATCAAAATACCAAATCATTAATTAAAAAATAGCTCTAAACAGAGAATTCCCAACAGAAGAATCTCCAAATGGCTGAAAGACCATTAAAGAAGTTCTCAACATCTTCACCATGAGAAAATGTAAATCAGAGCAACTCTGAGATATCATCTTACACCCGTCACAATGGCTAAAATCAAAACCACAGATGACAGTCTGTGCTGGAGGAGATGTGGAGCAAGGGAAACACTCCTCCATTGCTGTAGGAATGTAAACTTGGACAGACACTTTGGAAATCAGTATGGCAGTTTCTTAGAAAATTGAAAATCAATCTACATCATGATCCAGCAATATCACTCTTGGGCATATACCCAAAGGATACACATTCATACCACAAGGATATTTGCTCAACTATGTTCATAGAAGCCTTATTTGTAATAGTCAGAACCTGAAAACAATCTCGGTGCCCCTCAACTGAAGAATGGATTTTTTAAAATGTGGTACATTTACACAATGGAGTATTATGCAGCAGTAAAAAATGATATCTTGAAATTTGCAGGCAAATGGATGAAACTAGAAAAACTCATCCTGAGTTTGATAACCCAGACCCAGAAAGGCAAATATAGTATGTACTCACTCATAAGGAAATTTTAGACATAAAGCAAAGGATAAATAGGTTACAATCCATAACTCCAGAGAAGCTAGGTAACAAGGAAGACCCTAAGAGAGACATCCATGAATCCCCCTGGGAAGGAGAAATAGATAAGATCTCATGAGTAAATTAGGAGCATGGGGGAGGGGTAAAGGGAGGTGGGAAGAGAACACGAGGGAACAGGAAGGTAGAATTGGGGAAGGAACAGAGAGGGAGAAGGACAAAACAGATGTCTTGACAGAGGAAACTGTTTTGAGGTTAGCGAGAGACTAGGTACTAGGGAAAGTCCCAGGAATCCACAAGGATGACCCCAGCTATGACTCCAAGCAATAGTGAAGAGGGTGCCAGAACTGGCCTTCCCCTGTAATCAAATTGATGGCCTCCCTTGTGGGAGATTGTGTTGTTACATTGTAAATAATTGTCCCACCTACTGGTTTAATAAAAAGCACTGATTGGCCAAAGGCAGGCAGGAAGTGTGGGCAGGGCTACCAGACTAAGAGAACTCTGAGAACAGGAAGCACAGAGCAGAAGGCCAGAGAGAAGCCGGAAGAAGCAGAGGAAAACTATGCTGCTCTAAGAAAAGTTACCGAGCCCCATGGCTGAACAGGATAAGAGACATGGGTTATTTTAAAGATAAAGAGCTAGCAAGCTATATGCCTGGGTCTGAAGCAGATCAGCCTAAAACTATTGAAAGCATCTGCGTGTCTCTGAGTGGGTCTGTGGGTCTGTGGGCCTAAACCTTGAGGTTAGGCCCAAAAGTCCGGGCCAGAAACCTCGTACTACACTCCCTGATTGCTATTATGGAACCTTCATCCAGCAACTGATGGAAGCAGATGCAGAGACCCACAGCTAAGCACTGGGTCTTTCTCCTGGAGTCCAGTTGAAGTGAAGGAGGAGGGATGATATGAGCAGATGAGTCAAGATCATGATGGGGAGACCCACACAGACAGCTGACCTGAGCTCCTGGGAGTTCGCTGACTCTGGACTCACATCTGAGAAACCTGTGTGAGACTAAAGTAGGCCCCCTGAATGTGGATGACAGTTGTATGGCTTGGGTAGTTTGTGGGGCCTCTGACCGTGGACCAGGATTTACCCCTAGTGCATGAGCTAGCTGGCTTTTGGGACCAGAGGGACACCTTGCTGAGCCTTGCTGCAGGGGGTAGGGGCTTGGTCCTGCCTCAACTTGACATCCCAGACCTTGTTGACTCCCTATAAGAGGCCTTATCCTCTCTTGAGAAGTGAATGGAGAGGCAAGATGGGGGAAATCTGGGCACTGAGTGGGAGGAGGAAAGGTAAGGAGAACCGTGGTTGGTGTGTAAAGAAAAAAATGATAGCCTTATCATTAACCATGTCTGCATCAGCCACTGTAAGCAAGCCTGCTAAGGTAATAATACAGAGCAATGGTTCGTTCTTTCTGCGTTTTCTCAAGTACTAAATTTTTCTGCTGAGAAATAAGCCTCCCAATCAGACATGGGCATATTTTGTAAATTAAACCATGTTTAACTTGAAATTCTCCTGTTTCTGCCTTCTAGGTGGTTTGAGGCACTGTGAGACCTCTTACAAAGAAAACATGGGCTGAGGTCGCAGCTCAGAGCTGGGGTGATTGCATGGCATCTGCAAGGCCCTAGGTTTGATTCACAGCACTGCTAAGAAAATACGGAACATACTGTATTTCATGCCTCCCCCAAAAAAAGGTGTTACCTGATTCTGGAATAAAAGAAAAAAATCTAATGTACTAAAAATAAATAAATAAATAAATAAAACAATAGTGAGTCTTACGGTGTGAGTCTTTGTGTCTTTGATTGGCTGTTGTAGACTATACATGGTGACCTAGAAGTGCTTCAGATAACCGATGACTATCTTGGGACTAAATATCATAATGTAATGGCTAACAAAGCTTAAAATGTGAATAAATCAAAATAAGGCAGGTATGGCCAAGGCTGGTGACGTAGGTCTATCATCCCAGCTACTCAGGAGGCTGAGACAGGAGGACAGCCAAGTTCAAGGGCAGCCTGGACTACAGAGTGAGATCCAGGCAGTCAAGGCAATTTATAAAGACCCTATTCCAAAATAAAAATGTTAAAGAGCGAGTGCAGTTCTGTGGTAGAGCCTATGCACCAGCATGCACTGGACCCTGAGGACAGCCTTCAGCAACTGCAAAAGAAATACTAATTACCAAAGGACTCTAGTAACAAACTAGATGGAACCAGATTTTCCACTTCAGCTTTTTATGCAACTTTGTACAAGAGACTCAAGATGGCAGAAAGGCTGGGGGAGATCTGCCCTTCATGCTGGTGGTCCTGTATTCGAGAGGCTAGAGCAGGGTAAGCAGGAGCTCCAGGCTAGCCTGGACTACACAGTGGGATCTTGACAGCAAGAAGGAAGCAGGGAAGAGGAAGAGAGAGGAGAGGGGAAGGAGAGAGGGGGGGGAGGTAAAGAAAAAGATGGAGGAAGTGAGAAAGAGAGAGAGAATATAATGTTAGTGCATACTAACTATAAAGGTTTTCCTAGAAAATCTAAGATCATAGGCTCACAACTAGAGCTAGAAAGTTCTGCAGCAGAAGATTCTGGACAAAGTCTGTTCACGTCCCTGATGCCCACAGCAATCCATAAGGAAGCATGAGAGAAAGAGAGTGTCCCATGATCAAAGCAAGAAAAACTGAGTTACCTGTGAATAAATCCATTGAAAGATATCCCAGACCTTTATGGAGAGAATTATTAAAGTCACTGAGGACATCAGAGGCAACCTGGAAGAACGAGAAATATTCCCCCTTCACGCTCAGGGAGACAAGATATCAGATTTAATCTATGAATTTGCTGCCATCCCATCCGGAGTCCCGGAGGGGTGCTTCATGGCCTTGACAGACTGATTCTGACATTAATCAGAAGTGACTAGAGATAAGAACCTGTCCCACCAGATAGAAGGATGAGCCATGGGGCTGCGGAGGTAGCTCAGCAGGGAAAGTGCTCAGTGGGAAAGTGTGAGGACCTGAGTTTGAGTCCCTGAATCCAGCCTAAAAGCTGAATGTGGCTGTGTGCGTCTGAAATGCCAGAGCTGAGGGTGTGGAGTGACAGGAGGATCCCTGGGGTTTACTGGCCAGCCAGCTTACCAGAGCCTGTGAGATGTGGGTTCAGTGAGAGACACTGTCAAAAACCAAGGTGCAGGGTCAGTGAGATCACTATACAGGGGAGAGCTTTTGACACCCAAGCCTGGAAACCCAACGACCTGAGTTCAAAACCCATGTAAAGGTAGGAGATAACTCACTCCACAGTGTTACCCTCTGACCTCCACATGTGCTCTGTGTCATGTGCCAGCATAACAGATGTAGTCATACCTGCTTTTAATCCCAACACTTGGGATGTCAGAGCAGGATGGTGAGAGTCTTCCTGTCAGTCAAGCATGGCAGTACCTTTAATCCCAGCACTGGGAGGCAGATGTAGGTGAATGTCTGAGTTCGAAGCCATCCTGGTCTACAGAGAGAGTTCTAGGACAGCCAGGGCTACACAGAGAAAATCTGTGTGTGTGTGTGGGGGGGGGTGCATGCACTTTACTGTTTTGAGGTGGAATCTCTCACTGAACTGGACACTCAGCATTTGTTTAGGCTGGCTGGCCAGAAATCTCTTGGGATTCACTTCTTAAAGGCTCCCTTCTTAATGTGCTTGAGCACATCCTTGTCAGTGAAAGTGATGGTGGGCACTCAGCTCTGATGGCCAACACCCCAGAGGAAGTGTCCCAGATGCCAGCTGCCTGAAGACTTCAACACTCAGGGGTCACCACAGCTCTCTGAGGGAGATCCCTAGTCACATAGAAAGCTGAGTTGGGCATGGTTTCCTCAAAGGGAAAATCAGGGTGTAAAAGACACAGTTCTCACAGACTTTCTGTCTTACTGGCTGAAGTCACTTTGAACCATTCTGTTCATCATCACCCAGTAGTACAAAGATGTGTCAGGTGGGCCTCACATCAAGTGAAACACCATTGGTGGTAGAAAGGATCACAAGATAATATCTCTGGAGAAATAAATGGAGGGTGTGGTGGCACTTGGGGGCTAAGGCAGGAAGATCAGGAGTTCAAGGTCATTCTTGGCCATATAGCAAGTTTGAGGCCAGCCTGAACTACATGAGATATGTCTCAAAACATACTGTAATGTGTTAAAATGTTTTCTACTGGAGATATATGAGGGGATAATGTACTTACTGAGGATCTCAGCTTGGATCTCCAGCACCCATGTAGAGAACCAGATGTAGTGGTATGCATCTGTAATCCCAGTGCTGCGGAGGCAGACACAGAATTCTGGGAGCTTTCTAGCCAGCCAGTTTCTCCAATCAGTGAGAATCAGGTTCGGTGAGAGACCCTGTCTAAAGACACCTGATACTAATCTCTGGGCTCCACATGTGCATATGTAAGTATCCATACCAACACTTGCATGTGCGCATGCATGCACACACATACACACACACACACACACACACACACACACACACACACACTATTTTCCTTCTGTCTAAAAGTTTCCTCTTTTCTAACTTTGAAATAAATTAAATAACTTTATGATCAATTACCCCTCTGTCTACTGTGCCCAATGGGTTAGTTGGTCTTGGGGGTAAGACCCTAGGAGACCACGAAGGAGACATCACAACAGACACTGAGGTCAGTCCTGATGCAGTCGCCATGGTGATGGAGAAATGGTACAGATGAGGAAGGTGATGGGAGCCAGAAGTGAATGCAACACTTCATTCCTCATAGAAAGGAAAAGATAGACAGTTAGGAAGGAACAAAAGGCCAGCAACCCGAGAGGCACCTCAGACTCCCACACCTCATGCAGAATAAATGAAGGACGAGATTCAAAACTAATTGGAGCCATTTGCAGCCTAAACGGAGCTGCTTCCTTTTTCCTCCAACGGGACGACCCCACTGAGGGGAAGCGGGCATCCAGAACACTTAGCTTCCAGGAGCTTGTTTCCTGCCAAGAACATTGTCGCTAAATGAGCTCTCGGGAGAGGCTCTCATGCCAGACTGGTGACAAAGGCATTCTGGAACTCCCGAGCTAGGCAGGCACAGGAAGCCAGCTCTTGAGATGGTCTCTACAGCTCTATTCACTGCAGGCAGACTACCCAGATGGCACTGGATACTTGGTGCAGAGCCCCAACACCTCAGCCTGAGTAGAGACACTGCCCAACTAATGGTGACTATCAGCTCATTTCTCCAAAGACCTGAGCCAGCAGCTGGGGGAAAGTAGGAAATGGTTCCCAATTAAAGACGCGGTAGAGCTGCCGCAGTGTCACTGACTCCCTGGGGATGGCTGTGCTGGCAAATATAATTCTTTCTCTTAGTCTTTCTTAGAAAGCTGGGTCAACATTCACTGCCGCCAGTCTGTCCTCAGCCCAGGCACTCGGCTCCTTATAAAGCAGACAGAAGCAAAGTTGTGGACTTCCATGTTTCCCTTCTACAAATTCAGAATGCCTTCCCTGAGTCATAGACAGCTATCTGAACACCTGTCCCTTCTGTCCCCCACAGAGGTGAGGTGATTTGCTGAGGGACATAGACTCCTTACGGACTCTTCACTGTTTCAGATCTTGAATAGCTGGTTCCCCAGCATTACCTGGAGGATTTGACTAACCACATGGTCAGGACTTCTGATGAGCAAGTGTGAGGCAGGGCAGGACCCTGCATCTCCAGCCTGTTCCCAACTGATGCTGACACTGCCTTGGGGGCCAAGCAGGGAAAACACCAAAAGTCTTCATCCAATCTTGTCTGTCGCTGACTTCTTGCCCATCCCCCAAGTCCTTGAGTTTTTGCTGTTCCTTCTTTTCTGACTTAACTTTCAACCTTGCCATCCAACCCAAATCCTTGTCTTCTGTAAGCCAGAGGCAGCCATGTGCCTATGGCCCTCATCATTGCTGTTATTTGCTTGTTTGCTTTGAGCCAGGGTCTCTCTAGGTTGCCAACAGGCCTTGAAATTGTCCCCCTGTCTCAGCTTTCTGAGTTCTGGGATTATAGGCATGTACCACTATGCTAAGCACTTCTATTGGTTTTCCTCAGAAGCTCAGAGGCAACATTGTTGAGAGCTAAGTCATGGCTCAGGAAAGCATAGTGGCCTCAAAATTCTCTCTTGCCTGTTTCTGCACATTTTTTTTTTTTTAGGGATAGCTTTGTGTAGCCCTGGCTGGCCTAGAATCCACAATGCAGCTGAGGCTTAAACCCCGATCCTCCTGTACCCAACACCATGCTCAGCCCCCTGCAATTCTTTGACTTTGGTCTAGAGATTATGGAAGAACACAATGGTCTGAGCTTAAGACAAATGTCAAGGCTAGCAAGAGACAGAGCTCCTTTCTGGACAGGATTCTTGTACTTCCTGTCACCCAGTCAGTGCTGGCTAGCACCAGATGTCTGATGTCAGAAGACAACTCAGATCAAGCCTCCAGGATGGTTGCCACTGCATTCTTCAGCATGTATGTTCACGGGATTATGGGAGAATCTTAAGGCCAATATATCCAAACCTATAAAACTGTAGCATCTATGAACAGGACCTGGGCCAGCAGGGCAAGATGGATAAGCAGTGTCTTGACTTCATCTTTGAATCACGTCATTTCCAAGCTGTGTGGCTAAATAACTTCAAAGACCTGGGCCTCATACTTATCACTGCAGAGTAAATATCTACTATGTCTTCACCTGTGAGATGAGAGACATTTGGGCATGTGGTGGATAAGTGATAATTAAAATGATCTGATCATGCTCTCGGCGGCCACTTCTGGGTTTCCTGGGGAGGAAGGAGTATCCCAGCCCAGCGAAAAGGGCTAACATCTAACTAGAAAGCACCTCAACCCAATGTGGTGGCATCTGCCTGTCATCCCGGAACTGAAGACACACACACTGGAGCAGGGGGATCACAAATTTGAGATTAGCCTGGGCTATAGAGCAAGAAACTATCTTAAAAAAAAAAAAAAAAAAAAAAAAAAAAAAAAAAAAGCCTGGGGTTAGTGAGAAGGCTCACTTGATGGAGTGTTTGCTATACAAGCATGAGGACCAGTGTTCAAATCCACAGAGTCCACATAAAATCTGAGCATGCTGGTGCAAGCCTGCAATCCCAACACTGGGGAGGCAGGTAGCAGGAAACTCCCCAGAGCTTGATGGAAAGTCAATTAGTGAGCCCCATGTCAGTGAAATACTCTGTCTCAAGAAATAGAGACAGAAGACACTTCCAGCCCCACCCCCCCAACACACACACAGTAGAAGGAAAGACAGTTCGGTGTGGGGTTGTCACTGAGAGAGTCCTGAGCTTAGCAGCTCTCTCACATGGCATTCCAGCAAACAGGTCAGATCTCAGCACAGAGGAGAAAAAGTCAAAGTTCTCATTAGCAGAGCTCCAGTTCCTTTGGACTTCCGTCATTCTGGGACCTCACAGATACCGGCTTTTTAATCCTGAAGGGATTCCTAGGACCCAGGTGTCATGACTACCCACATCTCAGAAGAAAAAAGGAAGCCCTGTCAGGGAGGCGTGTGAACCCTAGGCTCCAGCTCTGCAGCCTGACATTCACCACAGATCCCCTCTAGAGAGTTCTAAGCAGCAGATGCCATTTGTTTGCCTGGGGGATCCCCAGGAACAATTGGGTTTGGATATATTCCCACTGGAGTAGCAGCAGGCAAACATGGGCTCTGCCTGTGCCTCTTAGGGAGGAGGGAGACAATCCAGGGAGGAAGAAGCTCCTCCAGGCTGCACCTCTGGGGTTCTTCAGGCAGATGTCTTGGGCCAGATGATGCCCATGGTACCCTCATTGTGACAGAATTGTCATATTGTGCTATGGAATCCTCGATCCCTTCCCTGGCATTTTCTCTATATCAGGTCCTGGGATGCGTGTCACACTGGCAGAGGCATTCCCGAACCACTCTCAGCCCAGAGAGGCAAGGTCTAGATCAAAAGCAGGAGCTGGGAGTTTACAAGAGAAGCCAAGCAGGGTGGGTCCTACCTGACCTCAGAGGAAGGGCGACACTGGGTGAAGAGCACTTTCCTGGGACAGTACTTCAGGTGCTTTTTAGGGCTTGAAGTTCATACGTGTGTAGGTGCGTGTACAAGTGTGTTCATGTGTGTGTGGAGTACAGAGGACAATCTCAGCTGTCATTCCTCGGGTACCTTAGTCTTTTTACTGTTTGAGACAGAGTCTGTCACTACTTTGTGCCACCAATTAGGCTGAGGTGACTTCCTAGTGAGGCCCAGGGTCTTACCTGTCTGCATTTCCCCAGTACTGAGATTACAAATGTACATCACCAAGCCCAACTTTTGTTACATGAGTTTTGGGATCAAAACCAAGTCCTTCCCAGTCCACTGCAGATGGTTTTCTAATATTTCACTGTATTTAATGTCCTATGACTCAAAAGGACCTAGTGAGGTCATTGCAAGCATCGTTCCATTCCCAAAAGGGAACCTGAGACACAGAGAAGTTAGAAAACCCACTTGGGGACACACTTGGATCCTAGTCTCTGGCTCTTGATCTCTGTGACACACTGTCCCCAGCACCAAAGTAACACATACAAAGGCCATGGTGCCCAGGGACAGCTAGTGGACAAGAGTAGAAAGGATGCCCAGCCCGGCCTTTGCTCACGGAGGCAGCTCCTTGGCAGGTGAGTGCACAGTGCAGTGGATATCAAGACTGGGCAGCTCTATCCTGTGCAGCTGATTGGCAGCTGAACCCACAGACTCACTCTCAAAGGATCATCCCTGACGGCATCCCCAGCTAAAAGTGGGGCTCTGGCCTCTGTCAAACCTTTTGACGCTAATGAGGAGAGCTGAGAACATGCAATGCACCAGGCAGGTCCTGGCTCCCAGCCTCCGGACCACTTGGCCTGCATCCATAATGCACCTGCTCATCCCGTGTGTGTCCTTGAGACAGCCTTCCTTGCAAGCCCTCCAAGTCTGACCAGCTTGCTAAAGCTAGGACCAGAAACCAGAGTTTCCTGGCAATAAAACCAGGGAGCAACCTACCCTTGGAGGACAAAGCACCCAGCAGCATCCCACACACAGCCCACGATCTCCGCAGAGCCACACACAGAACGATCTATTTTTAAATCCACCCCCCCCCCCGACTCCGGTTTTATTGATTCTGTTGATGTGTTTTTATTCCCCTGTCTTGTTCCGCCACGTACACAGAAAAGCTCAAGGCAAGTTCCAAATGTGTAACTAGAGACAATGAATAGAATGGAGCAGGACAGTGAAGGCAAGGATGATAACAGATCTTTTTATTTTTTCCCTTAATATCCCGGATGTCAGTTTGCTCGGACTGGGCTGCTGGCTGTGTTTGAGCTTCCTAGTAGGCAAAGCAAAAATGATTAAATGTGTCTATTAAGTAGATGTCTGGGACTCATGAAGGAAAAGTCATTGTTAAAGGGAAGAGAAAAGGGAGGTAGAGAGGAGGCGAGGGAGGAAGAGAAAAGGGGTGGGGAAGAGGGAGAGGAGGGGGGAGAGGATGAGGAGGGGAAGAGGAAGAGGCAGAGGACAGAGCAACAGCTGTAGTAAAGCAGCCTGGCCCATGCCATGCCTTTATAAACCCTACAAGAAAAGAGATTCTGTCCCGTTTTGCTGTTGTGGAGACAAAAGCACAGAGAGGCAAAGAACTTTACTCCAGGTTGCCCAGCGAGGAAGCAGCCAAGTTGGAAATCTACCAGATATGCTTGATTCCAAGTCCAGGGCTTCCCCAGCTGCCCCTCTCAAACCCCAGCTCATCTTCAACTGGGCAAACACCCAGACAACAGGTCTCAGCCAGCCACCCTCTGACCTTTGGCTATTTACTCCATCCCAAACGGTAACGAAGCCACTGAGCTAGCCCAAGCCCTCTGAAGCAGGCTCATACACATCAGACTCGGGGATCAATGAGTTGTTTTGAGAGTTGGGTGTCGGGATTATCACTGTAAGTGCTAAACATTCAACCCTTCATTTTCCACACTAATGGGAGGAAGCAGCAGTGCAGATAATTAAAAACGCATTTATATTTGGCTCCAGAATTTGTTTTTGTTCTTCTGTTTGGGTCTGATGTTCCGGGAATTCAGGGTGACTTCAAATCCTTCTATGCAAAGTAAAAAATTAAAAGGAAACACCCTGCCTTGAGAGCAACCAGAAAACTGTCCCATGTTCAATCCCAACTTTGTCAAAGACAGTCAATGTCACCACCAAGCTGGAAGCAGAAGCACTCAGTCCAGCAAAACTGCGGAATACATTTTAACTTCTATGTTCAGGGATGGGTGTTGTGCAGCAAGAGTGACTGGTTATACCCCAATCCTGCTGACTTTGCAGGTCACATTTGTGTGGGAGGAAGTCTACGAATGTGTGTGCATGGTCATGTATGTAAGAATTGACAGACGTGCATGTAGAGGCCAAAGACCAACTTCCTGTGTTGTTCCTCAGGCATTGTCCATTTCTTTGAGACAGTCTCTCATTGATCCCGACAGTCACCAAGTAAGCCAGCAAGACCCCAGGATCCAATGGTCTTCGCTTCGCCTCCTCAGCGCAGAGATTACAGGTGTGCATCACCACACTGGTCTTTGTATGTGGTGGCAGAAATCCAGTGCCGGTCCCCATACTTACACTGCCATCATTTTACCGGCTGAGCCACCGCCTCAGACCCTCTTATTTCTGATCCCTCCATCTGACCCATCTCCCCTCTAAGTCATTCCCTTACCCCAACCCACAGCCTTCAAGATGACTCACAAGTATTTGTTGATATAACAGAATGGACCAAAAATCTAGGGAGGGACAGGAGATGGCAGAGAGGTCTTTCTTGAGTGGCTTGGAGCTGGAGATGAGAGATTCTACATCTTTTTGTTTGTTGCTTTGTTTTATTTATTGAGACAGGGTTTCTCTGTGTAGCTCTGGCTGTCCTAGAATTTTCTCTGTAGACCAGACTGGCCTCAAACTGACAGAGATTTGCCTACCTCTGCCTCCTGAGGACTAATACGAAAGGTATGGGCCTCCACCACCTGGTACATTCTACATTCTTTAAAAAATATATCTTATTTTATTTTTAAGTGTATGTGTCTGTGTGTGTGCAGGCACACACATATGTGCAGGTGTCTGCAGAGGCCAGAAGAAGGTGCTGGATCTCCTGGAACTGGAGTTATAGGTAGTTGTGAGTTGCCAAGTATGAGGGCTGGGAACTGAACTCGGCAAGAGCCAGAGTGTCCTCTCAAGAGCAGAGTGTGCTCATGGCTGCCGAGCCCAATGTTCTCTGTTCTTCAGAGTTTACTCAGCCACCAACGATGTCTCCCTCTCTCTCCCTCCCTGCCCCTCTTTCTCTCTCCACACCTTCACAGACATGCTCATTCAGGCTGGTAGTTCAGCTATCTTGCATCCACAGACCCGTCATGTTCTCTAGGTCTCATCTAAAAACAGCTTTCCCTAAAGGCCTGCGATACCAGGTGTTAACTAACAGTCACACTTCACAACCCTGCAGGGGGAGGTAGGAGGACACTCCGATGTCACCCCCATGTCAATTTCTTTTCTTTATTTTTCTTTCAGACCAGCCAAGCTCTAGCATCCATCACAGCCCAGTGTGGACCTGAGACACTGTGTGACCTTCAGGGTGTATATAGTCAGACTTATCTAGAGGGAAAGAACCTGTAGAATGAATATATGTCACAAAGGGGACTCATTAGATCAGATGGTTCAGACTGGGTCATCCAGCAATGGCTGCCTAAACACTGAAGACATTCAACATCCCAGATGCCTCAATGGTCCAAGCCTTCAGCATTCTGGGGCACGGTCTTCCCGGGCCAGTTCCCCTTTCAAGAAATGACCTCCTTGGTGCTCTCAGAAGCACATCTCTTAGTTTATTCCAGATCCAGTCAGGTTGACAACCATATCACTACCACACTCCTGCTTCCTCTGGCCTAGGATATAAATGTAACATCTAGCCGTGCAACAGCCATCTTGGGATCAAGAGGATGAAAGTCATATGCCCAGGATGGGAGTGTAGAAAGGGCATGCACTCCGACAACTTCTTCCTGCCGCACCTGAACTGTTTAAATTTTGACTCCATGCTCATTGCAAAAAATAGCCCTGTTTGTTGGGTTTCTCGTCCCAACACCCGGATGCAATCTTACCTGATTCAGTAGGCAATTACCTTTTGATTTCAAAAACCTTTCCCAATGTTGCTACTGCTGCTTCAGGTGAAAGGCTGCAGAGTCAGCCACAGGCTGGATACTAAACAAAGTAGCTAATATTGCCGATTAAAAAGCTCACATAATGTCACCTGTGCTAGAAAGGAACAGCTGGGGAGCCCATCTCATCCCAGAATAGAGCGAGCTCCAGCCCTCCTGTGGGCATACCTGGCATCCTGTTTCTGCCAGCATCCCCGCTGACACCCCCACCTCAGAGGGGGATCTCTGAGCTCATAGCTGAGCAACCCTGTAGTGCCCTCCCCCAGAGAGAGCCAGAGAACAGGCTCCCATCTTCTGAGCCTTGCTTCGGTTTGAAGTAGCCCCAAGCATGTGGCCTCAGTAAAACACTGGGCAGACCAGCAGATCCTGAGAAAGCAGTCTGAGCCATAGCTAGCTCCCATCCCAGCTCAGTGACAGTTGACTTCTGAAGACACTCAAAGAAAGGTCTACTCACCCTAGATGGAGAGGACACCCATCAATCAAAGAAAGATCTCACTCAAAATCTGCTTGATGGGTCATGAGCTTGGGAAGGGTATGCTCACAGGAGGAGTTGGGACTCTGAGCAGCTACCTCACCACTGGTCACATCCTCAGCATGACCGGCTCAGTGGCATGTGTGCCACTGAAGAGTCCCCAGCCCTGGTTAGGAGGGACTGAGCCCCTTGAGAGACCATTAATTCAGTCAAGAGGGTCCTGCATGTGGCATTGATGCTCAGATTCTACCTAACAGTGACCTCATCCTACTGGAGGAAACTGTTCTACACTCAGCCACTGAAGGTGTGGCCTTGGATGGATTCTGAAGTCATTCTTCAAACCTCAGACTGCAAAGCAGGGAGTGTGCCCCCCATTAGAGAGGCACCCATGCTTTCTATGGGGAGGGGTAGCACAGAGCCGAGGAAGGACTGGAGTGAAGGAAGCTGTGTGGTGCTGGAGAATGAGTTGAAACTTCTCATCTCTCAGCCTCTAGGCCGTTTCTGAGCAGCATCATACTCATTGTTCACCTGGAGCCCCACAGAGAAGACAAGTGAATCTGGATTCTTTTTCTCATGAACAGGCTGCTGCGAGGCCTGGCCCTTCCTTACACTCTCCTGGTGAAAGTACCCAGCCCCAGCCAGGATCTCTAGACCCAGGACCCTCTGGGCACAGCAGTCCTCATGGTGGCTTATCCTTGCTTCTCCCTCCACCCAGCTCCTGCATCCCCCGGCTCCTTGCTTTTCTCCCAGGAAAACAACTCACACTGACTCCATTCAGCCCAGCTCCCATGGGCTAGTATTCCTCATGACTTGAGGCTTTGGGTTTTCTTAAACTGAGAGTCTCTTAAACAGGAAGCTCCAGTAACTCACCACTGCCATCAGACTCTGGAAACTCCTGCCCAACCGGAAGCCCCGGAGGAGTTGGAGACTGGTACCCATGGCTGACAAAGCTCTTCATCCGTATACAAGAGCTCCATAGCAGGTCATCATGGCCTTTACCCAGTTCCTGGATGAGCCAGCCAAGACCTTGGTTAACCTGAGTTTAGGCAGTGACCATAAGGGCCCAACTCTGAAGCCTCCTTTTGACCTGGCTCACCCCTTTCTGACTCTAGGACATTTGGAAAATGCTTCTCTAAATGACCATGATATTTTTCTTTTGTTTTCTGCACAGAGAGCTCCGTGGAGCCTGAAGCTGTCAGAGGTGCTGTGGCGTAGCCAAGCACGTCCTCCAAGAGACTTTCATCTTCTTGCTTTGCTGTCTTTAAATAGAGGTGCAATTTTCTGCTTGGTTCCTTTTCTCGGGTGTTTAATATTTAATGAGCAACTACTGAGTGCAGGACTTCCTTATCATAAGCCATTGTAAAAATAAAATAATCATGCCAATAGAGTAGCCATAAGGGAAATAACCAGCAAACAAATGCCAGCCACAGCACTGAACACTACCTTTGTCATCATCACAGTCATCAATCTAACTGCCACCAGCCAGGAGTACCTGCTCCCTGCCCACGATGCACTGTGCATAGTAACATTCTGCTCTTGGTCCACATGAAAAGCTACAAGGTGTCTGTATTACAGATGGAAAACCAGTCTCAGGGAAATCATGTGACCTGCCCAAGAGCTGCTCCATGTAAAAACGAAGCAAGAAGGAATTTGCATGCAGGTTTGCTGACTGCTAAAGCCACATTTTGAGTCCCATCCCATCCACCTGCCTCTAAAAGATGTCCATGTACTTGAAAGTGTAATAAGAAGACAAGCAGTCAACATTCTACAAAGGTGAGGCTTACACGGCTCATCTAGGCTGCAGCAGTGGTGTATCCAGTGGGTGTAGACACATCTCTTCCTCCCTCACAGTATCTCTGTTTGGTGGCAATTTTATCTTTTAAGATTTATTTTATTGTATTTATGTGTATGTATGTGTGTCTCTGTGTGGGTATGTGCATGTGAGTGTGGGTGCCTCAGAAGGCCAGAAGAGGGCACCAGATTCCCTGGATCTGAAGTTACAGGCTATTGGGAGCCATCATATAGAAGCTGGGAAGCAAATTCCAATTGGTCCTTATTGCTGAAAGAGCAATAAGCGATCTCAGCAGCTGAGTCATCTCTGTCTTGTCCTTTGGTGACAGTTTTCATCTGAACTTGACTGTTGCAAAGCAACAGATTCTCCACCCTAATCCATGCAGAGGGCTCCTCATCCCTCAGACAGGATCCTCTTTCCCACCTTCTCTCACAGATACCCACACCCTCCTCCTTACCGCCCAGCCCCCAGAGCCAATTAATGAGACCAGGTGGCCCTGAGGGAACCCTTGGGATGATGGAGGGAGGTATTGATCAGCTGGAGTGGCGAGAGAGCGAGTTCCATTGCCCCCACCCTTATCCCCAGGGCAGCAGGGACACCATGGTGGATTCAGGGCTGTATTTACCAGGATGGTAAATTGAAAGGCAGCTGTGGCTACCCCACACTGTCCCCGCTGATACCTAATTGCTGAACCAAAAACTGCTGGAGGGAAGGGGGCTGAGGGAGGGGAGGGAGAGGGGGGAGAAGTGAACTGAACCCAGAATCAATAGCAAAAGCTTTCATGGTGTCAAGACAACAAATGGAGTTGAACGGCTGGAAGCTGCTGGAAATTAGCCTTCAGGATGACTGGGTTTGAAAGCAGAGAACTGCTCAGAGCAGAGACAGAAGGGCCTTCTCATCACCTCCCTCTTACCAGCAGGCCTTCCAATACCTGCTCAGCTCACACAGGACTTGCTAGGATGGTACCAAACTGGCTCTAATTTGGTCCCTGGGGTCAAGACTCCAGACATGAAAAATCTGTGGCAGCCACAACGTGCATCCTCCTCCCAACCCACGTGGATCTTGAGCTTGTTTCTTCTGCGGGTCATGGGTGTGTGCGTGTAACATGGAAAGAGAGACTGATGAGGGGTCTCGGTAGGTGTAGACCTGAGTTCAGATTCCCGCACATGTGCAAAAAGTTAGATATGTAACCCCAGTGCTGTGGGGTAGGGCAAAGACCAGCTGATCCCTAGATCCTAGTCAAATTGGCAAGCCCAGAATTAAGTGAGAGACTGTCTTAAAAAATAAAATAAAATGGAGAGCTATAGAGGAAGACACACATAGCATCGATCTCGGGTGACCCCAGGTGATGCACCTGCTCATGTGCGAGAACAGGTTTGGATCCGGGGTACCACATCTTATCTATGGGACCCAAGGCACATGGCTTAACCTCTTCTACAAGAGGGAAAATGTGGTGACTGGTTGTGGTACCTGAGAACAGTCTTCAAAAGATGCCCATGACCTAGGCCCTGGAACCTGTGATTGTCATCTTCTGAACAGGGGCCCTTGAAGGTGAGATTGTGTAGAGAACACTGTGGTGGCAGGGAGACATCCTGGACCATTTTGGTGGCCCTGGGGCCATCACATGTGTCCTTAGACAGAGGCAGTGAGGGAC
This sequence comes from Phyllotis vaccarum, assembly GCA_033318265.1. Taxonomy (NCBI): domain Eukaryota; kingdom Metazoa; phylum Chordata; class Mammalia; order Rodentia; family Cricetidae; genus Phyllotis; species Phyllotis vaccarum. The sequence continues at coordinate 54,686,522 of JARWLC010000003.1, read as the reverse complement.
TCAGAGATGCATGGAGAAGGAAGATTGAAGGTTCAGCCATTGAAGTCGGGAGGGGTACACACAAGCCTGGGAATCCCAGCAGCTCAGGAGTGGTTCTTTTTCAGAGTCCCCGCAGAGATCACTGGGTTTTGAGCCAGTGGTATTGATTTTAAACTAGTGGTGTCCCTAGTCAGAAGAGTACACCTTTCCAGTATCTAAGCCAGCAAGGTGCAGTGGCCTGTCACAATGGTCACCCGGAAGATGAGGCACACCCGTTAAAACAGTAATGTAGGGGCTGGGAGATGGCTCAGCAGATAAAGCACCTGCAGGTCTGGAGTTGCATCCCCAGCATCCCTGCAAATGCCCAGTAGGTGGGGTAGCCTGCTTGCAATCCCAGTACTTGGTGAGGGATGGGGAGTAGGAGGAGATGGGATCCTGGAGGCAAGCTGTCCTGCTGGACTAGCCACACCTATGAGCTCCGTATTCTCTCTCAATATATAAGATAATGGCTGGGAAAGACCCAGCTCCATCCACCTAACCTACACATACGTGCACACACTCGTATACAAACAAGTGCAACACATACGCAAAAACAATATTTTAAAGAAAACAGCCATCCGTGGCAGATGTCACAAGGCTTGAAGAAGCCACGTACTCCACCTCAGATCTTGGGGTTACTTTCATTTCAAAGAGAGAACCCACAATTTCTCCAAAGCCCTGACTAGTTGTTTAGTATCTGTGCCCCTTCCCTAGGCCATGAGGCTCCAGGAAGCAGATTCTCTGCTCTCCACAGACTTCAGCACCTGGAAAGGAGCTAGGAAGTACAAAATATCTGGTAGAAATTGTGTGTGTGTGTGTGTATGTGTACGTGCGCATCCACATGCTCCCAGGTGTTGTCAGCAGCTAGGGCCTCAAGCAGCATAGGGTCCTGCCCAGGCCAGTGGAAAGGGGATGTTTGGGAGGGCTGCCAACTGGCCATGGGGACATCTAGGAAGGCCTGGGAGTGCTTTAAGAGTTGAAGTGACTTCCCAAGCCTCACTAGCCAGCTTGACCTCTGTGAAGCCTTGTCTCAACACCTCCCATCCCTGCCAGTGTCCTTTGGCTGCTTAAGTCTCCTGCGTGGCTTAGGCAAGTGAGCCCATGCTTCCCTGGCTAAATGCTCAACCAATAGATTCTTAGCAGATCTGGGACCCGAGACAGTTGCCACAGGCTCCACCTGCCTTTCTGGAAGCCATGACCAGTTCCAGAGACCTCCCAGGAAACAGCCTGCAACCTCCCTGCCACCTTTGCCTTAGCCAGACCCTGGCAGCTATGAGCTCAGACTGAAGGGTAGAGGAAATGAGAAGGGGGTCTCAAACTGAAAGACAAAGAAGAGTCCCGGGGTGCTGTAGAGAACGCACACCTGCCCCCAAGGCATCTGTGCATACCTCTCCCTGGTCCCTACAGCTTCAGGCACCTTGGATGGGAGTTTACACCACAGGAACTGGCAGAGGCTTAGAGTCTGAGTTCACCTCCTCCGTTTTGAACCAGCAAAACAAAGGGAAAGCCCACATTGGAGACAAGTCAACGAGAGCCTTGCAAAAGAAAAGGCCACACACACACACACACACACTCACAAATATTTATGTACATACATACTCTGCAGAGGCCAGACGCTGACACTCAAGTGCATGCACCCATCCATCTCACACTCATATATACTCATGTGATCACACACAGATTGATTCATTCACTAACACACAAGTGTATGTATCACAAAACACACTTGAATGTACATACCTGCACACTCATACAACTGTGCAACAATGCTGTGCACCAATATACAAGTGCATATAACATACAAACACAGGTGTTCATACAATCAAACACATACTAACATGCATGCACAAAACATACAACACATTCACACTCACAGCCACCTGAAGGGTCTCGGGTGGAAAGGTTCAAGGACACTAACATGGAGCACTAGGAAGTTGATTTTAAAATGTATTGATGCTATGGACAGACAGGCAGACAGAAATATGGCTGGAGCACTGAAGAAAGGATTGTGCCCAAGCATCGGAAGTGAAGCCTCTTGGTTCATCTTTCTGGATGGAAGGTTTCATAGCGCATGCCTGCAGCCAGGTGTTCTGGTTCCCAGGCAGGAAGTAGAAAAGTGATGGAGAGGAGGGTGTATGGCCGTTGATACCCCTTCAATGTAGACTCGCTTGCTAGGTGAGAGATCTTGGTCCTGAGGACTCACAACATCTCCGTAGATGTCGGTGTGTGAGAGAGGGGAAGGGCAGCAGGGTTTGTGTCCTGAGCAGGACTAGATTCTCAAATTTTGTTCTCACAACACCCGCCCACATTCTCATACACTGATATATTCCCATTTACACAACACACCGAACACAGGGAACCTGAGCCCTGGTGTTCACGACTCATTATGTGGATTCTTAGTGGGCCTCTCTGCTGAACCTAAAACGAAGAAGCCATACCATCTCATCTCTCACTTCATCTTGCTCTGGGGCATCTGGGTTTGGGAGGATGTTGATCTGGAGCCTCAAGAGCCATCCTTGTGGAGACGGGTTTGCCTGGGCCCCAGCCTCCTCCTTCTCCCTCAGCTTTTGCAAGGGAGTATCTCAGCCCCACCCTTGGAACAGTGTGGGTACTCACAGGAAGTCCATGGTGGTGGGATTAAACGTTGGTCGCTTCCTGACTCAGCACCCCTATCTCGTCCTCTGCACCAGACACAGGAATGACGAAGACAAAGGACACACGTCCCACACCTTCCGATCTACGTCTATATCCCTGGAGCTTGACAGGGGTAACACAATCCTCCCTGGTGACCGCTGTTATTTCTGCCTTCCAAATGAAAGCATTGAGATAAAAGCTGTTGGACTCTGCTCTTGAAGCTGCACAGAGGAACTGGTGATGGTTCAGGGCCAGGTCACATATCTCCAACACCTTTGTCTCAGGATAGAGCTCCAGGATAATGTTTCCTCCACAAGCCATGTGACACAGCAGCAGGAACAGCATCTGCCTCTCTTTCCCAAGACAGCACCAGACCACCAGCCCTGGGCTAACTGTTGGTGTGTGAGACAACCTGCCACATACAGCAGAACACACCCGAGGCTGATGACCACAAGTTCCACTCAGCCCTAGGTCCTGCTAATTGGCACTTTCTCATTAGAGCCCTTTGTGGAAATGGAACAGTGTATATTGGGCAAGGGAAGCAGCCTTAAAGCTGGAATATCCACACACTGTGTCTGCTCCTTCAGAGAGCTGCTCACAGAGAAGGCAGCACTGTGTGGCGGGGAGAAGTCTCTTTAGAATGGACTCTGGCCAAGCGCCTCCTCTTTAGCTGCCCAGGAGTCTGAGAGACAAAGCAGGAGCTGTAGCATCCACGCTGCTTTGGCTGTAAAACATGCAGGTCAGATCCCTTCCATGAGAAGATACAGGCATCTTGACAGTGATGATAATTGGCTATACTGCTTATGAGATTGTGTATCCAGACCCTAAGAAGTATAGGATGTAGACACCCTCCATCTACCCACATACTTCCTATGTACATTCAATAAGCACTTTCTCCTCAGGACCTTTGTATAAGCCGTTCCCCTGGGCTATCATGCTTTGTCTTTCGGGTACCCACATGGAGGCACTGGTTCATCAGTCAGCTCCTACCTAAAATGTCAGCTCTTCAAAAAGACCTTTTCTGGACATCTATACAGAGAGGTTCAGCCACCTATTTAGTATTTTTTTCTGTCACCTGTGGTTTTGCTCGTGTATTTAGTCATTGTTGAACCCTTCTGGTCCAGAGAGAAAAAGCAAGCATATTTCCCAGATCAGTAGCTGGACACATGGTAATTCAGTGCTTGAGATACTAGGGAAGACCATGGGTCACATACAGAGACACCGGTTGGGGAGGTGAGGAAGGTAAGTAGGAGTACACAGAGGAGAGGAGAACAGAACTGGAGAGAAGGGATGGGGAAGGGGGGAAGAGGGGAGAGGAGGGGAAGCCATGGAGGGGAAGGAGGAGAGAGGGGAGCCTCCACTCTTTCCCCTGATTTCCACACCCAGACTACTGTGAGACACAAAAGCAGATAAGTAAATGAAAGAAACATCTGCTGAGTATCTACCGTATACCAGCCACCATGCTTAGAAATCCCTAGATAAAAACTATAAAGTCTCCGCCCTCCAGCTGCTTACAGACTGTTGCAATGGGCCAAGGTCTTGTTTTAAGTGTGACAGAGCCCTGGAAATACCAGACAGTGCTGTACATGGGTGGAATTGGAATGTGGCACAGAAATTCTGAGGGGTGAGGAATACTAGGAGAGAGGTCAACACCATGGTAGGCAACTGAAGGTGGCAGGTGACTTGGTGGCTTCCGCGCCAAGGATCTGGCATGCCCACATTGTCCTTCAAGGTGATTCCTCAGACAATGGGATTGTGGGTAAGTGGGAGGGGCTGGCAGAAACACAGGTGAGGAAGGGAGGGGAAGAGTAATGGATGACAGAAGATAGGAGAACCAGGAAAGAGGGGGAGGGGACGGAAAACCTTGAGGGACACCAGGATCCACAATGACCACTGGACAGATGGAAAACTCCACCAAGCCAGGGAAGCCAGTGCCTTGAGAGCCTATGAGAGGAAGCATTGTGGGTCTCAAGCTTGGAACTCCGTGGCAGATCATTCCTCACCACCAGCCTTCTTCGCCCTCAGACGCTTTCCAGTCACAGTAACAACAGAGGCTGGTGACTTGGGACAGAGATTAAGGTAGGGAGACATGTATATGAAGCAAACGGGTTCATCCGCTTGTCTTCCAAGAGTTGGGATGGGGGTAACCTACAGGATATCCGTAATCCAACTTCTCATTTCCCAGGTAAGAAAATAAGTCTTGTATCAGTAAGAGCTGTGCCTGCTGCAGTAACAAACATCCCAACACGTCAGTGATGGACTATGCCATGGACTTATTTCTCATTGGTTGAGCGTAGCGGAGACAATGTTCTTCCTTTTCCTCTTCCGTTTGCTCTTCCTCCTCCGTTTTCTCTTCCTCCCCCACATCCAAGCTTCTCGCCCCCAATTTCCTCTTCCTCCTCTTCCTGCAGAACTCAGCCTTCCTCGGCACAGTAAGGACAAAGAGCCTCATAAAATTTACTCCATCTGCCAATTCTTTGGCTAAAAGCAGCCCAAGGCTCCACCTACCCCTACAGAAGCCAAGTCTTCAGGATGCTCAGAGGAAGGGGACCAGGAACATACTGCACAGGGCTCGTCCTGACAGAGGTACCCGGCCCTGGGCATTGTCATAGCATCATGTATCTTACAGTCAAGAGCAGAGCAGGACAGTCCTGCCATGAGACCTCATGGTCCTGGACATAATGACTCAGAGAACTAGAATGTCTTGGTCAAGTCCCTGCTCTGGTAAAAGATAGAACTGGGGTGTGGAATGCAAACTTTGTCCCTGTGGAGGAAGAGAGACCGAGAAGGGTGGTTCTGCTCTCCTCAGGGGCTTTGGCCTTCCCTGTGTCTGGTTGTTCCCACCGGCCACTGAGGTCAGCTTCATGGCCTGCTCTTGGGGGGACCACATGGGAAGAGTGAATTTGACTGTCTCATCTGTCAAGCTGAGGCAGGGTGAGAAGCCAATGCTGTGCCCTTTCCAGGTGTTTTGATCTAAAGGGAAAGGTGCGAAGCCCAGAGTCCTGCTGCCTCTGGAAGTGCGACAAGGCTGGCCAGCTGGAAAAGTGACAACTTCAAGCTAGCCCTCCTGCTAATTGCCTCACAGCCACTCCCCTCTGTGGGAGCACAGCGGACACAATTAGAGAGAAGTTTACCATTCCCAGAGCCTGCTCTGTCAACACATTTGCCCAGAGAAGGAAGCTCCTGTACCCTTTCCTGACATGGCCAGGCCCTACATTGTGGTGTTTCCTGAGTACCGGGTAAGAGGTCTGTATACAACGAGGCTCACCTGCTGGCCACCTGCCTCCACCTACCGTTGTGGCTATAAAACACACATCTCAGGAAACTCCTGGAGCCAAGGATTCCCAAGGCCTCTCTCTAGGTTACAATGGAACAATGGCTTGGGAGAGGAGGCTCTGACCAGCAGAGCCGCCGTCAAGGCATGCCGGAAGCTCCAGGATGGACTTTCCTGAGTTTCACCCGTGTTGGGGTGGTGTTTCCATTCAGAGCTGCCTCTGAGCCATGCTCCTGCAAATGCACTGAGTCACCAAGCCAGGCTCGGGAGAAAGTGTTTATCTGGCATCATCAATGACCTGTCTAGATGGAACAGACCATTGTGTCTCCCTAGGGAAAGTACCAGGCACTAAGTGACCCAATAAACTGTCACTTTAGTGATACATGGCTGTCCCAACATGCATGAGGCTATCCTGGGTTGTTCTTACAGCAGCAAAATGGCCTAACAAGGAGGATCTCAGAATGTTTCCCCATCATTAGGTGATGTGTGACTATGTGTGGCTCTGTGTGTATGTTCCCCAGAGAGATTCTATATGCGCTAGATAATGTTTAGTTAATAAGGAGACAAATGACATGCATGTGCTATATTAGATGGACAATTTATGCCCGACTGAACTTTATACAGTTGCTGCTTTTAAATTGTTTGTGCCTACTGGTAAAATGTAATTTTGTGTGGCTATATGTATGGGGAGTTGTGTGTGTATGTGTGTATATGGTCTTATGTATGTGTTTGTATGTATGCATGTGCATATGTCTATAGGCTTTTGTATGTATATATACATGTGCAACTATGTGTATATGTGTATATGTATATATGTATGTATCTATATATGCACATGGATATGCAAATATGTACATATGTATGTATATATGCATGCATATGGATGCATATGCTCCTATGTGTACATGTACGTGTATATATATATATATGTATGTATGAGCGTGTATTATGTACAGTTGTGTCTATGTATATGCATGTATGTATGCAAATATATGGATGTGCATGCTTCTATGTGTACATATACTTATGTATATATGTATGTGTACATGTATGTGTATATATGTATATAGGTGTGTACACATGTGTGTGTGAATCTCTGTATTCAGTTCAAGTGCACTGCATTCTTTACTTTAGAAAGGAGACCAAGAGACCTGGGTTCCCAAAACAATTCAGCTCCTCCCCAGCTGTGTGGCCTTGGCAAATTGCCTGCCCTCTCTAATCTTATTTTTCTGCTAACGTGAGGGCACTGAAACCCTCCTCTAATGTGCTGAAGGGACCTAGGCAGGAGGATATGGCACAGAAGTAAGGCCAGGCAGGCCCTCTGAGGACCCTCTCCAGCCAGCAGAAGTCCCTAAACCGATTCTCTGTGGCTCAGTTGGTCCTGGGGAGCCAAAAGGAAATGCTGGGTCCCCATGGGTCTCCCACTGTGTTGCTAGCTCTCTCTAGGAAAGTATCTCCACCCTGCATCACCCCCATCCCCGTGTCCTCGAGCCTAGAGGAATAAGGTGCCAGGTGACAGATTTCTCATTCCTGGCACAGCTCTGCATCTGTCTGGGGAATGACCTGCTGGACCATCCATCAGTCAACTAACAGTGACTGACGCCTGTCCCTCAGTAGATCTATCATCAGCCCCTGGTCACCTGTCTCCTGTGTCCTGCCAGCAAACTCCCTGGGGAAGGGCCTTTCAGAAGGAAGAGGCAGCATATGAGCAGCCATCTGGGCCCAGTGCTTCTGGTGTCCCAGCCAGGCTCTGCCTGCTCTGGGCCTTGGCTTCCCTCCTGTGTGTTTAGCTTAAAGATGTTCTTAAAGTCAACTAACAGTAAGAAGGAATCCTGCCAGCCAAAGGGAGCAGCCTAGAGACAGGTCCCAGGCATAAGACTCTTGCATGGTTACCAAGCAACAAGCCCAGATTCACACTCCAGCTCTGCAGGCTGTGGACAGGCTACAGAGCCTCTCAAAACCTCAGCATCCTCTCCAGTATAGTATGATTCACACTAAAGATTTTCTAAGGATAAAAGGAAAAACAAGAAGTGAGCCCCATCTTTATAGAGAACTACCGCCCTGCCCCACTTTAGGACTTTTGCACATTCACCTTTTTCCACAATGAAGGAGTAAACTGAGGCTTAGGAAGGCTGAGTGACTTGCCCAAGGCAAATGGCAAGCTCACAGTATGGCTTCAGACAGTGTGGATCACAGGTTCACCATAGGCCAGGTCTAGGAAAGATCTTATGCTCATAATAGGCACTCTGTCCCTGTTAACTGTTAGAGCCTCATTATTAACTATTTATCCATCTTTCCTAAGCTCAACAGACCCGCTGGGCTGGGCTCTCTTGGGTTATCCTCTGTACTTTGGACTGAGGTGTGGAAAGAGAGAGGAGGAGGAGGAGGGAGGAAGGAAGGGAGGAGGTGAAGTGGTGGTGTGTGTGTGGGTGTATGTGTGTCTCTGTGTGTGGGTGTATGTGTGTCTCTGTGTGTGTGTGTGTCTCTGTGTGTGTGTATGTGTGTGTCTCTGTGTGTGTGTATGTGTGTGTCTCTGTGTGTGTGTATGTGTGTGTGTCTGTGTGTGTGTGGGTGTATGTGTGTCTCTGTGTGTGTGTGTATGTGTGTGTCTCTGTGTGTGTGTATGTGTGTGTCTCTGTGTGTGTGTATGTGTGTGTGTCTGTGTGTGTGTGGGTGTATGTGTGTCTCTGTGTGTGTGTGTATGTGTGTGTCTCTGTGTGTGTGTGTCTCTGTGTGTGTATGTGTGTGTCTCTGTGTGTGTGTATGTGTGTGTCTCTGTGTGTGTGTGTCTCTGTGTGTGTGTATGTGTGTGTCTCTGTGTGTGTGTGTCTCTGTGTGTGTGTATGTGTGTGTCTCTGTGTGTGTGTATGTGTGTGTCTCTGTGTGTGTGTGTCTCTGTGTGTGTATGTGTGTGTGTCTCTGTGTGTGTGTATGTGTGTGTCTCTGTGTGTGTGTATATGTGTGTCTCTGTGTGTGTGTGTATGTGTGTGTCTCTGTGTGTGTATGTGTGTGTGTGTCTGTGTGTGTGTGTGTATGTGTGTGTCTCTCTCTGTGTGTGTGTGTGTATGTGTGTCTGTTGATGGAGGTTGATGACGGTATCCTCTTGATGGCTTGTCACTTTATTTTCTGAGCCAGGGTTAGTCAATGAACCCAGAGCTCACCAAATAGATTAGACAAACAAGCTTCAGGAAGCCACCTCTGTCTCTATCTCCCTGAGTCATGGGTCCCATCTCCCTCATATGCCACCCCGCTTACCTTTTATGTGGGTTCTGGGGGATCAAACTTGGGTCATTGGGCTTGTGTGACAAGCACTGTGCTTACTGAGTCATTTCTCCAACCTCAGTGGTACCTTTAAAGGCAGACTTGAACCTGTACTGCTCAGTGTCCTTTGTTGTGTGAGGACAATTGTGGCTGCATGGAGACCCAAGGGGGGAAGGTCATCACAGGTGTGGCTCGGATGACAGGAGACTGGGGGGTGGGAAGAGACTCCAAGGTCACAGCAAACTTCCTGAAGCAGAAGGAAGGGGAAAACATGAGTCTGTCTTCTCTGGGAGCGAAATGCAATGCCTCCATTAGCTGGCATATCTTCTGTGCCACCTCAGAGAGGTGAGCTGATCTCTCTGGGCCTAACGTCATCCTGAGTCAACTAGGACTCTCAATGCCAACTTTGAGAAGCCGCGATGCCCAAAAGTGCCTGGCACAGAGCAGACGTTCCGTAACGGGTAGCTGTCGTACTTTATTATTTGCCTGGGCAAGCTGCTGCTTCTCGGCCAATTACAGTCAAACCTCCTTCAAACTCAGCAGCTGTCGGCCAAAATCTGTCTGGCTGATCTCAGCACACCCAGTGGCTTCTGGGAGAGATGTTGAGTTTCACTTGCTGATTATTGGCATAGCATCCCAACTGTTCAAATGCAGACTGGCCAGCAGGTTTGTCTAAGAGCCCATCTCTGAACGGAACAGTGTGGACATGCAGAGGCCAGTTGGCGGCACCTCTACAAACAGCCAGGTGCAGGGTAGAATTTAAGCTCTTTTCTTTGTCAACAAGGATCTGGATTGGACTATACCTGGCTCAGCCCCTGCAGTGTCTAGCGTGAAGGTTATGATGGCTGGGTACCCAGGTCCTAGCCTGTCCCTGTAATAGAGACATCGGTACCGTGTTGTAGGGGTGTTGGGAGCTATGAGCACTGCAACAATGCTGGAATGTTCCCAGGGGCGAGGCAGGGGGTAGAAGAACCTTAGGGGGCTCTGGAAAATTTCCAGAAAGGTTCAAATCTGTTCTGACCTGTGCCCTGAAAAAGCTTCTGTCTCAGACCATCATGCGCGAAAAGACACAACTAAGGATACAAATGTAGAGCAGAAGAGACAGGAATAGAGAGGAAGTCACATGATCAAGGCATTAGAAAGGCCCAGGAAGAGAGGGCTTAGCGGGAGGCTTGGAAAGCATCGGTGGGTTTGTTTCTGGTTTTGTCCTTTGCCCCCTCTGTTGTATCACCCGGCATTTTCTGTTTGCTGTCTCTAGGCTTCTTCTGCCTAATCTGAGACACAGGGAGTTACAGTGGCCAGGAAGCAAATTGAGACTGATGTCTAGGCTGGTTTCACTACTTTCCTGGGGCCTCAGTGGCCCCCTCTAAAGAGTCACTGGATGGATGTACTTCTTCCTTTCTGGTTCCATCTCATTTTCCCAGAGGTACACTGTGGGTGAGAAGTGTTCTGAGTGGTTACAAACAGATACTTGTACAAGTAACAGCTACTGTGTCTCTAATTTTAAAGAGCATCGATTTCTAGCCTGTCTCAACCCTAATGAGGCAGCAGAGACACTGTCATTCAGCAACCCTCACTGGACTTGCTCACTGTCCTAGGCAGCTGGTGGCCACCAAAGGTAGCAGAACCTGCAGACACCTGCAACATGGGCCAGGGGCTGGGAGAGACGGGGCCCATGAAGACAGCACCTTTCTTTGCGGGGACATGACTGACTGTGGCAAGTCTGTAAGGATTTCCTGTATATAGCAGCCGTGTGCTAAACCCAACATGGCACTAGCAGAACACAGGAGGGCATGCCCCTAGGTGTTGCTACATAAATCCGTGTCCACCTGCTCTCTTAAAAGGAGCCGCCACGTGAAAGTCTGTCTCTTTTCTGCTTCTCTCCCTCCTACCCACTCGGAAGCTCCCCTGAATAAATTCCTGTGTGGCATCTGGTATTGTGTGTGTGTGTGTGTGTGTGATCTCACGTGCAAAACCAACAACATCTTATGAAGATGCTCATCTAGACAATTATGTGAACTCCCCTGATTTTAAGTACCAATGATGCAGTCAATCCAAAGGAAAATGACTAGGGAAAGAAAGAGCATCCTGCAGGAGGAATTTAGGGGTGCTCCATCTGACTGGTGATATGTAGGAAGCTACTCAGAGGAAGGAGACACAACCTTTTTAATCCAGGGGACCCATCAGTCTGGGGGCAAAGACTGGCTCTGACCTTGGTAGTCTCCAGCCTGGCAGAAATAAAAATACTTTACAGAAACATTTGTGTCCATCAATCAGACTATGGAAACAGTGTCCCCTCCCCCCTCCACCCAAAAGTGGGAATTCTTCCCAGAAATCTTACATTAGTAGAAGAAAAGCCTTGGCCAGATGGAGAGGAAATTCCTCTGTCAGAGAGAGGGTCATCTCTGGGAGAGTGATTGCCTCTAAGATAGTAAAATGGCTGGTGGGACCACACCTTGACCCAGACTGCGTTCATCTCTCTCTACTTCCTGTCTGGGGGTGGCATATGACCTGTCTCACCTTCCCTGACATGGTGAACTGTACACCCTCAAACTGTGAGCCAAATAAACATTTCCTCCTCCAAGTTTCTTCTGTCAGGTATTTGGTTACAGCAAGGAGAAAAGCAACTGATGCAGGAAATCAGTACCAGGAGTGGGGTCATCATTGTAATGAACCTGACTGTGTGGCCCACAGGCCGCTGAACTGGTTTGCAGAAGGAATATGGAAGAGTCTGGAGTTGTCACCTAGAAAAACCTCAGAGTGCTATAAGCAGAGCCATTCTAGTGGAGTTTAGGAAACCAGAATGCCAAGAGAAATAGAGTGGAAGTTCATGAGGTTGGAGGGCAGCGAGTCTCTCTTGGGAACCGCATTAGAGGCCATACACAGCACATTCTAATAAAGAATCTGATTGTGGGATGCTCGTACCCAGAGAACTTGAGTGAAATCAAATAGAAAAACAATGGACTAAGGCCAGGAGTCAGCTCAGTGGGTAGAATGCTTGCTGTGCAAGGCTGAGAACCTCTTAGTCACCATTCTATGGCTGAAGGAAATACCATAACCAAGGAAGCATCTAAGAGGAAGCATTTGTTGGGGGGGTCTGCTTACAGTTTCAGAAGGTTAGTCCACGATTATTATGGCAGGAAGCAGACAGGCATGTCTGGAACAGTAGCTGGAAGAATGAGAGACAGTGAGCCTGGTGTGGGCTTTTGAAAGCTCAAAGCCCATCCTGAGATGCACCTCCTCCAACAATGGCCATGCCTCCTAATCCTTCCCAGACAATTCAACTAGGAACTAAGCTTTTGAAATGTATGAGTCAATGGGGGTCATTTTCATTAAAACCAGAGGACCGAAGTTTGAATTCCCAGGTCCCACATAAAGCTGGCTGCTATAGTGTTCTAATGGTTACCTAGGAGGCAGGAATAGGGAACTCCAGAAGTTTCTGACTTATATACTAGTGACAGGACTCTGTGTTAGGCACGGTAGAAGGTAAGGACCAATACCTGAGGTTGTTTTACAACTTCCACGTTGTGCCATGGCATGTGAGCCCACCCTCACACATAATCACATAGTAATACACACACACACACACACACACACACACACACACACATGTGCCTGCATGCAAGCTACGTAGATACACAAATAAAAATAATAGACTGGAGAGATGGCTCACAGGTTAAGAGCATTAACTGTTCTTCCAGAGGTCTTGAGTTTAATCCCCAGCAACCACATGGTGGCTCACAATCGTCTATAATGATATCTGATGCCCTCTTCTTGTGTGCAGGGATACATGCAGACAGATCATTGTATACGCAATGAATAAATAAGTCTCAAAAAATAAAAAGTAAAGCATTTTTAAAGCAGTGGGTGTATTTGTTTGGAGGAGAGACAGTTTTCAGACTGCTCACTGCTCTTATCAAGGTCTCCAATGAGAATGAAAAACAATAATAACAAAAAACGATCCAAGCATGGTGGCACACACTTTTAATCCCAGCATGTGGGATGTAGAAGCAGGTGAATCTCTGAGTTTGATGCTAGTGTGGCCTACATACGTGTTTCGGGACAGCCAGAGCCTATCTCAAACACCTAAAAAAGAAGAAGAAGAAGAAAGGCAGAAAAAAATTGAATAGTTTGGTGTCTTAGTTAAAATTTCTATTGCTGTGAAGAGACACCATGATCACAGCAACTCTTATAAAGAAAACATTTAGTTGTGGTGGCTCACAGCTTTAGAAACTCAGTCAAGTCATCGTGGCAAGGAGCATGGTAGTGTGCAGGCAGACATGGTGCTGGCTACATCTTAGTCAGAAGGCAGGAGGAAGTTGACTGAGACACTGGGTTGTATCCTGAGCATAGGAAGCCTCAAAGCCCACCCTCATGGTAATAACTTCCTCCAATAAGGCCACACCTACTCTAACAAAACCACGCCTCCTAATGGTGCCACTCCCTATGAGCTTATGGGGGCCAATTACATTCAAACTGCCACAGGACGTGACCTTGTTAGGGTTTCTATCTCTGTGATGAAACACCATGATCAAAGCAACTTGGCGGGGAAAAAAGAGTTTATTTGTCTTACACTTCCACATCACAGATCATCACCAAAGAAATTCAAGACAAGAACTTGAACAGAGCAGGAACCTGGAGGCAGGAGCTGATTCAGAGACCACGGAAGGATGTTGTTTACTGGCTTGCTCAGCTTGCTTTCTTATAGAATCCAGAATCACCAGCTCAGGGATGGCGCCCTCCCCCATCAATCACTAATTAAGAAAATGCCCACAGGCTTGTCTGCAGCCCAATCTTATGGAGACATTTTTTTCAACTGAGGTTTCAAACGACTCTAGCTTGTGCCAAGTTGACATAAACTAGCCAGGACTATTGACCCTTGTCAGCTTGATGCAAACACAGCATTGTTAAGTCACATCCTTTATGTTCATCCCAAGATGGCACATGAATATCAACATTCCAATAAAATCATCACGAATGTTAAAAGTGCAAGTCTTTAAAACTTCAAACACTTAAAAATTCAGTCTCTTTTAAAATCCGAAATCTTTGTGAAATTCCAAAAACTCTTTGAAAGTTCAAAGTCTCTCAACTGTGGACTCCTGTAAAATCAAAAATAAGTTAAATACATTCTTACTTCAAGAGGGAAGAACCAGTGCACAGCCACAATCTGAACAAAGGAAAATCGAATTGAACTCAGTGTCCAGTGTCTGGAATCCAGTCATGATCTTCTGGACTCCTCCAAAGGGCTTCGGTCTGTTCTCCAGCTCTTGCCTTCTAAGCTCAGGCTGGCTCCTCTCCACCGCTTCTGCTGTCCTTGATGGTCATCTGGTCATCCCATGGTACTGGCATCTCCAAAATGCTGAGGTCTTCTGCTGTGACTGGGCTGCACTCTTACCAATGGCCTCTCTTGTGCCCTTTTCACAGTGCCAAGCCTCAACTTCTCTGCATGACCCCTTCAATCCTGGGCCTTCAGCTGCTACTGAGGCTGTTGACCAATGACCTCTCACAGTGCCAAGCCCTAGCTACTCTTCATAACCTTTTCATGCCTTCAAAACTAGTACCACCTGGGTGACTCATAATACCAGGTTAGGCTGCCAGCATGAGGTACAACCTGGGCCACCTCTGGAACGCAGCTTTCATGTGCTGAGTTTGAAGAAACATTTCCCAGAAGACTTCACCTCAATGGTGTTAATCCCCCCCCTCCAGGCTTTCTCTACATGTAAGCCTTAGCTGTCCTAGAATTTAGAGAGATCCACCTGCCTTTGCTTCCTGAATGCTGATTAAAGAACACGTCACCACCACCACTAGGCAGATGCTAGCCTCTTCTTACTCAGCCCCATCTAACCAGAACTCAAAACATCAAATGACCTGATGGGATCATTAAAGGGTTCTCAAGCTTACCACAAGCCAGTCCTCCATCATCTGCATTACTCTCAACTGACTTACCTTCCAAGGTCCCACAGAGCAGCTCACCAAGCTTTGAGTACTTAATGGCTTTTCCAGCCCAGATTTTCAAAGTCTTTCCACAGTCATCCCGAAATCACATGGAAATGTGTGTCACAGCAGTACCTCACTCCTGGTACCAGTTTGTGTCCTAATCAGGGTCACCATGCTGTGATGAAATGCCATGACCAACACAACTTGGGGAGGAGAGGGTTTATTTGGCTTGCACTTCCACATCAAAGGTCACCATCAAAAGAAGTCAGGACAGGGCAGGAACCTGCAGGCAGGAGCTGATGCAGAGACCATGAAGGGGTGCTGCTTACTGACTTGCTCACCTTACTTGCCTGTCCTGCTTTCTTATAAACTCCTTAATAAATATCTATCCTAGTATACAATCAATTATCAGCAAATAATTCCTACAATACCCCAGGATGTTAGAGATGCTGGGCCACAGGTAATCTAGGACCATGGAATGGAGACGGTCCAAGAGAGAGGCTGTGTATGTTGCAAGCAGCAAAGCTAGTGGGTTAAGGATGTCCAAGCCCTTTGGAGCCCAGATGCTTCCATCACGAGTCTCAGATGCTGCTGTGAAGCTACAGGCTTTGGTGTTCGTCCTGCTAGGTTCCAGTCTTGTTGTGCTTCATTCTTTCCTTATGGAACAGAAATGTTCATCTTGTACCATTGTACATTAGAAACCGTGATTTGATTTGATAGGCTCTCACAGTGATGAGATTGCCTTGACAGTGCTGAATGAATGCATTTCACTTACGAGATAAACACAAGGCTTTGGGTAGTGGACTGGGATATTATTTTAACAAAATTTTATTTGGGTATCAGATTGACAAAGGGTGGGATTGTGTAGACTTGGTGGGATTTAGAATCACCATGGGGACACACCTCTAGTTGTAACTATGAGGGTGTGTCCAGAAGCCTAACTAAAGAAACAAGGTTCACCCTGGATGTGGGTGGCACCATCCCCTAGGCTGTACAAAAAGGAGACTCAGGGGCAGCACCAGTATTGATGACTTTCTGTCTCCTAACTGGACACAGTGTGACCAGCTGCCTCCAACTCCCAAAGTTGTAACTTCCTCTTGAGTCTCCTAACTGGACACATTGTAACCAGCTGCCTCCCACTCTCATTCTGTATCTTCTCCACCGTGATGGATTACACTCTGGGACTGAGAGGCAGAATAAAGACTTCCTCTCTGCCATCGTTTTTGTTGGGTAATTTGTCACAACAAGGAGAAAGGTAATTAATACACTTTCCTTTTCGAAAGGCAGATGTGGGTGACAAGGGATGTAGCCCAAGTGCAAAAGCTCAGACATGGGAATGTGGTACAGGTATGGGGTGCCAGGGGAGCAGGAGAATTAAGCCTAGACAGAGAGACCCAGCCAGGAGGACTCCCAGGGACCACCTGGGCCACCGTCCCAGCACATGGCTGGGAAGTGAAGACTTAAGAAGGAGTTGAGTCAAGACCCTGCAATGGACTGGTGCCGTGTACAGAATGAGATGGTAGTTACAGGGGACCAGAATGCCATGGGTGGACGCCAGGGATCTCCTGCAGGCAAGCCATTCAGAATCAGTTCTGGCAGTGACCCTTCTGATGCCCTGTCTGGGCTATAAGCTGGAGTCCGGTGGACGAGGCCATCTCCCAACCACGCTGCCCTTTGAATTAACCTTTAGACTCACAGATGAATGGCGCCATCCACCTGCCGCCTGCTGTCCATGCCAGTGGCAGAAAAGTGAGTGTGGTCCAGAGGGGACAAGGGCTCCATTAGTGCTAAATGGTATCTCAGAGACAAGAGACATGGGGCATTGCTGCCAGTTCAAGGCCCAGGAAATATGTGTAACACTGTTCAAGGTGGCCTGCCAGGTGCCTAGGAGGGGGGCTCCAGGATGTCACATCTTTGAGTCTCCTCTCCACCCAGAGAGGCCAGAACTCACTGTCTGTGTCACCTGTCCCAGCCACCTAGCCAGAGAGGGAAACTTTAGAATGTCAATTCTTCAAGACAAAAAAAAAAAAAAAAAAAAAAAAAAAACAGGTAAGATCACACGCCTGCCTGGTACTCCCTGTCTCCTACCCCAGGAAGTTGTCAATCTATGTTTCTCATCCTGGATCCCTCCCTCTCCCTGGTCCCCAGCCACACTCAGTAACTAACCATGCACTCTCTTATGATACTGGCCATCCATCAGCCTGAGATGCAGCCTGGGAGTCTGCAGTGTTCGGAGGCAAGAGAGCAAGAGATTGGAGCCGAGGAAGTCCTAGTGTCAACTGTCTGGGAAAACAGGGCAGAGGCGGGGAAGACTTCATCCTGTGAGGCCAATAAAGAACTTTTCTCTTGGTTGCATCCTTTCAAATTATTTGAACTGGGGTAGCAAATCCATGGAAGTCACCACACTTGTACGATCAACTCCATGAACTTGTCATCATTGTCTTCACAATCTTTTCGCTAATGTGAAGGTGCACGTAGTCTAGCACCCGGAGATTTCCACAGTCTGCCTATCAAAGGTGGCATGCCCCCAATTGTGTGTGCAAGTGCACATACAAATGTGTGTGCATGCCCAACTGGAATTACAAGCATTCTCTCTCTCTCTCTCTCTCTCTCTCTCTCTCTCTCTCTCTCTCTCTCTCTCTCTCTCTCTCTCTCTCTCCTTGTGTGTGTGTGTGTGTGTGTGTGTGTGTGTGTGTGTGATCTGTAAATCAAATTCACGCTTGCATGGCAGACATTTACTGCTCATGTTTCTGAAATATAGACATGAGATACCAAGGGTTGCCAGAGCTACTGGACTCCACAGCTGATGTCCCTGGCTTGTGAGTGGCCATCATCTCTTTGTGTCACCTCTAGATAGCTGGTTGTGTCAATGCCTCTTTCTCTAAAGATGCTGTCCCAGAGCATCACCTAACCATTCCAAGGTGACCTCATTCATCTGGGATCATGACGCGAAGTGACCTTGTGTCTGAAGAAAATCACATCATAGGTTCCAGGAGGTTTAAGACTGAGAGAGAGGGGTCAGCAGTACATTCGGTGCCTAGTTCTGGCCTAGACTGACCTGTCTGCTCCTCTTGCCCTGTGTCCCTGTCTGAGTTCATTGTAAGACTCCTGTCATGATAAAAAGACTTTAGACATACAGCCCCAACCCAGGTCCCCCAGGCTCGAGGGCCAGCAGAGGAGAAAGCCATCTCTCACTCATAACCCTCCATCCTCTACACTGAGTTGCAGAGCCACACCAAAGCCAGTCCTCTAACAAGAGGCCACATTTGAATTGGTCCAACCAAGTCCTGTGAGGCCCTGGAACAGAGCAAGGGATCGGTCCATGGCCAGCAGAGGAGAAAGCCATCTCTCACTCATAACCCTCCATCCTCTACACTGAGTTGCAGAGCCACACCAAAGCCAGTCCTCTAACAAGAGGCCACATTTGAATTGGTTCAACCAAGTCCTGTGAGGCCCTGGAACAGAGCAAGGGATCGGTCCATGAACCCAGTTCCCCCAGAGAATCTCAGTGGAGCCAGAGTGCAGCAAATGTCTCCCACAGACAAGGGAACACTTGAGCACATCACTTTGGCCAGCCATCAGCCAGGGCCCACTGAGTCAGAGACAGGAGTTTGTATAAGTTCTAGGTCAACCTCCCCAAGCCAGCAGCATTCCTTATAAGATGGGGGCCGCCATCCGGATCTCTTGAATCACATTCCCATTCAGAGAATAGCATGCTCAAAACCCAATTCTGACATCCTAGGGAAGATGATATTTAAAGGCACTTATTAAAGATACTCAGAAGGCCGCTCGAATGTCAAACAGCTGTGAGCCATCCCTAATTTGATGATCTACGTGTTAATGAACCCCAGACATGCAGATTAAACTCGCTTTAAATTGCACGTGGTTTTAAAATGTATTTCTTTTCATCGTGTCTGGTACAGAATGAGGTTAGCAAACACCTGTGAGGCAGGTCCACTGATACAAGGATGGAGCCTGAGTCCATGGTGTTTCTAGCTCCAGCTTTAGAGCCTGTGAGGAAGAAGAAAATGACCTGGACCAGGAAGGAGCTCACCTACCATGCACAAACAATCATCCTTGGCATGTCATAAGCTGAACATGGTGGCACGTGTCCAAAATCACAACGGGACAAACTAGCCTCTTGGGGTTCACCTCCAGCTATGATGTCACTTCTGCTGCCCACATGTTGCCTGGGAAAGGCAGCGCTGGAGCCTTCCAAAGGTGACAGCGTGATGAATTGGGAGTCTTGATCCAGAGAAGATGAGGGAAGGAGATGGTCGTTTCCCTGTCATTCCCTGGCTATTTTTATTTCTTTCTGAACCTTGAAAGACAAGGGTCCTCTCAAAGTCATTCTCTGGGCTGACAGAGTCATGAAGTGTCCTGGGTGCTTACCAATGTCCTTGAAGTCTGAGAACCTGGTGTGAGCCACATACTGGGCTTCGGAGAGGAGTTTAGGCTTCAGGTACGGGAGAGTCGGGGTTGGATACGAGGACTTGGAAAGGAAAAGAATTTGGGGATATGGGGATATTTCAAACATGACAGGTCATGTGGCCTCAGCAGCCCTTCCAAGCTTGGGCTCTATCACCCATAAAACAACTATGATTACCTCAGCCCTTCCCTATGCTGACTCAGGTGAGAGACAGGAACCTGCAGCATTATGTTGCTTAAACACATCCCTTCTGATGTCCAGGGACAAATTTGCTCCTGGTACCCTCCTAGGACCACAGCTGTCTGTAAATTCCCTACTGTGCTGGAGTACTCTACCCAAAGTAAAGACCAGGCCAGGCCAGGGCAAGATAACTAAACCACTCTCTCACAGCTGTGCACACTTGGCTCCCTTGAGGGGCTCTACTTTTGCCTGGTAGCATTCTGAGCGTGGTGTGAGAGAATTCTGGTACACCTCACATTCATGACTGAACACCTCCCATGGTCAGTCTCAGCAAGTAAGATCGCCATCTGGAAAAAAAAAATCACAGACCCATTTTCATGCCTGACTCACCTATAGGGACAGCAGCACTCAGAAGGTGGAGGCAGGAGGATCAGGAGTTCAAGGTCACCTTCTGCTACATAGGGTGTTTGAGGTCAGAATAGGCTACAGAAAGCAAGAGACGAAATTCACTGTTACCTTGTAAATTTTATCCCCGGCTGGGAGAGCCAGTGGGGCTCCCGAGTGGGACCTTGGGCCTTGCCCTGGTCTTCCCAGGAGTAAGACCAGGAGGGATCAGGTGGTAGCTGGCTAGGATTACCCCATGCTATGGGTACTGTGTGCACTGAGGGTGTCGCTGCTCTGAGGGGACCTGGGTCCTGACTCGCAGGGACTGTGTCTGTCACCGGAGGCCCCCAGCCTGTAAGTGGCAAAGCCCAAATCTGAAACAGGTTTCCAGAGATGGGAAACTGACTTTAAACCTAGGAGCCTCTTGTCTCCAGCATCTCCCTGAGTGATGACTTTCTCCAGAGCAGCGGTTCTCAACTTCCTAACCCTGCAACCCTTTAATAATTATTTCCTTGCTATTTGGAACTTCAATTTTGCTACTGAATATATTTTGTAATGAATTTTGTAGTGAAAATACCTGATATGCCAGATATCTGACATGTTACCCATGTGAAAAGGTCAATCGAACCCCCTAAGGGGTCACAACCCACATGTTGAGAACCACTGCTCCAGGCGCCATGGAAGGATGTTCTGGGCTGGTTCTCTGCTGCTGCCTCCCTATCTCTAGACTGTGTGGGTGAGCCCCCTCTCCTGCCTATGGGATGCTCAGAACCACCACCTCACTCCTTGTCCAGGGCTGGAGAGCAGATGGCTAAAGAGCGTATTAACAGCAACTGAGGTCACTGACACAGTGGAGGCTGTGGTGAGCTGGCAAACAGGATCCAGTCACCTGCTGCCACCTTCTGGCGACAGAGAAACGGAGGCTGGTACATCCAGTCAGACTCACTCTGGGCTTCCTGTTGCAACAGTTAAGGGCCCGGTCACTCAGCCACCTGGCTTGGTTTTTGTCTGTCCCCTCCAGCAGGTGAATTCACTAGAGTGAGCTGACCTTGTCACCTGGCCACTAGATCCCAGACACATATCTGCACCTACCTCATCCAGCTAACTCATTCTGTACCTGCTGGCTCAGTCCCACTCACAGAAGACAGGCAGAGACTCGGGGGGAACAGCTTCTGAACGGGCAAAAAAGGAGTGGGCTGCATTGTTCTCTGCACCGGCTGCCTCTGAGAAACCTAGCCTGGAACTGGGTGGCCCTGGAGAGATTGCTCTCTGCAAATGAAACAGTGTCCTGCTTGCCTCTGGGAGCATTTTCCTCTAAGCTGGGTCCTCCAGATAGGGGGTAAGGCTGGGTATCCCAGGTGACCTCACTGGCTCCTGGACCTGGAGCCTCGGCCCCTTACTGAGAAGTACGTAAGTCAAGAATTTAAGGATAGACATTGAACAGAGCTAAGAAGAGACCCCATCTTGCCGAAGGACCATGAGCCACACTGTTAAGGACTCTACAAAGTCAAGGAATTTACTTGCCTGAGACTTTGGAGTCAACAGATACCAGCTGAGGTTCTGGCCCCAACACTATAGGAGTTCATGCCTCTACAATCTGTGGGCACATTCATGCCCTTTCAATCCATCCTTCCCACCTGTTCTTGGAGTGCCCGCTCCACTCGCCTATGTTCCAAGACCTCCTTATGCCCTTTCTCCCCCATGCTGGTGGAAACCCTCTTCCTTCAGGGAACCCGCGTTCACATCCCCCTCCTTGAAGCAACTTGTCACAGGGACAGGTCAGGCTCTGTCACCCTACCTCCTGGGCTTTGCTTGTGTGTGGAAAAAACTCTTGCTTCTTCAAGCCCACATCAGCCCAAGCCACTCTCATGGCAGACTCTTGGTATCTCATCCTGTCATCAAGGCCCCTGTTTCAACCATCAATCCATTCCTGTCCCTGGCTCTTTGGGGCTTCTGTTTGCCTGGCCCTGGTCATTGCTCAGGAGTGTCATAGCTGAAAGCCACAGTCACAGTGTTCCCCAGAAGCATGCTCCCCACCATGCCTCCTTCCCTCACTGTTCACAGTGCTTACTTATTCCTGTCTCAGCCATCTGCTTACTTTCATAGCTTAAGGGGACTCCATCTCTGACATATGACCCACAGAGCAGGGATTGTCTTCCTTGTCCATTTCACTGCTACAAACTCCCAGTGAGCACTCAATAAATGCATGCTGAATTAATGAATAAGTCAACTAATCAATTAAGCAATCAATCATGAAGTTGGCCTTTAAAAAAAAAAAGTTCTGAGTCCAGAGTTGCCACAAAGAGCCAGTATCAGTATCCCATGAGGGGAACTCCCTCCATCATTTAGCCATATGGTTGATCAACAATCACTCACAGGGCTTGATCATATATCTGGCTATATGATGCAGATGGATGTCCATCGTGTGCTCTGAGCTTGATGTACTAAAGAGATGTTGTCAACAGTGGATGATCCTGCAATTGTCTCCCAGGCACCATGTAGGTTAGTGTCTCCACCAGCACTGTCCTGTGCAGACCTCCCCAGGTGTGACAGTTGGTATTAATTGTCACCTTCACAGGAGTTAGAATCTCCTGGGAGATGGGCCTCTGGGCATGTTTATGGTGGGTGGGTGAGAGGACTTGATTATGTTCATTGAGGTGGGAAGATCCATCCACTGTGGGTGGCACCATTCCCTAGGCAGGGGATTCTGGACCACAAAAGGGAAGGAAAGTGAGCTGAGCACTAGTGTTTATGCATTTGTTTCTCTCTTCCTCTGACTGGGATCAATGTGTCCAGCTGCTTCAAGGCCCTGCTGCCTCGACTTCCCCACCCTGATGGGTTGTGCCTTGTACAGGGAGCTGAAATAAGTAAAGCCCCTTCTCCTTTGCTTTTGTCTGAGTTTTGTTCTATTTGGGTTTAGAGTGTGGTATTTGAGACAGAGCCTCACTAGCATACCTGGAACACACTCTGTAGACCAGGCTGGCCTCAGACTCACGGAGATCTACCTTCCTCCACCTCCCAAGTGCTGGCATTAATCACATTCAGCTCGTTGAAGTATTTTATCACAGAACAGTATAAGAAACTAGGTTAAGGGGACCCACTCATTTATTCATTAAACACTTACTCGTTCACTCTTCATTACCTCAAGATGGGAGGCTGGCTGGTGCCTTTGCTCACTGTGGGATGGGAAAGCAGTTAGCCCTCCGGATCTGGGCTCAGATCCTGCCTCTGACACCGAGGACATCATGACTGTCAGCCAAATGTCTAGGTCTCAGTCTGCCCACCTGCAATTAGGAACAACAGTTGTGTCTCACTTGTGGGGTTGCTTTGAGGAAAAGGCATCCAAACAAACTTGTCACGGTGCTTGGTACCTACTCTGACAGTTGGTCATGATTTTCAAGATGTCTACAAGTTGCCCGGCTAAGTCCTAGGTGCTTATGGGATCCAGACATTGCACATTCTCAGACAAACACAGAACATGGGACCAAGGGACAAGTGTTACCAGACAGAAGTACAGAGAGCCTCGGGGCCGCCCGGGACCCAGAAACCCCCACTACTTCAGGCAGCAGTCAGATTTCACATAAGGAAACATCCTTATGTTCCCATAATTGCTAAACCAGGCCAAATCACACACCCATAACCTCATTTATTTCTATATACATACATATATGTACATATATCTGTTTCTATATAAATACATATATGTACATACATATATCAAACATATATATATATATACATTACATACACTCACATGCATGCATACACACACACACACACACACACACACACACACACACACACACACACACACACAAAATGGGAATTAATGTTAAGTGGGAATACCGGCCTGGGTGGCTAGTGGGGCTCTCTGCATTTTCTGAGTGTTCTGAAAGGAATCAGTCACTGGCTCTCACAGAAGGAGGGGACAGAGAGTAGAGGCTGCAGTCAGGAGCACAGACCTCTCTTGTCCAGCTGGCAGACCCCAGAGAGATGCCAAGTGCTCTTCAGCCTGGGGCCCACATAAATATATTGTAGGCCTGCAAGAGCAGAGGCACCAGCCAGCCTCCCATCCCCTCTGAACTTCAGGAGGCCCAGGGATGGAGACTTGCCAAGACCACAGGTGGGGCCTGTACTGCAGTCCCCTGGGCCACCCTGGCTGTCTCCCTAAAAGAGAAGCCTGCCAGTTTTCAGCCCAGCCGCATCAGAGTCTTGACTCTGCTGCCCTCCAGTGGCTAATACATCGGGTCTATTTACAGGTTCCTAGCTGAACCTGGAACAAGTTCAGGAGTATTAATGTGGGGAAAAAAGGGGGGCCCTTTTTTTCCAACACAAACTGGAGAGAGGCCCAGGGAAATCCTTGAGGGCTAGGCAGAGCAAGGTGGGAAGGCATGGAAGAGCCTTCAGTCTTAAACATTTTGGCACTAACTGAGCTCAGCGAGGCTGGCTATAAAGGGCCCATACACTCTGTGCTTCTCCCACAGTGCAAGCCAGGCTCTCTTCTTACATCCGCCTACCATGCTCTTATCCTGACCAACAGAAACAGCAGCTGCCCCGTTCACACAGGTCCCAAGTCTAAGTCCTAAGACAGTATCCACCACTGCTCCCCGTGACCTGTTCTAGATACCACAGGTACAATGCTCCATCCAGGTGACCTCAGCTGGAGCCCAGAACTGACAGGATGTAAAGCCTCCTGTGTTGGGGGAATATTCGATCACAGTGTGAACCCTGAGTCTGTTATTTGTGTTAATTAAATAAAATTAACCTTGGGTCAGGAAGCTGAGTTAGCAACTAGTTGACAGAAAGTAATCATGGGGCATCAGAAGGCATCTAGAAGAGACAGGGATGCACCGGAAAGAGTAGGGAGGGATTTGGAGGGATGTAGTTTTTTTGTTTGGCAGAGCAAAGGGTGTTCTTTTTGGGAGATGTCAGCAAGAAGAGGTTAGCTAGTTGCTATTCCACCTCTCTGAGTTAGCAGGTTTCACCCCAGCCTTTGAATCTTGAGTCTTATTTATAAATTGCATGATAGAGATTCAGTTAAAACCACCTTTAGTGTCAGTGGCAGAGCTGGTTGTGGGAGATTGTGTTGTTTCATTGAAAGTCCAGGCCAGAAACCTCTTACTACAGATGGTGCCTGCAGAAGCAGAATTTCCACCAGGCTGTGGCCTGAGCATCTAGCCAGGCATAGGAGGCCACAGTGATGGAAGTCGCTTTGGGCCACTAATTTTGGGCTAGCTAATTATGAGAAACAATTAACCAAAATAGGACCCACCCTTCAGCAGCTGTGTGACCATGTACAAGGTAGGCATAGTCAGCTGGAGTAACTGCAGAATTGGATGGGGAGTGGGTGTCAAGTGATGTACTAACTACACAGATGAACTGGTAGCTGAATATGAGCTAAACAATGATGACCTCTGGGCAGTGTGTCAGCACTGCACATCCCACCTACCTTCAACCTGTGAAGGTCTCATCTGGGCTCAGTACTCAGTTTTCCATGTGGGGTGGCAGTTAAAAAAAATATTCTTCCCAAATTACAATGTAAGAAACTGAAATTTGGAGAAAATTTACTAGGTGATTTATTAGGTGGCAGTAAAGCTCGGATCCAAATCCTGTGATAGAGAAAGCATATGATAAAAGCTACCTTGTCTTTATCACCATCTCCATTATCCATCATCATCACCTTCTAATCCATCATCTCTCCATCACCATCGTCACCACCATCGTCAACATCTCCACTATCGTCTATACCATTATCACCATCGCCATCATCAGTATCATGTGCACCATCATGATCATCATCTACCTTCATCTCTCATCATCATCATCATCACACCATCTTCACCACGGTCACTATCATCAGCATTGCATTATCTCCACCATCAACTTTATTCCCATCATCAGCACCATCTCTGTCAACACCATCTTCATCAACATTACAACCATCAGCAGCGATAGCACCTCCATCACTATTATCATAGTCACTGTATCCATCATGCCATCATTACCATCAACATCTCCACCATCATCACCATTATCATCACAACTATTGCTGTGTGGGGTGGTGCAGGTCTATCAGATTACAAGTGTGGAGGTCAGAGATTGACTTGTAGGAACTGATTCTCTCCTTCTACCATGTGGGTCCCAGAAGTTGAGGTGAACACCAGATTTGGTGTTGAGCATCTTCACAAATTGAGCCATTTCATGTGTTCTAAAATTTCCATTTTAACTGAAAGGCAACACTTGAGAAAATTACAAAGTAAGTGGTGGGTGATCCTAGCGCATGTGAGGGTAGATAAAGCCTGTGCTAAGGTCCTGGGGTTGGAAAGAAGTGCCACTATCCACAGTGGCAAGAGGTGGGATGATGGGAACAGTGGTAACTAGGGACTGGGTATTGTAATGCCAGTAGATGTGGCAGGGAGATGCCGGACACCCTAGTAGCTCACTGAACTCCACATAACCCCATGAAGCATGGAAGTTCATCAGTCCAGCTCTTTGTGATATAAAAGGAGAAACTGAGACCTGCTTCTCAGCACCGTGGACTTGGTACTAAAAAGAGCACCCTTAGCATTTGCTCACTCAGCCAGGCCACAGCCATGTCTTAGTTGGTGAAATGGCCCTCAGCAGATGACACTGGTGTGGTGATATGTATCATATTTAATAAAAAACCAGTCTGAAATATCATAGAAGTCTACCTAGAGTCCCTCCAGGAGGATCAGAGAGTGGTAATTTACACCTTTAATCCCAGCACAAGGAATATCTGGGAGTGGTGACCTACGCATTTAACCCCAGCAGATCTGAGTTTGAGGCCATCTTGGTTTACAGAAGGAGTTCCAGGCTCCCAGGCAGGCAGTGATGGTGCCAGGTCTTTAATCTCATAACTCCAGAGACAGAGGAGATCTTTCTGTATTTCTGTGAGTTCAAGGCTAACTACAAAATAGTAGTAGCCCACGCCTTTAATCTTAACCTGGATGTGAAACAACTGGGCAAAGAAGGTATTTAAGACAGGCATAGAAAGACAGAGCAGGCAGTAGAAGCCAGGAGGAGCGAGGCTGAGGAAGCTGGAAGACAGCTGGGTGAGAACTGACTGTGGTGTTTCCTCTCTCTGATACTTCAGCATTTCCCTGATATCTGACTGAGTTTCCTTTATTACAACCAGAATTTGTGCAACAAGGCAGTATTTAAATATTGTGAAACCTTTTACCACTCCAACTCTGGGGAATCTTAGAATCCACACTGTCATCAAATAGAGCACTGCTGAGAGAGAATTGGCTTTGATGGAAAAGAAATTGCAGGATAAACATGTGGATCGTGTGGATCCAGACCTTAATTGCATTCTAGTTATCTTGCCCTCTAAGCATTCTCCTACAGGAATTTTAATGCAAAAGGAAAATGTTATATTGGAATGGATATTTCTGCCACATAAACCAAGTAAGAAATTAAAGACATATGTGGAAAATGTTTCTGAATTGATTTTTAAAGGAAAATTAAGACTTCATCAATAAATGGGACTGGAACCTTCAAATAATGAAGAAATTGACCAGTTATGGGTAGAAAGTGATTTGGGAGGAGATATTAACAACAAATATTCTCAAAGAAAAAGAATTGAATTTCTAAAGAAAACTAATTGAATTCTTACTTGTGATAAACCAATTTGTGAACCCCCTACATTTTATGCTGATGCAAACAAATCAGGAAAGGCAGGTTACAAATCAGAACATCTAAGTAAAGTGGCTCAAAGCCCTTATAATTCTGTTCAAAAGTCAGAAATATATGCTATTGTGATGGTATTAATGGATTTTACCGAACCTCTTAACATAGTCACTGACTCTCAGTATACAGAAAGAGTTGTTTTACACATTGAAACTTCTGATTTTATTAATAATGAGTCAAAATTAACTTCCTTATTTATTCTGTTACAAGAAATAATCAGGATAGAAATCATCCCTTCTAAATAACACACATTCAATTTCATATGGGTCTGTGAGATCCTTTAGGACAAGGTAATAATGAAATTGATAAATTATGAATAGGAAATGTACTAGAGACCTCAGAGTTTCATTAAAAGTATCATATCAATAGCAAAGTATTAAAAAATTTTCTCTATCACTTGGCAACAAGCCAAAGAAATTGTAAAAAGATGTCCCACCTGTTCTTTCTATAACCAAACTCCATTGCCAGCAGGAACTAATCCTAAAGGCATACATAAAAATAAAATCTGGCAGATGGATGTATTTCATTTTACAGAATTTGAAAAATTAAGATATGTCCATCACACAATAGATACATCTTCAGGATTTCAATGGGCAACTGCTTTGAGTTCAGAAAAGGCTGATTCTATAATCACACATTTGCTAGAAGCTATGTCCATCATGGGAATACCTGTACAAATTAAGACTGACAATGCTCCAGCATATGTCTCTAGTAAAATAAAACAATTTTTCTTTTTATAATATAAAGCATATTACAGGAATACCACACAATCCTACAGAGCAAGCAGTCATAGAGAGATCAAATTGAACTCTAAAGGATATGCTAAATAAACAGAAAAGAATAACAAAGACCCCTCGAGATAGACTACATAATGCTTTATTAACTTTGAATTTTCTCAATGCTAATGAGAAAGGAACAACAGCTGCTGAAAGGCATTGGACTACAGAAAAACAGCTGAACTAAATCAGCCTGTCTACTTCAAAGATGTGCTAACCTCTGAATGGAAGCCAGGGTATGTGCTACGTTGGGGAAGGGGTTTTGCTTTTGTTTCCACAGGTGAAGAAAAGTTATGGATACCATCAAAATTAATAAAGACTCAATTTGAGCCAGAGAAACTTCATGAAAATAAGAATTGATTTCTCATCCACCCATATTACAATTCTTTAAGTTGTAAGAAAAAAAAAGGGTTGGAGCAGGCTTTTGTTTTTGTCTTTACAGAAAACTATAAAATCCCATCTTCAAGAAGTTAAAAGACCTTAGACATCTAGATGTCTAAAGCAGAAGGGAGGCAATACAGAAAAATTTACAAGCAAAAGAATATCGAACCTATTGGTACTAGTATACTCTATAGGGTAAAATCTCACTGCTTAACTTCTATATATCTTTATTTGTAGGTTGAAGTCCCAGTTTAATTATAATTTAAAACTGGCTTTAGAGTTGGAATGTGGCTCTCCCCTTTTCTAAACTCAAGCATACTTGTTAAAGGAAAATGTAAAATCTCTGTATCATATCAGAAGAGCTACCTGATATGGGACAGAAGAATAAGAAAAATAAGGGACTATTGTATTGTTACTAATCCTGTGCTAAATAAATAGTTATATATTTAGTTTCCTGTACATTGTATTGGGTTTTAGTCTCTTATCAGTGTTCTGCAGTGATCCAGGACAAGGCCTAATTGCAAACTTGAAGTATCCAAAAGGAAGATGGGGTCCCACAACAATGGTTTCACATGGACTCTGACAAAGTCACTAGGCTGACAAACACCAACCAAAGATCAGATTTGGACTACAAACTGCTCAGGACAATTTCGAGCTCTCTGAGATGAACCAGCTTCACAGACTACTATAGCCAGGACTTGAGACAAACCGTGCACTTTCCTGTTATGCAGAGACTGGACAACAAATGACACAGCTACTTATCTCAGGACTTGACAATTAACAATACGTTTCTTTTCAGAATCCCCTAAAGATGCCATCTTCTCCAGACAGCAGGAAGTAAATTTAAGAACATGGCGCCAACATTCCCAAGTGGTGGGATGGGTGGTTTTTGGTCTTTCAGTGGGTTATGGATGATTGTCATTGTTTAGGGTAATTGGTTAAAAATTGTTATTGGTCATGGTTAGAAAAAAGTTAAATAAGAACAATTAGATTCAAGGTTCTTGTCTTAAAAAACAGAAAGAAAGAAAAAGGGGATACAGATATAACAGGATATAAGGATAGATTATTGAATCTTATTTTAAAAAGGAATTACTAGCTTTAAATATTGTGGGAGATTATGTTGTTACATTTTAAATAATTGTCCCACCCACTGGTTAAATAAAAAGTGCTGATTGTCCAAAGGCAGACAGGAAGTATGGGCGGGGCTACCAGATAAGAAGACTCTGGGAACAGGAAGCACAGAGCAGAATGCCAGAGAGAAGCCAGAAAAAACAGAGGACAACCATGCTGCTCTAAGAAAAGGTACCGAGCCACATGATTGAACAGGATAAGAGTAATGGGTTAGATTAAGGGTACAGAGTTAGCAAGTTATGTGCCTGGGCCTTAGGTCAGATGAAAACTATTGTAAACATCTGTGTGTCTATGCAGGTCTGGGGGTCTGCAGGCCTAAACCTTGAGGCAAGGCCCAAAAGTCCAGGCCAGAAACCTCCTACTACAAATGGACAGAACCTCGTACTACAAAATATTTTACATTAAATTGGATTTTTGTATATTGTATACAAATTGTATATACTGAGATTAATTTTGTCATTGTACATATATCTCTATGCTTGTTCAAGGTATTATACAGTTCATCTAACTATTGCCAGTTCATGAAAGTTTTTATTACCAACTAATTAGGATATAAAGAAATGCATGTTAGTAGTTAGACATTACATTCAAACATAGGCATATTAGATATGTTTTCAAAATCAAACTGATATATTTTAGATGAACAGGTCTTCTTCAAACACTTCAGAAATCCATAGAATATGGCATTTAATAACATAGGTTCTGATTATTTTTATAATAATGGGACAGCTGCTTCTGGCAGCACCAAACTACTTCAGAGAAGATTATGGACATCAGAGAAACTCCTACACAGTTGACCTTCTTTGTAAGGAAAGTTAGCCACTGGGCAAGAAAGTACTCTTGCCTTGACTGCTGACAGTATGACATACAAAATGGACAAGCAGGAGACACACCCACAAGAGAATTGTGGAATCTTGCCAAGACAAGGTAGCAAGGTCTTTGAGAATATCCTGCTTCACAGAGATGTCTGTCAGACATGTTAGGCCTGTAGGCCAAAGATGGATGCTTCAATGATACAGAAGAGCCTTGGGTGACTGTTCAGGCAGCCAGCTGTTTCATTTTTTATAATTTTTTGGAAGTTGCTTGCTTGCCAATGCTGTTTAGTTAGTTAATATTATTTCCTTCTTGGGTCTCTGAGGCAATTGAAGATGAGATAGTTATAGTTTTCTAGTGACAGTTTTAGAAAAGAAACTCTGAAATTAAAGAGTATAAGTCTGAGAGACATCAAAATATAGTTTTTAGTTAGTAATACAAATTAGGTAGAAATTGAATTTGGTATAATCCTTTTGACTCACCAAAATAGGATAATTAATGAAATATTCTCTTGGAATTGTCCATTGTTAATGGACTGGATATTACTCATGTAATTATTGTTTGTATAATTATTGTACCTATTGTCTATTGTTATACAAATAAAAGAAGTCTTCCAGCTTCCTCAGCCTCGCTCCTCCTGGCTTCTTCTGCTTGCTCTGTCTTTCTACGCCTGCCTTAAATACCTTCTCAGTTAAGGCGTGGCACCACCACTGTCTGCCTGGGAGCCTGGAACTCCCTCTGTAAACTAAACTGGCCTCAAACTCAGGTTGATTGGATTAAGGTCGTAGGTCACCACTCCCAGATATTCCCTGTGCTGGGATTAAAGTTTTGAGTTACCACTGTCTGATCCTCCTAGACTGACTTTGGGTAGATCCCTCTGATATCTCAGGCTGTTTTTATTAAATTTGAAACATATCCCCACAGTATATGGTTTTTCTTATGTTAACTATAACCTTCTTTTTCATTTTTGACACAAAAGGGGATGTGTGGTCATGTGTTTCATATTTAATAAAACCAATCTGGAATATCAGAGAAGAGATCTACCCACAGTCAATCCAGGAGAATCAGAGAGTTGTAATTTACACCTTTAATGATAGCACAGGGAATATCCGGGAGTGATGACCTATGCCCTTAGTCCCAGCAGATGTGAGTTTGAGGCCATCTTGGTTTACAGAAGGAGTTCCAGGCTCCCAGGCAGGCAGTGGTGGTGCCAGGTCTTTAATCCTATGACTCCAGAGACAGAGATCTTTCTATGTTTCTGTGAGTTCAAGGCTAATTACCAAATAGTAGTAGCCCAGGCCTTTAATCTTAACTTGGATGTGAAACAACTGGGCAAAGAGTATTTAAGGCAGGCATAGAAAGACAGAGCAGGCAGTAGAAGCCAGGAGGAGTGAGGCTGAGGAAGCTGGAAGACAGCTGGATGAAATTTGACTGTGGTGTTTCCTCTCTTTGATATTTCAGCCTTTCCCTGAGATCTGGCTCTGAGTTTCCTTTAATCATGCAACACACTGGGATCATGGCATAGATTCAAATTCTACCTCTGCACCCTTACACAAGTTACACATGAACCCAATGCCTCAACCTCTCCTCTGTGAAGTAATAACACCAGACACCTTCTCAGTAGGATTGACTTCCAGGAACCAGAGACCCAGCTCAATCAAACACCCAGCAAAAGGAATCGTAAAGCAGGCATGGTGAGGTCTGGTTAGACAAAGACTAACTGCACAATCCCAATGCCAAGAATCTGCTCCTCCCTCCTTGCTCCCTGCCCTGCCCGGAGGTACTGTATTTGCTACTCTCCCTGACAAGAAGGAATTTAGGGAATAAAGGCTTATCCTATTCCCAATTCAAGGATGCACATCCCATTATAGCAGTGCAGGAGCAGGAGGCTGGCTGGTCACATTCCATCTGCAGCCAGAAAGCAGATGGTGACTGGGAAAATGCCACCTTCCCAAACAACATCACCAGCTGGGAACCAAGTCTTCAAACATTGTGGGGTGGGGGCATTTCACATTCAAATCACAACAGTCAATCTCTGATGTCATTATGAGCTAGCCATCAACCTTTCTGGGGCCAGAGGCACCCTCATTCATACCCTGCAGGAAAAAAGGGTACTCATGTGCACAGGGAGTTCACATCTACCATCCCAAAGTGGGATGAGTTTCTGTTCCATGGGGTGACTAACTAAGGGTAGCTTCTGAGAATGGGGATATGTATTGGTTTGCATAAGAATGCAGCCCCCATAAGCTGATTTTTTTGATGCTTGGTCCTTCTCCAGCATTGTGCTGATAATGGACTAAACCTCTGAACTCTAAGCAAGCCCCCAATTAAATCTGTTCCTTTATAAGTGTTTCTGTGGTCATGATGTCTCTTCACAGAAATGACTAAGAAGTTGACTGTCTTCAAAGATACTTCACCCAGCAACTGACAGAAACAGATGCAGAGACCCAAGCCAAGCGTTAGGTGGATCTTGGGGGAATCCTGCAGAAGAGGAGGAGAAAGGATTGTAGGACCCAGTGATGTCCAGGACACCAAAGGAAAACCCACAAAACTGACTAATATGGACTCATAGTAGCTCATAGAGACAGAACAGACACCCAGGGAACCTGCATGGGACTGACCTAGGCGCTCTGCATATTTGTTACAGTTGTGGCAACTTTGTCTTCCTGTGAGACTCCTAAGTGGGAGCAGGAGCTGTCTCTGACTCTGATACCTGCTTTGGGAACCCATTCCTCCTACCAGATTGCCCATCAGCATTAATGGAGGAGAGGTGCTTAGCCTCACTGCAACTTGATATACCATGGCTGACTGATATCCATGGAGGCCCACCTATATCTGAAGAGAAACAGTGGAGGAGGAGAGGATGGGAAAGGGAGGTTGGGAGAGGAACTGGGAAGAGGAGAAGGGGGAAAAACTCTGGTTGGGATAGGAAAACAAAAAATAAAAAATAAAAAAGAGAGAAGTTGGTATTGCTGTGACAGGCTTGACCATGTTGCTTGTCGACTGAGTATAGAAACTTTGGATTAGAAATGCAGTTGAATGCTTTAAGCAGGGATTAACGGGTCATCATAGAAGACAGTACAGAGGGCAATGCAATGTAGATTATGACAATACAGTTCAAGAAGTTTCGGAAAAGAATATTACTAAGTGACCTAGAGACCGTTCTTGTGACATTTTGGCAAGGAATTGTTGTTGATTTTTGCCCTTGTCCAAAAGAAGCTTCCTGAAACTAAATTGAAGAGTTTTGTATTAATGACATTGGCAGAGGAGATTTCAAAACCACCTAGTATTGACTGTGTTGTTTTGTTATTAGTAGCTGCTCTTATGCAGATATGTAATTGTTTTAAAGGCGGGGCAATCTGAGAAAGGAAAAATACAAAATATACAGTTTGAGGAGAATAGGAGCACGAGGAGGTAAAATGTAGCTAAGTCCTATGGTTAAGGAGATAAAAATTAAAAGAAAAGCCTGATACTAATGGAATAAAGTGAGTGGTGACCTCAGGGCAAGGCCCCAGCCAGCTGTTTCCAACTTGCCAAAAGGAATTAAAGAAAAGCGTAAGCAGTGAAGTAAGAATAACATAAACACAGTGCAGATGTGACTGAATGAGGGGACCATGTTCCAGCCCCAACTAGCAACAGAACTTGGCAGTTTTGGTCACGTGGTTCTGGCTTTAGAGTCAAGGATAGAAGAAAGAGGTTATGGGATCTCCTTCTGTGGCTGAGGAAAGCCATTGAAGCCAGGCATGTGTCAGGGGTGTCCCTGCATGAATGCCTAGAGAGAACATTTCATGAAGCTATGAAGGTGAAGTCTGGATTGCCTTAGAGATCCCAAGATGTTGGAGATGCCAGAGCAGTGGCATACCTCCTAAGGAGAGCTACTAATAGGGAGTGGAACCAGCCCAAAAGCAAGAAGTATGTCACAGTCAACAAAGCTGAAGAGAGTTGGAGATCTGAAGAGCACATTGGCATCTGACATGAAGATGCAGAATTTAGAGTTTTTCCAGCTAGGTTTTTGGTCTTGATTTGGTCCAGTATTTCCTCACTGTGCTCCCTATGTTTTGTAATTGTAATGTATATCCTATGCCATTTTATGAAGTAAGTGATTTGCTTTTTTATTTTTATTTAAACCTGGTTACAGTTAAGAGATTGCCTTGAGTCTCAGAAGAGATTTTGAACTTTGGATTTTTAAACAGTGATAGATTATGGGGACTTTTGAAGTTGGACTAAATGCACTTTTCGCATTATGATATGGCTACAAGCCTATGGAACCAGAGAGTGGAATGTGGTGGTTTAAATAAAAATAGCCCCCATAGTCTCATTTATATGGAGTAGTGCTACTTGGCAGTGATCAGGAGGTGTGGCCTTGTTAGAAGAAATGTGTCACTGAGTGTGGGCTTTGGAGTTTCAGAAGCTCAAGCCAGGCCCAGTATATCTTTCTTCATGCTGCCTGTGGATCTGTAAAACTCTCAGCTCCTTTTCCAGATGATATAAGATGTATGCTATAAATTACCATTGGTTAATAAAGGAAATGTTTTGGACTATGGCAAAGCAGCTTTATAGGCAAGCAATAAATCTGAAAATAGATAAAGGGGAAGGGGGTAGAGTCAGATGGAGATGCTGTGAGCTGCCACTGAGAGAGCAAAATGTAATAGAACACGGGTAAAGCCAAGGACCACATAGCAAAACACAGATTAAAGAAAATGGGTTAAGATGCAAGAGGTAGCTAGCAAGAAGCCTGAGCCATAAAACAAACCATTTGTAATATAAGCCTTTGTATAATTATTTGAGCTAAGCAGCTGTGGGCAGACCTAGACCTCGGGGCGAGGCCAGGCCAGAAACATCTGACTATATCCAGCACATGTTGGCCTGCCTGCTACCAGGCTTCCCCCCACATAATGATAATGGACTAAACCTCGGAAAGCCATCCCCAATTAAATGCCTTTTGTTATAAGAATTGTCGTGGTCATGGTGTGTCTTCACAGCCATAGAACACTAAGGTAGAATGAGAGGGGAAGGAGGTGGATGTCTGGACCTCTGTCAGAGCTCTACAGAATTCAGCATCCACAGGGGTCCTCAGTCTGTGGAACTCAGGGCCACCAGGGCATAGACCATTCCCTGGGCTCAGCAGGTACACATTTTAGAATGGAGACTAGAGTATGAGTATAGCATGCCTTTTGGGGGCTTTATGTTAAATTTTAGTTCATCTCAAGTTACAAAAACCTGATGCATCCTCACATCCTCTCAGCAGTTCAAATACAGGCAAGAGAAAGAGGAGTCCAAAGCCCATTCCAGCCAAGTAGTAAGCTCGAGGCCAACCTGGGCTACGTAAGACCCTGCCTCAAAAAGAGAGAAAGAGAAAATACAGATTAGAGCAGTTAAGAGAGCAAATTACTCTTGCAGAAGACATGGGTTCAAGCCCCAACATCCACATGGCAGCTCACACAGATTTGTAAACCCATTTTCAGGGCATCCGACGCCTCTCCTGACATCATGGACCAGACATACACTCATACATGTAAAATGAAATACACAAATCTTTTCTTAAAAAATTAATGAAAAAATACGAACAAGGAGAATAGGTGTCTTGGTTTTCTTGTGTTGTTTTGTTGTAAACAACAGCACTGGTCGGGGGCAACTTGGGAGGAAAGAGTCACAATCCGTTATCCTATTGGCTAGTTTATGTCAGTTCGGCATTAGCAATGGCAGCCAATGCCTGTGCCTAGTTGGGCACAGCTTTATGAAAGACAAATAAATGGAGAAGATAAATGTGGGAAGGATCAGAGATTCTAGGGAATTGGAGGGAGGCCGTGGTAGAGGAATCTGATCAAAATACATCATATAAATGTACATAATATTCAAAGAATAAATAAAAAAACAATAAGAACAAATTAACAACACAAAAATCCAACCCTGTGGTGTGAATGTGTGTGTGTGTGTGTGTGTGTGTGTGTGTGTGTGTGTGTGTGTGTGTGGTATGTATTTCTTCACATGTGTGAAGTGGGTGGGGGCAGAGGATAATCTCAGGTACCATCCATCCCAGGGTTTTTGAGACAGAACCTTTTACTGGCCTGGAGCCTACAGGGTTGGATAGGCTGGCCAGCCAATGAGCCCCGGGGATCTGCCTGTCTCCAGCTACCAAGCACTGGGATTATAAACATGGGTTACCATGACCAGCTTTCCTATGGATTCTGGGGCTTAAACACAGGTCTCTGTGTTTTCAAGGCAAGCCCTTAACTGACTGCACCATCTCCCCAGCCCAGCTGCTGTCCTGATCACAATCAAAGTGTATTTATCAGTTAACTCAGAGATAATTAAAATTACATGGTTCTGTTCCTCCTTACTGGAATTCAGTACATCTTCTCGATTTTACTTCCCCTTTGTTTTCTACTAGTTTGGTTAATTAAAATGTTTCTTGAAATAGAACACAAGTATAGAAACTTCACAACTCATTCGGGGTCAATGTGATGGACGTCCACCATGTGAAATGGCTATCCGCACTGAAAGCCACACATGGCCTCCAGCCTGGAAGCCCCCATCACACCCAGAAGGATCACTATTCCATGTCTGCTGTGCTTAGTATTGTCTGCTTTTAATCATTATTATCATTGTTTGGCACATGGTCTCCTATAGCCCAGGCTAGCCCAGGCTAGCCTCAAAGTCACTAAGTAGTGGAGGATGATCTTGACCTTTGAATCCTCCTGCTTCCACATTCCCAGGACAGGAATGTCAGGCATGCACCATCATGCCTGGTTTCTGCACTACCAGTGCTTCAGGTGTGCTAGACAAACACCCTTCAGACTTGCATTGTCGGCTTATAGACACGAAGCATGTCCTCTGCCACTGGGCTATCAAGCTGCAGGTGTCTGGGGTCTGGCTTCCAGTACACCATGCAGTAAAAGCTCTGCCCATGCTCTGCAGGCAGTGGCCCTTAATCCATCTTCATGGCTGTGGCATGCCCCACTGGCTGACAGCATCAAAGTACCTCTGAGTTTTTCCCTCTAATAGATGTGTGGGTTACTGGGAATAGTGATGGGCATTAAGGATGCTGCTGACAGTTTAAAATAGGTCTTAATAACAGCAACACATGGCAGTACTAGGAAGAGAATGTCCTAATCCATATCTACTGCTTACATTGGTAGATGCCTTAAAGTCTGCTCGCTTCACGTGGGGCACCGAGGACAAACCAAAGACACAATGGCACATAAGGCTAGCCTAGTAAGCCAACTGAGTTTGTTGGGGTTACTTATAGGAGCATGGGTGACCCCTAAAAAGCCACATCACTGAAGGGTCTGACTCCAACATGGATGACAGCCCCATGGAGGCATAGACGAGGCCCCCACTTCATCAACTCACCATCTTCTACGTATCTCCTGAGCTGAGGCAGAATTTCATAGAGCTGAGAGAAATGTGCACCCCTAGCCCTTCAGTGGGGGACTGTCCACAGGCCTGATCTTGTTGAAGGTCTCTTTTGTTAGTCACATTGTGAGGATCAAGATGATATGACTGTCATGTCCAATGGCACAGGTACCTGTAACCCTGTGTCATAGGTATGTCTGTGAGTTGAGACAAATGCCACCACATGATTTTCTGAAGGTTGGCTGTCCCCTCCCTCTGCCCATGAGTGGCTACTTTACCTCCTACTATGACAAATACCTAATGGAAATGTAGCCCCCTCTCTCTGTTCTATGCATATATGATGTATGTGCAGGAGTGCTCACCTATGCCTGCCCATATGTAGGCCTGGAGTCAACATCATGTTCTTCCTCCACTGCCCTCTGCTTTATTTGAAGGAGGGGGACAGGGTGTCGTTGTTTGAATGAAACATGGGGTTACAGACCCACCCCACTTCCAGATTACTCTCTCTGTTCTCAGCATGTGCTTGGAGATGTGATCTCTCAGTTTCCTGCTCCAGCTACCTGCTGCCATGCCTCCCTTGCCCCCACCATTGTGGGTTCTCACTCTGGAACCATAAACCAAAAAGAACTCTTTTTTCTGTAAGTGACTTTAAGTCATGAATTTTGTCTCAGTGACAGAAGAGTGACCAGTAGACTGAGTCTCCCTCTGAAAAGGGAGCTTGCTGTTTCAGAGGACTGATGGCCATTGAGGTCCGAAGATTCACCTGTCTCTGCCCCTGCAGAGCCTACAGACACATGCCACCATGCCTAGCTTTTACTTGGGTGCCAAGATTTTAACTCAGGTCCTCAACGTTGCTCAGTAATCACTTTGCCCACTTTACTCCGTCCTCCCTCCCCTGACAACCCCTAACAGGAACATCTTAAAGCAGGAAGGGCTTATTTTGTCTCGTGGTGGTGGGAGCATGCAATGTCAGACAAGCTGTTTCATCTCATGGTCCTCCAGAAGCAGAGGAAAAGACCAGGGCGGTCTACAGCTCCCAGGAACCCCCTCCAGCTAGACTCCCCTCTACCTCTCCTACCTCCCATGTTATTTACCATGACTCCATGAAGGGGTGAACCCACCCATTAAATGAAAGCCCTTCGGATCTGATTGTCTCTGGTAAAGCTTCCCTTCACAGACAGATCCAGAGGGGCTTGCCACTAGTCTCCAAGGCAGGAGTGTCTACTCGATTTTGAGAAAGGGCCTCACACTGTAATTCAGAATGGTCTTGAATTTGAAGCAATCCTCCAGCCTTGGTTCACAGAGTATTGAGATTATGGCTGTACGAAGTGAAGCCTGGCTTTTTTTCCCCAGACTTCTGTGTGTGTGTGTGTGTGTGTGTGTGTGTGTGTGTGTGTGTGTGTGTGTGTGTGTGTGTGTGTGTGTGTGTCCCCAGAACTTCAGTGACCCAGGATCAAATGGTAGGAGCCAATGACAGGTGTAGAGAGATGTGTAGAGGCTTCTGCTTCCTGAAACCCTCAGTGGAGCAGAGATGCCCACATGCCCTCCAGCCAAGCCAGTCAAAGTATTCAAACTCAGTCCCCAGACTGGCATGATCAGTAAGTTGTATCCATTACTTTTCCCATTACTATGAGCAAATGCCTGACAAAAGCAGCTTCCAATAAAGAAAGGGATTGTCCTGTCTCAGCTTGAGAACACACAATAGTAGGAAGGCAGAGGAAGAGCATGGGGCGACTTGTCACATGGCATCCACAGTCAGGAAGTGAAAAGAGATGAATGTTGGCGCCCAACTCTATCTCTACTTCTCATTTGGTCCAGGATCCCAGCCAATGGGATAATGACAACTATATTTAGGGCATTTCTTTTAGGGGTTGTCAGAGGAGGATGGGGGCAAAGTGTGAAAAGTACTTACTGAACAAGCCTGAGGACCTGAGTTCAAATCCGGGTACCAAGGTGGCATGTGTCTGTAGGCTGTTACAATGTTGTTTTTTTGGTCCCGGGTGGCCAGAGGCCCAGACCCACAGACCTGCTGTGCCAGACCCCTTAGCCGCCCGCTGCTGTTCTGGCCCCCCAAAATGACTCAGATGCTTATATTAACTTCATGCTGTTTGGCCTGTGGCTCAGGCACATTGCTAGCTTACTCTTACATCTTAAATCAACCCATTTCTATTAATCTTTCCTGCCATGTGGCCTGTGGCTCACCTGTGTTCCTTACATGTTGCTCCTTTAGGCTTCTGGCTCCATTTGTCTAACTCTGCCCTGCTCCTCCTACCTACTCTGGTGCCTCCTCCTACTTTTCCTATGGTGCCTGTCATGGGCCAAAACAGCTCCTTTATTTAAAGATTGATATTCACAGCATACAGAAAGACATTCCCACATCAGTAGGCTCTGCAGGGGCAGAGACAGATGAATCTTCAGATCTCAATGGCCATCAGTCCTCTGAAGCAGCAAGCTCCCTTTTCAGAGGGAGACCCAGTCTACTGGTCACTCTTCTGTCACTGAGACAAAATTCATGACTTAAAGTCACTTACAGAAAAAAGAGTTCCTTTTGGCTTATGGTTCCAGAGTGAGAACCCACAATGGTGGGGGCAAGGGAGGCATGGCAGCAGGTAGCTGGAGCAGGAAACAGAGATCACATCTCCAAGCACATGCTGAGAACAGAGAGAGTAATCTGGAAGTGGCGTGGGACTGTAACCCCTCCAAACCCTCCACCAGTGATTTCCTTCCTCCCGAAGTCTCCCCTCCTAAAGGGTCTGAACTCATGAGCCCCTTGGTCCCATGTTTCATTCAAACAACGGCACCCTGTCCTCCTCCTCCAAATAAAGCAGAGAGCAGTGGAGGAAGAACATGATGTTAACTCCAGGCCTCCACATGGGCAGGCATAGGTGAGCACTCCTGCACATGCATCATATATGCATAGAACAGAAAGAGGGGGCTACGTTTCCATTAGATATTTGTCATAGTAGGAGGTAAAGTAGCCACTCATGGACAAAGGGAGGGGACAGCCAATCTTCAGATAATCATGTGGTGGCATTTGTCTCAACTCACAGACACATCTATGACACAAGGTTACAGGACACTGTCCTATTGGGCATGACACTCAGAGGTGTCTCCTAGGTAATTCTAAATCTCATTAAGTTGACAGTCATATTAACATCACAAGTTCCCCACTTTCCAATCAGCAACTAAACACAGTCACTTTTAACACATAACTTTCTCCCCCCTGTTCCCATGACTTATGGGCATTCAATAATGCAAAACATTCAGTCCAATTTCAAATTTTGCCATAATCCCAACACTGTCCAGAGTCCACTCTCATCTGAGGCTCAAGGTAATCTCTTCACTGTGAGACCCTATAAAATCAAGACAATTTACTTACTTCCAATGTATGGTAGCACAAAATGAACATACCCATTCTAACAGAGACTAATGGAGCCACCTCAAGGTAAAACTGGAACAAAGCAATACTGAAACCCAGCAAGAAAAACAGATCCTGCAGCTCCTTGTTAGGACCTAGGGATCATGATAGAATTATCTGGGCTCAGAGTACCTTCCTCTTGTTGAAGTGCAGAGTGTGGGGTTTCTCTGTGATGGCACTCATCTCTGTAACTAAGTTGCTTTCTCTGCACACTCCTCATCTATTGCAATAAATCTCACTGGCAATCTAACAAATACAGGATTAATATTTGTTGGAGGGTATTTTAACACTCATGATTAAAAGTTAAACCTTAGGACAATTCCTTGGTGATAGGATGACCAGGCAATGGATGCTGATCCAATCTCTAAGGAAGCAGGAACAAAATAGTCCCTTTTGAATGGGGCTGGCCACACCCACTTCAGGCTCCCAGGACTCTAGAGACACACCTCCCAACCTTATCAGCTAACACCTGAATCTCACCACATCTCCCCATTTTGTCTAACTAAGAAGGTTCTAAACTAAGATTATATACAATAAGAATTATTATAAGGCAATACCTGGGGGAGGAAAAGGTACCAACCACAACTAAAACCCAACACATATAAGGTACATCATACATTTCTAGAATATTGGTAGATGGTGGGGTGTATAAATTACTTCAAAACTGTTCATCTGGAATAGTGAAAATCCAACACCTGAATGTTCCTTGCTAAGGGATGATAGGATAGTAACCTTAACTATTCTTCAACCCCCTCAAGACCTGAGAAGGAAAATATATTACCTGAAAGTCAGAAGCACATGAAAGTAGTAGCTTCCAAAATTTGGGAGAGGACAGCAACATTCAGCTACCTGGACAATCACCTTTGGTTTCCTGTGCCATTGGAGCATCCATAATTTTGGCTACAGGTCTATAATATCTGACAGATCTTTTCACAAGCAGGGCATTTTTGGAGGGACTGTCTTATCCTGTCCAGGCAGGTTTCGTCAGTCTCTATCTGTCATCCTGTTCATCCAGAATGGACATCGTGTGTGTACCGTCAGCAGTCGAGGTAAGGACAGTTCTTTACCCAACTGGCCATTCTCTGCCAAAAGGACAAACT
Source organism: Phyllotis vaccarum (assembly GCA_033318265.1). Classification (NCBI taxonomy): domain Eukaryota; kingdom Metazoa; phylum Chordata; class Mammalia; order Rodentia; family Cricetidae; genus Phyllotis; species Phyllotis vaccarum. The sequence goes on along the minus strand of JARWLC010000003.1, from coordinate 54,643,720 downwards.
CCAAAGGAGTGTTCTTGTTGCTCAACAACATCAAAGGAACAGTGACACCAGGAGTCATCACATCTCTCACAGCCGAACTCCAAATAACAAAATGTTAAATGCCATATTTTCTGGGTCTATGAAATGGCTGAAGACTCCTGTCTATCTATGGTATTCTAACCTATATCTGTGATGACTGTGAAGTGGCAACTTAAGTAATGTTGACTGCAGTTCTTATCATCCTGAGGACGGAAGCCTGTATTGTAATATTATGTTACCTATAAAGGGGTGTACAATCTCTAAACAATGACTTTTAGTGTGACTATCAAACATTATCCAGAGGTATATATACCATGCAAAATGATAGCAGTATTATAGACATGTATATACATATATATCATATACAAATTATCCAAACAGAGGCATACAAAACATCTTGTGCACATATCGTAACTAGCATGATCATACATTATGTCTAGTATAGTTAAATGGAGGTAACAGTTGCATAGTGGAAATGACAACAGTGTGCAAATATTTTAAACAGAGGTAGAAGTGTATGTAAAATATAGCAGTTACAGATTCAATTCTATATAACAGTTACAAACTCAATTTTATATCGATGTACAAGTTGCTTTGGATATATAAAACAATTTCAGATTTAAATTTGTACCAATATACAAATTATCTCAATAAAAGATATAAAATGATTTCACATTTGTATCAATATACAAATATCTCTGCCAGTGCAAATTATCTTTGGTTTATCCCATATATTTGGCTAATAATTGTTTATAGGTAGGTTGAACAATCTACCTTTATCTATCCTATCTATTCCCCTTTCTCTTCTTTAAAAGAGATTCCTGAGGCTATATTATTGTTCCATCCTCAACCCAATTTTAACTTATAACTATTCTATCAGAATAATAATTATCCATAACACTCAGAAGACAAAACTTATCGGCAGAGGAGCGTAGTTTTTTATAGAGTTGCTTCCTGCTGACTTGAGGGTGATGGCATCTCTCTGGGATCCTATAAAAGCTAAAACAATGGTTAGATCTTAATGGACTGACTATACACATCTATAACCATTCCCAGAGTACTGGGTAAATCCATATGGAATTCTTATTAGAGATGTGACATAAAGGATAATCATAGAGAGCTATCTTGCAACTGTTTTGAATAGTCTATTTTCTAAAGGCAATCATTGAGTGGTGTACACCAGGTTCTTGATTTCTCTATTTCTGTCTCTGTCTGTCTGTCTGTCTCTTTCTGTCTCTCATGCTCTCTCTCTCTCTTACCTCTTTTTCACCAGTAGAAATCATTGCAGTGGGGGCCCCATCTTAGTTCCAGATGCTTCGTAGATAGCTGATAGGAGAAAATGTTGTTTACAATGGAAAACTTAAGTATTATTGATACCCAAATAAGATATTTACATCCTTTATGACTTCAGGAGAAGATCATATGCAGAGAGGATGGTTGGGAGGTGTAGATATAGAGAGAAATAAGGTTAAAGATGAAGTTAAGATAATATTGGTCCCTAAATATTCTGTCTTCTGTCCCATACCAGGTGGCTTTTCTGATATGAGACAGAATCTCTTACATTTTCTTTACAAATATGCTTGGGTTTAGAGAGGGAGAAAGCCACTTACTCCAACTCCAAATCCAGCTTTATTTATAGTCAAACCAGGACCACATTTTTTTGGAGAGGTATAGATGTAAGATGCAAAGCAGTGAGAATTGAGAAATTACCCAGTAGTGTATATTTGTATCAGTTGTTCTCATATTCCTTTGTTTATATTCCTTCATCATCGATCTCCCTTCCATTCTAGGTGGCTAACCGTTCAATACCCAGTCAATGTCTTAAAGATGGTTGTATCCATTCTTCTGTAAAGACAAAATTGAGACCCTGTCCCAGTCTTGTTAAATGTATTTTCCTTACCATGTATCCAATTGTTATATTGGGGATGAGCAATTATTTCTCCTCAGGAAGGGACTCCCCTTTGAAGTGGATCTTTATTAATTCTGTCAGTACCCATATCTTTCCTTCTCCTGTGGAAACAAAAGCAAATCCCTACCCCATCGAAGCACATATCTTGGCTTCCATTCTGAAGTCAACACATCCTTGAAGTACATGGGTTGGTTTATCTTGAAAGATTTCTCTATTACTCAGTTGTAGACAGAGTTTTACTTACAAGGCACCAGTCCAAGATAAATATTTATTGGAATATAAATCAACACTCACGATATTAGTAACAGCTTATAGTGGCACCTGAACAGGGACTGGAGTATCCGAGCGATGGACGAGTGTGGGGGATTGTGTTGTTTCATGGTAAATAACTATCCCACCCACTGGTTTAATAAAAAGAGCTGATTGGCCAAAGGCAGGCAGGAAGTGTAGGTGGGGCTACCAGACTAAGAAAATCTCTGAGAGCAGAGTGCCAGAGGAGCACCAGAGAGAAGCCAGAGGAAGCTGAGGACAACTATGCTGCTCTAAAGAAAGGTACCGAGCCACATGGCTGAACAAGAGACATGGGTTAGATGAAGGGTAGAGAGCTAGCAAGTGATATGCCTGGACCTGAGGCTGATCAGCCAAAAACTAATGAAAGCATCTGTGTGTCTCTGTAGGACTGCGGGACTGCGGATCTGCGGGTCTGTGGGCCTAGACCTTGAGGTTAGGCCGGAAAGTCCAGGCCATAAACCTCATACTACAGACGAGCAATGGACGGACGATGGATTCTGATCCTGTCTCTCCAACAGCCAGCAGCCAGGAACCAGGAAGAGAGAGTCCTCGTGTCCCAGCAGCCACTTATCAATGGGGTTGGCCACACCCCCTCCAGGTTGGCCACACCCCCTCCAGGGTCCTGGGCTCCTGGATAAGCATCTTCGGACCTTATCGGCTGACACCTTAATCTCCCCCTTTTGTCTAACTAAGAAGGTTCTAAACTAAGACTATGTACAATAGGAATTATTATGAGTTAGTAACCGTAAATACCTGTTCTTCAACCCCCTCAAGACCTGAGAAGGAAGATATATCACTTGAAAGTCAGAAGTATATGGAAGTAGTGGCTTCTAAAATTTGGGAGAGGACAGCAACACAGCTACCTGGACAATCACCTCTGGTTTTGTGCACCGTTGGAGCATCTATCATATTGGCTACAGGCCTATGGTATCTGACAGATCTTTTCACAAGCAGAGCAATTTTGGAGGGACTGTCTTATCCTGTCCAGGCAGGTTTCGTCAGTCTCTATCTGTCATCCTGTTCATCCAGAATGGACATCGTGTGTGTACCGTCAGCAGTCAAGGTAAGGACAGTTCTTTACCCAACTGGCCATTCTCTGCCAAAAGGACAAACTCCAATGGAGTATCCTTGATGCTCATACCATCTCGGGAAAGGAGCAGTGACACCAGGAGTCATCATGCCTCTCATGGCTGAATTTTAAATGTTAAATGCCATATTCTCTGGGTCTATGAAATGGTTGAAGATTTCTGTCTATCTATGATATTCTAACCTGTATCTGAGATGACTGGGATATGGTACCTTAAGTAATGTTGATAGAAGTTTTTATTGTCTTAAGGAATAAACCCTGTACTAAAAATTAGAATACCTAAATAAGGGGTGTATGATCTCTGAACAATGACTTTTAGTATGACTATCAAACATTAGCCAGGGGTATATTACTATGTAAAGTGGCCACAGCATTTTAGACATGTATATAAATATATGTCATCTAAACAGAGGTATATAAAACATCTTGTGCATATATCATAACTAGTGCAATCATACATTATATCTAGTATAGTTAAATGAAGGTAATAATTGCATAGTGTACATGACAGTGATGTGCAAATATTTTAAACAGAGATAGAAGCATATATAAAATATAGCAATTACAGATTCAATTTTACATAATAGTTACAGATTTAGATTTATATCGAAGTACAAGTTTCTTTGGTTATATAAAACAATTTCAGATTAAACTTTGTACCAGTGTACAAATTATCACAATTAAACATATAAAATTATTTCACATTTGTATCAATATACAAATACCTATACCAATGCAAATTGTCTTTAACTTAGCCCATACATTCAGCTAAAATGGTGTATAGGTGGGCAGAACAATCTACCTTTATCTATCATATCTATCCCCCTTCTCTTCTTGAAAAGAGATCTTTGAAGCTATATTATAGTTCTGTCCTCCACCCAATCTTCACTTAAAACTATTCTAACAGAATAAGAATTACCCACAACCCTCAAAACACAAAACTTATTGGGAAAGGGGGCGTAGTCTTTCATAAGGTTGCTTCCTGCTGACTTAAGGGCGATGGCATCTCTTTGGGATCTTGTAAAAGCTAAAACAATGGTTAGATCTTAATGGACTGACTATATACAGTTATAACCATTCTCAGAATAGTGGTTAACTCCATCTGGAATACTAATTACAAGTGTGATCTGAAGGATAATCATAGAGAAGTATCTTGCAGCCGTTTTTGAATGGTCTATTTTCTGAAAACAATCATTGATTGGTGCGCACCAGGTTCTTGATTTTTCTATTTTTGCCTCTGTCTGTCTGTCTACCTGTCTCTTACTCTCTCTCTCTCTCTCTCTCTCATACTCTCCCTGTTATTCTTGTTTCACTAGTAGGAGTTGTTGCGGTGGGGGCCCCATCTTGGTTCCAGATTCTTTGTAGATAGCTGATAGGAGGAAATGTTATTTACAATGGAAAACTTAAGCATTGTTGATACTCAAAAAAGATATTCATATCTTCTATGACTTCAGGAGATTGTATGCAGGCAGGATGTTTGAAAGGTACAGAAACAGAGAGAAACGAGGTTTAAGATGAAGTCACAATAATATTGGTCCCTAAACATTCTGTCTTCTGTCTCACACCAGGTGGCTTTTCTGATATGAGACAGAATACTTCACATTTTCTTTACCAATATGCTTGGGTTTACAGAGGGAGAAAGCCACTTGCTCCCAGTCCAAATCCAGCTCTATTAATAGTCAAATCAGGACCACTTTTTTTTTGAGGTGTAGATGCAAGATGCAAAACAGTAAATATTGAGAGATTACCCAGTAGTGCATATGTGTATTAGTTGGTCTCATAGTCCGTCATGTGCATTCCTTAATCATCAGTCTGTCTTCTATTGCAGGTGAGTAATTAGTCTTAAAAATAGTTGTATCCGTTTTCCTGTAAAGACAAAACTGAGACCCTGCCCCAGGTTTGTTAAATGTGTTTTCCTTACCATGTATCCATTTGTCATATCAAGGATGAGCAGTTACTTCTCCTCCTCAGGAAGGGACTCCTTTACAAAGTGGACTTTTATTAGTTTTGTCGGTACCCATATCTTTTCTTTCCCTGTTGAAACAAAAGTGAAACCCCCACCCCATCGAAGCACATATCCCAGCTTCCACTCAGAAGTCAACACATCTTTGAAGTAGATGGGTTGATTTAACTCAGAGGATTTCTCTATCACCCAATGTCTTTCAGCAGCTGATATTCCCTTTTCATCAGTGTTAAGAACATTTAAAGTCAATAATGCACTGTGCAACCTCTCCATGGGTTTTCTAATTTCTTTCTTCTGTTTATAAAGCATCTCTTTCAAAGTGCAGTGAGATCTCTCTACAACTGCCTGTCCTGTGGGATTGTGTGGTATCCCCGTAATATGCTTTATATTATAGTATCCAAAAATTATCTTCATTTTTTGGGAAACGTAAGCTGGAGCATTGTCAGTCTTAATCTGAGTGGGAATTCCCATTATGGCCATGGCTTCCAAAAGGTGAGTAAGTACAGCATCAGCATTTTCAGAACTCAGGGAAGTCGCCCATTGCATTCCAGAATAGGTATCAATGGTATGATGTACATATTTCATCTTTCCGAATTCTGGAAAGTGAAACATATCCATTTGACAGATCTCATTTCTCTGTGTACCCTTAGGATTACTTCCTGCAGGTAAAGATGGTTGGTTATAGAAAGAGCAAGTGTTACAATTCCTTACTATGAAACTTCCCCCACTACTGAATCCTCAGGCCAAAAGGGATAGATCCAGTCTCCATGAAACCTCAAACTGAATGCCTTGAGTCCTCAGCTGAAAAGGGGTGGGGGTGGGGGTTCCCATCTCCTCCGGGCTTATATTCCTTTCTCAATCCAGCTATATCACTTCCTGTTTCAACCTTCCTAGTGCTGGGATTAAAAGTGTATGATCCCAAATGCTGGGATTAAAAGTGTGTGCCACCGCTTTTAATCCTGTTTTCTCCTCCAGACTGAATTAATCTTGTGTAGCCCAGTGTGGCCTTGAACTCACAGAGATCAAGGTGGATCTCTGCTTCTGCCTCCCAAGTGCTAGGATTGATGGTAATGTCACCAGTCCTGACCCCTATGCTAGCTCTGGCTGGTTCTCTCCTCTGTAGTAGTGGGGTTTCTCAGTCCCAGGCGACCAGAGGTCCGAGACCCACAGACCTGCTGCTCCAGACCCCTTAGCCGCCCAGCCGCCTGCCGCTCAGACCCCCAGAAATGACTCAGAAGCTTATATTAACTTTATGCTGTTTGGCCTATGGCTCAGGCACATTGCTAGCTAGCTCTTACATCTAAATCAACCCATTTCTATTAATCTGTCTGCCACGTGGCCCATGGCTCCAAAATTAATATTTATTAGAATATAAATCAACACTCACGATATTAGTAACAGCTTATAGTGGCACCTGAACAGGGACTGGCATATCCAAGCAATTGGACGATCGATGGACGCACGATGGAAGGATGATGGATTCTGATCCTGTTTCTCCAGCAACCAGCAGCCAGGAACCAGGAAGAGAGAGTCCTTGTGTCCCAGCAGCCACTTATCAATGGGGTTGGCCACACCCCTTCCAGGTTGACCACACCCCCTCCAGGGTTCCGGGCTCCTTATCGGACCTTATCGGCTGACAACTTAATCCCACCACACTCAATGTCTCTCAGCAGCTGATATTCCCTTTTCATCAGCATTAAGAAAATTCAAGGTCAATAAGGCACTATGCAACCTCTCCATGGGTTTTCTCATTTCTCCTTTCTGTTTATAAAGCATCTCTTTCAAAGTGCAGTGAGATCTCTCTACAACTGCCTGTCCTGTAGGATTGTGTGGTATCCCTGTAATATGATTTATATTATATTATCCAAAAGTCAGCTTCATTTTTTTGGGAAACATAAGCTGGAGCATTGTCAGTCTTCTGACAGGAATTCCCATTATGGCTATGGCTTCCAGAAGTTGAGCAGGTACAGCATCAGCTTTTTCAGAACTCAGGTCAGTTGCCCATTGCTTTCTATAGTAAGTATCAATGGTATGATGTACATGTTTCATCTTTCCAAATTCTGGAAACTGAATGGTATCCATTTGCCAGATCTCATTTCTCTGCACATCCTTAGGATTACTTCCAGCAGGTAAAGATGGTTGGTTATAGAAGGAGCAAGTGTTACAATTCCATAGAATTTCTTTTGCCTGGTGCCAAATAATGGGAAAACTCTTCTTTAGCCCTTACTATTAACATGATGTTTCTCATGAAATTCTGTAGCCTCTAGCACATTTCCTAGTAACAATTGATCAATTTCATCATTACCTTGCACTAGAGGGCCCAGGAGACCTGTGTGTATTATGTAAATGGGATGTATTCTATCTCTGATGATATCCTGTAGCTGTATGAACAGTAAGATTAAGTCTGTATCATCAGGAATGAAGTCAGCAGTTTCAATATGTAAAACAACTTTTGCATACTGAAAGTCAGTTATTATGTTAAGAGGCTCTGTAAAATCCATCAACACCATAATAATTGCATATAGTTCTGACTTCTGAACAGTTATAAGGTCTCTGAGTCACCTTAATTAAGTTTTCCAATTTGTAACCAGCCTTTCCTAAGTTGTTTGCATCAGTATAAAATATAGGAGCTCCAGAAATGGGTTTATCCTGTACCACATGAGGAAAGATCCAATTAGTTTCTGTTATAAATTGAATTCTCTTACTTCGAAGATATTTGTTATTAATCTCTCCTAAAAAATTATTACAAGCCCTTTGCCAAGATTCATGTCTGCCCATAATCAATCAATTTGTTCATTAGTCAAAGGCACAACAATTTTTGCAGGGTCCTATCCAGTCAATTGGAGAAGTCTGAATTTACCTTTAAAAATCAGATGAGAATTTCTTTTTGATATATGTTTTCAGCTTCTTGCCCATGTGGCAGAAATATCCATTGTAGTGTAATGTTTTCTCTTTGCATTAAGACTCCTGTAGGAGATTGTCTAGAGGGTAAAATAACCAGTATGCAATCTAGGTCTGGATCCACATGATCCCCGTGTGCTTCTTGTAGTTTCTTTTCCACCAAAGCTAATTATTTCTTGGCTTCATCAGAGAATTCTCTGGGACTATTTAATTCCTTTTCACCATCTAAAGTCATAAACAAGATAACTAGTTTGTAGTTTTTTATACCAATAATGGGCCGTAGATGAACAATATCCCCTAGTAGTTTTTGAAAACCACTAAAAGTCCTCAATTTATCTCTATTCATTTTCACCTAATTTTCTGTAAACCTATTTTATATCCTAAATAATTGATAGATTCTCTTCTCTGTACTTTCTCTGGGGCAATTTGTAGTCCTCAATCAGGCAATATTTTCTTCAGTTCTTCAAACAATGTTTCTAATGTATCTATGTTTGGGTCTGCCAACAAGATATCATCCATACAATGGTAAATGATAGATTGTGGGAAGTGTTTGCACAGCATTTCTAGTGGCTGTTGTACGAAATATTGGAATAAGGTGGGACTATTCAACATTCCTTGGGGAAGGACCCTCCATTGGTACCTCTTAACTGGACATGAATTATTAAGAGTAGGCACTGTGAAAGCAAATTTTTCTTTGTCCTGTTCTTGTAATGGTATAGTTTAAAAAAAAAAAAGTCCTTCAAATCAATAACTGTAATAGGCCATCCCTTGGGTAACACAGATGGCAGGGGAATACCAGATTGTAAAGAGCCCATAGGTTGAATCACTTTTTTAATTGCTCTCAGATCCATCACCATCCTCCACTTTCCAGATTTCTTCTTGACAATGAATAAAGGAGAATTCCATGGACTGGTTGATTCTTCAATATGCTGAGCCTGTAACTGCCCTTTTACTAGCTGTTTCCAAGACTGAAGCTTCTCCTTTGTCAAGGGCCATTACTGAACCCAAGTAGGCTTTTCTGTCAACCATCTCAAAGGCAGCACTGTGAGTGTCTTTTTAGGTTCAGCCACCATTGGGCAATTCTTTTGCACAACCTGAACGGCTGGTGAATTTTCTTCATAGGACCTTAAAACATCGCTTTTAGAGTCTCCAGTTGATATCTGAACCTGGAGGGATTTTAATATGGACATTCCATTGCTGTAGAAGGTCACAACCCCATAGAGTCACCACTATGCCAGCCATATATGGCTTCAACCATCTTTTCTGACATGCTGGTCCTATGCATTCGATCCATCTTACACTTTGTTTCACTTGAGATATTGTTCCAATACCCAGAAATTGGACATCCACTGCCTGTAAAAGCCATCTTAGATGCCATGATTGTGGGGTTATGCTAGAAACATCAGCTCCAGTGTTGACTAACACTGGGTATAAATATTATATACCCATACTTTCAATTTTTGTCTTTGTTCATTTATGGAAGTCTGCCAAAATATTCATTTTGTGGTTTTTCTTGGAACTTTCAATTTCCCTCTTGAATTTATTCTACCATCCAGTGCCATACGGTCTTCTAGATTAGGCATTGGATTTCCTACTCATCCTGAGAATGCTGCTCCTCCACTGTGACTGAATATGATCAGACCTTCCTTCGCTTTGAAATCTGATTTGGGGGGACTTCCCAGGGGAAGCCCCAAGAGGCATTTCCCGATAGTAGAGGGTTGCCTTCTTTGTCCCTGGTTGATCTACATTGGTTGGTCCAATGTTGTCCTTTACCACACTGTCTACATAACACAGAAGGCAATGGCCTTCTGTTTGAATTATACCTAAAATGCATATTATTTAAAGAAGTACCTTGTGTACAATTCCGTCTCATATGGCCTGGTTTACCACAGTTAAAGCAAGTGATGCCTTGGTTCCTCACCCTAACATTAGCAATGGCTTGGCCTACCCAATTCTCTTCATCACAATGGAGATTCAGCATTGATTGTATACTGAATCTATCCCTCTACTGGTGCAGATCTGATCTTTAAAGGCATAAACATTCTTTTACATTCCAGATTAGCATGGTCAAAGACCAAAGAAGTATTAACTGCTTCCTAACTTCTAGATCTGATACTGTTATATGTACAGCCTTGGTAAGCCTCTGTAGAAAGTCAGTATAAGGTTTCTTTAAGCCTTGTTTGACCTTGGTATAAGACTCAATTTTCTGACCAGGGTCCAAAATCTTTTCCCAAGCGTTCAGTCCAACAGTACAGCATAGTAACAACATATGTTCATTATAAGTAGTATGAGCCTTCAGATCAGCAAACATGCCTTCACCAAGTATTTGGTCCTGAGAAATGAAAAAGCTCCTAATCTTTCCTCATTGCTCTAAAGCCCTAGCCTCCTCCCTAAACCAATTTCTCCATTGCAAATGTTACTATGGTCCAACACGATGGCAGTGAGCTGCATCCAATCACTAGGAATTATCGTATTTTTGTTGACCATGCATTTATCATTTGTTTTACGTAGGTGGAGTGTACCTCATGGAGGAATATTGCTTCCTTGAAATCCTTGATATCTTTCATATGTATTGGCTCATAATTATACTCTAAAAATTCCAGGGAGTCCCCATACACTTTCTTTAACTGAACAGTAACCAGAAACAATACTGGTGGGGAATGGGGTAGTCCTGTCGTGTTTACCACCTTAGGTAGAGTGTCTTCATAATCCTTTCTTCTCAAAATCACCCCCCACCCCACCCACCCAGTGTCAACGTTCTTCATTACTTTCCTCCCCTCTACAGCAAATGACAAATACCTTTAGAAGAAAAGGTTTACCTCAGCTCGCAGTTTGAGGGATCACAGTCCATCGTGGTGGGGAAAGGCACTGAAGCAGGAACAGGGGGTGGCTGGTCACGTGACACCCACAGTCAGGAAGCAGAGAGATGAATGTTGGTACTCTTTTTATTCAGCCCTGGTCCCCAGCCTACAGGATGAAGACACTCACATTCAGAGTGGATCTTCCCTCCTCAGTTAACCCAGTCTAGAAACTCCCCACCCCATAATCTTCCCAGAGGTTTGTCACAGAGATAGATCTTTATCCACATTTGCTTGGTATGCTTTGACCCAGGATTTAAGTCTAAGCACCTTGAATTATATTGGTTTGGATGTCCTGGTATAGAGGGCAGGATTGGATTTGCTTTCGGGTGCAAACTGAATTTTTTCCTTTGACTAAGCAAATTAAGCTATTTACTTATATTTACTGGTATTTCTGTTATCCAGTTCTTATTATTTTTTGTGATAGGGTCAGGTTCCAGAGGAGGATTCTAGAAACCTCTTTCTTATTATTATTGCTTTCTGACTGTGAGGTATGGTTTTATTCTACCATAAGCTCACATATGGTTGACAGCCTCATCACAGATCCAGAGCCATGTAGCCAATGGATCATGAGTGGGAACTTCCAAAGTATAAACCAATATAACTCTTTTCTGTTTATAAGCTGGCTGTCTTGGGTGCTTTGTTATAGTAACATAAATCTGACTAACATATGCCCACAGGCCAGCCTGATCCAGGTCATTTTTAATTGAGACTCTCTTAACTAAATTGTGTCAAATTGATGGTTCAAACTCTTTTGTTGTGCTGGCAAGATGGCTTGAGGGGTAAAGGTGCTTGCCACCCAAGCCCGGGGCAATGCTAAAAAGCCGCATCCGAGAAAAAAGTGAACTAAGCTGGGCAGAATGGTACAAGTCTGTGATCCCAACCCTCAAGAGGCTGATGCAGAAGGGTCGCAGTGAGAGGCCATTCTGGGCTACATAGCAATGCCTTAACTCAAAAAGAATTAATTAAAAGCTGAGCTGGAAAGATGCTTGAGTAAGGAAAAGTGTTTATTACTAAGCCAGAAACCTCAGTTCAATACCCAGGGCCTACATGGATATCATCAAGAACCAACTTCTGAAAGTTATTCTTGACCTCCTGGTATGTATCATGGCACACACATCACATAAATAAATGTAATTTTAATTTTTTAAATTAAAAGTGGCTAGTTACAGGCCAATAACAGAACTCTTGCTTATTCACCCACGGCCCTTGGTTCCGTTTTCAGTACTTGGAAGGGATGAGCATATGCTTACAGAGAGTCCTGCCAGGCCTAGCAGAGGCAGGTGGACTTCTGTGAGTTCGAGGCCAGCCTGGCCTACACAGTGAATTCCAGGACATCCAAAGATACACAATGAGATACTGAGAGAAAGAAAGAGAAAGAGACAGAGAGACACAGAGAGACACAGAGACAGGCAGACAGGCAGACAGTCATAGAACCTCATTGTACCAGTTAGTTTATCTATTTGCCACCTGTATTAGTCACAATTCTCTAGAGTAACAGAGTGTATCGACTGAATATACATATAAAGATAGAAAGGGATTTATTAAGACTTTTTTTTACAATCTGCAGTCCAGCTAATCCAACAATAGCTGTGAACAGAAAGTCCAAGAATCCCGAAGATGCTCAGTTCACAAGGCTGCATGTCTCCGCTGGTCTTCGGAAGACGTGGAATCCTGAAGAAGTAGGCTGTAATGCCAGCCAAGGAATAGATGTGTTAGCAAGGCAAGGGCAAGAAGGCAAAGAGCAAAGGCTTCCTTCTTCTGTGCCCTTGCTCCCAGTGGAAGGTGTGGCCCAGATTAAATGTGTGTCTTTCTGCCTCAAAGCTCAGGACTAGAAGTGGGTTCACCCACTTCAAGGGAACAAATAATAAAACTTTCACAGGTGTGCCCTTCATCTCTGAATTGTAGTTCATTCCAGATACCGTCAAGTTAACAGCCTAGAATAGCCATCACAATGTTGCAATGGGACCTTTGTGGGAGGTTCTGTTGGGACAACTCCCTAGGCCAGGCATCTGGGTCAATTCTGTATTCCAGAAGGGAGTGGAGAGTATGGCCACTGGGTGGCAGCATTGCTCTACAGAGAAGGCAGCAGACTCCATGGTGTGCTGTCCAGGCTCCTCTCCAATTCTGGCCCTTCACTGTCCCTGATGAGGACAGATGTGATGATGCTCCATCTTTGCCAAGACAAACACCATGCAGCCTCAGAACACCCTATGAGCTGGCATCCGTGAGACATGCATGTATGGTCCATTCACACCTGAAAACAGGGACAGGGCTTGGCCGGCCCAGTGGTAGAGATGGGACTTCTTCCCACTGATTCACCCCTTCTGGAATCTAACACACTGGCAGTGGGATGGGGGTGCAGGGGAGAGGCAGAGAGGGTGGAGGGGGAGGTCACCATCTGGTTCTGGCTCAGGTGTGGAGCTCAGCTAAGAAGGGAGGGCTAGGCAGAGGAGAAGCACTGTCACTCGGGGACCCTTCCAAGAGGGGTCAGAACTCCATCCCCATTAGCAGAGGTTTATGTCCAGAGTGAGCCTGTGGTAAATAAAAGTTGAATAAGACATCTATGGTAGTCTTTGTATGTTATCACAGCGCTTGGAGACTTAGGAAAGAGGATTTTGAGTTCACAACCAGCCTGGGCTGCAGGGTAAGCTTGTCAGAAGAAAAGGAAGGGGAAAACCCGGCAAGCACCAGCAGAGAAGTATGCTGTAATTACCTGACTTTCTTTATGAACTCTGCTAGAGGGCTCTGCAGGTATAGGAGCTTGCCAATAATCTTGACAAACAACCTTGAGTTCTGTCCCCAGAACCAACAAAGGAAGAGAGAACTGACTTCCTGCAAGCTGACTTTTGACCTTCACATGCACATTTCAGTGTACACACACACACACACACACACACACACACACACACACACACATTTTTTTTAAGGAAGAGACTGCTTATGTCTCTGCCTCCCACCCCAGGCCAATTCAAATACACTCAAGAGTCACTTGAGGGATTCTTGGAACCCCATGCCTCTTCCCCACCTGCTCATTTAGTGCCAAAAAAAAAAAAAAAAAAACCATTAAAAAAAAAAAAAACACATAAAACCCTTTGGCTCAGTGCCATGTTCTCATCTCCCAAAATGCGCCATGTAGATAAGAGAGGATGTGCACACTAATGAATGAGTGGATGGACGGATGAATAGATAGATGAATGGATGAGTGAGTGCTCTGACCAGTTCCTGTGACCTCCGCTTAATCCTCCTGCCTCAGCTCTGTCAAGCCTAGAAATGGTAAGGCAGGATGGTAGTCACCTCCCTGGGAAGTAGCCCATCATCCATCTTGGTTGAGACAGCTTTTGGAGGCTCCCAGGGTTTCACACTCCTGTCTGTTGGGTAATGGGGATTTCTGCCACATACAGGGATACTGAGGCCCAGAGGAGGCCACTTTGCCCTGTGCATCCCTTCTGTTCTGTCCAGGAAACAAGGCTTGCTGGATAGGATCATACACAAAACAAAGGTTGAGGCACACTTATGCTAAAAACATATTTGCCATTCATCCAAACTTCACATTTCACTGGGCAATTCGATCTGCTTCATCTGTTATGGTTTTTACTAAACCTGCAGTTTTTGTTTGCTAAATCTGGCTGTCTCTCTTGAGACATGCCTGCTCCCTCCCCCACTTGAGGCAGGTCTGCTCCCCCTCCATCCCCTGTTACCACCGCCCTTAAGAAGCAGAACAGGTGGGCAGGATGACAGGCCCAGTGTCTGTGTCTGTCCCTTCCCATCTGATCCATGCTGGCTTGGAACCCTGGGCCCTGCTGCGAACACACAACACACACTTCAACAGCTAGCCCAAGGCTCTTGTTTCCAAGGCTGGCACCACAGGGGAATGGAAGGAGGGAGGGAGGGAGGGAGGGAGGGAGGAAAGATTGAGAAGCAATCACTTCCTGCAAAGCTTGCCTGAAGTTTAGCCCTCTGCACTGTACTCCTCCCGGTCTCTGGGGTTTCCCAGGAGAATGTTGGAGTAGTCTGTGGCTCCCAGAGTCCAGTACAAGCCTAGAGATATGGTCTTGCATGAATCCTGGGTGTCTCTGGGCCTCCATTTCTACACCTGTGGGATGAGAGCTGCCCTATTACAGAAAGCAGAGCTCAGGAATATCCCCGCAAAACCCACAGGATCCCAGGGTGGGTCTGAATAAAGGGTAGCCTTAGGCTTGCTCTCTAGTGAGCAGATGGTCCCTCATGGCCGCTGTTGAAGGCCCTGAATGTCCCAAGACCTCAGCAAGGCACAGCATGGTAAAGGTCCCACCTATGGACTGAATTCTGGCCCCGGCTGAACTCCATCTGAGGAGCCCTGTCACGGCATACACACACACACACACACACACACACACACACACACAAACTATGATGGGTACCTTAAAGCCCTTCCCATAAGTCATGTGACTCTCAGACAGTGAGATCTTGCTAATGGTATATCCCAGGGGCAGGACAAAGGTCAAAGCATGTAGGCCTTGCATGTATTACTGTGTAACATTTGGGGAGTGCTGTCAGCTCAGGGCACTTCCTGTACCCCTTTCACATGTGAGAGAGCTGAGACTCTAAGAGATAAAGTTGTAAGAGACCAGCAGGTTCTCCCAGAGAACCCCACTGGAGCCCACACTACACAGTAAGCCATTCTTACATGGGCATACCAATCAAGGAACTCCTGAGAGAGGAAAGGGAAGGGGGAGGGCCAATCCCATGCTCACCCTGCTTCCTCTAGGCCTGAGTTTCTCCCATCTACTCAGGGGTCATGATCAGAGACAGACAAGACAGCCTGGAGTCACGCAGCAGCAGGCCTCTTGTCCAGGCACACACACACACACACACACACACACACACACACACACACACACACACAGCTGCCCTCCCCCCTGTGAAATCACCCTGTGCTGAGGGGTGGCACTGGGGGGTTCCTCTCAACATCCTTACCCACCCCTCAGGAGTGTGCTGACCGCAAGGCCCTGAAACTGTGGAACAGATCCAGTCTGAGATGAGGCAACAGGGCTGCCCCCTCAGCCCCTGGACCTCCACCCACACCCGTGCAGAAGCACAGGGGCACTGACAACATGGAGCCCACCTGGTAACTCCCAGAAGCTAAATCAGAGGGATATAATTGAGATTAATTCCTGGCCTGTATGATACCACCCACCTCTCTTCCCAGCAGGCCTGAGGATTTATGAGTTGATGGTGGCATTGTCATGTAAAGGCTTGGGGACCCTTAGAGAGAACTGTGTGGATGAAAGAGTTGGTGGTAGTATGCATTTTTACCCAGAGGTTCAGGCAGACACTCAGCCATGTTTCAGTCGCCTCTCTGCTGTCCCCCACAGGAGGCCAGAGGTGCCCTCTACTCAAGACACAGTCCTTTCAGATGCTGGGTGGACTTAGGAGCTTCCCATGCCTCTCTGGGTATCTGGCCTCATCGGTTGGCAGCTTATTCAAGGAGCTGGCCCTCCATCCCAACTTGGCCCCACAGTTGTGTGTCAAGTGGGCAAATTTAACTGGAAGGAGCCGGAGTCCTCAACTTGCCCAAGCCTCCTCTCTACCCCTTTTCTTAGCCTACAGATGGATAAGTGACTGCTGACTGAAGTTCTAGCCAACTCTCTATAAAGTCTCTACTGTCTACCATCCTGAATCTGTGAATGAGGAAACTGAGGCAGGTGGACAAAGCCTCATGAAAGTCCCTGAAAGTAGCAAACCAGGGCTCAAAGCCAGGAGTCTCAAGGTAGACCCTTCTCAACTTGAGAACTCTTCCCAGTGTGGACACTGCTGGCTTCAGAGTACCCTGGCTGTCAGTAAAGGCCAAGGGAGCCAGTGTGACCTTTGTCACAGAGCCAGTTCACACCAAGAAACCTCACTCCTGGGAACCCAGAACAAGAATAGAGGCTGAGTATGATGGTGCATACCCTTAATCCCAGGACTCGGGAGGCAGAGGCAGGCAGAACTCTGTGAGTTCAAGGCCAGCCTGGTCTTCAGAGTGCGTTCCCGGACAGCCAGGGCTCTTACACAGAGAAACTCTGTCTCAAAAATAAAATAAAAGTAAGAAATTTAAGAAAAAGAAGAAGAATGGAAGGTGAGGTGGGGTGGAGATTAGCCTGATTCTCAGAGCTGAAATCGAGCCAATGGTTGCCTATTTCCTAGGAGAAAAAGTCCAGGTTGGCCTTGAACTCGTGGTCTTATCCTTCCTCTTCAGCAAATGCCTACTGGCATGTGTAACCACAGACAGGACCACCAATCCTTGCTCTCTGTGTCCATCTGTACCTGCCCTGTGGTAAGCAGTTTGGTCTGCCCTAACTCCACCCTCTCCCACAATGGGAGCTCAGAGCTCAAAACAGGTGCACAGTTAAGTAGATGTTCAACACACCCGTGTGAGTGTGGGTGAAACAGCATGGCAGGCTGAGAGGGTCTGCTGCACAGGGGTGGGGAACCTTAGGGAAGTCACCAGAGGATGAGACCAAAATGGGATAGAGACTTCAACTCTATAATCAAAGAGAATAATCGAAGCCATCAAGCCAGATCTCCAGGGGAGGCAGAGCTGTGGAGCCTTCTACTTGGTATAGTAGTTCCAAAAGAAAAGCTCAGACACCTCCCCTTGGGCATCTCAGGGTCTCTAGGGTCTTCCCAGGCATGTGCCCCCTTTTACACACACATACACACCGGCAGAGCAATCAATCCCCATGGCATCAACCTTTGTCCTCAGAGCCTGAAGAAGTGCCCCTTTAACCCTGCCCAGGTCCTCATCCACCTCCTGCTCCCCTACTCTCCTTACACCCATGCCACTTTCTCCACCCATCTGAAGTTAATTCCTGAGAAACTTTTCCTTAGCAGCAATTTCTATTTCTTATTATGCCCGCTGCGCCAGCCCTACTCCATGCTATCTGGCTCCTTCAGCAGGGAAGGCATTGTGACAGTTGCCTGGAACAGCAGAGGTGACTGATGAGGGGTGGGGGGTGGGGGGTGGCTGTCTCCTGGGATTATGATAAGGCCTGGCAGGCTCTTGGTATGCCGGCCAGGCCTCGCCTTCCCCTCCGCACTGACTGATAGGGGTAATTTTCCATGCTGGCCCTATCTGCTATCAAGAGAGAACATTCAAACTCAGTGCTCAGCTTTCGATGCCACACACCACCCTGCAAGACACCATCCCCTCTCCCAAGGAAATAGAACCTCATGATTTGAAAGGGGAAAAAATTTAATTGAAGTAGCCAGGTCACTCCTTTCCTATCAACTCCCAGATTTAATGGAAAACTCCAGACAGGTTTTTTTTTTTTAAGCTATATGTGAATGTGGGGGGCTGGAAGTCAGGCTGGAGAATAGGATGGATGAGAGCTCAGGTGGGTCCTGACCCCAGTCAGGACTGTCATGATCTCACACAAACACCAGAAGGTGCCCTAGCCGAAGACTGAGGCTCTGCTGTGGAAGTGAAGGTGGGCAGTGGGGAGTCGGACCATGGGGGACAAGGAGCTGGCTTCATTTCCTATGTGCATAACATTTTACCAGAGAAGAAAGAGGCTTCTGGAAGGTTCCGGTTCTTGCTTTATTGTCTTTATTGTTATTATTGGAGGGTCGGGGTTGTTTTCTAGGCTTGGGGCGTCAGCAGAATATTTACTGTATTGCACGGTGAGTTAGTAACTAGATTGTCTCCTGGCTCCTCCTCTGAGTCCAAACCCCCGTCTCTCTTAGGCAGAAGGAGGGTTCCCTTTTTGCCAAAGTCAGCAGCTAGGGCAGACTCCTGGAACTCCAGCTGGCTTCAGTGGCATCGCCCCAGGGGCCTCAGACAGGGAGGGGAGGATGTCTAGCTACAGGATCCATGCTCCTGCTCAGCCTGGAGTTGGCTGCTGTCTTCTGTGTACCCCCTGCCTCAGAGACCCACCCACCCTTTGGCAGGACACCACATTCAGAACAGCCTTCACTAGCCACAAATGACAGCCTAGACAGCTGAGGGTGGCTGGCTGCAAGGAAGGGCTGGGCCAGAATAGGAGGTGCCATGAACCCTCCTCCTGCAGTAGCTGGGGGACAAAGGGGCCCAGCCTGCAGAAGCTTCCCATACAGGTTTAGCAGGTCTGCCCCAGAGGCCAAGAAGACATGGCCACAAGCCATTCATTACAGATTGGTTCAGGGGGAGAGGGCTTCCTACAGGCACAACCCAGCTCATCTCCTCCTCCTCCTCCTCCTCCTCCTCCTCCTCCTCCTCCTCCTCCTCCTCCTCCTCCTGGGCACATCTGGGGTCTGAGCAATGGGGCTGACAATGTGGCATATATAGCAGGTACAGTGCTTGCCTAGTATGCACAAGGCCCTGGGTTCAAACTCCCCCCCCCCCCCCCCGCGCCCTCAATTCCACATGAGCGAAGAGTATAATCCCAACACTCAGGAGACAGAAATACCAGAAATTCAAGGTCATCCTCAGCTAGAAATTGACTTAAGGATAGCCTGGGCTACATGCTCTGTCTAAACACTAAGAATGGGAGGATCCGGCTTTGTAGCGTACAGCTTCTCACTGGGTCCTCCCCCATGGCGTGGGGAAGGGGGGCACTGTTTCATCCTTACAGCAGACAAGAGGAAATGGTGGAGTTGAGGCAAGCTGGTAGGGGTGGGGGTGTGACCTGTCCTCCCCTGTCTGCAGTACAGTCCTTCAAATCCCTTCTGAAGACCAGGCACTAACACCCACGATGCTTCTGTGCGTCTAGGATTAAACCTTCATCATCTAACTTCTCATGAACCTAAAATAAATACAAATGTGTGCCTCGAATCTTAAAGCTCTGTGCCGATTCCCAGCCACAGCAGACTTTGTGTGCCAAGACAGACATTTACGAGCTGTGTTGCAGGCTTTTACTTCGAGAGATGGACAGGGATTGGATACAGCTGCCAAGCCCAGTGTGACACTGGAAGCACGGTCTCTTGGTTTGGTTTCTGTTGCTGTAACTAGATACCTAGTTTGCGGTGTTTTATGAAGAAAAGAAGTTTCTTCAGTTCACATTCTGCAGACTAAAGAGCATGGTGCCAGCGTCTGGAGTGGGGCCTGGCCATGTCGGGATATTGCAGGGCATCGTGGTAGGAGCCCAGAAACAAAGAAGGCAAAGGCAGGAGGTCCGAAACATTCAAGGATATGTTCATTATTTCCTGGCAGATTTCTCCTGCAGGAACTAACCAGGGTCCTGAGAAACCCTCAGAACTTCTGCTATGGGCAAAGCCCAGTGACCTAATCACCTCCCATTAGGCCACGCCTCTTAAAGGGCCAGACACCTCCCAACACAGCTGAACTAGAAAGCATCCTTCCAGCTGACGACTTTGACAGATATTCTTAAATCATACAGAAACCACAGCACACCATTTCACTTATCCACAGCTGCTAACACCACCAGGTCCACTCCACCCTCTCTAGACCACTGTCCAGAGCATGAACTTCTCATTTCTGCATCACTGACATCTCAGGTAGGATATTCAGCCTCTACTCAGCAGGCACCTGCAGAAAGCCACCTTCCCCGTTATGGCAGAAAATTCATCTACATATTTGCTGCTCACTAGAAATTTTTGCTCACTGAGGAGAAACTGACCCACTAAGAACCACGGCTCTAGCAGATAAAGCCACTGGAGTATTTCAGCTAGTGTCTTAACCTCTCTGACCTTTAGTGTTCTCATCTGTGAAATGGGATTATCAAGAGTCTAATACACGTTCTGGAGATCCTAGAACATAATACCTGAGAGCCATACTTGAAATACTTTTTAAGCCCAGCACTCAGGGGATGAGCTCAGGGAAAGGAAATGGCATAGTATAAGAAAAGCAAGCAGGGTCATCTAGAGGAAGTCATGACTTCCTAAATGGGACACAGTGCCCCTGCTCTTAATCCTCAGACTTCACAGTAGGGTTTGCTTCCTAATCTCACATCTGGGAGCAGACGCTACAGAGGTGCTTCTGCGTCTCATGGGCAGATGCTAGGGAAGCCACTGGGCACAACTTTATCTCGTGTTTTATGTGTATGAGTGTTTTACTTGCATGCCTCATTCCTGAGGACAGAAGACAGCACCAAATCCTCTGGAACTGGAGTTAGAGATGGTCATGAGCTGCCGTGTAGGTACTGGGCTTCGAACCTGGGTCCTCTGCATGAGCAGCAAGTGCTCATAACTCTAAGTCATCTGTCCAGACCTAGGTTTCTAACCTTAACTCTTTCTTGTTCGGCTCTTATCCTCTTCTTTCTACAGGCCTTTAGGGCTTTTTTGTTCTTGCATATGTACATAGATTTACATGGTGTGTACATGTGAACCTGAAATATGCTGAGTCAGCTGTCTCCCAAAGCCTCTGTTCCCCAGCGCAGGCGTTAGAGATTTATGCCACCACAGACATCATTCACGTGACTTCTGAGGACAGAACTCAGGTCCTCGGTTGACAATCAATTGATTCATCTCCCCAACTGAGCCACCCACCAGTTTCTCTTGCGAATTATCCCTTCATTTTAAAAAGCCATATAAAGCGAGCAGATGAGGAAACTGAGGCAGTTCCATGAATAACAAGCTGAGACTTGCTGAGAACTGAAGGGAACTTCAGAGACTCCGCGTTCAGTGAGAGTGCTTCCCATATGATCTGAATCGGCCAGTTCATCCGCACAGAGACCCCTGCAAGCATGGCATAATGTCCTTTAACTGAGGAGAGAAGGCAGCATCCCCAGCCAGCATGGGTGACCAAACCAGATGACCTCATCCAAAAGCAAGCTGCATTCATTCTCCAGGCTGTCACTAGACCTCATCTGCTTCTTCCCAGCCAGCTGTCCCCACACCGTCCTTTCCTGTGCCCTTGTCCAGCTGCCTGGTGCGCTACCAAGCAGATATCTGCATTCAGGAATATTATTCAGCCATGAAAAGAGGTGCTTGGTGTGGGGATATGTTCCAAATTTAATAAAAACCAGTCTGAGATATCAAAGGGATCTACCCACAGTCAGTCTAGGAGGATCAGACAGTGGTAACTCACACCTTTAATCCCAGCACAGGGAGTATCCAGGAGTGGTGACCTAGGCCCTTAATCCAGTCTGAGTTTGAGGTCATCTTAGTTTACAGAAGGAGTTCCAGGCTCCCAGGCAGGCAGTGGTGGCACACACTGTTAGTCTCAGCAGTTGGGAAGCAGAGGTAAGAGAATCTCTGTGAGTTCAAAGCCAACCTGATCTTCAAAGCAAGTTCTAGGATAGCCAGGACTGTTGCACAGAAAACTCTGTCTCAAAAAAACAAAGACTGTAAGAGATGGCTCTGTCCTCTGATATTCCAGACTGGTTTTTATTATTAAATTTGAGAACAGGGAGAACCTGGGACATGTGATAAAGCCAAGAAGTCAGATTCCCAAGGACCCACACTGCAACCTCACCAATAGAGAGCAGAGCCCAGGTGGATCTCCAGAGACAGGAAATAAAACAAAGAGGTGTCCTGGTGAGACAATGGAAATGCTGCACCTGTTAAAGTTTGTCAGCCTCATTATGTCATTTGATACTTTGTAGCCGCTTGAGCTCTGGAACCTCCTGCCTCAGCCTCTCCAGCAGTTAGAGATGGCTTTAACAAGAGTAGGCCTGTTTCACCAGAAAATAATGCATAAGTAAATAAACATCAGCTAGGTGTGGTGTGCATGTGATCCTAGCACTCAGGGCGAAGTCAAGGTCACTCTCCTACCTAGCAAGTTCCAAATCAGACTTAGGAATTTGAGCCTGGGGCTGGAGAGATGGCTCAGAGGTTAAGAGCACTGGCAGATCTTCCAGAGGACCCGGCTTCAGCATCCACAAAACAGCTCAAAAATGGACAACCTCCTACCGATATACATGTGGGCAAAACAGCAATATAATATAATATATATTTTAAAAGAAGATGATGAGGCCTTGTGTGGGGGGAAGAAGAGATGACGGGGTGATGCCCCTCACCTTTCTATGTCTGTCTATCTGAAAAACCAAAAGAGAACAGAATGGACACCAGTGATCTGACCCTACTTAAATCTACATGAAGTTGTTTCTTCTGATCCTTTGGGTTGATTTTATTTTTGCTAACAGCGTGATTCAGAGCTTCAGCCTTCTGCCAATGGACAGAGCAGCTGCTTTCACTGCTCCCAGCTGGGACCCAGCGCCACCCCCCCCTGGGGGGGGTAAACAGTGACCCAGCACACCTGTTAAGTACCCCTCCCAGGAGGAGCAGCCCTGAGCCGCTCTGTTTTCGTCATCTCTCCAGGCTTGGAGCGTGACCAAAACTGACTTTGGCTCCAATTGCCTGAGGGCCAGCTCCTTCAAAGATAGCCCTGCACCTCTCCTATTAACTGGCCAATTTGGATCCCTGGTCTTAAGTGAAAATATTATTTTTCCCCAGTCAATCTCAAATTGCTTCTTCATGAAGTTAAAGTGGCCGGTCCGAGTGAGGGAAAAGAAAACAAAAACCCAAGCTTTGAACCAGCTGCATACTCCTGTGTAGACAAAATACCACTTTGACCGGCGTCCCAGGCAGCCCCAGTACCATCATCCCAGCTCCATGTTCCGGCTTCTCACACTTCTCTGCTCTGGGTGGGTTTGTGATACAGACAAGATTCCAGTATTCCAGAGATGGAATAAAAGGAGATGGCCTTCGCTGGTATTGCTTTCTCATCACTTAGAACGGATCTAGAGCCTCGAAGATACTAAACAAGCCCTCAACCACGTGTGTGTGTTGTGTGTGTGTGTGTGTGTGTGTGTGTGTGTGTGTGTGTGTGTGTGTGTGTGATTAATGACTTGCTTTAGAGTTGTAGCCCCAGCTGGCCTTGTTATAGAAACAAGTATTCCCTTTAACCTCTTGATCTTCATACCTCTATCTCTGAAATGCTGAAATTACAGGTATGTTCCATCATGCCCAGTGTATGGGGTTAAACCCAGAGCTTTCTGCATGCTATGCCAGTGTATACACACACACACACTGAGGTGCATCCCCAGCCTTCAGACACATTTCCTTCATTCTCTTGACTGCAAAAAATAAACCTGCTTTTCTTTTTGAGTATTCTTTTTACATGGATATGGGTACTCTGCCATGAATAGTGAATTTTGCCATTCTACACATATGGGTATGTGTACCGTGTGCATACAGTGCCTGGGGAGTCCAAAAGGGGACCTGGGATCCCTGGAATTTGAAATGGTTGTGAACAGCTGTGTCGAGGCTGGAAATAGAACCCAGAGCTTCTGGAAGAATGGCCAGTTCTCTCAACTGCTGAGCTATCTCTCCAGCCCAGCAGTGCTTTATTTTTTTTAAATCCCAAAGTTTTTGTTTATTTTCCTTTATTTACTTTCCTTCTGTGTATATGTATGTGTTTTGCAATGAGTGTTGGGTCCCCTGTAACTGGAGTTACAGACAGTTGTTGAGTGCCTTGTGGGTGCTGGAAATTGAACCCAGGTCCTCTGGAAGATCAGTCAATGCTCTTAACCACTGAGCCACCTACCTCTCCAGCCCCCAAAACTTTTTTCCCCAAGAGAATGTCAGGGAATATCAAAGAGCAGCCTCCCTTGGAAAGGGCTCTCAGCTTACAAACGGCCCTGCAATTTGCCTCACTGTCTCTCAGCTGCATCCACAGTGGGAATTTTTAGGGGCGGGGGGTGGGGATGGGGGGGATGCAGGTGATTTGGACCTCCCAACTCTGTGCCTGCTCTCCACAGAGAAGAGTCAAGTAGTGCAGCCCAGGAGCTGGAGAAATGGAACACCGACTGCTCTTCCAGAGGTTCTGAGTTCAAGTTCCACAAGCCACTTGGTGGTTCACAATCATCTGTAATGAGATCTGGCGCCCTCTTCTGGTGTGCAGGCAGACATGCAGGCAGAGCACTGTATACATTAAGTTAACACTAATAACAACAGTAATAAAAAGAAGTGCAGCCCAGGGAGGACAGAAGGGCCCTGGGAGACACACCACACATATTCACTCAAATATGCTCACACATCCAGACATCCACTTACAGGAACTCTCAAACACGCTCACTCATACTCACATGAGCAGCCCCTACTCTCTCACACAACAGAACACACCAGAACAGACACACAAACATGTACAGTCAAACTTGCACACATTTTTCTCACACGCTCCTACACACGCATCAGTTACTCACACACAGACTCAGCTTCCTTCCTTAGGATGAGTCCATACATTAAGCCAAGCTTCAGTCTCACATTCAACAGTATCCAGACCTGGAAATGTAAAGCCCAACAAATGTTCCAGATTTCAGTTCACGAACTCAGGATCAAGACATCCTGTAATGAAATCAAGGGACAAGGAGGCCAGGGCAAGAAGTAACCTACAGGTCTGGAGAAATGGTTCAGAGGTTAAGAGCACTTGCTATTCTTCCAGAGGTCCTGAGTTCAATTCCCAGCACCCACATGGTGGCTCACAAGCATCATTAATGAGATCTGGTGACCTCTTCTGGCAGGCATGTATGCAGACAGAACACTGTATACATAATAAATAAATAAACCTTGAAAAGAAAAAAAAAAAAGGAAAAGAAAAAATAACCTACTGTGGGGTGTGGTGGCACAAACCTTTAATCCGAGGCCTCAGGAGGCAGAGGCAAGCAGATCTCTGTGAATTTGAGGCCAGTCGGGTCTATAGAGTGAGTTCCAAGCTACACAGTTAGATCCTGTCAAAAAGAAGGTGAGTGGGGGAGGGAGGGAGGAAGGGAGGGAGGGAGGGAGAGAGGGAGGGAAGAAAAAGCACAAGATAATTTTAGTAATCTAAAATCTAGAGTGGGCGCCAGGCCTGTGACCCCAGAGCCAATTATAGGGCACAGGATTGAAAACATGGGCTGGGGATATGGCTCAGCAGATAGCATACTTTCATGAGGACTTGAGTTCTGATGCTAGAGCCCGCTCAAAGCCAGCATGCTATGGTGAGGAGACAGAGAATCCTCAGAATCCCCTGGGCTAGCCAGTCTAGAGTGCACATCAGAGATTGTTCTCTGACCACTACTCATGGACATACACATCCACACTTAAACAAACATACACACATTTATGAAGGAGGAGGCTGGGTGGAGAGACACTCAGTGCTTAAGAATGCTATCTGTTCCTGCAGAGGACCTGAGTTCAATTCCCAGCACCCCATAGCAGCTCACAACTATTTATTATCTCACAGCTGTCTGTAACTCTAGATCCAGGGGATCCAATGCTCTCTTCTGGCCTCCAAGGACGCCAGGAACACACCTGGTGCACTCTTATATCACAGGCAAAGCACTCATACACACAAAATAAAAATCACTAATAACAATAAAAAAGTTTACACAGAATTGAGAACACTATCTAAGTCCCAAAGAAACAGACAGTGCCCCCTTCCCAGAGAAGAGCCACGGAGGGAACCTTCTGCAGACATCAGCGCCACAGAATGTTCTCAAAGACTTTCTTTGCTTAATGTATGTGAAGAGATCTTCAGGGAGTTTTCCCATTAATCAGCTGTCTCTCCGCTGAGAGGGAGGGCTGGAAGAGACGCTAACTCATTTACCAGAGCCTAGCTTCCCAATTTCAGAAATGAGTTTAGCAGAGCTCGTCATTCCGGGAGTATTGAAGAAGATGGAAAAAGTCCATGTTTTGCTTAGACACCCCAATCCTGTATCTACTAGGCTCACAGCATCAGTGACTCAATAGTCATGTGCCCCGGAATCTTCCAAAAGGCTTGTCTGAGTAGCTTCATTCCCCACAGGCTCCCATGAGACGCTGAGAGGCTGCTGCTCTGTGGCTCACTCTTCAAGGTTCATCAGCACATGTCCTAAATGCTTCATCCATGGTGCAGACAGAAGAGTGACTTTTTCTGGAGCAGAAGAGTGCACTGCTTTGGGAGTGGGGCTCTAAGTCAAGGAGGTACTGGGGAGAGGATTCAGTTCCTACAGTATCTTCTGTGAGAGGAAGGGGACCTGAATCCGGATCCCCAGAACCCATGTGAAAAGCCAGAAGTATTGGCACACACCTAAAACCCCAGCAGCGAAAGGTGGAGACAGGAGGATCCTTTGGGATTCACTAGCCCACCTATCTAGCTCGTGAGTTCAGAGGGAGACCCTGTGCCCCCAGATACAGGATGCAGACTGCTTGAGGAAGACACTTGACATCAACCTCTGGCCTCCACATGTGTGCATACACATGTGCACTGTCCCTTGTGTGTGCACACACGCACACATGCACGGAGTCATGTAGATATGGTGGACTTGGGAGTTGCAGTCACACCACAGCAATAATCAAGGGTGTTCCTGCTTGTTACTTTTGAGAGGGACAGACCACAACAGGGGCTCTTACCTCCTGTGAGGAGAGGAGCAGAAGGAGGTATAGGGTCACAGGTGGGGTGGGGACACTCTGGTGACTGACTTTATTTACTTGTGTGAGGGGACAATCGGTGCTGGGGACAAAGGCAGACACCATCAGAGTGATTTTCAGGAGTCTGGATTGGGCTGGGTGGTCCTTTGCTTTGTTTTGTTATTTTGCAGGGCTCAGGTTAGGATGGAAAGGAAGAGGAGGAGACAGAGGAGAGGGTCTGAAGGAGGGGTGTCCTGCCCCCCTTCTTCTCTAGTAGAACTGAAATGCTGTTAGTACCTCACAGGCGGTGAGAAAGGCATGAGCTAATCCATGTACAGATGGTGACGAAGATGGAGAGGAAGAAATGGGCACGGCACAATTGCACATCTTCTTTTGGGTCTGTGCAATGCTTCTAGAACATTCCATGAGATGGATGTTTCCTGCTGTATCTGTCAGCATCCTATCATTACAAGTTTTGGTCCCATCCCAAGTCCCCCATTGTGGGAATGTCAGGATGTTCTTATGTCTCTGCACACATGCGTGACAAACCCAGACACACCAACTATATGCCAAGGATGGGATGGTGCTACACACTGCTACGGCTTCTCAGACTTTCCAAACTGCGTCTCAGCAAGCTGGTATCAATTTACTAAAAGTTTCCAGGGCTTTAGCCCTGATACCATCATCCCCTTGTGGTTGCCACTTTGACGGGCAAGTATGGCATCTTGTTGCTCTCATTTCCTTTTTCTTGAATATTGTACAAGACTGACAATTTTTCACACACTTAAAGCCCTCAGGTATGTCTTTCATAAACTGCCTCTCTGTGTCCTTGGCCCAGAACTTGTTTATCAATCTTATTGATTTACAAAAGCTCTTTATATAGCAAAGATATCAGCCCTCTAAAGCAGAGACCCTAAAGTACCGTCTCTGGCTTATTATTTTCTTTGTTTTTATTTTATTTTACTTGGTGTGTGTGTGTGTGTGTGTGTGTGTGTGTGTGCGTGTGCGTCTGCGTCTGCGTCTGCGTCTGACATGCATGTGAGCATAAGATCTATGAAGAGTCAGAAGAGGGTACCATGTCTTCCTTCATTGCTTTATGCCTTATTTCCTTGACCCAAGGATCTTCATGTCTCTGTTCTCCAATTCTAGGTCACACACAGGCATGTGCGCACACACAGACACACACACACACACACACACACACACACACAAAGAGAGAGAGAGGAGGGGGGTAATTTTTTTATCTGAATGCCCGGGGTTCGAACTCAGGTCCTTGCTCTTGCATAGGAAACATTCTTACTCATTGAACCAGCTCCTTGCTCCCCCTCCCCCACTATTTCTGTCTATTTTCATTGGGTTTCCTTCCTCATATGTTCCTGTGTTCCTCAGAGATCCATTTGGTCACCAGGTAGGGACCCCTTGTTTGTCAACCCACCCCACAAACCCTGGGCTCTCCCCAGCTTGTTACCTGGGGCAGTTTCTTTGACTTGCTACATAATAAAAAATCCTAGTTGGAAAGTGGCTCATCAGGTCCTTCCAGAATTCTAAAATGACCCCCAACCCACTGGGCTCCTACCCCTGCTGACTGGGGTCACAGGTCACAGGTCATCACGCCCCAATGACCCCCAAAGGGGGATGACTCCAGCCCCCTGGTGATAATAGTTGATGTCACTGGCTCTGCAGCCGGTAGAATGTGGATGACTACACAGGACTGCAAGACAGAAAGTGACCTCGGCAGGTGATGAGCCATGTAGAGCAGACTAGCTTCCACACTGAGGCCTACCATGTTTGTTCTTTAGGCTAGATAAAAGTTGGGGTTCCCTCCAAAGAACATGAAACCAAGGTTACACTTAGCAAATCTGCACCATTCACAAGGCTTTCTTCATGCTCAATACTTTGCTGACTATCTTATGATGCCAGAGAACACTCTGTGGAGCCACCACGGGCCATACTCCATCTGAGATGAGAGTCGGCCCTCACACCACACAGTGGGAAGTGTTAAGGGATGAGTGTGAAGAGGGCTGGAGAGATGGCCCGGCTGTGTTAGGAGCACTGGCTACTCTTCCAAAGGACCCAAGTTCAGTTCCACATTGGGCAGTTCAAAACCATCGATAACACCAGTTCCACTGGATGAAATGCCCTCTTCTGGTCTCTGAGAGCAACACACACACACACACAGACACACACAAGCACACACACACACTTTAAAAGGAGAGAAAATAAACACAAAAACTCAAACTATAATAAGTTTAATTAATATTGGCACTTACTTAGGTGAATTCCCTGAATTACCACCTATGGTAATTCTAACCATACATAACTGGGCGCTTACCAAGTGGAATGGGCCACCAGGCCACACACACACACACATAATCACACTCACCCATTAATTTAAGAGACATTCATTGCATTCCATGTCTAGGACCCCAAGTACACACATATGAACTTGCTATATATAACTACAAATACTTGTGCTTATGTGCCTGCCCAATACATAATTATTAGCATGCACACACATGTAGACAACATGCGCATATGGTATTTGTAAACTGCAAATACATGCCCACAATCATACACACAAAAAATATATTTTATTTATTTTTCTTCATGTGTATGTGTGCATGTCTGTGTATCTGCCATGTGAGTGCAATGCCTGCAGAGACCAGAAGAGGGTGCCACATCCCTGGAGCTGCAGCTACAGATGGTTATGAGCCACCCAATGTGGGTGTTGGGAACTAAACTCAGGACCTTTGCAAGAGCAACATACACTCTTAACTGCTGAGCCATCTCTAGCTCCCAGAGCTACTAAAGATAAAAAAGCATTAAACCCAGTTGCCTCCAGTACCCAGGCTGTGTGACCCCATGGAATTCACTTCTCATCTCTGGGCCTTTGCCTCTTTATCTCCAGTGAGGCTACTGTTGCCCACTGCCCGCCTGTGCAAGTGTAAAATCAGCCTTTCTGAAAGCCAGGACCACCTCCTCCAACATGCATGGCTATGCTCCCGCAAGCCATCAGGGTCTTGAGTAAGAGAGGAGAGGTCCATTTTCAGGCTTCCAGGCCTTAGTTTCTGAACCTCGGCCTTGGTGGAGGTGGGGTGCCGGGAGCCGGCAGCCACTGTAGTGGAAGGAGCCTGTGACGTGATACTTTTTGATCTGCTCTAACTGCCACTATAGAAAATTAGATAGAATTCATTTCTGTGATGAAGGAATTAATGGCTATGGAGAGAATCGAGTTCAGTTGGAAGGCTTGAATCCAAGGAAGGGAATAAAGCCTTGAAATTCAAATGAAAAATTATGATATAAGCATAAAGGAACCCTATTTTACACCTGTAAGACCAAATGTATAAATACGAACCACCGGCTCCCTCTGGGAGTCCGGGATTGTGCTTCTAATTCACCTAGACAAATAAGCCGTGCATCCCTTCCACCCACACATTCCAATGAAGGCCAGGTACCAGGCAGCCCCAAAGGCCCATGATGGTGGCCTCTTTCTTCGGCTGTGCATCTGCCAGACAAGCCAAAGCCCTTCTGGCATCCCTGGAAGCCAGAGCTCTAGAAAATGAATGCCTTGGACAAGGTCATCTATCCCCAGGCTTCCTCCTAACTCTAACTCCCTGGTCTTCAGTTTCCCTACCCCCACCATGCCTCTAGTGTATAAAATACTGTCATCAGGATGCTTCGACTTCATTCATTCATTCATTTATTCATTCATTCACTCACTCTTTTGAGTGTTCATTTCATGCCTTGATATTAGGTACTGACATCAAGGGGAAACTGAGGCCACAGGTTTTAGGCTCAGAGCTACTACCTTGAGTGAGAATTTATTCCCTCATTGTAGAACAAGAGTTTTTAAACCCCTCCCCTTCACGGGGCAGCTTGCTCTATGTACCCACAGGCACAGAAGGCATATCTGGGGCAACTTACAATCTTTCAGCTTGGCTATCAATTGAACGTTGTTTACTCTATACTTCATGTGCTCAGCCCAAGCGTAGCAGAGGTACAGATGGACCCCAAGCCACCCACTGCCATGGGAAGCAGCAAGCAGGAGCCAACATGCATTGAGTGCCAACTATAGTCAGGGCTCCATGTTCTCACCCAACTCAGCCACCACACTCAGGGCTGGGGGAGACTGTATCTGGGGTTCATCATGCATAGACGGCCACATACTCTCCTGGTGCTCGACCTGGTCACAGAGGACACAAGAAAGACTCAGAGCAAA
Source organism: Phyllotis vaccarum (assembly GCA_033318265.1). NCBI lineage: Eukaryota > Metazoa > Chordata > Mammalia > Rodentia > Cricetidae > Phyllotis > Phyllotis vaccarum. Next base: position 54,612,205 of record JARWLC010000003.1, on the reverse strand, counting down.
TCACTGAGTACCCAGGATTTGAGCCAAAGTCCTTCTGCTTTTCCTTGAGCCCAGATGGCCTGCTTATGTGAGACGCATTCATTCACTCATTCATTCATTCTCCCAGTGAGAATACATTGAACATCTATCTACAAGGGCAGATGAGAGACAGCAATACATGTACAATGCCCTTCTACTGGTGAAGCTTCCAGAAGATTCTAGGACCTTTGCTCCAGCTGGTTGAGAAAGACGCCCCATCTCCAGTGAACTAATTTGGAAGCAGGAAGAAGCAGGAGCCCCTGGGGCCTAGGGAGCATAATTCCACCAGCTTCTCCTTGGCAACTGGCCAATCTGAGATGGAGAACAGGTAATGTTTGATCTTTCCATCCCCATTTTCATCCTTTCTGGTGCCCCTAAAAAAGCCTGGGAGGCTGAGAGAAAGTTTTTTTGGGCTTGCTGCAGGCCAGACTGCACTGGGCTCACTGCCCCCCCCACCCTTTGGCTTACTTAAAGACAATATTTTAAGGGTGTCACAGATACCTGGCAGTGATAAGGTAACAGTCCAAAGACAAGATACACAACCCATTAAGGCAGGGACTCGGTGCAGATTGAACTTGGAGGAGGAACCTGAAGGGTCCAGAGCCAGCAGCCCAATGCCATCTGACATTTGACTGCTGGGAGCCTAGAGGAAGCATGCGTAGACCAATCCAGGCTGTACTGACAGGCTCTTGTACATGTGTGCACATGCATGCTCCCAGCCCAGCACAGTGAATGTGCACACTCCCACACACAGTCACCCCCAGCCCAGCACAGTGAGTGTGCACACTCCCACACACAGTCACCCCCAGCCCAGCACAGTGAGTGTGCACACTCCCACACACAGTCACCCCCAGCCCAGCACAGTGAGTGTGCACACTCCCACACACAGTCACCCCCAGCCCAGCACAGTGAGTGTGCACACTCCCACACACAGTCACCCCCAGCCCACTCTTCAGTTCCTGGCAAAGACTCTTTCCCCTTTCAAGAGTCTAAAGGAAAGAGAGGTGAGAAGGCAGAAGAAAGGCTGGTACAGATCTACCTGCCCCACAAAGGCAACCTTGGCCATACCTCTAGAGGCCAGCAAGAAAGCAACGGGCAGGAGGGGAGCATCCAGACAAGGGGAGAGAGAGGGGACTAGCAGTCTTCACATCGAGGAAAATGGGAGGCATGCCCGAGTTACTCCCCCCCCCCCCAGCTTCATCCATCATGCTTTTTATTTCTAGAAACTTCGGAGGAGCAGGTTTCCAGGACCAGCCTGAGGAGAAGGCAGAAGAAGAAAAAGTAGAAAGGGATGGGGAGGAGAGAGAGAGGGAAAGGAAAGGGGGTAAGGAAGGAAAAAAGAGAGAGAAGAAAAGAGACCTGAGAGCAGATGAAGAGAGGACGGGAGGGAAGCTAAGGAAGCAAGAAGGAAGGGGGAGAGAAAGAGGAAGGGAGTGGTAGGCCAGTGGAGGAGCCCCCAGATCTACCCTCAGGCTCCTGGCTCTCAGCCTGTGGTCCTCTCCCTCGAGAACAGCAATCTTTATGCAAATCAATTTTATTTTTTCTGGGAGAAATTAAAACAGGTTGAAGTATGAAAACAATTGAGCTTCCTTCTCTTTCCCATTCCTGCCTGGTCGGTCACTTCAGTGTCACCCCCCAAAAGAGCACGCTTCCTAAAGAGAAGGTGTAGCTGTGTCCCCAGCTGGGAGGGCTTCAGAGTCCCACGTCGAAGAACCTAGGAGTCTCTGGGACCTTTGTTCCAGGCTACTCTGTGCCTTTCCCCCTCCCCACACCCATCCTCCTGCCTCATCCAACAGCAGCCCTCCAGCTGGTGGCTCTGGCCCCTCCCATTCTAGCAGAGGTGTCAGGAGCTTCAGGAAATGTCAAAGATGCCAAACCAAAAGCCCCATTTTTCAGCGTGCCTTTAGCTCCCTGCAAAGAAAGGTGCATTGGCTAATCACTTTCCAAAAATGCTCAGTGCATCCACAGTAAATGAAGAGTATCTACTCCCTAGAGCTGGGGGAGCAGCAGTGGACACTGCGGGGGCGGGGGTTGGCTCAAGTCTTACACTCCCTGTCAGTCCTGTGTAGATCTGAACAGCCATGGCCACTGTCCTCCAGCTCTCCCAGCAGCCCATATCGGTTCTCCCCTGACTAAAGAAAGCAGTTTGGAGGTGCCCCTCTCCCCTCCCCCCACCAACCACTGGTAAAAACTTGAAAGGAAGACTGTTGATGCTGTTTAAAGGAGAGAAAGAAGGTTTCTGTGCAGATTCCAGACTAGGCTGGGAGAGGTGGACTCAGGCGACAACTGGCCAAGTGGGGACAGTACTGGAGAGACGGTTCATAGGGGGATGAAGAGGGCGCTCGGCACCCGTAGACAAAGCGAAAGATGAAAGAAGGAAGAGAGAGAGAGGAGTAAGATGAGGAACAGGGAAAGGGGAAGGAGAAGAGAAGAGAGGGAGGGAGATGGAAAAGGAGATGAAGAGAGGGAGAGGAGAAAAGGGAGGGGGGGAACAAGGGGAAAAGAGTCTGTTCCCCAAGGTCCAGCCCCGTCTGGACCAAAGGATTCTGGTCTGAGTTCCAGCCCATGGAGCAGTGGAGGCCGGTCATACTTCTGGAAACCATGGAGATGGGAGGCGGGAGGACCAGACCACAGAGTCGAGGAAGCCCACTGGGGAGGAGTCAGAAAGGAAAGGAGAAAATAGAGAAAGCAGAACGGGACCCTAAGCACAAAGCAGAGAGAGGAGACAGATGGTGGGGTGCAAAGATAGGCCGGGACAGAAAAAGTGTGCGGAGAACTGAGGCAGAGGGGGGGGGGCTGAAGAGAGAGCTGAGCAGGGCAAGCAAGCTGTAACTCACAGCTGAGGCAGGAGTCCTGGGAGCCTCTGGGACTCTGAAGGTCTTGGGGAGTTGACTGATGACTTAAGAGGGGGTGCATTGGGACAAGGGGTTAGCCAGGGGGACAAGCCGAGTAGGAGAGTCTCTCCCCCACCCCAGCTGTAGCCACCCATGCCAGGTAACCCCCCTTTTCCCCTGCTGGATGTGAAATCGCCATTTCATCCTGCCACACTTCTTAATTGTTGCAAAAATCATTTGTGAAATTGGTCTCCAACAGGCAAGAACGGCCACGCTGATTCTGACAGACAACCCCACTTCCTCCTCCCTGGTGCCCGCCCTGCCTGGGCTCAGGGGATCCCCAGCTGCAGGAAAGCAGCTCGGCCAGTGCAGGGCCTGGCTAGTGAGCCTCTGCCTCTGTGTCTTCCTCCCTGAAAGGCAGAAAGTGGAAGATTGCCTCAAGGGCAAGGTGGCCCCAACCACAGTTCTGAGGATCCCAACAGCACCCTCCTTGCACAAGGTGACCAGCTGGGCACGTCTCACTCCACTGGGGCTCAGGTTACAGGGTTAATGGCAGAGAGTCTGAGCCTGACAGCCCAAGTGGCTAATCAAAATATAGACCCCCCCCCTTTCCCAGGCTTGGCTTAGAGCTATGCTTAAACACAGGGAATCTATCCTGGAGAGATGGCTCGGAGGTTAAGAGCACTGGCTGCTCTTCCGGAGGTCCTGAGTTCAGTTCCCAGAAATCACACTGGAGCTTACACCCATCTATGGTGTAAGGTCTAAGGCCCTCTTCTAGCATGTAGGCATGTTGTACAGACAGAAACACTGTAAATAAGTCTAAAAAAGCATACATGGAATCTTCAATATACCACTCCCATTGAGGAACCCGCATTTAATTTACTGATCCAAGTAAATTAATCTACTTTAATTCATCTTCAACTAATCTACACAGACTTTTCCTGCACATAAAAACAGATGGATGATTGAAAAAAAACACATCAAAGTATGTGTTGTATGTTTATAAAGAGACATATGAACGTAGACATGTTTATGTAAACATGAATATCCACCTCGGGGAGTCAAGACGGGCTAAGATCTTAGCAACTTACCTTTTTTTTTTTTTTTTTTTTTTGGACAAACTACAGGCCAAAGAACCCAGTTTTCCCTACCTGGCTGCTGTGGGCGCCTGTGGCTCAGGCAACAGAGTCTAAAACTAAAGGGCCTCTCCCCTCTCCCCATTCAATCCGGCAAGCACGTATTTAACAAGCTTTTCCACAGGGCTCCCATCCCCGGAAAGCCTCCCCCGCAAAAAAGTCTGACGCTCCCCCCTCCTTGGTAGGAGAAAGGGTCAGTGGCATGCTGAGAGGGGCAAAGGTCACAGGTGAGGAGGAGGGAAAGGAAGGGGACACACTATAGCCAGCCGGCAAAGAGCACCCCCAGGCCAACAGCAGACTGACCTCCTCCACCACCAGAAGAGGGCAGGCAGGGAGGGGGGAGCTTGGGGGTGGAATTATTTTATTGTATTTTACCTCCAGGGCTGGGCCAGCAAGGCCTTTTCCTGGAGTGTAGTGGGGAGACACAAAAGGTCTGTGGTTGTGGCGTCCTACCCTGCTGGGAGGGCGTTTCACCCCTACGAATCATGTCCTAAGGCTGAGACCTGGTTACTGTGGCTTCAGAGAGCGAAGAATTGTGAGACCTCTGAGGAAACCCACACGTTCTCTGGACTGTCTAACTCCATCCCCAGCCCACCAGTTGAGGAGCTGAATTGGAACCAAGCTCTGCCTAGCCGGCTCCAACCTGCCCCCTCCCAGATCCACATCCTTGCCCTGTAGTTTCGAGACACCCTGAAGTTCACTGGTATGGAGTCCTAGGTGGTGGCCTAGGAGCCAGAGAGGGTGGAGCTGAAAACGGGGAGGCTGTTCCCAAGGGATTGGCAGACCCTGGTTTGCCACGGTCGGTCGGTCGGACTAGGTATGTCCTGCTGGGCTTCTGCGGGCTGCCAGGAACAACCTGAGACCAGAGCAGGAAGGAAAGCCCTGACCTCGCACCAGGGAAGTGAAAATCCTTCCCGGGACCTCACCCCAGGACGTTTCCCCAGGGAGGGAGTCCTTGTCAAGGAAAGTTCAGAGCTGGAGAGTTAAAGGGGGAAGAGGTGAGAACGGTGGACTCTCAGTCGAAAGGCCTAAGACCGCGGGAGAGGGTGGTGAAGAGCCCAGCCCAAGGCCAGCTTTCCTACACTGCAGGAAGGCAGCCCAGGGCAGTCCTGGGGACCCGGGCTGGGGAGCCTCAAACCGCTCCGCTCATCACTGGACCACACTTGTAAGAAGTTGTTCCCGCCCCCTCTCTGAGCACCTCATCCCATCCCATCCCTGAACTCTGTTCCTTCTATTTTCACCAGAGGTTCAAATTATCTCCCTCCCCACCACTCCCTGGAGAGAGAGAGAGAGAGAGAGAGAGAGAGAGAGAGAGAGAGAGAGAGAGAGAGAGAGAGAGAGAGAGAGAGAGAGAGAGAGAGAGAGAGAGAGAGAGAACGAGGTCGAGTCAGAGATTAGAAAGGAAGAAAAAAAAATATTCGTTGGTCACTTCTTTTCGTTAGCGGTCCCCTCTCCCTCCCGAACTGGCCCCCTTCCCTCCTCATGAATAAAAGAAAAGTCCGAACCTATCAGATCTCTCTGGCCGTCGCCTGCTCCCTCCCCTCCCTACGGTTGAGCACTTTTGCACAACTTACCCAGCTGATCGCTCGCGCCCCCTCGCTTTTCCTCTTCTCATCCCCAGCCCTGTCACTCGGGTTGCCTCCCCTCCAACCAAAAACCCGAGCAGGCGCGCGTCCCCGCTCCAGTCCTCCCGGGGACAGGGTGTGAGGGCGAGCAGAAAGAGGCGTGGAGAGGAGGGATCCAGGGGAGGAGGGAGCCCGAGCCCGAGAATAAATATATAAATAAAGACCCAAAGAAATCCACTCGGTAGCCTCTCGGCTCAGGAACTTCGGCCCGGAGCACGGGAGCTAGTGGCCCACAAGGCGCTGCTGGGGGACAGTGAGCCCGGCCTGCAGGGCCAGTGGCTGCTGGTGTCACTCAGCTCAACTTCTGGCCGGGCCTGGCGGGTGGAGGCAGACTTGGGGTTGGAGTGTTTGTTTGTTTGAACTTCCTTGTCGCCACCTCCCCCTCCTGCCCCCATCTCACCCCCCTGCCCAGCTTCTGGAAGGGGCGCCTCTGAAGCTCGGGGTGGGGGGTGCAGGAGGGAGGGGGAAGAAGCTGGGGGGCGGGGGGAGAAGAAGAGAGGAGAGGAGGATCGCAGCAGGGGTGAAGGGAAGAGACGCCGAAAAGGTTTCTCTTGCGGACTCTGGATTCGTCTCCGGCGTGCGCAGGAATGGCGGCGCTGCCCGGCGCGGTCCCCAGGATGATGAGACCCGGCCCGGGGCAGAATTATCCACGCACCGGCTTCCCCCTGGAAGGTAAGACCGCACTAGAGGCCTTCACCGGGTACCCCCAGGGCCTCGGAGGTGCACCCACCGGGGAAGCGAGGGGTCGATCTTCCCGGGCTCTGCTAGGTCCGAGTCTCCGCGTGCCACCCGGGAAGTTTCTAGAGCCTACACTTGTCGGTTTCTGCGTGGGCTCCGCTGATCCGCGGCCCGGGCTTCCCGGGTCACGGGCGGCAGGCCTTTCCCCGCAGGGTGCGACTCCCCCGGGAGTTTGCAGCTAGACCCTTTTGCAACCTGGTTAATTCCAGGTTTTCCTACTGTTTTTCTGACACTTTGCTGAGTTTCCCGGTCTCTGCGCACTGCCGCCGGCTTTCTTCTTTAGTTTTGAATCGGTCCCTCGGCCTCGGGATGGGGGCTCAATCCCTTTTATTTCGAAATACCAACAAGCGATACTCAATTCCTACCATGCTAAACTGTCCGCTTCCTCCAAAGCAACTTAATAACCCGCCTGTCTTTTCGGCCCGGAAACAAACTAATTGGAAATGATACATAGTGCCATATTTTCCCACAAAACAAACAAACAGAAAAAGCACCCCAAACTTTTCCTTCGATCTTTCTAAAGTCTGTAAATGTCCCGGAAGAGAAACTGGAGACAGAGAGAGAGTAAAGCAATGTCCAATCCAGGGAACTGTCTTGATGATGAAACGTATTCAGCCAAATTCTTCAGCCACTCGAGGGAGTAGAAGGGACCAGCAGGCGGTGACGGGACCGGGAGAAGAGAAAGGGCCCCTTTGAGCCCCCCTCCGTTTTCTATTTAAACTGTTGGAAGGCTTTCAGCCAGTCACGGAAGGGTCATCTGGCTTCCTCGGGTCAGGCGGCACAGGGTGTCACAGTAGCGGTTGGAAAATCGAGTGCCAATTTTATTTTATTTTTTTAGTCGCCCCTCTTGTGTGGGCCCCACTTGCGGGTGCGGGAGGATGGGGAGAGAGGCTGAGAAGGGGCGGTCTGGCAGCCTGAGATCTGGGGAGGGAGACCCCCCTCGGGCAGCGAGAAGCCGCTGGGTCCCCGAATTAGACAGAGGCGAAGAGAGCGGGCTGCGTGATCAAGTGTGCGCGAGCGGCCACGCAGGCGGGAGAGCGCGGCAGCCGGGGATTTGCCGGAGCCCTCTCCTGGAACGAATGCAAGCAAAACAGGCGGCTGAGGACGCGCGAAGGATTAGGACAATATTTGCCCAACATGACGCAGAATACTGAGGAGAGCCGAGTGCCGGTCGCTAAAGAGGCTCTTGAATATAAAGTTGGGCGTTCGAGAGCTCTCCAGCGCTAATGGCGTATCCCGCCACGGAGACCGAGTGACTCTGGCTTGGCGACGCACGATTTCTGATTAAATCCGAGGGTGGCTTCAGATACCTACTTTTACAAAGAGAAATTGGTGGGGGGAGCAGGAAAGTAAGGAGGGGCGGTAGGAACAGCTCAGCAGCCTGAGCCTTTGCTAGCCTCCTCCTTTCCAATTATTCTATCTGCTTTCTCCGCTTGGGCCGCTGTGAAATCGTTGTAATCTTCTAGATCTCTGTAGCCGCGAGTCCCCAAATTGGGGGTATCGAGACCGGATTAGTGCACCGGGTATCCCCCCAATCTTCTGTGAGAAAATTGTGTAGACTTTGCATTAAAGCCTGCCTGAGTTCTCCTCTCCCCAGAACACACCAGGTATGCCAATCTTCCCGGTACATTCACACACACACACACACACACACACACACACACACACACACACACACACACACACACAGAGTTATCCAGTTTATTTCAGCGAAGAACACTGAGGGTGTCTGCAAAAGGGGGTCTACCAAGGGATGGCCTGTGTTCCCCGAAGGCAGTACAGTACACCTTTATGTCACCAGCCCTTAGACTGTGAAAACTGAAGGTCTCACAACCCTGGCTGTACAAACCAGAGCTGTAAATATCAAGGATCAAGAGGCCTCCTGATGGCGGAGTCCTGACCTCCAGGGTTGTGGAACTGACCTGGTGGGCTACATCTTACTGACCATCAGCCTCTTCAAGAGGCAACAAGGCCTCTGACTTTGAGCTGTGGCCTCAGAACCATTTGTCATTGCTCTATAGTCTCCGCAAGGCTTCCCTCTCTGTCCTGTCCAAAATCCACATCATCAAAAGGTGGGCCTTCATTTCCTAGGATGTAGAGTGACGTTGGGGGGCAAACAACCCAAAGCTCTGAAGCCAGGATCCTTCCCTTCCTCCCTATAGGAGCCGCCTCATGCTTCAGGAAGAGCTCCTAGATCAGCTGTTGGAGTCTTGAGTCTTGTACACTAACCTTATTCCTTATTCTGTGTTCTTCTCTCTCATCATCTCCCTCCCTCCCCCAGTGTCCACCCCTCTAGGTCAAGGTCGGGTCAATCAGCTTGGTGGGGTCTTCATCAACGGGCGACCCCTGCCAAACCACATCCGTCACAAGATAGTAGAAATGGCCCACCACGGCATCCGGCCCTGCGTCATCTCCCGGCAGCTCCGAGTCTCCCATGGCTGTGTCTCCAAGATTCTATGCCGGTACCAGGAGACTGGGTCCATCCGGCCTGGGGCCATCGGTGGTAGCAAACCCAGAGTGAGTGTCTTTACCTCTGAGGCTACCAGCAGGCCTTCTCTGGTGTGGGGACTTTGGTTGTCACCTCTCACTATTTCATGTCACCTGGAAGCCCTGGGTGTCTGGAAGCTTCCCATGGAAAAGACTCCTCCTTAGTGCTCAGATACTGTCCCACTATTTGAAAAACTGAAGTCTAGTTAGCTGAGCCCTAGATTGTCCAAGACTTTGAATCCAATAATCCTTCACTGGAATCTCCCGACATCTGTCCCAACACAGTACCTTTACCCTAGCCAGAGGAACTCTCCCCTTGGTGTTACCTGAGGTGGTGAAGGGGGACCACAGGTTACAAATTCGATTTTATTTTATTTTGTTACTTATCCCTGAAACCCCCCCCATGCCATCCTGGAAACCAGGAGCAGTTTCTTTGAAAAACCTAAATTCCATCTTAGGAGAAGGGCATGGCCACAGGAGCAGCCAGCCTGGCTGGGCGCTTTTGGGAGGTTGATACTAAAACTCTTTCCTTTCCCCCATTCCATCTTCCCATTCCTGCTATTCCACCTCCACTTCTGAAGCAGGTGGCGACTCCGGATGTGGAGAAGAAGATTGAAGAATATAAAAGAGAAAACCCAGGAATGTTCAGCTGGGAAATCCGGGACCGGCTGCTGAAGGATGGCCACTGTGACCGAAGCACTGTGCCCTCAGGTGAGAAGGCTGCTGAGCAGGCAGTCTGGCTGGAGATTTTGGGACTGGAGGGTGGACTGGGGAAGGGGATGGCGGGTTGCACCTGGGAGGAAACACTTAAGCAAAAGCGGGAGGGTTAGAGGAAAATAGAAAGTTGGGAATGGAGAGGTCCAATGAAGGAATGGAGGTGGGAAGGAAGAATCAAGGAAGGGAGGTGGGGATGCTGAGAGGTTAACTTGAAGGTGGGATTCCCTTGAGAGACACCTGCCCCAGCAGGGTTGATGTTCTTGGTACACACACACACCCCCCCCCCCATTAGCTCCTCTGTTTGGAAGCTTGGATCTCAGACTATGCTGTGATGAGTTGTGAAGCTTCCATTTGTTTCTGACTGTATAATTGTGTGCAAGCATGCAAGGCCAGGGCAGGGGTGGTCTGGGTGGCACTTGGGCAGTGGGCATGCTGTGAATGCATTAGGGCACCAGGTAGGGTAGGCACCTGATGAGTGTATGAGAATGAGTACTTAGAAGTAGTTGAGCGATCTGCAGGCTCACCTGGACGTGCGTGCCCCAGCAGTGACCTAGGTTTCCTAAGCCGCTGCTGGAGCAAGCCTGGGATGCCTGGGTTCCAGGGAGCCTGTACGGCCTGTCTCTCCGACCTTTGCCTCCTGGTCCTCTATCCCAATAACTTATACTCCCTCTTTTGCCTTTAATTTCTGAGGTTTAGTGAGTTCGATTAGCCGAGTGCTCAGAATCAAGTTCGGGAAGAAAGAAGATGATGAAGAAGGAGACAAAAAGGAGGAGGATGGCGAGAAAAAAGCCAAACATAGCATCGATGGCATCCTGGGCGACAAAGGTAAGAGCTGCCGCGGCCCCGCGACACAGCGGGAGACCACGTTTTCCCAGGCTGGCCGTGAGGACTCCTGTGGCCTCTGCCTCACTTGCAGCGGCTGGGAAAAGTCACTGGTCGCAGGTGGCCCGGGTTTTGAAGATTTTATTCGCGCCGGTTTATTCCTCCGTGCAGGCCAGTCCAGGGGAGCGTGACTGCGGGGTAGCACGGTCCTGCGCCTCAGCTGTCACCTCCGTGCACGGACCCACAGACTGTGTATCCTCCGTTGCTGACGTTTGGGCGTCGATCAATTATTTATAGAAAACTTGGACAAGCTTGCGGGGGGGGGGGCAGGGAGGAGGGAGAGGAAGGAGGAGCCCGCCCGGGGGCTCTCTAAATGAATTTGTTAACCAGACCCGCACACGCTTTCTAAACGGTCCCTTGAAACCCCGTCTGACAGCTGACTGACCGCTGCAATCAATAAAAATTAGCGCGGGCCGGCGGGCCGCTTCTCAGCCCCGCATGGCTAGGGAGGAGTGTGGGGGCACTGGGGTGCTTTCCTCTTGGCAAGCACTGCTGTGGCAGGGGCTGGAGGCCAAGTTCCCAGATGCCAAGGGTCGGTGGATTCACAGAGAGTCAGGAGCACCACATCCGCGGCTCAACCCTAGCCAGGCTTCCCAGCGCCGACTCCCTCGCTCAGCTTTCTGCTGCTGAAGTTTATCTTTCAAGGGCCTGCACCCAGGTTTAGAGAACCCTGCTCTGTTTCTGTTTTTGGATGGGAAAGTCTTCCCTGGTCACCTCTCCCATACGAGTTTTCTTGCCTTTGTGAAATGGGGACAAAGCCTGAAGGTGAGGATAGGAATGGAGACCGAAGACTTCAGAGTCACAAAAACTGACCCAAGGGGGGGGGCGCTCCTGACACACACTTGGCAGGGAGGCAGAATGAACCCGAAAGACAAGTGTCTTGGGGGAGAGTGCCCCCACGTTACTAAGGACCCCTTGTTGCCCAAGAGTTCTTCCGGAGGTTTCTGCAGATTCCCTTTCTAACACCGCCAGTTTAGGTCTCTGATTCTCAAGCTCCCAACCTTAAGGATGAACTTCACAGAGAAAAGCCCACTTCGAGAGACAACCCCCAGCTCACACCAGTTTAACAGCCTCCTTTTTAGGGCAGCCTCTTGCAAGGGAAGGGCAGGCTGCTGACATTCTCCGGGGCCCCTAGAGGAGCTACTGTCTCCCTCCAGGGACAAAAGGACCGGGGAAGAAAAGCTGAGGGCAGTGCCTGGTGCCCCGCTGTGCCCAGCCTGCCCGAGGGGCCTAGGGGCTGCTTGGGGAGCTAACCTCTGCACTGCCAAGTTGCCGCTGACTTGGTCATTCTGCCCAGAGCCCTGGGATTTATGATTCAGAGTTTATCTTAGTTTATCAGAAAGACAAATTGGACTTTTTTTTTTCTTTTTAAAAATCAGTGGCACTACCGGTGGACCCTGAACCTAAATAATCTCTCCAAAGTACATGCTACACGCCAAGCACCTCTAGAAGTTATCCCCAGGAAGCAGTTGGGATACTTGAGTTTGTCTGGAGATAGCTTTTATATGAAGGGGCACGGGTCTAGTTCACCATGTGATCAAGCACAAAAAGTCAGTGGCCTCCAAGAAAAAGGAAGAGAAAGAAAAAGGCTTGTGTCTTGGGGAAAGCCCTGTGACTTAAGAGAATTCATGGGCCTCATGAAAACTGGTGAGCTAGAAGCTTCGCTGGAGAGAGGGTTTCCCAGCCAAAGACCCAGGACGAGTCAAGTCTCCAGGGGTCTAGAAACCAGGCTGGCCCTTCCAGATGGCCACAGCTGAGAACACAAGTGTTGCATGTATAGCGTTGTAAGAATGAAATAGCTTGCAGGCTGGAGTCCTGAAAGATCCCCAGGGTTTGAGTTGCTGTGGGGCTATGAATGGTGCTCAGGGGCTCTGGATGGCTGCCTGGGTGCTTGTATCCTCCAGGTGGCTGTATTGCTACCTATGCGCCTTTGGATCGGGTCAGGAATGTCTCAGGTCTTAGCAGGCAGAAGTCTGCAGCTGATCATAGGCAATTATGGAGAGTCAGTTTTTATGAGTTTTTATTCTGGATAGATCTGGCCTGTTGGCTACCAGGCATGTGGGGACCACTTATCTCTCTCCTAGACCCTTAGACATCCGTTTCCCAGCTGAGTTAAAGCCCCCTTCGACCTGTGCTGGGGCTTTAGAAGTCCGGAGAGGGCCCAGATGCTCACTCCCCTCCCAGGGGCAGAGCAAGGGGAGGGGTACACACTCACAACTTTGTTTTGGCTTCTTGCTTTTTGACAAATGCTTTCTCCCAGGGTTGCCCCTCTCATGGCGGGGAGCCACCAAAGAGGGGTTTAAGAGAGCTCTTCTTTAAGCGCTAAAGAGAGATCCCTCCCTGAGTCCGTTTCTTCCTATCGTCCGCTTGGCATTTAATAACGTTAAGACTTATTAGAGCTGGTAATGAAAACTGAGGCTTCTGAATAGGAAGCTGTGTTGGAGAGGGGTGTAATAGCTTCCAGGCATGGTAAGAAACTATTTATCCGCAATCAGTCTTCACTCTCAGAGTTTGAAGCACAAACGTTAAGTTGAAGGGTTTTAAAGCAGATTAAATTGAGCCTTTATTTCTGCGCACTTTCATCTCTGAACGGCTCACTCCTGCTTCCCTTGGGCTGATATTCATGAGACTGTGGGCTTTTTTTCCCCCTCTTTCCCTCTTACCCTAGTTAAGACTGAGCTATTAGGATTGTTGCTTGTGAGAATTCTCAGGACTGCTGCCGACAGGGGCTATGGTCTCTCGCTCAGCTTACCTGGCGAAGGAAGGGAACAGTTTGCACCCTTGATGGGTTGGCCCCTCTCTGGTTCATCCCTCTCCCCAAGAGTCAGGGGATGGGTAGCTCCTATAGCCCACCTGCTAGGGATTTGAGTAGAGAAGGCAGAAGAAGCAAAAAGATTCCCCCTAAGAAATTGTTATGTAAGGGCATGCAAAAAAAAAAGGTTGTAGTCACCAAGAGAGACAAAATGGAGAGAGAAGTTGACAGTAAATTATCAATAACTACACAACCCACAAACATAGCTTCTGGCATATGACAGTGTTTAAGCTGAAGCCGCTCTCTAGGGTTCAAGGCCCAGTGGGAGTATAATTAACATGAAGTTACCCGGGGGTGCAAAGTTGTTTTCCTGTGTGGCCAGGTATACCTATGAGTGTCAGTGCCCAATGGGTGGAGAGTCCTGGAGTATGAAAGGCCATCAAAGGTTAGGGAGACTAGGAGTATGGGGGCCTAATTTTCGCATAGAGAGGATTGACCAGAGTCTTACACATGCCAGGCAGGCACTCTCTCCCTCTGAGCCACAGCTCGGCCCTTAGGTGTGTTTTCTTTGTATTTCCTCCTTAATTTATTTGAAGAAAGGCAAACTTACAGGTGTGGAGTGGGATATGTCCGGGAAGGGTGGCGAGGAGGGGAGAGCCCGAAGTGTCGGGTTTAGACACTTGTAAAGGGAGGTGGGAAACAATTTAATTTGGCAGCAGCAATGGTTGCTAATGCGGTTTTCGGTCGTTTGCCACACCGGAGGAAGCTGTTTTGATTGTGTGTACAAGGACCTGCCAAATTTAATTAGGCTCCGAGGGAGCGAATGAATAGGGGAAGGGGGGCAGGGCTCCTCGCAGCCCACACTTTTTCTCTGTCTCCCCCCCCCCCCACATCATACCTGGAAGGGTCGCTGTTTGGGGGAATAGGTAAAAGGGGGTTGGGAGGGGCCTTAGAGAAGAGGGCTGGACCGAGAGGGGTGTTAGTCGGCCCATTTATCAGGAGGCGATCTGCATTGATTAAAACCTACAACTTCCCTCCTCTGTAAATGTGTGTTTAGAAAAAGGTAATTGAGACTCCACCAAATCAAAGGATTACCCCGGGTTGGCAATCTAATCAAACACAGTCCAGGCGGGATTTGAGTCTGTTCAGAGGAGGATCAGCTTCGCATAATGGGGGCTCCGAGGAAGATAGGGGGTGTCAGGCAATTCCTCGGCTTTAGGCAGAGCTCCGCTACAGACGTGTAGAGAACAGAGCAAGCATGGGAGGGGGCCCTGGAGGCCCCACGGTCCAGTGGGGGATGGGACGCGGAAGGTCCCGGGGGGGAGGGAGCTCCTAGCGAGGGAGTGAGCCCACACTGCGCTGACAAGACCCCCCCCCCCCCATCCCCTGAACCCAGGACAAGAGTGAGGAGGAGGGAGCTGAGACTAAACGACACTACAATGAGGCGATAACTGTTACAAAGGCGAACACGCGCTCGTACGCTCGCAGCCCCGCATCCCGCGGTAAATAAAGTCTGCAAACTGCGCTCCAGATAAACGGATGCCTAAATCTAGTGTGACGGGCCAGGAGAGAAGAGACAGAAGGAGATAAGGTTGGGGGGGGGGGCAATGAAGCAGAGTAATCTAATAGAAGACATTCAGAAAGCAAAGTTTATAAACAAGAGAACCAGCGAGCGTCGGGAGCGGGAACCTCGCAGGGCCGCTGGGCCTGGTTACAGGGGATGCCTCGGGATACTGGGATAGCAACAAGGATGCTGCAGGAGGCGGGCTCGGGGGAGGGGAGCGTTCAGGGAAGAAGCCCGGGCCTTCAGAGAAGTTCCTGAAGTCTAGCAAGTGGGGTCCCCTGCTGCGAAGACGCGCGGGTTCTGTGTTCACCTCCGGGCACACACCCGCAGCGCAGCGGCCATTTCAAGGCGTCTGTACCTTAAGGATTCGTGGGCACAGAGCGGCAGTTAAAGGAATTAGATATTTACCAGTTTGAAATAAGCTTGGCTAAGAAGAAGAGAGAAGCACACACACACGCACACGCACACCGAAAAGATGAGACTGTAGGAAGACTTCAAACGAATTCATCATTTGGAACGGTGAAGGGAGATTTACCAGACAGTATTGGGAAGTTATTTAGATATTAATAACACATTTTCCTGAGGCGCGACCACGGCAGCCGTCTGCGCTGCTCTCCAAGCTATTTGGCTGGGTAAAATATGGGCGTCTCAAATGTTGGGAGGCGATAAGGCAATCGGGCCAACCCTGGTCCTGAGTCTGCATCGCAAGAGCGTTAAACCCGGATTAACCTCCCCCACCCGCCACCCCTCCCCTTTCACAGCTTTCCAAATTTTTGAGTGGAATTTACATGGAAGGGTTTTAAAGCTCACATAGCAGTGGCCACAAGGCAGCGGGGTGATTATTGGGACTTTTATTTTTATTTAGGAGCCTCTTTTTGAAAACAGTTGTTACACATCACATTGCATATCAATATTACATAAGGCACAGAGAGGCCCTAACAAACGACTTTCTTTTAGAGTTGCGAATTTTGCCAGTCGAGAAAGTTAAGGCGGCCTAGGCCCTCAGCCCCAGGTAAGGGCATTTTAGGATATAAACCCGTAAACTAACAGACTCAGGACAATTGGCCTGTGAGGAGGGCTGCTTTGAAACCCCAAAAGGAAGGTTCTCTCTGGGGGCGTGAAGGCCTGACTAAGGGGGTGGGGGTGTGCATTCCGGGAATTCCTGAAAAATAGCTGCATCCCCTCCCACTCCACTAATGGGGTAATTAGGGAACCCAGTTGGGGACCCAAGATGATTGGAAGATTGAGATGCCCCCTAAGTTTCTGTTACCCTGGGCCCTCCCTCTCTTTCTCCTACCCCTAACTCCTGCTAAACATGGGGAGGGGGTGGAAATGGGGTCAGCACTTTCTGACCCGCTCTGTTGGGACTGGCCCCACTGGGGTCAGGCCAGGGGAGGGAGGAAACTCGCCTTCCCAAATCTAATCAAGGCAGAACGGCGACCTAAGGAGGAAGCTGCACCATTACTACCAAGATCTCTCCATAACTTCAAACAAAGTGTGGCTGGGGAGAGGCGAGATCGGGATGCCAAGGGGGAAAGAGCTTAGGGGAGGGGCCTGCAGGGGGGAGAGAGGGGGAAGGGGTCGAGGGCAAAGGGGAGGTGGGGGCCAAACGAAGGGGTGTGGGGAGAAATGTGAAGGCGGGGTCAACAACTTAAGCTCAGGAGGAGAAAGAAAGCCTCCGATAGACCCCGGCAGCCTGCAGAGGGGTGTAGGAAAATTGTGTGTGCCCCAAATCCAGTTTCAAAGTGCCCGAGCGTGTGTCTGGTCCTTTAGTGCGGCAACTACGTTGAGCTCGGGAGGATTTCCAGGGAGCTGGAGGCCGCCGTGGGTCTCTGGAAGTCCACTGCTGCCATGAATTGGCGGAGGTCTAGGGTCAGCACGCTGGCTGCTCGGTTGTCAGGCCTCGGGTTCTAGGGAAGAGTCAGGCAGCGGAGGGATGGAACGGTGGGGACCCGAAGTGTGAACTCGGGATGAGAAAGTCGGAGAGAGTCTGCAGAAAGGAGATGCACTCGGAAGAGACGACCGGGAGTGGAGCATGTGGGGACGCTAAAGTAGCTCCAGGAAGGGGGGGGGGGGTAAGACAGGCTAGCAGCTGGTAGGACAAAGGGCTGCAGTAGCCAAGCGGCAGCCCGGGCCCGTGAGCGCGGTGGGCTGCAGAGCTAGCGGGGCCAGGAGGCGAGTCCCAGCGCTTTTGATCCTCGGCGTTGGGTGACATCAGTACAAAGGCGGCTCATCGTATTACCGCGCGGCCTGGCGGCTTCCCGGGATCCAGCCGCTTAATTAGAGGCGAGCGCGCCGGGCTGGTGGGGCGGGGACCCGGGCGGCGCGCTGTGACCCAGCGCTGGGCCTCGGCCAGGGGCGCAGCGGTGCGCGATCTCCACCCCCCCCCCCCCCCCCGTGAGCCCTTCCCTCACCTTCCCGATTAGCTGTCCCACTGCAAAGTTCCCAGCGACAACTCAAAGTCATCAGCTCCAGGTTTTGGTTTCGGAGTCAGGGGAATGGGGTGTGGGTGGGAGACTGGAAGACTGCACCCTAGAGTGAGATGAAGGCTAAATGCTGCCCGGGTCCTGTTCCACCCACCGCTTATCCGTAGCTGGATGTTCGCGGCTCTCCACCCGCCTGTCTTCCTGGCCCCAGAAGCTCTGTGTAGGCGATGCTGAGGGACCGAATGCGCCAGGTCTCTAGTCCCCGGCATACCAGCCTTGCAATTTGGGACCTCTAGATAAGTCTCTCTGAGCCTCAGTTTTCCATGGATAAGGATTTATACAAAGGTCCCCATCCTTTGGGTGGGATTCTGGAGCCACCTGAAAGTCAGGTAAAAGCCAATGAACAAAAGCCCAAATTACTGGAATCCATAGGGGCTGAACTTCTGCTTCCTCGGGTCATGCCCTGTTCAGAGCCCCACAGCTATATATATATATATATATATATATATATATACATATATATATATATATATATAACACATATATATGTATATATACACATATACATATATGTGTGTATATATATATAAAATTTTGATAGCCCCCACATTCTCCAAAGAGCCCCACAGAATGAAGAGATTTAAAAAGAGTAGGCGGGAGGGAAGTGTATGCTCTCTGGTGTCTGACTAGTCTGATTCCAAAACAGAAGCAGCCCCTCGGCTTCCTGATTGAAAGGACCTTTCCCCAGTCATTAAAATTTTTCATTTATCTATTTATTGTTTGGGATTGAATGCACACAAGGAGGAGGGGGAGGTCAGGACAACTTGCAGGAGTAGGTTCTCTCTTTCATCATGTGAGTCCCGGGATCAAACTCGGGTCACCAGGCTTGAAGGCAACCCTCTTACCAGCTAAGCCATCACTCTGCCTCCTTCACAGATAAGTGCATATGTGATGTCCCCTTATGTTCCATGTCAAGAATGGGGGAGGGGAGAAAAATATTCCTCTGAGGAGTAAATATATATGTATCTCATCACTCATTCTTTAGAACTTTTGTTAAGCATATTCGAGGTACCAGGGACAGTGTTAAGGGCCTAAATCATACTCCAGATAATCAGGTCCTTGCCTTCCTCCATGCAGTTCTGATCCTGGTAGAGGGAACAGATAATAAGGTCCCATAGACAGAGCTCTGTCACTACATGTGCTGTGTTCACCTGGGAGCGGAGTATATGCGTCAGAGTAGTGTGCAAAAGTGTTCAAGTCTGCCAAGCAGTGAAGCAAGCAGCCTCCATGCTGACCTTCGGAGTTGCAGGCATCCACTGTCTGGCTTCTCGGCATTGAGGGTTCAAGGCAGCGGTTGAGGCAGGACAGAGCCTCTAGCCTTCACTGAACTCTTTGTCTGCGGCACCAAAAGACCTGAGATCAAAGAAGTCAGCCCCGGCAGAACGGAAAAGGGGATGGGAACCAGAGACGTAGCTTAGAAAACTTCAACCTGAACTTTTCTGGGGTCCTTTTGGGGGAAGCCCCAGCAAGTGGGCTGGGAGTCCCTCTCTGAGCCCCAAGCCTCAGCAGTGGTGACAGGTGATCAGCCACGCCTCCGGATGTGGGTTTAATTTCAGACAGCCGATCTTTAGGTGACTGGAGAAAGTGGAGCCCAGCCTTCCAGAGGTGTTTTCTCTCTGTGTGTGGAGGTATTTGGGTTGTGTGGTGTGGAGATGGGGGTGGGGTGGGGGTATGTCTGGGTTCAAGCTTCCTGGAGCTCGGGAAGCTTGTCTTAAGGTCGACTACCTTGAGTCTATATGAGCTGTGTAGACAAGAAAATCAAAGTTGGAGTCACTTCCTAGGCAAATTTTTGGGGTTTATAGGGATCAAGGGGAGACTTAAAGAAAGTTTTAGGCCTCAACTTTCTAATGGAGGCTTCTAGAAGTAACCCCATCTCCCGCTTTCTCTTGTGGTCACAGAACCAAGAGAGTAGTGGACTGTAGGCATTATGCTCCTGACCCCGCCCCCATCATTGTAATTTCCTTCTTCCACGGGACTTTCTGGATTTGCCCTTTCCAGGGCCCCAAAAATCCGGTAGGAAACAATACATTCCAATGGAGGAGGCAGGGCTGCAGCCAGAAGGCACCTTGGACTTCAGCTTTGGATCCCCCCTGACTCGGGGGTCAATACCTTTTTTCTCATCGTCTTCCTGCTGTTCGAAAATGAACAAGAGTTAGAATGCCCGCTCTTTAGTCAGAGATGGGGTCGGAGTGAATTACTGCAGAATCCCTGCATTTCGTGCCTTTATTAGTGGGGCTCCAAGAGGACCCTAAGAAAAGAGGCTCTGAAGCTTTATTTTAAAAATCGGAGACTCTCAGTGTGGTCCATTTAGGACATTCCTTCCATAAACAGTTGGGGCTCCACTGTGTGCCCCTAGCCAGGCTGCAAATGACCCCCCCCCCCCATTTTCCTCTCTGCTGTTTGATGGGTTCAGATCCCGAAGTCCAGCCCTTGGGGGGGGGGCGGGGGGAGGAAGGGAAAGAAGGAAGCCTTACAACAGCAGTGACTTCCCAACCAGCCATAACCTCGGTTTCCCCATCTGATCAGCGCTGTGGAGAGATGCTCAGGACGAGAGAAAAGAGCGGGCGGGTGAAAGGAAAGCTCCCCGGAGCCTGGCGGGGAGTCCCGAGCTGGAGAGAGGCCCCGGCTCCTCCTCCCCTCTGTCCGGGCCCGCTCCCTCCTCAATGGCCACTTTAGAAATACAAACAACTTTAGAAATAAAGTAACCAAACTCCCAAGGGGCTTTGAAGCGGCGAATGCCTGGTGGCGCTTTGCTGTGGTGTGGGCCAGGCCCGGGCCTAATCTCGCTTTCATTTCCACCGGTGGCTGCGGGGGAAGAGCTCCCGGCCTCCCGGCCCCTCAGGAGGCTGATTAGGCCACAAAGAGCCCCCATTATCCGCAGAAGAAAACGGGGAGGGGGTCGACGAGGAGGAGACAAGGGGGGAGCAGCCACTGAGCCAGGCTGTTGACTTAGTGGATGAAGTCAAGAGCTGCACACACGCAGGGCCCCGAGGGGCGGGGGCAGGCCATAAAACCCCAACAAAACGGTGCAGCCACCACCCCCCCATACACACAACCCCACAGAGATCGCTCTGCTGAGCTGCTTCAGGCCATTAAGGGCCTAGGACAGGAAACCCCACCAGTCTAGGTTTGCTGGGTGAGGGGTGGTGGTGATGTGCCCCCTCCCTTCTGGGACGACCTTTTTTTTTGGGGGGGGGAGTCCAGGGAGCGAATGTATCCAGAAGTCACCTGAGCAGTAGCTTCGGAGCTGTTAGAGGCTACCACTCAGCTACTGAAGAGGGGGTGGTTGAAACTGAACCCCAGGAGGATCCAAGGAGAAAGAAGAAGATTCTGAAAGATTCTGATAACTCAGTGAGATTTTTCTTCCTTCCCTCCTCCCTTCTTCCTTCCTTTCTTTTTTTTCTTAGACAGGGTTTCTCTATGTAGCCCTGACTGATCTGAAACTAGCTCTGTAGATTATGCTGTCTAAAATTTAGAGATCCACCTACCTCTGCTTCCCAAGTGCTGGGATTAAATCCAAGTACTCTTGGCAAATGGCAGGTGGGCATAGGTCTCTGCTGGGAAGAGGGAAAGGTGACCCCATACAAACCCAGAGCAAACTGCAGCTAGGTAAATATTATCTGAGCATCCTTCCTTCAAGAACTCCTTTAAGAAGCAGAGGCTCTCTTTATGACCTTGGCATGCTGTGACTCAGCCAAAGGTGAGTGGGGCGGAGGCACAGATGACTACATCCTTCCTGTCTACAAACCTGAGCCAGGAAACGTGATAGACTCTGGGAAGCTGCCCATCTTCAGAGGACCAAAGAAAAAGGAGCCAGCTCTTAAGTCCAATGAATGCTGTTAGATTAATACATTGGTAGTTCTGTCCCTTTGCAGGTAGAAGCTGGGCATCTGGGTGGAGAAGGTGAGGCCAAACATTGGGGACCAAAAATGGTAGAAATCCCTCCAGATAAGTATGAAGGAGGCAGGGAAAACTGGATGAAAGGACTCTCCCTTCTTCCTGACTCTCATTCACTAGTCTTTTTCCCTACCCAGGGCCCCCTTGAGACAGATATATGTGACCTCTGCATGGCTGGGCCAGGATGTTCAGGCATGAGGCTCTTGAACCATTCATCCCATTACAAAAGACGAAGCTTGTCATGGTGGACCATGCTGGGGAGTTGCTCCCCCAGAGACCTGGTTGTAGGTTCCTAGGACTTATTCCAAGGGCAGTGGGGAGCCATGGAGGGATTTCAGCTGCAGAATGATAGACTGAGCAGAGAATGGTGTGGGAGGTGTGGAGGTTGGTGTTGTGACCCAGAAGCTGGGAGTAAGGCAAATGGGGGCAGAGAGCAGAGGACACGTGGACATGGGGGAGGGGGGACATCTTTGCTGCTGTTGGAGGGAGGGGGCAGTTCAGTCTCTGAGTCCTCTCTGAACTGGAGACTCCAGGTTGTGGAGCCAGCAGCTGCCATCTAGGGATTTCTCTTCAGGCTGGAAGGGCACAGACTTGGACCGGGCCCTTGAGCTCATCATCTCACAGTGCAAGTTCGGAAAAGATGGCAGGAGGAAGCAGAGGAGGGGCAGGCCGCAGAGCTTATGGGTAGAGAAGTGAGATCACCAAGCAGTGGTGACACCAGCCCCTTTATCATCTCTGCACATTCTTTTTGTTGAGTGCGGCATGTGCTTGAATACTCCATTAAGGGGGAAACTGAGGCAGAAAGGTATTTGGTAAAGAGGAGCGCTCTCTTCTGATTCTGCTACACCCTAATGCCCTTAGTTCTTAGTGGCCTGGAGGGGATCGAGTTCTGCCTTTCTGTTTCTTTGGACTGGATAACTGAGGCCCACCACCCTCCCCTGTCTCTCATGAGCCCTGGACCTTCTTCAGTCCCAGGGCAGACTATGGCTCCAACAGGCATCCCTATTACCACTTGGGATGTCAGCATCCCCAAGTATCTTATGTGAGTTAAGACTAGACGGAGGTCCCAAACATGGCCTCTGGAAGGTCTGTTTTGTCAGTAAAATTCCAATAAATATCAGGGAAATGAGGCTCAGAGGACAGGTGGCCTCAGCCTGGCAGGAGATGGCGGTGTGCGGACACACACACACACACACACACACACACACACACACACACACACATGACACAGAGTGAGCCTCTTCCGAGTTGAGTCTGGTCCTTGGGTCTCTTTTCTGAACTATGGCAAGCCTCAGTCTAGTGGTTTTTAAGTTGTGTTGCCCAGACGGTATTCACTGGAGGAGAGTATTTACATGACAGACTTGACTTGCAGGTCTGATGGAGGGTGTTCCAGTGAGGCTGGGCTTTGTCCCAGGGAGGACAGACCTGGCTGCTCTCCCTCTGGAGGGGGTGGAGGGGAAGCTCTGTTTCTCTTGGAATCAGAGCCTGAGGCTGTGGTTATTGGTCCTCAGAGATAAGGTGATGATGCTTATCTGGTGACAATCCCCCTCCCTTTCTAGTCTCCTGATTAGGGAACTTTCTCTCCTGGCTGAGAGTCTTAGGCAGGGCTGTTTTATAGACAGTGGTGTCTGCCTCCCAAATTTACCCAGCTTGCTTTGTGATCAGGGCAAGAAGTCATCTGTGCTTTACTGGTGGTGGTGGTGGGGAGGGAGTGGGTGCTGGCAATGTGACACATCTGAATGGTTCTCAAGGGAGGTGCTAGATGGAGGATGTGTCAGAATGTGAAGAATGGAGGTTCTCCAGATGTGTAGCAGGTCATTTGATGGCCACCAAGGATGAGAGTTACTGGCCAGGTAGTATAAAATAGATAAAGAAAAAGAGGCCCAGAGAGGGAAAGGGACCTGGTAAGTGTCACAAAGCACCTGAACGGAGCTGCTCTCTCCAGACCATTAAGCTCAGTCCTTCAGTGGAGTATTCTTCCAAAATTGCTGAGTTCCTTGTCTGTCACTCGTCAGTTGGCTTTGTTGAGGATCTGCTCTGTCAGGGCAACACCCTCTCTGTTCTGCTGTTCCCAGCTCTTGCTTGGTCCAGGGGATGGCATCTTAGGCAATATGTCTCCATCTCAAGCCTGGGCTCTCCCTGAGCTGTGGCCTCTATTCCCTCTGCCCTCTGTCTTGACTTTCCCACCCAGCCAGTGAGGATAAAAGTCACACAGACAGGAAGGGAGCTGAAGTGGTAGAAGGGCCTAGTTAAAATGAGGGGAAGGTCTGGAGGGTGGTCTGTGTAGGATGAGCAGACACGGGCTGACTAGGTGAGGGTTTCCCAAGCAAGGTGTGCACTGTCCACCAGGGGCTTTAGCATGAAGATGAGTAGAATTACCCCTCCTATGCATTTAAAGATTCACTGCAGAAGTGATATATATTTGTGCATTTTTATCTTTACTTTGTTATTATTGCTACTATTTTATTTATTTATTTATTCATTTAACTATCTATCTATCTATCTATCTATCTATCTATCTATCTATTTATTTATTTATTTTTGTTTTTGGACACTTGCATTACAGCTCTGGCTGTCCTGGAACTCACTTTGTAAGCCAGGTTGGCCTCAAACTCACAGAGATTCACCTGCCTCAGCCTCCCCAGGGCTGAGATTAAAGATACGTGTTATCACCACCCTACTGAAAAATCTAATAACTTACTCTTTCTCTTTCTTTCCTTCTCTCTCTCTCTCTTTGAGACAGGGTCTCATGTATCCCAAGTTAGCTGCAAATTTGCTATATAGTCAAGGATGGCCTTAAATCTCTGATCTTCCTGCCTCCATCTGAGGTTACTGGATCTCACCACACTGTTCATGCAGTATGGGTGATTGAGCCCAGAGCCTCATGCTTGCTAGGGGAGTACTTTACATTCCCAGCCCCTGTGAAATCTCAAATTATACAAAGTATTAACTGGGACTGGAGAGATGGCCGGTGGCTAATAGCACTTGCTGGTATTGCAGAGGACCCCAGTTCAGAACCCACAAAGTGGCTCACAACCATCTGGAACTCCAATTCCAGGCTACCTGACACTGTCCTCTGACCTCAGCAGACACCAAGCACACATGTGGCACACATGCATGAGGCAAACACTTATGCACATAAAGTAAAAGAAACTCATTTGAGAAATGTTTTAAAGTATAGAAATTCATGTTTAAGGATTTACCTTCACATCCTTGAGTAATTTTTGAGGGTTGAGGCAGAACCAGCTGGTGTCTCTCTGTGTGGCTGTGGTTATGTTGTATCTGAGTGTCCCTGGAGCTAGGTGAGGGTGTAAAGTAGACCATGTCAACTCACTCTGTAACTATAAGGTGTGGAGGGGGTGTCTATGACCATGAACCCCAGGTTGCATTTCTATGTGTGCTTGCTGTTCCCCTGGGGAGAATCGTTGGGGTTTCTTTGTTCTCTTCCCCTGGGGTGCTTGTGAGATTCAAGCGGTACCCTTAGCTCTGCCAGAGCTCAGTGTCCCTAACAGGTTAAACACCCAAGTCAGAAAATCTGCAGGTGTTTGTCCTCCCAAAGCACCCCCCCACACACACACACACACACGTAAATGCCTCCCCTCCCTTTCCCCCCCTACACCTGCCTCAGCTTCCGGCCTCTTTGGCTTCAAAGCAGCAGGCTGGGGTTTACCTGCCAACCTTTGAGAAAAGCAGCCAGGCCTGAAAGGGGAAGTGGTATTTTAGGGGCTTAATTAGAAGCAGGACAAGAATGGAGACTGGTGCTCTGGTCAGGCCACAAGAGATCATTGGGATTAACACCCAGGTAAACCTATCAAGGCCTCAAGGCTTGCTGGCCTCTTGGCAGCAGGCAGCAGGGGAATCTTGGGCAGCAGAAAGCCTGGGCCAACGGAGCTGTCACCCCAGAAACCATACTGGGGGGGGGTTAGGGGTCACAGTGGAGTGTGTTGAGAGAACACCCCCCATCCCCCACCCCAGCCATTCCCCCCTCCACTCCTTTCCCTTGAGAAGGTGGAGTTAAGAGCTATCATTTTATTACAGCTAGAGATGTGGAGAAGCCGTGCTGTGGGTGGGTCAGGGCTGAGAACATAGGTTTGGAAGGTCTAGACCCCACTTCAGGCTTAGTCACTGGGGAAACTGGCAATGAGCTAGTCCAGGAACTAGGAGAGACTTTCAGAAGGCAGAGATGGGGCTGGGCAGTGGAAAGCAGGGGATGGGGGATACAGGACTGGGAGATGCTTGTGGGGGCAGAAACAGTTTGACCTAAGACCTGAAAGGCAAGAGAGAGGCAGATATGTGCTGAGGACACCAAGTAAGCAAGGTGACAGGTCTGTAATCCCAGGCCCAGCACTGTTGAGGCTGAGGCTGGAGCGTCACAAGTTGGGGACCAGTCCTGACCCTGACTTAAGAAAACAGAACAAAGAAAGAAACTCCATAACTTTACAGGAGTGAATTCTCCAGGCTCATCAGGTAACACTTGGAGGTAGGAATTATCACAAAGCCCATTCATTTATAGATACAAAAACTGAGACACATTGGTCACACTGGGTCAGGGCCATCTCAATGGGCATCCATACTCAATAGGACTATCTTTAACTAACATGGACAATGCTGAGTAAACCATTCAAAAGGCTTAGAGAGATTCCACATTCGTTCACCTGGTGTTACACAGTCAGGAAGAGGCAGAGCCAGTAACAAATATAGGTCTTTCTGTTCTGACACTAGCCTTTCCCCAGGTGTGCAACTTTGGAAAATTCTTCACAAGTCCACAGGGTCCTGTGTCCTTGGAGAGTGTCTCCTCCTGGGAAGGGGTTTACCCTTCAGGGAAGATTCATAGAGAGTAATAGCTGGCTTCTTTTTCTGATGGAATTCCAGCTGGCAGTGTTGCCAACTTGCTGTCTGTGATCCTAAATCAAGAAACTTCAATGGCCTGGGAGTGTGTCGGATGGGTAGACAGAGCAAAATCTGTTAAAGTCCTTTTTTTTCCCCCTTTTGTTTGGATTTTGTTATTCTTGTCTCTGTCCTCTGTACACTTGGGTTGTATTGGGTCGCATCATGGGGATCAGGCAGATAGTAGCATGGTAGGCGTCTCTGGTCGTTGATGTGTGTATGTGTGAAATAGCCTAGGATGTGTGGCAGCTGAGTGCTGTGTATATATAGGTGTATGGCTGCCATTGCCATGTGTAGGGGGTGTATCCATTGTGTAGCTATAGAACAAAAGGTGTGTGCTCATGTGACTTTGTGGAGCCCACTCTGTTGGGTGTAGATTTGCATTCGGCCTAACTCATAGATAGGAAACTGGATGGAGGGGCCAACTCAGTTTTGTCAAGGCATCTAGCTGTGAGTGCCTGAGTAGGGGGCAAGAAACCAAGGTTGGCCCCTCTTTCCTGCTCCCCAGGGAATATTTGAGTGACAACAAGAAGTTTAAAGGGGATCACATGCATGCCCCCTCCTCTTCCTGGCCTCTTCTGCCTATTCCTGGGCCCCCAGCCCAGCCCCGTCACACGAGAGCCTTTCTTTCTGGGGATTGCAAACGCGCCAAAGATTAACGCCTGCAGCTGGCTGCAGCCCTAAACAATGGCAAGACCTAGGAAGTGAAGGAATCGCCAGGGGAGTGCAGAGCCCTGTCCAGTGAGGCGGGTGGGTCACGGTCTGCCCACTTGACTCCTAGTGACCCCGACGGCCTGCCCTTCCCCCAGCTCCAGCTCCAAGCTCCAGGCTGGAAGCATAAACAGTCTTCGTAGAAATTCTCACTCAAAAGACCAGACCGCTTTGCACAAGTAAAGCCTTCTACTAGAGACTGGGGGGGAGGGGGGGGAGGCAGACAGAGAAGAAAAGAGAGAAGTACCCCTCCAGCCAGGAAATAATCAAGTATTGGGGAGGGGCCTGGTGTCAGAATCCCAGCTGGGGGCTTTGACCCACCCTGTACTACAAAGACCAGATAAGCTGACAATCACCAGCACTTGTCAGACTGAGGTAGGAGAATGGTCAGCTTGACCTACTAGTAAGATCCTAGAGGCTTGGGGGAGGGTAGGTAGGGAGAGGTAAAACCAACCCAAGCAGATACATTGCCTTTCTCCCCCCTCCCCCCTTATCTCCAGCCCCTCCCTCCAGAGACAGCTGAAATAGCTGTTCCTTGGCTACTTGAAAACTTCACCCTGGGCTACTAGAGAGAGAGAAGGAACCCAAAATGGCAAAGGCCAGGTGGCCATCTGTACTGATTTTAGAGGTAGTGAGAGTTAGAGCTGGGACATATAGCTTGGTGCCCCAACTACCTGAGTTGGGACAGAGCATACGATGAGCTGAGCTTGCTGGTTTGTGGCTGGAAGGATTTTCTGGGTGCACACCTTACAGCCTTCTATCTCAGAGCCCTGAGAAGAGGTTTCAGTGATGCCATTTCGCAGATGACAAAATATAGCAGGCCACGAACAGTCAGTCACTCAGCCCAGACCACAAGGCCAGAGACAAAGGACAGAAGAGCCATTTGATCCTAGACCATCTGGCTCTGGGTTCAAGACTGATACCTCTCTGGGCATGGTTGGTGCAGGCCTTTAATATCAGCCAGTTCTGGGGAGGTAGAAACTTGTGATTTCAAGGCCTGGTCTACAGAGTGAGTTCCAGGACAGCCAGGGCTGCATAGAGAAAGTGTCTGAAAAATCAAAACCAAAAATATTGATATCATCCTCTTTAGGGGGTGGGGGTCAGAAAGAGTCCACCAAAGGGAGAACTGACCTTGCTTAGCCTGCCTGGCTGGTGTCTATCGCTGTGGAGATTCTTAGCTCCCAAATCCAGAGCCACTGTTTCTTGAATTTGGGCATTATTGATAAATTTAGTTCTGTTCTTTCTCAGGGACTGCTCACAGGCCTGCAAATACCTTTCTAGTCCTTCCCATAGCACACCAAAAAAGAAATAAAGACACTGGAAAACAATACGTGCACACACACACCAGTAGCCAGATGTGGGTCTCCTTGGATCAGAAACAAGGGCTGTGGCAGGTCCCAGTCCATAACTGCGGAGCTTAGAAATGCAGGTGGCGAGTCCCCTCCGCAGATGAAGCCACTTAATTACCTCGCAATCAATATGCAAACAAGTGCCAAACTGGGTTTGAATCAAAATTTCTCATTGGGGACTCAGTGGGCGAGGAGAGTCAGGCAGAAGGGGGCCCACCCGGGGTGGACTGCAAAGGAGGGGGGCCTGCCTGATAGAGAAAGGGGGTATCATTAAGACCCAGGCACCCCAGGACCACTCAGAGCACCCCCCCCCAGTCTGGCGTGGGGACCTGCTTCCCATTGAGAGGAGCTGGAATCTGCGCCTTCAAGCTGCATTCTTCAGGAGAGTTCTGAGGCCTGTCAGCTGAAGTCTGGCGGCCTCTGCTAATTCATTTGACTCGGAAATCTCGACTTGACCAGGTTCCCCCTCCCCTCTTTAAAACAAACTCATTAAACTTGTCAGCACTCATTAGGCCTGTAAAACACTGAACTGGAGCCACTGGGGGACCTGGGAGAGGGTATGTGTTCGCTGTGTGTGAGCATCTGGGAGCGTGCACTCCAGAGCTGAGCCAGGCCCTGGGAGACTCAGCTCAGGCTTGGCCACAGGACCAGAAGTCACAATGGTTTGTTTCCTTTATGGGTTATCACAGATAGAACCGTGCTGGGAGTGAGGTCCCTAGGAGCGCCATAGTCTGAACTTCAATTGGAGTTTGCATTTGACTGTCTGGTCTATCCCAGAGGGACTTAGCTCACTGAGCAAGGACTCTGCCACAAAACACCATTCCTAACCTGAGCCTGCTGCAATTTAGGGGCTGGCCTTAGTAGTAGCTGCTGTGATTTCCAGAAGTTGTTTCCCAAGGGTTTTAGTTTGAAAGTCAGCTTCCTGCTGTGAGCTAAACTTTGCAGGACACCCTTATTCTTTGAGCCTCGGTTTCCCCAAAGTAAAAGTTCCATGAAGAAGCAGGGCTGTGGTGAAGAGTGGGTTGGCACAGGAGCACAACCAGTGAGGTCTATGGTCCCACAGGGACATTAGGAAGGAAATTTCTTCTTTGTCCATTACCTACCCATCTGCTACCTGCTCCCCACCCTCAACCCTTGCCGTAGAGCGTGGAATCCCAGAGGCATGAGGCATGTCTTGATCCCAGTCCTTTGGTGAGCAGCATATGTATTTGGAAGGGGGTCCCTAATCTGAAGTTGGGAAAGTGAAGGCTTCCAGAAGATAGTCTGAACCCAAGGATGGAGGGACACCATGGTGGGGGGGGGGGCAGGGTGTCTTAGGATGAGAAAGCACATTTAGCAAGGGCAAGGAGAAGCTGTGTTACATGGTTGGGAGTATAATTTAGTCACAGAGCTCTTGCCTAGATATAGGGGATGATTCTCAGCATGGGGAGGGGGCATAGAAAAAGAAGACTTTAAATGAGAGCTAATTACTGTGTATCACCACCACCCTCCCCAACCCCCTCACCTATGCCTGCTTTGAACACTGCCTGTTGCAGGGGAACTGGAACCACCAAGGTCTACATCTGCTGCTAAAGCTAGGGTCTCCTCCTAGGCCCCAGTCTGCAGAGTCCAGAGAGGCCTCCCTGCCTCCCTGGGTCTGCTCTTGGCCAGAGAAACAGCATCCAGCCAATGAATAGCCGTTTTGTCTGGGTCCCCTTTTAGGATCTGTGATGTGTTCTTTTTCCCTTTAAAGTGGGGTATCTGCAGTCTCCAGTTCTTTCTCTCTCCCTTTTCCCCTTCCCCCTCTTATTGAGAATATGAGAGAGAGAGAGAGAGAGAAAGAGAGAGAGAGAGAGAGAGAGAGAGAGAGAAACCAGCCTTCTGCTATTCTCCCCTCTCCTTGAAAATGAGAACATCAGCCATTGAAGTGGATTGATGAACTCTTCCAAAAAGTTTATTAAGGGAGGTTAGACAAAAGCCCCCGGGCCTGCAGGCAACTGAGCAGTCAGTATATATACTGGGCCCTTTTGTCCCCTCAGGGCGGACGCTTGAATACCTCTCAATGGCCCTCTTCAGAATGACAAGATGAAGCCAGACAACGGCTTGTTAAAAGGAACTGCTAGCCGTTTCTTTCTGGCCGGGGCAAAGCTGCGTCCCCCACTTCGCTCCTGCATTAATGTACATCTGCACCCGCAGGAATAATCGGTTGGAATTCTGTTGGTTTTGTGTGGGTTTTTCTTTTCTCTTAAATACACCCTCCTCCTCCTCTGCCCTGCCCCCACTTGCCCCTCCCCTAGCCATCTTCTCTCTCCCCACAGCTGTCCTGGAGGCATATGTTACCCAGCTCTGCTGTCTGTGTCCTGGGAGTGCCCCTAGATGGGTATTTCTGGGAAGGAAGGAAAGAACAGGGTTCTGAAGCCTCTATTTCTTTAGTCCACCATCATGGATGCTCCTGTGCCCCAGGAAATGGGGTGGTGGGAACTTGGCTACATCACCAGGTGGGGATCCTCTGTTCCATTAGGGAGTCTCTGTCCCATTTATGGATGTAAATCCAGGCAGGTGAGTGGAAGTCTGGGATATTTCCCAGACCTGGCCAACTCACTGTGCTCAAGAGTCCCTAGGTATGAAGAGATTCCCTTTTGGCAAGCTGGTGAGAGCAGGGAAGCTGTTCTAAGGGGCAGGGACAGCTGACCCTAGAAAGTAGGGTGGGCAAGGCTATGGGACATCCATAGGAGGAGAGCCATGGGTGTTAACAGGGGTGAGCACCAGACAGAGAAGCCTATCAAGGGTCAGATCTGTCCTCTTCAGCTGAACTGGGCAGGCTGTGTGTGTGTGTGTGTGTGTGTGTGTGTGTGTGTGTGTGTGTGTGTAGACTTAGAACCACTGCACTAATGATTTTCGTTTCACTGTCTACATTGGGTTCTGTCTGGATCCCCTAGCTCCAGGATCAGGACACTGTGATAGACAGGTGCCCAGTGAATGCTCCTTGCACCTAGAACCTTCCTGAGATCCAGAGGAGCAGCTGCTGCTTCCGGGGGCTGAAGCTCTTCCCTCCCAATCTCAGAGGCAATTGCCTGCCCCTTCTGAGGAGTCTTTTCCTGGCAATGCCAGAGGAATCGACTGTTCTTTCCTTGAAAATAGGGAGAGCATGAAGGAGATAAAGGAGCTGGGGCCAACAGCCCGAGTGGGGAGCCCTCTGCCTCCTAATGGTCCTCTCTGATAGGAAATGGCTCTCTCAGCTCCCCCTTATTTCTGCAATGGACCCCCATGTGTGGGCCAGAAGGCTCAAGTGGATCAGTTCATTCTACTGGCAGGATGACCTCAGCCTCACCCCACCGCTGGTGTAGACCAACACAGGTTCAAATTCTGCCCTTGCTGCTTGCCAACCAAGTCACTGTGACTGAAGTCTTTATGGCCAGCAGAAATTAAAAAAGAAAAGTTCAGGTTGTGACAATTGTTTAGGCATCCAAGCCAGCCTTGTCTTTGCTCCTGCCCAACCCCCTTCATGTCTTCCTGCTTAAGAGCAGAATTGGAAGAAAGGAAATCCAGATCCAGATTCGTGTATTCGTGTGTGTGTGTGTGTGTGTGTGTGTGTGTGTGTGTGTGTGTGTGTGTGTGTGTGTGTACACCAGGTGGAGAAAGGTGATAGTAAAAGCCATTGTAATTTAAGAAATTTGCCATTCACCCCTGTCCACCCACCCCAATGAAAGATAATGATTTCACGGATGATTCAAGCCAAACTTCTCTAGAGCAAAGGCTCTGACCCGTGACCCTTGTAACCTGTATTTAGCACCTTCAAAAGCTCTTTCTAGCCCCAGAGAGCTGCCCTGAGCCAGAGCTAGGGAACAGGGCCATCAGCAAGGCAGGTCCAGAGCTCAGGAATCCTGAGTGAAAAGCCAGATGGACCTGGGAGGAGCCTGTGAGTGACTGGCCACAGGGAACTTGGAGGAATGGGGGCGGGTGAAGGCATAGGTTCCTAGAGGGCAATCAGAGAGCAGAGAAGCTGCCCCTGGGGAAGACATCTCTTCTCTCTGAACATGCTGGCTAACCTGCAAAATAGAATGGCATTGCCTTCCTTGTGAGGTTTTGCTGGGATGCTTCAGTGCCATGGGAGATAGCAGCTCCCATATTCCGAGCCAGTAGTGAGGACTTGTCTGTGTAGGAGGGAAACTATGAAAATGTCAGTGTCCAGGCAGGACAGCGGATGGGGCAGATACAGTGATGAGCGTGTAGTTATTAACTCAAGGCTGTGAGCTCATGACATGTCTTGGCCCATCACAAGCAATGCCAGATGCGTTCAAAAGCCAAAAACAGTGTGGACTCATATCTGTACCCAGGGACCCCTGTTGCGATAGATAGACAGGCAAATGTGTTCCTTCCCATTCTGTGTAAGATGTCTCATGTGGGTTTCTCTGTATCTCTGTCTCTGTCTTTTTTTTCTTCCTTTCTTTCTCTCTCTGTCTACCTGGCATTTTGAGGCGTGGTCTCATTCTGTAGTCCATCCAGACTAGCTGGGAATTTAAGCCAGGCTGGCACAGAATTCATGATCTTTCTAGCTCAGCCTCCCAAGTGCTGGGATGACAGATAGGGCTACCATCTGGCTTCCTTTTGTCTTGATTTTCTTAAATTGCATTTTCTGCGCATCTCTGAAGACTTTCAGATCTCTGGGCTGGGGAGATAGTTCTTCTGGTAAGCATAAAGACCTGAGTTCAAACCCCCCAGTGCCCATGTCTGTGTGTGCCTGCAGCCTCAGTGCTGTGAGGGGTATAGTGGAGTCAGGAGGTTCGTTGGGACTTGCAGGCCACTGGTCCAGATTCAGTGAGAGACTCTGTCTCAAGGGAATAGAGTGGAGAGTAATAGAGCAAGATATACAAGGTATCTTCCTGTGGTTTCTCTGTGTGTACACACATGTATACATCAGAGAGAGAGAGAGAGAGAGAGAGAGAGAGAGAGAGAGAGAGAGAGCACTTCTCACCTCCTGCTTCTTGCCTTTGGCCTAGCCATATCTCTTAAATTAGACATCAGTTCATCCTCATCTGCCAGATAGGAAGGTTAAGGCTAAGGTCAGGGGGATGGTCTGTCCTCAATGTCCCTCCAGGTCTCTTTGGAAGCTGGCACTGGGCAGGCTCCTATCTTAGCTCAGCTCTTGCTCTGCCACCTTGGGCAAGACACCATCTCTGTGGGTTCACCGGCTCACAGTGGGAGGAAGCCGCATGCTGAGTTCCTGACCTGGTACACAGTGGGGTCCTTAGAACCAAAGTGCTGGTGTCCAGAAGGCTCTAGAGCCTTCATGGGCTTCCTGGCTGTGTACAAAGCTTGGGCTCCCACAGCCTGGTCAGCCTTTGAAGGTCAGTACAGCCCTTTATTACCACAATTAATCATCCAGAGACAATGGTGCTGTCATGCCCTTAGCCCGGCCTTCCAGGGGCAGGGCAGCATGGAGGGCACCAGAGGGGGGTTGAAGCAGCTGCCCGTTTGTTTAGGGATGGAGAACATCGTACCCTGGCTTGTGCTGTAGCTCCATGTGGGAATTAAAAGAGCATTCCTGGAGGAGGCAGCAGTCAGCCTGGATCTAGAGTGAGATTTGCTTTTTTGGAACACAACTTGCCTTCAGATTGTTCCAGAGTCCTCTGAGGTCTGCTGGGGGGGCTGGGTGACAGCTGCGTGTAGCCAGTGGTTAGGTATGCCACCTTTCTAGCTTGGCTAAGTAAGACAAGGAGCTTTGGTGTCCCCAGGTTCAAGATGAACATTCCACAGTGTATGACTTGAGCCAGGTAGAGTCCTAATCTTCTCTGAGCTTTGGACTCCTCTTCCATAGGTGAAAGGTAACCGGCATTCCAAGGATGTGCTGGGGACACATACCAGTGGCATCTAATTACAAGCCTGGGTGAAGTGTTAGGGTTTGACTTGCCCTTTCTTTGGTTTACCATTCATTCATTTGTTCATCTATTCATTCATTCATCCATTCCGTCTTCATCCATCCATGCATTCCTTCCCTACTTACTCCATTATTGTCCATCGCTCATTCATTATTAGCCATCCACTGTGCATAATACATTCATTACCATTCACTTTCTTACCTTGTGAAACTACAGGTCGGACTTATGCCTGGAATTTGAACAGAACAAATATGATTCTTAACATCTTCAAAAATTTTATTTCTCTCATTGAAAGAACCACTTGCTTATTTTATAGAAAGAAATCAGTCAAAATAAATAGGGAGTTTGCTTGTTCCTGCTTCCCACTTCTAGACTTCAGATGCAGATAATTTGAGAGTCTGATATTTTAGATGTTTCTTTGCGGAGAAGTATGCTTGATTCTGCCTATGTGCCATCTCACTGGGATAGTGCGGTGACAATGCTGGAATCTTACCTGGGATAGTGTGGTGACATATTTTATATTTAATAAAATCATCCTGGATTATCAGAGAGCAGAATCATCTCTCCAGCCTTCTCTCTCTCTCTCTCTTTTTCTTTCTTTTTTTCCTGAAACAGTTTTTTTCTGTCTAACAGCACTGGCTGTCCTGGAACTCACTTTGTAGACCAGGCTAGCCTCGAATTCACAGAGACTCTCCTGCCTCTGCCCCCTTCAGCAAATTCTACTGGTGTGTGCTACCAGGGATTGAGGGTTCATGTTCCATTTAGGGTGCCAAATATTGGACAAATTCTAGTTGGCATTTAATGAAAACTCAGAGCCAGACATTCGGGAAAAGCTGGAATATCAGACAGAGAGAACAGACCACAGTCAGTTCTCACCCAACCAACTTCTCAGGCTGAACAGGGTAAAAGCTATCCTAAAATCCTCTGCCTAGCTGTTTTGCTCCTACAGAATACCTGAATGTCTGCCTACACCTGCCTTAAATATCTTCTCCGTCCAGTTGTTTCACTTCCAGGTTCAACTCTGCATCATAATCCTAGAGTTAGGATTAAAGGTGTGAGCTACTACTGTTTGGTTGTTAGGCCTTAAACTCACAGAAACACAGAGAAAGATCTCTATCTCCCAAGTGATGGGATTAAAAGCGTAGGTCACCCCTTTGTCGTCCGTGTGCTGGGATTAAAGTTGTGAGTTACCATTCTCTGACCCTCATGGTTTGACTGTGGGTGATTCTGTTCTCTGATAATCCAGTCTGACTTTATTAAATATCAAATCTATCACCTCAGGACAGTGTTTGCTAGGAGCTTGGGCATGAGGATCTTTCCCCAACACTGTCAGTGCCAGGCTTCCTCATTTCCATTGGCTGTTGTTGATTTGGGCAGGAGGAGCTGATACCAGGAGTAGATAAGGTGCCTGGTTCCAAGGTTTTCCCTGGTGCCTTTCGGCTCAGTGAGTCAGTGTTCCGTCACCGTTTTACAGAGAGTAAGACCTAGCACCACCAAGCCCTTGTGACTTCTAGTCTTAAAGTAGTGTGTGTGTGTGTGTGTGTGTGTGTGTGTGTGTGTGTGTGTGTGTGTGTGTTTCTCTGCGCACATGACTAAAGGTGCCGGAAGAGGCCAAGGGTTTGGATTGCCCTGGAGCTGAAGTTACAGGGGTTGGTGAGCTGTCCTGGATGGGTGCTGGGATTAAACTCTGGTCCTTTGCAAGAGCAACACACATTCTTTCTTATTTGCTGAGTTTTCTTTCTAGCTCCCCACCTTGTACCTTACAGTTTACGTAGCTTTAAAATAGCCTGGAATTGACCAAGTAGGCTAGACTGGCAGTCAGCAAGCTCTAGGGATCTGCCTGTCTCAGTCTGACCAGCGCTTGGATAGCATTCACTTCGCTATTGCGCCCCCCCCCCCCCAGTAGCTCAGACAAGATGGTACCCGGAACACAAGCATCTTGGTCCTTGGCATTCCTGTAAGAATACAGAGGAGGGATGGGGCTTATAGAGCCTCACCCTTCTAACCCAAGAGAGGGGCTCTTGATCTGAGTACCCCTCTTTCTGCCCTGTGAAAACCTAGGCTCTCTCCTATCCCCGTCCCTGTTAGGCAGTTTTTTGGTTTTGTGTTTGAAGCCCTGGGGATGGAACTCAGGGCTATTCAAGTGTTTGGTATGATATTACTAAACTACAAATCTAGCCCTTAAATTTTTTACATTAATTAATTTATTTAGTTATGTCTGTATGTGTACATCTATGGTGTGTATGGGCACGCGCTTGCCACAAAGTGTGAAAGTGTGTGTGTATGGGGGTATCAGAGGATAACTTGTGGGGATCAGAACCAGGTCTTTTTCCCACTATACGGGTCTTGGAGATCAAACTCAGCTTGGCAGTCTTGGCAGCAAGTGGCAGGTGACTTTACCCACTGAGCCAACTCAGTCTCCCCTCAGCTCTCTATTTTTTTATTTTGAGGTAGGTTCTCACTGTGTTGTTCAGGCTAACCTTGAACTCACTCTGTAGTCCAGGCTGGCTTTAAACCTGTGATCCTCCTGCCTCCGACTTGTAAGTTCTTGGATGACAATCCTTAACCACCAGATCCAGTTATGGTTTAGGTCTGTACTGAAAAGCTCCCAAATCATCAGACCCTTCTAGGTGCTAGATCTGGAATCATTCAGACCCTTTCACTCTTCTGGGAGAGGCTGTGTCTTCAGGAAAGTCATCTGACTGTCCCAAGATAATATAGCCCATTGATGGTGAAGTGAGGACAGATCCAGCGTTTTGAGACCGTGGGGGTTATTATGACATGGGAAAAGTAAACAAAGGCAGGAACAGATGTGGAGGGGTGCATAGGGATGAGGGTGGGGCGACCATGTGGATAACGAAGCTATCACAATGCTCAAACGAGGCTTAGGACTTCACACTTTACAAAATTCCTTCAAGGCTGTCATGTTCATAACCTTCTGTGAAGGAACCTTGGCCCCCTCTTTTACAATCGGAGAAAGTGAGGCA
Organism: Phyllotis vaccarum; assembly: GCA_033318265.1. Lineage (NCBI taxonomy): Eukaryota > Metazoa > Chordata > Mammalia > Rodentia > Cricetidae > Phyllotis > Phyllotis vaccarum. The sequence goes on along the minus strand of JARWLC010000003.1, from coordinate 54,575,277 downwards.
CCAAGGGTAATATCAGTCACTCAGAGCATACAGTAAGTGATGGGGTATCAGGTCTAGGTGGGCAGAGGACTTGGGAAAAACAGTTCTTTCTCCTGTTTTTATGAATGAAAGGAAGGCATTGAGGAATGGAGGCATTCCTGAGTGGGTAGAGAGGCCACCCCTGGACCCCAGTGATTCTGAGCAGGCTGCATTCATAACAGTCTCTTCCAGACTCATGGGTGATCAGAATTGGTCAAAGTAAGGGCGGATGGGTCTGTGCCTGGGACTGGAGAGATGGGATGTGTGTGGGCTCCGCTATGGAAATGATGCCATTTTGGAAGAGCTGTGGCATTTCTCCCTGAGGCAGAACAGTCAGGCCAGCTTCAAAGCAATGGCTTGATTACTTCTAACTGCTCTGCAGCCTGCCCTATGGCTCATCCCTGACATCTTAGTACCCATAGGAAGAGTTAGGAGGGTGGCCCGCTCCAAATCAGCCTGTTCTAAATAGTATTCCAAATAGTAAGACTCTGTTTCAAAACCAGACAACAGCATCAGCAACGAAAATCTAAAATAAACTAGGCACGGTGGCCTGTGTCTGTCACCCCAGAACTTGAGAGGTAGAGTCGGGAGTTCAAGACCAGCCTTGGCTTCATTGAGACCCTGTTATCAAACACTCCAAAATAAATAAATAAACTAAACCCAAACCAAAAGCAGCTAAAAAGAAATTAGTTTAAAAGATAAAATAATTCTGCATCCCAACATGGAAGCCAACACCAAAACAATGTCTGTTCACATGCGTCCCAACATAGCTCATCTTCCTCTGAGGGGAGACATTGAGCTTGCTCTGGTGGGTAGGAACTCAAAGCTCCCAAAGAAGTTGTGGAGGGAGAGGTGGCCCATGCTCTGTTTTCACCCCATAACAGCCAGTGTATGGGTGGACACACTCCTAGGTGCCACAGTTCTCTGTAGGTGAAATGTCACAGGGACCAAGCTGCTGCTGCTGGCTCAGCCTCCATTGTGACTCAAGGCCCAACTGGCCTGTCACCGTGGGAAAGACTTGGAGTAAATGGTCCAGTGAGGCCACCGCAGAGAGCATCTGGCTATTTACCAAGCTGGGCACCTCCCTGGTCCCTGGCAAGGTCCTCCGGGTCCCACCTCTCACCTAGGTAGTATGAGGCAATACTTCACCTAAAGACAGGCTTTGAAAGTCAATTATTTGAAGCAAGGAAGCCAAGGCCTGTTGGGCCTCTCAGAGGGCTTGAAGCAAACAGTTTGTTGGCAGTTATAGAACCTAAGGAAACAGGATTGAATTTCCTCTCATCTCACCAGGGGAAAATCCACACTGCCTGTTGGTGAACTTGGCTGAGAGGCTCAAGCAGTAGGGGCCTTTTACAGTTATTGAGGAAAGGCCTAGAGATGCTATAAACCCTCCCCCAATCCCACCCTCCACTCCCTGCTCTTAGGACTCAGAACTGCCAAGGTACTGGAGCAAAACCACACCCAGCTTTGCTGACTGGTGAGTGGGGGGATATTAAACTCACCTTGTTTCAAGCTATGGCCCATAAAGATGCCCTTTCCCCCAGAAACCATTCATTATTAGAGCTCCAAGGACCACAGATGTAGGGTTTGAGGCCAAACATGCGGATATGTGCCCTATTTAGTATCTACATGGTCTGCTGCAGTGGGTGGGGGAGGGGTAGCAATTTGAGGATTTTTGGAAGGCACTCTAAACACAGACATGGGCTACTACTCACTGTCCCAGCTCCTACCCAGGAACTTGGGCATACTGTCCCCTTCAGCTGGGGACTCTTGTGCCTCTCTGAAACTTCCTCCAGTCCAGTGAGATCCAACGACCCAGGTAAGGCTAGGGATGTAGCTCAGTCCATAAAGTGTTTCCCTAGAGTGCATAGAACCCTGATCTATATTCTCCCACACTGTACCAGAGCATGGTACATAGACCAGTAAACTCAGACCTCAAGGGAGACAGAGAGGTAGAGAGAGCAGAAGTTCAAGGTCAATATCATCCTCAGCTACATAGTGAGTTTGAGGTTAGCCTGGGTTACAGGAGAACCTAATTTACCTTCCCACACCAAAAAATAAAAAAATAAATCAAAAAGAAAAAACTCACATGTGATTTAGGAACACTATGGACAGTCCAGCAACCCCAGGACAACCCAAGCCAACCCCTTCCAGGTGTCACCCTCCTCATCTATAAAACCATGACATTATCATTCATCCCTCAGAGTTGACTAGCAGGTTAGAAGAGATGCCTGGCATCTAATAGTTGCCCATTAAAAGCTTGCTAACCATAATAATGGCTTCCATTTCTGGAGCACCAATCAGGTGCTCATCTCTTTGTATCATTTACATGGGCTCTTCTCTGGAGTAGACCAGCCCCCACTGCCCCCCCCACACACACCAGGAGGAGGGTTGCCTTTGTCCTGCTTTGGGGTGCTGGGGTGTGCCTGCATCTGGAGCAGGCTCTGGGCTGATGCCTGTTAGGACATATCTAGGTAACCTTCAGCAAACAGTGACTCAGCCACTTGGCTACAGATAAGTGTCTTCCCAGGCTAGTCCCAGCTTCCTCAGATTTCTTTCCAACATGTCAGGGCCCAGGAGGATGTGGCAAGCTCTTGTGTCAATTTTCCCAAGAGGCCCATGTAGGGGCTGGGGGCTGAGAGACTGTCCCTTCTCTCTTTAACCTATTTCTTCCGTCCTGGATGCCTTTGGTCCCCCCCCGGGGGGGGGGGGAGCAGAGGTTCCCAGTATGGTGGGACGGGGGAGCAGAGGTTCCCAGTATGGTGGGACGCTTTGCTCCTGGAACTAGGGGGCAGGCCTCTCCTTTTCCCCTTTTTTGTTTCCAAGTCTAGAATGCCCTCACTGGGAGTAAGGTAGCCCTGCTTCCAGGCTCCCAGGGGGAGAGCAGAAGGGAACCACCATGCTTCAGAGCCAGTGATGGGTGACCTTAGAACTTAGTGAAAAGCAGCCACAGAAAGCACTCTGGACTCCTTCATGGTTAAGGGCATGTTGTCATTCACCCTGTTCCTCAGTGACATTCTCTAGGCACATCTGGGGTTCTCTGGGAGCAAATGCAGTGGGGGAGGGATTGATATGGGTCCTTAGTTCCTTCAGTCACCTGCTGTGCGATTTCCCCTGAATTCCATCCCCTCTGTGAGATCAGTGCTCTCACCACGAAGGTAATGAGGCTTGATGTGGAGGAGATTTCAAAGAAGTAGATGGAACACCTCTGGGACAGCAGCTCTGGGTTCAGTCCCGAAGTTCTGACACACAGAAGGTTGCTTGGCCTGTATGGGCTGCTTTCTCTGTAATGTAGTTGAGAGCTCTGAGTCTGTGTGATCATTAAACAGAAAGAGCTATTCTACAAATGCTCAAAAAGCACCTGGGGCATGGGAGCTGCCTCCTGCAAGCCCTCCTGGTCACTGCTGGGATGGCACTGCCACCAGGAGCCTGGGTCTCTCACATGAACGTGATGGCACCTACCTGCAGGGAGGAGGTCTTTCAAGAATTAAATGAGATACTAGATATCAGGAGCTTGGCTGGTAAATAGTCTCAGCCATTGCAAAAGCCAATTATCTCCACGGGTGTGGTCAAGTTTGTCTCTCTCTGCCAAACCCTGTCTTGAGAGCAGGGCAGGAAAATTTGGGAGCCAAAGAGTATGACATATAGAGTAGTGTGGCTTTTGATGACCCTGCTCAGCTACCTGGACCTTCCGGATGCCCAGGCTCTGCATCCCAGCTGTGTTGCACCCTACTCCTTTAGCCCATCGCTGAAGCCTGATCTACTAGAGCAATACCCACCCACCCACCCCATACCACCTCCCACCACCCCAACCCCACCAGGCATCTAATCATCTGTCTGCTCTCCTGTGGTGAAGGAAGTTTTACTAGCCAGGCTTTGGGGACTAGAGGGTGGTGCTGACCAGTGAGGGCCTAGGGTTGTGCAGACAGAAGCCCTGGCCCGTGGGGATACTCTCCACTGGGCTCCTGAACCCATCAGGCCCCACTTAAGAGGATGTCCTTCACGTGGAGGGCCCGTCCAGCTGGAGATGCCTTCAGAAATGGAAATGTGGCCCATTTGTTTGTGATTTACTCCCTGACCCTTAACGGGAACCCGATGGGACCAATAAAGGCTCCCAGCATGCCCAGTGCCCAGCCTCAGGAAGGCTGGAACCCATCCAGTTCTAGAGGCAAAAAGCATCTCAAAGTGGAGTTGACTGCTATGCTCCCACCTCAGGCCTCTCTCACCACTCACCGAGGCTCCCTAAACACTTGAAAGATTTCTCACTGTTCCCCAGATCAGCCTTGGGCCACTAGCATTTCCATGCTGGGAGCAGGGGGCAGAGGATTCAGCTTTGGAGGCATAAAGGGGATGTGGAGCAGAGTGAGAATATTCTGAGCAACAAGGTAGGTAGAGAGGGGATGGGATAGAGAAGAAAATCCACTTTTCAATTTTTCTCAAGAGAAAAGTAAACTTGCAAGAGACAGAATAATTTTCCAGCATGCCGGCCGTAAGTACAATCTCCTTGAGATGTAGCGAGTTATTAACAAGGAGAAAGTGAAGCAATTGTGAAACCTCTTTGCCTTTAGCAGGACTGTACAAAACCGCTTATTCTCAGGGGAATCTAATTAGAGGGTGGGGGCCAAGCTGGGAGGAATAGAGGACAAGGTTTGTCTGGGAGGGCCCAGTGGCTGGTTCAGGAGGAGGACAAATGTGGATGAACATTTTCATTCACAGCACCACAGAGGGTTCGGGGACCTGAATGTGAATCCTGCAACTTGGCTTTGCCAAAATTATAGCATAGAAAATAGTTGGGTTGATTGTTCCTGCTTGCTACCCCACGTCTTGGGAGGTTGGGACAGGAGGGTTGTCAGGAGTTTGAGGCTACACAGTTAGGTACTTTGTGCTTGGATCCTGTTCTGTCGTGAATCCCAGGCTGATTTGAACCTCTCATGCAACAAAAATGAGTTAGAATTCCTGATCCTCCTGTTTTGGTTTGTGTGGTCTTAAGGACTGAACCCAGGACCTCATACCTGCTAGGCAAGCGCTCTATCACACATAGTGAGCTTCAGGCCAGTGTGGGTACAGAGTGAGACCTTGTCTCAAAAAGGAAAGATAAGAAGCATCCCCAGAATTGTAAGGAACCCAGGTCTGGCCGTGCAGGTGAGGCTGTTGCCCTCGGTCCCCACATAGTATCTACCACTATATGTGTCCTTGTCCAGGATGCTTCATGTATTATCACCAAATCAGCCTTAGTTCACAGAGATCTGGTCCTTATCACCTCCCCTCCCCGGCCATTCACAGAAAGCAGAGCAAGGCTCTGGGACAGGGAGAAGGGAGCTGTAAGGAGAGCAGAGGCATTGGCATCAGCTCAGGAGTGTTCCATAGTTTCCATGGTCTGCTAATACCCTCAATTCACAAAGGGCAATGAAGTGACAAGAGGTCTGGGTTCAAGTCCTGCCTCAGCCACTGAAAGCTGTGTGCTCACAGGTAAGTCCCAGCCCCCGGAGACTCTCATCTTTAGAATGAGGTTGGCTGTGGTGCCCATAGGGACATTCATGAGCACACAGCCTGACATCTGATGGGGCAGCTCAGATAACCCGTTCCGGTTTGTCTTCACACAGTAGCCCCTAGTTCTCCATCCCTCTACCTCTACCCTCAGCTACTTCAGCGAGAAGAAATTGTCCCTGTTCACAGTGCACAAGGATTTTGCCCCCTGAGAACCAGCGTGTCTTTGGAATTTGCCACCTCCTGATATCTTAATGCCACTGCCCTACAATGGCCACATTTGGGAGAAATGGCATTATTTCAACAGGATTCAGCCAGCTGAGCTCAGAATAGTCATTGCTACAGATTGCAAGTAACAGATTTATCTGTCTGTCTGTATGTCTACATTATCAAAAACACATAAACCTAAGAATAGCATAGGCAATGAGGCAGACTGCATTTTAACTCCCCCTGAAGTCTGTTTACAAAGCTGGTTGACGCTAGTGAGAGTCCAGGGTCATTAGAGTCCCCAAGTAAAGGAGGCTATTCAGCAGTCCCGAAGACACTGTGTTTGCAGGGGGGCAGGAGTGAATCGAACATCTGGATACAAATAGGGGACTGGATGGATGGTCTGCATGTTAGTTTACAGGGCTTAGGTCCTCGGTCCTCTTGGGACAGTCATCAGGGACCAGGCAGGCGGCTGGTGCCACATAAATCAATCTCTAATGAGATTCTGTGCAAGGAGATGCTAACAGACTGGCCAGCAATCATGTTGGATTAAATAGCAAACTGCTGTGGGCATCTGTTGGTGCCTTGCAAGTTAGGTTACCCATCTGGACATGGAAGATAAATCATTCATTCATTCATTCATTCATTCATTCATTCATGACCATAGGCCTCCTTCTCTCCTGGTCATCAAGAATAAAGTAACAAACAAAACAGAAATGAATATATGTTGTCAGTCTGTGACAACATATAGTCACATAGACCCTCCAAATCATTCACCTGCAGAGTTGGTACCGGACAGGTGTAATCCTGACTTCAGCTTCTTAAGGTCCTCTCTTGATTAGGTGACAGTTCTTTGCCCTGAAAAATATCAGGGTTACTTCTGACTACAGAGCACAGAGGGAGAGACATGGGATAAAGAAAGGGGACTTAGGTCAGAGCCTAGATGGAGAGAAGGAGGCATGTCCAGAAAGGGCTGGGGCCTGTGGGAAGTGGTCAGGAGAGCTGGGGACCGCCAAGAGCCCTGTGATGCCATGGTCTTGTCAGGCTCTGGGGTCAGTCTGTCTCTCTTCAGCATCACAGCAGGGGAGGAGAGCCGTAAATGTTCAAGACTATTCCTCCTCTGCAGAGCAGGCAGCCTTGTCTCAAGGGATGCTGCAGAGCCCTGTTCATGAGTGACCCTCAAAGCTGGCAGTGCCCAGCCCTCAAAAGGAACACTTGGGATTCAGGCTACAAATGCACCTTCTTAGGCACCACCCACAGACCCACTAGGTGATTCCCCATGTGGGAAGCTTGGAAGGCATTGCTGCTTTACAGCATGCTGACTGGACTCAGTCTTAGCTCTGAGGGCCTTCCACTGTACTGCATTGAATCCAGACCCTGCATATTACCATCCGCTCAGGTCTCCTCGCTTTTCTGAATGTTTCCCGAGGAGTCCGATCACCTCATTCATAAGTGGATTGACAATTCTAACTGCCTTGTAAGCTGCTGAGATATCTCTGGTTAAAGCCAGCCCTTAATCAACAGCCGTCTCCTTCCCCCATTGCACCATTATGGACAGACAGAAACCACGGAAGGCAGTGGTTGTTCAACAGGCCCATACTGGTCACTTTCGCAAATCAGTTTCCCCAACTCTGAGAATGAGCAGTACCCATTCTGAGAGCATTAGAGAAGGTGGATGCTAGAATCTATTCAAAGACATTAGCACCTAGAGGGACTATCTAGCCTAGCCCTTTCCTGGCAGGAAGAGGCAGGATCATGGGGACAGTGACAGTGTCAGAACCAGCTGCCCAGCCCCTCCTGACTACTTCCCCTGGTGTCACCCTTTGAATCTTCACAGCCAGGCTTCTCCAAGGGAGCTCAGCCCAATTTCCAGGTTTATCTTTCTCTCCCAAGCAAGCATGGTGGCTTTCCCAGCATAGGATGGGAGAGGAGTAACAAAGGCCAGAGGCACAGACAGAAGTTCTGGGACCCCCTTGCCCTCATGGAGGCAAGGGACGTCACCCACTCTCTCAGCTGCCCACCAACACTCCAGTATCAGAACCTGGTTTCAGGCCAGCATCTACTCTGGGCTAAGCCTTGCAGGGCAGGGGCGTCTGCCTGCTGTAAGACGTAACTATAATTAAGAAATAAGCCGCCTCACCCAGCACCTCAGCAATCATTTGGCTAAGTAACTAGCATGGTCCAATGCCTCAGAAATCACCATTAGAGTACGCTCCTTATGGCCATAAAATTTCTCGTTTTCTGCCTCTCGTCAGCCTCCCCCGCCATCTTCGCCTTGCTTTATTTACACATTCGTCTTCAAACAATGACAATAAACTCTTTCCTAGAGTGTTGCAAATCAGAAATTTGTCCACATTTTTCCACCACCTTCCACTGTGGACCTGCTCTGCCTGGGAACAACTCTGGCCAGGCCAGCTGGAGAGGGCTGGGCAACCCCTGATCACAATTGATGAAGAGTTGTCCCCACCCCCACCTCTGGGGGGGAGAGAGGTTGCTGGGGAGAAGGCAGGAGGGGAGGGGGGAGAGTCAGAGGAGAGGGGCCAGTGACCAGCAGGATGCAAGGGGCCTCTAAGTCTAGGAGATAGAGAAAGACAGACAGAGGCAGAAAGGGGGGGGCTAGGAGAGGGGAGGGGAGGGGAGGGGAGGGGAGGGAGAGTCTACCACTTCTCTCCTCCTAAGAGAGAAAGAGGAAGATGTAGGAGACAGAAGAAGCCAAGCTGGCCTCAGACATTTTGTGACAGAAAAGCCCTTCATGTCCCATGTGGAAAACATGATTTTAGGATGTCTTGTGGCTCACACTGAACCCCACAACTTAGTATGCAGAACCCTACTGAAACGTCAACCCTCACGGATCTGTAGTCTTTCTAGGGTCACAGCCAGCCCTACTATGTGCTGAGCACATTGCCCTGGGCTTTGATGAATGATGAATAAAGCCACATACAGCCAAGGACCCCTCTCAGATTGACCTTAAACACCTAAAAGAGCACCTTCTTCTCAAAGATAAGGAAACGAGTCTCAGAGAGGTGGTTGAACCTTAACAAAGGTCACATAGCAAGATGATGACACTTCAAGGTCCCCATCTAAAGTTACTTCCCACAGGTGAGGCGATAGACCTCTTATCTGGGAGACTTGTGGGACTTCTGCAATGACACATTCACAATACACTTTTAAGATACGGTCTTGCATAGCTCAGACTGGTCCCCAAGTGCTAAATTGTAGGCATGCACCTGCCCTTCTGGTTTATGCAGTGCTGGGGATGGAAGCCGGGACTTACAACATGATAGACAAGCATTCTACCACCTGAGCCACGTATCCAGCGTTATGTGCAGTTTCATAAATGCATCTTGGCTTTTTTTATGTGTATAGTTTTGTCTACACGTATCTATGTGTACCACAGGCATGTTCAATACCTATGGGAAAAAAACATCAGATCCCACAGAACGGGAGTTACGGATGTTAGCTACTATGTGGGTATGGGAATTGAACCCGGGTCCTTTAGAAGAACAACCAGTACTCTTAACTGCTGAGCCACCTCTCCAGTCCCACATCTTAATTTTTTAAGCAACACCTTGTAGTTGCCCATGTTTATGGGGTGCAGAGAACATTTCAGTGGACACAGGGTGTGTAGTTCACCTACCTACCCCCTCAGACACATGCCATTCCTTTGTGCTGGGGACATTTACACTCCTATGTCCTGGCCATCTTAAAATATTCCATTATTCATTGTTACAATTGTGACCAACTGTATACTAGAACACTGCAAGTGAGTCCCTCCACCTCCAGCAGCCCCCATGTCCCATTGGCCAGTATCCACATCTCCCACCTCCCAGGAGCTCCTGGAGACAGCCTAAGAAGTTCAGAGGGTTGTCACTTTGGGTCACTTTTGGTAGGTGTGTGTCCTAAGTAAGGCTTTCTGTCTTTAGGGAGAAATGCATGGCCTGCACTAGAGCAGCCTGTTCCAGGGATGGAGAGATACCTGGCTTTGCAGTGACACTCTCTCACTAGTCAGCTAAGTTGTGGCCATGGCAGTGGGAAGCTGAGCCTGTCCTAGAAGCAGGATGGGAACATTCACACGTACACTTTTGATTTGACCTTGGTCTCTGTGGGCTTGTGCAACCTGCAGGAGAGACTCAGTGGTGCCTACAGAGATGCAGAGAGCCATACACTTTTCTTGGTAACAGAACGCTGGTTCCAGAATTTTCTGCAAAGCCTACTTAATAAAAATGAGGGGTGGGGATGGGAGGAGGTTGGATGAAGGGAATGAGTTGGGAAAGGAAAGAGGGTGGCAGGGTCCTGGGGAGGAAGCTAAAACTTGGGCATGATTGAATCAGCCATCCCCCCTCCCCGATTCCCACATATATGCAGAAGTGTGCACATGTGTGTGGAGACCAGAGAACAACTTTGGATGTCATTCCTTGGGTGTCATGTGCCTTTGTTTTGAGATAGTCTGTCAGTGGCCTAGAACTCCCCAGATAGGCTAGGTCTGCTGGCCTGTGAGCCCCAGACTTTCTCTTGTCTCAGTCACTCCATGACTGGGATGACAAGGCTGTGCTCAACACCTGGCTCTTAACGTGGGTTCCAGGAATCAACCTCAGGCCCTCTTGCTTGCCAGCTCCCGTCAGCTTTTGTTTTTTGGATGAGTAAGGACTGTGGCTTCTGTATTTAGCTGGTAGCTGCAGACACTTCCATTTTGGTTTTGAGACAGGATCTCACCAGATAGCCCTGGCTGACTTTGAACTTACAATGTAACCCAGGCTGGCCTTGAACTCACAGAGATCCACCCACCTCTGCCTCCTGAGTGCTGGGACTCAGTGTGTGGGCCACCATACCTGGATTTCCTTTTAGTTAGTCCTTTAAACTCACACTTCTTCGTGGCTGAGCTGGGAGAGGCATGGGTAAGAAGCAAATGAATCTCAAAGCCAGTTTCCATGTTGAACATCGCCATGATTGCCGCCTTCTGTCTCCAGGGTTCAGCATTGAGGAGGCTGAGAAATGGGGGGAGGGGGCAGACCTGACTCCATGGTGCTGAAGCTTGGCTGCCCTCATGTGCCGTGCAGCCAGCCTCATCTGGTGGGAAGGGGCAGCTGTCCTGTTTCTTGTCCACCTCTTAGTCCTCAGACTTCCCTCCCCCACCCCCATGCTCACCCAGCTTCCCCAGCTCCCGCCCCCCTTTGGTACCCTGGTTCTCTGTGCTCTTGTTAGCTCCCTTACCTGAGATCTTAATCCTCACCTGCTCTTCTGTAGGGTCCCATTTGCATTCTGGGACAGGGTCCTGTGGGAGGGAGGAATGAGGTGGAGGTGGCTGCATGTGGCTGAGTCTGTGACAAATGAGAAGGGAAGGATACGGGAGTATTCGTTTATTTGGTCATTCATTCATTCATTCATTTGCTCATGTATTTCCTTCTTTGAGGTTTTTGTCAGCCAAATCCTCGCCTCCCGGACCCAGGGTAAACTAAGTTGTCTACGTCAGAGGCGCCAGTGGTGACAGCAGTTATCAGGTTCCTACTGTGTGTTGGGTACTGTCCATTGTATTTCAACAGTCCATCAGGAAAGAAGATTCCAAAAGATCAGGGCCATCGACTGAAGGAAGCTCACGGTCCCTCCCTTGGCCCAGAAAGATAAAGTCACTTTTGTGTGTGCTGTGGCACTGGGCATCACTCTTGAGGGTTACTTAGAGCTCTATGGGGGAAGAGCCACAGCCCCAGGGGAGATCCTGACAACACTTGGGGCTAGGGCCTGAAGCTACCAGTCTTCTATACCAGGAGAAATGGAAAGAGGGGTCTAGGGTGGTGCCTCGCTGAGCTGGTCCCCTTGGAATTCTGTCACACACAGGTCCATTCCAGCAGAGAGGCTTCCTCTCTGCTTAGCTTTCCCTCCACACTGAAGGCAAACCCAGCAGCACCTGTGACTGGAAGGAGGCAACAGATCCCGGCCTGAGCCACCAACTCTGACTCCTCCCATTTTCCTGGCTCCCTTGTCAACCTCGACTCTGCCCAACACTGGCTGTTGCTCTTGCTGATGTGGTTTAAGTCAGCCAGTTATTGAAATAACCAAGGAAGGATAGGGAGATGGTTCACTTGGGAAAGCCCTTGACTTATAAGCAGAAGGACCCCGGAAACCCCTTAAAAAGCTAGGCACTGTCATACACGCCTGTAATCCCAGTGCTGGGGAGGTTGAGATGGGCACACCCCTGGAAGCTCACTGGCCAGCCTGGACTACTTGTCAAGTTCCAGACCCATCAAAGACCCTGTCTCAAACAAAATGGACAGTGTCTGGGGAATGGTAATCAGGGTTTTCTTCTGACTGCCATGCTTCACCATGCCTACCCCACCAGGCATATGCACCTCCGAGTGTATGATATACACAGAAATAACCCGAGGAAGAAGAGAATCAAATCAGTATTATTAAAGCCACAGTTAGAGTATAAAGTTTTGGAGTTCAGCTCTAGTTAGGGTAGGTTTGCTCCTGTCTCCAAGGTGCTCAAATTATCCTATACATCTACTACCCCTTCCCCCACACCACATGAGACAACAGATTAAACAAACTGAGGAAAGGTCCCCAAGACCTTTGACCTTCTGTCTTCAGGCAGATAAAATCTAGTTTTAAACTCTGCACCCTGACTCAGTGTCCTTGGCTAAGATTTTTCCCACGAGAGATACCTGACTCCCACCCATGACATATGCTTGATTCCCAGTTCAGTACAGGAAAAAAAAAAAAAAAAAAAAAAAAAAACAACTAGATCCACCCTAGAAAACATGACTGAATTCTGATCACACAGTATTGTTCTAAGCAGTGCTACTTCCTTCTTCCTGGATCCGCCCCTTCCTGTCAGGGATGTATAGCATGCCCTCTAATGCCTGAGAACAGTACTGCACTCAGCATAAGATCCTGCTCAAACTGCCCCCCAGATGGACCCCACATTTTCTGATACAAATGATCCCTCCAAGGCTCAGAAATGAAAAGTACAACCCCAAGGAGTTATATGGGGGCTCCCTAGCTAAAGAGGGGTTTTGTCAAGTTGTGAGTAGATGTGAGTTCAACTCCAGCTTTCCCAAAGAGGCTAGTTACATCTTTTCTCTTGTTGGGTTGGGAGATTAAAACGTCAAAAGACTGGAGTTCCAGAGGTTCTGTTTGTATCTGGTCCCCTCCATTGCCTCTACCTCTGAGGAAGCAAGCGTTCTGGTTCACAGGGATCCTTCAGACCTGAGGGGATGGGTATCTTACTCTCTGACAAACCAGAGTCCCCTTAAGCAGGATCTTGCCCTGGTGGATTGGTGCAAAACACCCACCTCCTTGGACAAGGGGTGGATATATCAGAGCTCCTGAGTTAGACTGGGCTCAAGTTGTAGAAAACCTGAGTAGAGCCTTCCAATCCACACCCCATCACTACAAACTACCTTCTTGACTGTGGCTGTGGGCATATCCCGAGACTCTTACCTCAACACAGACTCAGCTCTGGGATGTAATCTTGGCCCAGAAGCTGGGATGAATGGAGTTCTTGAAACATGTGGGCTCCACCAGATTCCCCACGTAGGGTGATGCAGAGAGGGCGGCAGGGCCTGGGAATTGACAAGACTCCTCTCTGAACAGAAGACTCCTTGGCTGCTCCTGAGCTCTCAGCTCCCTCCCTTCTTGCCCAAACTGGTGAATGCATAGCCTGCATAGGGCGCAGTGTGTGGCTGGGTCCTTGCTGCCAGGACCAGGGAAGATGTGGATGTGTTAAAGGAAGAAAAATAGTCAAATGTGGTCAGAAGTGAGAACAGCATTTGTTCTCCTAAGCACCTGAGCCCCAGGAGATGAGGACATAGAGAGGGTGTCTGGGATGTACCATAATGAACGGAGGCCGGATCATTCTGCTCTTCACCAGTAATGCATACACAGCATCCCTCAGACTCAGACAGCAGGGCACCATTGAGAAAAGTAGCATGTCCCCAGCATCCATCTTTGTCTTGAGGCACAAACCCATTTCTTCATCTGTTCACTTGTTCCACACACTTTCAATGACTCTCAATGCCCAGTAGCAGAGGTTCAGCACTGAAAAACTACCAGGCCAGAGGAATTCCTGTCCTCACACAGCTGGTAGTGAGATGTGTGTTCAGGGAGTGTTCCGGGCATATGTGCCATTGGGAAGCTTGGGTCCCCAGTATGAGATGATTTCACACAGAAGTCCAAAGAAACCTCTGGGGGTCAGCAGCCAGCATCTTTCTGTTTTGCCCATTTCCAACCTTCCTGGGCCTGGATAGCTAGCCACAGGCCTCATGAGTGAGCCAGGCTAGGGGACATCATGAGGTAGAGGGCACAGTCCAGAGTGACAGAAAGGGCAGAGGACTGGGGCCTGACGCTGAGCTACTTGGTGCTGGACTGAGTGCCACAGAGGGGTATGGATAGAGGAGGCGGGCAGGAGTGGGTGCTTCATCTCCTGGCAGGAGTCCTCATGTCTCTGGGAATCATGTGTAAGGCCAGTTCCTGCTCACTAGCCTGGCCTGTCCACACCTGGTGAGCCAGTTACAGCTGAGCACTTTGCACAGAGGGGACGAAAGGATGGGCCACCACTAGGCTGGCGGCCCCCAGCTGAGCTGTAAATGAGTTTTCCATTTGCAGAGGCCTGTGCCCAGACCTGCTTGGTATTCAGGGACACTGGGCCCATACTTGACAGCTCTCGGCTCTGCCCGAATTACTTGATTAAAACGCATATCAACTATTATGTGATTCGTTTCTCCCACACAGCTCCATACCAGGGCCTATGTTAAACTGTAATAACTGGGATGGGGGGGTGGTGTGGGGAACGGGGCTGGAAGGGCTTCTGCGATGGGATGCAGAGTAGAGACCCCATGCCTCTTGGCTAGTGTTGGGCTCTACTACCCGGGGGTGAGGAGGCTTTGGGAGGTGTGTGGCTTCAAAAGCCACCACCGTCTGCAGGACTTCTCCAGCCAAAGAGAGAAGGCAAAGGCCAGGAAGGGCAGAGCAGCCGCCATGATTTCAAGATCACAGGTGGGCTTCTGAGAGAAGCTGCCATGGCAGGTGTCTACCATCAGGTATGGAGTCGGGGTCCTCGGCTTTTGTTCCAGCCTCACTGCTTCAGGGCTCCACTGAGCATCTGTAAAATGGGCCAACCTTGACTTCTCACATTCCAATGGATAAGAACAATGGTTTTGTGTTAGCAGTGTGAACAGTGTGAACCCCATGCATGAAGACTGGTGTTGCAGGATGGCAGACCTTAAAAGGTACTTGAGGTTGCTCTACCAGGTGCCACTATCCTGAGTACCCGCTGTGTGCCAGGCACCATCCATATCAAAGTCAAGGATGTGCTGGCTTAACAACACCAGAGACCCACCCACAGACATGGCCATTATCTCCAGAGACTTAAGACATGGCTCTGCCTATGTGTGTGCTGGAGAATGAGGGTGCATGTACGAACCAGAGATCAGTCTTGGGTATTGCTTCCCTAGGGTCTGTCTACTGGGAAAGCTTGCCAGTGATCCTCCAGGGCTTCATTTATTTCTGCCTCTCCTGTGTTGAGGGTGCAAATGCCCACCTCCACTGGCTCTTTATGTGGCAGCTGGGGATTGAATTCAGGTCCTTAGTGTGTGGTGAGTGCTTGGCCATGGAGCCATCTCCTAGTGCTTCATCACTGTTTTCTGATGGTTGAAACTTAATAGCCCTTCCCCTACCCCCGCCATGGTGCTGCAGTGGGCTAGCTTCTTGATAAAGATCACGCACTGTGAGAGGTTTATGCTGGATAAGCTGGCTCCATCCCAGAGCAAGGACATGGTTAGAGGTAGAGGGTGGCCCTACGTATTCACATAGAAAATGATGAGCTTAATTGTATATGGGAGTACAGAGTCTGGATACACAAATGGAGGATGGGTTCATAGCCTCACTGGTTTACTGAGACTTCTTAGCATAGCCCAGCACTCGGTGATGGCTTCCTGGGATGGGATGGCTCTAGAAAAAGACCCGGAAGAAGACCAAAGCAGAGTGTCTGGGGAAGGCTATGGTAGCCATACCCAGTGACTTTCCATTCTCCATTTGTCTCCCACAACCATGGGCTAGGCTATCCTGGGCTTTGACAAACCCACATAGCTAGTCTCTGAATTGTCCTCGGATTTCCCTGGTTTTTGTAGGTCATGTAGGGGACTTAATGTCCGATGCCTATGGGTTCTATGCACTCACTCACTGAATATGGGGCTTCCCACCTTGGACTAGGAAGTCCCAGCACAGGAGTGCTGCCTCCCCTCATCAAACTGGAAGCTCCCTAAGACAAACCGTTTCTCTCTATCTGATTGGAGGCCCCACCTTAAAGACCATACTTCCTTGCTTGGCGTGAGCTTCCTGCTCCCCTAAGCAGAGACAGGATTGGGGAACCTAGAGGAAGCTTCTTTATGTCCCTTCTTTTTCCACTGGTGTTTGGGACAGCTGCATCCCCCAGCTGTAGAGAGGGAAGGAGGCAGGGCCACAGTTGGCCAGGAGCTGCTTTCTCCTGCCCACCCCAAGTCTGCCAATTAATGAATGTTTTTTAGTGTCCACTTTCCTCACAGTCCCCTTCCACAGGCCCAATGCCCAGGCCCCAGTGAGCTACCAGCTTTTCCCACCCAGAGGACTCAGGCTGCAGAGCCACAAACAAGCCTAGTCTTTTTGATTAATTTAGCCCAGAAGAAGGATTTATAGGGAAGAGAAGGGGGGTGCCAATGGGTAGGGTACAATCAAGGGCCCTGAGGGATGGCATAGAGGCTCTTTATGTCCCTTCTCAGGCTTCTCTTCCTCCCCTACCTCATTTTTCTCTCACATTTATTATCATCATTAATAATAACAATCCTACCTGTGAAGTTTATGTCCCAAATGACTCTTCCCAGAGCTGGGGGGAGCGGGTATGAGTGAATATATTTCATCCTCACTTTCCAGTTGAGAAAACCAAGAAATGATGTGACTTCTCCAAGACCCATGAAAGTTTTGCTAGGTCCAGTTCTCAGGTCCCAGATGGACCAGAGTTGTTTCGGGAACCTTCAAACACTCAAAGGTCTCCCTCCACAGGAATGAAGAAATTTGGGCTTTGGGTTGGGTGACCTCCTTCAAGTGAATGAATCTCTGCAAACCTTATTTGGCCTGTTTTTACGGAACCCAGTAGCTCAGGCTCCACAGATCTGTCAAATGAGGCTGCATAGAGAAGGCTTCAGGAATGGAGGTCTGGTCCCCTGGGACAAATCAGGGAGTTGGAAACTGAGTCATAAATAGGCAGCAGCCTTGGTCTCTTAAGAACTCATTGGATCTTTGTGGGCAGTGGGATAGACCTGCTATCTTCAGCATCCAGAGGGTTGTTATAGTAACACTTCATCACAGAGGATGGGTTCTCTCAAATAGTAGGGCCTCTGGGCCCTGCTTTGCTGATCTCAGTTTGAGCTTGGAATTGGTGCCCCTAGATCCACAGAGCTCCACAGATCCACATGGAGCCAACGGGGAAGTGGGTGGTCTGTTACAATCTGATAAACAGGGAAAAAGGGATGAGGAGGGGGCAAGAGTCTGACCCTCAGCAAGCTGGGTGGTCTCCTCCCATGGTTTCGTCCCTGACAGTCCTGATCATCATTCACCTAGCCAGTGTCTGAGTTCTGAGTCCAGGGTCACCTGGAGGGATATTCTCTGGAGCCTACCCATGCTGGGCCTACTTTCTCCTGACTTAACCACTCTCCTGGTCCTCACCAAAACACTGAATCCACTGGTGTGCCTGGCTCTGAGCCCCAGGGTATGCTGGAAAAGGAACCCTAGGGTGCCATGAGTACCCACCTTTGATGTTCTCTCCAGAGCTAGGGTGGATGGGCAACTGGCAAGCTGTCTAGAAAAGGACAGGGGAAGGACTGGCTCTGACTTTAGGTGGCTACTCATTGGTTCTCTGGCCATGGAGCATAGCGTCACAGTCAGATACAGCCTGGCAGTGGTTATTAAAATACAGAGATGCGACCCCAGTAAGTAAGATAAAGTGATGGAAGGAAGGGATGAGATGGGGGAGGAATCCAGCTCAAGCTGGATTGGCCAAGACACTTCCCCTCCCCATGTGCTTGCCACCTGGCTCCTGGCGGTGAATGCAGCCCTGTGGCAAAATGATCTCTTGTCTTTTGACACTCAGGGCTTTGCACATGTTTTCCTGGTGACTTCAGATGACTTCTCCTCCTCCTCCTCCTCCTCACTGTGTTGTGAGTGGAGTGTGTGTGTGTGTGTGTCAGGGGAGGGGTTGTTCTTTGTGGGAAGAGCCTAGACTCTCCTGTAGCCAATCCTAGAAACATCTGAGTGCATGCTGGTGGATAAGTCAGAGCAGGGAGTGTAGGCTGATTACAGTGTAGACACCTGCTCAGAGGGTCTGTCTGCCTCTCTGTGACTCTGTTTCTCCATAGGTAGTGTGAGCAGGCAGCTTCTGAGCCCCTGTAGCTAGGCTCAGCACTCTGAGCATAGAGCCAGAGCTCCATCTTATCTCCTGTGCTTAGCCTACGCAGAAGCATGGTAGGCGCTCAGTAAACGATCTGGAAATGAATGAATGAATGAGTGAGTAAATGAAGGCGCAAATGACAAAAAGCCCCAAGAACCCCATCGCACAGCAAAGGGAAGGAAAGATAAACGAAGGTGAAGCGAAGGAGGCCCAGGACAGATCAAAACTGCTTCAGTCTCTCCTCTAATCCACCAGGCCAGAGAACGGCCAGAGGCTCAGTGCTGCTGACGTCCTGGGATGTGAAGCCAGCTCTGTTCCTCAGGTCTGAGCTCCAACAGCTAGGACAACTTGCTCTGTAGACCAGGCTGGCCTCATACTCACAGAGATCTGCCTGTCTCTGCCACCACTGCCCACCCAGCTGATCAAGCCCCCTCCCCAGCTGGACTCAGAACTCATCCTTCCTGTCAGCCCCTTTCTAAACAAGCCTGACCCAGGCTCCCACAGGCACAGGAGACCAAAGCCTTTGCCTTGCATGCTCTCCCTGAAGGTGGAGTCCCTCTCACTGATTTTTGCTTTTCAACATAAAGACAGGCTTACTGATGTGCTATAAAAATGCAACCACACTCCCTGCGTCTGAGCTTATCATCCCTGGAGGATTTTCAAAATCTAGTTTATTTATTTATTTTGGGGAAGGGGCATGTCTCACAACATGAGAGTGGGTTCTCTCCCTCTGCTATGTGGTTTCCAGGGAGCTGAACTCAGGTCTGCAGTGTTTCTGCAGCCTTTACCCCCCAGAGCCACCTCGGTGGCAACTATCCATCAAGTTTTGAGAGATGTATTTCATCAAGTCTTAAGTCTGGGGTGTCCATGTCAGCGTAGATAATCTAAAGACCTAGCTGGATGGGACTAGCTTTAAAAGCAATGGAACACTTGGGCAGAAAGCGTTTACTCCTGGGCTAGGCATGGAGGTCATCTCCATCCTTCATTGCTGAGCCATAAGGTAGTAAACAGCCTTTTTCCTCTAGGAGAAACTGGATCCCCAGGACAGTGTTCAGAGAAAGACATAGGCATGACCCTGTGCCCACTGTGTCACCCGGCTGTAGGGAACCGCCTAGATGAGGGCTCAGATGTGGAGTCAGAACCTGACCTCCCACTGAAGCGCAAGCAGCGTCGCAGCCGGACCACATTCACTGCTGAACAGCTGGAGGAACTGGAAAAGGCCTTTGAGAGGACCCACTACCCAGACATCTACACGCGAGAGGAGCTGGCACAGAGGACCAAGCTCACGGAGGCCCGCGTCCAGGTAGGGAGAACTGGGTGCTAGCTGGAGTCAGAGGCTAGGGTGGAGGAGGTAATGTGGGCAGCTCCTGAATCTAGTGACGGCTCCAGAGGTTTGCATGGATGATCCTGGGATCATGTACATGGTACTGCACCCAGCTGCCCGAAGAGGCGGCACATGTTAGTTGATTGATTTACAGATTGAGAAATGGAGATCCCATTAAGGAGGAAGGAAACAGGAAGAAATGATAAGAAAGAAGAAAAGGGAGTGTGGGCAGGAGTCAGTCAGAGGACAGGCACGCGGTCTCCAAATCTTTCTGTGAGGAGGGACATGAGTTTCCCATTTCTAGAAGAATACAAGATGTGTTCTGGGTAGATTCACCCAAGGCCCTAAACACCTGATGTACAAAGTCCCTAATCAGTGGGGCTGGTGACAGGGAAAGAGCCCAGACTGAGGTTCAGGTCTATGTAGGGGAGGCGGGGTGGGAGGAGCAATCCATCTCATCTGCACTTGGCAGAGCACAGACTAGACTTATCTTTGCACCTGTCTGGAGAGGGCTAAGGCTATGGAGGAGGTTGGGGGAGGGCAGGATGACTCGGTGAGTGACTTGCATGGGAGCCTTGTCCTGGACTCTGTCACCTTTATGTGCAGAGGAGGTGGTCTGCAGCGGGGCTGTCTCAACCATTCCATGCCAAGAAATGGCTCTCCTCAACAACCTCATGGCTGCAAGCCACAATATTAAAAGCAAGGGAGCCTCAGGCTCAGCATCAGGTTGGGACGGTCACTGTCCCCCAGGCCAAGTCAGGGATACAGAGGCCATTGATCAGAGAAGTGGCCCATAGGACACAGAGCTAGACTGAGGCAGCTTGGCCCGTCTAACACCAAAGCTTACATTCTGCTGTACCCAAGAGAAGGAAGCTGGCTCAGAAGCTAGAATTGAAAAGCATTAAGGAAAGTCCTAAAAGACGCCAGCCTTAAACCCTCCAGGAATGGCGATTCTCTCTCTACTTTCCCACCCTCAAGGGGAAGAGGGCAGGCCATGGCAACCAGCTAGCTCATCTCATTTCCTCCCCTCCCGGTGACCCTGGAGCTGCAGACTGCCTTCTCTCTCCTTGATCCTCACAGCTGTTGTCCTGGGTACATTCCTCCCAGCTTTCTCATTGCCTCAGCTGGCAGCCTTGTGACTTCCCACCACCCGATGCCTGGCAACTTCTTAGAAAAGTTCCTGGCCATCAGAACAGTGCTTTCATTGGCCCAGGGGACAGAGAAACAGGTGGTACTCCAGGTCCAAGGAAGGAGGGTTCTGGGAATGGAGGAGGCCAAGCTATAGCAAAACACAGAAAGGCGACCAGCCATCGATTCCCTGGATCCCTCTCTCCTCGTGGCCTGTGAGTTACCTGGGTAAGATAGAGCAGAGAGGAAAAAACAAAAACAGAATGTTATAATCTGAAGACTTAGCCCTAAGGGAGGAGTCTGGAAGCACCCAGACACTTAGAAGCCCTGGAGGTGGGACACAAGCCAACAGGACATATACTCAAGTCCCCCAGAGAGGTCTGTAGGAAGAGGCTCCAGATGGAAAACCTCCATCCTTGCCACTGGCCGGCTGAGTCCCCCTTAGCAACTCAGCCTTTTCTTCCAAAATGAGGTTTGAACCAGGACTCAAGGCACTGTGTGCTGTCTTGATTCTCCAACTCTATGTCTGCCATGTAGCCTCTGTGCTTCTGAGGTCTCATAACCCAGGGACATCTCATCTCAGCCTGGGTGAGCGGAGTGGTTGAAATGGGCTTGAAGTTGGAATCTGCCCCTAAATATCCTCCCTGTCCCAGTGTCCTTTTCTGCAAAATGGAGACCATGACAACAGGGTCTGCTTGCTTCTAGAGTTACACAATTAAATGAAAAGCAACCAGACGTTAGGGATTGATGGTGAGCTTGTAGCTCAGTGCGCAGATTGCTTGCCTAGCGTGCAAGGCTCTTGGTTTGATCCCCAGCACTACATAAACTGGTTGGTATACATCTATAACCTCAGTACTTGAGAATGGAGGAAGATCAGAAGTTTCACATCATCTTTGGCTACCTTTAAGGTTTGAAGCCAGTCTAGACCACAGGAGGCTTTGTTTTAAATAATAGTAACAATAATAAATAGCCAAGGGGTAATGGCATTGGCATGCACCTTTAATCTTAGTTCTTAGGAGGCAGAAGCAGGGTAACTCTGGGAGTTTAAGATCAGCCTGGTCTACGCAGGAGTTCCAGGACAGTCACATAAAGAGACCTTGTTCCTTTCTTCATTTATTCATTTATTCAATGAATTTATTGAGCATCTGTAGAATGTCCATCCTGCAGGACATAAGGATTACAGGGCCTCTGTCCTGGATGTCCCAACCTGAAGAGAGGCTGAGAGTTCTGCAGCCAGGAACAAATAAATAGAATGATGGTTCGTGTGGGGAAGGACCGAGTAGGGCCTCTCTTGAAGCTTACTTGTCCCACCTTAGATGCAGCCATGAGGGTGTAGGCATAAGAGGGCTTTCCGTCTGAAAGCCAAAGAGCCTGGTATAGGAACAGGCTCTGGTGAAAAGGAGGAACCATTTGTAAAGTCTAGAAGTGGAAAGAAAACCCCTGAAGCAGTGTGTGTGTGTGTGTATACACTCATGTATCTGTGTGTGTACACACTCATGTATGTGTATATGTACACACTCATATATGTATGTGTGTATACACTCATGTATCTGTGTGTGTACACACTCACGTATGTGTATCTGTACACACTCATGAATCTGTGTATATACACTCATGTATGTGTGTATACATACTCATTATGTGTGTATATACATTAATGTATGTGTATATGTATATATACTCATGTATTTGTATGTGTGCGTACACACTCATATGTGTGTGTATATACACTCCTGTATGTATGTGTACGAACACACTCATATGTGTGTGTATATACACTCCTGTATGTATGTATGTGTGTACATACTCATGTATGTATGTGTGTACACACTCATGCATGTTTGTATATATACTTATGTATGTGTGTGTACACACTCATGCATATGTGTGTATATACACTCATGTATGTATGTGTGTGTACATACTCATGCATATGTGTATATACACTTATGTATGTGTGTACACACTCATGTATGTATGTGTATATACACTCATGTATGTATGTGTACACACTCATATATGTGTGTGCCTATGCATGTCCTAGCAGTGCCCAGGCTATTAGAGCAGCACAGAGTCTCAGCCTCTAGTTGGCACAGCTGGGTGCCAAGGACATCCTTACTCAGGACACTCTGTATGTGTGGTGGGTGTCCTCATGGAGGGCTTCCTGGAGGAGTTCGAAGTTTGGAGCAAGGATTGGAGACCTTGGGATAGAGCAGGACCCTAGTGAAGGCAGTTACAGACTTCTCCAGGCTTCCTGTCATGCTGACCTGTGGCTGTCACCTACTCCCTCCTGTTCTTAATATCTCACCTGTAAAAAGGGGTCATTCTAACAGACCTCCTTGGACAGTGGCGAGGGGACTCTGCCTTTGAAGTTTCCTGCAGACTATGCCGGACTGCATAGTGGATTTTGTTCCTTGAAAAAAGACACTGACCAGCTGGGAGCTGCGTGCTGGGGCACCCATGCCTCAGCTCTCGGCAGGGACCCAGACTCAGCATCTTCTCCTCTTCAGGTCTGGTTCAGTAACCGCCGTGCTCGCTGGCGCAAGCAGGCAGGGGCTAACCAGTTGGCTGCCTTTAACCATCTTCTGCCTGGAGGTTTCCCACCCACTGGCATGCCCACCTTGCCACCCTACCAGCTGCCGGACTCTACCTACCCCACCACCACCATCTCCCAAGGTGAGTGTCTGCGATTAGAAAATGTATAATCCTGTTGTTCTGACCCTGAAACTCCTGTTCACTCAGGGCTGAAGAGCCAAGCCCTTCCCATCTCTCCACCTCTCAGGGCTGCACTGGAAAGAAGATCCTCTGGGCACAGTTTTTCCACAGGTAGCTTCTAAGATGCCACACAGCCCCAGCAAGGGGAATTCTGAAGGAGGGAGGTGGTAGGGAGAGAACCCAGGATAACATCCCAAATTCTTCAAAAGTGAAATTCCTTCCCCACTTTCCCAGACCTCACAATCTTGTTCCCATACCAGCATACACAAGAAACCTCTTGACATCTGAGACACAGGGCTCCCTCGTGAAGGGCCTGGAGGCTGACATTCTGGAGGATAAGGAGCCAGAGAGCCCTACCCATGATTCTCAATAAGAAATTAAGCAAATGCTGAGGACAGCAGGGTCCCTGCCCTGGAATGCTGTGCAGAGGGGCTCTACTGAGCAAAATAACGTAGTGGCCATGAGGAGTAGCAAACCAAGTCCAGTCATTTCAAACATAGTTCATTCATTGGCCTCGACTCTGGTCTAACCTGACTGAGCCTCAGATGCCCCTGTCCCCCACTCACTCTTGCTTTGTGCCTTTCTCCAGTGTGAGTGAAGACACCTGACAGGTCATCAGTACCCACAAAATGCTAATAAGGAAAAGTATGGGCAAAGTATGGTTCTTATCAGGTACAACTTACAATCCTTATACTGTATGCCTAACACAAAGCACCAGGACCTACCTGTATGCAAACTGCCTAGAGGTCATCTAGACATCAACTGGGTGACAGTCAAGCTTGGGCCAAACTATAAGGCTGCCTGGGAAACAGCTTGCTTCAGCCCAAGTCACTTGAAAAGCTGATCCCTTCACTCCAGAGGGCACATCTGGGTGGAAGAGTCTCAAAGCTGCCTTTGCCACTTGCTAAGGACCTCTCTGGGTCTCTCCTCAGATGGGGGAAGCACAGTGCACAGGCCCCAGCCCCTTCCACCATCAACCATGCATCAGGGTGGATTGGCTGCAGCTGCTGCAGCCGCTGACACCAGCTCTGCTTATGGAGCCCGCCACAGCTTCTCCAGCTACTCCGACAGCTTCATGAACCCGGGGGCCCCCTCCAACCACATGAACCCCGTCAGCAACGGCCTGTCTCCTCAGGTAGGTGGACTCTTCGCTTCATTTGGGGGTCTCATTGTCAGACTCCCACTAGCTCAACCAGAGGGGTTCAGGGTAATCCAGACTGCCTCTCTCCCACGGGGGAGAAGTGTCACTCAGAACTCAGTGATCTTTGGAAGCCTCTGGATGCTGGGGACCCTGAGGGAAT
Organism: Phyllotis vaccarum; assembly: GCA_033318265.1. Classification (NCBI taxonomy): domain Eukaryota; kingdom Metazoa; phylum Chordata; class Mammalia; order Rodentia; family Cricetidae; genus Phyllotis; species Phyllotis vaccarum. The sequence goes on along the minus strand of JARWLC010000003.1, from coordinate 54,550,682 downwards.
ATGAATGGGAACAAATATCCCTTCTACCTTTCCTTGCCTGTGTCTGTGATCATGGCTCTGGGATGACCTTACTCATGCCAAGCTGGAAACTGGGAAGAGTTTGTCATTTCTCCCAACTCAGCAAGATCCTGCTCTTGGCCCAATGGCCTTTCCAAGCTTGATAGCTGACCCATGGTGTCTCCATGTGGACCAGGCACTTTCCTCCAGTGAACAGGGAAAGGCTGGTGCTGGGTTTGAATGTAGAACCAAGAGTTCTTCCTAGATCCATTCAGCACTCATGCGTCGCTTGTCTGGAGTGACCAACCATTGGGAGGAAGGGATCTCTCCTCTTGATGGAAGGAATCGCTGCTGGCAGGGTTCTAGCCCAGGATCTCTACTGGATCGGAGCTTAGAAACTCATGTGCGATTGGTTGCTGGCTCAGTCACTCAGTGCCCAGTGGAGTCCTGGCTTTGGAGAAAAAGCTGGAACAATAGGGAAGAGCTTGGAGTTATGGTGGGTTTGTCGGACAGACCTGATGTTTGGAGTCTGAGTGATTTTTGAGGAGCTGATGGGTTTGTTTCTGTGGCTACAACAGGCTCCCAAGTACCCCTGAGTAAAGGAGTTTATCCCTCCACCCATCTGCTATGCCCCCTTCCTCCTGTCTGCTGGAGCCAGGCTTGGCAACTGGAGCAAACTGATCTGAACAGCTGTGTTGTGCAGGAGAAGTTGCAGGCTTTGGGGGAGGCAGAGAGCCTCCTTTGGCTGCTCTGGGACCATTGTGGTCTTAGTTCTTCAGCTTCTCCCTGTTTACTGGGTCTGTTCCTAACAGGAATACAGCTGTGGTATGCAGACAGTTGTGTGTGTGTGTGTGTGTGTGTGTGTGTGTGTGTGTGTGTGTGTGTGTGTGTGTATGCACATCTATTCACTGAGGATGGATGGCAAGGGTTGGATGGAGTCTAAATGTAAGTCAAAAGTCTCAACACTTAAGCATTCAAAGCCCCTGCTTAACTCAGGGTTCCATCTCATTTCATGGCTCTGGGGTCTAGGGAGGGAGCTGTCGGCCGGGGGAGGGGGAGGACAATTTATAGTACAAGTTAACCTCCCTGTCCTCTGTCCCCAATAGGGACCTCCCCCACGGTTCATCTAGGCCCCCTGGGAGTGTGCCACCTGAGTTGAGGTTGGTTGGCACACTATTACCCAGGATCAGAGACTTAGTCTGTCACCTGGCTAGTGTTAGGCATATAAGTTACAAAGTATTTTTGTTTTTTCCAGAAGCCAAAGTGGGTTTTGTGTGTAGCTAAAGCTGGGAAATTTAGGGATGGGACCAGCCTGTGCATCGTGCTGGTGGTCTGTGGCTGCCTGTGGGAAAACAGACCTCTTCCGGTGCTTTGACTAGGATCTCTTATGCCCATCCAGTCTTGGAAATGGGTGGATCTGAGTGTCAGGGACTCCCTGGAGACGGCCAGCAGGATTTCATAAGAAATCTTTTAGTTTCTTGAAGTTCTACAAAGTTTCCATCCTGGAAGTGGCACCTCAGAGGTCCAATGTAACTAATGTGGGCCATTCATCAGGTGCTGTCCTTGAACTTGGGATAAATCGTTGAAAACAAGTGGGGAGACCCTGCCCTGAAGAAATACCAAAGCAACCAAGTCCATTGTGACTCAACAAGAGAACTGAACTTTCTGCAGGCCTGGGACAGACACTGTTCTGGTTGTTATTCATATTTAACCCATGTACGAGTCAGGATTCAAGCCCACATCTCAGAATCAGCCTTTCTGAGCTTCTATAACTTCTCAGTCGGACGGGTTCCTTTGAGCCATGTTGTGAGTTATAAAAACCAAGGACCAAGCACCTCAGATTGGAGGCTACTTGCAGAATAGTCTCAGTCTGAAGCCTTCCTTGAGGCTCAGAACCTCTGATGCCCCCACCCACAGACCCTCACTTTATAGCACCAGCAATTAAGTACTTCACAAGGGACCTCCTGGTTGTGCCGAGACCTTCTGATGAGGTGCAGGGAATGAGAAGCCTGTTCAGGGACCTCACTTCTGATGGCTTCTGATGGTTGAGGGTCAGTTACTTGGAAAATGACTCAAAAATAGCTCCTGAGAAAAGGGCCATATCTGTAACCCCATCTAGCACGTGGATGATAAGGAACAAGAGCATCAGAAATTCAAGGATATCCTTTGCTACATAACGAGCTCAAGGCCACCATGTGCTACAAGTGGGGGAGGGGAAGAGGAAGGCAGGCAGGCAGTTTTTGCAAGGTGAGCCCCTTGAGTTTTCAGTACTTGGGGGTGGATAAGATAGACAGTTCCTTCTAGTTCTTTTCAGGAACGGCATGAAAGACCTACAGGGCAAGGAAGATACCAGCCTGATGGAAGAGTCCCAATCTGATAGCAAAGCAGGACTCCTGGCCTTAGGAGAAGCATGGCAGAGACACATTTCTTTTCCCAGGTGCCCTGGTGCGATGGCTTCCCTTGTTGAGGTTCTAGTGGGATGTAGAGGCAGGCATCAAGAGGCTATGCCAAGCTGCCAGAACGTATCCATCCAGAACCCAGGCAGAGTCAGGAGCGAAGTTCTGCAATGCAGGGGACCTCCAGCTGCAGGCAGGGGACCTCTAGCTGCAGGCAGGGGACCTCTGGCTAGGACAGACTTGTGAGATCTGAGGGAAGATGTCATTCCCTGGTGCTCCCTTCTCAGCCACCATTGGTGGATGGACTTGGGAGTAGAAACTGAGGTCTGGGGAGGGCCTGGTGTGCCAAGATTCTTGCAACATCACACTCCAGATCTTGAGTCAAGGGCTCTTGCTGCTGTGTCACAAATGGTGACACGGTCACAGCTCATAATCAGTCTTCACACCCTCACTCACCATTGTCTTATTTGTACCTCTCCATATTTACAGTTCCCTCCAAAATAGTTTGCAGATGGATCGTTAGTCATGTGACTGTGATCTCAGTCTGTTGTCTTTTCCTCTTCTGCCTAGAGTAGTTATATGGTGCCCTGATGGCCTGGGATAGGGAATGTGGCTCAGAGACAAAGTGTTGCTGATCCCACACTAGGCCCTGGACTTGATCTCTAGCAGTATAAATGTAAACAAATGAATAAATAGATCAATAATAATTACAGTGGCCATCAACACAAAATTGAATGCAGGCCAGGCAAAGAAGCAGCAAACTATAGTACCTCTTTCCATCCCTAGAACCACAGCAGCTGTCTTAAGACTTCCATTCTGTAGATGGGAAGACTATCTCAGGCCATCCATCTATCCATCCATCCATCCATCCATCCATCCATCCATCCATCTACTCACCAACTCATCTATCCATCCATCTTCCTTCAATCCCATTGATCCATCATCCTATCCATTTATCCATCCAACCAACCATACATCTATCCATCTTCTCATTTATTTGTATATCCATCCATTCACCCACCCACAAGGTCCATCCATCTATTAATTCATCCATCTACCAACCAAATCATCCTTCCATAAATTTACTCATATGCCCACCTACCCACCCATTTATCCATCCATCCTCCTATCCACTCATCTGCCCACTCATTCCCTATCCATCCACCCAACCAGTCCACAGTTCTACAGCGTATATCTATCTATCTACCTATCAACACATTCACCTTCCCATTCTCCTTACCTTCCTCCCTCCCTCTCTTACTCACTCACTCACTCTCTGCCTCCCTCCCTCCCATTTATCCATTTGGCAGTCTATCCCATAATCCTCTTATTTAGTCATGTCATCCAACCACTCATTCATTCAATATACCTTTCCGTCTATCTATCTACTCATTCACTCATCCATCCATCCATCCAACCATCCATCCATCCATCCAACCATCCATCCATCCAACCATCCATCCATCCATCCATCCATCCAACCATCCAATGTGCTGTGCCATTCTCTCTCAGGTTCTAGAAAGCATCAAAACTAAGATTGGAACAGCATGCCTGCAGAGTTCACCGTGCTATTGTGCTGTATCCGCCCCATGAGGTTGATATGATGGTCCATATAAAAGAAGCTTTGTGTCATGGTCCAAACAAGGAAGTTGAGGTCCAAGGCCACAGGAGCAGCTAAAGACAGATCTGGGTTTAGAGTATGCATCTATAAACATCAGTATCCCCTTCCACCTGTGACAGATCTGCAAGGTTATTGACAAATGTCATCTCCCAAGTGTTTCTCAATGGCTAGTACCCAATTCTGCCCTCCATCATAGTCCAAGGCCTCCCAAGGAGACAGACCAGCAAGGTCAGGCACTTGGCACCAGAGCCCATGTAAACATCTGGCCTATTTGAGGTCACTGGAGCAATATAACACTCCTCCTCTTGGAGAGGCATTCTTCAAGAGGTTAAGAAATTCACAGAAGGCCTCAGAGCTATTGAGCAGCGGAACTGAGGTTCTAACTGAGATCTCCTTGACCCCTGAACTCTCTACCCTCAACAGGACGAGAGGAAGGCAGTCAGCTGACTCTTGGCAGTGGATTTCACCTGTGCAGGAGACTTCCAGCCTCTCTCCTCTCACTTACTCATTGTCCCCACCCCTTTATTGGTGACATTGCGTTTCTAATAAGCATTTAAAATGAGTCTTGCTGGACCAGGGATGAGGAAGGAGGAGGGAGAGAGAGACGTGTAGGCAGGAAGACGGGGCGGCGTGGGGGGGATCATGGGGTGTTAAATAGCCCAGAATTTTTAAAAACCTGATGCAAATCATTGGTAGGAGAGAAAATTACGTGCAATTATGCCCTGATACTGGAAGGTTTGCCTAGCCCAGGCAACAAGATCTCATTAACAAGCAGAAAATAAGATTGAAATGGTGTGTAAAAGAGCTGAAAAATGAATTTGAATGCTGCGTTTGTCCACAATTACCCCCTCCTTCACACATATTTTATTGCAATTTTTTTATTATTCTTAATCCCTCCATTCCTTAAAGCAGATTGGGGACATCCTGGCATTACCGGGGCATTGGGAGGTGTTGAGGATCTTCCGCTCCCCTGAAACGAGACCCTTTCTCTCCAACATCTTCCAAGGTTGGGATTTGGAGGGATCGGAATTCATTTCTCAGGCTTAGCAGGTTGTAGGGACATGGGGCTTTAACCCCAGTCAGCGTCTCCTCTGCACCCCCTCCCTCAGGCCCAGCACTTTCTTTGCTGTCCTTCTTAGGTGACTCTCTATCCATTGGCTTCCTCTCCTGCCTTCGTGGGGTGTCTATGCTCTTCTTTTCTCAGGGAGCCTCCCACTCAGGTCCCACACGTGGAATGTGGGCTGGGTCAGAAGAAACCTCAAGGCAGACACCAAGTTCTGATTCTGCTACTTATTTTGGTGCTGTGTGACCAAGTTACTTAACTTCTCTGGGATTCATTTACTTCACCTAGAAGGAGGGACATTCTCCCTGCTTCTCAGAGGCACCAAGGAGGATTAAGTGGAGATTTGAGCAAAGTACCCGGCGCACAGTAGGTGCTTGGTAACTGCATTCTCTGCACCCTCTCCTCTGTGCCTCACAGCCTCTAATCTGTGTCCTTCGCTCCTTCCCTCTCCCTTCCCTCTCATCCCTTTTGGATAGCTGGGGGGTGGCTGTGCTGGTTTCTTTCTTAGAACACTGTAGTGTGATCAGCTGACTCAAGCTGGAAAGAGCAGTACTGAGTGCAGGCTGCCCTCTGCTACAGAAAGCACAGAAGCCCCCCCCCCCCCCACTATGCTCCCCACAAGATTAGCTTGGGGGAAAGGCTAGACAGGACTTAGACTCTGCATGGCTTCCCAGGGTCAGAGGACAGTCAGTGGAGTCATTCCCACCCTCCTTTCCCTACCCTGCTTCTATCACCACAGCCACACCAGCCTCAGGTCAGGGGTCAGTCTGAAAAGACAGGATCAAGAGTCTGTGACTGGATCTTCTTGTACCCAAAGCCTAGTACATATAATTATTAATTTTTTTTTAGCATCTGCCTTCTTAAAACTGGCTTTCTCCATACCCAGTAATAGGCCAACTCTTAGAGATGCAGGTCACATGTGCCAGCCCCCAGTTAAAGCCAGATGGGGCAGCAGCTGGGGAACATGTCACCATGACTTTGCTCTCCAGGGGTTCCTCACACTCCAAGCATCCCCCCTCCCCACCAGCATTCTTGGCCTAGCCAGCTCTGGCAAGGAATTAGCCACTGCAGAGGTATGAGCCCATGGTGTCTGGCCAGCTTTAGTCCAGGTCTGGATATGTGAGCCTCCCTCTCTGGGGATCCAGACCCTGCCAGTGCCTGCTATGCAGCCCTTCTGCCTTTGTCCGAGGTCACCCACCTCCGTGGAAAAGCTGAGTTATTTCCCACTGGCTGCTGCTTCTGACACAGTCACCTGCTTTCATCCATCAGAGGCTGTGGCTCTGGTCCCAGGGGGGAGAATGGGCAGCCGCCTCCAGTGAAAACAGAGCCCTGTTTATGTCTCTGATTTTGCCCTTTATCCTGGGTGGAGGGAACAAGGAAGAGGGAGACAAAAGGGGGAGGTGCCTCCCTAAAACAGAATGGGAAGCTTCTGGGTAGCCAGCTGAGGAGACGGTGCCATGCCTGTGGTGATCAAGGTGAATGATTGTGGCCTGGCTTTCAGGGTGACACTGGGGACTTTTCAATGCTTGAAAAGACAATGGATGAGTCTACTGGTCCTCTTTCAGAGTGAGACCCTGAGAGTTGCAGCTTAGTTCACGATAGAAATAACTACATCTACCTAAGTGTTCCCATCCACCCCTGGAAAAGTATGGCTAGATCCATCCTCTGTTCCCTTCCCGTGTGGGGCCAAGGGTACCAAGAGAGACAAGAGTTTATGTAGGGCTCCACAGCTCCAAGGGCTGAGGGAGCTCCATGTTACTCAGTACACTGTTCCTTTGGTGACACATTATTCTCAGCATCTGGAACGTAGTAGGTCACCAGCAATTGTTGGTCAACCCCAGGCTTTGATAAGAAAGACATAGGTGAGATTAGCTTCTGGGGGAGGGAAGGACTTGGAAGCAGCTGCCCTTCTGGTCTGAACTTGATTCTACATGATGCCTGTCAAGTTCACTGGGCACAGTACATGGGGAGGCTTGGAAAGAAGGGGTGTGAGGTGACTTGTGCTTCAGCATGGTGCATTTTGGGGAAGACAATGCCTTCTCCTCTCCTTGCCCTGACCCCTCCCTGCCAACCCTATTGGAGGATTGATTGTGGACAGTTCTGAGGGGTTTCTGGTTCAGCAGGAAGAGCAGAGGAAATATGCATGACAGAAGGGCCGGCAAAGACTGATCATGTGGGCTCAGTGGCATGGTCTGTAGATCAGGGTTTCCACTCTGGCTCTTCTCCCTACTTGTATGACCACAAACAACCTATATGGGCTTCCCGAGGCTCCCTCTCCTAGCCCACACCACTTATTTATAGCCTTAGAGTTAAGTGAGGGGCTTGCAGGAGGGGGGGGTGCATAGCTACTGAGTGCTTGCCTAGCATGCAGGAAGCCCGGATCCAGCACCAGTATCATATAAACAATGTGGGGTAGTTCACACCTGTAATCCCAGTACTTCAGAAGTGGAGGCTGGAGGTTCAAGTTCAGCTTAGGCTACATATCAAATTCAAGGCTAGGATACATGAGACCCTATCTAAAGACAAAAAGAAAGAAACAAGGTGATTCATGGGAAAGAGCCCTTGCCACACCCCTTGTAAAAGGCAGGGACTTAGTAACCAAGTTCTTTCTGTTTCTCCGACTCCTGTTCTTTCTCCTTCTCTGACTGTAGAGAAGTCTCCCTAGGCCTAGTGCGCTGGTTGGAAAAACTAAGAGACCTGAGCTCTCTCCCAGCTGTGTCTCACACTCCCTTTGTGATCTGATGAGATGCATCCCTGCTGTGGGCCTCAGTTTCCCACCTCACACCGTGAAGGAGGTGGGTCAACTGCTACCAACCTGTCTTGCTGTTTACCTCCCAGGACCCCAGCTTGGGCTGCTAGGCTTCCCAGAAGGCCAAGGGTTTAGCCTTCCAGAGCGCTTGGCTTGGTGGGAAAGAATGCAAATGGCCGATTTCTCTTCCTTCTGAGGAAAGCAGGGATTCTGGGAGAGACCGTCCAGGGCAGATGTGGGGAGGCTAACAATTAATATTGCAGGCAAGCTGGGAGCCTTGAGGAAGCCACAAGGACACCATAGAGAAGAGGTGGGAGTCACATTAAAGGTCTCCAAAGGGCTGCATTCTTCCTGGCCCTGCAACCACTGCCCCTTTGTTATTGGACCCCCTTCCCCACCCCACAGTCCCCTGGCACCCAGCCCCATTTACCCTTTTAGATCTCTTCTTCTCTTGTGAAGTGTTCCTTTGCCCCTCCTACTGGGCTATCTGTGCTTCCTCAGGCTTTTATCAATTTTTATCAGCATGTGGAAAGTGCATGCATTGTTAGGCAAGTGCTTTTAAATAGTAATAATGATGATTACATTTTTTTTTTTGAGTGCTCACCCCAGGCCAGATGTGTGCTGAGCCCAGTATGTGGGTCACTTTATTCCATCTTTACAACGTCCCCTTGGAGGATCTTGTCCTCCCACAGTGGAGGCAGGGAGAGGCATAGGTCTAACCCATTGCATTAAGCAATTGGTCTAAAAAGTTAACGCAGGGCAAAGCCTGCACCTGAATCCAGCCATCCTGGCCCCAGACACACTGCTCTTCCCCAGGGCATAGCACAAAGATGGGTGAGACTTTTTAAAAATATGCATTTATTTGTTTATTTATTTATTGTATGCATGTGTACATGAATGCACGGTATGTGCACCATAGTGTGTGTTTGTATGTGGAGGTCAGAGGACAGTTTGAGGGAGTCCCATTTTCGGGGTCCCAGGGATCAGACTCAGGCTGTCAGACCTGGTGCAAGCTCCTTTATCTTCTGAGATACATCTCTGGCCCTCTGGTAGGACCTTGTAAAACCCCAGTAGGACTCTTTGATCTTAGTTGATCACAGTCCCTTCTAGAGGAGAATTAGAGGGTCAAAGATGGGAAAACAGAGGCCAGAGGCTAGGAGCAGAGGGCAGGAAAATGCTAGGGTTGGGAGGTATCCACAGCACTCACTATGTTAGCATTGGGGGGGGGGGGGTGTTATCCACAGCACTCACTATGCTGGGGTTGGGGAGGGTATCTACAGCACTCATTATGCTGGGGTTGGGGAGGGTATCCACAGCACTCACTATGCTGGGGTTGGGGTGTTATCCACAGCACTCACTATGCTGGGATTGGGGTGTTATCCACAGCACTCACTATGCTGGGGTTGGGGAGGTATCCACAGCACTCACTATGTTAAGGTTGGGGAGTATCCACAGCACTCACTATACTGGGATTGGGGTGTTATCCACAGCACTCACTATGCTGGGGTCGGGAGGCATCCACAGCACTCCACACCTGTGTGATTGCAGGCAGCCTTTCTCCTGCCTCCCTACCTCCCCGTGTAAAGCAAGTGTAAGTAGTAATGGGTTTGCAGATACATGTCCAAACTGCACCCACACAGCCTATGTGGCTGGCTTCAGGAAGGAGCTGTGTGCCTTGTTAGTAACCACAATGGGCCTAAGGTGAGAAGGGGAAAGTGTAGGTCCAGAGGACACCTCCCAAATCCCTTTCCCTGCACCTCTCAGCAGCTCTGGTTCCCTTCACTAGGCTCCTCTCTAACCAAGCCCCTGCCCCCCAGCCACTCCAGTTCTCCCCAGCTGGGATACTTCCCTTTGTACCTCTTCATTCCTGACAGGTGTTCGACCACCCACAGGGTTTTGCTAAGGAGGCCAAAGGCACTGGAGACTCTTGCTTGATATGAGGCTTCTGGGAATCGCTAGGGCTAGGCTGCTTTCCCTGGGTGTTGGTGGAGACCCTTGGAAGAGCAAGCCTGACTGTGATCTTCTTCCCATGTACCTTAGCTGTGGGTCACTCACCTCAGGGATCCTCTCTGTACTTTCCAGGAAGGATGGTCAGCCTTCCCACACTTCCCTCACCTGAGGTCCCAGCCCAGAATTTTCTCAGGCACACAGCTGCTAGAAAGCACACCTTTGGTTTCTGTTTATTCCACTCATGTGTATCCTTCCTTTTTCTCCAGCCCCACTGTCCCTTGACCCATTGCCCCCCCTCCTTCTTGGACCCTTTCTCACCCTTCTGAATACCTGCACACAGGTGCAGGCCCCTCTCCTCCAGGGCATTCCCTGTCCCCTCAGTTCAGACCCTCTTTCTTTCTCCTTCCCTCTTTCCTGGCAGTTCCAGTCCCCACCTCCATTGTCCTTCTCTAATCTCTGTCATTTTTCTCTTCCCCTCTCCTTTCCCTGGCTCCGCGCGGAGGGCCTCTTCTTCCTCATCTGCCATTCCTCCTCCACCCTGCCAGGATTCTTCATCTCTCTGGTCAGTTCATCCAACCTATAGTGCATGGAGGCTGAGCTGGGTGCAGGGTCCTCAGGCCTTGTGTGGGGGTGGGGAGCAGGGGGGCTAAGATGGGGACATGGACGGGGGTGGGGCGGGCAGCTGAAGCCCCTCCTGCTCTGCCTCGGCTTCGGCAGCCTCTGCCGCGCCTTTGATCCATGGCCTGAGGCCGTCTGACAGTGGAAAATGCAGGGAGACAAAACCACTCAGTCAAAGTGATTCCCAACAACTGTCTCCCCGAGATAAGGACTCACTGGGCTCCGCTGCCTGCTTAATTCCTGCTGCCCGGCCTGGGATCCCGTGCAGCAGCAAGCTGGCTGCCAGCAGAAGCAGCTCTGAGAACCAGCCTGGTCCCAGGACTCAGGATGGGGTGCAGTCCTGAATACCGGCATCAGTGGGAGACCCCAGGACAAGGGGCCCTGCAATGGGTGATCTGACAGGCTAGGCCCCCTTCTCTTGACAATTTTGGGGAGCCCTCCTTTTTCAATATGCACTTGCCTCCTTCCCTGGATCATTCTCTTCCTCCAGCTAGGACCTCAGTTCTTCCACTCTCCATTTTCCCAGCCCCTCTTCTTCCTATGCTTGCCATATTAGCTTTGAGCTCTAACTTTCTGGATAGTTCTTGTTCCCTCTGTAGAGTAAGGTGCAGGCTGTCTGGTGGTCCGTCACCCCAGCACAAAGCTCTACACATAGCAGGGACCCAATAAATGCATAATGCTAAGGACAGAAAGTGAACCAGCCTCGTGTGGGGCCTGCCTCCAAGAAACAGCAAGAAGCCAGCTCTGAGACAGGCAGAAGCCTTCAGAGAGGGAAGCATGCCTGATATAAAGTAAGGGGTGGTCTGTGGGTCCTAGACACACCCACCCAGGGGCATACCCTCTTGGCATGACAGACAGGTCTCTCGGAGGCTGGGCTGGCATCTCTGTCCTTGGCAATAGGGTTCAACATGGAGACCAAGAGATGAGATTCTGTAAGGTCTAGGAAACCCCCACTGATGGGAATTTTTAGGGACCCCCATGATGTTTGACACAGAGAGTTTTTGTGTGTCCACAGTGGCAGAAGCAGGGGGCCAAAGGAATTGGATTCAGCTCAGGAGTCCTGAAAGCCAGGGCTGGTAGGGAAAGTTATGAGAATTAGTGAGCACCCATTGGTGCTGGGCTGGTGCAAGCAGACCAGGTCCTTCACAGGCAAGAGAAATAAGATCAGTACTAGATGAAGGTTTTCCAGAGCTGTGCATCCAAAGATCTGGGGTGTCTGTTAAAACTTATCTCCCAGATTGGTTCATGATGGCCATGCCAAGTCTGTAGTAGACTTGAGAAACCTGATTTTAAAGATAGCACCAACTATCTGAGACAACCCATTGGCAGCCTGGCACCTCAGAACACTGAATTAACATTGGCAGTTTGCCCAGTGTGGTTGGAGACCCTACCAAAGGCCTGCCTGGTTTCAGTATGCTTGGGTGCCTCGTGTACCTCAACAGCACCAGCATGTCAAACCCCTTTTCTGTATAATATGACTCTGAAACAAAGCAAGATGGTACACACCAGCAGTCCCATTGAGTGGGAGGCAGAGGCAGGGGAATTGTCATGAGTTTGAGACAAGCCTGGGATGCACAGCAAGACCCTCTCCCTGGATGGAGAGATGGTTCAGTTGGTAAAACCTTATTGCACAAAGCATAAGGACCCAAGTTCAATCCCCAGGACCCACCTAAAAATCTAAGCAAAGTGGTGCACATTTGTAACTCCAGCGCAGGGAAACAGACAGAAAAAGACCCCTTAGGCTCTCTGGGTAGCCGGTCTTAGCCAGGACAGCAAGCACAGGGTGAGACAACTTGTCTCAAAACAAAGTGAAAATTGATTAAAGAAGACACTTGAGGGAGCTGTAGAGGTGGCTCAGCAATTAAGAGCACTGGCTGTTCTGCCAGAGGACCGGGGTTCAATTCCCAGTATCTACCTGGCAGCTCACAACTGTCTCTAAGTCTAGGATCAGATGCCCTCTGGTCTTCACATGTATAGCAAGGCACATGCATGCGCACAAGTGCATATCCCCCCCTCCCACACACACACACCTCCCTCCAAAAAGGAAAAATAAAATTGACTGATAAGATTGTCCCTAGACATTTCAAAGCTGGGAGATACCCTGGAATAGCCTTTGTCATACTTGGCATCTAACAGGCCCCAAACTTTAGCTGCTAGAGAGACCTGTTATAGTTTTTTTTTTTTTTTTTTTTTTTTTTTGAGTCTCTGTCTGTTTCTACTTCTGAAGCAGGGCAAAGTCTTGACAGAGCCTGGTAAGTCACAAATCCAAAACAGAGTCAGAGGCAGCCTTGTAGGTGAGACATTAGTGGCCAAGGGGGGAGGAGACCCACCCTGCCCTCTCTCTGTCCTTCTATCCCTCTGTGGCTCAGATCTCCGCTCCCCAGGCCCAGAGGACTGCCAAATGGAGCTGGCCCTAGGCCAAATGAACGGGACCCTCTCATCAGACCAGGCTGTCTGACCAGAGGCAACAGAGGATTAAGGTCCCATGAGGGCCCTGGCAAGTGTCTTATCATAAAGGGGACATGTCCAGGCTGAAATTGAGACGTGGTGCCCAGGGGCAGAAGTTCCTGATCCTTACCCAAAGGGCTCCCTTTCCCTTCCAGCCACAGACATGCTCTCCCTCCCTGAAACTCTGCAGCATCCTTCTGTGAGCTTCCTGGGGGCTCACCCCACTCCCAGCCAACTTCATTCTCTCCCAGGATCTCTGGGGTGAAGTCTCTGGGGTTTTGTTCTACTTTGAACCACTGAGAAGAAGGTCTGTATGATTACTGTATACAGTAACTGAAGTAATGATTCTATTTGGTTTTCATCCTGCTGGGCGTGGAACTTAGTGCATTGTAGGCAGGTGCTGGGTTCATGTGCTACAGCTGCATTACACCTTACATGCCTTATGTCCTGGTTTTTGTATGTGTGTTTGTTTTTTTAGAGACAACCCTGTAGCCTAGGCTGGCCTGGAACTCACTGTGTAGATCAGACTGGCCTCAAAATGGCTGGGTTTATAGGTATGTGACTTTACACCTGGCTTGACAAAGCACTTTGTCCCCACTGGCTGTCTGATGGTAACTGAGCACAGAGGACCTATGACTCAGATGTGAAATTCAAGGTCAGGATGCCAGGACAATGTCAGAATCCAAATCCAGATCTACTCTAGGGCAAATGTTCTCCCCTCCAATGGGCTACCTCAGTAGGAGGGACAGACTTGTCACCTTTGCTGAGGAGATCCAGGCTGTTCCTTAGAGGATCCCCAGAGATACTGTGTGAGCAGTGCTGGCCAGGTGGCCTCTTCAACCTTACTCTCCCAGGAATCCAACTTACCTTATACCACCCTGGGCAGCAGAGGGGGGAGAAAGGAGGGTATGTGAGAGGAAGCCCCCAGACCCCAGGGTCAAGAGGGGATGGCGAGGGAGTGAAACAGGTAGCCCAAGGGCTCTTCAACCTAGAGGTCTACAAGGACTGTGCTGACCATCAGCTAGACCAGGCTCCACCGGCAGGCATACTGGGAGATGGGGTGGAGAGAGAGGAAGAAGGAAGTACATGTGTGTGGACAGATGGGCCAGAGAGCGGCACTGTGAGGTTCTGGAGAGAAAAAGAAGGTGGATCTGAGTGATATACAGAGTCATAGAAGAGAGAGGGGAGTGGGGGCGGGGGGGGACAGAAGGCTGAGAGCAGAGGAATGAATTAGGGCTCAGTGACAGGGGCAGAGGCAGGGGCTCTGTGGCAAAGGCTGATGGAGGGTCAGAGCCCTCCCTCAGTGAGGCAGTCATCAGGAGTCTAAGCTGGAGGATGGGGGGGGTCAGAGGGGGTCAGAGGGCTCTGTGAGGAGGAGACCTAGCATTACTCTGTATCCAGAGGAGCATAAATTGGAATTCCAGCCCCACCAGCACCCAGCTGTGCAGCCTTGGGCTACCCTGTCCACCAGATCAGCAGCAACAGCCCAATGGGGTGACCTGTTAGAGCTATCTTTGCCATACTCCCTGTGACACTGCGCCCCCTCATACACACATCAGGGCAGGGACCTTTTCAGGGTGCCAGGCCTGAGCCTCAGAAGTCCTGGTTTCTTCTCAGCATGGCAGTGGTAGACCCCAAATTCCCAGAGCCCGAGGTGAGAAGTCTTGCCCTGTTGCCAAGTGTTTTTCTTTAGTTCCGGATACCGCCCTGACAGGTGCTTCCTGTGATTAATGTCACCACCCCAAAGTCCTAGAATCAGCTTCTCTTCCCCAAGTCACAGCTGGCTATTGGAGAGGCAGGACAGAATCCTGCCTTTTAGCATCTTCTCCTGGTCTCTTCCTTCCCTAGAACCCCCAATGGACATGGGGTACAGACCAGCTTAGATGCCATCAATGATATGGGACAGAACCTGTTTCCAGATCACACTTAGAACCTTGAGAACCATAGTTTCTTTGGAGAATGGTAGTAGAGGGACCCTGCAAGGCTGGAAGTACAGCCAAGGTTAGGTGTCTTGGCCAGTTGAAGAGATTGCTGTCAAATTTGACCACAGTTAGAGTTAAAACTGAGAGCATTTCAAATCAGAGAGCATCTTCTGAATGAGAAGCAGTGCTTACCAGCTGCGTGATCTTAAGCAGCTGACTTGACCTCTCTGTGCTGCCAGTGTCCTAGGTTTTAGGATTACATGTGTTCCTGGACAGGGTCAGTGGTCAGAAGACAATAAATTATTTTATTTATGTATAGCAATATTTAGAAGTGTAGCAACTCCAGGGTCATGGGTTTGGGGCTCGGATTGGAGCTGGGGATGTTAGTATAGCACAGTTAGTATAGTTAGTATAGCACCTCCCCATGTTCCCCCTTCCCTCCCTTTTTCCTATAACCATATAAACGGAGCCAAAAGCATCCCCATCCCAAACAGTGAGAACCTATCTTTAGCCGAATCTGTCCTGCCCCAGGATGGGAACAGACAACATCTCAGTACGTCTTCAGTCTCTTGTTTGTTTGCTATGGAGCCCTCTATGCCTTGGGCACGTTTTTTTGCTAATTTTGTAGCTGCCTTTATCAACCGAGGATTCACAGGCGCCTTAGCCTTGATAAGTGGATTAGTCTCTGCGCTAAACAAGGAGGTGTGGGGGAACGTGGGGGCTGCACCACAGAGGATGTTTGTTTCCGGAAGAATGGAGACTGCGTTCTCTACCCTGTGCAGGGCGTCTGAGGTGCTGCAAGGGCCATCTGCGTGCCTTGTCTCAGTTTAGAACATTCTGCAAAGCAACCAGGGAGCCAAGAGGAGGGGCTGGGAGTTGGGGGGGGGTGGGGGGAGCACTCTGGATTCTTTCCAGGCCCATGATCCACCTGGGCTCACCATGCTGAGGATGGGAGCACCTGCCTGTGTGGAAATACTCCCATGGCTGTCTCCATCCCCCCCCCCCCCCCCCAAATCCAGCATCTTATTTCTCTGTCTTCTCAGCCCTTCCATTGTGACTTGGCTGAGGATTCAGGCTCAGCTCTTTCTGACTTCCCTAATCTAATTGAACAAAACCACAACAACAAATTTGCAGGCTCTGGAACTCTGGAAGCAAGAGATGGGTCTGCTCAGAGACTCTAGAATGTTCACCAAAACTTCCTTAGCATTGGTGATTTCTAAGGAATGGCTATCTGGGGCTCATGGGGCATCTTCTAGTCACCCAAGGTTGTATTTGAAAGAGCCTCTCCTTGAGACCAGGAGTGTTACCTGTAAAATGTGTGTTAGCTCTTCACCATTGGAGCCATGAGACATTAGCATCCTGTCAAGCTGACCCTTGGTCTCCAGGAAGTTCCACCCTGTTTAGCTTGTGACTTTGTGTGGTTCATCAGTGATGGCCTCCAAGGTGTTGAGTCTAAGAGAGAAAGCAAAGGTGTCTGAGTGACCAAGACAAGTCACAGACATAGACAAGGAATCTAGGGGAAGGCTGTGGACGAGACACAGCTCTTTAGAGGTCAAGGCAGGAGGCAGCCAGATACATGGACGGGAACAGAGGTCACAGGAGTCCTTGCAGAAGCCTGGAGATGCAATAAGATACAGGAAAAAGGCAGAAGGATGCTTGCTCAGATAAACCAGGAAGGCTGGGTGAGAAAGTGGGGTGGGAGACCCCAATGGTTTCTTTTCCTTGGCCCTTCTTAGTGTAAGTAGTTGGGGTGTTCAGATCTCTCCTCTGCTGACTGAGGGGTGTGGGGTGCAGGGTGCTGAGAGAGACAGGCCCTCAGCTGGTCCTTAGCTGTTCAGTCTCCCAAGCTGCCTCCAGCTGAGTGTGATTTTGCTATTTATTTACATGTAATTATTGCTATGAGGTGCAGATATTAACGCTGTCAAGAGCAATTTGCTCTGACATTTTTCACTCCCTCCGTGCCCCCGCCACTCTGATGGGGCCCAGGGCTCTCCCTGCTTGGCCGCTGCGAGCCTGGTGGCCTGGCCCAGAACCACCCAGCCGGCAAGGAGCTGCGTCAGAGAGTTCACCGGGCTCTTCTGCAAGCCCATTAAGCTTTGAAATTGAATTTGGTCTGGGAGAGGGTGGTTGTTCCCCACCCTGCTACAGTTCCACCAGCCAGGCTGGCTCAATAAGTCTCTCTTCCCTGCCTTCCACAGACAAAACTGGTGGGCAAGGGCAGGCTTGCTGGGGGCATGGGCCAAGGCTTAGAGGAAGAAAGGCAGGAGAGAGGACTATAAGGAACTTGTGGGCCGTTGTCAGAGAGGCAGATTGCACATGGCCCCAGCCTCACTGATACAGCCTAAGATGGATGTGACCACTCTACCTTACTACCATCTGGTCAGCCAACAAGAATGGGTGGGGGGAGGCTGGGAAGATAGGGAAGTTGTAAGGCATGGGGGGGGGGGGACTGACCTTAGTTTAGCCCTCAGAACCCATATAAAAGCTTACTATCTTGGTGCATGCCTGTGATCTAAGTGTCCAGAGGTAGAGAAAAGAGAGCCGGGTTAGTTCCAGGCCAGTGAGAGACCCTGCCTCAAAAACCACAGTGGAGGTGGTGCAGGGCCACAGAAGAGAAACATATAAAGTTGTCATCTGGCCTCCACACCCATGTGTATCAGTACATATGTGCACACAGAGAGAAGAAGAAAGAATGCTAAGTGGCCCCGGGGACAGGTGGCTGTACCCACATCACAAGGAGAGTTTGCTCGGTGGCCAGTGAAGTGAAGCATCTCAGCTACTGTGGAGTAGGAATAGGGTCTAGGCTGGCCCCACAATGATTCCCTCTGGTAGATGTGAAAAATGGAATTGGCTTTCATTTTATACCTTATGGGTTCCAAGCCCAGACCCAGAAGTAACTGAACATATTGATCTGGGTAGTTTGGCTCCTGGAAACTTCATTTCTTTGTCTTTAAAAGGACATCTGTTTTGTTTTGTATGTGCATGTTTGTGTTTGTGCGTACGTGCGTGCATGTATGTACATAAATGTGTGTGCATGTGTGTACATGCAGGTGTGTGTGCACATGCAGGTATGTGCATGTGTGCAGGTATGTGTGTGTGTCTGTGTGTGTGTGTGTGTGCATGCACGCGCACATGTGTGGGTGTGTGGGTGTGTTCACATGCATGCAGGTGTGTGTATGTGAGTGTGTACATACATATGTGTGCATGTGTATATGAGGTATAAATGCAGGTGTGTGTTAGGTACAGTGGGAGCCAGAAGAGGGCTCTTGCAGTGAGACAGAGAGGTGATTCTGAGCCACCTGGTGCAGGTGCCCCAAACTGAACAGCTGATGCTCCAATCCCTCAACAGCTGTTTTTCATTAGACCCACACTTCACTGGGTCAAGGCCGTGGGAGGGATTCTGGCTCATCCTTGAGCTGACCAGGAGGTGCCCAGAGAAGGTTTCATGCAGCATCCCAGCAGCCTACTCATTCGAAAACATATGATGGGTGAAGGGACAGCCCCATTTCAAAAAGATTGAAGTGTCTGTCCCTGAGCCAGTGTCTTTCTGGCTGGTGGGAAAGAGTGGCTGCCCACACATAGTAGGTGGGAAGGAGTGGCTTCCTGCACACAGGAGGCATAAAGCAGTGTGGGCCTATCAGTTTCAGAGGCCAATGCAAGAAGAAACTGAGACCCAAGCGTCCATTTACCCTGCTGTGGGGAAGTGGCACTCTAGGCGAGCAGCAGGCCTAAGCCATCATGGCTGTGGGTCTCTAACACACTCTGATGCATGCCAGCTTGTCTGCCCAGATACTAATGAGGCCTCACTGCCACCACTCAGGCCCTGCCACTGCCAATCTACATTCTCCTCTCTGACATTTATGAAGGGGACCCGCACACACATACCAGGGGGAACTGAGGCCCCCTCCTGCTTCCCTCCCCTTTACCCTTCTTCCTTCTCCCTCCCCCTGCTCCCCCCCCCCCCCCCCCCGCAGCTTGGCCAATTAGGCTCCTGACACCTGGAGCCGCTGACAAACTGTTTCTGTCACTTGCTCTCTGTCTTTCATTAGGGCAGCAGAGGAGGGGGAGCAGGAGAGGGAGGGGAGAGAGATGAGATCTTTCATGCTTAGTAAGGCCGGCTACATTAATTACAAAACGGCCATTTGCCGCGTGAAACTCTGCTAATTAAATTTATGCAATCATTATCTTTAAATAGTCATATCTTTACCAGTGATCGGCTGGTCCCTTCCTTCCCAACCCCTCTGCCACTGCTCCGAGCAGTTGCTCTAATCCCCTGGCTGTTTATCCAGCTATCAGAGATGCTCTTCCATCTCATCCCCCTCTGCCCACCCCCACCCCACATGGACACCTCCAACCTTGGCCAGCCTAAGGATCTACCCAGGGAGGGATGGCTAAAACCTCCACCATGTTTCTAGATATCTGGAGAGTGGCACTTTGTCAACCAAATACTAAATGTTTATATATGTTCTTGACCTCCAGCAAGAGGTCATTCTGTTCATACCTCCGGTCCTGTTTACCGGGCTCTGTAAGCTGAAGAGAGATCCTTTGAGAATCTTCAGAATTGGGGGACATAGCATGCCACTAGACCGGCCCTTTGGATTTTATTTAAGCAGGCCAGGCACAAACCAGCCCTGGGCTAAAGAGAAAAAGACCCAGTCTTTGGTTACCTCCTGAACTTGCTCATCCAGCAAATGTTTGTTGGACACCTACTGTGTGCCAGGCACCCAGTCTGTCCCCAAGCAGCTCCTGTCTGCCTGTGGTTGTCATGCATGGCCACATTAGAATGTGTAAGTGTTGAAGAGGTGTTTGTGTGTATGAGGATCTGTGGGTATGTGGGCAAGTTATCATAGCAGCACACAGGATTGATATTAGCCTGAGCCTGGGAAGAGTGTGGGGCTGCAGGAAAGCTGAGGGCCACCTCTCTGAGGTGAGGTGAGGTGAGGTGAGGCTCCAGCCTCTCCCTGCTGAGCCTTCTCCTGTCTTTTTTGATTCTAGAAGATCCTTCCAGAAGCCCCACCTAGATCCCCTTTGATGCTAGCTCCTAGAGGGTCCTTTCCCCAGCCTCTTCACTACAGGAGACCTTTCCTGCAACCCTTACCTTGCACACAGACACCAAACTCACAGAGGTACTCACAGGTGTATACAAACAATTTATCCATGCACATACAGATAAATAGTATCATGTACACAAATACACGGAAACACAAAAAGATTCTCCCAAGAATGCATAATACTCCCCTGTGCACACACAGTCCTGAATAAAATAGAACTTTGTGCATACATATGCATGTCCGATGCTCATGCATGCACACAATTAACAGCTATGCAAACATGCACTCAGAATTTCCATACACATGTACAGGCACATACAGCCCTCACACACATGATATTCACACCCATGTCCATGTGCAGACAAAATTCTTTATATGATAATCTTGTGAATACACACATACACACAGTAATCATTCATATATACATCTAATAGCATGGGCATCAGTACTCCCAGGCACACATGTGACCTTTATGCAGCCCATACACATGGAGTACACACTATACTGAGCTGCTGAGCTGTCTGATAGGGCATACCTCAGCACAAGGACAGACCAGAGCATAGCACTGAAAGCCAGGTCTCAGGATCTCACTATTATTTGCTCCTTAGGTGACTCTAGGCTAGTCCCTGAGCCTCAGTTTCCTCATCTGCAGAGTAGGGTAACAGTCTCAGAGTAGGTAGTGGGCTTGACAGGAACAGGCTGTGGATACTGGAGGGTGTTGTGTACACCTCAGCAAAAGAAATTGGATGGATGTAGGCATGGGGGCAGCTGTATGAAGTGGGGGATGGGGTACAGCCCCTACACAGCAATCGCTGGCGAAGGGGCGGGGCCGGGAAGACCTGGAAGAAATCTTGTTTGGAAGTTCCGAGTCAGCACCTGAAGCCCATTACTGCTGTCCACAGGGGTCTGGGGTGGGGGGTATAGATCCTCTTAGCCGAGAATTGAGAGGCTGGGAGAAGGGAGCAGTGGCAGCTGGCTGCCTGGGTGGGGGATTTCTCTCTTGCACTAATCCCAGCTGGAGACAGACAGGGGACCAGCAAGGGGGAATGCTTGCCTGCATGTATGTGTGTGTGTGTGTGTGTGTGTGTGTGTGTGTGTGTGTGTGTGCATATATTGAGATTGGAGGAGGGTGCTATAGATGCACAGGTCTACACAAAGGAGCTAGAGAATGGGGAAGTAAGAGGCTGTGGTGTATGGGGCTTAGTGTGGGTCAGTTTGCTTCTGTGTGGCCTAACGTGTATGCACATATGTGTATGTATGCGTGTGCATGCTTGTATATGTGCATATATATGCATGAATATGCGCATTTGTGTGTGTATGTGTGTGCGCACGCGCGCACGCGCGCGCATGCATGCTCCATACCCCATGTCTTTGCCCAAGTGGTCCTGGCTGTGTTTTGAGGATACCTATGTAGCAATGGCAGTGATGACTCACAGGCATTTGGTACCTATTGGAGTCACCTGGTGATATTAAAAATATTCCCAGTATCCAAGCAGTGACATCAGTGAACAGCTAAGGGAAAGAAAGGAGATTGGACAGCAGTTCTGCTTCCATGCTCAGTTCACTCAGGGTTACCCCAGCAAATTCCAGTCTGGGTTAGTCCCTGGGCCTTTCAAACAGTTTTGCACAGCTCCAACAAACCCTGCTTCTATCCCTGGCAATAAAACAGGCTGTCACTCATATGTCCCCGCTCTGGTCTGGCTACTTCCAGAAGTCACAAAGATGTGTTTTAGCAAGAGGTTGAGCCAAGGGTGGAGCTGGAGGAATAATATTTTGTGTGCCACACCAGAGAGACTTTATAACCAAACACAGTCTGAGGATGAGAGTAGGGATGGATGGGCCCTTTACCAAAATGTGTGTGCAGAGGTAAAAGGGTGTTATTAGCAAATAAAGAAAAGCTGTTTGGGGACCAGAAGAGGGTTGTCCCATCTGTGTGGCTATCTGTGCATGTACCAAAGTGTGAGCTTCCGAGCAGCCCAAGACTTAGACATGCCCCCAATCCTCCCAGCCAGCTCCTCTCTAAGGACGAGTAAGTACTATCAAGCCTGAGGGGGTGTGGCTTGCTGAAGTGTCCTGCCTGCTCCCTTTTGGAGACTGCAACCAACTCCCAGGTAGGACAGACTCATCCCAGAGCAGAGCCAAGCTTCCTCCAGAAGCCTTGGGGACAGAACCGAAAAGTACACGTTCACCCAGGTGCCTGGAGAAGAGTTGTGTATGTCTACTCCCTTGGGTTTATTTTCATCTCAAGGGGTCCCAGGCCCCCTCCTTGCTCCTCGGTTTTAAGCCAGCAGGGAGGGAGGACAGGCTGGATGACAGGCACATTCTCATTTCATCTACCTCCTCACTCTACCCTCTAGGCAGCTTCAGAGTTATATTCTCACCACAGAGATGAGAAGGCCAAGGCCTAATAGGTTAAAAAAACTCGAAGCAGGGTTAGTAATGGGAGAAGGTGTGAGGGTCGATAGTGGGGTCATTGGCTTGGTCTTGAACACCTAAACTAAAGAGCTGTTCCCAAAACCAGGTGTGGTAATGTCTGCTGGTAATCCCAGTTCTCTCTCTGTGGAGGCAATACAGGATTATTTTTAGCTACACAGGCAGTTCCAGAGCAGCCTTGGACTATATGAGACTTGATTTGCTAGGACAGTTGAATGTTTGAGGCCAGCCTGGGCTACGGTGAGACACTATCTCAAAAAGCAAACATCGTTCAGGGTCCAGGAGGATCCCCTAGCCTTTCTGCCTTCAGCTAGTCTAGGGCCCTTGGGGAAAGTGTTGGAGCTCTCAGGGCCTCAGAGAAAGCGAGCTGCAGCTGGTCGTGGGGGTCTTTGACCTAACTCCCAATTCCCTCCTCAGTCCCAGGCCCATCTCCTCTCTCTCCCCACCACCCAACCGTGGTTTAGCTATTGACACCTCTAATTTCAACTCTGCTCCCCAAGCCATGCTGGGTTATCACAGAGGGTGCAGAGCTCCTAACTCAGGCGCTTCAGTCCCAGGCCCTCAGGCCAGCTCAGGAACGGAGGGAATTAATTACATTCTACCATCCCCTTTTAAAGTAGGGGAGTCCACAGAGGAGAGGCCGCACAGCAGAGACTGTGGAAGGGGGGCCCACCCCTGAAAGCAGCAGGCCTCTCCCCAGGGGCGGAAGGGGGTGGGCGAGGCTGGCCCCTTATTGATTTAGCCAGGTCTGGGCTGGGACTGATTTGGGGAAGGGATGGGGGAAGGGGTTGGTAAAGGGGGAAGAAAGGAAGAGAGAGGAAGGTAAGGCTGTCAGTCAGGCTGACAGACAGCCCCGAGATTTGCCTTCAGATAAAACCTTACAGATGTGGAGGTCAGTATTGATTTTGAGTTAGTAACGGTACCTTACCAAGAAGTAATACATTAGTGAAAGCAAGGTCACCGGGAGAAAGCAAACCTCACCCAGGAGAGGCCTCGGCATTCCTGAGGGGGTGTACATTACCGTATCAGACCAGTACTTCCTCAAGTTCAAAAGTATGCAGGCCCAGACCTCCACTGTGGGCAAGACGCTTCCTGCTTCTGTGGCAGAGGGACTTCCTGCAGAGGTCCCCAGGGCTCTGTACCATCAGTGCTGGGGAGACCCTGAAGCCTGGTGGGAGTGCCACCTGAGCGATCTGAGACCCAGGCCCAGACCCTGAAGTGACTACTAGCCAACTGTATGAAATCCAATAGGCTTTTCACTTCCTGGTGCCTCAGTTTCCCCACTTACGGATTAGGGGTAGAAAACCCATTTGCTTGAGAAGCTTCTGCAATGACCTGGCACAGCCCTGGCTGAAGTCTCTCCTCCATGGGGGCTGCCTAGCTCTGTTAGGTTGCATCTTGTCTGTTTGCTGGAAAGTGACTCTCAGATGAAATGGAAAACCTTTTGATCCACAGGCCTCCAGGGACTCAGAGCCACCATTCACACCTACCCTAGATGTGGATTTGATTTGATGTTCCAGGCCAAATCCCATTGAGTAAATCCCATTATGGGAAAAGCTCTCTGGGCCAAGCTATCTGTTAACTTTCAGAGTCCAAGGCTTTCGGAGCCACTGGGCACCACACAAACCTCTTCCCACAAAGGGCTGCGGGAGGCCTCTCAGCTCCCAGGTCCTCTTACTGTGCAGCCCTGGCTGGTCTGGAACTCACTCTGTAGACCAGGCTGGCCTCGAACTCACAGAGACCCACCCGCCTCTGCCACTCAAGTGCTCAGCATTCAGAATCAGGTTCAGCTTAAATATTTTTAAAACGGAAAATTCCATTCT
Source organism: Phyllotis vaccarum (assembly GCA_033318265.1). Lineage (NCBI taxonomy): Eukaryota > Metazoa > Chordata > Mammalia > Rodentia > Cricetidae > Phyllotis > Phyllotis vaccarum. The sequence continues at coordinate 54,526,611 of JARWLC010000003.1, read as the reverse complement.
ATGTGTGTATATGTGCCTGCATGAGACTGTGCAGCATGTACATGCAGGTGCCCAAGGAGACCAGAAGAGGGCATCCAATTCCCTAGCTATCCTTCCAGGCGACTGTGAGCTGCCTGCTGTGGGTTTTGGGAACCAATCTTGAGTCTTCTTCAAGAGTCCTCAGCTGTCTCCCAGACCCTCAGTATTGACCTTCTGGCTGTTTCTTAGTCCTGCTGGGTGTGCTCCTACCCCAGGGCCTCTGCGTTTACAGATTCCCCTATCTGGAGAGTGCTCTGCTATGGCTGGTTCTTTTGGACTTGATGGATATGAACACTCTGGGCAGGTCTTCTGGGTCCCCACTCTCACCCCTACCCCACCCCTTCCTCCACCCCTACCCCCACCCCCTTCCTCTTGCTCTGCTGCCCCATGCCCTTCCGTGTTCCATCCACAGACGCCTCACTGGTAGAAATTACGCTTTTCAACTGTCTATTTGTTGAAAACTTTCTTCTTTAGACTGATGGTTCCAAGGGGGAATTGGGATTATTCTTTGGGATGTCCTAGTGATTGGCTTAGGGTTAGGTGCATAATAAATGCTCAATAAATACTATTAGAGCCCTATGTGTGTGTTTAGCGTGCCTTCTGAGCTCATTGTAGGTGGCAGACACACGGCACACATTGGAGCCACAAAGCAGTTGACATCATATACTTAGTGCCCATAGCAGCATTCTGTGACACATGTGTTGAATAATAAATGAGCACACGAGTGTTGTCTGCCTTGGGAAATACAACATTGAAGGATTGTAAGGGGGCCTGAGACTGACTAGTAGAGAAAGGTGTGGTCACAAGAAGCCTTTCCTGGAGCTCTTGGTAGTTCTTGAGAGATGCAGTCACGTTTGGCTACCATGTGTGTTTATATCTGTCCTAGAGAATGTGTGTGCATGGGCTCTGTGGGATCCTGTCTCCTCACGGTACCCATCCTTCCCCTTTCTACCTTCACATCTTTTCTGAGATGGCCATCTTGGTAAAGGGCAAGATTAGAGTCAGGCTGGGTCCCAACCTTTTCTAGGATGCTCCCACCCTTATGTATGGTCTGAAGAAGAGAGGGGCCACTGAGTCCCAAGCTTCCTCTAAGGTGTAGCAGCAGGCTTTGTTGATGGGAGACAGGCTGAGTGACAGCATCATTGATTAGGTGGAAAAATGGGATCTTGATTAGGAATCAAACATATCAGGGAAGAGAGTGGAGCTTCCCAGGCCTAGATCAGTTTTAGAGTCCCGAGTTCACCCTGTAGTCCCTGTATTACCCCAAAAGAAGTTTTCCCAGGCTTGAGGACACCCATCTTGAAGATCTGAATACCACAGGATTCGGCTGTTTTCACATCTGCCATAACCAAGCACCCTGCTATTAATCCTTCCCTGACAGAGATGCCAGAGGCGAGGGGAGGGGGGTGAGTCTGTGAGCTTTGCAGACAGTTCCAGGTGGTCCAGGTACATCCCATCATGCCGCATACCTCCCCCTCACACTTCCCGAAAGACATATAGTATCTTCTCCATCTTGAAGGGCTCAACAGAATTCTGTCTAGCCTAAAAATTCCACAAGCAAAGCCTGTGGGCAGTCTGTCCTTGGCTCTGGTTAGGATCAGACATCCAGTTCCCAGAGTCCAGGCACCAAAGGAGGTGTTCTGTCCTCTTCTTCTGCCTCCCCAAGAAATAGATGACTACATAACCCTGGGGTGATACCTTCCAAAGGGCTTGGATAGGATAACTTGATCATTGGAAATCTGTGGGAGGTGATCTGGACCATGAGCTAGGCTCTAGCCTGCTGGTTCCCTGACCAGCTCTGAGGTCTGGTGGAGGCATAGTTCTCTATGGACCTCACTGTTTTTGCCTGAGAAATGAGTTCTTAGCTCTACCCCACGTATCTCCATAGTGCTCTGCATTGGTAATGTTGTGTTGCTGAACGGTTAAAGAGAGGTGTGCAAGGGGGGAGGGGCAGCTGAGGAGGCCTGCGAGAACAGGACCCTATTTCCCCCAGCTCTGAGCCAGGCTCAAGGCAGAGCATGTCCCAGGCAGGGTTCCCTTTGCCCTCCCAGCCACCCAGTGACTCTCACAATCCCTTCCATGGGACTTTAGGGGTTATGGGATTTCCGGGCTGTCCATACCCCCTCAGTCACACAGCTGTTAAGTATGAAAGCTCTGCTTCTATCCAGGGCTTGAAGAACTGGTGTGTCTGCCCTTGACCCTTTCTCTCGCCTCGGATCCTGGGCAGGACACGTCACTGGGGAGACAGATGTCCTCAGGAGGGTCTGGGTTTATCTTTTCTTGTGCTGGTAGCTAGTCTTATCCCTAGAGACAGGTGAAGAGGTCACCGTACAGGGTCATCAGGAGTTGCCTCATGTTCTGCCCAGAGGTGGGCAAACAAGCCCAGCTGTGTTCTGCTGACCCAGGGACTCTTTCCCATAGAGTGACATCCCCAGGAGGCCTCCGAGGTCATCCTGCAGACAGGTCTCCGAGGCTCTGCTCATCTCCACATTTGACCCCTCTGGATCACCCTGCCCACTCATTCCCTAGTCTCATCCACCCGTACTTCCTATCCCTTCTGTCCCTGGAGTGCTCAACTGCAGGTCCCACCTTCTCCAAAGGTTTCTTTGGACCTCTGGCAGTCTGGGTGCCCTCTGTGGCTCTCATAGTCAAAGCTAGCTCTATCAAAGCCCTCAGTGCTCTGTGTTGTGAGGGTCTTTGCTCCCTGTCCAGAGCCTGTGTCTTCACCCTCCTGCTTCAGTGGGTAGGGGTTAGGACTCCGCTCTAAAGTTCCATGGCCTTCCTCCTGGGACACGAGGCTAGATTTGTTACCAATATCTATTGAATAACTGAGTGAGCACCCCAGTGCCCCAACATCCATTCTTCAGGCTGAGTTCCTAGAAATCAGTCTGGGGGTGCTGCTGCTGAGCCAGGCCAAGCAGGGTCATGAGTGAGGGCCAGAGACAGTAGGGATGCTGCTGAGATGGGTCAGAGGGTAAATGGCACTGGCTGCCAAGCCTGATGACCTGAGTTCAATCCCCAGAACCCACGTGGTAGACGGAGAGAACTGGTTCCCTTGGGTTGTCTTCTGATCTCCACATGCATGCTATGACACGCACACACACACAAGTAAATAAATAAAATATTAAAAGCACAGGCTTTATGGTTTGGTGCAGTAGAGGCAGAGCTAAAAATCCAGAGAGGTCAGGAATGGTTCAGTCTTAGCCTAACAAAGCTGTGGGGGTCATAAAGCCAGGAAGGTCAGTCTCGCTTTAGTGTGAGTGAAGTCAGGCATCTCAGTCCAATGGGGAAGGCACAGTCATCTAATTAATGGAGGAAAGCTCCCTGACTGGTAAGAGAGACACTATTATCTAATTAGGAGGACATTTAGAAATGCACACATCAATCCATGCACAATTCATCTATTCCTTCACCCCTTCAGTTGATAGGCCTAGAGTGCCCACTATCTAGTGAATGCATTTATTCATTCATTCACCCCTTCAGCTGATAGCCCCATGATGCTCTTTATCTAGTTAGTAAATTTATTTCTCATGCATGTGTGCATTCATTCATTCATTAAGTCAGTCAATAAGTCAAACATCTAGCTGATAGGCCAAGACTGCCCTTTCTCTAGTTAGTGTCCATTCACTTACTCATTCATTCATTCATCCAGCTGATAGATGAATCTTGTGTAGTTCGTGTATTTGTTAGTTCATATATGCATACACCCACTCATCTATGCATTCATTCATATGCAGCTGATAGGGTCAGGATGCCCTTTGTAAAGTTAGTTCATTCATTCACGCATGCATCCATTGGTTCATTCATCCATTCATTTATAAACTGATAAGTCCTGGGTGCCTAGTTAATGTACTATCTAGCCAATTATTCATTCATGCAGCTGATAGGTCCAGGTTCCCTTTATTTAGTTATTAAGTATATCATTCATGAATGTGTACATTCACTCATCCATCCATCCAGCTGATCAGTTGAGGATGTCCTTGTGTAGTTAGTTCTTTCAATCAAGCATTTATCCATTGGTTTATTTATTTAGTTGAGAAGCCCAGAATGCCTCTTGTCTAGTAGGCCCACTCATTCAGGTATGCATGCACCCATCCATCATTCATTTATTCACTCAACAGACCATTAATGAAGAGAAATAACAAAGGGTCTGCCTTGCTTTTGGGGCTCTAGATGGGGACCAGCCCTTTGGACCCACACTTAGGCAGGAAAAACACCATTTCCTGCACAAGGCTGTAACACTGCGGAGGTCTGCCTCAGGCCTTCAGGTCTGGTTCCTTTGTGAAGGTGCCCTGGGGTCCAGCCTCTGCCACTGCCTGTCTCTCCTGCAGGTGATGAGCATCCTCAGCAACCCGAGCGCGGTGCCTCCACAGCCCCAGGCCGACTTCTCCATCTCCCCGCTGCACGGAGGCCTGGACTCTGCTTCCTCCATTTCAGCCAGCTGCAGCCAGAGGGCCGACTCCATCAAGCCAGGAGACAGCTTACCCACATCCCAATCTTACTGCCCACCCACCTACAGCACCACTGGCTACAGTGTGGACCCTGTGGCTGGCTACCAGTACGGCCAGTATGGCCAAAGTGAGTATCTCCTCAATGCCCATCTCTAGTGGGCTGCCTTATTCCTGGGCAAGGTGGCGGCTAGGGTGGAGGGTGTCTCTTTCTTTAAAAAATGTAAAGTCATCTTATTGTTTTATGTGTATGAATGCTTTGCCTGCTTGTATGTCTGTGTACCATGTGCATGCAGCTCTGCCGTGGCCAGAAGAGGTCATCTGCTCCCCTGGAACTGAAGTTAGAGATAGTTGTAAGCCATTCTGTGGGTGCTGGGAACTGAGCCCAGGTCTTTGGCAAGAGTAGCCGGTGCTCTTAACCACTGAACCATCTCTCTAGCCCTCTTTTAAAATTTAAAATAAGCACTTTCATTTAATCCCTACACTTGGAGGGCAGAAGCAGGTGGATCTCAGTGAGTTCAAGGCCAACCTGGTCTACAGAGCAAGTTCCAGGGATGCCAGGCATGTTACACAGAGAAACTGTCTCAAAAGACAAACAAAAACAAAACAATTAAAAAAAAATTGTGTGTGTGTATGTGTGTGTTTGTGTGTATATGTGTGTGTTTGTCTGTGTGTATATGTGTGTGTTTGTGTGTATGTGTGTGTTTGTGTATGTGTGTGTTTGTGTGTGTATGTGTGTGAGCATGTGTGTGTGCATGTGTGTGTGTATGTGTGTGTTTATGTGTATTTGCATGTGTGTGTGTATGTGTGTTTGTGTGTGTGATGTAGGTGAGTGGAGGCATGGATTTGCAACTGAGTGGAGGTCAAAGGACAAATTTGGGGGATTGTTCTGTTTCCACCTTTACATGGGTTCTGGGAATCAAACTCAAGGCTGGGTTTTTACCTTTTGAGCATTACACAGGGTCAGATGTCCCTTTTACAGGTGGGAAAACAGAGATCCTTAAAGAAAGCAGAGGTGACCTGAGATGTTCTGAGCTGCTCATCCAACCTAGCTCACCTCTTAATGAAATAGATACTCCTTTTTCTATCCCAGGAGCCACAACTGCCCCCTGCACTTTCTAAAGACTACACTTTAAAATGTAAGACGAAAGGGGCAGGATTGTTTTTGGTTAACATATTTTATTTAACCCATTATATCAGAGTAGGTCACTACTTGACACAGTCCACACATTTTACCCAAAAAACAGTTTATATTCTTTTGTTCAGGCATTGTCTTTGAAACCCAATGGCTTTTGTTGCTATCCTTTGATGGTACCGGGGGTCGAACCTAGGACCTTGCCCGAGCTAGAGAAGAACGCTAGCACCGAGCTACATTCCCAGTCTCCTATTTACTTTTTATTTTGAGACAAGTTCTCACTAAAATGTCCACACTGGCCTGAACTCACTCTGTAGCCCAGATGGGATTTGACTTCACTGTCATCCTTAAAGTTTATGAAGGTACTGCTGCGTACCCAAGTCCTCCTAAATAGACTTGTAAGTCTTTCAATTGTGAAACAACTGAATTAAAGATCAGTTTTTAAATTTGAATGAAATAAAGCTAACATCTGAAAGTGCTCCCCCTCTGAGAGTGCTCCCCCTCTGAGAGTGCTCCCCATTGCATGAGGTACAGGGCAAGAGCAGGACAGCTAGTGGTATGTGGCTCATGGCATGAAGTGGGGCTAGTACAGGGAGGGAGATCTTCTCCCCCTCTTCCTCCTATGCATGTAGGATGGCTCTGTGTAGAGATCCGTGATTCCCTCCCACCCCACCCCCCCACCCCTGCACTCCAGCCATTGTTCCCTTGGCATATTGCCTTGATGTAGGGACAGCAGACCCTTGGGGCAACAGCTGGGCAAGATGGGCTTGGCCACAACCTCTGGCCGCCACCTGATGGGGCCAGCAGCAAGGCAGGCTCAGACAGGATGGGGAAGCCAAAGGTCACAAGGCTGCCCTCCTGCCACCTCCCAGCAAAGGCCTCACCTGCTGGTGTCAAACTAATCAAGAGGGCGTGTGGAGAGAGTGAGACCTCCAGCCTTAGGGCATCCTCTCCTCCAGCTGTCGCCTGGCCCTGCCACACTGACCTCTGCTTCCTAAGGCCCCCAGCCCACTCAACCGCATGGCCTTGGCCTCCATGGTTAAATGAGGGCCAGCTGTGTGAGCTCTACCTCCCATGTGCATATGTGCATGCTTGCATGTGTGTATACATCACAGGTATGTTACAATCCAAGTGTCTATGCACATAGTGTGTACAAGTGATGTGGCTTGAATAATTCAGCAGCTGTGAAGTGTCCACATATTTGTAGATAAATGAGTTGCCTATATGTGTGTAAATATGTGGTGAACATATGTGTGTACATTTACCTATAATATACACAAGTGCATACAAGTGACCATTCTGTGTACACACTGGTCTGTGTACATGGCTTTGCATGTACAAACATGAATAAACACATATACATGACAGTATGTGGTGACAATAGGCACACACTTAAATTTTCATAAGTTCTTATGGGCTAGTATGTCTATATATGTGTGTGTGCACTGACGTGTGTGTGTCCTTTGTATACAGTGAGTATGCAGATAAGTGTGATTGTGTGTACATGTGTATTTTGGTGTGTGCATGTGCTTAAAGGTGTCTATGATTAGGCATGCTTGGGTGCTTGCATGGTTGTGATGTGTGTGCCTGGGTATGTTTATATGCTGAGTCTGGGCATGATTGTGTATGCAATTATGTGTGTGACTATGGATGTGAAAAACCGTGAGTGTGAACGCGTGCATGGGAAACATGACCATTTGTGAACAGGATGCACCTATGTGCACAGAGCCTTTCCAGTGAGTCCCTGGTTGACCTCCTGACCTAGCGCATGTTCCCAGCCCAACACAGGACACACATGCTCTTGATAAAACATTTGAGAGCAGCAGCGGCAGCGTGGCCAGCCTCGGGCAGGCGTTAGTCACACCCGGAGCCTGGAGCCCCTGCCCTGCTCCAGGGCGCCTGCCCAATTCGGAAATAAAATTAACCCCAAAGTCAGCATGGGGGTGGTAGGGGAGGGGGATCAAAAGAGAAGGGGCCCATGAAGCCAGAAAGGAGAAGCAGTCACCCCCCCCCCCACCGCCCTTCCTCGCTCTTCCCCTCCTTCCCCTGCTTCTTCGTTGCTGTAGGGAGAATTCAAGACTCCTCTCGGGCTATCTTCTCTGGCCCCACATAGACCCCACTCACTGAGGCACCTCTGCCACCATGTGCCCCAGGACAAGACACACATCCAGCCTCGGCTTTCCCATCCACATCATGCGGCCGAGGACCAGACACTTAGTCTCAGAGGTTTCCTGTTATACCATCTCCTTTTCTGTTGACATTCCAGAACAGCCCAAAGGCATGCCATACTCCCATTAACCGCCTACTGACATCCCTGAGCACATGGGAGGCCTGATTCCCTGATAAGCTTAGAAAGTCATACATCCTGCACTTCTCTTTATTGGTCCTGACCCACCTGTCACCTGCTGCCTCTTGTCCCATGCTTGAGTTTAGCCCCCACAGCGCTGTGTGAAATGCTTGCTTTTTCACATCATTTTTGCAGTTTCTGGTCCTCAGCTTGTTAGGCTCAGGGAGGCAGAGTTGTGTTCCCAAGGTCCCACAGCAGGGGAATTGTGACTCAGCTATCTAACCTCAAACCACAGGTACAAGACGCTTGGTATCGACTGGTACACATTCTCTCATGTGCAGACTCATGTAGGTGAGTGCCACTGAGCCTAGGCACAGAGTCAAGGAGTAGCTATGCTAAGGGCATGTGCAGGAAGAGAGGAGGCATGATTGTTAGTTGGGTATCTGTTACGGAGTTGACATCCTATCTAAGCAGCCACACGGAGCTGAATGTGTGGTTATTCCCACTGCACCCTACAGAGATGGCACCTAGAGAAGCTACTGGCCTGAGGTATTGATGGGCCACGCCTGCATCCTGGCCCGCAAGCACCAATTTCAGGGATCTTTGGAATATGCACATGACCCAACTCCTGTGCAGCAGAACCCTCCCCCATCTCCTCAAGCCTCTCACCTTCCTGGGGACACCTTCACACCTTCTTTTCCGGCTCTGGCCATGTCCATCCATCTGCCCATCTCTTACTGTTCCTGGAGCGGGTGGGGGCAGGAGGCCAGGGATGGGGCACATGGTAGATTAATATGGCCCCAGTGTTCCCAGAGGCCAGGGTTATACTAATGATGGGTCTGATAGGACGCAGGAGTGTGAAAAGAATTTTAATAGATCTGACAACTCTAATAAGAATTTGTGTCTAGAAGGGTCCTCCTCTGGGGCTGCTTTCTGACGAGGCATTGATGGCTGAGATTTGTTTACGGGTTGGCATTGCTGGCCCGTCTCCTGCCAACTCCTGATTAATGTAATTGGAGATGTTCAGAGCCCAGGCGGCGTGTGAGGCAGGAGAAGGGAAACACGGAGGGACAGAGGGACAGTAAGGGCTGTTCACAGAGTCCCTAATGAGGAATGTCACCTCCCTATCCTTGGCTCTACTCTAAGAAGAGACAAGTAAGCCCCACTGTTGGCCCTTAGGTGCTCTGGAAGTTGCCAGAGTCAGCAGTAAAGTTTTCCTTCTTATGGCTTCCTTGCCTACTTCAAGGAGGGCCTGGGAAAGCTCCTGATGTGTGCTGGGTGAGCGTAACCAGGGAAGAGGCACAGAATGAGTACAGGTGCCAGAGAAACAATTCTTTACTTTTTCTTTGTGTATGTGTGTGTGTGTGTGTGCAGTTGTGCAATGGAGGTCAGAAGTCAGGCTCAGGTGTCACCCCCAGACACTATCCATTTTGTTTTTCTGAAAAAGCGTCTCTCATTGACCTGGAACTCATCAAGTGGGTCACCTGGCAGGCTGTCCGTCAAGGCCCAGGACTCCAGCTGCCTGTACCTCCAGCATTGGGGTACAGATACCGCCATGTCTGGCTTTTCTGCATGGGTTCTAGGGATCCGGTTTTCACATTTGCACGATTTGTCCTTTGAACCATCTCCCCAGCTCCTTTAGTGTCCACTTAAGCTCCTTCAGGCCACATGTGACATGTAACCCTGACTGGCACCTGTGGCACTTCAGCAGGCACAGAACTCTGTTCCCCTAGGACTCAGCAAGCGTCTCTCTGCCTTTGCTATTATCATTGCTTAGTAACAGACCACAGAGCCCACTGCAGGAATAACTAAAGAGGTAGTGTCAGAGCCCAGCGTGGCATAAACTGAGGCAAGGGAGGCCACCACCTTCTGTGACCAAACAAAGGTCACCTGAGGTGATTGCACCCTTGGTAAGTTCATAACATTGCCTGAAATGGAAATGAAACAATGTGAGCATGGGTGGGGGGGAAGGTGCCTCAGTTGTGAGGGCCATATGTATACCAGGGGCCATTGACAGGGATGCTCATACCCCAGGGTCATTTCCAGGGGCTACTGGTGAGGCCCAAGGCTAAGGACCTGTTATCAAGCTGCCAGAATTTGAAAGCATAGGAGGAAGCAGCTGATTTTAATTACAGTCCCCAAAGACCATGGCTCTAACTTCTGTCAAAAGGGACAGTCACACTACCTGGTTTGTAGAGCTGGAATGAGACCCCAAAGCATGCTGAGTTCAGGGCTGGGAGCGGAACAGCATAAGGCTAGCTAGCTCTCTGCAGACTCTATCCCTTTTGTGTCCATCACCCCCCTAAGAGGGTGGCTTACTGATCCATGCACCCTAAAATCCAAGAAGAAATGGCAGTGTGTTCAGAGTTGCGGGGTCTACCCAAAGCTGGGGCTGGGAACCCCACACTCTCCACAGCTGCCTCTGCTCTATTAGCTGGGAGCCTGGGACTGAGTGATGTCACAGATCCTCAAGCCCACAAGCCCATCACAGGACTTTCCTCCATGTACCCACCTTGAGCCTGACTAGTTGAGGAACAAATGAGATCCAAAAGAGACCTCAGGACATTTGCATATCCTTTAGGAATCTGGGGGCCTTGTCCTGAGCCCTCTGTGACAGTGTATTTAAGAACATTAGCCCCACCCCATTTCGCAGATGGATAAGTAGACCTAAAAGAGAAACCAGTTGGTTCAAAATTACGTGATCAAGAATGTGGTCACCCTTAGTCACCCCTTTCTTCACATCACATTTATTCTGGCCCTGAGCTCACAAGTGCCACACTCTACCCCCAGAGACTATGTGTGGAGTCTATTGACTCTCCCTACAGTTCATTGTTCCAGATGCTATAGCCCATGATACAAACAAGGAAACTGAGGCTGAGGTCGTGTGGCCCAGATCGCACTCAAGATTGACAGTCACGAAATTTAAATCCAGGTCATGTGAGTCCCCATGTGACATAGCTCAGCTATTGAGTTTGTCCCTCTGGCCTCCTTGGCCTAACCCTCAGGCCACCTTCTAGCGCTCCTTCCCTGCACCCTGCTGTGTACAGAAGCTGACAAGCTTGGGGAAACATAGAGACTGTCTACAGGGACCCTGGAGGGCAGGGGACAGAGGGAGACTTGTGACTCTTCATGCATAGCTTCCCAGCTTCCCCTAAGCCTTTGTGTCATGAGTGTCCTGTAGGGTGCATTGGCTACAGTAACAAGGTCTTGCCTAGAAGGCAGCATCCTGCACCCTGGGAGGCTTGTCAAATGCCTTGGTCAGGACAGATTTCTGCAGTTGGACCTGCAGATGATGGACACCTGTGTGCCCCCTCGGGTGAGCGCTTAGGTTCACAGGACCTGTGTGTACATGGGTTTTCCCGTTTGTATCACCTCTCACAAGAGGCACATGGCTCACATATGTGTGTGTGCTTGCTTGTGTCTGTGTGCACATGTGTGTGCATGTGTGTATGTGTGTGTGTCCCAAATGAGCATGGGTAGGCATTATTTCATATGAACATTCATGCCATGCCCAGAATTGCCTTGTCTGGTCTCAGAGCACCCCACCTCTACCACCCACACTCACATCTCATCCCCACCAATGCTAGCCTATCTATGCTGGAGCTGATGGGCAGCAGGTCTCGGCTCTCACCCTTCCTCCTGATGGCCCCCTTGGCTCACTTGGGCTCTGCTGGCCCTTGTGCATGAACTACAGTCAGGATCCAGCACAGGTAGAGAAGCCTCATCCTCAGGGCCACCTGGACCCACCCAGCAGGGTTCACCAGCCTCCCTGTGGCCTGGGTATCTAGCGGGCTTGTGGGAAGGGAGCTTAGTTATCCACCGAATACCAGGATGTGTGTCTGTACTTGCTTCGCAGAGAGCTGGGAAAACAATAGACACCCAGTAAATATCTGCAGAGCGGCTGGAAAGGAGGCGAGGAAACAGAGATTCATGAAGAGATAAATGAAGGAAGGAGAGATGGAGGGTTTTTAGTTTTCTTCCCATTGCTGTGGCAAATATCCTGACCAAAGGCAGCTTAAAGAAAGAGGAGGTCCATTTTACTTAAAGTAGCATGTGACAGTCCAGAATAACAGGGGGGACAAAGCAGGAGCCCACAGTCAGAAGCAGAGAGAAACCGATGCACCGTCTCACCCGCTCACTTGCCTTTGGCTAGCTTTCCTCAATTCCTACACAGCTTAAGGCCCCTGCCCAGGAAATGCTATCACTTTCAATGGACCGGGTTGATTAATAATCAATTAGCAACCCAGACAGTTCCCCACCCTCAGACAACCTGATCTAGACATTCTTCAACTGATGCTCGCTTCTTAGGAAACTGTAGGTCGTGTCAAGTTGACAATGAAAACTAGCCAGCAGATAAGAAAGGCGAATACATGGATAGGAGATGAGTGGGTGGGTGAATAGTATGGTTGGAAGAACAGAAGGGTGGTGGATGGATAGATGGAGGAATGTATGTATGGATGAGTGGGAGGGACAATGGATGAAAGGAAATGGATGGATATCAAAATTGGTGAGTAGCCAGGCAGACAGACAGAAAATAGATGGATTGGCCAGAGGATAGAAGGATAGGCGATGGGAAGGAGGAATAGACTGGTGGATGGCTGAATATGTATGTAGCTGGGTGGAAGAATGGATGAGTAGAAGAAAGGACGGGTAGGTTGGCATGATAAGTGGGTAAACAGATGTGTAAATGGAGAGCAGATAAGAAGGAGAACAGACGAATAGATGGCTGGAAGAACGGATGGATGATGGGCGGATGTACAGATGGACAGCAGGGTTAAAGTTAAGTGGAAGAAGACATGAAAAGAACCTTAATTTCTAGAAGCTTCTCTCTTTTGCAGCTGCTGTTGACTACCTGGCCAAAAACGTGAGCCTGACCACACAGCGCCGCATGAAGCTTGGGGAACACTCTGCCGTGCTGGGCCTCCTCCCTGTGGAAACGGGCCAGGCCTACTAGGGCTCCTGGGGCAATTTGCCCCAGCTGATGGCCCAACCTAGCCCTTCCCAACCCCCGAGTCCCCTCACCTCAGTCCCCATCCCCCTGGGGTCAAAGGAGGCCGGAGGAAAAAATCCCTTTCTTTTCCACAAGTGGCTCTCTGGAGATAGACAACCAATGTGTCATTTACCCATGGTTAGTGCCCCAGAGTGGCCCCTTGGGTCTGCCACCCCCGTCTCCAGCTCATATCAATTTTTAAGTGTTATGGCTTTGGTCCTGTCTCAGCATAAAGGCTGGGGAGGGTCAACCTGAACCGAGCACCTAGTCATCAGAAGAAAATGGTGCCACAGACAAGGCCCTGGAGTCCTTGACCGCTGAGTCCTGGGTTCCCTGGCCATGGGTTCAGATGGGGCTCACAGGGATGGGTCTTTTGCTTGGCATCAGGACTTCACCCCCTTTTCACTGGACACTGAGATGAGCCCCAAGAAAGGAAGAAAAGAGGCAGTATCTCAGCTTTACCCAGTAATTCAGAGGACTTTGGCACTGTCCCTACACACCTCTGCTGGGCATCAGGAGACCACAAAGAGATTCTACCAGGGGGAGGGGGCATGGAGGCAGAGATTGCCAGCAACGGGCTATCCCAGAATTCCAGGACCCAGGTCTAGCATCAGAAGGTGCAAGACTCCTAGGTTGCAGTCTGCTAGAGGCTTGCCTACAGCAACAGGACCTAAGAACTCACAGAACCTGTCGGTCTCCTCAAATGGTAGGAGTGGGGAAGATCTTGAGGTGACAGGAGTGTTCTAAGACAGGCTCAGAGGAGTTCTCACACTATCTCACTGAGAATGTGCCTCATACATGCTGGTCCTCTAAAAAGGGGTCTCCTATCATTGAAGGCTCTTGATGCCACTAGATATGGAAAGCCTTTTTGGACTAGGCAAAACTGCTGGTCTCCATTCCCGGAGAAGATGTTCTAATCTCCTTGGCATCTCAGTGAAAGGCTGTGTTCTTCTCAGAGTGGCATTTTTCTGTGTTGGCTGGTCCCAGTCAGGAGGCTTCTATCTCCTGACCAGGCACAGTGCACATGGGGCACTGTTTTTAAGCTATTTCCCCTGGGCAGAGGAAGATGCCAAAGGTTCCAGCAAAGAGGACATACCACCTTCCTCAAGCACTCAAGTTTCCTTGCACTCCACCCTTTTAGAGCTGGGTCTTTGGGGGAATGGATTCCTCAGGCCCACCCAATTCTCCTCCCTCCATCACCTTCTATTTATCAGGATTGTACCCATCCTTACCCTCTTCCTTGCTATAATCTATACTCGGACCACCTTCATCAAGTGCTAAGATGCCACGGCACCAAACCCACAAACACTGGGCCTGATTGCTTGTCTTCTCCTGTACACGTGAGGCCACATGCTGGCCCAATCCATGCCTACTGCCCTCAGCCAGAAAGACATCCCCAGAAGGAGGGGTTGCCGCTCAGGAGCCTCAACAGATTTTCTTCTGCCTGGGGAGCTGGACTGGCAAGGCACTGGGACACTTGTCTACATGGACATGTGATCAATGTGCATTTCTCATCATTAGACCCATCATCTGAAGTCTGTCCTGGACCATGACTAGGGTGGCTTGTATCTGTGGTTTAGAGGTATCTATTAACAACTGGGGGCAAACTGACTCTTTAGTAGCATCAAGCACCAGACAGATGGGGCTCATCAACTCATTCCAGGTTTCAAGAGATGAGACTTCTGGGCTCTTCAAGCCACATTGCCCCTGGGAAACCCAGTTTCCTGTTTTGTAGTTCTCACAGCAGCAAGGACTCCTGTCAGAAGACCAAATGCATCTTTCTCCACATTCCTTGCTCCCTGGAGGTCTGGCTCTGGATGCATTGAATCTCCTTCTACCTGGTATGATTTAGGATCAGGGACTTCAAGACGGTGACATCCACAGGGCCCACCACCAGCCCAGAGAACAACATTCCAATGCTTGGACCAATTATAATGATTTACCCACTAGGGTAAACTCAATCGAGATCTGCTTGGGAGGAAGCAAAATGACTTCCCATTCCACTCAATGCCTCTGAACATTCCCCAAGCTGCCATCTTGGTATAAAACCGGACTTGTGTTCCAAGGGGCCTTTGACTCCCAACAGATTTCCCCAGCATCTCATGTTTTTTTGTGTACCTGTTCATCTTGGCCTGTAAAACTCAACCTTGTTTGGGTCACCTGCAACTTCACCAGAGAGGTGATGTCAGTTAGATGAGAGGCACCAGGCCTCTGTCCCTTTGGGGTTGAGCGCAGCCTAGGAGACCTGACTTCCAGTTAGCCAGGCCAGACCAGAAACACCCCTCATCCCTGTATATAGTCAATAGCAAGCCAAGAGAGGCACCCTCCATGTCACCTCAAGTAACTACTGGTTCTGTGGAGGCCCTTCTGAACTCACTGTACGTTAGTTGGAAATGTGGTGTTGTGCTGTTTATAGAACATTGGCTTTTTATATATAAATCTATATACTTAAAAAAAAAGGGAAGAAAAGAAACCCCCATGGTGTGTGTTGTGCTCGTACCAGGGACCGTCTGTAGGGATTGTTCATTCTGTGTTTTGGATTATGTATTCCAGCCTTTCTTGGGTTCCTTCATTTTCACCTTAATTTTTTGTCATCTCCCCCTTGGTTCAGGGGCACGATGGCAGAAATGAATAATAAAACAGAGATTTCTGTCTCGCTATGGACGGAGGTCATGGTGGTAAGGGCCAAACTTCTCTTGCCCGTTTTGTGCCCATTTTACCTTTGCCCTTCTTTCGGGAGAGCGGAGGAAACAGAATCTGAAAAGCAAGAAAGTAGGAGAAAAGAATGGGGGAGGGGTTGCCTGGGGAGACCAGAGAAGGGTAGTTTTGCAGCGATATGATGGCTGCAGTCTGGGACAGAGCCTGGATCGGCATGCTCCGCCAAGGTCCACTATTGCTTTGTGCTAGAATACTCTAGGAGGTGGAGCTGGGCCTTGCTGAGGGTCTCCACAGTTGCCAACTACGAAGACTTTGTGTGGATCCTCTATGAGACCGGCGTTCTCCCCAGGTTCCTGGACACATCTCTTCCTATCAGACACTTTTCAGGGTACACAGACATCCTTCCTCCTGCAGACACACCAAGCTAAGACCAAACGGGGGGGTACTCGGGCTGCCATGTTGAAATGCTTCAAGACACCTGTGCATTTAATGTTGCATCTGTCTACGTCGACTTGGGCAGCCCGTACTGGGAAAATATCTGTACTGCTGGAGAACATTCCTTCTTTCTAGTAACCGCAAGTTGTAGCGTTTTACTCAGCCATTTTCCTCCACGGGAAGTGAGTGTGTGTGCATGAGGGGTATGAGTGGGATGTGAGCGTGTGGGCGGGTGTCTAAATATAATCGCATCATAATTTATTCAGCTATATGGAGTAGTAGACTAGAAAGACAAACTGGTATTTGCTTTAACTACCTGCTGCTTGTAAGCGCTGCCTCTGTAACTCAGGCGTAACTGTTATACATTAAAAGAAATTAAACAAAAACATTGTGAAGGCTCTGTATCTTCAATTGACTCTGTATTGGTGGGTTTGCTATAGAACCAGAACTGATTGTGTGTGTGTGTGTGTGTGTGTGTGTGTGTGTGTGTGTGTGTGTGTGTGCATGTGCATGTATGATTTATTAAAATGACTTACAGGTTGTGGTTCAACTCTTCCAACAATGGTTTTCCCCCAGTGGAAAGTTCAAGAATCCAGTAGTTGTTCAGTCCATGAGGCTGGATATCTCAGCTGGTCTTCAGTATATGCTGGAATCATGAAGAAATAGGCTCGAATGCCATTGAAGGAATGGACTTGCCAAGAAGAGTGAGGGAGAAAGGCAAAAAATAAACACTTTCTGCTCCCATGTAGACAGCAACCTAAAGGTGTGGTCCAGATTAAAGGTGAAACTTCTCACCAAAAGTGATCCAGATTTGGGGTGGGTCTTCCCATTTCAAATAAACCCATCAAGACAAAAATCCCTTAGAGGCATACCCAGGCACATACATGGGTTTTGGCTCATTCCAAATATGATCAAGTTGACAATCAAGAATTAGCATCACAAGTCCACCCCTCTTCAACTTGACACACAATCATATCTTCTTTGGTACAAGGAGTGGGGTACATACCCCTACAGCATATGACCCCCACCCAGAATGAAGCAGCTGTTGGCATGTTGTGTGTGCCGCTTGGGTATTATTAATAAGTATCAATATAAATGCATACAGATCAACAGAAGTGTGGCCCTGGGGAGCTGTGACTCTGGGTTCAGGGGATCAGCCCAGAGGCAGAGAATGGGGGAACTCTGAGGAAACATTGAGCTGAGAACCTTTGGTGCCTCTCATTCTGTCTAGGACAGAACTCAGAAGCACCTGTTTCCCTGAGAACAATACCAGATGTAGCATGAATACTCACTGGCTAAACAACTGGGGAGTCGATGCTGCCTCAAGGTGCTGGTTTCCATAGATGAAGTTCTAAACAGAAAGGAATTGTGTGGGAGTTAGAAATGAGAAGGGGGTACAGGTCAGTCACTCCTGTTGACCTGATCCTACCGAGCCAAGGTCAAGCTCTCCAGAGCAGGACTTGGAGGGAGGCTGAGTATGCTCTGGGCCTGAGACAAGTTGAAAGCTACCTAGTACTTTCTTTACAGAATTCTTGTGTGTGCCAAAGTCCCACACACACAGCTTTAATGTTATAACTGTTCCTCTCAGCCACAGCCAATGAGCACCCTTAACCCTCAGTTAAGAAGATTTGGGGGAACAGTCAAGGCCTCCCCAAGTTCTACCCTCAGCTCTGTGTAAAACCAGCTGTAGGCCTGAGGACACCCTCCCTGTCCCAGGACTGGATCTCATGTGTTTTTATAAAGCAGAACAGATGGCTTCTAAGGACCTTCCAGGTCACCATGGAGAGCCTCTGAAGCCAAAAACTGGGCTTGAAGGCAGCCTACAAGATGATGATACAGCTCAGAGTTGTTAGTTTTCTGGGCTGAGAGAAAGAACAGATGTGCGAGATAGCAAGACATGGGCCTTGCCCTCCATGACCCAGAGAGTTCCCTCACCCACTCCTGAGAGGCATTCCTAGTACTCATCCTTTTCCTAGTGACAGTCTTTGTCTGTGTCCCAAACAAAACTAAATGGTCTTCAAGAGACACACTGCCACCTGGCATAAAGGCAGATTTTCATGTACAAAGAAAAAAAGAGGTAGACATTGGACAGATAGTTGTATCCAACAGCTATTTCAGTGATCATGCTGCATAAGATAGAGATCTGGGTGCTCTCCCTAGCTACACTCACCTTAGGGTGAATCCATCTCCAAGCCTTCCCTTGGATGAAACTGACTAACAAAGAACAAGAGGTTGCTTAGACAGAAGACCTATGGGACCTCTGAGGTGGGAGGGATACCCAGACAGACATTAGTTCACTCCCATCTGTTGTGTATCTGGTTGTCTTAGGGTTTCTATTGCTGTGAAGAGACACTGTGTCCACAGCAGCTCTTATAAAGGAAAAACGTTTAATTGGTGTGGCTTACATTTTCAGAGGTTTAGTCCATTATTATCATGGTGCAACATGGCGGCATGCAGGCAGACATGGTGCTAGAGAAGTAGCTGAGAGTCCTACTTGACCTTGCCTGCAGGAAGTAAACTGTGTCACTGAGGATAGCTTGAGCATAAGAGACCTCAAAGCCTACCCCACAGTGACACACATCTTCTAATAAGGCCACATCTCCTAAAGTGCCCCTCCCTTTGGGGGGCATTTTCTTTCAGACCACCACACCAGCCTTCTAAGAATTTCCTAAGTACTCCATTCTCTCCCGTCCTCAGGCTCTGTGACTGGCTCTGAGCAGAGACTTACTTTCATAATCCCAGCCTTTGAACAGCTGCTGCTGAGCTAACTTCTTGGAGGCTTCAGGGAGTGTGTTCAAATCTCCACCACCTCTGTTGCCTCCCCTCAAAGAATTGAAATACATTCCTTTAGTCAGGCCTCACCCTTGGACCCAAGTCCCTTCTGTGTGACCAGAGGCAGGTCACTTTCCTTCAGCTGTCCCATAATTCAAACATTCTGTCCCTCTGTATCAGAACTATAGCCAACAACAACATGGTTTGCTGGATTCAAATAACAACAGCTCTTAAGCAGTGTGTGTGTTGGGGGCTGGGCGGGTTGTCCCTTGTCACTACTTACAACTTAGAGTTTTAGCCTTGTTTCTGTTGCTATAACTAAATACTCAAGACGATGAATTTATAGAGTGAGCATGGCTATCATGATGGCTTAGCAAGTAACGACAATTCCTGACCACACCTGGAGACTGAGTTTGATTCCACACTTCAGGAAGGCATGAATCCACTCCACAAAGTTGTCCTCTACATACATCATGCACACATGCAATAAAAAAAAGTTTAATAAGAGTGGACATAGATTTGGCTCATGGTTCTGGAGGCTGGGAAAGCCAAGAGTATGGGGCTACATCTGCTTTGTGCCCAGTAAGGGCTCCCTGCTTCATAACCATGGTGAGATGGGCTCTGGAACAGGATGGCTTTAAAGAGCTGTGACTTGAGTGTGGCCAGTGCTAGAGTGTTTGTCTAGCATGTGCCCAGCCCTGGGTCCAGTCCCCAGCACTACAAAGACATAGATGCTCTTATATTGGCTGTTCTGCTCAGTGTGACCCAATAAACTGACAAGAAGAAACTTAAGAAAGGATCTGCTTTGGTCCCCAGTTCAAAGGGGAACTGGGGCTGCCCTCCAGGACCAACCTCTTTTTCTCTGACTTGCCTCTTGTCAGAGTATTTTAGCACAGCCACAGAAAAGTGATTAATACACATTTGGTAAGTCCCAGGTCCTGGTGACAGACTGCCTCAAAAGGTGATGAATGTCACTGGAAGTGACACCAAGGTTGTCCTCTGGCCTCTACATGTGTACTCACCTGTACATGTATGTGCACTCAAATACAAGAACATGCACACACATGAACTCACACAATGAAAGTCGCTCTCAAGATCTCATAGGTCTCCATCATGGTGGGCTGGAGAGAGATTTCCCTACCAGCTATAAGGAAATATCAGTGAGAGGTCACACGGATAGAAATGGTTATCTCTACAAACTGAGAATCACCTTGTACATCAGTAAGGAGATGAGAACCTCCCTCCTATGGTGACAGAACATAAGCCTCCAAGGCCTAAGTGAGCTTCAGAACTTGTTCCCTATGGAAACTTCATATGAGACCATAGCCCATGGCAATGCTTGACCACTACAGTCTAGATCCTCAGCCAAGGACCCAGCTCTTCTGAGCTCAGATCTTATGAGATGCTCAGTGAGTGCAGTCTGAGTAACTGACTTGTGTAACAGTGGAAACTCCCACAGAGAAACAAGAGATGCTAGAACCTACAGGTCTTACTATATTTGTTCTGGGGCCTGCAAAGTGGCTGGTATCTTAGTTACTGCTTCTCTTGCTATAATAAAACACCTTCGCCAAAAGCAATTTGTGCATATTGGGGGGAGGGGGTTCTTATTTCATCTTAAGCATCTAGTCCATGATCTAGGGAAGTCAAGATAGGAACTCAGAGCAGGAACCTGGAGGTAGGATATTATACAAAGGCCAGGGAGGAGTGCGGCTTACTGGCTTGCTCTGCCTGCTTTCTTTCTTAAAAAAAAAAAATTATTTATGAATTACATATACAGTGTTATGCCTGCATGTATGCTTGCAGGCCAGAGAGGGCACCAGATCTCATTGAAGATGGTTGTGAGCCACCATGTGGTTGCTGGGAATTGAATTCAGGACCTCTGGAAGAGCAGCCACCATTCTTAACCTCTGAGGCTTCTCTCCATCCCTCTGCCTGTTTTTCTTTTATACAACTCAAGACCTCTTGCCTGGGGGTGGCATTACCCATTGTGGTATGGATCCTCCTACATCAACCACTAAGATGGAGGGATTTTCTCAATTGTGATTCTCTCTTTGCAGATAATCCAGCTTGTGTCAAGCTGCCATAAAACTTGGCAGCAAAGTATCATTAGAAAGCACCAATGGTTCAGTGTAACTGTGGGTACACTTATTTCAATTTATTTCCCATTTCTCACTCCAAATCCCCAGGTAATCACATGACCAAGGCAAGTCTCACAGGCAATCTCAAAGTCCTCTTGGGGCATGGAGGGGGTGGAGTCCCAATTCCATCCTAGAGGAGTAAAGAACTGATGTGCATTGATCAAGAAACATAGCAAGAGTGCACCATGTCTGAGGTGACCACTTCAACTCCCACGAAGAGTGGGAGCTACCTCCCAAGGGGTAGAAACCCTGGGGACCCCTTTCCCCAACCTTGTCAAAATGATTCATGGCAGATGTCTAGGCCTCCAAGAGAGGACATCAGAACCATGGAGGAATGAGGACCAAAAATCAGATCATGATCATCTGAGTCAAGAAAAATTTTGGGGTCATCAGAAAGAGCATGGCGCATGAGTGTGTCACCGGGAATATCCCAGGCACAGGGCTTAGGTAAGGTTTTGGGTAGAAAAGATTGGCTTCCCTGAGAGCTATTACTGGGCCACACCCTCCTTACCCTTTACATCTTCCCTTCTTTGGGAAGCTAGGCTAATGTTCTATGTTAGTTGCCTGTGCCATGAAGACCAGGCTCTTGCTGTATCAGATGCTTTCTACACACTATTGGCCGATAGTTTTCAAAAAGCCACTCTGAAGTCAGCCTACATCCAAACCTACAGACTGCCACTGACTAATTTTGTGCAAGCTTTCCAGCTTTCCCTGAGGGGTCCTGATGGTATCCACCTCCATGGTGGTTGGGAGGGTTCAGCAAGGTCACAGAACTTCCTTATGATTATGTTCAACAAACTTACCCATCACGTGACCTTTTACTGAAGAGTGTGTACTGTCTGTATAAGGATGAGCCGTGGGCCTCCCAGCAGCTAATAGAAAAATCAGAACCCTAATGAGTTGTTGCACAAGTATTGATATCAGTGAAGAGACATGGACATGAAAGGTCCAATATTGCATGTGTCTTCCTCAGTGTCTTCCAGAAGAGGCTTCGTGGTGATAATAGTGATAACTATTTGTAAACCTCTGAAGTATGTAAAGATGTGTTATGAGGATTTGTTCATCATAAAGGTCTCCAGGTAGAAGGTGTGGAGGAAAGGAAAGAAAACAAGATGTAGATACCTTCCTTGAGAGAGTCCCTTGTTCTGAGGGTCATTTAGGAATCACCAGAGATGGAAGGTCATGCCACCAAGAAAGTCACACAGAACACAAATTCATAAAAACTGGCCCAATGGGGCTGGAGAGATGGCTCAGCATTTAAGATCAATGTCTGCTCTTTTAGAGGACCAGGATCCATTCCAGCATCCACATCGATGCTCACAACTGTCTATATGCCAGTTCCAGAAGATCTTGTGCCCTCTTCTGGCTTCTGTGAGCACTGCATGTATATGGTGCACATATATACATGAAGGCAAACATTCATATACATAAAATAAAAATAACAACTTTTTAAAAGCTAGATCAACATTACATGGCAAAGAGCTGGAGAGTAAACACTCTAGGAAATGTCCCAGGATGTAATTAAATAGCTAATCCACAGATTCTTAGGACAGTTCTGTCTGAGTCTGACAATCTCTGCCCTCAATATATTTTAGTTCATTTTTTGCTTTATTTTATGCTTTAAAATATTTCCTTTTCCCCTTTTATTTCTTTTATTTTTATTTTATGTTTTGGTTTTTCAAAACACGGTTTCTCTGTGTAACTTTGCTTGTCCTGTTCTGGAACTCACTATGTAGACCAGGCTGGCTTTGAACTCATAGAGGTCCACTTGCTTCTGCCTCCCAAGTGCTGGGATTAGAGACATGAGCCGCCACCACTTGGAAAAATATTTCTAAAATTTTTCTAAATTTTACCTTTTACTATTATTGAGGGGACATGTACTTCAACACTTGGAGTGGGAGGTTCTCTCCTTCCACTTTTGTGTGAATTCTGGGAATTGAACTCAGGTCTCTAGCCTCAGGCAACAAGCTCTTTTAACCATAAGCCATCTCACCAGACCATTATATTTTATTTTTAAAATATAATTTTATTAGTAGAAAAAGGGTTGTTATCAAAGTTATACATGGATCTTACTGTACTTTGTTCAGATTCACTTACTACTTTTAAAATTACTTCTTAGACTGAATGTAAGGGCTGGATGTAGTGGCACATGCCTTTAGTCCCAGCACTCAGAAGGCAGATCGATCTTTGTGGTCTACAGGGTGAGTTCCAGGACAGGTAGGGCTATTACACAGAGAAACCCTGTCCCAAAAAACAAAACAAAAAATGAGTATAAGAAAATTCCATCTGTATAATTAACATGTGTAGATGTTACTTTTTACAGCCTACATAGAATTAATATTTTGCCTACCAAAAAATAAAACGAAAAATGCAAGTAGAAGCCAAGAGTCCTGGTGAATAGCCAGAAAAGCCAGGATGAGCCCTCCAACACAGGATTATCTGACCCAAAGTATGAGCGCCAAGGGTGAGACTATTCTTTGAGAGAGGTGGAAAGGAGTTGGCTCCATCACATAGGTCATGGGCCTGTGAGCTTGACAGAGCCATGTCTCTGTCAAGATCTATCAATATGGTGGAGTTTCTCCACTTGACCAAGGTTTTTCTAGAGACAGCTGGGTGTGGCAGGATACCTGTTTTCAGTCAGGCGCATTCTGCCTCATACTGTGTCCTCTTCCAGTCCAGGCAGTCAGCCTAGGAATAGGGATGAAAGATGGTTCTGCAGAACAAGGGCCTGAGTATCTGATGGAGCCATGGCATCCAGTGTGGCACATTCCAGCAAGTGGATATACTATGAGCCCAATCTGGGAAAAAGGAAGTAGTCTAGAAGCATCAAAAAGAGTGACTTTGGAAGTGGGTAGGGCCACTGCTCTGCCTTGGCTATCTCATTTGCCACTGGCTTTGAACTCACTCCATCTAGACCTCTACTCATCTTTAAAAATGTCTGTGCCATGACCTACATCACAAGACACCATGAGGGTCATCCAACAAATACTGAGTTCAAAGGCCCCAACAGCACAAAGGACTCATCCAGGGATGAAACAGGTCTCACAATGCTAAAGGCTAGACTATCCCTTGCACACCCAGTCATTCCATCAGTCACTCATTTGTGATGAAAGACTAGAAGGGTGGCATGGGAAGAGACTGCAAATTTTATTCTAAGAATATAGGACAGCTCCGCAAATCTTCAGAGGTAGATGCCATCTTATTTACACTAGAAAAAGAGTGATTGTCATATGGAGACAAGCCTACAGGAGGAAAAGAGGGGATATGAGGCATGTAGCTAGTATTTTAAGTTTACCTGAGATAATCACTATTCCACCCACCACTATTATCATCATCATCTGTGGTGATCTGAATGAGAACAGCCCCCATAGGCTCATATATTTTCATGCTTGGTCCCTAGTTGATGGAACTGTTTGAGAAGGAGCAGGAGGTGTGACTTTATTGGAGGAGATGTGTCACTGGAGGTGCACTTTAAGGTTTCAAAAGCCCAATACCAGGCCCAGTATGGGCCTTTTGCCTGCAGGTCAGGTTCTCAGCTACTGCTTCAGCATCATGTCTGCCTGCTTGCTCCACACTTCCTACCATGATGATAATGGACTAACCCTCTCTAACTGTAAGCCAGCCATCAATTAAATGCTTTCTTTTATAAGTAGCCTTGGTCATGGTGTCCCTTCACAGCAATAGAATAGTAACCAATATTGCTGTGGGATTATTCTTTTGTACACTGTAAATATTTGACCTTGTAAATACTGGTTTAACAAAATGCTGATTGGTCAAGTAGCTAGACAGGAAGTATAGATGGGGCAACCAGACTAGGAAAATTCTGAGAAACAGAAGAGCAAAGGTAGACACCAGGTGACTCAGAGGAAAGAAGATCATAATGCGCTCTAAGGTAAGAAGAATCATGGGTTAGTTTATGAGTAAGAATTAGCAAGTAGTAAGCCTGAGCCATAGGCCAAACAGCTTGAAATTAACATAAGCCTTTGTGTGATTATTTGGGACTGCAGATCTGGACCTCAGGGCTAGGCTGGGCCAGAAAATTCTTACTACAAATGGCACTCCAATATGGGATACATACACTCACATAAAGCCCCAGAAAGCTTCAGAAGTGTTCCAGAGCACAGAAATGGAGCCAAAACCAGCTTCTGGGGTGTGTTTCTCAAGTGGGCCATGGTACAGAGACTCTGTGGCATGATATATGAACCTGAGTTACAAAATGTCTGGCTTGTGGTATGCAGTTTAAGCTGTAACAAGGCTGGTTCCCAAAATCTCACAAGAGCCTCGGTACAAGCACAAGCTGCGTATGATGGATTTAAGGTTTCTGTTCTTATAGACAAAAAGGGAACAGAGTCAAAGACAACTTCTTGGTGGCAGCATTTTCTTGGAGGGCCCTGTTTGCTGGCAACAGGCAGAAGCATGGCTCCGCTAAGAGATGGTTCCTTAGTGGCCAAAAATAAAAATAAAAATAAAAATAAATAAATGTATGACTCTTTCAAGAGGCGCTACTGCCAATACTTAATTAAATGGAGTTCATGAGCAATAGGTAGCAGTGCTCTACTTAGAGGCAATGTGTACCCTAAAATTCTACAGAGTTGGAGTGGTAAATGTGGCTCCTGCCAGTACCTCTGCTAAAAAGCTAAACTCTCTATGAAGCTTGACTAAGGAGTTGGGTGGAGTCAGCCAGCCACCCTAGGTAAATCTTTAATCCTAGCCATGTTTAGCAGATTAAAGGTGTGGTCAGAAAAAGATAAGAGATATATAGTAAAGATAGATATACACATACATACACACACACACATACACACACAAACTCTAAAGGGTTTACTGTGTGTTTAAAAATATATATAGGCTTGGGAGAGAAAAGAAAAAAAAAAGCCCTTAAAAAAGAAACAGAGTAAAAATATTCCACATAAAGGTGGAATATACACAAAGTGATGTTATTGTAATATTTTGAGCTTTTTGGCTGCAAAAAGAATTAGCAAGAGCTGCTAAAAGACATTTGATTATAAATATTTCTGGATTAAGCCAATCTATACATCTTGCAAATGTCTTGACTTCGAAATTGAAGTCAAAAGATATATTACTTTGGATAAGAGGTTTTCTTTTTATTTCCCCAGAAAATGAGAGGTTATGGATTCATTCTGGGTTAAGAAAAACCAGGTTCGATAGAGGAAGACCCCCTAAAAAGTCTCCAATGGAAGTGAATTGCCCAGTTGATCTAATGTTTCTGAGCACCTCTGTTGCAGTTTCTTCTGAGTTCTGCATTCAGAACAGCTTCAAGGCTGCTGGCTGAAATGATACAGCTTCACAGACTACTCCACTCTGAACTCACCATAATCCTGAATTTTCTTTGGATCCACATAAGATTGCCAGTGGCACCTCCAATCAACAGGAAGTAGCTTAGAGAACTACTCCCACATTCCCCCAAAATGGATTGTAAATGTCTGTCTTTGTCTATAGTGCTGATTGCAAGTTGTTATCTGGAAAAAGGCTATGCAAAGAGATTAGATTGGGGGTTCTT
The DNA here is from genome assembly GCA_033318265.1 of Phyllotis vaccarum. NCBI lineage: Eukaryota > Metazoa > Chordata > Mammalia > Rodentia > Cricetidae > Phyllotis > Phyllotis vaccarum. The sequence continues at coordinate 54,500,209 of JARWLC010000003.1, read as the reverse complement.
GTTTTAAAAAAAGGGAAAATGCTATGGGATTGTGCTTTTGTACACTGTAAATATTTGTCATTGTGAATATTGATTTAATAAAACAGTGATTGGTCAAGTAGCTAGATAGGAAGTATAGGCGGGGCAGCCAGACTGGGAGAATCCTGGGAAGGGAAAGCGCAAAGGCGGATGCCAGAAGACACTGAGGAAAAACAATTAGAATGATGCTCTGGGAAAAGGTACCAAGCCACATGGCTAAACAAGAATCATGGGTTAGTCTAAGAGTAAGAGTTAGCAAGTAATATGTCTGAGCTATAGACGAAAAGTTTATAATTAATATGAGTCTTTGTGTGATTATATAATTAATATGAGTCTTTGTGTGATTACTGTAGGTCTGGACCTCAGGGATAGGCAGGGCCAGAAACGTTTTACTACATAACACACTGTCATCACCACCATCAACATCTTCACCATCATCATCACCAAGAACATGTTGGTAACACTGGGACATTTTTGGTCACTTCTGCTAGAAGAGACCCATTTTGCAGGTGGGAGCTGAAGCACAGAATAGATAAGTGTACCTCTTGGTCCAGAATACCTCTGATACCCTTGAATAAAAATCCTACTCTTCAAAGAAATTTTCTGAACCTTGGATGAATAAGTGATGAACACTTGTGAATTAACTTGACTCGTGGCACCTGCCACATCACCCTGCAAGGCTAGTTTTTGTCCTGACACCCCAACCCTTTTACATGAAAGGCTGGTTCTTGTCTAAGCGCTTTGCTTGCATTATTTCAAGGGCTGGCAAATTCTTCCTGGGAAGCCAAGTAGTAAATATTGTAGGTTTTGTGGACCCGGCCATCTTGTTGGATATTGTTCACCTTCACCATTCTAGAAGAACAGCCAGCAGAGGCCCTGGAACAAGCTATGGGCCAGAAATATTCTCTTCTTCTACTTGTTTCTTTTCCATGTGTATGAGTGTTTTATCTGCATGTATATGTGCCACATGAATGAAGAGCCTGTAGAGGCCAGAAGAGGGTGTTTGAGCCCCTGGACCTGGAATGATAGACAGTTGTGAGCCACCATATGGGTGTGGCTCATTTTCCATCAGTTAAAAAAAAAATATTCCCTGGCTATATGGCGGTGGCAGGGGGAATGTATGTATGTAAATTTTATTGTCACTCTATTTTTAAAGAAAAAGAAAGTGAGTCATTAAGAAGTCTGGGGAGGTGGCTCAGTTTTGAGCATGAGAACCTGAGCTCAGATCTCCAGCATCCGTGTGGAAGTGGGGTGTGGTGGTGTGATCTGTGATTCCCTGAGCTCACTAGCTAGCTATTCTAACCAAATTGTACCACAGATTCAGTTACAGACTGTGTATCAAAAAGTAAGGTGAAAAGCCTGGAGAGATGGCTCAGCAGGTAGAGGCTTGTGGATGGGACTAACAACCGGAGTCTCCAGATGCCACAAGGCAGAAGAAGAGAACACACACCTAGGAGTTCCACGTGTGAGCATGAGCACACCTACACAAAGCTGTACATACATTCACATCACTTTACACATGTGTGCCTGTGCACATACAAGGTTACATACATACATATCACTGTGCACACCTGTGCCTGTGCACACATATGGCCTGCATATGCGTGCACACAAACACATATGCTGGAGCATCCACACAATTAATTAATTTCTGCCTCTGTCCTCCACAAACATGTACACATGTGTATGTGCAAATGCACACCTGCATACATTGCAGGTGCACACATACTCACGTAGGGTGCATACACAGAGCAAAGGCATTGTATGCGGATCCCAAAGCTAGCCAGTGGCAAGGGAAATCAGGTTGAGGAATTTGGGCTCTGGAGCCTGGCTCTTTACCATATCAGCCTAGAAAAGGAAGACAAGGTACAGAAAGCTCCAAGCCGAGCACACGGTGGGCTCTAGAATCAGCCGGCCACTTGCCAGGCCCGTTAACTGGGCCCAGGTACTAGGCGGGATTTTGTCAACTACTTGTCCTCTGGTGAGCACATCAGCACATCCAGGTGTGTAGGGGAGAGGTGGGGGCAGGGCGGGGGAGATAGGAGTTGGCGAGTGAGAGGTGCCACGGCGTACACGCTTCCACATGCACACACACATACAGGGCTTCCATTTCCCCGAGATGTCCACCTGCTTTTTATGAATATAAGTGGATTTGTGACAAGCATTGCAGCTGCATAGGCGCCATTCATACATGGGGACAATTTTACTAGATAATAGACCATCACGCAGGATACAATTTAAATTAAAAAATGCAATTTTCACCTTGAAATGAACAAATGATTACAATTTCTATACAAATTAAGGCATTCAGCCTCCCTTTCAGTAGTGGCACCAGCCCATGAAATATGACATAATTACCATGAAATACATTTTCAAATATTTTGATTTTTTTGTCCGCCGCTTTTTAAAAAACATAGGCCGCCTTCTAGCTCTCCGGGTGTGCGCTGGCATTTTCCCACCTTCTGGGAAAAACACATTAAAAAGAAAAGCCGAGGTCCCCCCCGAAGATGAAGTTGGCCCCCTCCCTGCCCTCCTCTCCTGCCGCCTCACCCCTCTGAGTCCCCTGCCCTCCTCTCCCCTCCCTTGGCTCAGAGATAAAATTGAAAAAAGGCAGACAGGAGGGGAGGGGATGCAGGCGACCAGTTCCAAAGCCTGAGATTTATCTAAGTTGCTACGCTTATCTGCAGGATCGCATCTGTTGGTTATCTCCAGCCAACCACTCAAAGCCGCATCCCCCTGTTCCCCTCTGGAAATCTCTCCCCCCACCAGCCCCATGCATCTTCCCCCACTCTACCCCCCCCCACCTCCGCTCCTATTTTCTAATTATTTCCCCATTCCGTTGTCTCTTTGTGGCTAGAGAGGAAAGGGTTGGGAACACATTGCCTGTGACTTGATCGCTCTGATGGAACTTTTGGACTCACCAGGCAGAGATGGGGAGAGGCAGTCTGGGCTTCCTGTCCCTGAGTGGAGTTCTTGTGACATTGATGAAGGTCATCCCTACCCTATCCTGCCTCATCCCTGTGTCTCCACCCTTGGTCTGAGCTTCAACCAGGTTCCTTGGGCCAGAGGACCTAAGGGCCTTTCCTTTGCTTCCTGCTTCTGAGTACCCCCAACACGCACACACATGCATGAACACACACACACACACACACACACACACACACACACACACACACACACAAAGTGCATCACCTTCGTGATGGGTTTCAGGATTACTAGCTCCTGTAACTGGCCTCCTCCAGCCTTGGTTTCCATCTGCTGCTGGTTCCTTGACATCCTGCCTAGCCTGATGTCAAGGCAACTCTGCCTTCTTCTGAGACTCCTGTTTGGCTAGTGCAGCCAGACCAAAGTTTCTTCTCTCTAAACTGGACTGTCTCCCCACCCTTCCTGGGAGATGGAAACAGCTTCACCAGAGTCCTCTATTCTGCTTAGCTTCTGGCCCTGCCTTCAGAGTGCTGTCATCTGCTTCAGAGATGGCATCTTCCAAGTGTCACATAGGAAGAACTTCCCTCATGGGAATGCATCCAACCTTTCGTGGGAAAAGCAAACAGGTATTCCAAAGCTGTTCTAGCTAGCAGTCAAGTCTCCCAGTGGCTTATTAAATAGTTTATTTGTGGACATTTGTGACCTTAAGCCACCCTTTCCCCCAACCCATCCTTTCCTACACTTTGCCCTTCCCAACTGACACTACAATCACACTGCCTCAGACAGCAAAACAGGGCATGTCAGTAGAACAAGAACATATTTTAAAACCAAAGGCCCCAAGTTTCAGAGTTGGGCCTTCACCTCCTTCTCTGTCTGTGACCTTGGCCAAATCTCCTGGTTTTCATGCCTCAGTTTTTTCAACTGTAAGATCAGGTCATGATTCTTCTCCTGCAGAGACTAGGAGAAAGGATTTCTGAACACCAAGCAGGTCCTCAGCGTGTGCACGGCTCTCCCTGCTCTCTGGATCCTGGCTTGCTAAAGAATTTAGAGGCGGTTAAATAATCCAGGTCCAGACAGATGGCTAGGCAGGAAAAAGCCCTTGCTGAGCAATCTCTGAAGTGCACAGCAAAAGGGAAAAACTGAGCTTCACTGCCAAGAGTTTTCCTCTGACTCCTATGTCTACATGGTGGCCCATACATGCCCATATTTACTCTCACATCATATTCATAGACACACATAGATGATAGCAATGATTAGTACTATTTAAGAAATCAGGAAGGGGGCTGGTGAAATTCTTGTAATCCCTAGAACCTTGGTTTAAAGAAAGAGGGGGTGCTATGGTGCTCTCCCATGATCCTAGCACTGCAGAGATAGAAACAAGAAGATCCCTGTGGGCTGGCAGTGGTAGCCTTTAATCCTAGCACTGGGGAGGCAGAGGCAAGGGCATCTCTGTGAATTTGAGGCTATCCTGATCTACAGAGTGAGTTCCAGGACAGCCAGAGCTTGTAGAGGGGCCCTGTCTCAAAACACAACACAACACAATATACATTGGTGCACATACCCAGGTACACACATTCACATACACACTCACTCATATCATACATACATATACTGGTATACACACACACTCACATATACCCATACATATCACACGTACACTGGTACACACACACACACACACACACACACACACACACACACACACGTACACACACACCTTTTAGTTCCTTGGAAGTGTTTAAGCATCCATCATTTAGAAACTGGCTCATCCATGGAATAAGTTTGTGCCTGAAATAGACACCATTCTTTATATCACTACAAAAAATGATTGTGTGAGCCTCCAAGGATGGGCAGGAGAAGAAGAGGAAGCAGCAGGAAGAGAAGATGGTCACTACAGTGTGTATTTACACCTTACTGTCTGTCACAGCCACTGCCCTAAGGACTTCATTTCATTTAAGTCACATGACATCATTATGAGGTTAATGTCAGCTTCATTTGACAAATGGAAAAATGGAATTAGAGGGAGGTTATATGGTCTTCTTGTGGCCACACAGCCAGAAAGTAACAGAATTAGGATTTGAACTCATCCTTCCAGACTCTTACAATATTGTTCTATTCAATTGTTCTAGGTAGACCAGATGGCTGTTCCTTCTTGATGCGATATGGTAAAATAAGATATAGTCTGGAGACCAAACATGTCAGCATTCAGTAGGCTAAGTGAGACAAGTACACACACTGTTTCCCCCTGATGGAATTCATTGATGGCAGGCACCAGGAGATGGGTACTATGCCCATGGCACTCTAGCCAAACTTGAGCCCCAGCACACAGCCAAGGTAGTGGACATAGAGAACAATCAGGAGGCCAGGCTCCATCCTGTTTCTGCCAAGACCTAGCATGTGTAGTCGGGCAGTTTCTCTGTCCCACTCAGCCAGTCCCACAGCCATTTAGTCCCAAATAATCACACAAAGGCTTATATTAATTACAAGCTATTTGGCCCCTGGCTCAGGCTTATGACTTGCTAACTCTTACTCTTAAATTAACCCACGATTCTTATCCATGTTTAGCCAGGTAGCTTGGTACCTTTCTCAGAGCAGCATTCTCATCTTGCTTACTCTGTGTCTGGCTGGCATCTGCTTCTGCTCTTCTTCCCAGAGTTCTCTTAGTCTGGTAGCTCCACCTATATTTCCTGCCTGCCTTCTGGCTGGTCAGCATTTTTATTAAACCAATATAAATATTTACAGTATGCAAGAGCATAGTCCCACAGCAGGCATGTTTTAGTCATTTACTGTTGTTGGTCTACATCCCCAGCTGCAGGATGCATGGATTGACTCAGTGAGATCAAAGCTCATACCTGTTCCTATGAGTGTCACAGAGACAGGAGGGAAAAGCATTGTGGGCATCCATGTCCAAGCACCAAAGATGGGCAAGAAATCCCCAACGTTATTTAAATGGTCAGTTGTTTTTTCTGCTGGAGATGGAATCCAGTGTCTTATATAAGCCAAGCAAGCTACCACTACCATTTCAGCCAAAATGGTCCAGTTAAAAAAAGTTTACAGTCATTTACCTATTTGTAAGATGAGAGCACATCTGGAGGCAGGAAGAAAGAACCCTCAGGTCTTCTTCCTTCCACAGTCTCGATCCCCTTGACTGAACTCAGGACATCAGGTTTCATAGCAAGGGTCTTATCCACTGAGCCATCACACCAACCCAAAACATCCAAACATTTTAATCTTAAAAATGCATATAGGAGCTGGGGAGATGGCTCAGCATGTAAAGTACCTTCCACTCAGGTATGAAGACTCAAATTTGGATCCCTACCATGTAAATGTTAAGCAACCATGGCAACCATTTGTAACCCAGCACTCAGGAAGCAGAGGAAGGATTCTAGAGCAAGATACCTTAGCTAGATTAGCTGAATCCATGAGCTCTGGGCTCAGGGAGAGACTTGGCCTCACATGTAGACCTGAACGTACACATGTGCACCCACACACATGGCACCATGCGTACACCAAGGTTCACACATATGAGTGTATACACAATTGTTTGTATATGTTACATTCTGTTCCTAAATATATATATGCCAAAACCAGTGTACAGGGAAAGTTCTCTCTGGTCACCCCACCATGGTCAAGGTTTCTGTAGTATAATGTTCTAGGCATCTTTGTGACATCCATGAGGTCTCACATAGTCATTTAAGTGTCAATGAGACCATAACATGATCTCCTCAAAACATGACATAGATCTTTCACTCAGCATAGTCCCCTCAGATGTTGACATATGTATAGGCTCCTTTAGGCACACTCAACTAGCCTACCCTTAGTCCACATGTTTACAGCAGGTGATCAAAGCCACAGACAAGAAGGCATTTAGACCTTGCTGTCTTGTCCAGGGACCTTTCTGTAGGCCCCCAGACACATCCCCAACTCTCTAGCCATGAGACTTAAATACAGTTAAGAGTTTAGTCATCCTGAAACCAAGACAAAATGAGAACAGAAGTTCAAGACCCTCTGATGGAACTGAACACAGTTTAATAATAGTTACTGTTGCTGGTATCTGACCCCGGCACGTAGCTGGAATGAGGCTTCACAGTATCTTTACTGGCTATTGTCATTGTTCCTAAAGTACAGACAGGGAAACTAAGCCTCAGGGAGGGTTAGCAGCTTGCCTGAGTCCCACAGTAAGTTGATGAGAAAAAAAGGGGGGGGATTTTAACCATTGGCTGCTGGGTCCCACCCAGCTACATCATCTTTTGAGTCTGTGAATACAGATGAGACTGTGGGATCAAGACCATAAATCCAAACAGGACTGATGGCCACCTAAATCCTTTGTTGAAAACATTAACCGAGTGGGCAGTAAGCACCATCCAGCCATCTTCCGAAAGAAGGGCTTGCCTGTTTAAAGATAACTGCTTTCAGGTAGACTCAAGACCTCAGAACAAAGGATGGAGTGGCATATGGGGGGGGGTGTCGGAAACCCAGGGCTGCTTGTGGCAAAATTCTCTTTCTACCATGGGATGGTGGCCAGCTTTTCCAGACAACTTGAATGACTTGGAAGGTCAATACCCTACTGTGAGGTCATGGATAAAAGGACTTTGGACATTGGGGATGATTTGGAACACACAAATGTTGAATTTGGGTCTCTTGAATGAGAGTCATGCCTGTTACAAAGCCAGAATCTGCTGAGCTATGTATGAAAATGTAGAGGAGGCCAGAGAGATGGCTCAGTAGGTAAAGGAGCTTGTCATCAGCAGCTCAATCCCCAGGACCCACATGATGGAAGAAGAGAACCATCTCCTAAGAGTTGTCATCTGACCTCCATATGCTGTCACACACACACACACACACACACACACACACACACACACACACACACACTGAATGGCCTCCAAGCCAGCCAGTTAGGCTAGCCCATGAGTGGAAAGAATACACATGCACAGAAAAAGTAAATATGAGTGCTTGCTGTGTGTGTTTGAGACATCTCTGAACTGGGCATGGTGGCATACATCTGTTAGCACTGGAGAAGATGAGGCAGGGAGGTTGTGAGTTCAAGGCCAGCTTGTGCTAAATAGCAAAACCACAATTAAAAAAAAAAAAAAAAAAAGAGGGTCCAGGTGAGGTGGCACACATCTTTAATCCTACCACTCATGAGGCAGAGGCAGGTTGATCTCTGTGAGTTCAAGGCTACCCCAGTCTACATAGAGAGTTCCAGGACATCTAAGACTATATAGAAAAACCCTGTCTCAGAAAAACACAAACAAACAAATTGATAAATAAATAACTTTTAAGACTTTCTGGAAGCAACATAGGAAGCTAAGCACTGGACTTGGGAGATGTCTCAGTGGGTAGGACACTTTACTAACAAGCATGAGGACATGAGTTGAGGACACTTATGAGGATCTCAGAGTCTACATAAAGCCACCCATCTACAATCCAAATACTTCTGTGACAAGATGAAAGATCAGGAGACTGTGGACCAGCTAGCCTGGCATGGTCATCAGAGAAGAACAGAGACTCTGCCTTGAACACAAGCTGAGGACAAACACCTGAGGTATTCCTATGACCCCCACATGCGCACTGTGGCACACGCAGCCCCACCCCACCTCATATCCATATGCATCATAAAATGGTTGGAAGAAGAATCTTGTGACCCACACTATGGAAGGGACAGCGAGAGATGCCCTTGGCCTTTGGAGTTTTGAATCATAACATCGATGAGATTTTTGTAAATTTAAAATAGGGAAGACAAAGAATGGACAGCCATTGAAAGTGCAGCCCGGGAGAGATGGCATAGTAGTTTAGAGCAGTTGTTACTCCTGCAGAGGACCTGGCTTTGATCTCCTACAACCACATGGTGGCTCACAACCATCCCTAAATTCAGTTCCAGGGGATCAAACTCTAATATGAAGTTTCTGGCCCAAACTAGTCCCAAGTCCAGAACTGCCCACCACTGCTTAGGCCCCCAACAATGACTTAGATACTTATATTAATTACATGCTGCTTGACCTATGGTTCAGGCATATCACTAGCTAGCTCTTGCATCTTAATTAATTCAACCCATTTCCAACAATCTGTCTTGCCATGCGGCCCGAGGTTTGCCTATTTCTTTACATCTTGCTTCTTGGGTGGCTGGATTGCATCTCTTGGGACTCTATCCTCTTTCCTCTGTATCTAGGCTTGGATTTCCTGTCTCCTTCTAAGATGCCTGCCATAGGTCAAAACAATTCCTTTATTAACGAACGATAGTCACAGCATACATAAAGACATCCTATATCATCAGACACACACTTCTGTCCTCCATGGGCACAAGGCATACACAGGGTAGACAGATATACATACATGCAGACAAACCATTCAGACACATAAAATAAAAATACATCTTAAAAATGTTTTTGAAATATAACCCACTAGGAGAGTACCAGCTGGGCAAGCATGAGGACAGACTCCAAACCATCTCCCTATATGGTCCTCAGATATTATGGCCTTAGACCCAGTGCTCTGCTCTGTGGTGCTGATTTCCATCATCAGACAATCATTTCAGAAAGCCCAGTCTTGTGAGGAAATACTAGGGGTATTTGATGGTTGAGATTGTATTTAGGAAGCCAAGAAGACAGCGAGATGAGGGAGGGTTGGGGAGGGACTGGGGTGTAACTTAGTAATAGAACATGCTTAGCATACTGGCAGCCCATAATACCAAGGGGGGATAAGGAGAGAAATAGACAGAGAGAGAGAGAGAGACACTCAGAAAGTGAGGAGGTAGAGAGAGAGCTTTCTCCTTCTATGTGAGACTGAATCCCTGAGTTCAGGGATTGAACTCAGGTTTCCAGGCTTAGCAGCAAGCTCCTTTACTCACCGATCCATTTTGCTCACTAAATATATATATATATCAAAAGGAATGATTGCAGGAGGTGAAGGAGCAGAGGATTTGGACAGAGTTAACGTGGACTTCTCAACAAACCCATACAAGGCCCTATGGATTCCAGAGTTCCAACACTGAACACCACGGTCAGGCTCCATCTCAGAGAGCAAACAAGCAAATAATAAATATTGAACATAGTGATTGTAGCTCATGCTCGGCCAGGTAACGAACAGAGGACATAAGAAGGAACAGAAGGGCTATCCTGTCTGCCCCCAAGAAGTCTGTACTGACATGTCAATCGGATGCAGAAGCAGTCACTGTCTAAGCTCCAGAAAGGCATTGCAGCAGAGTACCACTATGTGCAAAGGCCCTGTGGTAGACTCCCCCAGACTGGGAGAGTGTGAGCTTTGGAGATACTGCCAGCGTAGGATCTCAGCAAGTCATCTGCTTCAAGCCTGCTCATCACTGTTAGTTCTCAAAGTGACCCCCACGAGCAGCTATGGCATTGCCTTACAACTGCATGTCACCCAGTGCCCCCCCCATTCACTGAGTGTGCCGCTTCGACTGTGAAGTCCCTTACAGCCTTTCCAGACCTCCTGGTGACTCTTGCTGCAAACTCAAAGAACTACACATCAGTCAGTGATGCAAGTACTAACCTCGGGGATGGGAACAAAGGTTCATCACTTTGTCTTATTAGAATTACAACCAAAAGGGTGGACTGATGGGAGCTGTGTCCAAGAACAGCTCCTGGTCCTGCCTCCTGTCCTCTCCTGTGGCCAGGGGACCATTGCCCTCAGCTCCATTCCCTCACTGTAGGTCGGGTCTGCAGCCCAAGTCCCTGGCCTCCATCCTTGTCTGTTGACTGTGACCCTGGTCGGGTAGCAGGCTCATTTCCAAAGGGGCAAGTAAGGAGAGCCGTTAGACCAAAGAGTATCAATCACAGCCACTCAAGAGGTCTACAAGGGAGGGACAGTGGGTGTGGGTAAAAGGGAGAATTCACTAAATGCCATTCAATAAACATGTAGTATTTTCCGAAACTGAGGTCCAGATAAGAAATGGCAAATTGAGGACTAAACCTGGGTTTCTGCCCACCACACCCTCATGGGAGTGGGGCTCTGAGCCTGAGCAGGATTGGGGGGGCTTCCTTCCTCCCTGTAAGAATGTATGCCAGTTCTCCCTGGTGCCTTCAAGAGTAGGTCTCAGCACCCAGATTTTACAGATGAGCAGGCTGAGATGATCCACCCAAGCCTGACTAATGAAGACCTACTATGTGGTCCCTGTGACAAAGGAGACCTCCACAACTAGACCAAAATTAGCTGTGTGAAGTCTTAGCTGGTTCAGCAGGTGAGGTAGATCTGCCCCCATCCTACTGCACCTGGCAGATAGGCAGTGGCTTCTTGGGCAGGATTCCTGACCCTGTGCCTCCTATCCCAGCAACCTCTGTACTTCCCCTGCCCCCTATGCCCCCCGACTGTCACGGATTATCCAGGGGACCCTGGGGATGGAGAAAAGACATCTGGATCTAGTTATGAGGCCTAGCTGGGGGCCGGGGGGTGGGGTTGCTAAGCCAGCAGAGTAACGGACCTAAATCAGTTTCAGAACTTCAACTGCTACAGCCTGGTGCTAGCGGCTGAGGGGCCCAGGGCCTCAGATCCTGGCAGGCAGGAAGGTGGATAGGGCAAGCATGGGGCCTTCCTGAGCTGCTGGGCCAGGCCGGCTGAAGCAGGATTAGGAAATTAGTTCAGGTGGCCGTGCTGGGCAGGGGCTGGTAAAGGTGGCCCCAGGCTGTGGCCCAGCCTGGCTCTGTCTCCACCTCCCTGGGGACACTGGGCACCTCAGGTTAGTGGGTATATGGTTTGGTTTAGGGGCTGACCCCACAGAACAGGACAAATCAAATTCAGCTAGACATTCCAGGCCAGTCACGCAGACTAGGTGAGGGCCTAAGACCAGCATCTCTGGATAGGTGGATGGCATCTGTTCAGGGCATCTGTTCCTCACCAAGGGGGCATTTCAAGACTTCGTAGTGTTCAGGTTGCTACCCAGAATGCCTTGCAAGGATGTGAGGAGCCCACACGACCCAGCTAGGCTCTGTCTTTACTCTGTGAAGACACTGGGCAAAAGGAGTAGGCAGCAACAATTTTGGGAGTAGACCAGCCTCCTGCATTCTGAGAGTATCTGCTGGCATATATACTACACACAGTGGGCACAGGGAGCCTAGGGTTGGAGCTGAGGGTGGCTTGTTGGAGACTGGCACATGGACTGCAGAGCTAGGAGGGGGGAGGTGTTCTGCGCTAAAGGACCCAGAAGAACAGCAGTACCAATGAGGCAGATGGCTCAGACACTGGTAGGTACCAACAAGGAAGTGGAAGGTTCACTAGATTCAGAAGGAATGATCTTTAGATGTCAGGATAAATGGCTCACGTTTCATCTTATAGACAGTCCAATGCCACTGGAGACTCACGAATAGCATCGGTATGACCAGACTGGGTGTCAGAAGATGGCCAAGGTGACACTCACAAATGGGATGAAGAGAAAGAGATAGTATGGCAAGGCTAGCCTGGCAGAGCCCTGGATGAAGAGGGCCATGTGAAGGGAAAAAATAGGGAGATAATGCTTCATAATTACAGACAGCATTTACTGCTGGAAATTTCCAAAGGTCAAGTCCTGTGCCCCCGCTCTGTGTGTGTGTGTGTGTGTGTGTGTGTGTGTGTGTGTGTGTGTGTGTGTTTGCATGTGTGTGTGTATATGTGAGTGTGTGTATATGTGAATGTATGTGTGTGAGAGTGTATGTGTGAGTATATGTGTGAGTGTGTGTGTGAGAGTGTATGCTTGTGTGAGTGTGTGTGAGAGTGTATATGTGTGTGAGTATATGTGTGTATGTCTGCATGTGTGTGTGTGTGCATGTGTGTGTATATGTGAGTGTGTGTATATGTGAATGTATGTGTGTGAGAGTGTATGTGTGAGTATATGTGTGAGTGTGTGTGTGTGAGAGTGTATGCTTGTGTGAGTATGTGTGAGAGTGTATATGTGTGTGAGTATATGTGTGTATGTCTGCATGTGTCTGCGTGCATATGTGTGTCTGTGTGTGTTTGTATGTGTATGTGTGTGTCTATGTGTGTATGTGTGTGTCTGTGTATGCATGTGTGTGTGCATGTGTGTGTATGTGTGTCTGTGTGTGTGGTGTGTGTGTGTGGTCTCTTTCAGTGTCTCTTTCTGACTGTGTTCACATGTGCATTGCACATTCATGACTACATGCATGTGGGGGGTGTTGCACCTGTGTGCTCCTGTGTCTAAGGACAGAGGACAAACTCTAGTGTCTTTCTCAAATACTTCTTCACCTTATGTTTTGAGGCAAAGTGTCTCACTGAACCTGCAGCTCACCGAGCAGGCCAACTAACTAACCCTGGGGTCTTCCTGTCTCAGCCTCCTCAGGACTAGAATTAACAAGCATGTGCCATCACGTGTTTTTGTGTAGGTGCTAGGGATCCAACTCAGGTCTTCATGCTTGCAAGGCACCATCTCTGCAGTCCCTCAGCCTGGTTCTGAGCATGTGAATGCACAGGAAATAGCATTGTTTCCTCCAAGTAATCAACAGTCTGTTGGTTGGTTGGTTGGTTGGTTGGTTGGTTGGTTGGTTGGTTGATTGGTTGGTTGGTTGGTTGGTTGGTTGGTTGGTTGGTTGGTTGGTTGGAAATAAGGTCTCCTACTGAAGCCCAGGTCAGACTGGAACTCATTATGTAGTCCAGGCTGACCTCATACTTATGATCCTTTCTGTTCAGTCACCTGATTGCTGGGATTTTAGCTGTAAGCCACCACACCTGGCTAGGAAGAATGTTACAAAGAGATACCATCTCTCTGAAAAAAAATTGGCTCAGATTCTGAACCCATACTACAGTATACATGTCTGTACACAAACTATTAAAAAGAATGCTCAGAGGTTTTAGATTTGGAGAGATCCAGGCTCTAACTTAGACCTGCTGTGTGCCCTTAAGCATATAACTTAACCTCTCTGAGTCCCACTTTCTTTGTCTACAAAACAGAAATGATGTCTTCTCTGGAATCTTGTGAGTACTGTATGAAGTGATGAAGGTCTTAGTCCCAAGACTGACACATAGCAGGTATTCAATACATGATCTTTAGGTCAGAGTCTGGAGACTGACTGAGTGACCAGGTGTCATCATGAGGACCCCGTCAGATCTGAGTTCTGTGGGAGAAGTGCTCCTGTGTACTGGAGTGGTGTTGGTACACCCTCCCGAGGCAGATGTGGGCTCTTGATTGTACACCTTCACCTCAGCCAACAGCAGCAGATGCTTCAGGTCCTCATGCCAGATGCCCAAGTCAATGCTCTTCAGGCTGAAATGGGTGTCAAAATCAGGATAGTGACCAGGAGGCAGGTAGGGATGGGAACATGGAGGTGGCCAGTCAGAATAGAAGATAAACTAGCCTCATATGACAGTGCACACATGAAAAGTAGATGTAGGAACCCAAGGCCATCCTCAGATGAATAGTGAGTTCGAGGCCAGCCTGAGTTACAAGAGACTGACATCCCCCCCAAAAAAAGTTGAGAAAAGGGGTGAGTCCTCAACTTGTGTCCTACATACCCAGGGCCTACATCATGTGAAAAGCCCATTTCTCTGCTGCACACTGTTCTAAATCTCAGATGAGTTTCTCTCTTTGCTGACGTGTGCCCCTAGATGACAGACAATTGTAACAAGATGAGGCCCAGAGATACCCAGTGGTTCTCTGAGGACTCATAGCTATAAGAAGCATACCCAACTCCAATCAGCCCCTGCCTGGCTCCAGGCCACCTACCTGTCCCCTAAAGCTACCTCCCAGGTCTCTCTGCTGAATCAGTGGGGCATACCCACCCTTCACTGACTGGAGTAAATTTTCTGTGTTCTGTGGATTTCTAGAAAGACAGGCTGGAAGGCACTGTGAAGAGGACCCCAGAGGACCCTGGCCTTGTTCTGCCAGGAGACAGAAGTCTGGACTTTGAGAATCTGTCTCCAAAACCCTACAGACTGGGTTCAAAGCCCCCCCCCCCCTTGCTACTTTCTGCTGTGTGGCCCTGAGCAGGTGGCTCAGTTTCTCTGTGCCTCTGATTCCTTGCATGGGAGGTAGGCTATGACTGTGCTACCCTCTAGACCTCAGGGTCAAATGTTCCAGTGTCACTTAGCATTTGCTGAATGCATTGAATCTGACTGTTTCTGGCTGGTACCTGGCCTCAGAGTAGACTTCCATGTTAAGGGCCATAAGGTTCTGAAAGGTGGAGGCTCCCAGTTAGGGTACCAATGTCAGAGTTCAACAACACAGGCCCCAAGCCAGGGCCTTGTAGTCTTTCTAGGAGGTTCATACACCCCACCAGGTAGTGGTTTCACTGCCTCAGACACTCCACCCCAAGGCCAGGAGGCCACCAATAACCCGGTGAGCTCAGAAGCCAGGCTGCCTGCTCAATCCAAGCTCCAGACACTAATCTGTCTTACCAGGAACCTTCACTTCCTTGAAGTATCTGTGACCATGTATGGTTATCTTCTGGGTGTTTTCTGAGCACCTACTATGTACCAGGAATTGTCCACAGCCCTGGAGATCCAACTGCAAAGTCTCTGCTCAAGGAACCCACAACCAATGAAAAATGACATGGAGGGATGTGACAAGAGATGTCCCAATACGGTGAGGGGACATGGTGAGGGTCACAAAAAGTCCTAAAAGATGATAGACACGGTGAGGCGAGGAGTGGGGGGCAATAGTTAAAAACTTAACACTGTGGCCTTCAAGTAACATGCACTCACTGGAAAACACAGCTGAGCAGTCTCAGAGACAGAGAAGGAATTTGTGGATGGGAAGTATGTATAGTTGCCAACTGGACACAAACCACTTCCAAGACCCATTCACAGAGAGCTTCCAACTTGGGAGGATCAGGTACAAGTGTGCATGCATGCATATGTATGTGTGTGTACTCGTACATGTGTGCACATACATGAGCATGGGCGTGTGGCCAGCCCTTCCCTGCTGAGCCTCAGTTTCTTCTCAAGTTCCTCACCAAGTGGCTGACCAAGTTCAAGGGGATATTTGGTAAAGCCTTGCACAGACCCACTTGGTTGACCACCTGCTCTGCACATGGCTTGCTTGGCTGGATGTACCTGCTGAATATATTGTCAAATCCTAGACGCATGGTAAGCACCTACTAAATACACTGTGCAGCACCTGCTAGATACACCATTGAACACCTGCTGGATGCATGCTAAAGGCTTACTGAATCCACTATTGCATGCCTACTGAGTGTCACTGCACACACCAGAGCAGGAACTGCGGACCCTGTCTTTCCCTGACTTTACCATGTACTCACCATCCTAGCCCTTGGTCATCCCAGAAGCCTCAGGGCAGGAAAGGGCAGCGGCTCCTTTAAGGCAGGCCCCAGCTGGGCTGCCTGGATATTGGAGCGGGACCTAGATTAGGTGGCAGAGGCGCAGGGCCCAGGCCAGATGCGCCTGAGCGGGGCCTCATTATGTATTCATGAGCTGTGAGGAAAAGAAATAAAGGATTCATTATCGCCCAAACTGTTACTAATGACATGTACCTGGAGCCCTCGCACCTCTGGAAATCCAATACGACACAGTCCGAGAGAAAATGCATTCCTGCCCAGGCACACCGACACTGCAGAGTCCCCTCCCTGCCCTGCTCATTGCCATTCACTGGGGCGACATTTACAATTCTCCTACCATTATGTCTGACCAGGGCCTCTGAGCCCCTGTCATGACCTGCACATTAGCTGAAAATTGGAAATTCTACAGCGTGGCTGTGGCCACGAAGGACTGGGGACAAAGTGAGAAGGTACACAAGCCCAAGCAAAGGATGAGCACAGGGACCAGAAGAAGAGAGCCACTGTCATCCCTAATCCACCCCTTGTTAGGTCACCTGCCTCACCAAGTCCATTCTTCTCCCTCCAGGAGAGTATGAAGGACAGCTGGGGTCCTTTGTTCCCTTCAAAGCTCAGTGGAAACATTGGCAACTGTGCCCAGGTACATGCAGGTGCATGCCTGGTCCCTACCACACTAGCTGGTTAACCCCCGGGGGACTCCTTTTGCACCGAGGGAAAGATTCAACTCAGAGAGACCTGCCCAAGGTCAAGTGCAGAAAGTGACTTGACCTTGAGCTGCGGTGATCTGAGACCTTCGTTGTATTTGCCATTCTGAGGTTTTGGGACCATCCAGGACACCCTACTGTGGGCCTGGACCACCTGAGGGTGAAAAGGGTTCCTCTTCTTGTCTTCAAAGCCTCCTGTGGCCAGCCGTGGTCATGTGACTAAGTACCGGCCAGTGGAACGGGAATAGAAGTGTATGAAACTCTTATAAGCAATGCTGTAAAAAGAAATACTTCATGTTGACTGGGTTGTGAGTGAGACAGCAGGAGCTGCTGCAGCCATCTTAGAAGAAAACACACACTAAGAATCGTATAGCTGCCAGTAATAGGCATGGACTTCTGAAGTAGTACTTGGAGATAACAGGATCAATGAAACCTTTCAGTTTGGGTAGGCCGAAGCCGTGGTACCTTGACTAATACATTTGCCTATCACCAGCCCCTAGGAAGCCAGGACCTGGCCTCACGGCCATCAATATCAACGTGTGTTGCCAAGTAGATCTGCAATAAATACTTGCTCAACACCGAATGAATGAGCCTCTCACCCTGGGAGAATCAGCGCGTTGTCATTGTTAGTAGGAGTTACAGGCGTGCTGGGTTATTTTTGTGTTTACATCTCCATGAGCAGCAGTGGAGAACAGATATTCCTTTCTATTTGTTTTCTTTCTGATGTCCTGTCCTGCTCCCTAGACAGGGTGTTACTATGTAGCTCTGACTGTTCTTGACCTCACTGTGCAGACCAGGCTGGCCACAACTCACCCAGATCCGTCTGCCCCTGCCTCTGAAGCATTGGGGATTAAATGCATGTACTACAATGACCTACTTTTATTTTCTTTTTTAAACAGGGTCTTCTATAGCTCAAGGTGGCCTTGACCTTGCTATTTAGATGAGGATGACCTTGAACTCATGTTCCTGCCTCTGACTCCTGAGCGTCATGCCCAATGTGGTACTGGGGGTTGTACTCAGAGCTTCATGCACGGCAGGTAGGCACTCTATCAACTGAGCCACATCAACCCTGCTTTCAGATGGGAAATGTCCACCTGCTTGGAGCTGGTAGAAGGAGCAGGCCCAGATGGCAGCCTGATCTGGGGTCTCTCTCACTCTCTCTGACAGGTAGACTGGCCATATAGTCTACAGAGCCATGTCAGAAGTATTTTAGAAACTGGGGCCTCATCCAGGAACAAGACAAGCACAAGCCTGGACCTGTGGTGCCTCCATTACAGTGTGAGGGAGTCATGAGTAGACAGCTAGGTGTAGTCTCTAACAATCATGTAGGAAATGATGATATTTTGAGTGTAACTGTCCCCATAATTTCATAGGATATAGCACTATTAGGTGTGGCTTTTTGGAATAGATATGGCCTTGTTGGAGAAAGCATGTCACTGCTGGGCTTAGCTTTAAGGTTTCCTATGCTCAGGATACCACCCAGTGTTTCAGTCAACTTCCTATTGCATGCAAGACAGAGGATTCTCAGCTACTTCAACACCACATCTGCCTGCACACTGTTCCCTGTCATGATGATGATAATGGACTGAACCTCTGAACTGTAAGCCACCCACCCTAATTAAATGTTTTTCTTTTAAGAGTTGCCATGGTCATGGTGTCTCTTCACAGCAATAGAAACCCTAAGACAGACTTAGCACCTCTAGAGTTAGAGCCAGAATGTTCAGACCTTGATACTCGCTGAGGATCCTTATGGTCATCCCACGTTCACCTGAGGAACATCCAGAGGACAGGTGCGCTCCTGGCCAGAGGTAAGGAGGCTCTGTTTCTTTCTATTAGCTTCCCACCATGCCCAGACCCACACCTCCACCAACATGAGCAATGCCCTCCTGATACAAAACTCCTCCATGTCTCTTCGGCTCCCTAAGTGCAAGAGGCAGGCTTTTCTCACAGGGTTGTCCTCACTGTTATCACCATATAGAGGAACCTGTCCTGTGACATGGAAGGGAGAGCATAAGACAGAGACATCAGAACATGGGAAGACCCAGGAGTGTTAACTATCCTGTGAGTGAAAACAGATGAGACCACTTTGGGGTGGGCTAAGAAAACTCCTACTCAGTTGACAACACCCAGTTTATAGAGTCCCTTTCACACAACTTTGAGTCTGCAGAGATCCAGTGAACCTGCTCTACCAGGCCTCAAACCAGGAGCATTATGATGGGGGGGCATAGGTGACTGGGGGTAAGTGGCCCTGCTGCCCTGTGGGAGGCTCAGGTTAAAATTGTGCGCTCTCTCTCTCTCCCCCTCTCCCTTCCCCTCCCTTTCCCCTCTCTCTCTCTCTCTCTCTCTCTCTCTCTCTCTCTCTCTCTCTCTCTCTCTCTCTCTCTCTCTCTCTCTCTCTCTCTCTCTCTCTCATCCCCCCTCTCCTGTCTGAGCTGCCCAGAGCCTCCACTTGGCCCTGAACCCTTCAGTCTGGACACCCCTCTCCTATCCTCATCAGCCATCTCCTTTGGCTGTGGGTGGGCGGAGTGTCCTGATTTCATCTAGGCTGAGACAGGGTCCTCTACTGTCTTCACATCACATCAGAGGCCCAGGACACTCAGATAAACTCACAGATTGTCACAGTCGCTGTTCTGCCAAGTCCTGGTCACCAGGGCCACCAGCCCCCACTAATCACAAAACCCTGTCCTAACATAGGGACAGGCTTCAAGCAGGAAAGTCATCCTAGGCCAGAGGAGCAAACTGGTGGGGAGGCCTGGTTTACACCTCTGTATCTGGGGTTGGCCATGTAATGAAGGGGGCCAGATGGCTGAGCAGCTGAGATTTGGGGAAGTGTCTCTACCTTGGCCCTGGGAGGCAACTCAATTGGCCAGCGACCTATCTGCCCTTCTCTCTATTTTTAACCCAACATGTTATATGAGCCTGCACAATGTGCCAAGGACCAGGGATGCTGCACATAATAGAAGCAGCCCTTCAGTTTAAGCAAAGGTTACCCCATTTGCAGAACGGAGTACCCAGGTCTCAGAAATTGGCTTCACCAGATGTTTTTCAGATTTCTGAAACATGAAAATGAAACAGTAGGTGAGATAGGAAAAAAGACCCAGAGAAGATCTGGATTGTTGACAGCCAGTTGCGGGAGCCCCTGCAGATAGCTGGCTCTTGCTGAGTTTCAGAGAGGAGAGTAGCCTACTGTTCTTTGTTCTTCTAGGAACACCTGATGTAGTCCACACAGTTCTCAAACCCCTGAAGTAGCTGAAGATAACCTTGAACTGCTGATCTTCTTGCCTCTGCCTTTGGAGTGCTGGGACCACAGGTGTGTACCACCGCATTCATTGGGCATTTTCTGTGCACCAGGGATGGTGAGTTAACCAGTCTCTCACGGCCATCCACACTACAATGGAAAGAACTCAGACAGTCTGGAACATGTCCAAGGTCACACAGTAGCAGGTGCTGTAACTGGGCATAAAAGCAGACAGGAGCCAACTGTCACCATGCCAACTACCATCATCTCAGTCCAGATGATGCCACCCCTTCACTTGTCACAAAGTTCACCCAAAGCAAAGTCTACTGTGGTGGCTCTGAGTCTCTGCCACCTGTTTGGGTTCATTTGTACATTTCTGATGATTTTGTTTGTCTAGCTTTGGGGGTGCTTACATTTACTGGAGTTTAGACTCAGCGCCTTGAGCATGCCGGGCAACTGCCCTTCCACTAACCTCCATTCTTAGACACAGTTTTGTTTTTCTTTCAATTAAACGTTCCCTAGATATCCAAGGTTGACCCCGAACTCATGAACCTCCAGCCTCAGCTCCTATGTGGCAGGATGATAGGTGTGAGTCATGGTGCCTGGCTTGAGAAATGCTGTGAATACCGGTTTGGATTTTAAGTAAGAGATCATGGCTACGCCTTCTCTGTCAGTTCTGCACAGCGTAGATCACCATAGCAGCTGGAAGGTTCCTGAAGAGAGCACCAGGATTCATAACAGGGTTGCACTGACCCCTGTCCTTAATCTCACCAATTTCCAGCTGTCCTTCCTAGACGCCTCTTCTTCCCTGGGCACCATCTGGAGGATGATGCTTCAATCTCCTGGAGAGGTGACGTGGTGGATCCTCCTTCCTAAGTTGCCATGGTCACTGACTGGCATAGGTGCAGAACAGATGAGTTGACTTAGCCGGCAATAGAGCCGGAAGCAGGTGCCACATCCTAGCCAAGCAGGCTTCCTGCCAGGTTTCTCTCCTTCTCAGAGTGGCTGGCTCCCTTCCTCCAAAGCTTAGAGTTACAGGCATAGACAAGTCATGATGGCAATGGGAACACAGAGGAAGAAGCCACTTGGTGAAGGTGACCAGGGCTTCTGCCTCTTGGCTCCAAGTTTAACTTTCGCATCTGCTTCCCATTCTACCTGGAATGCCTCTCCCAGGGACTGTGCTGTTCTCTATTTTTTATTCTTCTCTTATCATGGTCTCAAGTGTAAGTCTGTGCCCTCTCAGAAGCTCTCATCCCTCTCCAAATACCCAGCACTCACAAGGACCATCACCAGCTCACTACCAAAGCCAGGAATCCCAGGGGGCAGGGCTCTGAACCTGATTTGCACTGCTCTGAGACAGCAGCCTGCACCATCAGTACCTGATGTGTCTGCATCTCTACAGGTTTGAGGGATGTGGGATAATGCTCTTGTACACTGTAAAGGTTTGTTACTCATATTGGCTTAATAAAACTCTGATTGGATAGGCAGGAAGTAGAGGCAGGGCAACCAGACTAGGAAAATTTTAGAATGAGGAAAGGCAGAGCAGCAGATCCAGTCAGACACAGAGGAAGCAAGATAAGAATTCTGCACTGAACAAAGGTACCAAGCCATGTGGATAAGCATAAATAGAATTATGGGTTAATTTAAGCAAAGTGACTAGTTAGTAGTAAGCCTGAATTACTGGTCAAGCATTTACTATAATATTAAGCCTCCTAATCAATTATTCCATGAGCAGCTGCAGAACTGGCTGGGAAACATCCAGCTACAGGGGCTCCTCACAGACCCTTGCCAACAGCCATGGCCCCTCCGCCTAACTCATAGCCTATAATATACAATCACCTCCCCCACTGGCCCCTCCCCCTGCAGCATCCTCAGTTCCCACCCCTAGATCCAGGGAAGCAAGTGTCCCTCCCCTTGCCCTGGAGTTTTTAATGTGCCTTTTCACCATTCGCAGACACTTGTCACATGGCTCCTGAGTGACCCATCTATGTCTGTGTCCCCTGAGATAGATTTTGAGTACACCTCTGGGAAACTGCTTCTAACAGTGATAATGATGACGGTAATGAGGATGATGGTGGTATGGATAATGGTAATGTGATGAAGACGGTGGTGCTGAGGTGATGGTGGGTGGTGATGGTAATGATGATGGTGACAATGGTGATGATTGTGGTGATGATGCTGATGGTGGTAGGGTAGTTAAGGTGATGATGATCATGTTAGTGTGTAGCATGACGTTTCTGGCCCGAACTAGCCCCAAGATCTGGACCAGAAGTCCCAAATTTCCAAAGAAATACACAGAAGCTTATATTAATTTTATGCTGATTGGCCTAGGGCCCAGGCATATAACTTGCTAACTCTTGACTCTTAAACTAACCCATGATTCTTATCTTGTTCAGCCATGGGGCTCGGTACCTTTTCTCATAGCATTTCAACTTTTTTCCTCTGTGTCTGCTGGCATCTCATCGTGGTGTCTCGTGGTGTCTCTCTGCATATCTGGCATCTCTGCTCTTTGCTTCCTGTTCTCAGAGTTTTCTTAGTCTGGTAGGCCTGCCCACACTTCCTGTCTGCCTCTGGCCAATCAGCATGTTTATTAAACCAGTAGGTGGGACATTGTAATTATTTACAATGGAACAACATAGTCCCCCTACATTGGTGAAAGTGGTGATGGTGATTAAAAGGATGAGTCAATACTTATCCTCTGGGCCAAGAACTACACTGTATTCTGTTTGTTTATTTTCATTGTGAGTCTATGTTTGCTTGCCTGAGTTTATGTCTACCATGAGAGCACAGGAACAAGAGTTACAGACTGTTGTGAACCACCATGTGGGTACTAGGAATTGAACCCAGGTCCTCTGGAAGTACAGTAAGTACTCTTACCCACTGAACCATCTCCTTAGCCTTACACTGTATTCTTTATGCAAATGTGTTGGACCTCACATCAGCCCTGCAAACAGGAACTCTACTTATCTTTCATGTATAAGAGCCAAGCAGGACTTAGAAGGATCAAGTAAGTTCCTCAAGGCTACACAGCAAGGGGGTAGCAGGACCAGGATTTGAATTCAAAAAGCCTATACCCAGGATCCAATTTTAATAATACCACATGCCTTCCTGGGTGTCAAAGAGTTGAATGTCACTAAAGAGATTACAGAAAATTCAGGAAGCATGGTAGCATGAAAGTCTCCATGGTATAGTGTAAGTCTGTGAAGAGACCTGGAAACTGGCCCAACCTTCTGATGCAAGAGAGCCACACTCAGGACTATTGTCTAGGGGAGTGATGTGGGTGAGGGTGTAGCCCAGGTCTACAGTGTTAAGCATGTCACCTTTACCTACTGGGCCATCTTGCTGGCCCCAAAGCAGTTTATTCCCCCCACACACATAGTACCTCTCCTTATGAGATTATAGGAACCAATTAAATTTAAACTACCACACCTGGATTTTGGGATGCTTCTATGATACACCCAAGGCAGAACATTTATCCTGGAGGCAGGATGTCCCTGCAGACACCTGTGCACAAATGTTTATAGAAATATTCATGTATAAGGACCAAACATTGGAGTTCACCCCAAGATCATTCAAAGGATAAATGAACCAATAACCAATATTCACATCATGAAATCCCCTCCCCAATATCCATAAAAGCAAAGGGGTAGTCATGCAAGCGATAGTCTGGATGAACAGTAAAAGAAATTTGCCAAGGGGGGGGGGGGGGAAGAGGCACATGCAGAAAGCCCACACACCAGCTTCCCTTACGTGCAGGCAATGTGTACTTGTCACCCCAGTGCTTCCTGGGGGACAACTGGAGACAGGCTGAAGCTCACTGGCCAGCCAGTCTAGCTAAAATAGCAAGCTTCAGGATCAGTGAGAAACCCTGCCTCAAACAATAAAGTGAGATCAACCAGAGAAGGTATTTGATGCTGACAGCCTTCCTACACACACACACACACACACACACACACACACACACACACACACACACACACACACACACTCACACACTCTCTCACACACATACATGCGAACGCTCTCACACACACATACACATACTCTCTCTCACACACACATACACATATATACATATACTCTTTCTTTCTCTCTCTCACACTCACACACTGTTTCTCACACACATACACAAAGAGGACTTGGCCTTGACAGAAACATGCCTATGACATTATAAACCACATCCAGCCACTCATGGGTCATCCTTGGTGTCTGTTCAATTGGTTTTTATCAGTTTGACACGAGATAAGAGTCATCTGGGAAGAGGGACCTCAAATGAGAAGATATGTCCATCAGGCTGTCCTGTAGGCAAGGCTGAATGCCATCTTCTTGATTGACATTGATGTGGGAGAGTACAGCCCCCTAAGGGTGGGGCCATTGCTGGGCAGGTTGTCCTGGGTTCTATAAGAAAGCAGGCTGAGCAAGCCATGGAGAGCAAACCAGTGAGCATCATTTCTCCAAGAGTCTTGTATCAGTTCCTGCCTGGAATTCCTGCCCTGGCCTCACTCAACGATGGACCATGTGACTTGGGACACATACACCAAATTAACACTTTCTCCCTGAGTTACTTCTGGTCATGGTGTTTATTACAGCAATAGGAAGCACATCGAGACAATGTCTCTGGCCCTGATTCTCAGCAGAGGGAGGGCAGCAAAACCTTAAGAACCTGGTGGACCCCAGTGGAACCAGAACCATGCCTCTATGGGAAAGGCAGCCACAGAGGACCCAAGGGAACATGATGTAGCTCACAAGTTCAAAAGACCCCAAAAGACCCTGCCCGACCCACCAGATTTCCACAGAGAGAATCAATTTTCAAGGATGTTGTTCAGAAGCAGCCTGTTAGTCATTCCACCCTGGCCACAGGCCACGTTCTTCCCCAAGCTTTTTACCTCCCACCTCCTGCAGCTGGGTCCTACCACAACTGGCTGTGGGGGCAGCTGAGTCAGGAAGGGATTTCCAGCAATCGAGGGTGTTGACACAGTACCCCTGCACCAGCTGAAGCCCTTGGCAGTGCTACGACAGGAGAATGCCACACTGGGACTTAAGGAGTGTTTCCCAGGCTTGGGCTTAGGGGAAGGCATCCCAGCCAAGTAGTCAGGTCTGGAAGTGACTTCCTGTCCCCGGAGTGAAAGGTCGCTGCCAGTTTCCCATGCCAGCTCACTGCATGAGGACCCAGGAAGCACACTGATCATGGCAGGGAGTGGACAATGGGCAAGAGGCAAAATGTGCACTCTAGGGGAACAGCACCCTAGGCAGGGGACACCTGGGTTGCCTCTGTTGCTGGTATGCTGTGTGACCCTGGGACAGTGGCATCCCTTGTTTGCCTGACAGCTACCATGGGACCTTCTGAATCAGCTTCTCATTGTCCCATGGGGCTGATGTCTGTGGGTGGCAGAGATAGACTGCTACAGTAGACAATGGGCCAGGGGCCCAAGGGCAAAACAGAGCCTCTTCGGAGGCTTCCCTGGAGAGCACCTGGGAGAAAGAAACACCCCAAGCCCAGGAAACAGTCATATGGGGCCGGGAGAGGTAGTCCATTGACCAAAGATCATAGATGTAGGGGTAGCAGGGCCAGATCACCCCCTGAACCATGGTAAGCCGGCGTTTGAATCTTTAACAGCAGTGGAAACCATTGAGGGTGAAGC
Source organism: Phyllotis vaccarum (assembly GCA_033318265.1). Lineage (NCBI taxonomy): Eukaryota > Metazoa > Chordata > Mammalia > Rodentia > Cricetidae > Phyllotis > Phyllotis vaccarum. Next base: position 54,474,447 of record JARWLC010000003.1, on the reverse strand, counting down.
CAGGATGAGTTCTAGACCATGAAGTTTCGGAAACTTCTGCCAGTGGAGACACAGCCAAGACTGTGTAGCCCCCAAGTCTCTCACCCCACCAAGCTGTGTTGGTGGACCCCACGGCCCTGAAAGACCCAGTTTAAGGACTGCTAGAGAGGATGCTAAGGGAGAATTCTAGAACTTCCCCAAGCATCACCATGGCTGATACTAACTTCCCTACACCTCACACACACTCTCTGGAGGCAGTGAGGCAGGCCCCTCATCATAGGCAACAACTCTTACAAAAGAGAGAATGGAGAGTAGGGACCAGCCCCAACCTCCATCCTGTCAATCGGCTGCGCCTTTGACCTCAGGCTAGCCAAACAGCAGCACAGTCAGCTGCATCAGTTGCCACCCGACTCCCCACACATGTCCTCCACACTAGGCTTGTCATACCCAGCTGAGGCTCCATTGCCTTCTCTCGGTGCAGCCCCGTGGTTACTACAACTGTGGCTTAACGCTTAAGAAAGCAGGAGCTGATGGGCAATTCTGAGTGCTTTTGGTCCCAGTACTAGGGTTTGAAGGCAGAGGCAGGCAGATCTCTGTGAGTTCCAGGACAGCCAGGGTTATACAGTGAGACCCTGTCTCAAAGGAAAAGAGAGTATAAAGCCAGGCCCGACCACCAGAGAATCTGTGGAGGTCAGGCTGTGTGGGGGAATCCCAGCTAGTGTTTCTCTCTGCCTCGTCCCCTCCCATGGCCTGACTCACCCCAATCTAAGCCTTCTTCATGCTACAGGGACACCGAATGCTTCTATTCCCAAGTAGCAGACAGTCTGCAGAGTTAGCATATCTGCCATCAGACAAGAAGGACACAGCGGTCTTTGTCACTAGGGCAGGCATGAAGAGCTCCTTGGGTCCAAAGCTCAGGACCCCAGAGCATGGGCTCACATGGTGTTGCTAACCATGGGCAGAACCCTGTCAGCTAAAGGCATACTATGTTAAGTGGATGTCCTGCTCTGTAGGTTCAAAGCATGGCACGTGGGGGAAATTGAGGTTCAGGAATGCGCTAATGAGTTTAAGAAATTAGGCTCTTCCTATGCTATTTATCTGTCTGTGAAGCCTCAGGTAACCCAGGCTCACGCCCAAGCTGGGATCACAGGCAGATGCCACCAGCTGTAGCATCCTGGTTACCTCCCCCAGGAACACAACTAGCATTTGTTGAGGTACCTCTCAGATTTTAATTCCAACCTCCAGACAACCTTGAAACTGATGTGAATTTGCCTTCTCCCAGAGTCCAAAGTACCACCTCCTCATGTGCCGCAGATCCCTACTTCCCTATCTCCTGGATACTGGAACCCCGATATCCAAGAGAACCATCAGAACTCTGGAGCAGTATCCTCAGGCTCCCATCCAGGTTAGAGAGAGGCTGAAGCTAGGCAGGGCCTTCCTCCCTCTCCACCCCAAATGCCCCCCCCCAACCCTCAAAGCCCCAGGGACCAGGCTGCTTGGTGTTTTGGTACCACCACCAACAGCTGCCTGGCAGCAGGGTTTCATCTTTCCAAGCTGGATGGGAGAATTCTGCCTCCCTCCTGAGTTTTTGTTCCCAGCAAAAGACCTTGGCAGGACCCCCATCCTCTGCCTTCCCTAGGACGGATGGTTTCCAGCTGCCCACACCCAGCCTGGGAAAATTCCTCGGAGCTCCGCAGGTCCTTGGATCCTGAAACCTGAGTGTCTCCCACCATCTGCCCAGTCAATGAAGGCTCGCTCATCCTGCAGCACCAAGCCTGCCAGATAGATCCCTGAAAGAAGTTCAGGAGACAAGGAAGGGCTCCAGACAGGCAGCCTCTGTCCCTGACCAGTGTGTGCCAGGCCCTGAGCTACAAACGCTAGGTGAACTGGAATCACCAACAGCCTGGGGAGTTTGATATTTGACATATAAAGGGAAACTTAAGTCTGAGACATTCCCACTATGGCTTAAGAACAGAGCTACACACACAGCAAGACAGGATGCTATGAGATGAACCATATTTTATCACTCTATAGTTTACAAAGGTGGGGAAACTGAGTCACAGAGAAGGAAGATGTCTTCACAAAAGACATTACCCAGAATAGCAGGGCTGAGTAAGCCCAGGAGGGTTCAACCTTGCCTGTGGCCACTCAGAATGCAAGCCAGCCTCATCTATACCCCCGGCCTCACCATCCCCTCTTAATCATTCTCCTACAGACACAGATGCTCTTCACAGATTGCAGATCCGACCGTGTCCCTCCGCTGCAATAATTGTTCCTCGCTGTTCCCATGCAAGGTTCCATTTCAGTGATGCAGACCCCAAGCGTCCCTCTGCCCTGCGTCCTACAAGTTTCTCCAACTAGTTACTGTCCTACCAAGCCTGTGAAACTTCATCCATGTTTTTTTCTCAGGTCCCTTGCTCTTCCCTCATGACTGGGGCTACAATGCCCAGTATCGCTCATGTTAACTGCATAGCCATTAGGATGAAAGCCCTCTGAGGCCAGGGCTAGCTCTTCCCTTTTTGGGACTCCCCGGGGGTGCTCTGCCTCCTCTGTGAGTGGGGATGGGGAGCCTGCTTGGCCCTCAACAGATTTCCACTCTTATCTCAGTTTACCATCCTGGGTGATGTCAGCCCAGAGTGTGTGCCTGTGGCAGAGGATCTCAGTCTGCCCCCAAGCGGTCCCCACCACTTCTGCTGAGAGCCTAGAAGCCCAGAGCCTGGCTTAGGAAGAGTGACCACAACAGGTGCCCCCAGCCCCCACCCTGCCCCAGCGGCCTTTCCCACATGTAACCGCCAGCTGGGAAGATGGATGGGCCTACCCCCATCCTCCAGACTGAGACTGGGAAGCCAGCTCTTGTTCCTGGGCATCAGATCCCTGCCTGTAAAAAGCCATAAAAATGTTCCAGAGCCAGACATGGGATGAGGGCCATTTTTCCAAATCGTGGGAGATTGTTGTTTAGGGGTTTGGTTCTTAAGGGAGGGGAAAAAAATGAGAAAGGAGAAGAGAAAGAGAATGTCCCCAGGCTGTGTGCACTGGCCAGGTGGGTCTTATCCTCCGCCTATTTATTGCCCAGCCTCCAGCATGCTGGGCTGGAGCCAAGAGCAGCTCCCCAGGCCTCAGCTGAGCATCAGCCAAGGATCAACAGGGTATTCAGCTCCGTTTGCTAGAAACCTCAGTCAAGACCACTGAGGCAGAGGGAAGCAAAAACCGTCAGGGGCCAGGCTTCTCCTCAGCTTCTCCTCAGCACTTAGCTCATACTCAATCGGCATGAAAGTGGATACAGCACCACCTAGAACATCGGTTCTCAGCCTTCCTAATGCTATGACCCTTAAATACAGCTCCTCCTGTTGCAGTGACCCCAACCCTAAAATTATTTTTGTTGTATTTCGTAACTGTAATTTTGCTACTGTGATAAATCATAATGTAAATATCTGTGCTTTCTGATGGTTTTAGGCGACCCCTGTGAAAAGATCTTTTGATCCTAAAGGGTCTGTGACCCACAGTTTGAGAACCTCTGCTCCAGGAATGAGACCTGAATCCCAGCTTTCCTTTTGAATACCGAGCCTGCCACCTGCCCTGTCACAGTCCTGCTGGGTACATATACTAGGCAAAGCAACTATGAACCAGTGGGCTTGACCTCAGGCTGGAGGGACAGCAGAGACAGAGGTATCAGGGCAGTGTGACGTGCTCTGCAGAAAAAAAGCACAGAGAATTAGCACACGGTAGGACTAGAGGGGGGTGGTCAGCTTCTCTACAGTAATGTTCAAATTGAGTCCTTAAATCTGACCAGGAGTTGCCTGTTCCCTGAGAAATTTAGTACAACTCCTACTTACCCATAGAGAAACTGAGGCACAGATAGACCACAAAGAGACTTGTCCGTCTTGGAGCATGGGTCTTCCCTCCTGCCCCAGGATCCCAGAAAGAACTCGAGTAAGGATCTTAGCCCAAGGAACACCCTGAGATGGAGTCAGAGGAAGTGAAGGATTTCTGGGATAAAGGAGGAGCCATATTCCACCCACTGGGTAGAGAGTCCCATTCCAATCTGAGGTGTCCTAGACTTGCTCAACCCCCATACTGGTGGGGTCTCAGGAAGTTGATCTTCTAACAGTTGTCCATCAACCCAATGCATCCAGTTGTTGGTGTGACACCTATGTTCCCAGAGTCTCCTCTACCCAAGGAAGCTATTCCAAGAGGTCCCTTCCATCCCCTAATTGACCTCTGACACCCAGGGGATGGAAACTCTGGAGCATAGAGTAAAAGCCTCCACCCCACTGTCACCGCCAAGAGGGGGCTCCAATTCCCTCAGGAGAGACCCTCAGTCATGGCAAGCTCAGTCTCCTGGGCTGTTCTGCTGCCAAAGTGGGCTCCACTGATCATGGTCATTAGTGAATTTTAAGGCTCAAGATAATTTGGACACGTTGGTATTTTTCTTCTCCGCCAAGACAGCTGGTCAAATTGATGCTCCCAAGATCATTCAACTGTTGAATGGACACCTACCAGAGAACTTGCTCACCCCACAGCCAAGGGAACCAGGGCTGCGGCCCCTGACCCTTCCTGGTACTTAATGAGCCCTTTACCCTGTGACTGAGCCCTCTAGCCTCAGCATCTTCAGAAAGACACGCCTGCAGGTAGAGCTGATGTCATGGCTGCAAGCCAATTCTACTTCTTTGCCCTTCCGCCTGAGCCCTGAGCCTCACCCAGAGAGGCAGATCATCCCTCCTGTTTACTGAGAAAAAAATCTGAGTCCAAGGGAGGCCCGTAGATTCTTGTCCAAAGCCAGGAGCCATGTTCTCATCTAGAAGATGACAGTATGAAGTGAACCTTATCCCAATTCTTGGGCCATCCTAAGCCATGGAGAGTCCTACCTAGGCACTTGTTTCCAGAAAAAAAAGAAAAGAAAGAAAGAAAGAAAGAAAGAGAGAGAGAGAGAGAGAAAGAAGGAAGGAAGGAAGGAAGAGAGAGAGAGAGAGAGAGAAAGAGAGAGAGAGAGAAAGAAAGAAAGAAAGAAAGAAAGAAAGAAAGAAAGAAAGAAAGAAAGAAAGAAAGAAAGAAAGAAAGAAAGAAAGTTAACAATCCTGAGGCTGTAGAGATGGCTCAATGGTTAAGAGCACTTGACTGCTCTTCCAGAGGTCCTGAGTTCAATTCCCAGCAACCACATGAATAAATAAATCTTAAAAAAAAAAAAAAAAGTTAGCAATCCCTTAAAGTGGCAAGAGTCTCTTATTAGCAAAACCAGGAGGAAGATTCTAGGGGAAAAACAGTGGGCCACCCCCCCACACACACACCTGGGAAGGCAAGGTAAGTATAGAAAGATAAACTAGAAGCTTCTGGAATCCCTGGGGAGAGGTCAGGAGCCCAGAGATGGAAAGACACCTTCCAGAGGACACCCAACCACAAACAGGCTGACCTTCATCCGGAACATAACTTCTTAGGTTTGAACCAGACCTTCATCTGAGCTCTGGGCCTTCCTCAAGCTCTTGGGGAACAGAGACCTGCCACCTCTCTGTGTATGTCATCCCTAAGACACCCAGCTGGGCAGGGTTGCTAGAGGAGGGCTGTGCCCAAATCTGATAAGTGGGACCAGAAAGAGTTAAGGCTCTGTCGGTCACCTTGATCCCCCTAAGCAGGCAGGACCCCAGGCGGGATGGGCTTGGGTTTCCTGCCACACCAGCCTGTCCCGCCTATAAAATATGATCGTGTCTCTTTGCTGATTGATGGCTGAGGGAACCTTGGGAAGAAGGGTTGGGGTAAGATCAGGTTTTCAAGTCTCAGTCATGATATTCTATCCGGGGCCTTCTGGAACTCTCTATGGACCCATCTTGCTGAAAGCCCTGAAGGTGTCTGGGTGGTAGGCAGGCTAGGCAGTTGGCTCTCCAAGGCCAAACATGAGCTGAAACTCCAGTTCAGTCCAGTCGTCTTCAGAGCCATCAGGGGACTGGCTGGGTAGCTGCTAGCTTAGTTATTCATTTCATGAGTGCTTACTGTGTTCCAGGCTCCATCCTCATGGGGCTTCCAGAAAAGTAGCACTAAGGCCAAGACACCAGTGAAGCCCTGGCTACCCAGAGTGAGGCTCCAACCACACCCCTTCACCAGTCTAGGCCTCATCTCCAAAATGGGCATTGGTTCTGCCTTTACCAGATGTGTTCCTGCATAGCTCAATGAGGCATGAGTCTAGAACCCTCCACGCTGGACTTGGTATAGGGAAATCAGCTGGACTCTGGAAGACCACGTGGAACTCCACATGAATGAAATTTGTTTACCAGCCTGGATTAGGGGCTTCCACATAATATCTTATTTAACTCCCATCTTGATGATATGCTCTGGCGAAACTGAGTCTCAGGAATCCTTCCTTTCCTGTTGAAGTCTCAAGCACTTGGTTTTGGCCCAGACGGGGAGGGGAGTTCCAGCTCCCAGGAGTCCTCCCATGCCACACTGACCAGTGGCATCATTCACCTCATGAGCCTTTGATAGTGCATCCATCACTCTCTGATTGGCTTGGGAGCGAATGTGCAGTATGAGGTAGAGCCTACCATCACACAGCTTCAGTTCTGCTCTCAGAGAGAGGTCTATTGATCTGGGAAGAGACTTCTTCCTTCCATCCCCACATGTCACAAGTGTTCATTGTTGACTACATGCATGCACAATTGTCATCGTTAAGGCTCAGCGTGTACCGCCACACCCCCCTCAAAAGGACTCTGAGGGCAGAGAAGCCTCACCTTGCAGCTGGCCCTTAGCTCCTCAGCACCCCAATCCCCCTAGAGTGATGTGAAGCAAGTGCTACCAGGGGCCAGAGGATCACACAGACCAGGTGAAACCCAAGCCCCCCACATGGCTCAAGACCCCATGGAATGTCGATGGCAGATTAGACCCCACTGTTCCCAGGATTGAAGAAGTGTGAGCTGGGGCTCCCACACTCATGCTGCATTCTGCTGGGGTGAGACATTTGCCTCCTGCCCCCTAAAGCCTGGAAAAGCAGGATTGTTGACCAAGTCTGCTCAGAGAGGCAGAGGAGCTTATCTGAGGTCACACAGCTGTCTTGCCCCATGTCAAGGTCAGATCCAGGGCTTCTAGGCTTCCTGTGCAGCCTCCCTGTCTCTCTCCAGGGATTTACCCTGGCCATGACCTTGACCAGCTCAACTGGGCTTTTCTTCTTTATTACTTGTGGCTAATACCATAGTGCCTTAAACAGCCTAGACAGGCCCATCCCCACATGCCTCACTATGCTTCCAAATGCTTGTACTCTGGAGCTTGGGGTTTCCTAGCCATTTAAATGAGGGCCTGGGTGGGGGGAGGTCACAACATAACTGCAGTGTGTGGGGGTCACACTAAAATTCTTACTTCTCAGAAATAGCAGAGTTTACATGGCCACTCAGAAACTCCCCCAATCCTGCTCTCCCCATTTTCCCAGCACCCCCCCCCCACGGTCTTGGAATTTGGGGCTGGACTTGGAGAAGATCCTGTCCTTCAAGGGGAGAGAGAAACTCCCCTGGGAGACACTACACTGGAAAGGCATGGATGCAGTGCCTAGAAGCCCTGGGCAAGACTGCTGTATGACCTTGGGCAAGCCCTCTCTTACTCAGAAGCCTACAGTTTACGGGCTCACTGTCACCATGGTGCTGGGACAGATGAGGGTCCAGCAGTCTGGATCCTCCATGATCCAAACCACCCATTTTCCTCTCCCATTTCCCTCCCTGCCTTCCCTTCTCACTTCATGTCCCCAGAAAGCAAGACCCCTCCCTGAACCCACAGTCACCCTCCCCTTAAGTCTAATAGTAAGTATCCCAGCCCCACACCACCATCACAGTGAATGCTCAGAGGCTCAGTCTAGAACTGTCCAGACCTGGATCTGAATCCAACTCACCCGAGAGCTGGGTGCTTTCATGTACATTAGTCTCCTCTCCCACTTGCCTTCTTCATCTGTAAAATGGGCATTTCTGAAAACTCACCTACCTTTCAGCCAGCAGCTGTTTTACAGAAGTGAATTGGACATCACAGGCAAAGCTGTGCCACATGCTGTAACGGCCACGGGGCTGGCATTGGTGTCCACTGTTTCATTCCCTCATCAAAGGTGCTCTGTGACTTTTCCTGGAAGACAAATGTCAACTCACTCCACATAAGAATACCCCCCGCTGCCCGCCACCCCCAATGAAAGAAACAAATCTACCCAAATCTAGTTTAGTAAACCAATGAGTTTATTGGGGTGATTTTCAGATGTGTGGGTGCCCCCCCAGACAGCTGCATCCTTGAAAAGCCCCACCCCCCAACAGGGTGAGAGGCCAGGAAGACAACAATGGGTAGCTTCGGGCACAACTTCCACGAGGCTCCACTAAAGAGCATCTTCAGTTGCTTTAATAGTCTCAAACAGTCGCTGTTTATGCAGACAGGGGAGCGACTGTCTGAACTTTCTGGTCTTCAGGAATTTTAAGAGTTCCCCCTCCTCCTCCAGGAGGGGGTATTTCAGTCGGAGAGAATGGCTAGAGACATTTTTGTTTGTTGGTTGGTTTTGTTGTTTTGTTTTGTTTTTTTTTTAATTCTGTTTTGGTTTTGTTTGGGAGAGACAAGGTTTCTCTGTGTAGCCCTGGCTGTCCTGGAACTCACTGTGTAGACCAGGCTGGCCTCGAACTCTGACATCTGCCTGCCTCTGCCTCCAGAGTGTGCTAGGATTAAAGGTGTGCATCAGCATGCTTGGCTATGGGTTCTCTTCTCCACCTTTAAATGGGTTCCAGGGATTGAACTCGGGTGATCAGGCTTGTGCAGCCAGCAAATTTATTCATGAACTATGTTGCCAGCCTCCACACTTTGGCTTTAAGCACCTCAGAGTGGATGTGTGCATGCATGTGTGCTGTGGTGGCCAGAAGCTGACATCCAGGGTTTTCTATGATTCTCTATCTTCTTCCTTCAGACAGTCTCTTGCTGAAACTGGAACTCTATCTGTCACCACTCCCCAGTGCTGAAGTTATAGATGAGCATTGCCTCACCTGGCTTTTACAAGGATGCCAGGATCCAAACCCAGGTCTTCATGCAGGTACAGTGTGCCTTTTCCCACTCAGCCCGGCCCTGTTCTATGCCTAGATTGCCCCATACGTACCATCCTCTGGTATCTAGCAAGAAGCCCACATTTGAAGGGATGCAGGTATGACACAGGTGTCTCCATGTGCATCTATGTCTCAGCCCACAGGAGCAGGGGAGTGTGGAGTTCCAGAGTGCAGGGCCAACCCAGGAAACATATCCTTTATTCTAAATAAGCAAGACCTTCATCCTAAATAAGCAAGCACAGACATGGAAGACCCAGTCAACTCCCCGACACGCTGCCTGCTGCTCTCTACCTCCCTGACTCCAACCTCCCAGCCCTGGCCCAGCCAGGGTTAACAGCCAGAGCCCCCACCCTGCAGGAAAAGGCAAGAAAAGGGGGGCATCCCCTGAGCAGCCCCACGGCTGGCCAAGCAGCTGTCTCCCCACATCCAGGATTACCAGGCTCCCAGGGGCCCAGGAGGAAGCAGATCACATTCTTGAGGGCCTTATGTCAGGCTGGTTGCTTCCCCCCAACACACACAGCCTTCCAATTCTCTCCTCGCTCCCCTGCCAAGGTGGCTGGGCAGGCATGGAGCCAGGCAGGCTGGGCACAAACCCGGGCTGGATCAACCTCCTCTCCTCTCCAGCTTTCTTTGTGTGCACAGCGGGGTCACTCTGACTACAATGGCCTGATGCAAGAGGTACAGGGCACAGTAACCACCCTTGGACATACTCACTTAATCCTGGAAAGAGGCCTCAATTTTGTTACCCACTCCATTCTTCATACAGGAAACTGAGGCTCAGAGAGGGTGAGCGGGTAGCCTAAGGTCACACAGCTACCACATGGCTAGGATTCAAACCCAGGCTTTCTGGCTCTGATGTCAACAGGCTTAATTGCATTGGCATGTCTGCTTACGATGGTTCATTTCCTCCCAATTTCCCTGCCCTCCTCACCTGCTTAGCTTCTGACTACTTCATTGAGGTCACCCCAACTCATGGTCAGGATCGTATAGCATCCTTCCTTTTTATTTTATTCTATTATTTATTTTATTTATTTTTTCTGGAACTGCTTCTCTGCCTGTTCTAGCTGTGTAGCTTTGGGAAAAGACAATGCTACTCTCTGTTTGCCACTTACTTCCTGCCCACGGATATCAGAACGCGAGACGCTGGGGTGGAGGCAAGTGGCTATGTCTTATTGGCACTCCAATCCCTTAGAAAGCCATGCTCCCAGAGATACAGGACTAAGGTGAGGGGCTGGTGCACTGTAACATAAAGATGAGAAAGGACAGCAGATGAGCAGGAATAAGCCTCACTGCACAGAGACCCATGCCAACCTCCCATCTCATGGGTGCCCTCTGTGAGGCTACTACCAGCCTGCTAAAAGGAGTGTCTGGATGTACTCTTTGGGCTCACCTGAGAAGAGGGAGGAACCAAGAGCCTTCGAGACCTGGGGAGCCCTCAGGTATTTCTTGGGCTAGAGCCAACTCAGGGATGTACAGAGGGTCTGCTGAACTGAGGTTAGACCTGGGCTAAGACTTAAGACAGCTTTATCTCCCTGTGATGCAGGTCAAATCTTCTGCAGAAAGTCCTCCTGGGCCCAACAGCACTGGGAACAGTGTCCCCCCAGAGGCCCCATCCTTGTCATTGTCCTGGGTACTTGCCCCATATGTCCCCCCCCACATTCCCATGGCATTGTTCTTATATAAATGCAGGCACACCTCATCACATGCCCCTACATTTAATTCTATGTATGTGTGAATTCTTCATTCATGATTCCCATTGTATCCACATTTACTCAAAAATTTGGCGACCCTAAGCACAGTCTGAGGGTTGGGTATATATTTCCATAGCACAGTTAGTAGAGTGCTTGCCTAACATACACAGAACCCTGTGTTCAGCTGCCAGCATTACATAGGGTATGGCGGCAAATGTGTATAATCTCAAAGGATCAGAAGCTCGAGATCATATAGGAATTTTGGAGCCAGTCCGGGATACATGAGACCCCAACTCAGAAAGAAAGGAAGAAAGAATGATCAAGCATGGGAGAGAGGGAAGGGAAGGAGCAAAGGAAAAAAAATGGCAGCTGGATGTTACTTACAGACTGAGTTCCTAAACTTTGTCAACATGTGTCATGGACATCCATCCCTTCATAGTTAACTCTCCTTGCAGAAAATCACCCATGAACACTGCTGTCTCCTGCACTTATATCATTAAGGCTGCCATGGGCCACCCTCAGCCGTGGCCACAGCCCCAAGGCCATCACCATATACTGTTGAATGGCAGACCTCCACATGTACCAAGCCTCCCATAAATGGAATGTGCTAGGACTTTTTGCATCCCTTGCATCATGCTCCCAGTGGGACTTCCAAGAGGGAACAAGAAGAGAGTTCAGCCGAGACCAGAATACACAGTGGAAATGGATCAGGGCAAAAGAAGAATATGCGGGGCTACCAGGAAATGTTGATAAAGGGCAAAGCATGTGCAAAGACCCTGAGGATCTAAAAGCAACATGGTGTGATTAGTACAAGAGGACTCAGGGAAGATGAAAGTGACCAGAAGCCAAGGCTGTCCTCTGAGCCCCATAGGGACTACAGTGGAAAGCAGAGCCTATTCCTGTCTCAGAAGTCAAGGTACCAGCAGCCTCATGTGAAGCCTCCAGGAAACGGTCTGAAGGATGATGGGGCTGAGGTCATGCTCTGGGTGGTGCTTGGTGGACCAATCAGGGATGGCTTGAGTCACTGCCTGCCAGCAGAGACACACAGATGCTGAAATGTCAAATCTGTGATCTGCAAGTCTCTCCCAGCAGCCCCCCTGTGAGCACAGTCGGTGGGTGAGGTGAGCACGGAGGTAGGGGGTTGGAGATGAAGAGAACCTAATGACCTGCCCACTTGTCCATGCAGGGCTGGGGTAGCAGAGCTGGAGGTGGGGCTAAGAGCTGATACAGGAATGGGTTTATGAGCAGAGTTAGGAGTGAGGCCACATGTAGCAGCCCTGGGTATCCCTGGGATCTTGCTCATGTGTTTCTCAGAGGACAGGAGGGCGGATAGGAAGGGAAGCTATCTCAGAAATACAAGGTTGCTTCAACTCATGATATAACATGGAGAGAAGACAGCAAAACATGCTGGGAGCCTTCTAAAGATGCTCCTTGGAGCATAGTGAAAAGGGGGTAGCTCAAGAGATAACATGGGGTGGGCAGGTAGTTACTGGTTTTATGTTAACCCTGACACCCATTTGCCTTGTCCCTGTCTGCAGAAACACTTCTCTGGGGAGCAGCTGGTGTGATGCCCTACCCACCCTCTCCAGGCACTTCTTACATTTCAAGAGCTCACCACCCTGGGGACTCCAGAGTGGGAGGCATCAGTGATCAATGAGGTTAAGAGATTGTACTGGGCTGGATGAGGGATGTAAGCAATGGTCATTTCTCACAGCCCTATTGACCTGCCCCATGACCTACACAATCCCTGCCTCCCCTGTCATGCTCTGGGAAGCATCCTGAAACTGCACCAAGAGGAAAAAGGAGGCTTTCTGAAACACATTATGATTAATGTCATCCGTCCCTCAGGAGGAGATCTGACTTTCAGCCTTCAGCCTGGACAGAGGGTCTATACTTTGAGACTCCCCCTGCTAAGCACTGCAGTGGTAAAGAGATCATAGAAGTACCCTGGAGTCAGGAAGACACAGAAGGAACAGATCAGGGGGATCTTGTACAGGGACCCAGAGTTCAAATTATTTTCTCCACATAGCTGAGGTGCCTAGACTCAAAACACAGTTGTCTTTCAGAATCCCTGTTGCAGAACCATCAGACACTGTCTCCCACCCAGAACATTCTCTTAACTGCATCCAGGAATTTTTGTCTGTTTGCCTCTCTGGAGATAGAGTCTCCCTATGTAGTCCGATTGGCTGGCCTTGAACTCATGCCTTAGCCTCCTGATTGGCAGGTTGAGAGGATATGCTGTCATGCTGGGTTTTATAGCTCAAATAAGATCTGAATCACTCTTGCTGATATTACCCACCTCCCTACAGCATGTGCGCGCGCGCACGCGCACACACACACACACACTTCTTGCTGTCCTGAGATCAATGCCCTTATAGTGGGACCTGGGCCTTGCAGTACCCAGCTCCTGCCTCCCACCCATGGTTCTTTCTGGGAGGAAGGTATATTCTCCCAAGAACTATGTCTCCAGCCCACCTCATCCCACAGACGTCAGCACTAACATCATCCCTCAGAGTCACTTTCTCTTGTTGTCCTGTCTCTCACACATGCCCTTGTCATTCTGTCTCTCCCGCATGCCAGCTGCTGCTCACCTGGCCTTGGGTGGGAAGATCCCCAGCTCTGCTCCTCCACTGGCTTGGATAAGGTAGAGTTTACTTAAGAGTGGGCTCAGGGTGGGACTTTCATCCAAGACCCTAACCCACCCTCCTCCTCACCTGACACCAGCAAACTCCTCTCCATCCACAACCTCGGTTTCCCTAACTGTGCAACAAGTGTTTTAGGTGTAGACAGCACGCACATGTGCTTGTGTCACCCGTAGCAATAGTGACAAGGCTGTCCTCTGCTGGTTCTAGAAGACTGTTGTGCCTGTCCTACCCGGATGGGGTGTCTAGGCACTGGGTCAGCCTGGAGTGGCCATTCACAATGCCCTATTCCTCAAGGCACTTGGTCCTATTTTTTTTCCTCTTTTAATTATGTTATAGTGTGTATGTGTGTGTTTTGCCTGCGTGTATGTATGTGCACTGCATGTATGCAAGAGCCTTTGGAGGTCAGGAGAGCGCATCTGATCCCCTGGAACTGGAGTTATAGGCAGTTGTGAGCTAACGTGTGGATGCTAGAATGGAGCCTGAGCTTTCCACAAGGGCCATAGCGCTCTTAACTGCTGAGCCACCCATTCAGTCCCTTGTTCTTGACTCTTGTCATCATCTAGCAAAGGGTTGCCAGGGATTCTTGATGAACATATGGATAGATAGATAGATAGATAGATAGATAGATAGATAGATAGATAGATATAGATATAGAAAGAGAGATCATATATAGAGAACATAAATAAATATAAATACAAACACACAGGAAACACATAAACATGTGTACACTCATCAACTACATGCATGCGCGCACAGAGGCAACTGTTGACATACCATCTCTCCACAAACATAAATCATCCACATAGAGAGCTGTGGCAAGAGTCCAACCCCTCACACTACTGCAGCTACCCATGCACACATCTAGACAAGCCCAGATGCAGACCCCCATGTGTTCACACATCCTACCGAAGTCAACACAACTGCCCTGTGTTTATCTCTACCCTTGCTTTCTCTTTTACACACATATCAGGTCTGGTGGATGCCATGACACCACAGTGACACATGTGCTAACTGAGCCTAACTAGGTTGCACATTTACACGGCACTTGACATTTTAAAAGACAATGGCTTGTGTGCTCTTCCATGTGTCTCCAAATTGTGTGTGTGTGTGTGTGTGTGTGTGTGTGTGTGTGTGTGTGTGTGTGAGTGTGTGTGTGTGTTCCTGTGTGTCCATCCGTCTATCTGTCTCAGCCCTACAGAGCCCTTCCAGCTCCCTGGGGAAGGGAACCTGAGAAGTCCAAGAATGAGACCAACATCGCCATCTGCTGTCAGCTTCTGGGATTGCCCTTCAGGGAACATGTGAGATGTGGGGGCCGGGGCAATGGGGCCCCCCATGGGGTCTGTGTCCCAGAAGGTGGCCAAGATGTAACCCTGAGAGCCAACAGGAGTTATGGGGACTTTCTGGCTCCATGGATTTTAATGAGTTTTATCATTTGAGCTCTTCCTAAGTCAGGGACCACCTACCCTAGCTGGGGAAACTGAGGCCTAGTCTATTGGCTGCCTAGGGAGGGAGGTCATAGACCATCACTCAAAACGTATTTGTCAAGTTCTTATCCTGTTTCAGGTTCTCAGGCTGAGTCCTAATCTTTCAACAGGCAAGGACTGCCTGGCAGGTTCATGTGGCTCAGAGGTTGGCAGTTGGGTAAAGTGGCTTGGATGTAGGGATGCTCTGGGCCAAGAGACAATAAGAACCAGACCAAGCTGATAGCCCAGGCTCAGGTCTCCCACTGAACACCTCAGAAACAACCTTATCTAAGAGAGCTGGAATGTGACAGGTTTGGCAACATCATGACCTGGGAAGGCCCACCCCGAATGTGGATGGCACCAACCCGTGAGATCCTGGACTGATTAAAATAAAGGAAGTGAGCCAAGCACTGGCAAGCCTTCAGGTCTCCTTGGGTCCTGGCTGCAGATGCCATGTGACCAGCAGCCTCGCCCCTGCTGCCATGCCTGCCCCACCCTGAGGGATAGCATCCTCACTAAACAAACAACCAAATAAGGTCTCCATTCACGCCACTTCCTATGTAGTATTTATACATAGGAACAAGAAAAATCACTAACACACCACCCAGTGACAGAGGGGACACTGAGGCTGCGGAGGAGTGGTGATGAGCCCTATCCAGGGAGCCAACTTCCCTGCTCAGTGCCTCCCACAAACCGAGCTCCCACCTCCCTTTGGTTGAGTCAATAGGAGGGGGTGGGCTGGGAAAAAGGGTGAGAGACAGCTGTGAAGGTGAGCACGATCAAAATGCATTGAGTGCGTGTATGAAATCGTGAAGTTCACTGCATTTTTCCAGTAAATACTAGAAAAAATGAAATTCATATTGGAAACTCAAATGTCCATCAGCAAAAAGCATATGAATAAATAAAAAATATCAACCTATACAGCAAAGGGCCTTCTTTGCATCCATCACAAAAGTAATCAGGGCCGCTGGAAAGCCTTCCTTCAAACAGGTGGCTCCAGAGAGCCTTGGGACCCTGGAGGCCCTAAAAGCAATGGAACTTATACTAGGCTGGGAGCCCCACACTGGGTCAGTGCCAAGCCTGCCTCCCTGTTTGAACTCATGGATTCCAGGGGCTCATACTGACAGAGCTGACTGTGATCCCTGAAGTAGCTGGGTATTTGTTATCGATTAGCTTCCAGGGTAGGGTTAGTTCTATTGTACCACGGACCCCTTTCCATCATGTGGAGATACAAGGAGCCACCTGAGTCTCTAACCTGGAAGGTGCTCACCAGAGCCTGTCTGGATGGGCCCCATCTTGGACTTCCAGCCTATAGAACCTTGGGAGGAAAGTGTCCATCATTTGTAAACTGTCTTGCCCACCCCCAATCTGGGACCTTTTATTACAGGAGCCAGAGCTGACAGACACATGGCCATGCTTGTTCCTGTTTATTACACCTTCCGAGCTGTTTGGAGACCTCTCCCCACCGGGTGGAGCTTCCTCAGCTGAGGGCAGTAATTTCAGGAAAGGTCATGAGCTGCTCCATTTCAGGGCCCAGCAAGTGGCTGTGCCACAGTTCGTATATGACACTGGCTCCCACTGCAAAAATTGGACACTACCTTCATCACCACCACATTGTCAGTCACTACCACCACTGTCATTCACTGTCCCCATCCCCACCACTGTCCCCATCCCCACCACTGTCCCCATCCCCACCACTGTCCCCATCACCCCCACTGTCCCCATCCCCACCACTGTCCCCATCACCCCCCTGTCCCCATCACCCCCACTGTCCCCATCACCACCACTGTCCCCATCACCCCCACTGTCCCCATCACCCCCACTGTCCCCATCCCCACCACTGTCCCCATCACCCCCCTGTCCCCATCACCCCCACTGTCCCCATCACCACCACTGTCCCCATCCCCACCACTGTCCCCATAACCCCCCCGTCCCCATCATCCCCACTGTCCCCATCATATCCATGACCATCACTGTCATGTCACTATGGTCACCTAAACACATCACCAGCTTCTCCACCATGCTCCCCTGCCCTTGGCTAAGGCAGATCTAGGAGGGACTGTACCAGAGAGGAAAGAGAAGCCCTTGTAGGTGACACTGAACCTGGAAGGTAGTGAGCGGGTCTCAGTCCCTCGGGAAGGTTTGTGGTTTCTTTCTAAGCTTCAAGGCAGACCACAGAGTCTGCAGGGTGAGAAGGCAGCTGCCGGTGCCCAGGAAGAAGGTCTAGAAGGCAAGAGTGCCACCTTACAGGAGCTAACACATGCTAGAGACATGGGCAGGAAGCCTCAACATAGCATCCCACTCTTCAGCATGACCAAGACCACCATCACCATAACTACCAGCTTCATGACAGCCTACCCCATGGCTGCCGACCCCTCTCATGCCCACCGTGACCCTGCCATAATAAAGCAGAGACGTGGTCATCTATCAGCCACCTTCCCCTCTGTCATCAGTGACAGTTCCCAGGGGCCTTAGGAAACCTGAAGAGAAGCAGACCTGGGATGAGGCTGCAGGGGTAGGAGGTAAGCTGGAAGTACCCCTGGGGTCTAGAGCTAGAGGGAGGGATGTGACAGGCAGATGGGCATGAGGAGCTGAAGACTGTGACTTTTTCTGCTGCCTGGACTTTCCCAGAGGCTAGACCTGACAGACACTCCCTGTCAGCCAGTGCACTAGGCACAGCCTTCTAATAAACAAACACCACCCTCCACCTACTTTCCTACCATTATGTGACCCCTTGGCTGAGTTCCCACAATGAGCTGAGAGAAGTGTGTCTTCCATTTTGAGGTCATATTCGGAAAATGAATGGCAATTAGCTTCCTCTTTTGGTCTTCTTTGACCTGCCTGAATGAATATGTGACGGAGGAAAATGGAGCAGCTACTTGAATTCAGAAACAGATCTCTGTTTTATTTTTTAGATTTATTATGTATAGTGTTCCACCTGCATGCATGCCTGAACGCCAGAAGAGGGCGCCAGATCTCGCCATAGGTGGTTGTGAGCCACCATGAGGTTGCTGGGAATTGAACTCAGAACCTCTGGAAGAGCAGCCAGTGTTCTTAACCTCTGAGCCACCTCTCCAGCACCAGATTCTCTTTTGTCACTTCACCTCGGATCATTGTTGGATACTACCTTGTCAACAACATGGCCGCTGTGTACACCGTCACCAACACAAGGGACCACCAGAGATTCGAGTCTCAGAAATGCCATTTACCTACTCTTTGACCTTAGATAAGTGACCACCTCCTTCTGGGCTTCACATTCTTCTCCAGAAAGTATGTAACTGGGACTGGGAAGGTGACTCAGGCAGTCAAGTCTGAGCACTAGATGCTCACTGCTCTGTCCAGCACCTGCAATCCAGAGGTGATGTGGAAATAGAGACAGGATCCTTGGGGAGAGAGCTCATGGGCAAAATATGATGGGTTAAGTGGGAAATACCTCCCATAGGTCCAGACATTTAAACACCCAGTTCCCAGTTGGTGGCGCTCTTTGGGGGAGGGTGGTACAGCCTTGCTGGAGAACATAAGTCACTGGAGGCAGGCTTTGAGAGTCTGTAGCCTGGTCTTACTTCTCCTAATCCAGTCTCTCTGCATTATTTTTGAGGTGAAGACGTGATCTCTCAGCTGCTGTTTGGACCACCTGCTGCCATGCCTCCCCCACCATTGTAGTCTCCCTTCTTTGGAAATGTACGCCAAAATGAACTCTTCCGTAGATTGCTTTGGGTCATGGTGCTTTGTCACAACAACAAAATGTAACTACACAGGCCAATAAGAGACCTTGCCCCAAGGAAAAGATGGGGAGGGGGTACCTGAGAAAACAATACTCAAGTTTATCCTCTAACCTCCACACAAACACACGCACAGAACGAAATCCTCACAACAGATATGTATGCTTTGCATGGTTTGTCAGAGGGGTAAAATCAAGGATGATATGACAGAAGCCAAGCATGTACGCTAACGTGTACCCTGTCATACGCACTCAGAGCTGCCCTCGTGCATGGCTTCGGCCCCTCTGTCACTAGAGCATCATGACAAAGGTCCCCACAATGTCATCTTTGTTTTAGCCACCCCTAGCATCATGTTTAGTCAGACAGACTTGGATATGAAGACTGGGACACCATGACAACCGGTCTGATAGAGAAGGCTGAGTGGTGGAGGGACAGCCACATGGATACACCAGGCATAGATACAGGCCAGAGACGGAACTGTGTAAGCATTCACAGGGTGCACACCTTAAGGTTTGTCAACTGTTCGGGTCTGCAGCATTAGAAATATTGTGTGGTTTTGGAGTTTTTTGTTTTGTTTTGTTTTGTTTGGAGTTAGGGTTAACAGAGAGAGATGTCTGCATGGAGATCTGAAAGCCTGAATTTGATTCTGAGATCCAGTCAGGCCTCAGGAGAGAAGCTGTAGTCAAGAGTTTCTCTCTGAATTCCACACATATGTGAGTCCTTGCAGGAATGCATACACACATACATACACGTGCATCGTATGCACCCACTAATACACATGCACATATGAACACATGCAAATATATATGTACACGTGTGTATAAATAAAAACATTCACACATACATACTCCACACATGTACACTTGCATGCACAAAATTAATAAGTTAAAAGCTTCAAAATAAAATTAATAGTTTTAGAACCGAGTTAACCTCGCTGTAAAACAAAACTTGGAGAAAGGAAGGAACCCTGTGACTCTCTGAAGAGGACATTGTGACTGTAAAAGGAAACTGGACTCTGTGAGGGGACACTACTGTGTGAGAATATGACACTGTGACTCTGTGAGAGATACTGTGATTCTGCGGGAGGAGCACGCTGACTCTGAAAGGGAGACACAGACTCTGTGAAGACAGACTGTGAGACAACACAGTCACTCTGTGAGGAAGGCACTGTGACTCTAGGGGGGTGAACACCCTGATTATGTGAGTAGAATCCTGTAATTTTGTAAAAGGACAGTCACTCTGAGGGAACAGTCTGACACTGTAAAAGGAACACTGTGACTGTGAAGGGACACTGTAATCTGTGAGGGGACACTGTGACTGTGAGGGGACACTGATCTGTGAGGGGACACTGTGACTCTGAGGGGACACTGTGACTCTGAGGGGATACTGTGATTGTGAGGGGACACTGTGACTGTGAGGGGACACTGATCTGTGAGGGGACACTGTGACTGTGAGGGGACACTGTGACTGTGAGGGGAAACTGTGACTGTGAGGGGACACTGTGACACTATGAGGAGGGAGCCATTTTGACTTTGTGATTTGACATTGTGACTCTGAGTGAACACTGTGATTCTGTAAAGGAGGTGTCTTAGTCATTGTTCTGTTGTTGTAGAGACACCATGACCATGGTAACACTTATAAAAGAAAGCATTTAATTGGGCCTTGCTTACAGTTTCAGAGGCTTAGTCCGTTATCATCATCATGGGGAGGATTGCAATATATATTTAGGCATGGTGCTGTAGAAGTATCTGAGAGCTACATCCTCATCCAAAGGCAGAGACAGAGACTGGGCCTGGTATGGGCTCAAAGCCTACCCACCCCTAGTGACCCACTTCCTCCAACAAGGCCACACTTCCTAATCCTTCTAATCCTTTCAAACAGTTCCACTTCCTGGTGACCAAGCATTCAAATATATGAGCCTATGGGACTATTCCTATTCAAATTACCATATTCCACCCCCTAGCACCCAGGCCTTACAGCTATGATCATAATTCAAAATGCATTAGTCCAAGTTCAAAAGTCCCCATACTCTCTCAAAGTCTAACACTATTTAAAAGTCCAAAGTTCAAGTCCCTTCTTAGACTCATGTACTTTAACTGTAATCCCCTGTAAAATCAAAAGGCTGATCACATCCTTCCAACATAAAATGGCACAGGATACACATTACCATTCCAAAGGGAAAGGAAGCACAGTGAGGAAATACTCGACCAAAGCAAGACCAAAACCAAGCAGGACAAATTCTCATTCTGCATATTGGTGTCTGCTGTCAAATCACTCTTCAGATCTCCAACTCCTTGTTGCTTTGTTGACTGTGACATACTTCTCTCTCTACAGCTCTTCTAGGCAGGTGTCCCACAGCTCTGGCATCTCCAGCACATTAGAGTCTCAAGGCTTCACCTTAACAACTTCACTCAGTGTCCTCTCTGGGCCTCCATGCAGGATCACCCTGACACACGTGTGTCCTCAGTGTCTTTCCTATGCTTCAGAGGAAGAGTCCACGATCCCTTTCTCTGTCGTTGACTCTAAAATCAGAACCAAGTGGCGGTCAGCTTCCTGGGGCTGGAATTTGGCCCCTCACTCAATTACATATGTATCAGCTTTTTGTTGCCCACAATTTCATTCACTGCTTAAGCTTTTCACTAATTACATTTCACAAGTTGGAAGCTTAGCTGGGTGGGGTCTTGTCTTTGGTCACCGCCCCCTTTATTTCATCTATCATTAGGCTTTTCTTTAAACTTTTTGTCTCCTTCAGCACTGGATTTAACTCTGCTGCATTTCCCGGTACTCCTTTTCTCTTTGAGCTGTACACTTGTATTTCTTTGTCCACCTTTCTTCTTTTTGTTATATATCTTCAGAGACAGAGTCAATACTAGACTGTCTTGAAATATCCTAAGCCAACACCATTAATCCAAAACTCTCTGTTTTAACCTCCGGCAGATCTTTAGGATCAGGGAAAAACATCCATATTCTTAGCCGGGATATCACAAGAAAGATCTCTTAGCCACTTAGTAGTATTCTTACCGTCTGAAACTTCTTGCACTGGGCTCTGCAGTCTAAATTGCCCTTGGCACTGTTTTCTTTGCTTTTCCAACAAGCAGCATAACCAGGCCTGTCACAGTGATACCCCACTCCTGGTACCAACTTCTGTCTTGGTCACCATTCTGTTGTAAAGAGACACATAACCATGGCAACTCTTATAAAGGGAAATATTTAATTGGGGCCTGGTTAACAGTTTCATAGGTTTAGTCCATTATCATCATGGCAGGAATCATGGCAGTATGCGTGCTGTTGGAGCAGTAGCCAAAAGCAGAGATAGAGAGATGAGGCTTTGCATGCATGGGCTTTTCAAACTTCAGAGACTACCTCCCCCAGTGATATACCTCCTCCAATAAGGCCATACCTCCTAATCCTTCTAATCCTTTCAAACAGTGCCACTTCCTGGTGACCAAGCACTCATATGAGCCTATGGGACCGCTCCTGTTTAAACTACCACATTCGACTCCCTGGCCCCATAATGCAAAAACGTATTCAGGCTACCCCAAGGGGCCACTGTGACTCTGTGAGGGGACTCTATGATTCTTGGAGGAGGACATTGTCAATCCATTAGGAAGACACCATGTCACTGTGAGGAGGACACTGACTCTGTGAGAGAACACCATGATTCTGTGAGGGGGAGCACTACAACTCTGTGAGGGGGAGCACTAAAACTCTGTGAGGGAACACTGTGACTCTAATGAGGCTTCTCTGAAGGTGTCTTAAGAGGTAACTCCTGTCAGATAAGGACCACACCCAGGCCATTGTATCTCAGGCATGTAGGGACCTGAGACAACTTGTTCCCTCAGGTGTAGACAAAGCCTCCCCTTGCAGTGGCCCTATGTTTTCTGTTTTCCCAGGTAACAAAGCTACAGTCACTTACCCAGAGCCCTTCAAGTCACAAAAACTATAGGAGCCAATGTCCCCTGCTTTGAATTTGTAGCATTTCCATCTATGAGTCCGTCAGGATGGGACATGGAGGTTTCTTGAAATCCTCAGTGACTCTGGAGTCTATGTCAGCAGTCTCCTGAGATCCTGTCTCCTCTGTGCTCAAGTCCATGGTCTCGAGAGCACCTCAGCCTAGCAGCTCCTGTGCCCTCCTTGGCAGCCATGGCTGCATCTGCCTAGACTCTTCAAAGCTGCTTACCCTCGCTCACCTCTCACTTCTGTGTTCTAGGGCCTGGTTCTTATTAGCACCCCTCTCCCACGGTGGTCAGACAGGCCTTGGAATCCATCCAGAAAGTGTCAGTGTCCATAGAGTGTGTTAACAACTTATCTAACGTGGAACATCAGATTGTTTGATCTGCCAATTAGGCGCCTGGAGCTGCTAACTGGAAGCAGATGGCCTATACATCATCATTGGATGGAGGACGGCCAGACACATCCCTGGTAGAAATAGACCTGTCTTTGCCTTGCCACTCTAGTCATTCCAATTGGGTGTCCCCATCCTAGGGTGACACCCTAGGCAAGAGGCTCTGACCCTCTTGCTTGTACCCCAAGAACTGGGAAGCACTAGAGATGGGTTGGTCCTGGATGGCTGTTGGCCTGTGGGGCCCCAAGTTCTCTGTGGGACTCTGACATCTGCTAAACTTCTCTGTGACATCAGTTTAGTGCTCCAGGAGGCCTGCAGAAATCAGCGAGCATGCTCTAGCAGCTAGGCTGGGTGTCAAGCATGCCTAGAGGCTTGGTGTAGCCGAAACCATCCAATAACTGTCCTAGACAGCTGCAAACCAGAACCCCAGGTGCTCCCTCTCCCCAGCTCCGTTCTCCTTTCCCAGCTCACCTCTGCAGTCAGTCAGCTGATGTGTCCCCAACCCATGACCATCATCAGCTCCGTCAGACCTAGTTGTGGACTCCTAACGGTCTCTCAACTTTGCTCAGCCCTTAAGCTCCATCCCCACAGACCTGCTTTGGTTTTTTTTTTTTTTTTTCTCTCCTAAAGCCCCCTGGGCCCTGTCTCAGGACAACTTCTAAATCTTACTTGTCAAGGACTCCCTGAAGACAGGTATCCTGTTGAAGACCACAGATATCCTGTAAGGCATGCGCAGTTCTCATCCCACTGTGCACACTGCTGCCTGCCTCTGCCTCGCCTCTCCACACTGCCTCTTCCCACCCATGCGTTTCTCTCCTGCTCTCCCCGTCAGCCCATCTCTCTCCCTGTCTCTCTCTTCCCTTTTCCTCTCCTTCCTCACCCTCAGGGTCAGCTCCTTAACTCTCTGAGCAGCCGGGTCTCCCTGCCACAGGGCTTTTGCTCAGGCTGGCTCTTTCTGGAGCGCTCCATAGTATTCCTCCCTCCCTTGGCCACGCACCTCTCATCCTTTTTGAGAGCATATCTATCTGCCTTGTGTGCGCATGTGTGCAGAGGTGAATCTCTTCTTCCTCTACTTGAGTCCCTGGCAGTCAAGCTCAAGCCATTGGGCTCAGGGCCACAGCTCAGGCTTCAGCCCTCGGCTTGATTGATTTAAGCCGTCAACAAACATCAGGAGCCTTCCTCACATGCCCAAGAGTCCCACCTCATGCTCCATGACTTGAGGTATCATCCTCATTACACTAGTGGTTGGTGTCGGGGTGGATGGCTGTGTAGCCTCTGAGCTACCCAAGTGCAGGTTGCTGGGATCAGGGATTCTATTCTGAGGTGACACTGCTGTCCTTGATGCTGCACGGGGCCTGATGCTTTGGCAGTCTTCAGGTGGCACTTGTTGAATGCAAGCATGCATGCTGATCTACAACCCCCTCTCATAGCTGAACCCCTCTTCCTGGCTATCGCTTCTGAACTTCCAGAGCAGCTACTGGGTCCGCTGGCCCCGACCCACAGCCCAGTCCCATATGCATCCCTTGTCACCTGCAGTGGGAGAAGCAGGCACTATCACCTTGACCTAAGAGGCATGACCTAAGAGGCTCTGAAGCCCCAGTATTCAGGGCATGGCCAGGCCAGTTTAAAAATGGGGACACATGGGTCTGGAGAGATGGCTCAGAGGTTAAGAGCACCAGCTGCTCTTCCAGAAGTCCTGAGTTCAATTCCCAGCAACCCCATCATGGCTCACAACCATCTAGAGTGAGATCCGGTGCCCTCTTCTGGCCTGGATGGCTGTTGGCCTGTGGGGCCCCAAGTTGTACACGCAGGCAGGACACTGTATACATAAGAAATAAGTCTTTAAAAAAAGAAGAAGAATGAGTGTTTCTTCTCTCCTGCTCTAACCCACTGACCTTTAGCGAGGATCAGTCTAACCTTTTAGGAACCTCACAACTGTTAATTTTCTTATATCAGTGAATGTTTCCCTATAAAAACTTTAATAAATATTAACCATTTTAATCAGTTGCCAGTGATTGTTAATGCCAACTGTAGTCACCTCTGACAATACTCACAAGTGTTTGCTCTCCTGGGCATCTGACAATCAGAGTCCCCTGGGTACTAGGCACTTAATTGTGTCCTGGGGCGGTGAACATAGCAAGGTGGTGGAACAGTCACTCACCCCGTGATGGGTGTAAGGACAGCTGCCAGCCAGGAGGGAGAGGATAAAAATGGGACCAAGCCCACGGGGCTGTCAGAGAGGAGCATCTGAAAGAAGGCAGTCAGTGAAAAGGCCCTGAGACAATGCGGGAGATTTGGGGGTTGGAGAGGAGTCGGCGTGGCCACAGAGAGATGTGTGAGGTGAGTCCACAGTGTGGCCACAGAGAAGGTCCGAGGTGAGCCCACAGTGTGGCCACAGAGAAGGTCCAAGGTGAGCCCACAGTGTGGCCACAGAGAGATGTGTGAGGTGAGTCCACAGTGTGGCCACAGAGAGATGTGTGAGGTGAGTCCACAGTGTGGCCACAGAGAGATGTGTGAGGTGAGTCCACAGTGTGGCCACAGAGAGATGTTTGAGGTGAGTTCACAGTGTGGCCACAGAGAGATGTTTGAGGTGAGTTCACAGTGTGGCCACAGAGAAGGTCCGAGGTGAGCCCACAGTGTGGCCACAGAGAGATGTGTGAGGTGAGTCCACAGTGTGGCCACAGAGAAGGTCTGAGGTGAGTCCACAGTGTGGCCACAGAGAGATGTGTGAGGTGAGTTCACAGTGTGGCCACAGAGAAGGTCTGAGGTGAGTCCACAGTGTGGTCACAGAGGTCCGAGGTGAGCCCACAGTGTGGCCACAGAGAAGGTCCGAGGTGAGCCCACAGTGTGGCCACAGAGAGATGTGTGAGGTGAGTCCACAGTGTGGTCACAGAGAAGGTCCGAGGTGAGCCCACAGTGTGGCCACAGAGAAGGTCCGAGGTGAGCCCACAGTGTGGCCACAGAGAGATGTGTGAGGTGAGCCCACAGTGTGGCCACAGAGAGATGTGTGAGGTGAGTCCACAGTGTGGCCACAGAGAGATGTGTGAGGTGAGTCCACAGTATGGCCACAGAGAAGGTCTGAGGTGAGCCCACAATGTGGCCACAGAGAGGGTCCGAGGTGAGCCCACAGTGTGGCCACAGAGAGGAGCAGGAGATATGAGCTGACCCACCCTGAAAACTGTCCCAGTCATTTCCATGGCCTTGCTAATTTCTAGTCTCTGTCCCAACCCAAATCCTGAGTCTCTCTGATTTACATCAATCCAGGTCATATCTCAGCTACTAGTCAACAACTGTGAATGGAGAAAAGGTCACTTTCCCCCACTGTCATGCCAGAGACGGACCCACAGAACCCTGGCTCTCAGAAGAGGGACTTGGGGTGTTTGGGAAGATACAGGGGGGATGAGAGGTCAGTAGAAATCACAGAAGGTATTGGAACAGACACATCTTCAAAGAAGACAGCTTCTGCTGTCACAGAGGAGGAGCCACCATGAGAAAGATTAAGGCATGGTCTGAAATAGTTAGTGCCCCTAAATAGCAATCCAGAGAACCAGGGTCTCACTCAACCTACCAAGAGTTGTCTAGACTGGGGAAATCGGTCAGTAACAGGCTTGTCTCACAAGCATGAGGCCCTGAGCCCATGTGAAAACAGGTCAGACTCACTTGTAATCCCAGCCCTGAGGAAGCAGAGACAGGGGATCCCTGGAGTTTGCAGGCCAATTGGACTGCTGGGTAAGTTCCAGGGCAGCGAGAGGCCCTGGCTCCAAAGAAAAACAAGATGGAACAACACAAGTGTTGTTCTCTGGCTACTACATGCATGTGGACAAGCATGCTTGTGTACCCACATACACCATTCACATACATCAAACACACCACACACAGACAAAGACACACGCCACAACATACAGCATACCACACACATCACACACACACCAAACATACACACAATGCAACACACATACATATACCACACATAAACACATACACACAACACAACATACCACACACAACAAACATACACACAACAAACATACATATACCACACATAGATACCACAACATACAACACACCACACACATCACACACACACAACACACAGTTAACTAACAGGGGAGGGTGTCTTCTGGTCACTGGAGGGGAAAAAAGGGTTAAGACCCCTCCATTACAGTAGCCATGAAGGAGGTGTGGGTTCTGGGATTTTCTCCGCTAATGATGGTCTTCCAGCGGAACCCAGAAATGAGACCATTAGCCTTTTTTCAACAAAAAAGAAAAATTAAGCCAAAGCATAGAAGGATATAAAGAGAAGGAATTAAGAGATTAAAATTCCCTGTGCCTCTACAATCTGGTCCCTTAAGCAGGAGGGACAGATGGGACACAGCCAGGACCAGACCCTACAAATTGTTCCTTGAAAGCTCAAGGCCGAGCCGGGCCTCTCTGTCTAGGCTCCAAGCTCCCCTGGGAAGTATGGACGGGATGGAGCAGGTACAATGCACAAAGAAAAACCTTACATCCTTAGTGTCTGCTGACAGCTTCCATCGTTGAGTTAAGAACCACCCAGAAAATTGGCAAAGCACACGTCTGGGTACTTCCTGAGATGGTTGGCATGACCCTCCCCATAGGTCTGGCAGGATGAAGCATGGGAGAGGGAAGCTAGTGTGCCATCTAGTCATCCTTGAAAGAATGCAGCAGATATCATCAGACTCTATACCCTTTAGTCTTTGAACCCGGATGTGGACCAGTGTCCATGACCTCTGTCGAAGCTGCGTCAGTGTCCCCAACTCTTCTGTCTGAGATCACTATAGTGGACTATTTATCTTCAAGCCCAGTAGACTCATCTAATATATGCCCTCTTACCATTTTATATGCATATCCTATAGCTCTGTTTGGTTCCTCTGGAAAATGCTACTCAATCCGGGGTCCTCCGATCACCAGCTCCTACATGAGACCCAAGCTGAGGACTGTGGGAAGACAGGTAGACATGGAGCAAGGGGGTGCCAAGATGGCTTCTTGGGTGACAGAGCAGAGGGACAGGGTTCATACTGTGCCCAGAACACTGGCAGGGACACTCAGAAAGGACAAGGCCCAGAGACCCAGAGCTGAGCCTCTGGCCTGGGCACCATCAGCCTTTTCTTCCAGTCTGTGTTCCTATCTTTTTACATGCCCATCCACACTTCTGTTCTTCAGTCCAAGAGGAAACAGCCCCGTCCTCCCAACTGCTGGAAAACTAATTACATCCATAGGAGATTTGCAAAGCCTCTACCCATGTCCTCCAGGAGTGAACCTTCAGGAAGCTTGTCTCTGTCCTGTCCAAGCACCCCCACTTCGATGCCTACATTCTTGTCTGAGATCTGAATGCCCCTGAGCTGGCCACTCAGGCTTTCTGGAGAACAATTTGGAATCTCACACTGGAGCTCTGTCTTCCTGGTGAGCACTGGGGGATCAGGCCTGAGCCCTGGACATGGGGAGGGGAATGTCAAAGGACCCTGCCTGGAGCTCACCATGGGATAGGGGTACACTAGGCAGAGCTATGCTCAGCAGCATGATGTCCCCTGGGTGTGGCGGTACAAGGGTGGCCACAGGACACTATCTCAAGAGTGCTGAGGCCTATGAGCCTTGCTTGCTAGGGTAGGAAGGTGGGTTTCCCACAGGGGCTGGCATTGTGAGCTCCTTGAAGAAGATCCTTGAAAGGTTTACATTAAAAAGTATGGGTTGGGAGACGGATCAGTTGCGAAGGTGCCTGCGCACACGTTTAAGAGCCCAAAAACCTACATTAAAAAGAAAAAGCCAAGTGTCTTAGTTATATGTTTCTGTTGCTGCATTAAAGACGCCATGACCAGGGCAATTTATTAAAAAAAAAAAAAAAAGCATTTCATTTGGGTTTCAGAATTCCAGGGGGTAGTGGACTCCATGGCCGTCATGGTGGGGACCAGGCAGGCAGACATGGCACTGGAACAGTAGTAGACAACAACCACAAGGCAAAGAGGGCTAGCTGGGAATGCCATGGGCTCCTGGAACCTCAAAGCCCTCCCCCAGTGACACACCTCCATCAAGGCCACACCTCCTAATCTTTCCAAACAGTTCCACTAACTGGTGATCAAGCATTTAAATATATGAGCCTATGGGGGCTGTTTTTATTCAAACCTCCACACCAGGCATGGTGGCATGTGCTTGTAGACAGGACAGGCAGATCCCTAGGGCTCTGGACTCCAGGACCGTCACTCTGTTCTGAGTCATAATACCTAATGTTGTTCTCTAGCCTCCATGTGCATGTACACACGTGTATAGGTACACCTGCACATACATGTGCATTCATGCACAAGACAACACACACAGAAGCACAGCTTTACACTGTCCCTCATGGTTTCAGAGGCATGTCAATTCATAATGACTGGCATTTATTAAGCACTGACTGTGTGCATTTTTAACACATTGTCTTATATCATGGGTTTTTGTTACATTATAAACCCTTTATCTGTTCCCTGCCCCCTGAGAAATCAGGCCATGCCTCCCCACAGCTCTCTCTGGACAGCTCCCTCACAATTGCAGCCCAGGCCACCTGATACCTAGTTCCAAAACAACCTTGAATTATAACTTTACTTTTGTCTAGTACCTTTCTTCTCTGGGACTCACGGCACGTAGCCTAGGTAACTTAGTGGAGAGCGTATTCCCCTCACACACACCATAGAATAAGGAGATCCCTTTGTTCCAAAGAAATAGAAGGCCTATTCTCTTGTAGCCCTATCATGCTGTCTGTGGTGACTCTTGAGGAAGCTCATCTTAAGAGCCTTAGGCTCCCTCCAGGGCCCCATCGTGGCTATCTGTGGCAATCACGCTGTGGCTCTCCCCATATCTCTCCATGAAGTGTAAGCTCAAGGCCAAGTTGGCCCAAGGTCAACCAGCATGAAGAGACAGACAATAAATACCCGACTGAGTCTGTGGGCCTTTCTTTAGGGGAAACCTCAGAAATCAAGACAGGACATGGATTTCACTCAAGAAAAGTTTATTCATAAGCAACAGTGAAGGACCCACGATGCCCAACTGTCCATTAGAACATAAAAGCCCCAATCTACGCTTCCCAAAACTGAAATAAAACACAGAAGCACAGAACAGCCAGGGAACGCGCCTCAAGCAGGCTGGAAAGCATGGGCCTCAGCCTGCAGGTGCTGACTGTGACCACCAGATGGCAGCAGTATGCTGATAAATCAGATCGTCCTTGGAGGCCCATAGGTCACCTTGGATGGCTTCTTCCATAAGTGAGTGGGGCAGCTCCTGGCCAGTGAAACAGCTCACGGGGGGGGGGGGGGGGGGACACGACAGTATGGGCATTTTCAAGCTCTAAGTGGGTAAAAATGTCCAGACTATAGGAATGGCATAGGAACACCAGTAGCAGGCTGAGGTCTTCGCCACTGAGTCCAGTGGCAAGGTTAGCTCTTCCTCATGGTGTAGCCCTGGATCATGCTATTGAAGTAAGCTGGAGTGTTGTGCTCCGGGTAGAAAAGGATCATGTAACACTTGGGGCCAAAATATCCCAAGCTGATGGACAGGAAATTGAGCACAGTGACAAGGAGGTCCATGATGGTAACCAGCACGCCGTCGTAAACGGTCATGAAGGTGCAGAGGGAGATGGAAGAGGTGAAAGAGAAGGTCATGCTGAGAGTGATGAACTTGGCCTCATTGTAGTTAGTGGGTAATTCCTTGCCCATGTAAGCAAAGCTGAATCCTATCACGGACAGCAGTAAGTCCATGCAGGTGTTGAACAGTAGCCCATTGTGGTAATTCGGGTGGCATGAGAGGATCATGACGTTAGGGTCATCAGGGTCGGTCCGGCCAATGGGGTTGATGGTGGTGGCCAACATGTTGCCTGCCACCAGGGCCACTTTGATGGCCACGATGAAGACCACAAAGACATAAGGCCCGTGATAACGTGCCCAGCAGCCATAGGCACGTGGCAAGCGTCTGGCCATCTTGAAGACACACACGATCTGGAAGGAGCGCACAGTGATGCAGGATAGGCAGATGGAGAAGCAGACGGTGAAGAAAGCCTGCCGGCAGAGACATGTGAAGACCGTGGGGGGTCCCACATACACAGGCACCATCCCAAATGCCAGCAGCAGCGGCACCAGCATCAGGAAGCACATGGGGCCACCAGCGGAGCGCACCATGGGTGTCTGGAAATGTCTCCAGAAGATGAGCAGAATGGCCAGTGTGCTGAAGAAACCCAGGGCAGCCAATATGGCCACCACGATGGTGGGCACTTCTTGCCACTCCAGGTAGGCCAGCCGCCGCTTGAAGCAAGTGATGTCATTCTTGTGGGACCACATGGAACCCGGGCAGGGCAAGCAGTTAAACTCATCTGCAAGAGCCCACAATGACTCCCATCAGCTGGTTCCCCAGCTGTGAGGCCCTGTTTCTTCTGGGGCTGAGCCCTGAGCCAGAGGGAGGCTAAAGGAACTCCTACAGGCTGAGCAAGGCTCTCTACATCCTCACCTCACAGACAAATGGGGCCCAGCTCTGTTAAGTCATTTTCTCAAAGTCACAGGAGCCATAAATTACCAAATAAGGATTCAAACTCAAGGCTCCTTGTTCAGACCCCAACTCTAAGGCCTCTGTATCGAAATATCGCCCCCTAGTGGTAGAGGCATGCAACCTCTACCTCAAGAATCTCAGTGTTTTGGGGGAAAGGGATGTGTTTGCATAGAGTGTGTGTGTGTGTGTGTGTGTGTGTGTGTGTGTGTGTGTGTGTGTGTGTGTGTGTGTGTGTGTGTGTGTGGTGTGTGTGTGTGTACATGTGCATACACATGGATATACAGGCTAGAAGACAATATTGGTATTAGCCCTCAAGTGCCTTCTTCCTCCCTCCCTCCCTCCCTCCCTCCCTCCCTCCCTCCCTCCCTCCCTTCCTCCCTTCCTTCCTTCCTTCCTTCCTTCCTTCCTTCCTTCCTTCCTTTGACTGAGCATCTCATTTTTCTGGAACCTAACAAGTCAGCTAAACTGATCGGCCAGTGAGTCCCAGGGATCCACTCGTCTCAATCCTTCCCAGCACTGGTTTCAAGTGCA
The DNA here is from genome assembly GCA_033318265.1 of Phyllotis vaccarum. Taxonomy (NCBI): domain Eukaryota; kingdom Metazoa; phylum Chordata; class Mammalia; order Rodentia; family Cricetidae; genus Phyllotis; species Phyllotis vaccarum. Next base: position 54,442,513 of record JARWLC010000003.1, on the reverse strand, counting down.
TCAAGCCTGATTCTGTTTCAGATAGATTCTAGGGATCAAACCCATGTCTTTGTATGTGCGAAATAACCTCTTTATCAAGTGTGTGTCCTCAACCCCATTGAGAGTCAGACATTGTGGTGGGTACCAGAGATGAAGAACTCTGGAGACCAGCAAAGCCTGGCCCCTGTCTGCAGGCCTCTGACAACTGTGACAGACAGGCCAGGAGAAGCCTTCAACAAACTTAGCCAGGGTCCTGCATGCTTCTGGGCACACAGCAAATATTTGTATCCAAAGGTGAAATCATAAATTAATCTTTAATCAATGAGGTCAAGAGAAAACTTTACACTCAACCCTGAATGTGCTACACTAATGTAAATTTAAACACTGGAGACTGTATGCTAGAGAGTTTCTTTCAAATGAGAATTCAGTCAATGGCACTGGGGAGAAGGCTCGGTGGGTAAAGTGGCACACAGTGTGGGGACTGACCCCTGAGTAGCACACAGAAATCCGTACTTCATGGGAAACCACAGAGGAACTAGACCTGGTCGCTGGCCTTTGGGAATGTCCCAGAGGACTCTGGCATAGAGAAGTGACCTCTGAAAACCCCAGGACAGGGCAGGGGTGCTGAACCATAAACAGAACCCAAGATCTACTGAGGAAAAGCCGAGTAGGGGTGGTGAGGGGTCTTACCTACAGAGAGGTTGAGGTAGGTGCCGGGTAAGCAGTCTAAACACTCAAAACAGCAGGGGTGCAGACCCACGGGTTTTTTCTTTTGCCCAGGCTGACAGCTCTTGGAACACATGGATACGGGGATCTGGAGAAGGAAGACAAGAGACCCTGAGTTCTCTTTCCCCATCCTCTGAGAGGCCAAAGTTCTCCCTACCTTTAGGCTGTTCCTCAGGAGAGGGTAGCCTGGCCCAGTCTGAATTGCTGTAGGACTCTCTTGGTTTTGCCCACCTATGACCTAATCCAACCCACCATCCTCTGGTAAAATGCCCAAAGGTTAAGATAGAGACATCCTGGGGATATAGACAAGATGGAGTGCATCCCTGGGGGTATTGCCAGCCTTCTTGCCACAAAGAAGACATCATGGCCCAAAGAAACACCTGATCTTGATGGAGGAGAATGGACAGATATGAGGAGATCCTGGATCAATCCCTGCCTGTACCGTCACCATCTATTCAGCTACCATGCTTTCCTGTCATTTACGGCCAAGACTCCTGCTGTCTTGTCCTGCAAAGCAGGGGTCTTGGGTGAGCTAGAACCCAAGGGTAGTGTCTGTGTCTATTGCCTCTACTGCAGAAGAGCCAGGCACAGAAAGGTCATCAAGCATGGAAGGAGCAACTGGATTATATTCCGAGGAAACCGTATGAGTGAGGATGCTGTGAAGGATGAGGAAGATGTAGTATATGAGCCCGGAGAGGGGAGCCGTGTGTGGACAGAGCATGGTAGAGAAAGGAGAGAATGAAGTGTCTCAGGCAGCCAGAGCTCTGGGATGGGTGAGCAGCCATCACATTCTACAGAGATCATTTCTGTGACCAAGGAAAACTGTCTCTTATTAGCACACACAAGCAGGGGCCAGGGCACAGACCAGGAAGCCACAGAACGACCCCACGACACTAAAGTCCATCTCTTTTCGCCTCCTTCAAGTCTGAGGTCTCTGCCCTCCATCACATCCTTCTTGCATAGGTCATCAGATGACATTTCTAGATAACTTGTCACCTTCCTAGCACTTCCTAGAAAACCTCTAGTGATTATCAGTAGACAAAAGTAAACATCCGTGGACTGATAAGATGCCCAGTTAGTAAAGGTGCCTGCAGCCAAGCCCTGTTGGCCCCAGTTCAATTCCCAGAAACTATGGAAAGGTGCAAGATGATAAATGAATCCACAAAGTTGTCCTTTGACTTCCATGTGCCCACAAACATTATCATCATCATAAATTCTAAAGAATTAAACATTTAATCCATTATTGTGTTCCCGGTGCCTTATGAGGACTTCTCTGCCAGTAATATGAGCATGTGGTGTACAGGTGCATTGTCAATGAACACTCAACAAGCATGCATACACATACACACACACACACACACATTCATCCTTTATCTGGAGCCACAGCCCTGCACAAATTGCCAGGTCTTCATTCCCACCTATGAACTCCAGAGCTCTTACTAGCCCTTTAGTAACCAGACTGGCCTTGCCTTGCACCCCTGAGACCTCATTGTACTTTTCCTTCGCTCATCCATCCGCTCACACATGGATGGTAGCTGTGGAGAAACTGCTCCATTAGTAGTGTGTTTCTCACAAAAGCATGAGAGGCCTAAAGCTCCATCCCCACCACCCATGTCAAAAAGTTAGGTGCGGTAGCTCATGCCTATTACACCAGGCTTGGGTGGTTGGAGACAGGAGGATTTGTGGGGCTTGCTGCCCAGGCAGCCTAACTAAATTGGTGAATTCTAGGTCTCAGTCAGAAAAGGTAGGGCAGCTGTGGAGGTTAATGTCCGGCCTCCACATGTACATACATACACATATGTATGTACACCTGCACACACACAAACTTGGTGCCAGATGCCGGAGCACAGCATTGAAGGTTGCTATTTTAAGATGGAGTTTTAGATACCACAAAGAATGTTAAAATAAAGGTGTTACACAGGAGATCTACAAGGGGGCTTTGAGAGAAATTGGGGATGGCTGCCTTCCAGCTTGATCGGAGAGCCTGGAGGCCTCACAATGAGAAGACAGAAGAACAAACTCGGGATCAGCAACTCAGATCTTCAGCATCGCCTCCAAAGCTTCCGCTGGGTGCATGAAGAGGGTGTTCGGGAACACAGAGAGCCTTCCAATTACTGGTAGCAGGAACACCTCCAGAGAAAGCAATAGGAAAACGTACTGAGTGAATAACTCGCTGACTGAGGCTGAATCTTGACTCACTCAGATTTAGATGGAATCTGTAGAGTATCCCAAATATACAGAAGAGACCCCATAAGGAGGATGAAGGACGTAAGCCTCCGGCACAGCAATCACATATAATGAAAGCGTAAACAAGAGAGAGACTCCAAATACATAAAGCAAGCAAGGAAAGGAAAATGGAGAAAGTGTAGTATCTGAAAATAACAGTGTAAATGTCAACATCATACTTTCAACTAATACATAGAACTAAACAGAGGATCCATAACGAAGCAGAGAAATTCGCCAACACCATAAAACAACACTCTACTCAGCAGCAGCTGAGCCTGGCATCTTCCCGAGTTCACATGACCATCTCCCAGGACAGACACTATCCAGGCTTGGTTGTGAAGCAAGTTTTAATCAAATTTAAAAGGTTGAAATCACAGTGGACATGCTCTCCAAGCACAGGAAAACCAAATGAGGGGCTGGAAAGAAGGCTCGGAGGTTAAGAGCACTGGCTGCTCTTGCAGAGGACCCGTCCTGGGCTACATAGTGAGACTCTACATAAGAAACCAGGGGGGATCGGAGGTGTAGCTCAGTTGGCTGAGATTGCCCATCATGCATGAAGCTCTGGGTTTGAACCCAGTATTCCATAACCCAGGGGTGCTAGGACACGTTTGCAATCCCAGAACTCCGGAGGAGGAGGCAGAGGATCAGATATTCAATTTCATTCTCAGTCACATAATATATTTGAAACCAGCTTGGGTTATAGAGCTTGTCAATGAGAGAAGGAAGGAGGGACGGAGAGAGGGAGGGAGGGAGGGAGGGAGGGAGGGAGGGAGGGAGGGAGGGAGGGAAGGAGGGAGGAAAGGAGGGAGGGAGGGACGGAGGGAGGGAGATAAGGACATAGGCATGTGGTAAAGCTCTTGTTTAGTAAGTGGAAGGCCCTGGATTTGATCTCATAGAGTACTCAAATAAATAAATAAATAATAAGGACCTCAAATTGCTGGTGTTCACTAAACCAGTGGTTCTCAACCTTCCTAATTCTGTGACCCTTTAATACAGTTCCTCATGTTGTGGTGACACCTAATTATAAAAGTATTTCATTGCTACTTCAAAGCTGTAATTTTGCTACTGTTATAAACCGTAATGTAAACATGTGTGTTTTCTGATGGTCTTAAGTGACCCCCAGGTTGAGAACTGCTACACTGGCCTGTAAGAGTCAAGGCCTTAGAGCAGAAGGAATGGGATTCTGATCCTCAGTGGGTAGATGCATTCACAGCGAACCATCTGGTTCCTCTGAGGTACCAGTGAATGAGATGGTCACAGAAGGAGGGAGCTTGGGTTCTCACACAAAGCTGGGGCATTCAGGATAAACGGTTGGGTACCTGTGCCTCTGTCTTGGGGATAACTGCTAAGGTCCATTTACAGCCAGGTGGCTGAGGGCTGGGGACCCTAGGATAGAGGCCTACCATCATTCCCAAGTAGTCAACCAGATCAACCACATGCTAGTGAATGGGAAGGACTCCAGAACGGAAGTAAAAAAGAGAGACAATCACCACCTGTCACTTACCCACCAAAAGCCCCCTTTGCACAGACAGGGCTGCCCAATATCTTAAAGGCTCTGTGACTCTCCAGGCTCAAGCAGGACAATCTCATATAGCCATCACTTGCTAGCCCCCTGCGTCAGCTAACGGGCCTTGCCTTTTACTCTACCATGGGATTGTGGTATAGGATGTCCACCTGGAGCTGCTGGGTCCTCAGTCACGTGAGACCTGGAGGGTCCCTCCACAGAGCAACCTGTGGCCACCAGGGATGGGATCCAGCCAATCCATGCTGACCATTTCTCTCCCATGGGACACAGCTTGAAGGCAGGTCCTTAGGTGATAGGAAGTTGGCACCCCAGTGGCTCACAGCAGTGTCTGGCGTGAGGGAAGTCCTTTGGACTGGTTTTTTTTCTTCTCTTCCCTCATGTATGGTTTTCCATCTCTCAGTGTTGGTACTGGGGACATGTCTGTCATAATCTATCACGCATGACCCTTACCTCAGGCTCTGTGTTTCAGTGGGAGCTCAGGCTGAAGTAAGACCTATGAGATCTTCATGCCTATGACCTAAATATGTAACCTGATTTTATTACAAGGTCGTTGCATATATAATTAAGGAAAAAAGGTTTCCTCATCCAAGGAAACTTTATTTATTTATAGTTTATGTATGAGTGCTCTGCTCGTACCAGAAGAGGGCATCGGATCCTATTATAGATGGCTGTGAGCCACCATGAGGTTGCTGGGAATTGAACTCAGGACCTCTGGAAGAGCAACCAGTGCTCTTAACCTCTGAGCTGCCTCTCCAGCCTGAGAACTGGTGTTCTTACATAGAGGGGACATTCGGACACTGACAAAAGCACAGAGACACCAACAATGCTCAGAGTGGAGTATCAAAAGCCCGGGAGAGTCAAGGAGTGCCCACAAGCTGCCAAATGCCGGGAGAGGCCAAGCAGGCTCCTGGCCTCTGCAGGGATCAGTGGTACCTCTTCTTTTGCCCTTAGAACCCAAGACAAAGAACTTACGTGGTTTGAGCTCAAGAAACCAGACAAAGACACCAACCCGGTTGATTCCACAAGCTCAATATTGAACAACCGGCTTTAGCTGGAAGGCTGTGTAGAGAAAGCCTCAATCATAGACAAGCTGTGTGGACTTAAGGATATTACACAACCTCTCTGTGCCTTTGGTGTTATAATCCACACAATGGGGAGAGTGGTAGCCTTGGTTTCTGTGGTGGGTAATTTTAACAACCTAATGAAACTTAAAATTCCTGGGAATCACCTCTGGGTATGTCTGAGAGGGTGTGTCTAGAAAGTTTTAGCAGAGGAGGAGAGACCCACCCTTGGTGTACCATCCCATGGGCTGGGGTCCTGGGTGTGGGCATTACCATCCCATGGACTGGGGTCCTGGGTGTGGGCATTACCATCCCATGGACTGGGGTCCCGGACTGAATAAAAGGGAGGAAGTGAGCTGAGCACCAGCGTCCATCTCTCTCTGCTTCCTGACTGTGGATGTGCCATGATTAGCCACTTTGGGTTCCTGCCATTCCCTTCCCACCCCGACTGTATCCTCAAACCCCTGAGCAGAAATAAACCTTTCATCTTTAAGCTGCTTCTCATTAGTCATATAAGGCAGCATCAAGAAACATGCCTAATCCTATCACCTCAGGCTGATCTGGGAGTCACGATTGCTTCAGCACAGGGCTGTGAGCAGAGGCCCCCAAATCCCCCATCTACTGGAACAAGAGCACCTTAACCTTCATAGTTCTCAGCTGGCAAAGAAGGACATGACCCCATATCCTACCCTCCAGAGACCTCCCTGGCTATTGCTGCTTCATCACTGAGGGCCCTTCTTGACAAGCCCCCAGGCACTACCCTCCAAGCTGACCGTGTTGTTAGGCGTGTGCCAGGACACATTGTTGACGTAGGTCAGCCTTCTCTGGATGGGGGAGTAGGAGGCAATGCTTTGGAAGGGATTCTGGCTCAGGTCCCATTGCCACTGGATGATGTCCAAGAGCATCGGCATGTCCCCCTCTTGGTCGAAGAAGAGCTGGTTGCCCAGGAGGGTGAAGTTGACGCGCCAGAGCTCCCTGAGTAGCTGGAGGGATCAGAAAGAGGGGAAGCAGAGCTGGCATCAGAGACAGGACCAGACATTTGAGAGTCTACCACCCCTGCACCAGCCTCAACACCTGCCAGCTGTGAGTCTCAAGCTTTGGGGAAACGTCAGTAGGCAGGTAGTAGGTGACTCTGGAACTTGATGTGCTTGGACCTGGGCCTTGGCTCTGCCAATCTCTGAAGCTTTGGACTTGTTGCTCAACCTCCCTGGACTCCGGTTTCTTTTCTACAAAATAGAGGCTGTAGGACCCTGGCGCATGGGCTCTGGAGCCACATTAGAAACTTAGAATGTGGGCTGGGGAGATGGCTCAGCAGTTAAGAACACTGAGTGTTCTTCCAAGGACCTGGGTTCAATTCCCAGCAACCACATCACTGCTTACAACCACCTGTAACTCCAGTTCCAGGGTATCCAACGCCCTCTTCTGGCCTCCATAGGCACCGCACACATGTGGTGCTCAGACATACCACACAAGCGAACATGCACATAAATAAAATATTTAGAAAAAGCAAAATACTTAGGACTGTGGGGGATTATGCTGTTACATTGTAAATAATTGTCCCACCCACTGGTTTAATAAAAAGCGCTGAGTGGCCAAAGGCAGGCAGGAAGTGTGGGCGGGGCTACCAGACTAAGAAAACTCTGAGAACAGGAAGCACAGAGCAGAATGCCAGAGAGAAGCCAGAAGAAGCAGAGGACAGCTATGCTGCTCTGAGAAAAAGTACTGAGCCACATGGCTGAACAAGATAAGAGACATGGGTAAGATGAAGGGTAGAGAGCTAGCAAGTGATATGCCTGAGCCTGAGGCCGATTAGCTAAAAACTATTGAAAGCGTCTGTGTGTCTCTGAGGGTCTGTGGGTCTGGAACAGAAACCTCCTACTACATAGAACAGTGACAGAGAATACTGATTTCTCAGTCTTCCCTCCCTAGAAGCCACCTGGAGTGTCCTTCAGGGGTTCTCTCAACTGTAAACATCAGCTGGAAATCTCCCTGTACTCACCCCACACCATAGGTCAGCTCTTTCTGAGTCCATCTCCCAGACCAGTACCAGCAAGAATGTGTGCTCTGAGCAGAGCAGCCCAGAGCTGAATTGTAGTCCTAGCTCTGCCCTCGGTTGGCGTTGGGACTTTGGCTCCTGTGCCTCAGTCTCCCTAAGTGTGAAGGATCAGCCATCATGACGTGTCCTAGTGGGCACCTGGCAAGCGGCACAGCATTGGCTCTGAACAGTGACCCTGGCTACCAGGGGTGCGGCACTCAAGAGTCAACTCCAGCTGGCAGCCAAATGCCTTTGAAAGAACTGCACATTTCAAAACCTTAGTACTTAGATCAGTGGGACTAGGTTCTGAAGACGTGTAGCGGAGACACATAGCTGAAATAGAATCAAGCTGTGTTGGTGCACCGGTGGGGGGTGTGGGGTGTGTGGGGTGTATTATATGGGGGTGCATGCCTGTGTACCCCCAACAGAGCACAGAGAACACCAAGTTTCCTCCTCTGTCACTTCTCACCTTATTCCTTGAGGAAGAGTCTCTCACTGAACCTGAAGCTCAGTTGGCAGCCAGGAAGCACAGCAATCCTTATAGCTCTACCTTCCCCAGCACTGGGGTTACAGGCACACTCAGCCAAGACCAACCTTTTACACGGGTTCTAGGGATTTGAACTCAGACCTTTGGCTTGCTGGGCATCAGGAGGTATGGGAATGTCCTGTGGCCTCCTATATCCCTTTGGCCAGACCCTGAGTCCCTGAGCATGGCAGTGGTGGAACCAGTCTCCTACAAGGTTAGGCCCTCACCTTCCATGGGTAGACCGTTCCCTTGCTGCAGCTGATCTGGTCACAGCGGAGGAGTCTGTGTAGGGCATGGGCCACCGCGTAGACTGCCGAGTATACACTGTAGACCACACGCTCCCCAGAAAGCATAAGGATGTTGCTGTAGGACTCAGTGGAGTTCAAGCAGGCATCACAGTCCTGGTTGCAGGTGGTCCGCAGGTTGGTCTTGTTGGGCACAGGATGCCTTGCTTTGGTATTGCGCACTCGGAACTCGCTGAAGCCAGGGATGGAAACCCTCTGGATGGTGATGCCCAGGAAAGTGCCCGTGTGGCGCAGCGCTGTGAGTTTATGCAAAACTGGGTCAATAGCCCAGGACTCAGAGGCGATCCACACAAGGCCGGTGACTTTCCAATGCAGCACCTGCAGAAAGAAGTTGTGCAGGGCCAGCTCTGGCGAGAACACCACCACTACACGTGCTGAGGTCCACCTCAGCTTGTCTAGGATGCTGTCCAGTTGTCTCTTTTCCTCAGGTCCCATGCCCTGGTTGGGGTCAGGTACGGGTAGAACCTCCTGGAAGGCAATGCAGATGTCACCTGTTTTGGTCAGACGCTGGCTTAACAGATGGCCATTTTCCCGACCATACTCATCGTTGCTCGCCAGTACCACAATCCAGTTCCAGTGAAAGTGAAACATGAGCTGCACCATGGCCTCGATGTGATGGGTTGCACTGGGTGTTGTGCGCAGCATAGAAGGGAAGTAACGCTTGTTCCGCAGCTTGTCTGAGATGGCACTGTACGTGACCTGCCGGAGTGGGGTATTAGAGGAAGTACTCTACCTGACATCATTATCCTGGTGACATATGGGGGCACATACAAGCCCAGAGCTGTTTATAGTTTCATCATCATGGACACCTTAATAAATATGAGACCCTATTATGCACCATGACTAGTCTAGGTGGACCCACATCAGTCTCCTCATCACTTGCTGCCCCTGACAGGGCACTACTGCGTGTCACATCCTGGCTACGTGGTACACATCTGTCTCCTTCCCAGCACTTAGGAATCCTGACTAAGCTCCTACTGCATGTCCTGAACACTGTTTTTTCCTCTGAGCACTGTTTTTATGGTCACACACGCATCTCAGACTCACCACTGGCCACATGTCCTGCCAGACCCCATTGTTCTCATTCGCTGGTTAATCTGTCTCCTTGCCTCTGCTGCGACCTCACAGTCTCAGGACATCCCTAAGTGGAGGCCCCCAGTCTCGTTTCTCCTCCACCCCCTCCCTTCTTACAAGTCTAATTCAGCATCTTGTATAAGCATCGCTTCAAGCCAGTGACCTATCATCCAGCTCTGGCCCCGACCTCCCTCCTGAACCTCAGGCGTGGATTTGGGAACGTCTACCTCCCATCTCAAAATCGACCTTTCCAACCCCAGACTCTGGCTCTTCTGAGGCTACCCAGCATCTTCCCACCTGTCCATAGATGTATGGGGACATAAAGATCTTTTCCCCCATAGATCATTAGAGAAATCAGGAATGTTAATCACACGGGGTGTCTCCTCAATGGGGGAGATCAAATCAAAGGGCTGGTTCCCTCTAGCAAGCTGTGAGTTGATTTTGTTAGCGATCTGATGACTTCTTTTGCTGTCTCTGGTGGCAAACCTCACCTGCCTTTTGCTACAAAGATCTCACCCAAATTCCCAGAACATTTACCCCAGACTCTTCCTCTCTAGTTCCCAGTTAACAGAACCCCACCTTTAGGGAGATCACATCTACACTATCAGAGACCACACTAGATTCTAGGTCCTTTAAGCTATGGAATCCACCCTCGTGACACATGTACTTTGCAAAGAAGTTTCTACGTAGTCACACCTTACGCTTTATCATGTACCTGGAATGGGAACAAGTATAGCCCTGAAACTTTTTCCCAAATTGTACTGTGTTTTAAATGTGCTGACCATGAACTGCCTCACCCTGGACTCCCCGGTCTGACAGAAGTTGACTAAGTCAGTCTGCCCTGGGTTTTCACTCTAGCTCTGTACAGATAACTGCCTGCATTGACCTTGCAGGGTCCCCCTCACCTAGGGAATCCATCCCTTCCGGTTTTTATGCTAAAAGCTTTGGCATCCGTGATCTCCTGCACATACCATACAATCAACAGCCGGTTCTCTCAGCTGTCCCTTGAGGGTGCCCACCCAGACCCATCACTGACTGGCCTCCTACTCCATCACAGCCACCATCCATATGGCCTCTGCCTCCTTCCTCTCCTATTTTCCTCCAGGCTCTGGCTCCACTCACCCTGTTCTGTAAGCCCCTCAGGTGCCTCTTACCATCACACCTACCAGCCTTTCTTCCTGGCACGCTCTACTGCTGGATGCTTGTATAGCCCCCTTAAACATTTGTCCTGAGGTCAGCAAACCCACCTGATCACCAGAAGTCCAGTTCTCTCAAGCCTGCCTCAGTCTCCACCCAAAACACTCTACTCCGACCCCTGGATACTCTCTGCCTTTATCTGTAGCATTCCTAACCTGCATCCCCCATTTATACATATGTATTTTCTGTATCTTCCCATGGGAAACAGACTGTAGGCAGGCAGGAATTTGTGCTTGCTTCCCGGATGTTTCCCCAGCACCTGCAACCATCCCTGGCACACAGTAGGTGCTCAAGAAATAATTGTTCCATGAATAAAAGGATGAGTTCAGTCCTGAACCAGACATTGCACATCAAAACGTTAGCACATAGTTAGCACGTACTATGTGTGTGGGTACTTAACAAGCTAAGAACCATAGCAGGAAGTATGATACTTGTGCTAGCCTACTGTGTGCCAATCTGATCTTTAGTTTATATTCTACAGCTGTGCCAGACTGGGCGCTGTCACCCATGTGGCTGGCGATAGATTAGCGGTGGTCAGAGCTTTGTAAGATGGCTGAAGAAGAAAAGGCATTTGCTGCCAAGCCTGGGGATGAGTTCACTCTGCCAAGATCCACTTGACAGGGGAGAACCGACTTCCACAGACTGTTTTTCAGACTCCGCACACACGTGCCATGACGTGTGTGTGTGTGTGTGTGTGTGTGTGTGTGTGTGTGTGTGTGTGTGGTGTGTGTGTATTGTCTCCCAAAAGGTAAATGAAAATGGAATCCAAATCAATTTAAAAGATGCCAGGCATGACAGAGCATTACTTAAATCTCAGCTCTTGGGTGGCAGAGGCAGGTGGATCTCTGTGAGTTTGAAGTGTCAGCCCACTCTACATTAGTGAGTTCTCGGACACCCAGGGCTATGTCGAGAGACCTCATCTCACGCTCTACCCACCAAATTTAAGATATAAGTCAGACTATCAGCACTTTTTGGGTGCACATGTATGTATGTGTGAGTGTGTGGGTGTGTGTTCATGTGCACATGTGTGGAGGCCAGAAGGCAGCATTTGCGTCTTTCTCAACCACTGTCCGCCATGTTTTTGGAGATAAGGCCTCTAAGAGGACCTGAAACTCATCAGTTTGGCAAGACTGGCCATCCAGTCTGGGGAATCCTGTTCCCACCCATGCCCAGTCCCTACTGTTGGTCCTGGTGTTTTATGAGGGTGCTGAAGATCCAAACTCAGCTCCCCATGCTTGCACAACACTTTACTAAGCCATCTCCCCGGCCCCGGTGGTACTCCTTGAGGGTCTCCTATGAGCCAGGTCTTGTGCTAGGCAGTTGAGCAGGCGAGTACTGCCTGCCTGTTCTTTATTCTTATTCCTGAGAAAGATACAGACCACCTACCATGTGCTGTCCTTTAGGCTGACCCCTTCAACCCACTTCACAGATGGGAAAACTGAGGCTCAGTGGGATGAAGAGAGTCACCAAGTAAGTCAGCCTGACTCTTAAGCCTGAACTGCTGTCTGTCTGCCTTTGCTCATGTTCCTGTCATGGCTGACAGGGAAGAGCTTCTCACCCTCTGGACAGCTGCCCTTTGCCCCTCCCCAGCCACATTGCCCAGGAATCACCTGTGGAATGAGGAAATGGGAGAGGATGTTGGACATTGTGATGGCGGACTCAGAGTTGTCTGGACCGATGACAGCTACCACGTAGGGTATATAACGGCTGTAGTCCTTGAGGATGGGCAGGAAGTCATCATCCTGCGCCAGGAAGTAGAGCCCAGGATGGATGTTGTTGGAGAGGTAGCACACATCCACCATCTCGTAGCCAAGCAGCACGCCCGGTAGCAGAGTGCTACAATTGTTGATCTCCTCCACAGCAAAGCGCATGGCCTGTAGGAGGTTGTAGCCCAGCACCTTGAAGTCGTACCTGCAGGGCCACACACTGTGAGGGGCGGGTCCTCGAAGGGGAGGGGCTCACACTGTGAGGGGCGGGTCCTCAGAGGGGAGGGGCTCACACTGTGAGGGGCGGGTCCTCGGGGAGGGGAGGGGCTCACACTGTGAGGGGCGGGTCCTCGGGGAGGGGAGGGGCTCACACTGTGAGGGGCAGGTCCTCAGAGGGGAGGGGAGGGGCTCACACTGTGAGGGGCGGGTCTTCGGGGAGGGGAGGGGCTGGTGATGAGATGGTGCCCACACGACAAAGCTTGACAAGGAGTTTCACAGAAGATTCTGGCATTTGCCACATCCTTGTCACCACTGTCCCTGTGAGCACACTGTGAGTCCTATGATTTCTTCCCGTCTACCCATAGCCACAATGATCTCCTCCATCATTGCCATTCATATTGTCACCATCGTCTCTCCATATCCCAGCCCACCATGCCATCACTGTTAATATATCCTTTGTGATCATTACCAACAATGATGGCATCACCATCACCAACAACACTATCACCACCATCAACACCACTACATCATTGTCATCACTACCACTAACAACATCAGCACCACTGCCACCATCAGTACCACCACACCATTAATGTCACCAACAATGACATCATCACTGCTACCATTACTACTACATCACTATCATCCCCAAAACCACCATCAATAACACCATTGCCATGACTACCACTATTTCTACACTATACCATCCCTAACAACATTTGCTACCACCATCACCTCCACCACCATCATCACTACCATGTCATCACTACCACTACACCACAGTCACCACCAATATTACAGTCATTACCACCAGCATCATCAGCATCACTACCACTATCCACTACCACTACACTATTACCACCAATACTACCACCATCACCACCATCACCACCATCACCACCATCATAACCATCACTACCACTACATTATCACCAACATTACTGCCACATAATCAACTGCTGTCTCCACTACCATCATCACCAGCACCCCTCCAAACCATTACTTCTACAATCATCACCACCATAAACACCAATATTGTAACTAGTACTGACAACACCACCATCATTAAAACAATTAACACAATAACCATCACCACCATCATTAATATCAACATTACTGCTACTAATGTCATCACTACCACCATCCCTACACCCATCCTACACCATCACCTCTACACCATCATCCCTACACCGTCATCCCTACACCATCATCCTGACACCATTATCCCTACACCATCATCCCTACACCCACCCTACACCATCATCCCTACACCATCATCCCTACACCATCATCCCTACACCATCATCCCTATACCATCATCCTTACACCCACCCTACACCATCATCCCTACACCATCATCCCTATACCATCATCCCTACACCGTCATCCCTATACCCACCCTACACCATCATCCCTACCCCATTTTAACTGCCACTCTTATTGCTGTGGTCAACATTATTAGTGTCATTGCCCTGAGTCTGCCACTGTTACTGTCGAACTGACCTCACCACCATCACCACAGGCATCAGAAAGCCTAGCCCCATGCTCCCTGCCATCCCTGGTGCCACCCATCACCAGCCTCAAGTTCACATAGCACCCTCCTCAATGTCATGTGAGTGGGGAATGCCCACAGTCAACCCTTAATCAGTCTTTCCTCCCTTTCTCTCCCCCATCTCCCAGAATGTCGCACCTCCTGGCTCTAGTGTGTGCTCAGTCACCCCCAAATGGCTCTCAGTGGGGGAAGGAGGACTCCCCAAGCCTGGACACACTCCCTGTCTCCCCAGCCACAACCTAGGAAACAGCAAAGTTCTCCAATGTCTGAACCCAACACCCAAACACTACCTTCTGCCTGGCAAGGCAGAGCCTGGTGTCTAGACAAGGCTCTGACATGGTCTTACTGGGGCTCCCACATGTACCTGAAGATGGCTTAGGTGTGACCCTGAGAGTTTAAACATTCTGTCTCTCCAGGGATGTAATCCAGGTCTCAGGATTACAAACACAACTACTCAAAATTTCAGCGCCACACATCCTTCCCGGGTGGGGGGTGACACTGGAGACTAGAAGGCTTGATCTAGGTTTGGGGAGTTGGCAATGAATGAATAGAAGCATCCTAGGCCCTTGCCCCTTCTGAGCGCTATGCTTTCCCCAACCCCAACTCCATGACTCGCCCGCCACCTCTTGCAGCTTCATACAGGGACTCACTCACTCGTTACACCTCGGCACCTGCAGGTAGCTGAGGTGGGAGATGCTCTTCACGTTGGCATGGAGGGTAAAGAGACCACCCAGGAGGTAGTCGCCAGCCAGGTGGAAGTCGGAATTCTCTGCCAGCTCAACTGGCTTAGTCAGAGCATGTAGCAGGAGAAACAGCAAATGCAGTGTCCTTGCCTGGGGCCCCATGGCAGCCAAGTAACAGCTTTAGGAGATGCCCCTTACCTCACTGTGGAGCCTGTCACTCCACAGTGAGGCATTTGCACAGACATTTACATAGTGTCCATCCTGCCCAGGGGACAGGTGAGCAGCCTTAAGGGCTCTGAGGAAGAAACAAAAGCTGGAACAGGATACAGTTCTAGGGCCCAGTGGGGCTTGCATGCCAGGGGAAGACAAGGCATCTTCATGATGTGACCACACCCAGCCTTCTTGCCTGTGTAGCCACTGGCTGTGAAGGTGACAGTCAGCCGTGGTGAGCATGCAAAGCATATAGGGAAGGCAGAGGGGACGGTCATGGGCACAGTGAGCCCAGCCTGGCCCATCGGTCTGATGTCTGCTTTGGCACACAAAGAGAAGAAATAGGCATACCAGTTGGCATTCCCAGTGGGGAGAAGGGGCTGGGCTAGGAACTATTGGCTGCCCAAACTCCCTTCCTGACCACCTTCTACTCTGTGTCTTCATGTCCCTAATCCCTTTGTCTCTTCAGTTCTGATCTCTGCCCCTACTCTCCTCCTGGACACACTGGGATGGCTGGGGATGCAGAGGGGTGTGGGCCTTCCTCAAGGCAGCGTCCATAAGCCAGTCTACCTTCTTCAGACACTGGTCAGGGGAGTACTGGGGAGGTGTGCACTGGTTTCCTACGGGCTGGGCCTACACAACTCCTCCTCATTCAGCCTCATGGGATGTTAGAAGACATCTCAAGACTGCTGGGTGTGGTGGGGGTATGGCTGCCATCCCACACTCAGGAGGTGAAGCCTTAGCTAGACAGGGCATTGGTTAGATTTTATCTCTTTGACACCAGCTAAAGTTGTCTGGGAAGAGAGACCTCAGTTGTGGAATCGCCTCCATCACACTGGCCTGGGGACAGAGCTCTAGAAGGATTGTCTTGATTAACAATAGATGTGGAAGGACTCAGATTACTGTAGAAGATGCTAAACCTGCCTGGGCATGTGGTCCTGGATGGTTTGAAAAAGCAAACTAAGCAAGCCAGTAAGAGTCAGCCCCCTGCTTCAGCCTCCCAGGTTCCTGCCCTAACTCCCCTCCATGATGGACTATAACTGATAAGCCAAAAAGAATCGTTTCCTTCCCAAGTTGCTTTTGGTCCATATTTTATCACAGCAACAAGAACAGTGAATCTGAGGCTAGCCTGGGCTAACTGAGACCCTCAAAAAAAAAAAACAAACAAACAAACAAAAAAAAAAAAACAGGCCTTAAAAAATCTTAAGAGGTAATGGGGCATGGGGATGAGAGTATCATTTCCCCCTCCTCACCAAGTTGATATGTTCCTGTTTCCCTCCCCACATCTAAGATTCCCATCCCCACCCCCATATCTCATTTGTGAAAGGTAGGAAGTCCACAGTCCTCACGGCCTAGACTAACTGGTGGGATCATGGGACCCCTAAACAGGTCTGTCCTCACTGTTGTGCAGCCTCCAGGACCGATATTGAGGCTGAATAATAATCCTCATTAACCAAGTGTCCCACTCTGCAGGCTGCCACCCCAGGAGAGCTTTACCTCTTAAAGGTTTTATCTGGCCCCCCAGCTACTGAGAAACATCAGACTCCACCAGTCAGTCTGGACAAGACCCTATAGTGGTGTCCACGGCTTGACATCCAGGGGTGTAATCTGAAGCTTGGGCCATCATTCCCTTCTGGATTGGCTGTCACCCATCTGTCCTTCAGTGTCCTCATCAGGGAAATGGGTAGGATACACCTATTCCATAGTAGACATAGCAGAGACACTATTCCATACCTAGTAGTTTTATGAGCTACTATAAAGGGTAAGATCAAAATATTCTTTACTAATTTATTTATTGTGTGTGCACACACATACAAATGTGCTAGGTAAGCGGATGGAGGTCAGATGCAGGAATTGGGTTCTTACCATCTGCCCTAAAACTCAGGTCATTAAGCTTGATGGCAAGTGTCTTCACCCTCAGAGTCATCTTGCCAGCCCAAGGCTAAATTCTCTAAAGCCCTCAGTCTAGTGGCGGACACACAGCCTGTGCTCTAGACCAGCCTGACCTCGAACCTCTACACCCTGGGATGCCCGTGACACTGGACTGGTACATGAACTTAGGAAAGGAAGCCAGGATTGGGTGAAGGGAGCAGGTGTGTGCCTGCTATTCCTTCTGCCCCATCCTGCTGAAGCTCCGGGTCACAGTGTCCAGGAGGTAGCAGATGGTTGCTCATTTCCTTAGAACATATGCTTGAGTGACAGTATATACACAGCAGTGACAGCAAGGACATCCGGCCACAGTCAAATGGTCCTTGTTCAGGCTCAGGGCTGTGGTTGGGGCCCCAGGCCACAGCAGGGAAATGAGGGGGCTCTGTGGGTGACCGCAGACATGAAGAGTGTCAGTGATGACCATGCAAAGCCTCAGGAACCCCCAAAGGGAGGATGGCCTTGAGAATCAGCAGCCCCAAGCCCGGGGGACACTGTGATCCATGGCTTTGAGTTCCTTTCTCCCTCAGTTAAAAAAGGGACATAAAAGGGTAATAGAGTGACAGGGACAGGACCCCAAAAGCCAGTGTGACCTCATGGAGCACTGTCAAGAATATAGACCAGAGGCACTCGGACTTGGGTTCAAAGCTGCCCTCCCACTGTCCCAACATCCCTGACTTCCACTTGCCCTGCCATAGAAACCAAATAATGGCCTGGTGTGGTCACCGGGAGAGGGGGCTTTCAGAGGGCTGGGCTGGGGCTCAGTGGTAGGGTACTTGCCTGTCATGGGCCAGATCTAGGGTCCATCTTCAGTTCTGTAAAAGATACTCCATATACCCCTGAGTCACTGGCACCATCCATTCAAAATCGTCAACAAGGCAATAAATACCATCCTCCCCTTCTGTGAGTCACAGCCAGGGCATCCATGTTACTACCGCCCAGAAGGAGCTACTGCGGCCAATTAGCTTGAACCCAGAGCTTTGCGCTTGGGCAGGGCTCCTCACTGGGCACCTTCCAGCAGGAATCATTGGTTGTTCTGAGGAATAGCAGAGCAGGTCTCCCCAAGGAGGGCACAGGGGTACAGCAGAGGCATATTTGGGTTTACCTCCCAGCAAGATGCCTCTCTCCTGATGTGGTGTGAAAGAAAACGTCCCCCAAAGGAAGTGTGGAAGCACTATAAGGATATGTGGCTTTGTTGAAGGGAGTGAGTCAATATGGGGTCAGGCTTTGAGGTCTCATATATATGCTTAAGATACCGCCCAGCAAGACAGACCATTTCCTGTTGCCTGTAAGACATGGGGCTCTCAGCTACTTCCCCAGCACCATGTCTGCCTGCGCAGCAGCATGTCCCACCATGATGATAGTAAACTGAACCTCTGAAACTGTAAATGAGCCGCCCTAATTAAATGTTTTCTTTTGTAAGAGTTTTTGTGGTCATGGTTTCTCTTCATAGTAAAAGAAACCCTAACTAAGACCTTTGGGAGGTACTATGTCAGCTCTGCCTCAGTTTACCCATCTGTAAAAAAGGAGTGAGACTGTACTTGCTAGTGAGGCTGAGAGTACAGTAGAGATACACAGCAGAGTCCTTGACATGTGTATTATCCAAGGTTCTCCAGAGACACAGAATCCATGGGGTACAGAAAAGTGAAAAAGAGGGAGGGAGGGAGGGAGGGAGGGAGGGAGGGAAGGTCACTCCCAACAGATGGCTAGGAGAGATGAAGGCCCGGGGATACCCAGGCATCCTAAAGGAAGGCATATGGGTCTAAGGCATATGGCTGGGCACAAGTGTCTGTAGGAGGATCTAGCAGGGAAGGAGGGAGGGAGGGAGGAAAGGAGAGAGGGAGGGAGGGAGAGAGGGAGGGAGGGAGAGAGGGAGGGAGGGAGGGAAGGAGAGAGGGAGAGTGAGAAGGCCAGGCCAGAAAACCAAGAAGAACTGTCTCCAGAGAGTAGTCTGATGGCAAATATCCCACTGTGAGAGCTCATCCACTGTTCTATATTAACATTCAATTGATCAGACAAGGCCCATTCACACCATGAAAAGTCTCCTGTGCTTCCTAAAGCCAGGCATGGAGACACACACCTATAAACCCAGAACTCAGGAGGCTGAGGCATCTGGATTCAAGGCTGACCTGGGCTACACAGCAAAACTATGTCTCATAACAAACACGCTGGGTCTGAAAAGATGGCTCATTGGTTAGAGTACTCACTGCCCAACTAAAATTTGGATCTGAGCACCCATACTACACAGCTCGTGATACCTCTAACACTATCCCCTGTTTTATAACGCTCCCCTTCTGGCCTCTGTGGGCACCAGCATACACATGCGAACATACAAACACACATAATCCAAATTTAAAAGCCCGGTTATTTAAATCTTTACTCTCATCCAAAAGATAAAACGTCCACATATAGCTGACCAGGTCTCTGGGGACTGTGGCCCAGCAAAATTGACACGTAAAATTAACCACCGAGGCACACAGTGATGATGGCAGAACAATAGGTGCATAGGTAACATTTCTGATCACTTGTCTTATGCTGTCTGAAATGCACGTGGATTAGCTCACTTGATCCTCTGTGTACATGAGGAAATCATCACCGTCTGAGTGCTGGAGAGATGCAAGGTTGGAGAATTTGCATAATGTTTTTGGTGATCACCTTGGCAGGAAACAGAAAAGCATGATCTATACCCAGCCAGCCAGAACCTCCTCATTTCACCAAGGAGGTGAAATTGCACCATACGACAAAACATTGGCAACGTATTAGATTTGGAAAGAGAAGCTAGCCAGCCCTTCACCTCCCTCACAACCACAACTTTGACTTGGTAACTGGCATTTTCTTGGGTGGCAGTAACTGTGCCCCACCCCCCTCACAGTATAGAGCCAACAGAACTGGAATACTTGCAGCCCAGCTCTGCTCTCTGGGAGACAATACGAACCCTGACAGGAAGCAGAGCTCAGAGCTGGCCTGGTACTGGTGCCTGACCCTGAGTGTGGACTGTGGTAATGTAGTAATGTAGGGTGGCCCTTGGAGACAGCCACACCAGCTCTATGTGGACCCTTGGCAAATGTCCTTGAGGGGGAATCTGCATGCTCTCAAGATACTAAAAACATTTGATCATCCAGGATCTGAGTAGGAACTCACCCTGGCCACCATTGGGCTGGCTGCTCTGACAGTAATATGCAATAAAGGCCCATCTCAAGGTTTCTCAGATGGTCATTCCCAACAGATGGCCAGGAGAGATGAAGGCTCAGGGACACCCAGGCATCCTAGAGGAAGGCACGTGGGTCTAAGGCATATGGCTGGGCAAAAGTGTCTGCAGAGGATGTAGCAGACCGAGGGGTAAAGCCAGCTGGTACCCCTTCAGCCACCTGCCTGAGGTCTTATCTCACTGGATATATGGAGGGGCCAAGGTCAAGGTCAGAAGACTGAGTGGTGAGGCTGCAGAAACCAGGGTTGTCTCCTTTCCCCACAGGGTCCCGAGAGTGTCTCTCTCTGTTCTGAGAGTCTCAGAGCCACCAGGCCTGAAGTGAGGAGAATAATGCACACAGGTGGAGAACCCATCAGGCACCAGGGTGTTCTGAAGCAGATGAGATTTCTGGGTGAATTGGCTCTTCCTCCCAATATGACCCAAAGCCAAGACCTGGGCACCTGCCATCAACGAAAAGAAGGGCCTGAATACAGCCCAATGGCAAGGAGAGGGTCAAGCTCAGGTGTGAAGAGTCCAGGAGGAGATGGTGGGAGCAGTACAGAGATGTCAGTCATCTGGAAGGACACACAGGTGGACGGTACGGGTGCTGAGCAGAGTTCACTGCATGTAAGAGTACTGCCAGTCCCCCAGGGGCTTATGAGTTTCCTTGATGACCTGGGGTGACGTCCAGCGGAGGATGTAGTGAGGGCCTCCGGGTTTGTCATTGGTTCCTGTGGAAAAGAGAATGCACAATGGTTCCTGGCAGGTAGGGTGTGGGGGCTGGAGGAATGAATGGGGCATTACAGAGGTAAACGATGGCTCGATGGCTCGGCCACAGCATACCTCTGCTGAGAATCTGAGAGAGAAGTAAAAAAATAAACAGACACAGCTTTAGGGCTTGTGAGCATATCTGGGTCAAGTATGCACCACCAGAGGTGAGGCTCAGAGTACCAAAGAGATAAAACACCAACCAAAAGCAACACTGCCTAGCCAAGCTTCTCTTTCTCCTGTCCAAGACAGGAGAAAACACAACACTCAAGTTAATCACCTGAGCATAAAGGTGTAGGGATATGTTTCGTATTTAATAAAAACCAGTCTGAAATATCAGAGGGATCTTCAGCTGAATTAAATCAGCCTGTCTACTTCAAAGATGTACTGACCTCTGAATGGAAGCCAGGCAGTGGTGGCACACGCCATTAGTTCGCAGCACTGGGAGGCAGAGGCAGGAGGATCTCTGTGAGTTCGAGGCCAGCCTGGTCTACAAAGCAAGTTCCAGGACAGCCAGGCTGTTACACAAAAAAACCCTGTCTCAAAAAACAAAACAAAACAAATAAACAAAAGGCTGGAGAGATGGCTCTGTCCTCTGATATTCCAGGCTGATTTTTATTAAATATGAAATATATCCCCACATAAAGGAAGTTGGTAAAGAGAGAAAGAAAGAACCAAGCAAGCCTTACTACCTATCGCTAATCACATTAAATATAAATGAGTTAAATTCTGCAACTAAAAGTCATGATGAGTGGATGAATTTAAAAATTAGGACCCAGTCTGGAGAGAGTTCTTCCTGATCTTCTAGAGGACCAGAGTTCGGTTCCCAGCAGCTATACAAAGGTGCTCACAATCTCTAGCACCTCTAGCTCCTGGATTCTCTATGTATCTACATATGTGTGACCTATTACTCATACACATACATATAATTCTTTAAAGTTATCTTTTAAAAAAAAAGATGCTGGGTCAGGTGTGGTGGCAGCATAGGCCTTTAACCTCAGCACTCAAGAAGCAGAGGCAAGTGGACCTCTGTGAGTTCATGGACAACCTGGTCTATGGAGCTAGTTCCAGGACAGTCAAGGCTATATGGAGAAACCCTGTGAACCAACCCTTCCCCCTCTGCCCATCCACCCCCCCAAAAAAACCCTACAACAATCCATCCTGGGTATTTAGTCAAGAAAGGAAATTAAACCAGCATGTTGATGAGATGTTACACGAATGACTCAGGGATAGATCTCTGAAGAAGTTGGAGATACTAAAGGGAATAAACACCACAGTAAGATCTTATCCAGCTGTCTTCCAGCTTCCTCAGCCTCGATTCCCTTGGAATGGCTCCCTCTGTGTTTCAATCCTGTCTTAAGTACTCTTTCAGTAATTAAGGAGTGGCTCCACCACTGCCTGCTTGGGAGCCTGGAATTCCTTATATAATCTGAATTGACCTTGACTCAGTTGGGATTAAGGGTGTAGGTCACTACTCCCAGGATACTCCCTGTGCTGGGATTAAAGGTTTGAATCACCACTCTCTGATTTTCCTAGACTGACTGTGGTTAGAGCTCTGGGACTTCTGGAGCTTTTAATAACCCCCCACATAGACTGTGGGTAGATTCCCTCTGATATCTCCAAAACTTCTGAAACTTTTATTGAATCCCCACAATGAGACATCTGTGAACCAATATTCACTTCTGTTCCACTCACGGCTGTCAAGAAAAGGGAACAAGCAAAGGATCCACTGACAGATGGGTGGTAGAAAAAAAATGTGGTACCTACACATTGTGGAATATTACTCAACCATTAAAAGGGAACTAGTAACCATTATGCTTATGAAATAAGCCAGGCTCAGTAAGATGAGGATGGTGGGCTCTTACTCTAGCAGGACCTGGAAGAGCTGATCTCACAGAAACTGGCAATGAGCAAGGTGATTAGAAGCTGGGAATGTTGAGGACACAGAATTAAGTCAAGAACAACCCTGGGGTTCTACATTCTGTACCATAGAGTGAATATGGGTAACAATTATGCCACATATTTTAAAAAATCTAGAAGAAAAGCCTTTGAATGCTTTTAGTTTCTGTCTCTCTCTGTCACACACATATACACATACGCACACACACATACACATACATGCACACAGATACACACACATACACACATATAACGCACACATACATACACATATACATACACATACAAGCACATACATGCACACACATACACATATGTATACACACACACACACAAAGACAGTTATGTGAAGACAAAAGCTGCCTTAAATACTACATGCTGTTTAGAATGGGTAGAAATATCCACTCCTCATTAATATGTGTTCTGACCCTGGTAATTCATTGCCTGCCCAGAACTTCTCCATCTCTGACCTAGAGGGCACTGGACTCAGGTGATCTTGAGCCTGGTGTAGAGATGTAGGCATTGAAGCTAACATTTACAGCCCTCCCCAGTACCTCAGTTTCCTCCCCCATACAATAGAAGAATGGCCTCCTAGCTTTGGGAGCTTCTGAAAGAACTCTGTATTTGAACATTCATATACCCCCGTAGTGGGCTATTCTGTTCCTATTCACAGCCCTGAGGTAATGACCTCTGACATCTGACCACTCACCAGAGGCCCGGGCACCCCCGAAGGGCTGCTGGCCCACCACAGACCCCGTAGACTTGTCATTGATATAGAAGTTACCGGCAGCATTCCTCAGCATCCTTGTGGCCTCCTCCACAATTGCCCTAGGAAACAGAACAGGGGTCAGAGGAGGCCACCATGCAGTCCACACTGGCTGCCCAGAGAAGCAAGCAGCCATGGTAGGAACAGGACCCTGGCCAGCTGCTACAGTGGGCCCTAGAAAAGCTAGTCTCCAAGGCTCGGTTGCTCCCCTGAGAAAGGGGATCGATTAGCTCATCCTCCTCCTGGGGCCACTGGGAGAGCACAGAGGGTACGGACACAGCTGTGGGGGCAGCAGGAGCAATGAGGGCAGGGGTCTCAGTCCAACTGGGACACTTCATGGAAACTTAGCTCACACCCAGAGCCCATGCGTCTTCCTCCTGGGCTCCAATCCCACTACTTGTCTCTCAGAGGCAGACAGTGGCTTACAGGACCAAGGAGGGGGAAAAACTTCAGGGTGGCATGAGCCAGATTAGATCTGCCTCCGCAGCACGGGGCAGAGGGTCACTTAGCTCAGGTCGATCATGAGCTCCCCATCCCTCTTTCTAACAAGCCAGCCTGCTGTGTGCCTTGTGTGGAGCCACCTGCCTGTAGGTCTAAGCTGAGAGAGCTGAGGGAGAGTGAAGAGGAGGGATCAGCAGAAACTGTGTCTAGGAGGTGGGAATGATGCTAGGCTGGCAGACTGGACACCAACACTGCTCTCGGGGCCGAGGCCACTCACTTATCCTGGGCAAACACTGCCCCCGTGAGGCCATAGCTGGTGGTGCTGTCGACCAACTGCAACGTCTCTCTGTACTTGTCATCAGGGTACACATACACTGTCAGCACAGGACCGAAGATCTCCTGGGAGACAGAGAGGGGTTAGTCACTGTGATGTTCCCATCGGGCCATTCTCTCCACCATCTCAGGCTTCAGGTCACACAACAGCCCTGAGCACAGGCAGAGATGGGCAGATTCCGCCAGGTTCCCTCTGGTCTCTGCATGCCTGGCTTCCTAACCATTTGGCAAAAGATGCAGAACTTTCCAGCCTCCCTGTCATGCTCTTACCTGGAAAGTAAAGCAGCCAGGGCCCTGAGAAGCAGGAGGCTCGCTCAACAGCAAGTACTAAGGCTTCTCTTTTCTCAGAGCCCCTCTCCCAGCAAAGGGCTAAGGCGTTCCCTGGTCCTGGACCACCATCCCACCTCAGGCATCAGCCAGTGAGACAGTGAGCTCACAGCTGCCATAATCCCACAGTGGCTGTGGTAGCTATGGCAATGGAGTGCCAGGCCACAGCCAGCACCGACATCGACAAGGACAGTCTCGGACAGACCTGAAGTTCAAGACCTAGGTCTGTTCACTCCCCTCCTTACCCTGCCCCAGCCCTTCTCACCCCTCCTCAGCCACAACACCAGACAGCATTAGAGACCAGCATGATGCTGTGCCGAGGACAGCCCCTCACAATCACCTCCTTCATGATGGGCTCCTGTGGGTCCTTGCTCTCAATGATGCACGGCTCCACATAGTAACCCACCGACTCATTGCACTGTCCCCCTGCCAGGACACTGAGGCTGGGCGAGGAACGCGCATGCTCCAGCCACTTCTTGATGCGAGCAAAAGCCTAAGGCAGGTGAGCAGGAAGGCGTCAAGGACAGCTGCCCCTCACATTCACCCCAAAATACCTTTGCCTTAAAAGGCCTGAGTTCTGAAAGGTGCGGGGGGGGGGGGGGTGTTGGGAGTTGGGAACACTGAAGCTAAGAGCATAGGCCTAGCTAAGCCATGGCAGGGACACAGAGTAAAGTACCTGCTTGTATTATATATGTGCGTGTGTGTTTGTGTGTGTAGTGTATATAAGTGCATATGTGTGGTATGTAAGAGGATGTTGTGTATGCATATGATGTGTGCATGTGATGTGAGTGTATATGTTATGTGTGTGGGATCGATGCATATGTATGTAAGAGTGCGTGCATATGTTCATGTGTGGTAAAATCTCAGGTATCCTTACATGTAAACACTCCAAGATAAACACACAGAAAGGTGCATATATGTGCTTAAATATAAACACATAGCTATATATGCATGTGGCTACAGAAATGTGTTTTCATGGTCATTTACACTACGGTCCAGAGCTGTGATCTCAAGGGCATATATGTGGACCTGCCTGTGTGTGTGTGTACATGAATGTGTGCACATATATACATTTTAGGGGCTTCATGAGCCTGGCTCAGGGGTGTGCACACGAGAGCAATTTCCAGCCATGGATGATCCCGTCCTCTTGAAGGCCAGGGAGGCATATGTCTGGTTACAAGTCACACTGGCCTACCTGCACCTCTCTGTCCTAGATCTATGTAGAGCACCCCTCCCCCAGAATGTGCTACCTCCTACCTTGGCATCAATCACAGCAGAGAAGAAGGTCCCAAAGTCCTCTGCAGGCTGGGGACAAGAATGAGAGAGAGAGAGAGATGAGACACTGCAGACCAGAGACAAAGGGAGTTCTTTCCCCACAGCCCACCCCGCACGCAGAGCCCCAAGGGAAGGACCCTGCCTCAAAGAGCCAGAGTGAGCCCCAGGGAAGGATGGGGCACTCAAAGAACTGGAGGAAGCTGCAGCCAATCTCATCAGCCACCTGCTGGGCGCAGCAGAGGTACTACTCACATCACCCACTTTGATCCTGCTGTGCTCCTCCAACAGCCGCCCTTTGATCTGTGGCCACAGAGACTGTGGCACATAGAGGCGTGAGCAGGCTGAGCACTTCTGACCACCGTACTCGAAGGCCGAGCGCACTGTCCCGCTCACCACGCTGTCCACATCGGCCGAGCTGTGCACGAAATGGAAATTCTTCCCGCCGCACTCTACAGAGCACAGGGTGTGGACATGAGTGGAGGCTGCTGGCTGCAGCCCCAGCCACCACCCATAGCAACCCACAGCCCCACATTCAGCAGCAGGCAATGAGAAGAAAGGGGCATGCACAAGCCAGGCCTGCCCCACGCCCCAGCAGACATCGAGGCTCGGGAAGGAAACAGGAAAACAGAGGACACTGAGGCAAGCCAACCTCCCAGGAGCCCACCTGGGCTTTCCTGAAACCTAGGGAAGCCCACCGATTCCCCTAGGGAAGACCTTCAGCATCTTCCAGCCTCAGTTTACCTGCTCAGTAACAACAGATAACAGCAGCCAAAAGCATACCCTACCTTCCAGGTGCTGGAGGAAGCACCCTGAGCTGTCTCTCCATGTCTCAAGGACTACCCCCATTGTCACCCCCCCATTTCAAAGATGAGTAAACTGAGGCAAAGTAATGAAGCCATTGGCTCCAGTTTGGGCCATGATCCTGAGAGAAAAGGGCCACCGTACAGGTCCACCATTTGTCTTACAAAGGCAAGGACCGAGGATGTGAGAGCTGAGAAACTCAAATCTACAGCCAACCCAGATACTCCATCAGAGGCCAGCCAGCTCAGGAAGGGCCTTCCCCTGGCCTCCACCTCACACTAGGGCCTGGAAGGTTAAACCACCAGTCCCAGCGTCTACTGTGGGGTGTACCCCACACAGAACCTCCCTTCAGGTCTCAGTACGTTCTCAAAGTGTGTTCTGTGGCCCAGGGAGTTTGGGAAACATTGCATAGTTGGTTATGCTCTCCACGTTTAAAAATGGAGTGCTAAAGGCTCTGAGAAGCCCTGCAGAAGACCCCACTGGCTTTGCTTCACACAATATGTGTCAAGTTTTTGTGGCCACAGAAGGTTTCTCTGGAGTTATCACTGTCAATGAGAGGTGGACCTCCTACCCTACCAGGCAGCTTCCTCCTCTTGTTCCCCTACACACACACACAGAGACACACCACACATATACACACACATACACACACACACCAGGCTCCTTCCTCCCCTGCTCAGACCCATGCCATCCACCACAGCATCCCCCAGCCTTGTGTCCTAACCACTAATACAAGCCTAAAAGGAACACAGCTTCAGTTCTACACAGGGGCATGTTTAAGTGCTCCTGAGGGGGTCACTGCAGAGGAAGGTAGAGAAAGTTTTAATATTGGTTCCCAGAAAGCCAAGAGAACCCTGGCCACCCCACTTTATCTCCTGCCGTCTTATAATAGCCCAGGAAGAGGGTCCCTGGAAGCATGTAAGGAGACAGGCTTACCTCCGGCCAGGCGTGGGAAGGTACGATAATGGTCCAGATTCTGGGCTACCTGCTTCCACAGGCGTTTGAAGGTGCTAAACCAAAGAGTAGAGTGTCAAGAAGCCTCTCTAGAAAGAGGCTAAAATACCTGGGAAGTCTGCGGGGGAGGGGAGGTTATCATTGAAGTGTACCAGGAGGAACTCAGTGGGTGATGGCAGCTGTGATGGGGATTGGGAGGCAAGGTGGTACATAGAAGACCCAGGTGTGAAAGCAGAAAGTGTTGACTCCAGCTCTGACACCGGGCTGTGTGATCTTGGGCTCATGACTTAATGTCTCTGGGCCTTCAGTTCTGCACCTCACCTAGTAACAAGAACCCTCCATGTGCATGGATTCCAGTGTGAGTAGGAACTTAGGATCATATTGGCACACTGATAAGGAACACACACCCCAGTGGCTATGAGGGGCATCCTGGCCCAGTGCCTTGCCTTTGGGATAAAACCAACAAGTCAGGCTGTGCCCGGACCTGCCGCCCTGGAGACACCACCTCCTCTGCAGGCTTCACTGTGACCAACCTCAACACCACAAAACAATAAAAATGCTAATCACCTAGCCACGGTAGCTAATGGTAATTTATGACTTTCCCACCTTCTGCCTAGCAGCTTGCCAGAGCGTGGCAAACGGGGGCCAGGCCCACTCCGCCTGCTAACAGGCAGAGACCCGAGAGCGCTGGCAGAGCAGGCCTCTGGGGAAAAGCCTCCTCAGCAGTCCTCAAGCTGCCACCCACACCAGCGACCCAGGTGGGGAAGGTGCAGAAAAGCCACTATAGGTGCCCCATGGTTAAGAGCTGCAGATGCATAATGGGACCAGTCTGTCTCCGTCACCTCTGCCTAGATGCCCAGAAGGCTCCTAGGTCAATGACCTACAAATGACTCAACTTCCCCAAACCTGTACTCCTGACAGCCTCTAAACTGGTCAAGAATGCCTTCTCTGTCAAAGACAGAAGACCCCAGCCCTGCGGCTGCCAATGGCTCACTAAACTGCTCTCCATGGCCATTATCCCAATCCCTGGAGCCCACACAGGCCTTCTGGAGCGCCTCCAGCCAGTCCCTAGGACAGAGTACATTTGCAAGGGCCAGAAGGTCAGCAATGTGCAGACCTGGGATACACAAACCCAGGGCCTGGGGTGAGACTGGGGGACCTACAAAATGTTGTCCACCTCCAGCTAATGGTACTGTGAGACACACAGGCCCAGAACACGCACACACAATATGGATTTTTAAAATAAAACAGTCCCAGTTAGATATATTAGATATGGCCAGGCCATGGCTATTAGGAATCCAAGAAAATAAAGCCAATCACTCCTGAGTCCAATGGGCAACCCCAGCCTGAAACAAAAGTGGGCTTTTGCCAATTCCCTACAATCTCCGGTGTCTCCTGCCACCTTCAGCATGAGTACAGATACTTCTGCAGATTCAAAAGGCTCCTAGAAACCACTGGGCTACATCTGAGTGGTGGGACCAAGGGAGGCAAGATAGGGGATGATGAGCAGGGGACCTCACCGGTCAAGGGTTGGAGGACACCTGCTGAGTCAGTGAGCAGGTGACTGGCGCAGACTGTCCAGCCTTCCCCAACTCCACCCTCCAGGCCCAAGGGACATGCCTTGCAGCACATCACAGGTTTGGCCTGCAGGCCCCCTTGGTGTCTGTTCCCACCTCCTCACCTCTGCCTAGCCAATCTTTTGGGTGCCTTCTCCAAAAAGCAAGCCCAGTATCTCCTGTTTCCAGCTTTGTTCACTCATGCCCTCTGGCCACTATCAGCCATAGGCTGTGCTTCCAGCTCACATAATGTTCTTCTTTCCCATCCCTTCTAACACTCAGATAAGAGACCTGCCAGAAGGACGGGAGAAGGACGGTGGTGGCACATGTCTTTAATCCCAGCACTTGGGAGGGAGAGGCAGGCAAATCTCAGTGAGTCCAAAGCCAGCCTTGTCTACAAAGTGAGTTCCATAACAGCCAGGACTGTCACACAGAGAAAACCTGTCTTGAAAAATCTCAAACCAAAAAAAAAAAAAAAACAAAAAAAAAAAAAAACAAAAAAAAACCTAGATTGAGAAAGGCTGGTCACACAGAGAGAAAGTGGGTAAGGTCAGCATGTGATCTCTGGATTCACAGCCCCAGAGAGCTGCTTCATTACACCACCCCCCCGGGACTTACGGCACACTGCCTGTGAAGTTGATGCCACAGAGGTGCTCTGAACTGGTGACCGTGTCCCCAAATGTTGGCCCATCAGCTGGCACAAACTGGATTATGTTGGGAGGCAAGCCAGCCTCCCGAAGGATGCGGTAGACAGCATAACTAGCCAGCATGGCAGTGTCACTGGGCTTCCACAGGACCACATTGCCCTGTCAAAAACGTGTAAATGTGACTCACAAGGCATACCAATCATGTACCCCACTGTACCTGACAGCATGGTCACCCTTACCTGGAACTACTATGCCCCATGCCCCCCATCTAAGCCCACTCATGTCATATCTGAACTGTTTCCAGAAGACAGTGTCATGGAAGCCATGGTTCCCTTTTCCTGCAAGCCTGGGTCAGATCCTACCCTCACTCCAGGTTCTGGACCACTCATGGGTGTGGCTGGGCAAGTATTCACAGATGTTTTGCATGTGTGTTGGGTCAGAGAGCATGTAGCATCAAGGGCACCAGGAAGGGTCATTTGATGACACATGAGGTTGTCCCTATTATGTACATAAGATGCACATGGAGCTCGCACACCCTGCCTAAGGTCCAGGCTGCTGGGTCAACACCAGCTCCCTCCCTGTCCAGCCTGTTGAAGATTATCCTGTTTACTGGCCTTGACAAGTCTCCACTGTACATCTCAGGTGTCATGTAGCAAAGAGGCACAGGGGCAATGACTGCTCTCACTGCTTTTAGTTAAATGACATCATCAGTGCAGTGTCAATGGCGGCCACACATGTGAATGCTCCAGGTCACCAACCACCATCCATGGACCCATGGTTCATTCTCACCTGGACCCACCCAGTATCTGGCACATCTCATTTAATCTTTGAAACCTGATGACGTGCACCTAACACACACACACACAACACACACCATTGCTCCTGTTTGACAGAAGAGGAAACTGCCTCTTCTGAGCTTGAGGTCTGCCCGCGTCTCCCACAAATGGACCCCAGAGCTTATTCACATCCATAACTGCTACTGTTTGTATTTCTCCCACGGCTGAGGGTAGGGTCTGTGTTTGTTTGAGATCTGGGGCATGGCTTCCTCACCATTAAGGCCGGTGCACCTGCCAGGTTTCCTCCAATTGCGGTGAAGTTAAAGGGTGAGACAGCTGCCACAAAGCCCTGAGCAAGAGGGAGATGATGAGATGGAGCTCAAGGCTCCCAGCAGCCCCTGTGCCCCGCTGTCTGCCCTGCAGTACCTCCAGCCCCCGGTACACCACGTGGTTGGTGCTGGGTGGCACACTGATGGGCTGCTCCCCCTCCAGCTCCATGGCAAACTTGGCGTTGAATCGAAAGAAGTCAATGAGCTCCGCCGCAGCATCGATTTCCGCTTGGATCACGGTCTTTCCCTGTTAAGAGGATGACCCAGGTTTAGCGACAGCAGACAGGCCAGAGCCAGCCCCCAGAAGGGAACAAAAACCTTCAGAGGGCTCACCAGTCCTGGACCCAGGAGTGTGGAGGGAAAGGACCTGATTGTCAGGTATCGGAACCTCTCCCATCAAACAGACTCATGTGCACTGGACCAGAAAAGCATCCACTAACCATCTTGCAGAGCCACGCGGCTCCTAATTCTCAGTATACCATTAGAGGGTGGAGCCTAGGAAGCTAAGGTCTGCGGAGTGATGCATAGAATCCCTTGAATCTCAAACCAAATAAAAAGAGACCCCAGTGTGACATCTATCTTCCTGACAATCTCACTCTTATCACCCGAAAAGGTGGGGAGCTGTCATTCCATCTCCAAGCAGCAGAGGGCGCTCTCACCATGGAGACAGGTGAGCAGGGGGACTCATCAGGCAGGTCCTGCTTTGTGTTAATTTCTTAGAAATTAAGGCCAGCGGTTCCTTTAGCAGAACTCTTGGAGGAGGCCAACTGTGTCTTCCTCCCTGGCTCCTTTCTCAGTGCACTTCACTGCTCACTCGAAACATCCATTTTTCAAATTCCGTGTCTCAGGAGATTCTTTTGACAATTTAAAGACAAAGACCAAGCAGCAGTCAATAGGTACACTTAACACCCGGCTTGCACCTGAGCTGTGACTCTGACAAGGAACAGAACGCTCCTGAATGGGGCAGAATGACTCTTCTAGGCCTGGAATGCCAGGAAGCCCCATAGAGGACAGGATGGAGCCGGGCCAGATGGTCAGAGTCCATTCTAGACAGGGGATATGGGGCAGAGCTAGAGGAGGCCTGGCCATCTCACAGATTCCTGCAGAGTCCAAACTCCATCATGGGCACAACAGCCTGGCAAGGAAGAGAAAGGTGATTGGGGGACCAGACAAAGGGTGGGGTGAGAACCTGGGAAAGACACCCTGGTGGTCCCTGAGTCAGGTGCAACTGTGTGGATGTTTAAAAGCTCCCCCTGAGGCCTGCAGGGAGACTGGCAGCAGGGTCCAAACTACAGCTCGGGAGCCCCATGCGTCCCAGGATGGCTATGCATACAGCCTGACACATTTGCAGATGGCAGTGCCAAATGTCAACGTCAGAAGACTAGCCACTTCTGGAGATGGGGGGAAGGCAACTGATAACAAAGGCTTGGCCCAGAGTAGATGGACAGGAACAAAGGGGAGGTGATGGCCCATGATAGGGATCAGCATAATCAGCCTAGTGTGCTAGCCTATGTTATATCCCAACTCAGAGAGATGTTTCTGGGTCTGAGTTTCCAACAGCTCCTGGTACTCAGAGGCTCTTGAGCTAATGTCTAGTGACAGGAATGAAGTAAGACAGCCTGACTGGGTCTGCCAGTCCTCACCTGTCCCACCATGGTCTTGGCAAGGACTTCAGCCCTTCGTGGCCCGCTCAGCATATCTGCCGCCTTCAGGAAGATCTGGGCCCGGTCTGCCACGGGCTTCAGGTCCCACTCTTTCCTGGCAGCCAAGGCAGCTTCAATGGCTTTGTTAAGCAAGGTCTGGGGAAAGGGAGAGATAAGAAGGTCTGTCTTCTGCCTTCCACAGCAGGAAAGGCTCCAGGGCATGGAGGAGGGACCAAATGGATGTCATTAGCCATCAGCAGAAGGTTCCCTAGTCCTGCCCGGCTGCCATTCTGAAGTAGTAGGTTCCTGCCCCCACTTTCTCCTTTGGTCTAACTAAGGAGACACCACATTTTTGGGTCCCGTGTGGCTCCAGTGCTGTCAGAACCACAGCTTGGTACACACTCCAGCTGCAGGTGACCCAGACCCCACTAGCCCTCATTACCGTGTGGCATCGGCCATCAACCCCTCACAGAGACTCTCTCCCCCTCTCTGCCTGGCTTTCCAACTATGTTTCTAACTGCTCTGAATCAGTAATCAATTTACAGAATCTCCACCCCCACCCCCTACCCAGCAGCCCTTCCCGGTCTACTTGAAGCGGTGGGCATGGTAGTAGGGATGTTTGACGCTACTTCTACTCTAAGTAACACAGCTAAAGTTTGGCTTGAGTTAACCTGGACACAACTGGTTCTGTTGCAGACTCAGCCCAGAGACTCCCCAGGGTCAGGGAGAAAGGTAGTGAGGGTACACCCACAATTGGCAAGGCAGCCATGGTCACTGGAGACTCACCTTGTCGGCATAACAGAACTTGGCAACCTTGTGTCTATGGTCAAAGGGCTGAAAGAAAGAACAGGAGAATCATGGTTCATTAGTAAAGCCAAGATCACAGCCTCTGTGTTCAGTCAGACATGCCTAAATCCCAGCTCATCATCCACTGGGGGCACTAAGGCCATGGGAGCTCCCGCCTCCGCCCTGGCTCTCCATGCCTAGAAGATGTGCACCAGCCCCAGTTAGAAGTTCTTCCAACAAGCCAGTGAGACAGCTCCCCAGATAAAGGTGCTTGCCACTCAGACTTTGTGAGTATCAGTCCCCAGAACCCACTTGAGAGAACCGACTTCACAAAGGTACCCTGTGCTCAGAGTCCCAAAGCTCACGGGAGCACAGAGAAACGTAGGTTAGTTCTTTCAAACTGCATCGGGTACACAGCGCTCTTGGAGTTCTTTCGAAAGAGACACTTTGGCAAAAGGCCAGCCCTTTACTCTGCCCTCCCCCACAGTTTACTGAGGTTCATGCTGGTTTCTACAGGGCTGAGTCCAGCTCTCTGACTGTAGCTTACAACTAACCCGTAGGAAGAAACCGCTAAGCGCACATACACACACATACTTCGCAGGCTCCGTGCTGTAGACGTGACTCAGGAGTGGGCTTTGCATGGTACCCTTTGTTCTAAAAGTTTTAGGCATCCAAGGAACTCAACCTGGGAGGGGACAGTGACCCTTCAGGCAGAGACCACAGTTCCTACCAGACCTACCGACAGCTGGTATTGCACATCGGAAGTCCACACCTCCTCATCCCCAACAACACAGGGGATGGCTTCTGTCTGGCCCTTCAGGTCCTTCAGAGCCTGGGGAAAGGGATAGAAATGTGGATGGGAACTTCTTGTCTCTCTTGGTTCCGTGCCCCACACACCCTGGGGACACTCCACGCTGTTACCTTCTGCAGCGCATCCCGCTCAGGGCTGCCCTGAGTGAATGTTAAGATGGGCTCATTGGCTACCTTCAGAGAGGAGGCATGCTTCCAACGAAGCCTGGAAACAAGCATGGGAAAACAAATAGGTCAGCAGCCATCATGCAGTCCCTCTGCCCCCACAAGTGTTCCCAAGTTGACCCACATTGCTGAAACCAAAGCAAATCCAGGGCCTGGGGAGACAACTGCCTTTGGGTCTAATACTTACAAATCACAATTCTACCCACTGTGTGTCTCCCATCACATGACTTGGCTGCTCTGCTCTGAGTATGTTTCTACAGCTATTGAATGAGAATAATCCACCAAACCCACGCAAGTTACTTGAAGTCAGTTTTGCATATGCCGAAGGCCACTGTCCCTTCTTTCCTGAAATTCACCCCACAGAATCAGGCTTTCTCTACGCCAAACAGATAGCCTGTGTGAGCTGAGTCTGTTCCCTCTCTCTGATATTCCAGCTTTTCCCAAATAAATAAATAAAGAGTCACCACTCTGACCTTCATGGCTTCACTGTGGGTGACCAAGGAGATGCCCTCAGCAGAAAGCTGGCATTTGGATGAGCAAGAACATCAAACATGGACCATGAACTTACAGGGCTGGCCTCTGGGGTGGGCACAGCCACACTGGTCTGGGGGAAACCAGTGTCAGATTCCCACAATCTAGTGATTAACCTCCACCTCTTTCCTTGTCTCGGGGTTCAAAGAGGGGGGGAGATATGTAGGGGATTTGAGTCAACACTCGGGGTCCAGAGCTAAAAGCCCAGTTCTCCTACTTCCCAGACATGAGATGTCCCCTCAGACCTCAGTCTCTTATGTCAATGAGGACAGCTGAGTGGATATCTTAATGTTGGTAACATTCACAGAGCACAGGCCCCAGGTCTGGCGTCACCAGCTGCTCAAACAGTAGCTCTTGACAGAATAAGTCATCCAGGCATTTTTATAAGGAAAATGACTGGCTGACGCCTGAAATTAGAAGAAACCTGAATTTGTGTCCAGACAAAGTCAGGCAGCGTGTGCCAGACTCTGGGGAAAGCCACCACAGCACTGGCTGGGTGATCTGAGAGAACAGGCGTGCCCTGGGCTGGGTGTTGCTGGGAAATGAGAGAGATGTTACAGGTGGGCAAAAAAGCCAGCCTCCTACAAGGGCTACTCTGTGGGTACACAATGGCCTGGACTGTGCTCAGACAAAATGAAGCCGAGCTTCACTCTATCTGGGTCCAAGCAATGCTGTTGGCTGGGCCTCCATCAGCATAACCACGCTCTGCAGGACAGAGTGGCCAGGCTGAGGGATGGGGCCATGTGTTTCTCCATTTATCACAGAAGGAATGTGAGGGCCCAGAGGTCACCTGGTGGGAGAAAATAAACCCATGTGGGGTGGGTGTGGCCCTGAGGCCACATTCCAGGAGGAAAGAGTGGACAGGAGGGGCGAGTGAAGGCAGACAAAGGTCTGTATGGCTGAAAGCGAGGAAGAGGGCCATTTGCTGGGAAGATCTTGAAGAGGGGGGAGGGTAAGCGTCTAGCTGGGGTGGGGAGGGTGTCTTCTCCCCCCCACAGTCCCAACCACAGGCCAAGTCACATTCCTTCCTTCCACCCTTATCTGGCCAAGGAAGAGTGGGTAAGATAAGACAGAGACGGTCTCTGAGGCTGCCCAATCCTGCTGCCCATTAACCTCATGCTCTAGCACAAAACAGTGAGGCCCATCTCCTAGGGTTACTATGGAGACTGGACAGCTGAAAGAAGGCAAATCTTGAGAAATCCACGATGTTCCCTCCTCCTGCTGTCCCGGGAACAGGGCGTGAGGAGGCAAAGTTGTCTAGGGACTAACAGCGGAATGGCGAACATCCACCTTGTGGTTCCCTCGCTGGATGCGGACTGAATGCCCAGGTCTCACCCTACCACCCACCATGCTGGACACCGGATCCCTCTCGGCCAGCACAATTCATGTATGTACTCACTCAGGAGGAACCACAGCACTGCAGGGTACCTTCAAGCCATGCCAGCCATTCTATACCCACTGCCTCTGGATAGATTTCTCAAAGCCTCCCTCCCCCATCGCACCCCAGACCACATTCAGGTAGGAAAAAGTCAGCAGGTACCCACCCACGTCAGGCCTCTCTTCCCTGCCACCCCCCAATCCTAGACATCCTTGTACCTTCCCTGGGGCAGAGGCCCACTGTGACCTCAGGCTCACGGGGCCTTTCTCTGGTCCTGGAAAGTCTCCAGGCCCTGGAAAGACGAGTTCAAAGATGAAGTTGAGCCTGAGTCATATGATACCAAAAGTAACAGGCTTCTCTTCCTCTTTCAGCTAGTGGTCCATCCTGGTTTACAGAAACCCCTCCACTAGCTTAGATGAAGATAGAGGTGGGACAGTGGTTCTTAACCTTTCTAATGCTGCGACCTTTAATACAGCTCCCCATGTTGTGGTGACCCCCAACCATAAAACTGTAATTGTTACAAATCATAATGTAAGTTATTTTTATTTTTTGAAGATGGAAGTTTGTCTGTTGAAAGGGGTCATGACCCACATGTTGAGAACCACTGCTCTCTAGGAGGCTTCCCCAAGGATCATCTAGGCAGGATGGTTCTCTTCATTCATTCATTCATTCATTCATTCATTCATTCATTCATGATACATGCATGCATGCAATCAGCACACTTACCCCACAGCAACAAACAACAGAATTAATTTACCCAACCAGTAATTCATTCTCTACACACTTGTAAGACTCAATCCTCTCTCTGTGGAGAGGAAGTACAGAGTAGGGGCTGTGCCCAACTCAGGTTTCCCTAGCAAGCCAGGATGACAACCCCCCCCCCCCCCAGACTCCTGTAGCCAGGGCCTAAGCCAATAAGAGGCTCTCCCCAGTCCAAGCTTCAGAGCCCATGCCCTCCTTCTCCCTAGTCAGGAAACAGCAGGATTTCCCGGAAGAGCCTGGGCCAGCAAACTCAGGACTCTTTAGGGGAGGAGATGGGGGGAGGTAGAGAGCACAGACTCCACCCTGTCCAAGGTTCAAATTGCTATCAGCTCTCATCTGTCACGTCTCCTCCACCATCTCCAGGCTGCTTGTGCATAATGAAAGCTACACAATCCTATCCCTCCAGCACGGGGGACCTATTTTGAGAAATACACACCTAAACAACTGAGTCACTGTGGATTCACCATAGAACATCCATACAGAAACCTCGCTGATGCAAGCCACTCAAGAGGGGCCTTCTTCAACTGAAGGGTTACTGTAAATAGGGCATGCACAACATTGCCATGCTACGTGATGTACTGCTGTGCACGCAGCAAACTTCCTCATTTTATTTTTTTATTTTGAGGCAGGGTCTTACTATGTAGCCCAGACTAGCTCCAAACTCACTATGTAAAAGAAGATGACCTTGAACCTACTAAAGTGTAGACTGGGATTACAAGTGTGCATCTCCATACTGGGTTTATACAGCGTGGAGGACAGAACTCGGAGCTTCACACATGTTAGGCAAGTACTCAAGGATGCCCAGCCCTCCGTAACAATTACACAGGAGCACTATTGGATGAGTGAGGTCCATGACTGTCTTCACAACACGCTGAGGACTGTATTGATTCATTTCTAATGTGTCACAGCCCACGTGTGAAGATCAGAAAACAGTCGGTTGTCTCCTTCCAGCACGTGAGTCCTGAGAACCAAATGTAGGTTGTCAGACTTGGCAGCAAGTACCTTTACCCACTAAGCCAGCTTGTGGACCCAAGACCCAGATCTTAACATGCAAACTGGATCACAAGAGACTCAACCTAAAACCACTTCTTCTAAAATGAAGATTCTGGATCCTTAGGAGTCCTCAGGCTTGTTCCCCACCACCACATGCCCCGCAGAACCCCAGCTGCCCACCCTTTCCTCAGACCTCCCCACCACGCTTGGGTGCCCCTCACAGATGGACCCTGGAGTCTGAAAGGGGCTCCTCGCCCATTATCTCCCAGCCAAGCGGGGGGGGGGCTTCAAGATGAGCCTGAACATCTCGCTCTTGGTGCAAGCAGCATGCTCCCCGAAGCAGCCTGGGTCCACTTCACAAATCTTAGCACATGATAAACACACCAGAAAAAAGGCTTTGAAATCACTGCAAGGGCTGAACTTGGCCTGCACTCTCCTGCCAGGTCAAGAAGAAAGCAAAAGAAGCTGCTTTGCTTCCTTTGGCCTCCTGTTTGCCAGCTGTAATCTGGGGCCTGATAAGGCCAATCCCCTTATCACTCAATTAGGTGTAATAAGGGTAGTAGTAGAGGCTCCTGGGGATCGGTAAATACAGGGCCCAGTGTGGGGCAGGCTACATCAGCCGCTTTACTTTGATGCCCTAAAAGACAGTACAAATCATCCCCTGAGCTCTTAGGGCGCAGAGCACTGAGCTGAGTGGGGTACAGATACTATCCTTGTGCCATTTCCTTCTATTGCTTTGATAAAAACACTCTGACAGAAAGCAACTTAGGGAAGAGGGGTTTATGCTAGCACACAATCCAGGTCTGTCATTGTGGGAAGTCAGAGACAGATGCTTGAGACAGCTGGTCACATCACATCCACAGTCAGAGCAGAAGAAACACATATATGCTCAACTGCATGTACTCAGCTCAGAAGCTCCTGCCTAGGGAATGATGCCACCCACACTTGTCTTTTTACAATTAACTTAATTAAGACATTCCCCCGAGGCCAACCCAAAGTGGACAGTCTCTAAGACTCTCTTCCCAGGTGTCTTCAGGTCATGTCAAGTTGGCAATTAAAGATTACAGGCACAGGTACCAACTCACTTAGCCTACCCTCCAAATGCAGTAGGTTGCACTATGGCCTCTTTTTATGGAAGAGTAAACCACTTATTCCTTTGCAGCTCATAGTCACAGCTCATCTGTAACGGAGCATACTTACAGCTCTTTTTGTCCTGGAACTTGCTTTGTAGATCAAGCTGGCCTTGAACTCAGAGATTTACCTGCCTCTGCCTCCACGGATTAAAAGAGTAAGCCACCATGTCCAGCTTGATTTATGGCTCTTCTTACTCAAGTGAGGTAATCTATGGTCAGAAAACATCTCACTGTCCCAGGCTGGGTGACAGGACAGATCAATCCTCTGACCACGTATTATATCAGAACCACTCATTTCCCATCTGGAGAAGGGATCCTCCTTGGTTAGACACCCACCTTCAGTGTCCCTCAGCCCTCACTATGTACTCTGTAGACCAGGCTAGACTTGAACTCACAGAGTATGGGGATCATCCACCACAATCATCCTGGGGGACTCTCTTGCTGTCTGCTATCCTTGGTATTTTTGTCAGGGCTGACCACCCAAGGCAGCCCACTGTGGAAGAGAGGTGGGTCGCCATATTGCAGCCTGAGTTGTCTGGGTGCTGGGCACATGTCAAACCACTCAGCCTCTATTGAACTCATTCAATCCCCAAGACGGGGCCTAGTAATGAAGTTACCTATAATCCCAGTTACTCCGAGGCTGGGGCTGGACATTCAGTCTCCATGGTAAAGCCACTTGCCTTACACACGCAAGGTTTCTATACTGAAAGAAAAAAAAATCCCCAAAGACAAGACAGCTCTGTGAGTCAAATACTGCTACTTTCCACATGACAACAGAGAAGCCAAGCCACCTGCCCAGGGTCAGAGCTGCACTGTTCTGGGCCATTCTGATGCCTACTATGTGCCAACCAATTTGAACAATCTCAAAGCATTACAAGGACCTCAGGCTACATCAAGTCATCTGCTGTGGAATACTCTTTTTGAACACTGTGAAGATTTGTTGTTCTCATTGGTTTAATAAAGGGCTAAATGGCCAATAGTTAGGCAGATAGAGGGTAGGCAGGGCTTGTGGACAAAAAGAGAATGCTGGGAAGAAAAAGGGGCTGCTAGCCAGATAAAGAGTTAGCAGGGGACGAACATGCCATGCTGATAAGGTACTGCCACATGGTAGAGCATAGATAAGAAGTATGGGTTAATTTAAGTTGTAAGAGCTAGTTAGTAACAAGCCTAAGCTATCGGCTGAGCATACATACGTCTTTGTGTGGTTATTTGAGAGCCTGCTGGAGGGATAGAGCTGACCAGCAGTCCCTATGAAAAATCCCACCTACAAATGGCATCCACTGTAGAGCCATGTATATCCATATAAAACCTTTAAAAAGTTTAATAAAAGATTCTAAACACAAAAACGGAACCAAATACAGTTTCCTAGTCCCACCACCTCTTGGTAGAGAAGAGAGGTGTCTCCCAGCCACTGCCTACAAGCTTGAGCCACCAGCAAGAGCCCTGACAGCACACCATAGCTAAGCTGTGTGGCGGGTTTAAGTTTAGCTCATATAGGCAGAAAAGATTACAGATATGCAGTAAAGACAGATCCAGATTTGGGAAAAAGAAAAACTCTAAATGGGTTACAGTGAGTTTAAAAATGTACATAGGCTTGGAAGAAAAAAAGAATGAATATATACAGTCATAGAAAAAAATAGGTTAAAAATAATAATAAAGTTCTTAAAAAAGGAGTAAAGTAATATAAAAGAAATAAGGCCATGTAAAGATGGAAAATACACTTGGAGTCTGGATTCTGTATGTTACTGAGTGGTCTTCAAATTTTTTTATTGCTGACGAACAGACAGCAGCTGCTAAGTGATGTGGGAATGTCTTTCTGCATGCTGTGAATATCAATCTTTAAATAAAGGAGCTGTTTTGACCTTTGGTGAACACCGTAGCCAGAGACAGGACCATAGGTTGGAGGAGGGCAGAGTCAGACAGAGATCAACCCAGACACCCAAAGAAAAGACATGTAAGGAACACAGGTGAGCCACAGGCCACGTGGCAGACAGATTAATGGAAATGGGTTAAGATGAAGGAGCTAGCTAGCAATGTGCCTGAGCCATAGGCCAAGCAGCATGAAGTTAATATAAGCGTCTGTGTGTTTCATTGGGACTTTGGGATTGCTGGTCCAAA
The DNA here is from genome assembly GCA_033318265.1 of Phyllotis vaccarum. NCBI lineage: Eukaryota > Metazoa > Chordata > Mammalia > Rodentia > Cricetidae > Phyllotis > Phyllotis vaccarum. Next base: position 54,401,185 of record JARWLC010000003.1, on the reverse strand, counting down.
TAAGTGGCAGTGGGTGGGTCCAAACTGTGGGGCTAGTCCGGGCCAGAAACCTATTGTAACGGCTAAAGCACACTGCATTGTGGTGGCTGCTGGTGCATGAGTCACTTCCTCAGGTCCCTCCTCTCCGCAAGATTCACCTTTTACATGGATCATCTTCCTCAGCCCCTCAGCAATCTTTGCTGCATAAGTTTGTCCGCCTCATTTCACAGATTAAACAATTGAGGCCAGCAAAAACAAAGGAAAACTCGTTGAGGGTCTCAGGCTAATGAACACCAGCTTCCCACTGGCCTGTTTCCCTTCCGTCTTGACCTTGACCTCCACCTTTTCTGTGTTCACTTTCTCATCTAGGCCCTTAGTGATACATCTCAGCAGATCCTTTGAAACACGTAAGGCACATATCTGTATGTAAACTTGCATCTACAGATGTGCACAATGCATTGTGGGAGATGGGACTCAGGCCCTAGGCAAGCATTTCCGGCCCTTACACAAAAACTCAATTAATGAAAAGACCCAGGGTTCCATCCTCAGCATGGTGGTGTAAACTTGCGATCCCAGCGTGTGAGATGTGAAAGCCTTCTGAAGGATCAGAAGTTCAATGTTGTCCTCAGCTACATAGCAAGCTCTAGGACACCCTAGGCTACATGAGAGATCACCTCAAATTAAAAAAAAAAAAAGACAATTGAAAGCCACTGTCACCAGCCTCTCCTCCAAGGCTACTTGGTAGGTGATCTGGTGGTAAAATGTCTACTAGCAGGGAGGGGTCCTCTGACAAGTTCATTCATTTACTCAATGTTTGCCCAGAGATTAACAGGTGTCAGTCACAGCACCATGTCCTGGGAACATCCAGCAAGGGATGGCAGGCCCATGAAGAAGAAGAAAAGTTATGCAGCTTTTACCCACAATGCTTGGGACCATTAATCTTTCGGATTTTACATCTCTTCAGCTAGAGAGATGGCTCAGAGGTTAAGAGCACTGGCTGCTCTCCCAAAAGGCCCTGAGTTCAATTCCCAGCAACCACATGGTAGCTCACAACCATCTATAGTGAGATCTGATGCCCCTCTTCTAACATGCAAGCGTATATGCAGGCAGAACACTGTATAAGTACTAAATAAATATGTATAATCTTTTTTAAAAAAGTATTTGCATTCTTATAACCTTGGAAATGGAAGCAGGGATCAAATCTGAGTCCACAGATCACGAGACAACCAAAAACAAGCAAAGAGAGAAAGCTGGGCATCGTGTTACGCACATTTGACCTCGTGCTTCAGAAGGCAGAGGCAGGTGCCTCTCTGAGTTCAAGGCCAGCCAGAACTACACAGAGAAACCCTACCTCCAAAAAGGGGGGGGGGGGGGCAAACAACCACAACTACCCTAAATGTACCTCTCAACTAGTGATAAGAACAAGACATCTGGAGGTTGTCATTGAAGAAACCACTGGCACCAGAGGTACAAGTCGGAAGAGCTCCCAAACGTTTTTGCAGGGCAGAGCAGCCCCCAGTACCTACTCCAAAGGTGAATGAATGATGGCTGCTGATGCTAAGAAACATATCTGGGCATCCTGCCAGGCCTGCCTCACTGTACAAAAACCAGACAGAGCCCCAAGAACTGGTTGCAAAATCTTCTTCCCACCAGCTAGGGAGGCAGCACATTGAAGAGCGGGGATCTGGATCTGGCCCAATTGTAACTCCAGTTCCAGCTGCCTCAACAGGCAGAGAGCTCCCCCGCTGCAAATAAGAACAGAGTAAACCCCTAATGTGGGGTCCAACATACTTGTTAGCTTGCTAAATCGTACTGCTGTTTGGAACCATTCTATCACATGGACTGCCCTACAAGCGATCAGAGGGTCTTTCCGAAGATGCTTTTTTCACCGCTAAGCAGTGGGCAGTCTCAGCTCAGAGAAAGCTGAAGCCCTGAAGTCTCAATTTGAAAGAGGAGCACACACCAATCCTGTGTCTTCTCCCCGCCAGCTCCCCACCACAACATACACAAGAGTTGAAACTGGCTGAAGGGGTGGGTGTGTGTGTGTGTGTGTGTGTGTGTGTGTGTGTGTGTGTGTGTGTGTGTGTGTGTGTGTGTAGGGGGTGTGTGTGCAGGAAAGTGTCACTGATTAACTCAGAAAGGTCACGGTTCAGTGGAAGAAGACATAGTGGGTCAGAGACCACAGAGCCATGGTAACTAAAGTAGGGTGCAGGTGCTCTGTAATTCTAAAGGGCAGATAGACCATAACACCCAAGCCTAACTGTGAGCCCACTGGGGCGGGATCTTGAAACGGGTCACCGAGGGTGCTAAGGGTCCAGCTGAACAGCGGTATGCAATTGGATTTGAAGAGGGGCTCTGCTCAGCTTGTCAGTCTTCATTACTTGTAATGACTGTACCTATGTCTCTTGAGAAGTCTGAACAAAAGTGGAGGCAGGTGTAGCTACACAAATCAAACTGGCCTGACCCTCGGGGATCAGCCTGCCTCTGCCTCCCAAGTGCTAACCAATACCCACCCGACCCCCCCCCACACACACACACAGGGTTTCTCTGTGTAGTCCTGCATGTGCTGGAACTCACTTTGTAGAGCAGGCAGGCCTCTAACTCACAGAGACTCACCTGTCTCTGCCTCCCCAATGCTGGAATAAAGATGTGCACCACCACCACCACCGAGCAGGAATTTATTGTGGTGATATATTGTATATTTAATAAAATCAGAACAGAATCACCCATAGTCAAGGTCAGAGAGTGATGACCCACACCTTTCCTCCCATTACTCAGGAGATAGGGATCTTCCTGGATTACTGTGAGTTCAAGGCCTAACAGCCAGGCAGTGGTGGTACATGTCTTTAGTTCTGGTACTTGGGAGGCAGAGAGCAGATCTCTGTGAGTTCGAGGCCAGCCTGCTCTACAAAGCAAGTTCCAGGACCATTAAACGGGAAAAGCCTGTCATTAAAAAACAACTCCCCCCCCCCAAATAAGCCAACAAACAACCCCAAAAAGCTGGATAGATGACTCTGTCCTCTGATATTCCAGACTCATTTTATTAAATATACAATATAGCACCACAACTTACCTTAATGACTTATTCAAATTTCAAAATAAGCCACAAGCCACTCAGAACCGAGCATCACACCTTATATTACGGCACCCAGCAAAAAACAAAAGCCAGCATTGAACTGAAAATGGAGGGGTAAAGTGGCTCCAGAATGTGAACTCAGGGATGTCCTAGGGCTGAGAGAATCAACAAACTTGGGATCCATCGTTAGGTGTAAAAAGAGTGAAGGAAGGGGGCTTGTGACAGTCCGGACACTACACCCGACCAACCGCCGGAGTCAGCCAGGCTGGGGGTGCTCCTTGGCTAAGAAAAAGTGACCATCTAGGGAGACCCTAGAAGGGGACACGGGGTCTCCATGGGAGAGTGGTTCTGCAGGACGAGACCCTGGAGCTTAGGGGAGCCTTGGGAGCTGAGAGAGGGTGGCTGCAGCCTGGAGCACCCGCCGCTTTCAGGGCTCCGGCAGGAAGGGTTCACTCACCCTGCGTTTCTCCAGACATGGGAAAGCATGGCTCGGCGGAGTTCTGGCAGGAAGAGCATCTAGTAGAGCGTCTGCTAGAAGCACGGAGCCTGCCCTGCGAGCCTGGACTAGTCAAGTCCGGAGCGCACCACCTCTACGGGAGATGCAGCTTCGCCCGGTCCACCTGCCTCGGGGTTCCACTTGCGGGTACCTCCTCCTGTCAATAAACAGCAGCTTTGCTTAGTATTACAAAGGCCACTGTGGACCGTGGGGCAAGGGAACCCAGCAGAAATGACCTTAAATAGATGCTCTTTACCCCTCTCCTCCTCTGCTTATGGTACGACCCAAAGAGAAAGGGCGTGAGCTTCACCGACCAATCACAATCCCAGGTGGAAGCCTCCGGGCCAATCAGCCGGACCGGCAAGAGGCGTCCTTCTTGGGTCTGTGCTGGAGAGTTTCGGGAACCAATGACGGATCCTGCACGGAGCACGTGCTCACTGGTAGATGGGCAGGGACACTAGGTCCACACGACAGGTGCAGCAGGGGTCCCAGACCCTTGACAGCTGGAAGGCTAGCCACTTGCGGGCCACCACTCTGATTAGCCGGCGATGGTCAGCCCGGGGGCTGCCGCCCTGGATGGAACCTGATCTGCCCTCCGCTTTCCAGCTGGGCGCAGGGTCAAGCCCGCGGCCAAGGCCTGCTTCCTTCCAGATTGGGATCAATATGAGATAAAACCGTAACGGGCCTGTGCTTAGCATCTTTTTCTTCCTCCCCCCTTCCTTCCTTCTTCCCTTTTTCTTTCTTCCTTTTTTTTTTTCAAAGCCTCAAGCCACAAAAACCAGTTTTTCCTCTCTGGGTCTCTCTGCCTGCCCCTCCCTCGCCAGAAAAAAAAAAAATCATGTTTTCTGCATGAGAAGTTGTTGGATGAGTATTTGAACGTATTAAAGCTGCTTCTGTTTACAGGCACACACCTGTAATCTCAGCACTTGGAAGGCAGAGGCTGGCGGAACTCTGAATGTTCAAGGCCAGCCTGGTTTACAGAGTGAGTTCCAGGGCAGCCAGGGCTATACGGAGAAACCCTGTCTGGAACCACTCTAGCCCCTCCCCACACAAAAACAAAACAAAACAAAACCTGTTAGGATAATGCCTGAGGAAAAACCACTACATTTCCAAGATACCAATAAGGGTTTTTCTTCATTTATTCTGATAATGTGTTTCTATGCCTCTGGCAATGTAACCAGGACAGTTACTGTTACTGTTAAGTTACTGTAAGGTCACTTATGTCCAATTCTAGTTTGATACCACAGTGGGCAAATTAGCCTCTGTCTTAGGGTCACTACTGCTGTGATGAAACACCATGTCTAAAAGCAACTTGGAAAAGAAATGGTTTATATATCCACATTGGATTCATCATTGAAGGGAGTCACGGTACAATCCTGGAGACAGGAGCTGGTGCAGAGGCCATGGAGGGGTGCTGCTTACTGGTTCGTTTTCCTATAGGACCCAGGACCACCAGCCCAGGAGTGGCCCCATACAGAATGGGCTGGGCCCTCCCACATCAATTAAGAAAATGCTGCACAGGCTTGCCCACAGCCTGATCTTTTGAAGGCATTTTCTCAGTTCTAATTCCCTCCCTTCAAATGTCCCCTGCCTGTGTTAAGCTGACATAAGAAGTATCCAGTACAGCCCCTCTGGCCTCAGTTTCCTCTTCTGTAGAATAGGATGATAATGTCCACCGCAAACTCCCGTCACCTTGGGCGTCTCCTTTTCCTCCCAACTACACCATTTGAGACACGTTGGGAGATCTGAGCCAAGAACGTTGAGTAGGAAAGGGGCATGACCACTACATAAATGTGACTTGGAAAAGACAACTCACAGTGGAGTGATGTCACTTTTGAATGTGGCATAAGATATCAGTAACTAGAACAGTGGGCAGCATCAAATCCAGAGCCCACAGGTGCTTCTTGTAGACTCTCTGGGGAGGTTTGTGAAATAGGGGCTTTGTAGCTGGTGGGATCTCAACCTCAGATCAGGCAGTACCAATTATCCTGGGACTTCTCTGGGTTCTCTTTAGTCAGGTCCTGCCTTATTTCCTTCTGGAAGATTTTACTGTGAGCTGCAAACTGGTAGTTGTAGTGGATTTATGATGTTACATTGTAAATAATTGTCCCCACCCATGAGTTTATTAAAAAGCACTGATTGGCCAAAGGCAGACAGGAAGTGTGGGCGGGGCTACCAGACTAAGAAAACTCTGGGAACAGGAAGAAGAGAGAATAATGCCAGAGAGAAGCCAGAAGAAGCAGAGGACAACTATGATGCTCTGAGAAAAGGTACTGAGCCACATAGCTGAACAGGATAAGAGTCATGGGTTAGATTAAGGGTAAAGAGTTAGCAAGTCATATGCCTGGGCCTTAGGCCAATCAGCCTAAAATTAATGTAAGCGTCTGTGTGTCTCTGCGGGTCTGCGGGTCTGGAGGTCCAAACCTTAAGGGTAGGCCCAAAAGTCCGGCCAGAAACTTCATACTACAGGTAGTGTTGGCGTTCTCTGTCTTACCGCTGATTGGTTGGTGTGATGCTTTAGACTTCTGACCCCTCTCATAATTACCAGGACAAAAAGCAGCGAACACCATCTGTTCTAAGACATTTTTACTTTATTCAAAAGAAGCTGATATACAGGATATAAAGGGCACGGTATTTACAACAGTACAGTAAACAGGTTGGTTTTCCGGTAGGGTCAGCAGTCTTTTAGTGAGTTCAAACCCCTCCTGGGGATTTTTAGACCCAGCTGACAGACACAGCAACCGTGGGGTAGGGTGGGGCTAAAAAACCAGGTAGATGCTACAGTGTGCATAAAGGGGTCATTGTGGGGGAGTTCACCCCATTTCTTTGAGAGCTTGGGAGGATGGGAAAAGGGAAACGTTTACCTAAGGCTTACACACAACCCACACAGAGCCTGGAAACTTCTTTCATGGAAAAATCCCCTCCCGGAGAGAGTGTATGGCTTTGCTCAGACCCCTCCCTGCCCCTCCCTGTAGGTGCTTAACCTTCAAAAGCCGAACTTGGGATCCCTGGTCCTTCATCCGGGGTACAAAGATTACAAGATAGACCTTGACCTGGAGTAGACACAGCCAGGGCTGAGTTCTGAGTACCTCAGGTCCCTTCTGTGCCTACTCCAGCTGCCTGACAACTTCAGACACAGTAAGCCCCAGGCCCCGAAGAAGTCCTGTGTTCCCCAAGCTCACACAGTGTTTCCCAATTCTGTCCCCACACAGCTGAATGGAAGCGGAGGAAGCTGGGGAAGCTAATCAGAACCTACCTCTGAGGCACCTCTTCCCTCACCTCAGTTTCCTGCAGTCCACTTGCCTGTCTCCCCCACAATTCCCCCCATCTCAGCTCTCTTCCGAGACTTCCAAAAAGCTGAGAGCCGAGGAAAGAAGGAAGCCACTTCTGCCCCCCTACCCCAGCTGTGTGCAGGGACAATGGAAGGCAAGGTGAGGAAAGGGTACTGACTGTTACACACCCAGAGTCAACAAAGGTGGTGGTTATCTCATCCACAGCAAAATGCCAGACCACCACAACTGCACTAGATTAAAAACCTTTTCCTTTCATAAAAATAGAGTCTCTTGCTTTATAAATAGAATACATTTAGCTTAAGTTACACCTTACTGTATCCCTTAGCCCACCCCCTCTCCTCCCACCCCAAAGTCAAAGTGGTCTGACTCTCCATAAGTTATCTGAGCTCTGCCCCCAGAGCAGAGTCCAAAAGTGAATGAGCCTTCCAGATACACTGCCCCAAGGAGACAAGACTTCTTACCTATTGCTCTCCTTTGGAGTCTTAGAGGAGTGTGTGTGTGTGTGTGTGTGTGTGTGTGTGTGTGTGTGTGTGTGTGTGTGTGTAAGAGAGAGAGGGTATGTGTGAGAGAGAAAGAGAAGGAGAGTGTGTGTGTGTGAGAGAGAGAGGGTGTGTGTGTGAGAGAGAAAGAGAGGGAGTGTGTGTGTTTCACGACCAACCAGGGTCCTGAAAGGATGCTGCTGTCTCCCTGCTGTGTGTGCATGTGGCCCCCAAACCAGGAGTATAACCAAGGGGAACATGGACAGTCATTCTGAGAAGCCCTGAAACACCAGTGTCAATATGACCCCGGGCTCAGAATTAGAAAACCCCAAAGGAAGTATGTACATGTATACAAGGATGGACAAGTGCGTCCAGACAGGGCAGGCACTGCCCCAGTGAGCGGTGGGGTCTTCCTTGGCAAGCTGTGGGCTCACAGTGAGGGAACAAGCAAAGTCCACTGGCAACGATCTGGAGAGAGAGAGAGGAGGCATGCCCACCATTCCTTAGTTCTTCTCCCATCATCCTCCTGCCTGAGAGCCTCACTCACCAAGGGAAAGCAGATTTTGGAAGCCAGCTGGAGTCTGCCTTTCAAATATACCCTAAACAAATGACCTATGTATACAGTTGGGAAAGCAAAAAATAAAAATAAAAATAAAAAATAAAACACAGGACATCAACTTCCAGGGTAACTTTCGTCACCCCAAATGTTTATACCGTAGCTTACTATCTTAACTCTAGAGATATGTTTCACCACACCACCACCTTGAAGAACAGCTAAGAGCTAGCTTCTATGGCCTGCCCACCTCCCAACCTCTACCATTGGATGGACACCTTCCCCGGCCTCAGCCAAGGATAGCCATGGGGGCAGCCATCTTCCTGCCCTCACGGAAACGGAAATCTTTGCAGCAGCTAAGGTCCAGGCCCATCTGGCTCTGATACCCTTTGGTTAAAATAAAAACAAAAGAATAATATCGATAACAGAATAATAATAACCTGAAGCATATGAACCCTGTAACCTTTAAAAGAAGAACAGAAGAGACAGGGAGAGGGAAGGAGCTGTGTCTCTTCCAAACCATTGTTCCTCCAAATACCTGCCAGTAGGGATGTTTGACCATCAAGAGATGATAAGTGAATCCTTACGCAGGGACCAGTGAGATGCGCCCCATCCCCCATCATGGAAAGCACATTCTCTCTCTTTTCTATACATACATTTGCCTATTATATACACTTGTTTCTAAATGCAAAAACAGATGGGTCCCTTCCGAGACAGAGATACAAGGATCCAGAGGAGAATCAGGGTTCCACCATGGCTCCAGCCCAGAGTCCCCTGCCCTTAACGCACAGGCCTCAGAGGGCCATGAGCTCTGGTCCCTGGGTACATTATGTTCCTTTGACCTCCAGAGGGAGCTGCTGGATCAACAAAACATACACCGTTAGAACCACTAGAGTGGGGGAAAAAAACGTAAGAACAGATAAAAGAAAAATAAAACCTGATTGCTAGGCAAGTTCCCAGCTGAGACTGGATGGATGGTCTATCTTATGGCCCCTTAACTCTGGCCCATGGGAGCCTTGGGGAAACCCTGGCTCAGAGTGGCTCCCCCAGAGTCCAACCAAGTGGGTATGGAAAAGCTTAGATACAAGAAAGGAGACGGTCCCCACCTGGGGCTTCTATTCCTGCCACTGCCAGGCCTGCCAGGAACCACACCACCCCCCTCCTCTTCCCTCAATGGAGGCCCGAGATGGCGCCATGGTGGACGGAGTGGGTACTGTGGCCTGGTCCGTTCATACTTTCTCACAGAGAAATTACAACTGTGGAACCTGGCAGGTGGCTGGAGAGGCGGGAAAGAACTCAAGTCATCAGGACAATAAAAGACCACCACCCCACCCACCCCACCCCACAGAGGTCCCTAGAAAACCAACAGTCCAGTGGGCCAGCTTACAGAACGCAGGCCTCACCAGAGATCTGAATGGGACCACCCCCAAATCCACTGCTCACCCTCAGAGACTGACTATGAGGGTTTCATGCTAACGTTGGCCTCCCTCCCAGTTCCCAGGAGTCTGAGAGAGGGCCTGCCTTCCCCACTGGTATAAGGCAAGCTGCTTTTTGTTTTTGTTTTGTTATGTTTTGCATAGTTTAAACAGTGAGGCTCTATCGTCCCCCACAGTGCCTTGCCCCAACACATCGCCACTAGATCCAAATGAAGAAGAAAAAAAATTGTCTTCCCTCTGGCCATTCCATCTACCTCTCTCGCTTTCAGTGGGTGAGAAAGTATTAAGGAGTCCTCACCCAGGTCTTCTTCCTCTGGAAGGCAGATTCCCCCAAGTGGCCATTGACTCGATTTCTAGTCAGGGCCAGGACGGAGGGAGGGAGGGCGAAGCTCATGGCCAATCAGAGGAGCAGGTGAGAGGGAGAAAACCCAAAAGCTACCACACCCCAGGGCCCACCTTCACCTTAGAGTTTTGTATAAAAAAACACCTCCTAGGAAGGATTCTTTGGAGCTCAAAATAGCTCAGCTTAAGGGAGAAGGCACAGTTGCATTGAATCGTCGCACAGAAGTCTGCATTTGTGATGTGGAGAACATAGAAAATCGACAGCACCATTCCGTGGGTGGGTGGTGTGGGAAGGAAGGAAGCAGCGGTCCCGTTGGGGCTCCAGAGAAGGGAGGACAGGAGTCTATGTGGCAAGGAGCCCTCGTGGCTCAGTGAGGAGAGGAGGCTGAGCCCCATCACCAAGACCACCAGTTACACAGGGCCTCCATTATCAGCTGACCATGGGCTCCACGTCTGCCTCTCGCTCCAGGTCATCCTGGATTTCATCTGTACTTCCTGAGTCACTGCTGGCCACAGAGCTTGGGGACGGTGAATTCCTACAAAGCATGGAGGAAGAAGACTTTCAGTGAGCAGTCTGGGTCCCCTGACATCCCAGGGGCAGGAACGCTGGTCAGTCGCACCCGTAAAAGTGTACCCTAAGAGGCCAGAGTGAGCAGAACATTTGTCTAGTGTGCACAAGGCCTGGCTTCCACCCCCAACAATAATAAAACCAGAACCAAATGGGATCTACCCTGAGGGACTCCTGCCAAAATCTTACCCAGGCTACACTTTCCTCCAGCTCCTTTGCAGTCCGTGAACTGCCTATGGCTCTTGTGACTCCTTGTGACCCCTGCCTTAGCTATTGCTTAGTCTAGTGTTGTGGCTTCCCCTTGGGAGTGGGGGTCATGGGTCCAGCTTGGATGTTCATGCTGTATCCATCCGTCACCATTCCTGATCTGAGCACAAAGTACTACCTAGCAAACCCCAGATAACTGAGACCATATGAGAAACTCCACACACTGGAGGAAAAGCCCTGGGTTCTGGTTTGTCTGAGGGGGTCTCTGGCAAGCAGCTCCACCTGCCTATGATAACAGTGGGTCCTAGGGGATTCCATGAGCTAAAGGTTGGACAGGTGAAGCCAACCTCCCAACCCACTATGCTTCCCAGGCATCCATGGCTCCCTCTTACACAAAGAAAGGAACCTGAGTTTTGTGCCGAGCATTCCCAAACTGTTATCTATGTCTGTCCCCCAACAAGGTCACATAACCTGAAGGGAGTCTACCTTTGCATTCCCACCTGATGCACAGATCTGTGTACGTGGAGGTGATAGATGAGGAAGGACTAGAGGAGTCTCTTCAGCAATAGTGAGGTTTCCCTGCCCACCTCCTGCACCCCCACCTTAGTAAAGAATGGAGGCTACACTCCCAAAGGCAGAGGCTCTGACTTCCCATTATCAAACCCTGTCCTGGGTACTATCGTGCCACCTTGACACAACAGAAAGTCATCTGGGAAGAAGGAACCACCGTTAAGAAAGTCCAATCGCCAGACTGACCTGCAGGCAAGTCTAAGGGGCATTTTCTTAATGAATGAATGGTGTGGGAGACAGCCCACTGGGGGTGATGCCAACCCTGGGAAGGTGCATGGGATACAAAATCAGGCTGAGCAAGCCAGTGAACAGCATTGCTCCATGGCCTCTGCTTCAGTTCCTGATTCCAGGTTCCTGCCCTGACTTCCCTCAATAGTAGACTGTGATGTGGAGTGTGAGCCAAATAACCCCCCCTCCCCTCCTCCTCAACTTGCTTTTGGTCATGGAGTTTCATCACAGCAATGGGAAGCTAACTCAGGTGGTCTGGTATATAGTGTGCCTTTGACAACTCTCTGTCAATTTTTTGTTTTGTTTTTGTTTGTTGGTTGTTTTTTTAAAGAAGCTCTGAGATTAGGTACATAAACCACCTAGCAGAGAGTAGGTATGCTTATACTGAGGGCTTGGGTGGGTGGGTGGATGGATGGATGGATGGATGGATGGATGGATGGATGGATGGATGGAAGATCAGACAGATGGTCAGGAGAATGAAAATGTAGTGAAGGGAAATGGTGTAGCCTCTGAATGTCTCTCTAAGGCTCCACCATGGAAGCCTAGGGGAGCTGAGCAGTGGCGCACCTGTCTGCGGAGCCTTTGATGAGCCGGCGACAGGTCTCCATCTGCACATCCAGGCCTCGCTTCATGCTGCACATCTCCATATACTCATGCAGATGTCGGTTCATGTCACTCTTGGCTGTGGCCAGCTCCAGCTGGAAGGAGTCAATTCAAAATAAAGGTGGTGAGGCAGACCTTTGAACCACAGGTTACCAGCAGTAGGAACTACCCTCCTCCACCCAGGCCGTCCCTGCCACCATCCAGGCCATCCCTGGACATTGTGCTCTCAAGACTGCCTTGTGAGTATCAACCTTCCTAATTCTCTGCACATGGGTCAATATCATTTAGACATGCTTCTGGTCAAAAGGGGAGTGGTTGCTTGGCAATCGCTGAGGAGGTCTGTCCAGCTAAGCCCCATCTGATTCAGAGGGCTTCCCTGTACTCAGCATCTCTGGAAAACTGGCTATAGCAGGAATGGGAAACTCTCCATGTGTCTGGGCTTCTCCTGTATCGTGACACCTGCTCCTGGAGGGGGGACTCTGGGCCTCATCTCCAACACAAGAAGAACTCTAACTCTTGTAGAGCAATAGCCAGGCACACTGGCCTGAATATTGCTTCCTGACTTGGAAACAGTGGGCAAGTGACTTGGCCTCTTTGGACATCATTTCCTCCTCTGTAGGGTGCCCAGTCCTTATAGCCGAGAAGAAGGTAAAGATAACTCAGAACAACCAGAGCTCACTTCAGAGTGATGCCAAATGATGCTAGGCAACAGGTAAGCCTGTTATAGGCATTCTCCTGCCTTAGCCTCTTTAGGGAAGGCAGGAACCACTGCCCGACTTTCCAGATTAGGAAACCAACACTCTAATAAGCTCAGGTTGCAATGCCAGGATGCTAACTCCTGGTGCCCTTGTTTGTCCCATTTTGTAAGTCTGTATTTCCATGGACACTAGATCACCCAGGACTTCTGCTATGCAGGCCCCAGAGGACACTCAGTAGCAGGGTCCATGGCCCCGTGCTCTCACCTCAATCTGGCCTATCGTCTCCTGGTACTCTTTGTCTCTTGTCTTGAAGAAGGACTCAGTCTCATGGATCAAGTTGCCCAAGTTTTCTTCTTGCTGGGGAAACAGAGGGGATAGTTTAGCTGGGGAGACAGAGGGGAAAGTTTAGCTGGGGAGACAGAGGGGACAGTTTAGCTGGGGAGACAGAGAGGATAGTTTAGCTGGGGATACAGAGGGGATAGTTTAGCTGGGGAGACAGAGGGGATAGTTTAGCTGGGGAGACAGAGAGGATAGTTTAGCTGGGGAGCACAGACGCATGAAAAGAGCAAAATGGAGGGATCATGGGAAGGAGGCACCCCCAAAGAAGGCAGGCCTTGGACTCACCTCGCCCTGCAGGTCAATGGTTGGGTTACAGTTGGTGAAATCTTCCCACAGCAGTAGAGTGTCTTCATTCTCTTCCCAAGTCAGGCTGTCACAGTCATCATCAAAATCAAAGGTCTCTCGCCTGTGGGTGACATCAGAGGGCATGACTGAACAGACTCCTGGGGTGCATACAGAGGACAGACAGGGGCACCTGCCCCAGTGAGTGGTGGGTCTCCAAAAAAGATGGGGTAGTAGCCAAAGCAAATTAATGCGTCTAGTCTTTCAAAATGTATACTGTTTCTTCACAATTAGAAGTCTGTTTTTAGGTCAAAAGTAGTGTGGAACATGTCTATAATCCCAGAATTCAGGAGGATGAGACAGGAGAATCAAATTAATTGAAGGCCAGCACACACACACACACACACACACACACACACACACACACACACACACCATTAGAGATAGCTTACTGTCCTTGCAGAGGGCTGGAAATCAGTTGCTAGTACCCACATGGCAGCTTAAAATTGTCTGTTAACATTAGTTTGGGGGGCCCTAATACCTCTCCCCCCCCCTCCTTCTCCCTCTCTCCATGCTTCTGGTCAAAAGAATGATTGCTCCTATCCCATGTTGAGCAAGGCAAATTCAACTATACTCTTCACATTCTATCCTGCAGATGAGAGACCACAGCTCATAAGAACACAGGCATGGCCAAAGGCACCAACAGAGTATAACAGGGCTGCAACCCTTCTGGTTCTCTATAGCTCTGAAACCAACTAAGGCCAGCCTCCAGCCCTGGGAGGTTAGTGTGATCATTAGTCTCATCTTACAGGTCAGCTGAGACACAAGGAAGACGGGGTGCCCTTCTAAATGGATATATGCTAACACTGGATTTGAATTCAAAATCGAACTGACTTTAGAGAGTCTTTCCTGTTGGCTAAAAATGGGAAGGAAAGAGACTAATTTTATATGGTTTTTCCCAGGCCTGGTTCCCAAGATACACAGATTACTCCACTTGTGAGACCCTTAAAAAACCATTCCATCTGATGGATGTAGTGGAGAACATATGCCTTCAATCCCAGCACTCAGGAGGCAGAGGAAGGTCAATCTCAGTGAGTTGGAGGTCAGCCAGGGCTACATAGAGCAACTCTGTCTCAAACAAAATAAATAAATCCTGGGATTACAGGCTTGTGCCACCATGTCGGGCGAGTTTACATCAGTGGCACAGGAGGGTCCTCAGGCTTCCATTCCAGGGCTCTCTCACTGTCTATGCTTCCTCTTTCTCCAGTGTCTCCTGACTCTTCCAGAGCTCTACTCTACATCATTCAGCAAAGTTGGAAACCAACTGGCAGCAAAACAGAGGGAGTTCTGATTTTAAAAAAGCTTCCTACAGCGCCCCCTAGGGTAAGGAGGGTGGTTCCACTGCCCAAAAGCAATTCTTGTAGGAGCCTGTAGGTGGCGCCTGTGAGTCAGGAAATAAGCTTGGAGTTGGATTTTGGAGAAGGAGGCGAATCTGAGCCCCTAGGGTCCACCCATTAGCACATCACATAGTCCACTACTGACTTCACTTCCTTTCCAGTGTTTGAGATCTGAAGGAAAGCCAGCGAGGGACAGCTAGCCAGAACAGACAGGAAGATGGATGAGAGACTGACGGAAAGAGCCCCCACCCCTCCCTGGGATTTTGAAAGGCTGTTGAAATTCCTCTCAGCCTTGGTCTGAAGCCCAAGCCACTGATTTGGATCAAAACAAAACAAGGTTCTGACACAGGGTGCGTCATTCAAAAGCCTCACCAGAACTGGCTGGGGGTGGGAATGGGGGTAACCACCGGGCTGGTGCAAGGGTTCATTCGAAGGAAAAGTTACTAACTACATCAGCCATTAACACCAGCTACAGCAACAGGATAGGGGGTAGGAGGTCATAAAAGTTGGTTTTGTTTTGACTTTTGTAGTTTGCTTGTTCATCTGTTTAATTTAGGCAACTTTAAAGCCAGACAAATCTAATTAGACACCGAACCCTGTCAAAACTCCAGTGCTCACCACATGAGTGGCGGTGGGTCAAGTCTCCATCATTCACGGCTGAATGCATTTTCCACACATTAAAGCCCTTGCCAAAGGCACCCCCAATTCAGCTCTCTGAATGGCTACCTCACTTCTGACCTGCTTAACAATTCCCCAGGGACTTCATGAAATACTTCAGATAATGGATTTCTTCTGAGGAGCCCTTTTATTCAACAAAATGTAGGAGATTTGGGATGCTTGAGCATCTGATAGCGACTTAGGTTCAGGAATTCCCAGAGCAGCCTTGGGAAAACCTGGACCCAAGCCACATTTCTTTTCAAAAGTCTAGAGATGCAGCTCAGCTGAGAGGGCTTGCCTGTCACAAATGAAAGGCCCCAGGTTTGATCCCCAGCACTGCAGAAACCAGGCATGGGTCCTAGTATTCAAGGGGTGGAGGCGGGAAGATCAGACATTCAAGGTCATTCTAGACTACACAGAGAGCATGAGGCTATCCTGGGCTACATGAGCCTGTATCTCAAAAACAAAACCAAAAACAGGTGGAGTTGGGGAAGCCCTCTTGTCAGTAGGCATGAGATGTGAAGGGCAAGTCAAGTTTAAAGATGAACCAAGGGTCAAGGGGTGTCCTTGGCATTATCAATAGTAAATGGCCAGCCTCATCTAGGTTCTGTTTGAAGGGAGGTATCAGGTATCAGGTGAGGAACTCCCAAGTCCACCCTGCTCATCCTAAGTACCTAGCTAAGCCAAAGAGGGACCAGCCAGGGACAGTGACACAGCAGACAGAAGACAGGCATCTCTTCCAAGCAGGAAGGTGGCTAAGGGGACAAAGCACTGCACCATGTAAGCAGGCTTGGCTCTGCCCTACTGTGTGCCTAGCTCTGCCCTACTGTGTGCTCTTGAAGTGCTTCCCTCATACAGAGCTCAAAGAGCGGGTGGCCTAGTTTCTGGATGGTGCCAGCTGTGGTAAAGCTGAGCTTTCAGAGTCCAGGTGACTGAGAGCATGGGGCTCCCAGCCCTGCCCTTGACCTACCCAGTGTCCTCTCCCAATCCCACCTTGGGGTACTGTAAGGCTTACAACAAAGCACCGAACAGACCGAGGCCACAGTGCCACCTAGTCCCAGGGCAATGTATTTAATGGGTTGTGGCATACCAGTTCATTGTAGGATTTGTTAGGGGAGTCCTAAATGGTGGCATGTGTCAATTTATTGCAATGACAAAGTCTAATCTACCAATGTAACTATCACTGAGTCTGCACACAATCAGAACACATACACACACGGAGCACTCAAGCCTGCATGTGCATACACACACACACAATCCAAACTCTTCCAGAACGCATCATATCTGGGGCTCCTCTCAGCCAGCCACTGATGTTTCCCCTGGCTGGGCAACATGGGTACTTACAGCTGGTTAAACATGCGCTTCATCTCGTCTGTTATGTTCATGGAGCCGACCTCCTCGTCTGAGAACCGATTCACCTCCCCATCCTGCTCAGAGATGTCATCATCCGAAGCTACCTTACGATCTTTCTTCTTAGGGACCACCTAGACAGGGAAGGAAGAGACCAAAGGTAACTGGGGTGCTTGGCTACAGTGAAGAGTAGGGGTGAGCCTGGAAGGCAACCAGTGTCCCAAGGAGTAGATGGAGTATGGCTGGGACTAGCCACCACCACAGGGAGCTGCATAGATCCTCTAAGAAGCAGGCAGCATTAGCAGGAAGCGTGAGGCATGAGGCATGCAGGGTGGAGAACGGAGACACGGGAACCAAGTTCTGCCTGGGGAGGCCCAGTGACGGAGCCAGCTCAGTTCGCCCATCACCAGAAAAGCAGTCCCATGGTTTAGAACAATGGTAGACCAGACCAGGGCACCTGGGATGTCTCAAAGCCAGCCAGAGAAACCAAGACACCCTGACCAAGGTCAAGATAGCTGCATGCTTTCAGAACCTTTCTCTCACATGCAGAGGCACAGAGGGCTCACCAAGCTTCTGCTCCAAGCAGACAAGACCAGAGCAAATGAGGACTAAATAGCTCCCTGTGGGGATCAGTCCCTCAGGAGGCAGTAAGAAAGCATGAGACAGAGAAAGGACCGGGGGAAGCTCCGACCTCTCCCATCTATGTCCAGAGTCACACACAGAAAGCAACAACACACTGCCCTGCCCTGGCTAAAGCATAAGCCAAACCATGACCCACAACTTCTGAGAGTGATGGATGCCTTCTGTCAGCAGGGACACACCCAGGCCCTCTCCAGAACTGCCCATTGGTAGCAGCTGACCACCTTCTTTCATGGGAAACCAGGACAGGGGGATGCATGTACAGAGACCCTTTGAGAGAATGAAAACTAGGCAAAAGCTAATAGCTTCTCCTCAGGAATCCTGGGGGCCAGTTGTCAGGGCTCCCCATCACCTGGCCAGGACTCTCTCACCATGGGAATAAGGCAGAGTCTCAGAGAAAGAGGCTGCCTGAGAAATGGTCAGCCTTGAGGACATGGCCTAGAGGGCCAGGAGATCTGGGTTTGAGCCCGGCTCCACCATGTCCTTTCTCTGTGTGTCCTAATACTCGTGAAGGCCTCAGTCTCCTCAGCTGTAAACTACAAATCCCCAAGTTCGTGTCTCCCTGGGGGAGGTCAGAGGGTCAGGTGACTGACTACCTCAGGGTGGGAGAGGGAGTGAAATGTGGAGGGAAAGAGGCATCAGCAGGGCGTGGTGGTCAGGGCTGCTCTAAAAGGTCAGGGTGGGAACTGGTAAGAGAGGCTGGCCCTGGTCACCTGGAAGATCTTGGACACGTCTTCCGAGTTCCGCTGCTGTGCGACATCGCACAGCTTAGCCGTGATATCGATTCGGCGACAGATGTCCATGTCCACCTTCATAGCTTTTTCTTGGATCTTTGTGTCCAGGTCTGTCATGGGCTGCAGGGAGGAGGGAGGACAGCAGGGTTACGTGAGCGAGGGAGGGAGCAAGCATGAGGGGGCCGGAGGAGTGGGAGAACCCTAGGGGCAGAGAAGGCCCTGGAGTCTGTTGGGGTGGGGTGTGAAGGTGGAGGGTTGGTCAGCACTGCTCAGGGTGGGAAGGGACATGGGGACCTCAGGAGGGACGATGTGGATGTGTGTGCTGGTGGCCCTCCGGGCTGCAGGGCACAGCAATGTTGGTTTAACTGAAGCAGAGGACAGGCAAGAATATACTAAGGCTGTTGAGTGGAATCCTTCCTAGGCTGGGATGTCACACAATGCGTTCCAGGTTGTCTGCCAAGGCCAAGGCCTTTGGTTTAATTT
The DNA here is from genome assembly GCA_033318265.1 of Phyllotis vaccarum. Classification (NCBI taxonomy): domain Eukaryota; kingdom Metazoa; phylum Chordata; class Mammalia; order Rodentia; family Cricetidae; genus Phyllotis; species Phyllotis vaccarum. The sequence goes on along the minus strand of JARWLC010000003.1, from coordinate 54,382,776 downwards.
CCCAACACACACACAAATGCACAGACTCCCCTTCTGTCCCACCCCCATGCACCACTGTCCCCCATCACATGCCTGCCTCAGCAATCCCCCCCCCCAATCCCTGCAGCAGATGATAGCAGGAGTCACATAAAAAGAGTGAGGGTTCCCTCTGCACCCAAGTGAAGAGACTGGTGGCCTCCACCCTGGGTCTCATAGCTTCTTCTAACCACGCTCAACTGCATGTCCCTGAAAGCCAGAAGCTGAGCCAGGTTGAGTCACCAAATTCAGGCTCCTTCCCCTTTGGATGGGCTCGTCTGGCAGAATGAATGCCCACTGCCTGAAGACGGCAAGAAACCCAGGTCTGAGAGCCAAGGAGGCCTATGCAGCTAACAGCTGTTTCTGCCCATGGTCGGCCACTCAGAGGGGCCCCAGATGGCCAAGAAGATGCAAACACCAGCCATTCCCAGCTTAACAAGGACACCCTACAGGAGGGTGGGCTCCCTGAGCCTGAAGTCTCTTGGGTTGGCACAGCCAAGTCCATTCGGTCTACAGACACCAAGGTCGTCACATAGCGAGGTGGTCAAGCAACACATTCAGATGTCAAGGGCCCAGGAGAAGGAGGGCAATGGGTTAAGCAGTGGTTAAAAGCAACCTCTAGTCAGACATAGGGAAGCGATGTGGGGAGGGCGGGGAGGCACCTGGTCCTGGATGCATCCCTCATCGGAACAAATCAGCCAGCCATGACTGTAACTATAAGCCGAGCTTGAGCCTCCGTGTGAATGAAGCATTTGGCATGATGGGTAAATGTTGCCTAGCGTGACGGCCACATCACTTACATCACTCATGAGCCCTTTGAACACCACCAGCTCGGCCTTGAGCCGCTCAATCTTCTCGCTCATCTCCTCCTGGATGGCCTCGGCTTCTTGTGCTGCCTACAGATGGATGGAGATAGGCAGGCTTTAAAGGAGAGACACCTGGGTCCAGGGCCTGGACACTCAATGTCTAACTAAGCTGAACATCTGCATCCCTCAGCCCGGCCCGGCTGCCAAGCTATGCTGACTGCTCCCAACACTTCCTGGGGGTCATTTATGGTGAAGAAAAAACAGGAGACAGCTATCAGGAGCAAAGGGTAGGTTAAGGCCAGCAGGCTCCCCAGCTTGTAAAAATACAAGGTCAACCTTCAGTTCACCAGGTGCCAATGTCTGATCAGCTTTGGCCTTGAAAATGATAACTCTACGTCTGCTGTTCTAACACAGGCATTTCAAGGTGGCGATTGGGATGTGGGCAGATTTGTACAGAAAAAACTGGGAGGTCACACAAAGCTCTGATAAGTCAGAAGGAAGAACTGCAGAACTACAGATCCTTTGTGATTTTATGGACTTTTCCAACATCTGACTGTGGATATATTTTTTTAAAAAACAAACAAAAGCAAATAAGCCTTACTATAAAGAAAAGAAAAAGGATTACTTGCCTTGTCTCTTTCCTATACTTTTATTCTTTTGAGACCAAACTCCCTCTGAAGCTGAGGACAACCTTAAACTTCCCTTACTATTATTCATTTGTTTTTCAAGAAAGGGTTTCTCTGGTATCCCTGGGTGTCTTGAAACTTGCTCTGTAGACCAGGCTAACCTCAGAGATCCACCTGCCTCTGCTTCCCAATTGCTGGGATTAACAGTGTCTGGCAACATCTCCAGCTCAACTCTGAACAATGCTCCAGGCTCCCCTTCTCCGATGCACCACACACTGTTTACACTGAGAACTTAGGGCTTTGCGCTTGCTAGGCCAGCATGCTACCAACTGCGCTGTGTCTCTCACTTTCTTAGAAAATAAATACCTTAAAGGTCAGAAAGTGATATGAATTTTTTAACTAATTCTAGACATAATTAATTCTAATTTTTAATATTTTTGTCAGTGCTAGAGATCAAATTTGGAGCTATGCAAAAGGTAGACAAAAGTGCTCAGCCACTGAGACATATACCTCCAGTCCAAATTTAAAAACAATTGTTCTGTTTTGTTGAATCAGGATTTCATAAAAGCCAAGCTGCCTGGAACTCACTATCCAACCAGGCTGCTCTTAAATTCCTCATCTTCCTGCCTCCGCCTCCCAAGTAATTATAGGTGTGAGACACCACACCCAGCTGTTAAAAAAAAAAAAAAATTACACTAACTCTGTTGCCTTCTCTGGTGTCTTGACCCATATGACAGAGAGAAAGGAAAACAAGCTACCCAGGGGTCCCGCTAAGTATGTGAGTGGTGCGGCCCCAAAGCAGAGTGGCCAGGCAAGTAACAAAAGGAATATTCTAGGGTCAGTCCCAGAGCCTGCTAGGGGGCTACCAGGTGATATGTCCCCAGGTCTCTCCAAGGCATCATCAGTTCTAATCTAAGGAACTTGCATGCTCAGACTATGCTAGGACTCTCCGCCTAGCTTTCCTCACTGGAAATGCTAACTTGCAAACCTCTCATGCTGAGAATTGTGTGGACGCTTACCTCCTGCAGGGTGTCCACCATGGTCTGAAGGTTCACACACTTGGCCAACTCTTCCTCCCATCTGCAAGAAGAACAAATGACAGATGACCACCTCTGGCCAGGCCCCCAGTTCCCACCCTCATCCATTCCCAACAGGGAAGATACCTAGGAAAACCTGCCTGCCCTCCAGGCACTCCTGGCCTAGAGGTGGGGGGGGGGGGCGGCAACAAGACAGTGAACCAAAGCTAACCACAAAGCCCAGTGGTAATAAGCACCACCTTTGAGGCACAACATGGTGCTCTGGGGACACAGATGGGAAGGACCGCTGCCTATCCCATGCAAACTGTGGAGGGCTGTACATGTGCTACAGGCCCGGCTGTTGCTGTAGGCTTTAGGATTCTTCTCTGTACTCTAAAAAGCAAGCTTTTCATTCTAAACACTATTATCAGGGCTATGTGTTCTGCAGCACACCTTACAGGCCATAAAAATTGCCTGGACAGGTTTTAGAGTCTTACAGATGTGGAAACCAAGCTCGGTGGTTAAATTCTTTGCCCAAAGGCACACACCTAATCCATGAGTGGATCTAGCCCTCTCAGCCCCAGTATTGTCTCTGTGCAATACTGAGAACTTTGTGCATACTGGTTCATTTACACACCCATTGGTTGAATCTGACTAAGAAAAAGGCAGGGGCTATGCACGCAGCTTGTGTGCCCCAACATTAGCCATGCGGGGGGGGGGGGGGGGGGGCAGCGACAATCTAGGCAAACACTAGTAGACAAAAGTAACAGCACCAGCTTCCCTCTAGAGAGGTTAAATGATGCAACTCGGGCCTCCAGCAGAGTGCGGAATGAATGCCACCATTCTGACCTTGGCACAGAAGTTAAGCAAAGTATAACTGAGAGACCCTTCCCAATGTGCAGTGGGGGGGGGGGCACGGACGAGGGAGTGGGGGGAGCCAGGACTCAGCCTCCAAGACTGAGCACCTCACTAAGATCCCCTCCCTGCCCTGAGGGGCTGGCAGCCTATGCCCGCCCTCCTCCACCTTGGGACAAACAGACAGACTTCTGTCTTTTCTCACTCCATGCTACCCTCCCTACATGGTCGCTGAGCAAGGAGGTCTGAGCCTCTTAAGAAGCTGTGGGACCAGGCTAAAAATAGGCCAGAGGGAAGGACTGGATGAAGGGCTGGTTACATCACCAGCTTTTGGAAACAAGAGAAAATGGATACTGTTTGCACACACTGAGGAAGATTCCTCCTCTCCCCACAAGCTGCCAGGCTCCCAGGAGACATGGGTCCACTTCCGCCTTAACCAGTGGAATGGCAGGGCCCCTATCTGCCCTGAGTCAAGTCTGGAACTATAGAGCTCAGAGAATACAGAAGAGATCTCAGGACCTCACATCATCCAATTGTTTCCCTAGGTAACCCCCATCCCCAAACACAGAGAGAAACTGAGACTTCGGCTGCTTTTGTTCAAGGTTACACAGGATGTCACCGATGAGGCTGAATCCAGAGCCAGGCCACCTCTCATTAAGGGCTATCAATAAGAGTAGGGTGCCAGGCTACCCTCACTACTGCTAGCAGCCTAGGGCATTTGGGGCTTCTCTCAAGGGAGGTGAAGGCCCAGGACACAGGTCCGGGCTGAATCATTGCTCCTGGCCACTTGCTCTGATGGGGGAGGGGCAGAGAAAGCTCAAGGAAGAGTGTATGCCTTTGGCTGCAGTCCAGCTTCTGGGGTCAGGCCCTCTCGTGCCAACAGGGGCAACCATGCAAAGCTTGAAGGAGAGAGCATGGCATACCACTGGTCCCCCACACACCCCTGGGATGCAGCAGAATATACCTTTACCCTTTTCCTCTAGCTAGAAGTCAGGCTAACCCCACACCAACCATGCATGCCTTTGGATTTCCAGACAGAAACAGAAGCTACTTATTGGCAGATGTTGTCTGGATCTCACGTACAGGACTCACTCCCTCATACACACATAGGCTTTCACGTCAATTACTAATCCTCTCCCAGTCTTATCCACAACTACTTTGCAGATGAAGGAACGGGGGTTCAGAGAGCTGAAGCAACTTTTCTAAAGTCACACAGCTGGGTCATAGGAAGCTGGGAGACAAACCTCACTCTGCCTAGATCCTGCAGATGAATCGCCCATCTATTCATTACACAAAACCCAACTCAGCAAGTCTACAGGAGGCAGACAGCTCCTAGGTGATACCAGCCTACAGACTGTGTGTCCACGCTCTCAGTGTCTCGACGTCCCTCCCATCATATGCTCTGCACCCACTTCATCATGTTTCCCAGGCTGCACCCCAAGGATGCAAATGATTTCATACAAATATTTTCACAGGCCTTTTATTTCCAAAGCTGAAGTAGGTGTGCAGCTGCCTATCTGTCCCCCAGGAGATGAGAGACCGACCCTGAACATGGACAGCAGCTGATAGCACAAATTGAGCCCATTGCCCCTAAGAGATACCCTTCCCAGGGATAGCAGAGGAAACTCTGGCACTGCTGGCTAACATGTTGACAATACAGAAAATCTCTGCCCTTCAGCTGCTGGCTGCCTGGGTTAGTAAAGGACAGACAAGTGGTACATCTTCCCCAGGACCCAGCTTCACCAAAATCTTGTCAACTGAGTGGCTTGCTGAGGTTTGGCAACCTGTTTCCCAGACACTATCCAAGCCCTGTCCAGGGCAGCCCACCAAGGAAGGCTTAGCCAGAGAGAGAACTCACAAACAGTAGGAACAGAGAGGCAGGAAGGCACAGGACTGCCTATCACCAGGCGGGGACACACTTAAAGGCTTCTGGCCAGGGGCTTGGTAGACAGGCTTTCCTGAAAGCCTTTGTTCCCAACTCCTATAGGGGTGTGGCTCCAAGCTGGACAAAGTTACTAAGATCACTTCAAGAGACCACCCGTGGGGCAGAAGGGTGGGTGCTTCCACGATGTCTGGATGCTCAATCCTTCTGACATCTCTTAAGTGTGGGATGCCAGATGCAAGAACTGGAGAGGAGGGTGTATTAGCCCCCATGGAAGAGCCCCATGTTAAAGGTGAAGAAGCAGGCTTGACCTCTAGGTAAGTATCAGCCTGTTCCTTTTTCCTCTTCTGCCTCCTGGAATCTTCTCCCTTCTCCAATGCTGTTCCAAGTGTCATCTGTCCGCTGCATCCTCCTTAAAAAACTCAACAAATTTAAGGCAGCCAGATCCAGGGACCCAGACAGGTCTTCCCAGGCAGCCTGGACATCATATGCATGGCTCATAGGTCTTTCCTAAGGGATCCAAGCCCATGAGGCTAGAGCTGATGAGAAGTGAGGCACCTCTACCCTCTTCACCATGCCAGGGTCTGAGGGCACCCACCTCACCTTGCTCCGAGCACACAGCCCTGGCTCAATGAAACGAGAAGAGATTTAAAAATAAAATTTAAAGAGAGAGAGAGAGCTCTTCTGCACTGGGAGCTGGGGTGCCAAGGGGAGTTAGGTCTAAAGCTGGAGACCAGCTTCCCTACCCCTTTTAAGTAAGGAGGGGGATATTCATTGAATGGAATAGGAGTTTCTTTTTCCACCATGAGGGGTCCTGGGATTGAACTCAGGCTTGGTGGTAACCGCCTTTACCTGCTGAGCCGTCTTGCCCACCCATTGAATGAAATGGGATGAATGCATGGATTAGAGGCGGGGATGAGAAAATGAATAGATGGGTGGATGGTTGAATGGATAGGAAGATGAATGGGAGGTTGGGTGAATGAACTGACCCACACTCGGGCCCCTTCCTTCAGCCTACGCCCGCCCTAGAATCTTATCTTTCTTTCCCAGCCTGGAGAATCCACAGCCAAATTCCCACGTGACCAGGCTCTCTCTACGTCCTCTTGGGGGGAGGGGCTCGCACATCCCAGACAGGAAGCCTAAAGGAGAAAGAGAAACCTTCCCCTCCCACTGCTCACCACCCTTCAAAGCCGGGAGGGGAGGCAGGGACATCAGGACAATCAATCCAGAGAGAGGAAATGACTCCACAAAGTGGCCCAACCAGCCTCTAAGAGCAGGGCCCACAACCTCCTAAGCGGAAGAGACACATGTGGGAGACTGGCAGCTGGAGGGGGGAGGTGGCAGCCCTGTCACTGCCAGATGCGGTCCCTCCACATTCCTGAAGAGCCTAGGACCACGTGATAGATGAGAAATCTCAGCTGGCCACTGCGGGGAGGAGGGGGCGGCGTTTAAAGCCAGACCAGTCCAGGCTGCCTGAACCAGGGCCAGCCAGTGTCCCCCCACCCCCACCCCCCATCAGCTTAAAATGACACACAGATGCAGGAAGGAGCCCAGGAAACCTGGCTACAGAGAGGGAGAGGCGGAAACCCAAGCTGAGGGAGGTCGCTGGCAGAGGGGCTGACTCACGGGGCTTTCATATCCTGAGCAGCCAATATTCAGCAGCCCCAGGAAGAAAGTGGGTGCGGGCTCTGCGGATAATTAGAGCACCACAGGCAGCCTGCGGCCAGTGGAGAGCAGTCTGGAGCCCCCACTTCTTAGAGACAGAAAGCATGGCAGACATAAAGATGTTCTGAAAGTAGCATTTGTGTCCCTCAACCTGACTTTCAGAAACAATGGACCCCGACCCCGGCAAAGGGCAATTTCCCCAGGAATCTCATAACGGAACAATGGGAACTTTGTCAGGATTCCACATGGTTCTAACAACTGTCAGAGGACCTTATAGGATGAGAGTGAAGCCACAATGATGGGCTAGAGTAGGCGGGACCACACTCCATCCAGGACTGTAGATGTGCCAACCCATGGCCCCTTTGTAAAAATTTAACTTCACTTCAGGACCCTGAGAGTGACTTGAGGGGTCGGTGGGTCCCTGTGTTCCTCTTGCCAATGTGACCACACTGAATACATCTCCCTTCTTCATACTATTTATTTGATTGTTTTAATTAGCTTCTCAAGGATGGGTGACTGAACTTGGCTTCTGGGGGTACAGATTGTGGCTCCCACATCTCAACTCCTGCCCCTACATTTCCCAGCTGTGAGATCCTGGGCAAGTCCATCACCCTCTCTGGTGCTAGTTTCTCACCAGTGAGGTGGAAAACATCCATTTCTGAAGACAGTTGTGGAAACCACTCTGCATGAGAAGGAAGAGGATGAAGACCCCAAGTCTCAGCCCTGAGTCATGTCAGAGCTGTGGTGTGGGGTGGGGGTGGGGGGCCAGGCGGGAGCCTCAGGGTGCCAGGAGGGAGCAGCAAGAATGGACCCGCCAGGAAGCAGGCACACCCAAGACAACTCACTCAGGTGATAGGAAATAGGCGCAGGTGAGGCTGGGCTGGGGCCATCTGTGGAAAACTTTGTTCTGGGCCAAGCGTGGGCCTGGGCCTAGCCCTGGCTGGGGGTGGACAACAGCCTCCTTCCCTATGGTCTGCCTATGGCTTCTCTGCTCCACCCTACTAATGCAGATAAGTTCACCCCACTGCCCTGCTGCAGGGTCAGGTACAGACAGACAAGGGGCTCCCAGCAGAATGGAAGTCCAGCCAGATGCCTTTCTGTTCTAGACAGGGGCTTCAGTAGAGACCAACCAGGGAGCCTACAACTGCACAACCCAGGGTTGACTCTCCTGGGAAGTCTCAGAACTTCAACGGTTTTCCTGCACCCTCCAAAGGAGCTCACTAGCCTTGACTGAGCCTGGGTCCTCACTCTAGACCACCCCTCTTCTGTATCACAGCCATTCTGCATTTGCAGCAGAATACAAAAATCATGGGGGTTGGGTGGGGCTGGGTCGCAGTGACAGAACCCAGAACCACCAACCACCAGCCTGTGCCCCAGGAAGCTAAAGGCTGAGCCACAAACCCATGAGCCACTTCCCTCTTCCTCTCCTGGCTTCCTCCTCCCTAGTCTGTGAGCACATATTCTTCCTTGAAGATGACAACCAGGAACCTCAAGCTACCCTCCAGTAGGGAGCCCTGCACTCACTCCCAAGCTTCCATTCATCTGTGCCCGCCTTGGCCTTCTCCATCTCCCCACCTCCACAGAGTCCTGAGAAAGAGATGCTGCCACACAGACATGCCCACTAGGGCTGCCCAGCTGTATTCTGCCGCCCAGAAGGAAACACAAATTAAATGCCAGCTGATTGTCTCCATGGAGGAGGTATTAATTTAATGTGAACACTTAACCCAGGCTGCCGATCCCATTACAGGCGGGCGGGCGGTAATAGCTGGAGCAGGCCGTAGCCCAGACAGCAGGCTGGTAATGAGATGGGTTTTAAGGAACCCTCTACACTCGGTACAGCCCTCCACCAGCACACAGCTGGTCACCAGACACATTGGCCTATTCACAGCCTGAACCATCCCACAAGGTTGCTGGGGAAGAGGGTAGGTAGGGTCACAAGCCACTGGGAAGCTCTCTGTGCAGGGAAGGAGTCAGAGGATCCTTGAGTACTGGCTGTGGCTAACTCACTACATATCTGGGCAAGCCTCATCTCGACCCTGGGCCTCAGCCTACTTATCTATAATAGCATCATCAAGAATCCAGGATATAGCTCAGTTGGCAGAATGCTTAGCTAGCACTCATGAGAACCTGGTTTTTTTCCTCTAGCATCACATAAACCAGGTATGGCAGTGCACTCCCAGGGTAGAGTCAGGAAGAGCAGAAGTTCAAAGCCAGCCTTGACCACATAAGGAATGCAAAGCTAGTCTAGACTACATGAGACCCTGTCGCAGAAGAGGGGGAAATCTCTCTGGACATTGCATCCACGGTGCTCTTTGCATACCCTGGCCATGGCCTTGGGTGACAGGCAGTACGGTCCTGGGTAGTGCCCAGCTCAGATGCCTGCCCTCAAAGGGTGCCTCAAGCCTCCCCTGCCTAGTTGTGAGCAAGGGACAAGGTGGCAACATTCACAGGCTCATTCTTTCATAGACAATTCCTATGCCTCTTGCTACAAGCTGCTCGGGTATTTGTTTGTGTGTGTTTGTTGTTATTGTTGTTTTTGAGACAGGGTTTCTCTGTGTAACAGCGCTGGTTGTCCTGTAACGCACTTTGTAAATGAGGCTGGCCTCTAACTCCCAGAGATCTGCCTGCCTCTGCATCCCAAGTGCTGGGACTAAAGGCCTGTGCCACCACTGCCCAGCGATGCTCAGGTCTGCCAGTGACCAAGAACAGCTTCTGAGGGTAAGCTGGTAGCCTCTGGGCTGTTCTGTGCAGAGCCACTGGGTCTTGGGAAGGACAGAGACAAAGTACAACTCTAGCTGACCCCCACTCCTTTGGACACTGAGTGGTTAGTACAGGAAGTCCTGGGACTGGCTGGCCTCTGCTCTATCCAGTTTTCTTTCTTTTTTCCTTGTCTTTCTCTCTCTCTCTCTCTCTCTCTCTCTCTCTCTCTCTCTCTCTCTCTCTCTCTCTCTCTCTCTCTCTCTCTCTCTCTCTCTCTCTCTCTCTTTTCTTTCTCTCTTTCATTCTTTTTGGTATTTTTTGAGACAGGGTTTCCCTATTTAGCTTTGAGTGTCCTGGAACTCACTCTGTAGACCAGGTTAGCCTCAAACTCAAGAGATCCACCTGCCTCTGCCTCCCAAGTGCTGGGATAAAAGATGTGCACCACCACTGCCACCTCCGCTCAAGCTCAGTTGTGTGGTCTTATGCAAATCTCTTACCTCTCAGAGACAGCATGAGGTCAAATTAGGTTAATTCTCACCACCCACTGGAGCATGCAGAAAAAGCCAGTGCTGGGCGGCTAATGCTGGGTGGTCAATGCTGGGGAAACCTTTTTCCAAGTGTCTCTGACCAGATCCACAGCAGAGTACATGCTGCCCCGTTCCATAAAGTAAAAGGGCCCAAGGAGTGTCCCCTATCAAGTAATCTGAGTCTTAAAATGCAGGTCACAGTGAGGCTTCTGGGGTGCCGCCACCATCCCTTACCAGGGCTAGAATACCTCCATCACCTCCTCTAGGAATCCCTCTTTGCCTTCCCCAAAATATGCTGCCCCTATGTCCATCCTAAGGTTCTGAGCCCTGACTTGACTATGACATCAGAGCCCTAGACATTTCTACTTGCCCACCTCTGTGGTCAGGTGGGAAAAGCCTTGTGCGGACCACATAATGTTTAATGTGCATTAGTGGGTCTTTTACCACTTGACATCCTCCCCAACACCTCTGAGCCAGACATCACAACTCCCATGTTACAGGTGAGAATGCAGAGGCTCAAGTTAAGCCCAGGACCATGCAAATCTCATCCTCAGTGATAAGACTGGTGTTCCAGGTACCACAGACTCTTATCCTGTGCCCTAGGACACTTCTTCAGGGTCATGGGGCAGGGGAGGGGGACAATATATCCAAGTGTGCACACAGAGTCAAGTTCACTGACTTGGACAAGGGCTCTTCAGCTAAGGAATATTCTTTGCTCATGAACTCATTTCTCGGGGTCCAGATCCTTCCTGAATCAACACCTCAGTCAACTGTTATTTCCACTGTCTAAAGCGACCAGCAGGGGACAGTGAGGGACCAACACCTTCAAGGTGGACAGAACATTATTCAAACCTTAACATTCCAGGTCACCTGGTTCCTGGGCTAATACTTCCATTTCCCGGTCTCCCTGGAAAGAGATTAAGGTTCTCATGGGGCCTGCTTTTCTCAAGAGGTTGTTACAGAAAATGAGCCTGGCTCCTCCCTGAACCCTGGCCTCCTGTCTCTCCAGGCAATTATTCCCTGTCAATACAAACCCCTCCACGATGCCATCCGCCATGATGGAACAGAGCCAGGGCCATGCTGTTCCAAAACTGTGGAGTAAACCAAACTCCTTAAGTTACCTGGTCTTGTGTGTTTTGTTTTAACAATGGGAAACAGACCAATACATTCCTCCTCTGAATTTCTTTTTACTTTTGAATGATGTCACATATAGTGGCTGAAAATCCCCTGCTCATTTCCCTTCATGGATTGAAATTGCAGAGTGTTTACAATGGCTTGGAATAAACAGGGGGAAAATCAGGGAAGCTAAACAAAAAATAAAATAATATAATTCAACAGCCCACCCAGGTCCTCCGTCCTGAAAGTGTCTGCTAACAGACTACATCTTCGCCAGCTCATCTTACCAGATCAGCTGGTGGGTGCGGCACCAAGGTCCTCCACTGCCATTCCTGTGCCCTAGTGACCAAGGTCACACCATAGGCTCCTCAGCTCTTCAGCAGTTGCTATGGCTCAAAAAAGGCCTTTGTAACTCTCCAAAGTGTTGTGTGGGACAAGGCTACTTGCTTGTGGGTCACAGCAGCTGAGTGAACTCTATACCACAGGCTCCCAATTGCTCAGGGAGCTGAGAAGAAGCAAGATTCCAGTCCTGTCCTCAACTCCTGCTGTCCCCTGACCCCTGACCCCTGACCCCTCTGGCCTTTACATATGACTTGGTTTCTATCTAGAAGGTTCCGCATATACACACCCCTTTGTTATTTTTCTCTTTTATCTAATACCAACTCAGCTTATACAGCACCTCCTCTAGAAAGCTTCCTCTGCTTCCTAGGTCAGGGTCAAACCCCCTTCTTAACATGGTTTTGAGTCACTGGGATCAGAGGATTTCTGTTACCTGCATGTCTCAGATAACTCAACACTTACACTGTCAGGTCTACCTAAAGGTCACAGCTGCAACTCAGTGTCCAGCCCAGGACCTGGTACACAGCTGTCACATAAATGTTCACCAGATACAAAGGACCTATGAGCTATTGTCTCCAGGCCTATTCCTAAGGGGAACAGTCCAAGGTCTCGATTCCCTATGGCCTTAGGCATGGCTTCCCATCAGTTACTCCAACCTCCAAAGTCCAGGAAAGTTTCAACATTCTCTCCTGTCCACCCTGAAGCCAGATCCTACCCAGCTCTAGAAATACCGGGCCCATAGCTGTCTGTAGTCAGGACACTGACTCAGGACACTGACTCAGGTGCCTGGACCTGGCCAAGCCCTCAGTGACTTCCCCTTTCCCTGCCCCAGTGTCAGAAGCCAGCAGAGGATCTGGGCACCATATCTCTGGATACCCAGGCCCAGAAGCAGGAGGTTCCAAGGGCCTGTGCCAAGCAGGGTGAGGGCCCCACCCAGGGATATGTTTACAGCCCTGAGAAAAGCAACTCCCAAGGCTATTCTGGAAAGCTAATGTGCACCCTTGGGTCTCTCCACTGTTTATTGCCAGTGGCTGAGTAGCAATAGGTGAGTGTGGGGCAGTGTGGAGCAGAAGCCCGGGTGAGCCATGTAGACTCTGAGTTATCATCATCTGAGGCTCAAAATAAAGGTTCATAGCCTGCTCAGGCCTCGGTTTCCTGGTCTGTAAAGTGGGAGAGACCCCACCTAGATTAAACGAGAATGGCCAAGCATAATGTGGCTCTCTGGGAGGGTCAGAAAACGGCCTGGAATACAAGAAGCCATGGTGTTAGAGGGGACACGTAGTGACCAGGCCATTCTTTGAGAGGAAGCTCCAAGGTGGGGAGGACATGGTATACGTCGGGACATGCCATGGACATGGGGAAGACATTTCTGAGCCTTCTCCAGGAAGAAGACAGAAGGGGTGAGCACGACCCACCAATACCCATGAGGTTGATGGAACCGCAGAGTGATTGCAACACGGAATGCCTGCGTGTGCCTTCCCATCATCACCCTAATGGCTGGAAAGAGGCAAGCTCCAGGCTGTGATGGGACAAGTAATTAGACTGGGTTAGCCCAAACAGGGAGAGGGTTGGGTGACTCAACATTGCTCAATGGAGGGAAACTTGTTTCTTAGTAGCAAAACTTAGTTGCTGTGGCAACCATGGCACTTAATTGGGTGTGAAACAGGAAAGACAGAAGTGAGTACCCCACCCCAAAATATGCAGGGTTGCTGCCACCTTCTATGAGACCAAGGTCTCCTTACCACATCAGTCCCCTGAGGTTGGAGATGAATTCGAGCAAAGAGTCCCAGAGAATCTTCTGTGACATCATGGTCCCTGGGACACTATCTTTTTGGAGTCTCCCATGTCCTTGTCTGCATCTGGCTGGTGGGGAAACTGAGGCTCACAGGGTCACATAGTACAGTGGTTTACATCGTGACTCGTGAGCATGCACGAGGCACTATTGGCTAACTGAGGCCTTACAGGTCCTTTCTGAGGCAGAATTACCACTGTGTTCACTCTAAAGACAAGAAGATCATGGCCAGGAAGAAGAATGAGGTCACAGAGCTGGGAACCGGAAGACCAGCCTGGTCCCAATGGCTCCAAGGCACCTGCCAGCCACCTGCAGACATCCCTCCCTGTGTCTGTCTCCCCTCTGACAGACTAAGGCTATATCTGAACCTGGACCCCTCTGATCCCAAAACCTGGACTAGTTTTCTTGGGCCAGGTGATTTCTCAGAAGGGAGAAGGATGAGAAGTGTGTGCCTCAGTTTTCTCCAAGATCAGAAACCAGCATCAGGTTACTCACTAACAAAAATTTCAAATATAGAGGGCTAAGGGATCCACTCTGGACTGCCAGGCTCGTGTGGTCCTGAGGCTCCTATAGATTAGAGAGTCCCCTGTGTGCTGTCCAGGCAAGCCAGCAAGGCCACCAACCCCACTGTGCAGCAGCAACGGCCCACCCCTTCCTGCCCAATTTGCATATATGTATGTGTGTGCATATACATATGCATGTGTGTATGAGTATGTATATGTGTATATGTCCATGTGTAGAAATATATGTACATGTGTGCACATGCATATGGAAGTCAAAGTCATTCTTTAGAGTCTGTTCATCTCTTTTTCTTTGCTTTCTGTCTTTATCTTTGGAGACAGCCTCTCTTGCTTGAATTCGGAGTGGGCCATTTAGGGTAGGCTGGCTGGTGAGCAAGCCCCAAGGATCCCCTTGCCTCCTCCTCCCTAGCTCTGGGATTACAAGCACATGCCACCCTGCTCAGCATTCTTGTGTGGTTCCAGGACTTGAATGCACATCCCTGTACTTGCAAGGTAAGTTCTTTACTGACTGAGCTATCTCCTCTTGTGACTTGTTCTGAGACCAGCTCCTCCAGCTTCAGGACCCTCAGCTTGGACTCTGCCAAATGTCTAAAGAGAGAAGTGTTCCAATCCTGAAAAACAAGGACCCCATGTTGCGACAGGGATGAGACCGTGTGCCTCAACCTATCTCTACCCCAAATGCTTGACATCAGATAAACAAGCAAGGCTGACCCCTCAGTCAACCCCTAGTGTCCAGCAAAAGTGAATTCATTTCCCTGAGCTTCAGTTTCCTTGTCTGTAAAGTGGGCTGACAACATTGGCTTGTGAGGATGTGGCAAGGGACAACTGATGGCTTCTGGAGAGCTGCCACAGCATCCAGGATGGCACGAGACTTTCTTCCCTTTAGTTCCCTGATGCTGGGACCAGGTCACTGTGCGGTACTCTGAGTCCAAGTTACCAAACACACAGTAGGCCTTCAAGTGATGCTCTATAGGTGAATAAGTTTATAAGCAGGAGCCAGCAGGGGGGTATGCCCCACCTTGCTACACTGACTCACTGTGTGATCCTGGGTCTGTCTCTGTACCTCCGAGCCATCTTCACAGGAAGCTCAGACTCTGTCACTTTGGGGACACCATATAACAGTTATAGCCTGGGCATCAGGGAGAATGGCCAGACACCAGCCTGCTGGCTACGACTCCTCCCAAGTGGCTTAGACAGGGACAGACAGTAAGGGTTGACTTGCCCATAGATTCACAAAAGCAGCAGGCTGTCTTCTCCTGGTGACTTTGCCTTGGGGCATATCGGACACAGTATGACATCTGTGACATGACATCTGTCTGCCAGATGGCCTGGCTGGCCTGAGGGGCCAGGACACCAGCTGGGAACATAGGCCTGGAAGGCAGAACTGCTTAACCCCTTCCTGTCCAGCCACAGGGCACATCCCTTGACTGTACTCACCAGTACACTCTCAAACCTTCTGGCCATCCACCTAGGGTAAAAATCTGAGGTGTCTCCTGGGACCCAGTGAGGATCTAGGGTGGAAGCTCTTGACACATACAGGAGGTGAGGGTAGCCCTGGAGCATCAGGGATCTGTGAAGGTACCTATGGAGCTACAAGGCACTGGCTTCCTCCCTTCTGGGAAAAGAGTCCAGAACAACCCACCCCCAGCCCCCAGGCCCCACCCTCAAGCTGGGAACCCCAGACTCTGTCCAAACAGACACACGGCCACTAGTGAATGCAGGCACCCCACTCTGCTATATTGGCTGAGCAGCCATAGCCATGTGGCTCAACTCTCTGGACCTCAGGTTCCCACAGAGAAAAGTGGACCTGGACCAGGCAGACATACCAGTTCTATCTCAGAGGGATTCGTAAGTCCAGAGAAAGAAGTATGCCTCCCTCCCAGGACCCAGCAGGATCCTGAAGCCCAGGCAGATCTTCCTACAGATCATGCCCCAACTTGTGTCTGAGTCAAGGCAGGGCCTCAGGACAGCGGAAGGGATACAGGAGGGAAGAGGGGGATGTGATGGGCACGAGCTGCCTCGGGTCCCCAGGCAGTGATGCTCAAATAACCAGAGGAATGAAGCAGTGCTCTAGAGACCAGGAAGCACTTCCCAGAGGAAAGGCTGCTGGAAGGACGTCAGTGGCCAGGCAGTCCATCCAGTGTGAACTCGGAGCAGGATTTTCATGTTTCTACCTCGGAGTAAAAGAATCAAATGATCTCTGGATCACCAAACTGCTCTACAAGGGAAAGACAGCCCTCAGGGGCTCCACTAACTGGATGTTCTGGATGAGGAAGGCATCTTGGAGCTGGTAAACTAATCTGGGCTCCAGCCCAGGGCTATATCTGATGTCTCAGAATACAGAGGCCAAGCATCAAAGGAGTGGAGGGGAAAGGGGGGGCAAGTTAAGGCAGCTGCCAGCTAAGGGTGACAGCTGCCCCTCACCCCAGCAGAAAGGGAGAGACACGGGGCTGGCTTGAATGCTGGCTCTGCCATGAACTTAACAGGCAAGCTCAATAGTCACTGACCCTCTCCCCTGGGAAAGGGGTGGGGGGGGTCAATAACATGCATGGTTTCCTCTTGCTGTGATTTGACAGACATTGGAAAGCCCCCCCCAACATCCGCATAGAGTTGTCCTCAAAGATCAAGCCAAAGAACAAGCACAGGAGTCCAGAGAAAGGGAGGGAGGAAGGGAGGGAGGGAGGGAGGGAGGGAGGGAGGGAGGGAGGGAGGGAGGGAGGGAGGGAGGGAGGAGGGACAGAGGGAGGGATGGAGGAAGGGAGGGAGGAGGGACAGAGGGAGGGAGGGAGGGAGGGAGGAGGGACAGAGGAGGGAGGGAGGGACGGAGGGAGGGAGGGAGGAGGGAGGGAGGGAGGGAGGGAGGAGGACAGAGGGAGGGAGGGAGGAAGGAGGGAGGAGGGAGGAGGGACAGAGGGAGGGAGGGACAGAGGAGGGAGGGAGGGAGGGAGAGGGACAGAGGGAGGAGGGAGGAAGGGAGGGAGAGGGACAGAGGGAGGGAGGGAGGGAGGGAGGGAGGGAGGAGGAGGGACAGAGGGAGAGAGGGAGGGAGGGAGGGAGGAGGGACAGAGGGAGGGAGGAGGAAGGGAGGGAGGAGGGACAGAGGGAGGGAGGGAGGAAGGGAGGGAGGAGGGACAGAGGAGGGAGGAGGAGGGACAGAGGGAGGGAGGGAGGGAGGAGGGAGGGAGGAGGGAGGGACAGAGGGAGGGACAGAGGGAGGGACAGAGGAGGGACAGAGGGAGGGAGGAGGGAGGAGGAGGGACAGAGGGAGGGAGGAGGGTGAATGGAGGATGGATGGATGGATGGATGGATGGATGGTGAATGGATAGGTGGGTGAGTAGATGGATGAATGGACAGAAAGATGGAAAGATGGGTGGATGGATGGATCCTGAAAAGGAGAAGCAGAAGGTCCTAGGTGTCCCTTGGGATGACTGCTTACACCTGCCCACAAGGCCTCCCTGGAATCATTTCCAGTGACTACAGACCCTCCAGTAACCATCCCTTCTCTACCATCTCCATATGTGTGCGTACACCCACACACAGACAAACACATGCCACACACACTCCAATTCAGACCCTCAAGAAGGGAAGTCAGATCTTGTGTTTGCTGAAAGCTGAGTTCTGCCTCACTGTTCTCCTGGGGCCCCCAACTTTTTAAACACATTGCCATAGCTGGAGATAAGAAGTGGCCTGATAGGAGTTGAACCTGAGGTAATCCTTGACTCAAGCCCACACACCACTGCCAGCTCTGCTATTCTCTAACTAAGACAAGTACTCAGTTGTTCATTTCCAAGACTCAGTTTTTTCCATCTGTGCAATGGGCGAGAGCTCAGCCTAAGAGCATGATGGTGTTAAAGAGAGCATCTGAAGGGGCACATGGCTGCTCCTGGGAAGCGAACTAAATGGAGCTCTGGATCTGAGGACAGGCAGGCTTCTGAGGCTTCTCTTCCACCTGGCCTCCCACCTGGCATGAGATTCCTGGGCACAGTTCATCCAGAGCTACAAAGTAGTCTTTGTCTGGGAAGACACTCTAAACCACAACCCTGACGTCAGCACTGGAAAACAAAACCCAGCCAGGCTTCAATGTCACCTCTTTGCCAAGGCTGGGAAAGGCCTTCCAGAGGTCCCAAGAGGCCACCTGCCTGTCCCCCAGGAGCCCAGATAGAACCCTGTAATCGGACACCTGCCTCTCAATCCAGGAAGAAAGCAAGGAACCTGAGCCCATTTCTCAGCCTGGTAGAGTGAGTCCTCTGGGTAAACAGCTCGTCTCCCCTCACAGCCTCAGGTCAACAGTGTTGCTTCACAGCCACACAGTAGAAGGTTCCATGACTTTCCAAGATCCTCAGGAAAGCAGGAATGGACACACACACACCCCATTCCTGCCACCTGGCAGCCATGTCCTATGCCCTGAATGCCCTCTCTCCTGGTCACTCTGTGCTAGAGACGAGAGAGGATATGACCTCTTCACCGGCTGTGCTAAGGAGGGGAAATATCAGAACACAAAGGGCTAGTCTGTCTTGGGAGCAGGAGGAAGTAGACCAGTTCCCCACTGTGTGGGGGCTGGGGAGGGCCAAGGATAGTCTTTGGAAGGACCAGCACTGCTTAGCATGTGGCACACACTCTGCCACAGAACCCTGTGACAACCTACGTGTAAGGGGTCATTCCCCAGACAGAAAGACGGAGGCTGCCAGGGTGGGGGCAGTGAGGTGAACCCCAGTGGCCTGAACCTAAGATGGAGCTCCCACCCTGTGTGAAAGGCCATTGGTGACCCCAAGAAGACAGACCAGAGTTTAACCATGCCTCAAGGCTCAGGAAGAAAACCACCAGCAAGTTGGAAGGCCTTGAATTTGGCAATAGGTGAATGCGGCCTTTGCCAGTCAGAGCCCGCAGAGCTCAGACTTCCGCTACCCGGGTCAGGTTAAGTCATGGTATGTTGTCTTTAAAGATAGATGTAGCCCCACTGCCAAGAACAGTAAAGCCTCAGAGAAGAGTCCACAAATACAAAAACACTCCCATCAGGCATGTACCCCCACCCAGGCAGAAAGAGGGGGGGGGGTCTCTGAAAAATATGGTTCTGCAGGGCCATGAAGTTCAACCAACATCCCGAGCTACGCTTCTGGTGCTTACCTTAGAGGAAAGTGAGAGACCCAGCACTCAGACACCCTGCTGGGTGTCTCCCTCCACCGCACTTCATACAAGAGGAAAGGGAGGGCACAGGGATGGAGGATCAGTCAATACCTCAAAGTGAAGCTGAGTCTGGTTCAGGGCCCTCAGTTATAAGCAGATGAGCCCTGTGCGCCTCCCCTACCCCCAGTCAAAGCCTCCAGCTGCTGGGTATTTTCCAAACCCCACCTTCAAGCCTTACATTAGCTGCTCCCAGGGGGGTCTTAACTCAGAGGCTCCCTGGAGCCCTGGGCCAGCCCATCCCTGTGGTTGTTCCTTCCAGAGGCAAGTGAGTGGGGCCAAAGAGGAAACACTGACAGACAACTTTCTAGTCTCTTTTAGAAGACAGCAGGTACCCCTGCCCACTAGGGATGTAGCAAAATTGGTAGAGTACTTTGCCCAACATGCATAAAGCCCTAGGTTCAATCCCCAGCAC